>CM059599.1:221120003-225920003 GCA_030412105.1 Cyclura pinguis | reverse complement strand
CAGGAAGAGGGCAGGGGTGAAAAATACCCCAATCCCTTCTACAGTTCCCTATCCCTGCTTTTGAGTTACACATTTCACCTAGAATGGCACATTCAGGCCATTTCCATACCGGGCTTCTGAAACGGTGCAGAGCGACCTGTCACTGAGGTCTTCTACACCATGGAGTGGACTGGCATGGACTCCTTTTGTAGTTCCACACCAGAATCCACTCAGGAGCGGCCGGAACTAGCCGGGCTGCGTGTTTTTTAAAAACCTCTTTTTTGAGGTTTTTAAAAAGCACGGAGCGCGCAGACCCGTACCGCTCCGTCGCCCGGCTCCAAAGTGGATCTGCAGGCGCGCGCAAGTGCGTGCCTGCAGATCTGCCGGGGGCGGGCTTCCGGCTGGTGAGCCTCTCCGGTTGGTGGAGAGCCTCCACCAACTGGAAGCCTCCATCTGGGACGCCGGATGACTGTGGAGCAGCGAGCTTGCGGTGCTCCGCTTGGTGACGGACTTACCCAGCTGCGGGTAAGCTCCGTTTTAGCGTATTTTCGCCTGTCCCCCCCCCTCACGTGAAAAGGGCCTCAGTTGCATGTTAAAAAGAAACCAAACTTGAACAGAGACCAGTTTCAAGGTGACTAAAGCAAGTGTCCCAATCGGCTTTCTCTTTCTGCAGCTGCACACCTGATTCTTCAAGGAGAGTGTAACCCCATGCAAAACAGGCTGAAATTTCCTTCACATCATTTGCATTCTGGCTGACCAGGAACATTTCTGTCTTATCTGGATTAAGCTTCATTTTTTTGGCCCACATCCAGACTTTCCCTCATTTCAGACACTGGTTGAGAACTTTCACAGCCTCGCTGGAACCAGATGGAAAGGAGAGAGGTGTCTGAGTCTCATCAGCATACTGATGAAGTTGAACTCCAGATCCCCAGATGATCTTTGCCAGCAATTTAAGCAGTAAAGGGGACAAAGACGGAACCTTGCAGGATGCCACAACACAGCACTAAGCAGAAGAACAACTTACAAAGTGAGAATCAGGTTGCATTGTGGTATCTCATGTCTGAGTTATAGGTACCATGTGTTTTGAGAAGCAACAATAAGTATGGTAATTTTATTGTAGTTTTTATTGATAGCTTTATTGCACATTTTATTAGGTACTTATTGCTGTCGCTGATCTGAGATTAAGTTAGAACATGAATATGTTTTATCTCATTATTGTTTTATTCCTGATAGTGCTTTGCATTTTGATGGACTGTGTATAAAGTGTTTGAATAGTATCAGTCAAGTTCCGTCTTGGATATCTTATTGAACTTTGATTAATAAATAGCAACCAAAAATTACCTGTAGAATTTCAAAACTATTAGGGAATGTCTATTTTTTTAGAGTGTGTGTTGTTTGATCATTGAATTGTATCTTCTGCTGTGACCTTCCTAGAAAATTACATATAATTCTAAGCTGCCTTTAGTCCCGGTAATAGGGAAAATGAATAAATAATAATAAAAACAATATTCTTTTCCCAGACAGTTTCTATGCTTGGAAACAGAATTCAACCATGGTCAAACTCTAATGAGTCTTTCTGAAAATTACCATATAATTCTGATCCATTTCTTATGTCACTCAGCAATAATACAAGGATCTATTTTCAAATTATTGCCTTGACTTATAAGTAGCTTGACTCAGAGTTCAGAGAACTACCTTTTTGAACTACAGCTCTCAGTATCCCTCTACTGGCTGATGGATTCTGGGAACTGTAGTCAAAACAGTAACTTCTTAAAACAGGCATGAATTTATTGATTTTTTAAAGTTATTTTAATTGTTAAAAAAAAAGATAAAAGAATATATATATATATATATATATATATATATATATATATATATAGGAACTTCAAACAACAGATATATCTATAAACGTTTGTATAACAACAAAAGAAGCCAATTTCACATACAATAATAAAGATAATATATTAAAAAAGAGAAAAAAATAATAAAATCTTAATTTACAGCATAATTTCAGTGAAATAAAATAAAATATAGATATATAGTGAAATTCAGGCCCTTTCCACATGTGGGGGGGGGGACGAGTGAAAACGCCCAAAACTGGAGCTTACCTGAAGCCGGGTAAGTCCGCTGCGACGCGGAGCAGTGCAAGCTCGCTGCTCCGCAGTCCTCCGGCGTCCCAAATGGCGGCTTCCAGTTGGTGGAAGCTCTCCACCAACCGGAGAAGCTAGCCAGCTGGAAGCCCGCCCCCGGCAGATCTGCAGGCACGCACTTGCTCACGCCTGCAAATCCGCGTCGGAGCCGGGCGACGGAGCGGCGTGGGGCTGCACGCTCCGTGATTTTTAAAAACCTCTTGAAAGAGGTTTTTAAAAAACACACCGCACGGCTAGTTCCAGCCACTCCTGAGTGGATTCTGGTGTGGAACTACAAAAAGTAGTCCACGCCAGTCCACTCTACGGTGCAGAAGACCTCCGTCAGAGGCCGCTCTGCACCATTTCAGAAGCCTGGTGTGGAAATGACCATAGTGAAATAAAATATAGATATGTACCTAATGATCTTCCCTTATTTACACTTCTTATTTTGTGGTCAGTTATATCTTATCTAGCACTTGACCAACAAAGTTTATTTACTTAGTAAATCAAAATAAACCTCTACCTCGACTAGATATTTTAAAGCTATGTCAAAATGTTCTTACCTCTCAAAGTTTCAAAATCCATTTTTTAAAATTACGTTATTTATGAGTGGTTATAACTCTTTGATCTTAGCTTCAGTCTTTTAATTTTAACTCAATCGTAGCTGTTTTCCCCCATTTGGATTCCCAAAGAGGGGAGATTACATTCCATTCTTCATTGAATTGTTTCTTGGATTTATCTGATAATATAGTTGTCAAAACAGGCATGAATTTAACACACCACAGAAAAAAGAAACAAGCAGCACAAAATGTAGATGTGAGTTAAGGTCCAGCTGCAAGAAATGCTCAAAGAATGTAGTTTAGATCAAGGGATCTCATACTTTAGACTCCAGATGTTTTGAACTTCATCTCCAAGAAATCATAACCATTGGTTTGCTGCCTAGGGCCTCTGGGAGCTGAAGTTCAAAACATTTGGGGACCAAAGCTTGAGCACCACTGTTTTAGATCTTTAGTTTGCACCTATAGGCTAGAGTATTCCATTAATTGAGCTTCACTTATGGGACACTTCTATTTGTGAATGTGGGGAAACAACTTCTATTTATTCTCTCTTCCTTCTGCAGCTCTTTACGTCCCTCAAAATCTACCCCAAAGAGTTAGGAAGCCCAGCAGAAAACTGTGGAATCATCTCAGAGAAGGGTGGAATTAGCAAAAAGGGACATTTGCCTCTTGCCAATGGGATCTTCCACTTGATCCAAAGTCATCTATGAATTCACATTCCAATCACAGGAGACTCATTTACAATTCAGCCTGATAATCATCTTGTCCTAGTTCCCCTGGGCCTGGTGATTATGCCTTTTTCAAAATCCTGAAGGAAAGGGAGTTCAAGACAACCCTTATCCCCAGTTTACTTTTCCACTGCCACCCTAATTCTTCTTATGTAAGAAGCAGTTCACTTTAATATCTTGCTCTATGGAAGAAGACCGAACAGTGAGATACAGTACTTTGGTGTTCAAGATCCAAAGCCTTTACAGGAAAGATCTGTGCATGGGAAAGGACAGAAATCTAGTTTCTCTCTTCTACATACCCACAATCCTTTTCTGCAGGATCAATTTTAATCATGTATTTTAATCCAATTCTCTTTCACATACACTCCCCTCTAGTATTTTCCTCATTGTGTTTTGAAATGGTTTTGATCACTTACACCAGAATCTTCCATATCTGTTCAGAAATATATTTCCACTGAGGTCAGTTGAGTTTAATCTCAGAAAAATGGATCGCTGAGCCTCCTGACAAAAATTTTTACCACCATGGTCACTCATGTGGTCTCCTACTGTAGTACTGTACTGTACTGTATTGTATTACTACTGTGAATGTAAAACCAGCAGTACTTTCACACTAAAGTTTACTTTTTAACAGTGCCATTCTAGGAGTGTGTAAAAAAAAAAATGGTATAAAAAGTGCAGATGATTTTAAAAGATAAATACATTGCTAAAATGACAAGATTACATGTATTGTTGGCCTCCTGTTTTACATAGTTCTAGCAAACTCACTAGTCCAGATGAAAGAGAATCTGAAAAAAAATATACATTTTTTTGGACCACGACTCCCTCCCACACCTGTTCTGGACTTAATAATCTTTAACATAAAAGAAATATAGAATGATTATAACATAGAATCATTATCAAACTGAATAATTGCCCTGGTAGATTGCATCAGATGTCCCTGTGACTGATTACAGCACATATCATTGGTTCTTCCTTCTTAATGATTATCTGACATATGTATAAATAACAACAACAATAAAAGTGTAGACTCTGCTCTTTTTATACTTAATGATCTAGCTTTTTGGAGAGTGTGTCTATCACTCCAGAAATTTCTGTTTAGTGGTATGCAATGTATGTAATGTAATCTTATGGTTTTATAGGATAGGATTAATTCAGTGTTGTCCTGTTTCTTTTCTTAAATATTTATAATAGATTTGTATTTGTGTTCTGTTTTTCGCTGCTGAAGAAGACCTTTTTTTTCATATAGGGCAAAACAAGTTGGGTTTTTTAAAGGAATAAACAGTTGACCATCTATTAATACATGGAACTTGTCTCCTTTTTGTTTCCTAGGAATAAAAAAACCCACAGCTGTCGTGATCATGTTATTGGACATAAACCATTACAGTGAACATGTGCACACAGTAGAAAACACCCTCGCACAGATGTAGCTACGTAATAGGGGTTTCCTGCAGTTGTCCAAACTAATTTCAGTTTGGTTTAGAACAGGAGTGTGTTGCAGTGAAGCGGTCAAACTGTGTCAGGGATACCATGCAATGGAGCTGGGATACAGCCTTTGTGTGTAGATACAGCCACAGTTGTATTCACATACCAAAAAAACTATCTGTACCCAGCAAAGTTTGGAAAGTGATTTGCAATTCTTCATGCTCCTCACAGCAGAAGAAGAGTGAGTGGGGATGCTAAAAGCTCATCATTTGGAAGTGCCCCAGTATTTTGTGAATTTGCAAAGTTCTGTTTTCTGTTTAATTAATGACGCTTTTATTTTCCCTCAAGGAAAAATGGATTTCTTACATTTCCACAATTAACTCTGTACTCAAAGTGCCAGAGTCACAATGCTCGTATAGTCATACTGAATTTTCCTCAGTGCCACTGCACGCATTTCTCTTTTAATGGCTTTAATTGATCTACTTTGATCAGAAAGCAACTCCTTTGGAATATTAATGTGGAGGCAGCTAAGTTTGTCAATGCTGTATATCTATATTTCAATTGCCACAGCTGCTCCCCCCTCTCAGATATTCATCAACAAGAAATATTCCTTGCAATCCTCTATTAGAAAGAGGAAGGATACCAAATATATTGTCTATGGCAGTAAGCTAGGAATTCTTTTCAGAATCTCAGCATGTTTACTGGGTAAGAACTCACATGTCCATATTGGCCAAACTGAGGGATGTTTGAATGGCATAATTCTAGGGTTCATATCTATGCTGCATTATCTTCCCTTCTCCATCTTATTAGCTTTACTTATACTAGACCAAAGGCTGGAAGGTTAAAAAAAATGCATATGGCTTGACATCTTGCTTTTTGTTAAAAGTTAGCCATTGGCCATTACTCATTAATTTTTTGAACCAGTATTGCTGTCATCGTTCATTATTTTTTGGGGTGTCTAAAATTATTTTTTGAAAAAAAAGGAAATGGAAAAATGTCCAAAGTACCTGCAAATGACATCCTATGCTACATTTCAGAAATAAGCAAACATTACACAGCAGGCAAAAAATGAATGGTTAGTAGTAGTTGTTATATTATTTGCTGTTGTACCATCCTTACCATCCTGACCCAGACACATTTTAGCCAATGTTTTACTTGTAACATATTATTCCCAAACTCTGCACTAAGAGTTCTTCACCATTATACAAATGAATAGAACACATCCACTTCCTTGGAAATCAGAAGCATCTGTAATCTGGAAACCTTTTCAGAGAGGGCCTTTCCGCACTACACTGTTATAGTACTATTATTCCACTTTCGACATCCAGTGGAATTCTGGACTTGGTAGTTTACTGATACCAAAGAGGATTCTGCCTATACCAGTGTAGGGTGGAAAGGCCCAGAGAAAACTCACCTCCCCCCTCTGCAACATGGGCTTTGTAGCAGGAGAACATTTCCTTTTCGTCTGTAGGATTCTGGCTTGCAGTCTATTTTCATTCTCTGTATAACAGGATGATTTGCTCTTTGTATAAAGTGCCATCAAGTCCACTGAGACTTAGGATGTGTCTGTCAGAGGATGGAGTTGCTGGGGGAAGATTTAATCTGGGGAGGTTTGTGTTGCCTTTATCTTAAGCCAAGAGAATGTGATTTTCCAGGTTCACCTAGTTGGTTTCCATCACTCAGCAAGGATTTGAACCCTGGTCTCCTAGTCCCACACTGAAACAGCTGCAGTACACAGGGTTTCAACAGAACGATACATAACCCTATAATCTTATACAGAACTTTAGTCTAGATATCTCCAGATACCTGGGGTCCACGGAGCCCTCGCTGGGGATCTGCAAAGCCCTGCTGCTGAACACAAACAGCAGCATGAGTAAAAGGAATGCTGCACCGAGGTGTGTGTGTGCAGGTGCTGAAACTGCTCTCTTTGTTGCAAACGAAGGCGCAGTTTGGGTGCCTGCATGTGTCTGCCACTGGGTCCCTTTTGTCAGGGATGTGACAGCAGAGGGACGTGGGAGCTGAAACTGCTCCCTCATTTGCAAATGAAGGAACAGTTTGGGCATGTGCACGTGCTTGAAGCCGGGTCCCTTTCATTAAGGATGCAGCAGCAAGGCGTATGGGCGCCAAGGGACATAGTGGCAGGTGTGTGCATGCACCCAGACGGCTTCCTTTTTTTTTGCAATGAGGGAGCAGCTTCAGTACCTGCACACACACCCCACTGCCTCCTCCCCTGGCCAAAGGGACAGACCAGCAAGCATGTTTGCGTGCCCTAATTATAGCTCTGGATTTGAGGCCGTGGAAACCCACTGGGTGACCTCAGGCAAGTCACATTATCTCAGCCTCAGAGAAGGGGAAAGGCAACAAAACTCTCATGATGGAGTCACTTTAGGGTCACCATAAGCTTCAAAGGTGAAAGATATGATGACTAGAAAGAACCTCTCCCTGTCAGTTGCACTTTGTTTTGTGTGCCTTCAGGTCACTTCTGACTTATGGCAACCCTAAGGTGAATTTGTCACAGTTTTTTTTTTTTTTGGCAAGATTTGTTCAGAGGGGGTTTGTCTTTGCCTTCCTCTGAGACTAAGAGAATGTGACTTGCCCAGGGTCACCAAGTGTCTGAGCGGAGCTTTGAATCCTAGTCTCCAGAAGCCGTAAATAAATAAATATTTGAATGTTTAAATCTAAATTTAAATATTTAAATCTTGAGTTAAATCTTGGGGGTCCCTGGCAACAAATTATATTTACAGGGGGTCCCTGGTAAAGAAAAGATTAAGAACCACTGCTCTAGATGACCAGTGAGATAAAAGAATTCCCTGTGGAGACCAAAAACAAGGCAGGGAGGGTAGCTGGATCACCCTCATGAAAGGGCTTCCAGATGGCAGCCCCCTCCTGTTCCCCACCACAGTGGTATTGTAATAGAGAAAGGCAGCTAAAGTTGTTAATTGTGGTGTTTGTTGTTAAAGGAACCATTCACACTAAGACCTGTCTTTTAGACTATTAGCCAGGCTGGTTGATGCTGCTTGCAATCTAGCAGTCAGCCAGTCATCCTGAAATAAGAAGGTGTCGACTGTGATGACTGTGGTTAAATTATAGTAATTTTATGCTAATTGAGGATTTGGGTTCAAAGGTACTGTTTGTGATAAATCTGGGCAACTTGCTGGACAGCATAGCATGAAAACAGACACCTCCAGGCGGCACCTGTCAACTACGGATTAGCAGATGTGAAGGAGTTTGGCAAACATTTGCAGCATCAGGAATCATTTATATATTTTGGATGAACCTAAAATTGAGATGGGGGGGGGGACGAGGGAGAGACAAGTTGATAAAATATCAAGGTCATGATTCTCCAGCACTCCCTAACTAATTATATGTATATTCAGTGCAAATAGATGTCTCACTGAAAGCCATGTATCACGGAGTCAGATGGTTAACTACTATTATAGTATTACAATTACAGCCTATCAATTTAATGAGAACTGGATTGGCTAGAATGAGGCAGCAATTAAAGCTTCCCTAAGCTTTGTCCTTCTAGGGTTTGCCCAGGAACCTCCTGGCACCTTCACCTAAGGCAAGGGATGTACAAAGCCTGTCTGTAGAATTGCACCACTGTTTCTTTCTCCTGATGCTGAGAAATTCTGAAGAAAAGTTCACTTGTCTGGAAAAATTCATTTCAACTGTTGCAGCCACTCCTATATGCACGTTGCTCCTGAAGGCACGGATAACGTGTCCTTGCCCTTTATCCCAGTTTTGCTGTTGATCTTGTTGCTCTTTATGCATGGAAAGAAAGAAAAACTCAGTACATGTTCAGAGTTTCTAACTCTTGTCCTGCAAGCATTCCCATGGAAATCTTTTAAGGAACCCTTCCCACACAACCAGCCAAAAATGTATTTTAAAAAAAGGTTTTTGAATGAATGAAGGAGTATTAGGGGCCAAACTACTTATTTCATTTGTGACAAAGTACCCCTAATTTCTGCTGTAGTGGAGAATGATAGCCTATAACTGGAGATGCAAGGCTCAATTACACTTCTAGCAAAGCATAGGTGGAATTTCAGGCACCACTGACATCCAGGCCAGACATATCTAGGGGAAATTGTCTATGTAATCTTCTTAGTGAATGAACCTGTGGTTTCTAGCTTAGTCCCTGATCCCTCCCTTGTATACATTATGTATACAGTACATGTATAAAATACATGTATACAGTATACATTTATTTCACTTCTTTGCCTCTCTAAAAATTTTCATATTGACAGATCTTTACACCTTAAGTGCTCTAATAGGTGAGAGAGAAGGAAAGGGGTTAAACTTTGCCTTAGAAAAACATGTGGAGAAACCCTTGCTTTTCCAAAGAAGCCTCTTTCTGACCTGCTCTGTTAATAACTCTTTTTTACCTTGAATGGAGTCTTTTATTTACTATCTGTCTGGCTGAATTACTGAAGATCTTCCATTCTTCCCCCATATCACCTGCCGAAAAGGTTATGCCTTCAAGGCTTTGGCCAGAAAAGTTTCATATAAACTTCTTTTTCTCATCCGAAGAAGAAGACGAAGAAGATCAACAGGCATTCCTCCACTCCTGCCTTCAGAGAGTAACTTTCAGAAATATGATTCTCACATCCAATTAGACATGAGAAGTGGGAGCAGAACTTTTGTCCTCACTTGAATTATTAATCTCAGATTTGGATATTTGAGCCACAACATGATGCCTTAGAAAAACTAAGAGCCCATTCTTTGTTATTTTAAAATCTGATCAGGCTATTTCTCTGAAAGGGAAATCGAAGTCATGTACAAACCTAGTAAGAAATACGTTAGACAATGTAACACTGCCTTCCTTAAAAGTAACACAATGAGTTTATCAAAAGTGCAGTTAATTCACAGGGACTAAAAGGTTGCATTAGACCTTTTAATCAAATGTCTTCTACAAGAATCAAGTTCTTACCTGGAGGATAAAACAATACAGTGCCAGGGTCTGCTGAATTTCTGGTGGCAAGTTGAGTAGAACCACTGAACATTTTCTTGACCCTGTGGCTATATGATGGCTTCATGAAGTCAAAGTATCTCAAATAGTGTCTCATACAACAAGTGGTATGTGAAGGAAGTCACATATGGAAGAAGGCATTCCTTACGGTACCCAGGACCCAGTATTTTCAGGACTGTAAACTTTAACACCAGCACCCTGAATTGAGGCTGGAAAGATTGCCAGAAGTAATTCCTTTTTCTGTACAAGAGGAATTTTGTTATACACCCATTGCCTTTCTCTGTTTTCCCCTTAGGCTTCCAAAGCAATCCTCTACATGAGCCTTCTAACATACTACCAGACTGGAGAACAGGTAACCCTATTAAAGAGAGCCAGCTGGTGTGGTGGTTGAGCATTGGACTACGATCCTGGAGACCAAGGTTTAACTCCCTCATTGACCATGTAAACCCATTAGGTGACCTTGGGCACATCACACATTTTCAGCCCCAGAAAGCCCCAGGAAAGGTTTGTGTTAGGGTCACCATAAGTCAGAAATGAATTGGACGCATGCAACAAACAACAACAAACAACCCTGTTAACTTTCTCTTAGGACTTCCAAAACACTTGTGGTCTCCCCTCAAGCACAGGTGGGTAACAAGTTGCTCACTTCTGGGTTAGAGATTGATTTTCATTTAAAGCATCATCGTCGTCGTCGTCATCATCATCGTCATCATCATTATTATTATTAGCAAACATTGTTTCATCTCTGGTAGGAGTTAAGTTATGCTATGCTACAGCAGGGGTAATGATACGGGTCTAGATGTCCACAGCTCAGAAGGCTCCCAGGTGCTATCTCCACGCATACTCTTTTTTTAAAGAAAAATGTGTGAAGGCTGTAGAAGAAACAGCTGTGTTACCTATGGTTCCAAGATCTCAGAGTTTAGCCTTGTACTAATGCTCAGGGGCTGGTCTCTCTCCTGATTTTTTTTTAATGACATTCAATAAAGTACACCTGAATTCAGGAAAATTTAATCAAATACATAAAAAGCAAAACAGAATACCAGCAATGTGAAATTATATAAATTATATAAATATATATATATAAATATATAAAAATATTTTGCATGTTACTACCTACATTTTTTAAGAAAACAACAGTCCGCCCTACACTGTTTTAGTGCTGTTATTTCCCTTTCAACCTCCTATGGAATCCTGGGGTTTGCAGTCTAGGGAGGGGCCTTTAGAATTCTCAGCCAGAGAGCTCTTTGGACTCAGTAAACTACAAACCCCAGAATTCCACAGGATGTTGAAAGTAGAATAATAGCACTATAGCAGTGTAGGGAGGAAATGGCCATAGAGCAGCATAAAAGAAGATATTTTATTGTACATCATTTTGAGGGCCCAGAGGGGCATAAAAGCAATAAATGAACACTTTTATTACATAAATAATAATGATAATGATAACGATGATGATAACGATGATGATGATGATGATGATGATGATGATGATGATGATGATAACAACAACAACAACAACGGCCTCCGCGTGCATTTCTGGCACCTTCAATATGGGGAGGTTGATTTTTGAAGGGGAGAATATTTTTTGCCTTTGGGGGTTCTCAGTGTAATTTGGAAACCTGCTTTTCTGGGGGTTGAAACCATACGGAGAGTATCTGTAGAGAGAAGTAAGCTTTTGTCTTTCAGAAAGTCATCCTCCATATGTAGAAGATGCTAGAAATGATTATGGTCTTGGCAAGACTAGAGTGCTCCCTCTTCTCTTACAGTCATTTTTTTCCCTGTCAGAATTCCTGAGCAGAGCTTAAATAAGGAACTGTTTGGGTGATAAGCCTTATTTTGGCTCAGCGTTCCCTAAAAAAAGATTTATGACTGCATCCGTACCATAACCATGCATCCTTTTTTTATTTACTCTCAGAATATAATCTCTAGTTTGCTACTGCACAAGCACAGTAACTGCACTCACCCATTTTATTAACATCACTTGACAAATGTTTACCATGAACACTTTAATGCACCTAATTTTCTTTGCAGTGAGCCTTGCAGCACTTTGGAATGTCTTTGGGTGGTGCTGAGTATTTCCCTTCCTGTGCAATTAGGAGAGGGCATTCTAATTAACCCTGAAGAAGAAGACAAGGCAACTCTGAAACATGTTTGAACTGTGTCTAATAAAAGCATGCAATTGAAGATATGCTTCCACCTCACACACATTCACAGTCCCATCCACCTCTGGATTATCCTCACCGAGAAGTTTTATCATTGCTTCGGAACGTTACCACTGCCGGAAGGTGGTCAGAACTCATTCATCTTTAACAAGCTGCATGCGTATTTGAAGAACACTTTAGACCATCCTTCCCTATAGTTGCGTAGGAATGGGGTTGGGGGTGGGGGATGCTTCGCCTCAGGTGGCAAAGTTTTGGGGGCATCCTGGCTCGTAGCCACCCCCCTGCATGCCCCGGCCATGCCCCACGCACCGTGACCACACCCCACGTGCTGTGGCCACGCCCCATGTGCCACGGCAATGTTCCCACGCACTGCAGCCACGCCCCTGAACAACGTAACCCCTCCCCCTCCCGTCCCCCCTCCACACACTCCAAGCTCTGCCACTGCTTCCCTAGCCTTGGGTCCTGAGATGCTGGGTCTCTAGATGCAGGGAGTAGAAAAGGGGACAGGACAGGAAGGCCCTGGGGCAGCATTCCTACCCCAATGTTGTTTTTCTGGCCCTGAACCCATAAGACTCTCCAGAACTCTCTATCTCTGTCCCTACATACTGAAACACCTCTTCTGGAAGCCCTCAGAAATGCGATTCATTTTTTAAATAGGTTGCATCTCTCCCATTTAGTATATACCCTCTCCATTTTTGAGTACAAGAAGTGGAGTTCAGGCTATCTTTTGTTTGAGGGCAGTTTTGGTGGTCTGTGCAGCCCCGAGTTGTAGCCCCATCTGGATATCACTAGGCTGTGGAATGCTAATATAGAAATTCTGGATGGCACATTATTTTTCTTTCATATATATCCACCACATTTGCATTGGACCTTCCCTTTAAATCTGTTGAACTTGCCTTCCTGGTTGGCAAGTCAGAAGTCTAGAGCATTGTGCTGAGTGCTATCAGGTGCAGCGCAGATTTTATTTTATTTTATTTCATTTATTTTAAAAAATTTAGATGCAACTTCCTATTTAGTTAGCTACCTTCACTTGCCTCCATCTTGCAGTTCTGTTGCCTCTATCTATCTATATTTGTTAGACAGAGCTGGCCTAAGATACTGTCCTGGCTATAACAGAATACCCACGTTCCCCCTCATACTAGCAATCAAAATGCATTTTACCTAAGGTTTGCCAAGCCGTTTTCATCCCAAGGGAGGCTATCCAAAACATATCTCTATCATAGTAACTAGAACTACAACTTCAACAGATATTTTACTGCCTGTTTCTGATACCTGAAATAAGCTGTGTGGGGTGTCCACTTCACTCTATCAAGTGACAGAGCCAGTGCCATCCTTTGACTAGCCAAGGACCCAAGAGAAGCTCATTCTACACTGAAATGGAATGATTCCATTCTGTTAAAACAAAAGAAAAGAAAAGAAAAAGTTTGGCCCAGCCTGCATTCTGTGTAGGGTGTCAGGGTCTCAAGAACACCTTATGGTTTCTCACCATCACCTTTCTGTCCAAATATTTTTGGTGATTTCATCTTTTGGCAGGGTGATGAACTAAATCATGTTGTCTTCCTCAGTGCCTTTCAGGAAAAAAAAAATTGCAGCTTGTGTCTAAAAGCCAGGATCGCTTGAGTCCACTGTGAGTTTTTATGTAACCATGAAAAACCAAGAAAGGAAGCCCTCTTGATTCCCTTTCTCTGAGAGAAGATACCACCCCTGACTTGAATGCTTCTTTTTTCTTTTTCCTCTCCTGGCGATTGATGTAAAAATCATTTTTTTTAGCACACCATATGTGTTACAGGCAGTCAGGTGCTCCCACCATCTCTGCTGTCTTCAGAACAGTCATATTAAATCTTTTTTTTTATGCTAATAATATTCACCAGAAAATAATGTGCAAAATGATATGCATGTTTCTGCAAAGCCATTTGTGTGCATTTGTATCTGTAAAAATGTGCTGCTTCTCCCTCTCTTTTCTATTGACATCTCTTTCATCATCATTCATCACTTCCAAAAGTAACTCACTATTTTACACATGAACATACCTAAATAACTCTGTAAATGGTGAGGGCAGTGGATCCTTCCCAATCTGACCACAAATTCCACTGGCAGTCCAGCATGGCAAAGATAGCATCATTTTGAAACGGGGAAAATCCAGGACCAGTGGTTACCATGGCAGATTTCAATGGTATCACTATTCTTGGCCTGATCCTAAACGTATCTCTTTGGCTCTCACGTGGCCTCCTCCAGGCAACTGAAAGTTGAGGCTCTTGTGTTTCCAAAATCCCTAACGCCCCCTCCCAGCCTCCTCCTTATATGACAATCTTTTGTCATCTCCATTTTTTCTTGGCATAGACTACCACTTCAGTGTTGGAAGTATAGTTGTGATGTACTTTTGGGTGTGTGTGTGTAAGTATTTGTGGTAAGTATTTGTGGTACTTACTTACTTACTTATTTATTTTATTTAAAATACATTTCAATAAAACAACATTTTGCGATTGATACAATAAATAGGTGGTACAACACATAGGGACCTAATCTACAAACCTAATCTACTTATATACTCTAGATCTTCATTTCTATCTTCCCCATCTGGATTTTGCTTCTGACTAGATTGCCTTTACAAAAAATATACATACATAATAAACGAGGATCTGTTTTTATAGTTTTAAACCCATCAGGACTTTATTATTATATACATTAGGATAATCAGTGTAAATTTTAACCATAATTTAACCATAATTTTAACCAATTTTAACCATTTTAACCATATCTCCTTCATCAGTCAAGAAAGCTTGCTATTGACAAAACTCCCCATTTGTTTCTAAAATGTTGTATAACTGGATCCCATTTCTTAACAAAGGTACCAAGGGGGATCCCTCTCAGTAGCATCGTCAATTTATCCATTAATGCCATATCAAACAGTTTTATTTCCCAATCATCTACATTTGGTATTTCTGTTTTTTTCCAAATCTTAGCATAATTAATTCTTGCAGAGGCTGTCATATAAAGTAAGATTTCTCTATAATTCTTATCTAATTCATCTTCTGGCATACACAATAAATACATTTGTAGTGACATGTGGAAATGAAAACCTAAAATTTTTTCAATCTGCAAGTATATTTTCTTCTAATATTTCTTAGCTTTTCGACACGTCCACCACATATGGTAGAAAGTGCCTCGTTCATTCTTACACTTCCAGCACTTATCGCTTCAGCTTGTATATATTTTTGCCAATCTTTCGGAAGGAAGATGCCACCACAGGTGCATTTTATAAATATTTTCTTTTATGTTCTGGCATGCTGTGTACTTAAGTCTTTTCTTCCAAGTTTTCTCCCAATTCTCCAGATCAATTTGGTGGCCCAAATTTTGGGCCCAACATATCATCATTTCTTTAACAACCTCCTTTTTGGTATCCCATCTTAACAAAATTTTATAAATTGCAGATATTATCTGGGAGTTCTTCTCAAAAAATATCTTGTCAAAGGTTGTTTTTTCAATTTGAAAGCCATTTATTTTCATCTCCATTTTTAGTTTTTCATTTAACGGTCTGTACAACAGCCAATGACAATTTATTCCTTCATTTCTTAATTCTTCTTGCGTTTTGATTATAAGAGTCACCTTGGATTTTTGTTAAATCTTTGTATGTTATCCATTTGCCTTGCAGAATATTTTCTCTTTTATAAAATGCTTCTTGTGGCGGAAGCCATAAAGGTGTTTTAAAGTATATCCTTGATCTATATCTTTTCCAAGTCTTTAATATTGGTCATCTTATAAAGTGGTTATTGAAGTCACTGTGCACTATGTCTATGTGATATCCTGTATATGCATGCCATTTGAAAGCTAAGTCAACACCTTCCAATGCCAAAAACCTATTATTCGATAACTTTGCCCACTCTCGAAACCAATCTAAACAGCATGCATGGAAATAAAGTCTCAGGTTAGGGACTGTTAATCCACCTCTTTCCTTGGCATCACACATTATCTTAAATTTGATCCTTGGTTTCCTCCCATCCCAAATAAAACAGGAGATGTCTTTTTGGCACCTTTTAAAGATAGACTTGGTATAGCTTGGAACAGAAACATCAGCTTTGGCAGGACCATCATTTTTACAGATGCAATACACCCAAACAAAGATAGTTTCAATTTTCCCCAGTTCTCGAAATCTTTGTTAACTTCTTTCCACACTCTCTCATAGTTATTCTTAAATAGATCAGAGTTTTTCCTGGTTAAGTATACTCCCAGATATCTCACTTTGGGACTTGTTGTAAATCCTGTATAGACCCTCAATTTTTTCCCCTCCTCTCCATTTATATTCTTTGTCAAAATATTTGATTTATCTTCATTCATTTTAAGCCCCGAAACTTTTTCAAATCTTTCTAATAGTCTTCTTAAATTCTCAATTCCTTTTACTGGGTCTTCCAATATTACCACAATATCGTCTGCAAAAGTGCGTAATTTTAATTCATGTCCTCTTACTCTAGCTCCCTTTATCAATTCATCTGATTTTATGCACTTAATCAAAATTTCAATAGCTAGTAGGAATAATAAAGGGGATAGAGGGCATCCTTGTCTTGTTCCACTCGAAATTTGAATTCTTTTAGTTTTCTCCCCATTCACAATTATTTGAGCCTCTTGATTTCCATAAATTGTTTTTATGCTATACAAGAATTTATCTCCAACTTGGGATCTTGATATAATTTCGAACATAAAGTCCCAGCTCAAGCTGTCAAAAGCTTTCTCTATGTCCAAAAAGAGGAGTGCTAATTTTCTTCCTGGTTGGCATTTGAAATATTCAGTCATGTCTAAGATGCATCTCATGTTATCTTTGAGGTGTCTATTTGGTAAGAACCCAGTCTGTTCTTCCCCTGTTACATCTTTTAGTATATGTTTTAGTCTGGTCACTAATATAGACGTGAATATTTTACAATCCACGTTCAGTAAAGAAATTGGATGATAGTTCTTAGGTAAAAGTGGATCTCAGTCTTCTTTTGGTATAAGAGTTATATAAGCTTCTCCCCAAGATTTCGGTATCTTCCCATCGAAGACTGCATTTATAGTCACCTGAAATGGCAGCATTAATTCATCTTGAAAAGCTTTATAATACAATGCTGGGAGACCATCTGGGATGGGAACTTTGTTGTTTTTAGTTAGACGTATTGCTTCTATAATCTCTACTACTGTGACTGGATGGTTATCCATCACTCCATTTCAGTACCCCATAAGAATTATTTGGTCACACTCTTGATCTAGTATTTGAGCCTCCAACTGTTTATAAAATTTATCTTTGGCATTATGTGGGCCATAAACATCTACCAAAAGTATTTTTCGGCTCAACCAATCTATTTCAAGTCCTATATAGTGGCCATTTTCATCATTAAATATCTCTCATGCATTGATATGATCGTTAACATAGATTATCACACATTTCTTCTTTTTTTCTGAAGCTGATACAAATTCTCTTCTCTTTTCTTGCATATCAGATTCACTTTTTCTTTTTTAATCCTAATCTCTTGCAAGCATGTTATATCATATTTTCCTTTCCCTAGATAATGGAATATTTTCCTCCTCTTCTCTGGAGTGCTTATACCTTTGATATTCCAAGACAAGGTTTTCAAATCTCTCATTTCCCTTTTAAGTATATATGTATGCATGTGTGTGTGTGTGTGTGTGTATATACATACACACACACATACATACATACATACACATACACAATACTATTCAATTATTTTTCTTCTTGTGGTTTTGTTTCTATGTCTAGATTTTCTTGCTGTTTATCTTCCTTCTGTTTCCCTTCTTCCATTAGTTTTATTCCTTCTTCTATTTCTTGATCCTCTTCTATATCAATTTCTATCCATTCTTCCTTGGAGGTGTGGGATACGCCCTCTCCTCCTTCATCTGGTTCCCCTTCTGGACTTTCTTTTCTTTCCCCTTTCTCCTTTTCTGTTTTCTTCCTAGAGCTCCCGAAGTTCCTAGAGTGTTGAAAGCTTCTTTCAAATCTTTTCCAAAATTCTTTTGAAGCCTGGACAGAGTTAATATTATAAATTTTGTTTCTATAATGAAATGATAAGCCTTCCAATCTACCCCATCTGTAGGAAATTCCTCTTCTTCTTAGCTGAACAGTTAAAAAATTATAATCTCTTCTTCTGCGAAGGATTCTCACTGGAATGTCCTTATAAAGTAATAATTTATCGTCTCTGACCTTGAAAGATTTTCTCATGCTTTGTTGGATTAAATATCTCTGGTGGATTTCTTCACAAAGGCTATCACTAAATCTCTGGGATAATCTCTCCCTTTAATCATAGATGATCCAACTCTGAATCGATCTCCCATTGCATTTGTTGTTTTGGTATTTCCATAAAGCTCACCAAAGCAGGAATGAAGATATCACACAAATCCTCCCTATCCTGTTCTTTGAGTCCTCTTATTTTCAAACAGTTTTCTCAAGTTTTAAGTTTCAGAAGAGCTCTTTCATCTAAATCCTTTTCCTGTTCCAATGATAAAGATTCACACCTATCTTCCAGCTTTTTAACTTCTTCTTCTAAGTTGTTAACCTTTGCAATGGTACCTTTCAGCTCTTCTGTTAATATTTCCATTGATCTCTTTATATCCCTTAAGTCATTTTTAAAGTCTGATTTTATTTCAGTTCTTAAGTCCTTCATATCTTGCTTCATCTCTAATTGCACCCTTCTAATTTCTTCTAACACAGCATTTTGTTCTGATTGTCTCAGAGTAGCAGTTTGAGATGTTGTTTTACTCTGTTCAAAGTGTTTTAATCCAAGTTCTATGGAGGAATTTCTCTGTTGCTTGGCCATTTTAGCTGTTCTCCTTGTTTCCATCAAGCTACTGCTTCAATGATTAGTAATGATGCAGTATCTAAATATCTACACAATGTCAAATTTTAAAGTAGTTCAGATGACCAAAGCAATATATACATTTAAATCCTTATGAATTCAGATATATAATTAATTTCAACAATCAAATATCTTATTGCATTTGGTAGGTATAGAAAATGCATTAGTAACTAGAAATAGTCCTCAGTCAATTTCAGTATTATCTAACTGTAGAGTTCAATCTTATATATATTAAAATAATTTCAATAATAAATATACCAGTATTATCAATCCTTATATATTAATTGATTCCAAAGGGAGTTATAAGGTGTCTATGAGGTATCTAATCAAATCAATTCCTTATATATCAGTTCATTAAGAAAGTTATAAAGTACTTAATCAATTCAAGTAAGTCAATTCAAGGCAGAAATAGTGTAAATCAATTCATATGTAATATGTAATAGTGTAAATCAGCTCATATATTCCACAATATATTCTGCAATGTTATTTAAATAATTAAATATTTCTTAACAAACTAATAGCCACTTTTTCAGTGCTTGTTTTAACTATATATATATTTCAAACTAATAAACACTCACTGTACTTCAATAAATATTCAACCCCCAGATTTAAAGAATGCTATCATATAGATAGTATCTATATCCTAATAGATAATACTCATATCCTTAATACAAAGTTCTATTTTCAAATACAAGTATATATTTTACTAAGATGCTTCTAGCTGCTCCTCTTCTTTCCCCTCCTTCACTGTCTCTGTCTCCAGTTGCTGTCACTTCTTTGTGTTTTCTTTCTCTCACTAAAGTAAAGTGCAAAGTTTTCTCAAAGGGGGAGTCAAATAAATTCCAATATTCCGATTGTGCAGTAAGTTCAAAGAACAGTCTTCTTTCTTCCGAAGGGGACTCCATCACAATGTCTTAGTCCCATCTCCTTCTTAGTCCCGAAGTCATCGCCATTTTGATTTGTCTGTAGTGCAAGTTATTCTTCAAGCAAACCAATCTTCAGAAGTAGAAAGTCAAGTCCAAATATCCAGAAGTTGAAAAGTCAAAAGAAAAAAAAATCGAAAGAGAAATCTCATCTTCCAAAAGTTATACCAAAGTAGTTCAAAGCAAACATTCATCTATATCTTCTGCTGAGAGAGCGGATAAAGAAAAAACTCTCACCAAAGAGAAAAAAAGCAACAACAACAACAACGCTGAAATTGCAGCCACTCTAATCCGCCATTCTGCCCGTCACTCTCCTTTGCGCTGTTCCATCAAGTACTCCACTCAAAATTCTTTCCACCATACATCTTTCCCCATCTTCCCACGCTTTTTATTAAATGCAGATAATTTGTTTTGTCTCTTTAGTAAATTTAAATACATTAAGTCTCTCTCTCTGTTAAGTATTTTTTTTTTATTTCTTATTCTCTCTTGGCAGTATATAGAATCATCACAAGAATTCCAATGGTTTCAGATAGTTTCTTATACTTTTCAAATGTGCCGCTTACCACAATAGGTTCAGGATAGCTGTTAAGTCACAGTAGGGTCTGATCCGTGTAGATCTCCTAGGCCAAAAGGTCAATCTAGTACATTTAAAATTCTGTGGCGGGGCTTGTACTGGAGTAGACCAGCTGCATTCATGCAGCAATGGCTGCTATGATCCCGTCTTCTTCTCCACTCCAAAACAAACACTGCTGGATGTATTGTCTGGAACCCAAAGAAGGTACTGGTTCTCCATAGCCCCAAATTCGATCTCACTATATCAAGTAAGATTTTTGCAATCCATTCTTCCATGGATTAACTCCTGTCACACGGTGCGAGAAACTTCTCTAACATCGCTGGCGAGAAGTTTCACCTTACCCCGCCATATGCAGAACCGGAAGCAGTGTGGTAAGATCACTTTTAAAGACTATCCAGGAGCGAATTGCCCACCTTAATCTGGTGCAGTGCATAATATAACCATTCCTGTGTAAGCAATCCCAATATTTGTTTGTGTTTGTGTGTGTTCACATATACAAATGTTCATTTGCCCAGATGTGTGAACCAAGACATAAGGAGCAGTCCCAGCATGCCACACTGGCTTTCTTATTAGATTACTGCATCACCAGTCTGCAAATACACACACACACACACACACACACACACACACAAATATACACACACTCAAAGAGCAGTGAGCAATTAACTATATAGAAAAGCTGAGAATGCCTTCCCCTCACCATGAATCTATGATGCCAGAAATTCAAAAAGGTATATATATGTTTCTTTTTGCCCAGTATTCTAGAAACTAGCAGAGAGGCTTTATAAACACTTCCTCTCTCTCTCTCCCCCTCCCTCTCTCTTATTATATTTTAAAAGTAATATTAAATTATTTCATGGTTCTCTGAAAGTGATAGAGATGGTTTTTGGTTCATGAGCTTCAGCCTTTTGTTCTCATCTCCTACAACAGAGTGGGGAATCACTATATTCTACAGAGCAGGTATTCACATTTGATCATCAGTTTCATGTTGCTGTGCTGCAGAGTGACATCTTGGTTACAGCTACTGCCAGACGCTAAGTGTTTATTATTTAAGATGGAGTTAGGCACTCACAGCTCTATGGAACTGTAGTGGTTTTGTTTATATGTGTACTCACTGAAGCAATGAGAGTGTTCCCTCATTTAACTATTGTCAATTCATGGCTTGGGTTTCCCTGTCCTTTTTTTTTCTCAGCCTGCCAGGGGGTAAATGTTTTAGTGCTCTCTCAAGAGTGGATCAGATGTTCACAGAAGGTGATACAAGTGCTAGCAGGTTCTTGCCATTTTACGACCGAGAATGAGTTATAATTCTTGTTTCTGCCTGGCTGAATAAGAAGGACAACAGAGGTTATGTTATTCATTTAAACCATTTGCACCAAGTTGCATGTTTCCACAGCTGTATTACATACAGAAAAGATCTTTTTAAAAGTCCCCGGTATCTGCTAACCCCAGGGTGGTGAGGTGTCTTACTACACAGGGGACAGAGCTCTGCTTCAAGGGCTCTGTTTGAAGACATCTGCCTGAAAGGTTCTCCAGTTGATGGTGAATGCTAAAGTCAAGAACTTTCTGAAAGAAGACAAAGGGCCTTCAATTTATCTCCTCTCCATGACACACAAACACGCATGAATAGGAGGTAAGAACAGGCAGTTAGACAAACCAACTGGTCACAGTCTTCCTTGCCGTGATGAGATGATTTTCTTTATGCTTAAATTAGGAGAGGCAGCATGGTGTAGTGACTGGACTACTGGACTAGGACTCCGAGAGACCAGGGTTCAGCTGGCCACTTAGCCATGGAAACCCACTGGGTGACCTTGGACAAGTCATTTCTTAAGAGAATATGGTTTGTCCAAGATCACCCAGTGGGTTTGCATGGCTAAGTGGCCAGTTAAGACTTGAGAGGAAAACAGCTCTAGGATATCGTTGCCATAAATTACAGTTTGACTTTGAAGGCACGTACAAACACATCAATTTTAGACTGGCACCTATATCTATAAATATGTCATTTTCATGCAGATCTATATTTCCTTCTATCCTTTTGTTCTGATAATGCATTTCCTGAATTTTTGACAATCCTTTGATAGAGATGTCCTGGCATTCCTCACCATTTACTATGCTCACTGGGATTGCTGTGAGATGCAGCCCAGGAACATCTGGACCCAGCTGGGTATTTTGTTTTTATTACTAGTTTAATTTCAACCGTTGCTACTTACCTCAGGCCCTTGGGAAGGAGAGAACAGATTCCAACATGCACACACACACAATTCAAATGTGGGACCCCTTCTTTCCTTCCTGATTTCCAAGATTTAAAAAATGAAAATAACTGTAAATTTTCTATAAAAAAGTGTTAATTCCTGTAGGAAACATGTTCAATTTGATGTATGGAGTAACAAGTTTATCTGATTCTAGATACCATTAATACTTCTAGAAATATATCTAACTCATGTTTTATTGAGTCCAAAGGGTCATCCAAAAACAAGACCAGATCATTAGCAAAAGCTTTAAGTTTATATTGATATTTTTAAATCTGGATTCCTCTGATAGCCTTGTCTTCTCTTGTTGTATTATTAAGTGTTTCCATCATCATGATAAATAATAAAGGAGACAAGGGACATCCCTGTCTTGTCCCTCTGTGTAGTTCTATCTGCTTCGTTTTTTCTCCATTGATCACCAATCTAGCTTGTTGTTGATTATAAATTGCTTCAATCCATGAAATAAATTTATTTCCAGCATCTATTTGTCTGATTACCGTCTTCAGAAATGTCCAATTGATCATATCAAAGGCTTTCTCCGCATCTACAGATATCATAGCCAGTTTACGTTCATTATGTTTCTCGTAATACTCAATTATATTAAGAACCCCTCTGATATTGTCTTTCAAAGATCTCTTAGGGAGAAAGCCATTCTGATCTTCATGTATAATGTCCTGTAAAACCCTCTTAAGTCTGTCTGCTAGAATTGTGGCAAAAATCTTATAGTCAGTGTTTAATAGTGAGATTGGTCTGTAATTCTTAACATCAGTTAAGTCTCTGCCTTCTTTTGGAATTAATACCACATTAGCTTCTTTCCAGGTATCCGGGATGCCAACATTTATTATCTCATTTACTGTCATTTGAAAAGGTATGGATAATTCATGTTCAAACATTTTGTAATATCTAGCCGTATAACCGTCTGGTCCAGGTGCTTTATCATTCTTTAAATTTCTGATAGCTTCAGATATTTCCGTCATTGAAATTGACTTGTTTAAAGCTGTTCTATGATCTTCAGAAAATCTACTTTTATTCATTTTCTCCAAATACTCTTTTATTTCGTATTCCTTTTTAGTTTCAAGATTCTCACCCAGCAACTTCACATAATATTTATAAAATGTTTGTTTTATTTCTTCCTGTTTTGTAATCCTTTCATCACCAATTTTTAATTCCGTTATTATATTTCTTGTCCTTCTTTTCTGAAGTATACTGGCCAGTAGTTTAGAGGGTTTATTTGCTTGTTCAAAGGAATTATATTTCAGTCTTCTCATCTGTTGCTCAATTTGATATAGATTTAATTGATTTAATTCCGCTTGATATATCTTCATCTGTGATCTAATCTTGTTATCTGCCGGATTTTTCCTCATCTGTTTTTCCGTCTCCTTCATTTTATCTAGTATTCTCTGTTCCTATTGTCTCTTTTGTCTCCTTATTTCTGCTGACCATCTCATGAAATTACCTCGCATCACAGCTTTGCTTGCATCCCAGACGATTTTCATAGGTATGTCCGGTGTTTGATTTTCCTTAAAGTAGTTGGTTATCTCCTTTCTTGCCTCTACAATGTACTTCTCTTTACTTAAAATCTCATCATTCAATCTCCATGCTCTTTCTCTGACCTTTATATTCAACTCACATTGTAATGGATTGTGGTCTGAACACAAGTTAGGTAGAATGTCCATTTTATTAATCTTCATCAGTAGATCTTTAGATGTCAGCATCATATCTATTCTTGACATTGACTTATGTCGGTCCAAATAAAAGGTATGTCCATCTAAT
Source organism: Cyclura pinguis (assembly GCA_030412105.1). Classification (NCBI taxonomy): domain Eukaryota; kingdom Metazoa; phylum Chordata; class Lepidosauria; order Squamata; family Iguanidae; genus Cyclura; species Cyclura pinguis. Next base: position 225,895,702 of record CM059599.1, on the reverse strand, counting down.
TGTCCATTTTTGTATCTCCATGTGTCTAACAATTTTAAATCATCAATCATGTTGAAGAAGCTGTTTGGCAATTTTCCGTTATTTCGCAGCACTAGTTTTTGTTTTGTTCTATCCAACACAGGATTGATTACTCCATTAAAATCCCCCAGAATAATGATATTAGAGTTTCCTGTTTCTTGTATGTAATTCTGTACTTCTTTATGAATTGTGGGGAAAAATTCTCCTTTAGCTCCGTTTGGTGCATAGATTCCAACTATTAAAATTCTGTCTTGTTTCGTTTTTAATTCAATCCCCTAAAAATGTCCACTGTTATCATGAAATATTTCTTGTGCACCATATCTTGAGTTTACATAAATCAAAACCCCCCTTTTCTTCTTATCAATTGTAGCCACAAAACAACTACCAAGTTTCAAATTCTGAACGTATTTCAGGTCTTGAGTTCTGATTCGAACTTCCTGTAAACATATTACATCCAGTTTTTGTTTTTCCAGATGATGAAATATTTGTCTTCTTTTATATTCAGAGTTAAATCCTTTTATGTTCCAAGAGTATATCTTCAACGCCATTTTTGCCTTTATATTATTTATATTTACTTGTTCATTTGATCCCTAAATTTCTCCTTCTTGCTCACCTTCTTCTTCTTCCAGTAATTCTTGATCATCGTCATCGCTTCCTTCATCTGGCTGCGAAGATGCTATTTCTCCTTTTTTCTGTTTTTGTTCCTTGTCTGATATAGTATCCTGACCTTGTACTTCGTCTCCTTCTTCACTGGGTTTTTCCAAACCTTTCTTCAACCTCTCAATCATCTCTTTTGCTTTAAAAACGGAATTTATCCTGTATCGTTGCTACTTGTATGTAAAAGAGATGCCCCCAATTTTTTCCCATCTGTAATTAATCTGCTTTTTAATCAGGAGGTTTGCTAGTGGTTTATAGTCTTGTCTTTTCTTGAGTGTTTGATACGGTACATCCTTAAAGATTTTTATATCTTTATTGTCAGTCTTCAACATTCCTTCATAACTGCGTTGAAGTATTTTGTCTCTGATCACGGTCTTTGTGAAGATTATGATTATATCTCTTGGTACCTTCCGTTCTCTAGCAACTCTGGTGGATACTCTGAACATTCTGTCTATATTTGCTTTCATCTTGTCTTCTTCAATATCTGTATATTCTGCTAAGGCTGGTATAATTCTCTGAACTGGTCTGAGGAACTCCCCTTAGCTTCAAGCATCTCTCACGATAACGTAGCTCTTGCATTGTTATCTGGGATAGATCCTCTGTTTGTTTAACTTGGAGTTCAGACATCTCTGTTTCCACTTTTTTAACTTGTTCTTTAATTGATTTGGTATCACTTTTCAACTTTGTTACATCCTTTGTTATGTTTTCCAACTTCTTGCCCAATTTGTCTATTTCATGCTTCAAATCAGTTCTCATTTCCTGTCGTGTTTCCTTTAAATCTTGTCTGATCTCCACTCTGATATTTTTTATCTCTTCCATCATTTGTAGCATAAAGTCTTGGGATTTCTGGGAAATATCAATTGATGTTCTTCTGGCTGGCTGCGTAATTGTTGTTGAAGCTGAAGCTGCCGCCGCAACTCCTTTTCTTGTTTTTGGTTCCATGATGTATTTCAATTATATGTACTCTGGTAACTTTGCTTATATCAGAATTATAAAATACAATGAATACTCTATGTACAAAGTTTATACAGTGTACAGTACAATTTCCTTAACAGATCATTAAGCAATTAATTACTTTTAAAATATTTGATTAATCAAGCAATCAAACATATATATGTAAATAAGCAGCCAAAGTTATGTGACTCTATATATAACTATATCTATATTAAAATGTTAATGAGAATATTACTGTCTTAGATCTTAATACAACTCTTCACATCTCTTTCTCTTGCACTAAACATAAAATGGAAACTCACAAATATGTGTAATCATCAAAGACATAAAGCTCTATAAAACTCTATAAAGCACTATTTAAAAAAGTAGCTATAATTGATTTCGAGTTCAAGTTAATTAGACAGTTCCAAGTTCAGGAATGAAAAGGTCAAAATGAAAGTCTCTCAGTTCCCCCCTCCTGACTCAGGACAGCTTCTTGTTATTTTTACCAGTCTGCTTGAGCACAACTGTAGAATCCCTGAAAGATAACCGCAAGCTGAAACAAACTGGAACATGAAACCGTGGGAGGCGATGCCTGTCTTCTTCCTCTTATCGTTGTAGTCCACGAACGGCAGAGAGTCTCTTATTCTCAAAACTCCTGGTTCAAAAAAACTCCTAAGCTCGCTTATAACAGTTTCCAGCCCGCCTAAAAATTATTTCATCTTCACAGTTCTTTTTTCCGTTCTACCATTCCACTGTTCGATCTGTTAAATAATGTCTTTATTTTCGCTTTTAAATCTGAAAGATATGAAAGTTTTTAAAAAGGAAAAAAAAGTATGATATTGTAAATAGTTTATAAAGTCTGAAGTTACCAGAGCACCAAGTCCAATTTCAGTACCAGCGTTAAAAAGAAGTTCCTCACGATTCCAAAAAAAAAAGAAAGAAAGAAAGAAAAAAAAACAGCTGCATTAGACCAATAGTCTGATTTATTTCCCACAATCCAGATTCAAAAACTTAAGTCCAGTGTTAGGAAACAAACTTCAATCTTGTAGGTTTAAGAGGATTTTATGAAGTCTAAAAATACTTAGGAAAACAAGTTTAAAAAATATGACTCCACGTATTTGTCCTTGAAGAGAAATCCCCCAGACAAAACAAGTCCTGTCTCTTCCCTCATAAGCAATCTTAAACAGTTTTAAACAGTTTGAAAGTTCTTTTAAAAAGCCAATAAAATCAGTATTTGTAGATACAGTTTATTTAAAAAGCCTCTTCTCTTTTTCGCCAAAGCGGTATTATTTTTAATGTTACTTTATACAGCATAAACACAATTCTTCCATCTAATCATTACGCACTTTCACTGCTTAGGGTTCTCATCCCTGAAGCTCCCGGTAATTGCAGCAGGTCTCACCTTGATGTAGCCTTGTTTGTTGTGAAATGTCGCTCGGACACGTTTATTGATGTTTCTGCGAATCTTCTCATTTTAAAAGTCGCTGGCGGTGCTTGTGCTGCAAAGCGGTGACTTCAATGGTCCCGTCGTGGTCCTGCGATCTTCGTGGCACCATTCACCCTTTCCTTTCAGAAAGGGCTCGGTGCCAACTACCAGATCCCCTTCGGACCCCTTTCCGAACCCCCTTTACCGGGGGGGGGAGGTTTTGCCACTTTTCGATGTTTTAAAGCAGCTGGAAAACCATCAAGCGGCCGCTCCAAACACGGAGCATTATTCCGAGCGACCTCTCGCGCCCGCCATGCGACCGGACTCCGTCCGCGACTGTGTGTTTTGTCCACACCCCTGTTTCAGGTTCCAAATAGTCCCCCTTTCTTGTAATTTGGAGGAGAGGCTATTTGGGTCCTGAAACATGGCAAATTGTGTGCCCCAGGCTTTGGGAGAGCTGCTATTTACAATTTTTCATCCCAACAGTGGGGTGCTGGGAAGCCACCAGGTGATACACCTGTCATTTTGGCTACCACTGCCTTAAATGAGCGTGATGGAATACTATTTGGAATAATGCTTGGTGTTCAAATGAATGCACCCATATTGCTGAGTAGAAAGTATCTGTGGTTTCATGCAGTTGGCTTCATGCATAGTACTTGGGTTTTATGGAGGGCATGAAAAGAGTTTTTCCCTCACACACAGAAACCTTCACTTGCCACCTACAAGCAGTGGCATGTATCTCACAGCAAGCCAGTCGTGTAGGGATGGGGATGGGGGAGCAGTTTGTTCCTGGGGCATCCTGGCCCATAGCCACACCCTGTGTGCCTTAGCCACGCCCCCATGGACAGTGGCCACGCCTCACATGCCATAGCCCCACCCCCTCCTGCCCCTCCTCCACACACTCCAAGCTCTGCCACTGCAGCAAGCACATAGACAGCTCACTTATTCTCAATCACTTTGCCTGGCTAACCTCAGCCCAGAAAGTATGAGATAAAAGGAAGCTGATCTTTCCTCCATGTGTTCTTTTTAATTCCTGTAGAGATGACCTTGTAAACAATGTATCAGTGGGTTTTTGCCATTCCTTCTAAGGAAAGGAGAGGACTTATTGTCTCTAAACCATAGAATTTAAGGGAACACTTAGGAAATATAGGAGATGACCAATTTCTTGATTTCCCTTCTGGAGGGCAGCCAGTGGAAAATATAATGCAACAGCTGTCCCATCAAAAGATCAGGGGATTTGATATCTTTATCATCAGATACCAAGCTGCAGCTCACAAGGCCTGTTCTCAAAGACTTTAGTACCGATCACCATAGAGATGTATCTGTCGTTCGAAGATTATCCTGCTCTTGGGGTCATCTCCGCTGTTACTTCATCTTGCATGACATTTTGCTTTTAATTTCCTTGGAAATCTATGCCATACTTTTTCTGCCCCCAATATAAACTGTCTATTGAGACATTTAAATGGCACATGTGTGCACACCCACCCAGATCGACATCAAAACAAGCAAAAATTTACAAATATCAATGGTCATACAGAGACAGCAGAACCTGTCAGGTATGATGTGGTTTCCTTTGTTTGTCAACAATGCCAGAAGTCAAACATGCTGTATTGCATACAACAGTGGTGGGAAACACCTTTAGCCCTCTAGATGTCTTGGTCTTCGGTATGGCTAATGGTCAAAGATTCTAGCAGCATTGTCTAGCAGCATCTGGAGGACCAAAGCCTCTCCACTGTGACATACAACTTCTAAAAATGTCAAGCCATCTAATAAATACTCCAATTAAAAACCATTTGATGAGTTAATCCCGACAAGAGGATGTATAATGAGTGTTCTGAGAATCTATGCGGCATTTTAGCTATGGATCCATTTTTAAAGAAATGGATGACCTAAGAAAGCTTTTTCTGCCACAGGCTTTTGTAGCCTGTCAGATGGGAAGTGAAGTGGGATATCTTGATTAGCTACAAACACAGCCTGGCTCCTTTGCCGGGTTACTGGAGCAGGCAGAATGGATCACCTGCACTTGGAAGATAGCCTCTACCCGAGACAGAATTGTTACTCTAAGCCGAACAGGAGAAACAAATCACCTTTATTATATTTTTGTACAAATGCCATTAGGAAAAGATATACCAAGTGACACTTTACGATTCTACCTTTTAATTAGGTTCTTGTACGAGACAATAGAAAACCCCATCAGTGTTATGTTTCATGAAGCCTAGTATCTGTCATGATAATTAATGTGTACTTTGATTACAAAAGGAAATGTTAGACTTCTTTGCTGCAGCTTCAGCAATATCTCGGCATAAGAAATGAAGACAATCTCTCCTTCTCAACTGATGACTAACGCTGTGTTAGAAGCAGAAGTTGAAAAAGTCCCTGTGTTGGACTCCAGAATCTACCAGCCAGGATGCCTAGTGAGAGCTATAGTCCATAAAGGGATCTTGTCCATGTTTGGGATTAGACATTATAGAGCCATTCCTGGGGTGTTCTGTGGGACTATAAATTTTCAAAGCACTCACTCTATTTTAATTTTTTTCAAGATTGAAAGAGAAAAGGGAAGCACAACATTTGCTCCCAATCTTCTCCTTCACTTTGTCATTGACTCCACTTCCCAGTATGCGAAGCTGATCCAAGCATGTGCAGCAAACAGGGAACAGGGCAGAAGAAGCCACAATTGTCTTCCTTCTTGACTAAACAGGGGCCTGAAAGACTGGTGAATGCGTTGCTACCTAACATTTTTGTTGTACCGATCCAGATTGCTGTGGACAGGGCAGCATGCCATTTCCCCCACAGAGAACATTTCCTCAGTTATCGAAGACTGACATATTTATGAAGGGTAAGTAGAGCCTTTCTTACTCACTGACATGCTGGTTTTCTGTGTGGAAAGACTTGTTTCTTTCTTCTTACACAAGAACTTCTTGTCACGCCTACCTCTCCCAGTAGCCTAAAGTACTACCGTCAAGGCACAGATGAACAACTTTCTTTAGACAGACTGCTTGCCAGGGCTTACTCAATATATATTAAGGAGGGTTGGGCACCTCCATGACAGGCCCGTAATTCTCCCAGATCGGTGCGGCAGATGAGGTGCCCTGTCTTTACCACACGGCTCTGCCACCCCCTGATAACACCACCTTTGGGCAAAAGGGTGAGGGTTTTCAGTGTTTATTTAGAACCACTTAATGATTTTACGGTACCGTGTTTTCTGTGTTACTTTGTGTATTGCATATAACTCAGATGATTCAGTGTTTGCAAAGATAAACTGTAACGTTTATTGAGCTAAAAATACAAATAAAGTAGGGTGTTAGACTTCAAATGCAGGTCAAGGTCGATATATGTCTTCAGTGTACTTTTTAGATAATAAAACAGGTAACTCTCTGCTCAGAAACAGTTCACTTATGTCTTTAGACTTTCGTATAAGCACAAGCATCACATAACAGCACTTTGGCTAGGCTCCCACCCTCAGTCCAGCTCACGTTCTCTGACCAGATCCTACTAGAGCTTAATTATTCTTCTGTCTCTCACTAGCCTCCTAGTGAGAACTAAACCATCCAGCACGACCACACTCTCTGACTAACGTAGGACCTCCTAGCTCCTTGCTGGGCTCTCACTGAACGAATCCCAACATCCACAGGTGCTTGGCTTTATACAACTTCTTTCTCTCTCAGCCACAAGCCCCTACCGCGCATTAATGGGCTAAGTTTCTCTCCTGAAGCACTGTTCTGGTTTCCTAGCAACCTGCTGCCTTGACAATTCAGAAAGCCATACCCCCAGAACTTCGTCACATCCCCCTTTGTACCTAATTACGCCGTTAACGATCGCGGGAAGTAACGGGTCGGATCCAAAATTAGTCATGCTTACAGAGGTTTCGTGGAGACACATTTTAGTCATGGATAAATTAATGCTCGTTTAGTTTAATGGGCTTACCTTCAGCGTGACTAAGTTTGGATCCGACTCAGTGTCAAAGAAATGCTTGCTGTACACTGTGGGAAGACACCAGCATTAGTACAGCCCTCTGTGTTTTATTCCACAAGCAGGCTAATGGTGATAACATGGGAACATAAGTTTTGATTGCTTCTGCTTAACAGTTTCAACTATTTCCCTTTTGCACAGCACTGAAACTGTTGCTTCTTCTGTTATAGCTACAGGGTAAGAATGGGCTTGAGCGCAGTCTCTGTCTCTCCCTCATTCCTAATCAGTGGGTTTCTATAGCTCAGCACCAACGGCAGGCAGTTTATACCAGCCTATATGTGAATGAATCAACATCAGCAAATGAAGAGTAACCAACTTTACGGGAAAGAAGAAGAAGTAGTAACCCTTAGGGAGAGTATGTTGAGTTTTTGAGTCACAGCTTCAAAAATAACGCTGTGTTTGTTTAAATTCTTGCTCAGACATGGATTGACAGAAACATTTATACATTGCTTACTAATGAAAGGTATACGAGGGACTTATTTTAGTACATTACATTATTCTCTCAAATTGCAACTGAGATTTCTTCCTTTGGCATCATTCTGCTTTTGATATTTTGCAGCTCTTAATCTTCTCTTTTGCAGGCTAAACAGCCTGCCAAAACAAATCTGACACAAAGAATCTTATAGCAGCTAATTCTGTCCTGCCACATGGTAATTTCAATCTTCCTTCCATGGTATGAAGACAGGATATTGTATTATTGGACCTAATTGGACAAGATTACTTTAGCAATACTTTGCAGTGCTAAATAGATGGTGCTGTTTCTAGACTACCACCAATGGCACTGGCTTTCCATGGTAGTGGGATTGCATGCTCCTGTGCGGCAGGAGGCTATGCTGCTGGCAGCAATGCTGCTGGTAGGGTCTCCCATGTCAGACAGGCTTTTGCTGAGGAGCCAGACAAAGGTCGTTTCCTCCCTACACTGTTATAGTGCTATTATTCCACTTCCAACATTCCATGGAATCCTGGAGTTTGCAGTTTAGGGAGAAGCATTTAGAATTCTCAGTCAGAGAATTCTTTGGCCTCAAGAAACTGCAAACCCCAGAATTCTGCAGGATGTTGAAAGTGGAATAATAACACTATAACCGTGTAGTGTGGAAATGGCCACAATGTGCCAAACAGCTGCTCAGCAGCAGCTGTAATGTGTATGTGGGGTGACACTGGTAGAGGATCTCTCAGAGCCAACAGCAGTGTCACCATAGCTAATGCTTCTTAGTACTGTGCAAAAGAAATCACAACAAATCCCTTTTGGATGTCTTTTACAGTGAAAGCCTTAAGATGAGACAATCCAAAATTAAACAAGAAATAGTGCCAGAAGATGAAACTTTCACGTTGGATGGCACTCAGTGAAATACTGGGGAAGCGCAGAGGACAACTACGACTTGTGCTACGGCTAATGATGCAACTGGACTCAAGCCAAAGGACATTCAGCTGTTGATGTGCTCAGAGGCAAAAGGAAAGTCTGAAGCTGCACAACACGTATTATAGGAACATGAAATGTAAGAAGCATAAATCAGGGGAAGCTAGACATAGTAAAACAAGAAAGGGAACATATAAACATTACAATACTTGGGGTGAGCAAGCTAAAGTGAACAGCAATCAGATTTTCAATCAGATAATTACACAGTGTTTTACTCAGGAAATGAAAATCTAAGATGAAATGGGGTAGCATTTATAATGAGGAGAAATATAGCAAAAGCAGTCAAAGGATACAATGCAAAAGTCTGACCAAATTATGTCAGTGAGACTTCAGGGAAAAAACATCAGTGTAACCATAATCCAAGTTTATGCTCCAACTACAGAGCCAGAAGAAGAAGAAATTGAAAGATCCTATGCAAGAGTCCAGGAGGAAATTCATCACACATCAAAAAGGACTTCTTGTTAATCATAGGTGATTGAATTGCAAAAATAGGAAACAGAAGAATTGTAGGAAAATTTGGCCTAGGATTAAGAAATGAAGAAGGAGACCCAACTGACTGAATTCTGCAAGGCCAAAAATTTGTTCATTGCAAACACATGATTCAAACAATCAATACTGTTGCTTAACTGAACTTGAACAAGTGTTGTTTAAATTTTTGACACTTTGACAATCAACCCTTGCTTCAGGCACCAATTCCTTGTGTTTTTTTCTCAGCTGCTTAATCACACCTAAGCCAACCTCTCTCTGACTAAGGCCTTTCTGCAGGAGCCTCCCATCCTAGCATGGGGATAGAAGAGGAGCAGGACTGCAATGATGCACAGCCTGTCCTTCTCCCATTGCCAGGCAGCATGATCATGGATTAAATCATTGACGGGTTTTCCTCGTCATTGACTTGTCATTGCTCGACCATCCTGCAGTTACCTGGTCTGTGGAAGTGCTGGAAGCAGAATAGAGTTGCTTCCTGCTTCAGTGCAGCCTGGGAAAGTGCTCCGCTGTGCTGCAGAAGGAAGACTCATGTCCATCGCACCTCCTTTGACAGCGAGCCACACAGTGCAGAGGAGAGCGTTCATACCTGCGCTCTCATCCCAGCAAAGCCGCTGCTAGGATGATGCTGGGACAATGCTAGAGGCAGGTAAAGTGTGGAAAAGGCTTAATTCTCACTGAAGTGTCAAAACACACACACATGGAAACTTTGTCTTATATAGAATTCCTCTCATCCATAAGACCCTCCCACATATAGCATTGTGCTAAGTTTCATTCTTGAGGTGCTATTCCTGTTGCCTAGCAACCCACCAACAAGTTGCACTGGCATTCCAAATAGCTAACTCCCAAAGCTAACTCCCTTGTTACGCATATTTTTGACAATATTTTTGAACGTTTTTGAAAATACTTTCTATCTCCATCCCTGTAAGGTTCAGTAACAATGAAAGCAGAGCTTAGAGTTGAGACTTAACCCAGAGCAGGAGTTTTATTTAAAGATTAAAAACCACAGACAAACAGCTGAGTTACTGAGAAGGTGAGGGGAGAGAAAGAAGAACAGCTTGCAGGTTGGAGAGAAAAGTCTGAGGAGAGAGGAGAAATTAAAAAATCAAGGAATCAGGCAGCAGAGAAGGAGCAAAGAGTGCAATGGAAATTTATCTATCCTCCATCTGTTGAGAGAAGAGTTTGAGAAGTTTACATTTGGGGTACAGCTTACCTGACCGTATTGGCTGGGGAGCTGTGGGAGCTTCAATTGAAAAAAAAATTGCTTTTCAAAGCTCCAGACAAGAGGAAGGGAGATGGAATCCTCAGTATTAGATAAAGACCAGTCAAGGAGGTCAGAGGATCTGAGATCATAGCAGTATAAACTATTGAGCTGACACACAGGAAATCCAGGGAACTTGACATACCCAGATTACAGTACAGACTCCATTGGGCTGAAACCCAGGGGCAAGATGCATGAAAAGCATTTATCTAATCAGGAGCCAAGAAAAGATTGTGAAGAGAGTGTGAGGCCAGTAAGACCACTCCAGGCCAGTTAGCAACCTCCCAAAAAGCACACCTGGTCCAGGGATCCAAAAGCTGATGTGTTACTAGGAAATATAGACAAGCATGTCTGCTGAAAAATTTCTAGAAAAACCAAAGGGGTGCAGATCCTAAGGTGACTTTCTGAGAGGGGGTTAATAGAAGCTTAGTGAGTGTTTTGGTGGTAGATGAAAAAGTCACAAAGGTTCACAGAGCTCTTGGTTGTGTCTTCCATCAGTGAATGAAAGGCTATTGCATTGGGGTCCAGGGGACTTTGCATAAATATATCTAAGACTTTCACAGGCTGCAGCACTTAGCATTTTTGAGCTTTTGACCGTCCTTGTCGTGACTTGCTAGCTCTTGCCACCTTGTCAACTGCAGGTTGATTAAAAGACAAAATAGAAACAAATTGACTATAAGAATCTTGTGACCTACTCCAGGCTAGACTTTGAAGATGTATGAGAGATGCATTTATATAGTTTTGAAAAGTATTCTCATGTTCTCTACTGTTGCAAACATGTAGCTTTGGCATGGATTTCAAAATATGCTGTTATGCAGTGCTTATAAAGTTATCTGATGTCAGGGACTTGCAGAATTTTTTCCCAATGTGCCAGGGACTGGCACCATATTTGTCCCCAATGGCTACAATCTCCCTCCCTCCCTCCCTCCCTCCCTCCCTCCCTCCCTCCCTCCCTCCCTTCCTTCAGACTGGCACCAGTCTGTGGACCTCCACTTTGAGTAGTACAGCTGTTATGGACACATGAAATCAACCTATGATTAATGCCTGTCATTGGGGCTGAAAATGAATTTTGTTGGTTTTGGTGGACTTCTAACATTGTTGCAAAATATAACATTTTCCACCTTTCAACACTGTTTGCAAGAAGAAATGTACTGGTGATGAGAATTCTAACATTTATAAGTCTTATAGTTGGGGAGGTTAGGGGAGGAGAAAAAAGTTCACACAAACCTCAAATGACTAAAATGTGCAAAATTGCAAAAAGAAAAAGAAAAAAAAGCACACATATGCTTTACTCAATAGGCAAAAATGCAGAGATGTGTAAATAAATGTGCACACTGGAAGCCATGTGTACAAAATATGGATGAGTTGCTTTGCGGAAAGAACCTACAAAGTCTCACAATGGAGAGAAACCAAATGCAAAAAGAACATGTAGGGGAGATTCAGAGAAGTGAAAAGAAATGGAGACTTAAGAAATTTTCACATTACTATCTGTGGTTGTTCAGGGTACAGAATTAGCACAAAAAATATACAATAATTTTAGAAATTAATTTAAAAACCCATAGAAATGTTTGCTGGTAGATACAATTCATGCTTCTGTTCATAATATAACCTGTGGGATGCACCATAATGGTGCTGCTAATGATGCTTTTGTAAACTGCCCAGAGTGATGGTATCTTAAATAATTGCTTCAGTCTAGTGGGGAATAACTCAGTTTTGTAGAGTAGACAGGTAAATGCTACATTTTGTCATCATGCCTGAACTATAAGCATCCCTCAAGCAAAGGATGTGACGGGGGACTAGATTGTTCATGTTTGGATGAATGTGTCACACTGCTCTCATTTCCTTTAGCACTAGAACTGTTCTTTGTAAGTGCTTATAAATTCAGATTAATAAACTGTGAATTGTTTGCAAATAACTGGTAAACAGAGTCTCATCAAGTCACTTGCCCATTAAAAGACAAATCATATACAGGCCATTTCCGCACTACACTGTTATTGTGCTATTATTCCAGTTTCAACATCCTACGGAATTCTGGAGTTCGTAGTTTACTGAGGCCAAAGAGCTCTCTGGTTGAGGATTCTAAATGTCCCTCCCCAAACTGCAAACCCCAGGATTCCATAGGATGTTGGAAGTGGAATAATAGCGCTATAATAGTGTAGTGCAGAAATGGCCACAGTCTAATTGTATTAAGACTTACTTAAAAGTAATTCCCACTATATTACTTGAGAATAAACCCCAATGAATATAGTGGGGTTTACTCTCAAGTGTGCATGCATGGGATGACATCTTTAGTCCACAGTCAAATTTGAATATATTTCTTTATGAGAGCATGGTAGGGAAAAGGATACATCTCATTCCCATTTCTCACCATCTCAGGAGTGCTGAAAGTTAAAGATACAAGTGTGAGACAGACAAGAAATAATAAGGATTCACTCAATGCATCTGAAGGGTAGAGCAGAAGAATTAGCTGTCTTTTGTCTTTAACTCATCCAAAGCAATGGTATACTTAGCTGTACCATTCATTTCCAGTGAACATGCCAAGTTATTGTTCCTCATAATTCAAGCTGAAGATTTACTGATAGAAAGAATGGTGGGAAGCATAACAATTTTGCTTTCAACTTCATCAGTATCTCCTGACCATGAAAAATTTCCAATAGGCTTTTCAGTTACTTGTTTAAAACCAACAGCTTAAAACCATGTTCTTCACCTCTCCAGTTTCCCTAAATTGTCCCAATCAAAGTGAATTTGTGCCAACTAATGACAAATTCCATTGTCTGCAATGGACCACCAACACTACTTCAGCTCCATTCTGGAATCCCTGCTCTTGGAACTAGCAATCCCCCCTCCCTGAAGTTCTTTTTTAAAAAGAAAGTCACCTTGAAATCTAGAGAACATACTCAATCCCAAAGGAAAACAAGCCCGTAATTCATACTACCTTGCTGTGATCATGGAGGATTACTATCTATAGGAATGAATGATGTATTGGGTTATTGCATTACGGAGTGCTGTGTGAACATTTCTACCTAAAGCATATCTTTGCAAACTATTTGCATTTTGAAATCAAGGATTTTTGAGCTAAAGGTTCATGTCAGATTAGCTTCCCAGAAGGCATTACTACAAATGAAGTCTTAGATGGAGGCTAAAGTTACCATCAGCGTGCAGTACAGAACCATAAATAGGACTAGCTCTTTTTTTAAAAAAAAACAACTGATGGAATGAAGCTTCTGTATATTTAACCACAAGTGCCCAACATTCATTCCATTATACTCTAGACTGACTGTGAGTCCAAACAAGGTTTTTAGCATTCTACCCTCATTCTCTGAATATTACAGGGGCCTCACAGTTGCCCTCCATTCACAATCCCTTCTTGTTTCTTTAATCTTTATTTTTCTTAGAAAGAAAATCCATTACGAGAAAAATATTAAATAAATACTGCATAGTGCTTTCTAATTACTCATGTGAGGAACCTGCCATCTGAGAAAACCCAATACAGTCTAAGCAAATGAAAAAGCAAGTATGTATATATAGACAGCATTGATTACTGTGATGGTTAGGGCATCTGCTACTACTCATCGTCTTTAAAAATCAATAGTAGCTATTCACACATACGTATGACTAAAGCTTTTTTAAAAATGTATATAAAGCAGGGAAAGGCGTGTGTAACCCAAATTTCTTGAGCAGGGGCCCCTCATGACACAAGGCAAACTTCACAGGGAGCTGAAGGGATGTTCAAAAGGCATTTCTGTTTAGGCCCATGAGGCTGCTGTTTAAAGAAAGGAAGTAGCAAAAGTCAAACTGGACATGCCCAAATCTGGACGCACACCTAAAGCAGCATTTTGGTTGCAGGCCATAGGCCTTTTTTATAGCAACGTGTATCATTCCTCACCTTCAATGTGAGTCTCTCTAGTGGAATGCATTGACCTCTTCTAGCCAACATTGGTCTAAGGACCTTTCTGTACTACACCGTTATAGTGGTATTATTCCACTTTCAATATCCTGTGGAATTCTGGGGTTTGTAGTTTACTGAGGCGAAGGAGCCTAAGATACTTTGTTGCAAATTTCTCTCTCTCTCACACATCTGACAAAGGCTGTTTCCGCACTGTTTCCACACACTGTTATAGTGCTATTATTCCACTTCCAACATCCTATGGAATCCTGGAGTTTGCAGCTTAGGGAAGAGTATTTAAAACGCTCAGCCACAGAGCTCTTTGGCCTCAGTAAACTACAAACTCCAGAATTCCACAGGATGTTGAAAGTGGAATAGCAGCATTATAACAGTGTAGGGCGGAAATGGCCAAAATTAAAAAAAACAACACTGCACCATTTAGGTACTAGACGGGTACTGTCCTCATCTATCCTACTCTCATGGTGTCTCATTCTCCTGCATAATAAGGCTGCCCTGCTATCTCTGTAGCTTAAAAACAGGTTATTGTTTGTTATTGGGATGTAAATAATATGCACAATTTTTCTTATTCCCAAGAAAAAGATGAGTATAATGACACACATCATTAAAAAAAGAGTCAAGTTTTGGTGAGAATTTTTATCCTTAGAAGAAAAAAGACCAGGAATTTTTTTTTTCCATTTTGTATTTTTTTATCCAGAGAACACTATGGCTGGAATCCTGCGTGTATGTCTTGTTAGGGTGACCATGGAAGGAGGAACCTAGTATTCCTGGCCACTAAATGGCTGAGTAGGCATGCTTTACCAGTAGAAAGGGTGGTTACATGTGCAGGGAGAGTGGAAGGGAGTGAAGCTTTACACTCTTCTAGTATAAGACAGGAACTTGGCCACTGTATTCCATGCCAATGCCAATGCCAATGCCAATGCCAATGCCAATGCCAATGCCAATGCCAATGCATTTAACTTAATTTAATTTAATTTATAGATTGTTTTATTTACAATCTATTAATCTATTTAATTCAAAGATTGTAATTTATGCAAAATAAATAATATTTTGCATAATTGGACAAAACACTATTTCCTGTGCAGAAATATTGTTTTCTTAGCAAAAGGATTTTTTTTCATTGAAAAGAGCAAAATGTGGAGGGAAAATGGAAAAGCACAAACTCATTATGCTCTTACCAAACAGGGGGAAAGCTTTGAGATTTTTCATTCTTGGGTGATAGAATGGAATAAAAAAAAATGTGACATGGTGGCATATTCCTTTCCAGAACAAATCATACAGTTCTGTTGCAAATACATCATCTGTGCCCTACTTGTAATATCCCAGGGCCTTCCCACAAACTATCTGAGATAAAGAGGCAGGGACATTAAATGGGGGAAGGTCTGGATGCTTCTACTACCATCCCACTATTCATCTCTCTTGATTTCCTGTCTTCTATTTCATCTTTAAATAGGAAAGGTGACTCTGAAAACAACAACCGGGACAATAACATACTGATATCAGACCTAGGTTATCACAGCTCTTTGGAACAGAAACCTTTCTCCATACATTAGCCTTATAACCAATCACATTATGTAAGTACCTTGAAAAGTTTATTTGATGTATACTTCTAGATCTATTCGGCCTTTATCTATTTCATCTGTATAGCACCGTTCTCCCCAAAATGGGAATCAAAAGAGTTCACACTAACGTTAAATAAAATAATACAGTTAAAGCTCAAAGCAAGCTCAGCTATTAAAATAAAATTAAATTAAAGCGTAATTTAAGACAAAGACGTAATTTAAGAACACAACACAAGATGGGTGCAATATCCAGGTGATAACAAGCCCCATTCTCAGATGCTGGTCCATTGCCCACTTGGAGAAAAAAAAGCTATGTTGTTGTGTACCTTCAAGTCATTTCTAACTTATGGAGACGCTAAGGTAAACAAAACCATCATAGGGTTTTCTGGGACTCTGTGTGTGTGTGATATGCCCAAGGTCACCTAGTGGGGCCCTTTCCACACCCTTCCTTTTCCTGTAGTCTTCTGGTCATGATCCTCGCAGTGCCTTTGCTGGGAAGGGAGCGTGAAGAAAATGCTCGCTTCTGCTCCAGACCAGCTCCCTGTGGAAGGGAGTGCGAGGGACACACCTCTTCCTTCTGCAATGCAGCTTAGCTCTTTCCCATGCAGTGCTGGGGAAGGAAGCACCTTTGTTGTGCTTCCAGGCCTTCCACAGGGCAGGTAAGGGTAGGACCGTTGCACTATTGGGGATCATTGACAGAGAAAATCCATCAATGATTTACTCCACAATTGCACTAGTTGGTGAGAGGACAAGGATGGGACCACAACGTCTTGCGGAAGCATTGTTGCAGTCCTTCTCCTCTCCCATTGTCTGCTGGGGTGCAGTCCTTCTGTGCAAAGGCCTTGGGTTTCCATGGCCGAGCAGGAATTTAAACCTTGGTCTCTAAGGTTGCAGTCCATTGCTCATACGACTGCACTCCACCTGCTGGTAAAAGGGCAATAGAAATGAGACCAGCCTAATATCCTTTGGCAGAGAAGTCCACAACCTGTGAGAAAGTCTTTTCTCATATCCTTACAAAACCTGTCTCTGAGCATCAAGGGACTGAGAAAAGAATCTGTCCTGAAGATCTCAGTCCTTGGGCCCCAAGGTTATCATAATGCTACAGATCTTATTTTTTAGGATTTGAAACTGTATGGACAGAGAAGACTCTTTCCTCTTCAGAAAGTTCCCTCATCCCAAGTGCAAAGAGAGATGGAAAAAGTGACGGAAAAGCAGTGGGCTAGTGTTCATGTACCACAGACTGATCTATAATGCCTGCACAGGACTCATCATCATTGAAACATGTTTTTCTTTTCTCAAAACCTGATAAAGGAACATAGTCATCCTCACCTCAATTTATAGGATTCCTATGAATTACACTTACAACTCAACTGGGGGGTCTTTCCACACTACACTGTTATAGTACTATTATTCCACTTTCAACATCCTGTGGAGTTCTGGGGGTTGTAGTTTACTGAGGCCAAAGAGCTCTCTGGCTGAGAACTCTAAATGCCCCTCCCTAAACTGCAAATCCCAGGATTCCATAGTGGAGTAATAGCACTATAACAGTGTAGTACAGAAATGGCCAGGGATGGGTAACTGTGACCCTTTATGTTTTTATGGCCTTCCTCTCCCATCATCGCTGACCAACATAGCCAGTGATGATAGAATATGGGAAATGCAGTCTAAATCCTTTGGACAGTCACAGTTGCTTACTTCTGCCTTAAGCAGTTCATGGAATGGTGCAGAGAACTTCCAAATGCCTTAATTAAAGGATCTGAACAACCAGGCCCAGTCTTAACAGTTGTCAATTTGTCCTGCAAGAAATGTTTCTTGGTTGGTTTGGGGTGTTGCTGGATTTCAGAAATGGGTCAAGGTCTTGTCAATGAGGTTCCTGATTATGAAAAGAAATGAACAGATAAAAAAAGTAAAATGCAGTTTTAAATATTAGATAACAGCAGTAGAGTTAAGTGTATGTGTGTACAAACCTGTCCTGTTCTTGGACAGCCAGGGCCCAGGAGCAAGGCTTACAGTCAGGTGTAAAAGGCTGCACAATAAACAGACAAACCAGGCAGAGATATGGAGGTAGAGCCAGAGATCAAGACCAGATTCAATAATAAACAAGAATCTTAGGCCATTTCCATACCGGGCTTCTGAAATGGTGCAGAGTGACCTCTCACGGAGGTCTTCTACACCGTAGAGTGGACTGGCGTGGACTACTTTTTGTAGTTCCACAACAGAATCCACTCAGGAGCGGCCGGAACTAGCCGCGCTGCGTGTTTTTTAAAAACCTCTTTTTCGAGGTTTTTAAAAAGCACGGAGCGCGCAGCCCCGCACCACTCCGTCGCCCGGCTCCGAAGCGGATTTGCAGGCGCGCGCAAGTGCGTGCCTGCAGATCTGCCGGGGGTGGGCTTCCAGCTGGTGAGCTTCTCCGGTTGGTGGAGAGCCTCCACCAACCAGAAGCCGCCATTTGGGACGCTGGAGGACTGCGGAGCAGCGAGCTCGCGCTGCTCCGCGTAGCAACTGACTTACCCGGCTGCTGGTAAGCTCCATTTTTGGGCGTTTTTGCCCTTCCCCCCCCCCCACACATGTGGAAAGGACCTTAATGCAAGCCAAGTCAAGAAGATCCAAAGCCAAAATTGAGCAACACTCTAGCATTTAATTGGTTGGTTCTCAGCAGCAGGCAAACAGAAAGATTCCAATACACAAAGTCAAATAAGGTCCAAGGCCAGGCACCAATAAATCAAATCGAAACATGGGTCTCAGAACTACGGATTAACAAACAAATCTGGAACTTAGGAGAGATGATGTTTCCATCTGTTTTTCACAAACTACAAGCAAGGCTTATATTGATGAACTACTGCAGGCTTTTTTCAGAGTTCAGCTACAGACATTTCATCTTTTCTTTTCCCTTATGGCTGAGCACATTTGTCTTGTTGCTACAAGCTTAACCTCTGCCTTTTGCAACATCATTCTTGTGGACTTGGAAGGGAATCCGACCTCCTCTTCTGACTCTGGAACCAAACTATCTCTATCTAGTGACACTCTATCTAGTATCCAGTACTATCTAGTGGGGCAGTATCTTTGGTCTCCAGAGACTATTAGCTCCTTCACATTCTCTTGTTCTTGGGTGCTCAAATCCACCCTTGTTGGAGGAGTTCTCTGGCAGAACTGTGACCCTACCTATATATCTTCAAGGAAGTAACAAAATATACTCCAAGAAACCAGTGGCACACATAATTTTGGACTTAAACTAGAGAGACCTGGATTCAATTTTTTCCTGAATCATGAAGTTCTTGATGCTGCTACAGTATGTGGCTATCCAGTAGCAAAACCCGTTTAGGTCAGTTCAACTTACTCCCATATAACCCCTATTGCACCCTGCATGTCCTTGGGGAAAAAAATGCTACCTTGGAAGCCAGCTTGGAAGCTGCAAGGGTATTGTAAGGTCAAGTGACCTTAATGAGCAGTCCGTAGCTGGAGTAAAAATACAAACAGATCGTTTTTCTGTTTGTAAGCATATAGCATGTGCTATATTTATTTTTGAATTCTTTCACTCACATGCAGTGTGAATGGATGCTGTAACAAAGTTCCTCACAGAAATGCATTAAATCTGTCTCATAAAACCTTAGTGCTGATACAAGACCCAGCTATAATTTTTCAGCACATCTACACAGTATAGCAGGACATGAAGGTTTGCTTTAAGGGGCTTGAGCCAGTGTGGTCTACTGGTTGGAGCGTTGGACTACAACCCCGGAGACCAGGGTTTGATTCACCATTCAGCTATGGAAACCTACTGGGTGGCTTTGGGTGCATCACATACTCTTAACTCCAGAAAAGCCTGTGATCTGTTCACCTTAAGTTAGAAATCATAAGTTAGACCATAAGTTAGAAATGCCTTGAAGGCACACCACCACCACCACCACCACCACAACATACTTTGGTTTCCAGAGTCAAGAATTAAATTAAAAAATTCTATGTTATGTCGTTTGTGCTGAAGTCATAGGTGGGCAACTTGTGACCTTCCAGATGTTTTTGGCTATCAAGTCCTATCATCCCTTACCATTGGTTGTGCTGGCTAAGGCCAATGAAAGTTACACTCCAACCATGCTTGGAATGAATACATTTCCTGTTTCTGGATCAAGTGCTTTTGCACTTGCATCTTTGCTGTGCTTGCAGGAGTCCATCTTCCCTGTTCATTTCAGCATGGGGCTGCTTCTAGATATGGTCCTGAACGGTATTTCCCACTAAAGTTCCTTGGATTCATGAAATAAAAACAGAGATGGGGCTTGTGAAGGAGACTAGCCAGAGGGTGGAGGGAAAGAGAAGTGTGAAAGGAAAGGTGTTTGTAAAATGAAGGTCAGCTAGAGTAAAGGAAAAACATCGTTTTATAGGTAATATATTTGCCATTACATGATGTAGTGAAAAGCAGTTTCCCTGCCTGGTCCATCTTAAAAGCCGTCATTGGTGGGAAGTGTTTACAGCTTTGCAGTTAAAATATGATTTAGAGGAAGCTGTGCCCATAAGCACTCAGTGAGATTTTCCTTCCTACCAAATTTGGTTTAAATTGGATCTTCTATATTTTAATGAAACCATTTTGTAGGTTTCAAATGTCATTTTCCAGCACCCTGGGGAAAGTGGAACAAATTATATTTTATGTTCACCGATCTCCTTTCACTGACAGTTTTCAGAATGGTGTGGGGTTTTTTTTTCAGTTTAAGGCTGATAATATTGTTTCTATTTTTTTTTCCTTTTTAAAAAGCTTGCCAGTTTGTATGCTTAGTAATTACTACTGTTATGGTTAGTACCTCTTATTACCATATGTTCAATTTTCATAGATGAGAAAGTTACTTTAAATGGTGATCTATTACAGAGACCCTTCTGTCTGATCTAAAAGGTAATTTATATATATTACCGGTAATTTTCTTGTGGAACTGAGCCCTGATTCACATGATTGGCTTCAGCGCAGTTTCCAGCATTACGTATGGGTTATGCATCTCTGTGTCCGGGGACTGTCATAACAGCAGCTACACACTGATAAATGCTTGGCCACATGCTGGAAGGGCAGGGGTTTCTCACACTGCCAAGTTGTTAATGGACAAAGAATCTGCACTTGATTATCCTTTTAGGTGAAACTACATTTGTGCATTGGTCATTCCTTCCTGTCAGGGACTTGGATTTCTTGGAAAAGGGAGGGATCTTCAACAAAAGGATCTTGGCACCTTCAAAAAGCTGCCATTTCGAGGATTTGGTCTGGGAGGTTTTGAAGGACCTAAACTGGACCCGTTTCTGTAAAACAACATTTACAGTTGTGTTTTCAAATCTTTAAAACCCAATGCAGCTTGGAACTGAGCCATTTCTGCACTAGAATGTTATAGTGCTATTATTCCATTTTCAACATTCTATGGAATCCTGGGGTTTGCAGTTTAGGGAGAGGCCTCAAAACTGCTTTCATTCATATCAGCGCCACCCAGATATCAAGATCTTCATCGAAGATCTTTTTCCAGATTTTTGTGAGGGCAACACACCTGAAAAAGAAGACAGGAGTCCTGTACTTTTAATAGTTGAGTGGAAAAAGCTATAGCTTGCCTGAGAAGCGTCACGTTCTGAAATCCGACCCTTCCTCAGAATCTTTTCCTAGAAAGGTGCAGGAGCCTTGTCTTGGTTTTTTATATGGTCATGCAAGTTCTCCTGTCAATCCATGGCCTTTCATTTATGGGACTACCCACAGCAATTTCCATGAGTTCAGCAAATAAAACAGTGGGTTTTATGGCTGTGCTAATCATTTCAAATAGTAGAGACTCTTCACAAATTATAGTGAATCAAAGTCTTCCAAAAGACCATCGGTGTGGTTCTTGCCCCCAGTTTTAGGCTGTATCTTGCACATAAGAAGCACTTGGGCACCCATAACTGAATGAGAGGCCCTTAATCTTCTCTTTGGATTTCTGTACAGTTTCAGAATGTAAAGCCCCTACAAAGCCTAGTTGCTATTATTCTTAGCTTACTTCAGGAAAGAATGTTTTTAACCAGTTATCACTCCAAGCAAGACCCAGATGCTGTACGTGTCATCCTAACTGGAAGACAAGTGTTCGGCTTAACTGGGAAAAAGTATTCCTTCTGAAGAACAAGATTCACAGTCTGAGATACATGAGACCCAGTCCTCCCTTAGAAGTGACCTCCCTGGTGAGAAGCTGGTGCACCAGCTGTGGGTCTCTTTGGACAGAGATAGTCTAGCAGCAGTTATTTATGCTCTGGTGGCTTCGTGCTTCGACTGCAGAAACGTGCTATTCATGAAGCTCTTTCTGAAGGGTGAAAATTGCAATAGACTTTCACTTGCTAGCCGCAGCTGGCCATAGGGTTCACATCATACTTTGCCAGCTTTGAAATTGGCCACACTGGCTCCCAGCCTTTGGAGCACAATTCAATGCTCTTTCTCACTTTTTTTTAAAGCCCTTCAGGGCTTGGCACCCAGTTACAATGAGAATTGGCTTCTTCTCCGTCAACCTAACCAAGTATTAAGATCTTCCTCAGAAGTCATTTTTCATGTAACCTGCTCATGTTCAAGGTTACATGATGGTTACATGATGGGAGTGGTGAGGGAGGGAAGAAAGGGTCTTTTTGGTGGGGGTTATTTTGATCCTTACATTGTTCTCCTAGGAAATGTTCACCTGTTACTTTTTTTCTTCAGCGCTTGTTGAACCAAAACTGCCATCCTGAGTTATTTGCCTTCCCTTTCTTTGGACATGGACTGATTGGAGCTGAATCTTAGCACAGTGCCACTACCTTGCTGCTTCTCCTAGTATCTACTATCAGAATTACACACGATTTAAAAAAAAATAATTGAATTACTATTAGTTTTGTTGTTAACATCTTGAGCTGTTATTGTTCTTACCTGTTTCTGTTATCTGTTCTTATTTGTTTCATGTAATCCAGTCTGGGAGCTTTGCTGTATGATGTGTGGGATAAAAATATCTGGAAAAAAAGAGCAGACATTCATTCTAGTTTCTCCTTTATTTACTTATCTTTTTAAATAATTCCTTGCTTAATAGGAATTTATTAATTTTAACAAACAGCCACAGCAGTCTGTTGTTCTGCGAGCATCTCATTGTGACTGCAGCCGTTGCCTCGCAACACTAAAGACCATGTTGACCTGACCTTGAAAGTAACTAGCTGCAAATGATTTTGTGAACTGTAATTATTTTATTTCAGAGTGATGAAGCTTAACTATGTTACAGTTTAATTTATAACTTAACAATTGTACCAATATACCGTACTCCCTCCATGTTCATGGGTTTGACCTTTGCAAATTTGATTATTCACCAGGTACCTGCTTGCTTCCCCCCCTCTCCCCCTCCCATTCTCCTGCCTTTTGCCTGGGCACACATCTTCCTTCCGTGGACCCAAGCAATAGGCAAGCGAATGGCAGGGGGCAGTCCCATGCACATAGAAGGTGTGCATGTGCCTTATCCAGATCCATTGCTGCCCCTCTCACTCACTTGCCTGTTGCCCTGGTGCCTGGCAGGAAGGCAGCGCACCCGGGCAAAACACAAACAAATTGGGGAGGGGGAACCCAGGAAGGAATGGGATGGGGGAACTACTTACCTGGGGGGAGTTTTTCATTTATTTATTTTTTAACCATTGTGAGGGTTCTGTACTCTAAACCCTTGTGAAAGTCGACGGGTGACTGTAAATTAACAAGGGACAACTCCTCTCATTTTGAATAACTGTAACTTTCAGTTACTCTTCCAGGAGAGTTGGGTATTATTATTGTTGTTGTTGTTGTTAAAAATACCACATATTTCAAGCACCGACTTGTGCTTCCCCTCATGCCACTGTTGCATCTGTTGAGGTAACAACAAGGTGGATAGAGGACAGCATGTGTGGTACCATGAGCCAGCAGCTTGCAGCACTCACATTTTTTTAAAAAAAAGATGAACTATTTTAATTATTTTTGAGAAGTATAGAAGAATAAAGGCTGGCATCCTGTTAGTCACAATGTTGTAAACAAGACTTATGTAACTGTTTCCTATTCACATTTACAACTATAGTACCTTTGCTGTGATCCCAAATGCCCCCCAAATCCACCTCAAAATCCAGCCAGTTGTATTGAGAGATGTAGTTCTGGCACATGGCACACTGAAGGATGATGCTTCTAGACTGTTCCCATCAGCAATCAGTGGTGTGCTGAGGAGTTGTGAGAAGAACCCGCAAGGGTCTCAGCTTCTGCTTGGTATACCACCTATCTCTAGAAGAAAGAAGAAGCAGGAGGGCTGAAAGCATCATCTTTCACTGCCCCATTCACCAATGCCACAGAACTCCATCCCTGATGCAGCTGGCTGGATTTTAAGATGGGTTTGGGAGGTCAGCTTGGGAGACATGTCACAGACACAATTTTGTGGCCACACCTCTGATGCAGGATCTCAGACACAGTGTTTCTTGCAGCTGTTATGGCAAATACATATGAGTGGCTAGGTACTATATCAGTAGATACTTACTTTTTCAAAAGAACATTCCTGGATCTGCTGTTGATTTAGTCAGTTTAAAAATGGAAGAAAGACCACTGGACACACTGTAGAAAATCACTGGCCTGGAGAAAAATACAGAATGGAGAGACTCGGAAAATAGGATGAATAAATTTCAGAGCATGAAAAAGTTACTTTTTTGGTTATCATGAAAGGTGAATGATTCAGAGAGTTGTATTTTTATCCCCCCCCCCCCCCCCCAATTGCTAGAATTCTGGAAGAAATGCATCACAAGAAAAGCTGCAAGATTATCTATATCTGTGGTCAAATGTCAATAACACTGAGGTGAAACAGACTTATTTCAATACTTGGATGAAGACAAAAATGCCAGCAATGAGACTCAGTCATTGCTGTTGGATATTAATCAGTAGTCAAGTGCACAGACCCAGTTTGTGTGCTGTAATCCATTAGCAGAACAGACACAAATCAGATGGCCAATTTCTGTACATTCAAAGGATATTGGTAATTCACTCTTTGAGAATCCTTCTGGAAGGGACTCAACAGAGAAATATAGCATACGAGCAACAACAACTGCACAAACAGAAATGGAGTACTATCATCCCTTCACATTTGCTAGGGCTACGGACACAGGACCCCCGTGAATGTGAAGAAACCGTGACTAACTTTAGACCCTCCCAAACCATATTTAACGCACAAAAAAGCATGATCACCATATTCAACCCACCATGGATTCCTTTGAAGCATTAGGGTTCCTTCACAAGGCAGAAGTGGGTGGCTGGTGAGGCTTACTGCCACCTCCACTGCTGCCCCACACCATTTTTAAAAGGGACTTACAAGCCTTGTTTGCAGTTTCTCAGTCTCGGGAGGCTTGTAGTCCCTATTAAAAGTGGCATAGGGAGGCAGCAGAGGTGACAGCAAATAATCCATGAATAATCAAATCCACGAAAGTGAAACCTGCAAACGTGGAGGGCTGACTATATATTGTGATATATTCTTGCATAGGTGCATTAACTTGGCCCAAATGTTTTTAAAACATGGGTATTTAATTAGGATAATGGGAGGGTGGGGCAACCTACCACAAATGAAACCCAGACAACCAGGCTACTTCACCAGTGGAGTCTGGTGATGGGAAGGGAGTTGTTTTCCTTCTGCATTTATATTGTGTTCACTGGACTTGAGATCTTCCACTAAGCCACAGTCAAAGTGAGATAGAAGATGCCTTAAAAATCAAATCAAGGTTATTATTGTGTCTACAGGAAAGAAAAGAACTTTAGAGACCAAAGAGAGAAGATGTTTAATTATTCATGGACCCATACTGTTTTCAGAAAGAAAGAACACAAGGGGGGAAAAAAAGAAGAAGAACCAGACTCATTGTGAAGAGTGAATGGATTTGGGGGTTTATGAGTGGAAAGCCGACACTGAGTCTCCAAGCCGTGAAACATCTTCATATCAGGATCTTTGAGCTCAAGAAATGTTGGAAAGAATTATGTGAAGATGTGAACGAGTTGAAGTAAATAAGGATAATTATTGAAGCAGCCTATAAATAAAACATTATGTGGCTGGATTTTGCAGCCTCAAGGCATCATGCCATTAGAAAACAGTCCTGTTTTCATAACAGTGCAAATCTCCTCTCATTTTTTTTCTGAAAGAATGCTTTTATAAAGAGAGGATGACTCTCACATTCTTTGATAGCAACACAAATTATGTAAAACTGAAAGCCTACTGCTTGTCTTATCATATCTTATTCAAATATGAAAGGGAGCAGAATTACACAAAGAGCAAATCTTCCTGCATAATATATTTTCCTCACACTGGTCTCAGTTTAGGCCCTTTCTGCAGTAGTCTCCCATCCCAGCATGGGGACAGTACAGAAGCAGGACCACGACGCCACTTCTGCATGAGGTCGGCGTGGTCCTGCTCCTCTCCCATCCCCAGACAGCGCGATCATGGATTAAGCCATTGATGGGTTTTCCCCATCAATGACCCACAATCGTGCCACCATCCCACACTTACCTGTTCTGTGGAAGTCTCAGAAGCACAATGGTGGCACTTCCTGCCCCAGTGCAGCCTGGGAAAGTACCCAGCTGTGTTGCAGAAGTCCCAGAAGATCAGATTTTGTCAGAGGTCCCCCACCCCAGCTCTTGACACAAGCAACTACAAATAGATCTGATAAGGACACATATCATTCCCTGCGTATTTTTTAAAAAGATCTATCCAATTTAATGGAATCCAGGTGGGGATAGGTATATCTACATTCGGCTGTGCATGTGGCAGCCTTCTTACTAGATATATTTTGAAGGAATTAGATTGAACTACTCTAGTAAAGTTTTTTTTAAAAAAAGATTTTCCTCTGATCTGTCCTTGGATGGGAAACTGCCTAACACTTTTCATTTCCTATGTTACCCCAAAACATGGGTCCAGCCACAATGCCAGTGCCCCTGTGAAACAGTGGGGAATATTAGCTCAAAGAGGAGGTATGGGGGGGGGTAACCTTATGAGATTTTTTTTCCCACCTGTGTATACTGGTACTAATGCAGGGGGAAAAACAGCTGGCGGCTCAAAAGTAAGTTTCATTGTTTTAGTGGGGGAATTAATAATCACAATACAAGATCCAAGCAGTCTTGCAATCACACAAAGCTAAGGCTGGAAAAGTTTGGATAGCAAAAGTTTAAGATTAAGTGGGTGATATTTATCAATCTGGAGAGAAGTAAAGAAGTGATCGTACCTTAGACTACCCTTAGTCCAAGGGTAGTACAAATTGGAAATCCGAACAGCAGAGTGACAGTCAGTACACCAAAAGTACTACAAGTTGGCTAGTCCAAAACTGAGGTTTAAATTTCTGCCTGGAGGGTGATGGTATTAGTGACTCTCTGCCAGAGTAGACAATGGAGTCTGCAGAGTGGACAATGAGGTCCAGAATGAGCTAATGGTCTTAGCATTAGGTGACAAAGGACCAATAGGAATTGTGATAGCTCCTTGATTGCTGGGCAGGAAAGGAAATAAAGGAAGACTTTGCTAGGGACTGGGAAGAAGGTTGAAGATGATTAGTTTAATTTTGGGTTCCATTGTTTCTGGAGGTTGAGTTGTTGATGGACATTTGCGAGTCTATTGTCACTGGAGTTTCGTGATGATTTCCTAACTATGACCTAGCCATGTCTTGATGTCCTACCTGACTTAGTTCTTGTAAGTGTTTCAGCCAGTCCTTCCTCTTAGCCAGCATGGCCATGCAGCCATACTAGTGTATAATTTATATTTTCCAATTAAACCATATCAAAGTGTGGGGATGTATGTCCTGGTAATATCCTATGCCACTTTGGAATTCACTGTGCGACAAGGTGGGGGGAAGGCATGAAATAATTAATTAAACATTTCCTTGTTAGACCAGAATGGCCAAACTAATTTTGTTTCAAGCTATTTATTGTATGCTGAAAGCCTGCATTTTTTGACACAGAAAAATTACTGGTTCTGCATGGCTAATATACACTTAAACGTGGCTTTTCTATGATCAGCAGTATTGATCCATCCTGCCTTGGTATTCCTTCCCCCTCCCAATCTCACACTGATCAGTTGCTGATGAGATACCACAACTATTTTTAGCAACATTCCTCCACAAACCAATGAAAAATAACTCTATGAGTGTTTACAGGCACTATAAACAGGGACATTTTGTTAATATATACTGGGGACTACTGCAGAGAGAAAAAGTGTATACATGAAAGCTTGTTTTGTTGCACACATTAAGACATCATAATGTCTCTGTCTGTGGCCAAATGTGCATCCCTATTACTGCCATCTCTCCTTCTTGAGAACCTGAAGTTTGGTTCACAGCCTGGGAAGTTGTTGCTTGGAGCTGAGCTGAGCTCTGCTTTGCAGCCCTGGAAGCTGTCACACTTGGGCTTCCCCCTGAATAGACACTAGGGATAGAATTTTTTTTTCAAAAATATGAAAGAAAAGTTTTTTGAGTGTTGAGAAATCCTGACAAGAGCCCTAGCCCAACGATAATTTTCACAGTTCAGGACTTATTCTGTGCAAAATTCATACATGATTGCTTTGTGCAGAAAACAACACTTTTTCCACACGGAAACAGAATTTTCTGTACAGAAAACATTTCTATAAGGGAATTATTATTTTCTAAGAAGGAATCTTATTTTCTGTGCAGAAAATGCTGTTTTCTGTGCATAATAACCATATGTGAATTTTACACATAATAAAACCCAAATTGCAAACAGGCTTTGAAGGCTGCATGGTTTTCAAAGACTTTCTCAAAAATGGGAGGAAAATGGTTAAGCTTACTCATTCCTTACTTTGAGAAGAAACTTCATGAAGAATGACATCACTACTAGACACACATAGCATTATTGTTATTATTTTTTAATAATTTTATTCAAATTTCAACAAATAAAACAAACAATAATTTCTGCAATGTTTACATGTAATGTTCTTCCTTCTTCCTTTCCTTTCTGGATTACAATTATTGATATTCCCTCTATTTGTTTCGTATCGCAATAATATGTTAATAATCTATAATTTGTTAGTTCCTGCTGTATATCTCTACTTTATTTGTTACATGATATTTCATTAACTGTTAACTGTATAATAATTGTTATCATGAAAAATGTATTGCCCTCTGTCTACCCCCAACCCAAATCTGTGACAATCTTCCACTCTTTATTAATGTCTTCATCTGATTTCCCTTTCAGTCTTTGTGTAAGTATATCCGCATTTCTGTTTTCCATGAAAGCTATCCACCACTGTTCCATTGTGGGTGTAGTTTCATTTTTCCAAAGTTGTGCATATTCGATGCGGGCCGTCGTCACCATGTATAATATAATTCTCCAATGTCTCTTGGCTGGTGTTCCATCTAGTGTATGTGTCATGTTTAGCAAGTAAAATTCGGGTGTCATCGCGAATTGAATCTTCAAAATTGAACTTATTTTCTTATGTATTTCTTTCCAGTATTTTACACATAGCATTATTATTGACTACACATAGGACTTGTGCAACTGAGATATTCTATGTGTAGTAGACAGCTCAGAGGTACATCTGATCCTACCTATTTTGCATTTACTCCAATTTTCTGCCCTTAATACTGCTGCCCCACTGCTGAGATGTGACACCTCCACAGTCCTTTGCAAATTGAATATCAGACTGCCTCAAAGAGTTCCCACCCCACTGCTCCAGAAGATGGCATATAGCTGGTAGTGTAAAAGATAAACCAATAGTAGTCATAATCACTAGTACATGCACTCAGAGCAACTGATTCACCTGGTCAAATGATTTCCCCTCTCCTGCTATTGACGAGCTAAGGAAAGGGCCTTTCTGCACTAGACTGTTATAGTGCTCTTATTCCACTTTAAACATCCTATGGAATCCTGGGGTTTGCAGTTTGGGGAGGAGCATTTAGAATTATCAACCAGAGAGCTCTTTGGCCTCAGAAAACTACAAACCCCAAAATTCCACAGCATGTTGAAAGCGGAATAATAGCACTATAACAGTGTAGTGTGGAAAGGCCCAAAGACAAAGATGGCTCGGGGGGGGGGGGGAGTTGAATGACAAGAGGCATATGAATACCTTAAATACCAGCACCTCAACATCTTTGTTAAACAAAAAGTTACACACCTCTTTAAGGTTTCTCATCTAACAGTTGCTTTCAGGACAAAATTATTAATGACGCTTTAATTCAGCCTATGTATTGTTTATGCTTCAGATTAAATTATGAGCTGAGCTATGTCATGCACTCTGCGCTACATTGATTGTGCTTTATAAACCTTGCATTATGCAATATTGTGTGCATCGATAATGTGCCCAGTTTCTCTATCGTTTTATGATGTATGGGAGCTATAGGATAAATCATGGCCCTAATTGTGCCCGTAAATGTATACGATATTTCATTATGTATGATGTATCCATTCCAGTTGATTGTATTATTCATCTTCTGCTAATGCACACATCTTACGCCTTCCTGGCCTTTTTACAGGAAGCCAATCATTTGGTTATTTGGCATATTTGCCATAGTAGCATGGCTTCCACTGAATCCAATCGCCCCTCAAACACCAGGTTTTTTTGGGAGGAGGGGGTTAGATTTTTGTTGCTGATGATATTTGTCATCCAGTTAACTTCCCCTTATGGTGACTGTATGAATGAGAAACTGCAAAGAGTCCCAGCCATAAACAGCCCTGCCCAGGTCCTGCAAACTCAGGGTTTCCCTCATTGAATTCACCCACCTATAATGCAGTCCTCCTTTTTTTCCCTACTGCCTTTGCTGAGCATTATCATCTTTTCCAATGAGTTTCATCATCATCTCATGACATGTCCAAAATCTATCAGCTTCAGGAGGATCCTCAGGAGAGAACCATGACCCTAATATATGAAATAGTTATATTTCTTTCAGTAGCATTAATTAACTTAATCATTTTAGTGCTGGGAAGTTTTATTGCAATCTGAGAAACTAATGTCCTGCCAAACCACAAATAGAGCATGAAAAGGTTAATTTTTGGATTACAGCTCCCTGAACCCCCAGCTGGCATGTCCACTAGCCATACTGGCTGGGAGGTTCTGGGAAGTGTAGTTTGAAAAAAGTACCTTTCCCGAACTCTGCTCAAGGGTGAATCTTTTACTGAGTTCCCTGGGCTCTTGCTCAATTATATATGTTAAATGTTCTCCTAAAGGTTTATTTGAAACTTTCCGCTAGTTTACCCTTCTGATAATGTTGCAGAGGTCTCACTAGAGATGAAGGGGTAGGGAACAAAGTCATTCCAAATGAGCTCTTCAGGCAGCTTGAACTGATCAATCTGAAAGCCTTTTTCAAGAGCAGCTCATGTGATGCTGAGCTCAGGCTCAGCTAAGTTGCTAATTAATTGTAGGTTACTCAGGTATCACTTCCTGCTAAAGCAAGCAAAGGTTTCAAATCACCCAGACCTTTACACACTGGCTTTAACAAAACATAGCCTTTGGGAGTTTCAAGAACAGGCCCTAGTAAATATACTTATTTGGGAGGAAACTTGTTGCCCTATACACACTTACCTGGAAGGAAGTCCTATTGAATTAAATGGTATTTACTTCTCAGTAAACTTGCTAGCAATGTCATGTCTTGAATTTTTACTCCTGAGTAAGCATGAACCCCACCCTTATACTTGGGGTTGGGATTGTGGAGCCATCAGCAATGTTGGCTATGTCTGCTGGGAGCTGCAGTTGAACAACATGTGAAGGGCTATACAATCCCCACCTCTCCCTTATACTGTTTTTAACATGGATAGGGATAACTAAAGCTTTAAAGGTTGGCCCTTCTGACTTTGGAGATGTTAATTTCTTCCTTAAAACAAATAAAAGTTTCCAGTGCCTGTTCATCATGTGTAGCTGGACACACTTTGTGCAGTAGGGAAGCAGCATGCAGTAGAAAATAAGCTTTTGGGCAATTTGCAATGAGCTTTAATCAAAAGCAAGGTTATTTCTTAACAAAAATAGATGAAATAGAGAACTATTGCCTCTGGTTCTTTATAAGGTTATGTTGAGAATATATTGTTGGGACCAACTGACTCTCCATCTGTGACCCAAGAGGGTAGGAGCAGTGGCTTTGCTACAGTGACTGTCAAAGGCATCCAGCACTCCTTTTGCACCATGGATGCAGGACTCACCAGCACCTAGAAAGTATTGTTTTGTATCATCAGATTTAATAACTATTTTCACCATCACATAAACTTTGCTAATTCTGATTTGATCCACAATGCCATCCACCACAATGCTAGTGCCAGTATGGTTGATGTCTTGATGATACCATCTCTGTCACTGCACAAGAAACCAGAAGGCTTGTATCACGGAGATACTTGTTCACAATCTACCCAGCATCCCATGTTGATTTTGCACTTTTCAGGATGCACTGCACTGTCATGCAAAACAAGATATGGGCCATTTCCACATGGGGTAATAAAAACGGTGCAGTGCGTCCTCCACGGAGGACGTTTGTACCTTGGAGCAGACTGGGTCCGGACTACTTACTGTAGATCTGCACCTCAGTCCACTCTGGAACAACCCCAAGTGTCCTCCAGCATGCTTTTGAAAGACCTGATTTTTCCGGTCTTTCAAAAGCATGGAGGGCACTACTGCGAGCCTGCTCCCTTGTGCAGATTCTCAGGCTCGCACCATTGCGAGTCTGCGATCTGCTGAGGGCGGGCTTTAGGCTGGTGAGCTTCAGCGGTTGGTCAAGACCCACGACCAACCGGAAGCCGCCATTTTGGATGCCAGAGCAGAGTGGATCGACGACCATGCACTGCTCCGGAGCAGCCTGGACCAGACCGGGGAGCCAGAAGATCCAGTAAGTAGCCGTGTGGGGCGACTCCCTCGCCCTGTGCAGAAATGGTAATGGTGTCAGGTAGATCAGCGAAAAGCATCTCAGTAGTACCTGCAGTTAGGAAAAAAAGCTCAGAAAAAACCCTGCTTGCAAAATGTTTTGGGAGAAGAGAATCAGAATTGAAAAAGAGAACCAGGAATACTTTCAAGAAGCCCATCCCATCTATTGAAATCACTTGTTGCCTATGGACCTGTTACTATGTTGTACATCCCTACTCCAAGATACGATTGGCAATGAACATTATTTAATTGGCATAAAATATAAATTATACACTGTTACAGCTGAAAAGCCATGCTGGCAAAGAGGACTGGCTGAACACATGCAGAAATAGGTCAGATGCGACCTCAGGGCACGGCCAGGTCATAGTCAAGGGATCCATTGGGAAGCTCCAGTGTTAATGAGCTTGCAGTAATCCCTTCAATGAGTCAGCCTTAAAAAACAATAGCACCTGAAACTGCCTCAATAGAAGAACTGATTATCCTCAATCCATTCCCTCTTCCCACCAAAATTCGCCTTTGTTTCCTCATCTGCCCAACCATTAAGGAGTTATCACTATTCCCATCAGTGCTTTGCCATCTAATGCTAAAACCATCGGCCTATTCCTGGCCCCATTGCTTGCTCTGCCAGAGAGCAATTAACACCTTCTCCCTCAGAGCAGAAACAGGGTATTTAAACCCTGGTTCTGAGCCCGACAACTTGTAGTACCCTGAACATAGGCTGTCACTCTGCTGCTCAGATTCCCATTCTAGTACTATCCTTGGACTCTTAGTCTGAGCCAAGTTACATCATCTCTTCTCTGCAAGATAGATAAATGTCACCTTCCCCTAACTTCTCACTATCCAATTTTCCTTCCCTTCCTTCTGTTAGCCTTGTGTGGTTGTGAGACTGCTTCAGTCTGGTGTGTGATTGTGATATTTCCCCACTAAAGCTTACTTTTAATCTCCAACTGTTGTCCCTGCAATAGTACTGGTAAACATAGGTGGAAGATCCTGAAAGGTTACCCCCCCCCCACAGATCTCCCTTTGTGCTAATAATTCCCCCCTGTTCCATGGAGGCACTGGCACCATTGGTGAACCTTTGAGTCACCCACCTTTTGGGGGTAACAGATATGGAGTTGTTGTTTGCTCTGATTGTGGACAGATACATCTTGACCATGTTACTAAATTCATGTGTCCCAATTTTCATCTGCAAAATGTTGGTGAGTGTGATGTTGTTTCTCCAGTTGTAGAGGTGTGTCAATTACTCCAAGCTCTCTCAGAAGCTGCATCAAATTTTACAAACAATATCATTCAGTTTGAAAGGCAGTTTTTCAGGCATCATCTTGAAAGGGAGTTAATGATTCATTCACAGAGTGAGTTCAGTCCTGCAAGAATTGCTTTTTATTCTCAATCATCTTTGCCTTCAGTAGTACTAACTGCACAGCACTGTATTTTCTTCTTTTTGAAAAAGCTCCTGATAAGCTTTGCTGGTTTCTCTCTTCTCAAGAAAACCAAAGTTTTTCCAGGTGTGCTGAAAGGCCCATTACTTGCTGTAATGATCTATAAGCAAGATCCTGGGGTGTTCTTTGGTATTCAACACCAGCAGAGTTGGGACTTCCTTCTGTTACCCTTCATAATGCAACTTTCCACACTGTCAAAAATACCCCAGGGCATTTCCTACTTCTCTACAGCAAGCTTTTTACAGTTCATGGAGTGGTAGGAATGGGTGGGGCCACTGATTCAGATGGAAGCAGTAGAGTGCAGTATACCAATGGATTCTGGCCTATGTTTACACATTCACATATCAGCCTCCAAATGGATGTCCACATGAGCGTAGGTACAGGGGGAGGGCAAAATAAGAATTCTGCTCCTCTGATGAAATTTTCCTTAATTTACCAAATTTCTAAGATTGCAGAAAGTGAGACATTGAAAATTACTCACACCTGGAACTCTTCTATTTGCTTTGTTCACATTCCCTTGGTATCTTTCTCTGTTCCTTTTCTTTGGATATCTAAACTGTGGCTGATATGGTAGATCAGCTACTTAGCTATGCAACTATTACAGTTACATAGCTAAAGAGCATCTCCCAGCCCCATCCTGCCAATCCTGATTCACTGGGCAGCAGCTGCTGGGAGTGACCAGGTCCGGTTGTCCTCTCGATTGGGATGCAGCAGACTGATGTTCCCATCTCTCTCCTATGAGCTATCTCTGATGTGACATTCAGAAGGAGGATCCCTGTCACATTTTTTCTCACACCTGAAATCATTTGTGGGAGGGGGTGGGAACATCTGCCCGATGCATCCCAATCCACAGGAAAAGAGACTCCCATTGCTTGCAATGGCTGCCGTTCAAGGACTGGGAAATTTTTACCATCCCTATGTGTTCCTTACACTACTGAATATGCAGGGATCATGAACACAAATAAATTATGAATATGTCAGTATTGGTAACTGTGATCTTCAATCCAGCCTCCATTTCTAAATGCCCAACTGAAACTTTAAGTTATGTCAGTGTCAGAAATCTGGAAAGTGAAGGAAACTTTCATGGAGGGGCAGAAGAATCCTTATTTTGGGGGGGGGGCAATGCCCTCATTTTGCCCTCCTCTCCTGAGTAGATATATGCCTGGGTGCCTAACATCTCTCAATATATCCTAGCAGAATATTGGCAAAGCCCCCGATCTCTGAGTGGAATGCTTCCCTCTGTGAAATCATTCATTGTAAATGTTTCACCTTTTGAGCAAAATCTGATCTCTTGAAACCTCTGAAAGCCCTGCTGTTATTGTTCTGTTACATTTTCTATCTGATGCTGATTCTGAAAAATACTTATATATTAAATGGTGATCAATGAAGCTGAATTACTGCTCTTTATGAGATTTGGAGCTTCATGGCATATGCCTGACAATAAGAAATGATCACTTTTTCTGCTCCTATAAATACATTTTAAAAGGTGAATTAAGTATTTTACAGCATGATCCACTGTGTAGGCTTCATTAGGGCAGTGAATTATAATGTCTATTTTAATTAAAGAGCGGGGATTGACTGGTTCTTCAAAGAGCAACAGATGGTGTCTTAACCAAAGATTTTCAAATAGGGTATGATAAAAATGGAAGCTTGTTACTTTTTTTTTAAAGACTTCATTATTCTTTTGAAGTTCTTCCTTTGAGTTAATATGACCATGGATCTAGCTAGACCTAGCAAATGCTGAAAAGTCAAGATGCCATTTCAAGGTTCAGGGAGAAAAGAAGAAGACAGCATTCATTATCCTATATTCACATTTATAATGGATGGTGAATACTGCCACAAACACAGTGATGGGCTACTGAAGCAGATTTGCACCCCTCAGGTTTAGCTCTGGCCACTTCCACACTACACTGTTATACTGCTATTATTCCACTTTCAGCCTCCTGTGGCATTCTGGGGTTTGTCGTTTACTGAGGCCCAAGAGCTTTCTGGCTGAGAATTCTAAATGCACCTCTCCAAACAGCAAACCCCAGGATTCCATAAGATGTTGAAAGTGGAATAATAGCACTACAGCAGTATAGTGTGGAAGTGGCCTTTGTCTCTGCCAGGTTAGCAACACTTAAACATGATTTTCTAAGGCCCCTCAGAGAGTGTAAGATGAGCTTTGACTAGTGGTCTTAGCTGCAAAACAAGCAAACAAAAAAAGAAACAGAAAGTACATTTTTTAAAGAACACCTGTTGTGATTCATCCCTCAAAGGAGCTAGGAATAAAGATGACCTTGAGGGATGCTGTGAGGTGCCAGAAGGCTGTACCTCCCTTCCCACAGAGCTTGGAGATGTTCTTCTTGAACTACAACTTCCAAAATCCCACAGCCAGTTATTTTTCCTTTGGCCATGATGGCTAGAGGATTCAGGGACTCATAGAATGAAAAGGAACAATCTCCAAATTCTGCTCTCTTCATCTCCCTGGCCTCTTCAGTTCCATTTAGTAGCACCGGAACTCACTTAGAAGCTATAATGTTTCCTGCTCACCTCAATTCAGTGTGCTCCTGGCTCTGCATTTTTCCCCTAAAGAGTATAAACCCTTTATTCGGGGATGGACTGAAGCTCCCAGCATTCCTCATCATTGCCTGTGCTGGCTAAGGCTCCTGGAGCTCACAGCAAGAGCATCTGGAATGATACACAATTCTAACCCCTAATTTAAACCCACCTCGATCTGGGTGCTATATCTATTAATATATGAAAGTCGAAGTTTGTTTGTTTTTCTGTGTCAGGCACGTGAAGATCTCATATGATTGGTTATGTCAGGCAAAGACCTCATATGATTGGCTGCCTAAGAAGATTCTATGGAATTCTGGGGTTTGCAGTTTAGGGAGGGCCTTTAGAATTCTCAGCCAGAGAGCTCTTGGACCTCAGACCTGTTGCTATGGAGATAAGGCCTAGCAGCAAGGAGGAGGCCAGTGTATTTCCC
Organism: Cyclura pinguis; assembly: GCA_030412105.1. Classification (NCBI taxonomy): domain Eukaryota; kingdom Metazoa; phylum Chordata; class Lepidosauria; order Squamata; family Iguanidae; genus Cyclura; species Cyclura pinguis. Next base: position 225,858,851 of record CM059599.1, on the reverse strand, counting down.
TCAGAAACCCAACCTCTGTATGTTAGTAACTCTAAATACAGATTGGATTGGGGAATATGGGGAAAAGTTACAGGTATTAGACAAGACAGTTTGGGCAATTAGATGCATAGATCTCAGATCTTTCTAACAAGTATTCGTGTGAGAAAATAAAATCCCGGGCAACATCAGGTATATACGCTAGTTGAGTATAAAACTCAATTTCTGCTACCCCAAATAAACATGACTGCTTGTAAAAGTTGCATTCTCCTTGGGAACAGTGCAATTTGAGAGAAGTCATCTATGGGATCAGGAGGTTTGACCTGCTTTATTTATTTGCTTTGAAAAGGAAAGACTTGTGTGAGGAGGAATGCAGCAGGGTATAAATCAGTTACAACACAGTTCCACAGTTACAATGAGGAATACACATATTTTTTGGCCATTTCAACCCTCTGTCAAGGTTTAAGTCTTATTTGAAAAATAGTTTGTGACACTCAGAACGTTGTGCAGGATGACTGCTGCAATGACGCAACAGTCTGGGTATTTTAAAGGTAATATTGACATGCTTTGATACCGATTCCAGGTCAGCGAAAGCAAGTTTCTAAATAAATCTGGAACTCCGTGCACATGTTCTGGATCTATTTGTGTTAACCCCATGTGCTTAGTCCTTCTCACATGAAGAATGATGTTTACAAGTGAACCTATTTATAATAGTTACAACGCAGTCACTGGTGCCACACAGGCTAGGGGACATGGATCCCTCCCAGCCCCAGGAAGCTCAAGTTGGCCATGAACTGCTTATTCACTCTTTGAGAAACTGAACCGCTGTTCCCTGAGCTAGAGTAAAGTGGCTCGACTGCATTCGAATTCTTTGTCCTGTACCTTATGGGGGGGACTGGAAAAATCCATTCTCATATACCAAAAGCTTTCTTTACAAAAAGAGTGAGGGCACTTCTACCCCCCATATGTTTTGGCCTACAGTTCCTATCAGCCCCTACAATGGAAAGCCGCATGGAAGTTGTAGTCAAAACATCTGGAGGGCCACAGGTTTCCTATCCTTACTCGATCAAAGGGTCATTCTGTAAAGCAGTGCAAGCATTTGCCTCCAGAGGCTCAAATTCCTTGATGCTGCCTTGATGGTGCACCCATATCAGACAGTCCAAGCAGCATGATTATCTCCTTTTGACCTGTGTGGATTTTTAGAACTGAATGCTTTCTCATGATATGCCTTACCTTTTTTCTTTTTTGTGCGTGTGTGTCTGGCTTTGGTAATCGTCCTCTGATGAGGAAACGTTTAATTTCCATATGTAGCACTGTCATCTCCCTTTCCTTTGCTTCAAAGTGAGAACAAACATCATAAGATGCCAAAGTTTCTTTTGTTTTAAATATATGATGAAAGACTCTTGATTTGTTGAAACTAATAGAGAAGTTTCAGAATCCCAGGTCTTAAATTGGGAAGATGTAGAATAAAAAATTCAGCAAGTAATACCAAATCACCATTTCTCAACATAGCTTACCTCATAATATTGTAGTGAGGATAAAATAAGATCTTTCTCAGGAAGATTTCCTTGTGTTTTCATGCTGGACAGAGGAATAGAAGTGTGATACATTTAAAAGCATGCCTGAAAAGAAATTTTAGAGTATGCTTCTTGTGTTTAGATCAATATTGGCATAAATATTGTGTACAATGGATGCATTTTTTCTCAGTTTCAAAACATCACTGGGCAATTCCATACAAACCCAGTGGGTTTTAAATAGACCACATCTATTTATCGATCCCATTTATGTAGGAAAATGTGAAAGAACGACAGGAGGAATAAACTGCATCTGATTAAAGGGCACCTTCATTTAATAAGGAAGCTTCCATACAAGTAAATGTTAACCATATGTTTCATTCTTATTCATTTTAGGAATTTGGCATTCATGAGTTTCACATTACACAGGAAAGGAAAGGAGCAAAACTACAGGCCAGTGACTGTTGCTTAGAACACTAAACCAGGAAGGAAGGAAGGAAGGAAGGAAGGAAGGAAGGAAGGAAATCTGTTGTAACTCACTTTATGCAAATCAAACCATTGATAAGTCTCATTTAACACAATTTTATGCACTTTTATTCAGAAATAATGTGCACAGTTTTTCTGCTTCCAGGTAAGAATGCATGTGATTACACTGTTAGTTTATAATCCCTTATACACTTCCTTAGCAACAAGCTCTACTTACTCCCGAGTAAATAAACATGTGATGTACAGTGCCAGTATTATAGAACCATTTTCTACAGCTTTCTCCAGAATGACCAGAAAACATAAACTGAAGCTACTGCAGAGACATCTTTTAGTAGCTGATTATGGGTTCAATTCAATAAATATAGGTTGTTGTCATATCATTTGGAAGAATACTAAATATGGCTCTGTTGGAACAGAGGTAATGTGCAGTGCAATTCTGTGCATATCTAATCAGAGTCAGAAGCAAGCCTTTCTGAATTGCAGTAACTCCTCCTGTTTCAGGTGTAACAAAACCTGGGGTTTTCAAAAATGTATGACTCTTTAACCCAACTAAATGATTTGTTTGGTTCATTGGAAGAAAGATGAGACACCCAATATAGAACTTTGGATCCATGAATAATTATTTGATCTGATAAAGAAACATGGAAGAATCACTGTACAAATATGATACAATTGAAATTGCAACTGTATATTATATGACTCTTTTATTTTGATGAAAATTAATAAAAATTATTTTTAAAAAATGATTTGTTTGGTTCATTAAAGTGTACTAACTTAGGCCATTTCCACACTACATTGTTATAGTGCTATTATTCCACTTTCAACATCCTGTGGAATTCTGGGGTTTATAGTTTACTGAGGCCAAAGAGCTCTCTGGCTGAGGATTCCAAATGCCCCTCTCTAAATTGCAGACCCCAGGATTCCACAGGATGTTGAAAGTAGAATAATAGCATTATAACAGTATAGGGCAGAAATGACCATAGATGACTTTATCTTTTTTTGTGTCATTTGGTGTAATGGGGGAACACAACACAACTTAGACAACTCCAGAAAAGAAGAAATGCATCACTTAAAAATTGGAATGAAAGAGGAAACAGATATGCATAATATCTGGATTCTGTAACATGTAAAGAAGAAAAATTTCAATAATCACTAAACTGAAGAAGAATATATCTCATCACAGTGGGGCAGACTGTGAGTAGAGAACCTATGTAGGGTTGCAAGGTCAGAATTATCTCAGGTTTTGAGATTTCAGGGCCCAAATGCAAGGATGACCCCTTGGGATGTCACAGGACGTGGGTCCTGGTGATGTTACAAGGGAAATGTTGCTAAGGGAAGCTTTGGTGATGTCTTTAAGCATAATACCTTAAAAGCATCAACTACAGTTGCACAGAGTGAACAATTCATTTATACACAGGTGTTGTCTGTGGCTGGGCAACTCCAAAGCCTTTTTTGTCTTAGGTTTTCTTCTCTTTAAATTAGACTTGGATTGGACAGCCACCTCGGTAGTGAATACCTTTAAACAGAGAAGTATCTTCTGTATGGTATGGAAGTAGCTTCCATAGTCCTCCACTACTGAGTCATGGCACCTCATTTGGGGTGGTTTCTCAGTGCTAAAGAATAACAGCGAGTGAAAGATAGCAAATAAACTTCTGTGTATTGAGTGGAATAACTTTATCGAACTTGGGGTGGGGAAAAAAACAACCTAGCAGCTTGCTGTGCTCAAAACAATGTAGCTGTCATCACAACCGACCCTTAACTGAAACAAACTGTCATTTTGAAAGTGAAGGGAATTACTCACTTCATTACTGAAATTTAGGGAACATCAGCACAGTCTCTTGGAAGAAAGGGAAAATGTCATTCGGAATAGGAAAAATATAATACCGAAAAAGAAAAAGAAGCAAAAGAGACACACAACTAATAACACATCTGTGCTGGAAAGAAAAATTATGTATTTATGTGTATAAATGAAGCTGTAGCATCCCAGGAATAAGACTGGACCAGTTTCAAAGTTACAGTTATGAAAAATACTGGAAATCTAAAGTAGGCTTTGTGTATTATTTTTACTCTGGATCCAATCAGTTTTGTGAGTCTTGGGCAATAGAAAGTAGCCGACAGCGATTCCACTGGCTGTTATTATTATTTATAGTGCTTTTTGAAAGTGTTGAAAGTGCTTTGCGGCTTCTGTTCTGCTCATACGCACAATTTCACTGTGATCTCTATTATTTCTAATTTATGGTGGAGGAGTTAGCCCAAGGTCGCCAAGAGAAATCATGAGCAAGCTGGGATTTCAATCCATTTTTCCCAGCTGCAACTGCAAGATCATCTAGTTGTCGTGTTAACATTTGTGACTGCAGACTATTGGAAAAAAATGCCCCAGAGATCATCATATTCTGAAGGAACTTTTTAAAAAACCACTTGGAAATGTGTAATCTACAGCAGTGACTGCTTTAGCGTCATCCTTTCTACATAAGTGGTGATAGCTGTGGTATATGCAGTGACACAGAGGCAGGTCTAAAATAATCACAAGAGTTGAGATAACCTATTACACTACACTGTTTTCGCACTATTATTCCACTTTAACTCTCATGGCAACATTCTGAAATTATGGGGTTTGTAGTTCAGTGAGGCCCAGCAGCTTTCTGGCTGAGAATTCTGAATGCTTTTCCCTAAATGGCAAATCCCAGAATGCCATATGATGTTTCCATGACCATTAAAGTGGAATAATAGTGCTGTATCAGTGTAGTGTGAGAGGACAGGAGAGCAGCAGCAAAATATATCTCCGTCAGGAAAGAGAGCTGCCCTGCCGACTTCTGAGCTGCTGAGGAAGCAACAGGGCAGCTTTCTCTGAAAATGAAATTAGCTTTCTCTACTCTCTCTCCCCCACTACTCCAGAAGGTGTCTTACACCAAGAGGCTGTTACGCTGGTATAAGGCACCAACAAGATTCCAGTCCCCATTGTCCATTAGCAGCTGCCAGTGCTACAGAATGTTGGGAAATGTGATAGCGTTGAATCCAAGGGGTGCAGCTATTAGTGGGGGAACAAAATGAGGACGTTGTCTCCCAAATGAGAATTCTGCTACCCCTACATGAAATTTTATTTCAGTCCCCAAATTTCTATCATTGCAGTAATTTTAAACTTCAGTCAAGTGTTTAAAAATATAGTTTAGGTATATGAAGAAAAGAGCAGGCCAAGTTGCCAAAGAAATATGAATATAGGAATCATAACAATTCTGAAAGTGTGTGATCTGCAATGTCTCACTCTCTGCAATGCTAGAAATTTGGAGAGTGGAGGAAAAATTCATTTGGGTGGGGCAGTGCCCTTATTTTGCACTCCCCAGTAGCTACACTCTGATAGAGTACTCAAACTGGTTGTGATAGATGATGGCTCAGATGATTATGCCAGGAACAGAGCCAGTAGTAGACCAAACTAGCTTGCAAACACCCCCATCAGTTGAAAGACAAGCAGAGACAGAATTGTTGCAGCCAACCCCAGAGGGAGAGGAGACCAGCAGTGATGTAGAGGAATTTGATTCACCTTTGACCCCGAGCCTCCAATCACAGAGGAGACAGAAACAAGCAGCTCAGAGGGAAGCCATTTTGGCAAGATTAAGAAAACATAACAGTGAAAAGGAACACCTGTTCTCGTCAGTTATATAAGTCTGTCAGCATGGCTTGCAGTTTGCTTGTAGCAAATCACTATGCAATCTCTCATGACCCTTGTGTTCCGGCTCCCTTGACCCTTTTGGATGGACCTTCGGCTTTCTGGACCTTTTGGATTTGACCTTGACTTGCCTTGGCTCAGCACTTCCACTTGTTTGTTTTCATGGACACTCCCAACTGCCTCCTCCTCTAGGGTAAGTATTTTTGCCTCCCTTCTCTTGCTGGTAGAGAGGTACAGGCAGGGAGTAGGACTGTGACATTGGTGAGGCAGAAACTGTAGAATGAGGGTGGGCCATTGCAAATACGAAAACAGTCATTTTTCCTTCCTGCAGTCAGCAGACAGGCAACAACATAGCATTCAGCATTCCCAAACTGACACGATGCTACTTTTGGCTACCATTTGACCAATTCTTTTCTTTTCTTTTGTCCATTTTGGGAAGGTGGGATAGTTTAGGGAGCAAACAGTTGCCTTTTCAGGTGGTTTTGGGAGATTCTGGACAGGTTTGGAACAGAAAAATAAGTCCAAAATCAGTCCAAAAAAATTTAAAAATTTGGGAGTCTTTGAGAGGCATCTGGGGGTCCACATTTAAGCCACATTTAGGGATCCCAAGGGTTGCATGTGGCCTGTCGACTGCACTTTGCCCACCCCTGCAGTACAACAACTGGTCCTATGCCTTGACATACAGACAGTTTAGCAAAGAAAAGAAGCAAGCTGAGTCTTCTTTGTAAAAGATATAAAAGCTTCACTTACAATAGCTGCTCATAATCAAACTTATGGTAGAATGGATAAAGAAAGAGGAAAGAAAACGGCTGCAGGTCAAAGTTTTGCAGACAGTGAGTGGGTGTGGTACAGGTGAACAGACAGGAAGGTAGAAGGTATGCAAACAAGCCGCTAGTGAGTATAGGTATGCAAACATGGCTAACTCTAACACAGCAGTAGTATCATATTGTTTTGAGGGGCTTTTCCCTCTAACTGAGTAGTCTTGTTAGCTTTTCTTGTTCTGCTCAGAAATGAATGGAGCACAGAGTGAGGCCATTGTCTTTCCACTGAGTGACACTGGGAAGTGTGGCTCCACTCCCTCCTTCACATCAGGAGACATTTGCTGCCTGAGGCAAAGGTACCACCCCACCCTGATCATTCCATAGACGCAAGCCACCTGGGTTGAGAGATGAACCTCACTTTAGAGAGATAATTATCTTTCATGACACCACAATGAGGACTTGGTATACACAAGCGGCTGCCTTCCAAAACTTTCATGGCTTGAGTAAGTCATTTTTTTCAACAGCAATTCTCAAAATCCCTCAGCCAGAATGATGGCAATGCTGGCTGAGGAGTTCTTGAAGCTGAAGCCTCGAAAGTAACTTTCCCAAACTCTAGCACCTTGCCATGTCTGCCCCCGTCCTGCCCCACCCCACCATGTCTCACCTCAGACAGCTGCCTCACTTTGCCTAATGGTAGGGAAAGCCCTGCTTCACATCTCTGCATGGTGAGCATTTATGAACATGGTTCCTATGAACATCCTCCTTAATGCTGTAGCGTTGCTCCATTAAGTAATCATATTTGGATGTCTCTGTGTGAGAGAAAGTGAAAGCATTTTGAACCCTCATGAGAGCTGCCACGCCAAACCTTTTAAACATTTCTTATCATGAATAGAAGAACTGGAAATGTAATGCTTTAAAAATAGAGCTTGCCATTCTCCAAATGCCTGTAATTTGTCAGAGGTGTCTGATTTTGTGTTCCCCGGGTGTGCAAAATATATAGCTCTAGTGCAGAAAGCACACCTTTAAGCTTTTGTACAGTATACATTTGTATACACACTGAGCATGTCAGTGGCATTCTAATTGTCCTGAGAGTTTTCTTGTGCTGAAAGAAACACCTCAATCTTTTAGCCTGCAAGAGCCTGCATTCAGAGATAAAGGAGTCGATGCAGTGTTTTTGAGATCACAGGTCCAGTTTCTTTTCTTCTTCTTTTTCTGAATGGTCCAACTCAAAGGCAGTTACACACAGAGACAAAAGATTATGATTCTGGAATAGAAAATAATTTCCAAATCTTGCCAGCAAGGTTGATTATGGCTTCTTCCCAGAGCTCTGTGTTAGCTCAGTGGGCACGTAGAGTTCCTACATGAGTTGAAGAGCAGTTCTGCATACGAATCATGAAGTCATCTTTATTCATGCGGTGAGTTCATGGCTAAGGGCTTAGCAAGAGGTTCTTTTATTAGTGGATTTTTTCATATTGTATTTATTAAAAAAGTTTATTAAAGTTTATTAAAAAGTAGGACTGTAACTCTTTGCTAATTTTCTTCTCAAAGGGAACAAGTAATTTTAGCAATTTCCTTCTCACTGAAAGAAATTGTTTGACTGCTGCTCAGTTTTCAAGGACTATTCACAGTTTGAGATGTTTACTGTGCAAAAGTAGCAGATAGATATTTTGTACATGAATAACAGTTTCTGTGCAGGAAATAGGACCTGGCATCTTGTTCAGTTCATGTTGAAAGATGGATTAACAACATCTAAATATTGGAGTTCACATTTACAGCCATCGCACTAACACTATGACTGAAAGTTTTCCCCTGAACCCATCTTAGAGGCCATGCAGCTGCACCAGCATGGGGATTTTCAAGGTGCTGCGGAGTGGGGCAGTGAGTGAAAAAGCATCCATTCTTCTCTTGGCAAATAGGTGCTTTGTGAGAAGCAGCTGTGACAAGACCCCACATAGGTCCTTACGGCTACTTGTTGTAAAACAGATTGCTGCCAGGAGAAGGGTGGAAACTTCTACACTCACTGCTGCGCTTATCAGAGTCTCAGAAATCCCTATATTGGTGGCAGCTTTCTGGCTTTTAAGGTGCATGGGGAGCATCATCAAGAGAGAGCTCTGCCATCATAGCTACTTCTCCTGATGCAGGATGTTGGCTAATGTTTCATGTACCCAATAGGGTGCTTGGAGTTGAAAAATGCTGTTTTCTGCACAAAATAACCATGCACTAATTTTGCACAGAGTAAGTTCTGAACTGCAAAGATTCTCATAATTTCACGATTCCTCTCATCAGGGTTTTGCAACACCTGAGAAACATTTTTTGAACCTGTTCTTCAATATTTGCAAATATTCTCCCCTTTCCTGCTCAACAGAGGTGTGCTGCGTATTTACCGAGAATTACGTAGGCTCAGTTGGGCTACTCCCTAGCAAGTGTATTATAGTTTATAGCCTTACTATTTTATTGTTTAGGTTTTTGTGTTGTTTTTTTTAAACATGTAATATATATTTATAAAGTGCTAGAAAAGTCTCTTGGAATCAAGAGCAATAGCAGAAGGGTCTCAGCACCTTCCTCTCTGTGCCAGTGTGACAGATGTAAGTGGACACATTAAACTTAAAGAACCTCAATGGCTTAAAATATCTGGCCAAATCTTTTGTGTTTCAATGCTTCTTTTCTCTCTGTTCCCATTTTTTAAAAAAGTATCTGGAGAACTTTAAGGCTTGCACATTGTTTTGACATTGCAGCTGAGTTTGTTAAAGAGATTAACTACCTGTGGATTTTGTTACCATAGCAGGTTGTGATTGGACTACTTTAGGGTTTTTACTTTTTACATATATTGTAGTGGTATGAGCATTGGACTATGATTCTGGAGAACAAGTTTTGAATCCTAGACAGCTATGGAAACCTACTGGATGACCTTCGACAAGTCATGTTCTCTCAGCCTCAGAAGAAGGCAAAGGCAAACCCCCTCTGAACAAATATTGCTCAGAAAACCCTGTTATAGATTCATCTTAGGGCCAAGCTGGAAACAACCTGAAGACACATACCAAGACACTGACAAAGCATTTTTCCTATCAGCAAGAAAATTATGCTGCCTTATTACTATTGGGATGGAGCCTAGCTCCATAGGATTAGCCAACAGGGCCTATTTATCAAGAATGGATGAGAATTTTATTTTATTTTTTATAAGAATTTATCAACATCCACAAATTTCTTCTTAATTTGGGATGGAAAGAATTTGAGAGTTTTAAAAAATGAATGTGGATGTAAAGCAAACTGTCAGATTCATCTAGACTTCTCTAAAAGGCTGTATCTCCCTCTACAAGATGACCTAAGACCCTTGGGGGAAGGCTTTCTTCTCACTCCCACCATAATCACAGGCACATTTGCTAAGGGCAAAAGAGAGGACCTTTTGAATGACTCCTCCCAGCAGGTGGAACCCCATTCCATGAGAGGTCTGGTTAGTCCCCTCCCTGATCTCCTTCCGCCATCTCCTTATTTAGGCAGTTCTTTGACTGGTTTTTCAATCGTACAGTGAAATATGTTGATAATGGTGTGGTATGTTTTTATCCTATATGTTCATAATTTTGTTATAAATGTATTTTAAACTGTTTTTGACTATCTGCTTTTAATTGTATTGACTGGCAGTGTGGTAACCTAGAGTTATGGATCCACAACTGCTCTCTGTTAATTAAAACAACGTAGTTTTACTGTAACACAGTGTAAATCCCCTCAAGTCTACCTTATCAGCCAGCAACCACATCATCCAAAGGAGGTCTGTTCAGCTATTGATTGGAGTATAGGCAGTACGGTGTTTCTGGCCCCCTCCCAGTTGTGAGCAGGTCCCCTGTTGCAATTCCTCATTGCAGTCTCATTTGTTGATGGGAGGGATGTGGAAATGTCATCTTCCTTGCACCTTGATCAGCGGCTGAACAGACTGCCTTTACCCAATGCAGCTGCTGGCTGTTAAGGTGGACAAGGAGGGGGGTCAGGCCAGGAGATTTTACTTAGTTATGCTTAAGTAACTTAAGTAGCTGATGTGGAATGTCAACAATTATTGTTCAATTGAATTTTAACTTTAGTAATATAATATTTTAGCCAAGTTCTGTTTTACATTTTGTAAGTCACCTTGGGAACCTTGGTGGAAAAGAAGTGGGGTATACATTAATGTCCTTATCACACCACATCATTATACTGTCATAGTAGTGGTTTGGTCTCACTTTTGTCTCAGCCTCATCACATGACATGGTGATTCTCCTGATACTGTTGTGCTGTACAGTGGTTGAAAACACGATCTTTTTTCATGCAGAAAATAATCTGTTAATGACCCCCTTTCCCACTATGATTCAGTAGCTGGCTTGAGTCTGGATGTCTCATTGCACTTCATTATGTGAACCATTGATTAGTTTGTGAGGAGTGGGTGTGGTTTAGTTGTCTCTCCCTTGAGGATTCCCAAGGAAATGAACCCTAAGACTACTTCCAGTGCTTGGGTGGGGAGGACAAAACTTTCAAAGAGAACAACTGTTTTCTGTGGTCTTTGAAATCTTTTTGAAATTTTTCTGGTTTTTTATCTCTCTCTCCTCTCTCTCTCTCTCTGTCTCTCTGTATTCTGTATTTGTCTCAACGCGCATATATATATATATATATATATATATATATATATATATATATATGGGTTGGGACAAATACAGAATTTTCCGAATCCGGATCCGAATCCCTGGAAGGTTCTGGTAATCCACGAATCTCACGAATCTTGAATCTTTCGAATCCTTTTTTAAAAAGGGGTTTAAAAAGCGAGGGAAAGAAAGCACTTCTACTGAAAGGTGTTTTTGAAGCAGAATTTGACATCTTTGTTTAATGAAAAACAAATAAAGAAATGGTTTTCAGTTCAGGAAAACATAGCCATACTTCTTATTAAGAAAATAAGAAGAGAATTCAAGGACAGATAATTCAGCTTCTTTTTCTGTCATAGAAAAAGGCCAGTCCAGGGAGTCTGGAGGGCTCTGAGGACCTCAAAAACAGCTTTGGGGGTCTGACAGTGGCATTTTGCCCATCCCTACTTTAAACTCTGCTTCTGGACAGCCAGTCTGTGTAGCGGTTTGCATGCTGGATTAGGATTCTTGGAGAGCAGGGTTTGAATGCCCACTCAGCTGTAGAAACCATGGGCAAGTCACTCTCTCTCAGCTTCAGAAGGTGGTGATGGCAAACTGCCTCAAAATTAATCTGGCCCTTAGAACCTCTGGGACTGGGTCACCCAGAAGTAATTGTTGAGATAGCTACTACTTGTGCTTTTGGACGGTAGTTATGTCTAGAAACAGCACGCAGAGGGAGATGGACTTTGGGCCAGAATTTTGGCCTCCCTTAATTCACAGCCATGTCTCCAAAGAGCCCGGTGAAGAACTAAAACACACTTGTGGCTGATGCCTGGCGGCAGCGGGAGCCCATCCCCCGTGGCCTTTGGGCGCTCCTTCTGCTCCTCTGCCTCCTGGCCCCGGCTGGCTGCCGGTGCCATGGAAAGTCAGGAGCCACTGGAGTTGGGTGGGTGGACGTGGCAGAGGAGAGGTTCCGCTGTTCATCGTGCTGCCCAGGCATCCCGACTGGCTTCATGGAGGCTGGGCTTCGCATTTCGATGGCAGGATGGAAAGGAAGGACTTTCGGAGGGAACCCTCAAGTACACCTCCATCTCCTCCTCCTTTCCCTCCTTCCCGTTTCAAAAGACAGAGCTGCTGCCGCTTCCAACACAGCCAGCAGCCTCGTCGACCTACCAGGGAAAGCCAAGGCATCCACTGTGAAACCCTTCCTCCCCTAAGGTAGGCAAAGCAGACTTCCTCCTCCTTGATCCTCCCGACAGCCCCTTGCAGTCGGCCAGAGGTGGCATTGCGCTCTCTCTCTTTCTCTCTCAGCTCCCTGCCTTTGCCCCATTCCTCATGAGGAGAAGGAAGGAAAGGGGAGCGGTGTTGGGGTGAGAGGCCTGCTTCCCCCTTGTCAACTGGAGCTCCCCTCCCCATCACCCGCCACTTTTCTACCTTCCTGCCTGTAAAGAACAACTTGCAGGTCTGGATGAAGTTCTGCTGCTCCGGCTGCCTGAGCTGCCCCCTCCTCCTCTTCCTCTGGGCTCACTTCCTCTGCTGCCACCACTGCTGCTAAATCAGGCACAGCTTTTTTGCCCTCCCCCGGAATTGGCACCCAGGACAAGTGCCCTATTTGCCCCAGCCTAGATCTGCCTCAGGGATCAGCCCGTGGCTGAGGGGAGAAGCGTGGGGAGTGCAAGGTCGTGCTCTCCGCCAGCTTTTATGGCCCACCCCAGCAGGATTGGGCCCGCAGCCGGGGAGACAGGGGCACAAGATCATGCTATCCACCAGCTTTTGTGGCCCTCCCCAGGCAGGATCAGGCCCACGACTTGCGGCAGCAGAGTGGGGAGTGCAAGATTGCACTCCCTGCTACCTTCTTCACCTGGCCAGATCAGAATTTGAGATATTCGATTTGCTTATTTGGGTGGGGGGATTCGGATCCCCAAATCTCAAATCCTTGCCCAGGATTCAAGGACTCAAGGATTCGGTTGGCCCATCCCTAACACACACACACACACACACACACACACACACACACGTATACGCACAATAGACCCTTCACATTCACAAGGGATAGGGACAGAACCCTTGCAAATGTCAAAAAATTTCGAATAGGCCAGTGTGAGCACAGGCCCTGGGGCATGCCAGGATGCAGCGATTGCCGGCCCTGCACGGTCCTGCAGCCCTGCTGTTGGGCGCCCGGGCAAGTGCATGCCCCGGCATGTGCAAGGATGCAGGGATCTTTGGTCCTGCACGATCCTGCCAGCCTGCTCAGGGCAGCCCGCGTGAACCTAGGCCTGGGGTGCCCTGCACACTCCTGCCATGCAGAGAGCCCAGAGTGTGAGGGGGGAATTGCAGGGGGGGGCAGTGGGCACTTCCATGAATAATCAGATCTGTGGAAGTGAAACCCACAAATGCAGAAGAAGAACTGTATATAAATGGTTTACTGTTAAAATGGAATAACACATGCTTTTACTGAATGGCGGTGCTTTCCAAAGAGTTTTCCACTGTTTTCCAGTGGTATCACACACCACAGTGTTGTTACCATAGCGCTACTTTTTAAAAGCTATTTTTATTATCTGAAAGTAATGGTGTGCTAATGCTACGAGTACCAATGGAGGTTTTTGAACAAGACAACTTGAAACAACTGACTAGCATGATAAACACTTTTGTTCTTCACAAGGGAAATCTATCAAAAAAATCAGGAAATGGCATAGTCTGTTTCTCTTACAATGGGAGTTCTGGGCAGTGATGAGTGCACTGTAATGATATTGTGATGTAATAGTGTTATTATGGCTTAACGAGCATGAAAGAAGCAGATTTGAACAGGACAGTCTAAAACAAACAACTAATGTGATAAGCACTTTTCTTTTCCAACGGAGAAAGACATCAAAAATGTGGTGTGTGTGCTCTGTTTCTCTTCCTGTGCTCCTCTCATGATCAGAAAAATTTGAGCAGTGATTGGTGTGCGCTGATGACATCATGCTGTAATAACATTATTGCAGTTATATTTTTTTCAAATGTGTGTATGTACACACACACACACACACACATAGGCAATCCAAACATGAAACACAAAGTGTGGCATATGGAATGGTGATAACAGCATTAGTGCAGATGAAAAAAAAAACCTCTGCAAATCACACTCTTACAGCACAAACGAGTCAAGGGTGTGATATATAGTGTCAACTATTAGCTATCATTGTGCATACAACTGAAGTGGTTTTCAAATAGTGTAACCCAGCATGGCATGATAAGGACTTAAATAAATAAATACATCCATCCAGGCCCAGTCTTAATTCTTAAAAGAGTGCTTTATGTGAATGTGAATACCTGCCTATTGAATCATGATTGCATTGAATTAGATTGCCACATCTTTTTCCCCAACCCTGAAAGTCTCCTCCATCTTTCCCAGCTACATAGCAGGTAGGAAAAGATGGCCCTTTCTATGCTTTGGTCCACACAGATGATATTAAATTTTGCTGCAGTTCATTTCTTAAAGAATTTACTAAAATTTGCAAAGTTGCACATATCTAAGATGGAAAAAACTAGAGATTTAAATTATTTAAATACAAGGAAGGGCCCCCCTCCCCCAGGCTGACATTTATCCCTATGTGCACTCCCTATTCCTATTGAAGTTTCTCCTTCTGGCTTGGCTCCTCAGCCTGTAGATCAGCCTGAGTAATGTAATGAATTCCATGTTTTTCAAAAGAAATACTTCCTTGATTCCGATAGATTTTCCTTGGTGTATTATATATACCAGCCCTCTCAAATATAATATACATCAAGGGAAATGTATCAAAATAAAGAAAGTATTTCTTTTGAAAACATGCGGTTCATTATAACACAGGATATGCTACGAATTCAGGAAGCAGAAGGTGAATCTATTCTTAATTAGCTGAATATTAGTTTTTCTGAGGACCATTTCCAACAACACCCAACAACAGCTGCATATGAATTTATAATTTATTTAAGGCCCTGCATGTAAGTGAGTCTGATTGTACTCTCCTCAGCTTATAAGTGAAAACATATGTTTGTAAATTTTCCTCAAACTGACTTTAATTTTCACTGTATATATAATAATATTATTCCTGCTTTGCTTCTTGAATGTAGAAAGGTTGTGATAATTTTGATCATAGTTTAATGACTGGAAAGACAGTAAAGCAAGCTTATTGGCATGCAATTTTTGCATCGTTTTCTTGTTGCATAAAGAAGGCAGACCATCTGGAGGTGGAGAAAAAATGTCTTTTTCTTGAACTAAAGAAACATAGCAATATATTTACCGCTTTTTACCATGTAGTCATTTTAGCTCTGCACGAATTTGTTTCTAAAATTGTACAACATTTTATTTCAAAAGTCGATTAAATACATAAATATACACATTGCATATATTACATAAACTCATTAAAAAACATCAACTCATATATAAACAACATAGTCATCAAATATATGAGCAATACATTCATTCCTATTGAAGATCTTTGAAACCATTAAATAGCCCTTTAGCCACAATTCTGTTCAAAGCCGGTGGAGCTCAGTGTGAACAAAGGCAAGGGCAGGGGTGATGGTGGCAGGGGCAGTGTGTCTGGGAGGTTTCCTAGCTGGTACAGTGGCTGTTCCGTGCCTATGCCATTCTAAATACTACTGTGGTGGGCAGGATGGTGGAAGACTCATATTTACATGCCTCAGTTCCACTTTTTCACCACTGTTGTCTTCCTCCTGCTTCTCCCAATCCTTTATGCTCCTGATGGTCCAAAAGTTCCACCTCCTCATCAACAGCAAGTGCGCACGTTCTTTATTTTTCTCTCTGTATCAATTCTATGCCTATGCTGAGAAAGCTGAAGGCAGTCGAGTAGGAACATGGGGGTGGGGGGACGATTAGCCCCGGGTGGCATTGTTTCTGGGACATCCCAGCCTGTAGCCACACCCCCACGTGCCCTGGCCATGCCCCTGTGCACCCTGGCCATACCCCTGCACAGTGGCCATGCCCCCCGCACAATGGTCTTGCCCCTTGTGCCATAGCCCTTCCCCTGGCCCCCCTTCCACACACTTCATGCTTTGCCACTGGATGAAGGTGACACCTTTGGGGGTTTTGGAAAAGTTGGTGACAGTAGTGGCTGCATTGGCTGCAGGAGCACCCATGGTTGGTGTTGGGTGCAGGAAAGAAGGCCTCTCTTTCTCTCTGTCATCAGAGGTACTGAGGGTAAAGAGGAAACCACTTGCACCAGGGGGCAGGAGATACCTCCTTAGGCAAATGTCTAAAGTTACAAAATCTGATAGCTGATAGATTTGTGTAGGCACAAGGCCCCACTGGAATCCTTGATGTGTCATCTACTTTTAAATTTTTAAAAGACAAAATTACCTTTTAAAATGTGTAACTGTTTTCCATATCACTGAAACCTATTACACTTTTCTGTATTTTGAAACAAAGGTGTCTGTCTTTGTACTACCACTGTGAACTTGTCTCAATCCTCATATTGCAAATTAGTTTACCGTGGTTTTATGATAGGTCAAATTTTGCAAGTTGCTCTGATGGCTCAGACACAGAGCAGAGCTGTGGAAGAATTGCATGCCTAGAGGTGAAAGGTGGTGATAACAGGAAATACACATTGCCTTTAATGAATGCGTGGCCAACTACAGTGAGTCCAGAAGTAATTATGAAACACAAATGACAATAAAAGGAAAAGCAACAACAAAAACAACAGGAGACCTAGGACTGCACGCAGCCCCTGGGCCTCACTTTCCCCACCTGTGTTTTAACCTGAGATTTGAATGCCCATTTTATTTTTTTGATGGGTTTGGAGTGAGAGATCCAGTCCTAGTCTTCGTCCAACATTTTTTTCCAACCACTCACCACCCAGGAATTCAATGTGTATTGTACTTGTTGCTTCTAATTCTCAATAGCAACCTACAGTGAGATTATGTTTATGGTCAGACCTTTGGTCTATCTACCTACTTTTCTTTACTCTAGAGGTCCTCAAACTTGGCAAGCCAAGGACTGAATTTTGTACTTAAATGTGCAGAATATGGACAACAACCAATCTGCTTCCAGCCAATAGGGCAATCTCTAACATATGCTGGCATCCTGTTGGTTAATCCCAACTGAAGTAAACCTATTCAATCAACTGTTGTATGGTGAGTCAATATGTAGGTGAATCCCATGGATTCAATGGATCTAACAACAAGATTTAGACCACAGTATGAGAAATTGTCAAAGATATACCACCTTAAACTGAATAAGTAGAAGAAACATACAGTAGAAAAACTGGAGAAATTTATGATTGCATATCCATGCCCTACTTTATCTGAAGAGTAAGAGTTTGTAAAGGTAATATTAAGCTGCATTTAGGAAGCATGTGCATTGAGATAGCTGGCTTATAAATATACAATAATCTTAAACATTGATCATCACTGAGAAATAGCATCAAGTTAATGGGGTATCTATGTTCTTCTGTCTCTGACATGCAAAATTGTTCATCATATTCTGCATGATTAGCAAATAAAGGCATATCGCTAAAGCAGTAGTTTAACAAGTTACTGGTTTGAGAGTTAGTGCTCTTCAGAAGAAGAATGATGCAATACAACCATTTTCTGAAAGAGGCTGCAATGCGAGTTTTCCCATGGCCTCTATATGTAGAGACAAAGATGCTTTCTCTCAGAAACACATCCAGTTCAGGACCCTATTCACAGCAGTGAGGTTAACATCTGACCAAAGATGGCACCACACAGAGAAACTCAAGCCTTGCTCTCTCATGTGACTTTCAGTCCCTCCCCCAGGACTCTGAGTGTGCAGTAGAAATCGCTAGTAGGCCATTTCTACCCTACACTGTTATAGGGCTATTATTCCACTTTCAACATCCCATGGAATCCTGGGCTTTGCAGTTTAGGGAGGGACCTTTAGATTCCTCAGCCAGAGAGCTCTTTGGCCTCAGTAAAGTACAAACCCCAGAATTCCACAGGATGTTGAAGGTGGAATACCAGCATTATAACAGCGTAGTGTAGAAATGGCTGAAGTCTTCTGTTTTCAGCTATGTGAGATTAATCACTTTCCCATAGATGTTTGTACTATTCATGCAGATGTCTGGAACAAACTCTGAGCCTAAAATTAATCCAGTACGATTAATTTGTCACCTAGTATTTGTTATAACTTTGAAAGACAGTTTTGAACATTGATGTTGTTCATGGTCTGAATTTCATGTTTCTTCAGTTTTCTTAATCTTTTGTTGGTATCTGGGAATGGAGAGTATCATCTTTTAAAATTTTAAAATTATCTTTTAAAATCATCTTTTAAAAATTTTCATTGTTTTTTAAAATGTAAAAATAACACACCACTGGTACATTACTAATGATCAATTTAATGCACTGATTTCCTAGCACACTAAAATGCTTATCATTAAGAAATTAGATTTTGGATTAGTGTTAACACTAATTATTTGGCTTTAGCATTGTCTTTAGCATTAATGCTTCCAAGCTTTGAAGAGGAAATACATGCTGTGTGTGATGTCAGGGGCAGAGCTATCCAGCAGAGCCCTGATTCCACCTTCAATTTGTCAAGCTGAGAGATGGACTAAAGCATCTGTATTTCCAGTAGATTGGTTAGAACCAATGCAGGTGAAAACAATGTTATTGGAAACAGAGGAGAGAGGAGAAGACTAGTGCCCACACACTTCCTTTAAAAAGAGGAAGCTCTTTTAGGTCCATTTACACAGTCCTGCAACCAATATGAAGTTGTAACCAGGCCAAAATTTAATCTGAGGCTAAAATGAGGAGCAACACAGGAACTGCAGGAGGCTGCAATGGTGATATTTTATGACACTGTTTTACTGCTGATTGCTTTATTGTTAGGCTTGTTTTTAACAGTCTCATGGTTTATAGTTTTATGGTAAGCGGCTTTGTCCTGGATTGTACCATGTAAAGACATGCCAACAATGTACAAATGAACAAATACTAAACGCTGGCAAGGGGAGACTTCATTCAGGATTGAAGCAGTTTATGAACGTAGTGTTGAGCCACAGCTTAGTGTTAAGAGCAAGCTAGCCCAGTAGAGTCTATCTAGGAACACAGACCTAAGGTTCATCACTCCCAGAGTCCTCAATTTTTGCTATTGATAATTAAAGCATGATGAACAATGATACTCTGTCCCTTTAACCTGGTGTTCTGAAATAACTTGGATCACTAAAATCCAGAGCTTGGAAAAGTTCCTTTTGTGATAGTGGCCATGATGACTGGGGGATTTTGGGAGTCACAGTAAAAAAAAAAAAAAGGCAACCTTTTCAAGATCTGCTAAAATCAGCAGACATTTTTCATAGGAACTTAGCAATGTCATGCATAGCACATGCTGTGGACTGTGTTCTCAGTTCTTCCCATGGTTCTGTGGCACTACTTCACATAGTTGCGTAGGGATGGGGGGGCGATGGAGTGGTGCGCCCCCGGAGGCAATTTTTTGGGGGGACCACCATGTGACATAGCCCTGCCCCCCATGACGTAGGCCCCCCCCATGCCCCCCTCCATGCACTCCAAGCTATGCCGCTGACTTCACAAGTAATATAAAAAACCAAGCTAATGTAAAACTCACCTTAGAGTTTCCTGGTGTGCAGACTGAAGCCTTTTCTGCCAACAGGTTAGGAAAGATTTTTCTTAGGACCTGCCTGCTGATTGTAGAGCAGCCATTTACTATGCTCATGTTTTACTTTTTTTTTTTTTAATGTTAGAACTTTTGATTGAAAATGATTTCCCATTTTAAGTTTTCATGCAAGGCAGATATACATTTAACTAAAGTATCAAAATGTAGGACAAATAGCAAATTTCCACCTGACTAGCCTTATAGTAGTCTGATTGTGTTGCTTGCTACCTCCATAGTTTGCTTTACCTTGTCATTCCTGCATATATTTAAATTATTAACGTAAGCAGGAGTGCAATAGTGAGTGTTTTTTTTTTCCTTCTGAGAGAAGAAGGTGCCTGAGGATAAATGATTGAGGTGCTCACAGAATAGCCTTGGCAGTCTCAATGGAAGGAGAATGAAAATATGTTCCTACTTTTCCCCTTTCAGCTGGAAGGCAGGCATATAATATACCCACTGGCATACAAGTAAAATAAATGAATGAAAATGTGGAGCCAGATTGCTACATTCACTCATCCTTGCTACCTAATGGTACTTGCAAAGCAGAAAAAAAATGTATTCTTCACTTCCCTTTGATTTGTAGTTCAGACAAGCAATAATTTGTTGTTGAAGGGCACAGACTATTAAAAAAAGTATATAACTTTTCTAAATTTGAACCTATATATATAAATTTTCATATGCTAATTTTATGCAAAGCATGCCTTCTTTCTCTCTTCTTCTGGTGATTTATTTCATTTTTTTTTCACGATACATAAGTGGCCACCTTACATTTATCTCAGGATGAAATGACTTTTTTCCCAGTTTTTCAGTATCAACAGCATGCATTAGAGTCATTACTAAAACCACCTGCAAAATAAAAATATGCTAATAATCTTTGACTCACCTCTATTTTGCTGGTGAATTCACTAGGATCATTGATATCATAGAAAGAGCTTTATGATGACTAGAAAACACGGTGACACCATACTCAACAAGAGGTGGTGGAACGGGATGTATTGCTCCTCAAACCAGTATGAATGTAACTTTACAGAAAATTATACATAAAGAGGTAACACTAGAAAGAGAAAATACGTTATATAACATGTAGCCCCCATGAATTTCAATTTATATTTTCTGGACCTAGTCTCCAGAATATGTTATAGTGTTGGCCCACGAATTTCAGTTTGCATATTAGAATCTGTTGCTTTTAGGTAAACATTTGAGAAATCCTCTGTCTGTTTAAAAAAAAAAAAGCGCTACAGTGGGTTATATGATCATTTTTTAAAAAATGTATATTAGTTTCACAGAATATTTGTACATTCCTAATTTTTCCACACTGTACCCATGCAATTGTGCGTGATCTAGGAGAAAGGGGGGCAGAGGGAAGCAAACGAATGTGATTCAACTTTCAGCTAATATTTTGCCTAGCAGACTCATACCGGCTGTTGGATTCTTGGAAATGAAGTCCAAAACAGATTTTTTGTAAAACTGTCTCTCTTCTTCGGCCTTCCTGTTGGATACAAGTGGAAAGCATGTAAAATTTTAGGGACAATGCTGCAAGTTTAGACATAATTGTTATAGGTTAAGTTGAGAGACAACACACATGAAGATGATAAATAGAGAATATTGTAACCAGGAGAACTGCTTGCTTACCTCATCAGGCTACTGTACAGTTGTATCCAACCTGTCCAGTTGCTAATGGGCAACTTCAACCCCTGGTCTCTTTTCTTATGGGCCTCTCTATTTAAACTGAGCTTGAACTGGGCAGCCCTTCAAACAGAGGACAACTTCAAACAGAACAACGTCCTCTCAGTAGAGATGTAAATCTTTATAAATTTTGTTCTACTTACTGTGAGAAAGTCATTAAAAAACTGTACAGTTTTCAAAAACTATTCACTGTTCATGAGTTTTTCTGAGAAAAAAAATATGCATGGAGATTTTTTTTGTTTGTTACAGAAATGTTGTTTTCTGTACTGAAAATGCTGTTTTGTGCACAAGGAACCTGTTTTCTTTGCAGATTTTTTTTTTCACACAGAAAATGCTGTTTTCTGCACACAAGCATTTTTCTCACAGAATAAGCCCTGAACCTATAATCCCATCTAGGGATCTCCTCAACAGCATTTCCAGCAATTTAGAAACCCATTTTGCAACCATTTTTCAAATATTTTCAAGTATTCTTTCATTCTCTCCTTCTGCAGCCTTTTAAGTAGAGAACTGTCCTTTATAAAACAGGTCACAGGAAGGTGTTTAAAGAAAGGGGTTGTAAAGTGTGTTTTCCCATTCATTTTCTATATTAAACACCCAACTTGTGTAATTCTTCCTTCACAAAAATCACATATGGTGGTATTCTTTCATTTCATTTTATTGTTGTTCTTTGCTGCTATTTCCTGCTTTCAATTAGAAAACAAGCTGCTTTGCTGTTGCCTATAATTTCTTCATTTTCTCATCAGATTGTCATACGATGTTTGAGAACTCTACTAGTGTGGAAGGGTGAGAATTTTGTTTGTGTTTGCTCTTAATAAAAGCTCACATTCAGAATGGGAAAAGAAAACTTGAGAGTTTAAAAGTTCGAACGTGAAAGAGATGAAAACTGGCAGAATTGACTATCCAGGCCCAGGGCTTTGAAAAAAGTCTGGGTTTGAATCCCTATGTACTCAACCATCTCAATGCTGAATTACGCTTCTCTCTCTTTCTCTCTCTCTTTTTTTCCCATCCCTGAGAGGATCCTCATTTCTAGCAGCTGTATGGCAGAGAGGGACAATATGGTCTTCTTAATGCTACCGATTCTGTTGGGTGGAACAAAGCGGGCTGTTTGTTTTTGAAGCATTTGCCAAAATCTGTACATTTCTTTATGTTCAGGATGGAAATAAACATGAGTTAAAAAACAAAAGAAGACAAATCCAAACCCTGAACATGTGAGAAAGTCAGCCTGACTGATGTTTCTCATCCACGTTTCCTACTTGTCCAAGGGATGAGGCCTGTAAAAATCTTAACAAGAAGGAGGGGAAAAAAATATATATTTTATGCGCAGTTTTGAAAGTCACATTGACAAATACCTTAGCATATGCATACCTTGAGAATTTGTCTAACTAAATTCTGGAGAATCCTCTTAACTGAGGACCCTTTCACAGTACAGAATTATAGCGCTATTATTCTACTTTAAATGCCATGATTCCATCCTATGGAATCCTGGGGTTTGTAGTTTGGTCAGAGGCACTGGAGTTGCTCCCTGGCTGAGATTTCTAAAGCCCCCTCCCTACACTGCAAATACAAGGATTCCATAAAATGTTGTTGCCATGGCAGTATAAGTGGAATCACACTGAAACTGAGTAGTATGAAAGTGCCCCAGCAACATTAAGATGGGATGAAACAGAAAAGATCTGGAAGACTCTGTGGTGTCTGCATTTGTCTTTGTGAAGTACTTTTTTTTAAATTAAGATTTACATCAATTAAAAGGACAATCTCTTCCATTTTTTATATACATATTCCTGTTCTTCCTTTGCTCTTCCCCCCCAACATTCCATTTTAGATGCGCTTCCCCAAAGTTACACCTTAATCTAAGTATTTTCCATATCCGTTTCTCAGAAATATTCTTTTCTATTCATTATACTTATTAGTAATCATTACCGAAAATAGTTTTGTTATATTTATATACCATTATTTTGATTTCTTACATCGTCTTCGATCTATATCATTTTTCATTTTTTATCTGCTTTATCTATTTTATCTCTTTTTCTATCTTTTCTTTATCCAGTCTAATATCGGTTTCCATTCTCTTTCAGTTTGCTGAACCATCTTATCCTTTAACAAACATGCTAATTTATCTGTTTCCATCATATCAATGATCTTAACTTTCCATTCCTCCATGGATGGAATTATTCCACCCCTCCAACGTTGTGCAATACAAAATCTTGCTGCCGTGATCATATATAACAGGATCTTTTTGTGTTTCTTTAGTTCTTTATGATCACCAATCATATTCAGTAAATATAATTCAGGTGACATTTCAAATTTTATCTCTAATATTTCTTGAATATAATTATGTATCTTTCCCCAGAACACGTTTACTTGCTTACACGTCCACCACACGTGGTAATATGTTCCTGTTTCATTATTACATTTCCAGCATTTTCCACTTCCCATATGCAATACCTTTTTCATTTTCAGTGGTGTTATATACCATCTATAAAGCATTTTGAAATAATTTTCTCTTAAGCTCATACTGGGAGTGAATTTTATATCTTCTTTCCATGTTTTGGTCCATTTCTCGATTTCTATCTGGTGTCCTATGTTCTGCGCCCATTTTATTGTTGTCTCTTTAATTGTTTCTTGTTCTAAATCTCATTCAGGAAGTTATTTATATATTTTAGAGATTACTTTAGATTGGTTGTCTGTTAAGATCTTATCCAGCTCATTTTTATTGGTTTCGAAACCTAATAGATTTTTATCCATATTAAATCTTTCTCTGATTTGTCTGTATGGGAACCAGTTCATTTCATCTCCCTGTTGTTTTAATTACTCTGCTGTTTTCAGTTTAGAGGTATTTCCTTCCCATTTAATGAGTTCTGAGTATTTAAGCAACTGGTCACTTTTTGTCGGGCTTATTTTTAAAGCTTCTTGAGGGAAGGTCCATATTGGTAATTTCATATAAAATTTATGGTGAGTTTTCTTCCATACTTTTATTACTGGATTTTGAATACAATGATTATTGAAATCTCTATTTACTGAAGTTTTATTGTAATTCAGATAGCTGTGCCAACCGAACCGGTTATCAAAACCTTCCAATTGTAATAATGGTGAACCTTCAGGGGAGATCCAGTCCTTTTTCCATATGCTTGAAAATATAGTTTTAAAGAGAGCAGACCAAATCCTCCACAATCTTTGGAGTCTTGCAGTATCTTCATTTTAATCTGAGGTTTTTTCCAAACCAAATGAATTTTGATATCTCTCTTTCCCATTGTCTGAAAGGTTTTTCATTCATGATCACAGGGAGATTTTGGAACAAATACATTAATCTAGGTAATACAGACATTTTTATCGTATTAACTCTACCAAATAAAGATAAATTGACTTTGTTCCATCTCAAAAGGTCATTTTTTATCTGGTTCCATATCTTTTAATAATTATTATCATATAGTTCTGAGGGCTTTTTTGCGACTATAATTCCTAAATATTTTACTTTTTTTGACAATTGGAAGCCTGAGATCTCTCTCAGTGTTTCTTCTTCTTTCTTTTGCATATTTATTGTAAGTAGTATTGTTTTTTCTTTGTTTATTTTAACTCCAGCCAAGTGTCCATATTCCTGTAGAATCTCTATTAATTTTGTTAAGGAGTTTTCCAGTTCTTCCATGAATAGAACTAAGTCATCTGTGAATGCCTTAAGTTTGATTTCTCCGTTTTTCATTTTCGCCCCACGTAGTTTTCATTTCCTCTAATTTTCTTACATAATACTTCTAGTGTCATAATAAATAATAGTGGTGAGAGACAGCAGCCTTGTCGTACTTCTTTGGAAACATCAAATTGGTTAGTTTTTTCTCCATTTATAATCAATCGTGCTTTTTCTTCTTTATAAATTATTTCTATCCATTGTTTAAAATTTCTTCCCATCTCATATTCTTCCATCATGTCTTTCATGAATTCCCAGGAAATATTATCGAATGCTTTTTCTGCATCGAGAAACACCAAGGCGAATTTCTTACCGAGTTTTCTTGTATAATATTCAATACTATTCAGAACGGTTCTCACATTATTTCTTATATTTCTACCTGGGAGAAATCCAGCCTGATCCTCGTGTATGATGTCCTGGAGTATCTTATTTTATCTTCTCGCCAATATCAAAGCAAAGATTTCATAACTGATGTTCAACAGTGATATTGGCCTGTAGTTGCATGCATCTTGGGGATCTTTCCCTTCTTTTAATATAAGAGTAACGTTGGATTCCTCTCATGTGCCAGATCTTCCATTTTCATTTATTCCTCTAATCGTGGTATACAGTAGTTTAATCAGGTCTTCACGAAGTTGCTTATAGTAAAAAGGCGTGAAGCCATCCAGTCCTGGGGCTTTTCCTGATTTCACCTCGTTCAATGCCTCTGCAACTTCATTCAGTGTAATTGGGGCATTCAACAGATTTCGTTTCTCAGACGATATTTTAGGAATCCCCTGTTTTTCCAAAAAGTATTTTCTTAGATGGGGTTCTCTTTTTGAAATTTCTTTTCTCCTAAACAAATTACTATAGTATTTTTCAAAAGCTTGTTTGATTTTTTTCTTGTCTTGTAAAGGTCTTTCCTCCTTGTTTTATTTCATGTATGATGTTTCTTTCTTTTTTTCTTTTTCAGTTTATAGGTAAGCCATTTTCCAGCCTTATTAGCCTGATCAAAATGAAACTGTCTCAGATATTTCAACTTCCTTTCAATTTCTTCTGTTGCTAATTGTGAGATCTCCTTTTGAAGTATCTTGATTTCCAAATTAAATATTTTATCATTTGAGTTCTTTTTTAATTCATATTGTTTCTTTTTTAACTCATTGTCCAGTCTCTGATAGGACTCCCTCTTTTTCTTGTTTTGTTGATGTTGCTGTTGAATTAAAAAAAAACCCTCATCACTGCTTTAGAGGTATCCCATATTGTACTTGTGTTCATCCCATTTGTCATATTTTCCTTGAAGAATAACTTTAAGGTTTCTTTGGCCTTTCTCATTATCTCTTCATCTTTCAACAAATTATCATTCAGGTGCCAAGAATATTGTTTTCTTGGTTCTTTAAAGTCAAGTAGAACTGGGTGATGATCTGATAATCTTTTAGTTAGTATTTCAGATTGTTTAATGTTTTTCAAAAGATGTTTTGAAATAAGTGTCAAATCAATTCTAGTCCACGTTTGATGAGGTTCAGAAAAAAAAGTGAAGTCTCGGTCCTTTAAATGATTCTGTAGCCAGGCATCTATTAAAGATAGTTGTTCCATTAATTCAAAGAAGGTGTCAGGTAGCTTTCCTTGTGTTTTGGTCTTGGTTTTCTTTGTTGTTTTTTTATCTATCTTTGTATCTATCACTCCGTTAAAATCACCAGCAAGAATCACATTTTCGTATTCAAACTTCTGTAGCTGTTCTGAGAGATTTTTATAAAATTTTGACTTATTCTCACGGGGTGCATATATTCCAACTAAGAGAGTTTTTGATCCCTTGTAGTTTATTTCAACCCCTAATATTCTTCCTTCTGTGTGTTTAAAAATTTCTTTTGCAACGATATTTCTCTGTACATATGTTGTGATGCCTCTTTTCTTTTTAATGAATGACAATGAAAAACATTCTCCCATTTTCGCATTTCTTAAATATTTTTCCTGGTTTGATTTGATGTGGGTTTCTTGGATGCAAATAATGTCCACTTTGTATCTTTCTAATTGGTGGAAAATTTGATGTGTTTTACTTTGGGAGTTTATCCTGTCGACATTCCAGGCAATTATTTTCATCTTAATTTAATTCCTTCTTTTCTGTCCGACTTAGTTCAATCTAAATTTACTGGGTCTGTTTCTTCTTTTTCACTAAGTTCTTCTTCTTCTTCTTCTTCTTCTTCTTCTTCTTATTCTAATTCTAATTCTAATTCTTCCTGTTCTGATGTATATAGCTTTCTGTCTGATGCGTCAAGCTGTCTTTCTCCTTCTTTTTTGTCATCTCTCTTCGTGGACTTTTTATGCTTATTGAAATATTTCATCTGTTTTTTCATAAATTCTTTGGCTTCCTGAATTGTTGGTATCTTATAGTATTTACCATTAAAATAAAATGGTGGTCCTTCGGGCAACTCCCACTTGTATCTAATATTATTTTTTTTGAAGATTCCTCATTAGAAAAGTGTATTCTCGCCTTTGTCACAAGATCTGTGGTGGTACATCTTTGAAAATTTTTATCTCCATATCATCTACTTTCAGCTTTTCTTTGTAGCTTTGAATCAGAATTTGGTCTTTTATCTTTTCCCTTGTAAAATAAATTACAATGTCTCTGGGTAGGCCTTTTTTCTTAGCAATAGGAGAGTCAACTCGAAATGCTTTATCAATTTCAAGTTCGAATTTCCCAACTCTTTGACCTATAAAGGTAGCAAGTATTTCTGTTCTCTTTCATATAAATTCTCTTCAGATTGTTCCGGTAATCTTCTTAGTTTTACACATTTAAGTCTCTGTCTCATCTCCATCTTTAACACCATCTCTTTATCTTTCTGTTGTTCTCTCATCATACATTCTGTTTTCATTTCCATCTGATCAGTCTTCTCTTGTATATCATCCATCCTCTTACCTAAAGATACTATGTCTTCTGAAAGTTTCTAAAAAATTTTGATTTAATTTTTCAATTTCTCTTTTAGAGTCTTGTTTCAATTCTATATGCGTAGTTTTAATTTCTGTTTTAGTTCCTTTAAGTTCTTCCTTTAAATCTTCTCTAAGTTTTTGCATTTCCTCAAACCATTTTAAAGAGTCCATGGTTTTGGAGTCTAATGAGGGTCTTCTAGTTTGTGTCTGTGTTTATAATTGTATTTGTATGGATTTCTTCTGGCCTGATGCCATATCTTTTATAATTTTGCAATGTATAATTGATAATGTATTTTATCCAATATCAATAAATGTCCATAAATAAGGTTATAACCATATATAATATATAATGTCCACTTATCTAATGTTCCTAAATGAATATACAAATTAATATTATATACTTTCTAATAATGCTCTACAAAATAATATATTCATTTTACAATATTTGCATTCTCAATCATTTATCTGTCACCAAATAACTTATACTTACTAGAAATTACTATAAAGTTCTTAGCTAAAACAATTATTAAATCAGCGTATACTTCAAATGTATAGAATCGATTTTATCCCACAAATAATGTAACTTATATCAGAAAGAAACTAAAAATGCAAAGAAATTAATTGTCTACTAATGAAGCTCAATTGTAACAATTTACATATACTGTCAATCCAGTTCGTATGTTAGTTAAATATTCTAATGATAATCAATTAATTCCTGCTAATATTAATATGTTAATAATATTATTGAATTTAAATTTTTGATCTAACAAACATATATGTATTAACTTATTTAATTAAAGATACTATCATTGCTTATTAACCCAATATTTTCTTCTTATATCAAATACAATTTCATTTCAGCTCATCAATAGAATTCATTCAAATTAATTGTATTTTAAATAAACTCCCTTGTTTTTAACTTCTTCTCTTCAAGTCCCATTCTGCAGGTCTGCATTCCTTTTCTCTGTCTCCACCTTCCATCTCCGTCTTTCTCACCACCACCTTCTTCTTCTTTCTTTGTGAAGAAATACTGGTGTAATCCAGAACTGGAAAAACTGAGGCCCTTCTGATGTGTTTGATTCCAGTTTCTCTTCAGGTCTAGTCAACCTGACCTCATATTTTGGACAAACTCTGGTACTACACTGCTTCTTTCTCCCAAAGTTCAAGAGTACTACCAGGCCAGACAACCAGTCTACAGAGCCTTGGGAGTTATAGATCTGCCTCCTTCAGTCTCCTCATTGCTTTGCTGTATATGAAGAGCAAATTATTTTCGGGACTTGAACTACAAATAGATCTATCCCCTGAATTTAGTTGATTATAGCAGCTGGGAGAAAAATAAAATGAATGCCTTCATCACGATATAGATGACGAACAAATGAATATATGGCCATGACACAGTTGTCAGGTTGTATTCCAAGTATCCCATGCTCAGAAATTTCAAGAGCAAAACATGAGACCTGATGTTGACACTTTGTGCTGTCACAAAAGATGGGCCCTTGTCATACTATGAAGGTGATGTTACAAGAGCAGCCTTTGGCTTTGTCATTAAGCCTGATAAATTAAGCATCAATTACAGTTTTCAAGGCAATATGCTCACTCTGAGATTCTTCCCTCTCACCTTGAGAACTGGTGAAGAGGGTCTAGGCTCTGAAATTTGGGAACATTAGGCAACTCACTACTAATTCATAATTCTGCTTTTAATTTTGTATTGAATAAAGTGAATAAGACATTTCTTCAGGAAATGAAAGGATGCCACTAGCAACCCATCTGATCTGTGACTCTCAGATATGTGCTGGGTACACAAATACTGTACTAAGTTGGCCAAACAGGAGACTTTGAGCTAAATCCAAGTGTTAGTCCCAGCTACAGTAGACCCAATGAATCAGTGGTAACTTAGTAAGTCAATGTAAATCAGTTCTGCTGAGTCAATGAATCTACTCTAGTTAGAATTTAAGACATAGTAAATCATAGTAAATTCCTTAGCAAACTTCCTGTTCAGCTTCTTAGGACAGCCCAACTTAAAACTTGGGAGATATGGGGCTACTGTGAAGTAGGGATGGGGAGGGAAAATTTTGTTCAGTTTACATTTTGATTAGAAGTTCCCAAATCAAGAATCCAGAACACAGTTATCCTTCAGCGTTCACATGATTTACAGTGTACATTCGCTAAAATACTACTACTACTACTACTACTACCACCACTACTACTAACAATAATAAGCAGAATTAAGGAAATTGGTGCACAAGAGATGTATGTGTATATTTAAATGAACTGTGCAAGAAAATGCATACAAATTTTTATGCAGGCCTGTTTTGGGTTTTTTTTTTTAGTTCCAAATTAATACAGAAATGGAATGGAATTGATGAGCAGGAGAAAAAAAAACCTGGAATTGCCAAAAAACAAAAACAAAAAACAAAAAATCCACCCAGGTTTGACAAAGTTGCTCATCCCAGGTGTATTGAATATTATCAGATGTTCCTAGTTCCCAACAAATACATACAAATTCTGTGATATGTGATGGCCATTTTCCTTCTATCATTCTACCAACTGGATGCCTGTTGCATGTGGACTGAGCAATTTTGCCTACAGACAAACACACACACTCAGGTGGATTTGGTTTGTGACGGGAACTCCTCATGCTTGTTCAAGACAAGCAATGTCATAGGAACAGTTTCTTAACAGCACAAATCCACTGTAAAAGTTCATTAAAAGAATCAACCATCAACTGCCTGTCTCATACATCTTATGTTTTAAAGTATTTTGTTCTTGAGTTTAAACTTTGCTCACTATCTTTCCCTGTTTTTTAAAATTGTTATAGTCCTGGACTCATTTATAGTTAATGCTTTAGTCATCTTCATTCTGAAGAGCATGGAACATTACTTTGTGGCCTTAGCTTGTAAGTCCAAATCATTAGGTTTAGAAAATAACTTATTTAATATTGAGTTAATAAACCATGCTTCTACAGTTGGGTTAGTTTGTAAGATGACTGTTAATCACTGAACATGGATCTGAAAGAGGAGGTGGGATGTAATTACCTTTTTTCATTAATTTCAGACTTGCTCAGCCTCAGCAGTAACCAGACTTAGCAAGTACTCTTGCAAGATGTTTTCCCACATAATAAAGAAATCTCTTCTCCTACCGCCTTTAAAAGATGAACCCTGTAGTCTCAGCCTTTATAAACGCAGTCTCCAGTCATTGCCATGACAAATGATATGACTTGGGACTTATTTTCAGATCCTGATTTGGTAACAACAGCAAAGTAAGAAGCAGATTCGATCAGGCAGCACACTCACAATAGAGTAAATGTTTATGGAAGCTGACTATGTAGTTAGATGGGTTGGAGAATGAATAAATAAATATTTTAGAGTATAATCAAGCCAAAGTGAAATACCTTAAAGTCCTTTTAGATCAGGAGATATGAATTAAGTATGTGCTTAATGCTTTAATTGAAATCAATGTGTCTGCCTTTGGGTGGACTCTGCCTCTAAATTTCACAGTTTGTTTCAAACAAAGTTCAGGGGAAGCAACTGTTCCTTACCTCTCACCTGCCGTCCCCTTTCTTCAAAGAGCTATACTAGTGATGGGAAACACGTAGCCTTTAGATGTTTTATACACACACACACACACACACACACACATATAAATTTTTGAATAAAAAATAAAAGAAACCCTCCCTGCTTCCAAGCATCTTTTTTCCAGTTGAGTCTGTGTTTACATTCCATACATACATTGCTTCGGTTTAACAAATAATCTTACACTGTTACTTTTAACATTATTACATTACAATTTATGCTTTTTCTATAACATCATTAGTTCACATTACCCACATTATCAACAATCTTTTTTTATTCCTTCCTTTCCTTATTCTTTTATCCAGTTCAAAATTTCTTGCCATTCTCTTTCAAAGTTCTAGATTGGCTTATTTTTAAGTGAAAAAGTTAACTTTTCTATCTCTACCATATCCAGAACTTTTAATTTCCATTCTTTTATGTCAATATAGTTTCTTTCTTTCCACTATTGTGCATACGTCAGTATTTTAGCAGTTGTTACATATAACAATGTCTTCTGATGAGATCTTATTTCTCTTTGTTGCCCTAACATATTTAACAGATAAAATTCTGGCTTCATTTCAAAATTTAAACTATACATTCTTTGAATTTCATCATGTATTTCTTTCCAAAACTTTCTTGCTACCTTACAGGTCCACCACATATGAAAAAAGGACCCCTCCTTTTCATTACATTTCCAACATTTTCCATTCCCTTTTTTGTTATCTTTTTCAACCTTTCAGGTGTCATGTACCATCTATGTAACATTTTATAAAAATTTTCCCTTAGATTTAAACTCGGTGTAAATTTTACATCTGTTTTCCATGCCCTCACCCATGTATCCAACTCAATTGGGTGTCCAATATTTTGACCCCATCTGACCATATTGTCTTTAACAATCTCTGGTTCCATTTCTCTTTGAACAATATTTTATAAAATCTAGAGATTCTCTTTTTCTGGTACCCTTTCACCAGTACATCTAATTCATTTTTATTTTTTTCAAACCCGTATAATTTCTGATCCATCTTGAATCTCTCTTTTAATTGTCTCCATGGGAACCTTCATGTCCTAACTCTTTTAATTCCTCTTCTGTGCGCATTCTTAACTTGTCTCCATCCCGTTTCAACAACTCTTGATACGTGAATAAATTCCCTTGTTTTGTTGGGGCAATTTTGAAAGCTTCTTGAGGTGAGGTCCACATCGGAAGTCTTCTATAAAATTTGTGCTTTATTTGTAACCACACTTTCAATAAAGTCTTTCGGATACAATGATTGTTAAACTCATTATTTACAATTGCTTTGTCATAACATAAGTATCTGTGCCAACCGAATCTATTATTTATTCCTCCGACTTCTTTTATTGTTGTATTCTCCACTTGAATCCAATCTTTTATTATTTCTAAACAACATGTTTGATAATAGATTTTTAACAATGGCACCTCAAAACCTCCTCTCTCCTTTGCATCTTGGAATGTTTTAAATCTTATTCTTGGTTTCTTTCTCTGCAAAATGAATTTCTGAAACTCTTTTTCCCATTCTTTGAAGATCTTTTCCCTTCCCTTCCCTTTGGTAAATTTTGGAAGAGAAACATTAGCTTAGGTAGTAAAGGCATTTTGAAAGCGTTTATCTTTCCTAGGAGAGACAATTTCATATGCATCCATTTTTCCACTTTACTTTGGATCTCCTTCCATGTCTTCAAATATTTATTATCAAATAACTCTTGATTTTTATTTGTTATTATTATTCCTAAATATTTTTTTTTTTTGTAGTTTAATATCCAGATCTCTTCTCCAAATCCGCTTGTTCTTTTTTTGTCGTATTTAAAGTCATCATCGGCCTTCCAGATGTTTTAGAACTGCAGAACATCCCAGCATTCCTCACCACTGGCTATGCTAGTTAGGGCTGATGTAAGTTGCCGTCCAACAACATCTGGAGGAATGCACAAATGCCACCCCTTGCCATAAGCAGTATTGTAAGGAGGAGGCACATAACCTATCTGAAGGGCCTTGTTATTCTTACTCTAAATCTATACTTTGGAAGACTGGACTGCTTTCTTCTTCAATCTGAGTAATAACCAGGCTGAACTCTATCTCACTAGCTAGCTTTTCCTCTTCTGAGCAAACTTTTTAAAATTGCAGTCACTTCCTGGTGGCTCCACGGATGGTAGGTTACCCCACATGGAATTATAATTGGGAACACCATGCAGCCCAAATGTTCCCTATTTCTGATGTGGTGGATTTATATTTAGCTTCTCAGTGGTCGAATTATTTTTTTTTTCTTGCATTTTCACCAAGAATGGGCTCTAGGATGCTAACAATAATAAAAAGCAGCTCAAAAACAAAATCTTAATTAAAATAGAGCTATCATTAGTCCAGTGCAGGAAGAAAGGTGGGATATAAATAAATAAAAATAAAATAGATAACATAAAAGCAAATTAAAACATTATTAAAAGTACAACCATAGAAAACAGAGAGGGCTCAACTAGTTAAAAGTCTACATGTTAAAGGGCTGTCTGAATAAAATAGCCTTTTCTTGCCAGTGGAAGGATGACACAGAGAGATCCAACTTAGCTTCTCTGCATAAAGATTTCCTGAGTCAGGAATGTCTTCATGGTGTGTGTGTGTGTGTGTGTGTGTGTGTGTGCAAGCAACTCAGTGCTTGTTGTTTTCATTCTTTGGGGGCAGATGGGGCTGAGATAAGTTTTGGTACAAACCTGAAATCTGATAAATGATATCTCAGCCAAATAAGAAATACCCAGGGACCAAACAGAATTGAAATGACATCCAACAAAAGCACGAGCTCAGTTTGAGACCAGTGGGAAAAGGAGCACGCTGACATTTTTCCAACGCTGGAAAAAATGTGTATCTGTAGAGGAAACGGAATCTCTGGAGAGAACAGTGAGACAATATAAAATTATGTTAAAACCTATTTTAAAGGTAGGCGAGAAAGAACACATGTTTTATACAACTTTGGGGAGATTTCTAATTTATAAATGCAGTTTTTATGGGAATTTCCATTTTTATTTCATAATACTTCTCCTGTCTCAATTTGAAGCATTTATTTCTAGTAAACTTTCTAGGATCACCATAATACTCAGGCCGAGAAGGAAACAGTGGTCAATAAAGTGATAACGGTCTAATTCTATGTCTCAGGGTGCGGCCTCTCTCCCCAAGGCCCTGAGGCGTAGGAAACAATCTTAGAGTTGCCTTGCTACCTTGAAGAGAAAATACACGTTTATGTGTTTCAGGATCCCCTTGCTGGAAGCTGCTTCTCCAGAGAGTCTACCTGAGCACATCTTCCCTTCCTCTGCTCCCCATCTCAAGTTTTCTCAAACCATGGCTGGCATTAAGGCTTTGCAGGAGGGAGGGATCAGTGTGGGGAGATACTGACCCTTTCCGCATGGGATGGCAGAAATGCCTTGTGGCATCGCAAGAGTGTAGTTTATGACTGCGTTTCTGCAACACTATGTTCCGCACGCTCCTCCACTTGAGGTGGAGAAGATCGCTTTCTCCTTCCGCACTACAGTGTCCGTGACCACTCCCCTGCTCCGCCTTTACCCTGCCCATGCGTCTTTGATTGGATGCTTCAATTTTTTTTTTTAACTTTACCAGACAACATTTCTGCATGGGAATATCTCTATGTAGAAACAACATCATGGAACTTCCGGCCGCATCTGAAATGTGACAGCAGGGTAGCATTTTGCAGTCTGTGGGTGCCTGGGGAGTGAAGAATGTCTGCCCCTAGCATGGCTACTGTCACCAGCAACATGGGCTCTACAGTGCTCACTCCTGGGCTTTTAAAACACTTCCTGGGCATCAGGGTGGGATCTCCAGTTCCCCCACAGTGCCGTCGGAGGACCTGAGCTGGCTGCCCTGCCCACTCTGGGGGCATCTCAGGGCCACATGGGAGGGCCAAGTACAGGGGGAGGGTAGTCTGTGGGTGCCTGGGAAGTTGAGGATGTCTGCCCCTGGCATGGCTACTGTCACCAGCATGATGTTAACAGCTAATAAAGATGTTGTTTTTTCACAGTAACTGTGTTTGTGCAGTACCTTTGATGCTACATAAGAAATGCACCTGTCAGCTGGCCCAGCCCCTCTACTGAAAGGGAGAAGAAACCCCAGGGAGAGGGTAAAGATCAGCTTTTATTGGGAAACAACAAACAGCAATATTTATTAGCAAAGTATATAAAAGGAGAACATGAATAACCCTAAGCGTTACATGTATTAGCCAACTCTCACAATGGCTTTACATTTTTAACTTTGGACCACTAACATCTTGAGTAGATATGGTCTGAAGTCAAACTGAACAGTTTTCAGTTGTTCCCAGGGACTGCTGGAGTGACTGCAGGTCCCATTAGGCTTGTAGAGTTTTTCCTGAGGTAGGAAGGCCTGCAGCTCCCATCATGCCTGTGTGCCAGATGAACAGCTTGCTCAACTGCAGTATACATGATGCTTTCTGTTGTTGAGGGGGATGCCTTCAGAGTATAGTGTAGAATCCATGAAGTCCCTGGTCAGGCAGAAGGACGTGCAGCCAAGTACCTAAAAAGATGGAAAAGACACAAAGAATTTGTGTTTTGAAGTGACTGCAGTTACCATGAGGCTTGCTGAGTGCATAGCGGGGGGCTTTGTGCAGTGAGGCAAGATGAGCAGTTTCCAGTGGGGAAAAGTGTGGGTCAGGAGGAGGTTAGTTGATGTTTTTGGGATGGTTTTGTGGGACTGCAGGTCCCATGAGGCTAGCAGAGCACATTTCGGGGGGGGGGCTTTCTGCAATGAGGCAAGTTGGGCGGTTTCCAGGAAGGCATGGGTGGGTGAGGGGAGGTTACTGGATTTGGGGGGGGGAGGGTTGAGCGACTGCAAGTCCCATGAGGCTGGCAGAATGCATAGCAAGGTGGTCCTTTTTGCAGCAAGGCATATTTGGCAGGGTGGGAGGGGGTTTCTATTGGACAAGGGAGGGCAGTGGAATATTTTTGGGGGGGGATTTGAGTAACTGCAGTTCCCATGAGGCTGGCAGGGTGCATAGCAGGATGATCCTTTTAGTGGTGGGTCATGTTTGGCAGGGTGGGAGGGGGTTTTTGTTGGCCAAGGGAGGGTGGTGGATGTTTTTGAGGAGGGATTTGAGCGACTGCAGGTCCCATAAGGCTGGCAGAGCAGATTGCGGGGTGGTCCTTTTTTGCAGTGGGGGATGTTTGGCGGTTGCCGAGGGGGTATGAGTGGGGGAGGTGAGGGGAAGGGGGTGGTGTGTTTGGGCAGGTTCTGAGCGACCGCAGCTCCCGTGAGACTTGGAAATGTTTACTTGGGGAAGGGCTGAAACTCCCAACATCCATGTAAGCAGCCAGAATACCTAAAGTGACCGTCTCCCAGCCCAGCCCTCCCCCTAAAAATTAGCGCAGTGAGAAGAGGGTTCCTAAGTTCTGCAAGGATTGATTTATCAGAAAAAAACTTACTTGCCGCTTTCTCCCTGCTTTTCTTCTCCTCCATCATTTCTCACATGGAGGAAAAATGGTGACAACCTCTGCTTTGGTGGGCAGGGACAAATCAGGATGGGAAGCGATGGAGGGACAAGCCGGGCACGCCCTCAGTCTGCCCATTCCTGCAAGAAAGCGCTTCAACGGTTCCACATGTAGTTGTAGAAACACAGTAGAAGCGGTCTGAGGGAGTGAAAACGCATATTTTCCGTTGCTCAAGTACAACGCTTTAGCGACATGCAAAGGCGCACCAGCAACTTCACGTCCACTTAATAGCGACGTCATCATGTGGACGCACGTCTCCTGAAGCCGTCGAAACTACACAGTGACTACACCGTTCGGAAAGTGTCACTGCTTCAGTATTTGTTTTCACAAGAGTGACTCAATATGGTGCTAAACTATTTCTGCTGTGTGGCTTTCTATTCTCACCTTCATCGCCATATTCTAAATGACTGAAGCAGGAGGAGGCTTTTCTTGGTCAGAAGCTTGTGTGAATTGTATCATTGTTAGCAAAAAAAAACCCTTGATATGCATGCCTTTCTTCTTCAGCTCTGCTTAGGCATTGGATTCCTTTCTCTTTTAATTTGTGATTCCACTTCTTTTTCATCCTTTTTTCTCACACTTTTTCTTGCTAAACATTATCTTCTCTCTCTTACTTTCTCCCTCTGGTTATCATGCCCCACTCCTGCCTACATTTATCTGCCTTCTTGTTCCCCAGTTCCTCCCTTTCCCTTTTTCTTGTCCTCCTTCTCCCTAAACTACTCACTCAATATCTTCTACCCCATCTCTCTCATCCTTTTTTCTTCTCCTCTCCCTCACTAAAAAGGGACTTGATAAATGTATTTCCCTTCCCTTTGTTACTGCCCTGGTTAGCCCGAGCTTCGGGGATATAAAAAGATATCCATTGATATCAATAATTCGGCTTCACATATCCCTTCCACGCGCTTGCGAGGCCCCTGGACAAGCACGCATACAGACTCGGCCGATAATTGCCATAATATTCCTAGACAATACAGGCAGGCCAGAAAACAGCCAACTCGCCGCTTTAGGAGACCTCAAGGCAAGTACCTCCATTAGATATGTGAATAACTCTCAAAAGATCCTCTGCCTTGCGCTGGCAGCTTGATGATCTAACTATACAACGCTCAAGTACTCCGCGTTTGCATACCGGCTACTCTATTGATAAATTCGGCTCTAATTCAATCATTCAAATTCTGACCTTTCAGAGGCTTTGTCTCCAACTCCAAATCTATTGTTTTCCCAAAGTCCGACCTAGCCTGCAGTCACAATTCTCCTTATAAAAACCCCTGACTTTGAGCGCTTCCTTGGATCGCTCCCGAGTTCCAGACCGCCTTGCTGCCGCATCGCTTGGCGAGCTTCCCCTCAGCTCCACGTGCTGAGATACATCGAACCCCAGCTTTGCTCTCCATTTTCTTCCGGACTTCAGGACAGGTTTCGTATCACCCGAACCAGCTATCCCTCTGAAAATCCCGCTATCTTACTCACACCTTTATTTTCCTTAGTTATCTGTGTGCTTGTGTTGCTTACATTGTGTGCCTGTATTTAATAAAGATCATTCATTATTTTCCAACCGGTCTGCTTCTTGACTTGGCCTGACCCCATAGACACTGGGTTACAAGATCCTGCTAAGTTACCCTGCCTCTCGTTTTGCCAACTTGTGCTTTGAACTAATTTCCCCAACTGATAGCAATTTGGTGTCCCTCCCGGGACCCCCAGAAAACAGGGTAACACCTTCCTCTCTCTGTCACATTCCTAGAGGTTGCTGTTTTCTTCCCCCTTCCCTAGCCCTCCTTTTGTCATCTCATACTCTTTTTCCCTCTCTCACCTCCCCCTGCAATTATCCTGGTGAGATTTACCTTTTTTCTCCTTTCCCGTTTTTCTCTCTTTCTTTATCTTTCTCCTTCTACCTTTACTTCTCGTCATCTTCCTCCTTCCTGTTGTCTCCCCAGAGCTTTCTTTTTTGGCCCTCTCCTGAAGAAAATCTTGAAGCCATGACTGGGATCTGTTACATTCTCAACATTTTAAAATCACAATGGCCATTAGATTCAATGGAGCTTGATTCTGAGTAGCATGCACATACGGGGTTGCTCTGCTGCTCTCTATTGTCCCATTGTCGTCGTCGTCGTCGTCGTCATCATCATCATCATCATCATCATCATCATCATCATCATCTCTCTTCCCTCTATATTTCGTGATGATTAGTAGCATTATTATGATTTTAAAGATAGTTATTTTGGGGACAAGGAAGAATTAACAACCTGACTGTTGAGCTGAACAATGTGTGTGTGGATTTGAGACTGAGAGAGCTTGAGAGAGGGAAGGAGGGTGGGAGAGGGGAGACACACATCCTAACATAGATTATGCAGACCAGCATGGTGATTTTATGTTATACTGAAGCAATACCAGTGCAACATACAAACCATGAGGCACTTGTAGCAAGTCATTTGATTGTCCCCTTCAGCGGGTGACAAAATGGCATCTGTTCAATGTCATAAAGTAAAAGGTTGCCAGAAGAGCAGAACCTTATAGGAAAGGACAGCAGAAGTTGCCTCATGTTCAGTCTAAAAGTGGGATCCCATTTGTGACTCCACTTCAAGGGGCAGCATGGTTGAAATTGGTGGCTGTCAACAGTCTGAAGCTTTGGGGCATTCTGGTGACTGCTCCTCCAAATTCTGTGACTCCCCAAAACTGTACTCCTTCTGTTGAGCCCTCTCCTCATTCCAGAATTTGGGATCAAAACTGCAAATTATTTCATGTTTAGCCAAGACCTAGTTCAATAACCATCTGCTTTAGACTAGGCAGAAATGCTGATCTGAACATAGAGAGGTCAAAAAGAAATGTTGTACACAATTATTCATGTCACTATAGGGTGTTTGTTCCTGTTACACACTTTGTTTTCAGGAACAGATCCCAAAGGTGAACTAGCAAGGCATCAATAAAAGGACATACAGTTCTACGGATGCTTTTCAGCTTGCTGAAGGCACTTGTTTTATTGGTACTCTGAGGACCAGAAAATCATGTAGAAGGGGGAAAAAATGACCAAGATTTGGTCAGTAATTGGTAGTTTTCTTTGCACAACATATATCTTATAAGTGCTTGAGCTGAAAACAACTCTTAACTAGAAAGAGACACAGAAGTGGGTTAGAGGAGCTTAGA
Organism: Cyclura pinguis; assembly: GCA_030412105.1. NCBI lineage: Eukaryota > Metazoa > Chordata > Lepidosauria > Squamata > Iguanidae > Cyclura > Cyclura pinguis. Next base: position 225,818,814 of record CM059599.1, on the reverse strand, counting down.
AAGGACAATCAAAGGATGGTTATTATTAGTTTATAACTTTATTAAAAATGCATTTGAATTGTATTATCTTGCAGAGACACAGTGCTATTTAATTTCTTCCACTGTAGGCTTCCTACTGGCAGGGAGACAGATTAATGACTGGCTGCAGGACTCCCTGTAGCACTGAACTGTACAGTTAGGCTAATTACACTAGGTTTTTCTCTTTGCTTACTACAGAGTGACTGATTATTATTATTATTATTATTATTATTATTATTATTTATTAGAAAACATAGTATTAAAAAACTGTCATGCTAATCTTAGAGGATGCCCTTGCTTGTCTGGGAGGGAAGGGATAGATCACAAATAAAGTCACATTGACAATGACTTAGCACTTCATGTCCCCTTTCCCTCAAAGTCATCAGAAACATTCATCAAAAGCCAAATTTGATTTGCCATGGAATCTCAAAACCTACTGGATATCACTTTTGCATCTGATGAAGTGTACCGGGATCCCTGAAAGCACATACCAGAAATATCTTTTTCTCATCAGTCTTAAAGGTGCTACGGGATTCCTTTATCTCATGTTAGGCCGAAAGACTAAGGCCCTTTCCTCAGCACCTCCCATCCTGGCATGCGGACAGGAGAAGGACAGGACCATGACCACGCTTCTGCATGATGCTGTCACCGTCCAGTCCTTCTCCAATTCCCAGGCAGCAGGTTAAATCATTGATGGGTTTCCCCCATCAATGACTTGCGATTGCACCACCATTCCACACTTACCCGTCCTGCGGAAGGTCAGGAAGTGTGATGGTAGTGCTTCCTGCTCCAGCACAGCCTGGGAAAGTACCGGGCTAGTCTGTAGACTGGCTCCTTTGCACAGGCAGCCAGTCCCGTAAGGGGGGGAACACTGATGTCAAGCTCCCTTCGCAGCAGAGCTGCTGCCAAGATCACCACCAGATGCTGCCTTAAGAAGGTAAGCTGCAGAAAGGGCCTAACATGGCTATGTCCTTGAATACCTCTGAAAATTATGACATCTGTATTAAATGCTACCATGCTTTAATTGAACCTGTACATGTTCATCCTTCCAGTTCTGTTTAGGTCCAGGTTGCTCCACAGTTCTAGCCCTTAGGCTCCTATCACTACACTTGCTCTTTCCCCTTGGATTTGGTACTCAGGCCTCAAGGTGACCACTCTACTAGATGAGTGACTGCTTTAATCAGTGGGTTCAGTGTGATAAATTGTGACCAATTTTCCTTGTTGATTATTAAATTAAAACATTCACACAGAGATGGAGAAAATAAAAACAGTAAGTACTTATTATATACCAAATGAAATAAAGACCTAGCCTTAGGCTGATTCCATACCTAGTACAGAGTAACACTTCAGTTTCATACAAAAGAGTACTTTTCCCTGAACCCCTTCAGCATTCTTAGCTCTCAAGACTCTTATTCAGATCTTATGCTGCTCTGTTAAACATTTCTGTTCAGTTGTTGTTCTCCTTGGTAATCCTATGAAAGGCTATCAACACCCATAAGACTGTGACTTAACATATTTTCACATCAAAGCTTGCCTGAGTTTCCATTTGAGCAGCGGTTCTTCCACTTGAATCTTCCAGACATTGTTGGACTCTCAGAATCTCCAGCAAGCTGCCATACTAGTTAAGACATCTATGTGGCTATTGGAGGGAATCCCTTGGAAGGACAAGCTTAACTGACCGGAAACCTTTCAAAAATTATTGTCATGGAAGACACTGTGAAATCTGGACCTCAACTTTCTCTTTGCCCCATTGTCTCTATATGACTAAAGTAAGCTCCAGGGAGAGCCAGAACGGTGTACTGATTTGAACCTTGGTCTATGACTCTGGAGAACAGAGGCCGAATCCTGGCTCCGCCTTGGAAACCCACTGGGTGACCTTGGGCAAATCACACTCTCTCAGCCTCAGAGGGAGTCAAAGGCAAACCCCCCCTCTGAACAAATTTTGCCAAGAAAACCCCATAATTGGTTTGCCCTACGGTCAACATAAGTTGGAAATAACTTGAAGGCATATAACGACAAGCTATAGGAATATACAAAAGTGCTGGAAACCAACCGTAGCCACAGTGGGAACAAGCCACATAAGTGCTGGTTCCACTTCATTATATGGCTCTAGGGATGCTAACTGCTTTTGATCTTGAATTTACTTTTCTAAGTTCTTAAATCTTGTCTGTTTGTGTGCATCATATTCATGCCCCTGAATAGTTTAATCCCCAGTGCCACCAAAATTATTGTACTCCCTGTTAAAAACAACAACGACACACAATTTGTGACAACATAACCTGCAATCTGGGATAAGGTAAGCCTTCTCTAATGGTAGGTGTTGCCATGGACAACAAACTGAACTTTGCAAAACCACATGAGCTTTCATAATGATGTATGTCATAGACAGTGCTAAATAGGCTTTACACTATTTCTAGTGAACAAGTAATTCTTATTACTTAGTTCAATCAGGAAGGGGAAAACCCCAAAGCTTTATTTCTACAGGACTGCAAATTTTGAATCAGGTTTTGATGTCTTACATTCATATGGTGAATTACTTTGATATAACGTCTGTGTGCCTGTTTAATAAATTGAGATGTGTAAAAACTTTTTGGATAGACAGGTTTGCATTGGGGTTTTGCTGAGCTGCATAATGGGAGAAAGGTAAACTATTAAACAAACAAACAAACAAATACTAAATAAATACATTAATAAATAATCCCCTCCCCCAGGCCCAGGCCCATATGAATCCACTTGCATTCTCTTTACCATATATGCATTTCCCGGTTGGATGCAAAATAATAAAGTTCAGTATTGATAATCTTGCAGAACAGAAATGCAGATAGACGTAAAAGTTGTCATGCCGCCCAGATATATAAATATTTTTCTAGGTGGCTTTTTCTTACCACGACAGTCAAATATGATTCAAATCAATACTTCAGGGCATTTAGTCCTTCCAATAACTGCATCAGCAGAAATGTTGGCACTTTTCCAGTAAGTATTCTTAAACATTTTAATCAAGTTGAAATGATAATGTCCTGCAGCATGAAACGCTGCTCCCCTCACAGCTGCTCCAATTGCACAAGAAGGTATATCTCAGCCAGACATGCTAACTGGAAAAAAAAGTCAGAGGGGTTTCCTCAGGACTGTGATTCCTGCAGAGGCACCGCAGACTGAAACTACACTATTAGAAAGGTCAAGGAACTTTGGTACATTTGGGATCCCCAAAGGCCTGACATTCTGTGACCTTTTGCACACACCAAAAGGCCTTCTATGCATCCCAGATTTCTTAAGCGTCCTGCTGCCCTTGCAAAAATGAGTTCTTCTGTGGGAAATTTCCATCTCAGTGCTATTGCCTACAGGGAGATTTCTCACTTTGCAGAATCCTAAGTTCTATGAATGAACTTTGAAACACAGTGAAAGCTTTTTTTTTCTTCAAGAAAGGAAGCAGAAATGGTAATGCCACTGTTTCATGTGTTTGGACCAATGAAATTGTTTCCTATGCCAGCTTTGTTAGAGCTCTTAAACTACTCAAGGATGACTGCAGTAGCAGTCAAGGGCAATGGACTTCTACAGCGGAAAATGGAAGGATGTGCTGAAATTTCAGATATGCCAATATTATTTGTGCAGCTGCATGAAAAGTGTAAAACTGGCAGCACTGAGAAACTCCAGATGGTCTTTGTGGTGTTTCAACCTCCTGTGTGAAAGGGGAGAAGAGGGCAATAGCAGGTCAGAGGCTCAAGGCGTAACAATTCCCTGGTTACTTACAATTCTTACTGATGATAATAAGCGGAAAAATTAGACCAGCCCAGCACAAAGTTCTTGACAGTACAAAACATGCAATGAATTTTTATAGCGGCAGGGTTTAAAACAAAAACCAGGCAGGCTATTCTTCTCTACTATTTTTATGTTATATTTCAAGTACCATTACATCACAGCTAATCTTGAGTAGAAAATAGGGTATTAATAGAAGAAAAGTAGAAGAAATGCTTCTGGTTTGGGGAGACTGTAGAGGACAAAGGGTGAGATGATTCCTGTCAGTGACTTGCTTTCCTGTAAATCATTATATGAATAAATAACATGTGCTGCTGGTCATGCAGGTAGGTCTTTAAATCCTGCCACCCCATGGCCCTTTCATACTACATAATCCAGGCAAAATGAGGACATTGTCCCCCAAAATAAATTCTGCCCCCCTGAAATTTTCCTTCAGACTCCAGATTTCTAGCATTGCAGTAACTTCTAAAACCCTAGTTCAGGGGACTTCCGGTGGAGGCGACGTGGTGCTTGGTCAGAACCTGCGGAGCTGCAGAGTTCTGAAGTCCCGGAGAGGTCGGAATCTCCGATTAAAAACTAAATTTGAAGGAGATAAAGACCTCCTGTTAAGGGGGATCACGGAGGTGACTCGAGGGGGACCCAATATCAGCTTCAAGTGCGCAGAAGGCATGAGAGAGAGGAGATCTGCTCACGGAGAGAGCTGATGAGATCGCAGAGCTGCCATTACCCTGCCAGGCAGCCTTTAGGGCTAATGCCACTTTACCACCATCAGAAATGTTTTTGTCCATCTGGACTAATTAGAGAAGAATATTATCACCATTGGGGGTAAGTGGAATCCGACGTATCTTTATTGAGAGGATCTGATAAATAAAAACTTTAATCTACAAGAAGCTGCATGTTCGGGAGTTAGACTCCCAGACAAGCAGGGAGAAGAACACGTGGAGGCACAGCAGGAACTCCTGGGCATCTCTCAGATTTTTAATATCTTTAACACTCCTTGTTTCACGAACTATTACATTTGACTGAGTTTACCCTCTCCTTGATCTTGATTTGGATACTAGATTTTGATTTGGATAACAAAACTTAAAATAGAACTTAAATAGAACAAATTATAAGTCACGAATAGAAAAGTGAAATACAGAGATTCAGAAACACGGAAGAGCGAACGATTGAAAGAGACAACAGTTTGTCGCTTTACTAATGAACAGAAGGAAAGAGAAAAAGAAATAGAGAGGAAATAGAGAAGGACAGCAAATTGGGACAGAAGAAGACATTAAACTGGGACAGAATAGATTTAAAGAAATAAAAGTAAAAAGGAAAAGACATGATGGGGAAACGGAGGAGATCAGCTGGTGTTGAAACGAGAGGTGACGACATTTATAACATTTACAACAACATTGACTGAAAGAACAGTGGAATAGAAATAAAGTAACCAAGGAGGAGTAAAGAGCAGCGGAATAGAAACAAAGTAACCAAGGAGGAATACAGTTAAAATAAAGCAAGAACTTATAAACTTAAAGTGACAGAATAAGATGGAAAGAACTAGAGAGAGAGAATAGAAAACAGTCTTGGAACAGCTTCGGAAGACTTGAAAGAAAGAGAGGAGTGGGGGGAATATAACGAAGGGAAATTGTGTGAGTAACTTATTAACTAAGCTAAAAATTTTGTCTGTTACTTCAAAAGTACTGTCTGTTGTTTCATTAAGTTTAATGTATTGTTGGTAATAGATTGTAGAAAAGTGGTACATTATTAATAGTGTGTGCTAACGTCTATAAGGAAAGTGGGAAAATCATTGTTCAAAAAGAATATTGAAGCACTGGAAATTTGATTTGATAGCATTGTTTAATATCTATATCATTCGAGAGGCATTTGACAATTTGAAAGTTTGAAGAATAGTAGTAATTTGAAATTCCTGCAAACATTAATATTTATTAATATACATAGGAGTATTGTAGAAGTGTGTAATTTGAAATAATAGAAAAAGGACTGGGGGCTGTGCTAAGGGAAGGGAACGACAGTTAAATACACTCAAGGTTGTCCCCAGAGAAATAATTCAAGGACATCATAGATAAGAGTAACGTGTAGGTACTTAAAAGGAAAAAAGTAAAGGAAAAGGAAAAGGAAAAGGAAAAGGAAATAATATAATACATAAACGTAATAGATAAATTAGGTTAAAAGGAATTTCCCCAAAAATAAAATAGTGTACAAAACAGGATAAAGAGTAAAGGATAATAAGAACAAGGATAAGAAAGCACAAAATCAAGGAAGATGATGGCAGCAGGGAAAAGAAAGGCAGCAGCGGGAGCTCAAACACCAATACAAACATTGTTGCAAAGAAAAGCCTCTACAGAAATTAAGATGCCACGTACAGAAACAAGGACATTACTAATGGAAAGTCAAAGTACGACACAAAGCGGTGGAGTAGATATCACAGAAGAAATGAGAAAATTAACTACGACATTTAAAAATGAAATGAGAGAAACAGGAACAGAAATGAAGCAAATGAGAACAGAAATAAAAACAGACTTAAAGAAAGAATTGGAGACGTTCAACAATGAATTGGATAATATCACAAAGGAATTAAGATATGTGAATGAGAAGGTCAAAGAAACAGAAGAAAGAACTACAAGAACGGAAGCACAGTCAACGAAAATGGAAGAAAGGACAGAACAACTAGAGAAACCGACGCTACTAATGGATATAAGAAACAGAAATAAGTCAATTAAAATAAGAGGATTACGAGAATCACCACAGGAAGATCTGTACGAGAGGTTAACCCAACCACTGGCACAATTTATAGGCTGGGCACCAGAACAATTAGATTTGGAGCTGGACAGAATCTTCAGGGTCAATTCAGCTGCAACCAAAAGAAGGAATATGCCACGAGACATTGTGATCTATTTTTTGAGGGAGAGAGTGAAAGATTTGGTCCTGCAACAAAGTTATACGAAAAAACTGGTGGTGGATGGAAATGAACTAAAAATCTTTAAAGATGTGCACGCAACCCTGTTGAAGAGAAGAAGAGAATATAGCTTCATAACACAACTTTTAAGAAACCAAGGAATACGGTATACATGGGAAAGAACTGAAGGTATCTCCTTCATCTGGAAACAGAAAAAATTTGTATTAAATACAATTGTGAAAGCAAGGGACTTTTGGAAAAAATATAAGGAAGAGCTGAACAAAACAGATGAAGAAACACAAGATCAAGAAGAAGAAATCGTTAAAGATATTTTGCAACCTTTACAGGAAACGGGAAAATTACAAGGGAAACAAAAGGAAAGAGAGAGGTCCATAGATCAAAAATGGGAGGAAGAAGCAGAAGGAGAACAAGAGGAGGAGATTGAAGAAGAGGAAGAAGAAAGAGAAGAAGAATCAAACTCTATAGATCCGGAATTAGAGGAAGAGACAGAGGAGATTGAAGAATAAATATCGAAATATATAAGATATAAAATGAAATTGAGAATATTGTCTTGGAATGTTCAAGATATAAATTCCCCACACAAAAGAAAATGTGTTTTCCACCAATTAGAAAAATTAAACTTGGATATAGTTGCAATACAAGAAACCCACATTAAAAATAAGGATTTAAAATACATTTAAAACCCCAAATTAGGACAATCATTCTCATCATCAATAGTTAAGGGGGAAAAATGGAGTAACCATATTCGTAAACAATAAACACAAAGCAAAACTAACTCTCAGTGATGAAACAGGGCACTGGATAGCAGTAGAAGTAATCATAAGGGATTTAAAATTAATAGTAGTAGCAGTGTATGGACCCCTAGAAAATAAGAGTAAATTTTATTCAAATTTATTAGAAAGACTGTTAGATTTAGAAGTAGATAATCATAAGATGATTATTGTGGGAGATTGGAATGGGGTATTGAATCCATTTTTCAATAGATCCAATAGTAAGAATAAGAAAGATACTGGTAGAAAGAATCAAGAGAAACTTCCAAAAAATTTTTTTGATCTATTGGAACATTTATCCTTAGTGGAAGCTTGGAGATATGTAAATGGGGAAAAAGAGGTATATACTTATTTTTCTGAACGATTTAGATCATGGTCTAGAATAGATAAGTTTTTCTTATCAACGGATTTGGTAAAAAATACTGGGAAATTAGAGGTTCTCTCTAGAACAATCTCAGACCACTGTCCAATATTATTAACTATTCAACAGGGAAAGGAAAGAAACAAATGGAAGATGAATGACAATTTGTTAAAAAAAATCAATCAGTAATAGAAAAAGCAAAAAAAGAATTGAAAAAAATTTTTGATATTAGTTTAGAAAAGGATCAAACAGAACAAATAGTATGGGAAATGAGCAAAGCAGTAATGAGGGGCTTCTTTATCAGTCAACAAGCTTGGATAACAAAATGCAGAAAGGCAAAGGAAATTAGAATACATAAAATGTTGCAGGATAAAGAATCAGAATTAAAAAAGAATCCACAAGATCCAAAAATACTAAAGGAACTTCAAATATTAAAGAAACAATTGTCATTATTAATGACAAAGGAAATAGAAAATAAAATGAAGTTCACAAAACAAAGACAGTTTGAATATGCGAATAAGACAGGGAGATGGCTGTCATTCAGATTAAAAAAAAGAAAAGGAAAAATGTTACATTAAAGGGATAAGAGAAGGTCAAGACATTCACTACCAACAAGTAAAGATTAAAAACACTTTTGTTAATTACTTTGAAGAATTGTTTAAAAAAAAGATACAAATACAAGAACAAAAAAATAAGATGATGAAATATTTAGAACAGACAGAGATCACCAGACTGTCGGACAGTCAAAGAGAAGACTTAGATAGATCAATAGCACTACACAAAGTCATGAGCGCGATTAAGAAACTGAAAGTAGAGAAAGCCCCTGGCCCTGTTGGTTTTACGGCGTTATATTACAAAACCTTTCAGGAAGAGTTAGCGCCGCTACTAGTTCAAGTATTAAATTTGATTAATCATAAAACATTCCCAAATACATAGAAAGAATCAAACATAACCTTGATTCCAAAAGAGGGGAAAGATTTAATGGAAAAAAAATTATAGACCAATTTCGCTACTGAATATTGATTATAAAATATATGCACAAATCTTAGCAGATCGATTAAAGAAGATACTGGAAACATGGGTACACGAGGATCAGAATGGGTTTCTTCCCAGAAGACACTTGAAAAATAATATGAGAATAATTTTAGACACAATAGAATATTATCAGAAACATAACCAAAAACAATTGGCATTAATATTCCTAGACGCTGAAAAAGCGTTTGATAATGTAAGTTGGTCTTTCATGTTTGCAACAATGTACAGGATGGGAATGGGAAATAGATTCATGGAACAGATAAAGGCAATATATAATGACCAAAAGGAGTGTCTAATCATAAATGGGGAGAAAATGAAACAATTTGAAATACACAGGGGCACATGACAAGGGTGTCCACTCTCACTTTTGCTTTTTATAATTTGTCTAGAGGCCTTAAATAGTAACATAAGAAATGAGAAGATAATAAGAGGAATTAGAATAAGGGAACAAGAAATTAAAATACAAGCATATGCGGATGATTTGGTAATATTAGAGGAACCCCTAAATAGTATCAAAAAAGTAATAGAAGTATTAAAACAATTTAGAGAAGTAGCCGGATTTAAAATTAACAAGGAGAAATCATTGATGATGACCAAAAATAACACACCAAAACAAGAGAATGAATTAATAGAAATTTCAGGATTCAAAATAACTAAGAAAGTAAGATATTTAGGAATAATAATAACCAAAAATAATTCAGAATTGTTTTATAATAACTATAAAAAAATATGGAGCAAGATAACAAGCGAAATGAAAAAATGGAATAAGTTACATCTCTCTATATTAGGTAGAATATCAGCAATTAACATGAATGTTTTACCAAAAATGATATTCTTATTTCAGAATTTACCCATAATATATAATGAGAAACCATTTAAGAATTGGGATCAGGAACTGAGTAGATTTATTTGGAATGGGAGGAAACCAAGAATTAAAATAAAATATTTAAAAGATACTAAAGAGAGAGGAGGATTAATGTTACCAGACTTAAAACTTTACTATGAAGCCTCTACGTTAGTTTGGATAAAAGAATGGATCACTTTGAAAAATTCAAAATTATTGAATTTAGAGGGGTTTAATTTATATTTTGGATGGCACACACACCTCTGGTATGATAAATATAAAATCAATAAAGAGTTTATGGATCATTATATTAGGAAGTCAATTTTAAAAATTTGGCTAAAAGTTAGAAATAAAATGTATATAAAATTACCTTGTTGGGTGTCATCACATGAGGCCTTCTACCGATTAGAAAAGACCCAAATGAAGGAATGGATAACATATAAGGATATATTAAAAAAAGAAGGGAGTAATACAAAACTTAAAAATAGGGAAGAATTAATTGAAGAGGGATATAAATCGCATTGGCTTCTTTATAGACAACTGGTGGAAAAATACAAAGTAGATAATAAAACGTAGGGAATATCATTGGAGAAAATGGAATTGGACAAATTGATGAGAGTAGGTATAAAACGCCCCCTAAGTAAAATTTATAGATTATTATTAAATCTAGAATTGGAAAAGGAGATAATAAAGGATATGATAAAATGGGTGCGAGATTTAGGGCACTCAATAACTCTACAACAATGGGAGAGTGCATGAAGAATAAATCAGGAGTTTACAAGAAGCCAGAACTTGAAGGAAAATTTTTTAAAAATATTTTATAGATGCTACTTAACACCAGTACAAATTGCCAAGATGAAGAAGACAAAGTCAGCAGCTAATTGCTGGAAATGTCAAAAAACTGGTTCATTTTTTCATTGCTGGTGGAAATGTAATAAGGCGAGAACCTATTGGTCACAAATACACGAGCAGATGATGAAATATTTAAAAAACAAGTTTCCAATGCAACCGGAAATATACTTATTAAATATGTTTGAAAAGATAGATAAGACGGTAAGAAAGAAATATTTAAGAATCATATGTTATATGACATACGCTGCGAGAATTGTGTTTGCTAAAAAATGGAAAGATATGAATACACCGACATTAGATGATTGGATAACTAAATTATACGAATTAGCTGAAATGGATAAATTGACACTAAGATTAGAAAATAAAAGTAATAGCACATTTGAAAAAGAATGGGAAATTTTAAACCCTGTATGGGAAGAATATTGGGGAAACCACGCATTACTAGGACTGTATGATTGATTTCAGTAAAACATGGTATGCTTATTTATCATTCATAATTTCAAGGAAAGAGAGGAGATAACAGGGAAATAACAAGGAGTGAAGTAAAAGAGGTTTTTGAGTATAAGATAACAAGATAAGATAATAATTTAATTTCATTATAAGAGAATAATAGGTAGATGATATTGTAATGTAAAATATACAGATTAGAGTATAGAAATTGCTATAAGGATTAGGGGAAACTATATCCAAATAGCAGGATGATAAAAATAGTTAAGTGATTTACCTAATGGCGAAAATGAAAGAAGTCAATGTATATGTGAGATGAATGTAAGCAGATGTGTGAAGAGGAAGAGTTAGTACGAAAGTAAGTATGTAAGTAGTTATGACATAATAACTGTTGTAATGTCTGTTGTTTACTATTTATTGTTTGTCAAATTGTTTGTTTATTGTCAATTGTTAAATGTTTTGACACATACATATAGAAGCTAGGAAAAATGCTTATAGACACTGATGAATAGCATAAACAGTAATATAAATAGTATAAAGTATAAGGTATAAACTATAGTAATTAAATGACTTAATGAATTGTTAATGATTTGTATTAATGGATATTATTAGATATAAGATTAAAGTAACAAAGATAATAGATAATAAGGGGAATGTAGATGTACAGAAAACATACATTAGATATATATCAGTTTGTCTATATAGTTTATAGTTCAATTGTATAATATATGTAGGTTGTTGTTGTTGTGGTGTGTTGTTGTAGTATGTCAATGTTTTAAACAGGAATGTAATAAAACGTTATTTTTAATAATAAAAATAAAACAAAATAAAAAAAACCCTAGTTCAGCACATTGAAATAGAGTTTAGGCATCTAAAGAAAAGGGACAGAGAAGTTATCCAAAGGAACGTAAACACAGCAAATATAAGAGCTCTAGGTATGAACAATTTGCAGTCTCTTTCTCTCTCCAATGCTAGAAATTTGGGAACTGGAGGAAAATTTCACGAGAAGGCATAATTTTTATTTAGGAGGACAAAGCTTTCATTTTGCAACCCCTGAAAGCTATATCTCTGATCTACTCAGAGCACTGCTATTCTACTTTGACAGCCATGGCTGTGTCCTACGGAATCTTGGGGGCCGTAGTTTGAACGTCAGAGGGGTTCTTTGGCTGTGAATTAGAAATGAGGCTCCCTAAACTGCAAATCCCAAGATTCCTTAGGCTGGACTCATCGCAGATAAAATGGAGCCTTAATGTTATATAACTGTGAAGTACAAAAGGGCCCCTAGCAGCTTTAAGACGGCGTGAGACAAGGGGATTTGGAAGACTGTATGGTATCCGTATACCTGTGCCTTCTTTGCCAAGGAATGTAAGCATAATCCAGGCCTGGAAAAACTAAGGCTCTCCTCATATGTTTGATTCCAATTTCTCTTCAGGCCCAGGCAGCCTGGCCAATATTGAGGGTAGAGTTACCAAAGGGAAAACTGGAAAGGGCTCCTATACCTTTAATGGTTATGCACAAGAGGAATTTCAGCAGGTGATGTTTGCTATCTGCAGCACATTCAACTACACAGTTATAAGGCTATTATTCCACTTTAACTGCCGTGGCTGCATCATATGGAATCCCGGGGTTAGTCCTCGTTTGGCCAGGGGCATCTGAGGAGATCTCTGACTGAGGAGTCTAAAGGCCCTGCCAGTCCCAGAATTCCCTAGGATGTTGCCATGGCAGTTAAAGTGGAACAACGGTGCTATAACTGTTTAGTGTGATCGGGCCCCAGGTTGCGTAGCAAGCAACACATGACGAACCTTCCTTTAATATACAACCACCTACAGTTTTCATTCTGGCAACCTTAGTGGGAGATGATAAGAACAGTAATTCACAAACAGGTGGAGGGACACAGGTTCTCCAGCCTCGGTGTGAACCATGTGTTTATTTTATTATTTTATTTTATTTTATTTTATTTTATTTTATTTCTTCTCTGCCAGTGTGACCCAATGCAACTTACAGCGTAAAACAAAATACAGCTAAAATCAGTAGGCTGTAACGTAAGAAAGCCATTGGTGTTGTGTGCCTTCAAATCAACCCTATTGTGGGATTTTCTGTGGCTGAGGGTGTGCGATGTGCCCAAGGTCACCCTGTGAGTTTCCATGGCTGAATGGGGAACTGAACCCTGGTCTTCAGGATTATAATCCAGTGCTCAACCCACTACACCATCTGCTGGCTCTGGGAGAAAACAACTAAAAACAATTAAATAAGCTATCCTATCAAAAGTAACAAGCCAAGAAATACAAGGAAGGATGAAGAAATGGTAATACAACTGTTTCATGTACTGTAAGTGATAGACCGTTTCCGCACGACACTCTTATAGCTCGATTATTCCACTTTCAACATCCTATGGAATCCTGGGGTTTACAGTTTAGGGAGGGGCCGGACGGCCCCTCCCTAAACTGCAAACCCCAGGATTCCATAGGATGTTGAAAGTGGAATAATCGCGCTATAAGAGTGTCGTGTGGAAATGGCCATGAAGTCACATCCCACTTTTGCTGGACATTACTGAGAGGTCTTGAGTTCCTGAGGAATGACGCCAGTAGTTTAAAAATATTCGAAAACAAGGAAAGAAGTGCAACACCTCTTAAAAGACCTTTCTGCAGCATCCCGTTCATGGCCCAAGGCCTGTCTCAATAAAACAAACAAATAAAAAGCCTTGGTCTGCCAGTGGAAGAAGAGTAGACAGGGGGCTAGCCTAGCCTCCCATATATTTGTAGTATTGCTTTAAGAGATAAAGAAATGGGTGTGATAAGACCATACCAGATGTTATGCTAATATTAATGTGATTCTAATGGCAACTTCCTTCTCCTACCTAATAGCCGCTGAGGGCAATGACTTTAAACTGGGACTACTTTTCAAGGAGACTCTTTGTTATCGTGGCAACAATGTGGATCCCACCAACCTAGTTGCTATTATTTAACATTGGAAAAGACCCTAGACAAATCCACACATTTTGGGCTACAACCTTAGATGTATTTCCTAGAGAACACACACCATTGCTGAGTACACATTGCAGGAAACATTACAGAGCTGGAGCCTGTATTACAACAAAATATCTGATAACCCAGTTGGGATCACCCGATATACTATTCAACCTCAGACTTGAACACTTTGTGGCAGGTCCATAATATTGATTGATAATGAAGGGAAAAGCAGGTAATTTAGAGTTAATGTTTGGCTGAGCATAAAGGTGTTATATTGCTGACTTGCCAGCCTACTTCATCATATTATAAAACAGAACCTGTTGTCATATGTGCTGTCATCATTACATGGTTTATTTCCTCCTTTTGTGGAGGAAGGAAGGATTCTAGATGAAAGAAGCGCAGTCGACAGGCTCCTTGAAGCATAGCTGCTGTGACTCATCCTTTCTGGTGCCTACCGACTGTGCCAGCTGCTTTGACTCCAGGAATCAGCAGTTGGAATCCCAGATAACTTCCACAAGGTGCTCTTCTGAAAGAATTTTAAGGAGATTTTTTTGCTAATCCTAAATTTCTGTATGGCTTGTCCAGATACAAAACTATAAGCTGAGGTTTTTAAAAATTGCCCCCCACTTGTAAAAAAGCATCTGGATCTTAACCTTGAGAACTTTCTCTACTGCTGCTCAGAAACACTTTGGATTCCAGAGCCAGTTTTTGAGTAGTTCCTGCCAGTGAAGGCTGGCAGCTGGACAACAAATCTACTCCAGTTTTTAGTCTGAACTTCAAAAGGCATTATGCAAGGTGTAGAACCTTTTTCTTTTTTGGGGGGGGAGTTCAGCACCTCACTCAGAGCAGGTTGCCTACTCCACTGGCCTGGAAGCCACCAGCTGCCGTTGGATCCTATGGCTGCAGACGTGAGGGGATGGAAAGGCAATTCTGAGATGCATGCCGGGGCAGGCTGGATTTTAACCAAAGCCCTTTAGTCCTTCACTGTTACCACAGCCTGTCATTCATTCTTTTTCCTTGTTATGCCTAGGGAAGATGGTCTCAGCATCCCTCTCAAGGTACAGAAAATCACATGGATTAAGTTTCTCATGCCTGGAAAAAGCACCTGGCAGTTGGACCACTTATTCTGCCATAGATCTATGACCCTTGGCTTGCGAATGTGTGCAAGTGGTGACAAAGTGCCCAAAGTACTTTATTGTTGTGCACCTTTGAGACATTCCCATTTATGGCAACTCTAAGGTGAACCGATCATAGGGTATTCTTGGCAAGATTTATTCAAAGTAGGTTTCTCATTATTCTTCTGCAAGGCTGAGAGAGTGTATTACTTGCCCGAGGTCAACCAATGGATTTCCATGGCTGAGTTAGGATTCAAGGCCTGGTCTCCCAGAGTCCTAGTTCGACACTCAACACTGGATCTTTTGCCTTACTTTACAGTGTTTTAATTGAAGGGCTGTCAGAGGATAGTCCTTTGTTTGCAGAGCTTATAAATCGAAGTCTAGATGGGGTTGTGAAGTTGTCCACCAACAATGAGCATCTGGACAGCAAACATAATAGGCCCTTTTCGCACAAGGCTGGTGACTCGGTTTGTGCAGTTTCTTACCAGATTTTCTGGGCTCGAAACAAGGCAGACTTTCCCTCATTTCCTTCCGCACAGCTACTGTGTATGTTCCATTCTGATTCGGAGGAGTGCGAGTTCACGAATCCACACTGCCTCCGCCGTGGCCACTCCCGCTACTCCCCTTACCCCGCCCCCTCAGCTGTGACTGGCTTTTTTTTTTCTGCATGGTTTAGTATGTCATTGCGTATGTGCGTAAGTCCATACTACCCCCGGCCCCTCCCATGAGCCCTCCCCTGACCACCAATTCGCATTGGCGCGAATGTATGTGTCTGCACCACTGTGAAAGTACGAATCGGATTGATCTGGAAAATTGGAAAACCGATTTCTTCTGGTTTTCAAATAGCGCACTTTACTACCACATGGGGGCGCATTTAGTCGGAATTACATGTGGAATGAAGGTAAATAAACCAAACCTAGTCTGCTCCAATGTGCAGAAGACCTCTGTGGCAAGACGCATTGGCCCGGCTTAATAACCTTGTGCAGAAAGGGCCATAGTCCGGACACAGATCCTTAGCGTCAGTTTTCCCCACTAGAGTGAGAGATGTGGCCTTTCTAAGTACATGACAGCAGGAATGAGAAATGCACAGTGGTGAGGAATGCTGGGAGTTGCAGTCCAACAATACTTGGATTCCCACCTTTGAATTTTAGTAATCAGTTCTAATTTTGTGTTCTGGGAGTCTGTCTCTTTTTGTCTTTTTTGATGGTGCATTTCAGCTTTTTCGAGGGGTGGGCAGTTTGGAAATGGGATCTCTAATGTTTTTAATAAGTCTTGATTAGAGGAAGAGAAAAATAGAAAATGTTACCCCATATATACCAGTAGCTCTTAACCATTCTTGACAAAATCTCTACCTAAGATATTATATACAGCAGTCAATTCTCACTCACAAGCACACACTTACTTTAAAATATTAACTTATCTTTCAAGACAAAAGTCCTATCAAGGCAACAACAATAACAGAAAAACCATAAAATCATGTTTTTGGTAATAATTGAGAAATAGTACAAAATTCATTAGTTCATGTCATGGTATTATGAGTGAATGAATGAATGAATGAATGAATGAATGAATGAATATTCATTCCACCCAAATCATAATTAAAGGGTAGTGGAAGCATAAGCTCCCACAGCTAAATATACTGACTTTAATGTGGTTAACAAGCTGCCTATGCAGCCATCACAAGGAAAAATGTTTACAGAAAGCATCCATTTTCAAACAGGAGGACTTTAACACAACAGTAGTTTCCTCACATTTTTCCTCGTATGTTTTTTTTTAAATGAGGAAGAGAGCGGAGGACAAATTTAACATGTTGGTTTCTTTGTCAGAAGTCTGTCACAGATGGGTGGTTCATACTCCCTCCAAAGATGCATGTAGCACTGATCATTTTATTTAAAAGCAACACAGAATACCATCTGTAACTAAAGATACTTAGTACTACTTCCTCCTGCTTTCACTGAGGACAGCAAGAGGGGTTGGAGGAGGTCTATGTATTAAGCAGCCTGCTGAAGTTCAAAATCCTGTAAAAAAAAAACCTTCCCAATGTTTATTATCTTAAAGGAACATGACATTAAATCATTGAACCCCATAGAATTCTTCATGCTATTGATTTCAGCAAGAATTATGCTTTACAGTCAAAGACAGGTTTTGGCTGAAAGCCATATCCTTCATGCAAAATGGGGGGGAAAGCCCTTCTGGTATCACTTTCTTCTACCTTGCCAGCAGCTCCAGAAATCTGTTTCCGCATCTCACACATTGTGAGTCTTCCTACCAAGTTACTTGGAAAGAAGGCCTTATTTTTTGTACATCTAATAAACTGTTTATTTGAGCTTGTAAAGAAGTAGACCTGTTTCATTGTTACAATGTTTTCATTAGATATAGGGTAGACTATGGCCATTTCCGCACTAGACTGTTATAGCGCTATTATTCCACTTTCAACATCCTATGGAATCCCGGGGTTCACAGTTTAGGGAGGGGCTGGTGGGCCCCTCCCTAAACTGCAAGTCCCAGGATTCCATAGGATGTTGAAAGTGGAATAGTAGTGTTATAGCAGTCTAGTGCGGAAATGGCTTTGCTTTGTTCACTGAAGAGATACTGTATAATGGATAAGAGTGTATGGTAGAGACACATTTCCCTGCTTTCTTTCCTTTGTAACAGGTTGAGGAGAAACATTTCTTCTGAATAATCACCAAAACTTGAGGGTCTGCTCTTGCCTATTGAGATCAGTGGAGCATAAGGCAGGCCTCTGCTTGCCACAATTCTGGTTGCAGTTATTCAGGCCAGGGTTGTTGCACTTTCCAGGGCCCTTTCTTTTTATCCCCTGTTCCTAGTTTGCTGAATGTGTAAACTGGAGTTTAAGTCACAGTTTCAGAAATGAATGAGGAAAGGGAGGACTGCCATATTAACCACGGAGTACAGATGTGTACAGAGTACACGTGGGATGGGGGTACTGGTGAAGCCATGCTTGTTTCTCTCTGTTTGTTTCTGTAAGATGGATGCTTGACATTCAAGCCAAGCCACAGCTGGGCTTCACTTGGCATCATGCAATAGAGTCAATGATTTTTTGCTCCGTATTCAGTGTGGATTCTCTGTTAGCAGAGGCCGAGCCAGTTTGCAGAGATGACGTTCTTTTTCTCTGGCTGAAAAGAATACTGCACCCTGACAAAAGGTTGACCACTCTAAGATATTGATTGATTTATTGACTGATTTGGGGGACTTTTTACAAAAATTCTTCTCTCTTTGCATGTTGGGATTTTTTGTGCAAACAACCAACATATTTGCCCGGAAAACACTATAGTGTCTGACATTGTTTTTTGAATAAAGGAACTTTTGGCGAATAGTCCACAAAGGCAAACAAAACAAAACCAGTGGAAAAGCTGTCATGTTATCAACCAGAGAGGAGACAATTTTTGAAATTCATCATTCTTGCACGTGAGAATATAGTAAGTGTAGGTTATATCTCTGTTCCATTCATGTGTCTCATTCATCCTGTGTCTTCAGGTTCAGCATTCATGCAAAGGGACATGTGCTCTGAATTGGCTTCTGCTGGTGGTGACGTTCCTATGCGTGGTGCATTGCTCTTTCATCTCTTGACCACCATGATCTCTTATGCACATATACCGGGGCAGACGAAGTGTGTCCCATAGGCTGTATGCAGCTGCTTAACTGCACTTTTATAGTCTCTTGTGTTGCTGTTGTTGTTGTTATCATTATCATTTTTATCATCATCTCACTTTTTCCCCTGTCTGAGATTCAAGGTTGCTTACAAGAGATAAAACAGATACAACAATAGAACAAGAGATATAAACAACAGAGAGCATGAAAAGGCCAATCCTTCATAGCTGTCCACTCTTAAAGACCTGCTGAAACAAAATGGACTCTACATCTGCTTATGAAAAGGAGGAAGCAGCCACAAAGAAGCCCTCCAGTCTCACAAACACCTCAGATCCCTGTGCTACCCCCAAATACTTCTGTTTTCTTCTGCAGTCCCTCTCAAAATGGTGACAGGAAGTAACATCCCTTTACTTCCTGTTACCATTTTGAAAGAGACTGCAGAAAAAACAGGTATTTCGGCTTGTTGTAGGGAGGTGCAGCCAGTGTGGAAAGTCTGGGGGAAACTGGCCCCAGGTCCCTACACAGTTGCCCACTGTGGTATATGCCCTCTGGAATGGTGCATTGCACAGAAGGATCTCTGTGGTGATACCTTCATTAGGATGGCAGTTAGACAGATCCTTTTGTGTGCTTGTACTTTCTAGAGATCAGCATGTCTCCTGTGTCTTTTGCTCTATTTCTTGCTCTATATCTATGTTATTTCACATTTCTACAGATTTTCCCAGTACACAACTATGCCAGTATATGTGCCTCACACATATGCAACAGCCTGGGTAAAATGAGCTGCAGGATTACTTCAAAGCAAGAAAAAAAGTTAAATAATGACTAGTTGCTGTGAGAGTGCAAACACGTAGGATAAATTATTTTCTACAAAGAGGGCAGATGTGCTCCATTGTATCATAATGAAAAAGAGAACACAATAGCTATTAATCTCCTTAGGGAAAATTTCAGGGAAATGCAGTTCTTCTTTTCTTACTAATAAATGTCTCCTGCTAGGTTCGTTGTATCTTGATATTTAATTCAATGCCCTAGTCGGTGTTAGTTCTCAGAAAATTAACAAGAATAACTTAATAGGCATCCTTCCATGAAACTTAACATATCTGCTGAGAAATCTGAAAACAAAATCGGACTATATGATTAGTAAATTAGGATAGCTGAATACCCCTCAACATGTTTGAAGAGGAATGGGCAGGGCAAACCAATGTCCTTGCTAAGGACTCTTCCAGATGGATTAAATATGTCAGAAGATGGTAGCGTTTGTTGCTGTGGCTTCTCCTTTTTTTCAAAAATGATCCAAATGACATTTTGCCAATCACATGGTGTTTTTCCTCCTTTTCCATTTTATTCCAAAATATTTTATTCCTACCTGAAAGATTAGGGTTTTTTTTTCAATTGATATTTTTTGTCATAAGATGACTTGGGCCATTTCTGCACGGGGCGAGAGAATCGCCCAGTGACGCTACTCACCGGACTTTTGGGCTCCCTGGCCCAGTCCACACTGCTCTGGAGCAGTGCGTGGCTGCCGCTCCACACTGCTCTAGGGATGAAAATGGTGGCTTCTGGTTGGTCGAGGCTCTTGACCAACTGCTGAAGCTCGCCAACCTAAAGCCCAAACCAATGCGAGCCTGTGAATCTGCATAAGGGAGCAGGCTCGCAGTGGTGCGCTCCGTGCTTTCGAAAAACCTCAAGAAACAGGTTTTTCAAAAGCACACTGGACGACCACTTGGGGTAGTTCCGAAGCGGGCTGGGGTGCGGATCTACGTTAAGTAGGTCCGACCCAGTCTGCTCCCAGGTGCAGACGTCCCTGGAGGACGCTCTGCACCGTTTTAAAAACCCCGTGTGGAAATGGCCTTGGTCATCACTTGGAACTGATCTAAATCTGTCCAATCCCTTCACCCTTTTTCTATTTTGGGTATGTTTTCCTTCTGTTTCCTATTTCCCTTCTTCAATCATACTTCCTTTAAGCTTTTTTGAAAAACCCACTCTAGAGCCTTAGTGAGCTCAGCAATCCCACCCCCGTTCCACACTAGTCAATTTGACATTGACTTCAAGCTGCAGGATGGAAAAGGAAGATTGGTGGGTTGATCTTTCTGAGCCCATGTATCTACTGCTTTTGGGCTAAGTAGAAAGAACTGGGCATGTTCAGCATGGTAAAAAGAAGACTGAGGGGTGACTTGGTCACACTCTTTAATACCTCAAGGGCTGCCACAAGGAGGAAGGAGCAGGCTTGTTTCTGCTGCATTAGAGGGCAAAACTAGATCTAATGGTTTTAAGTTATAGAAGGGTAGAACTTCTTGACAGTGAGAGTGGTTGTGTCTCATTCTCTGGGTGTCATCAAAAAGAGGCTAGATCCCCTCCTGGGGATGTTTTAGCTGAAGATCTTGCATTGAGCAAGGGGATGGACCCAATGGCCCTTAGGGCCCCTTTCAACTCTATGATTCTGTGATAGTAAACTATAGTGGTGGTATTCCTTGGTTGGTTTCCTTGTGGCATGGTCACACATAACTTACTTCCTGTGTTAACTGAGGCATTGGAGAAGACTGACTATGCACTATAACTCTCGAAAGATTTTTGATAAATACAAAAAATATGGAAGGTCCCGAGTAAAAACAGAAAGAGACCATATGAGCATTTTGCAACAATTAGGGGGATTTGACAGGTAGGAGACCCCCAAATCTAGTATTACAATCCAACTGACAAGCAGGATGCCCACAAATGAACCAATATGTGCTGCCTTTCTATTGAATGTTTTTCTTATAAGTCAGGAGACCATTTGGATGAGGAAGCAACAAAACAGGTAAAAGGTATTTTAAAAACAACATTAAATGGTCCTGTTTAAGTTGATACAAATCACCAGTCTGGATGTCCCTTGAGATGGTTAAAGCAGTATCAAATTTACACTAGGTTAACTGAGTGGGATTTCTTCTCTTCAAACAGAGACAATTTAGCCACATGTTTTAGAGTTCCATGCTTCTTCTCCGACCTAATGTTATGATTTCTGGCCTGACTCATTTGAAATGTGGTGCTGCAGGAGACTTCTATGGATATTATGGGATGTCCAAATGACAAATCATTGGGTCCTAGAAAAAAATTAACCCTGAACAATCTCTAAAAGTTAAAATGACCAAACTGAGGCTATCATACTTTGGTCATGTCATGAAATGACATGACTCATTTGTGTTATCTAAAGTCATTGTAATAAAGAGAACATGCTACCTTAAATAAACAGATTAGTTCTGAGGAACAATTAAAACTCTAGCCCTGTGACACAAAGATTGTGAGAAAAGGGTGGAGTCAGGGCAAAGTGATATTGACAGGGCACCTTATTGGATTGGAACTGTCATACCAATCTAAGGGAGAAAAAGGTCCTGCCACAGTTAGGTACTTCGAATTTTCTGCCAGAGAGTGCTAAGGCATTCCTTTGAACTACATTCCCCATAGCTCCCTGTGAAGAGAGAGACTGGAGATTAAATCAGGGAACCCTTTATCAGAGAATTCTAGGTAGCCCAGTAAACTATCCATTCGTAGATTTCTTAGGATGGAGCCATAACAGTGTTATCAAACTATTACAATTGTATAGTGAAGATACTCTTTTACCAGATCAGGAACATACAATTACAGTTAAACATACACAAGCAGCAGCAGCAACAAATGGTTTTTAAGTACAGCTTGGAAACTAGAATACATGTGTCCTTGAGCTTTGTTCATGTTTAAAGTCAGCAGGAACAAAGTCATATGTATAATAGACAGAGCCTGACAAAGATGTGGGGCTACCACTGAGAAAACTCTGAGAAAAAAAATCAGCCTAATGGCTTTTGCTGATTACCCAGAAAATATGACCTCTAAAGTTGATCTTAATGTTTTGGCAGGTTCATACATTTGTAAACCACCCTTCAGACAGTGGTCCAAAACCATTGAAGGTATTATGGTCAAAACCAATATCCTCAATTTAAAGGTACCCGATATAAATGACGAAGACTCACATCTACCAGCTGCAGTTTCCAAGCCATCTACAAAAACTGACATACATGAAATATGTCACAGTAACTAAACCTTATGTCACTGTGTCTAGGTCAGCTTTCTCTAGACAAGGACGCAGCATCAACTGGTAAAAGACTTGACTCCGTAATTTCACTATGCTATTGGAACATGGATTCCTGCCAGAGAAGGACATAAAAGTGGCATTCCTGTCAGAGAAGGACATAAAAGTGGTATCAAGTGGAGTTTACTTCTACAAAAACATGTAGAAGACTGACCTTTTTGTGGCAATCCTATCTACACCCCACCAGTGTAACTGAACAACAGAATTGCACTTAAATTTTTGGCAGGGGGAATTCATATGGTATCTCTGGACTTGGTAAGTTGCAGCTACAGGTGAGCAGATGAGGCAGCTAAGAAACTGCAAGGGAATCCACGATTGTTGATAAGATGAACAATATTTTGGAAGGCACAGTGGTATTTCCCATTAAGTTCTTTGCAAGCACTAGGAAGATGATGGTGACCATGTGGTATTAGTAGCTTGCTCAGGTAGCTAACCTCAATTTTATGGGGAAAGCATTTTGAATGGTACAGTACAGAAACATAATAATAGTATTGCCATCGTTGTTATTCTGTCCCTTCTTTGTCTGTTAAGTATGTTTTCATGAAAAATAAATGATGTATAATTTCAAAATAGCCTCTCTGCAGTTGTTTTGGAGATACATAAAGAAGAACACAGCATCCTAAATGTTTGTCTGTGTAATAGCATGCAGCCGATTAAATGGCATCATCTTTGCTCTACGAACTTAAAAGGAACAGAGATGTGCTTTCATCAGCGATATTTTAATGGACAACCACTGTCCCATGAAATCAAATCTGTCCTATGAAATCAAATGTGTGTTATTTTAAGTGAGAATGAAATGCTATAATCATCAAACTATTATTAACATCACTGCAGCACATTCCTACCAATCAGCTACCCAACTGCATGTTGTTGTTTTTCATTTGCAAAATAATTGGACACTGGAAAAGGGGATTTCAATCAGCTGGAAACATGCCCTGATTCTGAAGGCATTTTCCAAGATTTTATGGTATGATATTGATGATGACCTACGACTCATACATTTCCAGTAATACTGCCTGCTCTTCTAGCTAACATGCTTATGGTATGATGAACTCTGATTGGCAGAAGTATCGCTGGCTTAAAAGATGGTGATGTTAGAAAATCCTACCTTCTTTCTGATTTAACCTAAAAGTATTCAGTGCAAAGAAATCCAATCCCATTTAGTTCTGCGCGCATAACAAGCAGATTTACTCTCCCCAGTGATCACCCTCTCTTCTCCTTTCCACTCACTTTTTTTTTCATTTTCAAAAAATAATTTGTGCCAGAGGCAATTCTGTTCCCAAATCCTAATTCTCAAAAATAATAATGATAAAAAATCTTGCAATATAAGCAAGAAAACACACTTAATCTAGCATAAAAATTAGGTTTAAAAGCAAAGAAGAACATCCAGTTTTGCTGTATACAGCTCCTTGTATTTGTGCAGAAGGTGCCTCTGGAGACATCAGAGATCCAGGGTTCAGTTAGGTTTTTGGAAGGTCCTTTCCTTTCCAGCTGCTCTAATTTGACATTTATATCCAGGTTGGATGGCCCTTTCACCTTTTCCCCTGGAATTGCTCCCCTTAAGAATCCTGATTAGCTTGAATCAATTGGCAGCAGTAAAGCAAACATTCATAGATGCCCACGTCTTCCTGTAGTATATCTTCCGAAAGGCTATTGTTTACAATCAGTTATTTGCATATACCCAGCTGATGGTCCCCTCAATGTAAACAGAGAAATTAGGATTCTAGATAATTTTTTCTGAAACACCTCATAGCATGATGTTTTGCTTTTGTTTGAAGCTAATACAAGGAATCTCATCCTAATTATCTGAATTCTCTTACAGAGAAGTTTGAAGCTAGGAAAAGGAACATCTTTGACTGCTACTCCTGGAGTCCCACAGCCAGCATGGCCAAGAGCTGTGCTGGCTGGGAGATTTTGGCAGCCATAGTCCAAAAATATAACTTTCCCAAACTCAGGAGAACCCTGTAAACAATGGGAAGTCTATGAAAGTGTCTCTTCCAATCATTCTGAGTTTCCTCCACCTCCTATTGAGAAAATAACAAGAAATAAATACTGCTCTTATGTCACGTGCTGTTACCCTTCAAGAAAGTCTGGACCAGAACCAGATGATGCCTCCTCAGAGAAGGAAAACTTCATTACTGCTATCCTGATTCAATGTACACATATACCAACATTTCCTCCCAAACTACTAGTCAGAAAGAATATGTGATGGAGCAGGTAGCAGGGGTTCTAACAGGCCACCATTGGTGCCACTACTGCCACCAAATTCTTGACCTTCCAAAATCATACCTGGTAAACACAGAGTCAAAAATAGAGTTAGTATTGAATAACAGATGGTGACTAGCCTATTTCTTAAAATTATATTGTCTGATCAGTTTCAATAAAATAATTTGAAATTAAAGCTAATGAAGACTGTTTTTTACATTACAGTTGTTGGTCAAAAATTCTCCCATATGGTGGGGTTTAGGGAGAGTTTTTTCAATAATGGCCACATCACAGCCTTTTTTAGCCAGGATGGAATGTTGGCTTGCTGTAGTGATTTATTTACTATTTCCTTTATCCACTTGGTCAGTCTCTCTCTAGCTGCTTGCATGAGTCACAAATGGCAGGTGAAATTGGTCAGCTGTGGTTTCCTTCCACATAATATTTTGGTTAAAGGGAAAACTGTCTCTATTGTACTGTTTCCCAGATCACTTCTTTGGAGTTACTTTACAGCACCTAAAGAAACAGGGGCAACATTCAACACCATTCATGGACAGCACAGGAACAGCCACTGCATTGTCTAAAAAAGAAAAGAAAAAGCTAATAACCATACTGGAACAGACGAAAGCTTTAGGTAGTCCTGCATTCTGTTCCCAAGTGGCCAATTAGACACCAACGGGAAGCCAACAAGAAGGACATATGGACAACTGGAGCACTCTCTAATACTTCCCAACAACTGTTATTCAGAGGCATAATGCCTCTGATACTAGGTGTAACAGTTGCCTAGGGATGTGGGGGCAGGAGGGTGATTTGCCCCGGGTGGCAGTGTTTTTGGGCATCCCGGCCTGTAGCCATGCCCCCGAGGACTCTGGCCATGCCCCTGCATGCCGTGGCCATGCCCCCACTCACTGCAGCCACGCCCCCACACACAGTGGCCACGTCCCTTGCACCATAGTCCCTCCCCCTCCCCCCTCCCCTCCACACACTCCAAGCTCCGCCACTGAGGTGTAATACATAGCCTAACTCTCCATGAACGTCTCCAGCCTCCTTTTCAAGCCATCCATGTAGATGGCCACTGTCCCCACGTCTTCATCATCGATTATCTACATGCTGTATGAAATGTACTTGCTTTTGTCTGTCCAGCTCTGATGCAGATGTAGCCCTGTTTGCCACACATATAAATTCACAATCTTGTTGAAACAAGGTTTGTTTCCTACAAGTGCTTTGAAGTAAATCTCTGGCTGTCTGCTCACTGACGTCTTCTTCCCAGCATCCCCCCTCTCAGAACACGAAATCCATTACACTTTGCCTCAGTAGACCTTCTGCCAATTTAGCAACTCAAAGAATATAAATGAATTGGAAACAGTGTTTTCCTTTTGTACAAGGACTTAAAACCATCCTCTGAGAGTTGTGGGCTCATTCAATGAAGCAAATCACTTAATTTCAGCTGTGCAGTCTATGGAATTCATTTTTCTTCACATTAAATGAGATCATCCACTATGTCTCCCTTGAGCTATTGAATCTTAGAATATTTAGCCATATTTATTTAGCATTAAAATTTTATTTAGGGGATTTAAACTTACACATTTACAACCAAATCCCAAACCCCATACCCCAAACTAGTAGCTCCACTTTTTCCTTCTTATTCTTCATCCTTTATTCCTTTCGTAACTTGACCATCACATTGGCCATTTCCGCACGGGGTGAGGGAATCGCCACGTGCCGCTACTTACCGGACTTCTTGGCTCCCCAGTCCGGTCCGCGCTGCTCCAGAGCAGTGCGTGCTCATCGCTCCGCACTGCTCCGGGGATGAAAACGGCGGCTTCTGGTTGGTCGAGGGTCTCGACCAACCACTGAAGCTCGCCAGCCTAAAGCCCGCCCCTGGCAGATCACAGGCTCGCACTGGTGCGAGCCTGCAAATCTGCACTGGAGAGCGGGCACAGAATTGCACGTTCCGTGCTTTTGAAAGACCTGTTTTAAGCGGTCTTTCAAAAGCATGCTTGATGACCACTTGGGGTCGTTCTGGAGCCGGCTGAGGTGCAGATCTACATTAAGTAGGTCCGACCCAGTTCGCTCCCAGGTGCAGATGTCCTCCCTGGAGGACGCTCTGCACCGTTTCTATTAGCCCATGTGGAAATGGCCATTGTTAGTCATTGTTCTAAACAGCAAGCCACCTTTAGTACATCGGAAGAAATACAGAATGGTGACTTTCATATTAGCTTTTAGATTTAAAAAAAACATCCCAAGCTCTGGCTTAAAGTGGGTGGGAATCCTGCAGCGTCATGGCTGAAATGCAGCCCAGGGATTTTTGGTGTGCTCCTTTCTGTCTCTGACCTCACTGGTAGGCCTGACCCACTGCTTTTTTTAAAAGAGAGATGGGTGAAAAAATTGAAATTTGTACCATTGGGGGGCTCTAAGGCCATTTCCATAAGGGGTTTTTAACAAGGGGCAGAGCGTCCTCCAGTGAGGACATCTGCACCTGGAAGCGGACAGGGTCGAACCTACTTAACATAGATCCGCACCCCAGCCCGCTCCAGAATGACCCCAAGTGGTCGTCCAGTGTGCTTTTGAAAGACTGCTAAAAACTGGTCTTTCAAAAGCACAGAGTGTGCCACTGCGAGCCTGCTCCCTTATGCAGATTCACAGGCTTGCATTGGTGCGAGCCTGCAATCAGCTGGAGGCGGGCTTTTGGCTAGTGAGCTTCAGCGGTTGGTGGAGAGTGTCAACCAACCAGAAGCTGCCATTTTCGTCCCTGGAGCAGTGTGGAGCGGTGGCCACGTACTGCTCTGGAGCAGCATGGACCGGACCGGGGAGCCCAAAAGTCTGGTGAGTAGTGTCACGGGGTGATTCCCTTGCCCCGTACGGAAATGGCCTCTGAGGGAGAGATCTGTGTTTAAGCAATATATGGAGCTGTGAAACAGCAACAACAAAATGATGATGATGATGATGATGATGATGATGATGATGATGATCATCATCATCATCATCATCATCATCATTCCATCCCCAAAAGAACCCAGAAGTGATGAAACATCACCCCTGCTCTGTAGAAATGGTTGCCTATGATCCACAAGGGTCCAGAGCACTACAATATCCACAAATTGCAGCCCTCTGACCCCCAGGACTCACATCCCTGTTTTGTTTGTTTTTTAAATTAGATCCTGGGTGTTCTTTTTAAAGCTTCAACTTCACTAATGTTGCTTATTAGTTCTTACTTAAGGAGTGACATTATTAATACTGCATTAATATTGTTGTTGTTGTGTGTCTTTAAGTTGTTTCTGATTTATGGTGACCCTAAGGTGAACCTGTTATGGGGTTTTCTGGGGCTGAGAGTATGGGACACACCCAAGGTCACCCAGCTGGTTTCCATGGTCAAGCAGGTAACCAAGCCCTAGTCTTCAGGGTCCATAGTCCAGTGCTCAAACCACTACATTACTCTTGCATTAATATAAACACACCTAAAAATACAAAAATGGCCAGCCCCTCCCAGCAGCATTTTAATAGCAATAAGTAAATTTTTAGTCATTACCCTTTTAAAAGTAGTAGCGACACTAGCAATTACATTTTTTTTAAAGATACCAACATTATACTCTCATTTTTAGATATGTGAATAGATGTGTACATATTTGTCTTAATCAGCAATGGGTTTTCTGAGAGAAAGCACACAATACTGTGTGAATTGCTGCTTGCTATTCTCTGCTTGCCAAGAGAATAGCTTCTGTATCCTGGCTTTGGGTGTTAATTTGTTCTGGATTTTTTTTTGGAGGGGGGCATGTGAAAGGTGTTATGAATAGTGTCACAGAAATACTCTTTCTCATACATGTGGCTACACACACTGCCATTAATAGTTCTTAACCTGAAACTAACAACCACAGTGAGGAGGGGAAGGAAGGGAAAGAGGAGGAGATACATGGCAAGTATATGGCAAGTACTTTGAAACACTAAGACCACTTCCACATGACAACGTCCTCACGCGTCATCTTGCAGCAGTCGCAGCAGGGAAGGGAGTGTGACAGGAATGCTCTCCACTGGTTCCCTGATGAAGGGACCGCAATGGCCCCGCCACTGCCTGCCTGCCTGCCTGCCTGCCTGCCTGCCTGCCTGCCTGCCTGCCTGCCTTCCTTCCTTCCTTCCTTCTGCAGCGCAGCCAAGCATTTTCTCATGCATAGAAGGAAGCAATGCCATCATGCTTCCTGGCCGTCCGCATGATCGTAAGTATGGGAGCGCCATGTGATCACAGGTGCAAAATCGATTTTTTCAGTTTTGCAAATACTGCACAAGCACAATGCTTGAGGCAGAATAGCAGCGGGCTGGCAATGATGTCTTGCAGGAGCACAACCAGCCGACCACTGCCGTCCTGTCCCCAAAGTGACACAACCCTGTCGTGAAGAAATCATCTAAGTTTTTTTTAAAAATCTTAAGCTATCCATCTTAGGCCTCACAATTCTTGATCTCTTCATTAAATGATTTCCCACATTGCTCTGATTCAACTTAATTTTGTGAATATGAACATACACTGACATACTTATGGTACTTTGAACACCCATTCTCTACTCTAACAACAAAGACCTTGGGATGCAGCACGTGTGCATTCAAACCACATCCACACACACTGCATCCTCCGTACCTGTTAACAACACCCAGCCTCCACTTTTAGTCCCACATAATGGTACTGCATCACAGTGGCTTCCGGACGAGAGAATGCCGTTTTGGAGTGAGCAGAAATAATGTTCTATTATTTAGAGGATTTTTGCAAATGTAGGTCATCATTAGACTGTACAAACTGGGTAGAAGTCACTTAAAACTATTTTAACAGCTTGATTGATAGAGTAATCCTCATTTATCTCCTAACAAGGGATCAGACACCCTTATAAATTGCACACCAGCTGCATTTTTGTAGCCTGGAGCTCCTAGTTTTATAAAGAGTAAAATAGGATTAAATCTGCATCCCCTGTATATAGACACATGGAAGTAAGTCTCACTGAACTCCATGATAATTACTTCTGTGTAGGCACATAGAGTGTTGCATTGGAAGACGAATAATCATGATATTTTCAACACAGGCTACCGTATCGTCTTCAGTTTCTTCAGTTCTTCAATTTATAAACTAGTCAGTCTCCCAAACTGATGTATCAAGGCACATCTGTTGAATTGCCCCATATGTAAGATGCCATTGTTTCTTGTGTTAAAAATATAGGATTAAGGGAGTATGGTGAAGATCAGGGGTATTATAGCCTGAGACTGCAATCCATTCCTGAAAAGAGAGCAGCAACTTGAGCAAATGCTTCAGAGAATTTCTTTATGAGGAGAACTTCACAGAAATGTAGTTGTATATCCTCTCTGACCTCAAGGGAGGAGGCTCAAACCTATTAAGTGAACCAGCAAATGGCTGAATACTGCCATATTAATAAAACAAAACTGCATGTGGCTCTAATGAGAATGTAGGTCACAGAATTAAGGACCACAACTCCAGTCCTACATAACGGTTAATAAGCAGGCACTGACAGTAATAAGAAGGGGAACACAAACCCTGCCATTATTAAAACTGGAGTAGTTTTATTGTGCAGAAATGCCATTTTTAAAAAGCAGCAAAATTAACCCCTCTGCAGGCCTCCTTGCTATCTTACAACCAAGAATATGAAGAATATTGACCTCTTGGTCTTT
The DNA here is from genome assembly GCA_030412105.1 of Cyclura pinguis. Lineage (NCBI taxonomy): Eukaryota > Metazoa > Chordata > Lepidosauria > Squamata > Iguanidae > Cyclura > Cyclura pinguis. The sequence continues at coordinate 225,788,150 of CM059599.1, read as the reverse complement.
TTTTCCTTCTGTCTTCTCACTTTCCCTTTCATTCCACCATTAGATGTTAACAGTGCACGTAGGAAGATTGTTGTGAATGTTGATGTCAATAAATTGTGAGACCAAATAATTGTCATTTCCAGTTTACTGGCAAAAGAGATTTTCTTTGGCTTGGCTGTAAGTATCCAAACACCTGTCTCTTTTGATATAAACATTTTTTTCATTACAAATAAATACTGGTGAAACCAACAGAAAGTCTTCTGTAAATAGTCACATTTCACCTACCTTTCTATCATTTAACTTGGCATAGGTGAAAATGTCAAAACAAGCTGTGTGCCACAATAAAACAAAACAAGCTGTGTGCCACAATAAAACAAAACAAGCTGTGTGCCTCCTCCTCCTCCTCCTCTTCTTTTTCCTCCTCTTCCTCTTCCTCCTGAGTTTAGCAAAACCAAAAGCCCTTTGCAAAATATTTCAGAGTATAAAGTTAGATGAATTAATGGAAGAATAAACATCATACAGCTATGATCATAAAACCATCTAATACCACAAATTAACTGATGGGATAATCTTTGCAGCATATGTTTTTCATGTTCTAGCATTTTCTGATTAAGCCTTATTTTTCATCATCTTTACCCATAATCTCATCTCAATATTATTGGCTGGTGAGAGCTTTTTGACTTTGGGATGACCACACTGGATTCACTTATTCTTTCTTCTCTGCTACCTAAATGTCTTTTTAAAATTTATATCTGTGGGGTGTATGGTGTATGTGGACAGAGAAATTACTAAAATCCAAAAGCCAGTTTTGGTGCATACTGTTTGAAAGACAGTTAGCTCCCTCAAAGGATTTGCCTTCTTTTTTTAAAAAAAAAACCACTCAGAGGAGGGCTTTCTCTTGGTCTTATCACGGGTACATTTGGTGAAGACACAAGAGAAGGCCTTCTTGATAGTTGCTCCCAGGCTGTGGAATTCTCTCTCACAAGAGGTACAAATGGCTCCCTGTCTGCTCTCTTTCTCCTAGCAGGCAAAACCCTTTTTATTTCAACATACATTTGCTGTTAACTGGCAGATGCAGAAGAGTCTTTCAATGGAGGTGGTATATTTTAATTTTCATTATTATTTTTTATGTTCTAAAAATTGTTTCAAATTAGCATGTTAATAGAATTGGGTTTTTTAAAAAACTTTTGTATTACAAATTCTCTTAGCTATATTGTGTTTTAATCTTTGCTGGAAGCCCTCTTGAATCCCATATTGGGAAAAAAGCGAGATTATAAATACAAGAGAAGACAAACATTCTCCTTTGATTCCCACCAAATTGAAGAAAGCTATGGTCTGCCAAAGTGTTTCAAAGGTAAGAGGTCCAAAGAATCTCCCCTCTCACTCTTTTGTGGTGATCTTTCAGTCCCACAGAAAGTGGGGAGATTTTCTTGGCTACTTTAAAGAAATGTGAGGGAAATTTAGGGGAGATGCTTCACTTAGGCCCTTTCCACAACTCACCTTTTCTCAGCGCTGGGCTGCGGGGATCGTGCAAGCAGCCTCCAGCGAGAGGCTCTCACGTCCCCGCTGCTTCAGCTCCGCAAGAGCTGCCTGCTCCCGAGCAGGCAGCGCGAGAGCCCCCCCCTTCCTTCCACAGTGCAGCCTGGGAATTTCCCAGGCTGCACAGGGGCAGGAAGTGTGGCCGCCAGAGCTCCGGAGGCTCTGCACGCATGGCAAGTGCACGCAGGGACCTGGAGCAATGTGCAATTGCTCACCATTTTTGGCTGAAAGCCAAAAATGAAAAAGTGCACGAGCTGCGCCTGCCCTAACCTGGAGCATCCCATGATTGTGAGTGCGTTGTGCAGTTCACTCCTCACCATCGCCCGACACTCCAGGCACCCTTTCACATGGCAAATGCTGTGCGAAAAGGGCCTGTGTTACACAATGTGACTGATGAGGACATCCTGTTCCATGTACTCATTGTTTTACAAAGCTTTCAAAAGTATTTGTCATTTCTGCCTATCTTACTAGGGTACCATGACCTTCACCTGTGTGCTCTAGAATGTGGGCCAAATTAACTAAAGAAATCACATTGCATGATGCATCGCAAATGGTTGCTGTAGTAATTCTGATCCAGCCCCCAGAAACAAAATATAAGGTGGCAAGCCCCTTTGCAGCCGTGACCACCTCATGGAATGTGGTAAGCAAAGGCAGGGCACCCTGACATTGTATTCATGTCTACTTCACTTTAGACACTTGGCCATTTCTGCACTAGACTGTTACAGCGCTATTATCCCACTTTCAACATCCTATGGAATCCTGGGGTTTGCAGTTTAGGGAGGGCCGGCCAGCCCCTCCCTAAACTGCAAACCCCAGGATTCCATAGGATGTTGAAAGTGGAATAATAGCGCTATAACAGTCTAGTGCGGAAATGGCCATAGTCTACCCTATATCTAATGAAAGTATTGTAACAATGAAACAGGTCTACTTCTTTACAAGCTCGAATAAACAGTTTATAAGAGTTACAAAAAATAAGGCCTTCTTTCCAAGTAACTTGGTAAGAAGACTGACAATGTGTGAGATGCGGAAAGAGATTTCCGGAGCTGCTGGCAAGGTAGAAGAAAGTGATACCAGAAGGGCTCCCCCGTCCCCCGCCATTTTGCATGAAGGGTATGGCTTTCAGCCAAAACCAGCCCAGGATTCCATAGGATGTTGAAAATGGAATTATAGCGCTATAACAGTCTAGTGCAGAAATGGCCAAGGTCTAAATCCTACTGCTAGTCCTAACTAGAGCAGACTGATTGACTCAGTGGAATTTATGTAAGTGTCCTCTTACCATGTTTCCACTAATTCAATGGTTCTCCTCTACTCAGGACTAGGAATTAGATTTTAGGCCATAAAAATGGAGTCTTTATATCCAATTCATTAACATTTCATCCAATGGTTTTAACATTAATTCTTTTAATTGTTGAACACTAACACCATTATTATTGAGCAACAGTTAATGGATCATGTTATTTTAATTCAATATTGGTCTTTCTTAGTACTGTTAAATGCTTTTTTTAAATTTAACGATTTGACAATGAATTCTTTAATGAATCAATTTTACAAAAGGTTAACGTCAGCAGATTAAAATTCTTTCATGATGTCAGATTAATACACTAGCACCTGTGTTTCCACGTTCTGGATTTGGGTTGCAACCCTCCCCAGTCCACCCACTTAGCTGAGAATATTTGCCCAGCTCTATTTGAAAGGTCTCTTTGCTACCTGTCTCCTTGTAACTGTAATACTACTTACTGCGTAAACGGGCAATGGGTGAATATGGTCCCACCTGGACTACAAGTATCCAGGGCTAGTGGGTATTGTTTAAACTCATTTCCCTGCCTGTTGGAGGGTTGAATTGACTGGAGTGCTTCTTCTATTGCATGATATCTTTCTCTGACGCAAGATTTTAAAAAATAGGGGAAAGAGACAGGCTCTTTAAGGACCTTTAAATGTACAGACACTTTCCAGGTGAGGTTCTGGAACTACTTTGTAATGCAGAGTAAAGGCACTATTAAAACACAAGGTTTCTCTCGAAGAATAAACCTAAATAAACAGATTATTGAGCATGTGGGAATTAAACTCATCAGTTTATTTAATAAATGATGCCCTTCCTATCCAAGGATTTTTGTTAGTGCTAGAACAGGCAAAGGGTTCCTAGGTCTCAGGTCCTGGATCATCTTTTTCAGGCCTCAGGCCCAGGGGAGGAATCGCAGAGTAAGAGCGCTACCTTGAAAAGCCCTTCCATGTGTAAAGATAAGCCCTTTTTTGGTTTTCAAAGATATACACATACATACAGATACATACATACATACACCTTTGTTCTTTTGGTAGTTTTAATATTTGAATGGCACTCTGAGAAATCTTGGTTTATTCTTAATATACCATGCTTAATGATATCATCAGGACTCACCTTTTGTGACATCACCAAAGGCTGCCTCTTTGATATTTTTAGGAACTGTTCCTCAGTCTCGGGTTTTAATCCTGAAATTTCAGAGCCTGGGATGGTACTAACTTGGCAACCCTAAACAAGGAGTATGTACAGGAAGTTTGCTCCAGCCATACTATGAATTCCTTGGCTTTCTTCCTTAGTCTGTGAGTGTGCAGCCACACTGTTAGGAACACCGTTCAGAAACTACCCAAACAAAGGCCTTTTCCACACCGGGTGAGAAAATCGCCCCGCCCCGCTACTCACCGGACCTTTCGTCTCCCCGGTCCAGTCCACGGCACTCTAGAGGAGCGTGTGCTCATCAATACGCACTCCTCCGGTGTCCCAAATGGCGGCTTCCGGTTGGTCAAGGGTCTCGACCAACCACTGAAGCTCGTCAGCCTAAAGCCCACCTCTGGGCAGATCGCAGGCTCGCATTGGTGTGAGCCTGCGAATCTGCATAAGGGAGCAGGCTCACACTGGCGCATTGCGTACTTTTGAAAGACCGGAAAAATCAGGTCTTTTAAAAGTACGCTGGAGGACCACTTGGGGTTGTTCCGGACCGGACTGAGGTACGGATCGACCTTAAATAGGTCCGACCCAGTCCAGTCCGAGGTGCAGACCTCCTCCTTGGAGGACGGACTGCACCGTTTCAAAAACCCCATGTGGAAAAGGCCAAAGTTTCCCAGGCTAAGCAGGAAGGCCTTTTAATACACTGAGAAGCCTGAGAAAAAATATTCAGTTAAGACACCTTCCCGGAAAGCAGGTTGTATAGTGTATAGCCAAAGGGCAGCCACATTCATCGGTTGCTGCAAAAACAGCAAGGAGTTCTGTGGCAATTTAAAGACTAACAAATTTATTATAGGATGATTTTTCATGGATTATGGCCTACTTCATCAGATGCAACTGATGCATCATATATCTGATGAAGTGGGCTATAGACCACAAAAGCTCATACTATAATAAATCTACCAGTCTTTAATATGCCCAAGAACTCTTTATCAAACAAATCACCTCCATTAAGGCAGGCTGATAGTATGTACCCAGGATATTGTTCTTTTATACTGTGCCTTTCAAAGTGATTACCCAAATATCCTTTGGTCTGGTCTGGAGGCCACTCTTTATAGCCCATCTGCCCCTTTGAAACAAGCAAGCAAACAGCACCCTCTCCCATTCTAAAGCTATTAAATTTGTAGGGACCACAGTTGGTGATTTTTTAAAATATTAAATAAAAGCTAGATACCTTTATTTTTCTTCCCTATATTTTTTTAAAAAAATTATTCAGGCTTTATAAGTGTTACCAAATTCAAAAATAATAACAAATGAAAGGAGAGATTACTGAGGTTCTTTTGTATTTTCTTAGAACTTGACACCACAGTTATCACAGAGTCTGGGAGAATGTCTAGCACTCCATCTGGTCAGATTTCCTGGGACCAGTTTCAGTTGATGTGGCTTGATGCCTTCCCCTGCCCAATTCTCCTCTTCCTATTCCCTTGCATTTTCCCGGGCATGGAGAAGGAGGGAAGTGCTTGGCCAACATGCAGGAAAATGGGGGAGGAGGCATGTGCAGGCCTTCCTCTCCCATTTGGAGCTCCCACCTCCTTGCTTCTGGCCCTGGCACAGATAACTTGTGCCAAGGCAAAAGGCAAGGGAATGGGGAGAGCTCACACAAGCCCTCCTTCTCCCCTCCAGAGCTCCTCTCTCCCATTCTGTTGCCTCTGGCCCTGGTGCTGGCAACTCACAACAAGGCAAAAGGCAAGGGAATGTCAGGGGTGGGGGTGGAAGGCTTGCACGTGTTTTCCTTTTCCCCTCCAAAGCTCTCCTCCCCATTTCTTTGCCTCTGGCCCCAGCACTAAGCATTCACACTGAGCAAAAGACAAGGGAATTTGGGAGAGGGGAAAGGCTCACATGAGTCTTCCTTCTCCCCTCCAGAGCTCCCCCTCATTCCTTTGCATCTGGCCCGGGTATGCAAAAGGCAAGGGAATGGAGGGGGAGATTGCGCGGGGGGGGGTTATTCCTGTTTTTCCCACTTTCATGAGGATTCTGTACCCCAAAGCCTTGTGAAAGTGGAGGGGTCCCTGTAGTTAGCTTCCTCCTTCCCTCACCCTGGTCATTGCTATCTGCTCATGTCACCTTGATCTGGGAACAACTCCTTCAGCTAATATTTCAGTCTTAATTTCCAAATAGGAAAATACATTTCTGTGTGCATTGTGCCTGCATGTGTGTGCTTGGATCAGAAACTGTGAGCAACTGTGGTTGATCCTTAATGCAGAACACTTAATGACATCACCAGAGGACCTCAGGTCCTGGAACAGTCCTGAACCAGCAACCGTAATAATGTTCCTTCTGCTGAATATGTCATTTCTGGATCTAGATGTATACTATAAGAGCTACTGTGCCTCACTAATATCACCTTCTAGGAGAAGGTGCTTCAGCATATGTTCGTTGGGTAACTTCAGATGTTCTTGAAGGAAACAGATTATCTGGACCCATTTAGGTCTGGTTTGGGGCTAGGATATGGTATTGAAATGGACTTAGTTGCTCTGATGGATTAGCTGCTCTGGGTGAAAGACCAGGGTAGTGCTGCCTTGTTGACCTTCCTGGATCTCTCTGTGATCATGATATCCCTAATAGACAGTGGGGGCACTATGTTGCCATGGTTCTGCTGTGGGGCTAGTTCCAGAGAGGGGCACTGAGGGATTGATTCCCTGTGGCCTTAAGCAGTGTTCCATCTTATCTCTCATGTTCTTTGATACGTATATGAAGCTGCTTTTTCAGGTCACTGGGATGCAATCACTATGAAGATGACACTCAGCAACATTTCTCCTTGTCATCGTGAAACTGTGTAGGTGCTGGGCCAGTGCTGGGTTACTATAATGCTGTCAGTGAGGGCCAACACAGAACCTCAGTCCCAACAAAATGGAGGCTTTGTGCACTGGTTAAACGGCATTTTCTGAAGGGGGGTACACTCCCTATGAAGAAGAAAGCCTACAGCATGGGAATGCTAGTAGATCAGATGGACTCCATTTAAAAAAATGCTCTCTTCACAGGAGAGAGCCATGGAATTCTCATGCTCTGGGAATTTTCTGTTTGGGTCACTGTGTTGTAGTACAACAGGATTGCCCTTGAAGGTAACTCAAAAGCTTCAGTGAGTATAAACTTCAGCATCCAGATGTGTAACAGATTTTGCCAATTTGACGTACCATTCCCGAAGACAATCCCTTGGTTGCCCATTTGTTTTCAGACTCACTTCAAGATGCTGGTACTTGCCATTAAAGCCCTGAATGGCTTGGGACCCAAGCATCTGAAAGTCTTTCTTCCCATGAAGAAATCATGATTTGCTTCATGATTTGCTGCAGCCCTCCTCCAGGTATATCCTGTATCAGAGCCTTGCTATTCAGTAATGAAGTAGATGGACTTCTCAGATGTGGCACCTCGCTTCTGAGATGCCCTCCCTAAAGAGGCTAGCCTGACATCTACGTTGCAGTGTTCTTGATGATAGAGATTTTTAGTGACTCATGCATTCTAATTAATTTGGAAAGTTCAATGGGTAAAGATTTTCTGTTCTTGCATCTTTTCTAGCTGAATAGTATGAAGTATAAAGTATTTTTAAATGACTAAATCCCCCCAAGAAGACAAAAGAGTAAATAAGATAAAGTTGATGAAGCCTTTGAAAATTTGGCTTAGTGTGAATATTTGGATTTGGATTTCAATGTCCTATTTCCCTACTGTCCATTTCTGTATCTTATATAAGAAACACAGAGCACTGAAAAGTTTCAAGGTTTTTTTTTAAATAGTTATTTTATTTTTCCTCCAATGAATAGGAGGGCTTTATTATTTTTAACAGCACCCTTTGCAGTTTTAGTTGTTCTAAAGCATTATGTTCTCTGAAATTAAAATGCTAACACCTTTCAATAAATTGGCAGTGGAAAAAAGACAACTGGCTCTCACCAAGGCTGGCAAAGTCAGAGGCTTTAGACTTAAATCTTGCAAGTGTACAAGCAGCTATATACATAAAGGAGGGGGAGCAGTGCTGTTTAATAAATTATTGAAAGGTGAGTAGGATGTTTGAAGCTTAAGAGAGAATTTTTAAAGTCACTTTCTTCCTCTGAAATATCTGCAGGTTAAATTCTGACAAGGTTAATGGCAGAGGCCTTGTTTACTCTATGGTACAAAAGATCGGATTATTTTTCTGATGGAATGTAAAACACACAGAGAAATGCTTTATGTACTATAATAAATACACTACTGCTCAGCCCCAAAGTCCATGTAGTCCAGCATCTTGTTTGCTCATGTAGCCAAACAGGTACCTCTGGGAAGCCCAAAAAGAGCTCACAAAGATAATCATGTTCTCTTTTGTTACTCTGCAATAACTAAAACTGACAAAAGAACATGAAAGAATTACCTTTCAGACTACAACTCACAGAATCCCCAGGCAGCATGTCCAGTGTCAAATAGTTTGTGGATCATGGTAACTGTAGTTCACCCCCCCCCCCCCCAAAAAGTAATGCTTCTAAACTATGATTGAGAAGCAGCTTGTTTCTGATTCTGGAGTCTGCATATACAGTAATGACTAGCAGCCATTCGTAATTTTTGCTCATATTTTAAAGCCATCTTAAGCTAGAGGACATGATCATATTTTGTGACAGAATTCCATACAACAGTTAGGTGCTATATGAAGAACAGCTTCTCCAGTCCGTCTGTCTATCTGTCCATCTGCTTGCTTATCTCCCAGTGTGTCATAAAAACGATATGAGCTCAGCTGAATCAGACCAAAGGCCTATCTATTACAGCATCCCATTTCTCACAGTAACCACGCAGTGACTTCTGAGAAGCCCAGCCTTAGCATTCATTTATTTGCTTTCTCAAACCAATCTAAGTTAGGAGCTGTCACGCTACATCTCTCCAAAGAAAATTATGTGCTGTGGGAAGAACTATCTGCCTGAAATCTCTCATCTTCCAGCTTCATTAAATGACCCTGGATTCTAGTATTATCAGAGATGGAGAAATGTCTTCTCAATGCTGCTTTTCTGTCTACTGTTTGTATGCCATATTTAGACTTTCTGCATTGGTTCTCTTCTATTTTAAGTTTTGTTTGTGTATTCTAGGTAAATGTCATAAAATAATTCAATAAGTGCAGCCTGTTCTCATCACCACATTTATCTCAGTTTTTAATATTTCTTTCATATCTCAAATCTCTAGCCAATTAGTTTTCATGATGACCTGAATTCTAATATTATATATAGACCGGATGGATAGTAGTCCTTATACAAGTATTTTAGAATAACACTGTATTTGTTAATGCCTTTTTTCATTGTTTGGTTAAACAATTCCTATGAACTGCTTCTGTAAGTTATTTGTATCAACTGACAGGATAGAATCCTCATCAGTTACACATGGTCTCTCTCTTCATTCCCTGTGGTTTATATGCTCACAATACGTCTATAAAAATTTAAATGCTTTTGCTGTTTCCCCCTCCCCACTTAATCATTTTTATTTTCATCCCTAAGTTGTTCATTCTAAGTCCTGGCAGTTTTTCATGCCTTTCTAATGGTTTCAGAATTTTGACAGCAATAAAAATAGCAAAATTAAAGGGCTCGGTGGAAACCATTTGTAACACCACACAAACACCAAAATTAAGGGATGATTTATGTTGATCTATAAACTTTGTACTTAGAGACATCCCACTGAATTTGATCTACGTCCCATATTCCATAGAGTTAGCCATTTTATAACAAATGAAAAGAAGAAAACAAAAATGAGAGAGCTCCACATACAGCAGAAAGAAGCCTTAGAATGTGGAGGTGGTAAAATGGATGCTACCACTTTAGGCAGCAGTTGCGGGGAGTCACTTCTGAATGGTCCCCTATGTAAAATCTGCTGTAAAAGTGGAAAAGCCACACCAAAGAGATTCCGCCCCAATCCATTTACACCTGTAATAGTTTTATACTGATAAAAACTGTTGTTATTTACATATGAGAGCATTACAAATGTCCTACGCCATTCTACCATCTCAGCATCCTGTCACTTCACAATGTGTAGGCTGAATTTAAGAGATTTATTACAGGTGAAATGATGGAGTAAGTTGCAGTCTACCAAAGTGTAAGCCACAATAAACTGGTTAGTGTTTTTGGATTCTTAGGCCTTTGTGGGCGAGGAGGGAATTGGGTGATATTGAATTCCAACTTGATTATATTATGTGAGGACAAAATAACTGCAAGTTAAGAGCAATGCAGTTATATTCACAAATTGTGTATAGGGGGAAGGCTTCCATTGTGCTTTAGGTCTGAGATAATTTTAGCTCAATCCCTCAAGTTCTCAGCTTGCCTTCTGCAGGTAAGTGTTGTGTGACTGACTTCTGCATTGCTTACTGGTTCTGGTTCTTGCTGCCTCCTATACTTACGACTTTACACCAGTTTACTTCATAATTTGAAAGATTAACTCCCTCCATGGGGCAGTGGTGCAACTCACCACATGGTGAACAATTTAAAGCTGTTGAATGATGTTACAAATGCAAATATAACAGCAATTTCCCTTGCAGATGGGGCACCAAGCAAGGTGCAGATGATGGATACTGCATATGTGCCATGTTTTGGGAAATCGTTTAATAATGTATTGTGCGTGACAAATTTGCAGAACTGTATTTTCGGTGTCTCCCAACTGGCCAGTGAGGGTTACAAAATGGTGTTTGAAGGGGAGAAATGTATAATTACTGCAAATGGTGTTTTTTGTGCAAAAGGGGTGAAAAAGCAGGGATTGTACCACATGTTGCCCAAAGGAAAAGTGGCAAACGTTAACCCTTTGTGTAACAAACCTCTACATGAAAAGTGTGTACATTACCTCCACAGAGTGATGGGTCATGCCAGCTACAAAGGTTTGCAAGAGTTGGCAAAGGTTTGCAAGAGTTGGCAAAGGTATGCCCTGCATTACAGGTCAGAAGTTGCCCTAAGTTCCTAGAGTGCTCTGTATGGAAAAAGGTTAAGGTAAAGGCTTACCCCATTGCCAAGAAAAGCAAGTGTGTCACCCAACGGCCTTTTGAGGTTGTACATGCAGATTTGGCTGGGCCATTCAAGCCAACTGAAGGGCAAAATAGGTATGTCCTGGTAATTGTAGACAGACACACCAGGTTCTCCTATATCTATCTACTGAAAGAGAAGAGCCAAGCAGCAGATAAGTTCAAAGAGTGGGTGAATGCTGTTGAGAGGGAATTTCCTTATAAAGTGGCCAGTCTTGTGTCAGATCGAGGGGGAGAATTCCTGTCTAATAGCCTGCAAGCCTGGATGCGTAAGAAAGGCATAAGGCATAAAACCACCAACCCCACATCTCCCGGGAGGATGGTCTTGCAGAAAGAAGAATTGGGCTGTTAAAACAAATGAAGGACTGTATGATGGAGGATGCCTAAGCCCCAACAGGACTTTGGGGAGAAGCAATAGTGACAGCAAACTACCACTTAAACAGGATGTGGTGTTCAAGTGTGAAGCAAACTCCATATTACCTATTGTATGGTAGAGCGCCAAACCTGCAGCATCTACGTGTTTGGGGTCAGTTTGCTAGTGTGTATGTTCCCCCAAGTTTCAGAAAGTCTGGAGAGGAGAAATCTAGACAGTTACGCTTTGTGGGATATGAAGGTAACAAATATAGATTTCTACACCATGCTGGCAAAATAGTGTATTCCAGGAGTGTAAACTTTGAAATACATTTAGGATGGGATGGACTGCACTGTAACCAAGAGGTTTTGATTCCCCTGGGTAAAAGTGTGAAAAGTGTTCCCGAAATTCCTCAGAATGGAGGGGCAGTGATGTCTGATGAGGAAAAGGACAGTGTCCCGGATACACTTGAAAGCTCTGAAGATGGAGGGGCGGTGATGGCTGATGATGAAGAAGAAAGTACTGAGGAAAGTACTGAGGAGGAGAAGCCAAAAATCTCACTCAACGTCACACCAAAGAGTTCAACACCGCCACCTAGTGCTGAACCTGCATTTACGGTCAAGAGAGAGCCTCGCACTGAGGTCAGCACTAGTTCCAGCAGTATTTCCAGTGAAAGTGGGTCAGGAAGTACTCAACTTGCTGAGTCAGGAAGTAAAGTCATGCTTATCCCTAAAAGATCAGGAGGAGGGTATTTTGTTGTCCCATGTGACTGAGGCAGAAAATTTGAGTGTAGGACTACATTAGGGTGTGGTATCAAAATGTGAGGAAAACAGTCCAAGATGGGATTTTGTGCTTGCGGTATTGTCCATCTGTGGATCTACTCACAAAGGCCCTTCCAGTAGTAGGCCATGAGAAGCTGGCAAGTAAACTGGGCCTTACCACCAAGGTGTAAGGTGTAAGATGAATTGTACCCCTGAATGTATGTACTGTATGTATTATGTAACATGTATTGTATGACATGTATGGATTATGAAAATGTCCTACACAGTGGCCTGACCATTTTGGAGGGGATTGTCAGGGATTCCAGGCAGGGAACCCTGGGAAAATGATCAGCCCACTGCAAAGATGTTGCATCATGCCCCAGCTGTGGGTAATTGCAAGGTTGCATAAGAAACTGGGGTCGTGTGCAGATGGTAGAGGGAGGTGTGCAAACCTCTGCCTGATTGGTTGTAGATATGTATATAACAAAGCAACGCCAGTATGTATTTGTCTGTTGACCAAACCTGGTGCCTGGTGCAAGCTTTTGTCCGCCTGTCCTATGTTTTGTATATAACGGAACTTTGCTGCAAGATAAAGTGCCTCCTGTTTTGGAAGAAACTCCTCTGTGTGTGAGTATCCTTACTGGGGAACAAGGCTGCTGCTGTTGGCTCGCTGAACTCTGGTTTTTCCGCTGCGTTTCCATGGGGTTGAAACTCCTATCATCCCCAACACTGCCTCCCCTCTGGATTCATCTTCAGAGAACTTACTCCATATTCTAACCTCAGGAAAGATGACATGCAATTAGGAAATGGATTGGCAGGGGGAGGCTCCTTGGTTGCAGATTGTGGAACTTGACTGTGGAATTCCCTCCCAATCTTCCCCCTCCCCAGCTTCTGAATCCACTGGTGGATGTGCCGTCTCCAGCTCTGGCATCTGCTTACTATACATTACAGATAAGAAAGAACCCCTGAAAGTGCACAAGATCAAAAGAGTGGAATTAGGGCTAAAGAAGGCACACAAGGCCTCCTCACTCATGATCTGAGCCTTTTCGGCTGCTGTGACCGTGACTACAACATCCTTTCTAGGGGGCTGATATTCCTCAAGAAAGTGTCAAGCTCAGGCAAAGAATTAACATTTTAATCAGGGGACTCACCTTCATGATCTCAGTCTAGATATGATCCAGATCGATGCTGGAACACAAACAGTGGCAATCTCCATCAGGAAGCAAATTTGGCATTTCACTTTGAAAGCTGATTCTAGAGTCAAGGATAACGTGACATATGTACCTTTTGGGAACACTAATGTTTGAGGGTCTGCCTAGAGCCAGTTCTGGTGGAAATGGAATAATAGAAAGGGATTGAATAAAATAGTTAGTTAGACATCCCACTCAGGGTCCTCATCCTATCATTCCCTTCGTTCTTTTTGCAAGGCTCAGAAAGTAGAGGAGGCGATCCATAAATAGAGGTGGAAAATATTCACATTATTTTTAAAACCAATGTATTCATTTTGTGGCCTGCATGTCTATTAACAAAAGTGTGTGTGTATCTTTCAGTTCTGCATCTTATGGGGAAAAGCTGCGACTAATCAATTCTTTCTCTTTTTGTCTTTTTCAAATTAAATTCAAATAAAGGCAAACAACCCTTCTCTCTCTCTCTGTCTCTGTCAATGTCGGGCGGCGGCTTAAGCAGAAAATGGAGGCAGGAGCCGAAGTGTATGGCTTTTAGTAATAAGTAGTAAAATAAACAGGAGGTTACATCACCCAAACGAAAATAGGCAGCAAACTCAACAGCTAGGACTGGCCTGGAATGGAAAATACAGGATGCAGATTCCCTGGATGGAAGACGGTTGTTGCCCCGTGCCCAACTCCCCCCAGCGTCTGACTTAAATACATAGTCCTTAACCCAGCTGGGCTGACCAAGCGTCCGTTGGCCCAGCTCACAGCTGAAGGCCCTCAGACTTCAGACGCTTCTCTTGCAAGCGTTTCGATCTGCGAACCGCCTCCTTCTCTCGCCGCCTCTGGAGGAACGTGGGGGAGGGTCTGCAGCAAACTCCAGGCTGGAGTCAGGAACAGCAGCTTCTGTCGAGCCCGAAGCACTGGTCTCCTCTGCTGCAGGTACTGGCTCGGGGACAGCTGTGGGGTCGCTGGCAGGCCCCTCCCTTGCCTCTGCAGGAGCCCCCTCTCCCTCCCAGGGATCCACCCCCGCCTGGGGTTCCCCGTCTAACTCAGAGTCCCCGTCTGAGTCGGCAGCCGGGCTCATGACTCACTCTCTCTCTCTCTCTCTCTCTCTCTCTCTCTCTCTCTGTCTCTCTCTCTCTCTCTCTCTCTCTATATATATATGTTTCAAAAATTCACACAAACACATTTAACTGAATCAGACAAAATATGTACAAAAATGTGTAGATTAAGAAGTATATACTTAAAGATGTATGCTTTAGGGGAAAAAAAACATGTGCCCAAATACTTATGACTTTTTATGTGGAAAAAAATATGCCCACAAAATCTTTTAACTTGATAGAAAACATAGATGGAAATAAATTCAAGTATAATTTCAGAAAAATGCAAGAAAACTGAGACTTTTTTTTTTTTTTACATTTTGCTCACAAAACCCAAGCCAATTCCTCATCAGGCCCAGGGGAACTCTTCCAACACACTTGATATTGTTACAATTTTACAATTGGGCCTTGCCAGGTTGTGGTTGAGTATATGGAAACCTCTTTCTGGGTTCCATGGGCCAATTATAATTGAACATTGCAAACACAACAATTTAAATCTGAGAAGGGGGGTCACCCCTCGACATTCACTAGGGTTAGGGGTGTGGGATCCCCACAAAAGTGGGAAAATTGCAAATATTAAAATATGTTTCTGTGTCTGTGGGAAGGGGAGCAAGGGGAGAACGGACATCCATGGTTTTCAAAGGGCTGCAGGGGCTGTTTGGAGCCACCAAAAATGGAAGGTTCCCCTGGAAAAGAAGTGCCTAAAGTGGAGGGGCTACGGTTGGAGAAAATCACAAATAATCAAATCTGTGAAAGCCAAACCCACAGATGTGTAGGGCTGACCACACACACAGAAGCATGCACACATGCACGAACAATACCACGAATTGTATATTAAATCTGACACATTTTCCCCAAAATTCCGTGCATCCAGTGAGGTGCCTGCTTAGGACTTGATTGCAGGACTCTTCTGCTGGTGTTGCTCAGTAGTATTGCAACAGCTGAATTTAATCGTAAAGCCCTAAATAAAAGGTACAACATAAACACAAATGCATAACAGGAATTCCACTCAAAAAAATTTACTCCTCCAAAAAAAACAAAAATCCTGCCACTTTAATCAAAATGAAAAGGATCTAATTCTAGCACCTGCATGTCTTTTCCTCTCTTTTTTCCCCCCTGAACTCAGTAAAACTTCTTTACAGTCTCTCCAGCCACTGGATCAAACTAATAATTTACAGGGGTTACATGTGCAAACATGGAAGTCTTTCCGTCCTATGCTTTGATGTCGCTCATCCAAATTGCAGTCTGCTGTTTGTTTATCAAAGCATGTCCAACCCAGGCAAGGGAGGCCACTACAGATTTCTCAGAGTGTCACTAATTGGTCCACCTTTTAGCAAAGCAGGTCTAAATATATGGAAATCACATTTTTGTAAGTTGATTGACTAGACCCTCTGAGCTTTCTGAGTGCTCCTTCTTGCAGTGGTCCTACCTTTTGCTCTTCATAAATTGCATTTAACATTTTGAAATGGAGAATTGTGAATGACATTGTGTTCATTTGTTACAGGCAACAAAGCAAGATCCTATGGAGTGATAAATCACTAATATGATGCCACTTGGGGACTTATTTGACTAGCCAAAAAAAAAAATGGGTCAGGGAGATCAAATACTCTTCAAGTGGCTACTTCAAAACCTTTTGACTGCAATTTTTAACAAAGAGAATGCTGATAAACAAGTTTTCATTCCTGGACACAGCAAAAGAAAGAACAAAATTTGTACAGATGATTTACACTCTGTAGACTGTAATTCTAAGCCATTCTTCAGAAGTTAGTTCTGATTAAGAGTCAGTAGCAATTGGATTGTGTTGCTGGCTAGAAAGAACTATTTTAATTGCAACAGAACATCCAACAACAAGGTCTCTCTAATAAGATACCTTCCTTACCCTCAAATATTAATTATGCTCCTTTCTTCTTTCTCTTTTACTGGGGAAATGGTTTACTATGTAAAGGAGAATGAATGGGTGTGACCTTTGTAGCAGACACAGCCATGTGAAAATAGGTGGGTTTCAAGCATCTGTTGATTGCCTTCAACCTATTTACCTGGTTCAAATCACTATGCAGACAGTATGGAATTTAATGTCAATGTCTGGGTGCCCAATGGGACTAATGAATCCCTGCTTATATGCTTGAAATGCCAAATACAATTCACATTAGTTTCCCCAGTGCAGGCAGGCTTTGCACTGGAGTTTGGAACTCTTTAGGGTTGCTTAAGCTATAATACAGTTCAGATTAAAGGCTTATATAGAGTGGGAAGGTCCACCCCTTCCTGGTACTAAGTTTTGATCTGGACAGGTATTTGGACGGGCATCCTCCTCCTCCTGAATAAGCTGATGTGAAGGTTAGCTGTGCATTTTGCTGGTGGCTTTGAGATTCGTGTCTCCTGTGCCATCTCTTCTGGTCTGCTAGTTCTGGAATTAGTGGAGGAAGGTCTACAGGTCAGAGAGTAAAACATGTGATTCGTGGAGAGACCTCCAGTCTTGTGCCTATTGAATCCAGGTACAAAGGCTCCTCACAATCACTAGTGGTGCAGGAATATGGGGGTCTCTCTTATTGCTCCTTATTCCAAAAGACCCCAGGTTTTGTGTCCTGTCAGGGTTTAAAATCTGATACAAATATGGAAAGCAAAAGTGGGGTACTTTTGTTAGTCTGGCTGAGCAAAAATAATAGAGTGGTTGCTGTGTTGGCATTTGTTGGTCTTCATGCCAAACTCTGCTGTTTACGAAAAATAAATTTGCTGTTTTGGCAAACATAAACGATGCTTCCCTACTAGTCTAGATGCACATTCTCATTCCATAGCCTGTTTTATCATTTTCCTAGGACCCAGTTGCTTTTCTACCAAGCGCTCTGTATTATCTTACAGTATCCTCAAGTTGAAAATATTGTTCTAGTATGTTAAATCTTGTCCAACACATAATCAGCACAAGTCTGACACTAGGCGGTAGCCACTTTCTCCAACAAGTGATCTGAGCAAGGTTCTGGACAGGAGCTGTCTTCCAGTAAAGTGATAATTTCACTTCAGCAAGTGTGGAGTACCTCAGGCAGTCTGGATGGTAAACATACTATTTTCTTTTCCTCTGACAATGTCAGCTCACAGTTCTCTGTAGTTTACAACAGGCCTTGTGTGAATTAGCAAAAACAGTGTTTCAGTTCGTTGTTGTTATTTGCTGTCAAATTGACTTTGAATTATGGCAACTCTATGAACAAGATCTGTCCAAGAGCCCTGGCCATCAACAGCCCTGCTCAGGCCTTTCTTGCAATCTCATGGCTTCATTGATGGATTCAGTCAGCCTGTAAGGCAGTCTTCCTCTTCCCCTACTGCCTTTATGAAGCACTGCCATCTGTTCCAATGAGTCTTGTCAACTTATGATATGCCCAAAGTATGAAAACCTCAGTTTAATCATTTTAGCTTTTAATGAGAGTGCAGCCTTGATTTGCCTGTCAGTCGCATTGGTTTGTCTTTTTGGTGGCCCATAGCATTCATAGAACTCTCTTCTAGCACATTTCAGGCTTTATTTTCCCTCTTCAGCTTTCTTAGCTGTCCAGTTTTTCATATTCATGCATAGAAACTGGAAATGCCATAGTATGGATCCTGACTTCCATTTTCAGTGATATGTCTTTACATTTGAGGATCTTATTTAATTCTTTTATAGCTCCTGTTCTTGTGCATTCTTGATTACAGTCTCCATTTTGATTTGTGACAGAGTCAAAGTGTAAAAAAAACTATACTTAACAACTTCAATGTTTTCATCATGCACTTTAAATTATGTGAATCTTCCAGGTTGTTATTTTGTTTTCTTAATATTAACATTAACATTCATCTATAACCCTGTTATAGATGTCCTATAACTCTGTTTTTTTCCCTAACTTTCATCAGTAGTCATTCCATGTCTTTGCTTTTTCTACTAGTAATACAAGAGTCATCTACATATGTTAAATTATTAATTTTTTTTCTTCCAGTTTGCACACCTTCTTCTTTTTGGTCTAATCCCACTTTCCCTATTATATGTTCTGTGTGTAAATTAAACAGATAAGGTGATCAAATGACCCTTGTCTGACTTTCTTACCAAACACTCTGTGCCTCAATATTCTGTTCTGTCATTATAGGTTATGAATTTGTTACCACAGTTGTGAATTCTAGCTAGAGTCTTTTTGAGAGTCTTTTTCTTTCCCAATAACGTCCCTGGCTTTGATCCACAGTTCTTCTGATTCACAATCAATTAGATTTAGTATGCAAATATGTTCTTTACGTGGTCTTTAAATTCTGCAGGGATGTTCTTTAGATTGTATTTTGCCATTACGATTAATTTAAGGTTCATCTTTAGCTTTATTTTTTTATTATTATTTTAGCAGTTCATGGACTGTTCCACAATCCAGTCCTTGTCTTGTTTTTGAAGAGACAATGGAACTTCTTCATCTTTTACTTTCAACTATATAATCTATTTGATTTGTATATTTTCCATCAAAATACATGTATGTATATAGTCATCTATTCATTTGCCTGAAGTTATGTGTTTGCAACAAAATAAGGCCATTTCTGCACTGGACTGTTATAGTGCTATTATTCCACTTTCAACATCCTATGGAATCCTGGGGTTTGCAGTTTCAGGAGGGGCCAGCTGGCCAGCCGGCCCCTCCCAAAATGGCAAACCCCAGGATTCCATAGGATGTCGAAAGTGGAATAATAGCGCTATAACAGTCTAGCGTGGAAATGGCTTAAGTGTTGGCTTCACAAAATCAATAAATTGTTTTCCTGCTTTATTTCTTGATTGTAGGCCAAATTCTCTAGTAATATTTGGCTCTACTTTATTTCTCAGTTTTGAATTCCAGCCAGATTATCAGTGTGTCCTGTTGTGATGTATGATCAATCTTTTCCTGGAAGCCTGAGTAGAATGCTTCAGTTTCTTCCCCTTCTATCTGTGTAGTTGAAGCATGAGCTTGGATTATAGTAATACTGATAGATTTTTCATGGAGGATTATTGGTATTATTCAAACAGACTTCGCATTATATCTTTTGTGCATTCTTCTACATCATGCCTCACTATTAATGTGTTTCTTCCTAGATTGTCATTTCCAGAGTAAAACACTGTGTAATTATCTGAGCAAAAATATCCCATTCTCATACATGTTTGCTTGCATACACCAAGTATTGAAATGTTTATATACTTCAATTCTTGTTTTACCATTTCTAGTTTCCCTTCATTCATGCTTCCCTCATTACATGCTCCTATTATATGTGTTGTGCCACTTTAGACTCTTTTTCCACATCTCAGTATAGCAGCAGTGGAATGTCCTTTATGCTTAAGTCCAGTTGCATCATGACGCACAAGCCTGTTTGTGCTCTTGTCCTTTGCTACTTCCTGATTTGTTTTTTCCGTGCCTTCTAATCTGACATTCTCATTTTCTACCACAATCTCTTGATTCATTCTGGATTGAAATTGAAATTGAAATTGAAATTGTGAAATTATCTTTCAAGCACTTTTTAAAAAATTTTCACTGTGTTGGTTCTATTTTTTTCACACTGCTATAGTTGCATTAATCTATTAACATCTAGTAATAGGAATCAAGACTTTTGGTTTGGTTTAGATAGGAAAAAGAAGTGTATTAGTGTACATGGCTAAGTGCACTTGGTTAAGGATCTAAATACATCGTATATAAGCTGTCCTCTGATGATCTTTGGAGTAATTTGCTAAATATTTTGGTTCTGCAGAAGGATATTAATAAAATCTTAAAATGTGAAGAAAAAAAAAGAAATTAGCAACCAAATCACATTGACCTGTTACAAAAGGAGAAATGCAGCAATGGTTTACCAGTGCCTTCTTCTGTGCAGTACTAACAAGAGAGATCCTCCATCTGGGTTGCCTCTCATTGCTGCTGCTGCCCAGTAGCTTACTTTCTAGAGCTTCTCCACTCCCTCACCATTAGAATTATCAGTTTTCCTGCTGATGTAGCCATCATGCCCTAAAGAAAGATAGATGCGGCTAGTCTGCTGTCTCTGTTTTGAGCCTTCCACCTTGGATGACCCTACTAGGAATCTAGACTCTTACAGAGGCCCTTTTTACACGGCATTTGCCATGTGAAAGGGCCTCAGGAGCATTGCACGATTGCAAGGAGCATTTCAGACAATGTCCTCGCAATTGCTGATTGTGCACTATTTCATTTTCGGTTTGTAGCTCAAAACGGTGCATGATCACACATTGATCCAGGGCCCCGTGCGCACTTACAGTGTGTGCAGAGCCTCCGGAGCCGTGGCACTTGCGCTTCCTCCCCCAGCACAGCCTGGGAAAATGCCCGGCTGCGCTGCAGAAGGAAGAGGCGGAGACCTCATGCTGCCTGCCAGCCGGCAGGCAACAGCTACAGAGCCGAAGCAGCGGGGACACGAGAGCCTCTCGCAAGAGGCTGCTTGCGTGATCCCCGCACCCCAGTGCCAAGAAAAGATAAACTGCGGAAAGGACCAGAGTCTTAGGGCCTTCTGCCTTACACTGTTATAGTACTGTTATTCCACTTTCAACATCCTGTGGAATTCTGGGGTTTGTAGTTTACTGTGGCCAAAGAGCTCTCTGGCTGAGAAGTCTAAAGGCCCCTCCCTAAACTGCAAACCCCAAGATTCCACAGGATGTTGGAAGTGGAACAATAGCACTATACACAGTGTAGTGTGGAAAAGCCCGTAGTCTCCTGCTGATATTACTCTCAGCCTGTCTGACTGTGATAAGGTATACATCTAAGAAAAGGGGTAAGCTTCAAGCAACCACCCAAACTTCTGAAAAGCTTTGTATATTACTTTTCTTTACATCCAATCCTAAAATATTATCATACAATATATTATGTATATTTCCATTCATAGATGTGTCATGGTAATATGCTATGGCATATATACAATTGCTAATCCCATCTATTGCAGACCCATTAAATCAGTTGCTGAATTATAAGTCAACACTTACATAAATCACTTGGAATCAATGCGTCTGTTCTAATTGAGACTAACCGTTGGGATTTGTCTCCACCATAGCGGGCACATTTTCTAAGGGACAATATGAAAGGAACCATCAGCATGCATGTGCCAACGATAGAAAAACATATTTTTCACCTAAATGTTTGGGAGAAAGCTTGATACTCTCAAGACAGTTTCAAATCATGCTGCAATTGTTACAAATTGTTACAATTGTTACAAATCATGCTGCAAATCATGCTGCATTGTTACCAATAATCCAGTGGAATGGTCTTCTTTTTTACCAAACCATTGTCGAGGATGACAAGTAATAATTGGATTGCTACAAATCATGTATTTCAATGACTATGCTCTATGTGGTGGACAACTGGGATCTTTTAGGTGGTGGTCAGATGGTCAGCCCCATCTCACAATTTTATATGTGTGTATGTATGTGTGTAAGTGAGTATGTGTACACACACACACATTTACCAGACAATATACCATGTTGCATGGTACGTATTGACAGTACGGCTTCTTAAGCAATGTGTTTGGCAGGAAGAGCAGTATCCGTAGGCAACTTCATAGGGCATTTAGAATGCTTAAATGTGTCTTACTCAGCTTTGGATATAGGAGGAAAAATTCCAGAACGTAGTTTCCCCTCTACCTGGTATCTGATATATAGACATGGGCTTGTGTGTGCGTGTGTGTGTGTGTGTATTACAGCCCTCAGCCTCTATTAAAATGTGTGCTTTGTTCCTTCCCCTGCAGACTTTTGAAACAAAAGCTCTTGCCTCCAGCTTTTACCACCATTAAGTGTAAGGTGAGCACATCAATACAGCCCAGAGGTATGGCAACCAGTGTGTTTCTTTCCTCAAGGCCTTATTAAATAATAGATTTGCAAGATGAAGCTATAGGAGATGTGGTGTCTTGTAGCTGCTATCAAATGTATGTCTCCCCTGCTGGCTGTTGATTAGTCAAACGACTCAGTGAGTCAAAAACTTTTAAATTTCCAGTTTTCCTTCAACAGGTGTGTCACAGCTGCAGCAGAGGCACAAGAGGGGAACATCGGCCGAAAAGAACTTACAGTGGTAAGATAAGCCCGTTATAAATGTGCAGCTTAATGGATTTTTGGAAATGGGTTATCCAGTGGTGGTGCCTGACACTGTTTCTCCTAATAAATGAGAATGAGGAGATAAAAGAAAGTAAAATAAACAAGTGCACAGGCTCTAGTTTACTCTTCATGAATATGAATAATGCATGTATTCTTGTCCTTTCCTATTACACGAAGCAATGCGTCAATTTTACACACAAAGTGTGCCGAATGCTAATTGAGAATTAGTGCCTTGGTGTGTGACACATACCTCAGAATTACAGTGCCTGCTTAGTATAGTGAGAGTTAATAGGACTTGCTTATTTTCCACAATTTTGTCCTGCCTTCTAAGAGGTATATTATTTAGCTGCTTAATTTTGCATCAGCCTGAAGTGTAGCACATAAAAATGCCAATCTAAATGCAACTATTTTTCTCAGACCGGGATTTGAGTCATTTAAGCCTTTCTTAGGTCTACATTAATTTTGTTGCAGTGGTTTGTTTTTTTTTCCTTTTGAAAAAAAATTTTCTCCCTCTCTCCTTACTTCTTGACCTTCTTTGATGTGACTCACAGAAAGGACGGGGGAATTTCAGAAGCGGTTTTCTATAAGTGTTTGACGCTCTAATTAATCACTGAAGGACTGTAGCTTTTCAAGCCACATAAAGCCAGATAAAGAGCTGGCATAAAGAGCTGAAATATGCATTGGCCCTAAGGATGGAAATAAGAAAACCCTCACAGCTCAGTGGGGGTCAAAGGGAAAAGCTACAGTAACCCAGAGACTGCTAAATCCTTCTTTGCATAAGTACACATGTAACTAAAGAAGGAAGCCAATTCCCTCTGGCTTCCTATTTGAAAGCCCACATAGAGGAAAAGGCAACCAGGTAAGATTCTCAGCTTTTCCACTTAAGCAATGTGTTTGCTGGTTATGGAATGCTTTCCCTTTGGAAACCCCACAAGTACCAAAGCATCAATAATTTGGTCACTGACCTAAAACCTCGTTCTTCATCCAAGCTTTCAGGATTAGAGATCATGGCCTGATTACCTCATGGAGTTCTGATACAATGTTGACTGTTCACAGTGTGTTAAATGGGTTGAACTGCTCAATGTGTTTAAAATCTATGAAGGGATACCTCTTTTTATTTTACAAAGGAGATTTTTTTTACTGCTATACCTCCTTTAATATTTTTATGCTTCTGTTTAATTGCTTTAAAAATTTTTTATGGCTTTAACATTTTATCTTTTAAAATACCCTGCTGAGATTTTGCCTCTAAGGCCGAAAGGAAAATATTTTTAGTAATAAAGGTGATCTACTCAAACATGGGTGCCATTGTGTTCAGTGGGGTTTACTTTCAGGTAAGTGTGCGTATGATTGCAGTCTTAGTCTACTTTAAGTAAAAGCATAAAGCAAATAAAGACTGGTTTTTTAAAAAAGAAAAAAAGCAAGGAAGAGAAAGAAAGGAGCTATTCTGTTTGATTAACCAGGAGGCTATATTTGAAAATGGCCAATGTCAATTTGCAAAGAAAGACTGAAATTATTCTTACGTACACTTAGTTAAAAGTAGGCATCACAGAAAGCAGCAGGACTTACTTGCATGTTGTAATAGTGTTTTAGCACTGGGTTGTGAATGTTGGCAAGAGACGTCAAAATCATGATTAGATTTAGGCCAAAGTCCAAGTCTTCATTGCCCTCATTTTAACGCATTTCCCCTTCCAGATGCTAAGCTCCTACAAAAATTTTGGAAAGAATGAAAACAAATGTCAGGTCCAAATGTCAGCTCTCCATCGTGTAATTGAGAATAAATCCCTATTGATGTTGTATAATGATTTAAACAGCTAGAAACAGATCCCGGGAGTTAGAGGATTATAGGTACAATAAATGTTAAGATTTCAGTGACCCCTGTTAAAAACAAACTCAAGTTTCTCTGCATATATTGTTTTTAAAAGAGATCAAGAATTTTATAGGCAGAGCTTTGCATCCAATATGTATCCTGGTGACTGTTTTGAAATCAGGTCAAGTGCTATGGTCGAATTTATTGCTCGTGTAAAAGCTTAGAGTCGCAGTGGATTTGTCCTCCTGATGGATAACCAAGGCTGAATGTCAGATTTATAATTGCTTTATAATTAAACCACTGAACCATGCATAATTTGTGTATAAAGATCATATAGTAGTGGTTGGCAGCAGGCAAACAGTTGGCAAAAGTTGTTTAGTATTAACTCTCAACATTCTCTTCCAGTATGGGGGGAGCTCTTGCTGGTTGGGTCCTGAACAGCAGTGCAGGAGAAAACACGCTGAAAACTAATTGGAGATAATGCCAGGAATCCTTCTCCTGTGTAGCTTGGAGAGGGCAGATGATGCAGGAATCAGGACCTTCCATGGGCCAGTTTCTGACTAAAAAGATGGAGATTTGGAGAACCAAAGGGAAAAAGTTACTATCCTTTTGCCATTCTTTTTTCTTCCAGAACCACCCAGCCAACCTGCTTTTCATTCCATGGGATTCCAGATATATTTACTAGCAGGGGAAATGGTGGGTAAGTGGGCAGAGAGGTGATGGGGAAAGAATTAAACACCTCCCTCCTTCTCATTGTTCTTGCCTTCAAAATTACACCATTCTAAGGCACCTATTCTAAGGCCTCATTACCTGCGTCTCTATGTTACGTGTAGTTCGTTTATCAGTGTTTTGGAAGGCCTTGCATAGATAGCCGATCCAGACAAAGTCCACACTGGAGTCAGTCCGAGGCTGTAAGTTAATGAAGAAATTGTCTTTAATTTTTGCATATTCTTAGCCTATAGGGAATTGTTTACCTCAAGCTTTTGTTTTATCATTTTACCACACACACACACACACACACACCCCAGCACAGTGAGATTGTAGCCATGTTCACAGACAAAAGGCATTGTGAGAAATCGCTGATTTGCACAGAGGCCAATTAACAGTTCTATAAGTCTGTCTAAAATTGTAGACCTTAGATGATAGCTGCAAGAATTCATATTCAAGCTCCATCATGGACCATACAATTACTTTATAAACCAATATGCCCTGTTCTCAGTTTGGGAATAGTGGGCAGAGGACCTCAATTGCACAATGAATCAATTATGCAACAATTTACCTCAGAAGGTTCCAACCCTTCTCTCCATGTGTTGGTCCGGCCACCAAAATGGGAAAGAAGTCCAAGAAGGGGAGGTCCCAGGAAGTGTTTGTCCTTGCCTCATTAGTCTGCCAGCATTGTGTACCCTACTGTGGTCCTTAAATCTGATGCTGCTGACATATCCAACTAGATCTGGAAGTCTGCACCCCTTTGGGAGGCAATTGCCATGCTAATAGGCCAGTGAACATTCTCAGGAAGGTAAACCAGAGTCACATGACATCCTTTGTAAATATTTGTTTTTGACAGCCTTAGAAAGCTTAGTCTCAAAGCCAGACCAGCAGACCCTAATATCTAACATGAGCCTAACATCTATTCCCATTTTGGACTGTAATAGGAGAGCACAGTTGTGTGCTCCACAGAGTATCTGCATTACTAATGAGTGACTTAATCAGAAAAAAAAAGGTCTATGGCTGAGCTGAAGTACTATAAAATTCCTATTCGTCTAGGAGCAAGTAACTGAAAGTTGGAGTGCATCCAGAAGGTACAGTCATAGCAAATGTATACCTCTTTAATGTCATGGCTCTGTCCTGTGGAATCGTGAAATTTGCAACCTCATGAGATACTTAGAATTCTCTGTCAGGGAACTCCAAGACTGTGTATCTAGGGACTGCATTAGATAATGAGAATCATGGAAAATACCTTAAGGGCCACAACAACCTCACCAAACTACAAATCCCACAGTTTCATAGGAGGGAGCCATGGCAGTTAACGTAGTATCAGAAAAGCTATAATAATGCAGTGTGGATACAGCCTTCATGCCCAGTCACTTCTAGTTTCATTTTCCAGGAGTGGGGACGTAGCCCCAGTGGAACTTAGAGGAGCAAAATGGGTCCTGGACTTGCTCAGCTTGCCCAGCCCTGATCTAGACAACATGGCATTTTCCATAGGATCATTAAATAAATAACAAATGGAGAAAATGGAGTGTTTCTTGTGAGAACATATCAATTTTCAGCATCTCTCTTAAGCTAATATCATTTAATTGGTTGCTACTGTGACTCAGTTATGGATAACATCATGAAATAACCGAACATTCCCTTTAAGAATGAATTGGAAATGGCTGCTGTTAAATATTTGACTAGATAAGTAGAAAAAAATGATGCTTTATTTCCCTTTAACTCATCAGCACATAAAAACTCATTGGTTCTGCTTCACCTCCTGAGTGAAAGAACACAAGATTCACCTGTCATAATAGTCTTACAAAGCCAAATGTGCTGATTACTCAGCATTTGTTAGTTCCCCCCCTACACACACACACACACACACACACTTCTGGAGAGAAATTTCTCTGTAATTATAAAATTGTTGCTGCTTTGTTCCTGATGGACAGGAATACTGCTGCTGGCGGCTTCAAAATATGAAGTAGCCAAATAAACTTAACTCACAAGCCAATTAGCTGATCTTTACTGTACTAGCACATTGCCCCCTTTGGTGATTCCTGACATAGTGCCTCTCCATTAATTATAATATAATAGGTCTGTCTTAAAAGTGCAGGCCTTGGGGCATGCTGAGGAAGTAGCATTCACACCCTTCCATTTTCCCTGCTTTGGAATAAGAAAAAAAATTGTAACATTCCTTCTTGGCCTTCTGGTAAAGAGATAATTATCTCCTCCCATTTTTATCAAGCACTGGATCAGTTCAGTAAATGACACCTCTTCTCTAGGGAAGTACAGAAGGCTTTTTTTTTTCTGGAGGAAGGCAAGCATACAACGTGACAACCTTAAACAGTTCGTCTTTTCCGCATCTCTGTGTATTTAATCTAATCTTATATAGCCAAGATAATACAGTTGCAAAGACAGAAGACATTTCCTTCAGCTAGCTTTATAGCAACAGAGTCTCCAACCTCCTTCCCCCTTTTATAAGCCTGTTAGAGGAACCCAACATTTGCAGTGTTTTAAAAAAAGGGGGGATCTATAAACAACTTCCTTGGATGAGGAAAACAGAGTTCGGTATTGAGATAACTGCAGTAGCTCTGCAACAAGTCCCACCTCCACACATACTACCCTCCTCTGCATGCTAAATATGTGAAATTTAGCTGTCATAGGGACCAGACAAGATCAGCACAGTGGAGGGTAAGACATTTGCAGAGCTGTCATCAAGGCAGAATCAGTCCATGTTTGCTCAATTTAGTTTGCCCTGCCTATTCCCTTGATTCAGGCAATGAAATGTATTTACACACAACTAATTGAGAAGAGTTTTTCCCCCGTATGTGTTCAAATAAACTAGATGGCTGCCTGAAATCTCCCCTCCCCATTTCTATTTATATAAATGCATCATCATCTGATCAATTATGGCAGCCGAGACACTCCTTCTGACTTCAGTGGATCCAGGATTTAGTTGCAGAGAAAAGCAATTTTTACCCTCATTCTGTCTAATAGTAAACTTAGGTGAAGGAGTGCTTATCAGAAGTGGAATTAAGCCACTCAAGACAGTGGTTTTTGTTGGGACCTTCTTGCTATGCAGAAATATAAGTGTGTGTATGTGCGTGTGTGTATACATTTATTCACACTAGAGATGGAAAGAACTGTTGTTGTTAATTGCTATCAAATTGACTTCAACTTATGGAAACCCCATGAATGAGAGATCTTCAAGTCATCGTGTTATCAACAGCCTTGCTCACGTCTTGCAAGCTCAGAGCTGCGACTTCCTAATTTGTTTCCTGGGTGAAAGATGGTTTTCCTGACACTCGAGAAACCTGGTCAGGAAGAATAATACAGAAACCAGAATTCTGTGCAAGTTTTGTCCAGTACCCACACATTGTGATGTTTTGGAAACTTATTTTGTGCAGAAATACAAAATTTCTTTATGAAAATATTGAGGATTTTGTGCAAAAAATGCATTTTTGAAAAAATACCATTCTCTCTCTCTCTCTCTCTCTCTCTCTCTCTCTCACACACACACACACACACACACACACACAAACACACATCTGCATGCATTTCTCCATAGAATAATTTCCCAAAACACTTCGGGGTGTGTGAAGAGGAAAAAAAACCCGCTGGAATTAATCATTTTCTTCTGCAATATAGAAAAAACTATGGAAATTATTTATCTTTTCAAGGATGCAGCAGTCAAAGATTTACATCTCTAATATCCACAAATTTATGAAAAATCTGTATGCTCAAAGATGAGAGAAGAGGAAGGACAGGCCTGAGTAAGCCCCTAACAGCTTATATTGAGTATACGAGAGGAGAAAATTATGTGTGTGTGTGTATGTGTGTGTGTAAGAGAGAGAGACATGATGTGATTTTACAATGTTTCTGGTCCTCGCTTCAGATAGGGACCTTTTTGGAGCAAGGAAAAGAAAATGGGCATTAGGTCCCCTTCCATCTCTCAAGAAAACTTACCCTGTGGGCACAATCACTGTACCCCTGTTCAGGGTTTGTTAAACTGGCTAGGATAAATGTACACAGAAAAGGGAAAAGGGAAGGACCAGCACATCTATCTCTACTCCCCTTCCTTGCATGTTTAATGATACCTGAATGGGGCTAATATAACTAGAGCATGCTTAGGTTCAGGGTGACTAACACTATGTGGCATGACAGGGATAAGGCTGGAAGGGAGTGATACAAAAGGAAAATTGTCCTTTTTAATTCCCCAACATTTGAACCACAGCTTAAATGGCAGCACAAGGCTTCTGTTCCAGACAATCTGAAATCCTGAACAAGAGCAGTGACAGAGTAGCTTCTCACATCCTTCCCTGAAAAATGCCATTGCCCATCCGATACAGAAATTGTGTCTCTCCTGTTGACACAGTTATGAGCCAGAGAGAAACATACCAAGCATGTAATTTGGCCACAATTTCTCTGACAGTGACAAAGCCTCCACTTGCTTGATCATGACAGAGTGCGTACAAACATCAGGCAGGATGGGACAGATTGATGCCGATGCTGTGCTCTTACTATTAGAGGTTTGCCTTTAGTTGCCTGCAAGAAAAGAGAGTATATTTCTCAGGACTTCTCGTTCCCTTCCTAATGACTTGTCCTTCTGGAGCCTGCGTAAGTTCTATTCATGATACAGAACCATAGTATGTATAGTCTGTATAAAAATTGCCCGTATGCTGCAAAGTGCTCAGATTCTTTGTCGGCGGGTTTCCTGCTCATAGGAGGTAGAGGAAAACTGCTAGTATCATAGGCAAGATGAACAGTTGGCACAGGGGAAGAAGTAATGTTTTAGTCCTCCTATTTACCACCATGTGCTGATTACAACACCTCCCTTTGGCATCATTCTTAGGCTGCAACAAAGATTCTGAAATAGAAATACCTCTTGATTTTCTTGGATGAAGAGGCATGCATTGCAAACTACAGTACTGTGCTTAAGATTTTAGAGGCAGTTGCTTTTTAGTGAGGAGCTCTCACTGGAGAAACATAGGTGGCAGGATACTGAAATATTTTTCACTGTTGTGTGCCTTCAAATTGTTTTCAACTTATGGCAGCCCTAAGGGAAACCTATTATGGGTTTTCCTTGGCAAGATTTGTTGAGAAAAGGTTTGCCTTAGACCAATGACATCAGCTCAAGATTATTATCAGCCAAAGGGAAACAGAGAAGACCAGAAAAGCTTGCTCACTACTATTGGGGCTTTTTGGTTGCTTCTAATAAACCAACCTAGAAGCAATAGCAGGATGGAATATTTTTTTTTTTGATATTATTCTGATGTTACTTTTGTATTCCCTTTCCATACCATCCAGCATTTCACAGACAAAAACAAAGACACACACTAGCAGGCAACATCAGAGTGTTGTCAAGACGGCAAAAGTTGCCATTGAGGAAGAACACACAAGCTAGGAGAGGCTGCAGAAGTTTGCTTTTGGCTGAGCCTACAGGGAAGGGCATGTGTCGCTTCCCTGTGCTGTCCTTGCACTGAGTTAATTGAGTGCAAACTACTTTTGCACTTTGAACTCAATTCACAGCAACTGAAGTAAGCTGAGGGTGAATGTGCAGGAGGAGAGAGAAACCAGGACATTTTAAAAGCAACTGTGTTCTTTCGCTACACTTTGTTACAGATTGATAAAGAGGATGACATTTCCTGCTGGTGTTAAGTTAGTTCCTGACAGTGAGCAAACACTTTAAGGTAAATCCAAATTCAGTAAAAACGCTAACCACTTTTCAGAGATTATTGTCTTGCCCAGTCAAGCAGGATCTTGCCTTTCTGACATTACAGACCAAACCAGCAAATCATAAAAGTAGTTAGCAGCTGAGCCTATCTTCTCTACAATGAAAATGGAATTATGAAGAAGTTGGACTCTGTCGTTACAAAAAAGCTACTCAAAATATTGTTGCAAAAGAGATAAAGTTTTGGATATGTTTGAAGAACAAAAGAAAACATCCAGCTTATCCAGGGTGCCTGATAGGTTGTTGAATTTGCCAGACTCTGCACTTACTCTTGAGCTACCTTACTGAATAGGGGTTTGTCAAAATATTATAGTGTTATCACATGTTTATCCTTAATTTTCAGAAAATATAGTTATGCCAACTGTAACATTGCTTCAAAGAAGGAAGAGCTGGAAGTTGATCAGACTGTGTGCTTTTGTTGTTGTTACCAAGAAAATAGATTAATCTATGGCTCATTTTTAACAATTACATGTCTTTCTCTCCAAATTTCAGTTGCCTGTTATTTTCAAAAGCCTGAATCCAACTACGGTTCCCAACTAGAGCAGGCTTAGTGAATCAGTTGCATTTACATAAGTGTTCAGTACCTGACTCAATGGGTCTTCTCTATTTGGAACTAGCAGTTGGATTTAGGCCTAAGTCTGCAAACCTTTACAGACTAATTAGAGAGTAATCTCTTCTGAACACAGTGGACTTCAGAGGAAACATGAATTCAACAATATGTTTTTGAGAAACTTTTTTTCCTCCTTGGGGGAAATTCCATATGTCATTGATAGTTGAATTCTGCATCAAATCCCAGCTGTAGTTCTTCAGTTAAGGAATAAATGACTCAAGTGATTATAAACTTATTTTACCTAAGAGAACCTAAAACAAACCTTGATGGAGGCAGGCTCACTTTTAGAAATTTCCTTTGGCTTCTACAAAATGCATGTTTTGAGTATTGCTGTGTCTTTGTTTGTTCCTCTACCTGTGATGACTACATCCTTCCATTGCTTTTTCAGTTCACCCTTGTGCTGGCCAGACACCCAGTTCAGCAGGCCTCTTGAATGCCAGAAGAAGTACCTGGAAAACCAGAAGAGCACTGAGAGCTTGACCCCAAGTGCTGTGCAGTTCTCCTGTGGGCTCCCAGGCATGATATTGTCAAGATCCAGATGGAAGAAGAGTCAGTGCTGACTCCTCAGCTGAAAGAGTGGCTTCCAAATCAGAAATCAGAATCTCTGTGTCAGCAGGAGGAGACCAGGAAGTAAGCATCTAAAGCTGGTCTTCAGAAGAAAGGTCACTGCAGCAGAGCAGGTCAGCTACATCATGCCCAAGGCTCGTGCAAAGGACAACATTGCTTCTGTGGAGGTGTACAAGGAAGAACCTCCAGGCACCCGGAGGAGGATAGAGCGCTTTGATATCCCACTGGAAGATCTAAGGAACCTATTTGAATCCCCGGCAGCTGGAGGCAGGAAGGTAAGACAAACTAGGCAAAGACTTCCAGAGTCAGAAACACTTTCAACTCATCCCTTTTGGCTAGGGAAGTGTCTTTCCCCAGTTTCTACCTCCTTACTCATACTGAAAGAGCATCATAAGTAGGGATGGGCCAACCAAATCCTTGAATCATGGGCAAGGATCTGAGATTTGGGAATCCAAATCCTGGTGCCAAAATGGTGAATTGAATCTTTTGAATCCACCAATCTTGTTGCTTTTCAAAATTGGTGCCTCCGGAGCCCACCAAAAGCCTGATTGGCCGGCAGGCCCCTAGGTGCATGAAAATTGCAGCATAAAGCCACACGTGTGCGCCGGAGGCTGCCTGTGGTCGCTTGTGCTGTGTGCTTGCCCGCTTGTGCCGTGTGCTCGCCTGCTTGTGCCGTGTGCTCACCTGTTTGTGCCATGTGCTCGCCCGCTCGTGCTGTGAGCTTGCCCACTCATGCTGTGAGCTCGCCCGCTTGGGCTGTGAGCTCTCCTGCTCGGGCTGTGCACTCGCCCACTCAGGCTGCCTGCCTGCTCGTGCTGCCTCCCTGCGCCTGCTCATGCTGTCTGCCTGTGCCTGCTTGTGCTGCCTGCCTGTGCCCGCTCATGCTGCCTCCCTCTGCAAGGTAGTTATTCTCTTCTTCTCTATTCTTTTGACTTGATACTGGAGGGTAGGGATTGGGACTGGACTAGAGGCTGGTGGGTTTTTTTAAGTGCCTTCCTTGTTGCAGGACTTGACACTGGACATCAGGGTAGAGAATTGAGACTGGATAGAGGCTGGTGTGTGCTTTTTTTTAAAGTGCCTTCCTTGTTGCAGGACTTGAGACTTGACTGGAAGGTACAGTCTTCTTGAGATTTCAAGGACAGCTGAAAGATTCCTTTGCATAGCTCCCTTGCAAAGCTCTTTCATACAAAACTCTGCCAAAGTGTGCTAGTGCATCATCAAACTACAAACCCCAGGATGCCAGAAGGAGCTATGCAAAGAAAAGCCAGTTTTGACCTGGATTAGCTCTCTACTGTAGTATGCGGCCCTGTTTACACAGGCTGGAAAATGTGGGATTAATCCACATTTTCCTGCCTGTGTAGAAATGGCCCTCATGTCATTTTCATTCTGGGCAGATCCTGAGGCAAAACTATGACAATTGTCCTGGCCAGATTTCTTCAGAAATCTAGGCTTTTGCTAAAGCTGAGAGAGTATATCTTGCCCGAGATTATCCTTTCCCTTTTTGTTTGTTGGTTTGTTTTTTGTTTTGTAATAGTCAATCCAGGAGATGGCATCACCTTGAGCATCCTCCAACATCTGGAGCTATTTCCAAATTACATATAATTCTTAATAAGAAGTGTATAGATATGTTTTCCTGAAAGTGAAAACTATTATTTAATTTGTCAAAACACTTTTCAGTAGAAGTGCTTTCCTTCCCTTGCTTTTTAAACCTTTTTTAAAAAAAAGACTTTAAAGATTCGAGATTCGTGAGATTTGTGGATTTGCAGAACCTTCCAGAGATTTGGATCCAGATTCAGATCTGGAAAATTCTGGATTTGTCCCATCCCTAATCATAATGAAGTCCCTAGCCTCAGCTCTCCTTTCACCATGACTGAAGACTATTTTATTTGAACAAGTATTTCATGGATGAATTAGTTGTGTGGAAATATTTTCTAACTAGTGTGTGTGTGTGTGTGTTGCATGTTTATCTTTATAGTTACATATTTCAGATGATTTTATACTGTTTTCAACTATAGGTATTTCATTGGGATGGATAATTTAATTTTTTAAAAAACCTTTGTACCAGCAGGTTTTTTAGCTGCATTTTGTTTTAACCTTGTTGTAAGCCATCTGGGGTCCCATGTTGGAAGAAAGACAGGATATAAGTAGAATGAAACTGAGCTAAAATAGACAGTCAGGATCTTCTGCAGCAAAATCAAAACAAGGAAAAGATACCTATAGGAAGTTTTCCATAATGTCTACATCATATATGTTGTCTGCCAGAAAAAACCTGAAAATATTCTTTCTCTAGAGTTCCCATCCACATCTAGAGCAATTATTTCCATGCACCTTCTAATAGGAAAGATTTGTTCCCTAGTTATGCCTCCTACTAAGGATGTGGAACTTCTTTCAACCCAAGGATTGAAATCCATTTCAGAGTTGTTCACATTCCAGTGGTGGGTGACCCAAAGGTGAAAGGATGGGACCAACAATATCAGCAGATGCTAGCCTAAAGTTCTCGCTGACAGCAGCTAAGCTCCAGAAGATGCATTTTAGCTTTTTAGAATGGGAAAAAGCCTATAAAAAAAACTTGAAAAGACACCAAAAATTATGCCATGAGAAAAGAGGCATGGGCATCTGGGGAACCTCAGATAACCTTATTGGTTCCCCCACAGCTTTCATAAAGGCTGCTTGAGGTATATCATAATATACGTCCAGAGTTATCATTCACTGTCGTTGGGTGGAGGAAAGTGGGGCTTTCATCCAGGAGATGCAAGTGTAATGTCACTTCAGGATTGGTGATGAGTCTGACCTCAGAGTGAGCATAGGATTCTGACCAAGCCCTGGCCCTCTGCTACCATGCCATCACTCCAGCCATTTTCCTCCTGAGCACTACAATAGGCCAGCCATTGTAGCAGTTATAGTAGCTTAATGTAATGCTGTTAAAACTGTGGGGCAATACTGGCGTATGCCAAATTGTTCAGCATCTTTCTGTATTTATTTACTTTAAACACATGAAGCATATCTTTCAGGGTAAAACCTGCTTTGGGAGCCACTGGCACAACAGGATGTAATAATAATTCTACTCTCATTTGGAATATGAGACCAACTAGGTTGGATTTTGCTGTTCATGTTGACAATAGTCGTGGCTGCTGGCTTCCATATCAGTAGGACTGTGAATCCACTCTGGGCTTTGGTCCAAACCTTAAAGAAGCTATTCAGAGTACTAAACACTGCATAGATTCCTTACAGTTCAGACTGGATTCATAGCCTTACTGTTACAGGAACCACCAGCCACTTCTGGTTGACAATGGATTGAGGCCACTGGTCAAAGTTGGCTAAGGCACTAACCATATGAAAAGATGCCCTGATGGACAAGGATTCTAGAGAAGGTGGTCTTCTAAACCTTCTGTCTAATCTGTCCCCATAGAAAGACAAGAATCTAAAGCAATGAATCTATCTAAAGCAGTGATACTATATAAAATACTATCACTTGGAGTATTATCAGGAATCTGTTGAATAGCACAGGCTCATTGTAATGGCAGTGTAAACTCCTGACTGCTCGGTGCTAAGAAAACTTTTACCAGGAACTATACAGCAAGTTACATTGTTAGCTTGGCAATTTTATTTATGGACTAGAACAGAATTTTCTTTTAAGTAGCTCCTTTGATAGTCACAAAGTCCCATAGCGCTTTGCGATAATAAGCTTAGATACCATCAGTGCAGGGGACTCTGTGGTGAACACAGCAGCTGTTCTGCATTCCATAACAGTTCGTGTGCTGCTTAGTTCCTCGGAGACTCTTTTATGGAAGGAAGGAACAGGGGCTATTTTAAGTGCATTTTTTATTCTCTACGGTGTTCCATGAGTTCTATTAATTCCCACCTGGACAGTCACAGATAGAGAGAGAAAAAGTTCAGGTGAAAGAAAAATCTTTAGGTGAAAAATAAAGTTCTGGAAGATTGCTAGAGGCCTAAAATTCAGGACTAAGAAACAAAACAGCATCAGGTGTAATTTTTAAAAGTCCTTCCTTTTTTCTGTTCCATATTCCAAGACATGTCAGTAACCAGTAATGACAATAGGTAGGTAGGGTTTGTTTGGGTTTTTGAAATTATTGACTGATGAATATATTTGCCATTATAGTTCTTATGATTGTGAGCTGCATATTTGACCAGGAAATGTAATAGAAATAGAAATCTTAAACAGATAACCCCCCCCCCATATGAAATGATCAGTGTTTGAAAAAAGTAAATTGGCTACTCCAGTGTCTCATCACATAGAGGCAATGTTCTTAACCAGAGTCTGAGGTCAGAGAAGTAGCTGAATCTTGTTTTTCGGGGGATGAGGGTAGCCATCTGCCCTACTTTACAGAAAACAGTCCTCTCTTTGACCTTACCCTCATTCTGAAGAGCTATCCATTCTGATTTAAAGAGAAAAAGATGGGGAGACCAAAGGCCTTGAAGTTGCCCCTCCACAGTCAGCATCTAGGACAGCAGGCTGAGCAGGGATACACGCCACCTAGGCATAGACTATGAGAATAAATGAAGTCTCATTGCCCGATGAATTGTATATCTCTGTACATTCCAGCAGATATATCTCAATCTGATCTGTACATGTAAGCTGGTCTATGAAAATTTTATTCAGCTCAGTGTGCTCTCTTGCCTTCTTTATTCATGAGTGGAGTGGAAGTGGATAGGGGGGATTAGCCCCCGACTCAGCAACAGATGAGTAAAGGATTTTGTTTTTTGTACGAGAAAGTGCAACTGACACCCCTAAACCCAGTAGCATTTCAAAGCCCAGTTCATTTCCCCCCACCTTTCCTTCATTTTAGGGAGAAATCTGAAACACTAGAAAGGTAGACTATCATGGCAGGAAGCAAAACATTTCTCTTGCCCGTTCTCTATGAGCCCCAGTTTCCATGGGCAGGATTTCTACAGAGAAAGGTGCAGAGACAGATAGGAGCCCTCCTTCAGGTTCTTTACAACATAGGCACAGACTGAGAATGTTACTATTTTGGATCACTACTCCCAGAATCCCTCAGTCAGTAGGGGTGCTGGCTCTGCTGGCTAAGGGATTCTAGAAGCTGCAGTCCAAAAACGTAGAAATGGTCATGATGGATGAGCAATTCTGGGAGCTGCAGTTTTTGGACTGCTATGAAGGTAATGATGGAAAATTTATTCTGTGATGCTGCTCATTGAACCTGAAGTTTGAAATGAGCTGCTGTGAATTCTTCCCTCTCTCTCTTTCAATAACTTTTGCTATTAAGATCCAAGAGATTGTCAAACAAAATTATGTTCCTTCTGGAATGAAAGGAAAATTCTTCTAGTAGTTACACTTGGTGAAAGATGAAGATTTTATTTTTTAGTTTGTTTTTCAGAAGAATTTGCCAAAAATCCACAAATTGTGGGGTGGAAAGAGGTGATTTCGGATGGATTCAGAACCAGAAGTTTTTTTAAAAAAATCAGAAGATGAGAAAACTGAAATAGATAGATATTTCTGTCTAGGTAGGCTTAGGTAGGCTTAGGACTTTGAATATTTAATTCTTTTAAGACTGACTGTGAATCCCAGTACGTTCAACTGTGTTTGTGCCAAATCTTTCTTTTCTGAGAGGCTGAGGATCTCACCAGCAGATAGATAATACATCTCATTAGCCTCACCTCATGAGTAGGAAGATGCTACATAAACCTCTCTGTGCTGAGAATAGTGGTCCCTGTTGAATTTGGCCAGTGCAGACAGGGAAGACTATCAGTGGCAGCTCTAGTGCTGATGTCTCTGGAGTGGTAAATCCACACTCTCTTTTCATTTGAACTTCAAAAGGAGCTGTCCAAAGTGTTGAAGCCCTGTCAACAAAATAGTGTCAGCACCTTGGACACCTCCTTTAAAGTTCAAAGGAAAGCCAGAAATGGAATTACTGCCCCAGTGAAATCAACACCACCAGCAGAGGATTTAATTTCGGTTTGTTTTTGAAGAATTGAACAAAATTGGTAAATTTCTTCATATGTGGGATGTAAAAAAAATGACGTGTAAGAACTTCAAACAGAGGAGAAAGAGAAGCCAAGAGATTTCCCCCTCTCTGATTATATCAATAAAGAGGAAGACATTATCCTATGGCTGCATCATTTCCAATATATAACACTGTGCTCTGATTTTTAAAATATGTATGTATGTATTTATTTGCATTTACAAAATTAAGTTCAAGATGGAAAGGAGATGTAGATTCTTCTTTTGTAATTAATGGAAGTAGACAATATTAGAGGAAAACGACAGCTATTGCAATCTTATTCCCCGTTTTTTCTGAAGCATGTGAGAGGCTTTGTGGACTGAGGTATGAAAACATTTGGTCAGTATTTTAAATGTCTCACTTGTCATCATGTGATGAAATTATGTGCTTTTGGATGGCTTAATAGCATTGTTTGCTACAATAACCATTACCTTTCCTCTTCCCTCCCAAGTACATAATATAAAAGCTGGTTTGTAAAAGCTCCCATGTAATACTTTATTTTCATGCAAAAAGGAGAGGGGAGGAAATCCATGCACACACGTATGCCATAAATTGATGGCAGGTTCTTAACTGAAAATATTTGCATAGCCTTTACAACCTTTGGAGGCAGCTGCAATCTCATCTCATTTAGGCATGTCACATTGATATACAATAATTTGAAATGTAGTGTCAGCCACCAGACAAAGATGTAAAGGCTGTATTGACTTGCTTTCAATTGAGAAAGCTGCTGTCAGTTGTTGGATTGGCTTTCAGCAACATAACGAGGCAGGCTCATGGCAAATCAAACTTCCCCTTGACAACGCCAGACACACATGGTTTTCTCCCTCGTTCTGCATTCATGCTGAGGGATGAGGATTTTAAGGGAGAGGGAAACTTCCTTTAGAACAGAAGCAGCTTACTTATTTTAAAATGAAGGCTACCTTAGAACTGTGCATTGTGCTAAATTACTTCTCCCTTCGCCATATAATTACTGTATTTTTATAATCCTTGCGTAAACATATTGCAGTTAATCTGCCACTAGTAACTGGCCTGCTAGCTATTGAGAAGGGATCTGCAAAATATGCTGCATGCTGTGTAGTGGCAAGTGTTGTGACTTTCATAAAAAGCAAGAGCTAGCGAAGACAGAGAGAGACTAGAGAAAGAAAGACAAGCGTTTTGAAAAGAAAAGCAAAAGCAGGGAGTTAGTCCTCCTGGGTCAAGGGAAGGTATAGATGGTTCCAACAAGTTTTTCAAGATGGTTCCAAAAACCATAAATGTTTGAGAGATTTACTAGGTTAAGTTGTTTTTTAAAACAATAGATTTACCTGATCAGGATGTGTTCTAAACTGAACACAGAAATTAGTGATCTTAAAATTATACATTTCTGGACTTGTGCATTCCACCAAAGGTGAAAAAAAATACCATGTCTTTGAGTATGAAAT
Source organism: Cyclura pinguis (assembly GCA_030412105.1). Lineage (NCBI taxonomy): Eukaryota > Metazoa > Chordata > Lepidosauria > Squamata > Iguanidae > Cyclura > Cyclura pinguis. Next base: position 225,748,977 of record CM059599.1, on the reverse strand, counting down.
GCACAGATTTGGCAAATGGGTAAAAACAAACAATGCCATCGCATATATTTCTAAATTAGAGACTGGTTGAGTCATGTTACACACCTTCAGAGTGTTCAAGGTAATTTAAATGTCTTCACTTACTAAGAGCCAACATGGTGTAATGCAGAGCTTTCCAAACTTTTCATGTTGGTGACACACTTTTTAGACATACATCATCTTGTAACACAGTAATTCAGTTTTACTAGAAAATGGGAAGTTAAACTAACCCCTTATAAGAGATATGGACACATGCATGATAACGAAATAGCAAGAAATGAAATTCTTAATTGGAAACTTGTCCATTTTAGGGGTAATTCAACTGCAATTTAAGAAACAAAACATGAAAATAACAGCACCAGCACTCCCCCAGTGATAAAGTGAGAGAACAGTCTTGCGTGGCACACATCGACAGATAGGTGGCTTTTTGTCAAGCGGCCTTGTCTTTTCACATTCGCTTCCATTGTTTCAATGCAATTATGCATGTGCAGTACCCAGAGGTGTATCTAGGGTGGGCACTTTAAAAAAAATCCTGTAGATTTCAAGCAGATTTAAGCCCATCCCTAATGCCACCACTGAAATCAATGGGACTTTTGAAAAGCTAAAAACTGTGAAGTTTCATAGTTTTTCAAGAGTCTACAGAGGTGTGCAGTGACACAGGAACTTTTGAATCTCAAACCAGTGCATTGAAGTTGCTAGTTTTCTCCAAAAAAAATATTAAATCTTCCAAAGAGATATTTACACATAGAGTCATAGCGAAAGTAATGCCTGTTTGCCATTTTCTCTGAAACTATTAAGCCAAATGTGATGCTACTACACCACCAGAAAGAGTAATTCTTACTGCATAACTCATATAATTTCTGTATTTCGACATATTCCATATGAAGCAGAAAAAAAATAAAAGCCAGCAGCCATTGCATTCTTGACCAAAAAAGGATGTATTGCTGCTGACATACACAGAAGGCTCAGAAATGTGTATGGTGAGGTGACAGTCGAGAGTAATATGCAAAGATGGGTGGAAAGGTTTAAAGAAGCTGAAACCAGTGCTGAAGAGAAACCACATAGTGGAAGGCCATTGAGAGCAGTCACTGATGAAAACCAAAACTGGGTGGACAACATGATTTGCACTGATTGGCATACGACTTGGCTGTGCTCACAATGCTGTTGAGCAGATTATCTACAAGCTAGGATACAGGCAAGTGTGTACCAAGCAGGTTACTCCTCAATTAACAGCTGATTTGAAAGAGAAGAGACTGAATGTGTGTTCAGAACTGTTGGCAGCATTTGAAGCACATGAGAACACTGTTTTTGGAAGGTTTGCACTGGTAATGAGACTTGGGTGTACAGGTATGACCCAGAGACCAAGAATCAGTCCATGAAGTAGCAGCATTCCACCTCCCCTAGCCTAAAGAAATTCAAATCCAGCCCTCAACACAGAAGATTACGGGGAACGTCTTCTGGGATGACAAGGGCTAATTTTGCTTATCTCCTTAAATATGGGATAACAATAAACAGTGACTGCTAGATTGCATCATTCCAGAAATTTCAAAAAGCCATCCATAAGAAAAGGCCACAGAAATACCTGAATGCAATCCACTTACACATGATAATCCACAACTCCACACTTTTTTGGCAATTTCACAGGTTCTTCCACAAATCAGATAGTCAGTGGTGCCACATCTGCCTTACAGCCCCAGTTTAGTGCCCTCAGTGTTTGTTTGCTCAGATGAAGGAAAGCCTTCAGAAATGGGACTTTGATGATATAGGTGAAGTGGAAGACATTATCAGATGCTGGACCTGGGAGTGCTTGAAAGAGTTTTCCAAAGTGAATTTGATGAGTGGCTGCAAAGATGGTGCAAATGCATCACCACCGGTGGAGACTATTTTGAATAGTACCTTGTTGTAGACAAAGTGTTATTTTACACATGTATGTAATTGCATATGTCTCATGTTCTTAATAAAAGAGTTATGCCCTGACAGGCATTACTTTCAGTATGACCCTTGTATATCTAGACAGTCATAAACTTCAATTCAGAGCCCAATAATTAAATAAGTCTAGTACTCTTTTCACCCAATAGAAATCTTGTTGATTTTATTTTTACTTTTTCTCTTTGTTTTGCTTCATTTACATTTTTTTCCTTATTTTTACTTCATTAATAGGAGAAGAAGTGTTTCTTGAGTTTCTTTGTTCTAGTGGGAATGTAGCAGAATATATAATACTATTCTCATTCACAGGAAATATTCAAAGAATATTCACGTGCTGTTTTAGAATTGCCTAAATAATTTGTATTTTAAGACAAATTGCTCCATCAGAGGAAATGTGTATAATGATAGATGAGTAGGCCTCCTTGTTTTCCTCTTTCCTTTTCTCTTTTCTTTCTGGAGGAAAAGCTGCAAAGGGGACTGGAAGCAGAAAAATTCAGGTTGGGAAGTGATACTTCATCCTTTCCCTGCCTGCCATTCTTCTCATTCAAATCAATTGTCCACTCGGCTTTCACCTTTCTGCAGAGTTCCAAAGGCGAGTTTGAAAATCTGCAAAGAAAACAGTCTTCTCTCCACATTCACGGGGTTGACCTTCGTGAATTTGATTATTGGCGAGGCATGTGCTTACCCCCCCCATTTTCCTCCTCCCATCCCTTGCATTCCTCATCCCAGGCTTGAGAGGCTTGTGTTTAAAAGGTTTGTGTTGCGAAGCTTGTGTTTTTTCCTTTTGGGTGAGCAAAGCCCCCTCCCACTGCTGAAGCCATGGTCTCTCTTCCATGTGGTTGCACATTCTGCTATGTATTAGCTGTTGATTCGTCAGGTGCTCCCTTCTCAAGATGACTGCCAGAAATACTTAGAACTCCAGAACTCCCCTCTTCTTTGTCTGAGGGGAAGGTATCAGTAAGCCTTTTATGTTGTCTTTTTTTTTCTTTCCCACCAATGTGGGGGCCAGAGGGAACGGAATGGGAGGGGGGAAGCTCCAGAGGGGAATGGGAGGGGAATCACAGAGGGGAGTTATTTGCGGGTTTTCCACTTTCACAAGGGTGTGTGCCCTGAACCCTTGCAAATGTGGAGGGCTCACTGTACTTTTAAAAAAATTAGTAAAAATATTTTATAACACTCTTCAAACTATCCAAAAGTTGCTGAACAATTGGATCTGGAATGCAAATATAGCAGGTTGGGAAGACTTCAAACAAGTGGTGGGTATGCAAAGAACCAAAAAACCTCCTGTATCTCCTTTCTGAATCCCTTACTGTAAAATTGCATTTTTCTGATTCTCCACCTCAGAGGAAACAAACTGGCCATGCTGGGGTAGAGGGAGCACTGAATTCTGGGAATTATAGTTTTGAAACGTTAACTTTTCCTAGCCCCAGTTGGCTTACTGAAGTATATCACATAACTAAATGGAGATATGAACATGGGCCTCTCTGCTATAAGCACAAAAGTTGAAAAGTGTAGACCTGTGGAGTCAATAGTTTATTGAGGAACATGTGTTTATTGATGTGTGGATCTGAACGAGATAAATCACTTTAAGGCATGGAAAATTACTAGAGCCCAGCCCAATGCATGCACTTGTCAGTTAAAGCATTTGGAAGAAGAGAAAGAAAAAAAGACAAAGAAGTGAAAGGGTCATTGGTTCCCAGTCCTTCCTTCTAGCTGCTTTGACATTTCAGACTTGTATTTGCATGCACAGCAAGTAGGAAGGAACAGCAACAGAACGGGGTGAAGGCAAAAAAAGCAAGGAGTGGCTCTTGCTTGCTCTCTTATTTTCTTGCCAGCCAGATGAGACAGTGACCCTCAGTGCTTTGAAGACTGCAGCATGTATCTCTAACTGACAGGTAGTGGGTCAGGAAGGCAGTGGAAGAGTGGAAGGGAGGGAGGATATTGGGCTCCCCCCACCGCCTTACGGGGACTTTTCTTTCAGAGTGTTGATTGAAATTGGTTGCTCCTTTCTTTCCCTTCCCATTTCTTTCTTTCTCTCCTTTCTGTCTCATACCTCCAAATGAATTGCGGATGTTCTATTATTTATATAACCCCCAATCTTTAGCACACTAATGCAGAAGCAAGTGCTAGTTGGTGCAGATTTAGCCCAGCAGAGTGACACATTTTATTATGGTAGATGCATTTGCAGATTGCTATCCATGTCGTCAGGAACCATACTCTATCTTCATGGACTGCAGCTGACAAATGTCATAATACATTCATTAGCTTTTAAAATGCCACAGGGCTCTTTGTTGTTTTACAATCAATGAGACAATAATAGTCACAGTACAGTGCACAGTTGCAGGCACCAAAAGCCTACAACACTGAGGCCAATACTTGTCTCCACGCTGGATTGTAGCCAGTGTGTTTAGGAGGTGTCAATATGTTCATTGCTAACTATTGCTTTGGCTTATATCAACTCTTCGATATGCATTCCCTGACACTAATTCCTGTTTGTGGTTCAAGGGATTTAAAATACTTGAAAGACATTCAATCTCCATCAGCTTTTCTCTTTTTCTCAATAAGTTACCAGGTATGTTATGATACATTATGTCCAACAATGCGCTGACCAGTTTCAGGCAATAAAGTCATTTAGCCTTTGCCATCAGATAAACTATTGAAAAGTGTGGCAATGCATCATTCATTTTCAATAAGGTAAGGCAGTTGAAAACAGATGCACTCTGCAAAATGCGGTTTGCAAGAGGTGCCTTGGTAACTAGGTAGTTCAGATCATGTGAAATTCCTTCACACCTTCAGTTTGTCATAGATTCAGAATCTCTTGTAAAAGAAAAAAAATTCACCCGTGCCACAATCCCAAATGGAATCACGCTTATTGAATTTGTCCACTGATTTTCTTAATGCAGTATTTTATTTCCTATTCTCTTTACCTTTTTAAGGGGAAGATCTGGTGCTAAGGCAGAATTACTCACAGTTTTTGTGGATATTTTCAGCAGCATCAAAATGATCCTATTTCAGTTAGACTTCAGTCTAGACACATTCACCTCATCAGGAACCATTGCATTCACTCTGGATTGTCCTTATATGTCCTACATGACATCACCACAACAGCTGTGCAGTAATTGTGATGCCATCTGTATGAATTGGCAACTCAAATGTGGCCCCTCAGAGAGGCATTGCTCTAATTTTCAGTTGCCACCACTGACTTCTAGTGGCATCATCTCGAAGCCAAATCCAATTTCTTACATACTATGATTCAAAAATGATCTTGATGCTTTAAATATAATGGTAATATTTTAACAAATATAATGGTAATAGGCAAGAGCTAGATGTATGGAGATCATTGAAGAAGCTTAAAGCTACCTACATTTTTTGCATGTTGCTCTTTACTGCCCAAATGAAAGACTTTGCTGCCTCTGTCAGAAAATGAAAGAGAAAATTAGCATGAGTGCATAGGAGTTTAAAGCCATTTCTGCACTAGACTGTTATAGCGCTATTATTTCATGTTCTTTTTTCTTTTTTTTGAATTCTCCTTTGATTGATTTGTTAAAACAAAAAGAAAAGAAAAAAGAAGAGAAAAACTTCAAACAAAGAATATATCTGTAAACAATTGTAAAACTAAAAAAAGCCAATTTTGAGTACAATGATAATAGAAAGAAAAAAAGAAGAAAAAATGAATAACAAAATTTTCACTTGCAACATAATTTCCATAGAATAAAATATAAATACATATCTAATAATCTTCCCTTATTTACACTTCTTATTTCATAGTCAGTTTTATCTAGCATTTACCAACAAAGTTTAACATCTATTTAGTATGTCAAAATAGAACTCTACCTCAACTACATGTTAAAGCTACGTCAAAAGGATTCTTATCTGTCAAAGTTTCAATATCCATTTTTTAATGTATATTTTTCGATGAGTGGTTATAACTCTATGATCTTAACTTCCCATTCATAGCTTTGATCCTATTTATACATATATCTCCATCTAGGCAAATAATAGTTTCTTTTAAAATATTAAGCTACCACGTCGTAACTTTTCTCTTCTACCATATAAACAAATTCTAAACCTTTATCTTATTCATTTAACCCAATCATGGCTGCTTTCCCCCAACTGGACTCCCAGAGAGCGGAGATTAAATTCCACTCTTTGTTAAATTGTTTTACGGATTTGTCCAATAATACAGTTGTCAATTTGTCTAATTTGCCTAAATCATATAACTTCCATAGCTACTCATGAATATCTGGGGCTTCTTTTTGTTTCCACCTTTTTGCAAATACCAGTCTAGCTGCTGTTACCATATAAATCATCATTTTTTATAATGAACTCTTTTTAAAATATTTGACATCAAATATATTTAACAAATATATTTCAGGATTCATTGGAAAGTTAATTTGAAGAGTTTTAGTAATACGATCATGCACATTCCTCCAATACTTCTTTGCTATATCACAACTACACCAAAGGTGGTACAGAATTCCTTTTTCAGAGTATTTCCAGCATGTATTTTTAGTATTCTTACTTATTTTAGCCATTTGTAGCAGTGTATAATACCATCTAAAATAAATTTTATAATAGTTCTCTCTTAAGCTGGCACTTTTTAAAATTTTTTGTATATCTTTCCACAAATTCTCCCAACTTTCCAATGAAATTGGATGTCCAATATTTTGTGCCCATTTTACCATGTTATCTTTGACAACTTCCTGTTTCATCTGTAAGGTTAATAACATTTTATATATTTTACCAATGAGGTGGTCTATACCAGGTTTTAACAATTTATCGAACTCTCTTTCCATAGACTCTATTCCAATCATTTTAGATCCATTTTAAATCTTTCTGCCAGTTGCTTCTGCAAAATCCAGTGTGTAGTAAATCCATACTTTAACATTTCCTCTTTGTTTTTCCAAACTATTTTGTCTCCCCGAATCTTTACCAAATCCAATGATTCAATTGAGGCCTTTCTCTCCTATAAAACACTTCATGTGTTGACATCCATAGTGGTAATTTTGAATAAAATTTGTTTTTATATAGAAGCCATGTTTTCAAAAGAGGTTTTCTTATAAAATGATTATTGAAATCTTTGTTCACTTTTACCTTTTCATACCACAAATTTGTATGCCAACCAAAGAATAGATCAGTCCCTTCCAAAGATAATAATCTTGTTTTTTTCTAGTTTAATCCAATCAATTAGCCAGCTGAGGCAACTGGAGTGATAGTACAATTTTAAATCAGGCAGTCCTAGAATCATAGAATCATAGAATCGTAGAAATGTAGAGTTGGAAGAGACCACAGGGGCCATCCAGTCCAACCCCCTGCCATGCAGGAACACCCTCAAAGCACTCCCCACAGATGGCCATCCAGCCTCTGCTTAAAAACCTCCAAAGAAGGAGACTCCACCACACTCTGAGGCAGCATATTCCACTGCCAGCCAGCCCTGATTGTCAGGAAGTTCTTCCTGAGGTTCAGGTAGAATCTCCTTTCCTGCAGCTTGAATCCATTGCTCCTTGTGCTAGTCTCTGGAGTAGCAGAAAACAAGCCCTCTCCTTCCTCTACATGGCATCCCTTCAAATATTTAAACATGGCTATCATGTCCCCTCTTAACCTTCTCTTCTGCAGACTAAACATACCCAGCTCTCTAAGTCTATCCTCATAGGGCATGGCTTCCAGGCCTCTCACCATTTTGGTTGCCTATTCCACCTCTGTCTGTCACATCTTTCAATATATTCCACTTTCTGTGTGGCTTTTTGCCATTCCAAATGAATTTTGGTAAGTCATTTTTCCATTGGTTAAATGGTACATAGTTCATAATCATGGGGAGATTTTGAAACAAAGAAACCACTCTAGGTAAGATATTCATTTTAATTGTCGCAATTCTCCCCATCATTGACAAATCAAGTTTCGACCATTTCTGAAGATCTTCTTTTACATTTAACCAGACTTTTTTGTAGTTGTTGTCATATAAATCAGTGTTATTCTTAGTAATATTAATTCCAAGGTATTTTACTTTTTTTGATATCTTAAACTGAGATACCTTTTCAAGTTCTATTTCTTCTTGTTTTGTCATGGAAAGTGAAATAACAGCGCTATAACAGTCTAGTGCAGAAATAGCCTAAGAGAGACAAGCTGCTCCAAACAGCAGCACAGGGAGTGCACTTGGACTGGTTGAGTTGATGTGAGTTGCGAGACAAAGTTTCCAGGAACAGGGGGTGTTTCTGGAACACATGAAACCAACTTAGGGATAAGATTTAGAACACTTGAGAAAAAATGGAGAAGGAAGGAAGGAAGGAACTGAGGGAGGGACTGAGGCAGTCTTCTGGGTATGTAAGCACATACTGGAGCCATGTGACATGCTGTGCTGTGCCTGTGTTGATAAGTGGATAAGAGTGTTAGAAAAATTCCAGCATTCTCTCTCTCACCATCTTGTTCTTAGAGCAAGTGGGCATAGCTAGCATAGGGCTTCCTTTCTCTTTTGTATGCCAAAGCTCCACCATTTGCCTTTTTGTCATTTAATTCCATGATAGTAAATACCTTTGGTGTTCAGGTGATCAGATCATGTGACCCAGGACAGTTGCTTGGGTCATCGATCTTATAAAAGAAAGAGACCCCCCCCCCTTCTCTCTCTCTTCTCCTCTATTAAAGAGAAGTCCAGGCAGGGAAGGACTGGTATTTCTCAGTTAACAAAGTAGATGCATTCCTGGGCTTTACTTCTTAATAACCCAAAATTTGGTACCAGCAGCAGAAACAACATGCAAAGAATAGGGATACCTTTCTACATCACAAAAAAGTAGAGCAGTTTATCATGTTTCGCCAAAATTTTTGTTCAAAACTAATCAAACTGTACATGTGAAATGAAATAATGAGGTCAGAAAAGCCTTGAAAAAGTAAACAAAAACATTTTGAACCTTCCAGAGTCCACTTGATTTTTTTTTCCAATATGGATCCCAGGATGATTTTTTTTTCTTTCACCATCTTCCACTTTTCTTATGATTTCCATTTTGGTGGTGAAACTCAAAAATCTATGCTTTTTAAAAATATCATGAGGGCAGCTGATGAGGCAGGATCATCTGCTTTCTTTGTCGTATTTCCTGTTCACTCATGCTCAGGCATTCTGGAGGCAGCTGATGTTTTACCTTGCCTGTTGCAGGCAGACACACACAGCTATAGCAGAATCAGCTAGAGCCCCCTTTCACCATCCTCCTATTGTTGATGTTGTAACAAAGCTTCCAGCTGGGTAATGAACAAAAAAGAAAGCAAGGATGTCGGTGGGTGTAAAATACTTAGTCAAAAGGAACTTCTCTGTCAGATGCTTTGTTAACTGAGGTACACCTCTGCACTTAGGCCTCCATCACATTACACTGTTATAGCGCTATTATTCCACTTTAACTGCGATGGCAACATTCTATGGAATTCTGGGGTTTATAGTTTATGAGACCCAAGAACTCTCTGGTTGAGAATTCTAAATGCTCCTCCCTAAACTGCAAACCTCAGGATTCCATATCACGAATTAAGGTGGACTAATAGCACTATAGCCATGTAGTGTGATAGGGCCCTTAGAATTATGATGATCAGAGATGGGAAGAAGCAGAGAACATTTTCCTGTATTTTCTAGTGGTACAGTAATAACAGTAACAGTGAAGTGTTAGTAAGAAGTATTTCATGAGTTGCGTTCTGAGCTCCAGTAATAAATGATGCTTTGTTGAATGATCAGAATAATGAGTAATATAACTTTGTAGTAATGTGCTTTCAAGTTGTTTTCAACTTTTGGCAGTCCTAAGGTCAACCTGTCATGGTTGTTGGAGGGCTGAGAGTGTGTGACATGCTCAAGATAACCCAGTGGGTTTTCACGGCCATGCGGGGAATTGAACCCTGATCTCCAAGGTCATAGTCCAATGCTCAAACCACTGCATCATGCTCGCTCTTGTAGTTCCCTTTAAAAAGTATATTCAAACTGCTGAGTATATTCACAGTAGGGTCTTTTTTTTTTTTTTTGGTGGGAAGGAGGAATTATTCTCACCTACTCACTCATTTAGCCTAAAAGAATTATAACCGTGACCCCCAAAACCGAAATTGTTGAAGATTTGGCTCAGACACAGTTCTGTTTGAGAAAAAGTTTCTGCCTTTCAGCTGCTAACATTTTTCCCCCCTGGATATTTGCAGTAATTGAAAGATGGGACTTAAGAAGGTAGCAACATACTGGGCTGATGGTGCCCTTGGAGTCTTTTCCTTTGACAGTGGGTACAATCTATCAGGCGCTACTGCTGTGCAAACCCTATTCATCAAGTGAATGGGTGATGCACCACAGCAGAACCCAGTGGGACTGTGCCCATGTGTAACAAAAGATACCTCCAGGGAGTATTTTGTTAACTTAACTTTCTGGCTATGCTTCACAGAAGACATTTTCAGAAATGGTTTTGCTGATATAACATAATCAGTGTAATTTACCGCTTTTCTTTATTCATTCTTTATTGCCAAGGGTGTTTTTCAGAAAGTGGAAACTCTGTTAACAGAGTTCATTAGTTCCTGATCTTTATTTTCTAGCTCGAATGCTAAGTTTGGTCTTGGCATCATCCTTTTAATGAAGGCCTATAGGAGCAATATTGAGTAATAAGTAGGCAAAAAGAACCTTCCACCAAGGTTCAGAAGCTCAGAAACTTAATATTACTAATAAAGGACACGAAAATGTAGAAACAAGTGCCTGTGGAAAATTCCTGCTGGAATGAGTTTTGTTCAGGGTGTAACAACAGCTTGAATTGAAAATTAATTTTACAGTTATCTTATAGATTTACGAATCACAGTAAGTTTCCTTCAGATGTTTTGCCATATTCAGATGTTTTGCCAAATGGGATTTACGTCTTTTAACATAGGACAATTGTGGTCTTCCAGGATGTTCTATATCTCTCATGATCTTTGACAATTGGCTGGCCTGGCAGGGGCTGATGGGAGTAGTAGCTCTAAGAGGGGCTGTTAGATTCCAGTTTCCCATTCCTGCTTAAAGAAAATTGGGCTATAAGGGCTACAAGTGGTGAAGACAGGCAACCTGCTGATTCTAATTCTAATTTTAACTGAAGGAACACTGTTATTGCCATATTTTCTGTTTATTCTCTTTTTTTGGTATAATTTTTATGGAAAAGTTTTCTAGATACATTAAAAAGTATAATTTAAGAAAAAAAGATACAGAAAGGAAGAAAAAGAAGGTAGATTAAGCACATGAAATATAAAGAAAAATATATGAAAATAGAAAAATGACTTCTGACTTTCTTCTCAGTGGCAATAAACAGAAGTATAATAATCTTCTTCTGATAAACCAACCCTATAATTCCCACCCACGCACTTCCCCTTTTTTTTTTTTGCAAAAAGTCAGCCAGGGGTTCCACATGCTTTAAAAGTTTCTAATCAATTTCTGCTAAGTAATTCAGTTTTAAAAGCCAGTCCTCTATAGTTGGTAATGTTGAATTCTATCTTTGTGCATGTAACAACTGTGCTTCTGTGTCATATATTGTCGTAATTTTCCATATTTCCTTTACAACTCTTCTTCCACAAGTCCCAAGAGAAAAAGTTCTGTTTTTTAATTGGGTTGTTGTTGTTGTTTGCCTTCAAGTCATTTCTGACTTATGGCAACCCTAAGGTGACCCTATCGTGGGGTTTTCTGAATACTCACCTTGTAAAATCCTTTGAATATAAATATGCACTTGAACCCAGAACTGATTAGCTTTTTTACATGTTTACCACATGTGATAAAATGACCTTTCATGCTATTCACTCATACTTTTTGTTTACTCTTTGATTCATGGTGCAATGGGTCTAGTTTTTTTTCCCCCCACTGCATTAATGTGAAAAGATAGCTGTTGGATTTTACTGGCAATTCTCAAGTGCACCATATAGATTTACAATGAGATGAAATGACTGTGAAAATGAAATAAGTAATTCTGTCTAGGTTGTCGGCGTGTCTTATATTCAGTAAGACCTGAATGCACAGACAGAAGTTTGGTCTTTGGTGCTGAAACAGTTAGTGTTTAAAGATGGGAAACAACTGGGATGCCTAAATGTGGCATGGGTGACACCAAAATACATGGAATCAGTGTTATCCTTTTGGCAACTTCACTGCAATAATTGAACTTTTAATACTTTGATGCATACAGTCTATGTGGTGAGTGGGCAAGTGAGTATGGAACTATACAATGATAAGAGTTGGATGGGATTCCAATGGCCATCAAGTCCAGTCCCCTACCAGCGCAGAAATAACAAGTAAAGCTTTTTTGAAAACCTTCCTGAGATCCCTATATAGCTGAGGGTATCTGAAAGACAGTTACCTCCTGTCTGTGTTTTGAGATCTTCTGGGGAAGCCCTGTTCTTACCACTCTCACAGGAACATCTGGTGGGAACACAGGAGAGGGACTTCTCAATATCTGCTTTCAGGCTTTGGATCTCCCTCCCTAGAGAGATACCATCCTTGCTGTCCTTTCATAAATTTGTTTGTTTGTTTGTTTCAACAGACCTTTAAGGGCTCACTGCTCAGAGGGACGGGGCTTTTCATGTGCTGTATTGTTTATTTTTGTTCTCCGCCTTCTCAATGGTTATGCTTTTTAACTGTTTTTTATTTTACTGATAATCTTTTTTTAAAAAAACTTTTGTATGATGTAATTATTTTGGCTGTATCTGCTTTTAGCTTTTGTAAGCTGAGTTTTGTTACTTTTGTTACTTTTGTAACCTGAGTTACGAACTGGCAAAAATTCAGGATAATAATGATAATCTAGTTCAATCTCGGCTTTAACTCCAACAAAGAGAGTCCATGACCCTCCAAGGCAAGTTATATTACAGTGAAACAGCTCTTACTGTCAGGAGTTTCTTCCTAAAGTTTATGCAGAATCTTTTTTCTTGGAATTTGAACTCATTGATTGGCTCCTGTCTTCTGGAGGAGAAGAAAACAAGCTCATGTAGTCTTCCACATGACAGCCGTACAGATATTGAAAAATGCTTATCATGTCACCTCTCAGTCTTCTTTCTGGAGGCCAAATATACTGAATGTCTTCAATGTTTCTCATAAGACTTGGTTTCTAGATCTTTTATCACTATCCTCTGAATAGCTGAGTGTATTGTCAATGTGTATGTTATATTCCATTCTTCATAGTGGCAATATCGATGTGCAAACAGATAAGTCGCAGCACATTTAAATATGCCATTATACAACGTTGTCATGATTGAAAAGTTGGGCTGTTAAAATGTTGCAGTGACATCTGAAAGATTCAGAATTTAGTCCTCAGGAAGCCAAGAAGCTTGCTGGGTGACCTTAAGCTTATCATTGTCCCTTGAGCTGACCTACCTTATAGGACTGTTGAGAGGACAAAATGGAAAGAGAGAGAACCACATGCTTGAATACTCATACTTTTCACTGGAGTTAACACTGGATCACTGGGGGAATCACTGGAGAAAAAGCTGTGATGTAGACATCACAGTAAAAATAACCATCCTGCCCAAACCAAACTTGTAATATACAGGAGTGTTGTACCATGAGAAGTCTTCTGCTGGTCCTTGTTCAAGAAGTCATAGAACAGCACAGATGTTCTTTTGCTCATGGTTCTTTGGTTCTACATCTATCATTTTGACACAGTTGTGTTGCTTTCTGCAGCCATGAAGAAGCTGGCTTGGTAAGAATGCTTTGTTTCTCATGTGGCAATCTGCAGCTTCTGCTTCTTTCTGCATTTCCCATGAAGAACTGTATCCAAAAGAAATATGAGGCATACATAACCATGATATTTCCATGAAATCTGGAGGTGAAAAACTATGGCATGGACTCCATAGCTAGGTTTTCCAGACACATTTCTTCTTCAGAACTTCATAGCAGAAATTTTGAAGACAGTTTATGTAGTGTCAAGAAGTAGTTGGTATTGATATAAGAGTGCACAATGAATGCACAGAGTGAATGAAGGAGAAGCGTAAGTGGATTTATAGGTTACATTCATTAAATATCTTGCTGTGATATGTTTAATGTGAGAGCATAAGTGGCATGTCCCAGGCTGTCCATGTATGTGAACAGGCACTGGTGATGAAACATATGCATACCTCTCCATCAGAATGGGGCTAGAGTCAGAGTTACGTGGTGGGTGGGAACTACCTTGAGTTGTTTTTCTAGAGACTGAGAACTTCTTGCAGCAAACTGAATTGCTGACGATGTAAGACAGTTCTGTGACTTCTTCTTGCCAGAAGAATGAGATAATTGTAATATACACCCCTGGCATCATGTGCAGTGTCGTTGAAGGAATTATGACACTGTTTCATGCACCAGCCACCACCACAAGCAAGCATACATTTGTGCATTCGTGCACGCATAGACACACAGGCCTGTTCAACACTTACATAATCACTAAGTATCTCCTATTGATCTAGAATTTTCTTGATCACTGTGGGAATGAGGAGGAGCTCTTGGCCAGGCACATATATATCTAACAAAACATTTTATCCTTCTACTTGTGCTTTGCATATTGTTTCTTTCTTCATCCTTCATGCGAATATTGCATCTGTAGAACCTGATGGAATCTTCTCAAAAGCTCAAGAAATGAGAAGGCAGCAGCCCCCTTTCTATTTCCCTAACAGCTTTTCCAACATCCTTAGGTGATGAACAGACCCAGCAACTTGGAGAAGCAGGAGATAATGATTTCCTCCTGGAGAACCATTATGTGAAACCTAGTACTCATCTCCTTCTTTTTTGTGTAGGTAGCATTTTGCTGAAGATAATTTGCACTTCAGAATCTTTTAGCAGCCAAATGGTGGCATACCATCAAAGCATTCATAGTTCTGCATCTGTGAATCTAACGAGAACCTGGTTGGCAGGCTGATCTTGTATCACAGAGGGAGTATGCTGCTGATGTACACATCATTGGGCATGAAACTCAGTAAAATTGGTGGCCTTCCTTTCTTCCATAATAAGCAGAGTTTGGGACTGTAAGCTGAATCAGCATTGCTTCTTCTGCTTGGGAGAAGGTACCTATTCTCTGTACTTCCTCTTTAGTTAGATCTCATCTGCTTTTAAACATGTCCTCTATTCTCCTGTCTTTTATTCCATGTTTTGTCTTCTTAATCGGCTCTAGTTGCAACATCACAGTGCTTGGAAATATTTACAAATAAGAAACTATGCAATTGACATGTAGAGTACAATTACATGTTTTTTTTACATTTTACATTTTTTGTAATGTAAAGTAATTCTACTTTACAAAAGTTATGCTTTAGTTATACTTTACATTATACTGTTTACATTTGTTTTGCTTTACATTATTTGGAAAAGGAACTAACCACAAGAAATGAGTATTCATAATTTTGTTGTTGTTGTGTGCCTTCAAATCTTCTGACTTAATATGACTGTAAGGTGAACCTAACTTGGGGTTTTCTGGGGGTTGAGGGTTTGATGTGACCAAGGTCACCTAGTGGGTTTTCATAGCTGAGTGGTCTCCAGGATCATAGTCCAATACTCAAGCACCGTCCTGGCTCTAGTGATTTATAATTTGTGTCTTTTCCCAATACTAAGGATATAACTACATCACATTATTGTTGTAACATCACAGGCAATAACATCACTCTTTTTGTGGTGCAATTGATCATTTTTGTTATTTTTATAGTTACAGCTTCACTAAATACTAGTGGAAGAGGTGTATCTCATGGCTTAGCTACTGGGTTGTGTTTTGCCTCATGTCTTGTGGTGGATGATGATGTCATGAAAGAAGGGGACAGAGGGAGAATTTGTATTATATTACTGTCAGTGGCTTCTAGCACTCATACTTTTTAATAAGTGAACCAAGCATACAGAAGTGTTTTTGGAAGTATCTAAAAAACAAAAATCAACTAAAAGCAGTTATTTTACTTACTTTTAAGAAATGACAAGGTTAAAAATTATGTACTTTGGAAACACTGGGCAGCTACGGGGGGTATGGGAACAATATATTTAGTTTTTTAAAAGTAATCTTTAGTGGCGGAGCTTGGAAGATGTGGAACGTGGGTGGGAGGGGCAGGGCTCCAGCACAAGAGGCATGGCCACTCTTCATGGGGGCATGGCTGCGGTGCCTGGGGGCATGGCCAGGGCACGCAGGAGTGTGGCTGCAGGCTGGGATGCCCCAAAAACATTGCTGCCCGGGGCGAATCCCCCCTGCCCCCAAATTCCTACGCGACTGGTAATCTTTCTAGTTGCACTGATGTTCCCAGCATATTTTTCTCTACAGACCAGCCTCTTTCCTTATTTTCAGGCATGTGGAAAACCTTTGACTGAGGTTTTCCCTGGAAAGCAGATGCCAGCTGTCTCAGTGTTTCAAACACCAGCAAGCTCTGAGTCAGACAGCAAAGTACACCTTTTGAACAGATGTTGCTGCAGCCTCTGTATAAGAATTTTTTCCTTTTGCAGCTGCATTGGGCCCTTCCCAATTCATAGCCTCCTATTAACTGATGGTGCCATTTAGCTTTAGGAAGGCTCTGAAATGGTATTTTACACTGAGTGGATCTTCAAGGCCCAGGTCTTATAGAAGAATGCTACAATGCCAGCATTGAAAGAAGAATTCAAAGTAATGTATAATGTCCTTTGGTAATTCATGCACTAGTTGCATATGCTGGAAAAAAATGCTGCAAAAGCCTTTTCTTTATGTGAATAGTAAAACGAAAAAATCTATGCAATTGAAGTTCTTTCACTGATATTAAATGCTTAATACACTAAGTAGCAGGTGCCAATAAAGAGGGGTTTAAAACTTGATGGAGGTTATTCAGCATTTTAAATAGCACATGGAATTGTCAATGATTTTTAAAACGATCTGTGGCTATTTTTGCACTGGCATATTCAATGATTTTTAAAAAGGTGCACTTGTTATCTTTCCCTCCTCCCCATTTGTACTTTTAATGGTTGCATGATTGCAGGACACTTAACAAACGTGGAGCTATATACCATTGCAAAGCTGTAGCTATTGAATTTTGTGTATTATTGCCAGAAAAAAAAGCAGTGGCATGGTTGTAAGACATTTAGCAAACATGGAGCTGTAGTCCATGGCAAACCTGTACTTGTTAAATGTTTGCATTTTATGCCTATGCTGAAGATAATTAAGTATTGCAGAAAAATGTAACAGCCTTATCAGTACAAGTAATGAGGGAGAGGGAAGTTGATGTTGTTATACACAACTGGCAGTCAAATTTTCATTTTTTTAATAAAAAGATTTTGTGTGTGCTTCAATTCCTGTCATCTTCCCCTAGCATGACCATGGGCCCAGGAACACCTATGTTGCTATGAACTATTAACTAACATAATGATCTGCTCCAGACAAGACAAGCCTCCTGTTTTTTGTTCTCAGCTATTTGTGTGTGTTTTCAGAAAAGTCCTTTTGTCCTTAAAGCAAACGCTGCCCTTAAAATGATTTTAGCAGCCCATCCCCCCCTCTCTAAAACTGGGAGATCAAAAATACTGAAGGCAAAGAATATCCAATATCCACCACCATCCTGGGATTTTGAGGGAGAGAGTGATTATTTTGGGGGTAGAAAATTTTTTTTGATACAGTAGCTTAGACAGAGCCAGATGTAGTGGTCTGAGTATTGGACTATGACACTGGAGAATAGGTTTCAAATCCCCACTCAGCCATGGAAACCCACGGGGTGACTTTGGGCAGGTCATACCCTCTCAGCGGCAAAGGAAGACAAAGGCAAACCCCCTCTGAACAAATTTTGCCAAGAGAACCCCGTGATAGTTTTGCTTTAGGGTCAGCATAAGTTGGAAATGACTTGAAGGCACACAGCAACAGCAAACAGTACTAAGGGGGAAAGGTGACCAAGAGTAACTAGTAGAGAATAGAGGCAAGAGGGCCACTAGCTGTATACTTGCCCCACCTCAGAATATGTAAAGGGATGAGGCAGGTCTGTGAGATGCAACCTGATATGTCTTTCAAAAAGTTTCTCTCTCTCTCTTTCTCTCTCTGAAATCCTACAAAATGGGGCCTCCTGAGTGCCTGGTGTCAGGGACCCATATTATTGAACACATCTCCCTCACATTTGGATCTCATTTTGAGGTGATCCAGTTAACCTTATACAGAAAATGCTGGTACTGTGTGAAGAAGGTCAAAGCAGACAATATATCTAGCATGTTTGTAGAAGATGTCCCCACTCAAATTACCATAATGTTTTACTATCCTCACCTACGTATCTTGCATTTACCATTTATTGTTCACTGGAAGGTAAACATGAGCTTCATTTACAAATCTGATTTCTGGGGCACTTTGTTGTTATGTACCTTCAAGTCATTTCCAATTTATGGTGACCCTAGGACAAAACGATCGTGGGTTTCTCGGGCTCAGAGTGTGTGACATGCCCAAGGACACCCAGTGGGTTTTCACAGCCGAGTAGGGAATTGAACCCTGGTCTCCAACGACATAGTTCAATGCTCAAACCACTACACTACGCTGGTTCTCTTACTGAGGACAAAATCCTGTTGTGTGTGTTAAAATCGGTTTGCTGCAGGGAATACATATTGTCTGTAACCTCTCATTCAATCTGATGCCTCAGTAGTCTTATGATACCTCCATGGGAGCATCTGCTGCTAATCCTTCATCGCAATCATGCATACAGACATACAGGAAGTATTTTCCTGAATGCTAAAAGCATGAATTCCGCCACACCTCAAGTCTCTCTGCCCAGTAACCACACTAGGCTATAGGGTAAATGAGTGGAAGCTAACATGGAACCAGAAAAGCAGATGTTGCCATTGGACTATCAAGTTTGTAATATTTCAGTGTGCACTGATTCACTCATGCAGATGTGCTGTTCCTGAGTTCTGACTGTGCCCTTTCAGAGCTTTTGTGGTACTGTCATGGTAAAAGCTTCCAAAGTACACATTAGCCTCTAGCATAATAACACCACTTCATTCCTTTCCTCCATTTTCAGCTTATGACACCTTGACAAAATAAATACTGTTTATTAGTCAGATAATTGTGTTGACATTTATCTGAATATTTTAGCAACAAAAGGCTTCAGTTCATAATAGGCACTGCAACCTTTTAACCCATATATTGAATATTCAAACTGTTACAAGGAAACTGAAAAAGAACAAAGGACCACAATTGCTGCTAACTGGACTGCCTTGTGTTAGCAAATTAAAGTCCTTGTAAAAAGGACTTGAATGCCTGTCAAAATGACTTAGACTAGTTGGCATCCTGTAACTTTGAACCTATGCTTTGGTTAGAAGACCATAACTATGAGCAATTTTTGAAAGTCATATTAACATAGCATGATGATGGTTTGTCTGACCTCATTTGTGAGTGTTAAAATCTGTATCACACCCATATTTGAAGTGGGTGACTCAAGACCCTCTTTGGACTTGTGTTACCATTATTTTGCCTTTGAACATATCCTGATCTTCCATCGGTTTTTGTTCTGATGTCCATGAAGTCACTATTGTGAGCCCAGATAGGAGAACATTATGCTATTTCTTTTAACCTCATTCTATAAAAGGAAACTACTCTTTTGTGACAGTGAGGACCACATCAGATCTGTGCTCTGTTTTATATCCTCCAGTTACCTGACTGACTCTGATACTTCATGGAACTTAATGCAGTTGTTTAGACCAACGGCGGAGCTTGGAGTGTGTAGAGGGGTGGCGGGGCCACTGTGCCTGGGGGCATGGCTGAGGTGCATGGGGGCATGGCCAGGGTACGCAGGGGCTTGGCCAGAACACACAAGGGCATGGATACAGACTAGGACACCCCAAAAACATGGCCGCCCAGGGCGAATCGTCCCCATCTCCCCCACCTCCCTACGCGACTGGTTTAGACAAAGTCAGTCACCTCCTCTCAGAAGGATACTTTAGTCCTCTGTTATATGGAGAATATTTGGATCTGTTGGCTTTCATCCTGCGCAAAGCTAGCATTTAAGCTAAAGAATTAAGGAAATATTTGGAAAACAATATCAAGGCTTAAACATATCTGTTTAAGCCCCTTTTTAAAAAGTGTGAGTGTGTATACTCCATAAATAAATTGTAAATCAAACTGCAACCCTAAAACAGGCTTTCCCATAAACACACACACACACACACACACACACCACCTACTGCTACACTAAATGTTAATATTAATAACTTTTCATGCTTTTTCTTAGTGTGCAAATGCAGCAGTTAAAATGGTAATCTTTGTAACAGTAGTTTTAGACATTTTGCTAATATTTATACTGTTCAGAGCCAAGGTTGGAAATGCCTAGAGGAGTGTTTACTCTAACACATTCAGCACTTGTGTTTTGTTGTTGTTGTTGTTGTTAGTTCATTGGCACGCAAAGTGCTTCACAGAGGATGGGTTGCTGTGCCAAGGAGTTGATAACCTGAAGTGTGAAACAGCAGAAATAACAGCAGCGGAAAATGGGGAAAAAGCAATGCATATTTGTATGTTTGTTTCAGTGGCACAAGCCAATATATAAAAATATAGGAACATAAGAAGCTGCCTCGTATCTAGTCAGATCATTGGTCCATTTAGCTGAATGTTCCCAACTCTGACTGGCAGTGATGGCTTTCCAATGTTTCAGGCAGGGTTCTGGAGATCTCTGGCATTATTCTCTGGTGATCGCCTCCCATCTTGCTTAGTTTCTGCAATCAGATGAGTCCATGGTATGGGGCAGTACAGCAAACAGAAGACCTGTAATCTAAAAGCAGATTCCTTTGTCTCAACTATTGTTAACACCAAGCCATTCTAAAATGCAAACAATCCTAACAGTGCCCTTTAAGACCCCTGGAATCTTTGAGCCACCCTAGTCCAGCTGCCAAAACTCAAAGCAGAGATGCTTTCTGACAATGGGAAAGAAAAATGTGTGCTCTAGCCTTGGAAATACATAGCAAGTCAGGCAGGTCACTGAAGTTCTCTTAATTTCAAAATACTGGAGGCTATTGCAGTGATGTATTTCAGTCTTTTACTCCAATCTCAAGTCAAGTCTCAAGTGCCTACCTTCAAGTCGGAAGTCGAGTCTCAAATCCTTACAAGATACTTTCAAGTCAAGTCTCAAGTGTGGAGGTGGTGGTAGGGTGTATAGGGAGGGTCAGTGGGTTTACAAGGGTCTGCAGCTTCTGAGGGGAGGGGGTAGGGAAATCCTTACTCTCTCTTCCCCAAGCTGGAGGTTTTTTGGAAGTGAGGAATAGGATCCTTCTTACTCCCTATTACTGAAGCCTCGAAAAGCTTTAGAAGGAAGGATCCTTCCTCCTCAGGCCTGTTGCCTAACACGTTTGCTGTTCCTCTCGGAGAAAAGTGCCCTGCACACTGACACAACTCTTGCCTTCTGCTGTTAGAAAAAGTTGTAGAAGGCTCCTCTGATACGCAGCAGGGACAGAATGCCAAGGAGACCTTAAGCCTCCCTTGAGCCCGTTGCCTAACTTGTTTGCTGTTCCCCTCTAAGAAATGCACCCACACTTCAGGCTTGAGACAGATCATCACAGGACCAGTAGGCAAAAAGAGATGGAAGTGTTTTTCAAAGTCATAAAGTTTCTGGATGAATGGATTACATTACTGAACCAAGGGCAGCAAGTCAGTTACTAAAAATATAGAAGTCATGAGTCACATTAAGTCAATGTGTCATTTATTGCTGAGTCGAGTCCAAGTCAAGTCACTGAAGCAACTTGAGTCTGAGTCGATCGACTCAAGTCTACATCACTGGGATATTGTTTCTTTCACATCACATGGATGTGAGTTGTAGTAATTATCTGAATTAAATCAAAGTGGCAAGGCTGCCAGTTTTAAAACACCTTGCTCTTGATCAGCAACACTTCCATGGCTCAAGTTCCTCAGTGATACTGCTGGTCTTTTTTAAAAAAATAATCCTGAGAGGCACCCGCTCTCTTAGCCTATACCAGAAACACAAAAAGAAAACATAGAACAGAGCAATTTTACTGTAGTAGAGTCTTTGTTGTGTCATTTTGTGTGAGTCTGTAGTTGTGTGATTTTCCACACAACAATACAAAGTCAATGAAAGGTGATGCTAAGATAACTCTGTCCTCCTTTTGAGATGCAACAAGATTTGTTTAAGAGTTTTGCTCACTTGGAGTGTATCAGATAATTTTTTAATAATTACTTCCCTCTCCCTCCCTCCCTTGCGTATTGTTGTTGTGTGCCTTCAAGTCGTTTCTGACTTATGACAACCCTAAGGTGAACCTATCACAGGGTTTTCTGGGGGCTGAGAGTGTTTGATCACCTGGTGTGTTTCCATGACCAAACCTGGGCCTTTTCTGCACTAGGCTGTTATAGCGCTGTGATTCCACTTTCAACCTCCTATGGAATCCTGGGGCTTGCAGTTTCGGGAGGGGCCACCAAACTACAAATCCCAGGATTCCATAGGAGGTTGAAAGTGCAATCATAGTGCTATAACAGCCTAGTGCGGAAATGGGTCAGGAACTGAACTGTGGTCTCCAGACTTGTAGTCCAATGCTCAAACCACTACACTGCTCATTATATTAAATAGGCAGCATGCCCATTTTGGATCATTTCTTTTTATTTTGCTTCCCAATAAGCATGTGCTGCCTCAGTCCATTTCAGGGCCATCACACACAACTGAGGAAGGTTTCAAACTTATACCTGCCAGCTTTTTCTAAAATCCACACTCTCCCCCACTGACATGGGAGCTAAAAGCAGAGTAGGAGAATAACACTGGCACCGATGTGATGCAGTGTTTAAAATGTTGTACTTAGAAAGCCACGTTTTAGTGCTCACAGAGCTGTAAAACACAGTGGATGACTTAGCGCCAACCACTCTCTCACAGCCTGATTCTACCCCCTCACAGGGGTGTTGTGAGGATAAAGTGAGAAGTAGAATAGCCATGCACATTGCCTCATGCTCATTGAAAAAAATGTGGGATATGAATGTAGTCAACAAATAAATATATAACGTTTGTTACCACTGTATGCTGTCATGTTGGCTTTGATTTATGTCAATCCTGCAAATGACAGACCTCCAGAGATCTGAGATCTGAGATCTTGCAAAGTCAGAGTCAATCCATCTGTCATGTCATCTTTTTCTTTACATTCTGCCTTCAACTGTTCCCAGCATTATACTCTCTTCCAATAAGTCATCTCTCCTGATGATGTGTCCAAAGTACAATATCCCTGATGTAGTTTAATTCTATGCAAAAACACTTCTAACTAAGGGCAAATTGCTCACAGGCAGAGTTCTTATGAGTTACAGAATTTTAGATGCCAGAATGTGGAAAGTTCTTTGCATGGTATCTTGAACAGCTATTGTCAGTACAAGATCATGTACAGTTAGATGGACCAGTCATCCAACTCTGCATAAGCCAGACTTACGTTTTTCACTGCAGGATGACGGAGGGCTTATGTGAATGTGTTCCCTTTTATGCTGTTTCACCTGTTTCTCAAGGAATAATGTCCAGAAATCAGAGCCTCAAAATGTTTTTCTCTTGGACTCCAACATGCAGAATTCCTTATTCTGCATACATTATAGCCATGCTGTTTGGGCATTGTAGTCCAAATAATTAACTTTTCTAAGCTGCTAGAAGGACTTTTTATCTTACTAACACAAAAGTAGAGTACTAGTTGACATACTTGGATCTTTCAGCCAGAGTAGAAAGATAGTTAAGTATAAGGTGGCATATAAACCTAATAATGAACTGCTTGTTTCAAATTTCAGCAAGTCACCAGGGAAATAAAATCCTCCAAAGGTTTTGACTGCAGGCATATTATACCTGTAATGTATTTGTGAAAGAAATCTCATTCTTTTGCAGTTTGAAAAATCTTTGCAGTATCACAAGTGCACTTTGCTACTGATGTAAGACCTAATTTTCTTCACATTATAATATGTAACTTTCCCATTAATGTATTTAATTGTACAGGGTGCTGGAAGGGGAGTAATCAATACGATTTTAAATAAGGCCAAATGAGAATAGAGTTCGAGAGTTTTGACAGTTCATAGTTAAAAATATTGATGGCAAGCAAGTTGGAAGCTTGATAGGAAACCAAAGCTATAAAAGTTTCAATTAGTGGGAACATAATTACAAAGAACTGTTTAATAATAAGGACTACATCACATTAGGGCTGGGCAGCCTTCAAGCTTATGGGTCTACTTGGTGTTTTACCTTGAGTCTCAAGACTGCCCAACCAGAGCAACTTTCAAAGGATGTATGCTTGGATTATGGAATTCTGAGCCCAGAAATTCATTCTGAGTTTCAAAACTAAATAACACTCATTGAGTATTCCTCATTGTAGAAGTATTTGGGGGGGGGGGGTGTCCCAAAAGATCAATATCTGCCTTCTAAAGGGGTATATTGTTTGAAGTTTTTTTCTTCAACTTTGATTTGAAAAATAGGAGCCAAAATCCACTAAGTCAGTTATAAATGTGTAAATGCCTTAGTTATGTAGTTACTTAGTGTCTTCCATTCCAAACCTCCCCCAATCCCTGCTTGCTGGTCATGACCCCCTCTTGTGAGTGGTCTCCATTGTGACAGGCAGAACCAGGGCCCCTCTCACAGTTCCCCCTCATACTGGAGACTGCTCTCAGGAGGGGGTAGGGACATCAGTCAGCTGCTTCCTGATCAACAGGGGAACAGACCCCTGTCGCTCTCAGCAGCTGCTGTCCAGTAAGAGAGGACTGGGAAAGTAAGTCAATGTGCTGTTCGGTGGGTTCAATGTGGTAACTTATCAATTCTTAAGGGAAAACATCCAGACAGAAATGAAGAAAATAAAAAGAATTGAGGCTTATTTTATAACAAATAAATGCCTAGTTTTATATTGGTTCCACACACAGTAACAATTCTCCCTAAACTCTCTCCCAGACCAATCTGTCTCCACTCTAAAAATGCCTGTTCAGATCTCCTCCATTCCCCTCTTCCTAACTGGCTCTATCTCTATCTCTTATTGGCCATATCTGATTGTTTTTAACTGACAAAGATCTAGGTTATATGGAGGCTTTCCTCCATAGTCTTCACCCTGCAGCATTGCAAGAGCTGCACTTGGCTGGCTGCAGCCAGGCTTGCCCAACTTGTCACTCCACAGGTGTGTTTATGAAAGCACTAAACCATCCAGTCATTTTGTATGTCTCATGTCTCTGATGGATGTGGGACTGAAAGAAAGCCTTCCATCCAAGGATTTAAAATCTCTAGCAGGCTCATATAGGTAGACATAGGCCATATCTGCACTATATTGTTATAGTGCTATTATTCTACTTTCAATATCCTATGGAAACCTGCAGTTTGCAGTTTAAAAAGGGGCCTTTAGAATTCTCAACCAGAGAGCTCTTTGGCCTCAGTAAACTACAAACCCCAGAATTCCACAGGAGGTTGAAAGTGGAATAATAGCACTATAAAAGTGTAGTGAGGAAATGGCCACAGTCTTTCAGATCACCTAGACTTAAAGCGGTACAGGCTTGCTTTTTGGAGATATCTACAGTCAACTAGGGTTGGCCCAAGACATTTTTTTTACTTGATATGGAACAGCAAATGGTGCCTGTATGTGTGTGCATACACACACAGATGCCCATGCCAAGGTACATAACACACACAGCTGACTAAATTGTTTTGGGATGAGAAGCAGACACAATCTCATAAATATCTCTCCCTTGTCCCTGGCAGTACAAATACAATAACAGCTAAGTAAATGGCAAACAGTTTGCTGCCCTTTCATGGCCCCCTAGAGCAATAGTCCTCATCCTTTACTTTCTAGATGTTTTGAACTTCAGGTCCTACAAGGCCCAGTGAGCATGGGCCACAGTGAAGAATTCTGGGAGTTAAAGTCCAAAACAAATGGACAGCTAAGAGCTGAGAACCACTACCATAGAAGCTGCTACCTAAACCAGCTACCTCACTCTACTTAATGGTAGGGCTGGCTCTGTGCTTAAAATATGGACATCTAGTGAGGAAGTTGCGTGGTACCAGGGCTCAAGCCTGTGGCACAAGCCCATGGCATAAGTGCACCACCACATTTGCTCACGGAACCCCTTTCAGATGAGTAACACATGAAGAGGCTCATATCTCACGTCACCCTTTCGGCAAGGATCAGGTGCGTGGAAAGCTGTAGGAGTGACAAATAAAAATGTTGTCAGATCTCCAAGATGAGATAACCTGAATGCTTCTTGCTTCTTTCAGTGAAATAAGGTTAGCATTCAGTTCCACATCCCTTCACAGCAAAAATTCAGTTTCTCTCTCTCTCTCTCTTTAAACCAAGCTATCTGACTGAGGAACCTACTGTTTTTTCCTTTTCATGTAAATTACTCTTTTATCCTGTTACAGTATCTGGCAGGGAAAAAATGAGGCTCATAATTTGGAAAACAAATTCAGAGGAAGTGCAAGTTTGTTAGAGATTTCTGTGCTGATAAAAAGAAAACCTCACATTTGAAATTATTATGAGAAGTAAGAAGCAGCAGGAATACTTCAGTCCTGTCACAGGCAGCTTACACAGCATTAAATGGTTTCCATGAGGGGCAGAAAGGATCATCAGCAATTAATTGCTAGAGAGGGAAGGCACAAATGCATGAAGAAAATGTTCGTGCATTTGCGATACCTAGTGACTGATTCCATACGTGTAAAGAAAGGCACTGGTTACTGTTCAGTAAAGGCTGTGCCATTTATGATAAAACTCCCAATATAACTGAATGCTGTAAGAATTTTCAACCTTTATCCAATCTTGCAATATATTCTTATCAGACATAAGATCCATGTACCATATACAAAAAGAACCATATAAGGTTCTAAGACCACTATATTATACAAAAAACTATTATTGGTAATAGTCAGTCAACAGACAATGGTATACAAAAAGCTATTTAGATATAATGGTGGATATACTTAGATAAAGTATCTAAATTGAGATAAATCTAAATAAATAAATAAATCTAGATAAATCTAAATAAAGATAAATAGATAAATCTAGGTAAAGATAAAGTATTTAGATAAAGTAAAGAAATTGACATTATATCCATTCCAGAGATCTTTAAGCAGGGCATTTTGACTGGATTGGTCTTTGTCAGTCCATGTTTTTCTTGGATGTATGTGGTATGGATCCTCCTTTCTTATTCAGTACTATGTGATCAATTGATTGATTGGTATAAATAGTAATGTTTGTTTGTTTGTTTGTTTGTTTATTATCCCTCCCATGGGTAGTAGATTCTTTAGAACTGAGAGGGGAGAGTTTCTAGTTTTTCTGTCAGTACAGGCTGTGTGGCATTGTCGATGCTAACCTTTAACATAAGGGAACAGCTGGGGTGGGATTCAAAGGAAAGTGCTGGGAGGCTGATGTCACTATTCCCCCAGAAAGCTTTGGGTAAGGTGATTCCTTCATTTTTTCCTAACTGATGGATCAGCCCTGTTCCTCTGTACTGTAGCCTCACGTATTCCAGGACTAAGCCCAGCCATTGACAAATTCCACAATTCATCCTGTAGATGTCTGCTGCTGAATTCATTCTGGCTTCCTACCAGGGAAATGGGTAGAGTGCAGGTATGTAGCCTTTGCATGTTGTGGTGATGAGAAAGACAATGCTTCTAAATAGTATGGAAACTACTAAGAAAGGAGTTGATTTCAAAACAAGTATCATACTGTCATTGTCTATGACGATGGTTTGCCTCCAGTTTGAGTTTTTATCATGCTCTCATCCTGCCACATTTGGTGAATTTTATGAGGGTGTAAGAGAATGTTGTCCTTCACTTAACCACCTCCTCTTTTTTTTTTTTTCCACTGCTTCTTCCATTGTGTTTCTTTCTGTGGAAGAAATCTGTTAAGGAAAAAAAAGATGATATAGCTGCATACTGCCTTCTCATTCCTAGCATGAGGGAAAATCCTTTGCAAAACACCCTAAATTTGCCATTTGTGCACATGTATCGTGTAGAATTTACACTATCTAAAATTCTAAGTGCAACATCTCTGAAAAATATTGTGGCACTGTAAAAATACAAGTAAAACGATCAGGAAAAGAAGGCACTTTACTTGCTTTCCCATATTTCAGGGCCCAGATGTGTATCTAGGGTAGGGCAAGCAGGACATGTGCCCGGAGCACCAATACTGGGGGAGGGGGGGCGCAAACAAGTGTGCATGTAGGGGTGGGGGTAGGGATAAGAAGATAGGGGCACAACTTCCATGGTTGCCCTAGGCGCTGTTTACACTGGATACACCACCATCAGGGCCCGGACTCAAGTCTCGGGGCCTGACCTCCCTTCTCTGGTCCTCAGGGCTGAGAGAAAGAATCTCAAGGTGACAACACTGCCTTGAAAAGTTTGTGCATATCTGTTTTACCCTATTTGTCAGATTTGGTGTTTTCTATCTGAATGGTAACTGAGAATAATGTTTGATGTATTGTGCTTAATCACATCACCAGAGGCTCCCCTTATAACATCCAAAAAAAGGGGGGGGCACAGGTTTGAGGTCTGGGCTCCAAAATTTTAGGACCTGGACAGTCCTGACTTCGCAACTCTGATTCTGTCCATGAAGAAAGAATTTAGGGAGGTTTGTTTGTGTGTGTGTTTGTTTTACTTAGAAATGGCAATTAGGAAGACAAAGCAGCAAAGATGTAAAACCCTATAATACTTCTGAATTCCCTAGAACTCTGCTGGGTAAAGAGGACTGAAATGGGTGGACCTTTATTGGTTCGATGCAGTGCAAAGAAAGTAGAAAAACTGTATATCAAAAAAATCCACTTGTTTGCCAAGCAGCCAGTTCATTTGACTGCCAAGCAAAAGTGTCCCTTATTACAAAGATGCCCATCTTGAAAGCACTTCCTTACAAACAACGGCTGTGATGATTTGGACTAGTAGCAGTGTTAAGATTTATATTTGGTGAAGAGTTGGCTTCTTGAGGCAGCAATTATATGTTTCTCTTAAAAAATATGTGAAAGCATCCCAATGGAGAGAGTGATTTTTATGCTTTGCTCTTTCAAGAACTCATTCAAAGAGCTAATTAAAACCCATCATTTAAATAATCCCTGTATATGTTCATTAAGCACAGCCCTCTGCAGAACATTTCTGAATGCCTGCCAGCAAATAAATGGAAAGAACAGATGTTTAATGCAAAAGGTTATGCTTTCATTATGCTGCTTGAAACAACCAGCAACTTTTCTCCCCTATTGTTTTTGAGAAGCATTTATTATGCTAGGTTTTAATAATACTAATGCCAACAATATTGAAAGATAGTTTCTTGAGTCATCCAGTGCAGGGATTTTCAAATTTGCTACCTTTATCCAGAGCTGGAAA
Source organism: Cyclura pinguis (assembly GCA_030412105.1). NCBI lineage: Eukaryota > Metazoa > Chordata > Lepidosauria > Squamata > Iguanidae > Cyclura > Cyclura pinguis. The sequence goes on along the minus strand of CM059599.1, from coordinate 225,719,868 downwards.
GGAAAATGGTTGGATTTGCATTTCCATTCCAAAATACCCATTTTGCACCTTCCAAGACTGCCAGAGGAGTGGAATGCATTCATATATTTGCAAGGCTCCCAATGCTTTTCAAGAGGGGAACATGTGCACAAAACACGAACACATTCAAATATCTGGATGAGGGAAAAAAGCAGACTTACATTAGAAAATGGAATACAAACATCATAGTCAATGGAAGAATGTGTACAAAAATGTGCACATTAAGAACATTCTAAAACGTGCCTTCATTTCTTTATAAAATGCACACAAAAGTATACACAGATTTCCAGGTGTCACACATCCTGATACAGAAATAGGACAGCTCAGGAGGAGAACACCAGTGGGAAACTGAGAAACTCAGCAAGACGTAGACTGACAGATTCTTACATCCATAGCCTGCATACTGAAATAATATGCAGTCTCTTGACAGTGCAGTTGGATTTAGCATACAGTTAGTAACTGCCATTTCCTAAGACGCGTCCTCCATATGAATGTCAACATTTTAGCAAAATCACCTTCAACATTCAAATAGTCCTTAATTTCCAGTTATTTACTGTAGCTGATTTTCCACATCTGAGTGAACTTGTTTGTTATATTCTGACACTCCTACACATCCACTATTTCTCCCATCAAAACACACTTCTCAGCTCCAAAATGCATTGTTTGCCATCTGAACCTCCTCCAAGAGTATTGTGATGTATATTGTATAATAAAAGTAACCTCAGGACATCTTCCCAGACTAGAAATGAATAAAATGAAAGGGACTTGCAGACTGAAGTGCTGTCAGGTCATTGAATTATAATATGATTTCTTAATGTTCCAAGTTGTTGTAAAGGATATTGTTGTGATCTAGTACTGGTTTTTTTTTATATATATTTTTATTAAAATTTTAAAAAGAATAAAAAAACCCCTCCCCACTTCCAAGCATCTTTTTTCCAGTTGAGTCTGTGTTTACATTCCATACATACATTGTTTCTGTTTAACAAATGTTACACTGTTACTCTTAAACATTGTTACCTTACTACTTATGCTTTTTCTATAAGATCTAGTACTGTTTTTGAAGTGGAGATAGTTGTAACATAAGCATTCTATGAGAACTGACTTAACGAAGATTTGTTTGATCTCTAAAGAAGAAAGAAAGAAAATGCCTTTTATCTGATGACAGTGGGCTCTAGCCCAGAAAAACCTATTTCACAATCTATATTTATTTTTAACGTACAACAATAGTTTTTATTCCTGCAGAGAACAACACCTTTTGAAAACTCCACAGTGTGATAATATACATGGTTATGCAAGAATTGTTTCTGTTTACAAATCCAACTTCTGAAAATCACAAGGACAGCAACAAGCCAGATTCTTAGTTAACTTAGTATTAAGTCCCTGTATTATCTGAGGTGCTATTGCTGTAAAGCTGATTGCTAGTTTCAGCTAGGATAGACCATTTATGTAAATCCCTTAGATTTATTGAATCTGCTGTATCTAGGACTAGCAATATAGGCCTTCTAAGGGACCTAGATAATTCTTTCCTATTGGCAGTTAACATAGTTTGCTATTTATTCTAGACTTTAAAAAAAACAAAACAGTGGAGAATGAGGAGAGAAGACACCTATACTGTGTAAACTAGGCATCTGATAACTATTTTAAGTATCTATAAATTATTAGGATTGTTGGTAGCCATACCAATGTTTCCATTTACAAGGTCAGTTTGGTTTAAGTAAAGCAAAAGTTTGACTGGTAGCACCTACAGTCCTTAAACTTTGTTTTGCACCAAGTACCATGGAAAATGGAGAAAAACAGGCAATGTTGATGGAGGAAGCTGAAATTGTCTAGCTGGTCTCCAACTTGCATGAAAATATTTAGGATGTATCCATCAAGTTTGATCAAAATCAATTAATAAATGTGCATTCTAAAGAAAATCACTGTTAAAAATTCAGAAATCTTGGAAGTGTTCAGGAAGTACCTGAAGTAGCATGGCAGTTTCATACCCTCCAGCTGTCCCTATTTGGCAGAGACAGTCCTAATTAATCCTCTCATGTCTAACTTTTTCAGATACCTTAAAAAAGGCCAAGTTTATTTCTCCACCCACTTTCCTCTTTTGTCTTCAACTTACCTCCACTGGGGCAACCTGAATTCACAAGGCAACAATAGTTCGCACTCAATTAACTCAGCAAGGGGACAAGGAGCAGAATCTTGCCCTTCCCAGTAGATTCAGGCAAAAGCAAGCTGCTGCAGCTTTTCCAATCTCATGTGCTCTTCCTCATTATTAATGTTACCCACCTTGACTGCACTCTTAATGTTGCTTGGCCCCATGTGTCCTAGTTTTCCTCTGTGAAATATTGAAGGATATGACCTGCTCATCCAGTTCCAAGAGCCACATGCACATGGGAGTGGAGTTCTTCCAGGGACAATCAACAGTAGTGCTTTGTTATGATTTTCTAAGAAGATGCAATGGCAGGAAGAGGACTGATGTAACCAATCAGTACTCTTTTAGGCTGAGGCTCCAGTGAGCAAATCTAGATTAGCAGCATGGCTTCAAGCCTCATGTTTGTCTCCTTGAAAGGATACAGAGCAGGCAAGGCCATATAATCTGGCTTAGGCACATCTTCGCACATTTTGTTCATCCTTTATGTAAAGCCTGGAAAAGTTACTTTTTGCACCAGAACTCCCAGACCGCCCCACCCCAGCAAGCATAACTAAGTAACTTTCATATGAAGAATCATATGATTTTCCTCCTTTGTCTCTTCAAACACATTTCCTGTCATCCTGGTAGCTCCCACTGTATTTCCTCTGGAACTGGTTGTTATTGTTGTTGTCGTGTCCCTTCGAATCGTTTCTGACTTAAAGTGACCCTAAGGTAAACCTATCACAGGCTTTTCTGGGGCTGAGTGTATGTGATACACCAGAGATCACCCAGTGGATTTCCATGGCCAAGCAGGAAATCGAACCCTGGTCTCCAGAACCATAATCTAATGCTCAAACCACTCCACCATGTATTGTCCCCCTATATTTCTGTCCCAAAAGCAGAACAACATGGTCAAACATGACCAAAGGCTGTTCACAAGACCGTTGATATTAAAAGTGAGGATATGCCAATGAAGAAAAAAAAAGGAGTTTGGTAGACAAAATTGTCTGATTCCTTGAGGGATGGCTTTCTCTTTTATTCATGTATCCAGTCCATAAGGTCATCTGGAAAGGCCTTCCTATTAATACCACATCATCCTGCATTTTGCTTTGCAGTTGTTTGGAGCAGGGCATTCAGTGGCTGGCATCTTGCTGATTAGTCCCAACTAGAGTAAACTCATTCAGTCACTTGCTGAATAGTGAATCAACGCACAGGTACATTCTATCAGTTCAGTGGTTCTACTCTAGTCAGAACAATAGGATTTAGACCACTATGTGGAATATTCTTCTTCTTGGTACCAACATGCTGCAACCATTTAAAAAAAATTGGGGGCATATGTTGGAAACTTGCCTGTTTGTCAGACTTCCCACAGTAGTTGTGCCTTTTCTGTTTTATGGATAACATGAATAATGCATCTGGCACTTATGTGTTGTTTCCTGTTGTACACTGCTTTGAAATCTTCAGAGAGGTAAGCTGTTTATACATATCTGAAAATGAAGAAATCGTAGTAATAAGAGCAAACCTCTCTTTTTTGCTTGCCCTTAGGCAGCAGAGCACCTCAGATCTCCAGAAGAGCTATGCCTCAATGATTGCAATGCTCTTGCAGGAGTTACCCATGCCACCGTTGCATATTGGACAGTTATCCCTTAATTAAGAAGCAATAGAATCCTGAGTATTTTAACTCCCCTAATGTGAAGGACAATCATCTGAAGGTGACATTTATTGAATATTAAAATAGCAAAGAAATCAGATGAATACTAAAATGCTCATAACAGAATAATGCACCTTCATATTCACAGTGTAATGATAAAGTGTTTGAGGAGTAATCCTTATCTGTTTTTTTTAAAAACCTAGGTTATTGTTTTCCATTATCCTCAATGTTTTGCATAGTAATTCCTCTTTTTAATCAGGGGTGGGGTCCCAACATCTCAGCATGACCTTTTGCTTTTTTTTGTCTCTCCACAAGAAGAAACTGTGTGAAATCTCATGAGAGGGAAACACAAGGACACTGGTTGAATTGACGAAATGAGAAGCAATTAAACATATCACTCAGAAAGGGATGGTGAATTTTATGCATTCTGCATTTCTCAAGATTGGCTAGGTTTTGTAAAAAAAAAAAAAAAAAAAAGGATAGCATTATCACAGAGTTGTTTTTTTGTTTTGTTTTGTTTCATGGACTCCAATTAAATGAGTACACAATTATTCTACATTCTGATCAAACTTCCAGATAACCCTAAAGTGAGTTTAGGAGAGGCAGTTGTGGTTTGCTTGCCTATTGCCACCCAGTGAGCCACTTGAAGGAATGAGAACATTTTTGAGCATTCGCTTCTTACAGTTTATACCAGGGCTACACAACACACGGCCTTGTGCTACGTACAACTTTTCCCTACCCATTTGTATACGCTATTCACCCACTGGTGCTTTAGGGAGGAGCATTTGGAATTCTCAGTCAGGGAGAGCTCCCTAAACTTCAAACCCTCGATTCCATAGCTGTGGCAGTTAAAGTGGGATCATAGCACTACAATTGTGTGGTGTGGATGGGCCCTGAGAAAAAGAGCATGCATTTCCACTTCCTTTTCCGTTGGCTGTGCAGGTTAGTGTATGAACTGACTATAACATTTAATTCTGTGCTTGTTTAAATTCTTCTTCCCTCCTCACATCCTGCCCCTAATATCCATATTCTCAGACCAGTGCATGATGTACAAGTGAAGAACTATAAACAGACAACCATTTGCATTGAACAAAACCATCACATTTTATTGGTCATGCAACAACAAAAACTATGAATAATTCTACTACTATCTCTGAATGCTTTCTATGGGCATATATTCTATTAACAACCCTTCTTGTTTGCTTTCCGCCAGGACATGTAATGAAGGGCTTGGGGAAAGGCCGCATAAAATATTTTTACAAAGAAAACATGAGAGCAGAACTGAATATACTTCCAGCGATGTGTTCAATAAATACAATTTTACATTCTAGCACCATACACAAGAACGGAAAAGAAAGAGGCTTTTTGCCCATATTGTGTGGAATGTTTACTTGGCAACTGATACGATTTATAGATCTCAGTTTTTAAGCCGTGCATATAAATCTTTATGGCCACAATTTGAAACTGCTTATCCCTATCAATAAATCCAGAAGTAAATCATGAAATAACGCAGGGAAAAGCACAAGGGTGTCATCCATGGTGGCACTGGTCCTCTCACTATTCTAATAAAATGGTGGGCTTTGTCCAATAAAGAAGCTTTATTCACAGTCTTGTTTCCCCCTTCCACTCCCACCCCAAGATTGATATGTTTAACGCTAGGTAAAATACTACAGAGGCTTGGCCCTGTATGAGTTGTTTTTGTGAGGAAATGGACCATCCAAGTAACAGGATCCCATCCATGCCAATGGATTACCCAAGAACCCTTGGCTTACTTAGGGGCGTTCTATGAAATGACACATTTTCACAGAACATTTTTTTAAAAATCCCTAGGACAAAGCCTTGGTAAAAGCCATATATGGTTTAGATATTGGAGGACTCAAAAGCTCAGGCCATTTCCACACAATATCGCTATAATGCTATAGTAGCGGGTTGTTACTGGTCGAGGAGCCATGCTGCTGGACGATGTCATTGCTATCCAGCCGCTATCCCATCCCCAAGCGTCACCAAATTGCCATATTTTGTTTCCAGAAAAATCTGTTGAGAGTCTCCTATAGCATTTCAATCCCATCCGCTGTTGTAGTGCAGTACTGTTATGGCACTTGATAGTACTTCCTGTTACGCCAGAGCCAGCCGTGGGAGGGCTGTGGGCATGCCCAGCTCGTCCCTCCCTCAGCGACTTTCATGGTGTTGCAACTTCCTATCGCCTCTCCCTGTTTATTTTAAATGTCTCCTTTGAGTCAAAACTTTTAATTTTTAAAATATATTTTTAAACACTATAGGGCAAAAGTGCAATAGTGTACTGGCATATCATGCTGTTACAACATTGCTGTGTTAGTACAGCTCCCCCCCCAAATTTTTTTTAAAAAAATCACTGCCCAATCGGAGGAGGAGGGACAGGGTGAAGGCAGGAGAGTGGCCAAGGGTGCTGTAATGCGGAACACCGGCGGCAATACTGTTACCCCTCTGCTTAAGGGGGAAGGGTGTGGAAAAGAGTGTCCCTCATCTGATGGCATCATGTGAATGGCAATGCCCCTATTATAACGGTATAACGCACTAATGGCCTCTAGTGCACCAGAGCCATCTGTAAGCAATCTGTGGCAGGGAGATGGCAATTTCCTGTGCCCATCAAAGCTCATACTTGACAAGACAGAAGGTGAAGGGCTGTTCTGTCACCACTCTTTCTTCCCCTTTTTCTCTCTTAGAAAGCTCTTTCCCATTGGTTGTAAGCCGTTAGTTCACACACGCTCCCACTCAGTTCCACACAGAGAATCCAAGGGCCAATAGGGCAGGCAGCTTGATCTTATTTTGACGTCGATGACAGGACAGCATTCTCCACTGCCCCAAGGACAGCATAGAGTTATGTGTGTCACCTGGTTGTGTACTCCAGCATCTTATTCCCCTCATCACCTACAAGCTGATTCAGTCGCCTCATTTTGCTTCAGGGTGGTCCTGTGAGAAAGAAGGGATCTTAAACTGCCATTCCATTGGAAGGGATCCCCGCTGCTAGCGAGTCTTTAATCCTCTAGCACTTTTCTCCCCATCTCAGACCATTCTTTCTTGCCCAGTACAGAACAGAGATTTTATTTTATGGGCAATGCTTAAAGAAACTTGTCCTATTTAGCCTAGGGCAAATTACCCAAGAGGGTTTATGGAAGCACTCTGTTAGATTTAACACATAAAACAATAGAGGCCAGCTATTTAGAACAAAGAAGACAAGGAGTAGGAGCCATAAACTATATGGCAATAAGGATGGCAGAAATCAGAAGTGCTCATTTAATTTTACTGGTCTTGAAGTCCAAAACAATCTTCCTGAAACACTTTGGGGGAACAAGGAACCTACTTGTGGCCAAGAAAAAATGAGGTTCAGTTGTGATAGTTATTGCTTTCATCTCTTTTTATTCCCTTAGTGGTGGCTCAGCTGGCTTCTTCCCTTCTTTGTAGCCCATCGAGCGCTGTCACACAACAAGGGACAGAATACAGTGCATGGAAAAATACCCAGTTAACATTTCCATTCGGATGGGTGCCTGAGGTGGTAAATCCAAATGGCAGCTCTCTCCCGCTGATTAGCAGAGTGCAGTCCATTGGACACAGAGCCAATCTGACCATTAGGAAGAGTAAGCACCTGCTTCAGGCAGTAGATTTTGGGTGTCAGGAAGGGGAAGTGCATTGTTGGAGATTTAATTTGGACAGCTAGAGATGGGGAGAATATTCTTCTTCCTGAGCCAAAATAACTTGGCTAGCTTTGGGGCGCTATGCACCTTGATGTGGGTGGAAAAAACATTTGCTATTCTGTCTCAGGTGGCAAAATCTCTTCAGCCAGCCCTTGATTCCATCTGCAAAAAGAAAACTGAAGCTTGAATTTAACATTACCACTGCCACAGGACTGTAATATTCAGCAGTGGCATTTTATTTTATGCCTTCAGTGTAGAAGACAGTAGTAATTTACTGTAGGATTTTTTTAAAAAAGTATGCTGAAATAGGACAGTATATTTGGAATACTGATGTCTTAACCTTGGCAGTGCAAACATTTATCAACTCATATGCATTAAAATGTATAAAGAAGAAAAAGACGTCAAGTCTCATTTGCTGAAATGTCAAGAATTTTATGGGTGGTGTTTGAGTGTGTGTGTGTGTGCGCGCGCGCACGCGCGCGCGTTAAAAAAACCCCCAGAAACCTTGATTTCTGGTAATCTAATTTTGTTTCCAGTTTCCATTTCTTCTATTCAGGGTGGTAAGCTGGCATGTCAAACCGCCTGGGGCTATGGTTTTGCAGACAGGATCTCAGGGATCATTCTTTATTGCTGCACATAGGTGGCTTAGAGAGCAGTTCTACCAAATATGAAATACAAGCTGGAAAGTTCTAGTGTTTGTACCCCGGCTGCGTTGCTGCACTGAAACAAACATTGTCCAGTGTTTGAGAAAACAAGATAGTCAGTATTACTATAGCTTCCATCTTGAACTTACCCACAAGAGAATATTTAAAAAAAAGAAGAAGACTTTTTTCCAGGATGTTTATGTTATTTCATGTTAATTGTGTAAGGAACAGGGCATGCTTGCCAAGATGTTTTGTCGCCAGAACCTCAGCATCAAGCTCTTCCCTCCTCCTATTCCATATATAGAAGCTGACTGGCCTACCTGTTCACTCTTACTTTCACAGCAGTGATAGCATACTCCACTCTACTGGAGGACCTCTGTTTCAGGGCCTGTGACAGAGCGGTTAGGACTCAAAATGAACAGCCAGGGGGCGGCCACTGCTGCTGCTTGCGTCACCTGCTCCAAAACCTCACCCCACAGAACTACATGATACCACAGAACACCTTCCATATCATGACCTGCTGTGTTCCAGGCCAGATGTTGGCACCTCTGCACACACAGAAGTACTCAGGTGAGATGATGCCCTGCTGCTCACAAGCACAACATAGAGGGAAGGAAAGAGAAGCTGTAAAGGATACCACCCAAACAGCTGTTTCAGCAGGAAGCCTGCAGAAATGATGACATATATCCTACAGCGATCCTTGGGAGAAAAATAAGGGATAGGGAGAACTTTCAACAAGGGCAGCCACAAGCGCACTCTTGCAAAAGCAGCCTCTACAACAGAGCTTTCCAAACTTTTCATGTTGGTGATGCACTTTTTTAGACATGCATCATTTTGCCACACAGTAATTCAGTTTTACTAGCAAACTAGAGGTTAAATTAACCCCTTGTAAGAGATACAGACACAAACCTAAATTGTAATAACAAAATGTATGGGGACACAACATATCTCATGAAAACCTTTCATATATTTTTAAAAATATATGATTTATAAATAATAACATGCATTTCCAAGATTGTAGGCAATGCACCTACACACTTCAGGCAACACACTAACGTATCATGGCACACCATTTGGAAAGCCCTGCTGTATAGAGATATGAATTTGGGTCGTACCATGAAAAATGGGAAAACTGTTTAATATGGTCTTGTTGACCATTTGCATGGTTGTCCTCTGACAATCCTCGCTGGGACAAAAGAAAGACACTTACAAGGCAGCCTGATCTTGTAAGTTTGGAGACCACTGCCTTCAGCTGTTAGTGGAGGACACTCTCCTGTTGTCGTCTGAGGTATGGCTGGCCTACCAGTCCAGCTTCTTTGCATGGAATTGGGGTGGATGGGTTGCCATTTTGCCTATTCCTTCAGGCGACAAAATGCCTTTGGCTGGCCTTGGCCGCCAGCAGAAGCAACTGTATCTACTGAGGAGTCCTTTGCAGGGCTACTTTATCCATTAGGCACAACGATGCCTAGGGCCTATTAAAATTTTAGGGTCTACAAAAACATCCCTAGGGGTATGTCAAGGTGAAGCAGGGAGTCAAATACAAGAGTGCCTAGGGCCTACGAAAACCTTAATGTGGCCCTGTCCATTTGGAATGAGAGTAACAAGGGCTAGCTCTCCTTTCTCCTACATTAACTTTCAGTGAGAGGGCTATCCTGTGCTATTTATTTCCACCTTAATTGGGGTGTGTGTTTTTATAGCTTTATTGGCTTCTACTGGCTCTAGGGTAGATTTATCCCCTTTAATACCCCAGTGGGCTGGTACACAGTATTCAGAACTGAAATGCAAGCATAAAGACATCTTTATGTACACATTTGTATTGCTGAACTGGTTTTCTCTTGGGCGTTGAACTGAAACTATGCAAATCTTTATCACAGCATTTTAAAATTATTAGACACTTCTTTATTTTGTGTGATTGCCTTTTTATATTACTGCGCTTTGTTTTTGTATGGTCTGATTAGCCATTTTGGGTTCCCTTTTAGAAGATAAAATATGGCAGAAATATATGATGAAATGGAACTCAGCTCTGTTGTGGGTGGGCTGCTTTTAGACTGTAACTCCATAACAATGCCATTTAGTCATTCCTTTATAATACTCTGCCTGGAATGAATCATAACTGAAGGGTTTTACCAGACAATAGAAGGAAAATTGTATTGGTAGGGCAGACAAATTCCTTAAGAACAAACATTTTTTACTAGAATTTTGAATTGGATAGGCTGAACAATACCATCAAAACACACATATGTAAAATTCACAAGGAGAAATAATATTTGAAAAGAGGAATCATAATGTCAAGCAAACATAAACCAACCCCATATGATCAGACTGGTCTCAGCTAGGATAGAAGTATCAAATGACATTTACATAAGGGTTGGCTTACCATTCAACTGTTAATTCAGTGGGCCTGATTCTAGCTAGAGAGAGGTTAAGTAACAGGGCAGTGGGTACTAGTGTGGTATAGTGGTTTGAGCATCGGTCTACAACTCTGGAGACCTGGGTTTGAATCTCTGTTCAGCCAAGGAAACCTACTGGATGGCCTTGGGCAAGTCATAGTCTCTTATCCTCAAAGAGAACTCCCTCTGAACAAATCTTGCCAAGAAAACCCAGCAATAGGTTCCCCTTAGGATCGCTGTAAGTTGGAATTAATGTGAAGGCACACAACAGCAATGAATTCTAGCTGGAACCACTAATTGACTTTAGGGCTTTGTGTTAAAATTTTTCATTCCACAAATTAACAAACACTACCATCTTTGCAATATATGTCATTTTATGTTTGTACAAAATAGGTTACTTTTGTAAAACAGCTAAATCACAGATTCCTTAAAATGACTGAAACCCAATATTAATTGGTTCTGCCATTTTCGTTTCTTAGGCTTCATACATTCTGGCTTCTAATACTAGTTCTATATAAACTGTGCATCCAGAAATTCAATGTCATTTTTCAAATAACACAGTAGAATAATTTTAGGGTTATTTGATGGTTGGTGTATTGATGCATAATTTTAATTTTATTGATGCATAATTTTACAAAAAAGAGAGAATTGAAGACAGTAATTTTCAGTATAAAAATAGGTAATATGCAGATCCAAGTGAAATTAAAGGCAAAGTGGGGCTTTTGCTGTTATTGACATCTATCAGAGCAGGGTTTAATTGATTTTGTGAAAGGTCAGGGTTCATCCTTGTGTCTTAATGACTTTCAGCAGTGGAGACAGCGTCCATATTGAACTGCCAATTTTGGCAGAAAGCATCAATCCTAGGGAACTGGGCAGTCAAGAGAACTCCACATTCCCACATCCTCAACCCAGAGATTTTGGTTATAACCCTGAACCTCCTGTTTGCACAAATACAGTAATTCTAGTGGAGGATTTTTTTTTCTTTGCAAAAAGCAACAGGGAAGAATCAAAGGCCATTTCTGCACTACACTGTTACAATGCTATTATTCTACTTTCAACCTCCTGTGGAATTCTGGGGTTTGTAGTTTACTGAAGCCTGAGAGCTCTCTGGTTGGGAATGCAAAATGCTCCTCCCTAAACTAGTTGCCAGTTTATCAATGATTCTACAAATTGTTCTTGTTTTCTCATTGTTGAAGCTCAGGTGCCTGTGGAGTTCACAAAAATCTCTTCAGGTTCATCATTGCTTTGAAATAACAACATCTTGAAACTGGATGCCACAGTTTCTCCAAGGCTTCATGTTGTTCTTCTTAGAGATGTAGGCACTGCAAACTTTCATCCCAGTGATATTAAGAGTCTTCCACATTTCAATTTGGATAGAGTGCTTATGTTAAATTCCTTATTCCCAGAATACATCTCTTTGAGTAGTGTAAAACCACATTTACCACAGAACTATTTGTTTGGTAGATGCACCCAAAGAAATTCTTTGTTGATTCACTTTCAGTGAGTTCTGTGAGTTGATCAAGTAACCTTTAGTTTCGCAAATGTCTTCTATATTTGTGTCAATTGCTTCAACTGTTCTTTTCAGCTGTTTTGGGTAATGATTATCCTTCTTCTAGATTTTTTAAAAATGTGTTTGGCTCCTGGGTATGTTTGTATGGTAGGGTAAGGGGAGGAAATGTAATTTTCCTGGTTGTCATCATGGTTAATGCAGGCATACCACAGTCAACAAAGGTTCTAACAAACAAAATTCCTTTGACAAAGATTTTTAATATCCAATCCAGTCCTCACTTTTCTTCTTCATCCTGTGTGTTGCTGGAAGGTTTTTAGCACCATCAACACTGGGAGGATGGTGAAAGGTGGCTGGAGAAGCACAGAATTTCAGTGCTGGGCTACAGCAGTGTTTCTCCAATAAATAATGCTATAAAACTTGAGCTGGGGAAGAAATGGATTCTACTGTACTGTAGCTGAATGTGCCTGTCTACACAGGAAAGCTCAACAGCAACTGCTTCTAGGATTCCTTATTGAGCATGTTTGAACAGCAAAACAGAGAGAAAATGGGAGACCAGAGAAGCCTGTCTCATCAGCTACCCCAACACAACCACCAAATTAGAGATCATAACAAAGTTGTAGACTGGTGAAAGAAAGAACAAAGTCATCCCTTGATGCATTGTTTGAAGAAGACTTCAAGTGTTCTCTAGAAGTTTCAAAATGTTTTTATATCCAGCATGTATTCAGAGGGAGACAGAGAGAGAGAGAGAAAGGGAGACAGAAAGAGACATTCTAAATGTAGTGAGGACGTTTCGTTGGACATCGCATGTCATAGTTCAACACCTATGTACATGAAGTGGTAGCCACCTTCTTTCCAGCATGGAGTTCCATTGAATGAATATGGGTATTTAAAGATTCTTATCTGATCTGCAGAACATAATCCAGTGGTTTTGAGGAATGTCCCTCAGGTTTTGTGGATCCCCCTCCCCGCCTCCATGTCCAGCACCACTGACAGAAAGTCTGGAGTTGCTTTGTGACTGAAATGCTACTTATGGGTAGCAGAGGCCTTTCCACCTTGGTGGTTGTACCTGTATTGCGGTAAACTTCACAATGCACAGAAAACAGTTTTCTGCACAATTTTCCCTGCAAGGCTAGTCCTATTATAATCAGTTTTGCTTCATGTGACTATAGGTTCATGCAGTGGATAACTTTCAGAAACCCCACAGATCACTCCTTCCAGCACTCATCAGTCGTTCAGCATCCTCAAATTACCAATCACTGTATTGGCTGGTGTAAGAGAGCCAGAGATCAGAAAAATGGTGAGTTAGGTCTGGAAAGCTGCAAACTCCGCCTCCAAACCTTTTGGAAACAATAGAGCAAAGGGAAATGGTGCATTGCAGAGGATTGGTGGAAAGTGTGCCGGAGTTTTCCTCTCTCTGTCTCTCGTTTGTCTTCCCCTTTTCACTTTTGATGCAGCAGGTGTTATTAGCAGTCCTCTGTAACAGTCAATTTGTGCAGGCTGTAGTCAATCTTAATAATGCCTTTAGCAGTCCAGCAGATGCTCAACATGATTCTGAGCTCAGTGTGAACCAAATTGCAAAAGGATAAATTTCCATCATATTTTAATTAATCAATGTGAATCACACTGGGGACAGATTTTTATCAAGCCATTTTCTTCTTCTTTTTTTCTTTGCAAGCAGAGCTGTGGGTTTTGATTTCTGATATTTTTTGTTTTGTTTTTCCCTTTCTTTCTTTTATTACAAGCCAAGAATGATGTCCATTTACATTCAATTCTTGTTTTATGCTACATTATAGTGTACGTAGAAGCCATTTTCAGGTTGTCCAGCCATTACAAAACCCTCATATCACTTTTAACACATTTCCCAACTCAGCAGTCTGGTGCTGTGAATTAGAAGAAGAGGTGCCAAAGTCTGTCTGACTAATGGCCAAGAAGCAAAGTACTCTCTTTCTCTCTTTCTCTTTAAATAAAAAGAGATATGATCACAAAATACTTTGCCTTGGCAAAATCTGTCTCCCTCCCCTTCTTTTCCTCTGACTGCAGGTGTCAAGAAATTTACCATTCTAACTGTTCAGTCCCAAGCATATTGAGGCAGTCAGTCATGTTTAGTCAGCTCTACTGAGGGTTAAACATCATGCTATGTTAAATGGAATTATCTTTTTTTTAAAGTAATATCTTTTTTTTTAACTCACACACCAATGAGGACAGTCTGAATCAAGTTCACAGCATATGAGTATGGGGCTTAGACTTTTTCTCCACTGTTGTTCCCCCTTTTCACACACACATGTGCATAGGTGCTTTAAAAATGTGAGAGGACTTGATCACCACTAGTAAAGCACCTCCCTTTAAAACTCTGGGCGGGGGGGAGAGATTGAAAGGAATTTAGGCTGGGGGAGGTTTAGATTTAGGAATTTAGGCTAGGGGAGGTTAGAGGCGGGGGGCCCACCCACACGTGGTGAACATAGTCTAGATCAGATGCTCATGCTTACCTGTGAATAAAAAAGTTTATGGACAAAAACCCAATTGTTATTCCCCACTAAAGTAACTCCGTAAAATTGACAGAATTTCTCTAAGTGTTCACATGATTTAGTGGGCCTAGTCTATTTGGGGTTGAGAACTAGATTTAGATCACTAATTTTAAGCTGCAAATCAGGTCTTTAATGTCGCAGACAGTTTCACCTTAAGTTCACTCTGATTTTCCTCTCTAATAAATGTGCATAGGTAGCAAGGCAAATTTATTTGCTGACAAAGTTATTCAGAAGCCCATCAGTTGTGTTTTTTTTTTTAAAAAAAAATGAATTGGCAAAATAATCTGTGATCATATGGTTATAAAATGTGAAGCCAAGACAGAAAAAAAAAACAACTAGCACCACCAGCCCTTTGTCTCAGATAATTCATTAGTGTTATGTGATTTAACAAAAGGAGGTGAAGAGATTTGACTGTACCAATTCATATTTCTCTCTCCAACAATATTTTAGATGTATTTAAAAATAGCACAATTGTGTTTTTGTTTTTTAAATCTGAATAGCTATATCTATTCTATGCCATGTGCTTGGAACTCCATGAGAATTTCTACATTATGGACATGTGTATACCTATGCTGCATGTATGTATCTACTTAGGGTGAAGGAGAGGACGGGATTGCATCCACCTTGCCACCAGATAAACATATCCCATTTCCAACACCACATCACATTTATGCATTGGGCATATCCCTGTCAGTATATAAACATCCAGAATTCAATGTTTGTACATAGATACATGGCAGGGCAGGAATGTGCACTCTCCCTTGTTGTTTTGTCCCTTTAAGCCAATTCTGACTTTTGGAGATCCTGAACCAACCCTATCACAGGTTTGGTTTTTTGTTTTGTGCTAGATTTTTTCAGAGATGGTTTGCTTCTGCCTTCCTCTGAGGTGAGAGAATGTGACTTGTCCATGGTCACCCAGTGGGTTTTCATTGCTGTGTGGGGATTTGAACCCTGCTGTCCAGAATCATGGTCCAACACTCAAACCACACTGGTTCTCAGACACCCTCCACACCATGAAAATCACGTGCGAATAGGGCTTCTAAAGGTGCCTTAGGAATGAAAAGTGGCACAGATTTCAAATCACTTTAACTAAGAATTCCCATATCCCTCTCTTATTTTATGGGATTTCTCACTGGAGTAGATGCCCACTACCAGATCTTAGATAAGTCACTTTATGGACTTCAGTTCCCCGAATTTTCCAGCCAGTGTTGCTGCTGACCATACTGGTGGAAGGATTCTGGGGTTAGTACAAGTAGCATGTAACTTTACTCAGCTCTGAGCACTACTTTTGGACTCATATGTTACTGCACATTACATGAATAATATTAGGACAATCTCACCAACCTACTGATCTGTTCTGTATCAGTGGATACTGATACACTGGATAAACTGAAAAGCAGTTTATAGATACTGTTAAGTAGATGAAAAAGAAATAAGGGCAAACCATGTGCAGGGGCACACTCTGTAGTCTAGCACTGTGAACATCTGTGTACATGTGGTAGACATTTCACCTTACATGGCCTTCATGGATATGGTCTACAGTGGAAAACAGTCCTGAATAGGTTGCTGAAACCTGTTCACACAATCTTCTTCTTCATTATGGCCATAACCAAAAATGTTCATTTCAAGTGGGTCCAAAGGACTGGTGCAGCTATGATTCATCCTCACTTCGCAAAGGACATCCTAGACTGTAAAGTGAAAACCTGCTGTAAAGATAGCGAAACATCAGGAAGAAGAGCAAAACGGAGGCCTTGACATTGTCAGTCTATCTGATTGGCAATATTTTGGTGTTTGCCCTCCTCTCCCCTTTTCAATATCTGCTTGGTAAAGCTGTATATTTTCTTAAGAAAACTGATCCTGCTGCTGTATCTTTCACAAATCCTTGATGCACAGAAACTAAGTACAGGAAGTTTTCTTTGCTACTTATCCCCATTTCAGGAAAAAGTTCACCTGCTTAATGTCTATGTCAGACTACTGGTAAAAGTTGTCAACTCCAATAGCAGATACATTTGGCTATATTACAAAGCTCCTATGCAATCTTCCAAAGTAGCTTCTGATTATCAACATAAGAAAGCCATGAGCAAAACTGGAAAAATCAGCTGGCATACAAAAACTACAAGCCCTCTAATATTTCACATATGAAAACCAGGACACAAGCAACATCAGAATGTAGTCAAGATGGTAGAAGGTATGAATGAAGAAGAACACATAAGCTAGAGGAGGCTGCAGTAATTTGCTTTTGCTTAAATTTACAGTATTCTGCCCTCATCCTCTTCTCTTCCGCTGTTGGATCAATACAGTACAAGCTACTTTTGCACTTTGAACTCAGTTTGCAGCAGTTGAAGTAAACTGAGAACAATAGCAATAGCATGTGTATTTCTATACTGCTTATTAGCTAAGTGCTCTCTAAGCGGTTTATAATGTGTTAGCTAATTGCCCCCAACAAGTTGGGTACTCATTTTACTGACCTGTGGAAGGATGGAAGTCTGAGTCAACCTGGAGCCCAGCAGGATCGAACTCACAACGTTTTGGCTGCAGTACCAGCATTTAACTGCTGCATCACCAGGACAAAGAGATAAAGTGAGAGGGGGAGAGAGAAACTGGGACCTTTTAAAAGCCGCTTGAAAAGTGGAACAACAGAAGATTCATCAGGATTGTCCCTGACAAACTGGGACCAGTAGAAGAATATGAAACTCCTGGGCAGTTCTCTGCATTGAGGCATACAACAATAAAGAACATAGCTAAGCCATAATAAGTGGTTTTAATTCCAAGTTTCCTTCTCAAATTTCCATTAATATTCCATGTGAAAGCATGTATTATTCCCATTAAAATGGATGGGAGCTGAACTTGTTTACCATTGTCTCTGTCTTATTAATTACTATTGAGCCACTTTTGTATCATTGGAAAGGTAGTGCTTGTACGGTGGTCAATCTTCAGTCACCTGCTTCTCCCTCCCATCTTCTCCCCCAGCCGTGCACAGGAAAAAGATAACAATAATTCGATAAAGCATTTCCCTCTATTTTTAAGCTTGATATGTTCAGGCGTACTGACCTCTAGATCAGCCCAGGGTTAGATAACAAGCAGAAAGCCCACTATCTAAATGAAGTGTAACTATTGAGGAAACTAGTGGAATGTGGAGGCTTTATCTCTGACATATTCTGAATATAATGACTACATATTTCTTGACATATGGCATTTGGATACTTCATTTTAAAAACTGCTCATAATACACTGAATAGCTAACTTGTATCAAAAGATTAAAAAATAGCTTTAAAAAACCATTCTTTCAGTGATGTGTTGCAGGGGAAGACATCTGCAGTTTTAAGAAAACAGCCTTTAAATGTTTCAAATAGTGCAATATCTCTCTAGCAATGAGCTCAGCGTATCTGCTTAACGGGGGCTTTCTAATGAATCTTGCCTAGATTAAGTGACTGCCTCTATTTAAGGAAGACAGTTTTTCATTGGTACAGAACCATACAGAGCTTAATGCAAAATCCATTCAGAAAGAATAAAACAAATCCCTGTTCTCGGTATTATTCAAACTACTATTTTCGCAACTTTCCTCCCCAAACAAATCTTTAGAATAAAATACCTTCCTAACTCATTTGACTCCATGGTCTGTCATTAACTTGGAGCATAGAATTTTCTGCCTGAAGGTAGCAGGTGTCCTTGCAGATAGTAATATGAAATCTCTGGAGGAAACCTCCTCAACAATGCAGATTAAATAGATTCTCACTAAAAGGTGTATTGCAAGTTTGATATTGAGTTTGTTGTTTCTGTTGTTGTTTTCACTTCAGCGACATCTTACACAGTGGAAATTTATCTTCTGAAGATCTTTTTATAAATCTGAAGCAGTCTTCCACTACCTTGCTCCTTCCTTTGTATGATTACAACTTCAGCTAGCATGGCCACTAGTCAGCAGTGATGAGAATTGTATGTCAAAAGTTCAGGAAGGGCTCAGTGAGAGGAAGGCTTGTCCAGACTCACAGATCTGGAAGGTCCTCTAATCAAACCTAGTTGCTCAATGAAGAATCTGTAATATAGGAGGAAACTACAGTGGCATCTGCTTAAATACTTCCAGTGAAGGGTACTCCATTGCCACCCAAAGTGGTCTGACAGCAGGAGAAACATTGTAAGTTCCTTCCGATGTTCAGTCAATATCTGCTTCTCTGCAGCATCCACCCACTTGTCTGTTTTACCTTTTGTTGTTATTTGTCATCAACTCTGACTTCTGGTGCAGGATGAACAAGAGGCTACCAAGACCCCTGGTCATTAGCTGCTCTGCTCAGGTCTTGCAAACTTGGGGTTGAGGCTTCTTTGACTGAGTCAGTCCACCTATAGCCTGGCCTTCCACTTTTGCTACTGGCTCCTGTTTTATAGATCATTCGTATTTTTTCCAATGAATCCTGTCATCTCATGATAGGTCCACAGTACAACAGCCTCTGTTTAGTCATCTTTCTCCTTCATGACATCCAATCTTCTGTATGGCAGTTATTGGGAGAGAAGGAAAAAGAAATGAGAGCAAAATGTACTTTGAAGTTTGTTAAGAAACAAGGTAATGTGTTTGGCTGTTATTTCAAGTCCCCCCTTCTCTCCCTTTTCAGATTATGCACAACTCAATATGCAGAAATTTGCAAAACTCAAAGTGCGTATCTTTGAAAACTGTACATAAACATGCTTTAGTCAATGGGAAAATGTGTATAAAATTACTCACCTTATGAAAAATGTTTTTTTTAAATCTAGCTATCTATCTCGGGGAAATACTATACTAAATTATGAATGAATGTTCATGCAGACCCTGCCCCCCACTCCCCCGAGTTCAGCAAGCCAGTGCAAAACAAGGAATGAAAGTTACAGGTGGGAACTGGAGAAAGATAATATCAAGACTGAAAGATTTTTTCACATCTTTACCTTACACTTTGGGTATTAGGAAGATGACCAGTGAGCTTAGGTCCTCTCGTCACTAGTCATATGTTTAAGCCTTAGTGCTATGGACACCTACTGGGCAATAAGCATCACTGAACACAATAGGATTCACTTCTGAATCAGAGTGTGCAGGATTCCACTGTAAGTCTCATAATATTTGGTGGTGCAAATCCATTTAGGCTTCCATGTCAGTTGGGACAAAGAATCCATGCTGGGTTTTAGTCTGAACTTTACAGGAAGTGTCCAATGTGCTGAACCTGTTCTTGAGGATTGCTTCACTTAGGTCTATTTGTGGAGGAAAAATTCAGCTATCTGAAAAAGCTCCATCAGTCCTTCTGGAAGTGGCCACTCCACCATCCTTCCTTGTAATAGGCTTTGCAGTGTACATTGAATGCGTATCCTTGTCCCAATTTTGACTAATTGGGCATGGGGCCAGATAAATTGGGGATAATGGTCCTATTTACTTGAAGCAACTGGGAACACATCCAGTTTGAGGTGGTGTCTAGCATGAGAAACCACACAGTGGCTTTTGCCCATGTGGAGTCTGGTTCTGTCATTCCAAGGTTACTACTGGCATTTGGGCTGGAGGTGGCAGTTATTGGCCATCTGTTGGGTTACCCAGTTAAGGAATCCAGCCTGGGATTGCCCAGTCTCAAATTATCACTAGAGCTTGAAAAAGGTATATAAATTCTTTAAAGAATTATGAGAGAATGGAAACCATCTGTGTATTGTTTATAATACCCAAACTTCTGTCAGATATCTTGGCTTATAGACTCAGGCAGACCTCTATCAAATATCCTGGCATGGAGACTCAAAGCATCAGGATTGTAGAAATAGGGCCCTGACCCTATTTCTTTATTAGACTTTACACCCAATAGCCCAAGTTATCTGTGTCATGGTGGTATTGTGTGCCTTCAAGTTGTTTCAAACTTATGGCAGTCCTAAGGTGAACCTATCACTGGGTTTTCTTGGCAAGATTTGTTCAGAGTCTTTGCCTTCCTATGAGGCTTAGAGAGTGTGACTTGTCCAAGGCTACCCAGTGGGTTTTCAAGGTCAAGCAGGGATTTGAATCCTGGTCTCTAGAGTCGTAGTCCAACACTCAAACTTCTATACCACCCTGGCTTGGTGTGGTGCACTGTACTTTTAAAAAATGTATGATTCAAACAACAACAGTATGACAAATAAAACCAGCAGTCAAGAACAAAATCACTACAGCCTACAAAACCAAAGTAAAGCTGGCAGCAAAATGAAATAGTACTATGATCTGAAAATAGACCAGATCTCAAAATGACTGGCAGAAGTTCATAAGGTGGTTTGGAAAATATCCACATTTGTCCTATCTTCAAACATGGACCTGGCCCCTTTTCTCTGGTTCACAGGGCAAGGAGACACAACCTCGGAGTCAGCGCACTGCTTGGAGAAGCGTGCACGGATATATTTTCCTCATTTTGTTAAGAGGTTTTTTAAACATTTGAATGATGTGCCCTATGCAATTGTGGTGGTGCTTAATGCATCATTCTTAATAGCATTACTCTTATAATTTCACCAGGACCCACCCATGTGATGTTACAAGGGGTCATTGGTGAAAGCTCAGGGATAGTTCTGACCTGACAACAGTAGTACACATCTAGACCCATCTCTGAGGACATGTGCAGAGATGACTACACACACTATCCATGCTTGTGAGTATATAGCATGCCCTGAGCAGAATGTGCATGGATAAGTCAGAGGTAGGGCTTGTGTCCATGATCTTGGCCTCTTTCCTTCTCTGTTAGGATTAGGTCTATATCTCAGTGATGTAGACTCGAGTCAATAGACTCGGACTCAAGTCGAACTTAAGTCACTTCAGTGACTCAACTCGGACTCAACTCAGCCATAAATGATGCACTGACTCGAGACTTGTATATTTTTAATGACTGACTTGATGCCCTTCGTTTGGAACATAATGCCTTCATCCAGAAACCTTATGACTTTGAACAACGCCTCCATCACTTTTTGCCTACTAGTCACATGACAATCTCTCTGAAGCCCAAAATGTGGGAGCATTGCTCAGAGGGGAACAGCAAACAGGTTAGGTAATGGGCTTAAGGCAGGCTTGAGGTCTGTTCAGCAGCCTGTTCCTGCTGCATATCAGAGGAGCCTTCTAAAACTTTTCCTAAGGGCAAAAGACAAGACTCGCCCCCAGAGTGCAGGGTGTATTTCTCAGAGGGGAACAGCTAATGTGTTAAGTAATGGGCTTGAGAAGGAAGGATCCTTCCTTCTAAATCTTTTGAATTGTCAGTAATGGAGAGTACGATAGGATCCTATTCCCCACTTCCAAAGCTGCAGATGGCAAAATTGCAAATGTGGAGAGTCAACTCTGCTTAAATTGTTAAAACTGAATTTATTTCACTCTATCCAATAATTCTGAAGTTTTGGTTGAGGTATAAAGTTGGCTTCCAGACTTAAGACTTGACTTGAAAGTATCTTCAAGGACTTGAGACTTGACTTGAGACTTGACGGTAGAGACTTGACACTTGCCTTGAGATTCGGACTGAAAGACTTAAATACATCACTGCTGTATCTGCATGCCATATTGTCTGAATAGGACTTGTATAACACATTACTCTGTTGAAAATGTTTTCTTTATACACGATTGCTCTTTGAAACTTATTTCTATAGTATCACACATGTATAAATAATATGAAAAAGCCTCAGAGGGGCAACGCAGAAATTAAGCTCTGATGCTATGGAAAGATTTTAATTTTTAATTTTTAATTTTTTTGCTTCCTGGAAGAATTCACAGGCGCACCTGCACAACACAGGACATAAATAAACCTCTTTGTTTAGGCAAAAAAAAAAAAAAGGAATTTTTATTCTTAAAAGTTATTTTCTTCCCTAAGGGTGCACCAAAGCTCCTACAAAAACAGAAGCAACAACACAATTGTCCCCTCCCTTTCAAAATAACTGTTTCAGCTAAAAGTAGGTTTTTAAAAGAGGCTATCTTGTGGGAGAACTGCTGTGAAATGTAGAAACATAATCAACAGGGGAGAAAAATCTTTTCAAAAACTTCTGCCATTTTTTGAAAGAAGTTTGGTATAGCACAAACATTCTGGAAATACAACTCTGAGAAAAACCAAATTGCAGCATTCCAAGTTTCATTCCAGTAAACTTTTCTAGTAACATAGAATCCTCAAATCTTTGAAGAAATTTGGCAAATGAGATGGATCTTGCAAGCCAGTGCAACTCAAAATGGTGGTGGATGGACCAGTGCCAGTCCATGGAAACATTTCAGGAAAGAAAGAAACTATTGTAGCCGGTGGACACAAACATGGCGCTAATCCCTAGAATGTTGGAAGGGGGGACTGCCAATCAACCAGATCAGAAAGTCTAAGAACTGCTGTTGCTAAACCACCATAGAAGGAAGGGAAAAGGCTGCTCTCAGATGAGAAAACTCCCCTCCTGTCCACGCCTGGTCTGGGCTGGGACCAGGAGAAGCTGATAATACAGGTCAAGAAGCTCAGGGAGTTAAGCAACTGGTCAGTTTACTTCAGGAAGAAAACAGCCTTACAAATGAGGAGCAAATAACAATCACAGCAATGTCCATAAATCAACGGCAGGCAATATAAACAGAGGTCAAGTGGCAGAATAACAGACAAGGGAAGCAAACAGGAGCATGCATGGGAGAAATGGTCAGTTGATTGCTGACAAAGGCTAGAGGGGAAAGGCTCAGTTCTCATAGGCTCCAGGGTCAGTGCAGCTGGTGCCTGATTAATTGGTACTTGGTATAAATTTTCTGGGAGTGATTCAGGAGACCCTTTTGGCATCTACGCTGGATGGAGGTAGGTATGGCTAGATCATTCTCTGTGTCAGAGTGAGCAGAGCTCCTCGCGGGGGCTGACACTTCTGCCCCTGGGGCAGATGGTGGTGCTGTCTGCTCTGCAGGTTCTGCTGCAGCAGTCTCTGCCAGGGCTTGGAGCAGGTTCTGCTGCCTCAGACTCTGAGTCTAGGTCCTGAAAACCCATGACTCCTCTCCACTCACTAGAAATAAACTAATCTGTTGATTTTGATTTCTGCCAGCTTCTCCGTTCTTTCCAATCTCAACTTTGTTTCATTCCATTTATGCATCTGTTTGCCTTAAAAATAATCTTCATCTTGGGAGAAAGGTGGCATATAAATACAACAAATAAGATAAATAATAAACAAATATTATTTTTTTCATATTCCTTTGCTTCTAACATACACATTTTAGTACATGATTTTCCTAGTACGCACACTCCAAAAGCAATTTTTCCCAATATAACATATAGTTGTATAGTGTTTACAATTGTTATTTAATTCTTTGTAAATTAATGTTTTAGCTAGATGTTTATAATTATTG
This sequence comes from Cyclura pinguis, assembly GCA_030412105.1. Lineage (NCBI taxonomy): Eukaryota > Metazoa > Chordata > Lepidosauria > Squamata > Iguanidae > Cyclura > Cyclura pinguis. Next base: position 225,696,051 of record CM059599.1, on the reverse strand, counting down.
TAAGCCGCCTTGAAACCCATTTTTAGGGGTCTTTCCACATTATACTGTTATAGTAGTTATTAGCTATTATGCCACTTTCAACATCCTGTAGAGTTCTGGGATTTGTAGTTCACTGAGGCCAAAGGGCTCTCTGGCTGAAAATTCTAAAGGCCCCTCCCTAGACTGCAAACCCCAGGATTCCATAGGACGTTGAAAGTGGAATAATAGCACTATAACAGTGTAATGTGGAAAGGCCCTAGAAGAAAATCATGACATAAATGCCATAAATAAATAAATAAATAAGCAAGCAAGCACTAATATTTTATGTGCTATTGTTTCACTAATATGAGCATTTCTACCTATATATGCATGTTTTCTTATGATCATAGGGTTTGCATGGAAAAAACATGCAGAAGTGGTTTAGTAGTGCCTCTTTCTCCACAGAATAATAGCACTATAACAGTGTACTGCGGAAATGGCCTCAGTCTGGCTCCTCAGCCAAAACCAGTCCGATGTGGGAAAGGAGACCCCATGAAGAGATGTCCCACCATCAGCATAGACAGCCTCTTCCTTCATAGGACCACTCAATCCTGCCACCCCAAACTAAACTGAGACTGTTGTACTTTGGACATTTCATGATAAGACATGACTCAATAGGACGGATAATAATGCTTGGTAAAGTCAAAGTCAGTAGGAAAAGAGAAAAGCTGCATTGCAGGTAGATAGGCTCTGTCAAGGAAGCCACAGCCCTGAGTTTAGAAGACCTGAACCAGGCTTTTGATAACAGGATGACTTGAAAGTGTCTAATTCATAGGGTCACCATAAGTTGAAGTCAACTTCACAGCAATTAACAACAATACCTGCATGATTTGATGAAATAGCTGCATCACAACACATTTAACTGCATTTTGGCATGCCTATGGGTTCAAGAATTACAGGCCATTCCCGCCCTACGCTGTTCTAGTGCTATTATTCCACTTTTAACATCCTGTGGAATGCTGGGGTTTGTAGTTTACTGAGGCCAAAGAGCCCTCTGGCTGAGAATTCTGAATGCCCCTCCCTAAACTGCAAACCCCAGGATTCCATAGGAGGTTGAAAGTGGAATAATTGCACTATAACAGTAAAGTGCAGAAATGGCCACAGAGTAGCTAGGCTGGAGCTCCAAGTGTAAACTGAGTGAGTTTCTTCCTTATCCCTTAAGCCTCTCTTAGTACAGGGATGTGTCTTGGATGTCAATGCTATGTTTTGTAATGTGAAATACTAAATACTGGAGTGCCTTTGTGGGTATGAAGTCTATCTTTTCCTTACCAGACCATTCCTAGACCTCTGGACTAAGGATTATGAATGAAGGTTCCAAGACACAACATATAGGGATGCAAACCTTCAGCTATTTTGTCCTTGCATGCAGGGATGAATCATTATAGGAGTTTTCTCCTTGCTGTGGGAGAAAAATATTCCTACACACTATTCTTCCCTAATTTGAATATCCTGGAGTGTTTTGCAGGAATTGTTCTGTGGAGAAAAACTTATTTTTCTTGTACAAAAATTGTTTTCTGTAGAGAAAACATGTTGCCTTCACAGGAAATGAATTTTCTCTTCAGAAAATGAGAGGCAGAGTTGATTTGTTTTGGTTTTTTTGTGGAGAACCACATGTTTTTCTCCACAGAATAATTCCTGCACAATGGTATGGGGATGTCAAACAACAGGAGAAAACTGGAGCTGTTGGGAAACCAGTTTTTTCGGTCTGGGAATGGATAATTGTGAATATTCCTTCCATCCTTAATTGCTTGTAACTTCCACATCCTGTCAGGTTTATACCCCAGTGCATGAGAGAAAATTGTTCTGGTGACTGGCTTCCTATAGGCAACTGATCTGCCTCTGTATGAAAAGAATGCTAAACTAAATGGACCTTTGGTCTGATCTCTTCTTATGTTCTTAAACTACATTCATGGAAAATAGGAATGCTTAAGCTGGTTTTCTGAAGCATATCACTAAAAATCAGAACAATGTTGTGAGTGATTGAAAAAAAGGAAAGGTGAGTGAACACTATTAGCACCCCGTGCTGTAAGACACTAGCTCTAAAGTAGATAGAAATTGCCCCTTACAGGGCTGTTAATCAGAGCTTTTGATCTGACCTAGTAGAGCTGTGGTTCCTCCATTAGCTACAGTCTTAAAAAAAAAAAAACACTTTATGTGAAATGGTGGAGGAACTGTACTTTTCTTTCTTACAGCATGAAACTGGAATTAAATAGTCGTAGAAGTAAAGGCTGACTGGAACTACTTAGTCTGAGTTAGTATTGGGATGACATTTTATGCCTGAACTATTAATATAGTACCTATCTTGCTTGCAATGAAAATAGGATACAACATTCTGCATGCTGAGCAGATGAAAATGATTTTAACACAATGCTCAAGGTGAAGAGGCTTAATGTTATTAAACTAATAATTATTTATTTAATTTATTAATTTATTTATAATGTATTTATGATTTATTAAATTTTACTAAAATTATTAGTACTTCCTACAACTAAAGTCCACAGCAGAGCTATTTCTGAGTGACAGGAAAACTTCCAAATGAGAAAACTAATTGTGTCTATATTTGCAAGAGACAGCAAGAGAGAACACATACACACACAGAAAACAACTACATATAAAAAGCAGAATCTTCAGATGCATGGCTTAAAAACTACAACAAAAGCTTCGGTGATATGTTCTGGCAATGGGGGTATCCAAACTAAAAAGTTATAGCACTTTGATAGCACTTCAACTGCCATGTCTCCACTAATAGAATTCCGGGATTCGTAATTTGGTGAGGGACCTGGAATCCCCCGGCAGAACATTCCAGTAGAATAGATGAGGGGAGTGCAGTGGAGAAATATATGTACTTCACCAGTATATAAACCACAGGATTCCATAGGATGGAACCAAGGCAGTTAAACTGGAATCAAATTGCTAAAATTCTGCATTGCTGATGCACCCACTATTATTATTAGGACAAGGAGTCAGTCAGCTAAAGATCTAGCAGGAAAAGAAATTTCATTAAAAGGGCACAAATACACGAGAATTATAGAAGCAATAGCACACAAGGCTTATCAGATATATTAATAAACAGTGTAAACAGAAAAATAGATTACTAAGAAAAATTAATAATGAAGTACAAAGTTAAATATGGGGATCAGACTGGATATTTTAATAAAACTCCAAACAAATAATAATAAGGTCCCTGTGATCATTCTAGGGGATTTTGGTATCTAAAACATTGTGTCTTCTTAATCAGACCGTGTGGCTGCTCTCTCTTCTTCCTACTTTAGAATCATATTTGCATCTTGACAGAAGCAGCTATTTCTTTTACAGTGGGGATATGGAAATCTTGGTCCTCCCAATGTTTTGGACTTCAAGCTTCAAAAGCACCAATCATGCTTTGGCCAGTGCTTAGGGATGGTGGGAGCTGTAATCCAAAACATATGGAGCAACAAACATTCTCTATCCTTGTTCTATAGTACAACTATATTCGTGCTGCTGTTTGTATCTGTCCCTAATAACTATACAGGGCCTCCTTTATTCCTTCTGCCCTACTTTTTTTACCAGCAGTACCTCACATAACCACCTCCTATTTTTCTGCCCTTTTTTTAAAAAAGCAAGAAACTTAGCAGCAGTGCCTTAACCTTCTCCTACTCCCCGCCCCCCAGTATCTTAGCAGAAATACTTCAGAAAGCCCTCTCCTTTCTTCTAGCTGAATTCTGCCAAACATTGCCTTAGTCTACATCTTATACCTTCAAAGGGGTGTCCTGTCCCCAATTTTTTTTAAACTTCTGGACTGTTACTAGCAGTGTTTCAGAAACCACTTCCCCATTTTCTGTCCCCCTTCAAGCCCAGAGATCTTACACACACTGCCTTAGCCATCTACTATTTTCCTTCCTCAGGGCTCTTAGGCCTTTTCTACCTGATGATGCTCTCACATGTCGTTTCGTCACAATCCCAGCAGTGCCTCTGCCAGGATGGGAGCATGTTCTCAAGCTCCTCTCCGCATGCGACCGGCTGCCTGTGGAAGGGAATGCAAGGGACACACTCCATTCTTCTGGACTGCAGCCGGCCTTCTTCCCATGCTGCAGTAGGGGAGGAAGTGTGGAGGTCCTGCTTTCAGCCCTTCTGCATGGTCGACTGCAATGGGAGGCTCACATGATCGGGGATCACTGACAGAGTTTTTCTGTCAGTGATAGAAATGGCACCAGTAGAGCTCCTGTTCAACCTAGAGAAGCTGCCACAAGAACAGTGGTAAAATTCAGAATGGGTGTGCTACCTCTATAGGTGGATCCATTTGATGCCCCAGTAGTAAATTGGCTAATACTGCAGTCTTCTGCATGTCCACTCAGAAATAATTAAAATCTCACTGAGCTCTGTAAGACTTACAAGTGTGTAAAGTACAACCTGAGAGAATGTGACACAAATCAGGAAGTCCCTGCTTTGACTCTCACTTCATGAACTCACTAGATGATGTCAGTGAAATGTTCAGACTGGGTCCCTACACCTCTAATAGGATAACACTGCCTTCCATTGGAGGATTTTGTAAGGAATGCATGAGTGAAATTACCTTCAGCACTTGAAAGTGATACACAAATATTAAGTACTATTATTTTACCTTTAAATAACTAGCTGTATGAGAAGGGGGATGTTCCATGTGTGCTGCTTTTTCCCTAGATTTGACACAAATATATAATTATTATGGATCATTCATATTTTGGGAACTCTGTCCATAGTAAGTAGAAAGATTGTTATGGATGGAGTTTATTCATATCATTTGTCATTGTCTGAGCTATTTGTCATGTGGGAGAAACTGCATGGAGGCTGGTCCTTCTGAGGGCTGAGATGTTTGCTGCACAAAGAATGATCAATCAGCCCTGCCAGATACAAATGTATGTGTTCAAAAACAAAGAAGGCAGCTAAGAGCAGCATCAGACAAGCCTTTTCTTTTCTTTTTTCTTTTCTTTTCCTTTCTTCTTTTTGGCAACTAATAAAAGTAATGTTGCAGTACTTTCCAGGTTTTTTTCTGTTTCAAATCTTGGTTTGAAATTGTATTTGGGAATGGCATTGCTGTTTCTGGTGGGTGCATAGTTTGCTGGTTATTAAGGATGGAAAGAATATTTGCATATATACTTTAAAAAAGGTCAAAAAAGTGTGTTTCTTAAGCATAGGGAAACCCTGAGGAGGAAAAATCTAGTCTGATAAGAATCTTTGAAATTCATGACTTTTCCTGTGCAAAATTTGCACACATTTCTTTGTGCAGAAAACAGTATTTTCTGTTTCCTGTGTAAGAAATGCTGAGGGCATCATGTTAGGCTACACTTAGGACATGGTACATGCTTTGTATTCTCATCTGAAATTGTGCCACTACAACCATGTCTGAAAATGACCCTGAAAGCCACTTTAAAAGCCATTCAGCCATACAGAGCAATGGATGTCTGTTCTGCTGGCAGGCAAGGGATGCAGGATGATGTGACAGTTTCCTCCTACAAGCAAACAATGTTGTGATTAAGAGGTGTAACAAGTCCCTCAGGGGTCCCTCCTTCTGCTCCTTGCAGCCTCGCTCAGTGGCAGAAGGGATCTGGCTATGTCATTCTACGGTGTCTGCTCACCAGCAGAACAGACCTCCATCACTCTGGATGGCTGACTAGCTTTTAAGGTGGACTTCAGGGGCTGGATGGAAAATTCTAGCATAGCTGCGACACCATGACTATGTGTTTGATGCAGGACCTCAGCAGCTGTTTTCTGCACAAAAAAGACTATGTGTGAATTTTACACAGACTAAGGCCCTTTTCGCACGGCATTTGCCATGTGAAAGGGCGCCGGGAGCGTCGTGCGATTGTGAGGAGTGATCTGCATGACGCACTCACAATCACGCAATGCTCCAGGGTAGGGCAGGCACCGCATGCACACTTTTTCATTTCCGGCTTTCAGCTGAAAATGGTGTGCAATCGCGCATTGCTTCAGGGCCCCGCACATACTTGCTGTGCATGCGGAGCCTCTGGAGCCGCGGTGGTCACGCTTCCTGCCCCAGTGCAGCCTGGGAAATTCCCAGGCTGAGCTGCAGAAGGAAGAGGCGGGGCTCTTGCGCTGCCTGCTCATGCGCAGCTGAAGCGGCGGGGATGCAAGAGCCTCTCGCTGGAGGCTGCTCGCGCGATCCCCGCACCCCAGCGCTGAGAAAAGGTGAGTTGTGGAAAGGGCCTAAGTCTTGAATTATGGCCATTCCCACCCTATACTGTTATAGTGCTATTATTCCACTTTCAACCTCTTGTGGAATTCTGGGGTTTGTAGTTGACGAAGGCCAAAGAGCTCTCTGGCTGAGGATTCTAAATCTCCCACCCTAAACTGCAAACCCCAGGGTTCCATAGGATGTTGAAGGTGGAATAATAGCACTTTAACAGCATAGTGCGGAAATGGCCTATGATTAGTATTTGAAAAGTGCACAGTTTTGAAACACTTTCTTTGCTTCTTTGAAAACAAAAAACAGCAGTGATATTGATAGTCAGGGACTATTTACTTGCTTTCCTATTTTGTAGTGTGTGTGTGTGTGTGTGCATGTATCTTGGTGTATGTGTGTATGGAAGCAAACTGCATGGGAGAAAGTATGCAGCAAAGTCTCTGATTCCTTAACTACTTAGAGTTACCCATAACGGAGGCAGGAGTATGCCTTCCCTTTCTAGCTGCAAGCCCCCTCCTCTGAACATCTACCTGCCTGAAGCAAGGGAATGTGGAGTGGAGAATGCCTGTACAATCCTCTTGTTGTGAATTTCCTTGGGTCGCACTGGGAGAAAGGTGGGAGGTAAATATAGATATAGATAGATATGAATGACATTTTCTAAGACATTTGCTGACGTTTTCTAAGCCTGCTTAAAGAAAACTAGTTACGCCTACAGAACCCTATAGCCTTTATAGTCCAGTCCTCTGTTGTCACATAGCTGTGGCACCTTGAATACTACACAATTCCTTCAGTGCCAACTCTCCTGACTCAAGCCCTCACCACCTCAAAACAAAACAAAAAAAGGCCACTTGAGCACTGAAGCTGTGCTACAGAGAGGCTTTAACAGAACCTTGGCAATGCAGTACCACTGGCTGTGTTTTGGAAAGACTGTAATTGAATGTTGGCTTGGAGAACTGCTTCTTCATCAGCCTGGGAGCAGCTAGAGGGCGAAGGTCCTAGCTACCAGTCAAAGGAACATGCTTAGCAAAGTGTTAGATCAAGGAGCTAGGCTATTTAAATCTTGTAATCTGTTCCATTATGCTTGAAACTGCGAAGTGAATGAACTGGAATGTAAAAGCTTTAGTCTGGGGTGGGGAATCTTTGCCCTCCGGTGATAAAGGACTGTAGGAATTATAGTCCAAAACTGCAGGGCCAAATGTACTCTGCCCTTGACATTGCCTCTTTTTTGTCTCTCAAGACTGAACAACAAAAGCACATTTTAATGCCTCTCACTTTCTTTTTGGCCAATATCCATGGAGTTCTTTATTCCATACAATCTAATCTGATTTATCTTTACTGAAAGCTCACTCTTATTGCATCCACTGGGAAGATGCCAGCCACAGTTTTTCTTGGAGGCAACTAGGGCTAAATCCTGTGGAGCTTATGGCGGCAGGGGAGGATTTGCATGTTAGGCATTATTTAATAAGACCTGTACAGTGCAGTTTTCTGTATGTCTTGTTGTGTGCCTTCAAGTTCTTTCTGGCTTATGGCAACCCTAAAATGACTGTTTCACGAGGCTTTCTTGGCAAAATTTGTTTACACAGGGTTTGTCATTGCTTTCCTCTAAGGCGGAGAGAGTGTGACTTGCCCCAGGTCACCTAATAGGTGTCCATGGCTGAGTGGGGATTTGAATCATGATCTCTCAGAGTCCTAGACCAATACTCACCACTGCACCACACTGGCTGTTTATGCATGTCTACTTAGACATGAACTTACTTTCTCCCAGATAAGTGCGTATGGGATTGTAGCTTTATAGTATTATTAATTTTAAATTGAGAATCATGTGGCAGCCTTTCCTTCTGTAGCTGGTCTAATATGCATCAGAAAATGCAAGGTCCCCCAAAGAATAGGACTTAAAGCTTCATTGGTTTATCATTTGTAGTGATTCTGAACTTGAGGCTTTCTTTATTTTAATTTGTGCATTAAAAATGTTTACCTGAAATACAGCATGATTTTCTGCCAGAAAATCGTTACTTCCCTCTAAATAGCTAACAAGTGTCAACAACTGTCCTACTGTGTTGTCAGTCTCTTCGTGTAACAACAATGAGAAAGTCTAGCGCCAAGGGAGCGTATAGAAGGAAAATTTAAAATTTAACAGTTGCACATTTTGATGTGTGAAGATCAGCATGGGACCAGTCACAACCTAAAGCATCTTATTGACTTTCTTCTTTCATAATCTCAGTTTCAGTGGCTTCAAATACCAAGTTGCTTATTGTTTCCAACACCCCTAGGTTGATCAAAGAGCATGTTTTTATTATAAAAATATCGTAACCTTTTTTAGTTTCTCTGTGAAATCATCCACACTGGTCTGGGAAGACATTAATTCGGTTTATGTTGGTCTTGTTTTTATTGCTAACCTGTTCCCAAAGAATGAAGACCAATGAAAATATATTCTAATAAAAAGAAAAGGAAGAATATGAAAAGAAGTTATTAAAGATGTCACATTTCTCTCCTTATTGTTGTTACTGATTTCATGCTTCATTAGCCAGATGGTATTTGTGTACTTATATGCACAGATACATAGAGAAAGTGTGTGTGTGTTTCATTATATAAAGATTGACTTTGACTATGTTGAAGCTATATCTCTTGATGACACTCCCCAAGCTACTTTTTAAACAGTGCAGCCCTCTCTTCCTGCAACATAGCCTGTTGAGTCCTGTCACCATTGCTCATACTGTAGCTTACTGGCAGGAGGGGGCTGGAGGCATCATCCTTAAGTGCTACACTCACCCATGCCCCAGAACCCATGCCCCTTGGTCTCTGAGACTGCCTGGCTTCAAAGGTGGGTTTAGGGGGACATTTGTGATTGATGAAAGGATGCCATGACCATAAACATGAACTGAAAAGCTTATGGCATTGTAAGTACTGAACAGGATACCGGTCAATATTTTTAAAAAATGATGGCCATCAGCATTTGCTATCTACTAGTATCTTTCATTTCTTTCATCTTTTCTCTTAAAGCTAGTTCCAATGTTAATTCTGGTTTCTTTCCACAGTGTAATAGCTGGATCATTAGACAGATGAATATGTTAATGCTGCTTGCAGAGCTCCTTCTATGAGACGTTAGAAAAGTTCCAAGAATTATCCAGCCAGCAGGGTCACTTGAGAATTATTGGTGGTACAGTTAACAAAAAAAAAAGGTATTCCCCCCACCCCCACAAGCTTTGCTGATGTAGTTGCATCATCTCCTATGCCGTACCGGCTACCTATATTACAGTACAGGATCATAAGCATATATATATAATTCAATTCCTAACATAGATGGATACATGCATGCATGTACTGCGTCTTTAGATGAACGGACAGCATTTTTGACTTAAAAGGGTTACTAAAACAGCATACATAAAATCTATATAAACAAGATAATACCTGCCTGCAGACTTACAGATAAAAAAAAAAAAAGCAAAGGAGTATATGGAGGGAAGAGGGGAAAAAAGTCAAAATCAGACAGCAATCCTTAAAAATTAGATGATAATTCTTAAAATGACCAGTAGAAACAAGGACAGGAAAAGACAGGCTCCAGTACAATGGGTCTTTCAGCAAAAATGATGGAAGGGCCCTCCTTCCCATCTCCAGCCTTCTGGAATGGCTGCTTCCCAATGACAATGGAGGAACTGGTTTTTCAGCAAGACTGACTGGGTGGCTGTGCTTCCCAAAAGACTGTTGGAAAGTGATTAGAGTTGAGAGAACTGAGGAATAAAGCACCTGTATATAACAATTTGAACCTGGCTTGAAAAATCGGAATACTTGCAGCAGTAGTGGAGCTTGGAGTGTGGGGAGGGGGGTGGGGGGAGGGGGCGGGGCTATGGCATGAGGGGCATGGCCACTGTGCAGGGAGGTAGCTGCGGTGCATGGGGGCGTGGCTAGGGTGTGCAGGGTCATGGCTATGGGCTGGGATGCCCCAAAAAACATTGCTGCCCGGGGGACCGCCCCCCCACCCCCCATCTCTACACGACTGACTTGCAGATAAATGTAAATAAAGGAGAACCAGGATGGTGCAATAATGCTATTTTAAAGCAGGACTGGGGGGGTGGGGGGACTTGACTTTCTGAGCAGTCATGAGGCTTACTGGTCTAGTCACTCTCCCTCATTCTAAACTATTTCATAGGCTTGTGAGAAGGATAAAATGGTGTGAACATTATGCATACCCCCTTGAGTTAGGTTGAATATGAAAGTGGTAATGCAATAATATACAGAAAGCTCCAAGAAGAGTTGTTGTGGAGAACCAAGCAGGCACTTTGATAATACTTCAAGACAGTGTGACCTTAACCCATTTTTTTCCCCTTTCTGAAACAGGTCCTAGAATTAAGTTCCTAGAATTAAATAACCAGATCACTTTATTTATGGCGCACATTTGAGAAACAATTTGTAGTTCAGGGTTTCCATATGCCAGTGGAAGCCAAGAGGAAATATTACGTCCATGTTGCAAACCGGGATCTCCTTAGATCAAAGACTGCAGGCAGTGGCAAGATACATTAATTTAATGTGGGAGTGGCAATTGTGGAAGGCTAGGGGGACACATGTGCCCCACAGGAGAATTTGGAGGGCTGTAGCCCCCATCATGCCCACACCTTAAAAAAGAAAGCCCCTAAATGCCCCCCAGGAGACATGAGAGCATTCTCATTATATTTTTGGACTTTCCATACCCCTGGGACATTTTCTGGCAGAATATATTTTTTAAAAAAAATTGCAAAAATTTGTTTTCACCCCAGGGAGCCTCCAAATGTAGGAGTGAGAAGAGGAAGAAGAGGAAGGAGGAGGAGGAGGAGGAGAAAAAAAAATGACCCCTGACACACTCTGGGGGCCACAAAGACAGCCTTGGGGGTGCATATTGCCCATGCCTGATTTAATGAGTATATCATTTTCTTTTGTAAATTAAACAATAGCTATTACTAGTGCTGACAACATTACTCTATAACAACTGGCACCCAGTTTGCTTCGAATATGTCTAAAACACTAGTGTATGTGTCCGCTGAACTTGCCTGGCTTTTGCTTCTGGCTAGTGGTATCTGCTGACTCCCATGTCAGTGAAGGGGGTGATAATGTACTAGGTTTCAAATAGCATTAAAGGAGCTGTGCAGGGTGCTGAACTTATTTTGGGGATATTTTGGCTAACTCCTTTGAACTCTGAACTAAAACCTGGAATGGATTCACTGCCCTGCTGGCATCAGTGTCATCGTAGATAGGTCTGTGCACCATGATAAGAGGACCTTCATAAAGCAGACTGCAAGGACTGCATGGGGATGGGACCTGATGTTTGGAGAGGCTCATACTGAGAAGTGTGCATAGAAACCACCTTATGATTTATTGTCATCTCAGCATGCAGCAGAATGGTTTACTAAATCCTTATGTCTGTGCTTTGAATGAGGGTTTTTCTTCGTCTTCCCTTTGATTTTCTTATATGATTCTATCTATTCAGAAACGTGTTCTATTTAGGAATTTTGAATACAGATCTGTCATTTCAAGAACACCTGAAGTGTGTCTTTTTTACATAAAAGTCAGGACAAAACCCAGATCTTGAGTATACAAAACATCCTTTTGCAAAGCATCGCTTTATGCTCAAGAGAGAATTGCTGTAAAATGTATTCATCCTAGTGAATCTTTAAAGGTTTAGCTGTTAGGATTCTTCAGTGCCACTTGAATGGTCAATTCAAAGAAGTGAAAAATGTTTACAAGGAACTCTCTGTCATTCTCATACTTCTAAGCCTGCTTCCTCAAGCAGTCAGACTCTTCCCAAAAGCTGTTTATATGGACTTTGCTGTGTGTGTGTGTGTGTCTGTGTGTCTGTGTGTGTGTAAACCAGGTGATCCATGAACCAGGTACAAAAAATGAGCCCTCCTTCAATTTCCTTCCTGCTACTTTGCAGACTATGTTTAAAGGCATTTTTCTGAGGAGAGGATCTACAGCTTCATCAAATTCTCACAGGGGTCTGTGACCCAAAATAGGTTAAGAGCCACTGTTCCAGATTGTACAGAGTTGGCGGGCAGAATTTTGTCAGTGTGCTATGGGTGTGTGGCTATGCTTGTGCAGGTGGTCGCAGAAAGAGAGAGGCCATAGATCTGGCTGCTATGAAGAAAGTCAAGCACTGGAGAAATAGATAGTTCACTATTACCTGATTTTGTGTGCCTTCCCTCACCACCACTGCACAATCCTGGAAAAAGGGTATCTGCTAATATTGTCCACTAGCGAGATCCTGGCCTCTGTTTATCCTTTCATTTCTATATACACAACTTTAAAAAAAATGGCTGGCATCCTTTTGGTGTCTTGCAGTTGTACTTTATTGACCAATGTGTAACATCGATATAATTAAAGGTTACAAAAGTGGAATTATGCATATTGTGCTTCGCAGATTGTGGCAAATTGTGTGTTGCACATTGTTCCACATTCTGTATTCATCACAAGGTTGTCCTTGGTTGCACATTGCGTCTCATGCCTTAATGCATAATGCGCATTTGGTTCTGCAATGCCACAGTTCTGTAATAAAGTGGCATACTGCAGCTGAGGCATAACTCCAAGCACATACAGTTATGCAACATTTCTTCAGTGCAGGATCTCAGCCAATATACGTATACTTTGAAAATATCCCAGCATCTTCAACTATAAGAATTGTCCACATGCTTCCTTCAGGGACATTACCTGAAGGAGCAAAGTTTGGGCAGGCCAGACACAGCCCATGGTCCTTGCACCATCACACTTTCAAAGGATCCCATCAGTAGAACGCTCATCAGTCAATCCTGTAGCATAAGTCATTACAGAACAAGCTAGCACCTCAGCATTTCCTCTAGGATGGGAGCTGGGACTTTATGTCCCTCCAAATGTTGTTGGATTCCCCCCCTTCCCATCAACCTCAATCAGCATGGTCAATGGTAGGGATTGTGAGAGTTGTATCTCAACTGCCCTTGATTCCCCACCCCTGCTCTAGTCAAAGCGCAGGCCCAGCAACAGAAAAAAGCTTGATAAATTCCAGTAGTTGGACAGAAGTCAGGTTCAAACGCCAGGCAGTAGGGGAGCTGATCCATGATGCCATCACTGGAACTAATCCTGTCAGTTTATGTGGACGCTAGCATAGGATGGGAAGACAGCATGGTGTAGTGGTTTGACCACAGAACCATGACTCTGGAGACCAAGGTTCGAATCTCCATTGGGCCATGGAAATCCACGTTGGTCACATCACATTCAACCTCAGAGGAAGGCAAGGGCAAACCTCCTCTAAACAAATTCTTCCAAGAAAACTCCATGGTAGATTTGCCTTAGGGTTGCCATAAGTCAGAAATGACTTAAGGACGTGCAACAGTGACAATAGGATAGGGTGGGCTGAACTGGAAAGATGGTGGTGAGGAATAAGAGCAGTGGCCTAAATCCAATTGCTTATCCCAGCAAGAATCAGCCCATTGAATCAACTGTGAGTTGAGAGTTAACACCTATTAACTACATTGTTTCAGTGGGTTGGTTCCAATAAGGACTAGCAGTTGTTGGATAAACACCAGTGGGGTGATGTGATATGAGCTATACAGCTCATTTATCAGTCCCAAACCCACACACCATCTTCCAGGTATTTTCCTATTGTTTGCTATTTTAGGCATACCAGGTAAATCTCACTGATAAGAATCAAAGTGTTAGCCTGAAAAAGGGTCTAAGACTCTTTCATTCTCATGGCAGCTGCTTCAGATTTGTATCAATTTAAAACCTAGTTTTGCTTCTTTGCGCTTTCAAAGTCAGACCAAATAGTTGTGTATATCCAGACTAAAAACTGTCAACAAACAGTAAGGACTGACAAACCCTATCTGACAAGAACTTGACAACAAGCCTCAATTCAAAGTATTTTCAAGAATTTGGCTTTGGTTTGAAGTAAATAACATGGGTAGACAGTAACTTTCACCACCTTGCTTAGTACAGTATGTTCTGCCCTTATCAAAATGATCCTTGGTGTATTTAAAATCTCATAAATTCACTTACATTACTGGGTGATTTGGGGCAGGATATGCATAGTTTTAATTCTACAATATGATTTCTCAGATAAATCCCAAGTTGGCTGACACTTTGACAGGTACAGAGTTGTGACACCTGCCAAGTCTCTTTGACTGCAGTCTTTAACCATCATTCTGAGGTTTTTTTAGTTATCTGTTGTGAGAATATACTCCGTATTCTGGAGGGATTTAGAGTCTTCCTTGAAATCTTCAACTTTCAGCTATTGTGCAGAAGGAATATAGAGAAAAAACACTGGATACAAAGTAATTACAATCAGAGGACTACCTGTAAGTTTTAAAACTGTGGAATATGTGTTTGTATGATCAGAGACACAGGTGATCCCCACCCAGGCCTAGCTGTTCATGTATGGAGGAAACGACACAAAGCTCAACAGAACCTTCCAACTACTTCTCCATCTACTGCACATGTAAGTCCAGGGCAGACCCATGTACACTTCAGGATGCCAGGCCTTTATCAGTAGGACCAGCTCCCTTGCCCAGTGCAAGTACTTTGAGCTTATGCCACTGGTAGAGAGAGGAAGTGAACATATGTTGATAATCCCTCTGATGATGCTTCTTCCATTATTTCTATTACCCTTGTCTATACCCTTCTCCCAAATCAGGACTCAAAGCAGTCTGAGTATAAAGTTAACAATAATGCTTCTGTAAAAAGGTGGGTATCAAACTTACACAAAATCAAACTGAATGTGAATTTGGGATGTGGGCTTGTTAACTGCAAATTAATCTGAAATTTCCTATATTAAATTCTGTAGACTGGAGAGTAGCCTTCTCAGAGTGTGGGGTGCAGTGCTGTTCCAAGCACCTCCTTGTCCCTCAGTGATTTGCTTCCCTTCCCTGGGGCAACTGAGGGATCTCTTGACATCAGTTTTACACCTGCTCTTTCCCTGGCTGCTCTGAGTTGTACAGGAACTCTCACCTGTATGGAGATGGGGTCTGCACCAGGATAGCTGGCAGCTGTAGGAGGAGCCGAGATAATTTCCAGAGCGGATTCACCACTCTGCAGCAGCAGACCCACAAGGCCCCCCTGAAAAGACCCCTAATCACTTGAACTGGCTTTGCTGCACTATTTTTTTGCAGATGCAATGGTGGTACAAATTTCTTTCTTTGAAGGACCCTGCTGAGTCTTGGGCTCCTATTCTAAATTCCACCATGTAGTTATATATCCATAACAGCAGGACTATGGAAAGTTTCTCCAAATCCAGATCACCCTCACCCCATCTGGGAGAGAAAATAAGGTCAAAAGTATGCTTAACAGCTGGGGTGAAAGCCGTGGTAATCACGCAGGACATAACGTCTTGAACTGCTAATGTAAGTTGAAGTGCTTCAGCCTGAACTGATTCAACATGGAAGCTGAAGTCCTTGAGCACAGCAAGCCAAGGGTATTCCAAAACTTTCCTTGTTCAGCAAGGGAAACTGTAGAGTGGTCAGGTTAGTGGTTCACCAACAAAATTTCTATTCTGTCGTGGCTGCTCACCTTCAGATACATACACTCAAACCCAGACTACTGTGGAATTTTGATACACCATTGAGACTTTGCTTCCATGCCTTCCAACTCACGGGGGGGGGGGGCTGTCACCCAGAACATCTGATGTGAGGGACAGTTTAAGGACAACCAACACCCTATTGTGTGCCCCTCTTTCAAGATATCCTTTGCCATATCTTCTCCTTCTCTGTATCACTAAGATAGTTGCCCCTTGAGTCTCATCATCTCTCCCTCTGCCAGACTTTTGGAAAAACAACTTCTTGCTGTTGCCAGAGAATACTCTCACTTTAACTGCTATAACAGTAAAATACTATTACAGTAGGCAGATAACTAAAATGCAGCTAAGTCCTCTTCCCTTCTGCTAAACAGGAGAAGAGGATCTCCTTGCACTCCCCCTCAAAAGGTGCTGCTCCTTTTGGCAGTAATCCTGGTGGTAAAGGAGTCAAACTTGTATTCTCCAGCCCAGGCAGATAATATCATCTAGCTGGAGGTGGAATAATGGAATCAGAAAGCTAGAAGAGACCACAAGGGCCACCCAGTCCAATTGCCTATCATGTAAGAATACACCATCAAAGCATTCTTGAGAGAAGACCATCCAGCCTCTGTTTAAAACCTCCAGAGGAGAAGATGCCACCACATTCTGAGGCACAAAATTACACTGTTGAACTGCTCTTACCATCAGGAAGTTGCTCCTAATTTTAGGTGGAATCTCTTTTCCTGTAGTTTGAATCCATTGCTCTGTGTTCTTGTCTCTGGAGCAGCTGAAAAGAAACTTGCTCCATCTTCAAGATGACATCCTTTCAAATATTTAAACATTTAAAATTAAATTAAATAGTTAAATCAAATCAAATTAAATTAAAAATATTAAATTATGTATTTAAAATGAGAATATAGGTGGTAGTTCTTCTGAAGAGCCAGCATGGTGCAATGGTCTGAACATTGGACTATGACCCTGGAGACCAGGGTTTGATTCCCCGCTCAGCCATGAAAGCCCACTGGGTAACCTTGAGCATGTCACTCACTCAGAGCCTCCAGAAAACTCTGTGACAGGTTCACCTTAGGGTCTCCATAAGTCAGAAATGTTTCTTGAGGGCATGCAACAAAATTCTTCTGGGCCTGTAAACTCAGTCCTCAGTCCTGTGAAGAAGTAGAAAGAACTCAGTAATTTGTTCCAGGGGGCTGTTAAAAAGATAAGTACAGGAGCAGAAACAGAAAACGGGCAATCTCTGTTCCATTCACGTGCTGCTGTTTCTTCTAGACCTCACTTCACAGTAGTACTAGAATCCTGACTATGGTGTTGCTTTTCTGAGTGACCCCAAACAGGAACTATAGAATCAGAGTTGGAAGAGACCACAAGGGCCATCCAGTCCAACCCACTGCCATGCAGGAATACACAACAAAGCACTATGTTCTTGTTTAGCTGTTTAGTGGCTATTTAGCAGAAGGTTGCTGCTTTCTCTTCCTATAGTAACAGTGGGACAGGAAAGCTTGCTTCATCTTGCAATGACTCCTGCAACCCTCACTTTGCAGGCTAACCAGAGCTTCTATCTGCTTACCTAGAGAGGGGACTTGCCACTCTTTGGAAAGGAAGTCTTCCCTTTAGTCCTACAAGGGACTTTCAAAGGGGCTTCCCCTATGCCATAGTGGGTTTTTTTGGCTGACAATGAACTCTCCCCTCCTGCATTCCACTTTGGCTTTAAATGTTGGATATGTTTCTTGACTATTTCAGCATGCATTATGGTCCCTTCCTTTTTATGTTCAATGTGCTATAACATTTTATGGTTAGGGCATGGGGTCCCCACAGTTGAGGGAAACAGCCTGTGTGCTTCTCCTCCTCAGATTTGAGGACCCCATTATGAGAACTTGGGTGGTGAAGGCTTCAGGAACACATCTAATTCAGGAGCTGCTGTCCCATATAATCCCACGTGCTAGGGCATCCATGCAATGGTCTACACCTTTGTGGAATCCCATGGCCTGCTATCCTGGATTCTTCTCTTCCAGCTGCTGGGCTTGGATCTATTTTATTGGATGGAAGGTGGGGTCATATTCAATGGCTGGATCAATCCCCAAAGCCGCACCAAGTCTATTTCTTTTGCTGCTGTAAACAATGAAGTTGTGGCTTTTCCTTAATTCCACTAAAATGTGTTATGTGTGCATGATGCACCCCATTTCCCTTCACTGCTAGGGGTGCAAGGAGTTCTTCTGCAGGCACAGCCTGTACGTGATCGTGCAAGGAGACAACTATTTAAGCTAGTAGGGTACTGTCAAGACAGAGAAGGAAAGCCATAGGCAAACTCCTATTTCTGCTACTCTAGATGAGTAAGAATAGCAGAAAGAGGGGCAGCCAGCCAACTAGGGAGATAGTGCTGCCACTTTGGAACTGCTGCTTTGCTCCTGGGATTCCAGGCTTTATGTTGCCAGAGCTGGGCGAAAGACCTTGGCAGTGTGTGTGTGTGTGTGTGTGTGTGCATGCACATAGACATTACAGCAATAGCAGAGGCCTTAAAGAGGAAGGGTGGGTGCAAGGTGATGAGAGTAAGGGAAAATCAGCTGCAGTCGCAGAGCAAAACCAAGTCATGAATTCTGGCAGCCACTATTGCTTGCTATGTTCTAGGCTGAAAGGAACTATTTGGATTGGTGAGGAGGGAGAGAGTCCTCCTATCTATGGGCTGACAATGAGGTAGGACGCATTTGCTTTCATGGGCTATCCCTGAGATTGTGGCTCCAGCCATTCCAGAGATCAGAGCTTTGTGGGATGGAAGAAAGGTCAGCCAACAACAGGCAATGGAATGGTCATCCATTGCATTATTCTACTACAGAGTCCCTGCTCTTGCTTAACCCCGCAAGGGTACGATAGACAGGCATTTGGCAGCTGCAATCCTATATTCACTCACCCGAGAATAAGTTCCACTAAATTCAGCAGGGCTTACTTCTAAATAGACTTTTCTGGGATTGGACTGTAATTCATAAACCTTACAAATAGGTTTGAAACAGGCCTATTTTAGTAGAAACTGATTGTGTTCCGCACTTGATCAGTCCCTCCTTCTTCTGCTTCCTTTACCAGCCCCAGTGCCAGGAACAATACAGCAAATGGAACCACTTGGCAGTCTGTAACATCCTTGGCACTGGTGCCCATGCTATGGCAGAAAGAACCCTAGCTTTGCCCACCATAACGTGACTGGTTCTGCTAGAACTTGCCACTATTCCGTGACTGGTGGATTTCTGTTATTTTTTTAGCCCTTCCAAGGTTAACTTGATTTCAGGTACTATTCCACAGATAGATGCCTGCTTTTCTTTTAATTATTATTTTTCAGTGCTCTCTATGGAAGCTTGTAACACAAGAGAAACTTACAGCACAAGAGAGAATGGTTATGAGTATCCATGTATAGCTGTCAAGAATGAATATACTTCTGGTTAATAATTCTGCCTTGCAAGCTAACTACCAGAGAGATTACTGCAATAAATGCATTTCAGAAGCTATGTTCTGTTCTGCTGTGTGCTCACACTACTTTAATTTCAGCATGCAAAATAGCAGAAGGTATCAAAACTGACTCACTTGTCCTTGCTTTGGATTATCCAGTCTTTAAGCAACTCATAAGCAACACATTTTGAGTCCAAAGAAAACATTTATACCTCAGTCCTTTGCCATTCTCTCATCCATTCTTGAAATTGTGACCACCTCAGCATCCTTGCTGAACATCAAGGATTTGTTCTAAGTGTTTATTTTCAAGGTGCCAAATACATTTCCTCTTGCATCCTATCTAAGACTTCAAGTGAACAAACAAACAGGTATTCAAATCCTCTACTTCAGGGCTATCACTGTTATTATTTGTTTTAAGAGGACTTCTTAACCATGATCTTTCAGGAGTACAGTTTTGTTCATGATGATTATCTCATGAAGCAGCTGAATGAACAGGAGTTGGCTGTGATGGTTAGTGAAATCCATGTGGAAATTGCAAAAATTAGCAATCATTTGAAAATCAGTTGTAATCTGAACTTGGGCCATTTCCACACTACACTGTTATAGTGCTATTATTCCACTTTCAACATCCTATAGAATCCTGGGGTTTGCAGTTTAGGGAGGGACCTTCAGAATTCTCAGCCAGAGATCTCTTTGGCCTCAATAAACTATAAACCCCAGAATTCCACAGGATGTTGAAAATGGAATAGTAGCACTATAACAGTGTAGTGCACAAACGGCCATGGAAATAGCAAGTTCCCTTTTTTAGATAATGTAGAGAGAATGAAGTTACATGTCAAAAGTAACATACTTAATTTGAACAAACTTACTTTTTTCGTATAAAGTTATTGGTATCTAGTGAAAATTTTAAAGGCCATATTAAGCTTTATGTCATTCCTACGATCAGTCCTAAGCTTCTTCGTAAAGCAATGGAGATGAGTTACTTAACAATAGCAGAATGATAATGACGATGAAAACAAACTACTTTTTAAACATTAGAATAAGTAACGGGAAAAAATCATTTTTAAAAATTACCTGTCAAGATTCTGGCTGTAAAGCACCCACTGTATTCAACGGCCAACATATCCTTTGGACTAGTACATACATGCGATATCAAAACTTCCGTGGCTTTAAAAAAATGTACCACGGCCCTTATTCTTGTGACCTTCCCTTGTGTGCAGCATTCCTCTCCGGAAAAGCAGTGTGGGCCACATGATAAAAGAAATGCCAGATGAGAACTGCAGTAGTTGCCCAGTATCTCTAGGTGTTGAAATGTAAACTGACTGCAAAAGTACATTTGTAACCCTCTACAGTGTTACAGAGATGTACCCTGAAGCATATTGGAAAACATCAATCATGTAATGGAACCCCACTGCTCCCTCCCTCACTTTTCACATCCTCCTCCTATGGACAGCCACATCTGTTTCCTCCTGATAGCTTTTAATACACATCCCCTTAATGTCTTCCAACAGGAAGTAGAAATGGAGAGAAGTTTGCGATCACCGGCATTTAAAAATCAGCCTGGGAGCAATTCCGTCATTCCTGTGAAAGAGCCAGAAGCAAAAGGTGGCAAAACCTTTCTTGACAAGATGTCATCGCAAAATGCTCTGAACAACAACGCTGAAGGTTAGCACAACACTTTTTTGATCTGATTTCTTGCTTTCATATACTGAACAAGTAAGACAGTAAAACATTATGTGAGAGATTTTACCCTTTCCCAACAGAGATTCAAAGTGAAGTGGTGGTGATAATGTATGGATGGGCTTCTGAAAAAGCCAGCATTAGATGCTGTAAAGCAAAAATGTATTTGATGTTCTATAATTTTGAAAGGCAGATTTCAGTAGCATAATGTTTGGGGAAGGAATTTTTTGCAATAAATAAAGTGCAAGCAAGAATAACTTTGTTCTGTTCAGCTTCAAACAGAACAATATGGAGATTTCTTCACTAAAAAAATAGTGTGAGGCCTTTCTTTAAAAAAGTGTTCATCAAAATTCCTCAAGAAAATTGTGACTGTATAATCAATGCTGCATTTAATAAAAGGATGAATTGTGTTTTCCAATTTCAGGAAAGAAAGAGCATTCCACCTTTTCTTTTTCAAATGATTACTTCAAAATATATTTAATGATTTTAGGATAACATGAGACAGAATGGTGTCATGTTTCACGAATGTAATTTTGATTTATTAACGTTTTGAAAATGCTATTTAAATGTTAATAGCTAGCATGTTTAAAAACTGCAGCGTCTGCCATAAATTTTAGTGCTGTAAGAACAAAACACAAGTACTTGATTTCAAGTACAGATACTATTTTGTAGTTATGAAGTTGAAAGATTGGTATTTTGAAGTCGTAGAGAAGCTACCCCTTTTTCACTGAATACAGATATAACACGTATAATTAGCTAATATATTTTTTTACATCCAAGCTAAATGTTGCCTAAACCAGACTTAAAAAATAGCAATTTAATGTAGTTTAACGCACCCTTAAAGAAACAAGGATGTACAGAAGGCAAGTCAGTGGGCATAGGGTTTAGAGGATCAGACCAGTCCAGGAAGATAGCAGGTTCAAATTCCCACTCAGCCACGAAACTCACTGTCTGACCTTGGGCCAGTCTTTCTCCCTCAGCCTTAACTACTTCATGGGGTCATTACAAGGTTAAAATGGAAGGGGAGGGACAGAATCAAAAAGTACATTGAAGGTGGGTTGTGAGACTAATGTGGCTGGATTTACTACCCTGGGAAGCTGGACTAGCTGCAAGAGATCATGAAAGTCTTTCTCACAAGTTGCAGCATCAAGTCTCTTCACTGTCACAGGTAGGGCATTTCCGCACTACACGAATTCCACAGGATGATGAAAGTGGAATAATAGCACTATAACAGTGTAGTGCAGGAATGGCCATATTCTTCTGGGCATATCAGCAGCCTTGACCAATCTGACAAGTCAATAACTTTAGATGACTTCATCATCAGAGCAATCTCTCTGGCTTCATGGTCATGAGAGCTTGATGTTTCTACATGAATGGACATGTCTTTTGTGAACTAGCATGGGAGGAGGCTGAATTTGTCACAGTAGAATATAAATTCTAAATATAAAGGGTGTCTTGTTGAGGAATTATATACTTACGGAGGCAGCGCTGCACAAAACCTAGCTGCTTAAATCTCACTGAATTTGCTCAGATTATATTAATTGTGCAGAATGCTAATTCAATGAGCAAGGAAGGGAAGTGCCATTTACTTCAGTGGGTTGGTGGATGTGCCATCTGGCCTTTATCCTCTATTTGATACCCATTCCCAATTTCTCTCTGCAGAGAGATGTGCATAGTTCTTTCCCTCACTTTCTATGGAAGAAATCTCTTTATGAGGGTGGATGGTGAAGAGGTTGTTTGATAAGATAGTACAATCTCAAATCAAACCAGAGGTCGATCTGGTTTTTATGGTTTTATGCAAAAGCCTGTTGGTTAATGCAGAATAAACTTGACATCACTGGCTCAGACAATACAAACATTGCGTCCTAGGCCTCCTAACCTTTGCAACTGGACAGGAGAAGGTTGGGGATTTGGGAAGAACCCCTTCCTTGAATTACAGACTTTCCAAAGTTTCACAGATGAAAAGCGGGACATGCATGGCCCAGGAACATCATAGTGTGGTCAAGATGATTATTAAAGAGAAAGTTGTTAAAGAGAAAGAAAGAAAAAGCAAGGAGATGCTGCAGCAGTTTACTTTTGCCAGGGCCTGCTGGGAAGGGCAAGATTCCACCCCTTCTTCTCCTTTCGCCCCTGCTGAATTGAGTATAACCTGCTTTCGCATTTCAAACTCAGTTTGCAGCAACTGAATTAAACAGAGGACAAAAGAAAAAAGTGGGAAGAGAAGAGAGAAACTGGGAGATTTTAAAAGCAGATGAAAAGATGGGATGCAGAGGATTAATCAGGACTGGCTCTGCCAAATCAGGACAGCTGGAGGATATGGAATTACAATTTGCAAATACTATCTTACAGAAAGATTCAGTTTTCTGAATGAGCAAAGTGACAGTAATGTTGGTTGTGCCCCCAGTTTTTGTTTTGTTTTTCTTTCATCCCAAATCATATAGATTGTGCAATGAAACTGTGTAATGTTGTCTGTTTTGACTGAACATAACACAGTGGACTCAAGCAGCCTGGTCTGTTTTATGTGTCCATCAGCAGCTGTTTTCCTTCTGGTTCCATAGTGCAGCTCTTGGGCTGAAACAGAAAGGCAACCTAGCATCTGGCGGGTGCTTTTAAATTAGTGGCTCTCAGCTCATGGCAAATCACTCTTGTGTAAAGCAGGCTGAGCAGGCCATAATGGGAGAAACAAACTGTCTCCTAAAAGCTGTCAGGCACCTGGTGCATCTTGACCTTAAAGCAGCCTGGATGACTCATTTGTGGCAACACTTCAGCAGGGTTTGTGGGAGAAACACAGTGCTTTCTTGTCAGGTAGGACAGGCTGACCAGGTTGTAAATCATGCTGCTTTGTACAGACACTGGCCAGGGTTGATGATCTAAAGGCAGGAAAGCAGCTCTGTAGGGATTTAGATGGGAAAGAACAGCCTACAAGGAGCTTATGGTTTCAGTACAATTATCTGTGTCTTTAAGCTTTCTTTAAAATTTCTTTTATAATATGGGAGAACATATCTTCAGGCAAAGAAGTGGAAATTTTCAACAGACAAACTAAAGAAGGAGGGGTTTCCACAACTGCCTCTTTATATGTCTGTGAGGCGGTGTGGATGTGGATGTCGATATTCATCTGAATTTGTCAAAGAAAATCAAGCATATTTCTGTGTTTAATAATGTAAAACATGTGGCATTTTGGCCCTGACTAAAGAAGGGCTGTTCTGCTTTTCAACAAGTCTGATTTCAAATCAATAGGACAGGTTGGTCTCTTTCATTTTGATGGGGATTAAGGACAATTCATGGTCAGAGGCATCCTTGTGAAACTGTGTGGATGTAGTGATCAACTGCATGATAATACGGGGTATAAAGCCAGCAAGCTGTATGAGTGCCATCTGACGCTATCTACCCTGAGGAACCCCTCACACTACACAGTTAGAATACAGTGATGCTATTTTAACTGCTCAATGGTTCCTGGGAATTGTAGTTTAGAGAGGGATATTTAGAATTCTTGGAGAGCCAGCATGATGTGGTGGTTCGAAGGTTGGACTATGAACCTTGGGACTAGAGTTCACTTCCCTGCTCAGCCATAGAAACCCACTGGGTGACCCTAGACACGCCACACAGTCTCAGCAACAGAAAACCCCAAGATAAATTTGCCTGAGGACACCATAAGTCCTGAGGCACATGACAACAATTTAGAATTCTTAACTGGAAAGCTCTTGTGGCTCCCTAAACTATAAACCCCAAGATTCTTTGGGATATAGCTCTGGCAGTTGAAGTAGAATTACAGTGCTGTAATTATCAACCTAGTATGAAAAAGTATTGGAAGTACTACAGGTTTTAAGTTAATTATGACACAGATGATTTTCTTCCCATCATTCTGAATATTATAAACAAAACCTGCATGAAAGCTAAGAAACTTACTAAGGCCCTGTCCACGCAACGTCCTTGTGCTGCTTCTGCAACAGGATCCCACTGCCATCCTGTCGCAAAGTGTCACACTTGCGCAGTATTTGCAAAATGGAAAAAATCCGTTTTACACCTCCAGTCATGCAGCACTCCCATACTTACCATCATGCGGAAGATGCGGAAGCACAATAGCAATGCTTCCTGCCGCAGCGTAGCAATGGAAAGTGCCCAGCTGCACTGGGAAAGGAAGAGGCGGGGCTATCATGCTGTGGTCCGCAGGGAGCGAGCAGGTGCACAGGGGAGCTTTGCTGACATGCTGTCTTCCAGAGCCGGAATTGCAGTGCAATGACACGGAAGAGTGTTGTCATGGGGAAATGGCGTAAGAAATACATTCGGAATGGCACCTCCTCTTTTTTCCCTGTCTGCAATAATTTCCTGGGTATCAGGAGATTCTTGGAAATGGTATGACTTACAGAGTGACTTATGTTGTTTGAGACATAAGGAACTTATAGTCCAAAAGTATCTGAACAGCACCAGGTTAGGTATAGGGAGTGTATCAGCTTTGCTTTTGTCAAATTCTGACAAATTCCCATTGAAGCATTTACTTTACCTTGATTCATCCAATATGGTGAAAGCATTAATCTTGTTGCATACTGCCTTCTTTAACGGATAGTCTTATAAGGCTTCAGTGCCAGTAAGCTAGGCTAACCTTCTGCTTAGAGGGGATTGCTTTCAGTTTGGTTTAGAAGCAAGAAAGAAATGTTGGATGTGCATTACAACTTCAGACTGACTGGGGTCTAACTGGCTGTATTTTAAAAACTAGGTAAGTTGTTTTATTTTATTTAAGAAAGATTTTAATCTTATTTTTAACAAATTAGTAGAAGACATCTGTGCTGTAGTGCTGCTTCCCATATTCTAAACACAGCAGGTTACCAGCAGCAAAAAAGAAAAAAAGAGGCCTCTGTGCACTTTAGGAATCCAGATATGGAAGAAGAAGAGGCAAATTCATCCTTCTGTGGGAAAGCTGAACTATGTTTCAAAGTCGTGGTAGAATATTTGTCATTGTCAATTGGAAGGGAAAAGAAGAGGTACAATTGAGTCAACATTCAGTTTTACGACTCATTGCTCAGACACATTTGCATTTATGGCTAAAGCAAGGGTGGGCAAAGTTCAGCCCTCCAAATATTGTTGGACAGCAGCAACTCCCAGCATAGCTGATGGTGAGGAATGATGGACGCTGCAGTCCAGCAATATCCAGAGAGCTGCGTTTTGCCTGGCACTGAGCTAAAGGAAAGAGCTTCCCTGATCAAGTGCAGAGTATCACTCCCTGTGAGGAAAAGGCCATGTAAGCTACCTTACAACCAGGTGCGGGAGAAGAATGGCTGTGGATACAACCAGCTCTCAGATGCCTCAGATTAGGCAAAGTGGATTTTCCCTGGAAGGCATGAGCTGCAGCATCTCTTTATCTGCATTAAGGCCTGTAAATAAGAGTGCCAGCAAAAATAAGATTAACGAAGTCAATTTGATTTGCTCTGCTTATGCACAGTGCTGAAATCTCCTGATCAACCTTGATCTATCATCCTTGAGGGAAGCATTATCTTTTGTCGTGAGCCACGTAAATCTTCAGGAAGCAAGGTGGCAAGGTGAATGAGGAGGGAGGGGAATCCTGTCAGATAGGTGCTTCAACTGAATCTTATTTGTGCATTAGCCGGATCATCAGGCTCTGGAGCTGCATGAACATATTTGCTGGAATTCCTACATAGGGGAAATATACTTTTCTCAGAAAAGAGATTTTCCCATGTTTTCTACAAAGAAGCCTCATATATCAGGATCCTGAAGAGCTCTACCAGGCCTGCTCATATTTATAATAGTTAGGCTGTCAGCATCTAAGGGGTAATAAGGTGCATTTTTAGCCAAATGATTTCATATGATGTAGCATAAAGGATGAAATGCAAGCTGATAACAACCCATTTTTCATTTGATGACACACCAAACTGGACACTTAAATCATGTAGTTAAGAATACGTTGACATTTGTATTACTCATCCGTGCTCCTTAGAGAATTATTATGTGGCCATTGCATCATGGGGATGAACATTTTGTCTTCAAAATGGTCTTTTTTTAGCAGTAATGAATCAAAACAGCTATATATTTGGTTTAATATATGTGAGGGGTGGGAAGGGATCAACCATAACTAAGCAGAATCAATTGCATCAGTTCAT
Source organism: Cyclura pinguis (assembly GCA_030412105.1). NCBI lineage: Eukaryota > Metazoa > Chordata > Lepidosauria > Squamata > Iguanidae > Cyclura > Cyclura pinguis. The sequence goes on along the minus strand of CM059599.1, from coordinate 225,669,149 downwards.
AATCAACAGTGTCATTTATCAGAAATTTAATTCTTTCTTTTCACACGGTTTTCAGCATCTTAATGCATCATTTCCGCTTCATCCCCTCAGGGAAGCAGCAGTAAGAGATAGATCTGGAATTTCTTGGGATGACTTGTAGTAGATTGGCAAGGATTTCTGACTCCCAATTGTTTAATATTACCAGTAAAGATATGACTCTTCTTTTACTCTAAACTATAGTGATAAAATGAAGAAGTGTAGAATGCAGAACCAGGGGCCCGTTGACATTACATGATTCTAGCACTGTGATCCACTCTAACTGCCATGGTTACATCCCATGGGATCCTGGGATTGGCAGTTTGGGGAGCAGCATTTGGAAATATCAGCCAGGGAGCTCTAATGCCTCACCAAACTCTAAGACCCAGGGTTCCACAGGATGCTACCATGGCAGTTAGAGTTAGAGTAGAATCACAGTGCTAGAATTGTCTAATATGAGAGGGCCCCAGAAATATACCTACTCCTGCATGCGCTATGAGCTCCATGGAGTTCTGGTTCTCAGAGTAACAGAACTCCATGATACTCAGAATTCTTTAATTCCAAGCATCTATGTTTTGCAGCTGACTCCAGCTGGTAGAACTTGAGGTTCTAGTAAAACATAGATGATCCCATAGGTCTTAAGTGTGCTTTTCTTAATTATTTGAAACCTGGAAAAGACCACAATGAAACTGCTGGTGATGGCAGGGAAAGGGGTCAAGGCATGGTTAAGAGAGTGGGCACCAGGGTCCAAACCAATGCCACTTCCTCACTAGCCTGTTATAGCGCTATGATTCTACTTGCAACATCCCTTGGCACCTCCCGAAACTGCAAACCCCAGGATTCCATAGGATGTTGCAAGTGGAATCATAGCGCTATAACAGGCTGGTATGGAAGTGGCCCAGGTCAGGGAAAGGATAGGGAAGGGGTAGTCAGCATGGTGGCTCTATGCTTCCTCTCTCTCTCTCTCTCTCTCTCTCTCTCATCTCCTTCCTTGGGGGCATCAGGACAGAGATTGTGGTGCTGAGAAATCAGGGTTCAAGGCATCCTTAAGCTCTCCAGGCAGCAGCTGCTGGTGATAGTGGTGATGGTGGTATTGGTGGTAGTGGAGGAAGAGAAGGAGGAGGAGGAGGACAACAATTGAAGTCAGGTTTTTAAAGGGCTGCATGCCCTGATTGAAGCCGAGAGGGAAGGTTCCCCTGGAAGAGAAGTGCCTGAAGTGGGGGGAGCGGGAGTTGAGAAAACTTGTAAATAATCAAATTACTTGTAAATTAATCAAATTAAACCCACAATAGCGGAGGGCTGACTGTATAGGAATTTTTAAAGATCAGGTTCCTGGGGCAGCCCACCTAAGGAATTAGCTTCAGGGAACCTTTCAGTAAGACTTTAAGATAAATTAGCATGACTGACCTTTTTGAAGGATGGCTATGAGCCAAGAAGTATCTCTGGCTTTAAACCAAGGATGGACAACGTCAGCAAATCTAGGAGCCGGTTTCTCTGCCCTGGGATCTTTGAGAGGGACGTGTGCACTGCCCAAAATGCCAAATAATAACAAAACCAGGAAGTGTCCCATTTTTAGGTTTTGGAATATGAAGAATTTTGATGTGGAACAGTGTGAAGGAAGGGTATGATACATATAAAGAGTGAAATGCCCCTCCTGGAGACTTTCAGGATCAGCAATTTACTTTTCTTTTTGGCCAGAAAAGGGGCAATGCAGGGAGTCAGGGATATTGGAACATCTGGCCTAAGGAGTACATTCTGCCCACCACTGGTTTAAACAAACTTGGGAGACTACCGGCACTCCCATCTATCCACTGAGGAGCTCCAAGGCAACAAGGGACAAATCTCTACGCCTGCTAAGAACAGAGTCCCAGACTAGGAATCAATACTGCCTCTATTTAGTACTGAGGCTAACTGAGAGAAGCCCAAACACATGAGAGGGGGAATAGGAACATACAGTAAGTACAGAATAACAAGAGTAACAATGGGACTATGTATGCAGGCAAAACTAAGACTATTTCCACCCTACACTGTTATAGTGCTATTGTTCCACTTTCAATGTCTTGTGGAATTCTGGGGTTTGTAGCTGGGAATTCTAAATGTGCCTCTCTAAACTGCAGATCCCAGGATTCCATAGGATATTGAAAGTGGAATAATAGCACTATAACAGTATAGTACGGAAATGGCCTAAGAAAACCTGAGCAAACTATACCAATGATATGGCTCTCAAAGAATAGCAGCAACTCAGGACCCCATGAGGTTTTAGATGCAGGATGGTTTCAGAGCCCAGCTTTTATGTTCTATACCCTTGGCAATCCGGGAAGGTCCAGTCAATCCATCCAGGGTCAACAAATCTGAAACTTTGGCATTTGACTCTCACCAGAAGCAGCCAGAGGCAGTTATTGTACTTAGCAGGGCCATATTAATTAATTCATTTCATTTATTTAACTTATATCCTGCCTTTTTTTCTGCCATGGGACCCAAGGCAGCTTCCAATAATTTATTGACTCTGAAGTTCCCAAGCTACTGATAATGGCGATGTCTATGAGGGTAGCTTATCCTTTTATTCAGGAGAAGCTTTGAGAAGTGAAACTGCCAGAAGCACCCAGAAACAGAAAGATGGAAAACCCAAATCCTTTACAACCTCATATAGATGTGGTGAAGGGCACTGAAGCACAGAGGTGATTTCTTAGATGTGATCCATTGAATCATATGGCTGAGAAACTCGCTGGCTTATAGCATATGTTTTTCTTCTCCACCGAAGAAGTATTTTCAGTATGTGCAGAACATTGTTTTCTTTTTGGTCTTTAGTTGTTTGCCTCATCTTGCTACCTCTATGAATAAACCTGTCATTTTGTCTGCTTGAAGCTGTTAATGTTGGCTTCTGACAGAAGTATGACAAGGTGAAGAGTGAAGACATTTCTCCAACCTCTGAACCGCTTTCAAAGTGTGTTTGAGCATCTCCCTTCTGTTCACAAACTCTTGTCAGGGATATCAGCTGATGCTAGATATTGCAGAGCTGCCGGAGAAGATGCAGAAAAGGACAACCAAAATGAACAAGAGTCTGGAATGCTGCCTGCGAAAAGGGAAAGCTAAACTGCTAAGGGCACTTAAGATAACTAAAAGAAGACATAGATGAAGTTTATAGTTTATATATTCTGTGGGAAAGGCGAATAAAGAAGCCTTTTCCCCCTTCTCTCCTACAACTCAGGCACCTGGGGAGGGGTCACCCAGTGAAAGGGATTATTCTCAGGTTCAACAAGAAAGAGAAAGGAAATTCTCATTTGCAACACGTGCTGTTAATTTGTGGAATTCAATGACTGTGTTGAGGGACAGCTAGCTCACTTGGCATTGAGACCAGGGTAGGCAACTTCTGCCTCCTGATATTGTTGGACTGCAGCTCCCATCATACATGATCACAGGCTATGCTAGTTAGGGCCAATGGGAGTTTTGCTCCAGCACCATCTGGATGGCTAAGTGTTTCCTGTTGCAGCTTTAAAAGGATATTGGAGATTACTGAAGAACAGGACACTTACATGCTATTAGTTATAATGGCTGTAGGGAACTGGTAGGTGCTGTCAGCCAGCTTGTAACTATGGCAATTTCTGCACTACATTGTCATAGTGCTATTATTCTGCTTTCAACATCTTGTAGAATTCTGGGGTTGCGGTTTACTGAGGTCAAAGAGCAATCTGGCTGAGAATTCTAAATGACCCTCCCTAAACTACAAACCCCTGGATTCCATAGGATGTTGAAAGTGAAATAATAGTGCTATAACAGTGTACTGTGGAAATGGCCTGTCAGTTGCTGGAGGAAACTGACAGGAATAAGGTTAGTTGCCTGTTGATTGTGGGCTTCATTAAAACTGGCTAGTTAGGGTTGTTGGAAACTAGATGCTGGGTGAAGTGGAACCTTGGCCTGAACCATCCATATATGGGGCAGAGAGCCATTTTCAGATCATTTGAGTAACAGACAGATGACTCAACACCTCCAGTCCCAGCCATCATGGCCAGTGACTAGGGATGCTGGAAGCTGTAGTTCAAAACAACTGGAATACACTGGCTTGCCTATTTGAGAGGTACACAGTCTGGTTGATTGTGATTCCATTCACACCCTGGGAAATGTATCTGGGGGTGGAAAGGCTTTTAGTGTTCTGTGCTAAAACATTCATAGTGTGGATGGTGAGCTGGTACTGTTGTTTTATTGGGGGGGTGGAGTTGTTGTTGTTGTTGTTGTTGTTGTTGTTGTTGTTGTTGTTGTGAGATGCCTTCCAGTGACAGCTTCCAGCATAACCTAACAAGACTTCTGCTTAAGTTTGCTGACAGTAAACACAGCATTTCCTTATACATTATACAGAAAGAGAGCTAAACCAAAAGCAGCTAAACCAAAAGCATTAAAGGTGTTAAAGATTAAAAGCAATGTGTCCAAGTGTGTTCCTGCTCTGAAATATTGCTTAATAAAAATGAAATGTCATATTTATTGTCTTTTCAATGCCTTTAGAATAAGCTTGTTCAGATAGTTCCTTTTGTTTAAATGCCTGCCCAAGAAATTCAGCTTGCATTCCAATTTCAACGTCCTCTTACCACAAGCTTCTTTCCTGTTCCTGGTAGTAGAAATGCTTCAAAAGATACTTTTCCATGTTAACTACTCCCTCTGTGAACCCTCCTCAGCTGTAGTGTATTTTGTACAAGAGGCTGGGTAAGAGGGATGAAGATTCTGTTAATAATTTGGTCAACAGGGATGGCTCTAACATGAAATCCAGTGAGGCAGCTGCCTCGCCCCACAGGTGCTGAGGGAAACGGAACGGACAGAGAGGTATGTGGCATGGGGCCGGCTGCCCACCCCCCAATCTTCCCTGCTGCCCTCTGATTCAATAGAAAACAGTGCATTCTCACCAGTGTTGAACTGAAGTTCAAGTGCAATCTGGTCAGATTTTGTATATGGAATGGGAGAGGTGCCATTTTATCGCTTGCCTCAAGCAACAAAATGTTTCCAACCATCCCTGTCTGCCAGTGATGTACACTCAAAGGAATTAAGACCAGCGTATGAGGGGATTAGGAATGTAGATGAAGCATACAGATGCATTTAGATACTTTCCCTTAAAAGGGACACCATGCTGGTCGCCAAGGCCAAAGGCCCATCTTGGAGTGCAGCAGGAGAAAAAAATATTTCTTTTCCCTCATGGCTCGTACAAAGAACCTCCAGTTAAGTTTTCAGTTTTGATTTTTCATCCTGTAATGAAAGCATACAGTTGTACTTTCTAACTATAAATAATGATGCTTTTGATAATTTGGTCACAAACACTTGTACAGGAAATGGTTCTTTTGTTTATATTTTATAGACGGTAGGAAATGAGTCCCTAGGCCTCCTCAGCTTTGAATGTGATGATTTATGCAAGGAGTTTATGATACATAATAGACAGACTGATCCCATCCTGGCATTATATTTCAGCAGATTGATTAGTATGAGTCCTAAGCCTATTGCATTTGAGTGGGACTTCACTTAGTGTAATGATGCTCTTTTGAGCCGGCATGGTGTTGGTGTTTTAAGTCTTGGACTACAAACATGGAGACCAGGGTTCAGTTCCCCACTTGGCCATGGAAACCTACTGGGTGACTTTGGACATGTCACATACTCTCAGCCCCAGAAAGCCCCATGATAGGATTACCTTAGGGTCACGATAAGTCAGAAGCAACCTGAAGGCACACAACATCAATGATGCTCTTGCACAGGTCAGGGGGCGTATCTAACATAAACTGTGCCTAAGGCAAGCACAGAAGTTGTACCCCTACCTCCAAGGCCACACACCCCTCCTCCTCCTCCTCTGCCACTTCCGGCACTGCTTTTTGCATCCCCTTGGCATTGGCACCCAGGGCACGTGCCCTACTTGACCCACCCTAGATAAGCCTCTGGCACAGGTGGGAGATCAGTCATCTTCATAATCTAACACAAGGTGGTTGAAAGCAGAAGGATTTTGTCATCTAGTGGAAAGTGATGGACTTGAGGGCAAATTCTATGTCACTCAAGAGTACAGATGAGTAAGGTGCCCAATGCCATTTTTGAGGTGCTTGGATCAATATTGCCATGTTCCATACTGGGCCTTTTTGAGTCCAGGAGGAGCCATTTTGCAACAGGAAGACAGCAGGAAAATGGGTGTGGGTGTAACTACAGAGGGACAAAATGAGTACATTGCCTCCCCCAGTAAGAAATCCCTCCCCCTACCGTGAAACTTTCCTTCACTCTTAACTTCATCAGTTGAGCATTTAGAAATACAATTTAGGCATCCAAAGAAATGGGGCAGGCAAAGTTCCCAACGGAATGGAAACACAGCATACAGAAGAGTTCTAGGAATGAATGGTATTCAATGCCTTGTCCTGTGCAATGCTAGAAATTCAAAGACTGAAGGAAAATTTCATGAGGGAGAATTGTCATTTGGAGGGGCAAGGCCCTCATTTTGTCCCATGCAGACCCCATTGGTACAACCCTGAAGATGGAGCATGGCTCTTGTATTAAGAATCATGCCACAACAAGGGCAGATGTTGCTATTGGAAAAAAAAGGCACTGGCAGGCGAGAACAAAGACAGAATAAAAGTGTGGGCAGATGGGCAATACATTCCCTCTCAGAGTCTTTATAAACCCCTTGCCTTGAAAACTTAGATGCCACCATCAGGAATTGCAGTGTCATTGATACAAGTGAAGCTGCTGGGACAATGCAACATGAGAGGATGAGGAAGGACTCACTATAGAGAAAGAGCCAATACTCTATAGCAGAACTCTTGAACAAGTCTCATCTCAAAGTGCCAAGGAGAAAAGAGAGATATAAAAAACATTCAGATCATGGCTGCAGTGTGTTTGTTCCCCCCATCCCAGAAAATAGGTTTTTAAGATGGACTACCTAAACAACCCACTCCCTTACTCAACAGGTGATATCAGTGTCCTTCACCCAGGGACATAAGATAAATAAACATCTAAAAAATATGTACATGTTTTCTCATCTGGATGAGGAAAGGTGTATCAATGTGGTGACACACTGTATACAAAAAAAAAAAGTCAAACACCATCAAGATTTTTCACATTTCAGGATTATTATTATTATTGTTGCAGAAATTCTGCCACAATGTTTTTGTTTGAAATGCACTGCTTTTGTGGAAGAAAGTTTGTGGAGAGAAGGAAGCATTTTATGAAATTTTTACAACAGTCCCACTCCACCCTGAAATGTGAACAGTAACTGGAAAATATTCAAGAACATCCTGAGAAACAAAAGTGTTGAGAGGTTTTCAGCAACTTGAGTCCAGACTGTTTAAAAGACAGTATCTCCCTGCATAAGCCAGCCCAAGTTCTAAGTTCCTTTGCGGGAGGGCTTTCTCTTAGTCACACTGTTGAGCATGACTGAAACACAGGCCCTTGCCATGTGAAAGAGCGCCTGGAACATCGCGCAATTGTGAGGAGTGATCTGCACAATGCACTCACAATCGTGTGACGCTCCAGGGTAGGGTAGGCACTGCTCGTGCGCTTTTACAATTTCGGCTTTCAGCCGAAAATGGTGCGCGATCACACATTGCTCCAGGGCCCCACGTGCATGTGCTGTGCGTGTGGAGCCTCCGGAGCCAAGGCCGTCACGCTTCCTGCCCCAGCACAGCCTGGGAAATTCCCAGGCTGTGCTGCGGAAGGAAGAGGCAGGGCTCTCGTGCTGTCTGCTTGAGAGCAGGCAGCTCGTGCAAAGCTGAAGCAGCAGAGATGTGAGAGCCTCTCGCTGGACTCTGCTCACGCGATCTCTGCACACCAGCTCTGCAAAAAGCTGTGGAAAGAGTCACAGTCCACCCTTGTTTCCCAGGTAGAATCACAGAGCTGAAATTGGGCCCTGAATCAGGTTGGGAAGGATTCATACACACAAGCACACACAATTACCAAGAACGAACATCTTCTCAGCCCCTCCTGTCAGTTGATCAGATGGACAAAGCTTTATTGAAACATTGGGATTTTTATACAGCTTCCAGGGAGAGAAAATGCACACAAGACAGTTTATACTTAACATAAATTGAAAGACAGAGAACAGATCATTCTAACATTCTAACATCGGTGTCACTCTTTCTATGAACAAAACATGTTTTCAGTCAGTTATCTCACTGACTTTTGACATGGTTCTTGCAAGAAGATGGAATGGCTTGTTCAGAATTGCTTAGGAACTCAATCAAAACACTAAATGCTCAGAGAACTTTTTACCCCCAACACTACCACCATTACATGTTTGTTTGGTGAGGACACAGTGGAGAGCCTTCTCAGTGGCTGCTCCCACTCTCTGAAATGCCCTTCCATGGGAATTCCAATTAGGCCCATCCCTATTCTCTTTCTGCCAGCAGGTTAAGACCTTCTTATTTACGCAGGCATTTAATTGATTTTTAAATAGTATGTTAGAATGGTGTTCATAGTGGTACAGTATGTTTCTGTCTTTGGCCTTTTCCGCACCAGGCTATTTAAATGGTGCAGAACGACCTCCAGCAGCGGTCTTCTGCACCGTAGAGTGGACTGGGGCAGACTACTTTTTGTAGTTCCATACCTCAGTCCACTCCGGAGCGACCAGAACTGGTTGTGTGGCGTGTTTTTTAAAAACCTCTTTTTAGAGGTTTTTAAAAACCATGGAGCGCGCAACCCTGTGCCGCTCCGTCGCCCGGCTCCGGAGCAGATTTGCAGGCATGCGCAAGTGCGTGCCTGCAGATCTGCCGGGGGCGGGCTTCTGGCTGGCGAGCTTCTCCGGTTGGTGGAGAGCCTCCACCAACCAGAAGCCACCATTTAGGACGCCGGAGGAGTGCGGAGCGACGAGCTCACGCTGCTCCTCATGGCGACGGACTCAGCCGGCCGGAAAACAAAGCCGGTAAGCTCCGTTTTCGGGCGTTCCCCCCCACACACACACATGCGGAAAGGGCCTTTGTTTGCTTTTAATCATGTTTTAAATGTATTTTGAACTGTTTTTATCTAGCTGTTTTTAACAGTATTGTTTAATTGCTTTTCAAAAACTTTTGTATTGCAAATTTTAGCCAATTTCTGTTTTGAATTTTGCAAGCAACTCTGAGTGCCTTGGTGGGACAAAGGCAGGACATAAATGGCAGGCAGGCAGGCGGGCAGGCAAAGAAAGAAGGAAAGAAAGAAAGAAAGAAAGAAAGAAAGAAAGAAAGAAAGAAAGAAAGAAAGAATATGCGCAGTGTTGGAGAGCTGGGGGCAATGGGATCATCCAACTGTTGTCATACCCAGCTTTGTGCTTCATGATTACTTTGGTGGTATCTTGCAGGTTGATTGATGGATGGCAGTGGGAGTGATTGTTGATGCCAAGACACCCACTTTTGGTTTTGTCAGGATTGTGTCGTTGGCCCTGTTGCTTCTTTGGGCATGTAGGATCATGACATTTGGCTGGTGGTGACAATAACATCACAACTGCTCAGCACTGTATACCAAGACTGCCCCATAACTTAGGCAATTTAAATGCTGTCAGCAACTGTTAATTAGCCATTACTCCCAAGCTAATCTTGTTCATTGTTAACCGGAATCCTGTCTGATGAAGATAATGTATTTGAGTACGGGAAATGAAGCTAAAATAGAAGCAGAACATTCTCATCTAGTAGAAGACAAGAGATGGATATTGTTAGCTGTACTCTTTGAGAGGAAGTGAAGGTTAGTTAGGGTTTGAAAAGCGGGGGGAACAAACCAACTAACTTTTGTAAGGGAATGGCTTCCATCAACCTTGAAATTAAACTTGTTTAGTGTGTACAAACTGTAAATGATAAACAAAGGTGGCACAGACTAGTTGTATTAGCATAATCTGAAAAATGTGAAGAGTTACAAAAGAAGTTCACCTTGCTGTTATATCAGTTTTATAACAATGTCACCCCCAATTGGCTGCTCATTTATACCACCTCATGGGTGTGCCAGAGGACTTAGATTCTTTATAACAAGTGCAGAGAATTTATTTCAGCAGTATTCAACTGCATGCATTATTTTAAATCTGACAGGCATTTAGAAGGCTGATGTCAGTGTACAATACGTGCTCCTTGTTGTGTTTGTAAATAAGATTATCTTTATTTATTTATTTATTTATTTATTTATGTGTTTATCGTTTGGAACCCCTTCTGCCTGACATTTTATTTCTGCAAGAGATAGAGGTGTCCTTTTCAAATTATTTTACTTGACTGGGTTTAAGATCTGCAAAAGACAGATTTCTCATCCAGTTACAATTTGGGTCTGCCCCCAACCCTACGCCCTGCGCAGCTATCAACTATTAATCCTTTAGTAAAAAACAGTAGAAGAACAAGACAGGCTGGTTTTCCTCACACCCAAAGCACAGGATCTGTGTTATTCACATGATAATTACATTTGCTCTCCTTCCATAAAAAAAGTGTGAAAATGCTGCCATGACGCATCATGCGATTAATCAACGTGGATCATTCTCCTTAATTGCTGCTGGCTTTAATTGCTTTAATTGCTTGAAGCACTTTTGTAGGAGTGGCAAAGCTAAGGGGGAAAAAAGGCATGCATATTTTAACACATCTAGATACTAGCGGCTGCTGGTGCTTCAGTGTCAATTGAGCTGTGAATTTGCTCTGGTTTTTAGTCAGAACTTTAAAGGAGCTGGGGGATAGAGTTCAGCATGTGGGATCAGTCCTGTAAATTTTTGACTGGAGAGGATTCACTTCCCTCTGATCTGGAAGCCACATGGCCCCAGTGCTTGATACCAGCTAGACCATATGCCTACCTACCTTGCCATCTCGTAACTAAACTTAAATTCATGGTCATCCACAGCAAAAGTTCTCATTGGGAGGCTGGCTTGCTGCAGAGTACACATAACAGGGCTTTCTCTGTAATGGCACCCCAACTGTGGAACTCCCTTGCAGAGGAAAGCAGGCCAGCAGCACTGTCTATGAGCTTCCAGTGAGTATCTACAACCCCAATATTTCAGATGGCTTTCAGTCCTTAAAACCAGGGCAGTGGGAGCTTTCTGGCTGTTTCATACGTGTGGTTTTTGAGCTGTTGTTTAAGAATTTGTTTTAATCTGCTTTTAAATAATGCGGTATCTGTTTTATCTGTTTACACGCAGTATTTTCAATAATGTTTTTATCTGTTGTACGTCACCCTGGGGGCCTTGGAGGCCTGAGAGGTGATAAATAAATAAAGCAAGCAAGTTGGCGTGCTTTGTAAGTTTTATGCAAACAACGGGGAGGGAGAGAAGTTAGGGACTGCTGAACAGCAAGACATAACTGTTTAAGAAGAGAAAAACATGAGTCCTGCTAGATCTAACCAAAGGTCTACTTTGTTCAACATTCAAGTCCCAGAGTAGCTTCTTTCAGTATTCCTCAGATATGTCATCTGATGACTGCCTTTCCCATCATTTCACATTTTACTTTACAGGGGATTTCAACAACAATGCTGCTGTTCAGTGAAGTCCCTTGTAGTGACAAAATTGTAGTGTTGCCATATCCCAGGGCCAGACCTTGAGTCTCTAGTTCTCATGGGGTCAACTCCACATGGGAGACATGGGGAAAATTCTCCAGTTTTGGTCAAATAAGGTCTGGTTAAGAGGAAGGGGTGTTGTGGTGAACCAGAGAATCGAGACCAGCAGTTTAGAAAACTAGAGTTTATTTTACTGCGCAGGGATCTCAGTGTAATCAACTTCCAAAAAGACTGAGAACCCCGTGTTAGGTTTCAGCATACTTTTATACTTTCTACAAAACAAGTACATATATGAAAAAGTACAGGTTACAAAAGTTTAAGTTTCGGAATGATGTATTACAGTTTCAAAATGAAGTGTCCCTGTACCAGGGAGTATTCTCCCTTGGTCTCATCGACTCCCAAACTCCCTGTATTCCATGTATTGCCAAGCCGCATACCTAAGCTCTTGATAAGATAAGAAGCGCAGCTGCCTGACTTATTTTTCTCTATTTTTCTACTCAAGCAAGCAGTTTCTATTTAACCCCTTCATCAGGGGTACATGCAAATGTCCAGCTCATCTAGCAGAGCAGAAATGTGGTACAATTTCCAAAGGTTAATTGATCTGTGCTGCAACTGGCAATGACTCCCCTGGAGATATTTAGTTAGTTAGCTTCCTCTTTCCCTCCCAGTAATTGTGGTGTCAGGGCTCACCCTCTACTCCACTGTGCATCTCCTTTCTGGCTACAGGTAAGTAGGTTAGATTAAGTCTTCTTTATCCTATCTCCCTAAACAGATGAGAAGGAATAACCCCTTCATTTCACCTTGATTTAGGAACAGCCATTTAAGCTAACAGTTCTTTTTTAAAAAAAAATTAACAGGAAAGTATGTTCTTTCTCTCTATGTGTGCTTGCATGTGTGTGTGTCTCTCTGTGTGTATGTTTAAAGCTTTGAGCAACTGTGGTTGGTACTTAAGGCATAACGCTTAATGACATCAGCAGGGGGTATCCCTAGGTCTCAGGTTTTGGCCCGAAATCCCAGGGCTTAAGATGAGCTTGATCTGGCAACCCTATGACAAAGAAAGCACTACAAATGTGATTAGATGTAGATAGTTTGCCTACAACATCATCCCTTCCCCCTCTGCATGCCTTTTTAAATCAGCATTGCCTTATGAAGAAGCCAGTGAGTTTTGAAATCTGCCATGATGCATTCTGTACCTCTGTGACAGCGTAAAAAAGGTATTACCACAATATGGATGTCGTTTTGTGGTCAGCGTGGCCACTGCTACAATTGTCCTAGATGTCTTGTTTCCTGTATGGCTACTTGATAAACACCAACACTGAGCCTGATACGTAAAGCAGGTTCTGGATGTGAGCTTTGGATCCAATTAAAAATTAAACTCACAACCATCTGCCCCATTTCAAAGCTAATTTGATTTAGCAGCCCTTGTTGTTTTTCCACATTTGGATACTGTAGTGTCCCTCTATAGAAATCGACTTTTTATTTGAAAAGAAAAGGTTCCGTTTGCCTTACAAAATCAGCCAGCATGTGTTATTAGAGGAAGAATGTCTCTGTGTGTACATGTTTGTGTACTGTAAGATTTATTTGATTTTTGAGTCATTCTTTTTTTAAAAAAATATGAAGGAATGAATAGAGGCTTAGGTAAGTGAAAGTTTGATTGACTGGACAAGTGGTTATGCCACACTTAGAGATATGACAAAAGGACACTATAAGATGGCCTTTGCTAACAGCTTTCTAGAACAAGTAGTTGACTCAGGCACCGTCACGGCAGGCCTCAGTCCCTAAAAATAGGTGCCAAGTGCCATGTTGTGCAGGCAGGGCTAAAATAAAACCAGCTGTCTCCATCGACTTGCTTGAGAGAAGGGAGAGGTGTGTGTTTCAGTGGAGCTGGTCTCCACTAGACTGCATATTCAGGGGACTGGGAACTTTGTCTTACAAAGAAAACCAAGGGAGAAAAAGTCTGTGTGGAAAGAGGACTACATATATATAAAACCACATTTCCTTCCCAGAGAGACAGCAGTGCTCTAATTTTGAGCTGAGTGAGATCTGAACCCTGCAAAAAGTAAGTGGGTTTCACTGGATTCTGTGTATTTGTCTGAGGGAGGCCAGCCAGTCCTGTTTGAGCAGTGGAAAGAAATGGGCTCATCTATTAGGGTGTGACTTTGGTGTGTAGATATAATGGTCTATGGAATAGTCCACATCATTTGTGTAAACTGTTGGGGGTTGAAGGAGAAATCGTATCATGCATAGTGTTTGACTTTTACTTAGAATTGACCTCAAAAGTCATTGGCAGCCCCTGGTTCTTTTTGGTGTCTGGTTGTAACTTGGGTAAGACTGACTTTCAGCACCATTACAGCATGTGCAACTGAGTGTCCAAAAAGCCATTCCGTCCTAGCCTCTGTGACAAGTACAATTGAGAATGCTTTACCAATCCCCTACTTTGTTAGAAGTTAACAGTAAGCTGAGATTCATGCTACTATACCATACTGAACAAACACAATTGAAACAAATGCTGGTGCTTCTTCAAAACTGCACACAGAGTTACACACAACACCTTCCCTAAGGATTTTAAATTCTTGGGTGTTAAATATTTTTTTAAAGCAGCTGTCATTTCCATGCCAGCTCAAGTGGCAGCCTAACTTAATATATAATGCTTTCTACCATGAAAAAGTTAGGCATTAATGAAAGGCAGCATCTATGATTTTATACAGATCTAATCCAAAACATTTATGAATTTGGCTGGAGACTGAAAAGAGCTATGGAAGTTTAAGTGTTACTGATTGTGATGTCGGTGATTTAGGGCCAGTGCAGCAACAATATGTTCACAGAAAAAGGGCTTGACACCAAATTAAAGGTGCATCCACATTGCACAATTATAGCAGTTTCATACCACTTTAGTTGCTACGACTCTTTCCTACAGAGTCCTAGGATCTGTTGTTTAGTGAGCACTATAGCTCTTTGGCAGAGTATTCTGAGTCTTTTGCCAGCGAACTGCAGGTCCCAGAAATCAGCAGAAAGCAATTGTGATACTTAAAGTAGTATGAAAGCAGTATAATTGTGTAGTGTAGGTACATCCTAATTGTGTTTATGTCCACATACGTATGTGAGTGTGCACACACACCTGTGTACGCACTTGTGTGCGTGCACACATAGATATAGATATATGAGTATGGGTGTGTGTGTGTGTGTGCGCGCACGCACGCACTTACATATATGCTCTATCTACAGTTTTGCACACCCCATGGCCATAGCTTATGTGAAGCCTAGGCAGTTCTGAACACCTCTTAAAATACAACATTGAAACTTGCTGAAGTTTTACTTAGTGGGTTTTCATTGGGCAGCTGAGTGCTGTAATTTTTCAGATGGTTTCTTTGTTTAGCACTAGATTGTCACTGCAGTAGCTAGCACATTGGTATATTTTCTTTATGATTCATCTCAGAAAATACTGGCCAGTGATAGTACTCCAGGGTCTCTCATGTTAGGCAGGTGTTGTTTTCCTCCTGATAGAGATTTCGCTCATATAATATTACAGTACATTACACATTACTTGTTCCTTCAATGAGATCACTGCCCCTGATTGTGCCATCTTGGCTAATTGGTTCACAAGATATTCAGAAGCCATTATGCAAGACAGCCAACCCCTTGACTGCAACATGTATTTAAAGACCATTACCAGGTTGCAATCTTTATAAAAATAGACAGGCTGAAAATAAAGAAGTATGCTCAGCTATCACTGATATAAACCAACAACTTAGTGGTTTACAATTAGCTTTGCAGTAAAAATCTAAAGATTCTGTCTGAAAAGCTCACAGTGTTCATTGGTGTTGGATTGCTTTTGCCTTAAATTTGTTTGTTTGTTCCCCCCACTAGAAAGGCATTCAGTTTGAACTTTAAAACTGCATTGTGACAGGCACCAATCTTCATGATAGTTTTGGTGTCTTTAACATTTTCTTATTGGGCCAAGCATTTGCTGATTTTAATAAATAATATACCAAGACTTTTTTTCCTGGTTTTATTGTGGATTTTTGCACTGTATTTAAACTGCTGTTTTAATCAATTTTGTAGAGCACCCTGAAATTTTGGTAATGACAGCCAGCGATAAATATTTTAAGAAAGAAAGTTAGTTTAATTAAATCTGAAGCGCCTCTTCTTGAATCCAGCATTCTGCATAATTTACCAATTAATTATCCATTTCTTCCACTCCAAAATGGTATCTGTGTTGACTTTAATTTGTGCTGTTAGCAGGTACACAACATGTTCGATCCTTAGTAGTACACTCAGCATGGGATGATTACAAACGGTGGTTGTTACCAGTTGGAATGATTGTATGAAGGTGATGATTTTACTCTGTCTCTTTCTTACAAATGCAATTCAAGATGCTTAACAGTGGTTTCATTTACTGACTTTTGCACTCATTTTGTGCACTAAGAGGCCAAGCTTCTTGAAGCAAGAACACTAAGAGAATGTGTGTCCCTCCTTGGAGAAAAACTGCAACAGTGGTGATAATTTAGTGCACCTCTCTGAAGTTCTTTCATGTTTTGTGTCCAGGTTCTCTAAATACATCTGTCCCTAATATCTATCAGGGACCTATCTTTTACCAGTACCAACAGTTCCTCCTCCACTATTCACAGAGAGCACTGTTGACCAACCATATGGTATCTCAAAAGTTTGCCTTATTTGAAAGCTTTTAAAATATCCTAAAAGTACCAGATCCCATATGATCTTGGAAGCTAAGTAGATAGTATGTGGATGTGAGACTGCCAATGAATACAAGGTGCTATAGGGTATATTTCAGAGGAAGGATCCGGCAAAACCACCTCAGAGTATTCTTTGCCTAAGAAAATCCTATGAAATTCATGGAGTCACTATAAATCAACAGGTAACTTAAAGGCACATGCACATATACACACAAGCCACACTGAAGCTATAGCCAGTGCCATGGTTGCTGTCTGGACCTTACAACACTATTCAGATGCAGTTCTAAGTTCCTCAGGAAGCAAATTATTTTGGGCCATGAGTCTGTCTACAGCTTTCATTCTAATCAAGTAATTCTTGGCTTCATTTGACTTCTGACATTCACACTGAATGTGATGTTATGCTGTTTTCTTCCCATCTAATCAGAGGCCACTTCACTACTTCATGTCAGATTAGCCAGGGATCAAAAGAAACACACACAGAGAGACACTCACACACTCGCACACTTTGGATAGTGCTAAAATTAGACAATTATAATTCCTGATTATTTTTGAAGTCAACCAAGGAAACGGTCAAAATACAAAGCAGATTTGGTTCACTTTAATGGGAAAATTGTGCGCTTGTAAAACTGGAATTGCTACAATGAGAGTGAGAATAGGAAGGAAGGAAGGAAGGAAGGAAGGAGGGAGGGAAGGAGGGAAGGAAGGAAGGAAGGAACAGATTAAAGTCCTTGTCCTGGTAAATTAAAGAGACGATCTACAACCACAAGAACTCTACAAATGGATTCCCTCTACTGAAATGAATGGGAAAGTCATTTCACTTGATGAAAACTTACGTATGCATCAGAACTTCTGTAGCAAAAAGCAGATTCCAGATATACTAAAGATGTGGCATCTAGTGTCATTAGCTAGGGTAGCCTTTCCCAACCTGGGACTCTTCAAATGTGCTAGAGTATAATTCCCATCATCCCCAAAAATCATCAGCTGTAAAATTACAAAACAGCATTTAAATACCACATCAGAGCAATACGAAATGTTCTAGAAGCATCAGTGTAACCAGGAATAAAAAGCCAGGAAATATGAGATAGCACCAGGCAAGCATCCCATTCCCAAGAGTGAACAGTACAACCAAGAAAGCCATTTGCCCAGTTGTTATCCATCTAAACTCAGATGACTAGGACACCTTAACAGATAGCCTCAAAAATCAGGTAGGTTCATATGGGAGGAAGCAGTGCTTTAGTTACCCTGAATCCAAGATAAAAAGGACTTCAAAGGTTAAAACTCCCATTTTGGTCTCTGCTTGGAAGCGGAGCAGGAGCTGGAGTAGTCGATATAACTGAGAAGGTGTGTTCTATCCAATTAGGCCTGGTCAAAAAGCCTTTTGGACCAAGTGACGTTTCCAAATAGCTTTCAAAAACAGTCTTGCATACAACAGGTGTTAGGCATTGAACTGGGTTGTTACTCTAGGATACCAGCAAAATGCTATGACACTGTTTACAAGTGGTAAATTGGAGTGAGACATTGCTTCATTTAATGGAGGCATTTGGGTAATAGTTTGACTGGGGGATTCTTGGGAGGTGAATCTGAAAACAATAGCCTAAATCTAATTGCTAGTCCGAACTAGAGTAAATCAACTGAATGTATTGTGGAATAACATATTAACACTGTAAATCCTATTGACTCAATGAAAACACCCTAGTTAGGATTAGCAGTGGGGTTTGGGCCAATGTACTTTAGATCTCACCTCTGGTGATATCTTTGAAGGGGAAAGGGGCAGGCATGGCAGCTTCCAAGTGGTGGCCACTCAGAAGACTTCCACCACTTTTACTGTCACTGCTGTCTCAAAAACACAGAACAAGACGAAGCTAATACTGCTCACTGCAACAGGCAGTTCCTCTCTCCCTGCCTGCTGAAAACTATTTGAATAATTTCAGATTCTACTCCTGACATTGTTCCTCTCTTCAAAGTCCTGAAATCACTTTAAGTTTTGTTTATCTCTTTAAGTTGCTGAATGGTCAAGTGTTCAAACTTTTGGTACCAGTTCTAAACATTGCCCAGGCATGATTAAAATTGGCCAAAGAATCTCTGTCCAAAAAGTCAGAATTACCATGGTTCTCTAGGTGCTATGATGTTTGGATTAGAAATGATATCAGCTAGGCTTCTGAAAATCTGTCTGATATATTATAGGGAAAAAACTGTCACATATACTATAGCGCTTGGAAAAACTTACTTTTTTGGACCACGATTCACAGAATTCCTCACCAGCATAAGCTGTGCCCATGCTGGCTATGCAACTCCAGGTATTTCAGTCCAGAAAAGTAACTTTGCTAAGGTCTGGGTGGAAATGGCAATAGATTCTATCATAGGGCTGAATTATTGTCAGTTCTGTATTCATCCACACAGCTGTAGTACAACCTTGTTGACATTAATTATTTTGTTTTCCATAAGCTTTAAAAGTTGGTGTCTTCTGGGCGAGGATCTGATCTTATGAATAATGAAAACTGAAAATTTATTCTTTTTTATCTGTGATATGTACTATAATCTATTCCTGATCCATGACAGATGAGCCCAGTCCTCTCAGAGACCCATTGCTGGCTGCTCCTCTTTTTTCATTGAAAATCTTTTTGGCTATCTGGAGATAGTTTCCCTAGCTCTTGGATCTCTCCGAGAAATGTTGTGACTGCCTTGTCTGCCCAGACTTTAGCTATGTTGATTTACTAGAATATATATTGATTTTTTTTAAAGACAAACGTTTTGCTCAAGTTGATCCTATGACTTCTCATAAAATGAATTCTAAAATGGTTTATTTTGGGAGTTTGCTGTGCTAGACATAGATCAGATAGCACCATCCTGGTAGGCTTCCTTGTGTCCTGTCTGACTGTGAGTTGTCTAAAATTGTTGGTTATATATTTAAATATGGAGAACATCACTGGAGTCCAAGTTTTAAATAGGAAGGTGGCAACTGATTGGAAGCTTAACTAATGCAGAAAGCTTCTGAGCTCAAATATTGGAAAATTTCATCTCTTTCCTCCTTTTTATATTTATTATCCAAAACTCTTTAGCACACCAGCATGTACAGGGGGAGGGGGATTAAGAGAAAGAGAGTCAGAGACTTGAGACAAAAGCAGACAGACAGAACAGAGGGGTAGAGAGAGAGAGAGAGAGAGAACATTGAGACTAAGACCTGATCTTGGATGTGTACCGTAAGCTATATAAGAGAACTTGTAGTTCTCTTTTACGTGAATGAACTGATGGGAATAAATGTTCTCGCTTCCAAATTTTTCTAGATGATTTGATTCTGAAAAATAGCTTGATAATTTGGTTGTCACTCACCTTTTAAAAATTATGTGAGTTGTCCACTTGCCTACCCACTTAAATTACTGCTCGAGTACCTATAATTGCACTTCCTTGTATTCATCCCGTCTTACTTTTGCTTCTTCAGTTCTTCTGCTCGAAGTACCTTCATGTGTTAGTCCCATGGAGAGAGCGGCAGGGCCATGACAATGCCCATCTTCCCACTGCCTTGCAGCTCCCCAAGCCCAACATCCATGTACTAAGCATGAAAGTCTGAATCTGGCCAGCCTTACGTGCAAAGATTTCTATGGGAGCTACAGTTTAGCATACGTGAGGTTCCAGAATAATTGAAGTCTGTACACATCTACACTGCCTCTTTCAGTGTATGAATTTCCTTCTGGGATTAGTATTAGAAAAGGGGCTGCTGGGCCTTTTCTGACTTGCCTCTTGCCACTCTATTTGAGATGTCCTCTCTCCACAATAACAAAATTTACATTACAGATTCCTCACAGCAGATCTCTCTCCCACTCATTCACTTACTCAGCTGATGATATTTTGTGACAGTCTTTGAATAAATAAGCCAACAATGCTGCAATGCCTATAAATGTGAATTCCAAAAGTCTTCATGTCTTATGACCTGTTTACAACATTGTAAATACTGAGCACAATGCCGACTGCTGTGTATCGTACATTTATAATTGAATTACGAGAATAAAGATGATCATTTGATTCACACTCTGAGCAACTCCTAGACCTTTTTTTGGCGGGGGGAGGGGAGTGGATTCTGAAGCAGGTGAAAAGCTGCTGGGCCCAAGAAAGAGTTTTCTAATCTCACAGCTGCAGTGGCACATTTAAGGTGTTCAGTGCAAGTGACCAGTACCAGGAAAAAAAATCTTTCTATTTGCTGAGAGGAGCAAATACTTTTCTAACACACTTTCTGCTTTTCTCTGCACTTGGAATAACGGGAGCGTTCCATTTTTGGCAGGGAGGAGAACTGGCTAAAAGTCCCAAAGGCACTTGTTTTGTTTTCCCTACAAACAATTTCGCAGTTTTAATTTTCACTTGCTCATGTGGCGCCTTTCAGAGGTTTTTTTGGCATTGAGCTTGATTATATTAAAGAAGGTTCACAGGTTCAAAGCTGCCTTCTATTTTTAATCTGCCAGGGGAGTTTAATTCCCATTCTTTCATGCCTTAGAAGTGCTACAATGATAATTACTTAAGTGATATTATTGACACATGTAGTCCCCTCATTTCTTTTTAAGGAAGGAAGCACAACATATACCATATATGTGCCCCCCCCCAACAATATGATGCAAATTGCTATCAAAACATGCATGTGGACAGACACATGTGTAAGGATATTCTCAATAATTTACCTCAGCCACATTTCATTGTCATGAGAAATGAGATCCACGGGGCTCATTTCTAAATAAAACCTGTTTACGATTGAGGAGATGGAGAATTTAGTTACAGCAGACTGTTACCAAGCATAAGCTCTTAACTCCTGAAGGTGGTTTTTCTCCCTGTAAATACAGGTCAGATTTAGCTCTTCCAGAGAGAATAATCTTCTCCCATTTGCTCATTTGTGTATTCCTGTCAGTGGAATGAATGCAAATTTTAAAATCATTCATTGACTGACTACAGCTGAAATTATAATTAAATGGGGAGGAAAAGGGGCTTGGATTAATAAAGGAGGACAAGGGCAAGTTCAGACTCCTCCCTCATTCTTTCAGCTGCTTTGGGTTTATCTACCATCTCAAAGACAGAGAGAATATAGATTTTCCTGAACTCGGGAAAGGTAATTTTTGCGAGGTCAAAAACCAATCAACTCTTTCTTAATCTTTATCTTCCACTGAACATGCTTGTCAAGGACAGCCAGTTCAGAATGGAAGAGCAGCCTGAAAGCCTTGCCTTTCTGAACACCTGTATTGTATTGCCATGGAAATACCAGGCCCGTCACAAGAAGCCCTTCTTCCAAAAGGGATTCTTCCATACATCTGCAGATGAAAAGATGAAAGATGAATCTCATGGGCTGAATGTTGCCAATGTAGCTTTTTTTTTTCTTCTGAAACAAAACCCACATTAGTTTGAGTAGGGGAGGGATGGAGAACCTCTAGCTTTTCTTGATGTCCCTGGACAGCAGCTCTTATGATCTTGTACCATGGCAATGCTGGTTGGGGCTCATAGGAATTGTAGCTCAGCAAGATCTGGAAGACAGCACATTTTCCAACCTTGGAGTTGTGGTTGTTATGTGTCTTCAAGTCATTTCCAACTTATGGCAATCCTAAGGTGAACCTATCAGGGGGTTTTCATGGCAAGATTTGTTCAGAGAGGACTTGCCTCTGCCTTCCTCTAAGAGTGAGAGAGTGTGACTTTTCCAAGGTCACTCAGGGGGTTTCCATGGCCAAACACAGATTTGAATCCTGGTCTCCAGAGTCGTAGTCCAGTGCTGAGACCACAACGCCATGCTGATGCCCATATTCCAAAGTGAACCTGGCTTTCGTCCCTTTTTCCGTCAGGCTGGACAGCCCTTTTGGCCCCTGAGGATTGATGGGCATGGCCTAAGGCAGTTGTGATTGTGGGTTGGTCCATATTGTCTTTACCCCTTACGCACAAATACACACAGGGCCTTCCCACCCCTTTTTCACACAACATTTTCCCCTTCCTCTTCACTTTCCAGCACACACACAGAGGCTTTTTTCACTCCCTCTTTCTTTTTTATACTCATACATGCTGACAAGCGAACAGAAGGCATTTTCCCTGTCGCTGCCTCCACCAAACTACAAAGTATGCAGGGATGTGATGATTGTGGCTGAGTTTCTATACAAAAATCATGGAGTGTACAGCTCACTTGCAAAGAGGGAGGGGTGCTGGAGAGGGAGGATGACAGTAGCTAGTGAGTGTCAATGCCAGGGAGCTTTCTGTGGGCACTCTCATGGCCAATCAGTAACCAGAGCTGTACCATCTGGCAGCCATTGCTCCTTCTTGATGAAAACTGTTGTGTAATGAAGTACTGGCAACCATGGAAAAAAAGAGTTTTGCCAATGTTAACCCCTCATTGGGGTTAAAGCTGCAAGAGGATTCTAGCCTTAATGATGCCATCATGAACCTCTCCCTTCTTGCTGGCCAGCTGGCTGGCACATTTCAGCTAGGCAGGGAGGGTGATGCAAAACTCCCTCCCAAAGAGAGGATGTCACATGAGGATTATGCTCCCTTTGTGAATCCTTCACAGTACTTAAATTGCATGCCTCCAGGTCCCCAGGTGGCAAGTCTGTTAGAAATGTGGCTTAGCTGGTGAAGGAGGGCCTGCAGGGGTGACTTTCAGTACATTCTGCCCATCCTATTCCCTTTGCAGTCTGGGCAGCCTGCCAAGCTGCTGCTTGATTGCCTAGGGAAAGTGTGATTTAATGGTGAAGAACAGTATGTGGGAAAGATGATTTTTGCACACCATAGTTTCTGTTCCTTGTAATCCACCAAACAGCCAAATGGCAGGAAAGGAGCTCAGGATCTTAGACACCATTGGCAAGCTTCACTTACAATCTCCTGGGTGTAGATGTAATTCTTCACCAAGTTTTTTCTTGAAGGTAGCAACGAGTAATTTCAACAATTTTTTCCCTGCAGTGACAGTGGCAGAGCTTGGAGTGTGTGGAGGGCGTTGGGAGGAGGCAGGGCTGCGGTGCATGGGGGCACGGTCGCAGTGTGTAGGGGTGTGGTCACGGTGTATGAGGCATGGCCGCAGTGTGTGGAGACGTGGTCAGGGCATGCGGGAGCGTAGCTATGAGCCGGGATGCCCCCAAAACATTGCCGTGCGACTGTGCAGTGAGAAAGTATTTGAAAAGACCATACAGTTTTTGAAGGCTGGTCACAGTTTGAGACTTAATGGCATAAAAAAGTCCTATGTAGTTTTTTTGTGCAGAAAGCAGCATTTATATAGAGAAATGCCTTGTCTGCATGGAAAATACTATTTCAGCACATAAATATTAATTCCTGAACAGAAAATTCTGTTCTCCGTGAAGCAAATCCTGTAATTAGGCATTTACTCTGCGTAAAATTCATACATGGTTGATTTGCAAAGAAAACAGCATTTTCTATGCAGAAAATGGTATTTTCTGTGCAAGAATTAATACCTGTGTTGATGTGTTGAAATATTATTTTTCATGCAGAAAAGGTTATTTCCTGCACAGAAATTCTGGTGCAATTCCCCCCCCCCCCCAAGTCCTAAACTCTGAAGATTCTCATCAGTCAAGGATTCTTCTCATCACAGTTTCTCAACACTCAAAAAACATGTTTTTGGAATATTTTTGTATGTTTTTTCCATTCCTACTCCAGGGCTACATGTAGCTTGTGAGCCTAGACTATGGAAATATGAAATGCTACGGCTCTCATAATATTCCATTCAGCATAATCACTCTGGGATTCTGGGAATTATAGTAAAAAAAAAAAACTTTTCCAAGTTCTGCATGGACTATGTTTCACCCGCTTTGTACTTGAAGAAGTCCACACTGAGCATGTGGAGGTTCTCTCGCCGTGCAGGCACTGTGATGGGAGAAACTGTCCCTTTTGCTCTTTATCTTTCTTAGGGATCTTACAGTACAGCTGCCCTACCTACACCTCTAGCAAAGTGAGTTCCCTACACATCAACAAAAACTCAGCTCTGCTCAGTGATGGATGATTTCATGATGTGTGTGCCTGTCCCCCCAAATGCTTTGGTATTAACTGATAAACATGATGGTGGGCATATGTCCTTGTAGGAACATTTGAACAGAATTTCAGGCCAGCAGTTATTAGTATAGACAGGCATTTCAACTTTAAGAAATTGTTGCAGCACTGGGAAATAATTTGATAGTGAGAAGGGGTTGAGAAGTGCAGGACTATAAAAAAAAAAAAAAGAGGAGCAGTGACATTTGAATGGCAAGAAAAATACACATAGTCTCTGGTTTCTCTCTTTCTCCCTCCCTCTCTGTATACTTCTAGGCTCACATACCTTATAGGATGAATTACCCATGAGGCTGAATATTTCAGGATGTCCTACTTGATGTGC
This sequence comes from Cyclura pinguis, assembly GCA_030412105.1. NCBI lineage: Eukaryota > Metazoa > Chordata > Lepidosauria > Squamata > Iguanidae > Cyclura > Cyclura pinguis. The sequence continues at coordinate 225,644,672 of CM059599.1, read as the reverse complement.
AATTTGAGTGCATCTTCCTCCATAAAACCTTTCCCAGCAGTTCTTGTGTCAGATTCTGTTACTTCTTTGGGCTTAATTTATGAAGGAGAAAAGAAAAGGGAACTATGATGACAGCACTTAAGAAATTATTAAGACAGGAAAGTACCTCTGTTGCACTGGCTGAGCCCTTGTTATGGATTTGGGTGTATTGATTATGACATCATATCTTTCTTGAAGTTATAGCTGAGTAATTCAGATGTAGCTATTACAAGGATAAGAAACTGAATGGAGGGAGGAAAAACCAGGTCTAAGCTTTGCTTCATATGCAGTAGATCCAATTTTCACTGGTTCCATTTACAATAATGAATACCCCTCATTAAGCTGAGGATGGTACTGTAACATTTAATATGTCTGTGCTTATGAGGCATAGAAATCAAATGCCTAAAAATATAGTCACAAATTACATATTAAAGCCTAGTCATAGTACTCTTTAAATGCCTTTATTAGTTGGATCTTGTGTTTTTAGTTACTCTTACATTCTTCCAAAGGGATTCTTCCACTATTTTGTTCACATTTCTTAGAACATTCAGTCTACAAGAATACATAAAAAGAGACTAGGATTTTTACTTCTAGGTAATTATAATATAAAGTACATGTATACATAAATGTACAAGCTACATGGTACACTTATAGCCATCTATTTTCAAAATTGAATGGCCCATCAAATCAAGCATTAATATAATTTGAGACAGAGCCCTATTATCCAAAATATCTCAAGCTTGTTTTGTTTGCCAAACATGTTCCATCATTTCATTTGAAAATGAAGATGATTCTATACGTTGCATCTTGATTGATGAAGGGGAAGTACATTCCAAGTGTGCTAAAACAATCCTATGTGACTTGGGAAGTGACCAAATGTCTGCTAAATGTCTTAAGAGCACCTCTTTAAAACTTGTACTATATAATGTGAGAAGCATCACACTGACTGCAGTTTTGTAAAAACAAGAGTTCATGGTGGCTGTCAACAACAGAGGAGTTAATTTAGTTTCCTGAAAGACGGTTATGAGAGCCTTCTCCTGTTATGAGAAATGAATCATCATCTTCAGTTATTTCCCACATTTTCCCCAAAGAATCAAGGCAACTTACATGCTTAAGACTGCAATAAAAAAATACAAAAAGTCAACATTAAAACTGAATTAAACTACTATCCATATTAAAAACGTAACAATATTAAAAAGATTTTAAAAGTTAAGCAATATAATTTAAAACAAGCTCTTATAGGACTTTCCTTAAAAGCCTTCAATTCTAAAAGTATGTCTAAATATATAAATAATAAAAAGCCTTCACCTGCTGATCGAAAGACAGCAATGGGAGGCATTCTGGCCTCTGAAGGAAGTAAGTTGCAAAGTCTAGTGGCAGCCCCTGAGAAGACCCTCTTTTGTGTTCCCACCAACTGTACCTGTGAAAGTGGTGGGACTGCAGAAAGGGCTTCTCCTATGGATTTTAGGTTCTGGGCAGGCTTACGTGGGGAGCCACGTTCTGTCATATCCTGGACCTAAGCCATATGGTGAAATGCTTTGGAATAATGAAGATGTTATAAGAGGTAGATTACCAAAAATTACCTCCCTTTCCCTTGGAAGACTTCTTGGGACCAAAGGGCTTTTCATGTGCAGATGGACTCCATTTGAGATGTTCCTGTCTTTATGCAACAATGACAGCCAAGAATCACAAGGTGATACGCACAGATTTCTTTCCTAGGACATCTGTTTTCATTGTGTAAGCTTTCTGTGGCCTGCACTCAAAAAGAATATTTACATGTTTGCATGGTATATCCACAGGGGAATTAAGAAGAAGGGTCTGATGAGTGATGTGGAACAATTCAATAAATATAGATTTGCAGGTGGAATGTTTTTCATTTCTAAGTACATTCTGTTTACAGGAATTGTGCATTATTGAATAAAAGTTTCCAAGCTGGTAAAGTTTCCAGGCCCAGATATGACTGGTGCAAATTTTATGGCAATAATCTTGGGAGAGATCGGCATTTGGTTTCTCAACAGATAGACTATTAATAGCCTAGAGGATATTCTTAGTTATTTATTTAAAAAATATATCCTCATTTACACCAAGAGTGAGAATATTCATAACTATGTTTTTTATATATGTATTTTTTAGCTTAACAAGTGAATAGGGAGCATGCCATGTGAATACTATTTCCAAGATGTTAGCGATAGTTCTTTGTGCTATTGGATCAAGGAGCATATGTTTGCTTGTAGAGTATCTGAAAGGAAGGAAGAGTTCAGAAACAGTTGTGTCCTACTTTGTTTAGAGCTGCAACCAGCTTATCGTTGCAAGTGATGCTTTGTGTGAACATCCCTTTTCAAGAATAGACTGTGGCTCAGCACTCAACTTACAGCGGGAGAAGTAGGGTAGCTCTTAATGAAGTACATACACTTCTTCTTATAGCTTGTGGGGGGGGAAAACGGCGAGGAGAACTTTCTCAAAAGTGAGGATGTCCTTTTCCCCCTCTAGAATTTCCTCAGTGTTGTGGGCACTTCTGGAAGGCAGGGGTGAGAAAGACAGATAAATATACATGTATGCACACTGCAATGGCTTCGTCTCTAGATAAAAGGCATGCTGAGAGACCACTGTCTATTAGTAATCAACATTATTGTGCCAGAACAAAATAGCTGCTGCACATGAAATGTTTTAAGTACTGTTGGTCTGGCTTCTTCCTTGTCTAACTATAGGAGAGACTCCATCTGCTGGTGTGTTTCAGACTACCGCTGCACTCTTAGAAAGACTAGTTTCATATGGTGCAGCAGTACTTTGCTTAAACAGAATTCTTTAGAACAGCTAATAGAAGCTACTGCAGTTGCAGTCCTTCTGAAAAGGATCTGATGGAGCCCTTTGTCACAAGGAAAGCTTCCTGTATGACAGACTCAGGCTCTCTGTGCGGAGTGGCACAATGCAGGAGTTCAGAACACAAAGAAAATTGGGTCTTTCAAGAAAGGGGGAATTTATTTTGCTCGCTCTGACTTTCTAAGCCAACAGCAAATGAAAACCTTGTTTCTCTTTGGGGTTCTAAAATTGGCCAAATACCAATAATTGCTTAATTTAGGAGGCAAGTCAATGAAAATTTTGTTCTTCTGTATTGATAATGGGGTAAGGGATCAGTGAAGTGTCATGTGCGATAGTTTTCCAGCAAACTATACCTGAATGTCCTTCTGAATCAGACTTATTCAGAGGCTATAATTCAGCCTAGAGTTCAATTTGCTGAGGGAATTGGTCTCAGACTAACCTAGATGAAGTGCAGCATCACTACAATCAGACCTCCTGTTGCTCTAAATTTTTTGAAATACAAAAATAAAAAATATTGTGGTGCTGAAAACCAACAGATCAAACAGATAGGTCTAAATCTTATTGTTTATCTTAACTAGAACAGACCTGTTGAATCAATGGGATTTATCTCTATGTTGACTCACCTGTCAATAGTTGATCCAATGGGTTGATTCTGCTCTAGTTGGGACTAACTAATATGATTCAGTGCATGGTTGCCTTAACAGACCTAAATGTGGCAGTTAAATGGTAGCACTGAAGGTGTGAGGAGAAAGCTTTAAGTCACATCTCTTTCGGCACCATGGCCCTGGTCAGTTTCATACATACACATGCACACATGCTTTTAAAGCTGCTTTTCAAAAGAAGGGTACATAAAAAGGAGATCCGATCTTGGATATCTAGTACCTTATTTTGCTTCATCCTTAGATTTCCAAACAGCACTTCTATAGTCAAGGAAAGATATTGTTTTATGGACTGGATTGGTATCCTGCTCCATTTTAAAAGATTTGAGATGGGACACAGAAATTTCAACAGCCAGATAGAGCCAGCTCTTCAATCAGATCTATCAAACTTGTAGCTTAGGGATGTATACACCATGCAGTCAAGTAGGCTACAAAAGCAGAAAGACCACCAATGTTGCCTTTGAACTTGATATATAAGAGTTTAGATAGATTAGATAGATAAGACAGATAAGAGTTTGTGCACTGCACTGATATTCATAAGGATGAAGAGCAGTTCTGAAGTGCTTTAGACGATTGTTCTCATCACCATTGTTATCCCATTATTTCTCCCACTTTTTCACTAGTACCTCATGATTAATTCTATTAAAAGTTGCAAAAATGTCTACAGCAGGAAACAAACGCCTCACCAAGGAAACCAATATGAACATCATTCCTTAGGGAAGTAAATGTCATGTGCTTATTTAAACATAAGATACAGAGTTAAGATGGCACAGAGATTTCATTTCATAGCTTAACAACCTTTCTTCCTCTCATTGACATGAAGACGACTGAAAAGAAAAAAAAAGAGATTGAAAAGGAAAAACTATTTATGGTTACAATCCTTTGGTTTTGTGAAATACACTTTTAAAACTCTAAATGTGAATTTAAGCCTTCCATTTGGTGACTCTTCTGTTAGTTCAGTTATGCCAGTACCAGCGCAGAGTTAATTGCACTTAAGGCCCACTGGATATAAATTCAGACTCTTTGGTAATTATCTCTCTCTTACATTATTAGGCATATCAAATATGTATAATCAAAAGTTTGTTTTAACAGCTTAATGCAACTTTTCCATTAAGTGAGTCATAACAAGCATCAATCCACTGCTCTTTGGGGCACTGTTTCAGGGAGGTTGTTTTAAAAAGCTACTTTTTGCAGGTTTGCTTAGAACTTATGTTATTTAGACAGTATGTTTGACCCCAGATGAGAGTAGGACAAAAGAAATGAGAGAACAATAAATCGCAGGAAAGCGTGCCGGTATCACATCCCTTTTAACTCTCTTAAAAATTGTTGTCTGGGATCAGCCCTCTTCTTTTTGTTGTTGTTATATGTCTTCAAGTTCTTTGTAACTTAAGGCGATCTTAAGATGAATCTATCATGGATTTTTCTTAGCAAGGTTTGATCCAAGGGGATTTGCCATTGCTTTCCTCTGAGGCTGAGAGAATGTGACTTGTCCACAATCATCCAGTGGATTTCCATGACTGAGCAAGGATTCGAACTCTGACTTTCAGAGCTGTAGTCATAATCCAGTGCTCAAACCACTACACATGTACTTGCCCCTTTTTCTTAGAAGAAGCAGAAATATCTGGAAGTCATTTTAGTTACAATTGTCAATTATAACCTTGAACAGTTAGTCATTGGGATTATTTTGACACTCACAAAGGTGGCGAGAGAAGAACATTCTCCTCTCTTAAAGTGAAAGAGAGTCCACTGCTCTCAGGAATATGTAAACTCATCCCATTTCTACCTCAGCAAGCAAATTCACTGACTTTTGTATTACTGCTTGGTTGATTACAGGGGACAGTAGAAAAACAGCAATAAAAAGTGTGTCTGGGGGAGAGTGAACTATCTTTAAAAATGGTTGCTTGTTTCCCCCAATCATATACTATTTGAATATTAACAAGTGAACAGAAGAACAAGAATAAAAACAACAGCAACAGTAACCACTATGATGCCATGTGTTTTTTTAATTCAGTCGGCCATTTTCTATGAATTAACATTTAAAACATATGGAGTAAGATGGTGTCCTTCTGAATCAAATAGTGTACTGTGGCATTCAATTGCATACTTTCCGTATCAAGTGCCAGCTCAGTTGCAGCTTTCTTCCCTTCTTCTTCTCATTACAATTTTCTTTGGTGCCATAAAAACCTGCTCCAGAAAGTTTCTCAGCTCTGCTAAAAAGAGAAGGATTGACAGTTTTGGGAAAGTAGCAGGATCCAGTAGGAAGACACAGTTGGATCCAACCTGTAAGTTTTAGTGATATTCTTTCTTAAAGGAATTAGCTCTGCAATTATTGGGTTCATCGTGAGTACATAGATTCTATAACATCTGAAGAAAGCTGTACCAGGACAGCTTCCATACTGTATTTTACTTGTAGCCGTGAAGCCTCTGAAAGTGATTGGCTTTTGCTAGAGTGATGGCTTGAAATGTTCAGCAGTTTGGGGAATAAAGCAGTTTCCAGCAGAGCCTCTGTGAATTAGAACAGAAGTTCTATTTACTAGCGATTAAAATCCCACACAGAGTATGGCTGATGCCTGAGAAGAGATCTTAGGAAGTAGGGGAAGGAGTATCAGAGATGTAGCAGCGAAGGGAACTGAGGCAAAGCCAGCAGTGTATGGAAAAGCAGGCACCTGAAGGGACAATGGATGAAATTGAACAGCCAAGGAGAAAACAAGATGGGACAAAAATAGAAAATGAGACTGGTACTTTGCACTACTGGCTGAGAAGTGGGCAGATAAGGAAGGGATCCTAGAGTAAGAGCCCTGGTGGCACAGTGGTTAAATGCCGGTACTGCAGCCACAACATTGTGAATTTGATCCTACTGGGCTCCAGGTTGACTCAGCCTTCTATCCTTCCGTAGATCAGTAAAATGAGTACCCAGCTTGTTGGGGGCAGTTAGCTAAAAAACACATTGTAAACTGCTTAGGGAGTGCTTCACACTGATAACCAGTATAGAAATGTAACTGCTATTGCTATAACTGCTATAGGTGAGGCTGAAGAGGACAACCTATGGGCTGCAAAAGTCTCCTCTAGCTGTTTTTGGGTACATGCCTGATGTCCCTATTTGCTGCCACCAGTCCTGCGCCACTAAATTTGGCAGTGGTGCAACCCTGCCCCATTTTTTTCCTGAGCTTCCTTTCCACTTTAGAAGGAGACAATCCTTACCTGACAGTCTGCAAAGCCTTATTGTTCTGGATTACACTTGAGCACCGTTTTGCACCATAGAAAGGCACCACCACTGCTGTCAGATTTTGACAGCAGCAATGGGACACATGGTAAAGGCTACCAAACATCAGCAGTGAAGCTGCAGCCCCGTAGTGAGTCGGAGCAGAGTCTATGTGTTCCTGGAAAGCTGTGCATCCCTGATAGGAGATTTGTGCCTATTGTGTCTTCTAAATGCAAATCATGTTGAACATCACTGCTGGGTTCTGCCTTTAGCAGTTCCTCCTGGCCTCATGCATGGACATGTGAGTTAGGGAAATCTTTAAGCATAGCCATCCACTAAATGACACCACCCCCCCACACACCATAATTGGTATTCCAGGATTTTGGGAAGACTCTGTGCATAGAAAGCCAAAGCCTTCTCCACCTGAGACAGTCATGACAACGTGAGGATTGTGAGAGGAGCTATACAACACTAGAGACAGTGAGAAAGGCATGTTCCACCCCTTTCATCTAAGACTAAAAGAGAAAGACCTGTGATCTAGCAGTCTTAAGAGAGCAAACACAGCTATAAAACAGCATGGAGCGAGGAGAGAGTGGGAGAAAGACTGAATTAACATATTCGTTTGAACTACCAGGCTAATTCTTTGGCTTCCAAGTAGTATCAGCCAGACAGTATTCTCTCCAGGCTATACAAATAATTTTTTTGAGAGGTTTTGAAAAAACTTTTTTCATAACAGGATGCCACATCGATTTGTATAGTGCTGAGGTGACACTGTACATGCAAATATAAAAGAAAAGCTGTAACAACAACGTTAACATATTCAGTCATGTCATAGTTCAGGTGAAACCCCAGATTCCTTATTGTGCATTATGGAAGTGATTCTATGGTATTGTAAGGGGGGTACTGTCAACCTGAACTGAAGCCACATGTCAAGAACTGATCAAGAGTCATGGATTTCATCTTGGTTTTTGACCACTGTCCCAAATAAAACAAAGGCCCTTTTCGCACGGCGTTTTTGAAGCGAAAGGGCCCCTTGAGCGTCGCATAAACGTGAGGAGTGGTCTGCATGACACACTCACATTTACACGACACTCAAGGGCCTGACGCAGAGCGCGCACGGATTTTTTCATTTTCAGCTCTAAGCCAAAAATGCTGCACGCTCGCGCGTCGCTCTGCGGTTTCACGTGCACTCGCCTGCCGCGTGAAGCCTCCCGAGCCATGCCAGTCACGCTTCCTGCCCCAGCGCAGCCTCTAACTCCCAGGCTGCACTCCGGAAGGAAGGAACGGGGCGTTCGCACAACCAGGAAGGAGCTGCAGAGCCAAAGCAGGAGGGATGCGACAGCATTCCTTCCGAGCCTTCTCGCGCAAGGACCCCAACCCAACAGCCGTAAAAGGTAAGGTGCGAAAAGGCCCAAAGACCTCACTCTGTGTTTCAGGAAGAATGTCCCGATTACCAGGCTCAGTTTTATTTGATTTTGCCATTTTGTTCCTTTTCTTGTTTTATCTTCTCTAGTCATGAACGGTTGTTAGAAAATGGCCTAACTCAACCACTATTCAAAGTGCTTAGCTCACAACCTTATTGTTCCTTATCAATCATGCCTCCTTTAGCAGATGTACTGAAAATGATATTCATGCCCCAAATCCTTAAAGGACTAATTCATATCAAATTCTGTAATGGACATAAATAATAAATATTGGCTAGTATTCTATATCAGCTATTTAGTGAAGTATACTTATGTAACTAAGCAAATAAGTAACTTCTTCTGGCCAAATCCTCCTAAAGCTGATGGCAATGTCTTTCACCCATGCTCCAGTCACCCCAAACAGCTGTTGCGTGGTAGTACAATCATAGCAATAATGTTCCAATTGCAACCAAGTAGCGCTTGTGAATATGAGTAAATCTACGTAACTGTTCCATATTTACATTCACAATTTTGATACTATTGCCGCAGTTGTAATTCCCTCCAACCTACTTTACCAGAAATCAGCTGCATGAGGAGAAGGAGATGCATTCTGCCAGCAATCAGAGCATGAGTGAATGACATTTCTGTCAGGTTTTGGGGGTGGCAGCTGGGGCTGGGAGAGGTTACTTAGTTAAGTACAGTTGGCTTTCCACATTTGCAAGGTTGGCTTTCACAGATCTGATTATTTGCAAGTTTCTTCATCCTCTGCCTCCCCACCTGTTTTCCCAGGAGAACCTTCCTTCTTGGCAGCTCCACTCAGGCCACACAGCCCTTTAAAAATCCATCTCTGGTCTTCCTCCTCCTCCACCTGCCACTGCCTGGCCAGCTAAGAATGACTTGCAACCTGATTTCTCAGCAACACAAACCATCTCCCAATGCCTCTCCCATACTCAATGAAGGAGACAGATAAGAGAGAGAAAATATAGGGCCACTATGCTGACCCAACTGCTTTCTCTCTTTTTTCCCTGACCTAGTTTGGACCCTGGGTGCCTGCTCTTCCTACCATGCTTCAGCCCCCTTCCCACAGACTCAGACACATTTTGATATTTGTGGTTTTTGTTTTGTTTTGCTTTTACTTTTACAAAACCTAGCAAACGTGGAGGGCCAACTGTATACTTAACTGAGTAGCTGATGTAGAATAGTGCTCCATGTTTTGAACAAAGTTTTTGATGTCACTCTGTGTGATATCCACTAATAAGGAAGAAAAAATGTGGATTGGCAGAGAGGACTATCATGACGTAAACTTTTTTTTTTTTTTAAGCCTCTGGGTAGCACCATATTATCCCTCTCTTTGCTCATGGATTTCAAGTCATACTGCAGTGTGACCCTATTAGGTTAGCCACGTCAGATTGCCACAGTCAAGACCATAAACTCAGAAACCACAGCATGTAAAATGATGAGTCCTTTAAAATGTTGGCTGAAATCTCTGGCTATGTGAGGATAACAAATTCTGTTTTCAGAAATCAGTCCATTCAGTCATAATTCCAAAAAAGTCAGGGTTAAGTGAGGTTGAAAATTACAAAGAAGCTTCTAGCAAACTCATGAATGTCATCAGCCATGGGAAAACCTCACAATTTCCTAGCAGCTCACTCCCTACTGTGATCAAAGTGGAAAGAACAAACAATCAAAATGTACGGACTTAAAGCAAATTAGTATTGGGAACAAATCATGATGACCTTCTCATCAGCAAGCCTTGTAGAAATAAATAAGAGTTGCATGAAAACAAGTTTATTCTCTGTAGCATATTGAATGCATAAATTCTAATCTGAATTTGATTCTACATTCTTTTCCCTGTTTCACTTGTTTCAGCTATATAGTGTTGGAAAGTGTGAGTGTACGTGTCAAATTACTGAGCTTATGTATGTTAGAAGAATATGTTTGTGTTAAATATACCTGTGCTGGTTGTGCTCTACTCTGCTAAAAAAGGTTACACTGTAGTCCAGCTAAGAGCTTAATAAAACATTTAAGGTCCGTTAACCTATAAATAAAAAGCATATTATGACAGGAAAATGCACATATTTGACAGGAATAATTGCATTAATTACTGGCTACAAAGAAAATTACTAGCCTGGTGGTGAGGCTAATAGGAGAAATAATGTATTCTTTGCATTTTCACAAGCAGTTTGATGGAGTTAAAGTAACCACTAGTGGACTCTGGGGCATTCAGCTCTTGTGCAGTGACTTCACTTTGCAGGACTTTAACTGAAGTCAAAATAATTAATTATTGCGAAAGTTTTATCACAGAAGCACAGATAAAATAATTAACATTAATGAGTGAAGTATGGAGGGCAGCGTGTTTTATATTTCAAGTAAGCCTGAAGAGATGGATGGATGGATGGATGGATGGATGGATGGATGGATGGATGGGAAGTCACATGGAAGCATGACTGTTAAGAAACTGTTTCTTAATTTGCATTTAGCACAGAGTAAGACTTTGAGATTACTTGTGTTGTATTGACAAGATACTGGCAAGGTATACCAGGTATTTGTTGGTCAGTATAAGTGCAACACAAACTGAAGTGATCATTCTGGATACTGTATTGAATTGAAAACAGGATTTTTTTTTTTTAAAGCACTCTCTACAGATTATCTTCTTGCCCGTAGACTCTCACATTGACCCTAATTCCTATTAACAGAGCTTTGGAGAATTACTTTTAGATTACTACTTCCCGAATCCTTCAAGTCTAAAACAGTAACTTTTCTACGCAGTGATGCTGAAACTGAATTTTCTTCTAGGGGAGATCCTTGAAATTCTGAGCAGAAAGACATACTACTTTCTCTTTATATGTGTGTGTCTGTGTGCATGCAGGCAGACATACACATACAAAAAGAGAGAAACAGAGAGACAAAGATGATGGCCATTTCCATGCCTTAGCTGTCTCCATCATGGTCCCATCATGATCCCAGCAATGCCACTGCCATGATGGGAGTGTGACGTGATTGCTCCCCTCTACACCCAGCCAGCTAACACATGCCTTCCTTCTGAAGAGCAGCCGGCCACTTCCCATGCTGGACTGGGGAAGGAAACACTTAGATCGCATTTCCTCCCTTTCTGCACGGCCACTGATGATGGGCATGTCATGCAATTGGGGGCCATTACTGGACTTTTTCCAATAATGGCATATCCCGTGATCATGATGAGTGGGGTCGTGTTGGTGGCAGGACCATGACAACATCATGTGAAAGCACAACTCATGGACTGGCAGCAATGCATCCCCATCTACAGCAGAAATGGCCAATGTACTTAAATATAATTAAAGGTGCATGGTATATATGTCCTTGGAGCTGCCTGTCAACTTATGGCAACCTAATGAATTTCATAGGGTTTTCTTAGACAAGGAATACCTAGAGGTGATTTTGCCAGCTCCTTCCTCTGAAATATAGTTTTCAGCACCTGGCATTCAGTGGCAGTCCCCATCCAAGTCCTAGCTAGCACTGACCATGCTTAGCTTCCTAGAGCAGAAGGGATCTGGTGCCTTTAAGGTATTTAGGCCATATAACTAAATAGCTAAATATTAATTTTAGTTTAAAAAGAGATTGAACCCCACTTTTCCATCTTAAAACAGTGACAGCTCATATCATATAAAATTATCCAGGAAAGCATGTCACATTGTGTGCCTTCAAGCCATTTCCGACTTATGGTGAGCCTAAGATAAACCTATCATGCGATTTTCTGGGGCTGAAAGTTTGTGATGCACCCAAGGTCACGCATTGTGTTTCCATGGCTGAGAGGGGAATTGAACTGTGAACTCCAGGGTTGTAGTCCAGTGCTCAAACCACTATACCATGCTCGCTCTCAAGCATGTGATACAGAACAACAAAGATAGAAATGAGGTAGAAAGTAAAGACGGGTTAAAGCACCCAAAACAGGAATGAGAATCATGTAGTTGGACTATGATTCCCAACATTCCTCACCATTGGCTGTACTGGTTAGAACATCTGCAATCCACCAACACCTGCAGAGCATCTCAATTCCCATCCCTGCCTTAAAACAATGTAAAAAAAGGGAATCAGTTGTCTTCAGTAAATGCTATGTACTTAACAGTAATCTCACTAAATGCATGCAACCTACTTTGTAAAGTTTCAGGTGATGATGGGGCAAAGACAAGAAAACGATCAGTTTTGTCTATCTGTGGTAGAATTCATTTTGTTTATATCTTGTTCTCCTTTTCAGCTTCCACTGGAGCTCCAAAATCTGCAAGTGGGCTCTCAGGAGGGACAAAGCAGAGCGATAAACTGCCCCAGGAGTTCCAGGAGGTTGTGTCACTGAAGGAAAGGATGGCTTTGTATCAGGCAGCTGTATCCAAAGCAGAGATCAGCAACTCTTCTACTAATGTAAGAGACTCAGATTTTCACAGTCTTACAATGAGTTAGGATTTCTTTGCCTTACAGCAACTTCCTCCAGCATTCCAGATCCAGATTGAGATGAGAGATTATGAGGGAATAGTAGTTAGAAACATAACAGCTTGGGAAAGTCTGCCCTACACATTTCTACTAACTGGGCCTCATATGGTCAAGTAACATCAGAGCGTGGTCAAGATGGCAAAAGTAACTAATGAGGTAGAACACAGGAGTTGGGAGGGCTGTGACAGTTTGCTTTTGTCTAAATGTACCAGGAGAGTCAAGATTCTTCCACTTCTTGTCCTCTCCCCCTGCGGAGATAATAGAGTGCAAACTAGTTTTGTACTTCAAACTCAGTTTGCAGCAACTGAAGTAAGCTGTGGACAAAGGGGGAAAGTGCAAGGAGAAGAGAGAAACTAGGACATTTTAAAAAGCAGCTGAAAAGATGGGATGACAGATTGAGACTGTCCCTACCAGGTTGGGATAGTTGTAGCATATGCTTTTGACACAATCGTTTGCAAGCAATACATTTGTTCTTTCCCAACCTGCCTTGAATCTGTTGTTTAGACTCAAAGGACCCAATGGGATACTTGAAAGGAACTACAGAGTGGTTGTAGATAGAAATACAAGAAAGGTAGACCCTGCTAAGGGATAGCTAATGTGACTGGGAGCTAAACTCTTGAGGATTGCTCTGAAGGTGTAACTAATTCCTGGAGAGAGACGGAAAATAAATTGCTCTCTGCAAAGATAATAACGTGGGTCAGAGGGATCACTGCTGTGCACCCACTTGGGTGCCTATTTTCTCCTCAGAACTGCTGACTTCCCACTTTGCCAGTAAGAACTTCTGCTCTGAAATTAATCTTTATTTAGCTTCACATGAGAATTCACACCCAAGTTGCACACAAACACACACACACACACACGTTTGTCATCATTTAACTATCAAACATACAGCAGATGCTGAAAGACAAAACAAAAGTCAAATGAGCGTCAAAGACACATCAAAGCAGCTGATGGCATAACTCAGTGGGAGTCATCCAAATTAGGGATAGTTAAAAGCGTGTGTGCAAAATAAACCCATACAGTATGTTAGATTTTAACCTTTAGACAGTAGACCAACTTTTGTATGGAACACTGAACAGAAGATTAAAAACTCTCGACTTTCTCCTTGTAAGTGAATGCTTGCCATTCACACCTATGGGTGGAAATTAAGCACAGCACTTGAGGGCATCTCTGTGATGGAATTAAAGCATGCATATGAGCCCCAATCCTGGATGGCTGAGTCTCCAGCTAATATCCAGTAGTGACATATTACAGGATATCTTGAAATATGCAGCTGTTCTCTAGTTTTCACCTAGCACTCTTTTAGGTTTCTTGGGGCTACTTTATAAATGAATGTTGGAAACACTGCAGTGTTCTAAGGATTTGCTGTTTAAACCAGGTAAAATAAATAAATAGTCAGCATGGTGTAGTGGTTTAAACACTGGACTACGATCCTGGAGACCAGGGTTTGATTTCCTGCTTGGCCATGCAAACCCAGTGGGTGACCTTGGGCGTGTAACGTACTCTGAGCCCCAGAAAACCAGAAAATTCAACCCCAGAAAAAGATAAGGTCATCATAAGTCAGAAATGACTTGAAGGCACACAACAACAACAACAACACAGCAAACAATAGGAACAAAACAACCTATTCCACAACTGAATATAGCACATATATAGATTTCCCAAAGTTCAGTGCACCCAGATATGCAATTCATTGGGTGTTGAAGGTAAAACTTTAAAGCCCTACGGAAAATGCAAGATAAATTTAAACACAGGAAGCCAATATGAGAACTTTACCTGTCCATTCCTTATTACAGCCATAAATTGAAATTCTGCTACCTAATTCAAGATGTCCCTAATTCTTGCTCCATAGCAATCGTGGCTCCTTCCTCTTTACCTCTCTCTCTCCCCTATCTCCCTCGCGTTCTGTATGAGCCCCTTCCTTAAGGTATCCTCGTCTACTGGATCAGGCCAGTAATCCATAGGGGTTACATTAAGATTAAGATTTATGGGTCATACTTCATGATCAAAACAGTTGTTCTGCAAAGACATTCATAGGGTTTTGCTTTTAAAAATTGTTGAGTACAACTAAACTCTAAAGCTATAATAACATACATAAATAAAGCTATAACAACATATTAATATAGATGATATTTGGCAGTCAGTATAATTGCTTTGCAAAAAAATGTTCATAAGGTTTTTTTTAGAGCAAATGCTTAACTACAAATAAGTACAAAAGCTGTTAACATAAATAAATATAAATATAACAACATACTAATATTGATGATATTTGGCACCCAAAACTGTTTTGCAAAAATTTTCATGGGGCTTTTAAAGAAGAAATCTTGAGTACAAATCAGCACAGAGTAATAATTATATTTTAAACTAGATAAGTAGAAAAGCATAACATAATCAAAGCTAACGTCTAGCAATGTTAACAGTAGTGCACTGCTGGTGCCAAATAATATATCAGAATTTAAACAAAAATTATATAGGAATCTGAAAAATAGAGGGCACGACTGGTAATAATGTTACTGCTGGCCTCTGGAAAGATTTGTTTTTTGGTACCATGATAGCCGGCTTCTTTTCTTCCTGCTGCTGTAGGCACAAAATCTGTTAGAACTGGCTTAGTCAACAAAGAAATGAGGTCTATTTACAATGCTGTCACTTGATAAGCCAGTTAAAGTAATAAGGAAACATGCTGGTTTCCGTAGCTGTTAGGGCAGCAGATTTTTGTAATACTACCACTACTACTACTAGTAGTAGTAATAATAATATGCTTACTTGTTTCTTTGCTACTTAATGGATTTGAGGAAGTCTTTTAGATATCTTTTTTTAGAAATCTTTTAAACCACTGCAGTACAGCTACAGTTGTCTCCAGCTATAAGACAACCAGTGGAAATTTTACAAGACCATGAGAATAATTAGTCATGTGTAATGAAGATGGATGTTTGAGTCCAAAGAAAGAGGAAAGCAGCAGGCTTGATGCCTGCTGTTGGGTCTGTGGTTCTATTGATTGCTTCATGGGGATTCACATGTGAATTCACCAAAAGTTGTAGTGATGGCTGCCGGTTTATATAGCTTCAAAGGGGGCTGGATGAATTCATGGAAGATGGAACTATTAGCAATTGCCAGCTATGACGGATGTATAAACTCCCTCCAGAACCGGAGGGAATATTTGATGGCTGTGATTCTGCATGAGGAGACAGATCATAAATTTTTACCATCTTAGAACTGTAAAACATCTCCCCATCCCTACCACACAACTCACCTTTCTGCTCCAGTGGCCCTCCTCCACTGGAAAAGAGCAAGTGACATCTGAGAAGCATTTGGCTATGTGGCAATAGCTAGATGTGCAATGAGAACATCATCTTCCCAAAATTCCGGAGGACCCCAGGAGGTCCTGAAAGATTCCTTTATCGTTATACATCTGGCTGTAGCCACATAATCAGAATTTCTCAACTGCTTCCACCTTCCACTGGGCACAACTTGACTGTGGAGTAAATGGCCACAGAAGAAAATTTGGACCTCCACAACTACCAAGAGGAAAAGGAGGAGTAGACATTTTGAGGTGTAAGTTGAACTTATGTCTGCATGTGTTAGTAATAGGATGCCGGCCAGTGTCTCTGTGTATCAGTTGCTGGGAACCGTGAGTGTGAGAGAGATGTTGCATTCATGTAGTTGGACCCTGAGGAAACAGAATGCTGGATTAGATAGGCCTTAGGTCTGATTCAGAATGTCTCATATTCTTTTTTCTCTTAGGTGAGTACCTTTGTACATTATCCGAATGTTAGTTTTGTTTCCACCATAAAGCACCATGTTCCGTTTGTACCTGGTTTGATCTGCATGTAAACCTAGGTCTGCCCACATGTTGCAACTCTGCTCAAAGTTAGGCCATATGACATGGAGTTCTCCTAAACTTTTTGTATTTTTGTTTCTGGTGAAAAAGATCTTCAGGGGGCTGCAGCTTTGAGTGAAGAGCTGGAACAAGACTTCCCAATCCTTTCCCCCTTGGCTATTTTCCCATTCAAAGTCCCACATCCCAGTTGCTTCCCCCTGCCTGCACAGTTGAAAAGATGCAGATTCTTGTATGTGTTCCCCATTGGAAAAAAGTAGCTTTGGGCAAATCAGTTCTTTGCTGGAAAAAAAATCAATGATGGAGATAAGCTGATAACATTTTCTCTTCCCTCCAGCTTTTCTTCCTCTCATAATTGCAGCATCCACTCAGATGCTAGGAAGGAAGGAAGGAAGGAAGGAAGGAAGGAAGGAAGGAAGGAAGGAAGGAAGGAAGGAAGGAAGGAAGGAAGGAAGGAAGGAAGGAGCCAACTTCAGTTGGGTTTATGCAGCCTAACTTTGTGCATGTCTGCAAGCATGGGTTCCTGTTACTGGACATTGCACTACCTATGGTTTAAGACATGAAGCAAACTTGAACAGAAGTGGGTCAGTGGCTGGAGGGCTCGTTAATCCTTTCTGCTGATGCCATTTTCTCTCTCACCGTACCTGCTCCCCCAGTTGTTTGCCTCTGGGTATGCAGATACTCAGATAGTTCAAGTACTGGACTTCTTTTCTTAACGGAAAGCTGTTGTTAAGTATCATTATGTACTCTGGCCAAAACAACTCCGTATAAAGTGCTTTCAGCACTGCATTTATAAAATAAATAAATGATGTGCATCTCAATCTTTCACTACATTAGTGTGAGAAATGTCAGTGTACTTGAACTCTCTCACAACAGTTATGGAGCAGTTATCCATATGGCTGACAACAAAAGGTACGAAACCATGAAGGGCAAATATTTCTTTTGTCCCTGTGTCTAAGGATATATATATGAATAAAAACTCAACAGAAAATGTTGCTCTCTCATTTTCAGGTTTCTAAAGTATGGTTTTGGTCCTACTCTGGGAATGCTACTGGAATAGTAATGCTTTTAATAGGATATTCATATTAATATGGTAGTGTTTTTCAGCAGCCCAGACTTCCACCTTTAACTATGTATATTGTTAGAACTTAACGTTAATGAGAAATGGCACGTTTTAATTAGTATCATTATGAATTTAAGGGTTTGGATTTCTGATATGTTTAAAGATACCCTTTCTTTTAAGTTTATACACCAGTCCCCAAACGCCTAATTCTAATATGGTTCTTTGCTTCCCTTCCCTCTCTGCAGCCCTGAAAACTGGGCTCTCCCTTCCCTCTCTGTGCTCCTGAAAACTGGCTCAAGAGGATTTCTCAGCCTTCTGGAGCAGGTTTTGGGGGGTGCACAGTGCCTGCAATAGGAAGGGGACACAGGCAGCAAGGATCAGGACCATCAAGATACCTGTGTAGCTCTGTGCCCTCAAAAGTGACCAAGTGTATAATCATTCTTGCATTTCTTTAATTCAGTCTCCTATATCTCCCTTCCCTTGGTATATTCATTTTATATCTTAAACTTTTTTAAGATTGAATTAATAGAATTATTATAAATAAATAGAATTAATAGAATTATTATAAATAATAATAATTATAGATAATTATTATTATTTATAATTTTATCATTGTCTTTATGGTAGTCATGTTTTTAACTGCTTTAGTTGTTGTTGTTATTTGCTATGTTGTTTTTGTGTACCTTCAAGTCATTTCCGACTTATGGTGGGCAAGTCTGCACAAGATTTGTTCAAGGGTGGCGGGGGGGGGTTTGCCCTTGCCTTCCTCTGAGGCTGAGAGGGTGTGACTTGCCCAAGGTCACCCAGTGAGATTCCATGGCCAAGCAGGGATTTGAACCTTCATCTCCAGAGCAGTCCAGTGCTCAAACTACTCCACCATACAGGCTCTCTTATTCACTATGGCCATTTCCACACGGGGTTTTTAAAACGGTGCAGAGCGTCGTCCAGGGAGGACGTCAGCACCTGGGAGCAGACTGGGTCGGACCTACTTAACATAGATCTGCACCCCAGCCCGCTCTGGAACGACCCCAAGTGGTCATCCAGCGTGCTTTTGAAAAACCTGTTTCTTGAGGTTTTTCAAAAGCATGGAGCGCACCAGTGTCAACCTGTGTCAATGTCAGGTGGCGGCTTAAGCAGAAAACGGAGGCAGGAGCCGAAGTGTATGGCTTTTAGTAATAAGTAGTAAAATAAACAAGAGGATACATCACTCAAACGAAAAGAGGCAGCAAACTCAACAGCTAGGGCTGGCCTGGAATGGAAAATACAGGATGCAGATTTCCCGGATAGAAGACGGTTGCTGCCCTGTGCCCAACTCCCCCCAGCGTCTGACTTAAATACCCAGTCCTTAACCCAGCTGGGCTGATCAAGCGTCCGTTGGCCCAGCTCACTGCTGAAGGCCCTCAGACTTCAGACGCTTCTCTTGCAAGCGTTTCGATCTGCGAACCGCCTCCTTCTCTCGCCGCCTCTGGAGGTATGTGGGGGAAGGGTCTGCAGCAAACTCCGGGCTGGAGTCAGGAACAGCAGCTTCTGTTGAGCCCGAAGCACTGGTCTCCTCTGCTGCAGGTACTGGCTCAGGGACCGCTGTGGGGTCGCTGGCAGGCCCCTCCCTTGCCTCTGCAGGAGTCCCCTCTCCCTCCCAGGGATCCACCCCCGCCTGGGGTTCCCCGTCTAATTCAGAGTCCCCGTCTGAGTCGGCAGCATGCTCAGCTGGGCTCATGACAGCCTGCTCCCTTATGCAGATTCACAGGCTCGCATTGGTGCGAGCCTGCGATCTGCTGGGGGCGGGCTTTAGGCTGGCGAGCTTCAGCGATTGGTCGAGAGCCTTGGCCAACCGGAAGCTGCCATTTTTGTCCCCGGAGCAGTGCGGAGCAGCATGGGCTGGACCAGGGAGCCCAAAAGTCCGGTGAGTAGCGTCACGGGGCGATTCCCTCACCCCGTGCGGAAATGGCCTATATTCTGTGTTTTTACTGATTTGTAAAAATATACATGCAAGTGCATGAAATTCATAATGGCCTGCCAGTCTTGAGTGTTCCCCCTACAGTTTCAGGTTTCCTACATATATCTCCATGGATCATGGCCAAAAGCTGATATACGCTTCCTTCAGTATTTCCAAACCACACTTGTACTCTGGTTTTGGTTATGTGCAGAATTATTTTTTTTAAAGGCTTTTGATAAGGTCCTCCATGATATTCTTGCAATAAAATGTGGGCTGGACAGTGCTAGCAAAACATGGAATTGTATTTGGTTGACAGACTGAACCCAGAAAATACTCACCAATGGCTGATCTTTATGTTGGAGAAAAGTGACTCGTGAAGTGCCTGAGACTTCTGTCCTGGGTTCAGTCTCGTTCAACATCTTTATAAATTATTTGGTAATGGAATAGAAGGCATACTTATCAGATTTGTATATGTCATCAGATTGGAGGTGGGGGGATAGCTAATACTGCAGAGGACAGAATCAGAATTCAAAATGGTCTTGAGAGATTGGAGAGCTAGGCCAAAACTAACAAAATGAATTTCAACTGGGATAAATGTAAGGTACTACATCTAGGAGAGCTAGTATGGTGTAGTGGTGTGAGCACTGGACTATGACTCTGGGAGACGAGGTCTGAATTGCTGGTCAGCCATGGAAACCCACTGGATGACCTTGGGTGAGTCTCACTCTCTCACTCTCAGAGAAAGATAGTGAACAAATCTTGCCATAGGGTCACCGTAGAGTCACCATAAGTCAGAAACAACTTGAAGAAGCACAACAATAGCTACATCTGGGCAGGAAAAATGAAATGTACAAATGCAGGATGAGTTTTAGTAGACAACAAGCTAAGCATAAATGAACAGTGCAATGCAGCAGCCAAAAAAACCTGATTCTCAGCCTAATCACAAGAGTAGAGGGTCCAGACCAAGCCAAGCCGCTCTAGTCTGCTTTGGTCAACACTGACCACTGTGCCCACTTGTGAGCATCACAGTTCAAGAAGGATATTGATGAGCTGGAACATGTCTAGAAAAGGGAACTAAGGTGAACAAAGGTCTGGAAACCAAGCCTTATGAGGAATGTTTTAGGGAGTTGGGGATGCGTAGCTTGGAGAAAATAACACTTGAGAGTAGTGCTGCAAGGTTGGGCACAGGATGGCAGTCCCGTAACTTTAATCCTAAAGAAATTGTGGAACAGGACCATAAAATTCTGTCAAGCTGGATGAAGGTACTTGTCCTCTTTTACCTTTCAAACTCCAACTTTCAGCTGCATCCCCAACTCCTCCTATTGCCTCTCATTTGGAGAGCAGGGAAGGGGTACAGAGGCACCAGGAACAAAAAGCATTTTGGGTGCTACTCCAGACTGCCTTCACACTGCACTCTCTACCAGGGAGGTATCAGGGGATGTGACATTTGCAGCTGAACACTGAAGTATCACCTGCATAACAACCAAAATCCTGCACAAACCCCACCTTCTCTCTCCTTCAGCCCCCCTTCTGGCACAACCATTTCCTGGTCAGTGTAGAACAGCAGAGTGGCAGAGAAGGGTCCAGCTATTTTTCTGTGCATCCAGTTAAAAAGAAATTTCTGGATGCATTTATGCTGCACCCACATACACACCTCCCACACTATCCAGGAAATGGTCATGTTCTGGTGGATGCAGAGAAAAAAAAAGGTGGGTTTGGGAGAGAGTTGCACAGGAGATGTATCATAGTTATTTGTGTTATATGCCTCAAGATCCAGGATCTCAGTCAGAGAATATAGTCGGAATCTGTAAGCTATCTTCAGTGGATGAGCTGTTAACAAGAATTCTAATCACTTGTGCATTATAAATTAACTGAATATTGATTGTTCTGTCTCCTTGCAAGAACACCAAACTTTGCCACACCTAATACTGAAATCAGTTCAAGGCCACTTCCTCACTAGGCTGTTATAGCGCTATGATTCCACTTTCAACCTCCTATGGAATCCTGGAGTTTGCAGTTCCAGGAGGGGCCACCCAGCCCCTCCCGGAACTGCAAACCCCAGGATTCCATAGGGGGTTAAAAGTGGAATCATAGTGCTATAACAGCCTAGTGCGGAAGTAGCCCTACTTTTGCTCAAATAGGATGTTTGAAAGTACAGTGGATATTTCCGGCAATCGCCTCTTATATAAGTAGCATTCACTAGAGAGCTTAAAGAGTGTTGGACAAAAATTGCCCACTACAAATCATTGAAAATTCATTGACTTGTGCCAGGCATGCATGAAATGGCCGCTTGCTAATACAACTGTCTGTTCACATTTGTTCTGCAAAAACATAGATCTTCGAACAGAACTTCATGTCTTCTCCAAAGCTGTTTTGTTAGGACATGCCTAGTTGATCCTCCTCAAATATATGTACTTGCTGTCTAAAATTACTTGGGCATTTCAAGAAAACTACTTTCCCTGCAGGCTTGGTAGTTGCTTTAGTGTTTTTAGAAATCTGTCAAGTCCTGCTAAGTTTTTACTATTTTGCACATTGGGTTGAAAACTGAAAATACCACTATAAAAGAGTCAACAAGAGATCCTGGGTCTAACAGGAGGGCACAACACAGTGACTTCCTTGATAGTTCTGAAAATCAGAGATAGTTTTACAGAGCTTACATGAAAAAATTGATTCAAGATTGCCAAGGTCAGTAGGTAAACCGAGTTAGCTTCAGTTACAGAGACAGGACTCTTATGAATATTGTGTCAAGTGACCATGGGGTGGAGATTAGAAATATTGCAACCCAAGGGAAGTGTGTTGGGTATTGATACACAAGCTTATAACTGCTCCCTCCCCAAATAATGGTAGCTCTGGAGGGTGTGGGCATTCTCTCAGTGTGAACTATGAAATATCGCTAGAGTTCTGCATTGTCTGCTTGATCACATATGCATAACTAAGTAGTGTCTCCTGGCCTGACTCTCCCAAAACTCCCTCTCCAGACAGCTGCCAAATCAGATGAAGGATCAGCTGGGCATCCTGGCGCAAAGAAGATGGTGCTTATACGCCCCCAGCAAGGCTATGACAAGGACTTGTGACAAGGCCCCACTTATGGTTATCACAGCCTTACTGGTTGGCAAGAGTGGGATGGAAGCATCCTTCTTGCACCTCGATCACCAGCTGAACAGAAATCCTTTGCCCAGTCTGACAGCAGACAGGTAAAGTAGGTCTGGGAGAGCATTTACAATTATGGCGATAATGCCACAGTTGTGAGTATGTAGTGTTTGTCAATATGGATCCATAACTCTAGGTTACACATCCATAACTACAATACTGAATTCCAGCCCATATTTTAATTCCTAAGCAATGAAGTCAGAAAATAGTGAACTTGTATGCAAAGGTTCTATATGCAACTAGGAAATGGTTGCTGAATCCTTATGCAATGCACTTCCATTTTTAATTTGTAAAGAGAAGCAAGAATATGCAAATCCAGATGAAGAAGATGTGACAGTTCTCACCACTTGTGGTAAGGGGGAATTAATAAATCAATAAATGTGGTGAGGGGGAATCAATAAATCTCCCATTCGCATGTCATCTGAGCAGTCAGTCTAGCTGTATTTCCTCTTATGGCATTTCCTTGCAGTGCGTCAAGCATTATGAATTAGATTTGCTCCCTACCTGCAAACTTTTCTGCTACGTTTGGTTGTTGATATATCCACACACGTTGACAATGTAATGTATGGAACATAAGTAGCTGTGTTCCATTAGGGCAGATCATTGGTTGATCTAGCTCAGTATTGTCTATTCTGGCTGGTTGCAGCTCTCCTGTGTTTCAGCTCAACATGCTCCAACCCTATCCGGAGTTGCCTGGGATCAGTGGCAAGTAGTAGCTCTCATGTCAGTGGGCCATGGCACTCCTCTGGGTTTTGTCTGAACTTCAAAGTTGTCTCCATGGTGCTGAATCTTTTTAGGGGAGGAATAAGGTTCAGCATTCACACTAAAAGCCAGATTGGCTGCCCCACAGGCATGAAAGTCACCAGTCACCAGCACCTGGAACAGAACCTGAGTCGCTCTGTATGGAAAACATGCACTCCACCACTGAACTGTGAGAAGAGACCTTATGAAATATGAGAAAGCAAAGCAGAGGGTGCTTGAAAGCCTGACTTAATGTGCAGCATGGGACAGACTCCCTCCTCATTGGGCACACTGCTCATACAGCTGTTAAATGTGCATGTCTGTGAACAAATACACGAATACCAAAAATGACCCCGTTGCCCCCTTTTTTGGATGAAATAGCATGTTTCATAAAAAAAAAATCAATATGTTTTTGAGGCTGTTTTGTGAGGCAATTTCCCAGGCTTGGGGCTGCAAAATCTTTAAGTCAATTCATACCTGTTCAAAAAAAAAAATGTTTTTATCCTACAAAATCCCACCATGCACTCTGCAAATATATTTCCTGGCATTTCAGGAAAATAAAGTGCACAATGGAGATTTGCAGTGTGTGTGTTCGTCAATTTTTCACAGCTTTAATACACAAGAATGCTAGAAGTAAATGTACAGATTGATCAAGCTGGCAGGAGAAGAACAAAATACAGGCTTTGCCCACCCACACTTTGATATTATTAAACAGCAGAGCAAGGCATATATGAGAAATGAATAGAATCTTGTATGTATCAGAAACAAGTTACATACAACAGCTTTTTTTTTCCTGAAGAAAAACATTTTGGAGGAGGTTATTTTGATCAGAGAAACAGTGGGGAGAGTGTATGTAACCCTATGGGGCTTTCTGCTACTTTTGTTCCCACCCAATGGGTGAAAAAGTATGTTCTCCTGACTTTGGAGCTTCATGGACAAAGAAACAGCTTGGGGAGGGTTTAGAGAAGAAAAATGGCTATTAGGGAAGAGTTGTGACTGTCTCATCATCTGCTGCTGCTCCAATCAAATAGACCTAACCAAAGCCCCTTTTCTGTGCAAATATAGGAGTGTGACTGTATTGCATGCATTTGTTTGTAATATGTAGTTTACCTCAGGCTGAATTTATATATGCATGACCCAAATTCAGATAGGGAAGAGAGGCTTTGGATAGGAACTATTATGGATAAATACCTCATTGCAAATTGCAAACATGGTGAAATAAGGTCAAAAGCAGGGCAGGAACACATTCCTGCCATCTTGGTGCTTTTCCATTGAACGTAAAATAGCAAACACTTCTTTAATAGTTTCTGACTGAAAGAGAGCAGATGGAAATCCCCCAAAGTACAAATCCACATGGTCATGTAACATGGATCACTAGATGCTGCATCCATTTTTTTTTTATTCTAGAGATGAGGTGGGGAAGCTAACAAGAGGTCACCATCATTCATATAAATGCTCTGACTTTACTTCCAGATGTTTAGGTGGCAGCTGCTTGCCTCTCTACACAGTGTTTTGGCCTGAAAACAGTTTGCCACAAAACTCATAGATGTAGCTATGATGATATAGCTACAATCCATCTCCCAATCCAACCCCCTGAAAGGCTAGGTAGCCGCACAACACCAACTGAAGGAGTCCTGTGGCACTGGAGAGCAAGGCACTGAAGGATGGCACATCCAACACCCTTCTGCCCTGTGGGGTCCTGTTGCAACTGCTTGTCATACCGTGGCTTGCAGGCAGGAAGGGTCTGGATGCATCATCCTTCAGATTCCAATTCCTTTAGCTAGTGTAGCTGCCAGGCTATTAAGGTGAATCTCAGTGGGCATTTGTAACTGTGGCAATAGTGCCACGATTGTATTTGTGAATAGCAAAATTTATGGGTTGATAAATTTATTGTATAATATTGTCAATACTGAACAAGATGCCAACCATAACCTCTACTTATTGCCTGTATTGAATGCTGAGTAAGCGATGTAGGACCTTTCCGCACTACACTGTTATAGTACTATTCTACTTTCAACAGCCCATGGAATCCTGGATTTTGCAGTTTACAGAGGAGCATTTAGAATTCTCAGCCAGAGAGCTCTTTGACCACAGTAAACTATAAACCACAGAATTCCACCAGATGATGAAAGTGGAACAATAGCACTATAACAGTGTAGTGCATAAAGACCCATAGTTATCTGTGGGCTGTGGCCACACATCCAATCCTTTCCTAAGCTGAGGATATGCTGGCAGTGTGTCTGCTGTAGCTGCAGCTGCAGTGGGTGTTTTTGACTAGCAGCTTGATAGTAAGCACCCTCTGGTTTTACCATTGTGGGAAATATTTGCCTTGGCAATGCACTGCCAGAGCATTTACACAGTGGTTACCACCTAATGGTTTCTTCTCCTTGCTTGTTTTCCTTAGGACCTATTCAGATACCAACAGCAAGGGTGTTAATGTTATATATGTCCTCTGTGTATCATACTGGCAGCATGAATGCTCCAAGACAGCAACATATATCCCTGTCCTAAAGCAGAGTTACTACAGATTCTGATGTAGAAAGAAATCATGATTTGGGGACTAGAGATGCAATTATTTGCTAGCTTTAGTTTCAAATGAAGTAAGAAACAATTTTATTAAGTTTCTTCCTTCTGCACAGTTGTCGAAGCCTATTGGCAATTTGGGACTTATTTTGTTCAAATTTGGCACATCAGGTTTCTTTTTTGTGCAGAAACCAGCACTTTCTGTGCAGGAAGCAGTATTTTCTGTATAGAAATATTAATTTTTGCTCTTTTCTGTCCACAGAATAAGTCCCCAAACCCAACAGTTCTCATGAGTCCAAGACTTTCATTCTCAAGGGTTCCCAGTACCTGAGCAACCTTTCTTTAACTGTTCTAAAAAAAAAATTTCAATTATTCTCTCCACCTGTAGAGGGAATTCAGAACTAGGTGCTTAAGAAGGAAAGGTGCAGGATGCATTTCCTAGG
Organism: Cyclura pinguis; assembly: GCA_030412105.1. Classification (NCBI taxonomy): domain Eukaryota; kingdom Metazoa; phylum Chordata; class Lepidosauria; order Squamata; family Iguanidae; genus Cyclura; species Cyclura pinguis. The sequence goes on along the minus strand of CM059599.1, from coordinate 225,618,415 downwards.
CTGTACAGCACCCCTCTGTCTGGTCTGTCTCCCCTCTTCCTTGTGCTATTTAGCGAGTAGTGGCTGAGTCTTTCACAATAGGACAGTAGGGCTGTTGTCTAGGAGATGAGACATGGTGAATGGAGGGGAAATATTACCACAAGACACAGGTGACTCAGAGGTCCACCCACAATGCCAGTACGTCCACATGACAAAGGGGAATTAATTAGGCCAAAATTAGGAGGCTTGTGAGAGGGGAGTTAACTTAATGAGATCTTTCCACCAATGTTTACAAGATCATGCAGGAAAGAACCAGCCAGAGATTCAAAAGTGCACTAAAAATCTGTTTTATTGAGGGAAATTCACTCACGCATGCATACAAGTTACAAACAGTCACACATTCACACAAGGATAAAGGGAGGAAAAGGCTGAGGTTTTTGGGTTATAATTACCATTCCAGAAGAGAAGTGAAGAGGCAGTGGAGTGGCTTAGACTTCTGTGTCTAAAGACAGTACACAACTAGGAAACAGAGCCACAACATGGCCACCCGCAAGCAAGGTACTGCATCTGACTGCTCAAAACCAAGAGTTTATATACTCTATTTTCCTCCTTGAAGAGGTGTGACTTAATTGCTTTCTGGCAGAGTAAACAAAAGGGGTCTGGAATGGATTGATTGTTTCAATGCCTTGGTTGGGTGATGTGACTGGGCAAGGTTTCAGTAGGAAATGCACACAGCAGGGATGTTTGCCTGCTGCATCAGGGCTTGACTATTGTTTTTATTGAGAGAATTAGCTTAGAGTCATGAAGTCAGGCTTTCCTGGCTAATTCTCAGTGACTTGGTTGTGCAGTTACCTTTGAACTGCTTTCCAGCCAGTGTTCCTTCTCCACATGCCTTTTCAGCCATAAGTGTGTACACTCAGCCCTCCACATTTGCGGGTTTCACTTTTGTGGATTTGATTATTCACAGATTATTTGCTGTCACTTCTGCTGCCTCCCTATGCCATTTTTAATAGGAACTGCAAGCTTCATGAGACTGAGAAACTATCAAACAAGCTTGTAAGTCCCTATTAAAAATGCTATGGAGCAGCAGTGGAGGGGGCAGTAAGCCCCACCAGCCAGCCACTTCTGTCCTGTGAAGGAACCTTGATGTCTCAAAGGAATCCACAGTGGGTTGAATATGGTGATCATACCTTTTTTGTGTATTAAATATCATTTGGGAGGGCCTAGGGTTATTCACGGTTTTTTCTACTGTCACGGGGGTCCTGTGCCCCTAACTCTAGCAAATGTGGAGGGATGACTGTATAATTTATATTTTATGCCAATTAAACATATCTGCCAGTAAATATATTTTGCCAATTAAATCATATCAAAACATGGGGTTATATGGCCTGGTAACTGAAATTGCAGCAGGTGAGGAATTTTAAACTTCTGATGGAGTTGGAGGAAGACTAAAACTGAAGAGGACAGATTTAAAAACCACTGGCCAGTTCCTATCCTCCCTCTTCCTCTTATAACAGCAGCACGAAACTATCAGATGCTATTTTATTGCGGCCCCCATCAGCCATATTCACCATGGCCACTGTTGAAGGATAATGAGAGTTATAGTCTAACTGGACAGCTGCAAGTTGCCCACCTTTGGTTTATATGGTGTTAAAAGCAACAGCATCGCATACCCATTGAGGGAAAGAGAGTAAGATTAATAGATAATGGGGAAATCCTAAGTAGTGATAAATAGTCATTATTGTGCTTGTCAGGATTAAGTAGCTTCCAGATGCGCTGTGGACAGCTAAGTGCCAAAGTGAGGTTTTTATAGTCTTGCCAGAATCCCAATTTCCAATTTGTCACTGAGCCTTGGCTTTTAACCCACTTTGTGGATCACTGTGTTAGTATCTGAATACACTTCTTCCCAAGCATAAAATGTAGTCACTCCATTCTTCCGTTAATCCTTCACATTATGGAAGAGACCTCTGAGAGTTCCCATGATAGCTCTGAAAGAGTAAAAGAGGTGGAAGAGAGAGAGGCAGAGAGATTAATTCATAGCTCTGTTTAGAACAGAGTCACTTCTTTGCCTCGAAACACCTGATGGTATAATGTAGCTAATGGTACTGAAGAAGAGTTGAATTAGGAGATTGTGAAAGGCTGTTTATTGTGACTGTGCCTTTAATCTTTTAAATCAATGAGGTAATAATACCACAGTGGGCTTCTGTGTATGAATCTTGATAATGTATAGCCTATTCATATTTTAAGTATTTTGCTGACAGTCTCATAATGGGTTTGCTCTATAACTTTCGCATGACTTATTAAGAAATGTATGCGAATGAGCTGCTGTTTGAATTTAATAAACAGTATTGACCCATGAGGTTCCAAACTATATTTTGCATATAAACCAAGATATGTTTTCCCCTTAAAACCCAAAACTTTTGAGCATTACATATTGAGTGTTTTGCATTTTTTCTTCCAAACACTTTTAATATTTAAAATGTTTTTTTGCTGTCTCCTGTAAAATTAAAAACCAAATCTTAGAGTAGCAGAATTTGTAAAGATAGGTCAAAATGAATACTTGGGCCCTTGCTGCATAATGGGGCTCAGCGAAGTCCTTTCGTTGCAAACCCAGAAGAAAGGGAAAGCGTGCCAGGAACGCTCCCCTCTGCACCTCGCCTGGTTGCTGCGGAGGAGAGCGCTCTGGCCCTGCCTCTTCCCTTCCACAGCGCAGCCAGGCATTTGCCATTGCTGCGCTGGGGAGGGAGGCATCTCCACCACGCTTCCGTCCTTCCGCATGGCTGGGAAAGGTGGCAGCATGGCACGCTGGTAAGTGTAAAACAGATTTTTTTCCATTTTACAAATACTGAGTTCACGCGATGCACCAGGACAAGATAGCAGCAGGACCACAACCATGTCATGCGGAAGCACAATCCACAGAGCACTGCCATCATGTCCCAACTGCGGAGCAGCCACACCGTGCAGAATGGGCCTTAGTTGTGTAAGGCTGCAATCCTATATCCTTTTACCTGGAAGTAAGACTGACCGAACTCAGGAAATCCTCATTTTCAATAGATGTAGATAGGATACTTCGGGGGACCCATGTCATGATTCCTTTCCAAAGTGTGTGAATCACATAAAAATTTTGTAGTTAAAGATTATTGCATATACAAATTCCTAAACCTGCCCCCCTCTCTCTCCCCCCCCCTTTTTAATGTTAATTATCTCATTGAATAGAAGGGCTTGATTTTTCTTTTTTTCCCTCACCAGGCTGTTGAGGAGGCAGAGGCTTACAGAATACCAGGAGGCTTAGCAAGTGTGAAGAACCAATTTGAGAAGGGAGAAATGAGCTCATCTCAGAGTGCCCAATACCAATGTCAGCACAAGTCTGTACAGGTAATATTAAGAATCAATATGAGAGTAACAAGCATCACCAGTAAGAACGAGCAGAAATCATAGTACTGACCTTCTGGGTAGCTCTCATATAAAACAGTGCTCATACCGGGTATACTGTCTGGTGTGGCTGAACAGTTGATTTCTAATGTTTGCTTTCTAGATCATGCTTTCTAGTAATCCAGAAGCCCTTCTGTAAGGCATTCCTGTGTTATTAGATGCAAAAGAAACTTTAGAATTTCAATCCCAACATTTATCTCTGAGAGGCGATATGAATGGAGTAACTATGAGAGTGACTCCCTTGTCTTTGAATGGATATGAAGCTCTTCTCTGACAGGGTGTTTTCCTAGATGTGAACGAATATCATAGTGCTATTGTTATTCTAAAGATAAACAGTAGCAGCAACTCCAACAACAACCACAATCCAAATACCAGTCAAAACTCTCATTGTAAAAGAGTTATGCAAATATACATCTGATCTATAGCTCAAAATACATGAAAATGTAAACTACATCTTTGGGGCTATAATTCATTAGAAACTATCTGCAAGTGTTTTGCATATATTTTTCCTTGAAGCTATGCTAAGCTGTTCTCATTGGGAAGGAGTTCCTGTTTTCTTTGTGTTCAAATTTAATCAGCTTCTCTAAACAGATCAAAAATGGCACAGAAGAACCCAGATGCTACACAAAGCCATATAAACACAGCCTCCAAATGTTGGTTTAGATAAGAGGTTTATGGATTTTATTACTTCATTATCATATATCATAAAAAAAAACTTTAGCATCCAAGTTAATGATTTTTGGAATATGGACGAGATGGTATAATGAAACTCGCAGCACTATCTATGTGCTGTTCATTTTTTTTCAAAGCAATGATTTGATAAACAATCCCATTTACTTTAACACTCTGCAGTCATCTATGAAGCAAGCTAATGTAATGTTAGTCTGTGCAACTCCTGAGCACCAATAAATAGAGTTCTGTGATCTCAGCGTACTTCAGTTGAGGTAACCCATTGACAAGGTCACTGTCAATTATGCCATTCAGCTCTTAAGTCCATAGCGATACAGTAAGTTGCCTTTGGGTGTCAACATGAGTAGGTTTTATTTACTTAAAGAGAGAACGTTGTATCCAAAGGCAGAATTCTTCTCCAGTTGAGAAGAGGAAGATATAAATAATTAAAAGTATATCCAGCAAATGCTTTGTGTCTAATGCTGGAGGTACACATCAATGAAATCATGGATTGTTGTATTGGGAATTGTGATTTAAAACCTTTCCTACAAGGTCTCGTGGGAAACAGTTTATCCTTGCAGAGGCGGATGTTTCCTGGTATAAGTGAATAAGAAGAAGCAAGATTCATGATAAGATCTTTGCTTAGGTACATTAAAATGAAAGATATATATAAAATATGAGCTGGCATCCTGTTGGTGGATTACGGTGGAATAAGGTTTCTAAAAGAGCCAGTGGTAGTGTAGTGGTTTGAGCATTGGACTATGACCCTGGAAACCAGAGTTTGATTCCCCACTCGGCCCTGGAAACTCACTGAGTGACCTTGGGCGCATCATATGCTCTCAGCCCCAAGAAAACCCCATGATAGGTTTGTCTTAGGGTCACCGTAAGTCGAAAACAACTTGAAGGCATACAGCAACAAGTCAGGCTTGTGCCATTACAACTCAACATTTTGAGTTGTTGCGAAAGCTGGAATTCTGTTCTGACTGTGCAATGACCCAAATGGCTCCCCCAAACCCAACTTGTAAATACAAGGAGCATACAAGGTTTCCAGGAGGAATTGTATCTAGGAAGCAGAGTTGAATGCGTTAACTGGGCAAGCATGGCAACCATACAGGACTTCCATCCCATTGCCAGGTTTTTGGTTCTGGATCCCCCCTGGAAGCCCCCAGGCACTTCTTCAACAAAGACAAACAAAAAGAGGACAGTTGAAAGGAGGCATCCAGAGTCAGTTATTCTTTTTCTGTACAAGGTTTAGACTGTGCCTGTTAAAACCATTCCCCGTGCCCTCCCCAATTAACCTGAAGTGAATTTCTGGTCACTTCTGGCTTTGTTTTGTGCTTCAACTTTAAAATATTTGGTGGAGAGAGATTCACCCCTGCAGGTCTCAAAGGTGGGAGATATGGTTGGAGTACTACCTGGCTGAAAAGGTATAGGGGACTGGGTGACATGGTCAGACAAAGGTAGTACAATGGAGAGCCATCATTGTAGTTATGTCTGACAGTGCAGCATCTCAGTCAAAAAGCTGCTTTTTTGGATTACACCTCCTAGTACCCCAAATCAGCATGGCCACTGAAAAGACAGCAAGGTGGGTATTCAGCAAGCTTCTCTGCAGAATGAGGCATCCCAAAACTAGGCATCACCACCAAAAAGATCTTGGCTGGTAGAAACATGAATCACTTCATTCAATAGAGAGCATGTTTAGATCAGAACTGTAGTAACATTATTTTTAAAACCGATGTGCATGGCAGAAGATGGCAGTAGAATGTGAGAGGTCCCTGTTGTCATCTGTGGCTGAAGAAGCCTTTTCCAGGCTAGAGTGGGAGCAAACCCTTTGCTTAAAAAGCATATTGTTATAAACTACAGTGAGACAAATGTGAGAGTCACTGTGATGTAGTGGTCTGAGCACTGGGCTACGAGCCTGGAGACCAGGGTTTGATTCCCTGCCATGGAAACCCACGGGGTAACGTTGGGTGTGTTATACACTCTCAGTCCCAGAACCCGCCCCCACCCCCCCACCCCCGATAGGTTTGCCTTAGAGCTACCATAAGTTGGAAAGGACTTGCAGGTACACAACAAGAAGACAAATATAGGTGAAACGTGAGGACAGAAAGAGGTGAAATTTGAAGCCTATTGAGAGTATGAAACTTTAGTCAGCTGTGATGCCCAAGCAGGCCATTCTGATATCTCTTTAGGACATGATGAAACATTTCACAGATCTGTAATTTAACATGGCTTAGCAGAAAAGCTAAAACAACAACAACCAGGAATCAATAATTTATAGAGGCCATGCTAAACAACTCTCTATAGGACTTTTAAATTGGTGCAGTAGAGTGTGTTAAATATTATTTTTTATTCATACTGGGGTTTATCTTAAAGTACTTTGTGTCATGCTGGCTGTTTTCTGACTACTCAGAAGCAATTAGCTTCCATGTGATTAAGTGTTCTTACAACCACCCAGGTGATTGGTGAGCCTTAAGGCAGCCCTGCTTGGGGCGCTCCTTATAGAAGCTCATGCACGTGTGGGGCTCTAGTGAGCAATGTGGCAGAATTACTTCAGGGACTGAGGCATGCACAAGAGCTGAGGCAGCAGCAAGTCTTTGCTTTTCAGGCCTAAAGCAAATTGGCCTCCCCACCATGGGCATCCCTTGGTAGTAAAGGTGGTGGTGTCTTGTTTTTCTTTTCATTTAAGTACCTAGTTTAGAAAGCCAATTAAATGGCATGCTTAACACCCCCATTCTCAATTTTTTTTAAAAAAAACAGCACATATCTTTTGCCAATGGGAAAACTGATCCTTACTATAACATAGTCCTAAACACAGGCTTGGAGCTGATAAGCATGCCGAAAGCAGAAGTTGGAAAAATTACTTTTTCAGTCTTCAGCTCCCAGAACAGCCATGCTGTATGAGAGCTGTAGTCCCCAAAATAACTTTTCCAAGCTCTTAAAGAGATAGTGTGGATGGAATGTGGAATGGCTACTCCCTTACTTTGTTCTTCATAATGCTTATTTTTTTTAAAAAAAAAATCCTCTTTCATTGGTAGGCTAGAATAAGTTTTTTCTATGGTGATGATTTTCTGTGGTGAGTAAAATGCTCCAACTTCCAGTGTCCTTTCAGATGCGTCCTTTTTCATTTTTTCCCACCATAATTCCAGTTTAAGCCTAGTTACTGTATCCTGAGAATCAGAGTGTCAACAACAGCCAATGTGGGAAGCCAGTTTGAACTCGTTTCTCCTGATGACACTTGTAATTTATCAGTCTGTATGTTGAACTGGGGCTGCTTGTAATTCTTCTGTGCATAATGAGCCCTGATTTTGTTCCGCCCAAGCTGAAACATCTCTGATTCAAGATGAGATTTATTATATATTACAGTGCAATGCTAAGATCCCTGTTTCTTAAAATAATTTTAAAGAGTGGAAAAAAAGGCAGAGGAAGTGCAGCAAATGTCGCTTCTTGCAAGAGCTTGGTAGAGTTATCCTTGATTGTGTGAAAGAAAACCCTCTTTTAAATCCTGAGAGACAACAAAAGTGTGGAAGAAGCAATAGCTGGAGAATGACGATGGACAGTGGAAAGAGGCTGCAACAGAAACTAATAGGAAAGAAACCAAAGAATATGGACTGTGTACTTAGAAATTACTCTGCATATGGCTAAGTTTGGATCCAACCTGTTGGATTTGAAAAGATAACTGAAATAGTTACAGTTAAAATTATAGAAATATTTATGCTGCAATTCCATATGTTTTCCCCCAGAAGTAACTCCTATTGAACTCAGATAACTTATATTTGGGAAGACATGTATAGAATTATGGTGTATGATGTGGCAGTTGCATGACATCTATCCAGTGTCGTGCTGCTGGACGTTTCATCATTCTTTCACCCTGCAGTCACTTGTATTCTTCCAGATATGCTCCAGAGACTTCCCCAAACCTATAGAGTTAATTTGGGGGACACAGGAGACTGTATCAAAAGAAGGGTTCTGTTCCTTCGTCAATGTCTGTTTGGCTACCTGTTAATAGTTCTGACAGATGAATACTTTGCGACAGAGAGACAAATATGTTGTAACTAGCTTCTTTAATCCCAAGGTTCGTATTAGTGAGCAAGATGGCTTTTAACAGGGTTTTGTTCTTAAATGTTTCCTATTTTTATTTTAGCTATAAGTCGTGAATGTGTGTGTGTGTGTGTGTGTGTGTGTGTGTGAAGAAGGCTGGGTTAATTGTTTTGATAGCCTCTCATGTCTAGTAATCACTTACGAGAAAGGAGACAGAAAGAGAGAAGCCCTTAAACAAAGAGGCCTTTACTAGTTGACATGGTGGATCTGAGATGGCAGAATCAGAGGGGCAATGAGGAGAGTGAGTGGTGGCAGCAGAACGCTTGAAGATGTATTTGGCTGGCTAAGGGTCAGTGAAAGGCCCTACACGACTCACTACAGAATAAAAAAGGCAGTAACTGAGTGAACTGTTGCAGTCTAGTTCACTGCAACAGCATATAAAGGAGTGTTGAAATGAGGGCTTGGAATGTTACTTTTCAAAAGCAGTTATTTATAATCCCGAGGCTGTAAAATTACGCTGTTGTTAGATTTCGAAAAAGTAGCTCTTTGCTTTCCCATTTCTCAGAAGAGATTAAAATATTTATATTTTATTTAGTTTGTAAAAGAAAAACTAAAACCTTCAAACAACTGGTTTGTGGCACAAAACACATTCTCCTTTCCCGCTGCCTTGTTCTTGCCTGAACGCCCACAACAAAGCATGAGGCAGAAACAGAGCACTTGAAGCCTGTGATGTTCTTCCTTCGTTGTTTAGTGAGCCTAAATAGTTAGCTAAATAGTGGATTATTTGCACAACTTGTACCTGTGCATATAAGTCAAAGTTACGATTACAACACAAAAGAAGTAATGTTTATCCATCTTAAGTTACAATCGTAACGTAGCTTAGTTATTGGGTAAGAAAACTGGTTGTAAGTAACGACAGTATTATACATCATACTTAGGCTGCCCTACACTTTTATGGTGCTCTTATTCCACTTTCAGCATCCTGTGGAGTTCTGGGGTTTGTAGTTTGCTGAGGCCAAAGAGCCCTCTGGCTGCAATTCTAAATGCCCCTCCCCAAACTGCAAACCCCAGGATTCCATAGGATGCTGAAAGTGGAATAAGAGCACTATAACAGTGTAGTGAGGAAATGGCTGAAGTTTCCATGAGGTCTGGAGAAGCTGGGGCAGAAGAGGTTGGTGTAGCCGATGTAGAATACTGGCCAAAGTTATTTATACCTACATACTTCCAAATTCTGTCTAAAATGCAGTTTTATGCACACACCCCTGGAAGGGAGTCTCTTTCAACTAAGTGTGTATTGTGTACGCATACGCAAGCACAAGACCAGATTGCATGTTTCAGTCTTTGTGCTTTGCTTTATTCTATTCATCCTGAACAGATCATCTCCATTTTCTCTGTGAATGACTCCTATGCTTGGAATCCCTTTTCATTCCAAAAGACTCTGATAGTGCTGTGGTTGTTAGCCCTGTAGGACACATTACTGTTAATAGGATTTATTTGTATAAAGCCAGCACAGGGAGATGAGGGACCAGATGCCTAAAGGTCTGTTTGCTCTGGCTTTTTACAAACCTGTTGTAGGTAAGCTGATTTCTGCTTCATGATGTATTTGAAAATCCAATTAAGAATGGCATAATACCTGGGTTATATTATTAATTGGATGAAAGCCTCTTTTCAGTCTCAAGAAGAGGAAAGTTTGGGTTTGTGCTATTTTGTATTAGACAAACAGCACATCAAATACAGAAAAAACACAGGTGGGGAACATTTCCACTTCCAAATGTTGTACTGCATCTGTTATCTCTCCCCATTGGTTATGCTAGCTAGTGCTGTTGGGAATTGCAGTCCAGTAATACTCTTTATATACTCTTTTTCTGCCTTGAGGGCAAGGGTGCTAATGGCTGTCTGGCAGAGTAAACAATGGAGTCCAGAGAGTGGACAATGGGGTCTGGAATGAGCTAATGGTCTTAGTGTTAGGTGACAAAGGGCTAATGGTAGTCTTGACAGCTCCTTAATTGTTGGACAGGTGTGGGGACAAAAGGCAAGATTGTCTTAGCCTCTCTTCCTCTGACCAACCATCAGCCATCCTGTTGGAACATCACAGATGCTATTGTCTCGAAAGGTTGAGTAATTGAAGGCTAACTATAAGCTCATTTTTGCTGGAGTTTCCTGGTGATTTCCTGAAAATCACCTGGCTGTGTCTTGAGGTCTTTCCTGACGTGGTTTTGCAATGCACGTCTTTGGCCAGCTTTTCTTCTTAGCCGGCATAGCCATACAGCCATATCAGAGTATAATTTATATTTATGTCAATTAATAGTTGCCAATTAAACGATATCAAAGTATGGAGTGTATGGCCTATTAACGTTGCCGGCAGAGTATCGAAGGATTTTATTCTGTTGTATATCACACTACCACAGACTACTTGAATGCACAGCTGCATTTGCCACTTAGAAGCAGTTTGGGATACCTTTAAGAACAAGAATAAGCTAACTGGAGGCCTTTTCACACTACATAAATATTGATTCCTCTTTAACTGCCACAATTCCATTCTATGGAATCTTGAGATTTGCAGTTTAGGAAGGGGCAGCAAACTCCAGAACCTCTTGGAGCATGTGCCCCGTCTAGGGGGATTTGATTTCAGGAAAGCTTGCATGGATTGGATCCTTCTAAGGCTAACTAATTTCTTTCGCTTACCTTTTAATTTGTGGAAAACATGAATTCATCAAAGGTTTTTCTCCATTTCATGAAAGCCCTGGTGTAGAGAAGTTAGGGTTCCCAACACTAAAAAGGCAGGACATTTTGGTGGAGGACATCATCATCTGCTGTACTCCTTGAGATTCTTTGTTCCCACTGAGTTTATCTACAGTCCTCATGGGAACAGAGAGAGAAGTGAATTTTCCCTGCAACAATATATTATTGTGGTCTGTCTTTGTCACAATGCATAGCATTTCAAAGCAGCTTAAACCTGACTGGTCAGTTAGGTTCCTTAGACTTACAAAGATTTTTTTTTTGGTAGTTCTGAAAAACTGCTAAAACTGATTTGCTGATATGGCTCCATAAAACTGCCTGGATTTTCCTACTCTCCTTGACAGGAATGGTTGTAGGTACCATTATGAAATTGCCTGCACTACCAGTACACCACTGGCATGAAGTTTCCTTGTATTTGCACTTGGAAATAGATTTGCTGTTTTTGCTGTCTAGCGCTGGGCACATTCCAGCCAAGCACAGTCCTTTTAAGTTCTGCTAATTCCACTATAGTAGATTTATGTTCAGGACAGGTTTTTAGAGGTCCTCAGTTTCACTAGATTGTGCTGTCAAATACAACATTTTATATTTACATTTTGCATTTTAGAATGATATATCCAAGCATATATTTGTGTTCGTGTAAGCACTAGCTGAAGCACCCACCCTTTAATCTTTTGGCCATCTGGAGGGGTGGGGGGGCCTGGCTGATGAGAGAGGATTCAGGACCTGCTGAAAACAATTTTTCAGGCCTCTTCAGCTGTTCACCAGCAGTAAATCTGTATGACATGTGGACGACTCTGAGTGATAGTGGGCTGCTGAGCTGGCTGGGTAAGCACTTCTGGACGAGAATGGTGGCTTTGGACAAGCAGGAAGGTTGCTCCCAGAGGTACATGAAGGAGAAAGATCCAAGGAAGGTGTTCCTCAACTACTCCCCACCCTCCCTGCCTTCCTGTGGACCAGGAAGTGGCTTTGGAGATCTACATTCCCACAGTGTTCCTAACAGCAGGGAAGATGGGCAGGTGGATGAGGTAGAGAGAGAGTAAGGTGGCTGGCAAGTAGGAAGAGAAATGGAGGGGGCATCTCTGGCACCTTGAGCAGCCTGGAGCCTAGCTGAGCTGGAAGGGGAAAGGCTTGCCTCCTTTGTTCTCGTAATCAGGGCACTATTCTTGGTGGCTGCAAGATCAACTGCCAAGGAATCCAGCTTTCTTTCTTGGCACATCCAGTGATGGTTCTGAGTCAGTGGTAGAGTGGGTTAAAAAAAAAGACTCTTCATAAGATTTAAAATGCTGGATATTGTTATTTTTTTCCCTTGAAATTACAATAGATGTCAAAAACGATTATGCTGCCGAGGAAAATAAAAGCATGGCTAGGCCCTAGGTCCCCTTCTGGGCTACCTAGAAATTTGCATTGGCTTCCCCCTTCTCTTTGGAACTTGGAAGAGGGCAGGAGCAAAAGTGTGAGGAAGTCTATCTGTCCAGTTCTTGTGGCCTTAGCTAGAGCTTTAGAATATTTCTTTTTTTTTAATTTAATTTTATATAATCAACAAGAAAGAGAAAAGAAAAAAATACAACAAATACAAGAAACAGCATCAACAGCAACACTAAAAAGAAAAATACAACAATACAGTAAAACAAAAAAATCGACTTCCTTTTACCAATAACTTGGATAACTCTAATTACCAGATTTCACAAACTCCTACTGTTTCAAAACTCCCCATCCCCATTCTTTATATGTTATGAACTGCTCTTTTTTCATAACAACGCAAGTAATTTGCATTTGCTTTGCATTTGCATATTTTTGTACTGCATTTAATATGCATCATTTTTAATAAGAATATATACATCATAGTGCTTTGGCAAATCAAACATTACATTCTTAAATTTTATCTTTTGCCTCCATTTTTAACCTTTCCCTTAGATAAACCATGAATGGAGTCCATTCTTCTTTTGTCACTTCAGTGGATATGCCCCTAATTTGAGAAGTCAAAATGTCACAAGAGCTTTAAAATATTTCAAGGCAAGGGAAAATTTACCAAAGTAGTACGACAGTGTAGCATTGTTCCAAATCCGTTGGTAGGAACAGAGAGGGCAGTTCATGAGGTCTCACCCCCTCTACACACATGTATGTTTGAATATTTTAGAACTTCTGCCAAGGTTCCAAGAAATTAATCAAAGAATGTGAAGAGGGCTGCAAAAGTGGAAGGGCACTCTTTACTCACTGCTACTCTACACCACCAAGATGCATATTTTATGGAGAGGGGTGATAGTTCTTATAGACTTAATTTCTTCTTTTTCATTTTTGCCTGTGCTATTTTTATATCAGATGGAGTTTTCTCTGTGGTTTGGTGTAGAATCATAAATAATACATACTCATCGTGAAAAACAGGTGGTCATCATGTAATTTAACATTAGTTGGCAATAACATCCCACACTCTTTCTGGGTACACTCTCAATGCGAACTTATCCCCTTGTGGATTTGATTCATTTGGAGTAGACCCAAGGCTAAAAATAAGTATAGATTTGAAATACATGTGGTAGCCATATCCCTTGAGGTGCAAATGACACATGCAAAGAAAGTAGCCTCCAGCAAAAGTCTCACTGAATTGTGTGATGCCATTCCCATCTGAACCTGCATGAACTAGGGCTTTCTGTCCACAGACTTCTGACAACTCTTCCAGGAATCTGTATCCTCCCTTGCTGCCACAAGAAATTATTCAATTTCTTTTAATCAATGAGATGCTCTCTCTCACTCTCTCAGCTGTTTAAAGTCACTCAAGCACATTAAAACATAAGGTCTATCATGTTGCCTAATCTAAAAACATATTTGGAGATTTAATTCTGACAAGGAAGATCAGAGGGGCATCGTTATTTTGGCTATGGAATCTTAGTTTGGCCTTCATATCTAGAGTTAATATTCAATACAGTACCCATGACGGAAACAAAAAATAGAAGCTTGAGCCAAATGCATTATAAACATTGGACTTGTGGAAGTCCATGCATTGATAAAATGAGGGGTGGTGGTCCATCATATTTGTTCTTATTGTCATTGTTGTTGATTGCTATCAAGTCAGCTTCAATGTACAGTGCCCTTATAAGTGAGAGATTTCCAAGTCACCCTGTTAACAACAGCCCTGCTCAGGTCTTGCAGACTCAAGGCTGTGGCTTTCTTGATGGAGTCTGTCATCTGTATTGTGGTCTTCCTCTTTTCCCACATCCTTCTAGTTTACCAAGCATTGTTTTTTTTTTAATGAGTCATGTCTTCCCATAATATATCTAAAGTACAACAGTCTCAGTTTAGTCATCTTGGTTTCTAGGAAGAGGTCAAGCTTGATTTGCTCTTAGATCCATTCATTCATCTTTTGAGCAGAACTCATGCCCAGCACCGCATTTCAAATGAGTTTTTCTCTTCCTATCAGCATTCTTCGCTGTCCACCTTTCACAACCATACATAGAAAATAGAAATTCAGTGGCATGGGCAATTGTGACTTTGGAATTCATGATATATCTTTATACTTTAGGATCTTGTCTAGTTCCTCATGCCTTTTTTAAAAAAAAGTATCCGGGTAAGTTATTATGCCACAGTAGTACATCTTAAGCAAAATTTAACCTCTTTGACCCTGAATATTCATTTCATGCTGCAACTTTCAACACAATATTTATTTTGTCCTCCATCAGATAATAGAGTCACTGCTTTGTTGTAGGGATGAATGAGGATTTTCTTTAGTTTCTGCTTACATAAGAACTTTCCAAGAATTACAGATTTGCTCATTAATTCAGTAGAAAGAATTTGAAATTTTAAACATCCAAGCACAGAGGAAAGCAAAAATGACATCTATTCATTGGGGTGGAAGGCGCAGAGTGCTTTTGAAAGTCTGGTTTTGGATCCCTGTGTATAGTACTGAACTAGGGTTGCCGCTTTTTCCCTAACAAGTTCTTCAACTTTTATAGCTGCATATCAACGTGATACTCTCCATACTAGGAGTAGATGTGTGTATGGTATTTGGCCAGTATAGACAACTGAGAGTTATGTTCAGTTAAGTATTGATGAAAAGTTCCCGAAATTTGCATATTTCCTTCATAAATATTGATGGGAAGAAATGTGAGGGTTTTAAAAAAAAAATGAGGGAGAAAGAAAAGCTGGCTGATTCATCCATACCTAGTGTCTACGTGTGCATGCAGCATAGTATTCTACTGTTAGAAATGACAGATTCTGGCTGCACAAGCATTGCAAAAATGAGAGTGAACATGGGTGACATCAAGTACAGATCAAGCACACAGTACATGCAAGTTTGGTTTACCTGGCCAGTCAAGATAAAATCTTTATGCAGTAGGGATGGAAAGAATATTCAAAAATATTCATAAACTAGTTGAAAACCACATTTCTTGGATGTTAAGAAACCTGGCCTGATTAACATCGTCACAGTTTGGGACTTATTCTATGCACAATTCACACATGGCTATTTTGTGCATAAAACAGCATTTTCTGCACTAGAAACACATCCTTTCTGCAGAAAATAATATTTCTGAACAGAAATATTATATTCTGCAAAGAAAATGCTGTAGTTGGGCAGACCACACAAATTTGCATGTTGTCGATTCCACACAAAATGTGCATGTTGTTATTTTTCACAGAAAACAGCATTTTTTTGCACAAGAAACAGCATTTTCTATATTATCTTCTATGCAGAAGATGCTGTTTTCTGCACAAAACAAACTTGTGTGTGAATTTTACTCAGAATCAGTCCCAGACTGCAAGTAGTCTTCAAAAACTACACAATGGAAAGAAAATTGTTCAGATGACTCATTGCTTCATTCTTTTTTTTAAAATAATCTTTATTAAATTTCAACAAAAGAGGTTACATAAAGATAACATAGTATATTTGCTACCATCAAAACTAAGCAAAAAAGAAAAGAGAGAAGAGAAAAAAGATAAAAAAGAATATAAGAGAAAATTACAGAGAATTACATACTGGAGAGAAAAATAAAAGAAAACAATTTAAAAGGTTTCCTAACATAACAAAGCAATTATAGCTATTCTTCAATTATTCACAACATCAGAATATGATACAAAAAAGAATGAGAGAATACTGAAAGGAAAGAAAAGAGAGGAAAGAGAATAAATGTAAAAAGAAAAGATAAGAAAAAAATTAAGGGGAAGGAAAGTTAAAAAGAGGAGCAGAAGGGTACTACCAAGCTGGTTCCTTACCCCCTTACTCCCCTAGACCTCCCACACTTTCCAACAACGATTTATTAAATCAAGATCCAAATAAATCCCCCCACTTCGGAAAAAAAAGAAATCCTTATATATTGTTTTATCTCTGAATTTCAGAGCTAGCTATCCTCTAAATATTAAAACTTAATTGAGCTTCATCACCAAATCTGTCCTTAACATAAAATACGTAGGGTCTCCAAATTTTTAGATATGACTGTATGGAATATTCCTTCAACCAGTTAGACAACTTGCCTACTCATTGCTTTATTCTAGAAGAAAAATTAGAATTATATCCCTCACAGCAAATAAACAAATTACATGCTTTGAGCAAGTCCACATCTATCAGTTTAAAACATAGCGTTACAATATTGACATGACAGTTAAAATCAGATATCCACACAAAAGTCATCCTTTGTATTATACTTTTGACTAAGCAAACTAACATCATGGTTGGCATGCTATTTTATATTTATTATTTGTGAAGTGATTACATTTAACAGCTGGATAATATATGAAATTAGGGCTTCATACTAGACTCTCATGCTACATCTCCAAATGAGAATATATGAAACTAAAGTTACTTTTTGGGGAGTACAACTCTCTTCCTCCTCCACCACCATCATCCCCTCTGGCATAGCCAGGGTCCATGCTGCCTGCAGGATTATGGGAGCTGTGGGTCCAAAAGAGTAACTTCTTTAAGTTCTCTATAAAAATGATTTTAAAAAAAGTTTCATTCTCTATATAAATCAATACCTATACTATAGATAACACAGAAGAAATGGTTAAAACTGGAAGCAGTTACCAAAGAAGATAGAAACTAGCTGAAATAGACAAGAATTACAGTGCAATCCTACATATATCTTCACAGAGCTAAGACCTACTGAGTTCAGTGGGCCTTATTCATAGGGTAGGGAGTACAGAATTTCAGGACATATAAAATAAAGAAAATGAGAAGCAATTATACAAACAGCATTTAATAAACAGTTCCAGAACTGAATGTGAAAGGAAAAGGGTGAGCCCTGAAGAGATATGAAAGGCAGAGCATTCTCATATTTGTATACTGAAAAATAAAGCAGGTGGTGGAATGCAGAAGAGAAACAAAGAGTTTATGGTAGGGACTGGAAAAACCAGCTAAGAGTGCACTGCAGTCAACAAACTGTGACATGATAAGAAAATTATAAACAGTGTAAACAGAGAGAAATGAAGTGAATTTTGGCAATTCTTGACCACTGAAAATGAGAGGCCCTAGCTGATGGTAAAATCTGTAAAATAAAAGAGAAAGTAAAAGAGAGCACCAAAATCTTTGATTTGAAGAGAAGGAAAAATAATATCAGGCATAATCATAAAGACAGGAAAACTTGGGAAGAAAAGACACACAGCAGAAAAATAAGACACTGTTTTCCGTTTGAAGATTTAACTTCAAAGGGTGAGCAGACAGCCACGGGGAAGTAGCAAGAAGGCAAGATGACATATCAACAAAAGAAGGCTAAATCAGATATACAAAAGAATAAGAGTATCATCATCAGAAATTATCACTAATAGAAAAAAAGACTGAATGAGAGGGCCTAAAGGATGAAGTTTTCAAAAAGAGAAGAAAAGAAAGAAGCTGCAAAGAATCTGAAACAGAACACTGAAAAATCCTGATTAACAAATCACAGTTTGCAGTCAGAAAGATGTGAGGAAAACCATAATAGAAAAGAACCACCACCACGACAACAACCAGAGAGTACACCAAGGCCATCCGCACAACGTCGCTATACCTGGCTCACTGTGGAACTGTAATAGCATTTGATAGCGCTTCCTGTGATCACAGATCCAACAGTGGGTGGGCTGTGGGTGTGCCCAGCTTATCCCTCCCCCAGTGACTCCCATGGCTAGTGACATCGAAAGCTATCACCTCTCCCTGTTTATTTTAAATTTCTCATTTGAGTTAAAACTGAATTTTTTGTACTACATTTTAGGTATTATATCATGCAAATGCAATAGTGTACTGGTGTGTTTTGTACGGCTTCCAAAGGGGGGGGGGACCCAACTAATCAGGGGCTGTGGGGCAAGGTGAAGAAGGGGAAAGGGAGTGGCCAAGGATGCTGTAGGGCAGAAGGAGCACAAGTGGTAATACAGCTACTCATCTGCTTAAGGTGGAAAGGTGCAGAAATTAGGGTTCCTAAAATGTCACCATCAGGCAAGTGCCAATGCCGGGATTGTAAAGGTATATTGCACTAATGGCATCTAGTGTGGAAATGGCCCAAGAAAATAGAAGAAAAGAATGATTAACAAGATAGGAAGCAAAGGACAGTTCAGGAAGGGATCAACAGAACACTGGCATGCAGATAAATTAGTCATGGAAGGAATCTTATTGATAGTGGTCAAAGAGAGCATTAGATTAAGGAATACCCAAATGATGTGAGAAAGCAACTCGTTCAAGTAATTAAGGAATGAAAGCCAGAAGAGAAACTGCCTGTTGACCGATGAAGAGAGTAAAGTATAGTTCAGTTTGTTTTTTTAAGTGAGACATTAGATTTAAAGTTGAGAGAAAACCCATTAGAAGCCAATGGGAGATTAAACATTTGGAGAAGCAAAGGTAAGTGAGCTGTTACAAGCTGTTAAAAGAAGAAGTAGGATCAATACCAGAAAGGGTACTTTTTGCTGAGGACCAAAGTGCAGGAAGGTCTGTCAAAGCAGAGGTGAGCAAAGTGCCTGCCTTGGGCCTTATGAAGCCCCTAGGAATCTTTAAGTACAGTTCTGAAGTTCCCCCGAAGTCTCCCTCTCCCAAATTAAAACAATTTGGGCTGATTTGGGGGGGTGTTTTTTTTATTTTTGCCCCAAAGTGGTCAAAAGTTCTCTAGTAAAATGCAATAGTTTACTTCACTCAACCCCCCCCCAAAAAAATAAATAAAAAAATAAACAAACACAAAAACAGGCAATATGGTGGTTAGAAGAATTGTTACATCACCTAACACTTCAAGGCAAGTTCTGCCCGCTCTGCAGTTGTCTATCCCTGTTCTAAACACTGAGAGCAGCAAGGCAAAAATAAGAAAAAAGACACATAAAAAAATCCGCCTTTGTTTATGGCACCTTCTTGATTTTTCTTCTATTCCTTGTTTTAATTCTACTTTTTTTGGTTGCTTTTTCTCACTTTTGATCCATCTCACTCAGTACTGTCAAAGGTAACTGGCAGTGGTTCAGGCTGGAGTCTTTCCTACTTGCAGTTGCCAAGGCATTGACCCGGGATCCCCCTTCATGCAAACCAGGTGTTCTGACACTGGACTTATGGCTCTTCCCAGAGGCTGAGAGGATTCAGAACTTAGAGATATACAAGACAAGGAAAGCTAAGTAACAGAAATTGAAGGATGTTTATTTGTTCATTTGTCATGAAGAAAAACCTGCAAAACCTAGGGAGAAAGAAGGAATACAGTGGAGGAGCTTGGAGTGTGTGGGGGAGGGCAAGAGGGGGCAGCGCTATGGCACAAGGGGCATGGCCACTGTGCGTGGGGATGTGGCCAAGGTGTGCGGCAGTGTGGCCAGGGCATGCGGGAGCATGACCAGGGCATGTGGGGGCATGCCTACGGGCCAACATGCTCCAAAAACATTGCCGCCTGGGGCGAATCGTCCTCCCCGGCCCCATGTCCCTACAGGACTGAAGGAATAAAAGGACAAAGTATAGAATTACCCATTGAAGAGAGATAGCAAGGAGAGGTAGAATTAAAATACAGAAGTTGCTTAGCAGAAGAGAGAGCAGAAGCAACAGAGATGTCCATTACTTTGTAATAAATCATCATCATAATTGTAATCTGTGGGTGTGTTTCAGATTTGCCCAATAAATTAAAAATCAGGACCAAGTAATGGCCTAAATTACTACAGGGAAAATGTAAAACGGGAATTGGAAGTGAGAAGCCCTCTAGACGTTCTTGAATTGCAAGTCTAAGCAGCCCTAAACAGGAAAGGTAATGTTGAGGAATGCTGGGAGTTAAAGTCCAAAAACATCTAGAGAGCTGCATGATTCCCACCCCTGAATTAAAATCTGGAAAGGATAAATATGATGGGGAGAGATAATTAGTAGCCTTCCCTGTTTGGTGCATTTCAAATGTGATGTACTACAGTTCCCATCATACCCAGTAGCTATATGGATCTGTGGTGATGATGGGATTTGTAGCCCAACACATCTGCCAAGAGAGAGCAACAATTGTACTGGAAACAGCAGATTTATGTAATGAAATATTCAATGGAAGAAGATGCAACAAAGGACCTAACTGAGAAAAAGATAAAAGAATCAGAAAGTGAGAGAAAAAAACCTTAATTATAAGATACAACAGTGTGGATACTATTGTGTTTTCACTTTCTCCCAGAGTGGGACCCAAGGCAGGTCACAAAAAGCATACACTAAACCCAGAACAATAAAATTTTAATACAATTAAAATCACTTTAAACCAGATATTACAGAGTGTAAAATCATTAAAAAGCATACAAAAGTTAAAATAAAGCACACACACTTTGTGCTTTACTGCACAAACACAGAATTTTAGGAGGGACCTAAACCACGAGTGGGTCATGGACCAACCAAGAGGTCCCCCCACTAAGTCTATGAGCTACAAATCACCTTCCATATGAGACTATCCCAAGTTTTCCCACACCTTCTATCTTTTTTTTTCTTAGTACAAAAGAAATCTATTGAGGAGGGAAAAGGCAGCATAGCTACAGAATGGCTTTTGACCAGTGTGCTTGCAGCTTTGGTTTGGGAGCACCTCTAGAACAAGAGCAGAAGGAGATCCCAACAAGATAGAAAGCTAAAGATCCAAGTCAGGTACAGAAGGTTGGGCAAAGGACGAAAAGGACAGTACATTATAGCAAGGAGTAAATTGGCAGGATAGAACAAATGTAGAAAACAACATAGTCAAGGAAGATGGAAAAGGGCAAAGGGATGATAAGTCAGAAAATTTATATTCCCAGCTGGATCCAAGAAACCAGGTGAATGAAGAAAAAAATAAAGACAGTAGGCAAAAGGTGCTCATGCTACTGAATCAGTCAGTAAGGTCCAGAACCCAGCCAGAATGAAACAGAGGGGGGGAAAGATAGCAGTGCATCCTGTACATGTGTATTTAGAAGTAAACATCATTCTGGTGGGTGATCCTGAAGGGAAGGGCACTGAGTGAATGGTGTCATAGCCACTGGAGAAGAGCAAAAGAACACCCCAGAACATTCATACACCCCACCCCCAGCAACATTTCACAGATGAAAACTGGGACATATGTGGCCAAGCAACATCAGAATGTGATCAAGATGGCCAAAGTTATTAGTGAGAAAGAGCACACAAAGTAGGATAGGCTGCAAAAGTTTGCTTTGTCTGAGCCTACTGAGAGGGGCAAGATTCTGCCCACTCCTCTCCTTCCCACCACTGCTGGTTTAACTGAGTGCAGACTTACTTTTGCACATTGAACTCAGTTTATAGCAACTGAAATCAGCTGAGGGTAAAGGGGGTAGGAGAGAGAAACTGACACATTTTAAAAGCAGCTGAAAAAGTGAGATGACAAAGCATTAACTGGGACTGTCCCTGCCAAATCAGGACAATTGGAGGTTGTTATGTGCTCATGAGAGTGATTTATTGCCAGAGCCTCCAGTACCACATATTGATACAGAGCTCCTGTTACTAGATTAGATGCACCTTTACAAATCCCAAACACACAGCTGCTGTCCTGTCCATTCTAACAGGGCTGTGGATCATTTGGAACAATGATGTGAGGGAGACTTCTCTTGTTACCTCTACAGTGTACTTATCTAGAAATGAGCACATTACTCACAAAGATTCTGGATTTTACACACGCACACACACACACCTCACAGTATGCAGTTTAGCTCTAGATTATACCATTGCCTTGCTTGAAATGGGAAAGAATCTCTCCTAATCTTCGATTGGGTGGGAAATCATCTTGGGTGCAAGTATTACATTGATTCTGAAGGGCAAGGAAGCCAAACGGCCGATACTGTTTTTAAAAAAGGTGCTTATACAAAGAGCACCCAGCCATCTTCATGGACGGGGATAAAGTAGAATTCTCAGACAGAAAGCACCCAGCCATTTTCACGGACAGGGATAAAGCAGAATTCTTATTGACTGGAGAACAACCAAACCATAACAAAAATCATCAACTGATAGGAAGTTTGACTTGTCATAAAAAGCACAGAAAGCTCAGGAAAATGGATTACTGCTAGTGAAAGCAGGGAAGTACACCGGGGTCACTGCTGAAAAATATGATCATCATTCTCTTCAAAGACCTTTAGCCGTACATCTCTTTGAAGAATGTGGTTACAAACTTTGCTCACTAACAGGTAGGGCTCATGCTTTCTGCTTAGGGGCTTGCTTGAGCGAACTGACAATTTGTTACCAGTGGCGTATAAAGCAAGTTAGGTGGATGGAGTGATGGCTATAATGAGGAAACTAAACAATGCTGTTTGTTCATATGGCTCATGAATGAAAAGTTCCATTTGCTAACCTCCTAAAAGTTTCCACTGTTTAGTTCAATGTCTTCTCATTTTTGTGATTCTAAACAAGTTTGGTAGCATTAATGCAAAGTTAAGATACTCACTGTTTCTTCCTGAGAAATACCTAGGTATCATATCATTCCCCAACTTGGTGCCTTCTAGATATGGTGGACCACAGATTCCATCATCCCATGCTAGCATGGTCAATGGCTGAGGAAGAGAGAGTTGTGCCGCAACACATTTGGAAGGCACAGGGTTGTGGAAGGCTGCAGTAACATATCAAGTGAAAGAAATGGTTCCTCTAAACCCAAATTCTGTGAATCTAATATCCTTTAATCTGATATGCTTTATTTAGAAGTATTTTGTGTAATAAGACTGAAACTGCAATACCACACGTGCTTACTGGGGAGTAAGATCCACTGTTGTGTGTATGTTTAAGCAAACATGGATAGGAGGGAGCTGTTGGCTGAAATCCAGGTGAGCAGCTGCTAGTGGTTGGGAGACACATCAACCATTGCAGCACCCTGATGGGCTACACTGCAGTTTCAGCCCCTGAACCTCTCCAATCCCTCAAAAAACCTTGGAGTCCATTTTTAACTCCAAAATGGCCAATACTACTAGTAGTTTCCAAAGGGATGCTGTCAGCTTTGGGGGTGTTATAACATCCTTGCTCACCTTTTTCAGGTTTCCATGAGCTTTAACAAATATCTTATATTACAAATAGTCCAAAATACAATGAAATGGCAATGGCAGAGGTTGGGTGACTTACTGGCTATTTTTATGCAAAAAAAGTAGGGGGACTCCAACATTTGAGAAGATTGTGGATAGAAACCTTTGCTTATTTCTTTATTGCGCAGCAGAATGAATTATTTCAGATCTTTATTCCCTTTTGGACAAGAATACAAGGGTATCTGCACAATTTTTGACTGCTAGGCACACTTTCTGCACAAAAATCACATCTGATATCCCATTAGTAAATTACAGTGGTGTAAGTTGGACTTATGCCATTGCAACTCACTTTTATGGTTGTTGCTTAGGTCAGAATTCTGTTCTAACCATGCAACAACCAAAATGCCACCCCAAATTCACTGTTTAAGTAGGGCAGCCCATCCCCAACATGACCATTTCCATGTGGTTGAGGGGAAGATGACCAGAGATGTATCCAACTATTTTCATGTTGCAAGGGCATCAGTTGTAGAGACTTCACAGGAGGTTTTCCCTGGAGATATGCACTTTTTCTGCTGTACCAATTGATATTCAGAATAATTTGCTACCTATTAATAATTTAATTTTACCTTATGATATTACGTGGAACAGAAGTTTAAGAGCAGGAAATGTATTTTTGGCATTGTCCAAAGTTGGCAGGTCTCATGCTACAAAGCACATAGCTTTGCTAACCACAGCTGTAGATGAAACATGCAGAAGCAGAGCCTGTTGCAGGTTTCATAGTTTGTACATTGGGTCTCTCATTCAGAAAGAAGCAAATTTCAAAAGGAATGTTTTTCACCACTTGAACCACTTACTGAATAACAGTTCCATTTACACTGTGGTGAAGATTCCACTATAACTATAAAAGAACTACTGGCATGCTTACTAACCATTGTTAGTGGTCATTTTACTGTAACTTGTGTACATAATGGAGCCACAATTAGGAAGCTACTTTGTTCAATGTAGTTTAAGGCTGATTCCATCACACGTGAGAGATGACAATTGGCAATGCCATCTCAGGCTCCTCAACTTCCACTTCTTTTCAACTTATGTCTGCTTCAGAGAATCCTGAATGTTAAAGGGAAAAAAAATCAATCTTGAACACTTCTTAACATCCATTCCCACCTGTGGGACATGCATTGATTTTTCTGCATTTGCTTTCTACCACATACTATTTTTATGTGAAAATCACTTTACAAGAGCATTTCCACAATTACATTTATGAAAAAAGGCCTATCTAAGTCGTTTCTCCCATTCTTTCTCCCGCTGCTACCCAGCTTGTCTGAACTGGATATTTTCTTCCTACAACCAGCCTGATTGTTTCCTCAACCTATGTTACTGCCACTGCAGTCCATAATTGGCGAATTAAAATCCTCACATTTTGCCATTCACATTTGTTCTTTCATAAGGGAAATATTTGTGAATGTGTGGAGTAGTGAACAGAGGCATCTATTCTTTCCTAAAATTTGCATCCTGGTGTCTCTGCTCAGAGTTTGGGAAATATCAGTTGCACAGTCCACTACTTGTAGGCCAATTTGTGTATCACTGAATGTTTCTATGTGCTCCAAGTCCTATACTCAGGAATAAAGAATGTTCCGATGCCACACCATTATAGCAATTCAATTTCATTTTAACTGTCATGGGTCCCTTCTACAAAATTCTGGCGTTTGTAGTTTGGTGGACTTCTCTACTAGAAGGCTGCAATGTAATTCAGGGAGTACAGTAGAGCTCTCCAGCAGAGAATTCTGAGTATTCAACTAAACTGTAAACTCCAAGATTTTGTAGGATGGACACATGCCAATTTCAGTCACATCCAATTGCCACAACCAATATGCTATAGTGGTTTGGATTTTGGACTGAAACACCAGGGATCAATTCCCCACTTGGCCACAGAAAACCACTGGGTGACCTTGGGCAAGTCACATTCTCTCAGCCTCAGAAGAAAGCGAGGCAAACATCCTGTGAACAAATCTTACCAAGAAAACCCTAGGATAGAGTTGCCATAGGTCAGAGTGAACTTGAAGACACAGAACAACAAATCACGCTGCTATATTTGTACTGTAGATTAGAACATTTCCCACAATTTGCAGACTTTTCACTCAAAGAAGCTTCTGTACCAAATTTGGGTATGACCATCAGTTGGAATCCTATTGGCTAATCCCAAACAGAGTGAACCCACTTAATTGATTGTTGAACAGTAACCAATACATCGGTAAATTCCATTGATTCAAACAGCTTACTCTAGTAGGGTCTATGATATGGCTTAAGTCTTCATTTTTATGTAGAAAATATTTGTACAAATCACTGTTTTCTGCAAAAAGGCTTGACTTGGATTGGAAACAAAAAAACTACAAGTGACAGTTAAGATTGCTTTTTGAAAAGTGCTCCATACACTGAGTCCCCTTACCTGGGACTTGCTGCTTCAGCAGTAACTGCTACCTCTCGCACAGCAGCACTAGTTCTTTCTCCTCCATCTACTCCATAGCAGTGTTCATAGCAAGGAGGGATCGAAATATCTCTCTCCTTGCTCCTAATCCTTGGTATCCAGAATGCTATGGTGAGCATGTTCCAAGTGGCAGAGAGGTGAGAAGAAAAGGTTCTCTCCCTCCTTGCCTCTTGCTGCTGAGGAGAAGAAAGAGCGGGAGAGAAATGAGAATGTGTGTGAGAGAGAAATATACTTCCTCTTTTGTCAAGTCACATCGCCACAGCAGCCAGGTTGAAGACAGATGGGAGGGAGCAGTTGTTGTCCAGCTTGGATCAGGTTTAGATCCAAGAAGAGCCTAAC
Organism: Cyclura pinguis; assembly: GCA_030412105.1. Taxonomy (NCBI): domain Eukaryota; kingdom Metazoa; phylum Chordata; class Lepidosauria; order Squamata; family Iguanidae; genus Cyclura; species Cyclura pinguis. The sequence goes on along the minus strand of CM059599.1, from coordinate 225,592,380 downwards.
TGCTTGCTTGATACAGAAGTCAATGATCATGAGTTGCTGTGATTTGCAATGTTGAATAAAGTAATTGCACATTTCAGTGACATCCCTAGACAAAGGTCTTAAAGTGCCCCTTGCAGGTGACCAGCTGTTAGGACTTCTAAGCTACAGCTTTATAGATATATCCACACACTAAAGCTGTAAGCAGCCTGTGGATGAGGCCTTTTCATCATCCTAAAGTTTGGGAGCTTTCTCTTAAAGATTCTGGTCACACAACATACCAGCAGATAGGGGTTTGGTGATTAAATCAATAAAGCTTGCATTAAAACCCAGGTCACTGTGTACAACCTCTTTTGATATGTATCTTATGCTACAGAGACTACTAAAGGAAATCTTTTGCAGGCACCTAGTAATGCAATTACAACAACAAGGCAAAGCCTTCTCCAGGTTTTATCTCATCCTTGGCAATTATGTTATTACTTATAACCTTCTCATAAATAACAGTCTATTTGATCTTGAATCCTGAAAAATCATTTACAAGGGGAAAAATGCAATAAAAGGGTACCTTTGTCTCTTTGTTTTTAAGTTTACCATCAAGTTACAAATGCACATTATTTTTATTCCTTCTTAGAAGGTGACAAGCCGAAGTCAAGCCAAGATGTCAAGCAGCAGCACAGAAAACCAAGTAAATGAAGTGACTTCAAGAGCAACACAGCTGGAAGCCTTTCAGTCAGAAAAGGTACTGGTATTATTTAATAATTATTGTGTCACCAAGCAACAGCCCAATGATGCAGATTTTGCAAGCTCTGTTATTGTTGTGCCTTTCTTGCCTTGTGGTGCTTATGGAAGCCAATCTGGCTCAATAGCATACATGGATAAAAAGAATATTCATTTTGATTTGCTTCCTGGCAGAATAATGGGTTCCCCAATGTTCAGGAAACCTGGGTGGAAGAACAGAGTGGCAGCAAGATCTTTGCACTTTTCGAAGTTTTTCAGGGAATAGCATGTGATTTTTTTTTCCTATGAAGAAAAATATGGATTTTTCACACAGAAGATTTTGTTTTCCCATGTGAAGCAGTGTGTTTTGTATAGAAAACTGCTGCACAGCAAATATGTTTTCTGTAAAAAAAAAAAAAAAGTGTATTCCTGTGTAAAAAAAACACATTTTTCGATGTAGAATAATTCACAGAAGAGGTGAAAACACCTCCTGAAAACTCTACAGAAATCTTTAGTTTCTCACAGCAGAGAGAGAACTATGGAAACTGTTCTGTCCATGCAAGGATGAGAAACATGAAAGATATCACATGCAGGGAGGTCCCAGCAGGTTTCTGGCACAGCATTGCCAGCTAGCGGAAAATAGCTGGATGTGTTCCCACGCATCCTCCCACTGTCCTGTCACCCAGAAATTGCCATGTTGAAGGAGGATCCGCGTATCAGCCAAGATGAGATTAGAGGGAGGGTGCATTGGAAAATATAACAATGGAGTGTTTTTTGTTTGTTCGTTTGTTTTTGGCTCTTAGTGTAACATGATGATTCACATCTATATGTGCACTGCTCACCAGCCCTTTCCATACTACACTGTTATAGTACTATTATTCCACTTTCAACATCCTATGGAATTCTGGGCTTTGCAGTTTAGGGAGGGGCATTTAGAATTCTTAGCCAGAATGCTCTTTGGCCTCAGTAAACTACAAACCCCAGAATCCCAGAGGATGTTGAAAGTGCAATAATAGCACTATAACAGTGTACGGCAGAAAGACCCTCAGATAGCATTGAACCACAACTGACAGTGTGTCTCAAGCATTACACAAAAAAGTAATCACTTCACAGTATTTCAGGTTTTTGTGGGCCCTTGGACAGCAGAATATCAGTAAGTCCTTTTTGGCCCTTTGGGATTGCCTCTTTGATACTGCTGTTACCCTGTGTACTGGGGGTCCCGGGAGGGACACCAAAATGTGCTCAACTCAAGGTGGGGAAAATTAGCTCAGAGCACTGCTTAGCGTTACGAGAGGCAGGGTAACGTAGCGAGATCTTGAACCCTATGTCTACGGGGTTGGGTTGAGTCAAGTAGCACACAAAAGTTGACACAATAAATAATGTTTATTAAATACAAGCAAAACAGTGTATGCAACACACTCATACAAGATACCTAAAGAAAATAAAGGTTTTAGTGGTATAGAGGGATTTTTAGAGGGATTGCTGGTTTGGGCAATACTTCACCTGTCCTGAAGCCCAGAGAAATAGAGAGCGAGGCTGGTGTGCGATGTAGCTCAGCACGTGGAGCTGAGGGGAGGCTCGCCAAGCAAAGCGGCAGCAAGGCGGGATGAAACTCGGGAGCGTTCCGAGGAAGGTCTCGGAATCAAGGGTTTTTATAAAGAGAATTGTGACTGCAGGCTATGCCATACTTGGGGGAAAACAATAGATTTGGAGTTGGAGACAAAGCCTCCAAAAGGTCAGAATCTGAATGATTGAGTTATCGTAGCGGTTCTCAATAGAGTAGCCAGTATGCAAATACAGAGTACTTGGGTATTGTATAGATTACCCATCAAGCTGCCATCGCGGGGCAGAGGCTCTTTTGTAGGTTGTGTGCATACCCAATTAGAGTACTTGCCTGGAGGTCTCCTAAAGCAGCGAGTCAGCTATTTTCTGGCCTGCCTGTATTGTAGTTTGAATATTACGGCAATTAACGGCCGAGCTTGTTTACATGCTTGTCCGGTTGCCTCGCAAGCACGTGAAGAGGAATAAAGAAGTGAAGCCGACTTATGATATCAAAAGGATATCTTTTAATATCCCCAAAGGTCGGACTAGCCCGGGCAGTAACACTGCCCTTGTCTCCCACTAACCAAACCGCTTCTCTTTGACTCCTACCTATTAGAACCACCAGTGCCTCCTCTTGTAACTGCATCCTTTCACCCTTTGGCCAAATCTAGTCATATTAATAGGCAATGATAATTGTGGTGATACTGGTACATCAGGGTGGGCCACTGCACTGGGCCTGGGGGCCAATTTTCTGCCTCTGGAATGGTCCAAGGACTGAACAGACTGCAAAAACTCCCCAAAAGGAAGACCGGTAGTGGCCAGATATCTGCCTCTTGTTTTGAAAAACTGACATTTTTTACGTGACCCTGCAACCCATTTAAAAGCTGAATTACCACTCTAACTAAGGTTGCCAGGTTGAAAACTGGGAAGGGCTCCTATACCTTTAATGGCTGAGTGGAAGAGAGAATTTCAGCAGGTGTTGCTTGTTACCTGGTTGCCTGATAAGCAACACCTACTGAAATGGCCTCTTCTGCACAACCATTAAAGGTAGAGTAACGCTCTCCAGTTTTCACTTGGGCAACCCTAACTGCAGGGGCCCATTCGCATGGCACAGTTATAGCACTATGATTCCACTTTAATTGCCTTGGCTGCATCCTATGGTTTGTAGTTTGGTAAGAGGCAGTGGTGGAGCTCTTTGACTAAAAAATTCTAAACGCCCCTCACTAATCTGCACACCCCATGATTCCAGTGGATGAAACCATGACAGTTAAAAAGGGATCATAGTAGTGTGTAAGGCCCCCTGGAAACTTCCAGAACTTCACTCTCTTTTGGGGGAGGGGGCGAGGGTTTCAAAAAGACACCTGGAAGAGCCATACACATGTGGCCAAGAGCTGTACTTTGCCCATCTATGGGATATAGGTAGTGGCGAAACACTTTACTACACAAACAACTGATTAAAGACTTCCTGGTCTATATTGCTGCCCAACCCATGAAATGAAGAGACCACACAATGGAGCTTGAGTTAAATGTGGACAAATTTATTAATTAATGTCTATTTAAACTTGAACTTGAATTAACCTTGGTGGTGAACTATTCCCTAACGGGGTGGTCTATACGATGGGAGTTGCTGAGCTAAGGGGTCACCCCCAGACCTCTCGCCCAGCTTCCCTTGGGCGAGATACCAGGTCCTGAAGTGAACCCATGAGGCTGGGTTGCAACTTCAGCTGGCCCTTTTCTGGAAGGGGGACTCAATGGCCAGTCCACATTGTCTCTTAACCCTCGAAGTGAGGCTGGCAAATCATGGGCTTGCCGCAAAGATCAGCTCCATCACCGTGCTTCCTCCATGTCTGGTGACAAGATGAGAGGGCTCAAGAGGCTTATCCTACACCAATGGGTGCCATAGGATGCCCCCGCTTTCCTGCTGTTATGGACCCCTTTTAAGCCTACTGCATTTGCTGGTGTATATGGCTCACTTTTTTCCCTGAAAAGTACTGTTTGAAAATGAAGTGCATCTTATACACCAGTGTGTCTTATACACCGGCAACTAGTATTTGCTGGTGTATCTTATGCACTGCTGCATCTTATATGCCAGCAAATATGGTATTTAAGACACCACTCTGAGAAGCCAATTATCCATTCCGATGGCATAGTGTAGGGTAGGAAAAAGAAACCCCTGGTGTGTGGGGGGGAATTCCTACCCAGCCCTGAAGCGACCAGCAAGCTTACACCGAAACCATGGGTGGGAGGGTGCATCACATCTCAGACAAAAGGGGCTGAGGAGGGGGCCACTTGGCCTTAAAAAGAAGGTTCACTTGCTCTGCCCCCTCCAAGCCCACTGTGTGGCCTCCAATCACACAGTATATGCATGGACCTCCCACATGGGAGACCAGCAAAAGCATCTCTCCCCCCACCCCGAGCTGCTGCGGAGCACGGGTGGGGGGGGGATGGATTGTGAATTGGAGTGTACATCAGAAAAGAAAGTTTTAGTGCTATATTTATGCAAACTATTCCATATTCAGCCGCTAATGCTGTAAATGTTAAATAGACTTGCTAGAATGTCAGTTCACATGGAGCACAGTAGGACTTACTTCTGACTACTAACTTTTTCAGTGGGTCTTACTGTCTAATTTCTCCTTACGCCTAGGTAAGTGAATGTGTCTATATTATTGAAGCCAAAGTTTTGCCTGGGTCTAGTTGTGAATTTGTGGCAATGGTGACATTTCAACTGCAGACCAACTAGCTCATAGATAATAGCAGACTCTGTAATATAGTGCATGGGTGGGAATCAAGTGACAGTCTAGATGTTGTTGGAATGTAGTTCCAAGCATTCCTCCTCCACCTATGTTGGCCAAGGCTTCGGTAACTTGCAGTTCAATACACATCTGGAAAGCTGCACAATCTCCAATCCTGTTATGCAGCTTCCAAGAGGAATTAGAGAGAATCAGACCATTTCCTTCATAAAGCATTCGTTTCTTAGTGCCCCAGAATCTCAGAAAACACAGGACTGCTAGTACTGCACTGGTGAGTTTGGTGAATTTGTGCTGAAAGAACTTTTTTTGTGTGCAGGGTTCTCACCAAGAGCAAGTATCCACTGAGGTTAAGCAAACGGCTAATGTTACTCAGAGTACTGATAAAAAAGGTAAGAGTACTGGAAGACAAGAGGAAAAAATAAAAGTGGTTCACAGAGCAAATTCTGTTGTTTATATATACACAAAAGGTAACATCAATCCAAAATTCAGCACTGGAGGTTCCGCTGCTTTCGCGGGGAGAGCTAAGCATGTAAAGATTTGGCCAGTAGTTATCAGTGATGTAGATTCGAGTCGGACTTAAGTCATTTCAGTGACTCGACTCAGACTCGACTCGGCAATAAATGATGCACTGACTCGACTTGATACCTGTATATTTTTAGTGATTGACATACTGCCTTTGGTTCAATAACATAATATATTCATCCAGAAACCTTACAACTTTGAACAATGCTTCCATCTCTTTTTGCCTACTTGTCACATGACAATCTCTTTCAAGCCCAAAGGGTGGGCACATTTATCAGAGAGGAACAGCAAATGGGTTCGGCAGTGGGCTTGAGGCAGGCTTGAGGTCTGCTCAGCAGCCTGACTTTGCTGCATATTGGAGGAGCCTTCTAAAACATTTCCTAATAGCAGAAGGCAAGACTCACCCAAGAGTGCAGGGTGTATTTCTCGGAGGGGAACAGCAAATGTGTTAGGCAGTGGGATTGAGGAGAAAGGATCCTTCCTTCTAAAGCTTTTGAAGCTTCAGTAATGAAGAGTAAGAAAAATTATATTCTCCACTTCTGAAAAAAAACTCCAGCTTCGGAAGTGGGAAGTAAGAAGAATCTTCCAAAGCTACAGACTCTTTTATGCCCTTTGGCACAAAAGTCTCCAGCTTTGGGAAGGGGGGAGTAAGAAGGATCCTACTCCCCACTTCTGAAGCTTCAGATGGCAAAATCACAAACGTGGAGGGCTGACTCTGCTTAAATTATTAAAACTGACTTCATTTGGCTCTGTCCTGAAATTCTGGAATATAGATTTGGGTATAAAGTTGGCTCCTGGACTTGAGACTTGACTTGAGATTTGAAGGTAGAGACTTGAGACTCAACTTGAGACTTGGAATAAAAGATTTACATACATCACTGGTAGTCATGCAGTAGTTCAACTAAGTTGCATTTCCAGGCTTTGCACCTGAGGTAGTTCTTTGGATCCTAGCCTATATGGAGCCAGAAGGAAGGAAGGTGAGCCCCACTGAACTTGTTCTAAGGACCAATAGCTCCACACAACCCAGACAAGACATTCTAATTGCCACAGATGAAGGCAAGGTGCCTCTAGGAAATCCAGCACCAATGACTAAAAGCCAATTAATTCTAATAAAGTATGATCCTGAAATAACTCTTTCAGCTTTCTTTTCACATCACAGTGGTCAATGCTGCCATGAATGAGGAGATTCCTAAGATTTCTGCACAATCTTTAAAGCAGCACTTTGAAAAAACAGCCCAAGGAAAGACTCTTCTTTCTGGCCGAGAGAGTGGAACGCCTGCAAAGCAGATCAAGGTCAGTGATTTGAAAAGGGAAACCCTCCATCTAAGCAATACTGAATTGCTATCATTTTTTATTGTAAAACTAAAAATCCTTTCTGAGCTACAGTTGCTGTAGATTCAAAATAAGTATATTTCATACCTTCATTTAGATGATGCCTACGACATGATTTTCAGTGAACAACTGGTGTGTTTGGCAAAGGGCTGAACAGTCCCCCAGTCCTTTGGAGCCTTTTTAGTGATAGTAGGGCAATCTACTGTTGCTAGTAAAGTATTCTTTAACGCATCCTCTGATCTCTTGCAGACAGGACCCAGTTGTTCTTCCTGCAAAGTACTGAGATTGGAGACTCTTTTTGTTTGATTGCAGGCATTGTTTCGATGCTTGGAGGCAGGAAACCTCGTGAGAGGGTTGGGATTTCTGTCTTCCAGTGTACCTGTTTAAGTACCATGCTAACATTCAGATCTTTAAGTGGGGCCCTATGAACCAATGCACCTGCGTCCTGAGTCATAGCATTGAACTGCATACATTGAATCCAGTACACAGCTGGTTAAACTGTATGTTAAACCCCATGTAACAGAAATAACTTGGAATATTGTAACATCCTGAAGTATTTTCTTTATGACTACCCATCTATAGGTACTGCATTCTTCTTTAAAACATCGTCACTTCTTTTTGTATTTCTTCTATTCTTTTTCCTTTGGTATATCCTCTTTTTTCTTCTGTCCATTTTAGCTCTTACGGTAAATGTAAGATGTAAATGCAACACCTGTTAACACAAAATACAGGCAGTATCCAGATGGTCTCAGAATGCAATGCAGACACACCGTCAGGCAGAGAAATTAAATATTATAAATATAAATTAGCTAGTCACAGGAGTGAAAACTATACATGAATTACCTCAGTTACAATTCAAAGACTCTGTTAAATTGCACTGTTGCCCCCAGGTATTATTTTAGAATAGAGGAAAGAGGATCTGATTTCCTTTAAGCTCCAGCTGTTTAGTGCTCTGCAGGGTTGAACTGACCTCATAGAACAGATGCAAAATTATGACCTTATTTTTTTTAAAGTAAAGAAATAAATAAAATCAATTTTTTCTCCTAAAGATTGAAAATGAATGTCGAGAAATCGTCTGGCCTTCTTCAGCTGTTTCCTCTTCTACGGAAGCTGTTTCTACAAGTAGACAACAGGAAGCATATATGGTGAGGAAAACAGAGTATGCTTGTGCCTCAGCAGCAGCCCGCTGCACCTCTTCTAAATATGAGAGTATAGAGGAATTTCCTCCTCCACCATCTCCAGACTTACTACAAGCTCCACCTGAAATGACAGAGTTTTCCCAGTCCCCTGAACCCTCTCCCTCTCCATCAAAGCAACCCCTCCCCAAAGATTTGTACTCTAAGCAAAGAAATCTTTATGAATTGAAGCGTTTATACAAGCATATTCACCCAGAACTGAGAAAGAATCTGGAAAAGGATTACTTCAATGACATTTCTGAGATAGTGTCCAGTAGCAACATTGAAACAGGCAGCTCGCTAGCAGGAGATGTACGTCAGGCTCGGTACATCTTTGAAAATTCAGAAAGCAGCCCTCAAAAGTGCATGAGCCCAGAAAGGGAGTATTTGGAATGGGATGAGATTCTAAAAGGGGAGGTCCAATCAATGAGGTGGATCTTTGAGAATCAACCCCTGGATTCAATCAAAGATGAATCCCCTGATCCAAATAATGTGAAAAGCATTGCAGATCAAGAGATAATTGCAGGTGGAGATGTTAAGTATACTACTTGGATGTTTGAGACACAGCCCATAGATTCACTGGGTGCACATCCTTCAGAGAGCCCTGGAAATGCAGACAGAGTTCCTGAACTCGCTCGTGGAGATGTCCGCACAGCGACTTGGATGTTTGAAACTCAGCCACTGGACTCAATGAATAAAATTCACCATGAAAAAGAAGAAGAAGAATCTGACGAAACTTGTTTTAAGGAGATCACTGGTGGAGATGTCAAAACAGTGAAGTACATGTTTGAAACACAGCATCTGGATAGCCTGGGGCAGCTTTATTCGGTGGATGAAACTAAGTTGCTGCAGCTCAGATCTGAACTAAAAGAGATTAAAGGGGATGTGAAGAGAAGTATAAGACATTTTGAAACACTACCAATGTATGTTATTAGAAACAATTTAGGCCAAATGCTAGAGATTAAAACTGTCCATAGGGAAGATCTGGAGAGAGGTGATGTCAGAACTGTGCGCTGGATGTTTGAAACACAGCCTCTAGACATGATCAACAAAGATTCCACAGAAATCAAAGTTGTCCGTGGAATCTCCATGGAGGAAAGCATCAAAGGTGAAGTGGGCAGGGCAAAATGGCTATTTGAAACCCAGCCTTTGGACACGATTAAAGAGGAATCTGAAGAAAAGGTTGTGGAAAAAGAAGCTATCCTAGGCACAGACGTCTGCAGAAAATGTTGGCTTTTTGAGACCCAGCCTCTTGACACACTCAAGGAAAGTGAAGATACAAATCCTCTGCCCTCAGAAGAAATAATAGGAGGGGATGTAAATACCACTAAACATCTATTTGAAACACTGCCAATGGATATGCTAAAAGACAGCCCAGAAGTTGGAAAGCTTCAAAAAATGGAAGCCACTGAGGAAGAGAAAGGAGATGTGAGGCACCAGAAATGGATTTTTGAGACTAAGCCACTTGAACAGATTGGAGAGGAAAGAAAAGAATTTGTAAGAACCGTAAAACTGGAAGAAATTGATAAGGGAGATGTAAGCAGCTGTAGACATGTATTTGAAACATGCCATTTAAGGAAACAGGATGACTCATATAAAATCCACGTTGAAGGTGTAACACAAGGTGCAGTAAAATTAAATAAAGCTGTTTTTGAAACAACTCCATTGTATGCAATTCAGGATAGACTTGGGAAATATCACAAAGTCAAAACTATTAGACAAGAAGAGATCATAAGGGGTGATGTCAGAAACTGCAGGTGGCTATTTGAAACCAGGCCCATTGATCAGTTTGATGAGAGTATTGAAAAAATTGAGATTATTAAAGGGATCTCTTCACAAGAAGTTCAATCAGGTGATGTCAAAACAGCAAAATGGCTGTTTGAAACCCAGCCTCTTGACTCCATCAAATATTTTGCTCATGCAGAAGATGAGGACAGCAAAGGAGAGTCCGAGACAACAGAAGTTGTCAAAGGGGATGTGAAAACATGCAGGTGGCTATTTGAGACACAGCCAATGGAAACTCTGTATGACAAAGAGATAGTAGTGTCTGATAATGAAGAAGTCCCTAGAGGAGATGTCAAAACTTGCACCTGGCTTTTTGAAACCCAGCCTCTCGATGCAATAGGAGACAACTTAGAAACAGCCATAAAACTACACACAGTGGCAGAGGAGGACATTCAGGGCAGTGATGTCCGCACAGCATGTTTCCTGTTTGAAACAGAGAACCTAGAAAACATACAAGGAGAAGAAGGCAAAGAAATCAAGCGGGTTGTAGAAATTGATATCCAGCCTGGAGATGTTTCTACCATGAGGTATAAATTTGAGAACCAGTCGTTAGACTCCATAAATTCCAGCTCAGAGGAAGTTTTGAAGAAAATTAAAACCTTACAGCGTGAAGATATACAGAAAGGGGATGTTTTGCATTGCTGTTGGCTTTTTGAGAACCAGTCTCTGGATGAAATAACAGAGCACGAAGAAGACAGGACCTCAGTAAAAACTGTGACAGACATACAGGGTGGAAATGTGAGAAAAGGATGCTTTATCTTTGAGACGTTTTCCCTGGATCAAATTAAAGATGAGTCTTCTGAAGATATAACCACAAAGAAAACTGTTAGTGAAGATGAAATAACAAAAGGAGATGTGAAGAGCTACAGAATGCTCTTTGAGACCCAACCACTTTATGCAATTCAGGACCGAGAAGGCTATTATCATGAGGTGACTACTGTTAAAAAGGAAGAAGTCATTCATGGAGATGTACGTGGGACTCATTGGCTGTTTGAAACTAAGCCCCTGGGATCGATAAACAAATCAGATAATATATACATTATAAAATCAGTCACCCAGGAAGATATTCAGAAAGGAGATGTTAGTTCAGTCAGATACCGATTTGAAACACAGCCATTGGACACCATTTCAGATGAGGAAAAAATAATTGTTCCCACAGTTGATAGTGTTCAGGGTGGTGATGTGAAAGCGAGTAAGAAATTATTTGAGTCTGAAGAAGCCCAAGGAAGCAGGTACGTAAGAACAGTGAGTGTCAGTGAAATACAGCACGGTAATGTTAAGACATCGACTTGGCTATTTGAAACACATACCATAGATGAGATCAGGGGAGAGGAGTCACAGTATAAAAATGTCAAGACAGTAACAAAAGAGGAGGTGCTAGAAGGTGATGTTCAGCATGCAGTGTGGCTTTTTGAAAACCAGCCGCTAGACTCAATTAAGGAAACTGATGAAAGTGATACAAAAATAGACAAAGAGGAGATTCCACAGGCAGATGTTAAGACCACAACCTGGCTCTTTGAAACCACTCCTTTCCATGAATTCAATGAAAGTAAGGTTGAAAAGGAAGAAATAATTGGGAAAAGTGTGAAGGAAACTTTAAAGGAACTTTATTCTCACAAGGTTGTGGAAACACATGGAATTATCCTGGAATCAGATGAAATTGGAGATGTCAGAATGGCAAAATATAAACTGATGAACCAGGAGGCTCCTGAAATACAAAAAGAAGAAATTATTAAAGGAGACTTAGCCAATATTATGTTGAACTTGCTGTCCAAACCCAGCACTGTTGAAAGGGAAAGTAAAGTAAATGAAGACGAAAAGGGCAATGTGAATTTGACCAAACAGCAGTTGTTGAATAGATCAACAGATGTTCACATTGAAAAGGAAGAGGTGGTGAGAGGTGATATACAGCAAACCATTAAAAACCTGTTTAGTAAGGATAGCTCTGTAAAACGTGGTATTTTAATTCAGGAAAATGAGAGAGGCGATATTAACATGACAATCTATTCTCTTTTTCACAAAAAGGATGATAATAACATTAAGCAAGATGAAATTATTGGTGGTGATGTGAAGCGTACAATTCATAGCCTTCTCTCTTCTGCCATGAATAATGAAATATTAGAAAGACCCAAAATAGATGACTCTGAAAGGGGCAACGTTCAGTTTTTCACAACATGCATAGAAGCTGGAGCTCTGGATTATCTGAAACTCCTCCAGACAGGGACAAATGAAACATTTTCAAGAAGGAATCAAGAGGAAGAGGAGGAGGAGGAGGAAATAATTGGTGGTGATGTTGAAGGGACAAAGTTGTTACTTAAGAAAAAGAAGTCTGAAGTCCAGCGGACAGTTAATGAAGCTGACATCATCCCTGGAGATGTGTGTAATGCAGTTAAAATCTTTATGACTGAGCCAGAGAATACATCTCGTCATGTATGCAAAGAAGAAATTGTAAAAGGTGATTTGAAGGCAGCATTAAATTCCCTCAGCCAGGCCATAAATCAAACAACTGTTACAGCGAAGGAAGAAATTATAAAAGCTGACATCCTTGCAATTCTGAAGTCTCTTAAAGAATCGGCTTATCAGCTGAAAGAAACAGAAAAACCTGATGTCATCCCAGGTGATATTAAGCAGGCTATTGAATCTCTGGAGAAAGCAAGATGCACAAAAAATGAAATCTTGAGAGAAGAGGTTGTTCAAGGCGACCTTGAGTCCACGCTGAGGTCTTTAAAAGCAGCTCAGCAGTCTTTCAAGGAAGTAGCTGAAGAGGAGATAAACAGAAAGAGTCAGACAATGGCAGGGAATGTGCTGGAAATTTCAGCACAAAAGAAACCACTACAACACCAAGCAGCCACCCATCACAATATGAAACAAACCAATGAGAATGTGTTTAAGGCATCTCAACAGTTAGTCAAGCATGAGGTTAATGTAAGTGACAATTTACAAAATAATATAAACTCTCACAAGAAACATCATGCAGGGATGAAGTTTGAAAAGGAGAACATCCGCACTGAAAATACCAGAGCAATCCATCTGGATCAGAAACAGAGTGCCAAGGCTCATGAGGCAGATAAGAAAAATGTGAAGAGCTTATCTAGTTCCCAACACAAGGTCATGGAAAAAGGAGAATCATCTATAGGTAAAGGCAGAGACCATAACATCACAAAAGGGGAAGCAAAGTGTCATACAGATCAATATATGATTGATCAATCTGCTTTCTGTAGCAATAAGGAGAGTGTAGAAAAATCAGAAGCAAGCAGAATGTTGAGGAAAGACATTTCATCCAGTGTTGTGCAGTCCACAAAACAAATTACTGGAAAGAAGCATAATATGTTTTATGACTGTAAAGATGACAAATATTTTGACACAAATCGTCGGGAGGAAGCAAAAGAAAAATCAAAACTGTCAATGGGTGATCATAGCTCCAATCATACACAAGCAGAAGAAATGGTCAACATGTCAACTTGCATGATTTCCAAAGCAGCTGGCCATTTTCAGACACAAGAGGTGCAACTCGATAGAAAACAATCTCAGCATTCAAAGGAAGTTTGCAAAGAGAAGAAAAGTAATGTTAAGGCAAGCCAAGCTGAGGTTTCCATGGCATCAGAACAAAATATAAAAACCAATCAAAAAGTCAGAGCCACACAGGAAATGCACAGCCAATTTAAAGAAGCCGAAAGGAAGCAAAAGTGTAATGTTCTCCAGCAAAATGAGAAATCCATGCCGAGGTTCAGAGGAAGGGCTAAACTGGAAGCTGCGGAGTCAGAGTTCAAGGTTATGGTGAAAAATCCACTAAATCCAAACAGGAATCCTAAGAGTCCTGACAGATCAGAGACTGATTCTCCACCCCCACCTCCACCACCTCCTTCACCTCCAGTTTCAATCACTTCCTCTGATGCAGATTTACCTCTGCCGCCACCACCTCCTTCTCTAACTCATTTAATGATGGCCTCCGACAGGCAAAGTTTTCCTTCACCTCCACCACCAATAGGGCAGGGCACAATGGACACTGAGCATTTTCCTCCCCCACCACCTCCAATAGAAGACAAAGATGAAAGTGAACTGGCAGGTGCTCCATCTCCAACACCTCTTCCTCGATCCTCAGCTATTCCTCAGCCCAAACAAAAGAATGACCATTTCCTCAAACATCTAGACAAAACATTGCAAGCGTCAGTTCAACGTGATAATAGCCTTAAAAGCAGCAGAGGCCCATACATCAAGCAGCATCCTCAGATGGAACCTACAAAAGATTTAGAAACAAGCCAACCTAGAACACCTAGAAAAATCCAGCCAAATATTATTCAGATACACTCACAAAATGATACCATGAAAACAATGGAAGAAAAGACAGAAAGCACAATGATGGGGAAGACTGTTAGCCATGAGAAGACAGAGGAAAAAGTCTGCAGTAAAACTGAAGAGGTTAAAAGGCCTTCATCAGTTATAGAAGCAATCAAAGTAAAGACACCACCAAGACCAAGAACAGCTACATTTCCACTTGTTAGGTCTCCTTCACTTCCAGCAGAAGCAACGCAAACAAAACCTAAGCCTTACGTTCGAAAATTTAAAACTCCTTTAATGATCGCAGAAGAGAAATACAGACAGCAAAGGGAACAAATGGAGCAAAAGCAAGCCCAGGATGCTTGTACACTTCTTATGAGAAGAAACAGTGAAACCTGGGGAAGTTCTGTTCAGAAAGAGTCAGAAACTTGTCATCCAGTCCTAAATCCAGAAGAACTGCATCAAGCCCCTCTGCAAGTACCATTGCTCTCTGCAGCCCCAGAGACAATCATTGAGCCTGCATGTCAGAAGAAGGCCCAGGCGGGAAGAGCACAAGTTGATGAACCACAGCCTATGCCAAAAGTAGCAGCAGCCAATCAGTCTCAAGACATTTCAAAGATCTCAATAGCAGAACACAGTAGTAAAAAAGCAGTACACGAGTCACGAAACCTTGCTAAGCAGTGTGAATCTTTTCAGAAGGTAGAGACCCACAGAGAACATACTATCCACAAGAGAGAGCAAAACCAAAATGAGCAGCAATTGCATATGTCAAAAACCAAAACAGTGTCCCCTACTTTTAAAGTCAGAACCATCAAGCTTCCCCCTTTAGATCAAAGCTTACATGAAATCCACAAGGATTCCATGATACACAAAAAGCAAGAAAGAGCTGGGATCCAGAAACAAGAAATTCAAGATAAACAGCAAGAAAATATTGGCAGTTCTACTATCAAAAAGCAGAACACTGCAAAATCAAATATCCATGTGAATGTTGATGAGAAGATATGCCTGGAAAAGCCACTTTTAAAGTACACAGAAAGAAAGCAAGAAGTAAAGGACAAAGAATCCAGTGAAGTGAAACAGAGGTTAGTTCAAAGGCAGGAAACTGAGAAAGACAAAATTAAACAAGAAAGCATCTCTTCAGCTGTGGAGGGAAAGCACAGCCAAGTAATTGTTTTCCCTAAAGAAGAAAAAGTAACAGCTCAAAGAAAACAAGAAGAGGTTAGCAGTAAATCAGAAAAAATGGTCAAGCAAAAGATAATTGATATACACCAAGACTCACAGACTTTGACTTCTGAACAATTTAAAACTTCTGTTCTGGAGACAAACATGCAAAATAAAAAACTTTCCCAGGAAAAGAATAGTCTAAACCAAAAGGAATGTGCTCGGGAAAAGACCAAGCAACAGAATAAAAGCCTTCTCAAGACAACAGAACCAAAACAAGAGTTTCCACAGAAAAAATCTTTATTATCCAGTTCACCAAGAGGGTTAACACAAAGCAATGAGAAAAGCTCAGTAGATATATTAGAGTTCTTGAGGAAACGTGAGGAGGTACAACAAGTGTTATCCAGAGTGAAAGAGTTTGAAATTGAGCCAAACAAAAATGGAATCAAAACATTTCAGGCATTTTTAAATGTTATTCCAGAATGGCTGATAGAGCAAAAAAAGAAGGAAAGCTTAACTTACATTGCACAAGACAATAATGTAGAAAAGATGAAAGAAGAATTATTGATTGTTAAAGAACAAGCTGTCAAAATGCTTGACTCATATGAAGATGCTATCCAGACAGCTATGGTTTCCATGAAACCTCTGAAATCTAGAAAGGATTCTCTTCGAGTTCGGGGATCATCACAGAAAAAAACTAAGGACAGCATAGCTTCTAGCATGAAAGACTCACAGAAGACTAAAGAGATTACCAAAGACACAATGGCTCATCAAGAAATAAAGCAGATAGTCAATTCCCACAGATTTTCAGAAACCAGAACAGCTCCACCATCTCTAAGAACACGAGCGCCCTCCCCTACTTACATTACAATTGAATCTAGACGTATTGAATCTCCTCTCAGAGAGGTCACATCTCCTGTACAAAGGGAAAGCACTCCAGTTCCACCATCACCTCCTCCCAGAAGTGCTACACCAACATCTAAGGCACAACACCAGTCAGCTGCCTGCCTCTCTCACTCCCCTCCAAGAAGTCGTTCAGAGCAACTTGCCAAACTGAAAGACACAACAGTGAAACTGTCTCAAGGGGCAACACAAAATAGACCAGTAACCCCAATTCCTATTGTGGAGAAAAGGTCAGAGATTGTTAAATCTCCTGCAACGCTCCGTCGGCAAATCAAGATTGACACACGCCAAGCTGACATTTTGTCTTCAAAAATATCCCCTGTAAACGAATCACATGTAACTGCTGGCACAGTAAAGAAAATTAAAGAAACTCACAAAGAATCTGAAACAAACAAAACGTACATCTCCCAAAAGAGAGCAAACATTCCAGAAGGCTCAGAGACACAGGGACAAAATGTTGGCTCTGTTTGCATTACTCAAAAGTTTGAGCTTCCCAAGGCTGATTCTAAAGGGCTTGTGCATAGATTTGAAGCATCTGAGCAGATGATTCACATAAGAAAGGAACCAGAGGTACCTGAAGAACTAGTAAACGAAAGGGAGGATAAAATAGATATAGTAGTGGAAATGTTTAATGATAAGCCAAAAGCTGAGGCGATATCTCAGAAAAAGCATGTTGAAAATGGTGTAGTCAGTGGCCAAATGAAGGAAGAAAGGCACAGAGTTAGCAGGAATAGATATGGCCAAACTTCCCAAGATCCTGAAAAGCAAAAAGAACCCTTCCGGAAATCTGCAAGCAAGACACAAGAAGAACCCAAGGAAAATAAAACTTATAATCAAAAGCAATGTGTAATTAAAGAGCATTCATTTGAACCCACCATGTGTTTTGATGCTAAATCACACAATGAATGTTCTTCCATCATGGACTCATTTGAGAACACTATTGTTGAATCAAGAACTGCCACTTCCACTTCACGAAGCACAGATGGGTTGCAGTCAGGAGGATTTGGCTTCAAGCGTGCACCTCCAACATATGAAGATGTAATTTCAGGGCACATCCTGGATATTTCTGCTGCTGATTCACCAGAAGATCTGCTAAGGAATTTTCAGAAGACTTGGCAAGAGAGTGAGCGAGTATTTAAAAGCCTTGGCTACACTGTGTCAGAAGCTGCTGAAGCAGAAGTGAGGAGCAGCTTCCATGAGGAAGCAGAGTTTATTAGCGGTAAATAAGCATGCAAGGTGTGAAGGAAGTTTTTAACAGCTGGCAGGTTATGGAACCATGACAATAACAAAATGTGCACAATTAATACCTAACTGGAAAGTTGAAGTGACATAACACCATAACATTTCTCCACTATGTTTTCTCCTTCCGTCCTTCCTTCCTTCCGTCCTTCCTTCCTTCCGTCCTTCCGTCCTTCCTTCCTTCCGTCCTTCCTTCCTTCCTTCCTTCCTTCCTTCCTTTCCTGCTTTCTTTCTCATCAGAAATGTTTTGTCTCATTCCAAAAGCATGTGCCTTAATGTATGTGCTGATCATAACTAACAATAATGTCAGTTTTAGGTTTACTATGACTATGATAGTGAAAATATTTTCCCAAGCACTAAGTATAAATAATAGCACCTCACAAAATGCTTTTAAAAACATGCAACATGGTCTGCTTTTGGGAAATTGAATTGAATGAAGACCTTTGGATTTGCATGGCATGTCAAGTATAGTGGCATCTTGTTTTTCTCCTTTTCATTTCAAAGAGACCAGCATAAGCCTCCTTCTTAGCCATGAAATGTCCATAGCAAGTACTTTCATGGGACTTCCTTCTGTTTTGTTCATGAAAGTGAAAACAAATAAGTTTCAAAGGAGATATATAATCCCAGTCCTCAATATGTGAGAGGACAATCTCACTGTGTACAGTGGGACTCAAGAGTACTAGTGAGAAAGACAACAGTGAAAAATGTTAAATGAATTGGTAATTCTACTCTGTGCATTTTATGTGCTGAAAGATTATTTTTCCAAAACAAGAGATGCTTAATGATATTTGTTCCCAGAACTGAAGAAGACACTTGTATAGAATGTATAGAAACACTTAAGAACATAAGAAGAGTCATGCTGGATTATACCAAGGGCCTGTGGGCACATAGGAGGAGTTCCATGGCAAGGCAGTATTTTAAGAGGCTCTGGAAGCCTAGAGTAATGCAGATAAGTAGCAGCAAATTGAGATTCCAGAGTTGTAATAGAAGAAACATTTAGGCAGAGAGAAGTAATGGTGACCTGTATAATGTAAACTATATACATGTCCTGATGCAAAATCATGGAGACTTATATTGTTCAGAAGAAAATCTTCACTATATTTCTGAACTGCCTTTCAGATGTATACAGTTCTGGCCACCCTTTTCTCAAATGGACGCACAGTGAAAACATTGCTGGATCCCTTCCTTGAATTAATTCTAGAAATTCATGTATACTAGTGCAAGGGGCCAGGCATTAGTACAATGACACCATTAGATGCAGGCCATTATAACTGCAGCATAAAACAATGTGAATAATCTAAATGGGATGAGGCTTTATATATATTTTTTATATTTATATTTTGCATTCTTGCATTTAGATTATTCATATTGTTTTATGCTGCAGTTACAATGGCCTGAATCCAGTGGTGTCATTGTGCTAATGCAAGGCCCGTTGAAGCAACACTAAAATATTTAGCAGTCAAACTAAACAAGGAATGCCAAGAATCAACCCTTTTCCCACCACCACCATCTTCTGCTGAGGTATTATTCAAAATTCCCCTCAGAAATGTTGTTGATCTCTTCACTGAAGTGTCTTTAACAGTTTCACCTAGTAATGGGAAAGAATTTTATTTCAGTTTATTTTTTAATCAAGAATTCCCCCCAGTTTGCAAATTTCTTCATATTCGGAATGGAAAGAACTTGAGAGTAAAAGAATCTATGTACAGGAGAAATTGAAAATGGCAGACTTATGCATCCATTTGCAGGGCCTTGAACACTTAACCCTGAAAAGTCTGTTTTTTAATTCCCAAATAATCACCCATGCTAGCATAAGAGGAAGGACACCACTGCTTTTTCTTAACCTCAGGAGGCTCCTCATATTTAAGAGCTATCCAGCAAGCAGGTACAATATGGTCTTCCCCATTATAAGAACAGCTGTACAGTGCAGATGGATGAAAAAAAAGTCAAATTACTTTAAAAAAATTGCATATCACTTATTCAGAATTGAATAAACATGAAGGCTAGAATTCACTAAGACAGTTACAAATGCATAACAACTGTAGCTATGTAGCTACACAGTTTCTCCTGGCCCAACCTCCCCATCTCCACTTATAGGGGTGGCAACTACTGCAATCACCAGGTCTCTGTTCCCCTGTCACTTGGGAAACAGCTAGCTGACATTCCCACAACCTTCCATGAATGTTCTCCATTCAATATGGAGAAGCAGGGTACCTGTCACGATTCCCTTCATACTGGGTATAGGTCACACAAAGGGATGGAGTGGGGATGTGAATCAGCTCCTTCCCAATCAACTTGGGAACAGACTCTTGTTGATTGGAGCTGCTGCTGCCCCATAAGTGAAGACTGGGGGACTTTCACAGTCCCTAGGTATCCCCTAAACTAGGTAATATGTCGGGATCATAAAAATGAAGTAGTCGTGAATGCTTAACTCCAGGTTATGCATTCTTAACTCCCTTAGTCAATTCCAGCTGAGGTTTTTAAAAACTTGAGACAGGAGAAAGTAAAGATGACTGACCTTACCATCTTTAGTTTCAGCTATAGGGGAGAAGAAGGGGGTAGAACTCAGTCCTTCATGGAACTCCTTTCCTTGGAAAATGCCCAGCAGCACAATCACAGGCAGTGGTTTCTTTTATAAACAATGTCAGGCCACACCACCCACACAAAAGCTCAAAACTGCTGCAGTAGTCAGCCAAGTCCGCAGCAAGCAGTTCTGACTCACCCAAGTAAATAACATTAAAATGCCTTTAATATCGATCAACGCTGTTGATTCAACCCTTTTAAAAATGTATGCTCCTCTGCCCATAGAAAATCCCCAGTGTGGTGAAAGAGGAAACATGAGTACTTCTACCACAAAGTGCAAAGGGGGAGCAAGTATATCTCTTCCTCCATGAGAAGAGGTGAGCAGCCTCTAGACTGTGCAAGCTCAGACTGCACATATTGTAGTGAAGAGGTAGAAATATATCAAGTGTGAGTCATTCATATTTCCACTTTGCCTTCTGCCTCTTGAAAAATTAAAACACAGCCTGTGTCTTCAAAGGTCTGTTCTCTCCCCAAAAGAGCACAGATTTCATTCTAACCTGACTTTTATTTGGTCATTTAAATGGGAAGCTTAGGCGTTAATTATTTGCAAGCCAACACTTTAAGCTTTTGAAGTGATGATGTGCATAGTTTGAAGGGGGGGATAAATAACAACACATAGCACTGATACCCTGTCTCATTTATTTCTAGAAACTGCAACTTCAGGGAAAGGAAACGTGCCTACTTTGTCAAAAGAGAGTTTATCCAATGGAGTGCCTGGTTGCCGACAAGCAGACCTTTCATAAATCATGTTTTCGGTGTCACCACTGTGGCAGTAAATTAAGGTAAGATGAAGTGAACAATTAAAGCTTGACATGCAAATACTATCATAGCTGGCATCTATTTTCATATGGGTGGTACCCAAGATACTGGATCAAAAAGACAGCAGATATAATTTTCCTGCCCAGATCAGCCAGTGAAATGATCACCTGGCAGGTCCCTTTCAGTGTGATCATAAGTAAATCTCATTGGATATGGTTGACCTTGTTCCCAAGGAAGTGGGTGTAGGATTGCAGCTGGAAACTCTTTCTCTCTGCATATCTTCATCTAAAAAAGGAAGACATTGATCTTCCATATTTTACATTTTTGTCATTCCCTGGATGAAAACGATGATATAAATCTTTTAGCCAGAATTGAAGTGGCAAAAATTATTGAACTGATCTGTCCCTTGAAAGTTATTTACTATTATCTGTGGTTGCAAAGTGATAAGAATACAGGGACACTAGACGTGCCCTTTTTTCCAGTCAGCTAACAGAAATCTCTATGGTTGAACAGTGAAAGAAATCTCATACAGGCAATACATTGGGCAGGGGGTGGGGAGCTGAGGGAGAGAGATACCTATCTTGGCTAGGGGAAGAAAATGGGGAGAGAAACTTCAGTGATAATTCCACTCTGGCTCTTATCCAACCATTTCTTTTCTACTGTAAGCTACATAGGAAACAAAGACTGACTCCCCACATACTGCTATGTTTTTGTCTGTATCTTTTACTTTGTTTTATTTGTGTGTCCCACTGCGTTCTGTCAACATCAATGGGTGTAACAAACTGTTTTGTTAGGGAAAGGGACAATTCTGATATATAAGGGACAATTCTGATAAATAAATAAACCAAATACATTATACACTAAAATACTTTTTAATTTAGCTGTTACTGTATGGTTGCTATAATAATTTTTAAAAGGTCAACAAAATATTTTAGTTCTAATTAAAAGATCAGCTGTCATCACCACCACCATAACCACCACACAACATCCAGCTTTAAAAAAAAAAAATTCTGCAAAGCTAGCTCAGGTTTCTATTCTTCCTTCAGTGAGTCTACGTTAAGTCTGGATCCGAGACAATATTATTTAATCTGCTTGGTGGCGTACATTAAATAAAGCATATTTATTATTTCTTTTCTAAAGCAAAATGAGTTGAGGTGGTCTTTACAGATACTTAAAAGGAAAAGGAAAGATATTTTTCAAAACGGCTGGATTTGCAATAAAACAGTATTAGGGGCAATTATGCACATACACATTTATACAGACAAATTGGGACTTTTAGTGAAAATCGAAGCGTGTGTGCATGCTAGTAAAATGGCACGGGGAGGAAGATGGTAGTGAGAATATGGTGAAGTAGACGCAGGGCCCATAGGTTCATCTGCTCAGTGTTCATTGCACATGTCGAAGCCAACCATCCTTAAAACTACTGTTCCATTCTTTCAAAAAAAAAGAGTCAGAACTAGCATGTGACAACATAGGGCTGAAACACCTAGTGTAAAGCCACCTCAGGACTCTCTTTTGTCCTTCAGCAAATCTGTTCTAAATCTGGATCCAACCCAATATTATTTAATCTACTTGGTTGTATACATTAAATGAAAAATATTTACAGCTTCTTTTCTAATGTGATATGAGTTAAGGTTGTATTTACAGACACTGTTATTTATAGGTACTTAAAATGTCAAGTAAAATTGGGTCTTCTTAGAGAATTTGTGATTGACGGACACCATAAAACATTTTCTTTTTGGCAGCTTGGGAAATTATGCTTCTCTCCATGGTAAAATATACTGTAAACCCCATTTTAAGCAACTTTTCAAATCCAAAGGAAATTACGATGAAGGCTTTGGACACAAGCAACATAAAGAATTATGGATTTCCAAAGATCAAAAAGGCCACATTGGTTCTGTTCGTGCTAAACAAGCCAGTCCACACCTATCAAAGATGGATAAACCAAGTGATCAAATTTTGCAGCCTGCCGGTCAGCAAGTAGCTTGTGAAACTTCTGGTGATAATTTAAAACAGATCACAGAAAGAGGCAAATTAAACATTACCTGGCCTCCTTCTATGGAAAGACCCAAAAAGTCATTTTCTATAGAGGAAGAAGTTAAAGTGAATAAACCAAAATGGCCCCCAGACTGTTCCGAAAAAGATGGCATCACCAGGACTTGTACAAATCCATCCATGGCAAATGATCATGACAGTCTTTGGGACACTGAAGACAGGAAGCAAGATACAAGGACTGATTCACTATCAAATGACCACCCCTCTGTCACTCCTGCATCTAAAGGAAAGGAACCGACAAATATTAGCACCACGAAGACATCAGATGCAGGAAAAAATGAGGAAAACAAAACTGCGCCAGAGAAAATGAATGAAGCTGAAGAGGCAGCAAAGGACAAGGAAAATGGAAAGAATGGGAAAGAATGTGATAATGAGGATGAGCAGGGTGCTGGGAAAGAAAAGGGTAGAAAAATGAGCAAGGCTGATATTACAGAAGTCATACCAGTTACTAACACTGATGATGAAACTGTATTGCAGAACAATAAAGACAGCACTTTGAACAACAGCAACAACAACAACAATAACTGTAACAACTACTATATAACTGCTTTACCACATCAGACCCTTTATGGGCAAGAAGTACCTATTGATGACAGGCACTATCCGTTAACAGAATTGAGCCATGTAAAGATCAGTGCCTGTAAACATGCATTTGAAAGGCTAGAAAGACACATCAGTTCAGAGCTGTTCTGTATAACTGACTCTGAACTGGGCTGTCCCAAAGAGGTTTTAAGTCTTGTGGGTGTTAACAAAAAATATTAAAAGAAATTGGCATGGTTACCTCAGATAATCTTCTTGGAAATAACAATAAAGATGACAGTTGTCAAAAACCATGTGAAATAATAAAGATGACAGCTGTCAAAAACTATGAATTACCAATTATTCACAGTTAGCTTGCTGAAAGTGTATTGGAATCAATGTGTACCTGGGAACTAAGGATGGCTTTGTTAACTCAGAACACAAATAACCTTGTTATTATATTTACTGAGGGCTATTTCAAACAAGCATGCAGATCTCCTGTTTACTGAATATTTAACTCACTGCTGAAGGTATGAACTGAAAAGTAACTTGTGTGAGCAACACTGAGTGTCTGAAAATTCTGTCTTTTGGTATTAGATCTGTGATGGGTCCTTTTACACATTTAAGTCATCACTTAGTGCTGCCATTAAGTGATGAATATGTATGTGTGAATCCACCCCTTGAAAACAGACTACACTTTTATTCTTTACCAGTGCACTATTTCAGTATTTTTTTTTCTGTTGTAATGAACTTAAGGATTTTGCACCTGGTGTGCTCTAAGAGGAAGACAAATTATTTCTGAAGTTATTTTTTCATCAACTATTTTACTGTAAGTAAAGAGCTATTTTTCCATGCGATAGTATATGTTTTTGAGCTTATAGAGTAGCATTCTATTCTTCTTGTGTATTTCTAAAGAAATATTGGAAAAGCAGTACATGGCTGAAATAAATTATCAAAATGCATGAGCAGTTGCCCCACATTTGTGTATCTTCCTCCTAATTTTTGGTCTTTTGGAAGCATGATGTTACTTAGTATTTTTTTTTTTAAATCTAGTATACATAAAGGCTGAGATCACACAATGGGAGACCTACGTGGTTACATAGCTCCATCTCTGTAGCTATCTGTCCTCCACAACACGCTTATAAGGAGTGCGTCCTCCTCCACACAGCTTCCATGTTTTTGGAGAGTGGGAGATGAGGAAGGATATGTATAGCTATTTTCCTGGAGCTGGAACTGCTGTGACAAGCATCTGAAGGGTCATCCAGGAGTCCTCAGAAGATCCCTACAGATGATGTCCTTGCAGCACATTCAGCTACAGATAAATAGTTGGACGTATCTATACTGATTCCTCCAGCTGTCCAACAACACAGAAATAGACACGCCAAGGGAGCTGCACTGCTTACATGATGGGTTTGAGGAGGACTTTGACCACCGCATAGTCAAAACAGAGTTCCAGTGTCCTCAACACCCAAAAAAGTGAGTTGTGATGGGTATAAATCCAGCTTAAGCCATTGTAATTCTCCAACAGGATGCCCATCATAATTTTCCTTGAAAGCTGGATGTAAGGACCACCATCCACCCGCGTAAGCACTATACAGTCAGATACTATGAATGCTTTATTGCCCCCACGTAAATTCTAAGAGTTCACTGGTACAATGCTTTGAAGTAAGTTCACATGGGATTGCAGGCTAACAGTGAATGCTACACATGCCAGCTCAGAGGTTAAGACCCATTATGTGCAGTGGGACTCACTCTTAGTTAGGCAATTACAGGACTACTGCCCAAGCATCCCATTCAGTACAAGAGAACAAAGCTGCACTTCTTCCACTGAAATCAGTGGGAACTAAATTTGCTTCTATGTGGCAGAGGTGTGTTCAAGGTATGTCAATTTTAAAGGAGAAAGCCCAAAGGGGAAATGTAATTAAAATACATCCACAAAAATGGGAAATTAATGTTAATGCACCAAAATATTCCATTCGAGCTTTGGTCCAGTTTTAGAATCTGGACGTAATTAGTCACATTTAGCGCTTTTGATGCTTCACTTTATGTACTGAATAGCAGCGATTTCTTAGGTTAATGTTAGTTGAACTTGCTTGAAGGTAGTTCACTGGGCAGCTGACAGTGCCTAATAAAAAAAGCACTTTATAAAATTCAGTTTCTGTGGGTTTTTTAAGTTTGATGTTCTTTTTTTTAAGAGGTTGGGAACAGCAAATTATTATAACAATTTCAGCATAATTGGTTTACTGCACAGTAAATGTAAAAAAAAAATCAGAGACTGAAAGCGTACTGAAGCCTAATGTTCAAAATCATTATTTTCTTGAAACACTGGCCCTTAATTGAAGTCATACACACACTCATATAAGAAGCTTATGGATTCATACCAAAGTCCTGTCTAGTGCAACATCTTGTTTCCCACTCCCACTCACAAAAAGGATCCCACGCTGTTGACCCACCACCAGTATCAAGATTGTGTCAAAACTGTTTTTTATTTAGTGGCATACGGCTTGCTAACACAGAGATTGCATTCAATTATTAAGCAACCAGCAGAAGTTCTCTAGTCTCATTTTGGAGCCATTTGAGTCAGTTCAAGGAGGTACAATGTGACAAGCAGCTGTAACAGGATCTTCAGCCTTGAAAGGTAGCTTTTTAGCAGGATTTTCCAGTCATTGCAATAACAGTATGATTCTGAATGTGAATTCCTATAACTACACTGTCATAAGTTTAGCTTATGGCATTGTAAATGTTAAACTGTATGCCAGCCTGGGTCTAAGGACATGGAAATGTGTACGTGTGTGTTTAATGTATTGCACGACAGCCATGCATTTTTAAAGACACATATTGCCACCACCTGACAGGACTCCACTTCAAACTGTTTCCATTATGCACATCACTGCAGGTTTGCTCATAACCTAATCAGCAGTACTACTTTGCATGGCCTTTTGGGTGCTACTCATTTTATGTGTTTAGGGGGAGAAGTAGGACCCTTTGCCTCCCTGCCTCAAACAAAATGAATGCAGCGTTATTATGACCTGCATCTAAGTGATTGGCAAGAAGAGCGGCTTTGCAAGCATAAATTCCATTGCATACATGATTACAAGCCCAAAGTGTTCACAGAAAAGCTTTCCCATATTTTCTTTTCATTGCACAATAGTCTAAAACTTTAAGCAATACTCTAAATCTTCCCTGAAGGAGATAAAAATGAGGCAGCTCATCCATACCAGAAATGAGACACATGGATCACTTGCCTAAATCCCCATCAATTTCAGTGGAGAAGGCAGAGTGAAAGAAATAGAATGCTAAAGTAAAGCAAAACCAGCAAGTGCAATATTAGGTGTTAGCATAAAAAGTTGAAGTCAGAGAGATCAGAGAAGAGCAATTCATATTGTGACGACCTTGAAAATATAGGCAGCCTCAGGCTAATAGAAAAAGACTGCAGCAACCCTCCTTTACAAGGCTTGCAGAGAGGGGAGTGCAGATGTCAGGGATGGGGGGAATAAGACATGATTGTGTTTTCTAAAATACCAGGAATGTGCTAAAATGTAGTCTAAGGAGCTGCGAAAGAATGGTGGTGCTGAAGCAGCCAGATGGGACTGGCAAATTATAAAAGGAGAAGAATCTTCGACAATCTGTGGGACATAGCTTGCACAAGAAATTAGAGTAAAGCTAGACCTTTTTTTCCATCTGTAAAATGTATTTATGTAGTAAATATTAGCAACTGGACATCACTGAAATTATTTCCTTACATAGGCTTAGGGCATGGTTTTGGTGCAGCACCTGCAGGCCTGATCCTAGGTTCAGGAGTACAGTCCTTTTGGGCCTGACAGGAGCACAGCCTTGCTGTGGATGGCACAGCTCACACAGCAGTGAAGCTTCACATAGAGCTTGGGCAACACATACGAGTTAAAGACACTTGCAGTGAAAAACTAGACTTTTCACTCTAAATGAACCACTGTGAAAAATGTCGCCTCCAGGTCAGTTTCCCTGTTCTCCATACAACATTCAGAAAAAACTTGCTTAACAGGGCAAGCATCTGATCTGAAGTGTGAAACACTAGTGAACATGAGGAAGAAAATATTTATTTTCATAATGGATAATTAAGAGATGGTTATGGTTACTTAATCTAGAGAGAATTAAAGGGGGAAAAAAAGGAAGGGAAGATACATGGTTTATTGCTAATTCATGAACCAAGACCATACATGAGGACTGCAAATGTGCAACTGATTGTACAGTAGAATAAGTATGTACATCAGAATGCATGCAGACACCTGTGCGTGCAGTGCTCCCACAGGCTCAAACTGAATGAAGATGTTTGACATTGGACAGAAATATCCACCTTCTTCCATTGTACAACACATAAGACATCAACAGGATTTTGACCATGGAGGAGAGTCATGGGGCTTGGAAATGTGACTTGTTTGGACTACAGATTTCGACTGCATATTCAGAAATCATTGAATACTATTTGCTAGGGAGGAAGGTATGCTTGGAAGATAGAATCTATACATCCTGCTTCATATTCTACTTACAGGCTTATCTGGAAGTATCTGCTTGCTCACTGTTAAAAACAAAGATGGCGGACCAAACAAAACCTGTGTGTGGTACAGCAGAGTTCTGCTAATGTTCTGTTTTATTTTCAATGTTTCTTTTAAGTAGTACTGCTGTGTCAGCTTAAGAATGTGTGGAAAGCGAACTTGGGAAATCTCAGAAGTTTCACTAAAAATCATCCCTTTGGAAACTCCTCATAAGGGACCACCTGCACCACAAAATTCACTTTTGCCTTAAGCAAAATATCAGTAGCAGCCATTACAAAATATACATCCGCCCCTCCTGCAAACCCTGGCCTTTGAAGGCTGCAGTGAGAATTTTCAGAGCCAGTGTTTCAGCTCAAAAACTCTGCTGAAGCAGAACAGGAGGGAAAGTGCTGCTTTGTGCCCTTGCTACAGAAGTGTGACTAAAAGCTACATTAAACCTTTCAACATTTGCTCTGACTCATAAGACAGTGCCTCTCTTAAGTGGAGAAGTCAATCTGGTGGAAGGGAGATAAAATCTAAAACTCTTTTGTAAAAATGGCATCCTGGGACAGTTTCATTTTGGGCTTTGTCAGGTCCATATTTAACTCAGAATGCATCTCCGCTACAGAAGGCATAGCCCTGCAATAAAGAAATAAAATAGCGCACAATATCTAAACAGACTACTTTTTACTAGTGGTCATTTCAAGGGTAAATCATATCTCCTTTCCTACATTATATTTCCTACGTTGTACATCAAATTGTGTGAGATCAATTCACACCTCAATTTACATAAAAGGCAATATTTAGCATATTGTTGCTGGTACCACCCTGTCAAAAGCCAGTGTACTGAAGTGGTTTGAGCATTGGACAATACCACTGAGAAAAGGGTTCCCCCCTTGGCTACAGAAACCCATTGGGTGACCTTGAGCACATCACATACTCTCAGTTCCAGAAAACTCCATGATAGGTTCACCTCAGGGTCACCTTAACTCAGAAACGACTTGATAGCACACAACAAAAACAACAACCCTGTCACTGCAGCTGGAAAAATGGAGAGCAGGTTATTCACAGTTTGCTCTCTGGAGGAGAGGGGAGAACATCCACACAACAATGTGTGATGCCCTTCCTGCAACTCCCAACCTCATATTCATTTGATGGCATTTCAAAAGGCTCATACAAATTCCCTTCAGTGTCAGCATATAGCAGAGCCAGGGAACAGCTTGGCCTCAGATGTGTTTGACCAACTATCAGAAGCACAAGTCAACACAGCCAATGCATACCCCCCAGTTCTCTTGATTTGTCAGGGACAAACTCAAATTAATTCTTTGTTGTCCCGCTTTTTCAGCTGCTTTTAAAATCTCCCAATTTCTCTCTCCTCTTCCCACTTTCTCCCTTTGTCCTTAGCTTATTTCAGTTACTGCAAATTGAGTTCAAAGTGTAAAAGTCATTTGCACTCAACTCAGCAGGGGGAGTGGAGAGGACGGGGCATTCTCTTGCTTAGGCAAAGGCAAACTTCTGCAGCCTGTCCTAGTTTATCTGTTTTTCCTGATTTATGACTTTTGCCATCTTGATCCCACTCTGATATTGCTTGGTCACACATGTCCTGGTTTTCATCTGTGAAATGTTGGAGGATATGCCAATGGTAAGGAAGGGAGTAATGAAGTTGTCCTCCAAAACATATGGAGGACCAAAGATTCCCCAGACCTGTGTCCTTTTGTGACTCAGAAAAGGTGACCACAGGATGTAATATAGAGCCAGACGGAGACACTTCCACAAATAAGTTTCATCCAGAAGCCTGATAGGAAAGGAGTAATATCAGGCTGAACAGCATGCGGCAACTAAAGGAACAATAGAAATAGTAGCTGATCACCCACTTCTGAACCACACCATCCAGAAAATGGATCTGCATTCTTGTGCACCAAAGAAACAATGTGAGTTTGTGCATCCCTAAGAGACTGTTCCATTTCTAGGAAAAGACTTTATGCAACTTACACATGTAAAGGTCTTTTGCTGCCTCATTAACATAGTTGGCACCCAGTTTGACTTGGAACAACTTGAATTGTTTTTGGTGCTGTTTGCCAGCTCAACTAAGTGCCCCCTGACAACCATAAAAGAACACAGATAACAACTGTAAATGTCCTAGTGAAGTGACCTTGTTTTTCTCAGGACAAGGGGCCGCTAAAGGCAAGTATGTCAGATCTGCAAAACTCTGTTAGCATTTGTGTTTTCTGATAAACATTTGCCTGCTTTATCTACATACAGTGACATAACCCACACACATACTTATATTAGCATCATAAAATGCCCCAGCAATGTTTTAGTAGTAACAATAAAGTTTGCCAAGAAAAATTAAAGTGATATGGCTTGCTGGATAACGATCATGGAAACTGGCCAAGAAGTTAAGTACTGGGGGTCATAAAAGGTCTCTCTGGGAAATAGAATATTAGCCTGTAGCAGAATCCCAAAATGGGAAGAAATAGAGTTTGGGAACAATTTTTTTATTACTATAACTTCCAAAATTCCCCCGGCCACCATGGCCAATTGCCTGTATGCTAGATGTGGAATTATGGGGGTTATAGAACAACAACTTTTCCACACTCTACAAAGTAGAATGAAGAAATATAGCCATGACCACCCCTAGAATAAAATTAACTGCTACTTCCCCTTTCATGTGGTGTCAGAGCTATACTCTACCCTCTTCTCTACCAATATGATGAGACCCTGCCCACAGTAAGCGTCTCAGGCTGCTCTAAGGAATAGACAAGTCCAATGAAGTCTCATGTCTCAGCAAGATGGCTGCCTCACCTTCATCCAAGGAAGTGGAATTGAGTAAACCCATTGTTGTTGTTAACCATTCTCAAGTTGACTCAGGGCCTGGGCTTCTTTGATTGAGTCTACCTACCTGTAATGCAGTCCTCCTCTTTTTTTGCTGCCTTCCACCTTGTCAAGCATTATTATCTTTTCTGTTGAGTCACGCCTTCTCATGATATGGGCAAAGTTCAACAGCCTTAGTTTAGACTTCTTGGCTTCTAGGGAGAGTTCAGGCTTGATTTGCTCTAGGACCCAGGACATCCACAGAACCTCCCCAGCACCACATTTCAAAAAGTTGATTTTCTTTCCATCAGCTTTCTTCATTGTCCAGCTTTCACATCCATACACAGAAATTGGAAATAAGATGGCATGGACATTCTTAACAGTGGCCCTTTTCGCATGGCATTCACCATGCAAAAGGGCCTCTGGAGCATCACGCAATTGCAAGGAGCTGTCCACATGACGTCCTCGCAATTGCACGATGCTGCTGGGGCCAGCAGGGGCCAACCTCACACTATTTCATTTTCAGCTTGTAGCCGAAAATGGTGCATGATCGTGCATCTTTCCAGGGCCCCACGCGCACTTACCCAGGCTGCACTGCAGAAGGAAGAGGAGGAGCCCTCATGCTGCCTGCTCACTAGCAGGCAGCAGCTGCGGAGGCGAAGCAGCGTGGATGTGAGAGCTTCTTGCAAGAGGCTGCTCGCGCGATCCTCATGCCCCAGTGCCACAAAAAGGTAAGTTGCAGAAAGGGCCTTTAGTATTCAATGATGTATCTTTACATTTCAAGATCTTCTCTAGTTCTTTCCCAGCTGTCCTTCTAAGTCTCAGAAATCTACTTGATTTCTTTGTTGAGCATCAGATGATGTTTATGTATACAGTCACTTTTGGGGTTGCTTGAAGAAAATGTTTGTGATGACAAACTGTTGGCTTTGCAAAATTGTCACTTTTCTGCTTCATTCTTGACCCTACACCAAATTTTCCTACAATCTTTGATTCTGCTGTTTCCTACTTTTGCATTCCAATCATCTATGATTAACAAGAAATCTTGTTTTGATATGATTGATTTCCTTCTGAATTCCAGCATAGAATCTTTCAATTTCCTCTTCTATAGTTGGAGCATTAACTTGGATTATAGTTATACCAATGGCTTTTCCCTAAAGTCTTATTGCTATTATTCAGTCAGATTTTGCATTATATCCTTTGACTGCTTTTTCTACATCTCTCCTCACTATTAATGTCACCCCATTGCTTCTTAGATTTTCATTTTCTGAATAAAACTCTATGTAGTTATCTGACTCAAAATTCCCCATTCTTCTCCACTTTAGCTCTCTCACCCCAAGTATTGCAATGTTTATAGGTTCCATTTCTTATTTTGCTTCCTCTGATTCATGTGATAACTGAAGCTCCTGTCAGAGCTGCTGATGATGAGCAGCAGCTGTTGGTCCCTGTTGCCTCAGGGTGGAGATGATGAGCAGCAGCTGTTTGTCCCTGTGGCTCTGGCTGGAGATGAGTCCTGCAGCTCAAGCGCTCCCCCTGCTGCCATGGACCAAGCAGGCTCAGACATTCCTCTGCCTGCCCCTTGAGGGCAACAGGGATTCAGCTGTGATCCTGAGGATGCCCTGGAGCCTGCGTCAATCAGCCCACAAACAAGGCCGAGACTCAAGAGAGCTGAGCAAAGGGAGGCTTCCTTGATTAAGTTCAAGAAGTGGTGACCGGCCACACCTGTGCCTGGGCTATATAACTGCCTGCCTGGAAGTTTCCCCTTGCTTGTGGCAAACTTTCTACAAGCCCTCTCCTTGCCTGTTTCTAGCACCTGGTACCTTGGATTGATCTCTTGGCTTCTGTCCCCTGGATTTTGGACTCTGACTATGGCTTTTGCTTGTCACTCAGGCTTAGGTAAATGGACTCCCTATGAGTAATTGCTTGCTTTGACTCCTCCTGGTGGGACTCTGCTCTCTCTTCCTCTCTGTTCTCCGGGCTGGCTCGCTGCCTGGGTCTCTGACCTTGACAGTCTGTGTTTATCACATTCTATGTTCTTACATGTGTTGTGCACCTTCAGACTTTCATTTTGTTTCTGAGCGGTCAACAGCTGAACAAACATCCTTTTGGCTTGAGTAGAGTTGCATTATTATTATAGTTGTCCTCTATAACTATATATGGAGGACTATATTATTATAGTTGTCCTCTGCTATACTCCATAGGCTGTTGAGTCCCATTTCACCTGGGAGTCTCATCTTCTGGCACCATTTCTTATTTTATTTTGTATCAGCTTATCATGGGTTTTTCATGGTAAAAGACTTTCAAAAAGGGTTTACTGTGCCTCCTTCTGTGCAGTACCAACAAGTGTTAGCTATGGGGCCACTGGGGTTGTCTCTGAGAGATCCTCCACCAGGGTGACCCCTCACCATTGCTACTGCTGCCCAATAGTTGTTTGGCATGTTCCTCAGCAAAAACCTTTCTAACAGGGGAGACCCTTCCAGCAGCCCTGGTAGGATTCAATACCACCACCACAGAAAGGTAGTGCCATTGTTAGGGGATAGGCCCGTGCTCCTCCCAAATTTCCATACAATATAGGAATGAGTGAGAATTTTAATTACACTATTGATAAGAATTTCAGTCTACTGTCAATAAGATTCCAAAGAGCAACACATTTGGGGGGGGGGGACCCTGATGTAGGATAAAAGAAAACTGACAAGATTTGTCCATCCATTTCAAGTGTGAAGCCTGGACTGCGAATGTGCTGCTTCAAAGTCTGGCATTTTATCCCCGCATATTTGGCCATGTCAGTGCTGAATTAGGGTTGCCCCTTGCTTTGGTTTCCTAAGAGATTTCCCACCTATAACATCCTCATGGCAGGCAAGTACAACCTGACTCTCCATGCCAGGAATAGCCCATACTTGTTGAATTTGGGGCCCTGAATAAGGAAGGCTTGTTAGAGTTCCCTTTTGAAGAATTTTCCAAGGTGCACAAGTTTAATACATCAGTGGACTTCTGAACTCATTTTATTGCTGACAATGTTTAAATTGATTTTAGCATACTCACCATTCTGAAATCATTAAACAGAGGGTGTGATATACAGGTATACCTCAGTCAATGAAGGATGTGTTCCTTGATGTTACTTCTTTAACAGAAACTTTGGCACCAGAGGCAGAAATAACATACAAAGCTGAAACACAAGAAATGAAGGGCAGTTCAACATGTTTCAGCAAACTTTGTATGAAAAATAACAATATGCATGTATGAAATGCAGCAAGACTTTCATATGAAGAAAAAAGAAAGCATCTCCTAGAGACCACTTGAAATCCTCTCAAAATGCATCTGGGGATTTTTCTTTTCTTTCACCAGCCTCCACTCTTTCTATGATTTCCATATAAAGCTATACTATTTTAACAAGCTGGGGTGAGGCAGGCTAATTTCATTCTCTTTTTGGCCTGTTTTGCTATTCACACACTCAGTTAGGGCATCTCAAGGCAGCTGCTGTTTACCTTGCCTTTTGTAAGCAGGTACCCAGAGTTACAGTAGGATCAGATAGAGCAGAATGCTATTTTTTCTGGGCTTAAGTTTTATTGCACTCTTTACTGCAGACAAGCTGCCATAACCCAGCAACGGAAGTCTCTGGGCCTTTCTGCACTACACTGTTATACTGCTCTTATTCCGCTTTCAACATCATATGGAATCCTGGGACTTGCAGTTTAGGGAGGCACCTTTAGAATTCTCAGCCAGAGAAATCTTTGGCCTCAGTAAACTACAAACCCCAGAATTCCACAGGCTGTTGAAAGTGGAATAATAGCACTATAACAGTGTAGTGTGGAAAGACCCTCTGTTTATCCAGCCCTCCTTCAGCATCCTTCCAGAGCCAATGCTGTTTTAAAAACTTGCAGCTAGACAGATGACAAGGTGGAGAAGGTAAGGGCTGGGCAAGCATTTTAAAAGACTTTGTAAAAAGAGCCTTTTCTGTCAAAGTTTTTTTTAACTTGGTATGCCTGTAAATATTTTCATAAATAAATTAATAGGCTTCTTCAGGACAGAAAGAACTTCCAGTTTAACAAATCTGAATGTGAGAAAAAGCAGAACTGACAGGTATAATCTTGACTACATGAAGCTAAAGATTGGTGGATGCCAATAGAGGCAATAGAGGCATTTCCTTCCCTCTTGGGGATCATCTTTCAGTTGTCTTAGGTAAGGCAATAATTTCTGTACTGCCTTACTAGTGATATTTAAGCCACACACACCCTGCCTTGCTATCATGCTGGAGAGACCAATGTTATCTAGCTACATACATAGCAACATCTCTGCTATAAATATTTATAATCAATGCTTCCATTCCAACATGGAGGATAATTACCAGACTTAGGCCCTTTTCGCATGGCATTTGCCATATGAAAGGGCCTCTGGAGCATCACACAATTGAAAGGAGCAGTCCACATGACGTCCTCGCAATTGCATGACGCTGCCAGGACCGGCAGGTACCGATCACACACTATTTCATTTTTGGCTTGTAGCCGAAAATGGTGCACGATCACGCATTGCTCCAGGGCCCCGCGTGAACTTACCATGCATGCGGAACCTCCAGAGCCACAGCACTCGTGCTTCCTGCCCCAGCACAGCCTGGGAAAATCCCAGGCTGCACTGTGGAAGGAAGAGGAGGAGCCCTCACGCTGCCTGCTCACTAGCAGGCAGCGGCTGTGGAGGCGAAGCAGCGGGGACGTGAGAGCCTCTTGCAAGAGGCTGCTCGCATGATCCCCATGCCTCAGCGCCACGAAAAGGTAAGGTGCGGAAAGGGCCTTACATAAGATATGGATCACAGGAGTTAACTTCCAATTGGTAAATGCAGTTGCAAGCATGTTAAATTACCTGAGTGAACAACACACAACAAACAAATGTAAAGCATTAGACAGGCAAAAAAATAAAATAAAAAATAAAGTGTAATTGTAAGAATCTAAACCAAACATTTTGCATGCACAAATGCTTTGTTGTTACAAGCTGAACTTGAGACTGAAAGTTAAATCTACAATGATTAGGCTGCAAAGTATTGTGTTAAAGAAGATGAAGAAGGGGGAGGGGAGGGGAGGGGAGGGGGGACGGCAGAAATTTCCTTGAAAATTCTGTAACAGATGGTTTTCTCGGGACACTGTGCATTATGTAACTTGCCTTACCACCTTTTGCCCCCCCCCCCCGGCTTCTGTACCTTACAACAGCAGCCTGTCATTGAGAAATATTCTGTGTGATTTGTTTTTTCCCTGACTTGGTGATAATACAAGGAAAATCTTTACTTGCTGTCTGTATGAGGCTGCTGTTGCTCCATATAGGAACACAGCCAGGAAGAAAGCAAGCACCAGACCTAATTATTAATAACCCCTCCCCTACAGGAATTTTACCTCATGCGAATACTAGACAGAATGTCTGAAATTCATGGTTTGGTGTTGTGTAGCTAGTTTGAAACTTAAAGCTCGTGGCAACTGTTTTCACTTTGGTGAGCTCCCACTGTATAGATTCAATATAACTTCTATATGTAACACCCAGGATAAGATTAAGACATGCTAAAGCTCTACATTACTTCAAATTTCAGGTTCTACAGGATCATCAAAAATGTGCATTGTTCTAACAGATCTTTGGTGAGCCTTTGTGGAGGATTTTAGAGACCTTAATAATTTGAGGCTGCAAATTGCAGCTTACTTTGCTGGTATATAAATCCAGCTGTGGCAATATCTGTGACAATTAGGAGTCTCTTGGGTCTACACTGAAACAGGAATGGTGTGTTGTTCTTTCAGCAGAGGTTGGGAGAGGGAAAAAATTGGGCTACAGGAGTTAGAATCCAAGGAGATTGTTACCCGAAAACATAGGTGCCACAAGGGCCACTCCGTGATGCCAGTACCTCCTTGCAAAAGTGGGGAATGAATTAGCTTGAAGTTTAGGAGGCTTGCAAGAGGGGGGCAACTTAGTGAGATGTTTCCTACCAACATTTACGGGCTCCTGCAGGAATAGAATCAGCCAGAGAGTAAAATGTAAGCTAAAATGTGTTTTTATTGAAATAAATTCATTCACACATGCAACAGTTCAAGCACGCACACAATCACACAAGGACTAGCTGAAGAGGAGGGAGGAAAGTGGGTAGAGACTGTGGGGGATTCAGGCAATAATGTCCAGAGAGAAGCAGAGAAAAATGGCAGTGTGGCTTAGATAAAGAACCTAAGGACAGTTCTCGGCCAGGAATTGGACAGACAGAGTGGTGTTGGATCAGTGAGAGACTGCAAAGGTCTGCCTGAAATGGGGACCTAATATACCCAAAAAGTAGCCTGAGGGCTGGACTGATGCTTGCAGAACTGAGGACTGAGATGCAGAACAATGGGAGTTGCAATCCATAAAATGAACTATCAGTTAGCTAATGTTCACAGTGCTTAGGTGACAAAAACGTAATGGGTGTTGTCATAGCTGTCTATTGTGGGTACTATGGGAAAAGAGGAAGAAGTCCAGGTGCACAGGGAATGGGTTTGAGTCACTCAGCGTCCTGGTGGGCTTCTAGCCTTTGTGTTCTGTGGGAAAACTCCAGCTTCTACTTAAGCTTATTATCCACAGGAACAGTGTCTGTTTGCCTGACAAATGACCTTGTCTTACCTGGAGGGTGTCTTAGGTTGACTTGCCTTTCTTTCTCACATTCACAGTCAGAATTCTCCCTTGGTCAGGTTGACCTCCCAGTCACCTTCAGGTTTGATTTTGATATCAATGCCAATTAATGTGCTTGCCAATTAAAACTGATGCCAATTAGATATGGTGCCCATCCAAACCATATCATTACTGGTAGCTAGAAGTGGGTCCTAACAAGGTTCTGGTTTTTGTAGTAAAAATAACTTTTCCAAAGTCCACCTTTTAGGAGGGTATGCTATGAGGCATTACAGGTTAATGGAGCAAAGATGGTGATATATTCACTTTACACACAACAGCAGACCATAGTCTCAACTGGAGAGGGCTTCCGTACCTTTAATGATTGTATAGAAGATGGAATTTCAGAAGGTATTGCTTGTCATGCAACCAGGTATAAGCAACAAGCAACACCTGCTGAAATTAACTCTTCTACACAACCATTAAAGAAAGGTACAGGAGCCCTCTCCAGTTTTCACTCTGACAACCCTAGAGCACACTCAATGAATCAACAGCATTTGATAAGTCTACACCTATGTACAATTGATTCAATTTGTATATTCTACTTGAGACTAACAACTAGATTTATGTTATCGTATTCCCTTCGTGTTTCGTGAGCCTCATGCAGCCTAGAATGAAACAACACAGTAAGGTTCAGAAATTCATTCTTTTTGTGTGCTCTTAAAGGTTGTGTGGTTTGAAACTGCTCCCCCACCCCTTCATCACAGTATCCTTTTTCCTTGCTTCATTTTGCTGTCACTTGTCAGTACGGTGCTCATTTTTCATAAAAGATCCAAATTGTACCTTTTTTCTGAGTACAGTTTGCAAAGGGAAAAATATTTCCGTCCTCATTGGGCAAGGACATTTAGGTACTCAGAGAAGAGGAAATGAAGAGCAATTTGGAAGACTCCCGGTAGTTATCTGCTGTCAGTTGACATAAAACAGAAGTCACATGAACCATGCTAGAGGGCTGATGAAGCAAAGCCTGGAGCCCTTGGGCATTTTTTCTCTCTCTTCAGAAGCCAGTAGCCCTGCAAACCGTGCATGGCCAAACCCCAGAAGCATTTTTTAAGGCAACATATGACTAACCCAAGAAAAGAGGATACCAGTAAATAAATAAATAAATGTATGTTGCAATGAATGATTCACTGCTGAACTCATTGGTGCTTTACACCTCACTGACATAATGAGCACAGATAGGTTCTGGGCAGGAAAACCATCATAAACATCAATTCCCAGGTGAGGAAAATGTTCTTAACTGGATTGCAAGCCACATCATTTTCTTTTAAGGCTTCTCATGAAAAGTCAGGGGTCTGACTTAGAAACATGTTAGGGTCATGGGAAATCTGGGAGGATACAATACGAAATGGCCTGCTACCATTCGAAATGAAGGCATTTAACCTTCCAATATGCTCATTATGTAGTACTAGCCCCAGAGGACCCTGAGCTCTTCAAAGAAGTGGGATATTTTAGGTATCAAACTACTATTTTTGAATGCCCGTTCTTTTTCTTTTCTTTCTTTTTTTTAAAAAAACTCTGTCCCACTTAGCTCTGCACAGCTGGAGTGCCGTCTGATTTTACAAGCAGAATTCTGGCAGTATCATATAATGAACCCCAAGAGCATTTCCTAAAACCAGCAAGAGCAATTGCTAAAACTGATTTTCTGTAATATGTGCAGGATATAGGATAGATTTTTCATAGTTACTCAAGGTGAAATATTTGAACCAGACCACACTGGTTGCTCCTGACCTGGCAGTTCTTTGGCTGTAATCCTGTCTGGCTGTATAGGGAAACTTTAGATCTCCACTCAGATGTGTTGGCCTACAATTCCCATCAATCTAACCAGCATGGGTTATGGTAAGGGACTGTGAGAGTTGTAGTTTAAAGCACGTGGAGGCTCTAAAGTTGTCTGCCTCTGCCCTATGTCGTCCATTTACCTGCAGGAAACATAATGAGCTACCTGGTTCAGCCCTTGTCAAGAGCCATCAAACTGGGCACCTTCAGCAATAGATATCTGTCCTGTATGGTGACCTACCAAATCTGTGGTTTGGAACTTCTCCTGGGGAAGTCAATTATTCTCAGATTTAGGAATGGGCCCACCCAACCTGACCACTGTCACTCTCTGGACAAGGAAGCTATAAAGACATTTTCCTTTGGGCTGAGAGTTTGCCTAAGCAACCATGGTTTTCTCTGTGTTCCTTGGCGGTAGTTCTTGGCTCTGTGCCTTGGCTTTCTTTCATTCCCCACTGGCACTACTCAGCCTCCTATGGCTCACCCTTGAGAGCTTTCTCCTTTACTCTTTCCCATGACTACCAACCTCAATGTCCTAAGAATAATTGCATAATTTGACCAAGAGTAAAACACAAACTTACTTTCAATTTCCTCAGTATGCCTGCTGTCTACCTGCTCAGATTAGTTTAAATCATACTCAAAATAAAGCTTAACATGGATAGTAATGGACAGATTTATAGTAGATAGTAGTGGATAGATAGTAATGGATAGATGTGCCCACCCAAACAAAGGACTGTTTAGCTCTTTTAAGTCCAGCTTTGAGGTCTTGTATATTCAGCTATGTTTGTGCTACTGAATTGGGGTTGCCATTTTTCTTTTTTTAGAGAGAATCCTAATCTTTAAAATCCATGTGGCAGCCAGGTGCAACTGTCTCTCATTCTCCCTATGTTGAGAATAGCTGTACCAATTTGATTCAGCCAGCAAAGATGGATGAGGATATAATTTGTTTTGTTTTGAGGAGAATGTATAAAGAGGGGGGAAATGCAAGATTAAAAGAATGCAAGATTAAAAATAAAGGTAAATGTGGAAGAACACAGAAATTATTTTTCCATCTTTTCTAGTGAAATATGGTTTATCTAAAACACTTATTGTTGTTTTAAGCATTTTACCGATGTGTGTCTCACTTCTTAACCCAGTAAGTAATGGGCCATTTACTAGAAAAACACCCTAAAAGCTTTACAAGCAGCTGCTCTTCACTCATGCCTTGTGCTGAACTCTGGTTTCAAAGAGATTCCACCACGCTCAGGTCTTTGCCATGCCAGTGAAAGCCATGCCTTGCCATTTCTACAGGAGACTGATCCTCTTGAGATTTGATAATACAATCCATCATGAGGAAAAATTAAAGCCAGGCACAGACTACTCTAATCAGGTCTACATACACTTTTCTTGCTTACTGATGTAGATAAAGAGAAAGACATCTGCCCAAGATCCAAAAGAACCTCTCACAGCCAGAGGGTACAATACTAAACCTGAAGACTTAGTCTAAAGTTCTTTCACTAGGACTTTTAGTATCAAAGTAATACACCTCTTCTCACCTCTTACATACATAGACTAAACAGTAAACTTTCTCTTGACTGACATGGATTGGAAGTAAGGAAGCTCAGTGTTTGATGTCTCCAGTTCACAGGGTAAATTCCTACTAAGGATGGAAAGAATATTCAAAAACATATTTTTTAAAAAAATGGTCAAAAATGTGTTTCTTGAGTGTTAGGTCAATGAAAAGGAGAAACCTGGACTGACAAGAATATTTACAATTTGGTGCTTATTCTGTGCAAAATTCACCCATGGCTTGTGTGTGTGTGCGTGTGTGTATGCAGGAAAAAAAAATCTTTTTTGTGCAGAAAGTAATATTTCCACACAGAATATGCTGTTTTCTATGCAAAAATCCCATCTGTGAACTTTGCACAAAATAAGTACTGAACAATAAGTAATCTTTAAAAACTGTGTGGTTTTCAAAGACTTTCTTGTAGTGTCAAGAAAACTGTTACTTCCTTCAAGTCAAAATAACATAATTCCAATAGACAATACCTTTGAGGAGAGGGGATGGAATTCAAGAATGAGTACAATGTAGGAGTTAGCATATCTAATTAGAACTAGGGACAGCCAGGTTCAAATCCTTTCTTAGGAATGAAGTTGACTAGACCAGTCTCTCTCAGCCTAATCTACTTCACATGGTACTTGTGAAGATTAAAAAAAAAAATGAGGTGGGAGAAACATGTGTACTTCCTTTGTTTGCCTTGGGAGGAAAATAGGATATAAATGTAATAGATACATGTGCTTCAGGGATCCCCAAACTCTTGGCAAGTGATATTCCTGCATACTAAGATGGTGCTCATGAATTCATAAATCATTTTTACTATTTTAGCCATTACCAAGGCTAACTGAACTACTTAGAATTACATAACTAAGATAAGATTCTGTGAACATACAGGCCGGCAGCATAAAAATGCTTACTATTGCGATCATCGCTAACATTTGCCCTAAACATGGATGCTGTTTTTCTTCACAATGGAGGGTGTAACCCATCATCTTCCCTATCTTACCCAATGGTTTCTGTGGGATTCATCATTTTTCTGTCTTCTTGGCTCAGTTCTCTGGTATCGGAGTAATGTGGCAGGTGGGAAGACTGGCTGAAAAGTTACAGACTGTAGCAAGGTAAGATAGAGATGGGAGTTTCAATCAGTGGGGGCTGGTGGCTTGGAACTAGTGAGGTGGTAGATTTGTGTTTTAGTTGTGAACTTTAATATAACTGACCATGGTGTGGAAACTATTTTGGTGAGAGTATTGAGTACCTTGGAAAGCTCTCTTACAATTCAGACTAAAACATGGAGCAGATTCACTATTCCCCACTGGCATGGAAGCCATCAGTTTCCATTACTTTCAGTTCTTTTTCCAGCGCGTAACAGTTTGGGTTCTGTCCCACCTGTGCTATTTTCCTGACTCCACAGGAATAATTTCATCCTAATACAAGTTTTATAGTTTCTAGTGTGAAGTTTACTTTTTTTCCTTCCTTCCTTCCTTCCTTCCTTCCTTCCTTCCTTCCTTCCTTCCTTCCTTCCTTCCTTCCTTCCTTTTTGGTTGTTAAAAAGAAACTATTATAGATTTTTGCCCTTTTCCGTTTTGTTATTGGGACATTTTTGGTAATTCTGGGACCTGAACTCCTGCTATGATGAAAAAGGAGGAACAGTTACAAGCTGTTTTCAAGTGCAGGT
This sequence comes from Cyclura pinguis, assembly GCA_030412105.1. Classification (NCBI taxonomy): domain Eukaryota; kingdom Metazoa; phylum Chordata; class Lepidosauria; order Squamata; family Iguanidae; genus Cyclura; species Cyclura pinguis. Next base: position 225,550,123 of record CM059599.1, on the reverse strand, counting down.
CCCCAATAGGGTATAATGGTCTCTAGATGGAAAGGAAAATCTGCACCCATACTTGCTGTTGAGCACTTTCTACTTGGACACAGCACTTACAGAATCCTGGTGTGTGCTCTCCCTGTACCGTAATTGACACCTTTTACAGAATAATCCTGCTTCCAAGAGAACATGGCTATGATCAGTCTGCCAATGTCTGGGTCTTTCCTGAAAAGCTGTGTGACATCATCACTGCAGTGGGAAAGGGAGCATGGTTATCTTCTCAGCGTTATTATTAACAGCAATTGTCAGATTATCCAAGGAAAGCCTGTAAAAAGAAATTACATGCAAAATTATAAATAAAATGAAAATATTAATCATGATTAAGGAAAATCACAGCTTTATACAAGCTGAGAGCTGAGTGTTCTTTCCCTTGGTTAATCCAGTTCAGAACTGGATTAATTTTTTAAAAAAATAAAAATTAATGTTCTCTTCCAATAGCATAAATATTTCATGAAGCAGATGGCATGTTATTTTGAGAGTAGGGGTGGCAATGGAGGTGAGAGATTCTAATAAGAAGAAAAATACAATGTCTTAACTATCTACTGATTCAGAGGGCTATTGAACAAAATAAACAAAAAATTGTTCTGCAGACTATTCAGATGGTCTGGATTAGAAATTAGATAATGTCAGTGAAGTTGCAGTCCTATACACATTGACCTGGAATTAAATCAGTGAGGCTTACTCTTATGTCAGTGGGATAATGAATCCATTACAGGTTTTAGTTCAAACAATAAAATGCTATCCATGGTGCTGAATGTATTTGGGGAATACTTTTCAGCACCTTGGATAACTTCAACAACAACAGCTACTACTACTACTACTACTACTACTACTACTACTACTACTACTACTAATAATAATAATAATAATAATAATAATAATAAAAACTGCCTACTTTTGAACATGCATAGGACACTCCTTATGGACTTATTTACTCTCAGATACATACAGATCAAGTTAATGGTACATACTTGATCAGACCAAAGAATGTCAGCTGGTGATGTCCATGTCAGTGTGGGGCTGAATTCACTTTGGGTTTCAATCTAAATTTCTAATGAAGTATCCATGGTGCTGAACTCTAAAAGGTGTTGTTCTTTTAAAGTTAAGACTCAAACCTGAAGGACATTCACACAAGAAACAGTTAATGTAGGACTGATAAGCTACACGGATGTAGGATACTGAAACCTCAACTGAAATCAAGGAATGAGAATACAGCAGTGACCAGTAGATCCGCCCCTTATGGAGAAGCCCCCATTTTGAGCAGTGGAGTACCACACAATTCACACACCCCTAGAATAGGCAAGTTCCTCAAGCGCCTACCCTGTATTTATTCATCACTTACTTACCTAATGCATGAAATACTTCATAATCTCTAAGTAATCTCTAGATGTTTTAGTTTTCCAAATTTATTGCCATGGCAGAACTATGTGCCAAGCCTCTGCCCCATGGGGTTGCAGTCTCTCCTAGGATAAAAGTAGCTTGGAGAATAGCAAGCCTAGAAAGATTTAAGAACTCTCCTGTGCCCCTTGTCTGCTGAAAGTTGCCCTTCTTCCAAAGCGGCTTTTCACTGTGGTGATTGTTGCTTTTTTTAAATGAAAAGATTTGCATATACTATTTAACCTCATCTAAGCAATATTCAGGAACACCTGGCAATATGACAATCTGAATTCTGAGTAATGAGTGAATTGGACTGATTGAGACTGATTTGTCCAAACTCCGGATTGGAAGAAAATTGCTTTATTCATTTCCAGAGCAAAATGGTCACAACTGAAGCACTTTGGATCCACCCAGAGATTCATGGGTAAAAAATACATGGGGAAACCTAGACAGGGCACATGTACCATGGCCATGTAAAGACAGCCCACAATGGTGTGATGCAGAGTTGTGCTTACTAACAGTGCCATCATGTCATCTGAAGCAGGAATCCCACCAGCACTCTCTGGTCATAGTGCTTGTGGAGAAGGATTTTGCAAGGATATTGAAGATGAATCAGCAATTATTTTCATTGTAATAATTGGCAAGGGGAGTATAGGAACCAGAAAAGAAATTTCCATCACTATCCCAGATCACCAAATGCCTTAAGACAAAGTGAGGGGCATGGGGAGATTTCATTGGTTTCACTGATGTCGATAAATAAAGCATGGTCTCATTCCCCACTCACCCACTCTCTACATACTTCCTAATGCTGTGTGACTGAATTTCACCTGTTGGTTTCTCTTCAAATGAACTGCTGTTTTAATATCATTGTCATGTTATCCTAGTAAAGTTTAACAGGCTTAGTTGACTGATACTCCAGGGGGCAGTGCAAGAAGAGAAGGATCTTGAGGTGAATTGTTGAGACTGAACAGTAAACAACAGCTTATAAAATTATTTGTTTTTTTGAAAAACAGCAAGATTTACAGGTGCCTAACTCAAAAACACCTAGCGTTCTGCTGACTGAATCCTTTCTTTAGGGTCTTCCAATTTTATGTGGATGTGTGAAAAAGTTTTAAACAGTTATAGTCATCTTTGCTTTTCCAGTGCAATGTGGTAGGGGGAGCTGGTGTTCTGGATTCTTGAACCTCATTTTAAATTTTGGTCCATTTTGGAAGAGATCGGGTCTAACTGGATACAGATCAAATAGGGCCCAGTTCCCCAAATTGGGGAACTTGTTCACAGCCCTACCTGGCAGACAAGTGTGAACATGAAATTCATTTCTTTAAAACAGTTTCCATGCATGTCTTTGTCACCAAACATTTAGACATTTTCCAAATTTCAGAAGCCAATAACCACATGCTAGACCTGACAAAGAGATGCATCTTAAAAACAAATTCCCTAAACCTGAAAGTCCTTTTCACCACTTTCTTCCAACTACACCCTTAAAAGAAACTCGAACTGTTTATTCACACCTTAGGTGCAAGATCCTTGTTAAGATTGCTCACAGAAATGTAATTTGCTGGTATTAGTCTTTTCACATAAGCAAATGACAGGTTTAGCATAAAGGGGAACCATTAGTAACTGCAGATTATGTATCTTCAGAAAATATACACATTTATATCTGCAATTTATGAACATGCTTTCAGTCAATGAAGAAAACAGTGTTTTGTTTCTTGTCAAGAAATACCTTAACAGGATGCAAAAACACAGCGAGGAGCTCCAGATTGAATGAAAAGTTGGTTGTTCTCATGGGAAGAGGTAAGTTTCACAGCATAGTTCAAAGTCCTATGTTAAATTTAACAGAGAATGAAGTGTAAGAAGAAAAGCGGGGAAGAAAAATTTGTTTTAATAATATTCATAGCAGTCCTTTTTAAAGGTCTCATAGCAACAGTCAAAAGTTGTCTTTCCCTGACAACTATTGTAAAAGAACTGCATTTATGCCTTTCTTTTTGTATAACTCATATACACAATTGGTTTACAGCAATACTGTTCATAGCATATCTATAGCAGAGACATTTAAAGTGAATCAGCAAGCGTGTTCCCTCCCTGAAAAAAAAGGATCATCCTAGGTTAAGTTGAGCTGTTTCATAGAAAAAAAATATGGTCAAAACTTTGAGGGAAATATGTACTAGAACATAGGTTCTAAGACACACAGGAGCAACAAATGTCTTTCAAAACTATTTCTACTATACTCAACAGACTATAAGTTTGTCTTTACACTAGGAGACTTGCTAGCATTTTCATCAAATTACAATTCCCAGAAATGTTAAACTGATCCTTGGCATAGATGCACTCTCATTGTATGTATGACCAATGGTTTCAGTCCAAAATTAGTCATGCTTAAAACAGGCACTTTGCAAGCAATGAGTGAAGAAAGTTACAAACGGAATAATAGAATAGAATAATAGAATAATAGAGTTGTAAAAGACTGCAGGAGCCATCCAGTCCAAACCCCTGCAGTCCAGGAATATACAATCAAAGCACTTCTGACAGATGGGCCAACCAACCTCTGCTTTAAAAACCTCCAAAGAAGGAGACTCCACCATATTCCAAGGCAGCATTCTCCACTGTCAAATTGCTCTTACCATCAACGATTCTTCTGAATGTTTAAGTGGATCCTCTTTTCCCAAATAGTCACCCCTCCACATTTGTTAGGGTTGGGGCACAGAACCCCCGTGTAGGCCCTCCCACACCATATTTAACACAAAAAGGTATGATCACCATATTCAACCCATTGCAGATTCCTTTGAGGCATCAGGATTCCTTCACAAGGCAGAAGTGGGTGGCTGGTGGGCCTTACTGCCACCTCCACTGCTGCCCCACACTATTTTCAATAGGGACTTAACAAGCCTCGTTGACAGTTTCTCAGTCTCACAATGCCTGCAGTCCCTATTAAAAATGGCATAGGGAGGCAGCAGAGGTGACAGCAAATAATCTGTTAATAATCAAATCCGCAAAAGTGAAACCTGCAACTGACTATAGTTTGAATCCATTGTGTCATGTCCTAGTCTCTGGAGCAGCAGCAAACAAGCTTGCTGCATTTTCAACATGACATCCCTTTAAATATTTAAACATGACTATCATGTCACCTCTTAACCTTCTCTTCTCCATGCTAAACATACCCAGCTTCCTAAGCCATTCCTCATAGGGAATGGTTTCCAGGCCATTTATCATTTTGGTTGCCCTCCTCAGATGTTTCAGCTTATCAGTATCCTTGAATTGTGGTGCCCTGCACCAGACACAGTACTCCAGGTGGGGTCTAACCAAAGCAGAATAGATTGGTACTACTATTCTCTCAACCTAGACACTATACTCTGATTGATGCAACCTATAAAGTCATTGGCTTTTTTAACTGCCACATCACATTGTTGACTCATGTTCAACTTATGGTCTACTAAGACTCCTAGATACTTTTCACATATACTGTGGTCAAACTGGGTGTCACTCATCCTATATGTGTGCATTTCATTTTTTTCTGCCCAAGTGTAGTACCTTACATTTCTCTCTGTTGAAATTCATTTTGTTAGTTTTGGCCTAGCTCTCTAATCTGTTAAGGTCTTTTTGAATGTTGATACTGTCCTCTAGGGTATTAATTACTCTTCTTACTTTGATGTAATTTGCAAATTTGGTAAGCGTGCCCTCTATTCCATTATCCAGGTCATTGATAAAGATGAACAGAGCCCATGACAAAGCCCTGTGGCACCCCAGGAGGCACTTCTCTCCAGGATGAAGAGCAGCCATTGGTTAGCATTCTTTGGTTTTGATTGATCAACCAATTACAGATCCACCTAACAATAGTCTAGCTCACATTTTACTAGCTTGTTTGCAAGAATATCATGAGGATCTTGTCAAAGGCCTCACTGAAATCAAGATATGCTACATCTACAGCATTCCCTTCATCTACCAAGCTAGTAACTTGATAGTGTGGCATGGCTTGTTTTTGAGAAACCCATATTGACTTTTAGTGATCATAGCATTCCTTTCTAAATGCTTATAGACTATCTAATGACCTGCTCTAGAATCTTCCTGGCATTGATGTCAGGCTGACTGGGTGGTAATTTTTGGATCCTCTTTTTTACCTTTTTGAGGAAGAGGACAAAGTTTGCCCTCCTTCAGTCTGCTGGGACTTCACCTGTTCTCCAGGAATTTTCAGAGATTACTGCTAGTGGTTTTCAGATTACTTTTGCCAGTTTTTTCAATACTCTTGGATGTAGTTCATCTGGCCTCGGAGACTTGAATTCGTTTAGAATTGCCTGGTATTCCTGTACTACCTCTTTACCTATTCTGTGCTGCATTTCCACTACTGCATCATCTGCTCCTTTTTCCTCAGGCTGAGCATTGTTTTCCTTTTTGGAGAAGACTAAGGCAAAGAAAAGAGAGAGTGAGCAACTGGGCTGAACAACCTTGAAGCTCAAGGGCTGAACCTTTCAAAATCTCCATCCATCATGCCCAAGTCTCCCTTCTCAGGTTAATGAAACATAGGTGAGGCAGGATCTTCTCCTCCTCCCCCAACGTTTAGGCCCCAAGCCATTTCATTCCCTCAGTCTGCCAGCACTACCTACACAACTTGTACATTTTTCTCTCCAGTTTCAATGGTGGCCAGAGGACAAACACACATACGCACATGGCCCCAGCACTTAGGAGCTTGCTTAGCGTGAGACAGTTATTTCAATGTTCCCAAGAAAGGAAGGTTTACCAAAGAATCTGACCTGCAGTTTTTACTGGCTTAGTTTTTTCACCCAGTGTATCCAGTGATAGAGAGTATAAAAAACAAAATTATAGGCAGAACATCCGTGTGATTCCATCCCCCCTCCATGTGGATTTTAATTGTTTCCTTTATCTCATGAGGTGCTCTGGGGACAGTCTGAAGCAATATAGCTGTTGAGACATGATAGATGTTTTTTGTATTCTTACCAAGTGCTGTTTAGTTATCTTCAACACTTTTGATGAATTGAGTTAGACAGATTACTGATTCTGAGTAGGCTGAGGGCAGGCTTTTCTGGACAAGAAAATAGCTACAATGTGTACCACCGCTATTATATTATGAGAAGAAACTACACCAGAATATTGAATCCTCATGGCTATTTTTGAGAGATCACCAATACTTTCCAAGAGGAAAGGCTGAAGGCTTTCATCTACCTTTTCAGATGATGATAATGATGATGATGTTACTAGTAATAATAATTATAATACCTATTCCTTAGATATTCAGAAACATCTGAACATAAAACTAATTCTTTTTCTTACTCTGTCTTAAAAGATTTACAAAACCAAACAACAAATTGTAAAATGTGTTGTTGTTGTTGCTGCTGTGTGTCTTCAAGTCATTTCTGAGTTAGGGTGACCCTAAGGCCACTCTATCATGGTTTTTCTTCTGGGACTGAGAGTGAGCGATGTACCCAAAATCACCTAGTGGGTTTCCATGGCCAAGCGGGAAATCAAACTTGATCTCTAGGGTTGTAGTCAAACACTCAAACCACTACACAACACTAGCTCTCTGTAAAATGTACTATACTCAGAACTGTAAACTTTAAATGTTTATATTCTAAAGACAACTACAGCTAAAGATTTGCTAAGTCCTAACACTGTATCTTAAGCTGGGTTTAGAATGTTAACTGAAGGGATAACTAACTTACAGTTCATTATTAGTGCTTGTGTCAACATTGCTTTATCAAAACAGCCAGAGTCTGAAAATTAGTCTTATATTGCCCTGTCCAACCCGTGAAATTTTATGCCCCCAAAACTTCTTAGTCCACCATTATGGACACAACAGTTGTTTATTTGGGAGTTATGGTTCATTTCAGTGAAAAGGGAAACTTTATGTGCATTTTCCTTTGTATGCATAAAACTGACTCATTAAAATTAATTTTAAAAATTGTGTTTGAAGAAAATCTATGCATGCTCATTTCAGTCCTTGTGATGAGAGGGAAACAATCCTATTAGAGTGCTACTACATACATATTTAGTGATCCTGTGTGTCCAGCATGGGACTTGTGTGGCACTCCAGATGTTGGTGAACTGCAGCTCCCCTCATTCCTTAGTCCTGGTTGTACTGACTAGGGCTGCTAGGAGCTGCAGTCTGACTACATTGCTGTATTTAGGTAGGTGCATTCCGTCTTACTCCAATCTAGTGAAGGGAACTCAAGAAGAGAAACAAGCTTCCACATGTGGATTGTCCTTCTGACTGAACTCCCAGCAACATATGTTAAGGAGTGCTGAAGAGACCATGGATTTATGTGAATGTTTTCATCTGGCATGTAGATGCTCATGTATGCTCTGTGCACTTCATTCAGAACATGGCTATGCCTTCTTTATTTACCTGTTTGACCAATGAAGCCACCAGGTAACTTTTCCTTATACCACTCTGTATGAATGCCTCCACTTTTCCAATTAAAATAACTTTATTGGCAAATGATAATGACTGCTGCTCATGATCAAAATTACAAAGAATTTTGTGACTAAGAATGTTGTCAAGTGGTATAGCCATTACCCAGCCACCTTGTAAAATGATGCTGATGTAATTTTCTGGTTTATATCATCCATGCTGTTTTTGGAGCAGATCTTTTCATGAGAAATTCCTGAGAAGTGATGTGACTATAAATGTTGATCTATAAAAGGTACAAATATCATTGGAAAATGATTAATAAGCTTCGAAGTAAAAACTTATAACTATTCAATTTTCAAAGTCCAGTGAAGAATTCAGTTTAATTAATTGGCTTAGATTACTTCAAATTCTGTAAACTTAAGCCATTCAAGTACCTTGATTAATTCCTTACAAACCATGCCAAATCACGTTAAATTCTGACTCTCTTTAAACCTAATGAACAAGGTTGAATTAAAACACCATCAAAACAGATATCTGTTTCCAGCTATGTTCTTTCAGATTTCTCAGATACCAGCTTTTCCCATGGCAAATTTTTAGCCACATTTCCCAAACTGTGAAAGGCTGTCCCCAGTGTCATGGACCTAGAAGCTTCAAAATGACAGGTTACCTCTTTTACAAATTGGAAGTTAGATAGTCAAATTAGCAAACTATAGCGACAAACTATATACCCTGACTCCAGGCTACAGGAACAAAAATAATGGCCTATCTGTCATGTAGATACAGCTAAGGAGTTCCTGAGCATTCCTGGGCGAAGTGCCCACATTGGGTTTGTGTAGCATAAATCTTCACATACACATCAAACAGCAACATTGTGCAACTGAACCAAGAAACCCAAAGTGCAACTGAATTTGTAATCCATGGCCATGAGCACTCATGTGTCATACACATGCATGTCTCTGCATATGCATATCTATGCACAATGTGCATCCCCTGTGCAAAGGCACTGTGTGAACAAATCCACCTTCATAATCTTGAATTTATTGCAGCTGTTCCACATCAGGCAAAAGTGCCCAACTGCCATCAGCAAGGGAAACTATACGTATGTAAGATAGCAGCAGGCTTAAGGCCATTTCCTTGACAAATTCCTTCTGCCCTGTTGATAATGCAAGAGAAAATGCATATATTCTCAATATTTTTGCCCCAAGTGAGATTGGTGGTGTCACCAAAGGCAGATGATGTCTCCTATGCAAGAGGATAGTGAATCTACACTAGGTTTTAGTGAAAAGTTCAGTCATCCAAAGTGCTGAATCTATTTGAAGGCCAGGGATCAGCAACCTGCATAGTTCCTTCAAGCTCAGAGAAGATTCAATTCCCACTGACCTGGAAGCTATCAGCCAGAACTGGGTGTCACCCACAGAGATAGGTAATTCTTTTTAAAAGTCCCAGAGACAGCCCAATGCTTTCATTATGCCCTGTTCACTGAATTTTGCATGTGGCCCATAGTATGTTTTCTTCCATTTGCAGCCTTCCCATGCTTTCCCATCATTCCTTCCTTGTGTCACAAAATGATCTACTAAGGAGAGAAAGACAGAATATGCCTTTTGACTGGTAGTGCTAGAAGCTGTCAAGTTCGGAAGAATCCTCAGCATCCTCTGAGAATAAGGAAAGAGGCATGCTTCATTCCTTTTTCCTGGAACATCTTAATCCAGAAGAATGAATCTAAAATGGCAATGACGGAATAAAGCGCTTAGCAAACTGTATTGTTAAATTATCTTTGGTGTTGTGAAAAACAAAAAAACAAACAAAAACAAACATCCCCCCAAAAAAACTTCACAGGGGTTCATATTGGGTGGAAACTGTTAAAAACTCAAAATATCTCTGATTTTTCAATGCAGAAACTCTTCAGAACCGGAAACATCATAAACTCTGATTTGTCCCACTTTGGCATTCAGGTGCCAGCCTCTTCAGACATTTGGGGCAAAAGGGAAAATGTTTGGATTTATAGACTAAAAATGTTAACACCACATGGCCTCAACTTAGAGGATAATACCAATATCCACTTAGAATATTGGTAACATAGGCCATTTCTGTATGGGGCGAGGGAATCGCCCTGCGCCGCTACCTACTGGATCTTCTGGCTCCCCGGTCCGGTCCAGGCTGCTCTGGAGCAGTGCGTGGTCGTCAATCCGCTCTGCTCCGGCGTCCAAAATGGCCGCTTCCGTTGGTCGTGAGTCTCGACCAACCGCTGAAGCTTGCCAGCCTAAAGCCCGCCCTCGGCAGATCGCAGGCTCGCATTGGTGCAAGCCTGCGAATCTGCACAAGGGAGCAGGCTTGCAGTGGCGCACTCCATGCTTTTGAAAGTCCGGAAAAATCAGGTCTTTCAAACGCACGCTGGAGGACCACTTGGGATCGTTCCGGAGCGGACTGAGGCGCGGATCTACAGTAAGTAGTCCAGACCCAGTCCGCTCCAAGGTGCAGACATGCTCCATGGAGGATGCACTGCACCGTTTTTATTACCCTGTGTGGAAATGGCCATAGTATGCCACCTAGTATGCAGCCCAGTTTCATTTTGGTAACTGAGGAAGGAAGAAGCTGAAATGTTTTGCTCTGGATATGTATTTTTTTAAGTTCTGTTTGTCGTTCACTTCAATATATACATATACAAGTATATGTATATATATTGAAGTGTGTGCGCGCACACACACACACACACACACACACAGTGATTATCTGCATCCTTCTTGGATCCAGGACATCCGTATGTATATATGTATGTGTGTGTATGGCAGCTAACTATCATCTTTGTGTATATACATACATACAAACACACACACACAGGGGAGCATATTGTTATGGACAATTTACACCTGAAACTCTAACATTTTTATCTTTGTAGAGGAAGAAATTCACCACCTCCCTCATGGAAGAAGAAAACCCTACACAGGAATCATTCTTCCTCTTCCATGGCAATTTAGTGGCTGGTGTAGAGTGGACACTATCAGAGAATGTTTGGCTACATCCCTATAATCAGGTGAAAAATGAAAAGCCAACTTCCTGGATGTCTTGGGAGTCCTCCACTGATCCTGAAGGATGATGTCACTATGAACCTGGTTACAGGCACGTTGCAAGACTCTTCTCCAATGTCCCTTCCTCTCCACCAGCCACTGAATGCTGATGGAGATGGGCTCCCACAAAAGGAAGATTAGTCCTACAGAAGAAGAGAGAGCTTTATAAGACATCTCCTGATGCAGGATCACAGTCAACATCTCTCTCCTTCTCCAGAGCTAGATTTACTCTCATTTACATCTAGTTGCAGACGCAGTAATGGCTACATGCTATAGTCAAAAAAGTGGTGTAGATAATGCTAATCAGCACTCGGTAGCTTTCTTCTGCCACTGAACGTACATCTTGAAGCATCTACCAACCTTCATTTGGTGTAAAAATTATGTCATTCTGGAGGAAGTGGATCTAATAAGTGTGCTTGTAGCTACTGCTGGAATACTACAAACCTCAATGTGTTTTATGATCATGGACTTGCTGAATCTGAGATATCTGCTGAAGGATGGATGTGATACTGTCCTTGAGCCTTGAGAGTGCTCTAAATGTACAAATAATTATTTACATCACAGGGATAAGCATATACAGGAGGGAACATCAATATGGTTAGCAACCTTATACCAAGTCTTATACTGAGTCACTCCATTTGTTCATTTTGCCTAGTGTTGTCAACTGACAGTTATCTTCTAGAATTTCAGGCAGAAATTCTTCCACATCCACCTGGAGATGCCAAGTACTGAACTCATGACCTTCTGTGTGAAACACATGTGTTCTACTACCATGAACTCTCCTCATATAATGACAACTAAGACAGGCTGTCTCTAGCAGAACACATTTTCTTGTTTGTGGGTTGCAGACTTTAACTAGAAGCTCAGTCCTATGTGTGTTTGCTCAGAATGTGGTCTCACTGAGTTCACTTAAGTTCACTCCCAGATAAGAGAGTACACTGAAAGATTGGATTTGGAATAAGCTTACATGTCTGTAGCTTCTATTTGCTTGTGCTTTCAAATATACTGTCATGTTTTGAAGCTTCTTCCTAAAAATGTATCAGTTTGAAAATTACTTCCCACAGCATTCCCCATCCATAAAATAGTATACACAGAGCTTGAGAAAGTTACCTGTGAGACTACAGATCCCCAATCAGTGTAGCTGTCACAACTTACCCTCTCGAATTGGAGGAATTGAATAAAGAGAAGCTGGATTCCAAGGATTTTCTGTCTTCAGATGATGGCTCCCTCCATGAATCTGAGAAGCTTGCAGTCAAGGTAGCTGTGAGGGGCTCTCTCCTCAGCAGGACTTGAAAAACACTAAACAGTCACCCTGTCCTTTGAAGTCTGGCAAAGGAGAAGCTTCATAGGAGTTAGCATCTGTTAAAATAGGAAATGCTGACTAATCAGGTATCTGGCATCCATCTATAAATCTCACAGCAGATACTGGGAGATGAGTCTCCTCAACTGGAAGTGTTGTTGCTGCTTGTATGTTTCTTTGGATTCTTGATCCCTGAACTAGCTGTGTTTTAATAACTCCCTGTCTTACCCTTTTTGGTTTTGGTTTTCTGGACTACTGGCTTCATGTAATATCTGGATAGCTGAGACTTTGGCCTTGCTCCTCCCTCCATCTTCCATTAATTTCAATCTGTTTTTTCTGGAAGACAGTGGATACTGTGCACTGGAAGACACCAGTTTTCTGCTGGTGGAGATTCCTGATATTGTAGTCCAAAAAGTAACCTTTTCAAGCTCTGAATATATGAACTGCTGTTTTCTAAGGTTTTGGTTGTTGTTGTTTTTTGTTTGTTTTTTTGACATTTTAAAGTGAAGGATGTCCAGACAATATTTTGTTGTCTGTTTCTGACTTATGGAGACCCTAAGGCAAATCTACCACAGGATTTTCTGGGGCTGAGAGTGCATGAAGTAGCTAAGGCCACCCAGTGGGTTTCCATGGCTGAGTGGGGAATGAAATCCCGGTCTTCAGGGTTGTAGTCAAATGCTCAAACCACTTTACCATGCTGGCTCGTGTCGAAAGGACATACTTAGCACATATCTAGAAGTACTGCTCCCTCAGGTGGTAAAAGACATCTATTTGTCTGAGCACAAGTTTCTTTCACCTTCATATCTTGCAAAGTTGTTTGGCTTGTATTTCAGTTGATCATTAGGAGGTAAACAAGGGCTTAATTTGCAAGTCATTGCAGAGACTCACAACCCCAATGAAAGCCTTTTGTCACAATGATAGTGTGTTGACTTCAGAGAATATGCATTTACCCTGTAATATCTCATTTTGACTCTAGTTCTTTATCTTAAGTGTTTAAAACTTTTTATTTAAGCCCTGTTGTGATGAAGTATGATGTTAAGTGCTACTGCATTTGAATTTCCCTCTTTTTCTTTCTTTCTGTTCCACATAATGTTGTTAGCTTATCAGCCATTTCCTAGGTTTGTTAGTAAGCTTTTCCCCATCCCTCAGATTAAGCTTCTATTTTTATTTGAGTCCATATGTTTGTTCAATGGGAGTCTGCCTCAGGTTTGCACATTTAGAGGTTGCCTGTATAGTAAGAAGGCAGCAGTCCTAACTCCATGCTAATGCAGATCTCTTTATTTTTGTGAAATGTATGCAGCTGTTTTTGAAGTATGTGGTTCCTTTTAAATATCTTTGTTGTGCACAACTTTTAAAAAAAAAACAACTCCAATACCCTGGAGCAATTAACCCAAGCAGTGTTGATGTACAGGAATGGATTTTATTAGTACTTGGATCAATACTTTGCTCTTTAAGTGCTTTGCAGTTGACAGAATGTGGGCTGAAGGTTCTTTTTTTCACAGTTGAGCCAATAGCTAGGGGAAATATTGTCTTTGGTTGTGTTTGCTATGGCATATTAGATTTCTGTACAATTCCTCAGACCTCTGTGAATTGACAAAGCACATAAAAGTGACTTTTCGTATTGATGACATCTATATGCTTTCATAGGTAATTCTGAATTAAACAGTTGGTACCTATAGTGCTTTAACTTACTTATTTACAGTTCCTATCCTATTGTTCTCTTGGGTGTTTAGCCATTTCATATTGACACACCAACTACACAAACATCCAAAGTCCCTTTGGACTCTGCAAATGCTCTAAGGCTTTTAAGATACTGAACTAAAAAATGTTATCAGAAACTACACAGTAAGATATGATGGTTAAGACTGTGGGGTATGAATGTTCAAAAGCCATGTTCAGACACTTGCTCATCTAGGATGACTTCACCCAAGCCCCACAGTCTTTCACTATAACTGACCTCACAGAATTGTTCTAATACTGAAATGCTTGCAGAAAAAACATGGTACAAATGGTATGGTATACCCAGCACTGTGGAAAAACCTTGATGTTTCTCTGGAGATGGTAAGATTGACAGATAAATCTATAAAGATAAGCACCATCAAGATTACCACAGCAAACAGTGGAAAAATTCTCTCATGCACAGGGCTAATCATGAAGTAAGGTGCATGTATTTATGGGACTAAATCTAACGTTAGTCCCAATTAGAATAAAACCATTGAAATGAATGGGACTTGTTGCCACTTAAACAGATCCCATTGATTTTAATAGCTCTACTGCTTCCGGGAATAACAAAGATTTTAGACCAGCGTTGGGAATCATGTAGCTCTTCAAATGCAGTTGGGTTGTACCTACCAGTAAACCTAGCCAGTAAAACCAACAGGAAGGAATGTTGAAAGTTACAGTTCAACCAAAGGGAGGGCTGTATGATTCCCACTCCAGTGTAGCCCAACAACCACATATAAGGTGTGAAATCCATGGAGTCTGCTGGACATCAACTTCTCCGGGATACTGATTTTCTAACGTCTAGAGCAGTGGTTGTTGAGTTATCCAAAACAGGGGCTAGCACTTTTTTGCCGAGAAGGACTAGGGACCAACATCATATATGAACACATTGGTTACAATTTCTTTCCTGAAAACTCAGCGGAATGGCACTGGTCCCCTTTTGAGTACACTTACTTATCTAAACCACATAACATGGATTACAGGGCTACTTGCACATGTTTTATTTTCCAAATTTGCTTTAGGTTCCCCTCTCAAAAAAGTCAACAAAAATTCAGGGTGCTGCCATAAGAGGATTTTACTGCCTGTGAGTGTATGCAGCTGTGTTTCCAGCCATGTCCTCTTCCATTTGTAGACCTCTTATCTTTTTCTGCTGCTTCTTTATTTTTATTTTTATTTTTATTTTTTGTTTCAAAAAAGATTATTGAAGAAATGATGTGTAATGAGTTTTGTCTCATAGTTTTAGGAGCACTCTGTCTGAAGGCACCAGTAAGTTTAGAGATTGTTTTTCATTTTTATATTTTCAAAAATGGAGGATCAAATTTTTTTGGCTTTCTTTGTTCCCAGTATTCCTAGGGGATTACTTCAGGAGAAACCTCTAACCGTTGCATCACCTGCCACATCACCTGCCACTTGCATGCCTCTCCTCTCCATTTTAAGTCCAGACTGAAGCCATGCAGGCACCAGGACTTGGACATCAAATCAGGTTTCTCCACCGACCCTGCCACAAACTTCTGAAACAGTTTGATCTGATCTCAAACCCTTGCACACATTTTAACGTGGTTTTGCTTGGCCTCATAACAGCATTAAATTAATATGGATTTTGCAATATGTGTGTTACGCATAGGCTTTTTATTTGCTTCTGAGCTAACACAAGGTCCTCAGAACACCAAACTACTGTGTGACTACTCTCAAAGCCCTGCTTTTTTTTTTAAAAGGTAGTCTTTCCACATGGAATAACACTGCCTTTCTATGGACAATCACTATAATTAGGTATTAACCTCTCTTTCATTCTGGCCCATATGACTTTATTCACAGAAGCAAAATTCTTTCTTGCTTTTTAATTAAAACCTACCTGTTATAAACACTATGAAATATAATTTCAAAGAGAAAGAAAATGAGGGGGTGGGGGAGAAATAATAGAACCATATAGACCCCCCCCCCATGCAGGAATTCTAGCTACGGCATCCCCAGCCTGTGGCTGCCCAACTTTTTTTTGAAGATATCCAGAGAAAGAGACCCCTACCACCTTTCTAGGCGATTGGTTCCATTGCCTAACAGCTCTTACCCTCAAGAAGTTCCTTCTAATGTACACAGAAGTCTCCCCTCCTCTAAATTAGGCCTTCAGAGCAGGTCCTGCTCGCTGGGGCAGCAGAGAACAAACCTCTCTTCTCCTCTCTGTGACAGCTCTGAAGATATATGAAGAATACATCACTTCTTAGTCTCTTCACCAGGCTGAAAATGCCCACCCCTCTCAGCCTTTCCTCTTGTGTTTTTGTTCTCCACGCACCTGATCATCCTTGAGATGAAAACGGGAAGATACTCAGGAAGAGAAGGCATCTGAGAGGGAGCAGAAAGACACTTTTGAGTTGGAGGCGAGGTCCTCATTCCCGTCACTGTTATGTTTTGCCAGGAACCAAGACTGTATCTATGCTGCCGCCTCTCTTCCCTTTCCTGCCGTAGCTGTGTCACACCTTCACCTGGCGCGAGATCGGCACCTGCTCGCACGCTCCCATCATTCCCCAGAGATTTATTTCCCAGTTTCCCTGCTCACGCACTCATTCATTCATTTTTCCCTGCTCCCTCTTCGGTCCTACCATGGGCATGAGGAAAAAGAAGACGCCTGGGAGGAAAGACTTTTTTTTTAAGGTGGAAGGGAGCCAGTCGTCTCTCGATCTACCTTAAACGCTACCTCTAGCAGGAGCATCTAAGACCTGCCCGTTCTCTCCTCTCTGTCAGACCCCCACGAGCAGCAGCGGGAGCAGCAGCATGTTCCCCAGCGCCCTCCTCGCGTAGGTACCTTCCCACTCTCCCGGAAACCAATCTGCTGAGGAAGAGAGGAGGGTGAGGAGGAGGAGGAGGAGGGGAGGGGAGGCGGTGGCGACGACTGCGCGGGGGTCTTCCTTCCTTCCTCGATTGGTCCGAGGCCCCCTCTCGCTGGGAGCCGAAGGAGGCTCTCATTGGCTACTCCCGCTTGTCAGTCGGGCGAGGGCCAAGTTCTATTGCTGGCTGGGCGTGCGGTGTGGATAGCTGCTGCTGCTGCCGCGGCGGCTGGTGCAGCTGCGGTGAGATAGCTGGCGGGCGGGCGGGCGGGCGAGCGGATGGGGGAGTGATGCTGGCTAAATGGGGACCCGGGCAGCGGCGGCGGCAGAGGCTGCTGGCCGGCAAGGGCTGCTCCTTGAAGCAAGCGTGGGACCTCAGCTGAAGAAGCCCCTCTTCGCGGCGGAGGCAGCCCAGCCGCCCCCACCGGTAAGCTCGGGAGCTCCGTGCGTCTTAGCCATCCCTCTCGCCTTTTCGCTGGGGCGGTGTGTGGTGGTGTCTCTGTGCGCGCGCCGCGTGGGGGGGAGAGGCTCGCTCGCTCGCTCGCTCGGGGTGACAACGTCTGTGCATCCGCTCGTGTCGGAAAGGCTGGCGGCGGCGACAGGGCGAGGGGAAGGTGGTGGCGGACCGAAGGCGGCGGCGTAGGGCAGGAGCGGTTGAGTGCCCGGCCGGGGGAGGGCGAGGAAGAGAAGAAGGAGAGAGAGGGGAGGCGTGGAGCCAAGCCACGGGGGAGCGGGGGAGCAAGATGCCTGGGACTCCGGCGACCGGCCGCGACCACGGCGGAAGAGTGGGGAGTGGGGGGGGGGGACGGGCGGCCGGGGCCGCCGCTGCCGGGCGGGAGCGAGCACCAGAAGGGCTCCCTCCTCACTTGGCGGGCGAGCTGCCTCCGGCATCCTCTTCACTCGGATGCCCTTCAGGAAGCGGCGCTCGAGGGCGAGAGCGGAACTCGGCTTGGGCTGAGGCGAGACTAAGAATAAAGAAGATTCAGGAGGAGGAGGAGGAGGAGAAAACCAGGCTAAGAACGTCCGGCAGATTGAACTTTATTGGCCCCATTAAAAGGGGGGCGGGTTTGTGTGACGGGGGGAAGGGAGAGGCAACAACCCACGGCTTGTGAGGTATCTTTGGGGCGCCGTCTTGCTGGAGGGGAGAGAAGGGGGGGTCTCTTGCCTTGCTGGCCAAAGTGAGGGGAAATTAGAGGGGGGCAGGCGGGGGGCCCCTGGACGGCGGAGCGCCGGGGCGTCTGGAGCGCCCGTCTCCTCGCGCAGCAGAAGCGCGTCGCGGCTGAGTTGGGGAGGAGAGCCCGCGGAGTTCTCTACCGGCCGCTTCCCGCGCTCCTCGGTTGAGGCAACTCCGGCGCGGCCACCCAAGTGAGGCGCTGCCCTGCCCACCCTCCTGGCTTTGTTTCAGTCCGCTTTGTATCCCTCCGTAGGGAGCCTGAGTGCGGGGAACCTGGTTTTCTGGAGCTTCGACGGCTGTGAGAAACAGGACTATAGTGAGGAACGGAGGTGGGTGTGAGCGAGAAGAAGAGTAGGACACTGTTTTCCTTGCCCATTTCCGCGCTATACTCTTATAGCGCGGTTATTCCACTTTCAACATCTTATGGAATCCTGGGGCTTGCAGTTTAGGTAGGGGCCCCCCGGTCGGCCCCTCCCTAAACTGCAAGCCCCCCAGGATTCCATAGGATGTTGAAAGTGGAATAATCGCGCTATAAGAGTGTAGTGCGGAAATGGCCCTTGTCTGAGGGAATTTAGAGGTCCAGTGGCTTTTAGCTGTGAACTGTCTGTTTTTCGCAACTATTTGTTTTTTGGTAAGCCTGCCTGGCTTGACTTCCAAAGTGCTTTGGTGTCAGAGCAGCTGTTACTTCGCCTTGGAAGTAGGATGCAAGGGATCTCCCTCTCCCCCTCCACCCCAAAAAAAGACAAATTGCCAATTCAGGAAATGATTTCAACCTTCTGTTTTTGTAACTATTTCTACAAGGAGCTACAATTCTTCTTCCTCCTCCTTCTTTCCTCTTAGGAAATCATATGAAATGGAATTTCTTTTCCTTCTAAACGTTACTGATGGGAATTACTGGTTGGTTGGAATTTTACAGCGCTGGGAAATGGGTGGGATTGCCATTCCTGTTTGTTCATTAATCAGTATTATTCTTTCATTAACACACACATATACCCTAAAAATTGATTCTAGAGGGGGAGGCGTGTTGCAAAAATGTCAGAAGAATCTTGTGACATCTTACAGATGAGCAGATCTGTTATGATATGCTGTTAAGTATTCATGGGAGGAAACCTCAAGTAAAAAATCATAATCCTAGACATATTTATGCAGAAGTCCCACATTGCTTAGTGGGGTTCACTTCCAGGTAAGTCTGTATAGGGATGCTGCTATAAAGAGGTTCATGCTATTGGCTCTGCTGAATTGGGGTCCATCCCATGAAAGCTAATGGCACAGTTGTTAAGTCCTTAAGGTGCCAGGTGCTGTAGGCAATATTTCAGAGGAAGGAGTGGGCAAAACCGTCTCTGAGCGTTCCTTGCGTAAGAAAACCCTGTGGAATTCATGGAGTCACCAAAAGCCCAGAGGTGATTTGAAGGGGTCTGTGTGTGTGTGTGTGTGTGTGTGTGTATATGTATATGTATATGTATATGTATATGTACACGTACGCGCGCGTGCGCATAGTGCTTGTTGTTTCCCTTCCCCACGGAGTTGTGTTCTAACCATAAGCAGGTCTACTTAGAAGTCCAATCCAGTGAAATTTATTGCTTGACACGTGTGCTTAGATTTGCAACCTGAGTTGACTTTCTGACTTCCAAGTGTTTTTGTGAGATAAATAATAAGGGTGTTGATCATAATGAAGAAATTGGAGAAGGACATGGAAAAAGGAAGCAAATTAGTGGTCAGACTATGTGTGCCCAAGAGCTATATATGAAGAATGTTACTTAGATCTTGCCTACAGGAAGCTTGACACCAAATTTCACTCTTTGTCTTAGCCACAGCAGTGTGCAGAGCAATGCCAGCCTGGTATACTCATTGTGTTCATTGGGAGTTAGTCGGTGATCTAGACTTGAGTCAATTGGCTGAGACTTAAGTAGCTTCCGTCACTTGACTTGGACTCGACTCAGCAATAACTCACTGACTTGACTCGACTCATGACTTGTATATTTTTGGTGACCAACTTGTTGCCCTTGGTTCAAGAAGACAAAACATTCATCCAGAAACCTTATAACTTTGAAGAACGTGCCCATCTCTACTGATCACAGGATGATCTGTCTCGAACCCAAAATGTGGGTGCATTTTTCAGAGGGAAACAGAAAACACATTAGGCAATGGGCTTGAGGCAGGGCTGAGATCTGCTCAGCAGCCTGTCCCACTGCATGTTGAAAGAGTCTTCTAAAACTTTTACTAAAAGCAGAAGGCAAGATTTGTCCCCAGAGCGCAGGGCACGTTTCTCAGAGAGGAACAGCAAATGTGTTAGGCAATGGCTTGAGGAGGCAGGATCCTTCCTTCTAAAGCTTTGGAAGCTTCAGTAACGGGAAGTAAGAAGGACCCTATTTACCACTTCAGAAGCAGCAGACTGTTTTATGTCCATTGACACAAAAGCCTCTAGCTTTAGGAATGGGGAATAAGAAGGATCCACTTCCGAAGCTGCAGACCCTTGTATGTCCATTGACCTCCCGAGATGCACCACCACATCCTCCATCTTTTCTGTTAAAGTGTTGGCTCCCAGACTTGACTTGAAAGTGGACTTGAGACTTGAAACTTGGGATAAAAGACTTAAATACATCACTGGAGTTAGTACCTAGTAAGCATGTTTAGGATCAAACGTTTCCAAAATAATTCATGAGAACATTAGGTCAGGTGAGCTAGAGCAAGGATTCATAGAGATGCATTATGGTCATCTTAAAATGTTCTGATCTGGATGGTTGGAAGGAACAGAGTAAAATAAAACATCTGGGTAGCCAGTAGTTGACTAAGTTACTCTGATGGCTTTAATCTAGGAAGAAAGCTCCATTGAGCTCAGTGAGGGCTTACCTCTGGGTAAATAGGATTCAGATGAACTGGACAACTAAATAATTTTAAACACGAGATTCTGGGTGTTTTGAGTTTTTTGTTTTGTTTTTTGTTACCAGAACATCTATTGGTTTTCTCATAGCTCTGTAAAAACGAATAACTGCATGATGTAAAACATTAACTTTCTGATAAAGCACTGGCTGAGCCTCATAATAGTGGGATGGATCTTTATATTTTTAATGGAGCTTAATGCTTTTACATTTACTGGAGCATTTTGATATTGATGTAATTATCAGCAGGACTGAGCCAAACATCAACACACTGGGAAAAAATGAACATATATTTCATATTTTCATCTAATGTAAAGTCTAATCTACATACTATTATAATGATTTATTTAAAAATGAGTTACAATCTGCCTGATACCGTAACCTTACTGAATTAAAAGCCTCAGATAGTAGCAGTATGAAAGCTATATGAAGGTTTCAAATGGCATTTTGTTCCTTGATAAAGTCAGTAAAGGATATCTTTCTAGGATAGCTTAATAAAGGATAACTTTGCTCCATGCTGATGTTCTCCACTCTTAAAAATCTTCCGTTACTGGAAGGACTAGGAATATATCTTCGCTTATGTAGTCTCCTTCCATTTTGCACATGGTTTCTATGTAGCTGTAATTAATGTTTTTGCCTTTTTGGCCACTGGGCAGAGTGCTAGAGATGGAGAGTGCTGTAGTCCAACATATCTGGTGGGTTCCATGTTAGAAAAGCTGCTCCTATTCATGGTTTGCAAGCTACCTTCAAATCATAGTTTCACATCCTTGTTCAGGTGTTAGCTTTCCTGATTAAAAGCCAGATATTGCAATGGAAAACTGGTTGTAAAAGCTCAGAAATGGAGGACTAATTGGTTCATGAGAGCAAAAGAAAGCGTAGATGAATTCAAAACGCAGGCACAGTTCTCTAGAGCATGATGCCAACTAAGCCACTGCGTGTGGTAAGGATGGGAGATCTTTGACCTTCCAGATGGTTTAGCCTGCAACTCCCACCAGCAATTTCAGTGATGAAGGACTGTGGTAGTTGTAGTCTAAAGCATCTGGAAAGCTATAGGTTATTCACCCTGAGTATAGGGACTAGATATTCCAATTCTTAAAAAACTAATTTGTAGTCAGTCTTAGACAAATATTTTCAGAAGTGATCTCTGCTGTGTTTGGTGGAATGTACTCCTAGTTAGTTACGTACAGCAATATTTCTCAGACTACCTGATCTGGGAGACTGACGGTAGGTTTTTTTTTTTAAGCATGCCAGGGACTGGCACTATATTTGTGTCCATTGGCTATAATTGTTTCTTTCTTCCCTGGAAGAATACCAGGAACTGGTATCAGATGTCTCAAGGACCAACACTGATCCAGGGATCACCACTTTGAGGAACCTGAAGTACAGGATTGCACCCATAATTAGTGACAACTTCTTATTGATACCACCAGTTTTATATGTTTTATAAATATGTCTTTTGAAATAGAGCAGAGCAAGTAGGGATACTGAATTATATTGTTGTTAATATCACATCTCTGTGCTTTGCCCTAATAATGCTATAAAAGTTAGATTGCAAGTATTAAGAGCAGGTTTTAGAGCTCATATTTTTTATTTCTACTAAGATAACAGAATTCTTCTGTCCTACTGTATACTTATCTGGGGGAAATATATTTGTAGGAGATGATATGTTATCATTCAGATTTCTGCATTTTTGTCACACTACTAAACTGATATCCAGTTAATAAACTTCATTTCAGTTTTTAAAAAAGAAACACAATATGTGCAATGTAGTTCGTTCTGTTCCTGTTTCTATTTTGTACTACTTTTTTCCTGACTTATTCCACTGGGAACAGTCAATGTTAAATTTTCTGGTGTTTGAATGATATAGACAAATCTTAAAAAAAAAAAGGGGCTGAAAGCACCAAACTGATTTTTCTTGTGCCTTGCTTTGTATGTTAGGATTTAAATCATTGTTCATTTGATTAGTGCGTATTCACATGAGAAAACCTATTTATTTCAGTACTATTATTCATCTGAGTAGAAATGTAAGAAATGCTTGTGTATTTATTTATTTTCATTTATTTATTTCATAAATGTTTGCCTGTGGAAGCCTGAAGCAGCTAAAGGATTTAAAACCAAAATAATGCAAATTAGATTCAAACATCAAGAAACCCGAAAACTGAATAACTTACAAGTAGTTTGTTACCCCAAACCTTATAGTTCAAAGCCACTTTTTATTTATTGTCTTTGAAAATAGGCAGTAAAATGGATTTGGCAGGTTTCTTTTAGGAAGGAATGAAACAGACAGGAGTCAACACTGAAAAGATTTTGTTCTATCTGCTCATATAGCCTTACTCCTAGATAAATGAATACAAGATTGCAACATCATGGTGGTTGTTTTTCTTTTCTTTTTTTTTTAAATCCAAACTATTTTGTGGTGTTATTGTAAGCATCTTTTGTCTTTAAAACTGTTTAAACATAAACCAAAATTAGCTGCAATAAAATTGCAGATACAGGCACTAAAGAACAATTCAAAAATGATATTTTTTAAAATTAAAGCACTAGTGATTAGCAATATTGTTAAAAAAATACTTTTCTATCATGAATGATATGTATTAGTTTACCTTTCAAATTGTATTCTGCTTTTCAGACTGTAGAAGAAGATAAATAACTTCTTTCAAAAATATAATTGATTGAACGTAATTGACTGAGGTAACTGAATGTAACTGAACTGACTAGATTTAATTGACTGAATGATAATCAAGGAGCATTATTCCTTTTTAAAAAAAATAAAGAAACTTTTAGTGTATCTGGGTCATGTAAATTTTTTTTTTTTTATTCTTACATGAAATAGCTTCTAAACAATTATAGCTTAAAAAAAACGTAAAAAATTCTGGAGTGAAACAGACTGTCATTTTAGCACATGCCAACCTGCTGCCTGGTTTGATTGCCCAAATAAAGATTATATCACAGCACTAAAATATCAGTGGTGAAATTTGCAGCAGTAAAGTTACTTACATGGATGGAGCACTACAAAACAAAGCCTGCAATGTTGTGTTCAACAACAAGTTGAAGTATCAAGTTGGTTCTTAAGAGCTGTGTGGAATATTCTGGAAGATCCTTAACCCAGTAATGGTTCCTTTTTTTTATTAACCCTTGAAAGACAAGACCACAAGAAAGTTTGGGATGCTGATGTCATGGCAGAACTGTTACTGGCTTCTTATTGTACATTTTCTTTACTTTGTTGTGACAAACAAAATTCTTTGTTATTTTTCTTTTGTTAGAACAATGTTGCTGTCTGAAGTCATCTAAAAATGTTGATAAACATCTATAAGGTTCTAAATTATCTGAACTCAGTATACCAAAGGGTAGAAACTAGTGTTGTATGAGGGTCACCTTGAACCAGAGTTTGAGAGTGCAGGGAAGCTGTGGTGGGGAGAATTCTTCCTCCTCTTTCCTCTGATTGAAACCAGATGAATCAGTCGCTTCTGACTATGACACATCAAGTTACACAGAGGAAATAATGGTGACAGTTCCTCACTTTTGGGATCTGAGTCCTATGGTGATTTGTTGAAGTCCAAGTGTGATTCTCTTCCAGCAGGGGAAACATGTGTTCAAGTTGACTTTGATTGTAGTGGGGGCTGGTGACTTCCATGTCAGTTGGGGCAATGAATCCATTATTTGTGTTAGTACGAGCATTAAAGGCACTATCCAAGGTGCTAAACCTATTCTGAGGATGGGTTTCAGCACCGTTGAAAATTAAGACTAAAACCTGAAGTGGATTTACATTCCTGCTACCATTAGAGCCATCAATTGTCACTGATTGGATGGCCAAAGGTAGGTAGGAAAAGGAGAAGTGAGTTAAGAGTTATAATTTCAGTTTTGTGATTTTAACACATTGTTATCATTTGCCCAAGCCTCTTGGAAAGGCTATAAACTAAATATATGAAAAGTTCCATGAAGTGATAATATGGAGATAACAGTCATGGAAAAGTATAGAAGAGCTTCCAGAAGCAAGGAGTGGACAACTGTGGGCTTCCAGATGTTTTTGGCCTATAACTCTTACAACTTTCAGCCAGACTAGCCAATGGTTAGTACTGATCCAAAAATGTTTGGAGGACCTCAGATGCATAGTCCTGTTCTGGAGACCTGTCTGAAAGCAACCAGGCCATTCTCCACAACAATAGAATGTTTGCATCCCAAAGGTTTGCATATTGTTTTTCTAGGAAGATGCTTCTCAAACAATCTTCCCTGCTGTTGAATTGCATGGCATAACTTTTCTGGAGATAGGGGGTTATAAAATGTACACTAATTGGAGCATTTTTCTTTGTGTAAAAGAATGGTTGACAAGTTGCATGAATATAAGTGATCGTATGGCTAGGAATCCTAGTGTGTCTTGGACAGCAACTCTGCCTGTGTTTCTTGAGCAGAGAATTCTTAATGGTGGAGAAGCTGCCCAAATGTAGTATGTCTGCTGATGTTTATTTTCCCTTGTAAAGACCAGAGACTGAGCATCGATGAACACTTTCTAGTGTGTGTTATCAACCAGTGCAGAAGGATGCATTGGTAGATGAGCAGAAGTCAATGGCTTCTGTGTGGAGCTTGGAAAAGATACTTTTTGGACTACATCTCCCAGAATCTCCCAGCTGATATGGCTGCTTCTGAGAACTATAGCCCAAAAACAACCTTCCCAAGCTCAGCTTCTCGAATAGCTACAGATTTGAAACTTATTCTAGAATTTAAGAAGAATGTTAAATGCAGAATAATTGATACATTTCAGGAGGTTGTACTGCTGTCTTATTCATGTCCATCTCTGTTATGTGTCTCATCTAATTTCCATTGCTATAAATTGCAAAACCATTCTCAGACTTCTGTTGAAATTCCATTTTTGTTCTTCCATGAACAATTTTTACAGATTTATTTGCAAGCAGAGGAGACAAAGTTAACTTCACAAATTCATTTTCTAAGAAACAAATTAGTTTGGTGTGACAGAAGAACGCACTGATATTTAATCAGGAAGACATTGCAAATAGGTTGTATTTGGCTAACCGCAGTGCTTTTAGGCTGAGCCAAAGAGAAGTGAGCAGGACTAAGAAAATATCTGTTTCTAAGAGCATACATATAAAATATTATTAGGCAGTAGACTATATAATTCATCCTCTTTCAGAAATCAGCTCCACTGTCTTGTGTGCATTTCACATCCTACTAGTGTGTTCTAGGATTGTAGGTTTAGGCATTATAGCAAAGGACGTTGACCATTCAGTGCATGCCCAGCAAGTCAAGCTGCAATTTTTAATGGCATAACTGGGAGAATAGTTAAAAAGTTCTAGCTGATTAATCAAAGGGACACATTTCAATCAGCAAGGCTGAAAAGTAAGGACACATTTATTTACTTTTTGTGGCCACTTTGGTTCTTGTAATGGGATTTATAAAAGAAAATGTTGAAGCAAATTCTTTTCTTCTGATCATCAATGACAACTTTTCTTTAATGAATTGCAAGTTATCTCGCAGTTCAATATCTTAAATAGGCGTCTGTGTTAAGGGTTTTATCCTATGAATGTTTGTTTTTGTGTTATTGTTTAATTGGTTAATAGGTTAAAAAAGTAATCAAGAAAAAGATTGTTGGTTGACAGAAGTATCAGAAGTATGTGTGCAATGTTTATGTAGCATATACACAGTACAATATGAAGCAGGGTTCTTTCCACATGGCTGGAGTCCTCGACTTGTGGTTGAACTGCAACTCCCCATCAACCTTATTCAGCATAGTCATTGGGGAGGAATGCTGGGACTTTTAGTAGAAAAACATCTCAAGGGCAACATGATTCCCATCCTGGCCGTATGACTTTGACTTCTTCCAATTTCTTTTTTAAAAAATAGATTGAGGCCCAGCTGAGGCCACTGCATTTGTGTCCTCGGCAGTTTGGAAGTCTGTCAGTAAAACTGGAATTGGATCAAGATCTAATTAGCTTTGAGTTGACCCATTGAAAACAATGGGAATGATCCATATATGCACCACTAGCCCAATGACTGAGAACTGCTGGAATGGTTCTCCTTTGTGTCTCATCTATCATGATAGTTCACTGCAGGAGGACTAAGGAGAGGGCATTCTTTGCTGTAGCACCCCACTTATAGAACACCTTCCTCTTAGAGTACCAATTGACACCAAAATTACCATCATTCTTGCCCCAGGTGGTACCATGAAGCTTTTGGGGCCTAACTGGCTTTTCACAGGATTCAAGCTGCGGGAGAGAAGATTCCACTTGAATCTCAGGAAGAACTTCCTGATGGTCAGAGCTGTCTGGCAGTGGAATATGCTGCCTCTGAATGTGGTGAAGTCTCCTTCTTTGGAGGTTTTAAGCAGAGGCGGATGGCCATCTATTGGGAGTGCTTTGTTGTATGTTCCTGCATAGCTGGAGGTTGGACTGGATGGACCCTGGGGTCTCTTCCAGCTCTATGACTCTATGAGTCTATGAATTGAGCCTGGAGGAAGGGAGTTGGCAGACCATGCAGGTCCTTCAATTTTGGGGTAACGTGATCGGTAATAGTATAGCTGTCTCTGGTGTCAATTAGCTAGTGAATCCACTCTGGCCTTTAGTTTGAATTTTAAATGAGCTGTCCAGGGTTCTGAACCTATTCTGGTTATAGAATTCAGTGCTTCGGATATTTCCTTTAAATTTTTCACAGATTGTCTAGCCTTGTGACACTGGACCCACCAGTCACCATTGGATATGATCTCAATTCTGCACACCAGTCAGCAGTATTGCAGCTGCAGTTTGCACCAAATGAAGCTTCTGCATGCTTTGCAAGGGTAGTCCTGTGTTGCAATAGAGATAATACTATTAAAGCATGGATAACTGTTGTCTGACAAGACACTCTTAGGAAAGATGGTAGCTGTCACGTTCAGTGTTTAATTGTGGGGGGGGGATGGTAACATGTTCCTGTGAATGCTGGGGGACATTGAAGTTAGACCCAAGTACAAGAGACCTGATCTATGCACACAGTAATTGATATAAATAATATAATTTGGAAAAAAAAAAGAAATTTTTAGACAGGTGCGTGAAAGCAATATAGTTACCATTCTTATATTGAAACTCTTTTGGACCTCATTAACATATCTCTTTACAGGCAAGTTCCATGAACTTTATTGGGCATGCTCTCAAATAAGTGGGTATACAGTCTAGGCTACCTAAATCAAAGTATTAGCAGTTGATGTGTTTGATTAGAAGGTGGTCTTCTTAATAAATGTTTGGATTTATACCAAAAGTCTTACATGAGAGGAGATAAGAGAGACAAGGTCATCACCCATGTGTATTTCAAAACCTCAGTATTCCAAAGGCACACTTGGCAGCTTGCATTGTGTTTGAATCCAAGTCCTTTCACTGCATCCTCCATTTTCATTGTACTGTCATAGCACAGCTGTGTGGTCTATTGTTGACAAAATAATGGATCTGCACATTTTACCTTGACAGCTTGAGTTTGGGTAGTGGAACTTCAGAGTTTTAAACTGATCATTGTAGCAGACTATTGGGGAATGCCTTCTTGGCTTTCTGTTTGTTGGATTGCTACAAGGATTGCTCAATTGCTGGGTATTTATGGCTGCTTTGTCTAGGCTTTACTTCAAGGTTTTAGCTTGTGTTTATTGTTTTTATGTAGATTTTTATAAACAAAGATTAAAAATGCAGGTTAGATGCAGATTAGGGCTACAGCCTTAGGCACGCATACATGGGAGTCAGAGTAATTAATTTAACTCAGTGGAAGTCAGTAAACATGCAGATGGTTGTATGTGATTAATAGACGTAGTTGAATTAGATCTCTCTCAAAACAATGGAACCTGAGTCATGAATAATTTGTCTCAAAGATTTCGGTTTCTCCATAAGTTCAACTGGCAGCACAATCCTCTCTCTGCTCAAAAATCAGCCCCATTGAATTCATGCAGACTTATTCCCAGCTAAGTAGCCCTCTAGATCATATTTGTGAAGGTGCAGAGACTTATACAAACAATGGAAATCTGCTTCTCATTTGGATGCCATTATTACCCCACTTTGTAGACCTCACCCTGAGGAGTATAATTCTTTATGTTAAATATAGTGAGCCATAGAAGTCTACTGGAGGGTCACGTAGGCAGCTGAGCTATGGGAAACAGATCAAAGGTTAAAATTAGTACTGGTTCCTGTCACGTATCCTAGGTGAATCTCGGAAATGGTTCACACAGACTATTTAAATGGACTTTCAGCGATGATAGTGCCAACAGGAGACGAGAGGTCTCTGGGGTCAAATTAACAGCCAGGAATGTTACGCCTGCATCCCCAGACGAGATAGCAATCTTGCAGGAACTACAAAGATGCCTGGCTGTACTTTCTTTATACTATAAAGCTGAAATCCATCTTCATAAAATTTGGCCATCTGATCTTTCCCAGGAAATAGGGTATGCCACTGAGACACATTTTGCCTATTAGATACTCCTGTTGTGAATTGCTTTTGGGAGCCCCCATAGAGAGAGGGAGATCCCCATGCTGTCCGTTTTTCTGAAGAGCTCCCCTCAGTTGCACTGAGCAGGTTTCAACTCGTGTCTTCAGGATTTCTTGTCAGGTAGTATTACCCAAAATCCCTATGCCTCTCTTAGTTTTCACCTCTTTAAATTTCTGTAGCCCTTGTATGCTTGTATGAATTTTGACATCTTTTCCAATAAAATACTGAAAGTTGGCCTAATTCTCTGTGGTCTGGCTCCGTAAAGCTGGGCTCAAGATCCCTTGAGTTACTCTGCCCTCTTCACATTGCTACAGCAGTGTTTAGCTAATTTTCCCCATAAGTGATAATTTTGACGAGCGTCAGGACTCTCCCTAAGAGCCGACCAACAGACAGGGTAACACCATCCTATGAGCAGACAGGAGTGTGTGAATTTCCTCTTCAGTCCAGATCCAACGCAGATCTATGCCTGCAGATAAAGGAGAAAGAAAAAAGAAGAGAGGGTAGGAATACGCACCTTGCACGGCCTTTTTTGAGGATACCTCCCCCAAAGGACATATAGCTCTGTTTAGTGGTTCTCTTGGCCTTATCCCTTCCCTTGTCTCCAGACCCATAATTTGTGGTGATATTTATTTAAGAGGTTTTTAACCAGAGCAGATATTTAGGGTAATATTTACATAGTGTGTGTGTGTGTGTGTGTTTATGTTTTTTTTTAAAGGTACTAAAATGGTCTTGGATGTGTGAAACTATCAAGAATGTTTGCTTTACAATAGGAAGAAATTGCATCTGACTCTAGTGGCAGGTATTTGAGGTCAATTTGACTGATATTGATGTTATTGAGATCCTCAGGCATTGTTTTTGTGTGCCTTCAAGACGTTTCCGACTTATGATAACCTCAACACAAGCCTATCATGGGGTTTTCTTCTGAAAGTGTGTGATGCACAGTCACCTGGTGGGTTTCCATGGCTGAGTGGGGAATTGAATGCTGGTCTCCAGAGTCATAGTCTGATGCTCAAACCACTACAGCACACTGGCTCTACCTCAGATATAGGAAGGGCTATAAATATTTCAGTAAATAAATAAATAAATGTAATAAAGGACCATGGCTCAGTGGTACAGCACAATTTTTTCCTATATGAAAATATATATTCTTGTCTGAAATTCAGAGAGCTGTTGGCAGTAAGAGGAGAAAATTCTTATCTGAAGGTCAGTCTTGTATAAAGTAGTTGTTTACTTGTTTCTAGTTTCCGCAGTAGGTAGCTAAATGGGGAGGGGGTAGTACCTTCTTTTGCATCAGGTGAAGAGATAGTTAAATGATATTTAATCTGGGGAAACTGAATGGTGATGATTAATGTGGGTTAAATTGTATGTGTGTGATTTCATCTTGACCGTACATTTGGAGATGTAACATTCTAGGGTTTATATACAAGATAACAGTAAAAATTATTAAACTAGAAATGGATATATAATGAGATTGATTGCATAGTTGTTTTGTCATCACTTTATTCAATAAGTATAATGATTTCTAAAATAATTAAAACACGCACGGAAATCTTTATATAAAATATGGTCCAAATATAAATACTTCTTGTGCCCTAAAATACCATCTTGGGTCTCCCCAGCCGAAGCAATGTCAATAAGAACTTTAAGAAGGGAAGGTGAATGGATGACCTATAAAGAATTATTGTATCAGCAAGGATCACAAGTATTACTGAAAGATCAACACCAATTAAAACAAGAAGGTATTGATATACATTGATTTCCTCATCTTCAGTTTAAAGAAAGATATAAGAAAGATTTAGAAGCAGGAGGTATTGAATTAGAAATGAAAGATTTTGAAAATCTGTTACTCAAAGGAGATAAATGTTTGTTATCCAGACTGTATAATCTACTGTTCAAATATGAGTTTACGGATGAATTTGTTAAAGGTTACATGATAAAATAGTCCAAAGATATTGCGCGTGTAATTAACCCGGATGAGTCGGAGACACTAGGGAAAAATTATAGAAAATATACCAGATTATGTATGCTTCAAGAAAATGTACTAAAAATGTTGTTTAGATGGCACCTCTCACCAGTGAGAATTGCTAGTATGTTCAAAAGTGTTAAGAACCATTGTTGGAAATGTGAAAAGGAAATGGGCTCTTATATACGTCAGTGGTGGGGGTGTAACCAAGCAAAAAAGTTTTGGTATATGATTCGATCAAAAATGCAAAAGGTGCTGGATATAAGAATCGAGCTGAAACCTGAACTTTTTTTACTGGGCATTTTCAATCTGGATAGAAATTTGGATAGTAGGCTAGGCAGACTTATGTGGCACATGGCAACATCAGCCAGAATGGTCTACGTTAGACACTGGAAAAGTAGCACGATTCCAACAGAAGACGAATGGTGGGAAAAACTAATAGAGATTGCGGAAATGGACAGATTAACGCACATGTTAGACAATAAATCTGATGACCAGTGTTCAAGGGTATGGCAAACATTACAAGATTATCTTAAAAGCAGAGTTTAGGGTATCAAAGAGTAGCAGAGGAATTACTGAAAAATTATAATAGAAGTAAAAAACTTTGAGAATAAAAAAAAAGAGCGAGAAAAAATGTGTGCTAACATGACTTTATCCACAAAGATGAAAATTTCCATTAAGTTATGAGGGGAGAGATTTATAGCACTACTTTTTGATTGTAAACAAGTCATAGTAGAAGATATTGAATGATTCAAAATTCACTTGTTATATATGCTATGCTTGTTATTTAAACTTCTCTCATCTTATATATGAGGGTGCTGAAGCAATAACACTGAGAAAAAACGATATCCTCCCCGTAGGGGGAGTTTTCTTGTTTGGATGTGGAAAAGATATGATGATGTGATAAGAATGTGATATGATGTATGTATAGTGGTATGATATGATATGACATTATATATGATGTGATAGGACGTAAAGTGATAAGATGTGATGTGATAAGATGTGACATGATATATGTATAGTTTTTCCTTATTAATAATAATAATAATAATAACAACAACAAGAAGAAGAAGAATACAAAAGTAAAAAAAAAAACACGTCACACATCTTCAGTGAATATCACCAAGTGGCAGTACTTGTTGTGCATTGTTGTAGTAAAATTGTTTTTGCAGTGGTAAGGTTAATTTAACATAAATATTTTAAATATATCAAACCAAAATACATATTGGTCCACAAATCATGTTCAGCTATTTTTGTTTCAACTACAGTCCAAGTCAGTCTGGATATAAGTGAATATGTGAGATTTGAATTAATGAAGATGGAAAATATCACCATCCATATTCTCCATTTAATTGTTCTTGAGTTTTACCATTTTTCTGTAGTTGCTGCTGCTGCTGTGTGATTTCAAGTTGTTTCCAACTTTGGCACCTCTAATGCGAACCTATCACAAAGTTTTCTGGGTCTGAGTGTGTGATGCCCCCAAGGTCACCCAGTGGGTTTCCATGGCCAAAAGGGGAATCAAATCCTGATCTCCAGGGTTGTAGTCCAACGCTCAAAGCAATACACTACGCTGGCTCTGTTAGGGAACCATTACTTTTTCCTTTCCTTTTCTTAGACACTTAAAAACATACCTTATTATTTTATCCTTATACCTGACATCATCCAAAAGGTAACAAGATATGGTTCTTTGGGCTTCAGCTTACAATGCTATACAGTGGAAGTAAGTCCTGCTGAAGTCAGTGGTGGTTACTTATGAGTAAACTGATAATGATGGTATTGTTAACATTTTTTAAAAAAATAATCTAGTTAAGTCCTCCTCAACTCAGCAACCTCAAGATACGTTGGACTAAGGCTATCAACCAGAGCGGTACTGGTATATGGATGACAGAACTGTAATCCAATGCATCTGGAAGAGGCCATATTTGAGGAAAGCCAATTCTAACTGATTAATTGATGAAATATTGCTGTGGTGATTACAAAGAATAATCAAGGCCTATTTATTTTGAAATGTATGCAATCATCTTCTTTTGAAGGAATAATATCCTGTCTTCAGAAAGACAGCAGTGGATTCTTGAAGACAATCCACAAACTGTATCATACTGATTTATTTTCACAGAAACTATTTCTCATTTAAGTTACTGTCACCTAGAATATAATTACAATGCCTGTGTCCTTGAAAGGCATTAAAGAAACACTTTTTCAGTTGGCAGAGTGTTAGTTTTGTTTAATCACAGGAGACCAGTTCTGTTTATAATGAAAACTATGCTTAGAGAGGTTGATCAGGTATATGTAGAGAAGTATTTCTTAGATTGGGAATTGTTTTAAAGCCACAATATAAAGATGTTTTCCCTGAAATGCGATGCAATACCTCTTGACAATAGTTGCCCACTTTAAATACTGTTTAAATTTGTGTTATAAATCTTTGGTTGTTTTGTTCTTGCATGCAAGAATGAATAATTTCAAACAATTTCTCCCACTGCATAGAGATGTGAAGGGCTAAGAAAAAAAACTGGAAAAAAAAGATTTTTTAAAAAATTTATTTCCAATTTTTTCTCCCCCTGGAATAATGGAAATTAAATCATGGATTTTGGAATATTTTCTTTTAGAATTGTGAATAGAATGTTTAAGGCAAGGTATTCATATATTTGCTCATCCATTTCCCTAACCCCAAGAAGGTATAATAAGAAGACTTTGATGAAAGACAATATACAGTATCTGATCACTGCAGATCTCAGTGTTGCTGACTGTCTTTCCATTCTTTCTGGACTGAATGCTTTATGTCTGCTTTGTACTGTGGAAGATCACTTAATGTGCAAAATTTTTAAAAATGCAAATAGTTCTATGAGAACAAGATGGTGAAAAAAATTATCAGAACTGCACTAAGTTTTTTTGTGCCTAACTGCACAGATACCAGGTGCTGTAAGCTATATTTCAGAGAAGGGAATTGGCAAAACCACCTCTGAGTATCCCTTGCCCAAGAAAACCCTGTGAAATTTATGGGATCACTATTAATTTGAGGCATCCTGAAGGCACATACACACACACAGCTGAGAAACTATTTTCTAAGTGGTGACCTCCTGACTTTGGAACTTGTTCCCTAGGAAAGCTCCAACTTGTGGTCCCTGCTTTGCTGCCTAGTCAATGCCTGAAGAAATCTTTCTGTTTGTTTTGTCACTTAAAATATTTTAAATATTTTATGTATTTTAGCATTATTATTTTATTCTTTGAAGTCTTGGCTTCTGATGGTTTCTTTTAACTTTGTATTTTATTGTGCTGTTTTAGAATGTGCTTATTGGGTTTTTATTTATTTTATTGGTTTTTTTATGCTGTGCTAGCTTGCAGTGATATACTGTGATTTCTGCTGTTTTATTGCTATATCCTTAACTGTTGTACAGTGCCCAGTGAACAGTTTTACGAGACATTTAATGAATAAATTTTATTTGTTGTGGTTCTGAGGAAAATCCTCATTGGCTCCAATTGAAGATTTCCTCCCAAAATAGACAGCATCCTCAGAGCAGGGATTTTCCACATCAAAGATGGAAAAGGATTGACTTCTTTTCCTGTCCTACTGTATTCCTGATCATTATCTGACCAACTAACTTATGCTATTGTGTCTAAAATAAGGATGTGATTTTACTTGTGTGTGTGTGTGTGTGTGTGTTAAAGGAAATTACACATTCAGCATCTTATCTTGTTTAGCCCTGACTGAAGAATAAAATTATCTACATCAAATATGGGCAGGCTTATGGTACTTAATGTTGTTTTTGCTAGAATCCAGGGATCACCAACCAGAGCTGGGTGCAAAATAGTGGCTACAATAGGAACTGGACAGAAAGTGGGACTCAGGGTCTGGATCACATGACCTACACGACTCTGTGAGTAGAGTGGTGAGATGCAAACGAGGAGAAGTTTTTGCATCCTTAATAGCTGTGTAGAAAAGGGCATTTGAGTAGGTGGTATTTGCCTGACAAGTTACACATGTTCTACATATAAATAATATAGGAGCATTTTGTCTGTTACCTTTGAGAAATACACCAGTGTGACTGGTATCTGGGGGTGTATGGAGCTCCAGAAGTTGATGGACCATAGTTCCTATGAGCCCTGACCAGTATAGCCAATGAGAAGGGGTGCTGGGAGTTGCAGTCCAACAAAATTTGGAGAGCCACATGTTTCCCATGCCTATACGATTACAGATTACATCTGGGTTATGACTCTAACAATTTAGCAAGGAAGGAAGACTGTTTTCTTGCCGTCGGTTGCCAAACCCTGCTCAATAGTTCTGCTTGTTTTCCTCAGTACTCCCCAGAGTGGTGGTGGGGCTCCTGCAACCACCAGAGAATGCATGCTGTTGGTTTCTTAATGGCAGATAGTAGGTGGCCTGTTATGGCTAGAGAGCTAAATCTCCCTATCCTGGAGAGTGTCAATGTATTTTGGGATCATGTGATATTTTTACAGGGAGTGGGGCATTTCTATTTAGACTGGGATGGAGCTTGGATAAATCACTCTTTGGTTACAACTCCCAAAATCCCCGAGATTTTGAGAATTAAAAGAAAAAGAGAAAAAAGTAACCTTTCCACACTCTACATTGACCCCCCTGCCCTTTCTAGACATGCCTATCACCTTTCAAAAGGAATGATTTTGGCTTTTCATGCCCCCCCCCAACCTTCCTCTTCTTCTCTACATGGGACTCCAGATCAGGGTTGCCCTTGTTTACAGTGTTATATGCCTCACCCCATTCACAAACATGACATCATTTTCATCTTCCTTTGCTGCTAGAACTCTTTGCTAGTTATATTTTCTTCAGGTTTTGAGGAGCCTGGAAGTTCAAACTGCTTCAGCTCTCTATGATTGCCCTGCATAGATCTTTGCCAGTTTTTCATATTAAGCATTGGCATCCTCCAGCAGCCCATGTCTATGGAGCTAGTGTACAAAATTACTTGGAACAGAAAGAGTCATTTTCAGGACCTGTTTTCCATATAGTAGATACAGTAGAGGCAGTCTGTCAGACAACATGGACCACTGAGCAATTTTTATTTATTGTTGCTAGTATCACTTGTACCTCTCTCTTCCACTGAATCACTCAGGACAGTGGATGAGGAGGTGATCCTGTTCTCTCCAGACAGCAACCTGAGTGATTACGGATGGCTTAAGGGCACGCTGTGAGAATCATAGTTGGTAAGATTTGAACCTAACTCTTCCCACTCCAAATTCATGCATTATGTCCCTTGAAAAATATATGGCATAGATAGGGAAAAACCAAGAAGAGAGTATGAAGAACAGTACTGTCAGAAAGGTTTTCATATCAGTGTAAACTAATCTATTTATGGAAATTAGGATTCCTTTGTTTCTGCAGTAAACAGACTCTTCAAAAACATCTCCATCCAAGCTTCTTTTTAGAGTGATGTCATCATTGGCAAATAGGAAAGAGGAGAGGAAATTGATGTCCAATAGTTAGTTGTGAAAACATGTGTTGACTGACAGTTACCTCTGTATTATCTCTTTTCAGTCTGCTTTCCCTGATAATTGTTCTTTCCTTTGTTACAATGTATGAACTAGCTTTCTCTCTACACAATTTGAAGGGCTAAGTAAAGAATGATGCCTGCCCTTATTCAGTGTCCTACCAAACTACTGCTGTGTGTCTCTTGTATGGGGACACTTTCAGTCTCCAGTTTTATCCAGGATAGGAGAGTCTTTGAAATCAGTGTATTAGTACCTGACATCTGTTGTACCACCTAATGGGTGAAACTTTATTGAAGTGAATGATAAGCATTCTTAACATGAAAGAATGTGAACTAGTAGGAAATACAAGAGTTTTGGGTGTGCATTTTTAACTGTGGGAGTTATAGAGTCCTTATAACATGCTGTCTGCAGTTAAGCTAATTAAGTGATTTTTGTCCCTCCCAAAAGATTAGTGTCTTTGCTATATATGTTTAAATGACTCCTTATCACTTGACACAATTAGTCACATTCTTGTAGAGGTAACTATAGATGTATAGAAACAGTGTTAAACAAGATTAAAAATAGTTCAGATGCACTGGCTTGTTTCAAGTGCTGGCTGTGCAACTGTTGTAATAATTTACTTTTATTTTATTTTGTTAAAGCATTTTAAGTTGTTGTTGCTGTTGTTTGCCTTCAAGTCATTTCCAACTTATGGCAATCCTAAGGTAAACCTATCATGCGATTTTCTTGGCAAGATTGGTTCAGAGAGGGTTTTGTCATTGCCTTTCTCTCAGGGCATGACTTCCTCAAGGTCACCCAGTAAATTTCCATGGCTGAGCAGGGATGTGAACTTATGACTTTCCAAAGTCATAGTCCAGTGCTCAAAGCACTACATCACACTGGCTCCCAGGGTAATGTGCAACAGTTAAAAACATTATTAAAGATTTTAAAAGACAAGGTTTAAAAACACATGCAGTTAAAACAGTACCAAAGCCAACTCTGGTTTTAAGGACCAAAGCCCATATAAAACAGTAGAATTGGGGCTGACTGCCAGAAGCTTCAGAGGGATGGAGCCAGTCTAACTTCCCTGGGAAAGGAATGCTACAGAGAAACATCGTGCTTCAGAGAAAGCCCAATCTCATGTCTTCACCAACCTGGCCTCTCAATGTGGTGGGATGTGCAACAGGCCCTCCCTGGAGAGTCTCATACTCTGTTCAGGGTCTTGTGGGAGGAAGCGGTTCATTTGATATGAACCCAACAATTCAGGGCTTTTTATGTCAAAATCAGTCCCTTGAAATTCCATCATTTGAATTTCCAGTGGAAATTGGAATGATGATGGGTACCTGAATTTTATGTTTTCTGAAGCCTGCTATGACATTTCTCAGATTGTCCCAAAGTCCTCAGACTTCCAGGAATAACTTCTTGATGGGCAATATAGGATGGGAATAGAGGGAGTAAGAAAAAATCAGGGGTCCCCGCTTATACTAGGGGAAATACTTTGTGCCAGTGTGTAGACACCATAGGCTGCTGCTATTGGGAAGTATTAGCTTCAGTTAATGTTGACTGTCCATTTTTATTACTGCCCTGAAATAGTATTTAGTTAACACAAAGTATAAGATAATCTCATTGTCAGATGCTGATAGGTACACTGATTTGTATAATAATGGGAATACTTATTGAGTTATTTATAACATGATCCAAGTTCTATCTTTTTGGGGTTGAAGAATTGTCTGTCCTCTGCAGTGCTGTGTGGAACAGGTACAAATCCAGATTTTGGAGGGCTTTTTGCAAACTCCCTAGGATGATTATGCCATACGGAACTTGAGCATGTTAATTTTGGTGGCTATAACTGCTGGCTTTCCCCAATAGTCAGTGGCTGTGTTAGCTGGAGAATTTGGGGATTTACAGTCTAACAAAGTTTTCAAAGCTTTTGGACTTGCAAAATAAACACCTACCTCATACCTACTGACATTCAGACCCTTCAGTATTGCTCTTGCAGTCTCGTTCATCAGGGGAAGAGGCAACCATTACCCTTCCTGTTACAGGCATACCTCTCAGTGCCACCAATGGGCCAAGAGCCAAGCAGCTGCTTGTTACAACACCGCTGTTGCTGTGCCAGCCTTTGACAGAAAAGAGCAAGGCCGGTGGTTGCAACGGCATTGCTGCATACCTTCCAACATCTCATAGATCAAAATGAGGATGCCTATGGCCAAGCAATGTCAGAGTGTGATCAAGATGGCAATAGTTATTAATGAAGAAGAACACACGGGGGAGAAGTTGTAGCAGTTTGCTGGGAAGGGCAAGAGTCTGTCCCTTTTACTCTACCCCTACTGAGATAATGAAGTGCAAACTGCTTTTGCACTTTGTTCTCAGTTTGTAACAACTGTAGCAATCTAAGGACAAAGGAGGAGAATGGGAGGAGGAGAAGTAAATTGGGACATTTCTAAAGCAGCAGAAAAAATAAGATGACGGAGAATTAATTTGAACTGTAATTAGTTGGAACTGTCCCTGTCAAATCAGGACAGTGGGAGGGTATGCTACTGACAAAGCTACGGATGATAGCTATTGGAGGTTTCAGGCAAGCATGTGTGGGGCTTGGTGTCTGCCCCATTATGCTGAAGAACTTGGCAAACAGGGGTGTTGACATAGGTTTTACCAGGGGACTTTGAAGACGAAGCCCGGTTTTACTTTTTCCGATTCGACTCTCTAGATTATCACATATGCAGGGTGAGGGAGCTACTGTGGTCACCTGCCACAGCTGTGGCATGTTTCTTCTCCTGCTGCAAGATGTCGTTGGGTACACCTGCAGCAAATGCAAGCTGGTGGCCCTCTTGGAGGAGAAGATTCAACAGCTGGAGGTCTGGGTTTCAAATCTTTGCATTATTAGGGAGGGTGGGGAGTTCTTGGATAGGGCTGAGAGGACCTTTTTGAAGACAGAGTACACGGAGGAGTTAGCAGACGAAGAAGTCAGTTCATGAAACCGGGAGACCGACGCTTGGAGGAATGTGACACACAGAAGTAGAAAGACAAGGTACCAAACAGAGACTCTTGAACTACAGATTCACGTCCAAGTTCTTAACCTTATTAATGATGAAGTGGAACAGCAGGAACGTCACCAAGAGGAAATCCAACATCAACAACAGGAACCCTAACATCAGCAGAATGAAATCCAACAGCAACAGGACCAGCAGTCTCAGTTTGAACAGAATATTCAGGTGGCCAAGAGACAGTCTGCTCATCAAGTAAGCCCAGACAAGCCTCAGAGGAGATGAGTTCTAGTGATTGGGGACTCCTTGCAGAGAGGAACGGAACCGAGCATTTGCAACCTGGACAGGATCAATTGCGAGGTGTGCTGTCTCCCTGGGGCCAAAATCAATGACGTAACGTAGAAGCCAATGAGACTGGTCAAGCCCAGTGACCGTAACCCCCTCCTTTTGGTTCATGTTGGAACCAACGACACTGCAAGGCACAGTTTTCACCACATCATAAAGGATTACGAGCTTACGGGTAGGAAGCTGAAGGACCTTGATGTGCAGGTTGTCATTTCATCTCTCGTCCCTGTGGAAGGACACAGCCCACGAAGGGAGAGAAGAATAGCGGAGGTCAACAACTGGCTCCGAAGATGGTGCCATTGGGAGCGAATTGGGTTTTTGGATCATGGTCTCCATTTCCATGAAGTTGGTCTGCTGGCAAGGGATGGCCTGCACCTCACAGCCGTCAGCCAGAACGTTTTTGCTAACAGTCTTGCAAAACAGATCAGGAGGTCTTTAAACTGAGTTCGACTGGGGAGGGAGACAGTAGCATTCAGTGAGTGCTGGGATAAATAGCCCAAATGATATAGATAAAGCAGGCCAACAGGGGGAGGAAAAGTAACTTTATACAGGACTTCCAGGAAGAGCACATGGTCTTAAGTGTCTCTACACTAATGCATAGAGCATGGGAAACAAACAAGATGAACTCGAACTCTTAATACAACAAAATAAATATGATTTAATAGGCATCACTGAAATCTAGTGGGATGAGATTCATGATTGGAATGTAGCAATAGGGGGGTATAACCTATTTTGCAGAAATACACCAAACAAGAAAGGAGGAGTAGGAGTAGCCTTATATGTCAAGGATGTTTTCACCTGTGAAGAGATCCATGACTTAAATCTGGGAAGCCAAATCAAGAGCATCTGGGTAAGAATTAAGGGAATGAGAAACAACAGGGATGTGATTGTGGGGGTTTGCTACAGGCCTCCAGGCCAATCTGAGGACTTGGATAAGGCTTTCCTTGGAGCAGATGACCACACATTCAAAAAGAAGAGATGGGAGTAATGGGAGATTTCAACTATCCTGATATTTGTTGGCAGTCAAACTCTGCCAAGACCGCAATGTCGAATAGGTTCCTCGCTTGCCTTGCAGACAATGCTTGCCTTGCAGATGGGAACTGACTATTTTAGATCTGATCCTGACCAACAGGGATGACTTTGTTGATGAGGTGGGATCTTTAGGGGGGAGTGACCATGCTCTTTTGGAATTTGTCATTCAGTGGGAAGGAGAAGCCAAGCATAGCCAGACAAGCATCCTAGACTTTTAGAAAGCTGATTTCTGTAAACTTAGGGAGTTACTTGCCAAAATCCCATAGTCAACAATACTGAAAGAGAAAGGAGTTCATGATGAATGGGAGTTTCTTAAAAGTGAGATACTGAAGGCACAATTGAAAACTGTGCCAATAAGGAGGAAAAATGGCAGGTGTATAAAGAAACCGGAATGGTTGACTAAGGAACTCTCATCTGAGCTAAGTGTTAAAAGAAACATGTACCGGAAATGGAAGAATGGTAAAACCACCAAAGAGGAATTCAAGCAAATAGCCAAGATATGTAGGGAGAAGGTCAGAAAAGCTAAAGCAGAGAATGAACTCAGGCGTGCCATAGACATTAAAAACAATAAAAAGGGCTTTTTTAGATACGTCCACAGCAAAAGGAAAAAGAAGGAAATGATGAGGTCGCTGCATGGAGAAGATGGCTAATTACTAACAGGGGGAAGAGAGAAGGCAGAACTACTCAACACCTTCTTTGCCTCAGTTTTCTCCCAACAGGATAGAAGTACTCAACCTGGGGGTGGGGAGCAGGTGAGGAAGGGCAGGGGGGGAGAATGCAGCACAGAATAGGTGAAGAAGTAGTACAGGAATATCTGGCTAAACCAAATGAATTCAAGTCTCCAGGGCCAGATGAATTACATCCAAGGATATTAAAAGGACTGGCAGGAGTCATTTCTGAACCACTCACAATAATCTTTGAGAACTCTTGGAGAACAGGAGAAGTCCCAGGAGACTGAAGGAGGGCAAATGTCGTCCCCATCTTCAAGAAAGGGAAAAAAGAGGACCCAAATAATTATCGCCTGGTCAGCCTGATATCAATACCAGGAAAGATCCTAGAGCAGATCGTTAAACAGTCAGTTTGTAATTACTTAGAAAGCAGTGCCGTAATCACTAAAAGTCAACATGGATTTCTCAGAAATAAGTCATGCCAGACTAATCTTATCTCCTTTTACGATAGGGTTACAAGCTTGATAGATGAAGGGAATGCTGTAGATATAGCATATCTTGATTTCA
The DNA here is from genome assembly GCA_030412105.1 of Cyclura pinguis. Classification (NCBI taxonomy): domain Eukaryota; kingdom Metazoa; phylum Chordata; class Lepidosauria; order Squamata; family Iguanidae; genus Cyclura; species Cyclura pinguis. Next base: position 225,507,941 of record CM059599.1, on the reverse strand, counting down.
GTAAGGCCTTTGACAAAGTTCCCCATGACATTCTTGCAAAGAAGCTAGTAAAGTGTGGGCTGGGCAGGGCTACTGTTAGATGGATTTGTAATTGGTTGACCGACTGAACCCAAAGGGTGCTCACCAATGACTACTTTTCATCCCGGAGAGAAGTGAATAGTGGGGTGCCTCAGTGTTCTGTCCTGGGCCCACTGCTATTCAACATCTTCATCGATGACTTAGATGAAGGAGTGGAAGGCATGCTGATCAAATTTGCAGATGACACCAAATTGGGAGGGGTTGCTAATATGCCAGAGGACAAGATCAACATTCAAAATGACCTGGACAGATTGGAGAGCTGGGCCAAAGCTAACAAAATGAATTTCAACAGAGAGAAATGTAAGGTCCTACACTTAGGCAGAAAAAGTGGAATGCACAAATATAGGAGAGGGGATGTGTGGCTGGATAGCAGTATGTGTGAAAGGGATCTAGGAGTCTTGGTAGATCACAAGCTGAACATGAGTCAGCAGTGTGATGCAGCAGGCAAGAAAGCCAACACGGTTCTTGGTTGCATCAATAGGAGTATGGTGTCTAAATAGAGGGAGGTAATGGTACCACTGTATTCTGCATTGGTTAGGCCTCATTTGGAATACTGTGTCCAGTTCTGGGCACCTCAATTCAAGAAGGATATCGACAAGCTGGAACGTATCCAGAGGAGGGCAACCAAAATGGTGAAGGGCCTGGAAGCCATGCCCTATGAGAAACGGCTTAGGGAGCTGGGTATGTTTAGTCTACAGAAGAGAAGGTTAAGAGGGGACATGATAGCCATGTTTAAATATTTGAAGGGATGTCATGTTGAGGAGGGAGTGGGCTTGTTCTCTGCTGTTCCAGAGATTAGGACAAGGAGCAATGGATTCAAGCTGCCAGAGAGGAGATTCCACCTTCACCTCAGGAAGAACTTTCCGACGGTCAGAGCTGTCTGGCAGTGGAATATGCTGCCTGGGAGTGTGGTAGAGTCTCCTTCTTTGGAGGTTTTTAAGCAGAGGCTGGATGGCTATCTGTTGGGAATGCTTTGATGTGTGTTTCTGCATAGCAGGGAGTTGGACTGGATGGCCTTGTGGTCTCTTCCAACTCTGTGATTCTGTGATTCTATGGATTCTATGCTGCTGCTGAGCCTGGGAAGCTATAAGCCTGTAATACCTAATGTTAGTTGAGACTAGATATTTGTTTCTGCAGGCTGGATGTTGCTGTCTCATTTCACTCCTGCATTCTATGCCTTCCTGTCATAAGATTACCTTTAAAATGGTAGCTGGAGGATTATTGCAGCTCAGATGGAAATGTTCCAAACCAAAGAAGTAATTTTAAAAACTTGATTGTCCTTTCAAAGTTGAGCTTCCCCATGACTTTTGCAAGAACCGGCTAGCACAAGGTAATCTGATCACTTATGTGGGGACCTTATTTATGTGGTAAAAGACTCTCTCCATTTGATTACTGGCCTGAAGCTTTATATTGGGTGATAATTGCAGTGACACAGGGAACATTGTGTTTAAATCCCTGCTTTGTCAGAGCTGACTGAACCATCCATTATGCTTTCTTAATATTACTGCTTTTAGGATATTGTAGATTATTTGAAAGCCACTGGATCAAAATTTGTTGGCATGATTTGATTAAAAACCAGATGGCAACATTTAAAAAAGCAGTGTTGCTGTCCATATAATCCTATTCCCAAGAAAAATAACTGTGTACAGATGTGTACTGTGTACATTTGGCAGTATCTGTGTTCCTTCTCCAGAAGTCACAGCTGATACCATACAAACAGCTATGGAGTTAAAACGTACTGGAAATGCACAAAATAATTGTATACAACCCTCTATATGCAAGAAGCTCCAAAATGTATGGAGTGACTCGACAGATGATAATGGAGTGTCAGGTGATAGAACTACTACGACTAAGATCCTGTTCAACGCTGACAGAACATGAGGTTCCATGAATCACTCACATTGGAGGTCTGGAGGATGATGGATGCTGCTTATTCCCTAGTTGTGCAACAGCAGCTGGATGGTGCCAGGAGACTGCTCTGTCCTAGCTCATCTGGCTGCAGTTTTACAGCTGGGGAAAAGATGTTGTGCAAGAAGACAGTGTCTATCCGTTTATACAATGCTCAGTAAAATACTTGCATAACCCCTGACTATGCTGACATAAACCACCCAAAGGAGCCTGGTTCTTATCTGAAGTGGTTTCTAATACCTGACAATTATCCCTTGATGTTGCAATCTTCAGGTGATGAACATGCAGACATGAACCAGCCCTGTGCTTTTGAAAATTTAGGTCAGATGTATATAGTCTTTTTTGCTACGCTGTTGTGAAAAACCTTCAGTATCATTTCAAAACAGCTCCTGATTTTTCCTTTCCAACACAATCAGCTTTTTCTTTGAACCAGAAAGAGCCCCATGGCTGTGGCTGTGATATCACCAAGCCGGTTAGAACAGCATTTGTCAGAGCCCTGTGTTCACGTAAGTCTGTCAGCCAGCGCACCGGCATCAGTCTTGGCTGAAGGGTTCTGAATAGAAGTTCCAACCTTAAACATTCCCAGGCCTAGATTAATAACAGGCAATGCGTTGCCCTCACTTTTGAGGGCAGTCCTTTAATTTCAGGCTTTTCGAAGCTATTAAGACTTACAACCTCTAAGCCAGAGAATTCTCAGAGAGGAGATACTTACATTCCAAGAAGGCCTTTTAATAGCTACATGTTTCTGATTGTTAGAAGCTTTAAAAAAAATAAAAACAAAATTATTCACCCCTAGGGCCATCAAAAAATAAATTGTTCAGCTTGTGCTTTTGATTTTTGCTTGTACTTTGTTTTTACTTGGATTAGCGTACATGCTGGGAAAAAAGTGCTGGACAAAGGGATTCCCATTTGTAATGTTAGCAGTAGCAGCTGCCATGCTTCATGTAGCAGCAGCAAAGAGAACGCATAGCAAAATCTACTTACTAGCCTATCTGAGAAACTCTGTCCTCTGATCCATTTGAGTCCAAATTCACTGCTGTTAACTCTGCATATTTTCTATCCTTCCAATCATATGGTTGTGTGCAGGGTTTTTGTGCCACCCTTTTCAGGAGGATGAATTCCTTCTTTTTGACTCTGCTTCCTGCTAAAATGTACCCAGGATACTTTAAATCAGAATTGCAATCACAAGACAAGTGGGGTGTTGTGCCCTGTAAACTTGCAATCCTGTATTGCACACCAGGTTGGGATTAAGCCACGCTAAATATATTGGTTTTGACGCTCAGTGAAAGTCTATAGCTGTATCTTTGTTTTCCATACCTCACATCTTCAACCTTTTATTTGCTCACAAGCATACAAATTTAATGAAACTCACCATCATAAGAATAATTTATTCGTGAACCTTCTCTTTCCCAACAAGGTCTGTTGGAAGAGAAACAGACTATGAATGATCCTCATTGTGTTGAAGTGTTACTGTGCTTCTTGAAGAGCTGCTGAGGAACCATCTTTCTTGCTCTGAGAGTATGGGAGAAGCAGCAGACACCGTATCAGGATTTTCCAGCTCTTTCCCACACCAGTCCTATCTATTGTGTCTCCTGTAGTTTAGATTGTAAGTCTGAGGACAGGGGCTGTCTTAAGTATTGGTTTCATATAATATAAGCCTTGGAAACCCCTTTTCCCCTGAAGAACAGAGTAATGAATGAATGAATGAATGAATGAATGAATTACATTCACCTCAAAGTGTGTGCCTAGAAAACATCCTTTGCCAATGGTATCCTGTACTCTGTTGATAGTATAATCTTAATAGAAAAGACTACTGACTTGCAGTACGTTCTGTTGAAACCAATAGGACTCAGGTCCGGCACACTGCATATTAGGGGACTTTATGTGCCATTATATTGATAGATAGCCAAGTTTCATATTTATATAATTGTCCCCCACTTTAGGATCTTTTAGCCTGTTTACAGATTCTAACAAAACTCTGTTACGTGAGGACCTGATCAGGGTTTTTTTATTTAGCAGCGAGATTAAGTACTGTAGAAAACAAGAGGTTAAAATGCTCTGTTGGTGGAGAGACATATTATGGTCCATTGTGCTTATGGAAAAAATCACTTTATAAGTACATTCCTTAGGAAATGATAATGAACTCAATAACATTTTTTACACAATTTGGCACCCATTTATTTCTTTATGTTGATAGCAGTACAGCTGAATTCAGTTTACCAACTGTGTAAGTCAATTTATGGAAAAATCAGAAACATTAACATTTAACATTTACATATAATTTTTATAGAGTGATGGGAAGAACATTAGGAATAAGAGTATCACGCGGAAAGTGTTTCCTGTTTCCTTATACAGATTGGAATGGTCTTTTTATTGATTATCTGACAATTTTCTTCTGTTTGTGTAGCAATGAAAATAGGAGGAAAGAGAAACTTCAAATTAATCTCTGTTGTCAGTGTCTGTGATATCTTACAGATTATTGAATATACTTTCTGCCAGTATAAGGTGCCCTTCACTTGGCAGGAGGTTTGTTCAGGAGGCTAGATCTAACCTTATTTTCCAGGGTACTGACTTAATGCAAGGAGGAAATTGGCTTCTTTTAAAGAAACAAACATCATAGCACAGCAGTTGGTTTCTGGAATGGGTTTTTTTGACCACAATGCTACTCTTCATTTTCCTACATGAAATAATCTTTACATAATCCAATTTTGGAACAAATAAAAATAACATGTTCACCCTGCCCCTTGGAAAAAATGTCTGTTGGCTGCAAGTGGTAGAGGATGAACTCTACCTCTCACTGCAGTACCATATGATGAAGAGGCAGTGATAGAAAGGAAAATGGTGCACTAGAATAGGCTTATCTCAACAATGGGCTCTGTGTATATACTGACATAATAAGAATAATGAAATAATATTCTTCTGACCATATTATTGATGAGAAGAGCTTTACTGAATATCTTGCTTTTTGTCTCTTAACCTCCAAAACAAAGAGCAAAATCTTAAGTGTTAAAATTCCTGGCCCTTAGTTCTTCAATGCATTTATTCATGTGGCTTTTCAAGCTCCTTAGATCCACAGGTTCTCAGTACCATTTCACAGTATTTCATCTAACTCTGCTTGAAATTTCTGCTGACTGCCTTTGCTGCCAGAATTGCAAACTGGGACAAGGTAGAATCACTGAAAACATAAACACATTGGCAGGCATCATCTAGCCCAAGCTCAGAGCAGGAAATTCTGAACCGAAAAATATTCCGCAGAGATTTCTATCTAGCTTCCTTGAAACCTCTAGTGATAAAGAGATTCTATAGCTTTCTTGGGCAACATGTTCAATTTCCTCACTGCTGTTATTCAATCTGAATTTGTACTATTGCTTTCTTTGGGCTCTATTCCTTCAGCCAGGAGAGGATTGTTTCCTTCATTACCTTATAGAATACTTGATTTCCAGTATTCAAGGAAAACAAACATGTTCCTTGTTTAATGGAGATCAAATTCAGAACAATATTAGAGCATGAATTGTCCCAGTAATCCTTGGCAAGGCTAACTTTTTTCTGACAATTTTTAAGAGGAAGTGGCACTGCCATCTGGGGTGGTGAGTTATAGCAGTGAGTGTAAGTGGTAGTTGCCTACTAGGATTGCCAGGTGAGGACTGTGTGATTAAGGGCCAAAGCCTGAGATCTAGAGGCATCCCCTTGTGATGTCACAGTGTTCAAGCATCAGCTGCAATTGGACAGAGAAAGGCATTCAAAGAAAAAACACTGAAAACAAATAAGAAAACCACACACAGAGATCTCTCCCTGAGATTTTTCCCCCAGTAGAGAGGAGCCACATCCTGAGATCAGAATACAGTGACCCCTCTTACCATGACCTCTGCACACACAAATGTGAGGTTGCACAAAGTGCCACATCCATTTTAGTCAATGGACGCAGTGGTCTCATGCCTGCTTCACATTTTTTGTTTTATACCGGGTTCCTGGAATAGAACCCCCACATATACAAAGGGCACACTGTTCTCTAATATCTAGAGAACAGGACTTGGAAACATCAAATTACAAGTAGAGTAACCTGTAACAAGTTACTTCTTTTTTGCAATTAGGGTACAAACTACATTTCAAAAGTATTGGGATAAAACTGGAAAAGTTACTTTATTGGTATGTTTTGTCGTTATTTCTGAAAGTTAATTTTAAAGGGCATTTCTGACAAGAATTTTTCAAGTCTTATGCCATTCTCATGTCATTCCTCTTCCTCCCCCTAAAACTAACTAACTAATGAACTAACTAGTATAACTGAAAACACTAACTAAAAAAAACTAAGGAGCAAGACAGTGAGTAACTGCTTTAATACTTCAATAAGTAATAACAATAGATTAATCTGTAGCAACTATAACAAGAAATCAGGATGGATTACATTTAAAAAGAAAATTTCTAAGCTCTGCTACAAAGAGAAATTAGGGCTGCACATATTTCCATGTGATCAAGGTAGTATCTTTGAATAAAAGAGGTGTACATAATGCTGTGCTTTCAGGTGGCATTTGCAGATGTTAAAGAAGACACATTCTGTACTGTGAGCAGTAAAGCAAAATGCTTTCTAAAATGAGGCCAGTGAACCTGCAGTGTAGAAATACTCATAGTAAAAATAGCTTTTAAAAACTGCGTTGCCTGATTAATTGGTAGATAATTTTTTTAAAAAAAAGTCAACTTAGATTAAAATTCTGTTATGTACCTGTTTGTCAGCCCCACTGAATTCAATTGGACTTATATGCTTATACTGTTAAAAAAAAACTTCTAATAGATTAATTATTTAGAAGATTTTAAAGATTGTAGCCATAGTATATACTTAAGTGAATACTTTAGTTTATCCGTTCTGCCTTTCCCCTAATGCTAGAAAGCGCAAGGCATGAATGTTCATGTTAATATGTAAATATAAAGTGGTTCCTTGCATAACACTGGAATGGTCTCCTAAGAGGTGGTACTCAGATGGTACAATTCCCTTCACAGGGAAGCTTATTTTATTTACTTTATTGTATTTTTAAGATGGCTGGTGAAAGACAGGAAATATGCTTTTCAGGAGCTTGATTAGATCTGGAAACTGTGGACTGGTTTTTAAAACCCTTCTTGTTTTGTAGTTTGTTCTTTGGATTTTGCTGCTGGTGTTACTGAGATTCTGGACTATACTTTTATTGGATTTTTATTTGTTGGAAGTTTATCTAGTTCTGAACTCACTAATGAAGCAGTCTAGAAAATGTACAAATGCTTAAAGAGAAAAACATGGTTGGTTGGCTTGTGTGCGCAAACACACACACATACTCTAACACATCAAACACCATCAGGTGAAACCCTACAGGACACAAATAATTAGGCTTGCTGCTGAAACTTCACTTCAAGTGATATTCAAGTGAACTCATAGGCGGGAAACTTCTCATCAGGTGAAACATCTGAAGAATTTTAAAGGATACTAAAATCATTTCAGTAAGTCTAAAGAAATTTCTCTGAGTTCTGTAGGATGTGACAGAAACACAGAGAAAAGTCAATTCAGCCTATGTTGAATAGCACAAGTTTTTCCAGCTGCCTCTGAGTGGCCACTTGTAGAAGAAATGGGTGCCTGTGATCTCAAAATCTGGAGGAGCACACCCATTCCCACTTTGTATAAGTTGTCATTGGTATCTCGGTCATCCATTTTTTGTGTATTACAGATGGTACTTTGGGAAAACGTGACTTCTGTGAGCGATCTTCAAAGAGACAGCCATATTAGTCTTTTCACTGTTAAAAGAAAAGTCATCTTATACCACAGTTGAGTGTAACCATTTTATTTCAGTGTAAGCTTTTATAGCATATAGCCTACTTCTTCTGATGCATGAACCTGTTGTTAAAGTGTGACGAGAAAGGAACAAATATGGTGTGTGGAGAGGGATATGGTAGAGCATCAACAAACTTCTCCTTAGATTGTGAGTGGGGAGCTGTAAGGCCCCACTTTGGGGGTCCCCAGTATCAGTATAGTTTGGATGGGCACCATACCTAATTGGCATTATATGTAATTGGCAACACATTTTATTGGCTCTGATATCAAATTCAAGCCTGAAAGGTGACAGAGAGGTCAAACTGAGCGAGGGAAAGAATTTGACTATAAATGTGAGAAGCATAGGTCAACTCCAAAATTCCTCCAGGTAAGACTGAGTCATTTGTCAGGCCAATACACATCATTCCTGTGGATAATAGGCTTAAATAGAAGCTAGAATTTTCCAGGGAATCCAACTGTGAGGAGCCCACCAGGACACTGATTGACAGATATCCATCCCTTGTACACCTGGATTCTTTCGTCTGCCCTCACAGCACCCACAATAGACAGCTATTACAACATTCATCATGTCTTTGTCAATCAAAGCACCAAGCCCATCAACAGGCAAAAGGCCCATTGTCCACAACGGGTTCCCTTTGTCTTGCATCTGGAACCTTCACAGCCACAAGCCATTTTCAGGGTACAAATACCCCTGATTTGAGGAGGCCCAGTGCAGTCTCTTGAAAATTTACCGATCACTCTATCCGTCTGGCTCCTGAATGAGAACTGCCCTTAGGTCCTACCTAAACCAAAATACATTTCTACTCTTCACTACTCTTCTGGACTGGTAATTATAAATCCCCCCAAATCCCTCAGCCTCTCTATAATTTTTCCTCCCTTTCTCTCTCAGCTAGCTCTTGTGTGAATGTGTGATTGTGTGTATCTTGTGTGCATGCATGAGTGAATTCCCCTCAATAAAATAATTTGGTTAGACAATTTTGCTCGGTTTTTGGCTTGGCCTGACCCCGTAAAAATTGGATTTAAAGATCTCGCTAGGTTACCCTGCCTCTTGTAGTGCTACAGCTTGTGCTCTGGCTAATTCCCATTCCCCATTATTTGGAGCACATTGAGGTGTCCCCCATGGGACCCCAGAAATCAGGGTAACAGAGCATAATGCTGTAATGCTGTAAAATGATGAGGGGGCGACAAAACCTAGGAAATTAATTTTTTGTTTTAATTGGTCACAATGGCCGGTGCATTTTGAGAGTTGTTCCTAAAAGGGAATTTATTGAGCTGGGGTGATGTTCTGCTAATTTTCAGTTTATTCAACTATTTTTCTGTGATTTTAAAGTAAAAACTCTCCCAAGTATACACTTACAGAAGCAAGTTTTAACTGTTTTGAGAGAAGAGTAAACAGTTAACAGTATAAAACCATTAAAGCTACCAGCTCAGCATCTTAACAAAATGGAAGTTTTCAAGACCAGTTTAAAAGCTGGTAATATTGAGGTCAATTATATATCTTTAAGGAGGGATTACTGCAGAAATTGCACCACCAATGAAAAGACTCTTTCTCTGTTTCTTACCATTGTAATTGACACTGAAGAACAGGTCCATGAGCAGAGCCTCTGAGGTGAATTGTTTGGTTCAGGCGGATCCATGTAGGTTCAGGCAGGCTTTCAAATATATGAAGTATGGGAGGGAAAGAAGAGAAATTGCTGGATATTATCTTTGAGAAGCTGGACTTTTTTGAGTGTCAAAAACCACTTAAAAAAAAGAATGGAGGTCACACCCCTTTTTTCTTTTTCTTTTCTTTTCTTCTCTTTTCTTTGTTTATTCTTTATTTTTTTAATTTTAGGAAGCATGCTTTCTTCATGCTATTTTTCTTTTTTATGCATTTGTAGAATTTTAGTGTTTCTGTAAGTTATCAATAAAAATATTACCAAAACAGAGGGATGTTGCCCTTGTTTTCCTCTGAAGCCGAGGAAGTATGATTTGGCCAAGGTCACCCAGGGAATTTCCGTGGCTGAATGCGGATTTTATGGTTTCATATAGTCTTTACTCCAGCACTCAAATCACTATACTGCACTGGCTCATAAATCTTTACTTGTATCTTTAAATGAGGGGGAGAATTGGCATGAAGCACCAGAGCATGAGTAAAGGGTTGGAGCTCCCACCAAAACACTCAGAACGTTTCTTGAATTGGGTTCTGCACAGGCAGCTGTCACCCATATTTTTGAATGCACAAACAACCACTGGAAGAACTACAGCTTACTTGGTGGCATTTAGGATGTAATGCAAATAATGTCATAGTCTTGATTAGAACAAAGATAGGTGCCAAAATATTTAACAGGAATTACAATACTAAATAGGTATGTGTGTGCATGCATGCACGCATACACATGTGCATGTGAAGGCGGTGTTATATAATTTGAGTTAGAAATATACAAGGGGAGATTTATCAGGTCTCTAAGGAAAGGGCTTAGCTTTTTATGATTTAGCTCTGCTGTTCAGGCATAGCTCTTTGGTAAATGAATGCTTTTCAAAGGAAAGAAGACACTGTATGATTAAAGTATGATAAAACATTTTTTTTTCCTGAAAATAATTTTAGAGACTTCTTTAGGCCTCTTTTGCCTTCAGTTCAGCTCTCATTAGCGTTAAGGCAAGTGCGGGTGGAGCTTCCTACATATGGCAGACGTATCTTCTACAGCACATCAGACAAATAAAGAATGAATGCTATTAATTAGTGACACTGTAAAAATGAAAAAAAAAAGAATAATAATTTGTTTACTTGGCATCATATTTTTGTAGTAATTGTGGGAGGCAAGCTATTGTCTTAAGGAAGAATTTGCTTCTGAACAGCACTTTGGCACAGTTTACTTTTGATTATTACATAGCTTCCTTCCTTTTGATTGAGAGACTTTCATCTTTCCTTTTATCTTTTGAAAGGGCAAAATTTGCATAAAAGTAAGAAAAATAGGAATTAGGGGCGGGAGGAAACTGCCCCATTCATTCTGTCTCAAAATACTGTGGAACTGTGGGTCGGGTAAAGCAATGCAACATGTAAATACTTTCAGTGAAAATTAGCTTCATCTGCATTACCTGTTCAGGAGTTGTATTACTCTTCTTTGCATAAACAGCATGGATTTCCCTCAAAGAAATCTAACAAGCTGTTCCCTTCTCAGGGAACTGCTGGAGCATTACCCCTGGAAAAGCTTTTTTCCCTCCACCCATCCTGAGCTCATGATCATGGCAGTGGTAGCATAAGCAACCATTTTAATTTCCCACAATGTCACTAACATTGTATTATGGTAGGAAACTGAAATGCTGCATATTGCTCCTGCCATGAGGCAGGCCAGCATTCAAGGGCCCACCTGATGGCTCTTTCCTGAGGGCTCATTCAGAGCTGAATCTGGCCCTAATTCCTGCATTGTCCATCCTGACTTTTCCTACTTACTTGAATACTGCCCATTCTCAGCATTTAAGATGTTCATCACCTGAGGCATCCCAGTGGGTTAGCCAGTGGCCAGAGGTGGCATGTGTGACTGAATAACAGATGACAGTCACTTTTAACTATTGATCTATGAGTCTTCCAGGTTTTTCTATACTCTTTGCATTTAAAAGATACCATAAATCAGCTCTGGAGAGAGGGTACCTTTCTGTTTCTGTAATAATGTAGTTTGGTTCTAACAAGTTACGAGTAGAACTCTGCTGTTCTGAAAACTGACCGTTCTGGGCCACTTGTCCATCCAAATCTTTTCTGCCAAAGCCAGTTCCCTGAATGTTGTGAAATATATACAAGGGATTGAAAATCAAGGGTTAGTTGGTTGAAATTAAACTATTCTATGGGTGAATGGAAGATACTTCTCCTTACACTAAGGTCATTGTTAAAGAGAATGTAACATATATTTAAAATCCTTCTTATCTTTTTGATGATAGGACTGTGATCTGAAATTGGCCTGCATCTTATTGGTTTGGCTCAACTAGAGCAGACTCATTGAACAAATTGATAAATAGTGAACCAACTCACTCATAAATAGCATTGATGCAATGGGTTTTGTCTAGTTAGCACTAACAATAGGATTCAGACCACTGAAGTCAGACTTCATCAGGTACAGATTTTTCATGCAAAAATTCTGCCAATATTAATCTCTGTCAGATTATGAAGAATTTTTTTTACTATATTGAGTAGAAATGAAAAGACAAATAATTCTTACTTTTAACTAGCTACACATGACTGTAATCTAAAAAATGTTCCAGTATTCATGAATACAACTTGAGCTTTGTAAGATCAATATTCAATTAGCCTTTTTTTTTAGTTGACTCTGTGATCTATGTGCTTGGCGTAAAGCCTAAAATGGAATAATTGGTAGTTTGACTTACAATTGTGTCTTTTAAAAGATGTTAAACACTGTTGAGATACCTTCCATATGGCCAATCCCAGTCATCTGCCTGGCAGCAGTACGTTGGGCTCAAGATAGGAATTAGGAACAAACAAAATGGGGCACAGCTGAGGCAATGTCCTTTGTTCATGAAAAACCCTGAAGGCCACAGATATTATTTATGTATCCAAGGTAGAATTGGAACTAAGAGCTCCTCCAAGTTGGGGACCTTACCCTCTAGAGTGATTGTGGCCCCTTTTTTCCCCAATCAGATTTGTCACATTCCACATGGAACTGGAGGTGGAGAGAATGGGGTAAACCACTCAATTTTTGTTCTTGTTGATTGAACATACTTACGTAGGGCATATTGATGATGAGAAGGAAAAACAGTGCCAAGCATCATCAGTAAAAGAACATGCCAAGTACACTGTGGTTATTGGGAAAGGATGTTTCGGAGCAATTGTTTCAGTTGTTAAAGGCATTTCAATCATTTTTTAACATTTTTCTACAGAAAGTTTTAATGCAGCTATCATATGAAAGAATTCCTACTGTATCTTTATGTATATAGGACTGTTTGTATGACTGTAATACTAAAGTCTTCTGCAGGAAAATTACCCACGCAGTCAGATATAAAGTGTGGTCTCCCTAGCTGGCCACACCCTGGCCCTGCACACTATGAGTAGGCGCATGTCCCATAATGATCTGTACAGCAGGTATATTTGCAGGGAGAGAGCTGTCACATTTACATCTGTATGCATTATGGCTCCTGCCCTATAGATCAAAGGTGGGAATTATGCAGCTCTCCAAAGATACTGTTAAAGTGCAACTTGAACCCTTTCTCATCATTGGTTCTGCTGGCCAGGACTACTTTTTGGAGTTCAACTGGAGGGTTGTACAATTCACACCTTTGCTGTGATTGTTCACACAATGAACTTGTTTGTGCAGGTGGCAGGGCAGGTCAAACCATGCAATGTCAGAAACTGCCCATGTCATTAATTCATGAATGAATGTGTAAGAGGTTAATCTTAAAAACATGTTCTTATATGCAACCCACAGTTTGGCCACTTTCGGTATTAATGTATTAATCTGATTTTGGTCAAATTTTGGTCAAAAGGCATAATGGAATACAGTCCTCCCTCTACATTCGTGGGTATTGATTATTCATGAGGTGCGTGTGTGCCCCTTTCTCCTCCTCCCATCCCTTTGCCTTTTGCCTGGGCACACATGCCTTACTTTTCCATACCTGAGTAAAAGGCAAGGGAGTGGGAGGGAGAGCACTGCGCAAAGAGAAGGAAAGTGCACATGTGCCTTTACCCCACTATTCCCTTGCCTTTTGCTTAGGCATGGAGAATGCAGAGAAGGAAGGCACACATGTGCCTCCCCCTCCCATTCCCTTGCCTTCTGCCTGGATACAGAGAATGACCACCAAGATAAAAGACAAGGGAATGGGAGGGGTGAACACCATGCACAGAGAAGTGAGGGACATGTGGGTATTCCTTCCCTTCCATTCTCTTGCCTTTTGCCTAGGTGAGGAGAATGTGTGCTGAGGCAGAAGGGAGAGGAATGGGGAAGGGAGGCACACGTATCTGTGCCCCTATTCCCTTACCTTTTGCCTGGTGCAGAGGAGAAAGGCACATACACCAGGGCAAAAGTCAAAGAAAAGGGAGGAGGAGCCCCAGAAGAGAATGTGAGGGGGAGCACGGAGAGAGTTATTCATTGTTTTTCCACTTTCGCTAGGGTTCTGTGCCCTGAAACCTTACAAATTTTGCACTGATTTTGCACTGTTTTGTTTTTGGTGTATGTGTGTTTATATGCCTTCAAGTTACCATCATAGGGTATTCTTAAACAAGGAGTACTCAGAGGTGGTTTTGCCAGTTCCTTCCTCTGAAATATAGCTTACAGCACCTGGTATTTGTTGGCAGTTTCCCATCCAAGTAGTATCTAGGGTTGACCCTGTTTCACTTCCAAAATCAGACAGGATCTGGTTCCCATAAGGGTATTTAGGACCCTTACTTTTAATAAGCAACTTTCTCTTTGAGTTTCTCTGTTTATGGTATTCTGCTCATCTGTGCCTTCAAAGCAACATACTGTGAAATAACAATATAAAAACTGCACTGAAATAACATGCTATTTTAAAACAAACCAAATGTAAAAGCCAAAAGCAGGACACAACAGCAGTTTTTTCACCATCTGCCAGAAGTTCAGGAAGGATGGAAGCAGACGTTCCAAACTGGGGTGTGACTTCAGGAAAAACTGTATAGTGTGTTTAATTTCTTAGGATGATGTGACGTACAATAGGGGCTCTGCTGAGGATTTCAGTTTCCAGGCAGGCTCATATAGTAGGAGGTCATCTTTCAGACATCCTGGCCCCATGTCATACATGTTTGAAGGAAACTGTTCTGAAAATTCTAGTTTGGTGAAAGCAAATGGCCACATGTAAGCCGGATCTTGTTTTTCCTTCTGAAGTGCAAGGGACTGGAAGAGATGTTACTGTTCTCCATTTGCCTAACTCTGCTGCTGTTAGTGTGAGATATTAAATATGAACTATTTTCACTTTCTGATTGCAATTAAAAACATTTTCCACATTAGGAGCAATCCTCAGAGCACTCCCACAAATTGAATTTCCCTGTTCACTGATTCTGTACTTAACGTATTTCAGTTTGGTTCACTGGTGAGAAGTATTTTAAACAGGAATCACTGATGCTAAGTTCTGAGATGACATCAATTTAAGTTTATCTGAATAGGTATGAACTTGTAATGAAGGAAGGTTAGTTGCTTGTAAAATTCATCCTTTTCCCTAGAAGATTTCTATTATTACTCTGTGGGGGAGTATGAAGATTCATCTTCTTGTCCTGAAGACCTCGGAAGAAAATGGTGGCTTAGAAGAAAATTATGGTGGCTTGGAAAACATTAATAGGCTGCTATGCACAGGTGGCTTACTGCATGGATTCAGTTGTCAATAGGAATGTGTTAATGCATATTTTTGTGGTTACTGCTTTGCGGGTAACCAGTTCTAGGGTTTGCAGGTAACCAGTTCCAGGGTTTAATCCTTGTGGTTCTAATAGAATACTGGTTTATTTTGTGGGTCCACCTACTACTTGGCCTTTTGCAGTGACAGCCAGCAAGTCAAAGGCTAATAAACTATTTTAAAAACCTGCACATTTTTCCTTTTAAATGATGTTTAGTGAATCAGAATAATGGGACCAAGGTAACACTGTACTTCTATTTTCAGGAAAAAAAAATAAACAAGCAAATTCCTTCCAGAATATAACAGGGAGCTATAAGCTGTGTGCTCTCTGTTAATGGAAAGACCATGCTAATAATTTCTTTGAGACAGGTTATAGCTGAGTATTACCTTCAAAGGCCTCCTCATGTTGCTTAAAATAAGCAGATAATATGGGTCAAGACAGAATACTTAATCAACACATCTGCAGCAGTGTAGAAGAGACAACACAGCTGGTGGATTGCCAGGAACATATTCTTTTTGAATGTTTTATATAAAAGGCAGGGGGAAAAAAACAAGGTATGGAGATGGTGAATAACTTGCATGTACCTGAGGGCTTTTTAAATTGCTCCACATGGAACAGACTTCACATCACTTGTACGTTGGCTTTCTCTGTGTTGCTGCAGCTTCTCTTCCCTTCTCCCTCACCCTGACCTTAGTCATTCTTTTAATGCTGTTAGCTCTTCAGATTTTGTTGGAGAATTCTTATTGCTCTTTGAGGTATTCTGTTTCCTAGTAGCTGTGGGGTGGAATTATGAGCCACTAATGAGTGTGGTCCCACAGTGGTGGCCTTGGTACTGTAAAAAAAAAAAAAATCAAATGCTAGCTTGGGGTGCAGCTTGAAATGAATCTGTTAAAAAATTAATTGCGTATTCGTTCTGAAGCGCCAAAGGAGCTCAGTGTGAAAGAAGAAAATTCTGTCAAGAGCAATAACAAAGCATTTTATTTATATCGGGTCTATTATTATTTGCTGCCAATTTTATACATGAGATGAAGAAAGCACTGATAAGATTGAATCGCTGTCTCTTATATTTCCTGTCCTTGTACTTGTTGCAGTAAATGTAATAATATATCTCAATAGCTCCTCAGACCTAATATAAACAAAATAAGATAAAACCCCTAGATTTTTACCTCTACCTCTACTTAGAAAGTTAGAAATTGCTTGGGAGGCAAGATAGTTAGGAGGTGAGTAGGTTGCCATATCTTGGGGCTAGGCCTTGAATATTCAATTTTTGTGGATCATCTCCAGGTGGGAAACAATGGTTGCAAATTGTCCAGTTTTGGGGGGCTGAGATCTGTGCAGGAGGAATGGGCTGTGTGCATATCTCCAGCTCAGCTAGTAGAACAGTGGCATACTATAATTTGCACGCTTAATTGATCAATACTGCAACTTGCAGAGCTCCATATATATAGTTAGAATCATAGAATCATAGAAATGTAGAGTTGGAAGAGACCACAGGGGCCATCCAGTCCAACCCCCTGCCATGCAGGAACACCCTCAAAGCACTCCTGACAGATGGCCATCCAGCCTCTGCTTAAAAACCTCCAAAGAAGGAGACTCCACCACACTCCGAGGCAGCATATTCCACTGCTAGACAGCCCTGACCATCAGGAAGTTCTTCCTGAGGTTCAGGTGGAATCTCCTTTCCTGCAGCTTGAATCCATTGCTCCTTGTCCTGGTCTCAGGAGCAGCAGAAACAAGCCCACTCTCTCTTCTTCACTAGTTCACTAGCTTCCTTCTTCTGTCCCAGTTGTTGTGACGCCAGAGGTCATCCTCTGCTATGCTCCGCATATGCCTTCTGGGTGAAAGCGTGTAGGCCAAATTACATTTTCCTTATCCCCTCTACCTAAGTTGACTGAGAAGGAGAAATCCCCTCATTTCACCTTCATCTGGAAACAGCTCCGTTAGCTAAAATTTCTCTCTTAATTTCCAAACAGGAGAAAATGTTCTTAATCTCTCTCTGTCTCCGTGTATATGTGTGTGTGATTTACAAGCTGTGATCAGCCATGTTTGGTACTTAATGAGTAATACTTAATAACCTCACCAGGGGCTGTTCCTAGGTCTTATGTCTGGGCCCAGAAATCACAGGACCCTGTTCAATTCTGAACTGGAAACCCTAGATGCATAGAATATTGCGTACTATTCATATACACTCTTACGATGGTTATTTTAAGAGACAAGAATGATAGGTGATTGTATTTAATATTCTTGAAATGAATTTATTACAGTTGCATGGATACATTGAATAAAAGCAGAAAAACCCAAGGACCTGTAAGCCTGGCATACAATAGCAGACTTTCTTTCTGTCTCATCATTTCTAGTTTGTGGCAGCAGCAGTGTGTGTGTGTGTATGTGTGTATTGGCAATCTGTTTCCAGAGTCCAGTAGTTCTTGAGCAGAAAGCAGACAGTTCTGAAGTTTGAAAGTTCTTCAAGGCCGTTATATAGTTTTAATGAAATCAGTCCAAGAAATAAAGGCAATAGTACATTCTGTTTTAAATTATTTCTTTTTCACTTTTTTTAAAAAATGAAAGATTCATATCCTCTCTTTCTAGTGCTTACAAGAAAGTTATAAAAGACTCCAAAAGTACAATATGTTTTCTTTTGTTAAAAAAAAAGTTACAGTTGATGTATCAGAGATGTTTAATAAAAATAATCTGTGCAATAAAACAGAGACGGGGCCAAACTCAAAAGTTTTTGCTATGTACTGAAACACGATGAGAAAGGGGCCAACTGAGCCACATAAAACAATGTGCCTTCTAACTCTCCCAGTTTGACAGGGATGGTCTGATTAATCCTCTGTCATCGTACTTTTTTAGCTGCTTTAAAAGTATCCCAGTTTTTCTCTCCTCCCATTTTTTCCCTTTGTCCTCAGTTTACTTCAGTTGCTGCAAACTGAGTTCAAAGTGTCAAAGTATTTTCTACTCAGTTAACTCAGCCAGGGGCAAGAGTGGAGGGAGCTGAATCTTGTCCTTCCCAGTAGGCTCTGGCTAAAGCAAACTGCTGCAGCTGTTCCTAGATTATGTGTTGTTCCTCACTGATAATGTTTGCCGTCTTGCCCATGCTCTGATGTTGCTTGACCATGTTTGTTCTGGTTTTTATCTGTGAAATGTTAGAAGTATGCATAGTATATATTTACATTCCTTTGTCGCTGACTGCCAATGAAAATCCAGTAAAAACATTGACACCACTATAAGACAGTTTTGGGCAAGCTCAGTACCTCAGAGGTAGGGAACATGTAGCCTTCCAGGTTTGTTGAACTACAGTTCCCACCAGCCCCACCCAGCATAGTGGAGGTAGATCATGGGAGTTGCAGTCAGCAACAACTGAAGGGACACATGTTCTCTACAACTGCAGTACAAAGTTTACAAAACAGGATTTTTTTTCTGTGCAGTTTCACTGCAATTTTAATAACTTATATGTTAGCCCTACTGAAAAGCATTTTGAATCATAGTTTTTAACTTGAAGCCAAGAGAGAATAACTGTGGCAGATATTGAGGGAAGAAAAATATTTTGTAATCTGTCAAAATTCCCTTCACATTTCACATGAGATTAGTCTGTTGACAAACCACTGCTTTTTCTCTCTCCCTTAATATTTTTCTGATGTCAGTAGGGAATTCAAAATATCATCAAAAGTAGAAGCAACAAATAAAGTCTAGACTACTGGAGCAAAATACCTGGTTTTATTCTGGAGTTATTTCTTTCTTGTAAGATAGTTCTAATAAAATATGGCAAATTAATAGTTTAAAATATCACATGATATTTGTGGTTAATTTATGTGAAGAAAGTGAGCTTATCTTTCATGAGCACATTTGTGTAGGCTTGAGGTAAATGCAGGCATTTTGGCTGGTATTTTTCATGTTTGTTTCCAAGCCAAGTGTCACCCATTCCATATTTCTGCACCCAGTTTTTTTTTTGGCTAAAAGTAGAACCTTATATTTGTCCCTGCTGAAATTTGTTTTGTCTTTTCTGTCAAGGTTTTCCAGTCTTTTGAAGTTATTCTGAATCCTGACTGCCTTTTGAAGTATTAGCTACCCCTTTCCAATTTAGTTTCATCTGAAGGTTGAGGAGTGTATCCTCTGTCCCTTCATCCAAGTAATTTGTAAAGAAGCTTAACACCAAGTTCAGAACACTGTACCATATCACCTTTCATTTCTTTTCAGGATGACGATGAGTCATAGGCCATTTCTGCACGACGACGCTCTTCTGCATCGTCTTGCTGCAGTCCCAGATCCAGAAGGGAGTGCATCAGCAACGCTCCCCTCTGCACCCGCTCAGTCCATGCAGAAGAGAATGCAGTGGCGCCACGTCTGCCTTCCGCAACGCAGCTGGGCATTTTCTATTGCTGCGCTACGTAAGGAAGCATCGCCAATGCGCTTCCTCAGCTTCTGCTTGGTCAGAAGTGACGGGAGTGCGGCACGATCACAGATGCGAAACGGATTTTTTCCGTTTTGCAAAAACTGCACAAGCATGACGTTCCACGACAGGATGGTGGCGAGATGGCAACAATATCATGTGGAAGTGCGACCTGCCGACCACTGCCATCCCATTTGAACCTTCTACAGACCACTTGAAATCTTCTTTCAAAAAGCATCTTTCTTTTTCTTTTTTTTTTCTTTTTTCTTTTTTCTTTTTTTGCTTCCACGAGTCTCTGCTTTTGTTATGATTTCCATTTTGGAGGCCAAACTCATGCTTTTTGAAACATGCTGTGGGTAGCTGGTGCAGCAGGCCAATTGACTTTCCCCCATTCTCATGTCCACTGTTCCCACATGCTCGGTAAAGGATTCTAGATGCAGCTGCTGTTACTTCTCCTATTGTAAGTGGGCAACTACAGCTAGAGTGGGACTGGTTGAGAAATACCCTAATCTTTCCCAGATTAAGTTTTATTAGTCTGTTTACTGCAGATATACTGTTCAAGAAAACTTCCAGTTAGAACACAGGTGTCAAACACAAGGCCCGCAGGCCAAATCTGGGCCACCAGGCCATTTCATGTGGCCCTTGCACCTTTGCTGCAGCAGTGGCACTCACCTCACCTGGCGAGCCTGGGGTCAGAAAGAGGCACACTTTGGATATACTGACCAATTCTATGTTACTTTACAGAGGTACAGGGACCATAAACTATGATGAAATAGTCCCCAAATGTCCAAGACAAATAAAGTTTATGCAGAGGGAAGACAGTTTAAAAACCAGTAATAATCGGATGCAGAGGCAATTATTTAATATGATAAAAGAGTAGATACATTTATATAGTCTTACAGATACGACTGGCCCTTTGAGGGCAGCCATAATGCTGATGCGGCCCAAGATGAAATTGAGTTTGACATGCCTGAGTTAGAAAGTGCACAGGGAAGAAAAAAGGAGGGGCTGGGTGGGCAGAAAAAGACTTGGAGAAAAAGGAAATTCTCTGTCAGAGGCTCTGTTAATTGTGGTATACCCATACTTGAAATCTTATTTGAAGTCAAGATATATTACATCTACAGCATGCCCTAGTTCTAGAAAGCATGTAAGTCTGCCAGAAAAAAAAAAGACTCTCAGGCTGTTGGAGGTCATGGCACTTTCTAAGTGCTCATGGACTATTTCATGGACTGTTTTAGAACTTTTTAAAAAAATATATCAACTACAAGCAGACCAGTTGGTATTTGCCTAGGTGCCCCAGTTTTGAAGATGAGGTCAATATTTGCCTGTTGCAAGTTTGCAAAACTGCAAAAAATTCTCATAGTTTATAGGCAAAGGCTCTGAGATTGTATCTGCAAGTTCCTTTAGTATCTTTGGATGGAATTCATGGATGGAATTGGACGGAATTCGCCCATGGAGACCTGGATTCATTTAAAGTAATTAGGTGTTCTCTACCACCTCTTTGCCTCCCTTGAACTGCTACCCTCTCACTACATTACTTATTCTCCAGTTTGGGCACTCATCACCAATTTGAGCACTCTTGAGCACTCTTTTCTTTTTCAGAGAAGACAGAAGCAAAGTAGGTACAGAGTAGTTCTGCTTCTTTCTCTGTCCTCCGTTGGCAGTCTTCTGTCTTCTCCACACAGCTTCTCCTTCCTTGTTCTTCCTCTTACTTTGAACATGACCAAACATTTATACTATTATTAAAATCCCTTGCAAGCTTGAGCCCATCTCAGGCTGATCCAGAGAGGCCTGTGAGGGGGCAATCAGGCCTTAAATAGTCTCTAACTCCATCCACATCACATGCAGCACTCTGGCATCTTGTGCCAGATGCAAAGCTCCATGGAGGGTATGCAAGCCCTACCGCCCCTCACAGGGTCATTTGCTGTGCAAGTCCAGGTGGATATTTCTTGTGCATGCCCCCTTTTAAATTTCAGCTCATCTGAAAGCTCCTGCATGCACCTTGGATTCTTTAAATCCTTCCTGCCTTTCCTTCCCACTGGAATTGTTTGAGATTGGGGTTTCAGTACCACACTTTTAGTAAACTACTTTCTCATTGAGTTTGTCTGACCATAGGATCTCACTCCATATCTCCTTGAACTTATTTATGTCAGCTTTCTTAAGTCCAGAATGTACATTTGATTACATTTAGCCTTCCCTTTCTTCTGTGTAATGAATCCCAGGAGAACTTGATCACTTCTACCCAAAGTTTCTACTACTTCCCACTCCCACCCAAGGTTCCTAGTGCTTGTTATGTACTGAATCCAAATTTAAGCACATGCCATTCCCATGCCAGTCCCAACCCTGCGCTCCCCAAAAAAGCTATAAAGAAGCTTGGGGCATCTTTCTGAATGGGGGAAGTTGTGAAGCCCTCTGCCCTGCAATTGGTCATTGACAACTTCCTGATATTGGCAAATCCCCAGCCTCTCCTTTAGTTTGCTTCACCACAGCCTACCACATTCAGTAGGATCTTCCCTACCTCCCTACCTCTCCCTATATTTTGAGAATACTTAATGTGACTGAATGTCTCCCATGGAAAGAAAGGGAAATGGAAGTCTATGTCTGTTAGTGCCACTGCAAGTGCCCGTCGCTGATTCATCCCCATGAGTATGCTCTTTGGTTTGATTCTGACATTCACCTGGACTGAAGATACTGAGTACACAGAAATCCAAATTGAATCTTCCTCATCAAAAAAGAGGCAGAATTGTATGATTTGGTCCTCCATGCTTATGGTCATTCATATAATCACTGTAGGACTATACGGAGATCCTGATAGGCTCACAAACATGAGCTTTTCCATGTATAAACTCTAAGCTTTGTATGAGATCCACTGGCAAGCTTAAGTTTCTGAGCCAAGATCTTGCCGGAGGCCATTTCTGCCCTACACTGTGGTAGTGTGGCAGGCATGCAGCCAAAGGCAGGCAGACCTCTGCCAATGTAGGCAGAGGTCATGCCCCTTCTTGGCCATGTGGGAACTAGGGGTAAAGGGCAGTTAAAGACGGGTAATAAAATTTCAACTCCATTAGTAATAGAAAAGTAACTTCTGTCCCTGTTCTGTGCAAAGCTAACTGCCCCTTTCTTAGGCAGAGAACATTGAACTCCTCAAGAAATCTCTGTAGTGTTACATATGGAAAAACCTTTAGGTGCTTGCCAATTGTAATCCAAATGATTTTTTTTCCTTATAGAAGTTACGGTTATGTGACTTGCTAAAGATGCTATTTGTCAGGCCATTTCCTCACTACACTGTTATACTGCTATTATTCCACTTTCAATATCCTGTGGAATACTGGAGTTTGCAGTTTAGGGAAGGGCATTTAGAATTCTCAGCTCAAGAGGTCTTTGGCCTCAGTAAATTACAAATCCCACAATTCCACAGGATGTTCAAAGTGTTATGATAGCACTATACCAGTGTAGTGCCAAAATGGCCAGAATGTTTTTCAGTTTCCCACTTCCAGAAGCACAATACCTTCTTATTGCTGGTTCATGGGTGTGTCTGCAGTATGCTTTAAAAGTAAACCATCCATGTTATCACTAAATAATACTAACGTTCTACTGACTAGAACACAGGGTTTGCAGATGCAGACACTGAATTCAAGAAGGGCAAAAAAGTAAAGGTGGAGAGATTGGTGGGAGGAGGGAGGCTATTTGGTAAAACTATCTTAATATAGCATTGATCATTTATAGTACCTTGGAAGGAAGGAAAAATTAGCTTGCTCGAATGTATCCAGGATAAAGGAATTAAATGGCATGCCAAACAAGTCTCCTCATGATCTGATAGCCTTTCTTAAGTGCCCCTTCTTATTTGTAACTGTAATAAGAAGCAGTTCTCTCTTCTGGATTGTATGAGTTGTGGTTAATGACTACGTAGGAACTGCGTGGGGGAAACAACTGAAGCAAACAAAGTGATGAATGGTGCTGTATGTTCTGGTGGATTTAGTTAATGCTGTGTCTTCACTCAGCCAGTTATAGTTCAAAAAAGTACAATTAAAACTTTTCCTCAGTTTAGTTTTGAAGCTCACACGGGACCCTATAATCTCATCCTCGGTTGTAACCCCAGCTAAAATGATAGGGTCGTAATGTACTTATATTGTGCTGCAGGTTGTCAAAATGCATGCCTCATTTGGACATATACCAAATGTTTCCTGGCTGCTTTGGAAAACACTCTTTGATCTAGTTGTCTGGTAGACACGGTCCTGGAGCTCTGGCAGCTTTTGATAAACTCATGCAGTGCTTCCTGAATTATTGTGAGAAATGGAATTATGGTGCACTAAAGAGATAAAAGCTAGAAAAGCATATGTCATTATTGCTTCAAAATGTTATGTTTGCCTTCCCTTTTGCAATATCTCAATGACCTCAATGGCCGCTTTGCTACAAGTATTGTATCAATAAAGCCATGACAAAAATCTTCTGATCGTTAAAAACCATAAGGTATATCAATGTTATCCTTATTTAATATGAAAATATTAAAGGTTTAGTACTATGTCCTCTCTGTGTTCACAGATAACTTCTAAGTATCAAGATATTTTTTGCTACAAAAATAATGTTTAGAATCCACTAAAAGTGTTTTGGTCCATCTATCTTGCCCCAAATGTTTGGATTGGTCACTGGCATATGTATGTTGACAAGTTTGCATATTAGTTGCACATGGCATTCTTATATTCATCACCCCATTCAACTAAAATAAGTCAGCCAGAGGTCATTTACTGAAATGGGACTGGTGCACTGCAACGTTCTAACCTGTCTTGCGCTACAGAGGTGTTTCAGCCAGATTTGGTTGGACCTAATTCAACAAGGCAATATTTGGCAGATACTCAAAGAAATTCAAGTATTGCTACATTTCTTTCCATTTCTGCTGTTTTGCTGAGAGACCAGAAATAAACAGCAAGCTCATGTTCTAGAAAACACTTAAAAGGCGTTTTATGGAATTGTAAGCCTCCCAGTAAGCTAGCTGGGTAGGCAGAGACCCAGGTGTCATCATTTCATATGTGCAGCCCCAGTATGATTTTACAAATTTGCATCAGTATTTTGCCATTGGTCTGAATAAAGGTGGAAGTAAAGGTGTCTCCAAAGCATTGTTTACTGTTCAACCTTGCTTACAATATATTCAGTGATTAAGAAGCCGGCCAATTTAAGGCCAGAATTAAGGCTTCCTGAAGTGGGCTGATGCACACCAAAGCCAGGAAATTGGAATGTAGTAATGTGCATGGTATAGTGATTTGAGCATTAGACTATGACCCTAGAGACCAGAATTTGATTTTCTGCTCAACCATGGAAACCCACTGGGTGTCCTTGGGCATGTCACATACTCTTAGCCCCAGAAAACCCCATAGTGGGTTCACCTTAGGTTGCCATAAATTGGAAATGACTTGAAGGCACACAACAATAAGAGCAACAAGTGATGTCTTAATGGATATGCATAGTAATGAGGAATGATGTTGTGCAGTATTGTGCTTCCTTGCAACTTATCTTCCATGCATCCACATGTTGCTTTGATCGCTCACTGTTGTGATGGTCGTTTTTGGGCTATTGTTTTAAAAAGAGTCCTTAAACTGTACGCAAAATGTAAGGATGAACAATACGCAGTTTTCATTTATAGTATGCAGTTTGGTATCCATAATAATATAAAATGGGCTGCTGTACCTGAACATGCTATCCGGTTCTAATAAAAAGGGAAAAACGGTGATTCATTGCTTTCAGTGATTTGTTGCGGGAAGAATGCTGGGTGCTATATTTCCTGCTATAGGGTTTAATGGGGCTCAAGAACATAAGTACATTTTGAAATGTTGTTCAGAACCTTGTGGAATCAGTGAAGGATTTGCTTCTTTAACAATCCTGGATGAAGTAGATTTGAAGTAATTTTCATGAAAAAAAAAAGATAGATATATGGTATGCCTTTTCAAAAATTGGAGAAAAGAGGAGAAAATGTATCAGTTTTCTAGACTAATTTACTGTAGCTCTGGCAGTGTTTCTCCAATTGATTTGATTTCTGACAGATATGTAAACCTCATTTAGTAGATCCTGGATGCCATATTTTGGGTGATTAGCTGAACAGGTGTTATTTTTACAAACAATAGAATTTTGAGGCATATCATAGAAGAAAACCACCTCACCATAACAAACAGATTACCATGCTCCTTTAATACCAAGAAATGCATTCCAAGAAAATGGATTTTTCTTAAATGATATGTTGTTATCTGGAGTGGTTAAAATGTTTGCTTGTGTCAAATTTAGGAGCTACTGAGTGAATTACATGTTCCAGCAAGACTTTTGGGTACTCTTCTCCTTTTTAAATTCAGTGAAGAGAACCATTTCTGGAGGTGAGAAAAACAAGGTGCTTCGTTGTGGGTGTTGATCTGCCACAGGAAGCTGGTAAGGATAACTTGTGTGTTCTCAGCTTGACATCTGAACAAGGTCAGAAGATACAAATCAATTTTTGCCCTGCAGAGAGACCTTTTTCTTGCAAAGATTGGGATGTAGCACATCCTTTCTTTTTTAGATTTTTTTTTTATAAATTCAAAAAAAAAAAGGCAGAAGCTGGTATCTTTGTGTCTACTAGGCACTCTGACATAGACATTCTAGGAGAATGGATTTTCTGATGTAGTAAAGTAACATGGGGATTATTTTATTTCTTTGTTATTTATTCTCGTATGGACAATCTTGAGGTAATAGGAACCCCACCCACCTCCATGATGCAGAAAATGTACTTGATTGCACTAAAGGAAAATATATATCCCACAGACTCTCATTCTGGCTTTGTTCTTAGCCCACTCATATCAAACAAATTTCATACATCTGACAAAAGGCTCTGTTCTAGGATTGTGATAGCTTACAGAGTTCCACATTGCTTGACTTTAAATTTAAAATTAATGTTTTTCCATATTAGTTGCTCTTTTTTAAAAAAATCATTTCTTTAAAAAAAAATCAAAGCATTTTGCAAGTTAGATATCTACCTGCTCACTGTTTTCTTGCATTATGAAGAGGTAATAAGCAAGGATAAAAAAAGAATATGTTTGTCAAGCGGTAGTGGTTTTTCTGGGACAAGGGTAGCCAGACCATCATCTATTGTAAAAGGATTAAATAAATGATATAAATAATGAGTTAAGAAAAATAGAGCACCTAAAGATTAACAATGACTTGCCCCAGGAAATAAACATGGTAAGGTTTTATCCAATACCCAAACTGAACTAGTAGCATACTGGCAATACATGATTAGAAGTAAACATCATTACGCTTTGTTGTGCAGGGCTGTACTGTCAAGAGTGTAAAGAACATAGGCTGTGACAAACTTCTTGACCTACTATGGGATAAAAGCTTCCAGAAATTGATCAAAGGGGGCATGCAGTAGACATTTGTGTGCTTTGCTACGAATCATCATTCCACTAATTAGCTGCTGGGAGAAATCTAAACTGTTTGTAAGGGGATGCCTTTAAAATTAAGTATGGCTTGCTGTGTAAGTGTGTTGTCTCACCTCAGCAAAGAACTTGCTCATTACTAAAATGGCATTTTCAGCATGTATGGATGTATGTATATACCTATATCTGTACTTATATCAATATTGGTCTGCTCCCGATTCAGTCATCAAAAGCTGGTATGTATATTTTCATTGAGGCAGCTTAATATGTAGTTACTGTTTGTTTGTTGTGATTCCATTTTTTAAATGCTGTGTTTTTGTTTTGTTTTGGTAAAGGGCTGAACTGAGATTGTGCAAATAAGAATGGAATTAAACTTGATGGTGTCCCCAGGGTTACTGGGAAAAAAATGAGAAACACAAATCTAGTTCCCTCTTCACCCTTTGTTTCTCTCCTAACCTTTAGACTGCAATTCTGTGTATTCTTGAGGAGAAACCCTGTTTTCTCCAGGGTATTGGTTAGGGAGCTGCAAGAAACTATGTAAGTGCTGTTCCACTGCCAGGAAGCCCCATCCCATTCCATCTTGCAAAAAAACTCCACTGCATAAATGTCTAGTTGTCAGTGCTGTGCCACCACTGGAAGGAGAGGCAGCAAAGTGGAGAGGGGATGTTCAGGCAGTTTGTCAGGGACACTTATGAACCTGCAGGATCTAAAGCCCCTGCTTCCCTTATATATCCACATAACTGGCCTGACACTACTCTAGGTCTGGGGCTAGCCTAGTTATCTCCTTCGCATTATCACTGAAGAGATAGCAAATTAAAATGTATGTTTCCCTTGTATCCCGCCTTGGCTACTGAGAGCTGCCAGGATGACTGATGTGGCTTCATTGCTGAATCTCCTTTCCCACTCCTCCAGCAATGGCCATTTCGCACTAGACCGTTATAGTGCTATTATTCCACTTTCAACATCCTATGGAATCCTGGGGTTTCCGGTTTAGGAAGGGGCATATTTGGCCTCAGTAAACTACAAACCCCAGAATTCTATAGGATGTTGAAAGTGGAATAATAGCACTATAACAGTCTAGTGTGGAAATGGCCAGTATGTTTGCTTTACTATCTAGACCTAAGTCCTACTGAACTAAGTGGTGCTTAGCTCTATTACATTTAAGGGAAACGTGTGGTGTGATAGCACCATATTTTATGTGTTTTGATCCCCACTATACAGAATTGGTTGCCACTGAGGAATGGTGTGGGGCATTTCCTGAGCCAGAAATATTGATTCTTAACCATGGAATAAAGAGACCAGACACAAAATTGAGTTAACTAAGGGACACTTTATTTTAACTTGTCCTGTTTAAAATCGTATTGGCCTGAAAGATACAAAAGGGGCGGGGAGAGAGCAACCTGCTACGGGTCCAGCTGATGCCAGGGTCACTCTGTGACAACCTGCTCAGCCTACCTATGAGTGATAACACCTCAGCCCCAGGAGCAATCCAAATTGCTTTGGTTGCTTCCCGGTCAAGTATCTTGGAAGATAACCTGTGGAACTCCCACCCAAGCCACAGGGCTCTAAAAGTGAGAGCCTTATTCCCAGGTTAATCTTCACTGGCACCCTGGGATGAAGGGCCCTAAAAAGTGGTTCCAAAGCCCTATCATATACCAAAGGGGTCCCAATAGGGATCACTGAAGTTTTATTCTCCATTATCTGCTGAAGGACAACCTATTTAACAACACCACCCAGAGCCCATTTTCCCAATTGCGTCAAATATAGTATGAGATGGGAGGGGGAACTAAGAAAAGGGGAGAAAAGTCCTATCTGGCCCTAAAGTGATGACTCACACTGATTGAGGGTGGGAGGATTGGTCAACACTGTGCACTGAATAGCACATATGGGGGAAACTGTTTCACTCTCCTTTGCCACATCACATGACTTGATTTGGTGCTTAGCGCCAATCAAACATAATACTCTGGTCTCACTCCACTGAGACCATCAAAAGCTCACCTTCCCCTGCAGTAAGGTTCATTGCATGAATCCAGGTAAGTATTATTGGGGCAGGGAACTGTAAAAGGGGCTGCAGGCTTTGGTGACTGCTTTGCAACCTGTCACCTGTTTTTGGTCCATCTTGAAACCTATCCCAATGTCTGTCCTAATAGTGACTGTCAGTAAATGACACCAAACTAAAATCATCTCTGTGATGAAACCCTAAAATATAAAGGTTTTAATAAAGAGTTATTTTCAAGGTAAATGTTTCTACAGAAAGTGCTCATTCAGTGAAACTTATGTAATATTGTCAGTAAACATCATGCCAGTCTTACTCATATAGTTGCCTGATCTCAGCTAAAGTAAAAGTCATTACTGCATTGTGAGTCAGCGTGTGGGTATCAGAACAACATGTAGGTTAACACAGTTCTGCAATAGATGGGTCTACTCACAAGTAGTTGGAACTATTATTTATTTGTTTGCTTAATCTCTTCCTCCCAACATAAGACACAATGTGGCTCACACCATAGATAAAAGTGAAGTAGAGCTAAACACACACACACAGTGATGATAAATAATATTGTATTTTATTAAAACATCACTAAATCAAAACAGCATAAAAACACTTAAAAACCCAACAATGAGAACAAAAGCACAACATATGCACATATACCATTAAAAGATTAACTTCACAATCAGTTGATCACCAAAGAGCTGTTTAAATAAAAATGTTATTTACCTGCTGGAAGTAAGTAAGCAAAGAAAGGGCTAGTCTAGCCTTCAGTGGATGACAGTTCAGCAGCTTGGGCGCACCCACTGGGAAGGCTTCTCGTGTTTCCTTAGTGGATGAGGCTGTAGCAACACTGAGAGCAAGAGAAGCACACACCCCACTCCCCTCTCCCCCCCAAAATACAGAACTCATGCAGGCTTATATAGGTAGGTGTGGTTTTTTGATTGTCTGGACTAGAGATGGAAAGAAATTTCAAAAATATTTGAATAATGGACACAAATGGATATCCTAAAAATCAGGAATCCCCAAAAAGGAGAATACTGGTCAGAGTTCAGGACTATGTGGAACATGGATCTTTGTTACATAGAAAAGGGCATTTTCTTTACAGATAGTAGGTTCCTTTGCAGAAAACATGGTTTTTCTCCACAGAAGATAGCATTTCTGCACAAGAAAATCATTTTGGATCAGAAAACATAGAATGCGGTGGTTTTATCCCCAAAACTTTATGTATTTTTTTAAACAAAGAGAGTAAGTACTAAATTACAAACAGTTCACAAGGACTACCTTGGAGCAGGGAGAAGAATGATAAAATGCTTTTATTCTTGCTAATGAGAGTGAAATTTGCAAAGATTTAGAATCTGGACCCAAACCAGCACTTTGAATTGTGCCCAGAAACAAAATGGTAGCCAGTGAAACTGTTGTAGTAAGGGAGTTATATGTTCCCTGTTACCATTCCTAACTAGCAGTCTAGTCATAGTATTTTGGACCCACTGAGGCTTCCAAATGCAACCTCATATAGAGCATATTATAGTAATCCAAATGGGATGTAATCGAGGTATGACCCACTGTACCCAGATCTGACATCTCCAGGAAGTGAGCACAGCTGGCACACTACTTTTAATTGTGCAAATGCATTCCTAGCCATTGCTGAAACCTGGGCATCCAGGCTCAGGGCTGAGTCCCAAGCTGTGAATCTAAGATATCAGGGAGAGTGCAAGACCACCTAGCACAGGATGAACCCTTATTTCTTGGTCTGCCTGTCAGCTGACTAGGAGCACCTTGGTCTTATGTGCATTAAGCTTCAATTTTCTTCACTGTCATCCTGCCCATAACTGACAGGAGAGATCAGTTTGGCATGGAAACAGCTTCTATGGAATTAAATAGGAAGGAGATACACAGCTGGGTATCACCAACATACTGGTGACACCAAATCCCAATAAATGTACCAATAGGATCCAGGCTAGTATTACAGTACTTTGCAAATAATGTATCAAAGGCTGTGTAATATAAACGATGATAATAGCCATTGATGGTGCTTGTTCATAAGAGTTCTGCGGTTTCTGCAGATTCAGCTGAATGACAAATGCTAAAAGAAAGTCAAAGTTAGAACAATGGTCTTACATTGCTTTGCTTTGGGCTTCCTGCTGATGTAATGCACATTTTCTCCCAAACTTTTTACTTTCCCTTCTTTCCTCCATGTCCCTCTCTGTTTTCTAAACTTGATAAAATAAGTTTCATCACCGCTGTGAATTACAGTTGGCTCTCCATATCAGTGGATTCTGTATCTAAGATTGAACCAAGCACAGCTTGAAAATATTTTTTTAAAAAAACCCTGAAAGCAAACTTTTATTTTAGCATTTTATATGCTATTTTTCTATACCATTGTACATAATGATACTTGAGCATCCAAAAATTTTGGTATCGTGTGGCGGTCTGGAGGGGAGGGTCCTGGGGGTCCAGGGTCCTAGAGACAAACCGTCGTGGATACTGAGGGCCCGCTGTGTAATTATTAAACTTATTAACTACAGAACATTGAGAAATAGAATAATGATCATCAATCACTGCAACAGTTTAATGCTATTGACTGCTGACTGATTTTGTTACATTGCACTAAATGTTGTTAAGATATTGCTCTTTCAGACTGGGAAATAAATATCTTTGTATTAGTGAGTAACTTTGATCTTACAATGTGAAAACAGGAATCTTTCCCTGTTGGTGGAAGAAGTGTGCTTTATAATTTGTACTCTTGCATATAGTAGAAAAAGTGGCTTCAGTAAAATATGCATCATATTTGTTTGTGGGACAACAAATATTTCCTCATCACAAATGAATGGAAATTACTTTCTATCACTAGTGTGCCTAGTTGGATGAAAAAGCATTTATGGGGGAAAGGTGCTATCAGCAGAGAACTGAAGGGGTAAATTTGGTCTCCATTTCTTCTGGAAAGATGAAAAGCAGTACTGGGGTTTTCCTACACATATACTGCTTGTACATAGATATAATGGGATCGGAGCAATTCTTAGTATTTTTCTCCTCCTGGATTTTTCAGATCTCTAACTAAGTGTGCAAGAATAAAATGAGTTAGGACCTTGCAAGTGAACATTTCTATTGATGTTGTAGAATGTATGACTGGATAAGCATGATGAAGTTTCTAGTATGGATTGTCTGTAAGATTCCCAGAAAGATGCCAGGTAAAAGAAAGATTGTCTTTGGATTTTTAACTCTCTGCCAAACTCATCTTGGGGATTGGGAAAAAAAATTGGGAAGAGGGATATACTTTCTAGAAGTATCATTTTTGCTTTTTGGCAACTGGGAACCCACCTGGGAAACTAACAGAGCTTAATTGCCATTTGTATCTTCTGTTGTCTCAGTATAGTTATTATCGCTGATGCAGGAGGAAGTAGCTGTGCATAAAACACAAATGTAAGGATATATAAATAAGGATGGATAAACTCCTTCATGAGAGGGACTGTGGTGTAGTGGTTTGGGCATTGAACTACGACCCTGGAGACCAGGGTTTGATTCCCCACTCGGCCATGGGAACCCTTTGGGTGACCGTGGGCACACCATATCCTCTCAGTCCCCCCAAACCTCATGATAGGTTTGCCTTAGGGTCTTCATAAGTTGGACACAACTAACAACAACCATCTCCCTCACATTCTCCTTCTAATCAATTCAGTTTCCCCAAACTTTCTGAAAAGGGTTTTGTGGGGTGAAAGTGGTAGACAGACCAAGTTCGAGGAAGTATACCTTCAACTCTCAGGATTGGCACCTTTCCCTCCCTTTTCCAAGCAACATCCCCTTACAAAACATGCCTTAGGCCATTTCCGCACTAGACTGTTATAGCACTATTATTCCACTTGCAACATCCTATGGAATCCTGGGGTTTGCAGTTTTGGGAGGGGCCAGATGGTGGTCATTGTGGACCAACACTGGGATAATCTCACTGCAGTTTGATGAACTAAATCTTGGTCTATTTCATGCTACACATGGCAATAATCAATTTCCCATAGCTTTGTTCTTATTTGGAAATATTGTGAGAGTTATTGTGCATTTTTAAAATCTTTTTGTATTTCAGAACTTTTCGTCAAAAAAACTCACAAAAGTTTTCTCGCACTAAAAGCTCTTTCTTGCACAAAATAGAGTGGTTTGGGGCAAAATGAATTGTTTCCTATTTCTGCTGCAGAGAAAAAAGCACTGGTCTTTTTCTTCTCATGCTAGAGTGAAGAATCTTGCAGGGGTTGAAAGGGTTCCCTTCCTACCCTGAGAAGGCATTGGAGGCTTCAGCTTAAAGGCTTGGATGCTTTTAAGGCTTAAACTTGCACTTTTGACAGGAGAATTGCCCACCATTGTATCATATCTGCCAAGCAGATTACAACTCCTTAATTTCCTTGTGAATAGTTATCTTTCATGATAATGACTCTCATTTGCAGCAAACAGTCTTGTGATTCCAAGTTTAAGTATACAAAATAATGATAAAGTGGGAAGGAGGAAAGGCATGTACTCTACACTGAGCTGAGTGGAGGACCAAAAGCAGAATATAAATCTAACAAATAAAATAGCAATTTATAAAATGGAAGTCACTGATTTGTGTGTATCAACTCTTTGGTAGTGTCATCCTGTCTAATGGCAATAATTTTACAAAGTCTGAGAAAGCAAGGAGTGCTAAAATTAATTTCTGCTTGAACAAGGACACACAGATCTTGTTCATATGTGATGAGTCTATTAAGATGCATAAAAGTACTGAAGACAGGTTATAGGAATTATCTCAGAAAATACAATTTTGCAATGTATTCCCTTGACTTCAGTTCCAATGGCTGTTGGGGGCCGAAAAGCTTGTATGCCCATTATAGAGGAAGTTGTACCCACTATTTTGTCTTAAGATTTTTAGCATCTGCAAAGTGTGCTTTGGCACATTACTGGAACATTCCTTGCCTACCTGTAAGATAGGGACAACTTTTTAAAAAAAAGAAATCTTAGTCTAACAGAATGGTACAAATTTGACATATACTATTCGTGGAAGAGCTGGATCTCATCAAACAATGAATGTGGCTGACAAAATGACATGTTTTATACCTGACTGAAATCAGCATTGCTCAGTATTGGATTGAAGTAGACTGGTATTTGCTTTTACAACTTGTTTTTGTACAATAGATATTTATTTCAAAGAACAGTGGGCTGAGTGATTCATACAGCAGATGGCTGGCTACTTGAAGCCTGAGATAACTCACACTCCTGGTTTGAGAAACACTGTTTTAGCTCACTTGTAGACACGCTTCATATAGAGAAAATGTCAAGTTCAAACCTGGTTTTTCCAGGTAGGGCTGGAAAATATCCCCCCTCACACCCTAGAGAACTCTGGGAAGCTGCAAGCAATCAGTGTCAACAATACTTAATGAAATGGGCCAGTCTTCCATTTTAGCGTGAGACAGATTCCTGTGTTCCCAGTAGAATGTGCCTGAGAACGATTTTTTTAAGAGACAGGCCAGAGCTCAATGGCAGAATGAATGTTTTCCGTGCAGAAGGTCCTAGTTTCAGCTCCTGGCATCTCTAGGTAGGACTAGGAATGAATCTTTACTGAAGCTTTGCAGATCTATTGCCAATTCGTGCTGGCCTTACTGGGTTAGATGGAACAGCAGTCTCATTCAGTGCAAGGCAGCTCCTCTTGTTTAACACATGCTATCTGTGTACATGATGTTTTGTAGAGTATAAGAGCACAGGTCCTTGTCCTAGGAAGCTTGCAGTCTAAAATTTGGCAGAAAGGAAGTGGAGGTAGGGATAAATACTTGCTACATGAGGGCTAGCATTCTCCTTAACTCCTTGGTGTACCTTGGTGTACATGAGGGATGTAATTGCTGCCTTTGTACAGGCATACCTCAGTTAACAAAGACTCTGACAAAGAAGCTCCTTTTTACAAAGTCTTTATGGGAGCCCAGCCCAGTCCCTGCCCCATTTTCTTGTCTTCTGACTAGTTAGCTGCAAAACCCCTTCTAACAAGAAGGATGGTGAAGAGGGCTGGAGAAAGACAGACTTTCAGTGAGGGGGTTGCAGTAGCATGTCTGCAGTAAACAACTCAATACAATGTGTTCTGGAAAAGGATGGGATTCTACTCTAGGTGATCTTACTGTAGATGCATGTGCTTCTGTACAACAAGTAAGGTCAACAGCTGCCTGCAGAATCACTTACTGAGAATATATGAAGAGTAAAACAGAAGGAAGAAGGGAAAGCAGCTTAGCCTGCCTTGCCAGCTACCCTGGCATGTGGAAAAGCATAGAACTATGATGTTTGCCACCAAAATGGAAATGATAAGACAAAATCGAGGCTGTTGGAAGAAAAAAAAATCACCCCTGGATAAATTTTGGAAGAAGCTTTCGAGTGGTTTCTAGAAGATTCAAAATGTTTTTGTTTACTTATGCAAGACTTACCTGACTTGGTTGTTTCATTTCATGTGTGTATAATATTAGTTTTCAATTAACAGTGTGCTGAAACATGTTGAACTGTTCCTTATATGTATGTGTATGTGTAGTATAGCAATCTCTCTCTATTCTTTCCATATTCTTTGTACCTTTGGTAACAAAGTTTTTGTTAAAGAAGTAAAAACCCAGGAACACATCTGCTTTGCTAACTGAGGTATACTTGGACTTATCCTGCTCCCTCTCTTTATTTTATATTACTGTTGCTTGCTGCAACAGAACAATAGAAGGTATCAAAATGTGGGTTAGACAAATCTACTGTTAAGTGGATTTGGAATTGAACACAAAGGGTGCTCACCAATGGCTTTTCTTCAGATAAGAGATTAGTGGGGTGCCACAGGGTTCTGTCCTGGGTCTGGTGCTATTCAACATCTTTATCAATGACTTGAATGATGGAATAGAGGGCATTTGTACCAAATTTGCAGATGATCCCAAATTAGGAAGGGTAGCTAACACCTCAGGGGACAGGATCAGAATTCAAAATGACCCTAACAGATTAGAGAGCTGGGCCAGAACTAACAAAATGAATTTTAACAGGGAGAAATGTAGGGTACTACACTTAGGAAGAAAGAATGAAATGCACAGATACAGGATGGGTGATACCTGGCTTGAAAACAGTATGTGTGAAAGGGATCTTGGAGTCAATCACAAGCTGAACATGAGTCAGAAGTATGATGTGGCAGCTAAAAAAGCCAATGTGATTCTGCACTGCATCAGTAGAAGCATAGTGTCGAGATCAAGGAAAGTAATAATTTCACTCTGTTCTGCTTTGGTTAGACCTCACCTGGAATACTGTGTCGAGTTCTGGGCACCACAGTTCAAGAAAGATATTGACAAGCTGGAACGTTTCCAGAGGAAGGCAACCAAAATGGTGAAGGGTCTGGAAGCCATGTCCTATGAGAAATGGCTTAGGGAGCTGGGTATGTTTAGCCTGATGAATAAAAAGGTTAAGAGATGACATGATAGTCATGTTTAAATATTTGAAGGAATGTCACTTTGAAGATGGAGCAAGCTTGTTTTCTGCTGCTCCAGAGACTAGGACATGGAGCAATGGATTCAAATTAGAGGAAAAGAGATTTCACCGAAACATCAGGAAGAACCTCCTGATGGCAAGAGCTGTTCAACAGTGGAATGTGCTGCCTCACAGTGTGGTGGAGTCATCTTCGTTGGAGATTTTTAAACAGAAGCTGGATGGCTGTTTGCTGGGGGTGTGTTGACTTTGTGTTCCTTCCTAGCAGGGGGTTGGATTTGATAACCATTGTGGTCTCTTCTAACTCTATTACTCTATGAATATGTGTTTCTTAACATTCACATTCACTAATTACTACAAGGCCATGGAACCTGGTCCTGTGCTGTGGTGTTCTGTACTCTACCGTGTGTGGGACACACATGAGTCGTAATTCTAAGGGAGAGAAAGTGCATTCATCTCCCTGAGCTTTTGGCACATACTGTGTGCATCACTAGTGTTGATGTATTCTGTGCAGTGGTGTGTTGGAATGCAGTGTTAGTTTACTTCCTAATCTAGAACTATTTATCAAGTATACTTCATGTCAGATCAGAAAACAATTTGAGCCATCTCTTACCCATTCAGCTGGGCAGCACTTGAGGTTTACAGCTTTTCCATAAAGTAGAAAGTCTTTCAGTTCTCTTCCTAACATGTGCCCCTTGTGCAGCTGTAAAATGTTTATATAATACCATAGACTGTTTGAAGCTTGATCACATTTCTTCTCCGCCCTCCCCCCCACCTCAGCATAAAAATCAATACCTGTACAAATAATATATTAGCTCATGTTGACCCAGTAATGTCTGGCTGGCTTCCTTTGTTTCTTCTCTTTTTCTTTTTCTTATAAATAGTTTGGAAAGCTGCCATGTGTTTTTGTCCTTAGAAAACATTTTACTCCTAAGAGCACAGGGGAAACAGCTCTATTTATTGGCTTGATTGCAAAAAAAAAAAAAGGGGGGGGAAACCACTGTGAAGCCTTATAATTGTGTAGTCTGGAGAAGTTTAATGGATTTCTGAATTAGCATGGCACAGTAGATGTTGTTTTCTTTAGTTTCCTGCATTAACAACAACAACAACAAGAAGATAATGGCAAGGATTGTTCCTTTTCAGGTCTGTGAATTTAGCAGACATAGCAACTTATTAGCAACTAGTTTATCAATTAAGTTGGAAATTTTCTTATGAAAAAGGGATACTTAATTAAATTTATTTTTTAAATTAATTGATTGACTTGAGTTAGAATTTTAGTATTAACAATTCCAGAATTAAGTTTTTAAGTTATTAGTTCAGTAAATTACAGAGAGTGCTAAAGAACCAACAAATCTTACATTTTTCTCCTGATTCTTTGTAGAAGCCTAGTATTTTTCAATTTTTTATAAAAGTAATTCCTGCTCTTTTGTTAGTCCCTCAGACGTGTGGAATTACACAGTTTAGCTCACAGGACCTAAAACACTTACTCAGATGGTCCTCCTGTATGCTACATAAAGACTCCACATCTGTCCCAGGAAATGAAGTATTGAAGACCTTAATGTTGGGACTTCTGCTAGCATCAGTGTGGAAACCAGTAAACTAAAGAAGTGGGGATATTAAAGAGATGAGATTAGGAAGGAGAAAGGGAAAACAAGAAAAGGGGTTTTGGTGGATTCAGTAAGAAATGAGCAAGAAATTGAGTTTTCAAAAATTTGTGCAAGTGTATTCTTCTCACCAAAGCTCAAAACAAGGATCTTCATTCAAGTAAGGTGTTTAGTGAAGATATTCAAGTTAAATTTAAAAGACAGTTTAACATAAACATAATAATTCCCCCTTTTTTAATATAAATGCAGTTGAATTAATTTTTGAAGTTTATTAAAGTCTACTTAGAACAAACAGATTAATATTTTCCTATCTCTGGAAATTAGCTATATTAGATCATTCTTCTAATACTTGAGTACATAGATATGACTCCTCCATACCAGAACTGCTGCTGATCATGTTTCCCGCTTTACTAAAGACAGCTCTATGAAGGGCAGTACAGTCCAATTCAAACAGCCCTATAAAAGGGTGAACAGAGGCCTTGAACTTGCCCGTCAGTGCTTAGCACCTGAACAGCAAGCAGATACTTCATCACAGTCTTCATCATGGTGAAATGTTCATCATGGTGAAATGTTGGATCATGCTACTTAGTTTCTAATTTTGCCTTTGTGCATATGGATAACCACTTGCAAATATTATGCCTTCTTTGTTTTCCTGCTTAGTTTCTACAGATGTATTTGCTTCCCGTGAGTGGGGTGGGATTAATGTGTAAGTGTTCATATGCACAGTCTCAGAAGGAGTTCTGCTGTTTGAGGTCATTGAGGCAAAGGCAACAGGGATTGAACCTGAGGTGAGTCTCGTAGAGACAAACCACTTTTGAATTGCAGGTTTTGTGAGCATGCCTTGACAGGTGCGATTTATAATACATGATTTTAAGAGACTGCCGGGTTCACGTTTGCATGGCCCTAGCCCTGACATGCTGGTTTGACTTGCAGCAGTCTTCCAGAAGGAAGAGTCAGAGAGAACGAGGGAGGGAGAGAGAGAGCATCCTCCATACCAGAACTGCTGCTGCATTTTCAAATCTGGTAAGCAGGAAGAAGGCATCCCAGTAGCTGTGTAAGCATGGGAAAAGGATGGGTGGATTGGAACAGACCTCTTCAGGCATCTAGTTACTTTATTGGGTGTGATACCAAATCCAGTTTGGCTGAGAATTAGGCTTTGCTTTAGGTTAAATAATTCATTGATTTGGAGTTCCTTTCCAAGAAGATTTTGTCTCATTGTTCCTGCTAATAAAAATACATTTGATCTTTCTTAGTGCTGGCCAAAATTTAGAAAGTAGGAAAGTTCAACAGAGTGGGAGTGGACAGAGTGTCCTTCTTTTTTTTCTTCACAGGTAGATTTTTGGGTTAAGGTTTTTGCAGTTCCTCCAAAGGCTTCAGAATGATGTTTCATCAGAACATATTATTGTTTCAGGGCATTTGATGAGGCAGGGAGATTTCCATACCAGTTTGAAGAAAGACTGAAAAACCATAGTAATTCTATCAACCATCTCCTGAAATTTGCTCCATCACCCGCAGAACATTGAAAATCCCACCCTGCCCCTCCCTCAGTGGTCATGAAAGGGCTGCAAATATGGCCATTCTGATGCAGTCCAAGTCCTTTGCAGAGGTCAGATGAGAATGGATGAATCACTTATTTCCTCTTGGTTCAAAAGATGTCGCATGATTACATTGCCCGTGTCCAGAGTTGCTCAATCACTTCTAGCAAGTGGTGTCTTTCATTCTGTTTGGCATTCTGGTTTTTTGAAGCGGCACGGCTGCTATGATTCTCAAGGACATTTAATCACTTGACATATTCTTCTTCCTTCTGCTGTGTATCAATGAGATTCTTTGAAGCTTTCAACCTTAAAGAGACTTTCATAGATCTTGGTGCCAGATGAAGTGTTGAGCTCCTCAGAAATCAGTGGAACTACATTTTAACTCGTAAGCAACATCATTGATAGGCTGTGAGATTAATTGGCCATTTAATATATACTCTGGGAATATTACTTCTGAATCTCATCTCCCTGTCCAGAGAGGAGCATTCACCTCTATTTTAAGGTATATCGCTTCCAGAAACTTAGAAGGTGGGGTGGGGCATTATTTCTATCTGTTTTTGTTAGAAGTAAGTACGAGTCTATACATTATGCTACTTAACCGTTTTAAACTTAGTTTACTACTGTGAGAGTAGAAGATGCCTTATAAATAGGGTAGCCATATTCCAATTCTTCAAAACTGGGCACCTAATTTGCATGGTATTTGCTAAAGGCTGTTATGCTAGTTAAGTATATTAATTGTTGTACTTCTTCATTGGCATCTGATAGAGAATGCTGAGAGGAGTAAGAGCAAGCATTAGTAAATGTAGGGGGTCTTTTTCTTCAAAGATAAAGGTAAAATGTTTCATTTTAACTAGTAAATAGACTAGCTTAACTTTGGTCCTGTTCTAGTCTTCATTACAATGCATATGTTAATGAGCTCATCTGAGCTAGAATGTTCATGCCATCAGTCACCAGCTGTTTGTTAATGAACACAGTTAAAATAATGGTACATGTTTGCACTTTTTAATATTTTCATTCCCTCTCACCCCTCTCATTATGCCCTTTCGCATTAAGTACCAATGTAAAAACCTGCCAACTCAGGCATTAGTTGAAGTGAGTTGAAACTTATACCAAACAAAAATGTTAGTCCTTGCCTCGTCTAATGCTGCCAAGCCTCCGCCCTCTTGATCCTTCCACCCTGTAACTCCACCTCTCACTCTTCCCTCCTTCCTTGTCTTACCTTCCACCTTTGCCATGCCCCCCTCTTGTGATTGTTGTACCCTGGCCCTACACCTGCCACCCTTCCTTCCAAGTGCTGGCACACTTTTCACCCTTGTACCCACTCCCCGCTTCCCTCCATCTTCCCCTGTTGCCTTAGTTCACGTTGCCTCATCCTTCCCCTGTACCCACCACTTCACCTCCAACTCTCCATCCTCCCCACCTTGTTTATTTTGCACCTGGCCCATGCTTCCCTTCCTTGCACCTGTCACTGTGCCTCGCATCCTCTCTTTCTCTTCTGCTTTTCTTTCATGCCTGCCTGTCCTCTAAAGAAGCACCAACTGTACGAACTGCCATGCTATTGCTTTAGGCAGAGGTCAGGGAAGCAGATAGGCAGCAGCAAAATGAGGAACAATGGGAGAAGACGAAAATAAGGTAGGGGAAGGTGATAGTAAAGGCAGCATTGGAGGAAGAATGAATGAGGAGTGGCTTAGGGAGCTAGGTATGTTTAGTCTGCGGAAGAAAAGGTTAAGAGGGGACATGATAGCCATGTTTAAATATTTGAAAGGATGTCATGTCAAGGAGGAAGGGGGCTTCTTTTCTGCTGCTCCAGAGACTAGGGCCCTTTCCGCACCTTACCTGTTCGCAGAGGTAGGGGGCAGCGCTCGCGCAAGCAGCCTCTTGCGCGAGGCGCTCACTTCGCTTCTCCTTCCTTACCGCAGCTGGCTTGCCAGTCGCGCAAGCGCCGCGCGAACGCCCCACCCCTTCCTACCGCAGCGCAACCTGGGAATTGCAGGCTAGCGCTGAGGCAGGAAGCGCGACCGGCCCGGCTCCCGACGCACCGCACAGCGGGTAAGTGTGCGCCGGCCCCGGGAGCATTGCGCGACCGCGCACCATTTTCAGCTTGAAGCCAAAAATGAAAAGGTGCGTGCGCGGTCCGCTTTAGGCTCTTGAGCGTCGCGTAAATGGGAGTGCATCGTATGGACCACTCCTCCCATTTATGCGATGCTCAAGGGGCCCTTTCGCTTTAGAAACGGCATGCATAAAGGGCCTAGGACAAGGAGCAATGGATTCAAGCTACAGGAAAGGAGATTCCGCCTGAACCTCAGGAAGAACTTCCTAATGGTCAGAGCTGTCCGACAGTGGAATATGGTGCCTCGGAGTGTGGTGGAGTTTCCTTCTTTGGAGGTTTTTAAACAGAGGCTGGATGACCATCTGTTGGGAGTGCTTTGATGTGTGTCCCTGCATAGCAGGGGGTTGGACTGGATGGCCCCTGGGGTCTCTTCCAACTCTATGATTTTCTGGTTCTAAAAAGGTGCATCCATTACCACCTCCACACCACAGCATTTGTATATATGTCTCCATATACAAAAATAGGAGGGGATACCAATCTCCTCCAGAGGTGGTTAGTGGAGCCAGTGTACTATGCGTATGGCGAATCTACTCTTGATTTTATTACTTCTTGTCCCACTACTGCTCTGGTGCCAAAGCTGAAGTGATAGTATCCTAAACCAGGAGAGCTCCCATACTTCTTAGAGCAACTGTGGGAGGAGTGGCAGTAAAATCAAGAGCAGTTTTCCTGCCCTTGAACTGCTGCCCACTGGCCACTCCAACCCACTTCCTTTAACAACATGAAGGGGCGGCAACTGG
Source organism: Cyclura pinguis (assembly GCA_030412105.1). Taxonomy (NCBI): domain Eukaryota; kingdom Metazoa; phylum Chordata; class Lepidosauria; order Squamata; family Iguanidae; genus Cyclura; species Cyclura pinguis. The sequence continues at coordinate 225,465,640 of CM059599.1, read as the reverse complement.
GCAGGGTGTAAGCATGGTGCTGGCTTCCAACCTGTTTCCAGCTCTGAAAAAGAGCTGTAGCCTCGCAGAATACAGTTTAAGTTATATATATCCACAGTGATACAAAGGCCATTTCCTAGCTTAACTCAATACTGTGTATTGGTTTACAATTTACAGAGTTATTAGAAACTATATTGAAGGAGTGAAGTTCAGCCGGATTCCCTGCCTTACAACACTATCCTGTGCTGGTTTGTTCAGAAACAAGCCCCAATGAATTCAATGAGGTGACTGCGTATAAAGGAGTTACATGCTGCCAAGTGGTACGTAAAAGCACTGTAGTCTTCAAGAAAAGAAATTCACTCATTATTTTAAAAGAGAAATAATTTACAAGCAACCCTTTTCAGTTTATTTTTAGTATGTATGTGTGTATTGAATTTATATCTTGCCTTTCTCCTGGGAGAATAAGCATGTCTTTCAAATTAATACAGACCTGTATAATGCATAATGCATCAGTTAGTGACGCAATTCAGGTTCTAACTCAGGGGTCAGCAGGGTGTGTGGCCCTCTAGATGTTCTTCAGCCACACCTTGCAATGTTCCTTATCATTGACTCTACCAGCTAGGAATTGCAACCCAGCAACATCTGAAGTACCTTGCTTAGCCCATTCTTTCCAACAAAAGAAGCTAGCGGTGAACTCTAGCTTGATAATAAAGATGTCAGTTCCTAAACCACCCCTTCTGTGGATCTACAGAGTTGTTGTTGTTATTGCTGCTGCTGCTCCTGTTTTAAAGAAGTCTGCCTACTCAAATGTACCAGACAAATAATTTCTTTCCCAGTTTATGAAAACTTACCTGCCTAGTTGCCTAGAGAAAACATTTGCTCACCATAGATGACCAAGAACGTCACACACACACACAAATCTGCTATCCTCATGCACTTCTAGCAAACTGGTAACACAGAAACCATCTGCCCAAACATGTTTCACTCAGAGATTGGATTGAGAGTAGAGGGGTGAAAAGTGAATGTTTCCTCTACTTATCCATAGGAAAACACCAGGTCTGAGTATGTTTGAACTGAATTGTGTAAATTTTTTGACATCTATTATATATAACTCATGTTATTATACAAGACAGAATCGAATGGGAAGTAGATCAAACAGAAAGATGTGGTGTCAGTGTTATGAAGAGGTATTAAAATATATCAGACTGCGAAGTTGAGCCAAAATGCCTCTGTTGTAGGAAAATAATACAAAGAGAAAATGAGTTTTAAAAGATTCTGCAAGTCTCCTAGATTAAATGGGCTCATTTCTTGCTGCTTAATAATTTGAAACAAATATGCTGAGTTTGCAACATCTGACTAATAGAAAAGCAGAAGAATTGGCCTTTTGGAGATGTATATTTTATTTAGTAAATATGTGCATCTTATTTATGTTGCATTTTGACATGGTGTTATTTCTGAAACTCTCTCCCAAATTACTATTCAGTAAGTGGAAAAAAATAAAATTAAATAATCTTCTGTGCAAACTGTCCTGCGTTGATCTCTTTTGTTTTACAGTTATTGCCTATATTATAAAATTCGTTCATCATGCTGGTATCTCCTGCATTCACACTAGAGCTTGGCAAAACTGATTTTTCTTCCCCCACTACAGTTCCCAGAATACCTCAGATAAATAGCTATTGTTCAAGATTATAAGGGGATTCTGGGATTTGTAGTCTAAAGAAAGTAATTCTGCTCTTCTAGCGCTGGCAGACATACAAATGAAAGCAGTATAGCAGCATTCGACAGCTTCCAAAGAAACAGTTAGAACTCCATCAGGTTTTATTGACTGAATGGTTTTTATGAGGTGCTGCTTTGTTGATTTTTAAATACAGTATTTCAATGAATTTTAAATGGTTTTGTATAGATTGTTTAATTTTTTAAAAAAACCTATATCATATATATTATATTATGTTATGTTATACTGTATGATATGTGTGTGTGTATGTATCTGAAGAATTGTGGGAAATTAAAGCGGCAGTCAGACTCAGGTGTTTATGCTGCTTTATTGATTGATTGAATTTATTTATGCAGTTGTTTATAGGCCATCTTTTAGGATGTCATCCTTACGAGGCAGCTCACAAAAGATAAAAATAGAAAACAGAAAAGAACAGCAGGGAAGGACAGTTTTAAAAAGGATAAGTAAAATAGCACACGTGAAACAAAAATGTCAAATTTTTAGGTATAGATGTAGTTTGCTAGTCCCAACTAAAATAGACTGAATCAATTCCTGAATGGTATCTACACCCAAGTGATTCAGTAAGTCAGCTCTAGTAGGGGCTAGCAATTGGATTTAAGCCTTAAACATCTCCTTAAATTAAAATAGCAGAGATTAAAATACCTCATTGAAGAGAAAATGTATTATGATTTTTTTTAAAAAAAATCAATTTAAACAGTTGGCTACTTGAAACTATTTGTTCTTGTGATCATCTCTAAAAAATCTCTCTTTCCCCATCCCTGTTAGCTAAGTGGAATTTCATGCTGGTATATGAGCAGGACCTCTCAGGTAGATCTTAATATTTAGATAAGTTCATATGGGTGCAGATGGCATTTTAGAGAACTTGTTTCCCCACCACCACCAGCTGAGCCCAGCAGGGTCTGGCATCAGAGAAGGCACACACAAGAAGACTTTTTTTTTCCCTGAGTGATGTGGCCTGTTGAATACACTGACCTCTAGCAGAGCCAGGACTTTAGAGCATGACTTGGGAAGAGAGGAGTCCTTTTTGGGTGACATCTCCTAGAATATCTCCAGACATACTGGCTAGAGGATTCTGAAAGTTCTCATTCATTTTTTCCCCAAAGCTCTGTGATACAGCCATTGAATTACCACTCCCGGTTACCCACTTCTAGGTGGGAGAGTTTGTGACTTCTCAGAACAGTCACCACTTAGAGTGTTACCACCATGTAAGTACAGGATGAACAATATGAAATATCAATGTACAAACATGGATGTATGGATTCTTCTTCTCAATAGACTTGCAAAATCAGAATTTCCATTCAAACCAGCACTGTGTTTCAGTCAATTTGTTTGATCTGGTGGCTAGTCTACCAAGACCCCATTTGCTGCTTGGATTCCAACTTACCTAACTGAAAGATTTCCTTGAAGAGTTGTTATTCGGGTGAAACTTGATTAAACTACAGCTCAGTAAATCATAGCTTGCATTCTGTAACTCCTCTTAATTGCACTCCGTCTGATAACAAGTTACACCATGGCAGCTGTCTCTCTTTGATAGAATTTTGTGCAATTTACATATCATTTGGTAAACAGAAAATCAAGAAAATTAAGCATAAAACTCCAGTGATAACTCAGGTTCCAGAAAAAGCAACAGTGATGGAGAATATAGACCAAAATGATCAGTGCAGTAGATGAAATAGGTTCTTGAATGCAAAATCTGCTGCTGTTATTGCTAAGTTCAGGTGAATGCGCTTGCTCTTTTGAGGCTTGTCTAAAATGGGAGTTCATCTTTGTAGCTTTTATGCCATATTTGAAGGTTGCTCTGCTTTCTTTCTGAGATCAAAAACTAATGAAAACCTTGGAGCATTCAAATTAGTTTCTGTATGCTGAAAATAATACAGTTGGGGAATGTATTTTACATTGTTGCTTGGGTTCAGACATTAACAATCTCAGTCCAATAGACTGGTGGATGTGTTTTGCCTCTCTGCATCTTCCTCCCCTTTGCTCCTTCTTCCTCTATTATTTCCTCACATACCTTAACACAATAGTTTTGAGTTTCTTGTTTCTCCACAACTGGAAAACTATGGCTTAAAATCTTTCTACGAACTAGAATTGCCAGCCAGGATTTGATCTTGGGTAGCAGACTAGTTTTTATTCAGAATTTAATCTGCGGTTTCCTGATTTTGAGGTAGTGATAAACAGTAGTTAAAGAAACCCTGGAACTGTTGCATTAAGGTATATAAGAGGAAAGAGGAAACACTTAGACAAACAGTGCTCATTCTCACTTCTATAAACCATGTTTTTTTCAGACTTAAATTGTTTCCATCTGTACCAACCATCTGTCTGTCTTCCTCAAATTCCTTGGTAAAGCAAGTAGAGCATGAGAACAGGCTGTTCAGGTATAGTAATTTTTTTTCCTTTTGGTTTTAGCCAAAGATATACATGTCTAGTTTTGGGGTTTTTTAGTGGGTAGGTATCTGTGATGAGGATACAAATGGAATTGATAATGTGACATGGCACAGTTTTTTTTTTTCATCGTTATTGCTTGAATTGTGACTTGCAGTTCATTGACAATATAAGTGAGAAAATAACCATTTTCAGTAATAAGCCACATTGCACTCCTTAAATTTTCAGACATTGCTTCAAGCCATAACATTCCACACCTGCTTATCCTATTTTTTTTCTTCCTATTGGTTGCCATTTTTGCTGTTGTGAGCAAGGTGGGAGTTTGCACAAGGGCAGCTAAAGCAATATCCTGAGTAGTGCTGGCATAGCTGATATTCCAGATTCGGAATTTAGCTTTTAAATACCGTAAAGTCTCTCTGCAATAAAATTTTGCACTGCAGCTGGGAAAGTAAGGCTGTTGAGACATTTTATAGGATATAGTGGAAAACACCATTGGTGGTGGCCCAGTTTCTCCCAGGCTGGTTGAATTGTGCACTTCCTGAACCACAAGGCTCCTCCTCCTTCTCGTTCCCTCTCTGGCCAGTTCTGCACTACACTCTTATAGCATGATTATTCCACTGTCAACATCTTATGGAATCCTGGGGTTTGGGGAGGGGCCGGCCTTTCCTCACATCTAGCCTATTGTTGCCTCAACACCTACAAAAAAGTGTGGGGGTTATCATGAACCATCACTTGAACAATGTGATGTTGCTCCTTGTTCATTTGGTGGGGTTACATGGACCCAAATATAAGAGGAGCTAGAAAGTTGGTGACCAAACATTGGTGAGAAAGTTAAGCTGACATTATCAGTTGGTATCTTAGAGTTTTAATGCTACATTTTTCTGCCTCAGTTACAGAGGAAAGGAATTAATTATAAATAGTTGATTGTAATCATTTACCTCCAGGTTCTGCCTAGCACTGAGACATGAGCCCATCTGTCTCTGTGTGGTTGTTTATGCCCTTCTGAATATTGTCACTAGGAAAAGTCTGAGCTTTGACATTTATGCTTGCAAAATTGCAGAGTCTGATCCATTGCTGTGATGCTCTCAGAAGCCTAATTAATTTCAGAGGGAATACAGCTTAAAAAAAAAATGAAGAGGGAGACCCACTATTTATGTAGCTTGAGTTCAGGCACAGTCTAAGATGTCCAGCCCGTTTGTTATTGTTTGTTTTACTTGGAAATTTCTGTAGCGAATGCCCTGCTGGGTATGTTTCATATTGTTGCTCTGTTCACTGATGAAGTGGCACAAGAATGAATTTGCCATGTCTCCTCAAGGCTGCTTTCTGGTGGAGCTTTCTTTCTCTATTTTTTTAAAATTTCTTTTAATTAAAAAGCACATTTGTCTGGTAGTGGCCCTGAATTATCTGTAGACTGAATTGCAGTTCCAGCTAATACAGTTGACAATCATCCCTGTGTGTTATCCTCTTGGAAAATAAGTGATGACAATGGCTTTCTATGAGCAACTGCTTTCTGGACATTTCAGAGGAACGGATTTACTAACAATTCAGTCCTGGAAAGGCTTCATAAAAAAGAAGCACTGAAGAGAATGGAGCTTGTGCTGACAGAACAATGTATGATGGGGAAACAAACCCTTAGCCGAGTATTTCAGAAGTTTACGGGCATTGCTTTTCGAAGCCATGCATCTTCAAGTGTTAATAGTCCTTTGAATTTAGTTGTGTATCAGTCCTGATCAGTGGCATATCTAGATTCAACAGCGCCTAGAGCAAGTATGGAATTTGCATCCTTATTTGCTGCTGCTGCTGCCTCTCCCCGCACTGAGACAGGAAGGACCCCAGCAAGGGCAGGGGGGCAGAAGTGGCAGCAGGCAGTGGTGGGGGCTGGAGGCAGGCAGGAGGGCTGCTGCTGCCACCCCTTCACTGGTCCAGGAAGGACTCCAGTGGGGGGTGGGGGGCTGGGCCAGACCCAGCTGGGAGGGGGATTTGGCTGCTTTGCACACGCTCCAGCTTTGGCATCCAGGGCGTGCATCGCAGTTCCTCCACTCTGGATATGCCTTTGGTCCTGATAGAGCTTTTTGTTTTGTTTTGCTGTGATTAACTTCCCTCCTCCGCTTAAAAATACTGTGAAACCTACACCGTGTGAACCAGCCTTCCATCCAGGACCAGGGGCACCTGACGGCTGTGGTGTTACTAGAGTGGTAAATCTACCCTATGTTTTAGTCTGAGCTTTAGAGGAGTACTGAATCTGTTTTGGGGGTAAAGGTAATGGTTTGAGTGTTGGACTAGCACTCTGGAGGATCAGGGTTCAAATTCCCGCTTAGCCATGGAGACCCACTGTGTGTGATAGATGACGGCTCACAGGTCGATGAGCAACTGATTGTGCCAGGAACAGAGCCAGTGATGGACCAAACCAGCCTGCAAACACCCCTATCAGTTGAAAGACAAGCGGAGGCAGAGTTGCCCCAGCCAGCCCCAGAGGGAGAGGGAACAAGCAGTGATCTGGAGGAATTACAGTCACCTGTGCCCCCAGCCCCAAATCACGGAGGAGACAGAAACGAATGGCTCAGAGGGAAGCTGATTTGGCTAGATTAAGGAAACAGAACAATAATGAGTAACGCTTGTTTTCGTTGGCTATTTAAGTCTGTCAGCCTGGCTTGCTGTTTGCTTGCAGCAAATTACTTCGCAAGCCCTCACAACCCTTGTGTCCCAGCTCCCTCAACCCCTCTGGACGGACCTTCAGCTTTCTGGGCCTTTTAGATTTGACCTGACTTGCCTCGGCTCAGCATTTCCACTTGTTTGTTTGCACTGGACACTCCCCACTGCCTCCTCCTCTAGGGCAAGCACTTTCGCCTCCCTTCCCTTGCTGGCAGAGGCACAGGCAGGGAGCAGGATCTGATACTGGGTGACCTTGGGCAAGTCACTCTCAACCTCAGAGGAGAGCAGTGGCAAACTACCTATGAATAAATCTGTGATAGGCTCACCTTAGGGTTCCTATAAGTTGGAAATTATTTGAAGGCACACCATAACAGCAACCTGCCACCAGCTGCCACTGCTTTGGCCCTCCAAATGTGTTGAACTACGACTCCAGTAATCACAACAGTGTGTTCCTTGGTTTTCTCTCTGTGGGTGATGGAATTTGAAATCCAACACATCTGGAGGGCACTGGGAAGACCATTGCAGATTTTATATATATTTGGGTTCACTTAGCAGATCCTTCTGTGCAATCACAAAACACATGGTGTCCAAAGCTGACAGCAGTGGAAGCTGTTGGTATAGTATGGAAAGTCCAGATTCTCTTCAACCATTTCATGGTTGGAGTGGACAAAGTAGACCATCAGTTATGATTAGATGTACCTAAAGTCCCAGTCTGGCAACAATCACTGCACAGGTTACTGCAGGGTGTGTTAATATAATATATCCACCAAGGAAATGAACAGGAGGCTGCTTTTGTGTAGAGTTCACTCTGTTTGCCCTTTTCCCAGCTTTATTTTTCTTGATGGAAAGTTTTCTTAGGTAGAATAACAAATAGATTTATAGTCTCTCTCATCATCCTCCAACCACGCAGTATGTTATAGCTTTCCTTATGTGTAGAAGTGCTCTGGATTAAATCTGATTTCCTGTAGCTGTACTCAGACGAATTCTGTGCACTCGAAGGGAGGAAAGGGAAAGCAATTCCATTCTTTATTTCTTTTAAAATTTACTAACCCGGCCAATCAATTTTTCTGGAAGCATTGCCTTGGCATTTTTTCAAGCAAGATTGAAACTAGTACTACGGGCTCTTGCGGTATCATTCATTTTTATCTCTCTGTCCTTTTTAAGTATGGTAATTCCCAAAAGCTTTCAATAATAACATATAATTTGACATCCTTTCCTTGCGTCATATTTTAGAATTGATTCTGTAGTAGCCAGCATAAATGTATGATTGGATACAATTTGGAAGGTTCTTTTAGGTAATGCCTAGTGGGAGGTTTGGAATATGTGCTTTGGAAGGAGAACTCTTCTTCTGTGCCAGATCAAAACTTCCCTTTGAAAAAGATTGGCGAGCTTCAGTCAAAAAGAAAGTTTGATTGAACTTCTAGAAGGGAGGGAGGGAGGGAGGGAGGAAATTACTATAGAAAATAGCACATTTAGCCATCCAGGGTAGAATCCACCAACCAACGAAAAGGAAATTTTTCCACCATTGAAGACAGACAGACTTGGGGAGGGTTGTGTTGTTGCTGCCAACCACTAAGTGATATTTACAATTTGGCTCCAAATGACTTTTTTAAAAACTTAAGAGCACCACCTAAATTTGATCTCCGACTTTGCTGACATAAAAGCAGCTGAGTTCTTTTGGTGCTGTAAGCTGACTCAGGAGCCAGTGTCTTTTCACCAAAGCCACGGGCAGATCTTTTAGTGCCAGTCACTTGTTTTGTGTCTAGAGCAGAGAGCATCCATTAACTATGCATCCATTAACTGATGCCTCTACTCCTCTCTTCCTCACTGAGAGCCCTTTCATGCTACTCTGTTATAGTACTATTATTCCACTTTAACTGCCATGGCAAAATCCTATGGAATCCTAGGACTGGCAGTGTAGGGAGAGGCATTTAGAATTCGCAGCCAAAGAACCCTTGGGCCTTACTAAACTACACATCCCAGAATTCCACAGGATATAGCTTGTGGCAGCCATGGCAAAGTGGAATAATAGCACTATAATATTGTAGTGTAATAAGGACATTCATCTGCCATCTCCATCCTGAGAGTTGGTCTAGCTGCACAAAGGCTTCCCCTGGTCATTCTTTGGACTGCTCATTTTTAACTTCATCTCCTAATTTTTCTAATCTTGATGAAGCATTCCAGTGAACTCAGAAGCTCATATTCTTCTGTGAGTTTTGCTTGGTCTTTATGAAGTTGTTAGCTTTCTCTAATTTTTGTCAAAAACAGTAAGTCAAAAGCCTAAACCTAGCTTCTAGTTTCAGTGAGAGCAAACTCTTTGAATCAATGTGATTTCTCTGATTGCTGATTAAAATTCAGCATTTTATTCTATGGGCCCACTCTGGCTGAAACTACCAATCAGATCTAGGCCATAAGCTCCATGTATCACATGGACCTATAGCCTAATCGTATCTTATTAAAAATTAATTTCTGCTGTATTTCATGGGATTTAGTTTTGTGTCTGTGTGAATCAGACTGCATTTTTAGCTGTGCATATAAACATTTGCCAAAAGAAACACTCAAAACTGCTCAATCAGGGCTGTGGTTCCTATTCATATTTCAGAAACATACAGTTCTGGCCCGTTTTTTTGTATGCACAGCATCTGTAGGTTTATAAATTTCTAATTTGAGTATCTGCAACATTTCTAGGTTTCCAGATGGTGTTTCATAGGTAGTGTCCAAATGCAAACATTTTAACATGCTGAACAGCTATGAAACAAAGCTGCTGAGAGCCATAATAAAAGGATTCCCTTTTCCTTCTTGGAATGGCCATTTGAATCTTCATTGCCATGATGGTGCTACAGCGATTTTAAACAGGGGCCATGTATTTACTTCATATTTGCACAATTATGTATACATGCATTCTGTGTCCTTCAGAAGAATTGTAATGTGGGGTTTTGAAGAGAAAATGGTTGAGAAAGATTTTTTTCTTCAATGCAGTATGTGTGTGTGTGTGTGTGTGTGTTTATGTGACTGACATATTCAAAAGTTGTAAGCTCTTGCTGTTTTTTTAAAAAACATATGACATATGAAAATTAGGGTAACTTTTGTTATAAATTAATTGGCTCCAGGACAGTCTTACTACATAAAAACATAAAGGAAGTTTGGGCTAGAATAAAAATTTGCACAAGCCATTGGAGCATCTGCCTGGCTGGAGAAATCTTGAGTGTCCAGAGGTCCTATCTCAGAGCTTTTCTTCCTTACACTGTTATAGTGCTCTTATTCCACTTTCAACATCCTGTGGAATTCTGGGGTTTGTAGTTTACTGAGGCCAAAGAGCTCTCTGGCTGAGAATTCTAAAGGCCCCTCCCTGAACTGCAAACCCCAGGATTCTGTAGGAGGTTGAAAGTGGAATAAGAGCACTATAATAGTGCAGTGCAGAAAGACTATTGTTCTCAGTATCTGGCTGTAGTGGTTGCCCTCACATGAAGTCTCTCAGCTAGTTTCAAACTTAAATTGCTTCTTTAAATTCATTGCGAAGTTATCTGAAGCTGGAACAAATGCAAAGAAAGGAAATAAGCCCCTGAATAATTTAAGTGTATTTATTATTTGTTTATGAGTTATTTTTAGGCTGTCTTTAAAGATAAAACCTTCTCAAGGCATTTGGTGTAAATAGACCAAAACAGCTTTTTATGCAGGGATTAGAAGAGCATCAAGTCAGCTCGCTTCCTTCATAGTTTGTGCTTCCAATAGATGAAACAAATAATTTCACAATTAAAGATTGGCTTCTTTCATTAGCTGTTGGTGCTCTGTTGCCAATGATTGTCCAGGATGTTTCTTGATGTTTGTATTTTCCCTTACATGTTCTTAAACAAACCTGCCTTACCTCCAGCATATTAGCAAAGTTTGATCACCAAAATGAAAATTATAAAAGAAGTGAAGGCTGGTGAAAGAAAAGTCAAAATCAAATGTGAATGCATTTGTAAAAAGCCTTCTAGAAGTTTCAAAATGCTTACTTACACAAGGTTTACCTGACCTGGTTGGTTCCTTTCACGTGTGCATATTATTAGTTTCGGAGAAATGTTTGCTGTAACAGTTTGAACTGTTCTTCCTTTTTTGGGTGTAGAAACCTATCCCTATTCTTACCATGTTATTTCTGCCTCTGGTACCAAATTTTCTGTTAAAGAAGTAATGCTCAGAAACACATCCACTTCATTAATGGAGGTTGACTGTGCTAGATGAGTCCCTACGGTCAGAAATACTCAACAAAAAGAGATTTCATGATTCATGGGAGTTTCTTATAGGTGAGTTACTGAAGGCACAGTTTCAAACAATTGCAATGAAGAAGTAAAATGGAAGGTGTGTAGATGTACAGAAAACTCTCCAGTGAGCTGAGTTTTAAAAGAAAAATAGAAAAGAAATAGAAAAAGGAGGAAAGCTCCAAAAAGGTGTACAAACAGATAGCCTATGATCTTGCATGGAGACAATCAGAACAGCAGAAGATCAGAATGGAGAAGTTGAAAATAATGAAAAGGGGTGGGGGGGTTTTGGCTGTGCCTGGAGCAACAACAAGAACAAGGAAACAGAAGGGACACTGAGTAGAAAAGATGGGAAAATGCTAACAGGAGAGAGAAAAGGCAGAACTTTTCAACACCTTTGTTGCCTTAGTTGTCTCCCAAAAGAAAATCAGTATTCTACCTGGTGAAAGCAGAATACATGGGACAGTGAAGGTACTACAACCCAAAAAAGGTAGATAGATAGAAAAGGAATACCTAGCTGTTGTGAATCAATCCAGGGCTGGATGAAACACATCCAAATATACTAAAGGAACTTGGAGATGTAATCTCAGAGCATCTGTCAATAATCTTTGTGAACTTTAGTGGAACAGAAGAGGTCCTAGAAGGCTAGATGAGGATGAATGTTGCCTCTATTTTAAAAAAGGGCAAATAAGAGGACCAAATCAATTACAGACCAGTCATGTTGATGCCAATACTAGGAAGGTTCTAGAACGACTCGTGAAACCATCGGTCTGTGCATACTTAAAAAGACTGCTGTGATTACTAAAATCCAGCATGGGTTTCTAAAGAGAGGGGGAGAGAGAAAAGAAGAAAAAGCTAAACCAAAACACCGTGCCAAAGTAATCTTATGTCTTTTTTATAGAGTTACTACTTCGGTAAATCAGTAGAATGCTACAGATACAATATATCTTGATTTTGGTAAAGCTTTTGATAAGGTCCCCTGTGATATTCTTGTGGACAAGCTGGTGAACTGTGGACTAGGCAAGGCTCATCAGTAATTCCTTTTCATCCTAGTTAGAAATGACTGCTGGGGTTCAGCATTTGCTGCACAGAAAAATATTTGGCAAAAATATTATTTTCTCTGCAGAAAACGTTGTTTTCAGAGCAAAAAAACAAAAACATAAATTTTGTGCAGAAGAAGTCCCAAACTGCAGCGTTTTCTGCACAGAAAATAGCATTTCCTGCTTTCTGTGCCAGAAATGCTGTTATCTGCACAGAAATGTTAAATTTTGTGCAAAATAAGTTCCTAACTGTGAAGATTCTCTTCAGTCTGGGATTCTTTTCATCAGGGTTTCCTGGCAGTTGAGAAACACATTTTTCAAATCGTTTTTCAATCATTTTCAAATATTGTTTTCATAGCTATTGGTGTTTGACAAACCGCCTGACTTTGCTCCCCAGCTGGGTCTGTTAATCTTGAGAAACTTTTAGCCCTCTGGATCAGGGCCAAAGGTTAGGTATGGATTCCTCTACTGGCAGAGGGTTGGACCAGATGATTATGGATATTCCTTCCGGTTCAACAGTTGTGTGGTTCTGTGATTCTAGCAGTGTCAGATTTACACAGTTGCTTATCACTGGTTATGCCGGGAGGGTCTGATACAACATATAAGTGAAAAATCTGGAGGGCCAAAAGTTCTGATCTTCAAGAAGAGAACAGTGGTTTTCTTGAGTGTCTGGCAAGCCATGATGCATGACAGGTTCATTACAGTCGTGCAGGCCTGTGCTAGGTCTGCTGTCATGCCACGGAAAACAAATATGCCTTTTCCCGTAATTAATGAATGTGGTAAACAGTCCTTGGGTTTCCTCGGCCTGACACATTCTTTTGTCATAGCATAACCTTTTTTTTACTAATGAGAACCTTATTATCTACTATATCCTCATACTCCTCCTCCATGGCAGTGTTAAACTTGAGACAAAAGAGTGCTTATTTGCTCTGTAGCATTCACTTTGACAGCAACTGTATCTTTAGGTGAGCCAAGTGGGGCAGAAATAATCCAGTGGCCCTTTCACATATACAGTTATAGCACTGTCATTCTACATGAATTGCCGTGGCAACATCCTGTGGAATTTTGGGACTTGTAGTTTAGGGATGAGTATTTAGAATCCTTACTAATAGAATCCATCTAGTGCCTCTGATCAAACTACAAATTCCAGGATTCCATAGCATGCAGCACGACAGTTCAAGTGGAATCATAGTGCTGTAGTGGTGTGCGGTGAAAGGGTTTTCATGTCCGTTTCACCTTCATCTTAGTTATAGAAAACCAAATTATAGAGCAGCTTTCTTCCTCTGAAAAAAAGAAAAAAGACATGATTGCTGCTCTACTTGTACAAAGAGTGAGACCAAATCCTGACAGTAGAGCAGAGTGAGAAGCTGGGGTGACCCAAGACATTTTGTTGCCTGAGGCACACGAACAAAAGCCATATCAGCACATGTGTCCACACACACACACACACACAGTGTCAAGGTAGTACGCTGAACCAAAGCCAGGCACGTTACTTTGGCAGAACAACAGCAACAATAGCAAAAATGACGGTGAAGAAGAATCCTGTAAGAACCTTTCTCCTTCCCTGTATCACTTTTTTTTTATCCTTGAAAAAAAAAAACAGAACAGTAATAAATTAGGTAACTAACCATTTGCAATCCTTTCAAGAACTTCAAAATCAGCTGTTTGAGGCAGCCGTCTCACCCTGCTTTATGATAAGACTGACCTTGTTTGACAAGGGAGGCCCTTGTCCTAGTGTTGGGATATCCACACTCAGGGCCTTTCTGCACTACACTTTTATAGTGCTATTACTCCACTTTCAACATCCTGTGGAATCCTAGGATTTGCAGTTTAGGGAGGGACCTTTAGAATTCTCAGCCAGAGAGCTCTTGGGCCCCAGTAAACTACAAACCCCAGAATTCGACAGATGTTGGAAGTGGAATAATAGCACTATGACAGTGTAGTTTTAGACATTTTAGACTCTGGTTTTATTTTAAATCTTTGTCTTGCAGCTCAGCCATTGATCAGAAAATAATGATCTAAGAAGGTTTAAAACTCTTTGCCTTGTCCCCTCCATACTTCATTGTTAAATTTTTAATTTCTGTTGTAAGCTGCCTTGGTTGGGAGAAAGACAAGCTATAAAATAATATAAAGTAAATTCAGAGGTATTGAGTGAGGTCTAGTGGGCCTGTGTCATTTAGATTTGCAGAAAAAAGCTGTCAGAAGAACAAGATGGTTCTATACCTGAGGAATCCCAATCAATATGCTCAGTACAACAGTTATCAGTAAAGTTGTGGCCTGTTCTATATCAATTATTTGTATGTATATGTAATTATGTTTGGTACCTCCTATTGTGATGTCTTACTAGCCACAGGGACAGCAAATATGTGGGTTTTCTTAATGAGACCTCCTAATCTAGCCAGATATCAGGGGAGAAAGGACTCCTCATTCAGGCTGATCTTATTTTAGTGTACGATTCCTCCTAGAAATCTAAGAGCAGCATTAACTTCTGGGCCAGGGGAGATTTTAAAAATTGCTTTCAATGTAAATTTGAATATTCCTTTTGCGAACAATGAAATGGTTTACTCTGAACTTCTGTTTCTATTCTTTGATTTCTTTGTAATCATTAAAAATAACCCTAACCTTCGATTCAGTCTCAATGCAGTGTACATTATTAACAAATAGAGCATCACTATCAATCAGAGCTGAACTTTTCTATTGTTGAGAACTGGATTTAGTGAATTTTAGGTCTTCATTACTTTTAAAACTTTGTGGTTGTATCCTAACCCTGTTGGGAGAAGAGCAATCTCTTGTGTCATGTTAGCATTATGACAAATGGAAGAGCGTGTTCTCCTGCTCTTCCATCCTTTAAGTTCTGCTCAAGGAAAAATACATTTTCCCAAAGATAAACACCACAACCCTGTGGATTTGGATTAATATGCCCATCTCTTTCCAGAGCACAAACCATTTACAATTTTGAATGCTTCTGACCTGAACAAATTTGGCATAAAGGTAGTCATTTGAGGAAGGATCATTTTTTAAAAAAATCTCTGCCAGCAGAATATGTCAAAAGCCAATCAGTTCTGTCATGAACCAGGATGGTGGCTAAGAAATGGAAAACATCTTTGCTGGCAGGTTCACTATTCATTTCTGACATTTGACTGGTACAATATTTTGTGTCTTGATTTATCAAAAAAGTCAGTCCAAAGTTGATTTCTGGACACCATTTGTTATATATCCATGTGTTCATTCCAAGCTGATATGGCTGTAAGCTGAGATCTAGGAGAGCACAGGTCTCCTGCATGTCCACATGAACTGTGTTTCAGCATCAGAAAGAGAGCTGCCCCCAAACATTTGGCTGCTTAAGGCAAAGCAGTAAATAACACCCCCTTCCACCAGCTCAAGATACAAGAATACTTAAGGCTGGCCAAGTTATTTTGGCACCAGGCATGAAAAAATCTCACAAGTGCCTCTATATGAAAATATAACGAATAACAATTTGCTTCCCTTTCTTGACATCTAAAATGAGCTTCATAAGGTAATGGTTTCACTTTGGGCCAGTGACAGAGCCAGATCCAGTCAGAGTAACTAGTCGTGGTAAGCCTGGGTATATACCTATACCAGCAGGGCAAAGTGCCGTCAACCACATGTCCCCCACCATGGATCAAAAATTGCTTCAGAATGCCCTAAAAGGATCTCTGGTTAGAAGGCATCTCCACATGTTTTGAGCCCCCCTTTTTAATTTTTTCTAAAGAAAGGCTCAAAATGCCCTTGTACAGGCTCAGGAAAACTTAAAACATGCCCCCAAGTCCCACAGAGAGTGTTTGGGGAGAAACTATTTTTTGTGGGAGTGGGTGTGCCGTTTAAGGTCTCCTAGAAGGCTAACTCAGCCCCCTAGTCTTCCATAGTTGCCCACTCCATTCTGTCATTTAAGGTGACACCAGGTATCAACAGTCAAAACACAAGGACAGTTGAATTAGGAGGTTCTGGCTGAGCACTGGCCTTCAGTTGTATCTCTTCATACTGGTTGTATTTACGCATGATCTTGGTAACCACAGAGCTTCAAATTACCACAGTGACAGCACTGCCTGTAATGCACTATTTGGAGGAGGTAGCAAATAGCAATGTCTTTACTTTTCAAAATAATTTAACAACTGGTATCTGTAGATACTTTAAGGGCCCTATCACACTACACTATTACAGCGCTATTCTTCCACTTTATCTGCCATGGTTCCATCCTACAGAATCTTGGGGTTTGCACTTTAGGAAGGAGCATTTAGAATTTTCGGCAGGAGAACTCTTGGGCCACATGAAACTACAAACCTCAGAATTCCACAGAATGTTGCCATGGCAGTTAAAGTGGATTAATAGTAATGTAAGAGTATAGTGTGATAGAACCCTAAGTATAACAAGTGGTGTAAATGGATGTGAGGAGTTGTCTGGGAGCAATTTTTGTATTTTACGTGCCTTTTAAAAAAGCAAATGAAAACTAATGCACTGGCATACACTCCATCTGTGCTAATTTGGTAAAGACAGTCCTGATTAACCCTCTGTTATCCCACTTTTTCAGCTGCATTTAAAATGGCCCAGTTTCTATCTTTTCTTTCCATTTCCCTCCTTTGTCGTCAGTGTACTTCAGTTACTGTGCTTGACTGCTTTGTTATAATGAACTGTTTGCAGTTCAACTGCTTGAATTTATAATTGTTTTATTTGTTATAGCTTTATGTGTTTTTTTTTAAAAAAGTGGTTTATACACTCAATTAACTCAGCATGGGGGAAAAGAGAGGAGGGGATGGAATCTTACAGTTCAGCAACATCTGGAGGGACTCAAGATTCTCACTCCTGGCTTAAATCACACATCACACGTGAAACCAGCAGGAAGAGTGTGGGACAGGGGGTTCCTTGCATAGCAAGCAGCTCACAGGTGCTGAAGTTGCTTGAGGTGAGCCTGTATTTTGAATCCTGGCGTTCTGTTGGTTTTTATTTTGTCCTCAGTTTTATAAAAATGAGCAAGAATTCTATTTTCATAGAGACTTTGGGCACCCCATCAACTTTTGATTTGTTTTGTGAAGCTAGAAGATTTCCAGAGCTTGGGGAAGTAACCTTTATGGATTAAAATTCCCAGAATCCTTGGCAGGGGTGTTATGGGATATGTAGTCCAAAACAGTAACTCTTCCAAGCACTGGAGACCTCCTTTGCTTAAAGCTTTACTTCTTTACTTGACAGCCATACTTTCAAAGGGTCTCAGAACAGAAGCCCAGTTATCACCTCGCTGTCTTCTTTCTTGTCACGTGACTTCAGTACAGCCGCTGGAATTGGAATGTCTCCCCAGCTGCAAACATCTTTGATACCAAGATCTTCTCTTTGTTTAATTTCCTTATCCAGCCCCATCAGCTCTACTCTTCAACATGTCCCAACCTACCCCCCCAAAAAACGCTTTCCTATGTAATCGCATAGTCATGTGCAGCTCTGATTGATTAAGTAGCCAGCTTGCTGAATCACGAGATATTCTGGCAAATATCTGCCCAGATGGCTGTAGCTATTGGATTAATCTGGTTATTCTGCTTACTGTGATCTTTCTAATATTCTGTAGTAAGCCAATGGAAAAT
The DNA here is from genome assembly GCA_030412105.1 of Cyclura pinguis. Classification (NCBI taxonomy): domain Eukaryota; kingdom Metazoa; phylum Chordata; class Lepidosauria; order Squamata; family Iguanidae; genus Cyclura; species Cyclura pinguis. The sequence continues at coordinate 225,448,026 of CM059599.1, read as the reverse complement.
TATTTAAAATTCAGAAAAAATTGATAATCTAGTTTTCTTGGGCTCTGTTTTTTGGCATCCTTTTGAGATGACATATTTTGGCTTTTAAGATACTGAGATTTTAAAGAAAGCAAACACCTATCAACATTGCTACCTTTGTTGCCTTCACGGAGAAAGGAATGCTCCCAGTGCTTCTGAAACATTTAGCTAATTCTTAGAGTGAGTTCTTGTTTATCTAGAGGGGTTTTTTAAAGGCATTATTTAATGACAGTATCTCAGATTAAATTACAGTTTCTGTTTACCTACAGATTACTTGAAATGAAAAAGGGGAGCAAAACAAGGAAGGGAGCATTTGTTGATTTATATGGTTTTAGATGAAGTAACAAGTTGATCTGTGAAAAGAAGCATGTGTGGAATTTTTTTTTAATTTATCATTTTTATATATATGGGAAACATACAAACCTTAAAAAAATCCATGTGTCCATGTTTATAAATATAGTTCATCGCATCTTCTTAACCTTCCATTGTTTTCCACATAAAATATAGTATATTCGTTTCTATTTATAAATGTACTTCTATTACATCGTTAAGAATTTACTCCAGATCCTAAACAGGCGAATCACACAATACTAATATACATTTTGATTCTAAAGTTTTTTTCCCCCTCTGTCATGTCAATTATAACAAAACGTAATTTAACTCCCCCAGATCTTGTTAACTAGTGAGTCTCCCCTTCTACATTTTCGTTTCTATTTGCTCATTGTATTATTGGTTTACTCAGTTTTTTCGTTGGAGATAGATATTGATAGATATCAATAGATATCGATATGTTCTCCTCTTATGTTCTCCTCTGTTGAGTTCTTCAATTTTTGGGATGATATATCCACTGTTTTCATCTCCAGCAAACTATAAAACCATTGTTCAGTTTTGAGAGCATCTTCATTTTCCCATAGTTTAGCATATTCTATCCTTGCAGTTGTTACCATATAGAGTAAAATTCTCCAGTATTTCTTAGTCGTCTGACTATTTCATTTAACATATTTAGTAAATAAATTTCTGGGGTCATGGCATATTGAATTTGAAAGATTTCTGTTATTATTTTGTGTATTCCAGTCCAGTATTCTTGTGCTTGTGAACAGGTCCACACATATGGTACATCGTTCCCGTCTGAGCGGAGCATTTCCAGCATTTTCCTGTACCAGATTTGTATATTTTGAATATACAAATATTGACTATTAGAGGCAGTGCTGGTGTTCTGGATCTTTACATATATTATCAAGCTTCAGCACTAATGTGGATAGCAGAGTGGCTCACCTTACGAAATGAAAGACTGCTGACATTAGAAGATGCTGACTTAAGGTTCGGATGGCATGCATATATCTGCTATGTTTTTCATAATGCTCAATTACGTTCAAAACCATTCTAATATTCTCTTTTAAGGATCTTTTTGGTAAAAAAACGTTTTGGTCTTCTTGGATCAATTCTGGAAGGACTTTCTTTAATCTGTTTGCTAGTATAACTGTAAAGATTTTATAATCAATGTTGAGCAATGAAATCGGATGATAGTTTTCGATGTCTGTTAGGTCCTTTCCTTCTTTCGGAATTAGGGATATGTTTGCTTTGTTCCGAGTTTCTGGTTTTCCAGATTGGAGGATGTCATTGCAAGTTAGTTGCAAAGGTTTAGAGATTTCTTCTTCAAATGTTTTGTAGTATCTTGCTGAAAATCCGTCAGGACTGGGAGTTTTATCTTGCTTCAGTTTCCGAATTGTATCTATAACCTCGAGGAGAAGATGATTTTATGATTGAGAATTTAGGAATATCTTCTTTCTCCAGATAAGAGGATATTTTCTGAATTTCTAAAGGTATAGGCAGTTTATCATCAAATAGTTGTCGGTAATATTTAAAGAAAGCTTGTTTGATATCATCTTGTTGGGTTAATTCTGTATCTCCTTTCTTTATCTTCTCCTTTCCCTTCTTTTCATAAGTTTATAGGCTAGCCATTTTCCAGGCTTATTAGCTTGTTCAAAGAATGTTTGTCGAGCCTCTTTTATTGTTTTCAATTTCAATCAAATTTTCTTGGTTTAGTTGGGCTTGTAAATGTTTGAATTCTTGCATGATTTGATTATTTGCTTGATTTTTCCTTAGTAATTTCTCCAATTCAGTCGTTCTGTCCAGAATCTTCTGAATCTTTTGATCTTTCTTTTTTTCCAGCTCAAATCCCCATAATTCATAAATAAACCTCTAAGTACCACTTTACTAGCCTCCCAGGTCAATTTCATAGGTACCTCTTCTAAAGTATTTAGCTTTCTGAATATATTGTTCTTTCTGTAGGATAGCATCATTTAATCTCTAAGATTTTTCTTTGGTTTTCAAATGTAGTTCAATTTGAATGGGGTTATGGTCAGAACACAGTTTTGGTAAGATATCCATTTTTGTTATGGCAGTGAGAAGAGTTCTAGATGTCAAAATTAAGTCAATTCTTGACATGGATTTATGTCTATCAGAAAAATAAGTGTATCCTTGAGCTTGTCCATTCTTGAATCTCCATGTGTCAAATAGTGAGAGATCATCCATCATTGAGAAGAAGCTTTTGGGCAGTTTACCTTGATTTCTGAATAGTTTCTTCTGGGTAGTTCTGTCCATCATGGGATTTATGACTCCAGTCATGTCCCTCAGAAGTATAATGTTATTTTGGATTGTATTCAGTACATAATTCATGGAGTCTAATAAAAAAATCACCTTTACTTCTATTTGGGGCATATATTCCAACTATCAATACCCTTGTTTGACAAATGGTCACCTCTACCCCTAAAAATCGACTGTTGTTGTCTTTGAAAATCTCTTCTGATGGGTAATTTTTGTTAACATAAAGTGAAACTCCCCTTTTCTTCTTCTCAGATGTGGAGGTATAATTTTTCTCCAATTCTGGGTTACATCTGTGTTTTAAATCTTGCTGGCGAAGTCAGATCTCTTGAAGACATGCTATGTCTACATGTTGTCTCCCCAGGAAATGAAAAATCTGTCTTCTTTTAAAGGCTGAGTTCAAGCCTTTTATGTTCCATGACTGGATCTTAATAGTCATCTTTAAATACAATTCTTCTTCAGGATCATTCTATTTATTATCTGGTTTCTAGAAAGCTTCTCTCTCAGCGTCTTCTCCAAGCAATAGCTGTGCAGGGTCTTCTAAGCTTCTTTCTTCTAAATCTCCTCCTCTCAGTTCTAGATCAGTTTCCTCTAATTTGCGTTGAAATTCACTTGTGTCTGGAGTTTGATCAGAAGTCTCTTTTGAGGCTTTCTGTTTAGTTATATTTCGTTCCTGAGGGAAATGTGGTTTTTCTTTCCTTTTTTAAAATTATTTAACTGCAACAACAACAAAAAAGAGAAAATACAATACAAATACGAAAAATACAAATACAAAAAGTACGACAAACACAAAACACATCAAGTCATGTGACATCTTGTATAAACAAAGAAAAAATAGAAAAACAAAAACGTGAAGAAGCAAATATCCAGTAGTAAATAGGAGAATAAAAAAGAAAATGAGCTAAAAAAAGAAAAGTTAAAGAAAAAAGAAATATAGCACGAAAGCACAAACAAAAAAAGCCTAATAATGTTACCCACATCATATACGTGAAAAAAAAAACACGTATAAGTGTGGGCAATAACTAACATTTTTAAACTAACATTGCTTCGACTTAAACATAAATGAACTTCCTCCCTATTCCTAGCTGGGGATCTATTTTGTCTTTATATTATAAATCTCATCCCATACATATCAAACCTTTAAACTATTAATGCAGTCTACTCTATTTTTATTTCAACTTCCTCATGTACAAAAACAAACATAAAATATATAGTGAAATATGAATAAAAAAATAGTCTAATAATAAAAAAAAGTTCCAAAAAATACCAAAAAGTAGAAAACATCACAAGCCAAGCAGTCTTGTGTTCCAATTATTCCACTATAATATCATTCCATTTCTGTTTAAGGAAGGTTTTGATAGGTCGCCATTCTTTTAATACTTTTTCTGACTTCCCATTAATATGTTGAGAAAGTTCATCCATTGTCATAATATCTAAAATTTTAATACAACCATATCTCCAAATCTGGGATTTCCAGACTTTTCCAAAATTTAGCTTTTACTATCCTTACTGCCATAACCATGTATAAACACAATTCTCCAATAATCCTTCACTACTTTTGCTTCTAATTCTTTTGTGATGTTTAAAAAGAAGTAGTTCTGGTTTCAACGGTATTGTAGTTGATAACATTTCTGATATTGTTATCCTTACCTTGTTCCAAAACTCTTTAATACGTGGACATATCCACCAAACATGATAGAAGGATCCAACTTCTTGTTGACATTTCCAACATTTGTTATTGCCTGTCCTATAAATTTTTTCTAATTTTACGGGAGTTAAATACCATTGATAGAACATTTTATAATAGTTTTTTTAAAGTCCTGGGAGGCCGTAAATAAATTAGTTTTTTTCCATTAATCTTCTGAATTCTCCAATGAAATTTCATGTCCAATACTTTTTGCCCATTTAATCATAATCTCTTTTACTTCCTCCCACAGATGCGATTGAATTAAAAGGTTATATAATTTTGGGAAATGTGGTTTTTCTAGATCTTTCTTTAATCTTTCTAATATTTCCTTGGCTTTTCCATGGGAGTTAATCTTATATCTTCGTTGTTTGAATGAAAACAATAAATCTTCAAACTTCTCCCACTTGTAATTAATATTATTCTTCAAAAGAAATGAAGCCAAGGGTTTGTATTCTTGCCTCTTTTTTAGAATCTGGAAAGGAATGTCTTTGAGGATTTTGATCTCTGTAGTGTCAACAAGAATTTTTTTCTGATAGCTAATCTGGAGTGTCTTTTCTTTAATAATGGTTCTAGTGAAACAGATAACCACGTCACGCAGAAGATTTCTATTGCTGTCTGTTTCGGATGAGATTCTAAAAATTTTGTCTATGGAAGATTCAATTTTATCTTCTGGTGTTTCTATACAGTCCGCCAGTAGTGGTATCATCTTTATATACAAATTTTCTGAAGTCTTTTCCAGTATACTTCTGAATTTCAGGCATCTATCACAATATCGCAGTTCCTGAAGCTCCAGTTGAGTTCTTTCTTCTTCCTGAGTTTTTTGTAGTGCCTCCAACTGAGTCTTCAACTTCTTGAGTTTTTTCTCTTAGGGCTTTAGTTTCTGTCTTTAGCTTAGTGATATCTTTGGTTATATCGTCCATTTTTTTCCCAAGAACTTCAAGTTCCCTCTTCATATCAGTTCAAATTTCTGTTTGGGTCTCTTTTAGTTCTTGTCTGATTTCATCTTTGAGATTTTTTAACTCTTCTAAGATCTGCGTTATCATATCAGTTGCTTTTGAAGGTACATCCAGAGAGGGTCTTCTTGTTGTCGTAGATGTTAAAGTAGATGTAGATGTAATTATTGCTGCATTTGTTGCACCTCTTCTTATGTGAGGGTCCATTGTTTACTAGATTCTTGAAGCAGAATCAACTGTCAATATTAATACTTTACTAATATTTCAGTAATCAATCTATCTTTGTTCTGAACTGTTCTCAGATAATTAATTTTAAATTCAATTCACCATTAATACAAAATGTCTTTTGCCAATTCAATTTCAGATTTTACAAATTCAAAATCATTAATTTTTTATACTTAAATCAAAATGTGGTTTTCTGTTTGGCCAACAGATGGCAGTCTTATACCAGAAATAACTTTCCTGTGTCCTTTCTTCTTATTAAGAATATTTACATTTGTTTTGAAGATAAGGCTTGGTGTTCAAGGACGGAAATAATTGCCTTTGTTAGTCAAGGTCAGAATACAGGTTTCTAAAAACATGTCAGTAGTTTAAATCGAACTTAGTTTCTAGACAATCTAAGAGGTGCAGTGATTAATTGAAAAGGCATAGTTATTAATTTGATTATAAGTCAATAACAATTAAATCAATTAAAGTTCAATTCTTATCAGTTGCCTTAATATAAATTCATTAAATGATATCTAAATAATTTTAGCCTAACTTAATTTTATGATATTGTTCTATTTCTATTCTGTAATATTTAAGTTTAACTTAATAGATAAGTAATTAATTTATGATAGATCTAGTATTAAATTTATGATAGACCTAGTATGTCTAGTATTAAACCATCAGTGATATGTTAATAATTGATAATGTATATTATATTAATTTAAGGTCAATAATAATTGTATTATTAAGGTCAAAAATAATAGTAAATTGGTTAGTGGGTAACAATCAGTCTTTAATAAATAACTATAATTGTATTTGTACTAGCACCAAGGTATTATCTATTGTGTATCTGTTTTTCACACTAGATGAATTTGTTTTTAGTGTTTTATAATGTCTACATCTGCCTCGTTAAGATCTTGGAAAAGAAGTCTTCTTCAACTTCACCAATACCAGTCTCTTTTCTCTACCATCTTATGATAAAAGGTCTTTGTAAGATCAGTCAAAGTTCACAGCAATTAAAGCCAAGAATCCCATCAGAGTTGGTCTTAAAAGTTTTTGTAATCCTATCACCCTACAGCAACTTTCCACAATCTAGAGTCAGGCAAAATCATCTTTTAGTGAAGCTTTATGAGAAGCTCATGACCACTGCTTCCTTTTCTTCTTCTCAATCCAACGTGTTTCTTTCTCGAAGCACCGTAAGTCTTCATGAGATTTTGTAGCTCTCTCGGCTCTCTCAGAGCAGCTCTCCCAAAGCTATTATTGTTGTTGATTTACCAATTCAAGTGCGGGAAAAAACAAAACAAAAAGACAGCGGAAGCCACAAAAAAAATATCAAATAATCCAGAGCTTTCCTGTTTCTGTTGGGTAACAATTAACTTCTCCAGTGCTTTTCTCCACAATTTAGTCTGAAATATCCAAGTAGTTCAAAAGGCAAAATCTCTGTAACAATCACTTTGTAAGAGGAAAATGTCCAAAAAGCTCAGTTGGGGTAACTCACTGTAATCTGCCCATAGTTTTCTGCAAACAGTCCTCTGGAGCGGCACCAATTGAAGTCCTCAACGAACTTAATCTTAGGTGGATTTCATCCAAGTAAGTGCTTTAAGAAATTTAGTGAAGTTAAAAAGTCAGCGGCGGCCGATCAGTCGGTGATAGCAGTGTGGCTGTGGTAGTTCTTCAGTCCTCTCAATCTCTCTCCACTCCTGCCAAGGATTTTCCACAGGAGCTTGGAGGTTGGTGTTGGACCCCGTTCAAACTCCCTCCAGACCCCCTTTCCCGGGGGGGGTACCAGACCAGGTCTGGATGGTTTGAGCCCTGGTTAGCCCATGCCAGGTGACAGCTTGTAGCTGAGCATTCACTCCAGGCTGCGGAACGCGTCTGCCATGCAACCAGACATCTGCATGTGTGGAATTTTTATTTTGCTTTTTGCGATTTATTACCTCTGTCAGGACATCATCACAATGTGTATTTCTCCACCTCAAAGCTTGGAAGTATTAACTAGTTACTTTGTAGTTAGTTGCTTCCCACAGTAATGGATATATAACTGCATTGCATTACAACTGCAATGTAGCAAAGAACAGCTGAACATATTTTGCAGTGTGACTATACCTTCTTTGTTGCTTTTATAGTTAGGGGGTGTGGTCTTTCTAAATGGTGGAGGAAATATATGACATGATTCATATGCTTCTTTGTGCTGCATTAAGGATATGAAGGGAATGGCATAATAGAGAGGAGAATAATGTGCTTTATACCATAAGTCAGTGAATTACCTTTTGCAGCTTAACGGTATTACACTAAAATTGCAGTTATAATGTTAATTAACCTCTTGTTACCAACCTTTGGAAATATAATTCAATTGCTTTCCTTCTAAAAGTAGCTCTTAGAGCATTCTTAACCAAACAGGTGGAATAATACACATTAACTGTGTACAGATCTCATGAGTAGTAATGGAAAGATGTTTTAGAAAGGGTCAGAAATGCATTTCTTTGAGTGTCAGGAAATCCTAACAAGGGGGATCCAAAACAAGTGAAAATCATTGCAGTTCAGGACTTGGTCTGTGTAAAAATATCAGTATGTGTAAAAGCATGTAAAAGAAATGATTTTTTGTGTGCAGAAAACAGCATTTTCCACACAGAAAACAACATTTCTGCAGAGAAAACAAGTTTCCTACCAGTCAAGGATTTTTTATATCTTGGCTTGGTCGTTGATCAAAATTACTGTAAAAAAATCAGAAGACTAGGACTTGGAAGGGCAGCTATGAAGGAAGAGACAAGATCTTTAAATGTGAAGATATATAATCAAATATCAAAGTCAGGGTTGCCCATGCCATTGTATTTCCAATTTCTCAGTGAAATTTCTCAGTGAAAGCTTGACAGGGAAGAAAACTGATAGGAAGAGAATCAACTCATTTGAAACGTAGCGCTGGAGAAGAGTTCTGCAGATACCCTGGACTGCCAATTGCCAAAAAGACAAATAAATGGGTCCTAGACCAAATAAAGCCTAAACTCTCCCTGGAAGCAAACATACTTAAACTGAGTTTGTTAGGGCATATCATGAGAAGACATGATTCCCTAGAAAAGACAATAATGCTTCTCAACATAGACAGCATTAGGAAAAGAGAAACACTGCAAATGGATAGATTCAGTCAAGGAAGCCACAGCCCTGATTCTGCAAGAGCTGAGGAAGGTGTTGATGACAGGATGGCCTGAAGGTACCCTATTTGCTGGTGTATAAGACTCACTTTCTTCTCCTAAAAAATACTGTTTGAAAATGACATGTGTCTTATACACCAGTGCATCTTATATGCCAGCAAATAATATTTGCTGGCATATAAATGGGATGCGTCTTATATGCTGCTGCATCTTATATGCTAGCAAATACGGTATCTCATTCATTATAAGTTGAAATTGACATGACTGCAGTTAACAGCAACAACCCAGAAAACAGTCCTGAATTGGAATTTTTAAAAACCGTGCAGTTTTCGATGACTTTCTTGTAGCAAGAATTCTTTAAAAATGTTGAAATTATTCATTCTTGCCTGTGAATCTGAAATGTATGAAGATTTACATTCCTAGTCATGATAAGCCATGGCTTATTGTAATGGGAAAGAGCCTTGCACTAACCCCCTTCCATGCTTGTGCACTCTTTTCCTCCTTTACCATGTCAAAAAGGACAAGTGTTAGAAGTTTCCATTTCTGCCTTCAGTTAACCACAGCATACCATGTTGGCTGAAGCTAACAAGGTTGGTTTAGTATTGACTGTGGTTGGTTTTGACACAAGTCAGTTTCAAACCATGAGTTATGAAGCTGGCTCATTTCAGCACCATATTTATGATTAATAGCAATTTTGGGGTGGCTGATATGTCAAATTAGCTCAGTGAAAATGGAATTGAGCATTTCTAGCTCTGCAGCTGCACTAGAGGAACAGAAGGCAGAGGGACTATGCAAACACAGTGCTGGTGGTAGTGAGGAAAAGCTAGTCTCATTCCTGTCATGATAAATCCTGGCAGTCCAAATTCAGGCATTCTGATGATGTCACACCATGGAGTGATCCTACATGTTGTTGGGCATTGAGGATCTAGAGCTACAGCCAATAGCAGCAACACCTGTCTTCATTAAAATGGAGTACTGCCTTCTGTGTTGCAGTAAGGTATTTCCTCCATAGTCAGAGTACACTGCTTTCTCCCCCCCCCCCCCCCGTCTATAGAATATTAACAGAAATAAATTTATTTTGTGGAACCACCACCACCTTGTTTTCTGTGATGGTGCAGCATCTCCAACAAACATCAGTTGGAAGTACTCTAATCTGATTTAGAGTGAAAATAAAGTTTTGAGGATGCTATTAACTTTAAGATAACTCCTTTTCAGAGGAATTATTTGTGAAAATATCTTGCCATTGAAGTGAAGTAATTTAAAAAAATAAAACTTTACTAATCAAAGTGTGCATTTAAGGGATTTTGTTGTTGTTGTTGGAAAGAAAGAAAATGCATTGGTGAGGTGTGCTTTTAAGATCTATTTGGCAGAAATGACAGTAATAAATATTTACAAGTGGCCTACATTTCAGATTGTGGAGCACATATTAACAGACACAGATCTGTCAAAATAAGCAAAGATACATGTTTAAACTGGGTAGCTAGGAGTCAGGGTGTTCAAATAGGATTGGTAAATGTGTTAATGCTGTTGGATTTTCTCTGATTGCTCTTTATATTTAGCACTGTGAAATTTTTCTGGGTGGAAAAGTCTTTTGGAATCTGTAATAAAAATGAGATAAAGTAGCAGTTTTGAATTGGAAAGTTGGACTGTCTGCCAACAATCATTTGACGTTGGCCATTTCAGGTTAGTACTTTTAAAATTACACACATTTCACTCAAAGAAACCTATCCTTGTGGCAAGCTTCTCTCTGCTAGTTACTGAGCAGATTTTACATTTTTTGCATGGTTTAGACTAAAGATGTGCAATCTTCTGAGTTTATTTGGTAAAATCTTGAATTATAATTTACACTTCCAGAGATTTTTAGGGGCATTTAATTCTCGCTTAACACCATAGCTTATACATTCTTCATTTGCTCAGATGGTGTACAAGCTGTTGCCATCAGGCAATAACCACAAAAAGAGAGGATCCCTTTGATGCTGTCCACGTGGAAAGACAGCATCCTCAAAGACCTGGTCTGCAATCCAAGCATAAAGAGATGCATACGATTTGTTTGGGTTAGCATTAGAACAGGTGGCATGTGATGCACACAGCCTATCTTACTTCTTATGCCTGATACAAAATGAGAACAGGAGGATCTGGCCCTTTTATTTTTCCATTTTGTAAGACTGTGAAGTATAGGAAGAAAGAGCAATTCCCCAGAGCTGTCAAATCCACCAGAGATGTCAAATTTTGCTCATTTGCATCTTTTGCTTTTTAACGTTAGGGAGATTTTTGTTACAAAATAGGGTGCAAGCAAAATATATTTTACAGTTTTCCTTCAATAAATTCTGAAACATAAAAAGTATGTTTTCTCTCAGTCTATTTTTTTTAAAAAAATTATGCTTTATGCTTTAAAAAATTTTGTTCTAGAATTGCTTTATCAAACTTTAAATAGTTGTAAACAACATCTTATTTTTAAAAAATGGAAGCATCTTTGCAAGTATACTGTGCCAAAGAACAATCACACAGTATGTATATGCATCTTAAGGCAAAAGGGCTCAATAAAATCAACATGCTTACTAAACTGCAAGTACCTCACACAAAATGAGCAGAAAACCACATTTTGCTCACAAATCCTCTTTATTTCATTGAAACTTTAATTGTAGTAGCAGTCAGTTGATTGCCCCATTGGCTGCTTGCAACTGTAGTAAAGTTCATTCTTAGATTGAACAAGAAGAAAAGGGAGTAAGCAAGTAGTTGTCTCCTTCTAAAGGAGCTCTTGAGGACAATTTTCAAATTCTTTGTCAAGTTAATTTTGGTTTTCTAACACTAAACACTGCATAATCACAATCATAGTACCATAAGAGAATCCTGTTTTAAAGTAATCTTAATCATTGTGTCTGTACTCCTGTCTTTTTCTTTTTTAAAAAAATCTGAATAGCTGATAATGTCATTATCTTTCCCTAACTTTTTTTTAAACGGCAAAGCAGAACTTTGTGGATATTTGCATGACCTACCTGTTCAGTCGTAACGTGTAACATTAAGGGGATGAATATCAAATAAGTTTACCTGATGCACCACTGGTGACATTTTCAAAAGAGCAAAACTTGAATAAATAAAGCACATTTTGAATAAATCCACATGGAGTGTGACACTGGAGAAATAGAAACTGTCTCTGACAGCTGCTATAACATGAGAGGAATATTTTTTAAAAAATAGGCTGGGAAAATAAATAGCATTTACACTAAAACCCTTTTCGCACGGTGTTTTTGAAGGGCCCCTTGAGCGTCGCGTAAATGTGAGGAGTGGTCTGCATGACGCACTCACATTTACACAACGCTCAAGGGCCTGACGCAGACTGCGCACGCACCTTTTCATTTTCGGCTCAAAGCCAAAAATGCTGTGCGGTCACGCATCGCTCCAGGGCCTTGTGCACACTTACCTGCTGTGCGAAGCCTCCTGAGCCACGCTGGTTGCGCTTCCTGCCCCAGCGCAGCCTCTAACTCCCAGGCTGCACTGCGGACGGAAGGTGAGGAGGAAGGAGCTGTGGAGCCGAAGCAGCAGGGACGCATAAGCGTTCCTCCCAAGCCTTCTCGCACGAGAACCCCAACCCAGCAGCGCGAAAAGGTAAGGTGCGAAAAGGGCCTAAGATGAGAAACATCTTTTTCTCTGTGTGTTTATGTGTAGGTGTGTGTGTAAAAAGTGAAAGCAATATGATACCGTATAAACAGTTCAAAAAAGAGAAATCAATCTCTTTCTTTTTTTTTTCCCCCTCACAAGCCAATTTATATGACAATTTGTAGCACAGAATTTACAGTCCAGCACTATCTTATTAGGATCAACAGAAATGCCACCAAAGTGTTCCCCAATTGTGCATTTTAGTTAGGGATGGACCATCCGAATCCTCAAATCCTTGAATCCTGGGTAAGGATTCGAGATTCCCGAATCCAAAGCCCTATGCCAAAATAAGCAAACTGAATCTTTCGAATCCACCAACTAAATAGATTGTTGGAGACCGGGACGCCTGAAACCCAGGGAGACCAGGATGCCTGAAAACCTGGGAGACTACACATACAAGAGAAGATAGTAAGTAGGTGAGGTTTTCCCTTGGAGTAATAATGGCCTTTGCTAACAATTTCATAAATTACATCTGGGCTTGTGTTCTAAGATATTTAAATTGAACATTTCATATTTAAGTTCAGTACTTGAAGCTACAGGCTTGGGATTTGAAGGACAGCTGAAACATTTCTTTGCATAATTCCCTTGCAAACCTCTTTCAGACACAATTCTGGGGTTTGGAGTTTTACAAGGTGTCACAGCCTTCTCTGCCAAAGAGTGCTGGTGCATCATCAAACTACAAACACCAGGATGCCAGAAGGAGCTATGCAAAGAAAAACCAGTTTTGACCTGGATTATCTCTCCACTGTAGTATGTGGCCTTGTTTACACAGGCAGGAAAATGTGGGATTAACCTACATTTTCCTACCTGTGTAGAAAGGGCCTGCATGTCATTTTCAATCTGGGGAGATCCAGAGGCAAAACTATCACAATTGTCTTGGCCAGATTTCTTCAGAGAGAGGTTTCCTTTGCCTAGGCTTTTGCTAAGGCTGAGAGAGTGTGTCTTGCCCAAGATTATCCTTCTTTCCCTTGCTTTTTAAACACTTTTTTAAAAATGATTTGAAAGATTCGAGATTCCCAGAACCTTCCAGGGATTCGGATCCAGATCCAGATTCGGAAAATTTTGGATTCGTCCCATCCCTAATTTTAGTTTTTTAACTCATGGATCAGCTTCCAGCTTCTTCAGTTGCCAAATATGAAATTAGGTTGCATATTAGGTGGCATAATATGTTATTGGTATTTGTGTTGGATGTTGGTATTATCCTCTGAATTGAGATCATGTGTTAAGAGTTTTTAGTCTATAGATGTAAAAATTCTCCCTTTTGTCCAAAATGTCTGAAGTGAATGGCAGCCCTCAGTGCCAAATGGGAAAAAATCATACAGACAGTGTGTTTCAAGTTGAAAGGCATGGCCACTGATTGCTCCAGGTTCCTGCTTAGAATAGCAGACAGTTCCTGAAATGGGTACCCAGGTCTGTAGTTGTTTTGCCCAGATACTGCAGATGACATCCCGCATGTGTGCATTCAATCACATGAATAAGATTTCAGGACCAGCAGCTGATGTGTTATTTAATATTGTAGGTCCTGCAAGTCATTGTTCTCCTAAAAGTGACAGTCTGCTTAAGGTGTTTACAGGTGATACACTGCTTCTAATCACAAGGATTATTTAATATTGGATTACTTGGATTATTGACTAGTATTTTCAGAACAGCTTTTATCAGCAATCTGCTTAGATTTGGTGACTAGTGGAAAGCTCTAACTGGAGGCTTGCTGGTGGCTCAAGCAAGATATTCCGAAATTGTTAGCAGTAGACAGCTTTTTTTCTAACTGTTAGGAGATGCTTGATAGAAATCTATCACAAATAGAATGTGTCATTGGTTATTACTTGACTCATGTCGTTTGTGGAAAAGATTTTCTCTGGAAATAATGATTGCTCTCCCTGATGTTGTTGTTAACTATAGAAGAAGGCTATCCTCTTTTAAGTAGATGTTGCTTGAGCTCTTTGGTCATTTTACAGTAATTTGCTTCACTGTTATAGTTGCCCTTGATTCTTAGAGCTAAGCTATAAATAATATTTATTTTAATTTGCTTGGGGTGACAGAATCTCCAACCTAGGTAGGCATGAGCATCAGTGGGCTTATTGTGGAGATCTGTGACAATTTTGTCATTCTTAGTAGTCAGGAGGACATTGAGAAATGGGACATGTAGATCCTCAGTTGTGTGACTAGATATAAACTTGATTGTAGGATGGATAGTGCTGATGTATAATATAAACTTTTCTAAGGTTATGTGTGTGTGTGTGTGTGTGTGTATACATACACACACACATACACATACATACTGCCATGGTATGTTGTTATAATAGTATGCTGTTTTGTTGATCTCCCCCCACCCCATATTCTGTCATTTACTGAATTCTGAATCATTTTAACTCTATAGTTTATTTAATTTTTTTTTTAAAAAAAATAACCCATATTGCTGATTTTTGTATGTTTTTAATCTGCACTGGCTTTAAACATTTGTAAACTTCCTTAGGCACCAGTATTGGGGAAGAGGTAGGATATAAACAAGTAAAATCATGTGGACTCAACGTATTGAAGTTGCAAATCTTGCTTTCTAAGAGGGGAAGGGGACTGGCAAGAAAAAAATATGGATAACAAATGTGCCCTTCAACAAACTGTTAAAATATTACATGCTTCTGTTTATAACTGGCTGGCCAGAACCCAATATTCTGGTTTTCAGATCACTTCTCAGTCATCAGTGACCATTCCATGGCTACTGAGCATGCATGAACCTCATTGGTTTCAGTTTCCCTAAGTCTGCTGACAGCTTTCGTCTTGCATTTTAACTATACAAGGACCAGCACTCAAGGAACTGAGATTGCTACATATGATGGTACAGTACAATGAACAAATGTGCAAGCTTCCTATATTAGTTTTACTGTTAACACAAGGGCTTAGTCAAAACTGCTCATTATTTTCCACAATTGCTGCACTGACAAAGAAAAATACTCCCTTTTTCACATCTTCTTTTCTTGGCATTCTTTAGAAATATGTTATGAAAAGGAAAAGAAGAAAGCTAAATTACCAGTCTCAGGGTTGCAACCTAGCAACACCACAATGCTTTGGCTGTGCTAATACCTTTGAAAAAATGCATTTTGGAGACTCTTTTCAAGCAGAATTAGAGTTAGCTGCACTTTGAGGAACTGTAGTTCAGTAATGGAGCACGTGCCACACATTCAGAAGGTCCAAGGTTTAATTCCTGCCATCCTAAGAAACGGACATGAGCAGTAAGGCTGCAAAAGATGTCTGCCTGAGAGTCCGGAGAATAAAGTCAGAATAAGATGCACTGGACTAGATGTTGCAGTGCCAACAACAGAACATAAGGCTCTTGGGGCATGCAATATTTTTCCTCCACCATTTAGTGAGGACATATTGTATAAGCATAAAGTTAATGAAAAAGTTACAGGTGTACTGCAGAAGAAGTGAAGTTGTTCTTTGTGCAGCTAGAGTCATCATGTAATGCAGTTATGCCTAAAATTTCCTGCTCACAAATAACAAATAACTACTGTATGATGAACCGATTAATTATGTGCAGGTTCAAAATGGCATTACTTGTGTTCTTAGTTTAAGACGCTCACAATGTATGTAGGAAGAGAAGCATGAGTTGAACACACAAAACAATTCAAACACATCCAAACATACAAGACAATTTTCTTCGTATTTTATAGCCTACTTCTTCAGAATATGTAGTGTTTCGATGTGAATCTTGAAGAAACAACCTGTGCATCAATTATTCAGGGAAAAAAATGATGAGATTCAAGTTTGTGCCATACTAGAATTAAGAGCACTCAACGGTTAAGAGGAACCCTACTGGCTCCTCATGTCGATCTGACCCATATTGAGCTATTGGCTACATTGCCATCTATAAGCTAAACCTGGGCCATTTTCACTCTATACAGTTATAGCACCATGATTCTTCGTCTAACTGTCATGAATGCTATGTTATCGGGGGGGGGAGAGGGATATATTTTGGCCAGAGGCACCAGAGAATTATAAATGTCCTTCCCCAAATCCCAAGATTCCATAAAAATGGCAGTTGAACTGAAATCATAGTGCCAGAACTGTGTCATCTAAAAGGTCGTAGTTGGTGGTGTTGACCTAGGGTGAAAGGCATACCAGTGACTTTCCCCTTCTAGCAAGTTAGGGAAAGGAAAGGAAAAGAAAAAGGGAAGAAAAGGGAAGGGAAGACATCAGAGTCCATGATTTGAGGTCCTCACTCCACAAGTTTTGGCCTATAACCATCATCAGCTCCAATCACCCTTATAATCGAAAACATCCAAGTGGCACGGATTCCCTGCCCCTGCCCTAGCTCCTTACATCCTGTGTTGTCCACTGGTGTTTTCCAAAGTACTATGGTAAGCAGCCCAACTGCTATCTGTGGGGTTTATCAGAATATAACCATTTGTGGGTCCCAAGAAGGGAGGAAGTCCTAGTGAACACAGTTGGACTTTTTTTGTCTGAATAAACACACTAAGGACCAGGCAGTATGTCCAGATTCTCCAGCGAATGAGCACTCAGCCAGTGTGCTGGCGTGTGTAACTCAGATAGAAATCACAGGGACCTTGAAATGCTTCACATCTTCCCAAAGACAATTTTAGCTGCAAATGACAAAGGCACTGATGATTGTGCTACTGTAATTTTCTGTTAATGAGAACTCCTGAGATTTCTAACATGAACTGTGAATGTACAAATAATTTCTTTTTCAGGACTCTTGCCATGAAGTACCATTTAATTAGGTCACAACTGTGGAAGTATTAGCTCATGACTCAGCCGGAGACATAATTGTTCCCATTTAATTTTTATATATATATGTATGTATGCATGCACGCATGCATGCATGCACGCATGCGCGCGCGCGCACACACACACACAGAGCACACGTGCAAGTGGCTAAAATCACTGAAGTACCATCAGTTCACTTTGCCTTAAAACAAGTGTGGTACAAAAGAAATATTTAATTCATTTTTAAATAGTGACTTAACTTTGCCATGATTTAGAGCAAATCTTTTAGAGCTTTCGGAAGAAGGGTATTCCAGGTCTGAGTCTGTTGTCCTGATTTGCTTTAGAGTTGATAACAAAAACAGGGTGTTCTAACTAATGTATCTGCTGGGAAAAGTTTTTCCATACATACATATATGGGGGAAAATGTAGCTAAATTACAGGTTTTTAAATGTCACATCAATCGAATTAGTTTAAGCTTAAGGTGTCACGTGCACTTTTAATTCTGTTGCTAAGAATTGTTTTATTTTACTGTCAGTAGCAAGCAGTATTTTCCCATTTGTATGTGGCAAATGCAATCTGTGAAGTCTAATCAGTGAATTTGAGACCTTATGAAGAAAACAGTCCCCTATTTCTAGGAGTTGATGATTCAAGAGAACAGGGACAAGGACAGACAACTAAGGGATAGACAACTACAGGGCAAAAAAGTAAGCTAATACTTTGCTTAAATCTAGTGGTCACAGCGACCAGACATCCTAACTGTGGTCTGTTAAACTGTTTATCAGACCAGGAATGAGTTGTGTGCCTGGGCCATCTCCTCTTGCATTCTTTATTACTTGAAGAACTATCATTATACTGTGAATCTCTAAGCTCCCATGAGGAATATTCATAAGCAATATGCAGCAAGTGCATATAGACTTGCAAACTGGCAGTGGTGTCTTAACATAGCCAGTTTGGACCCTGCTGGTACATATATGGTTCACACCACAGTCAGTTACATAGAAGCATTATCAAATACAGTGAAAACCTTGCCAGAGAGTTGATGCTGTTAATGGTACTCTAATGGCAGACACCTCATCTAGGAAAAGTTTTTTTGTTTTTTGAGTAAAGGTCCCATAATCCCCTGTGACAATCCTGGAGTCAACCACAGGCAACCTTTCCAAACTCTGGCAGACACATAGACTAGGGTGGGTATAAAAATAACCATTGTAATAAAATAAACAATGAATCTATTAGCTAACTAGCCTCGTGTGCCCATGCCAGGGTTTCATATTACCCATTGCAGAAGAGGGCTGAGTTCAAACTTCTTAAGATGGGCTATCTGACATTGCTTATCATTGAAAACTTTGTGGTCAAAGAATGTGCATGCTTGTTTCAGTCAACCATTCTTTCATGAATGTGAGTTAAAAATGTGTTTGTTATGCAGATGGTTAGTGAAAAAATAAAGCTGAGATATTTAGTGTTGCTCTCTGTACATTCTAGGGCATTGCTAACAATTTATGCAAGTTGCTTGCTGATAATTTAGAAAGCTTTTAGGTCTTAAAGTTAAGGACTTAGCCTAGATTGATTTTTCTCTGGTGGGACAATACTTAAGATCTGTTTTAATGGCCTTCAGTGACTAGCTGGCTGTCTGGCATTTTCTTTCCAGCCTACAGGATTTTCACTTTTTCTCTGTCACTGCAAAGATAATTTTCCTTATAATGTGTCTCGTACAGAATAGGTTCTCTGGGTGATTTATGAGCACCCAGGTGTAAAACTCATTCTGAAGAGATGGCTCAACAAGGTAAAGTATCAGCACTGGCCGTCCCAGAAAGGATGCTACACAGAAACAGAGTCCATGCGGGGAGTAGGATGGGGGTGGTAAGATATTTACAGCAAGAAACAGGTCATCTTTCTCTGTCTGTGTCTTTCTCACTCACTCCCCCCCTTCTCTTGCGCGCGCACACACACACACACACTTTTGTTGTGCTATGCCTCTAGTCAGTAGACCCCTCTATGTAGAAGGGTGTGGATTTAGCATAAAACCAGCATAAGAATGTCTCTGTGGATTAAAAAAAGACAAGAAGCTGTAGTTCTTTTTAGGAGGCACAAGAAAACCACAATCTTATACACTTTTGACATAGCAGAAGTACATGTCAGTGTGGTAACACTAGATCCTACGGTTAGACAATTAACTGTGCAATACTGTTGTACAATGGTTCATTAGCTCTGTATCCATCAAAAGAGAGCATGAAAGAGAAGGCTGTGTGTGTGTGCTTGTGGAACAATTGGCTGCCTGAGGGACTGCTCTTAAAAAATCTCTGACAAACTCCAACCATGTGCACAACCATTTTTATGCTGGCATCGTGTCCCAACAGAATTCAGGCCTTAATATCAAGGTTCCATTTTTCCACTGACCCCTCACAGTTTTCATCTACTCTCACCAGTCAGATGCTGCTGTTGACAACTACCAGAGAAAAGTCTCACACTGGACAGTATAGTACTTTCATCCCACTTTAACCACCATATCTGCATCCTATAGAATGATAGGATTTTAGCTGGGGGAAGCACATGAGTTCTATGGCTGAGAATTCTAAGTCCTCTATAAAACAACAAATCCCATGATTCTGTAAGACGGAATGGTAATTGTGTAAAACTACGGCAAAACTAAGGTGTAGCTTCACCCCAGGCCAGGGGGAGTTGAAGGAAAACACAGAGTGGGGACCATCCACATCTGTGGAAGAAAACAAATAAATGTATTCTTACATCCACTGGTTAAGAAGGAATTTATGACTAATATAATGTAGGGAGGGACTGCTATACAAACATGAATAAATGGATGCCAGTATCCATTAAATGCTTATTCAGTAGAGTGTTGATGCATTACATTCGTCATTGTTGCTGCTATTAAAATATTTATATACCATCCTATTTCATCAGATCTCAGGATAGTGTACAAGTAAAAACTTTTAACAGTTTAAACAGACTAAAAGCGTATTAAACAATTTGACAAGTTAAAACAGATCTGGAATTATAGAATAGGAAAAAAAAGTGTTGGAAAGAACTGGAAGAGTCATCTATTCTGACTACCTGTCAGTGCAAGAATTCACAGCTAAAGCATGCCTGAGAGGTAACCATCAAACGTCCACCTAAAAACCTCCTACAAAGGAGAATCCTCTGCAGGAGTCTATTTTACTGTCTTGCTTGTGGGAGGTTATTCTTAACATTTAGTTAGACTCTTCTGTCTTGCAATTTAAATCCACTAGTTCAGGTCCTATCTTCAGAGGGAACAGAAAGCAACCTCTCTCTGTCTGCTGTGTGATAAACCTTCAGATATTTAAAGACATCTATCTATAAAGACGACTCTCAGTCTTCTCTTTCCCAGCCTTCTCTTCCAGGTAGGAATCCTTCCTGTCCAGCAGGAACATTAATAAATGAATATTTCTTCAATAAATTATATTTTCTTCAAATGGTCATCGAAGTGGTTGGCAATAGAACTTTTTTAAAAAGACAGTAGAATCAACAATAGTTGTCAACCGCATAGGACCTTTTCCACTATCAGCTTCAACACATCTGTGACCTTGGTTGATATCGAAGCATATTCCTGGTTATGACTTGTTTGGTTAATATTGAGGGGTATTTTTAAGAAATTTTTATTATTTTCAAAATACATAAAAACATATATAAACACAAATACGTATATCATTATTATAGTTCTCCGTGTCCCCCCCTCCACTTCTGTATATCAAGAATTTTCCAGCTGAATCTATCTTCTCCCTTATACATATCTTGTCAAATACCAACATACTCAATCCACAGACATTTACAAATTTAGCCAGGGCATTACCCTTTTCCATTCTCTTTCAAAATTTTGAACTGTTTTATTCATAAGGGAGTTAACTAATTTTTCAGTCTCTACCATGTTTGGTTAATATTGAGGAATATTGATGAAGTACTGTTCCCATCATGACTCACCTTTGGCTGGACTGGCCTGGAATGATGGGAATCAATAGCTTTTGAACAGTCTAGAAAGTCTGAGGTACAGATCTCATTTCCAGTGCTAGATGAGCTTAGGCAAAGAAGCCTTCTCTCAGTGCTAGCCCCTACTTGCAATAACAACAACAACAGGAGCCTGCCTTAAGGTTGTAGAGAGCCAGTGTGTGTACTAGTTTGAACATTGACCTGTGACTGAAGAGTAGGGTTCAAATACATCCTCAGCCGGGAAACCCACTGAGTGACCTTGGTCATGTCACATTCTCTCAGTCTCAGAGGAAGGGAAAGGCATGCCCTCTCTGAACAAATCTTGCAAAAGGAAACCCTA
Source organism: Cyclura pinguis (assembly GCA_030412105.1). Classification (NCBI taxonomy): domain Eukaryota; kingdom Metazoa; phylum Chordata; class Lepidosauria; order Squamata; family Iguanidae; genus Cyclura; species Cyclura pinguis. The sequence continues at coordinate 225,426,732 of CM059599.1, read as the reverse complement.
TGATAAATTCATCTTTGGGTCACCGAAGGTACGTATAACCACAACAACATCAACAGCAAAAACAACCATCTTAGGGTTATTGCAATGATTACCAAAATGATCGCTGTGAAAGGCTTTGCAGTTTGTTTTGCCTGAGATATTCACTGAAAAACTGAGTAATTGATAAATGTTGTTATTCTGATGCTTTTTAGACTCAATAGGGAGACATTGGAAATGAGACTAGCTGGAACTTAGATGCTAATGCTCGGCTATAACCCTGTTGTGACACTAGACTGTCTCATACTGATGGTGGATCTGGACACCTTAGATACTTTATGGGTAATCCAGGAGGTACCCTTGCCATCTCATCACCAGAGCTTTCTGAGTTTTCAGGGCCAGACTGTATGATACGTGAAATATGAAATGTATAGCTGAATCTCACCTGTTGCTTTTAAGCCAATACAGGTTAGAGGGGACAGTACTTCCTGAGAATGCAGGACATGAGGAGGAGAGGCTTATCTCTTTCCTCTTCAGAACAAATAATCAGAAATAAAATCAACAGCTAGAACACTTGGAGGGGAGAAACTTCCAGTTGCACTACAGGTGAAATAAGTCTTTCCTCACTGTACGTTGTGCTCCTGATAAGAATTCTCTCCCCTACTTCATACCTGCAATTAGTTAAAGTAAAAAGAGAGACAAAGCTATTCACTACACCTTGAGTATAATGTGGAATTTGGCCCTGAGTAATCATAGCAGCACACTGCAATTGTACACTTCCTAGTCGGCAAGAAAGAACAAGTATTTCTGCAAACTAATCAAACCAGATCAGATAAGCTGAATGACTTAAGCAAAGTAAGCTGGCATGTTACTTCTGGAAATAAAAAATTACGAGAGATAAACTGACGTGAGCATTTTGAATCTACTGTATCTGCACTATCAGTACAGTTTACAAACTCATAGCAAAAAGCAGGAGAAGACACAGTCATTCATTGAGGAATGGAATTTTTTGTGCCATGCTAAAAGAACAAAAAAGGAAAAACAAAACTGAAGGCCTATAGTATGTATTATGTGATGAAGAATATGGCCAGTCTTATTATTAATCCTAGTCTCTTCTTGAATAGAATTTTACATACAGTGAATTACCACATACAGAAAGTGTTTTTACTATACATTTGAATTGTATAGTACAAGTGAATTTGAATTGACTGTTATATATGCTTTTGATGTTAATATTCTCTTTCAGGAATGGGCTGCAACACACCCTAGACATCTGCTACTGCCCACAGTCATGGTTATAAAAGCTTGGAACGTGAATGCCCTGCAAACCGGGCAGGGGAGATGTATGCTGTAGGCTCCCTACCAGTTACAGCTATGTGCAGTTTTATGTTGTCAAAGGGAGCTCCTGGAAATACATTTCCAGTGCAACCCGGCAATAATAAGCACTCTATAAATGAGCTTGCTGGCAGCATTCCATGTTGTTAAATCTGCTGAGATAGAAGGTAATTCCCAAAACAATGTTGTAACCGACCACAGAGAATTTAAAAGCAATATAGTGTCTGCTCTGCCGAGATATTTGCATGACAACATTCAGCCTCCTGGTTTGTCAGTAAATCTTAACATTGACACACAGTCTAGGTGGGCTCTGAAAAATAAGGATTTAACTAACAAAGAGGATAGTTGAGTTCGGAGTTTGACACTCAAGTTTATGGTAAGCATATTTATTGCTTGGTAAGCAGATGTGTTGTTTTCACACATCAATACTAACCGACCATTGTAAAGATCTGAAAGACCTAGATCACCTCCCACAGCCCTTGGAAGATTTAGGGTGAGGGTTTATAATCTGTCCCACTCCCACAACTGTATAGATATACTTAATAATGTGAAGGTTTAATATTATTCTTTGTTGCATCTTAAGAAGTGCATTTATATCTATGAAACCTCATGCTAAAATAAAAATCAGTTAATCTTAAAGGTGTTGCTAGAGATTTCCTCCCTCCTCTTCTCCTTTTTATGCAGCAACAGACTAATACAGTTACCTCTTTGAAAATGTATATAATGGCCAGAATCCTATTGGGCAGTTATGAAAGTTAGAGAGCCAGTGTTGTTTGGAGGAGAAGGTGGTGTTCTAGAAAACCAATTCAGTTCTTACTTAAACAAGGATCCACCAAAGCATGGGGACAGCCTGACAAAAGTAATAATTTATTGCTGCAAATTCTGTCTAGCTAGGTAATCTGAAAGGTCAGTACCTCAGAGTGTATTGTCATGTACATGGATAATGTTTTATAAATAAATAGCAATACTCATCTCTTAATAATGTACATTGGAACTGAGTTATATTACTTCTAGTGTTGACTTTATTATGGTTGACTTCCCTGAACAGATATGTGCCAAATTGCAGGCTGGGTGGACTAGAAACTATGAAGAGAGAGGCTGACAAATCCAGATTCACTGAAATTTATAACTGCACTGAAGGCCCCAAAGCAAGGGGCCTGGCCAGATAAATTGAATTTTTTTAAGCAACAACAACAACATTAAAATAATGGTTTCAGAATAGCTTGTCATTAGAGTCTATGGCACTTAAAAAACTGATAGATGCACAGTCCAACTCCTATGCATATTTGCTCAAAAGAGAGTCATGTGGAGCCTTCATGCATGAGAAGCTGTTTCCTCAGATGTGAATTGTGTGCATTCACCTTACAGACAAAAACTTTTTGCAAGCAAACAAGTCATTTATTTATTTGTTTACTTATTTATTTCATTTGTGTCCCACTTTTCTTCCAAAGGGGACTCAGTAGCTAAAAGACAGTAGAAAACAAAATGAAAACATAACAGGAATACACAATCAGGGGCCACCTCTGATCTTAGGTTGGAGTGGAAATGGGGGAGTTTGTGTGCAAAAGTTCACAGGGACCTGCTCACTCAACAGATTATAGCCCTGGATATTCTAAAAGAAGTTAAGGTAAACATACATAACAGAGCACATTAGCCCTGCCCACCTTGATCCTTACCTTTTTGGAAGAGTAGAGCCTTCTTTGCGCATGGAGCATCTTCAAACAGTTTTGGTGAAATAGCATGTGTGGAAGAGGTTTTCTTCATCAGAAAGTAACTTTGTATGTGACAAAAATATTCAGGGGTGGCCCTGTTGGCTATATACCAAAATGTAACATAATTCAAAATCCACAAAAATACCCTTATCGGATCGATTAAAATACACAAAATAAACCATGCAGACTTTTGAACATTCACTGGCTGCTTCGTCAGGCAAAGATGTTAAAAATTATGCAGGAGAAGAAAATGATGATTGTAGAGTCACAGGCCTACATTTTGTCTCAGGTGTTACTTCTGTTGTCAGTTAAGATGATCTGAGACCACTTCCCTTCTTGGCCATGTGGGAACAAGGGACAAAGGGCAGTTAAAGACAGGTAATAAAATTTCAACTCCATTAGCAATAGAAAAGTAACTTCACTTGGGATCCAGGCTGTCCCTGTCCTGTGCAAAGCTAACTGCCCCTTTCTTAGGCAGAGAACACTGAATTTCTCAAGAAATCTCTGTACTGTTACATATGGAAAAACCTTTAGGTGCTTGCCAATTGTAATCCAAATGATTTTCTTTTTCCTTAGAGAAGCTATGGTTGTATGACTTGCTAAAGATACTCTTTGTCAGTTCTCCATCCCTCTTAGGCTCCATTTTGATACATGGTTGTGAAATAATGATGTACAATTAATGTAGCTAACTAATGTAGCTAGCTGTTATTTATGACGTTTTGGAAGTACCTAAGGTAAAACGGAGTTTCATTTTAGAAGCAATAAGTCGAAGAAATGACTGGTGTAACAAGTAACATTTTCTAATTACCTTTGACAGTTGCTTCTAACAGGTATTTTTTTTCCATTTTTTATGCCATTCTCTAATCCATCATAAGTCCCCCCTAAAATGTGACAGCAGGTAACAGAGAAGTAATAAGTTATGATCAAGTAATGCAATAAGTTACTTTTTCAATATCCCAAATACTGGCAATTGTTTATTTGTGTACCAAATGTAACATCTCAAATGCTGTCTTGAACTATTTATTGTGTATTATTTGACAATTATTTATATTTTTCACCAAGCGGACCCCACAAATAACATTTGAATTTATGCAAGACAGACTGTCAAAAAACCAGAGGACCCAAAAGGTGGGAGTTAGCTTTTAGTAGTATGAAACAGGTGAGAAAGGAGGAAAGGATCAAAAGAAATGTGTGAAAAATTGTTAAGTGACCCTTTTCTTATCTACAAGATGTCATGGAACTTATGCGTGAGGCTCTTTTGAGAATCAAGCCATTTGGCTGGATTGGAGGAAGAATTTAGCAGTACAATGTACACAAGATTGAAGAAGATTGTTGTTGAGCGTGAAACAAGCTCAGTAACAATCCTCTCAATGATTTAGAATGTCTCAAATTTAAGTTTTACTTATAGCATCCCCTCAAAAAGACTGCACATAATCTTCAGTTATTACAAATGGATTTAATTTGATGCTGTCTTATCACTCTGTATCATTGCTTTTATAAAGTAACCAGTTGCGTCCATGAACTTATAAAAAGTGGTTCTCACATTAGAGCACTTTCAAAGGCTGAAATGCTCTTTGAATTACCTTAATTCTTCCTCTGTCATCTTTTTTACTGGGCTGCACTGGCTAAGAGGGGGAAATATAGTTTCCACAGCAAGAATAGTAGTGAAAGGCCACTCATAACAAGAAGTAAAACAATACTTTAAAATCTCTCCCCTGTCCTTGTCATCTCCGCACACCATTCTCCTGCTTCTCTTTAGACTTTAAATAATTCCACAAAGAGACTGGCATCTCACTGAAGAATATCTAGACAGCTGATTCTCTGGTTTGGCTCATCACCCCTCTCAGACAGTTCAGTTCAATACTAAGTGGTGGATGAAAAGTAGGTTAGAAAACAGCAACACTAATGGCGGGGGAAGGGGGGAACTAGAATGAGTTAGGGCAATAAACATTTTAAAAGTACAGTCTTTTCCTCAAAGCTGAAAGTTGGATGCTTCTTTTCTGTCTTTGAGGTTTGGCCCTATGTTTAGGAAGAGTGAAATGATTGCTTGTTTCAGGTGCCATGAAGGGAAACAGTGCATTTTGCATTTTTACTTCTAGGGAGAGAGAGGACATCTCCTACCTCAGGTGGCCAAACTGTTTGACTGGACTGTCACCCTGTGCACTTTGAGTGTAGTCGTGTGCACAGTTGCTGCTCTCCTGCAGCAAAATCTCAGTCTAAGCTTTGGGCTTGTTTGTCATGACTTCTCACAACCCAAAGACTGAAGGAGTTCGACCTTCAGCCAGAGAAATTCACTTTGTCACGATCTTAGTTCTACCCTATTGTCAAGGCAGTCCAGATCATCCTCTTTGCTAGCAACATTAAAATGTAGGAAACAGAGTATTTGATGATGCTAAACTTTGGTTCATTACTGTTTAGAGGTGTAAAAATTTTCAGAAGGCATAATATAACTTTTGAAGGGAACAGCAAAGCTCATGGAGGAAGACAGAGCATAGAAAATCTCATCACATCACACTGTAAGTCATTCATGTTGGGTCTGCCTGTGGAATTGATCAGTTCTGCATAGAGAGAAAACATAATAGATGGAACTGGTCTAATGCAGTGGCTCTTTGTATACCACCTCCGTTTAAACAAACTTTTTGTTTATACTTGGCTCTTCATTTTTCCTTCATGTAGTGAGGGAGGTAGGATTTTTTGGAGATACTTTCTTATATCAGAGGGTTAGACTTCAGATAGCTGTGGTATTGTTTTTGACTTAAACCATTTCTACTAGGAATCTTTGATGTGCTGACGTTCCATATCTGGAGCATGAATTCAACAGAAATACAGAAAAAAATCTTAATAAAAATATTTAAAAAGTTAATAAAAATAATCTGAACGCTGCTTGTGGGTTACGTGGAACAGGCAAATTAGGAAAATGCACTAAGCAAACACAAAGACTTCATGAAAATATCTGAAAACAGGACTTACCTTGGATTCCTTGGAGGCCAAATTTCTGTTTCATCCACAGCTATTAAACCGTGGAAAGAGAAGGCATTCCTTTTCTAGGCTTCTAATAGCAAAACACTCCTAAATAAATAAAAAGCAAACATCATGGTAAAGCAGTCAAATAAAAAAAACATCAGGCAGACCAAAAGTTCATGGACAACTGGATATCCACTGACATCATGATTCTTTTTTCTTTTTATCCCTGTTGAGCAGAACAATTCATGTCATAGTTTCAAGGAAAAGAGAGCATATAGAATTCCTGTGCCCAGTTTATCAGTGTGACAAAAAGTATGTCCATGATACTTAGCATCAAAGGGAATCATTATATGAGGTTATTTTGTGATGACAACCAAGGCCCAAATAATATCCCCGACTAATTATTAAGCAACACTGCAAGGAACATTACCCCTTCAACACAGAGCATTTGGCATAGCAATTAAATATATTATAGTATTATATATATTATAACATCCTAATTTTCTTGAGAGGTTATTTAAAGTTGTTAGATTCCCTTTTGCCTGTTCACTGGACTCTTTAATTTCCCTTATAGGAGACTGCAAATGGCAAAGCTGGAATTGCTGCTTGCAGATAATTAACAAGAGCTGGGCAAGTAATTTGCAGTGAATAATTTGGCACCTCTAATCACTTCGTTTGCAGTTAATCTATGAATAACTTATAACTGTCCCAATTTATTTGTTATTCATTGAAATCATTTAGCAGTTAGTAGGGAATACCAAAAACACTTATTCTCATGGCATCAGTGTGCAAGATGATCAAAAGGTCACCACAACTACTTATTACATTTCTTAACATATGCTAGACACTTTTCTAAGCAGTTAGAAAGTATTGAAGCATCACCTGTACCTGCAGGAATATGCCCAGATAGTAAGAATGGCAAAGAAGGACATCAAAACATGAAGAAGTATCCTCTATCATTTCAGAAGTTGCAACTTCCAAAGAGACTAGCCTACTGTTTACCTATTCTAAGAGCAGTATGCTTGAGAGCCAGCATGGTGTAATGATTTGAGCATTGGACCCTGGAGACCAGAGGACAGGATCAAATACACTAGAGGATAGGATAAAATTCAAAATGACCTTAACAGATTGGAGAGCTGGGCCAAAGCTAACAAAATGAACTTCAACAGAGAGAAATGTAAGGTCTTACACTTAGGCAGAAAAAATAGATTGCACAAATATAGGATGGGGGACACATGGTTGGACAACAGTATGTGTGAAACGGGTCTAGGAGTCTTGTTGGACCACAAGCTGAAAATGAGTCAGCAGTGTGATGTGGCAGCCAAGAAAGCCAACGCGATTCTTGGTTGAATCAAAAGGAGTATCTAGATCAAGGGAGGTAATGGTACCACTCTATTCTGCGTTGGTTAGACCTCATTTGTGTCCAGTTCTGAGCACCTCAATTCAAAAAGGACATCGACAAGCTGGAGTGTGTCCAAAGGAGGGTGACCAAAATGGTGAAGGGTCTGGAAACCATGCCCTATGAGGAGCAGCTTAGGGAGCTGGGTATGTTTAGTTTGCAGAAGAGAAGGTTAAGAGGGGACATGATAGCCATGTTTAAATATTTGAAAGGATGTCATGTCAAGGAGGGAGTGGGCTTGTTTTCCGCTGCTCCAGAGACTAGGACAAGGAGCAATAGATTCAAGCTGCAGGACAAGAGATTCCACTTGAACCTCAGGAAGAGCTTCCTGATGGTCAGAGCTGTCTAGCAGTGAAATATGCTGCCTGGCAGTGTGGTGGAGTCTCCTTCTTTGGAGGTTTTTAAACAGAGGCTGGATGTCCATCTGTTGAGAGTGCTCTGATGAGGGTTCCTGCATGGCAGGGGTTTGGACTGGATGGCCCCTGGGGTCTCTTCCAACTCTATGATTCTATGATTCTAGAGTTTAATTCCTCGCTCAATCATGAATACCCACTGGGTGACCTTGGGCACAGCACACACTCTCAGCCCCCAGAAAACCCCATGATAGTGGTGATAGGGGTCACCCTAAGTCAGAAATTACTGTATTTGCTGGTGTATAAGACTCACTTTTTCCCCAAAAAAATACTGTTTGAAAATGGGGTGCATCTTACACACTAGTGTTTCTTATACACTGGCAAATAGTGTTTGCCAGTGTATAAATGGGGTGCATCTTATACATGAGTACCTCTTATACACTGCAAATACTGTACTTGAAGGCACACAACAACAACAACAACAACTGCTTGCCTCTTCAGCAGGAAACTGTTTCATTAAAAAGAGCAAAATCTTTATGCTTGTGCATAGACATTTTTCTTGTTGGCCCACAATACAATGCCACTACTCACAGCGTTCAAAAATGCATTCAAAAATTGTCAGAAAATCTTGAGTTTTCCAGTCAAACATTGTACTGAAACACTTGAGGAGAGGAATACATTTTGTATTTATAGTGGATAGACTTTGATTACAAAACATAAAACAGATACAGCTTTAAAAAATCACAACATACGGAAGTTAAAAATATAATTAAACTTTCAATAGCATTAAAAGCATTGAAAGGCATGGCTGCTATAAAGGAAAACAACAAATATGGATGATACAGTACATTTTGGAAGGCTCCATCCCCCAGAGCAATAAGCCCTCAACGGCTTGCTGAAAGAAAGAGAAAAAGAGTCTTCACCTGCTTGTGGAAGGACAGCAAGGAGGGAACAAAGGAAGACTTGAAGTGGTTCTCTAGAGCAGCCATTCTCATATCTGTCTGTCTGTCTGTCTGTCCGTTTAAAATTCTTTGACCACAGCCCTCAGGTTCCAGGCCTCCCCTGTCAAACGGAGATACAACAGGAACAGATAGGCAGAAAATCATTTATTATCAACCACCAAGAAAATTTGAACCTTCCAACATACTGGACAAAACTTTGAAAAAGACTGCATGAAATCAAACATCTACCAGGCCTAATGTGTTCCTTGAGCTTGGTGCTTTTCTGCATATCAGACTCCAGATTAAACAACGGCAATGGAAGGTCACCTCTTGTCATGATATCAGTTCTGTGATACCAGTTCTGTTCATGGACTTTGTAACGCAAACTGTCAGACAATGTGTTTGAAAGATACTATAAACAGGGAAAAGCACTGACTCCAATTAAGGTTGCTGATTGGGTATTTCTTCAGTTCAATTACCAGGGCTCCCATAAACCCTTGGGGCTCCCCTTCTCACAGTTTTCAGTCTGTGCCAGGACCCCCTTGGGGGCTGTGTGGCCCCAGTTGAAAAGGGCTGCTCTAGAAGTTTCAAAACAATTTTGTTCAGTTTTTTAAAATTCATTTTTATTGGTATGAAACACTTGACAGTTTCCTTGATCTCTATGATGACTTACAATTGTTCTTAAAACTTAACATCACTCACACAGATCAACACTTCTCTCCAGGTTAAATATATAATCCAAATGACATAAAACAGATTATATTTCCCTTATATCCAAAATGTATTTGATTCTGTTATTTCCTCTTCATCAGTTACTCTGTTATTTCTTTTAAATTTATCTTCGCAGTATTCTGTTTTATCTCTGCAAGTTGTACTGTATCTATATGCTGTATTTATACATTAATAGAATATATCCTTTATCCTCATAGTCGCAAATTCTGTTTATCTAACCTGGTTGTTTGATTTCATATGTGTCTGTTGCTAATTTTGGATAAAAACTTGCCTTTTATGCAGCAGGAGCCTATCCCTATTCTTTCCATGTTGTTTCTGCCTCTGGGACTGAATTTTTTGTTAAAGAAGTAATGCCCTAGAACATGTCTACTGCATTAAATGAGATATGCCTGTTAACAATGTATGTTAAAATATTTTTAAAGTATTAAGTAAAATAATTTTAACATGATGAATAATACAGTCAGCCCTCCACTTTTGCGGTTTTCACTTTTGTGGATTTGATTAATCATGGATTATTTGCTGTTACTTATTCTTCCTCCCTATGCCATTTTTAATAGGGACTGCCAGCCTCATGAGACTGAAGCCATTTCCGCACGAGGCTGTTATAGCGCTATGATTCCACTTTCAATATCCTATGGAATCCTGGGGTTTGCAGTTTCGGGAGCCAGCCGGCCACTGCCGAAACTGCAAACCCCAGGATTCCATAGGATGTTGAAAGTGGAATCATAGCGCTATAACAGTCTCTTGTGGAAATGGCTTGAGAAACTGTGAACAAGGCTTATAAGCCCCTGTTAAAAATGGTGTGGGACAGCAGTGGGGGTGGCAGTAAGCCCCATCAGCCACCCATTTCTGCCTTGTGAGGGAACCCTGATGACTCAGAAGAATCCATGGTGGGTTGAATATGGTGATCATACTTTTTTTGTGTGTTAAATATGGTTTAGGAGGGCCCAGAGTTATTTATGTTTTTTCCACTTTCATGGGGATCTTGTGCCCCTAACTCTAGCGAATGCAGAGGGATGACTGTATATTATACACTTCTGAGAGACAACCCATATGTGTGTGTGCGTGTACATGTGTGTATTTCTTTTTGTTATTAATAAAAATAACAATATAATAAGAAGACATATAATATATGATATACCAAATTTGATATAATACAAAACAAAATATCTAAATATTCACTACTAATATTTGACTTGGCAGGTTATCAGTTCATATTTATCTTATATATAAAATAGTCTGATCTTTATCATACATAGATAACTTCATTAGGTTTCATATAAGATCAAATATACTAAGTCCCTTATATATTCCTTCAAATCTCATAAACTGTTTTTCTATACAATGTCTTATATTCAAATTCAGTTTTCATCTATAAAATTCTCTACTGCTAGGTTACCCCATCTGTTTCTTAAATATTGTAACAAAGGGTCCTGTGTTTTTATAACTGGTCCCAACCTTGTTCCTCTTACTAAGGCAGTTAACTTATCAGATACAGCCATATCCAAGAGTTTAAGTAACCATTCCTCTTCATTAGAAATATCAGATTGTTTTCAATTCTTGGCATATATGACTCTAGCAGCAGTGGTTATATAAAATAACAGTTTTCCATATTTTTTTTTCCATATCCTTATCAGTCATACCCAACAAATACAATTCTGGTTCCATTCGTACTTTTATACCCAGAATTTTCTCTGTCTCCAAATGAATTATTTTCCAAAATCGTCTAGCCTTGGAACAATTCCAGCACATACGGTAGAATGTTCCTTTTTCATCCTTACATTTCCAGCATTTATTGTCTACTTTTTTATACATTCTTGCCAATTTATCAGGAGGTAGAAACCATCTTAGATACATTTTGTATACATTATCTTTTTCATTTTGATTAGCAATATATCCTATTCTCTTTTTCCAAATTGTCTCCCATTTTGCATACTCAGTTGGGTGGCCTAGGTTTCGTGCCCACTGAATCTTAGAATCCTTAATAATTTCCTCCTCAGTCTCCCAACTGAGAAGCAATTTATATATTTTGGAGATCAATTTCAATTTAACTTCAAATACTGTCTGATCAAATTCTGTTCTTTCAGTTTGAAACCCATTCAAATTCTTCTCAATCTTCCACTTTTCCTTTAATTGTCTGTGGGGCAGCCAGTGGCATTTTAATCCATCTTTACTAAGTTCTTCCTGTGTTTTGTACTCCACTTCCACTCCATTTATCTTTGTCAGGTCTTTAAATGTTATCCATCTTCCATAAAATATATTTTCTCTTTTGTAGTAAGCTTCATGAGGTGAGAGCCACATAGGTGTTTTAGGATATAATCTACTTCTGTATTTCTTCCAAATCTTCAGTAATGATTTCTTTATATAATGGTTGTTAAATTCACTGTGAATTCTATCTTTATTGTATCCTAAGTAAGCATGCCACCCAAAAGCCAGTCCTTCTCCCTCCAACTTCAACAGTTTTTCTTTATCCAGTTCAATGCATTGTAAACAGCAGGAATGATAGTAGAGCTGTAAATTTGGGAGTCCCAAACCTCCCCTTTCTTTCATATCACACAATATTTTATACTTCACTCTGGGTTTTCTCCCTTCTCAGATAAAATGAAGGATATCTTTTCTCCAACTGTTAAATACACTTTCATTGATAATCACTGGGATTGTCTGGAATAAAAATAAAATTTTGGAAGGATTGACATTTTGATAATAAAGATTCAACCCAAAAAGGATAAATTCGTTTTTTTCCATCTCTGAAGATCATTCTTAATCTCTTTCCAAATTTTTTCGTAATTATTCTTAAATAAATCTGAATTTTTCTTCATTAAATATATTCCCAAATATCTTACTTTTGTAGATATGACATAATCTGATTTTTGGGTCAATTCCTTCTCTTCTTTATTCGTATATCCTTTATCAATAAATTAGTTTTCTCTTCATTTACTCGCAATCCAGAGATTTCTCCAAATTCTTTTAGGAGTATTTTCAACTCTTCGATACTCTTATTCGGATCTTCAAGTATTACAGCTGTGTCATCAGCAAAGGCTCTAACCGTGTACTCCTCGCGTTATTCAATTTAACATTTATAATCAATATTTCTATGGCTACTAAAAATAGTAAAGGGGAAATCAGGCATCCTTGTTGAGTGCCTCTACTAATGCAGATTTTCTCGCTCTTTTCACCATTTATCAAGATTTGAGCCATTTGATTCTGATATATCGTTTTTATGCTTCTCATAAAATGGCATCCAACCTCCATTTTTGCTAAGACTTGAAACATAAAGTCCCAACTCAAGCTATCAAATGCTTTCTCAATATCCAGAAATAACAATGCCATCTTTTTCCCTGGTTGTTTATCAGAATATTCTATAATATTCAAAATGTATCTCATGTTGTCTTTCAGATGTTTATTAGGTAGAAAACCTGCTTGTTCATCATCGATAATTTCCTTCAAGATTTTCTTCATCCTCGTCGCAATTATCGATGTATATATCTTATAGTCCACATTAAGCAATGAAATCAGTCTGTAATTTTTAACCAAAAGGGAGTCCATGTGTGCATTTCTTGACAATTGCTCATAGTTGTAAAAATGTATTGATGGGAGGAACATGGAAGATCAATACGTTACACATAATGGCAGCATAATAAATGCAAGATCGTAAAATGAAGGAATCTCTATGCATAGATGAGAGTTTTAATACTATTAGGAACATTTGTGGGCTTTGACCTTTCTTTGATGTTTATAAACTGTACTAACTCGGATGTAAAATTCATTATGGACTCTAGCAAGAGAAAAATTAATCTTTCTGAACCATTTAATTTAACTCAATATCAGTAAAAGGCCCAGTGGCAGTAAATGCTTATGGGGGAGTTCTCACAGCTGACCATTTGATGTAGGTCTTCATTTGATTAAAAAAGTACACATTTCATAGGTAGTGCTGAATCTTAAATGGCAGGGCGCATTGCACAAAATGGAGGCTGCTGTTTCAGCCCCTCTGTGGGACAGTAAAATGTCAGTTTTGTCAGTTTACAGGACATTGTGACAGTGGTCAGTAATAACAGAGTTAAAAGGGCCGTCTATTTGTTACTCAGAACAAGAGGGAGAAGCCTTGTGCTCAGCAGCTACTTCACAATCCATTGCTGTGAAAAAAACTGTGGATGACAGAAGCATATGAAGATGCCTTCTGTCTATTTATCCATCTAGTTTGGTATTGGCAGTGGCTTCTCAGGATTTTGAGTAAAAGTCTTTGACATCACTTGCTGTGTAACCTTTTAAACTGGAGAGATCAGAGGTTAAATTTGGGACCTTCCGGCATATAAACAAAGACCACTGAGCTGTGATCTCCACTGTGCATGTGGGTTTTGTCTATAAAAATATATACACATGAAGTCTATGAAAGGTTAATGCTTGAGAAGACTTTGCAAATGCAGCCACAAACTTATTAAGAGGGCAAATTTTGAGTCATAAAAACAAATAGATTTTGGCTGCAGTTCTGAACTTAACTGCAGGTAAATCCCATTGAACTCAGTGTGGTATACCTCTGAGTAGACATGTGTGGGATTGATAATCAATAATTGGAAAAGTCTGAAAGAACAAAAAGGACAAATCCATCTCTCTTGCAGTTTTTATGAAGATTGCTTTACTCCGTCACCTGATTTTTTAATTTGCCCAGCAGAAAAACCTGACCCTGAGTCTCCAGTCTTCATGGGTCACCTCCAGGCAAGAGATGAGGGTGCAAATTATCTGGTTTTGGTGAGCTCAGCTCTGAGCAAGTGCAAGGGGTTGTGTGCAAATCTCTAGCAGTGCTAGGAGAGCAGCAGGTTGCCACAATTTGCAAAGTTTAATTGATTTATTGCTGCAATTGTAAAGACTGGGGGGGGGGCTCTGTCTATTTGCTTAGTGAGCACTTCTTCCTTTTCTTCCATTTGTTATGGTGCCAGGGCTCACCCTCCACTCTCTCCTGTATCCAACTTCTTACTAAAAACATATTTCTTATTCTGTCTCCATAAGCGAGAAGGAATAATACCAATATTTTACCTTGATTTGGGAATAGTCCCTTAGCTAAGATTTATTTCCAAACAGGAAAATGTGCTCTGTATGTGCATGTCTGTGTTTCAGTGGCTAGCCATGAGCAAATGTGGTTGAGACTTAATGGATAAGTGCCAGAGGATATCCCTAGGTCTTAGGGTTTGGCCCAGAGCGTGGCTCAATCCTGAACTGGCAACCTCATCCAGCAGGCCAAGTGACTGGCTGTTTACGAGCCTGACTCCACTCCTGGCTGCCTTTTAGGAAGAACAACTTGCTTAAGGTTAGGGGCTTTCACACAATAGCTGTGTCTGTGCTGAATAAATTGGGAGCTTGTTTTTAGGAAAACGAAAAGATGGTGCTCTGTCTTCTATTGATATTCTGTTCCAAAGCTCAGCAGAGACAACAGTGTGTATTTCCTGCAACTAATTAACTAACTTGAGTAATTTCTGTTGCTAACAATGCAGATACTTAGAGCCTCTTAGCATTATTACCTTTTCTAACCACTTGTACTGAACGTTATTGAAAACCTGCCATGAGAATATGTTTGTAAAAAGAACTTCTAGGGAAGACAACAAAACACTCCCGTTCCCTTTAAAAACCAGAGACAGAGGATAACCTTTCCATTATTCTTTGATCCAGTATGTACTAAAAATACATTAAAAGTTTTATTGTATTTTTATGTGTGTGTGTTCCACTCGTTTTAGTAACAGAAGAGCACATATCCTATAATCTGAACTTCTGGAGGAAAAAAAACCCACAGTGGCATATATGAGATATTTTCAGATAAGAAAACATGTATATTTGCACCATGAGTAGGCAAGAGCTTCAGCTTCTAGAGAAGAAAAAAAACAGGAAGCCTAAAGCAAGAATTATGATGGAGAAGATATTTACATGCTGTTGTATCTTCCCACTGGAAAAGACCACAGTAAAGTAGAGATTTGGGTACATGAAGCATTGCCTTCTGACATACAGATTTACACAGGAGTTGTGTTGTTCTCCAAATCGCTGTGTTCTACTATATTCTGCTGCTAAGGGAGATGCACTTGGTGGTTACTTGAGACAGGGTCAGGCCTTTTTTTTGGAAGGGGGGCAGGATGCTTCCTGTGGGATCTATGGAACATTGTTGCCTTTGAAGGGAATGCTTTGAGTTTAGGGCAGGAATTCAGGGGAGCAGATATGTGCTTCCTGCACAGATGCTAGGACACTAGTGGGCCCACATGGCTGTACTTGGAAATGGGTTCAGATGAGTTATTATGCTTCTTAGGTGTTTCTCCCTGTTCCAGTTATCTTAATAAATAACAGTTGAAGACCCATTTCTGTATCGCTGTTTCTCACACAGAAAAGCATGTATAAAACTATGTCCGGTGAGATATTTGTCTGGACTCATCTCTGACTTCTTTTTTGGTACGCAAGCCAGGTGTTCGGGCTTTTTTAAAAAACAAGAAATGTGCTTTCACTCTTTTGCTGCTTCTTTTTAAGTAATTGTTTTTAGAACTGTATTGCTCTCAGTTTTTATTGTGTTAAGATCAGATTTTATGGTTGCCTTGGAAGCACTTTTGGAGACCGTATCCAACCTAATGTTGTTGGATAGATGTAGGATTATCAGTCACTAAGATTATTACTGGAGTTCATTTTCCGAGGTGAGATGGGTAAGCGACTGACGAGGTCTTCTCGGTGGAGATGTCCTGTGTAGGAATTTCTTTCCCCAGCGATGCTCGCCTGAAACTTTGTTGTTTTGTTGCTGACAGGCAAAAAAGCATTTATTATCACAGGACTTTTGATTCTAAAGTAGTAATACTGTCTGCTGCTGCTGCCGCTATTCTGTTTTCAGCCAGTTTTATGTCCTGCAGTGGAATCCTGTGAGCCGCCTTGGGATGTGTTTTGAAAAAGGTGGACCACTGTTGATATAATCAAGGAATAGCCAGTTTTTAAGCGTTCTTTTGTTTTTGGTTATCATCTTCTTCATCATCTCATAACAACTGAAAGGGGTCACATTTCTGGCTTTTCTCATTATATCCCATCTCACTCAATATACTCCCCATTCCATATAGAGTTGGTACAACTTTAGTATGTCACAGGCTTAGTATTTTACATATATTACGCTGGCTTGCATAGATTAATGGGCCACGCTGTGTGTTGAGTCACCCGGGTGTAAGTGATTTGGGGGAGAAGATGCGGTGGGCTGAGATTTAATTTACCAAAAAAGCAATATTTTGCTAGCTAAAATTGGAAATCTTTTTATCTTGCAAGGTAAGTCAAGTCTGACCCTGAGTGAAATGAGATACTCAATGTGATATAGGATGAATCATGAGACTGAAAAAGAAACAAATAAGAGTGAAGCAAGGTGGAAAAAATGCACTTGAACTCATTGCTGGATTATTGAAAGGAGGGGAGGATGATCAAAAATTGTGTTCTTCTAGTAGTATAATAAGATAAGGCCCTTGCATTGCAGTCCTTTGAAAGTATTATAAAAATATCAGGGGTAGATGACAGCTGAAGCTGATTAGAGATTTTATAGGATACTAGCGTATTTACCCAACGTTGCCTGGGGTTTTTATTTTCCTCTTAAGAACTCACCAAACTGTCTTCTCCATTTCCTGTAACTGTGCTCCATATTTCCCAATCCAATCTATATTCAGAATTATTTACATACACAGCTTGGGTTCCTGAGGGAATACACTGTTCTCCTCCTCCTTGGTGCTAGGCTCCATCTTCCTAGCAACTGGCCTATTTCTGTACCTGTAAATTTCCCCCATATTCCCAATCCAATCTGTGTTCATAGCTGTTAATATACAGAGGTTGGATTCCTGCAGGAATACACTGTTCTCCTCCTTGCTGCTAGGCATTGTCTCCGTAGCAACCGGCCTATTTTGGTACCTATAACTTTTCCCCGTAGTCTCCAATCCAATTTGTGTTGTCTGGTGATGTTGATGTACTGGCTTTTTTTTTCTTCTTCTTTCTGTTGAATTTGTGCAATGGCTTTACGTTTCTCTCAAAGCATTTTTTGTTTTGACTTTCAACTTTAAGATTCATCACATACAGAACCCATACAAGTACAAGTACAAGTTTATTATTACGGCAAAAAGCCAGCAATACGGAACCCATACAATCTACTGTGTGAGGCGAGAATACCTTGTAACTATGGCCATTTCTGCACTACACTGTTATAGTGCTATTATTCCACTTTCAACATCCTGTGGAACTCTGGGGTTTGTAGTTTACTGAGTCCACTCTGGCTGAGAATTCTTAAATGCCCCTTCTTAAACTACAAATCTCAGGATTCCATAGGATGTTGGAAGTGGAATAATAGCACTATACACAGTGTAGCGTGGAAATAGGCTATGTTGTGTATGTCACTTTAATTTTTCTCACATATGCCTCCCAAAAGTTTTCTGGCATCCTTATTGATGTTAGGCCTCATCTCCATAGCAACCAGCATGAGGCCCAAGAGCTCTCAGCTGAGAATTCTAAACGCCCCTCCCTAAACTGTCAAACCCAGGATTCCATGGGATCTTTACTGCCAGCCAATCATATGAGGTCTTCTTGCCTCACACAGCCAATCATATGCTGACACAGACAAAGAAACGTGCAGACAAACATTGACTTTTATATAGTAGATTGAATTCATTTGACATCCCCCCCGCCCTTTTTCTTTTTGCCAAGCTGAAATTTTCCATGCTTTCATTGAATCTGCTACATGGTCGCCTGGATTAGGCCTCTGTATTCTTGTCACCTCTAAGAAACCAGCATTAAATGCTATCACAAAATCTATACAAGGACAACTATACTCTGCCACTCAAAATCGCCCCCTTTCTACTGAGCTCTGACGGCAGAAGTCAACTTTGCTGAGATAAAAGTCCCTGAGGCGGTAGGCTGCAGGAGGGAGACATGGATTGCCAGTCCCTTGATCTGGACACAACATTGCTTTCTGAACTTGCCGTGCAATGCCTGGTTAATGCATAGGCAGACCTGCCACCATTCTATATAGTTTGGATCTTGGGAGAAATAAAGTGCCATAGAATGTTTGCCTGAAATCCAGAGATTTCTTATACACATGCTAAGAAACCGAAAATGTTTTATTAATTCTTTTTTTAAAAAAAATCATATTTTATCTTAATTCCCTAGAAGTTAACTTTTAAACTTTTCATTACAACAGATATTTTAAATGCTAAAGGACTTTGTTTTTGTTTTATTTCAACAACTAACAAGGCTATTTCTTTTCAAATAGTTGTCCTACATGTTCATACCCTACATGTTCTAGAAAAGTCAGCATTCAGTATGTATTACAAAACCACTTCCACCAAAGCAAGAAAGCTGGTGTTCTGTGAGTGTCCTACTTCAGTGCCTCAGCTGCTGTCTTTCGCTGGGCATGTAGTCAGTACTGACATTCTTAGACATAGCATGAAGGTGTTCAGGTATCGTCTTATTTTCTGTTTCTTACTTTTTCTTTCATTTTTCCTGTAACTGGATAAAAAATAAAATTAAAAAAAAGGAAAAAAAAGAAATATTCTTCCTGTTGAGTGAAAATTAGAAAAGCTTATGCACGTTTTCATTTTTTGACCTTTTTTTTGGCAAGAATTTAGTTTGTGCAAAAAAAAACACAAACCCACATTGTAGTTGATAAAAAATGTAATGTTTTATGAAAAGAAAAACGCCACCAGTGTTCACATTTTTGCATATAATTTGTGCTTTCTGGAAAATGTCCCCCCCCCCTTTTTTTTTGTGCAGTCAAACTTTTCAGGAAAAAAAGAGTCCTGAAATGTGAAAGTGCAAAGAAAAGAAAGAAAGAGAAAAATCTTGCAAATGTTTTGAGATTTGTCAAGATGCCTTTACACATGAAGAAGAAGAAAGAAGGTCTGTGAATAGAAATAGAATAGAAAAGAAAATTCAAGACCCTTCACGGGTATGTTGCATTCTCAAGGATTTTCCCCACCTTGAAAGCATGGAGGCATTTCTTACTGAACTCAGGCTCCTTAATTAGAATCAGCTGCGTGTGTGCTAATAATGAATCAGAAACAATTTGGATTTTTTTTCATAAATCATGTGCAAATATCTTTTTATTATTTCAAGGTGTTAATTAGACAATTGGAAACCTTATGTCACGCTTGAAATTTTTCCTAAAACAATAACCATGGTTATTACCTTATTTCTGCAAATAGTTCTGACAGGAGGTGATAAAGAGAGTGGATTTTCTAATTAATTTCAAAACTCATTTTGGCTCGTCCAGAATTTGCTTTAATTAAAGAAAAGAAGATGTTCCGACAGTGGTTTGTTACTAATGAATAATGTAAGAAATGTGACCAAAAAGTCACCTTAGGCATTTTTTTTTTTAAGTTTCCCCTTGAGAGGAATTACAGAGTTCTGAGCATTCGTAATAGCTTTCCTGAGCCAAAGTGGGCTAGCATCGTTTTCACATTTGTTCAAATGAAAAAGAACAAGTTTTTGAAAGAATTTTTTTGTATAACTTTCAACCGAAGAACCCAAGAAGTTTTGCATGCAAGCAAGTCCTTGAAATAATTGTGACATCTTGCATATTCTGCTTCTTTGTCAGAGAAGAGACCCAAACTCTAGAAGGATGAGCAGAGGCAAAAGATAAGAAAGGATGACTGCTGTGCCTTTTAATGGTTGTGTAGATATAGAAGGGGTTTTTTTTGCCGTTTGACTTCTTTGCCTCCTTAAATAGCTTTTTTTGATGTTATTTACAAACAATAAAACAAGACAATAACATTCATACTGCCTCGACAAGGATATAGTGTATAAATCTCTACATACGTACATACATATACATATATACCTATTTTTGTATATTCCATTTCACAAATTGCGTACTACAGTCGTCCATGACTTCCCCCCGAGTAAGAAGTAATAATAAGCCCAATAGAAAAATGGAACAGCTTGCTAGGAAATACTAGGAACAGATCAAAGATCTTTTTGGAAAATGATATGGATTACACTCATTAGCAATCTTCTGGCCTGTCAGCTTTCTCTTTTGAATAGGAAAAGAAAGATAGAAATAGAATTTTTAATCAAGTTCTGATCTGTGGTAAGCTACAGTGGCCAACATTTTCTCTTCTGTGTTACTATTGTTTAAGATACTGACTTTTAAAATATGTCCCCGGGGATAATGCCGGATTGTTAAATTACTGTGAAAATTTATAATCAAAAGCAAAACATGGAATTAAGTGAAAATCATCAGCCTTCACATTCTCTTATTGCTGGTCATTATGTCTGATTTTCTGAATGAATCACATCATTATACAGCATAGAAGACAATACACAATGCATTCTCCAGGTGTGAATCTTTATATTGCTGAAATCATAATATCAGCACACAGGAGGAAATTTGCAAATGGTTTGCAGAAGTAGAAATACTTTTGGAGCAGGGGGAAGAGTCTTATGAATGAAGTTATTAATTTCTGAAAGGGAGTGCAGTAGGCTACTTAGAATGTGAACAAAACCATCCTACCTCACAACCCTTTACTGCTGGTCCAACTCATTCCTCTAATATGCAAGATTTATTTTCTGAGTTGCTATTCAAAAGGGAAAGTTGACAGGCAGGAAGATCGCTAATCTGTGTAATCCACATCATTTTCCAAAAAGATCTTTGATCTGTTCCTAGTATTTCCTAGGAAGCTGTTCCATTTATTTGCACAAACCTAGTGCTTTGAATGCCTACCTAAACACTGATTTATTCTTTCATTCATTTAATTGTAATGACAAAGGAACTGCTACTCATTGTAAAAGAAAGAGGTAGCATAGCCTCTTCTGATCAATAATATATCATTCCTTTGGTAAATTAGTTAACATTGATGTTTCAGAAAATCTAGATTAGGTTCAGAATACTTTTTTTAAAAAATCCCAGCCAATAAATCCATGAGACACAAGACAGCACTGAAGTTTTTATGCATCTGTAAGTGAGAAGACTTTCATGTCATCTATTTCATTCAATTCAGTTCCTGTGTTTATTTATATGCTTCTGTCTTGGCCACTCCAAAACTGTCCACGAAACCACCTGTACCTAACATTTGGTTCTTTTGTTACTTGGGTGGTGTGGAAGAACCACTCCTTCTGATGATGCTGGAAGAATGTTGAAATGAACACACTCCTTCTAGATAAACAGCTAACATGTGCAGTGGACAACAGATGCCAGCCCACTAGTGCCTGGAAATTCTGTGTTGTGTCTGAAAAGAAGCTACTTGCGGGCATGCAGCTGTCCCTTAGTAGGCTCACCAGATGATTAGTGACCCCAGTCACAGTATCCTTTCCCCTTCCAACTGTTGCATTTATGCATTTGATGCATGAGAGGAAGATCCAGAAAGTGTACAGGTGTTGTAGGAGGAGCCAAAAGGTGTTGTCCTGCTCCTTTTGTTCATCCATTGGAGATATATATATATATGTATGTATGTATGTATGTATGTATGTATGTTACCAAAAGAGGTGGGGGACATTGGGGTCCACCTGCAATGCCAGTGTCTCCTTAGAATTTGGGGGAATTATAGCTCAAAGGGGGCCTGCAGGAGAAGGGTAATAGCAGGATCTTTTCACCTATGTATACCGGTACTAACTTTAGAGAAACTCCAGTTAAAAGTGTTTTATTCAGATTGACAAATACACAAGAAATCACATACTCTTAAGAACCATACAAGGCTATCAGAAAGTGAGGCAAGAAAGGATGATTAGAGAGAGACTGAGTGGAAAGGATGATAGTTACCAGTTGAGTAGGAGGTACAGGGAAGATTTCCATAGGGTGAGACTAATGTAGAACATTCCATCCTTTTTCCTAGGATAGTTTCACTGTAGCAAAAGCCTCACTAACATCTTCCATATGTGTGGTAGAAACCTGGCAACATGTTGGAAGGCATCCCTTATATCATACATACGTATATTTTTTGGTTATGAACTGACTGGCTAACTGGCTAGTATTAGAAATTTCTAACTATCTTTGTTTTAGACTAATTTATTGTAAGCTGCACTATGAATTTTATTTTACAGGATAAGATACAAATGTTGTCAAGAAAGGAAAAAATATTGTCCACTTCTGTGATGACTAGTAGGGCTGGGAAAACATAAACAAATTTTGTGAAAATATATTTAATTTGTGATCTGTGAGACTATTAATGAAAGCACACATATAACTTTCAGTTTCTTCTAATTGGGAGGAAATTGAGAATTTCCCATTCTGCCCATCTCCCCTTTTAAAAAAAAATTAGATTCATATAACTGCACATGACTTGGGCACTTTAGCCAAGGGACAAGGTGTTATTTAAAATGTACATATTACGACCAATGCATTAAAAATGTGTACACTTAGAAGAAGTGCATAAGAAAATTCTCACAAATCATGTGGGAAATAATGAAAATCCTGTCAGAGTTGCCAGGTGTCTCATTTTGTATGGAATGTCTCATATTCAGGGGCTTGCTGCCTGGTCCTACACTGAATTTTTTAAATTGTTGAAACACCAGCCATAGCATTTGGTACACAGCACAATGGCCTCATCTACCAAACGTTGGGGATCTGCTTGCTGGGATTACAGCTGACATGGCGCTGCTCTTTTGCCGCCTCCTCAGTTGGTGGGCCTTCAGGGACCACTCTCTTTGCCACCTGTAGAGTTGAGAGCAGGAAAAATGGGCAGCAGTCAGGCTCAGATGGAACCCTCTCCGAGGCCATTTTAATGCTTTGAGGTCAGTCTTTAGTAAGCACAGATGATGTCTTCCCTTCCCAAAACTGGATCCAGTTGTGAACATAATAGAGTGACCCCAGAGCATTTTGTACACATAAAAACAGTGGAAGTCCATCTGTTGTGAGTGTGGCTGGTGCCTACGTTCAGCTCTGCGAGCAACTGAGAGAATAGCACATGAGACAGACCTGTGGAAGGCCCGCCTCAGATCTCAGGGAGCCTGGAACTGCCATGAGAGGTCCTTCTCTCACATATTTGAAATGGGCTTTATACAGTACTGCTTCATATGTACCAGCCAGTATTGCGCTGACTAGACAACAAAGAGGTTTGTCCTGTATTGATGTCTGAAAAGCTGAACATCCTAAACCTAGCGCAGAATGCTGGTGGGATTCTGAGAAATGCAATGAAAAAGAAATGGACAGCTTTCACGTCCCTAGAGAAAAGTGGAGCACATACGAAGCCACTGTTGTGATGAGGGCTAAATTAGTATTGCATGATTAACAGTGAGTGTCTGATCTCTCCCTCCCAGAGCTCCTAGAGCGGGTGGTAAGACATAGCACTTCCACAGGGTCCTTACATTATTGTTAGACACATACACACTTATTCAACGCCAGGATGATGGGCAATTTGCTAATATGGGAATATGAAAATATAATTTCTGGCAGTAAGAAACATTAAGAGAATACAATTATATGAGTAATGTATTGAAATAATTTGTTATTGCTAACTGCTATCAAGTTAGCTTCAAATTGATGGTAACACTGTGAATGAGAAAACTCCAAGATACCCTGGCCATTTCCACACTACACTGTTATAGTGCTATTATTCCACTTTCAACATCCTGTGGAATTGTGGAGCTTGTAGTTTACTGACACCAAAGATGCCCCTCCCTAAACTGCAAACCCCAGGATTCCGTAGTAGCATGTTGAAAGTGGAATAATAGCACTATAACAATGTACTGCGGAAATGGTCTCTATTATTAACAGCCCCGCTAAGGTGTTGTGAACTCAGGGCCATGGTTTCCTTTATCAAGTCTATCTACCTTTAAGATGGTCTTCCTGTTTTCCTACTGCCCTCACTTAATCAAGCGTTATTGTATTTTCCAATTAGTCATGTTCTCATTATCTTACGAAAGCATAACAGCCTCAGTTTGGTCAATATATTGCTAACAAATTGATATGGTAAGAAGATGTGCTTAGCTCCCTCGGTGCTTTCATTCTGGATTACAGTGGAGGCAATTTTACCCTAGCTTCTGCTGCTGCTGCTGCTCCTGCTGTTTTTACTGTCATTGTTGGTTTATTTATTTATTTATTTGATTTTTATCCCATTTTTCTCCCAGTATGGGAGTATTTGTAAGTTTGTATTGCACAGATAGTAGTCATTTCACTGTGATCCACCCTGTTTTAGTGCAGAATAAGGCAGGAAAAAAATCACTTGAATAAAGAAAAAGAAAGAGACAGAATAAGTAAATATTATATATAATAAACTGCAACAAAGCTAGAAACTACCTCTCCGTGAAAATGGTATAGTGAAATGTTTACCTAGGAGAAACAAACCATAATATGACATTTAACAATACAGTTAAAAGAGACAGCATGCTCCCAGCAGCCTCAGTAAAGAAGCAGAATAAGAGCTGCAGGATTTCATTTCATTAAATAAAATGTCAGCAAAAAGCACAAGCTCATGTCTGTTGTGCAATGTGATTCTCCCAGAACTATGCTGCATAGTGAACCGGTGGGTGTGAGTGGAATCTTTGACAATAAAACTAAGCGGTGAAGGGTCAGATGAAATGGGGAGACAATATAAGTAGGTTTAGAATAATAGCAGAAAAAAAGTAGTGTCCAGGGAAACATGCAAGAGCAATTCCATAATTGATTGCCATCATTTAATCTCTATTATAAATTACTAGACCGTGTTATGGAAAATAATGCCGACAGAAGAGCATGTCTAACAAAATATAATTGAGTTCATTACAAATTGGACTGCAGTGGTGACTGCAGTAAGTTATTAGAACCATTTGTCAATGTATCTTTTTAACTAATAGTTTACTCCTCTTTTCAAGCATCCAGGTTTTTGAGATATTACTTGCTGGTTCCATATGATCTGTAGCCCATTTTGAGTAAGATTTCTTAAACACAGAGATGGTAGGTTTACTTTAGCAAAAAGCCGCATTTCGTACATGCCAGAATGGGATTATTATATATGAGATGGAATGATTCTCTCCAGTATTATGAAGACTAGGTGAATTAACAGCATAAGAAACTAAATCTGTGGGGAATGGACAGCAATTAAAATTGCATTACCATTACCTTCACAGTCTGAGCCTCTTCCTCTTGCATAGCATCGACATTGAGACCAATAAGAGTATTAATATAGTTAGTGCAAACTTTATTACAGTTTATGTGTGAGCTTGATTTTCCCCTCTCTAGTGCACAATCTGATTTTTGAGGGGTGTAAAACTGCCTTGCTGGGAGTTAAGTGACCTCAGACAAGATTGCTCGTCAATACTGCACCCAAACTGAATGGAGTTGAGAGGAACTGCTAATTAAAGAGGCTCATCATTAATTTAAAACAATTGTTACAATCTCTTTTGAGTAGAGAAATCTCTGCTCCCTATCCTCATTTATTCAGTCACTCTATTATTTTTTTTTTAATTTTTAGCAGGAATTGCCTTTAATGTCAGGCTCAGTAGTGATGAGAACATTAAATCAACGTGTTTGCATTTTATTGTGCTTTTATATTTCACAGGATTTTTTGTGAACACCTAGAAAGCTTTGTTTATTTGACAGTATAGACAAGCAATAAATAAAAATGTGCCCTTTTTACATGCAAAGCCATATACTTCATGCAGGTTTTAATATATATTTCCTATATAATTGTTGTTTTCATTGTTTTGCTTTTCCCTTAAAGGCTTCCAGATGGTCAACAAGGATTTGTAACTGCCAGGCCCTTTAACAGCTCTTTCCAGAGTTTTAAGAATCATTTCATTCACTGTTGTGTTATGCCAGTCTCTTTGCTCACAGCTTCCCTCTACTCCCTTGATATGTTGACCTTAATTTGCAGCAAGGTCCAATGCATCAGAAACAAGTTTCACTCTGTTGCATGGAGCTTACTCCCAAGAAAATGCACAGGGTTCTAGCCTCGGCTTGCAATTTTAGTCACACTTAAATAGGGTTAAGTCCTATTGAACTTAGTGGACTCAGTAGTCATATTTAGGACTGAACTCTTATCGATCATGTGTGCCTGTTCTGCATAAAGTGAGTCTGTGCATTAGGGGGATCCCTTTGATTCTTTTATTATAAGTTATCTTTCTAGTGAAGATGTTGGCCTGCCATATGTTGCAGAATTGCAAGTCCCATCAGCTCAACCAAAAATAGTAGTGAGGGATGATGGGAGTTTCTGTTCAACAACATCTGGAGGTTCACATCTTCCCCATTCCTGCTCTAAACTATACGTTTTCAATTAATGGATTCTAGCTTTACTTAGATTTCATATATGGAATCCACCGTAACCACCTTGAGGAGAAAAGAAGCAAGAGAGAGAGAGAAGAGGAAAATCACTTTTAAAGCTTTGTAGGCTAAATTACATGAATATTTTTAAAAACATTACAGAGGAAGAAAAACTTTAATAGGTATAAAAAAGAAAAGTAATCAAATATCAAAAGTTAAAAACAGGTCCCATACTGCAGTTTGGGTGAAGGATATTCACTCGTCTGAGTAGATGGGGCTCTGTCTGTGCACACTAATAGTACTGGGCCTTCTGACACTATTGCTACTTAATTTTAAATCCTTTCTATTTGTGGTTCATTATATTTTCCTTTGGGAAGGTGTCCTATGGAAAGTCCAGGTGGCATCTATCCCTACCGATGAGCTCTTTTCCCCTACTTAATTCATAATTAATGCAGGTTTTTGTGTTGTTGGTTTTCTTGGGTTTTTTCTTCTTCTTTCAACTGCTCTAAAAATTTTCTGGGAAAGGTATAGGGTTTTTTTATTTTTTCCATGGAAGCTCAAAACAGACACACACACCACTCTGCTCTGTGTCAATCCCTTCAGCTGACTTAGCAAACTTATCCTGGTAAGCAGGATGTAATGGGTAGGAGGACAGGGCCTCACTGTGAACATCAGAGGCCTTGGAGAAGGATTGTGATATATGCATTACCAAAAAATTAAGGGAAAAGGTGCCAGGGGTTTGCATAAAAGCAACACTGCTAATGTAATGTATAGATGCAAGTTTGGAAACTACTATAACTTAAATGTAATCTCACCATAGTTCCTGTGTGCCTACGTAGTCCCCTGTTGAGGTCTCCTTTGTCTTTAAGTTTTATGAATTGCACCAGAGGAAGAGAATCATGGAATCACAGAGCTGGAAGAGACCACAAGGCCCCTGAGTCCAACCCCTTATCATGCAGGAATACACAATCAAAGCACTCCTATCAGATGGCCATCCAGCCTCTGCTTAGAAACCTCCAAAGATGGAGACTCTACCACACCCCGAGGCACCAGACTCCACTGTCAAATAGCTCTTACCATCAGGAAGTTCTTCCTAATATTTAGGTGGAAGCTCTTTTCCTGTAGTTTGAAGCCATTGTTCTGTGTCCTAGTCTCTGGAGCAGAATAAAACAAGTTTGCCCTGTCTTCCATATGACATCCCTTCAAATATTTAAACATGGCTATCATGTCACCCCTTAACCTTCTCTTCTCCAGGCTAAACATATTCAACTCCCTAAGCTACTTCTCGTAGGGCATGGTTTCCAGGCCTTCTGCCATTTTGGTTGCCTTCCTCTTCAGCTTCCATCACTGGTGGCTTCTGTGCCAATGGAGAGGTGAAGCCAGTCTGAGGTTTAGTCTAAATTTTAAAGGAGCTATAAAAGATGCTGAATCTATTTTGGAGATAGGGTTCAGTACCTTGCATAACCCCTTTAAAGTTCCAAATGGTACCTAAGACAAATTCACTGCTCCACTGATACAGACAGAATTTAGCAGCCACCGGTTTTCCTTGCAAGCTCACAGGGAAATGATGTTTCTGATTGTATTCCTTAGTACCTGTCATGAAGGATGAGTACGATCATTTTTTTTCTTCTGTCAACTGGGACTCCTCCCCATCATGTGCCCTCTTTCTGATTTTTCACCTGGAGTGTTTGGAAAGGAGAACAGAATGGTAGGGTGAGCTGCCTAATTTAATAAAATACTGGAACTTTTCTTTAGATTGCCTCATGCTGGGAGTGGCATTTCAAAATAATGACTAAACTCCCCTCCCACTTCAAATCTGCATACATTTGCAACAAAGAGAACACATGCTAGTGCATATTCTGTTACCAGCTCTGAAGCTGGTAACAGAAGCTGTGATAACAGCTCTGAAGCTCTGGTAACTGAAGCTCTGAAGACACTGTTATCGTGTACACAGGAAGAAGTTTAAAATAAAAGGGCAAGGGGGGAGGCTTCTGATTGAAATCGTGTTAAACTGACAGCACTGTGTGTGGAGACTGACACTGGGTCCACACAAAGACTTGCAGTTACACAGTGACACAAAAGCTAAAATAAAACATCATTTACTTGCAATTCATCATCACCTTTTTACCGCTTCTTTAGTTTCCTGATTTTCCCCTAACTGTTTTGCCATGGATGTCTCTCCCTTTTTCCTTGTTCAGTTGCACTAAACAAGTCCAGAGAATTTGATTATCTCACCTGTTAGTCACTCATTTAATTTCAAGTGCCACTGTGTCTGAGGACAGACCGCATCGAATGTAATGTGGTGGCAGTGTTCCCATTAACTCGATCAGCTACAGAACTGAACTCAGTGGGTTAATATAAGGCAGCCAAAAAGAGAGGAGAGAGGGAGAAAGACAACTAATGTCTCACTGAAGTGTGCTAACCCTTCCCCATTCCCCCTTCCCCTTCTAACATTAGAACACAGTCTAGCTGGAATTCAAACAGCTGAACAGGCAATTGGCTGAAAGGTTACCCTTCAGAACTTAGTTCCTTTTTATAACTTTTCCTCCCCTTTAATGAGGAAAGTTTAGATGCAGGGGATCTTTACTGGAAGGAAGAACTTTGCCAAGGCCCCCTATCAATGGCTTCATTACACTACACCAAACTGTGATCTGCTGCTACAAAGTGTGAATTTTCTTTCCTAGGCTGAAAAGAGAAATAGCTTTGGTTTCTTCTGCTCAGGGTGGAGCAGGGACACAGCTTGGAAATATTACATTTTTGGACCACAGTTCCAATCATGGCCAAGGGATGGGAGCATGCCAAAAAGTAATTTCAAAGCTTTGGATAGGGATATTTGGTTTGGAGCCTTGTAGTGGAGGATGGTTTTGTGCTGGGAGGGTGGATGGCCTTGAATTAGCATTGCTGTATAAAATATATAGCTGGAGTGGCAGTAAGCGCTTTAGTCTGTGAAAACAAATTGTTGACAAAAGGCAATTAAACACCCTGGCCGACTCTGCTGCGTTTCATAATACTAAATGATTACAAAGCAGACTGACAAAGAGAACTGGAATTGCTTTCTACACACGTGTGCATACACACACACTCCCTCCCTCATGCTTGCTTGCTAATGAGGCTGAAGTGTAAAATGTGGTCTAGGGGAAGGTGAGCAAGTAATTGTTGATAGATGTAATTTATTCTTCATGCAGAGCTGAATTAATATGAATGTCAAATGGGAAAAGTATTTGCCTCTCCAGATTGCAAAGAGAGAGGATAAGGGAGAGAGTGAGTGAGTGGTATTTTGTAGTTAAAAATAAGTAGTGAACAAAAGGGCACTGATTGCTCTCTGATCTGGCAAGTTAAGAAAGAATAGGAGCTTCAGGAAAGAACACAAGATAGCCAAATCAGGGAGCTTGGAAACCATTATAAAACTATGTCCCTCAGCTTCATAGAGATCCTTGCACTAAGAATTCAGTTCTGATCTCTGCCTTCCTAATTATATGGGTAGCCAATTCATTATCTGGTTCCTTTGTAAGGTTGCTTCTAACCTGATGAGCTGTTGATGAATTAAAATGACATAAAATGGTTCTGACAAGCCCAAGAAGGACACTAGAAGGAGTGTAGGAGGAGAGAAATACATATGGCCCTTGCCTTCCTCCTTCTTGTTTGCTACACTCCAGAGTGATAAAACCAGGGATATAATGCAAATGAGAGACAAGTAGAAGGTCCTTCTCTCTCTCTCTGTGAAACAAATACCACCTGCCATGTATATCTTGGCTGAGAAGCATATATGTGAGTTTCACAATCTGTACATGCGTCACAGTTTTAAATTGTTTTGATTGATTTTAATAGTAAATAAAATATATAAAATTTAATAATCAATCAATCTCAACTTAAAATTTGAATTCATTGTTAAGAATAAGTTGACTATTGATAAAACCCTCCACTAATCTAATAAAATGTACACAGCCAAAATCTGTAATCAACGACCTAAGGAGAATCTTGTTGGGTCAGGCCAAAGGCCTATCGCTTATCACACCAAGAATTCTGTTTCTGCAGGGACCAAACAGTTGTCTATGGGAAGCCACTAACTGGATCATGTGTGCAACTGCATATCAGTTGGTATGATACATATAGGTTTTTGGTACAATTTAGCTTTGACCTAAGAAAGACAGGCAGTCATAATAGCTGTATCAGTGCTTCTGCCGTGTGTATGTGTGTGTGCACTGGGTGTGGGTATGTATGAATTTCACCACTAGCTGCTGACTAGTTGGCGCTGTTACCACTAATTCTCCACATCTCTCTGGCTGTAACGTCCACCCCTTTTGCTGTCCTACATTTTCATGTCTACATATACATTTGGTTTACAACTCTTCTTCTACACTGAGTTTAACAGAGACCCTATGTGCAGTTTTAGCACTGTGACACCGAAATGTGGTGGCCCCCAGGGACCCTGTGGTGTGCTGCACCAACTGTCACAGAAGAGGGGCTGACAGCTTTTCCCTCCCCTTTTTTTGGCACTGTGCTATCAGGGCAACTTGCACGACATTACCCACTAAGCCTCAGTTCTGACAGGACCTGAGAGCAGGTCAGGGTGGGTGAAGTGTGGGTGCCATGCACAGGCAACCTTTGTGGTGACTTCTTGAACACAACAGAGATGTAAATATTCATTTCTTGCATGTGAAAAGAAATCAAATATTTTCTCACCACTAGGTGAGATAACAAGAATTCTTGAGAGGAGTTATTGTTGTTGTTGAGGTTAATATACTGACTCAGATAAAGGATTTTAATCTACACGTGGGACTATTTATAACTGATTTTAGCTAAACTATTACCACATGTGAATTTTAAGTATTTATTGTATTTATTGCATTGTGTTTTATGCCACTCTGTTTTATGCATTTCATATTTTATGTATTTTAAGCCAAAATCTGTTATTTCTTCTCATGCTGGTCTACGACCATAATAAAATTATTGAAATTATTGATTGATTGGTTGTTGTTGCATTTTGTAAGTTCTTGTGAAAATTTTGTTGGCACAAAAATCATTGTTACTTAAAAAGTATTCAGTTTTGCATACAATATAATGCCTTACACAATAATTTTTCTTTGCACATAAAACACAAAGTTTGGGGCACAAAACCTCAAGCCTCTCTGGTTGTACGATATTTTTTTTTCTATGAGATTTTCTCATTTTGAATATTCTTTGCACCCCTAGTTTGCAATGCCTTAAGTCTGTGGTCTTACTGCACAAGCTATTTGGCCTCCTGCTGGGTCTGGAAAGTCACAATAGCCACCACATTCCTGCAGCCACCACATCAGTAGACACCTGATGAGCACAGCTCACCAGAACCAGAAGCCGGTGCTTCTCTTTGAGGGCCTTCACAGCAAGGCATTGGGCCTGGCCATGGGTTCTCTCTGCTGGGTCAGAGGAAAGAACTTACTGCCTGCTCTGTGGTGGACTCAGACATATAAAAGAACATGCATTCACATCAACCCTATATTTCTCTTGAGGAAGCAGTCTATGAAAAGGACTTTTTTGCGGCCAGGTTGTACACTGGAAGCTGTAAACCTCCCCACCATTGGTCCATTTGGCCACTTGCTCAATACAGCTCTTTATATAGCTCTTTTCACTTAAAAATGTTCCTTAATATCTTGCCATCATTTATTTGTTATTTGTCTACCGCCTCTCAGTGCACCAGGGTCTCCAAAGTACAATGGGTAAAAACATTTAAAATATTAAATACATGAATAAAAATATTTAAGAAACATTAAAAAAAACTATCTTCTTTAAGAACAGATTTCAAACCATATAGAATTAAGCCAGGGCACCTATCCCTAATTTTAATACCCAAGGCCAGGAAAAGTAGGATAGTTTTCAGCCCAACAGAAATCGAGAAGGGAGGGAGCTGGCCTGACATCTCTTGGGAGGGAGCTCCACATTAGGGAAGCTCTATCACCTGTACTCTTCAGCTAGCCCCCGCCAGAGTGATGGGATGCCCAACAGGGCTTCTGCTGAGGATCTTAGGTTACAGGTGGGTTCGTGTTGGGGGAGGCAGTCTTTCAGATGTCTTGGCTGCAAGCTGTTTTCCATCTCTAAAGTGGATTTTTGTTGGATCCTGTTTCTTTCAGTGCACACTTTCTAGACCTTACGTCTTTTGCAAGGTGGGGTGGGGAGGGTGATGCAAACAAACCCATTTTCAGCCATTTTGATCTGTGAGACTTTTTTTTTTCTTAAATTATCTCTGGAAAAGCAATTGCCTTCTTGGGGAGAAGATGGCAGATTGCTGGTGATCTAAGAAGCCCTGTTGCCTTTAATTTATTACTAAGAGGAAAGTAGCAGGCTGGGCCCATCTTAGCACACTGAAAGTGACTTGGTAATAACAGGCTTAAAAGACCAGGGTAGTGCAGCCACTACTCTCTGTTGGTATAATTGGCACATTTGGCAACGCAGAAGAGAGTTTAAATTGATACACCTGCCTGCAGGTCTGAAAGCACTAGGAGTGGTGCTTGCAAATGGATCCTTTTGACACAGAAATTAGAGTCCTATTTTGAAAACGTACAAACAAAGGGCTTTTACATTATATTGTAAAATCAGAACAAAGTAGACTGCTAAGCTTGGGGGAGTTAGCATGTGGATTTGCTCCCTTCTGTTACCTAAACTAATAATACAGCATGCCCACCTTTTGTCAGATTGACCTGAAAAGGGGTATGTGTCAGACTTGTAACACACCTTCTCTCTAGCAGGGCAGAGGGGTAGCTTTGGGAAGCATATGTGGATGGTTATTTATGTGTAAGAGTGCTGGAAGGTCACAGAGCATGGTAAAGAGCCCCAAGTTCCTTGATTGCAATTCACAGGTAAGGGGTCTGAACACTTGTGTGTATGAAATCTGTTATTTTCAAGCTATACTGTTAGGCTGGTAACTAATTCAAAATGTTACAGTTCTCCTCAGAAAGAATGGATTTTAAAAAATGAATTTATACATATTATCAAGGAAACATAAGATACAGAGGCGAGTATGTAGTTGCAGCCTAGGAGTCTGTTCTCAGTGTAAAGGTAGGATAGAAATCTACCCACTTCTTCCTCCTCCTCTCTGTCAAAACTGCTGTGCAGATTAATGGTAATGACTGAAGAGATGTTACATACATACACACTGTAATCATTGGCATAAATTTGGGCAGTGCTTTTAATTTGAGATGGAGAGGAGGTAGATTTGCATCCTGTCCATATGCTGAGGGTTGTAATTTGGTAGGCTTCAATCTTGTATTCGCTTAACTAACACTAAACCATATGGACTGCAGTCAGACTTACATCTGAGTAGGCAAAGCTAGGATTTCATTGTTAGCGCCATTGTTTCTTACTGCCTTCTACCTTACCTAGCTTTATTGTCCTTCCCAGTGAGTCATGTCTTCGCATGATATCTCTTCAGTATGAGTGTCTCAGTTTAGTCATCTTGATTTCTAGGGAGAATTCAGGCTTGATTTACTCTAGGATTCATTTATTGGTCCATGGTATCTGTAGAATTTTTCTCCAGCACCACATTTCAAAGCAGTTGATTTTTTTTTCTATCAGATTTCTTCACTGTCCAGTTTTCTCAACCATACAAAGGAATGGGAAATACAATGGCGTGGACAATCCTAACTTCAGTATTCAGTAATATATCTTTATACTTCAGGATCTTGCCTAGTTACTTCATAACTGCTCTCCGAAGTCGTAGTCTTCTGATTTCTTCACTGCAGTCTCAATTCTGATTAATGACTGAGTTAGGGTATGGGAAATCTTTTAACTATTTCAGTGTCCTTATCATCTACTTTAAAGTTAAGTAAAATCATCTGTTGTCATTATTTTTTGTTTTCTTAATGTTCAGCTGTAAACGTGTATTTACACTTTCTTCCTCAGCTTTCTTAAGTAATCATTCCAAGTCTTTGCTGTTTTCTTTTAGTAGTATGGTGTCATCTGCATATCTTAAATTATTGATATTCTCTCCAGTTTTCATGCCTGCTTCCTCCAAGTCTAACACTGTGTCATTTATGATATGGTCATTGTACAGATAGGGTGATAAAATGGACCCTCGCCTGACCCCCCTTGCCAATTGGAAACTATTCAATTTTTCCATATTCTCTTCTGATGGTAGCCCCTTGGATTGAGTACAGTTGACACAAAAGAACAATCAAATGCTGTGGCACATCCATTGCTTTCAGAGAAATCCGTAGTTTTTAATGATCTATACAATCAAAGACTTTGCTATAATCTATAAAGCACAGGCTGATATTTTTTTTAATTTGTGCACTCCATTATCCAGAGTATGTTTGCAGTATGATTCCTAGAACCGCTTCCTTTCCTGAATCCAACTTGGACGTTTGGCTTTTCTTGCTCCATATATGGTAAATGTCTTTGTTGTAAAATTTTAAGAATAATTTTGCATGCATGAGAAATTAATGCAATAATCCTGTGGTCACTGGAATCCCTGGTACCTCCTTTCTTGGGGACTTGAATGTATATTGAATATTTCTAATCTGAGGGGTATTGTTTTGTTTGCAAAATTGTCAGTTGGTCTCCAGTTTCATTTCTTGATTCTAGGCTAAATTTCCCAACACTCTTTTATTCTGTTCTGTTATGCTTTTACATTTAAATTACCTGTAATTAACAAGAAGTCCTATTTTGGTGTGTGCTCAATTTCCTCCTGAACTCCAGCACAGAATCTTTCAGTTCCTTCTTCTTCTGCCTCTCTAATTGCAGCATAAACTTGTATTATGGTTATATTGATGGGTTTTCCCTGAAGTCTTATTGGTATGATTCGGTCAGACTTTGCGTTATATCCTTTGACTGCTTTTGCTATCTCTGTCCTCACTATTAATGCCACTCCATTGTTTCTTAGATTTTCATTTCCTGATTTAAACACTGTTTAATCATCTGACTCAAAGTGTTCCATTCCTGCCCACTTTAGGTTGCTCACCCCAAGAACTGCAATATTTATATTCTCTATTTCTTGTTTTACTGCCTAGCTTCCCCTGATTCTCATACTCCATGCTCTTATGTCTTATGTCACTTTGGACTTTCTTTTCACCTTTGAGCAGGTCAACAGCTGAATGAGCTTTTGGGTTAAATCTACTTGTGCCATTAGACATAGCACTACTTGCAGTTGTCCTTTGCTGTATTTCAGTAGCTAGTTAAGTGCCTTTCAACCTGGGAGCTTCATCTTCTGACACTGCCTCTTCTTTCATTTTAGGTTGTCTCATCATAGGGTTTTCATGGGGAAAAAAAACATTTAAAGGGGTTTTACCATGCCTCCATCTGTACAGAACTAACAAACATTAGCCATAGTGCCACTACCGTTGTTGCTGAGAGATCCTCTGCCAGTGTTACCCCAGTTTACCACAACTGCTGCCCAGTAGCTGCTGGGCACATTTAGTTGGGTTCCTCAGGAAAAGCCTGTCTGACATGGGAGACCCTGCCAGCAGAAGTTCTACCATCAGCATAGCCTTTTGCCTCCAAGAAGCACAGAATCCCACCATTACAAGATTAACAAATATACAATAACATCAGTGAGATAGATAGATAGATAGATAGATAGATAGATAGATAGATAGATAGATAGATATGGAGTAAAAGACTATTTAAAATTAATTAAAAGGCAATATAAAAAAATCAACAATAAAGCCAGTCACTGTCAATTTCTAAAAGTCTGATGGAATACAAATGTTGTGACTTGCTGACAGAAGGAGGGCAAAGAGGGAACAGTTAGCATCATTGACACTGTTGCCATTATAGTGTTTGAAAGTAACTATATTGTCTGTCTTTACTCTTTAAAAAAAATAAGTAATGAAAAATCCTACTTTTAATGTTACTATGCTGTCGTGGACTACTGAATACATTATTTCCAGCCAGGATGGATGTGCTGTCTAGTGATGATGGGATTTCTAGTGCAATCTATCTGGAGGGTTCCAGCATGGGGGAAGTTAACATAAATTTTGGTTATTTCTATATTTACACTGCTGCACAGTCTTAGGTATTCAGCATTTGTTTTGTTGGCACAGTTCCTATAAAATTTTACTGAGCTTTCCTCAGCAAGAGTCACTTGTGAAGGCTGGGCTTATTAACATCTTCTTTTCTTTCATTAAGACAAGAAACAAAATGTTGGGAACTAAACAATGATTTATTGTAAAAAAAAATACGTTGGATATAGCAGAAATGATCTAGGAAAAAAATTAGCCTAGAGATGTCTCTGAATGTTGCTGCTGAATGTAACCTTCTGGTGCCCCAGCCACAATCTGAGAAGCCTGTGTTAAGAGCTGTGAAGAAATAATTTAAAGTTAGTACAGAGATTATACAGTATGCCTTCTCTTGAGCAAAATTTGTACAGAGCCTTCTGCCTATTAGAAGTCACAGCAGTCACTGGCTTCCTCAAAATGATATTTTAATACGAGTGAATGTGGCAGAACGGCAGGCAGCCAAGACAATGACAAAGTTGTTTCAGGATCAAGGTAACGTGTGAAGTTGGAAGGAAGCATAGTGTTGCCAGATTCAGTAATGGGGTCTGTACTCAGAAAGAGGTTCCTTCAAGTAAATCTTTAATGGGATTACATTCAGTACTGGTACAGACAGGAAAAGAAAGCTTTTCACATCATAGCCATCCAGAACTGTTGGGAAGATGTAAGAGACTCATACTGGTGGCGTGAGACCGTCTTGATGATCTCTTGATGATCCCTTGGGGAATGGGGAGCAGAATGGATACCACTTTTCAGTCATTTGTGAGAAATCTTGGAGAACAAGTGAGGTGCCAGATGACTGGAAAAGGCCTTTCCTTCCAAAAGGGCAAAAAAACCCAATATCCAGGTAACTAAATCAGGACAGTCAACCAAGATGGCTGCTGAAGGGGAGGTTGGAAGCTCCCAGCCAGCTCTGGAACATCCTGGCCCTGATAGATGCCTTTGTCCTTTTACTGCGTCCATGCCTAAGAGCCAGTATAAGCATGTTGGTGGGACATTTTGTTCCATCAGCATTCTTTTGCGCATAGACCTAAATGCTGAGGTAAAGAAAATGGACAGATTTGTACATCCAGCAGCTGCTTTCGTCTAGCAGATATCTAGCAGATAATCAGAGTTGGCAGTAATTCAACTATGGGCACAGCTGAATGCTTATTTTGCCCCCTGCAAGTTCCAAAGCCAAACTTTGCAGAGATAATACAGGAGTGAGTGGAAAAGTAGCACTTGTAAGCAAAGATCAGAAGGCGCTTCTTCCATGCAAACATCTTCCTGTGTCTGGTGCCCAACTCTTGCAAACCAGATTCTGTGCTCTGATGATTGGAAACAACTAGACACAGGCCATGTCCATACCGGGCTTCTGTAATGGTGCAGAGCGACCTCTCACGGAGGTCTTCTACACCGTAGAGTGGACTGGCGTGGACTACTTTTCGTAGTTCCACACCAGAATCCACTCAGGAGCGGCCGGAACTAGCCGCGCTGCGTGTTTTTTAAAAACCTCTTTTTTGAGGTTTTTAAAAAGCACGGAGCGCGCAGCCCCGTGCCGCTCCATCGCCCGGCTCTAAAGTAGATCTGCAGGCGTGCGCAAGTGCGTGCCTGCAGATCTGCCGGGGGCGGGCTTCCGGCTGGCGAGCTTCTCCGGTTGGTGGAGAGCCTCCACCAACCGGAAGCTGCATCTGGGACGCCAGAGGAGTGTGGAGCAGCAAGCTCGCACTGCTCCGTGTGGTGACGGACTTACCCGGCTGCGGGTAAGCTCCGTTTTAGCGTGTTTTTGCCCGTTCCCCCCCCCCACATGTGAAAAGGGCCACAGTCGGGAACCATTTGCAGGGAGAATTCTTTAGAATTCTGAATTCCAATCAGTCCCGCATTTTTACAAGGGACCCCTGTTGTCTTACCGCCCATAGTTCTGCCCTTGGGAGTCTCTCTTCATGTATGGGAAGGGCAGGATGAAATTGGGCACTCTGACAAGTACCTGCTTCCCCATGTCATCTGTCCTACTTGATGGTTATGATGATGGTTTATTTGTTACCTGCCTCTCCTCAAGGCTCAGCACAGGGTACAACAGAGATTAAAACACAATTAAAACACATTATGATTAAAATACACTGAAAACATAAAACCATTCAAAATACAAATATATCATCATAAATATCATAATTAAAATACATCATAATTAAAAATAGACTGGGTAGGCCTACTTGAGAGATGACCAAAGATATGAGAGGTTACCAAAGTCCAGTGCTACTTAGCACTTTGGGCTCATTCTCACTACATAATTACAGCACTATGATCCCAGTCCAACTGCCATAGCTCCGTCCTGTGGAATCTTGGGATTTGTAATTTAGGGAGAGGTATTTAGAATTCTTACCCAGAGACCACTAGTACCTTACCAAACTACAAATCCCAGGATTCCATAGAATAAAGCCATGGCAGTTGAACTGGTATCATAGTGTTGTAATTATGTACTGTGAAAAAACCCTATGTGGTCACCAGGTGGAACATGCACAAAGTATTCTTGTTCACTATGTCAGCCAGTCAGATCCTTTTTTTAGGATTCTCCATTATGTCACAACTCTAATTTAGCATTTTATAGCTACCACACATGCTTTATTCTTGCTAACGATCCTTGGACACAGTGTCCTTAAATGGTTTTTCCCAGAACTTGGAAACATTATGCTTTCTGATTATAATTCCCAGAATCCCCAGTCAGCATTGAAGTGAAAGCTCCAAAAGTAACTTTTCCATGCGCTGGTTTTCCTTTTTTTTAAAAAAAAACAAAACCAACTTCTGCAGACATTGGGTTTTCTTTGTGTATGCTATTTTCGCTACAATCCTGTTTTCACTCACCTAGCTGCCTGCACTATTAGAGCAAGAGGTCTGCACTTCCTCTCCTCACGATCTTTTGAATCAGAACCACCAGCTTTTAATTCTAATTAAGATGGATGAAATTCAGGTTATTGCTAAACAAGTACACCTGTACTTGTTTGTTTGTTTTTTTAAAAAAATAAAACCCGTTGAGTCATTATGTACATACTCTGTCAGCAAAATGCAAAACCTTTTAAAGTTGATTAAAATGATAGAAAATTAAAATATAATTCAACTTAATTTTGTATAAAATGTGACTTGCCAAAAAAACTGAAGCAAATAGCAAAAAAAAAAGGGGGGGGAGAGGCAAAAACAAAATCCATCTCTGAGGAAAGGATGTGTAGTATTGATATTTTAGTATGCCTTTGGGTGAATTAGGTATTCCATATACTACTAGTCTGAATTATGGATGGTTTATAAGTGCAAAGCACAAGAATGTCAGCATTCAGAACAAAAGTTTACTGAATAGGCATGCTGCAGACAGCACATTATTTCTTTCTGTTACCTTTCAATTGCCTTCAGGTTAATTAAATCTCAAATACTCTTTTTTGCTGCTCTCCTAGAAAGTTAGTGTAACAGATGATGATGTTCTCCTGCCTCTATTATTATAATAAGAGAAACTCTGTGTGTGGGTTGCATAAACACCATTGCTCCTCTTTCTAGACATGTGGAAGGCTATTGCCACAGCCAGAAGCCCTTCCCCTCTGATTCACAAAGAACACCTAGGGCTTTTCCACCCTACACTGTCATAGTGCTATTATTCTACTTTCAACATCCTGTGGAATTCTGGGGTTTGTAGTTTACTGAGGCCAAAGAGCTCTCTGGCTGAGAATTCTAAAGGCCCCTCCCTAGACTGCAAACCCCAGGATTCCATAGAAGGATGAAAGTGGAATAATAGCGCTATAACAGCTTAGTGCAGAAAGGCCCCTAATGTCAGAAGTGGGTGAAAACAACCAACTTTCTGGCCCTTCAGACTGGATTATACCTGGGCCTAAAGCCATCTGTCAATCCTAAACTGAATGGATCCTTTGAATCAACAGGAATTTGCTAAGTTAATGCTAAGACTCGCTTGATTCAATAGGTCTATTTCTGTTGGATTTTGGCCACAGTAATAATCAGGCTATTACATTTCAAATGTATACCTGACAGTTATGTAAAGATAGTCTACTTCCAGGTAAGACTGCATAGGACTGTAGCCTCAGAACAATTGCGTGGGTCCAGACATAGTGATACTCAGAGTAGACACGTTAAAATAAATATACCATAAATATACTATGACTAACTTAAACCCTTTTGATTTCAGTGAGTCTTTGAAGTCTGGCTTCAACCCAGAACACGTAGAAGGAGTTATCATTTTAAGCTGGGAAGGAACAGAAGTTGTTGTTGTGTGCCTTCAAGTTGTTTCCAAGTTATGATGACCCTAGGGTGAACCTATCGCAGGGTTTTCTTGGGAAGATCTGTTCAGAGGGGGTTTGCCTCTGGGCCTGAGAGAGTGTGACTTGCCCAAGGTCATTAAATGGGCTTCCATGGTTGAGTAGAGATTCAAACCCTGGTCTCCAGAGGCATATTCCAACATTCAAACCACTACACCACACTGGCTCTCAATGAATAGAGGGAGGGACATTAATACACAGCTGAACAGTTGTTTGTATGTGTTATTGTCTTGCTTTTCAATGCTTTGAAACTTCATACATTTTGTGATTAAATAAATGCAAGGTGGAAGGGGTAAGAAAACACGTCAATTTCACTTTCTGCAATGTTCATAGTTTTGTTTTGTTTTTTTAAAGTTCAGTTTCTCTCCATTCCAAAAATGCAATTTGTGAATTTTGGCAAATACTTCAAAAATGAAATGAAAAAAAATCCTCTGTTTGCACTTGCCAAATTTAATAGTTACAACTATTCCTAGCATGGAGGGTAGGGATGTAAAAAATAGTCATCAGTTGTCCTGTTCTTGACAACAAAGAATATCTGACACATTGGAATATACTATCAAAAAACTGGCAGCCATTGT
The DNA here is from genome assembly GCA_030412105.1 of Cyclura pinguis. NCBI lineage: Eukaryota > Metazoa > Chordata > Lepidosauria > Squamata > Iguanidae > Cyclura > Cyclura pinguis. Next base: position 225,385,336 of record CM059599.1, on the reverse strand, counting down.
GAGATATTTTGTTGTTCCCAGCATCAGAGGAAAAGGTAAACGCTTTTTTCACTCTCAAGGTCTTCATAATTTGCACAAGAGAATTGAGCAAAACTAGTCTTTTCTCATTTTTTTTTAAGCAAAGCAGAAGCACAGAGAACACAGAAGGCAAGATTATTGGTCAAAATGATTCAAACAACCCATTCAATGCTTCTTCTTCCAAAAATTCCATACAAGAAGAAGGCAACAGTAGCAGCATGTCCCAGGCAATATTATTCTGTACAAAATTTGTGCCCAAATGTTCTATACTTGTGAAAAACTTTGGAAAATGCATAGAACCTCTGATGATCTTGCCCAGGAGGGAGAAAAATGTTTAAATAATGTTTAAATTCTTGCACACGAGATGACATAAATGAAGATTTACATGCCCGATGAAGAGAACAATGTTGTACTTGCCTGCCATATAGCTGTTATTCATGAGAAACCTGTTTGAGAGAGAGAATGAGAGAGAGGGATGAAAACCCTAATTCAGCATTAACATGGTTGATCACACAGAGATTTGAAAACACATTTTTAATAGCTAACCACTCAAAACACCAAGATTAGGGTGGATACATTTTTCAGTTTCAGTTTTTTCGCATATTAGTTGTTTTAAATTTCAAATTCTTTCCAACTTGACTGCAAAGGAATTTGCGCCCCTTGGAAAATACATATTAAAAATGAACTAAAACAAAAGCCTCACTTATTCCTAGTCAGGTGGCGTGTTCTTAGAACTTGTCTTACATTGTGCCAAACCTGTCATTTCCTCTCCCACTGTATTTTCCCTTCTGATAGCAATTTTCAAGCAGATGGTCTTGTGCAGTTATGTTACAAGAGCTTTTCTTATTGTTTAATTTAACTGGACATATGAGGGACTGGAGCAATGGAAGTTACACATGTATAACAGGAGTGGGTGACTTCCCTCAGACCTGTTTTGGAAAATATGCCAAAATATTGCTTAAAAAGCTGGAAGTAGCTCAGGTTATTTTACAAGGCTATCTTGCTTTCCATGGAAATTGAGCTGTGGTTTCCTTCCACCTTAGTCCCTTTCCTTTCCAGCCCTCCAGGCTCCCCCTGCCCTCACTTAGCTTCAGAAAGCTTTGGCAGATATGTCAGCAGCACTGAAGGGAAAGAAAAGTGGGTTTTTTCCCCCTCCCCTTCCTGTTTATTCTGTTATCCATTGCCATTTTCCCAAGAGCTCTCGTGCTTCCTCTTTCCATTTGGTCACCGGAGCATTGGTGGTGCTCCTATTGCTGTGACCCAGTAGGGCTTTTGAAAGGAAAGGAGAGAGAGGGCTTGGTGAGGTGAAAGGCTCAAGAGGATGTTGGATGTGGGGAAGCTAAAATGGAAGTTCTTCCATGGGTTAAATTTTAATCCAAGTTACAGAAAAGTGCGAGTCTCTTAATGCTCACCTCTTATTTGAGGTTAGCACTTATGAACTATTAAGGTTCCCTTATGGGGCTGAGCCTGGTGCTCTTTGGTGGTATTTGTAATACAAAGCATGTGCTTTGAACCCCACTCCTTTCTTACATCATCTCAAACTGCAGTATATGTATCACCACATATTGTGATACTTCAGCATAAGCAGATGCAATCACATTCCTTCCTTCCTGGATAGGTTTCAAATGCTGTGTCTAGCAATAAGCCAGTGGCATAAATTAAATACATGGCAATTCTCTTTTAATTTTTCCTGGAAACAAAATCTCAAAGTTCTCTGAGCACTGGAATGGAGACTCCAATATATGCTTGATGCACCTGAAACCTTGGGTCCATCCCTGCAGGTCGTTGAGGTTTGGCATTCAAAACCATTGAGAAATATGGTGAAGTGATGTTTCTGAGTAATGAGAAACACGTGGTACTTTTTCCTCGAGGGACCATAATGGCTTTCTGTTTCTGTATTTTGAGGAAGGGACACATCTGGGATCTCAGTACAAACTTCACGTTGAACTGAATTGCCACCTGTATCACTTTCAGCCTTTCATTTATGCTCTCACTTTTGGAGCTTTAAAGCACCTCCAAAACTATGTCTGATTTTCCCTAGTTAGCCAGATGACCAACACCACTTATATGCCCACTGACTTCTTGCTCAAAGGAGGAACACTGTGGAATACCTCAGTGGTCTCTTGCTCCCCAGCCTGACTTGGTATGTCTAGTTCATGATTGTTAAAATTTCTTCTATCTAGAATTTTCAAGACAAATCAGCTCCCATAGATGGATAAATAGGTAGGTAGGTAGGTAGGTAGGTAGGTAGGTAGGTGGGTAGGTAGGTAGGTAGGTAGATGGATGAATGGACAGTTAGTCAGTCAGTCAATCAGTCAGTCTGGAGTTCATATGAGGAAAACAGTTCTCTCCAAAAATAACCACTTAACAGAGGGGGTTATTGTTGTAGTAGTAGTATTAGTAGTTGTTGTCGTTGGGCATTAGTTCTAGGTTTGTGTTAAGAGGAGGTAGCAAGGGAATCTTCCCATTTCAGATAAACTGCTGGCTATAGCGTTAGGCAGGCAGAAAAGATCATGTGGAGGAACATCTATTTTTGAACTGCCCCCACTCAGTGTAATTCTCTGTGCCAGAAAATTTTCATCACCATCACAGAATGAGAACCATGATGATGATGATGATGATGATGATGATGATGATGATGATGATGATTTACCTATACATTGTCTCCGTAAGGCAGTCCGGTTTTCTGGGAATGTACAAATCAAAACGAACAGAAGAGAGTGCCTCTTGTTTTGCAGATGGCAGCTGCTATAAACACTGATAGATCAAACAAGGTATAAATTCCAGTTCACAAATGCTGAAATGTAATGGTTTCTGTCACTCCTTTTCACCCACTGGCTCCTCCTTAACCGCACATGGGAGGGATGAGGGAATCGGTGTTTTCTAATGGCTTCCCATAGGCTGCTCTTTCAACCTTTAAAGCAAGGGCTGAAAGCCTGTGGCCCTTCAGAAGTTGATTGATTCTAACTCTCGTCAGACACCAAAGACATGGTGTTACCCTAAAGTGCTGGCATTGTGGTCCACCCTTAATGCCAGCATCTCTTTAGAATTTGAGGAAATTATGGCTCAGAGGAGGCCTGTGAAGGGAAGGTAACAGCAGAATCTTTTCACCTATGTATGCAAGTACTAACTGCGGAAACGCTCCAATTCAAGGACAAACAATGTATTTTATTTCAAATGACAAGCACACACACAAGGAAACAGACACTGTCAAGAACTATACAGGGCTATCAGAAAATAAGGCATTAGAAGTTGGATAGAGAGAAATTAGGAATGAAAAAGGGTGGTAGTTACCAGTTCTGAAGAAAAGGGTCAAAGCAAGAGAGGCTCAGACAGTGCCTGAGGGTAGCACCGACTAACAGTAGTCTGGGTGACACGTATTACATTTGAAATGCTACAGTTTGATGGGATGAAAGTCAGTGCTTTTTCCTATCCTGTAGGGGTGTTCTGGCAAAACCTAAAGCTTTCTCATGGGACTGACCAAAGGGTTATAGGTAGGTGATTGCTGTGACACTGGACGGACAAAATTTATGGGAATTGTGATAAACTCATGAAGTTTGGACCAGTAGGGGTGTAGGAAGGATCTCTATAGGGTGAGATCAAAAGGGATTGTCTCTGATTGTCTTATCCTGGCCTGTTAGGAAATGCAAAGATCTGAGATCAGGGAAGAGATTAGCTTGAACCCCTTGATGCCAGGGTTTTCCAACTACTTCTCTTCGAACTTATGGTGTGACTATGTCTGGCAACATGCTCTTCCAGTCAGCTTGGCTTTGATCATGTATTTCCAGTGATAAACGTGTCCAAGTATGAAAACAAAAGACAAACCCCACAGGATGGGGGTGGTCAATGGCTCATGGTCAGGTAGATGGGAGTTGGAGTTTCACAATATCTGGAGGGCTGCAGGTTCCCCACCCATGTTCCAAAGGCTTTATGACTCTCTTTTTGCAAATGCTGCTTAAGTTATTACCTAAGGTGCTTTAACATAGGAATAGGATTGGGATACCCCTTAGGGACTAATAGGCTCAGCAAATTGGCCTGGACAGGAGAAGGATCCTTGCAGCCCTGGAATGCAAACTGCCAATAATCAGAGAATATTTTCAGGGTGTTTTGTGGTGTGTTTGTTCTGGAGAAATGAATGAAAGAAAACTGAGCCACCGTGCATCAAAATGGTAGCAACACTGGAGAGAGGAAAAGAACCATAAGATTGGAGATTCGTGAGAAAAGAGACAGGAATGAGAGCCAGCATAAAGGGAAAGGAACCTCCTATGGTCCCCTTAGGATATGAGGAGTAGTGAGGGAATCAATGCAAGTCCAGTAGGCTGGCCTGTTGCATCAGTATCCTAAGGATGGAACTATATGGTATGGGGGCCAGATCTGAAAGACAATGGACCTTTCTGCACTACACTGTTACAGTGCTATTATTCAATGTTCAACATCCTGTGGAATTCTGGGGTTTGTAGTTTACTGTGGCCACAGAGCTCTCTGGCTGTGAATTCTAAATGCCCCTCTCCAAACAGCAAACCCCAGGATTCCACAAGATGTTGAAAGAGGAATAATAGCGCTATAACAGTATAGTGCGGAAAGGCCCCATGTTGTAGAAGTTGAGGTCATTACCTGTAACTACTTACCAAGGAAGGAGGGATAACAATGATTTAAGGAAGTCACAGTTCAAATCCTATAAGGAGCAAGAACAAAATTACTTTATTGGTATATTTAATAACAGTTTCTAGTTAATTTCAAATATTACTTTTTAAGTAGTTTACTTAATTTTTAATTATTTTAGGAGGCATTCTGACAGGTATTTTGCAAATTCAAGTTTTCAGGCCTTTCAAACAAAATCTTGCCCCAAAGATACTGAAACCTGGAAATGCCCATATGTGGGAAGATAGACATTTCAGGAAAGAGGTCATAACCAGGTGTTTGAATCTTCTGACTATGATTCTGGAATTCATATTTTGGGACTCGAGATACAGAACAATTGACCTAGTTGATCTAATTATTTTACTTTATCTGTTACCTAGATTCATATCCTACTTTTCTTTCAGTGAGTGCAAGGCAACATATGTAGCTTTCTTCCCTACTTTATCCTCACAACAACTCTGTGAGGCAGAAGAGAGTGAAAAAGAGTGACTGGCCCAAGGTCACTCAATGGTTTTCATGTCTTGTGTTTAATCTGTGTCTTCCAACCCCTTCACTGACTTTCTGAGAGTGGAATGGTACATTTCTGTACTGCTTCCACTAACCAGCATCAGTTTCTGGACTTTTTCCATGCCTGCTGCTTCAACTCCTTTTAAGAAAGGAGTGATAAGAATTGAATCGGGTATGTTCTGTATGAAAGGCGTGTCCGCTGCCATTGAGCTGTCTGTGGCCTATGGACACATCCACCTTCCTCACATGACATATTTTTCTCAGGAAGCAATGCTGTGAGGACAGCAAATACACTGGGTGCAGCAAAGTATGAAATGGGTCTGATAGGAGGATGGTAGACGACTTTGAGCCATATGGCTGAAATGAGTAAAATGTTGACAGTGGAGAGGGGGAGGAAGGGAGAGAAGGACTGGAGCCAGTGCTGTCGAAGGGAGCCCTGCAGCATTTCTCTCAGCTTCCTCTAGCTTTGATGCTGGGGTGAGCATGGCTGGTTCTCATGAAAGATGTGCAGCTGGCATGACTAGTGTCCCTGACCACTTGGTCTCTCCACTTTAATTTATGGAGCACTTTGAAATCCGTCAACCTGAAAGCTGCTTTATAAACGTAACAAGGTGCAATGATTGACAACTTAAAATGTCAGGTGGCATAACCCATTAAACTTTCCTGTAAAATAGTACTTCACAGTCTGTGCTTGAAGATGTGGAGAGGGCCCCGTGGAGCATGTAATTTATTAGTATTGACCATAATGACCAGGATCCGGGAATTAGTTGTATTTCGGAGCATCATACGCAGCTTACAGGCATAAACAGCCAGAACACTGAGTCCATTGAATTAAATAAGAGCTTCTCATTCAACTAAGTAGAAAGCTGGTAAATCCTATATTGAGTAAATTCAAATTCAAGCACCACAGTGGCCTACTTGAGCTGATGCTTGTAAGGCAGTTTTACAGCACAGTGGCATCTGGTGGCTGGCATATCAGACCAACAGTCAATCTTCCCAAGTTTTAGTGTGAACTTTAAAAGAGCTGTCCAAGGAACTTAACCTGTTTAGGGAATAAGGTACAGTACCTTTGGATATCTGCTTTAAAGTTTGGACTAAAACTCAGAGTAGTCTCACCACGCCACTGATGTGGAAGTCCACAGTTTTCCTTGCTAATATTAATATGGACCTCCATGCCTGTCTGACCGTTTGTGATTTCAGACTGGCCAGTTAGACACCAAATTTTCTTGCTCTTTATTGGGAACTGCAAGGAGGCTCAATATCTGTGCTGCATGGTGGATTGTTAACAGGCTTAGATAGATAAAGAGGAGGAAAGAGATACTTTTTTTAAAAAAAAAGTGTGTATTTGCATAAAATTTACATGTGTTAATTTAAATATAATGATGCAGATTTAAAAATAGATGCTTTAATTTCCTATAATTTAAATAGAAATACAATATTGCAACAAAGTTCTGTGGAAGAGATGATGGAGTGCCTGCTCAGTCTCAGCTGCCTAGTTGCTAAGTGCTGATGGTCAGTTTCAAGGGCCCTGTTCTCCTTTCTTATAGTAGTCTTTAAAATGGACTTGGGATGTAATAAAGGATACCTTCACAAACAGGACCATGAAATGAGACATATGGCTGCCCTACCTATATGTGGTATTGATAGTTCAGGAGAACCAACTACTAGTCCTCAATGAACCCAATGAAAAAGAGAAAAACCAGCTATTAAAAAAAAAGTCCATTTTTATATCCTTTTTCACTGGTTTCTACTGGATATTCTAATTTCTTTTGGTGTTTGCTTCCCATTAAGCTATGAAATTCTGTGAGTGCCTTTGGGCCAGTGATTCTGTAAACCTGACATACCTCAGAGGGTTTTTTGTGAAGACAAAATGGGATGAAGGCGAGCCATGTCCATTAACTTGGTTCATTGTAGGAAGGTCGGAATATACACCACCTATCAAATAAGACCTCAATCCAATTGTTAGTCCCAACCGAATCAATAGAACTGATGTAAACATTGACTTACCAAGTTCTCATTGATTCAGTTGACCTACTCTAGTTGGCACTAACAATTGGATTTATGCCTAAATAAATAAATCAAATTGCTAGTCCCAACTAGTGTAGGCTCATTGAATCAATGGGAGTTACATATGTATTCATTTTGCAGCACTTGATTCAATGGATCTACAAGAATTGGGATTTATAATTGAACTGAGCCTTATATGTTCCTATGGGTGGGAGCCCAGTAACTTGAAGAACTATAGTGGATGAATGTAGTAGAACTTTGCAAAGCCTTTTCAGCAAACCACTGAATATGTTTCCCTGTGAAAGAATAAGCTGGTGTGCCAAATGGCCTCATAGGATGGTTTCTGAGACCAGACTTGGAAAATGTGGTACTAGAAACTGATGTATTCTCACTTGAGGCCAAGGGAACATGCATGTCTAGAAATGTGAAGAAGTGTAATAGTATCAGTGGCTGGTGGCTATAATAATACACATAAAAAGCAGCAGGGCTCTGCCCACAAGATCCTGGGTGAACATTTAGAGATGATCATCACCTTCAAGGTTGTCTTGTACATTTTTTTCCACAAGTACTGAGTTTATGGCTGTGAACCAGAAAAGCAATACTGATTTCCTTAAGACGTTAAGAGCAGTAATACAGTTTTCTGTCTGCCTAAGGATGATAATAATAGCTGGATAGTTGCAGAAGTGCCTGGTCAGACCAAAACATGGTGGCCTCATTCTACACGTCTTGACTGAACCACTACAGAATGCAGTCCACTGCTTCTCCAAGTGCACACATGCAAAGTCCACCATCAAGGATATAACCTGGAAAAGTTACTGGGAATAGTAATCCCAAAGGAAAAAAGGAAAATTTCCAATGCCTGGTCAGGCAGAAGTTGAGACCTCTCTCTCTACCACTTACTATAAATATTCTTGTTTTATATGTAGGGAATTGTTGTGTATAGAGAAGCAATGGATCATATAAGCAACCCCAACTTGGTATTTTAATTTGTACACTTCAGACATGCATTTATTTTCTCATTTGCTGCTTATGAGAGAACTAGGGGCAGCATAATAATCATTTTCCCTTCATTGTTTGGCCAGAATCTTGGTTACCTCCATATTTATTTGATCACATTCCAGGTACCTAAACGACATTACATTTTAGAATCTAAGGAACCTCATCAGAGAGCAAACATTAGCTGTGTGATGAGGGAAACTTAATGTGGAAACAAAAAAAAAATCCTTTTGAAATTGTTGAGATATCAATCTTGATCTACATAGGTGAAGGTTCTGGTACATTACCCTTGCTGCCTTGAGGCTTAAGGTGGGAGGAAGACAGAAGTATGCGGGAGGGCAAGAATTCAGGCTTTTCTTCAGGAAACATTGTGATAGCCTTAGAGAGAACCTGGGGTGAGTAGCCCCCATTCTCTGAGCAGCTCTAAGAAATAATGAAGGCTTCCTATTGCTCCCTTCCCTGCTGTGTTCGGCATGTGGTAAGAGCAGGGATAAAGCTGGCTGGGAATTATGCAGATTAGGCAAGCTAATTTAGCACACCCAAATTGTGTAATTAGCTCTTTTAATTTGCATATTATGTAAATTACACTGGCTTGGTTGGGGAAGATGGGGAATAAGACAGAGGCATCCTTAAACTCAATCTGGTCATTTATATAACATTTTATAATCTGGAGCATAACCAGTGAAGGTGAATCTGACCCTGATGCTGGTGGAGACTCTTGATACCACTCACTATATGATTCTGTCCTGAGTCACTTAGCTACAATTTTGAAATGTTTCCAGCCCTTTCTCTGAAGGCATGTTTCAGAGGCTGGTTTTGGTGCTGGCAGGCTCTTGTTCCACCATCCCTGTATGTTTTCATCTTGTCTCTCATCTCCTGGAAAGTTACCAGAGGGGAGAGTCTTAGGCAAGCATACTGTTATCCTTGAAAAAGTCAGTTGATTTAAAAAAAAAAAAAACAGCTCCCAAAATGTCCCAGCTGTCATGGCCATGGCTGGGCATTCTTGGAGCTGTACTTTAAGAAAAAATAAATACTCCTGAGATACCAGGCTATATTTATCCTTTACATCTCATCCAGGATTGGTGTGATTCCAAAAAAATGCTTGAAGATGTTATGGAGATGAAAATAAATAAGTTTAAGCCTGCCAAGACAGCAATATTGTGGTGGGAAGGTTCAGTATACTTGTGTGGAAGTGAGTTGCCCATTCTTTAATGGATATCATTCAATTTACAAATAGCATAGATGCAGCTTGGGGGATGTTCTTAAATCCAGATTTATACCTGAAAGCTCATGTTTCCATTGTATGCTTTTATTACATCCCTTCCCCTTCAAATGTTTAAGCAAAAGAAAAAAAAGAGCAGACCTGGTATGGAAATATCCCCTAGTCACCGAGGAGAATGGGTGTGTCTGGCACAACAACTTCCGATTATTCCACAGGGGGAAAAAATTATGGGTTCAGCAAATACATTCTGTGTCAGTATCACCAATCTGTCAATCCGCATCCTACTGAAGTTAGTAGGACTAGTTTCCCACTTTAACAGATAGGGATTGCCTTGTGTGACAGTAGGATGGTGTTGATGGTGTTGAAGAGGAAAAGGAAGAGGAGAAGGAAGGTCTCAGGACAGATCACAAACAGTTTAGGAAGGTGCTCATAAGAACACAAGAAGAAAAACCTTGCTATATCAAAGCAAGAGTGCATCTAATCTAGCATCTACCAAGCAACCAAATCGTTCTAGAAAATATATAAGCAAAGTATGAAGGCAATAGACCTTTTCATGGTTGTTATTTCCAGGTAAATGGCATTCAGTCACATGTTGCTTCTGGTTGCAGAGGTTCTATGTAGCTGTAACCATTACAGCTAGCAGCCATTGAGAGACATGTCCTCCATAAATTTGTTTAATCTTCTTGGTGGGGGGTGGGGGGAGCAAAAATCTCATTTCACATTAGCCAACAAATACAGACATGAGAAGAGAGAACATTAAGGAAAAAAGTTGCCACTATATTATATACGAGAGTGGGGATGGGCAAATTTGATGGATATTGGGCAGTGTTCTGCTCCTGGACCTTTCAAGGGCTGCAAAAGTGGCAAGCAACATACAAATAAATAAATAAATAAATGGAACATTAGAAAGTAAACTGGGGCAAAGTCCACATCCAGTTCTAAACCTGTTTTTAAGGGGGTTTTTAAATGTTAAATTATGCAGGTAGGATCTGTGACCTTTTTAAAATGCAAATCGTAAGAAGAGTAATTCACCTTCCTTCTGACACCTCCATCTCACATTTCTTAGAATATGGAGGCCTGGGATCACATTCTGGTTACCCATATCTCACCATTAGAATCAGAGGCCGTGATCCATGTCCCACCACCCAAGAGGCATGGGGCAGGGCTTTCTCTATAGTAGCACCTCTGTTGTGGAACTCCCCACTCCCAAGGACAGTCAGGCTGGCTTTACTCCTTTTGGACATACAGGAGACCACCAAAAATTCCATGCCACCTCTTGTCTCTAAATCTGGTTTCAAAACTGGTTTTTAAAATGGTTTTTGAAAGAATGTTGGTATTTAAAACTGGTTCTTAACCTGCACCATTTTCACACTGCACTGTTATAATGCTATTATTCCACTTTCAACATCCTATGGAATCCTGGGGTTTGCAGTTTAGGGAGGGGCCTTTAGGATTCTCAGCCAGAGACCTCTTTGGCCTCAGTAAACTACAAACCTCAGAATTCCACAGGGTGTTAAAAGTAGAATAATAGCATAATAGCACTATAACAGTGTAGTGCGGAAATGGCCCTGGTTATAAACAATTTTTGTGTGTGTCTATTTCTGCGAGAATCCTGGTGCGTAGAAAGGCAATTAAAAGAGAAATACCTTTAATGTAAATACCTGTATGCTGACTAAATTTAGATTCTGCACAGCAATCCAGAGTCAGAAAATAAAATAGACAAGGCATGTTCACATTAACAATTCAGTTACTCAATTGCATTTCGAGGTTATAATTCAACTTAACTTCCCTTATTCTCTAACATATTCTTCACTGCTTTATTCCTTCCATTGAGTAGTTTTTGTTACTACAGCTTCTTGAGACAGGATAGTTATTAGCTATACTGGTGGAAGATGATGGAAACAGCAGTCCTCCCACACATCTGGGCAACACAAGTTTGGGAAAGACTGAATTAGGATGCTGACATGGCCTCTGGAGGATGTTGAATTCCCATCAGCCTTTCTTTGGCTGTACAGTCACTAGGGGAGAATGCTGGGAGTTACAGTCCAACATCACCTGAAGGATTACACTTTGTGAATCCCAACTTTTTAAAAAATACTTTTTGTTTACATTCAGAACCATTCTTACTTACGTACAGTAATGTTCTGGTATAACAAAAGCAGGACAATAAAAACAGAAACAGAGGAAAATGTGCAAATAGAAGTCCATTTGTAAATTTCACCTATACGTGTTGCAAGCATTGTTAGATCTTCTATCCATTGGATCATGAGTGGAGGAGAATTATCTTTCCAGTAATGAAATATCAATCTTTTAGCAGTCAAAAGGGCATAAAAATCCACTCCCACTTGGCATTTGTTAATTTCCAAAACATAAATAAATAATTCAAAGGAACATGCACATCTCTGAATACCAAGCAATTTTCCAATACCAAATTTACTCATGTAATTACTTCCTCCCAAAATGTAGCTGCTATGGGACAACTCCAAACTCTATGCATTAAAGAAGCATTAGCAATATTACATCTCCAACAGTTTGCTGATTTAGAAAGGCCTTTCTTGAATAGACATTGTGGCAACCAATATACCCCAAAAAGCAATTTCTGCTGACTTAGTGCTCTGACTTAAGGTAAAACATTTTTCTAATCTTCCCATATGAAGTCACCCCATTGTAAAACATAAGAACATGACTTTATAGTGCATTCCTAGGAATGTATATCTGGAAATAAATTCTATTATATTTGGTAGGGCTTATTTACAGGTGACTGAACACAGAATTCCAGCCTTATTCTAGTATTACCAGGTAATAACCTTACCACCAACAGCGTGGACTGCTTCTCAGATATATTAGAATACTGTGGCACCAAATGACACTTTTTCACCCTTTGATTGCATCAAGAATATTTCCTGGAATTATGCCCTTTGAAAGTATTCAGTGAAAATAAAGGCAAACACAGTGTGTTCCTAATGCCATGTCACTATGCTGGAGATACATAACAAAGTCTACTGATGTACTGCTGAGATAAGGCCTGCCATTCCCCAATGGAGCTGCCACTCAGATGCCACTGTCTAGTATTTGGTTGCATTAATGGCTCCCTCTGTCACAGTGGTTTAGCAAGACACTCCAGTCTGGCTGAACAGTGTTCATGCTTTGTTTTTCTGTGGCTGAGAATGCACTTCCTTTTCCTCTCCAAAAAGCCTGCTTCTTTTTTCATTGATTTCCATTAAAGTAAGGAAAGTGATGATCCAGAAACAGCTCATGAATTGCATTAGCCAGTTTAATTAGAGTGAACAGAAAATTTCTCCCCAGACTGAATAGTCAGCATTCAGCCTCCGATGCAACTTTATATCAGGTTGGCAGTGGACTGCCATTACTGCCAGTGCCAATTATTACACGTATCAACTCTGTTTAGACGCCTTCCATTCCCCTTTGTGTTCTGTGTCAGGAAGAGCCATACAGAGCATCTTGGGCAATCTCTTAACAGGAGAGAGATGCACCCCATTTGGTTTCACAAGCCGTTTTCTTCAATATTTTTATTAATGAGGTAAGGACTGCTGGTTGCACATGTTGGTCAGATTTTATGATGAAAGTCATTCATTTTTTCCTTTGCTACCTTTCTGTTCCTCGTCAGAAACTAATCCTGAATGGAAGGGTGGATTGATGTTCTAGAGTAACAGATGAAATTGTTACCCCAAAAGGTAGGTGCCACAAGGGCCACCCCGTGATGCCAGTACCTCTATGTAATAGTTGGGAATGAATTAGCTCAAAGAAAAGGCTGGCAAGAAGAAGGTAACTTAACGAGACCTTGCTACCAGTGTTTATGGGCACACGCAGAAAAAGAACCAACCAAAGATTCAAAAGCAAGCTAAAAGATGTGTTTTATTGAGGGGAATTCACTCATACGTGCACACAAGATACATACAGTCACACATTCACAGAAGAGCTGACTGAAGGATAAAGGGAGGGGAAAAATATGTATAGAGAGGCTGAGGGTTTTGAGGGGATTTGTAATTACCAGTCCAGAAGATTATGAAGAAGCTGAAATGTGACTTAGACTACTGTCTAAGGGCAGACAGATCAGGATTCAGAGCTACATAGTGGAGTCCAGCATTTCATCTGACTGCAACTGACTTCTCAGAACCAAGGGTTTATATACTCTGTTTCCCTCCTTGAAGGGGTATGAGTTGATTGCTCTCCCAGCCTAGTGGACAATAGGAGTTGCAACACAGACAGTGGGGTCTGGAATGGACTGATTGGTTTCAATGTCTTGTTTGAGTCGGGGTCTCTGGACTAGCCGCAGTAGGATATGCACAAGTAGGGGTCCTGGCCTCTGCATCCAAGCAACTTATGTTTTTTGCGTTTGGCATTGATAGGATTAGCTCAGAGCCATTAAGTCAGGCCTTCTTGGCTAATTTCAGTGAACTTTTGACCTGGCCGTACTGGGGTTACCTTTTGGCCTGTTTTTCAGCAAGGGTCTCCTCATCCACATGGCTCCCAGTCAGTGTATATAATTTATATTTTATGCCAACACATCAGCCAATTAATATATTTTGTCAATCAGACCATATCAAAATGTGGGGGTGTATGGCCTTGTAACAAAATGTAGTAGCATAAAGAGGCAAGTCATGCATTCCAGAACCAACAATCAATAAGCAGTTTTGTTGTCTGACTACCAAAGCCATTCCAGGTTGGAAAATAGTAAGGAGGCTTAAGAGCAAAACATGACTTCGGATCAGTGATATGATGCAACTATATTTAAATATTTCTCATCAGTATTTAGAGAAAAGAAAACTTCCTCAGTAATATTTAGAGAAAACATTAATTTTCTTAACTTTAATTGAAATTGTAAATAAAAGCATAAGAGATGAAGATAAGATTAAGAGAATTAAAGAAAGTGAATATAAGATGCGAGCATTTATCAACGACTTGTTAATATCATTGGAAGATCCCTTGGAAAGTGTTGACTCTTTGAAGCAAATATTAATGGACTTTGGGGCTATTTCTGGCCTCAAAATCATTGAAGATAAAAGGAGCGTAATAACAAAAAATAAGAGGAAGGAAGAAGAGGTAGAATTACAGATGAGATTGCAATTTACTATAAACAAAAAGGTTAAATATTTGGGAACTGTATTAACAAAGAATAACTCTGATTTATACAAAAATAATTGAAAAAATTGGACAGAAGTCATGACAAATTAGAAAACATTCTGAAATTATCCATTCTTGGAAGAATTTCTGTTATTAAGATGTCTATTCTCCCTCATTTGCCTTCCCCCCCCCAAACAATTCCAGTTATAATTAATGAAACAGTATTGAAGAAATGGCAGAAAGATGTTCAAGATTTCATATGGGATGGGAAGAAGCCAAGAGTTAAAATGAGAGTTCTTCAACAGTCAAAGGAAAGAGACGGTCTAGGGCTTCCAAACTTTAAATTGTATTATCACATGAGTAATTTGGAATGAATGAATGATTGGACTAATTTAAGGAAGAAAAGATTACTCCACTTGAAGGAAAAGACTTAAGATTTGGCTAGCATGCATACCTTTGTTTCGATAAAGAAATAATCGATAAAGACTTCAATATTCATTACATAAGAAAATCTCAATTAAAAGTCTGGAAAAAATACAAAATGGAGATGTTGTCCTAAAACACTGCAGTGGATCTTGCTGCATGAAGCCTTTTATAGGGGAGAAAATATTCTTAAAGATAAATGGATAGCTGATAAGGATATGATGATATTTCAAAAAGATTGTTATAAAATCAAAACATAAAAAAGAATTATTGGCAGAAGGGATAAAATTCTGTTGGCTTCTATACAGGCAATGAAAAGAAAATTTGAAGACAGATGTAAGTTTAAAATGGAATGCAGGATAAAAATAAAAAAATTAAAAATATAAATATATATTTATATTTATAAATATGAAAATAAAAAAATAAAAAATAAAAAGATATTATCTACTGATAAGAAGAAAGCACTTTCAAAAATATATGAAATATTACTAAAATGGGAATTAGAAGTCATGAAAGATACTATGATAAAGTGGGTCCAGAACATAGGACACAATATAGAATTATCACAATGGCAGAAAATGTGGCCTGTAAGAATGAAATATATAGCTTCCTAGACTATAAGAGAGAGCTTATATATGATACATTTTAGATGGCACATGGTGCCCGTTAAATTATGTAAGATGTATAAAAATTGTAATGACAAGTGTTGGAAAAGTAAAGTTGGATAAGATACTTTCTTTCACTTATGGTGGTCATGTGGAAAGATTAAAAAAACTGAGGAATCCAAAATTTTTACAGATAGAGAAAATTCTTAAGACGTAGATACAAATGGCACCAGAAATGTACTCGTTAGGGATAAGTGATAACAAATAGGGGGAAAAGTATTGAAAGCTAATATTCTATATGTCTACAGCAGCAAGGATTATTCTAGCCCAAAAATGGAAAGAAAATTCTTTACCCACAATAGATGAATGGGTGTTAAAACTAATAGATATGGCCCAGATGAACAAACTGACTTGTTCAAGTAAGACTGGATACCTATGTGACTGAATAGGGCAATGTATTTGAGTATTTTGGGGTTATTTGAAGAGATGTGGTGATAGCTGGTTTCAAGGATTGAAGGCAGAAGACTTTTTTTAAAAAGTATTGGAATACCTTCATGTTGGTTAAGTTAGAATTTATCAATATTAGATGGTGGAAAGAGATATGAGGATTAAAAGAAAGTTATACCAGGAAGTGTCAGGAAGAAGTCTAGGTGTGTTAGAAGAAGAACGTTTGCATGAGAATTGGATAAGTATGTTGTTTTTTATTATGTCTGTTACAATTAAAAAATTATAATAAAAAAGAGAATGCTACACACACACACACACACACACACAAATGCATTAAGTACTTTCAAAATACAGATGTTTTAATAGGAGTGCAAGCAAGACCTTCTGGCTCCTGCATACTATTTGTATTCACGCGGGTGCTGGACCAATGATTTTCAATACTTCCAGAGAGGAGAGAGCGTCTAGAGATTGAATTAATTTTGCAGGGATGAAATGAAAGAACTTTTGGGTGGAGGTGGACTTATCTTCAAAGAAAGGGTGGCCATGTTTTCTTTTTCTGGTTCCCCCTCCCCCATTTAAGGAAGAAAGTATTTTCTTGTACCTTGCATGTGTCTTGGTTGCGTCTAAGAGCACAGCAATGTTTCCTTTGAAATTGGAGACAGAGTGTCACCTGGCACTATAACACTGTTCAAAGGGTCATGGGAGCAAGGGAAATTGGTTAATCCATATTTTTCCCCAAAAATGCCTCTCATGATATCACACTGATTGCATGGGACATTCTGTCTCACATTTCAAAACAAATGTGGCTAGACAGCTTAGCTGCCAGTTTGAAACAGCAGCAACACCTTTTCCACCCTTGCTAATAAAATAAATTCATTGTCCATGTCGATTGTTAGACTTATTGTGCAAAAAAGTAACTTTTTAAAAATCTAATTCAGGCCACTAATCCAGCACAATCTGCTCTAACTGATTATTTGTTGTTGTATTATGCCTTCATGTCATTTCTGACTTACGGCAACCCTAAAGTAAACTTATCATGGGGTTTTCCAGGGATGAGAGTGTGTGACACACCCAAGGTTATGCAGCGGGGTTCCATTGGGTGACCATGGGTGCATCACACACTCTCAGCCCCAGAAAACCCCATGAAACTGATTGTAGCTCTCCACAGTCTTATGCCAAGGTCTTCCCCAGCACCAGATTTTCTGAACTTGTTCAAGAAAGATTCTATGGATCCAGCCTAGGCCACACTGCATGCAAAGCATGTGCTCAACTGCTGAGCCTCACTCCCTTTCCAGAGAGCTCTCCTGCCAGCCGTGAAGGTTGGACTGGTACACACTAGGCAGTTCTCTCTTTAAAAAGATGGCTGGCAGCTGGGGAAAAAATTACCATCTTAAGGCTGGGTACCTAATCCTATACTAGTGCATCCTCACCTGGTTGGTAGGGGATGGATTTAATTGATCAAGGGTGTTGTTTATAAAATGCAGTGGGAAAATATGCCTCAGGTGATAAAATTATATGGCCCGGCTCTGCTTATGTCTTCAAACATCTAAGAGTAAATATAATTAGCATTTCATAAATATTGAATAAGCAAGCAGGGCAAAACAGCAGTACACAGCCTGTCTATGAATGTAGCTCAATTTGAGGGAGAAAAAAAATCACAATCAAGGAAATATTCAGTTCAAAGAGGTCCTGTCCTTGTTATTTGGTTATGAGTGAAGGGGAAGGGAAGATTGTTCACACCCACAGCCCTATTCATACTATTGTCTCCAAGCATTTCATCTACATGTGAATGAGGGACCATGGCAGCTTGTGGTCCCCATGTCAGTGAAGTAGTCACTCTTCTTGGATTAAATCTGTTCAGGGGTAGCCATGCTAGCTGTGCAGCCAAATACCCCAAATCCACAAACAGCAAAGCTTCAAAAGCTTGCATAATGTATTTTATGCTATGGAGTTGGCCCAATAAAAGTTTTGCTGCTTGTGGATTTTGAAATTTGTTGTATCTTCTTGGAATATTAGGACCTTTCCGCCTGATACTGTTATAGTGCTATTATTCCACTTTCAACATCCTGTGGAATTCTGGGGTTTGTAGTTTCCTGAGGTCAAAGAGCATTCTGGCTTAGAATTCTAAAGGCCCCTCCCTCCCTAAACAGTGTAACGTGGAAAGGCCTCTAGTCTTGAGTTATCCAAGGTGCTGAATCCCATCTCCGAAATAGACTCAGCACCTTGGGTAGCTCCTTTAGAGTTCAAACTAGAACCTTGAGAGGATTCAGTTCCCCAGTGACATGGGAACCAGCATCTATTGCTGGGTTGGGAAAGGAACCATTCCTCCTGGCCACATTCCCAATGGGAGATGTTCTGCCAGCCCAGGGGTTCTCATCTTCTGCCAATTGTTTGAAAAGTGGAACCTGACTTCATAAAGTTAGAAGTCTCTGAGTTTTTCATTTCAATTGCTCTGTCTATCATGCAGATATTGGGAATGGAATTGTTGAAAAGGCACTAAATACTGGAGATGAGGCCAGCTTGCAGAACTGCACTCCAACCATACCTTCTTTATGCATAGACTAAATACACTCTAAGGCACATGTGTCAAACACAAGGCCCATGGGCCAAATCCAGCCCACCAGGCCATTTCATGTGGCCCTCACACCTCACATGCAGCTATGGCTGGGGGGGCAGAAAGAGGCACAGGGTGGGTCTGGAGAGCAGAAAGTGGCACATTTTGGGTACACTGACCAATTCTATGTCACTTTGCAGACGTATAGAGACCATAAACTACAATCAAATAGCCCTAAAATGTCCGATAAAGAAAAGTTGATGCAGAGCGAAGGCAATTTAAAAATCAGTAATAATTAAATGCAGAGGCAATTATTTAATATGATAAAAGAGTAGCTACATTTATATAGTCTTGCAGATACAACGGACCCTTTGAGAGTAACCATAATGCTGATGTGGCTCAAAATGAAATTGAGTTTGACACCCCTGCTCTAAGGCCTAAACATCTCGTCATAACCTGCCTCTGATAACCTGGCCTTTATTCTCATTATGGAGGCCAAATTGAGGAACTGAGGTTGTCTTTATGGAAGACATACGTTCTGTAAATGAGATGCAGCCTTGATGTTAAAGTTTGACGGCATTAACATTAGCACGCAGATATCAGTGTCAAGGTGTTTCATGGATTAATGGTGAAACATTTGCTATTCTGTGTAATTAATTAAATATTTCACTTTTAAAAAAAATCATTTACAATTACTAAAATGACTTTTAATGAATTAAAGTAATGAGTATGTTATTCCTCAGAATGTAATATTGCGGGTATTTAACAAGTAAAGTAACAAACCTTAAAACTGCTGTCAAAATTTTACATGAATTAGGGAATCGTTTATTCTTTGTAACTGTCTGCAAGCACAGCTTCAACTCTCTATTTTGGAAGGCACTCAAAGAACGCTGGACATCATGTACAAATTATTTTTGAACAATCTTAAGTGGTTAATTCTAAGAGAAACAGATTAACTGCTGTGAGGATCTGTGGAATAAAAAGTCATTTTCTATGACAAGGAAATGAAAAAGGCAGTCGGTAGGGGGTGAGGAAGGGAGTAAGGAAAAGCATATGAAACAGCGTCCAGGGAGACATCTACAGTCAGATAGAGAAGCCTTTGTATTGCTATTGAAGTTATGTTTACTTTTTAAATACATGGTCACTGTTCTGAAAGCACAGGGTAGCTTGGTAAGGGGAGAATGACTTCCACAAAGCAGTACATTTGTAACACTACAGTATGATATGACAAAATATTACTTTGAACCTGACCTGAGTGCTTTCCTTTCATCCTCCCCAAGGAGGAGAAGTGAACAGCAGGGAGTTGAGGTTGCCATGCGAAGGAATGACTGAGATCCTGTGAAGGAAGAAGTCGGAAGAAAGAGGGGAAAAATGCTTCAAAGATGGATTTTCTTTTTTAAAAAAAAATTGACAAGAACAGAGGAGAAGATTAAAAGCAGGGAAATAAAAACGAGTAATATGCTGCAGTTAAGACTGGAAGGATTCACATGCTTGTAAGGAAGGATATATTGAAGTATAAAACTGGATTTTAGTACGCAAATTAAGTGTGTGCTAATTGTATAGGTTGCACTTTAACTGATCTGCATAAAGGAAGTTGTCAGACTACTTTTTTAAATTGTGATTCCTCTGAAGTGCATTGGGGCATGAGGAGAGACCATTCCAGTGACTTTGTGATCTTTATTATAAAACAGGCAGAACCAGAGTGAATGGCCAGCCAACAACCTCCCTGCCATGAAACTGAAAGATCATCTTGTGTTCTGAGTTAAATTGGTTCTGAGCTGAAATCCTCCCACTGATGTCAGTGAGAGTCTCAAGCCAATCTAGATATTGCAGACAGTTCGATGTGCTGCACATTCGCTTGCCCAGAAAAAGTCTTTCCCTTGGCATAAGTGAATGCCATGGTATAAGAGCCAGCATGGTGTAGTGGTTTGAATGCAGGACTATGATTCTGGAGACTAGAGTTTAATTCTTCGCTCAGCCATGGAAACCCACTGGGTGACTTTGGTCGTATTACACGCTGTCAGCTTCTGGAAAACCCAGTGACAGGTTCACCTTATGGTTGCCATAAGTCAGAAATGACTTGAAGGCACACAACAAGTATAGGCCCATTTGAGAATGATTAGAGCTTTTTCTCTCCCGCATCCTCTCATACAGCAAGGCCACTTGCATCAGAAATCAGTTACAGCCCTTTGGATTTTTCCTTCTCTTTCCACACCACCACTTTTTCGTTGTTGTTATCTGCCATCAAGTCAAATTCAACTTATGGTGACTGTATGAGTGAGATACATCCAGGAGTCCAACTCATCAACCATCTTGCTCAGGTCTTGCCAACTCAGGGCAGTGACTGAATGTGGTCTCCCTTTTTTCCTAACACCACCACTAGAGAGATAACATTTCCAGAAATGTTGAAGCCACAGAAGGAAGAATTAAAAAAAAAAAGTATTAACACTCTTTACAAGTTAAAAGTCAATTTGTTAATTTCTCTGCCCACTATCTATAACTTAGCTTAGCATCAGGAAATAATGACAAACTGAATTTAATCTTATTAAAATATTATTGCTACAAATGATTCTACGCGGTCCTGATTTGTAAGGAACACCCGAACCTCTTTGCTTTTGCTGATTTATGGGACACATTAAAAAACAGAAGAAACCATCACTGTTAATGAAACAAAATTCTTTTGTCTCTTCTCCCTAGTACCAAGCAAAGAAAAATTCATTCATTCCCCTAAAAGAATTGAGAAAAAGAAACCAAGACCAGAAATGACAATGATGTGAGATGCTGTAGATACTCTTTTATAAATGTCTACTTGCTACATCATTTTTATAAGTAAAGGAGAACTAAATATATGAAGAATTTGCCTTAAATATTTTATTCATCATTCTAAAGGAAATATACCATAATTCATTTTTTATTGTATGTGAAAATATTGCATAATGCCCCCCAATTTTAGAGGTGTTTTTGTAAAAAAAAAAAAAAAAGGTTAAATTGGATTTTATCTGATTGTTGTTGTTTTCCAAGCCTTCACATCTCAAAAACACTACCGGGGCGGCTAGTGGCATCCATGTCAGTGAGACAGTGAATCTGCATTGACTTTTAGTCCGAACTTGAAATGAGCTATCGATGATACTGAGCATGATGACCACCATAGATTCAGTACCTTGGATAGCTCCATTGAAGTTTGGACTAAAGCCCAGAATGGATTCATTTCCCCACTGAACTGGAACCACCATCTGCCACTGACCACCATCAGGAGACAAATGAAGAGAAAGGTTGCAGGCAGTGGGATACCTGATTTAGATGAACAGGTAAACTGATATAGAAGCGTATTGGAAGGCCACTCTGGATGAGTCCTGTTATCTTATACTGGACTTCCCATGAGCTCATTGAGTTTAGTTTAACTTTAAGTATTTTTATGTTGCTTGTCTGGACAAAGTCGCTATATGGTAGTTCACAGACTAAAAACGGAGAACAAATGAGAAAAAAGCTCAGTACAGTTAATTACAGTACCATTTAAAATAACCACAAATAGTATAATATGATAATGGTGGTGGTGGTGATAGCAATAGCTGATTAAGAAGAACTCTGAGCAGCCAGGTCCATTTAAGAATAAGGAGAGAGTCATGCACAAACTCTGGAGTAGTTTGTGCATGAGACGTGGGGCCATAACAGAGACAAGAAAAGACATGCAAACAAAGGGAAGTAGAGGAAAAAGATAAAGGAAGGTGTAGAAATTGGTGGGTTTTAATATTTTGACCTATTGATGAAGCCAAGTTCATTTTTCCCTTACTCCTGGAGTCCCAGAGCAAAAGGTAATATAAACAACTTCATACTGATACAAATGCATTATAGTTGATCCTAGGTATACTGATGCTTGGCATCAGGCTCAGATGCTTGGTATCTGAGCCCGAGCCTCAGCAAAATAACTGTTGGGCCAAAGTCCTGCTGTTAATCTCAACTACAGTATATGGATTAAACCCATGGGAATATGGTAAGC
Organism: Cyclura pinguis; assembly: GCA_030412105.1. Classification (NCBI taxonomy): domain Eukaryota; kingdom Metazoa; phylum Chordata; class Lepidosauria; order Squamata; family Iguanidae; genus Cyclura; species Cyclura pinguis. The sequence goes on along the minus strand of CM059599.1, from coordinate 225,362,834 downwards.
CAACACTTACAGAAGTTCTGTTGATTCATATGGAATATTCCAGCTATGGCTAGCCATTGAATATGAAGAACATGATAGGTCAGTACTATGAATCAGATCTAAGGGACACGATGAAATGTTGTTGTGTGCCTTTGAGTCGTTCCTGACTTATGGCAACCCAAAGACAAACCTATCATGAAATTTTCTGGGGCTGAGAGTATGTAATGCACCCAAGATCACTCAGTAGGTTTCCATGGCCAAGTGGGTAATCAAACCTTGATCTCCAGGATCATAATCTAATGTTCAAACCACTGCACTACACTGGATGTACATGATGATATACTGGTGGTTTCAACCCTCAGCTTTGTTTCTTTTTTTCCTCCCACTGGAGTCAGAAGCAGTTGTGCTGAACTGGTGCCTGGCGTTCAGTAATGCGCTTTAGAGAGTTCATACACTGAAACTGAACCGTGACAGAACTCAGACACCATGGATAGATGATTCTTGGGTTCAGGGAAATGATGATTAGCCTGTTTGAGGTGGTTTTTCACTTCCTCTGAAAGAACAGTTTCACAGCTGGGTGATATTCCTAGATCTCCCTTTGTCACTAAGGCCTGAGGTAGCCTTAATGGCTTGGCATACTTTCTACCAGACTTGGCTTTTTTGGCTGGGTGTTTTTCATTTCTGGACAGGTCTGGCCAAGAAGATTAATCATAATTAAGCCCAGTCTCCCCTGGTGAGTGCATGCTCTGACAATGTCTTAGCAGGATTACTATAGTGTGTTTTATATGGGGCTCCCCTGCAGCAATGACTTAGAACTGTTGGGGGATGATAGGAGTTTCAGCCCCACAGAGATGCAGCGGAAAAACCAGAAGGCAGCTAGCCAACAGCAGCAGCCTTGTTCCCCAGTAAGGATACTCACACACGGAGGAGTTTCTTCCAAACAGGAGGCACTTTATCTTGTAGCAACGTTCCGTTATGTACACAACATGGAACAGACGGACAAAGGCTTGCGCCAGACACCAGTTTGGTCAACAGACAAATGCATACTGGGGATTGCTTTCTTATATACATATTTACAACCAATCAGGTAGAGGTTTGCACACCTCCCTCTACCATCTGCACACGACCCCCGTTTCTGATGCAACCTTGCAATTACCCACAGCTGGGGCATGATGCAACATCTTTGCAGTGGGCTGATCATTTTCCCAGAGTTCCCTGCCTGGAATCCCTGACAAGAACTTTGAACCAGGATGACATTGTCTTATCACATGATATGTATTTATTGGCTTTCCTAAAACTACGATGCTTATGGTATTAGCAATACTAACTTGTGAATGGCCATGGTTCATTATGTTACTGTTGCTGTCAGTTCTTTCTGGATTTAATTCCTAACTGACCTTACTCTCTCAAGAATTATCCTCCATAATCTCGTATGCTATAGGTACACTTAACATTCTGGGTAGCTGTTTATGCATCTGATGAAATAGGCTGCAGTCTGCCAAAACCTTTGCCATAATAGAGTTGTTGGTGTTTAAGGTTCCTTGGTTAAACTTCAGTGTGTCCTGTTGATAAGGTTTGTGAGATTAAGACTGTGTTTGTACTGTTCTAAGCACTAGCCAAATTCACATAAGTCTTTGGAAATAACTAAGGAAAATATTAGCAATAAAATGTTAGCAGATTGTGAGTTCAGCAACATTCTCTGCATTGATTGCTTACTAGATTTATTTTGCAATTTCAGGTAACATTGTAAAGCATGCTGACAAAGATAGAGCTGTTTGCCCCTCATATAACTGCAGAACTACAGGAAATGGAACATTAGCAAAATGAGTTGAGAAAACTTTTTTTCATATATTGGAATAAAGCATCTTTGTTCCATATCCACTTAGGGTTGCACCCAACAGAATATTTGCTCCACTCAGCAGAAGTTCCAGGGATTCACATAGATCCATAGCTGCTAATTACAGAAACTGTTGCACAGCAAACCAAGTTTACATACCAGATCTCATTGCATACCACAGATGCCACATCAGTCCCGTTTCAAGTAGCCTCCTATTGTCAGACATATTTTGTGATGTGGCCTATGGCAAGAGAGCTGGAGAATACAGTCATCTTGATGGAGGAAGGAGGAGTTGATGGAAACAGTGCTAAATCTGACAAAGGAAGCAAACTGTTGTAAATACCATTAATCATTTTAACACATATATATCATAAAACAGGATTGTTTTGCTGTTTGGATTTTGATGTGCGCAGTATTGTTTTCATCCATATTTCATCTGCTTTTCCTCTTTCAGCTCGGTCTCCCCAAGGATCAGCCTTGGGCCCTTTTTCTCTGTATTCACTCCATCTCTCTCTCTTTTTTTCTTGATCCTATTATTTCTTCTGATCAATCACTGTCTTTTTTCCCAATATCTCCTTTTCTCTTGTCTCTGTTTTATATTACCTTAACCTTACACCATCTAAAAATGAGCTCTTGATGTGCCCTCTTTTTTCTGCTACTTTTCTTTTACTGTAAGTCAAACTTTTACTGTAAGTTCTTTTTCACTGCCTGTAGAACCTTGGAGTCCTCTATTGGTTAAGTCTAAGGACTATTTATCAATTTCACTTTCTCTCACATTGAATCTATCAATTTCACTTTCTCCCACATTTGTGTTTTTTATTTTTTATGTATTTTAATATTAAAAATAAAACATTACAGTAACAATAACAGTCATACTACCTCAAAAAGAATACACACACACACACACACACACACACACACATTTTATATAACCTATTCACACAAATTTAGTTCTACAGTCAACCATGACTTCCCCCTGAATGAGAAGTAATAAAGTAATGGAATAATACACTATTTGTCTGTCAATCTCATCATTAAGTCACATGTACCTGTGTATTGTGAAAAAATTATCAAAAGTCAATATTCACCATCTTGATTACAGACGGATAGGTTCACATATGTATTGAGAGGAGTTAAATTAGAAAGATTCGTCAAAGATTGGGATTGTGTGATAACATATTTCACATTTGTATTTTTAATTCCTTTTTCATTAAATTCACTCAATTTATGAAATGGGTGGATTTGTGGGAGCTCTAATTCTCAACAGTTTGTGCTGAAAGAATTGAACAGATTCAACTCTTCCCAGTATGGAACATATCATACAAACTGAAGTATGGGTGTTAAACATGAAGAGCCTGCCTCAAGAAGGGGTGCCAATCTTAATTCATCACCACAAAATGATCTCATACCCAGGGGTCCACAGCCTCTCTTCTGAGAGAGCGATACTGTGCCTGGATGGGCCAATCTATCAGTTTCACTTTCTCCCACATTCAGTATTTTTAAATCTCAAGGTCTTCTCATCAGTGTTATGCAGAAACCTGAGAGTTTGTTAAGTGCTTATCAAGAAAAAAAAATTGGTAGCCTCTCCCCTAGTCCTAGTCTGGAGTAAAAGTTAACTGACATGTCCTACAAAAAAATTGAATTTTGTTTCTTATCTCTTCGCACTGGAGCTCTTTCTTATCTACATGCTGTTCTTTCTCTTTATATGTCCTCTCATCATCCTCTGACCTCCTTTCTGCCACTTCAAATCTCCCATGCTGCTATCCTTTCTCTCTCTCTTTTCTTTGGCAAGCTCTTTGACCATTTCCACACTAGATTGTTATGGTGCTATTATTCCACTTTCAACAACCTATGGAATCCTGGGGTTTGCCGTTTAGGGAGGGGCCTCAAAGGCTCAAAGGCCCCTCCCTAAACTGCAAACCCCAGATTCCATAGGATGTTGAAAGTGGAATAATAGCACTATAACAGTCTAGTGCGGAAATGGCCTTTGTCTCTAACATTCTCACTTCTCCCCTCTTGCAGTAGTTTCAAATGTGCCAAGAAATGTATCTCTCTTCTCATGATCTCTTACCCAATACCATCCTTTTGTATTCCTCCCCACCACACTTTTTCCTGTGCGTCTGTCTCTGCTACTTTCCTTGTAATTTTTTTAAAAAGGTTTTAAACTTGTGGGCAGAGTTTGTTCTTTTTAACATAATTACTGGACAGCTTTTTGTGCCTGAACCACTTAGGAAATAATAAATATAGTTATAGTTGTTCCTAGAAGATAACCTGTTATTGAATAGCTATTAAAGGGAATAAAATGAAAATTTAATAGAAGTAAGCCGCATACCAACAGCATCCTTTAAGGAGGTTATTTTGGTCTGTTTTCACCTGTGGCTGAGCCTTCCTGTCAACATGATTGCTTCCTCTCTGATCTCCCTTCATTATGCTAAAAAGGGATATTGTGTAGCACCTGTACAAAGATGTGCTTAGGAATGAAAATGTACTAGATACTTATAAGGGAGCCAGCATGATGTGATGGTTTAAACATTGGACTACAGCTCCAGAGAACAAGGTTTGAATGCCTGTTCAGCTGTAGCAACCCTGCTGGGTGACCATGGGCAATTATAATTATCATCATCATCATCATCATCATTATCATCATCATCATCTTTATTTTTATCTTACAGCCATTAAAAGAAACATAATTAAAAATTGTCATATACAAAAGTTAAAACAAAAATTAAACTACAATAATGATTAAAACATGTTAAAATACATATAAAAACAGCATTAAAATATCAATTAAATAATAATTAAAATGACCAGCACCAACAGAAATTACATATAAAATGCCTACTGGAAGAGGAATGTTTTTAACTGTTTCCTGAAGGTAGGCAGGGAGGGTGCCAGTCTAACCTCTTTGGGCAGGGAGTTCCAGAGCCTGGGAGCAGCCACTGAGAAGGCCCTCTCCCACACGTCCACCAAATGCACCTGTGCGGGTGGTGGGACCGAGAGAATGGCCTCTCCTGCAGATCTCAGTGCCTGGGCTGGTTCGTAGGGGAGGATATGGTTCTTCAAATAACCTAGACTTGAGCCGTGTAGGGCTTTAAAGGTCATCACCAGCACTTTGAATTGTGACCGGAAACAGATCGGCAGCCAGCGGAGCTGTTGCAGCAGGGATGTTGTATGCTTCCTGTAACCAGCTCCAGTTAACAACCCGGCCGCAGCTCTTTGGACCAGCTGAAGTTTCCAAACACTCTTCAAAGGCGGCCCCATGTAGAGTACGTTACAGTAATCCAGCCGTGATGTAACCAAAGCATGTGTCACCATGGCCAGATCTGACATCTCAAGGAATGGGTGCAGCTGGCGCACAAGCCTTAATTGTGCAAATGCACTCTTGGCCGCTGCTGAGACCTGGCCTTCCAGGCTCCGAGTTGAATCCAAGAGCCCTCAAGCTGCAAACCCGTGTCTTCAGAGAGAGTGTGACCCCGTCTAACACAGGCTGAATCCCTATTCCCCGATCTACTTTTCTACTGACCTGGAGCACCTCTGTCTTGTCTGGATTAAGCTGCAGTTTGTTTGCCCTCATCCAGTCCATTACTGATGTCAAGCACTGGTTTAGGACCAAGACAGCTTCCTTGGCTTGTGGTGGAAAGGAGCAATCAAGTTGGGTGTCATCCGCATACTGATGACACCGAATCCCAAAACTCTGGGCAACCTCTCCCAGTGGTTTCATGTAGATGTTAGATAGCGTGGGGGACAAGACCGAACCCTGAGGGACCCCACAGGCCAAAGGGTAGAAGGCTGAACAGGAGTATCCCAGCACCACCTTCTGGGTTTGGCCCTCCAGGAAAGAACAGAGCCACTGTAAAACAGTGCCCCCAAGTCCCATCCCCGCAAGAGTGCCATGGTATCAAAAACCACTGAGAGATCCAGCAGAGTCACATTCTCTCAGCCTCAGGGAAGGCAAAGGCAACCCCCTTCTGATCAAATCTTGCCAAGAAAATCCCCTAATAGGGTCTCCGTAAGTCGGAAATGACTCGAAGGCACACAGCAGCAAAGTTACTTATAACTAAAGGTTCAGTCTGTTATTTCAGATCAACATAGGAACCTTTGTGTCTCCATTTTGTCCTGGATGCTAAGGCCAGTTGGGGGACTGTCCTTGCCAAACCTCTGGTAGCACAAGCAACTGAATCTTGTCCACATATGCTGAAAGAGACACGCAATACTTCCTTATGCAAGTAGTTCCTGCCATTCACTCTGTGTACATTGAAAAATGCATACTAAAATATGGAAGAATTTCTTTCTGTTCAGTGAAGTAGAAAAAGCGGAAAATCCACATAAAGCCATCACAGCACAGAATCTAGAGATTGATAGTACAGGAAATCTGTGGCTGTAGACTTGACAGATTTGCTCATCCCTAAGTAAAACTCAATATGTATGCAGGCTTAGAGTGCAACAGCCTAGCTTATGTGTTGTTCTGACACCTGGGCATGTTTCTGCCTTTCATAGTTCATGAGCCAAGACAGACACTGATGGACCGATGGAGTGGAACTATCTGTTTTGGTGTTGGTGTGGCTGTCTCCATCCTCCTTCTCCAACAGTTTTCAAGCCTGCAGTTTATTTAATTTATATCCCCCCTTTCTCACCATATGAGACACCAAGCGGCTTGCAATGTAAGTTAAAACAAAATAGGTAAAACAATATACAGTATAGCGCAAAAGTTTTAAAAAGGATTAAACAACCAATTCAATCAACTTAAAATACATTGAAAACATATTATGTGCACCCCACATAAGTATGCCAGTGGAGCGTTCCACTCTACTGGTGTTAAATGGGATTTCAGCCTAACAGTGCTCTCACACCTTCAGAAACAACAACAACAACACTGACTAATATGTGATTCATACACTTCCATATGACTTAGAAAGTTCTCCACCCTTGCTTTCATTGATTTAAATAATTGTGACGTATAGTCTAGGTTGGGGTTGTTGGAAACCAGTTTTATTTTTTAGCGTATATTTGTTGTGTTGTGTTTGTAGCTTTCTGTTTTTGTTATGGGGTGATAGTGGAGTGACTGTAGTTATGGCTGGTCTCTAGGTTATTTGTAGTAGACATGATTTGTAACTGGAGGCCTCTGCAATGCCAAGCTTGTAATGCACTCTAAGAAAAAACATATATATCAACATGCACAGTTTGAAAAAAGGGGCAACAGACATTGCATACATTTCTAATATGCACAAGTATGTTTTAGTCCATGGGGCCATGTGTCCATTTGAAAAATGCACACAAAAATATGTAAGAGTTGCATTCTGTTCAAAGAAGTTATTGTTGTCATGTGTCCTCAAGTTCCTTCCAAGTTACAATAACCCTAAGGGAAGTCTATCACAGGGTTTTCTTGGCAAGGCTTGTTCAGAGGGGATTTGCCTTTGCCTTCCTTTGAGGCTAAGAGTGTGATTTGCCAAGGGTCACTCAGTAGGTTTTCATGGCTGAATGGGAATGTGAACCTTGGCTTCCAGAGTCATAATCCAATGAAGAGGCAGAAAATCCACATAGAGTCCACACAGCACCAACTCTAAAGGTTGACAGTGGAGAAAATCCCTGGATACAGACTTCACAGATTCCAAGTAAACTAGATATGTGTGTAACAAGAGGCTTAGACAGAGTGTACTAGCTTCTCTGTCTCAAGTTGATTGTGACTCTCAACTATCATGAGTCTAAGTATATACTCTCTCTCACACACACATATAAACTCTCACACTCAGGGCTTTTCTGCACTACACTGTTATAGTGCTACTATTCCACTTTTAACAACCTGTGGGATTCTGGGGTTTGTAGTTTACTGAAGCCAAAGAAATCTCTGGCTGAGAATTCTAAAGGCCTCTCCCTAAACTGCAAACCCCAGGATTCCACAGGATGTTGACAGTGGAATAATGGCACTATGATAGCTTAGTATGGAAAGGCCCTCAGTCACTGTCTTGCACACTCTTTCTCTCTTCTCCAATTCTGTCATGGAGGAGAGATTTTCATCTTGACAGACGGTTATTCAGGTCATGCTGCCAAACCTGGCAGATCAATCTGGAGTAATAATACACCTATCAACAAATACTGATTAGTGCCCATAATTGTCCTATACACAGTGAGTGGGTGGGTGGGTGAGAACATTTTGAATTATTTATAAATAAAAAGAATTGCTGGGCTTTTCTAAATCTATTCAACACATACCATTCCATCTTAGTGTGCTTCCTTGTCAATAGCACACAATCCTCCTTAAAATTTCAGGGAGACTCTTCTGCCACATTGCTCCCCCCCCCCCCTTTTGGCTCTCGGATCTTCATAAACCTATTCTTTCTTCCTGCAGCTCATAGCCCTTCCTGTAGGCCCTAAGTCTGGTATATGAGGTCAAATTAAACTCCTGTAGGTTCCCTCATAATGTGATTCTCAGCATTCCACAACTAAGCATTACCTATAACCCAAGGGTTGGCAACTAACAATTGCCATCCAAAAACATCTGGAGGGTCTGTCATAGTTCTTCCTCTGTCTTAAGCCCTTGGATAAAGAAAAGATGGATAGCCCAGCCAGTAGTTCCCATCTACTACCCACTGCCCGCTACTCATGTGCTCCTTGCGCCCTCTTCTCTACCTTTCCAAATTGGGAAACATACATGAATATATCAAATCCGAACCACTTTCCTCTTCCCTGTCCCTGAGGAAGAAGGCCATCTGTGTGTACTGGATAGCCAAAAGCACTCTGAGGCTTAACAGAGAGTTTAAGGAAGTTTTATTCAAAAGTAAGAAGGATTGTCAGGTGTTGGTGTATTCTGAGGATCCTTCTCCAGGCAATACATTAAGAAGTTGCAAAGTTACAAGAGAAATAGACCTTCTGTTTTTAGGTTTTCCCATGGCTAGGGAAGTAGGATACTGATCCTTTCAGAAACAGCCTATACTTGTCTCCTTCATGCCTACTGCGGGCTCCAATGAGAATAAGAGACCCTGAGAACAAAGGCAATAAAACTTTTATACCCTTGACTCTTGAAGGTTCCTGATGTTTTAGCAGTCCACATGAAGCTTGGCTAACAAAGGGTACCTCCCTGACCTTATGTAACCTTCTGCCACTGTAAAATAATAAATTAACACCTTGTTAACTGGGTATACATAGTTCACAGCTACTAGATAATGCATGAGTGGAATTATCACAGGGCCATGGTTGTCCAGCCCTACCATACTAGTTGAAATTTTGTTCACGCCAACTCTTAGACAACATAGCAATGCACCATTGGTTAATAGAGAGCTTGCAGATTTGTGGAGAGTCAGAGAATCACCAGTGAATTCTCTGGAGAAAGTAAATGCCTGGAATAAGTAGATGAGAAATTCAATTATATACAATCAATATGTGAAAAAGGATACCACTTTATCTATTTCCATCTGTCTTTCTTTGGGGCCAATATGCAGAAACTTTCTGAACCAGAACACTCTAGCATTTTTTTGTGAGTGCTATACTGCTCCTTTGTTGCCAACAAAATCCCATGTAAGGCCACTTAGATGTATTATGTATTGTATGTAATTCTTCCATGCTGGAGAGAAATAAAGAATAATTCACTGTGGGAATACAGTATTATGTCTGGGTAGGCTCACAGGCTTTAAATCTATTCAAATCTCAATGCACAGCTGATCTGCATGCTCAAGGTTTTTTTCTCCCCAGGAGTTATATAAAACAGAGTGGCATAGTGAAGCAGGAGGGAAGCATTGTGTCAGACCTTTTATGCAAAGAAATCTTTTCCTGTGGTTTATACTTTTAAATCCCAGGCTGCCACCAAAAAGAAGTCTGTATTGTTATGTGGCCGAAGTGAATAATGTTTTCATCAACACAGGGTGCAAGTGAGCGTCTGCAGATGGAGAAAGAGGAACAGTTCCTCAGAGTGCAGAAAAGAGGAGCCAGTTGGAACATGACTGATGCTAATTTGACCATTTGGGAAAGGCACCCTCGTCAGTCCCTCTAAAGCTAGAAAAGCCAGAGTATGAAAACTGTGAGTTCTCTCCTCTTTTGAATGGTGAACTCTGGTGCAGTGACACAGTCTTAAGTCAATCTTGTAACTCCAGAAAATGGCTGACCTCAATACACCTTGGAGCTGGCCCTGAGCATGAGTGGCTTGTTCGTCCTCTTGTTGTGCTTGTTTGCGGTAAAAGATGAAGCAGAAGGAATCACACACACAAAAAAGTGCAAGTTCCCCTTCCACAGGTTACCAAACACGTTGTAAAATTGTTATCTGGGCTTTTGTTGTTGCTACTTATTTACAGTATATGAAGTGCTGAGAATATTGAATAGATGCTCGATTACTTGGCGAGTCTCAGTGTGATCTGGAAAAAATTACCTATTTTCAAAAAGGGATTTCATCTCCACTTCTATTACTTCTATTCCTTTTATTACTTCTATTACTACGAATTCACTTAGCAGTCTATTTAAAGGACGTTGAGGTGGGCCTCCTGCAAGCTTTGTTTGTAGGTTTCATTCATCTGTTCTCTATATGTACAAGAGTGCCGCTTTCTTGAATTGAATTTCTAATCAGAGATATACTGGTTATTCAAAATAGGAACATAATATAAGCATGTATGCATATATACATACATGCCATACTCTTAGTGTTATGCAGCAGTTAAACACGTCTCCTTTCTATTTTGATAACAAAGGAGAAATTGAAGTAAGAACTTCAGAAGATCCCTTCCCTCTGTCCTCTACCTTTGGACACACATTTATTAAGAATACGAGAGAGGGCCCTCTTGGCTGTTGAACTGTGAGCCAAAGGAGGTGAGGCTGGTTCATTCTTTTTGTTCCTTCTGCCGGCAGACAACAAAATCTTTATTGAGGCCTCTGGCTCTTAAGTTCTTTCCTTGGTGATCTTGCATTTGAGCGGTAGGTGCTGTTTTTGTTGCTGTTGAGATAGTTCTTTAATTGATGGGTGCTGCTTATTTATTTTCAGTGGATGCACTTTTAATGCATTCTTTTATCTGATTAATATATATGTTTCAATTCTTACATTTTATCTGTTTGTTTTTTAACTATTGTTACCGGCCTAATTTTTATTATTGCTACTTGCCTGATTTAGTGGTAAGGCAGAATATAACTAAATGGTGAATAAATCATAAGTACTCTGCTTGGGGTAAACAGTGCCCTGTCATAGGTGATGGCAGAGGGAGATCACATGCATTATGGCAGGAATGTTGCCATGAAGTGCATATTAGAATTAGAAGTGTAAAAAATGTAGAAGCTGCTTGCTTATTGACTGCTGGGGGGGAAAAAGCCAGTTTCTTAAAAGTACCATTCCCTTTCCTCTGCCATTTTTTTTTTAAATCACATTGAGGGAAATTGTCCCTTCTCAGCATGGAAATACAAACCCCACCTGTGAGAAAAGCCCACATGTCTTACAGTATGATATTCCTGCTTGCAGCAGTTGTAAAGACTGGGAAGGTTTTCTTTCTAAGAGATGCCTTAGCTTTACGGGACATCATTTAGTAACAAGGATGTGATTATGTACCTTGATTTCAGTTATGAGAGAAATGTGGCTAGTTTCCAAACTGATCATGTACCGTATTAAGCAATCTGTAGTCTTCCAGCAAAGAATTTATGGCCCTTTAGTTCCTTTAATAGCTTTAGCCTTTTTTTTTTTTTTGTCGATTATTCATTTAAAGCTTGGTTGCACAAGGAACAGACTGCGGCCATTTTACAGTCTGTTAAAAGACAGACCACAAACTTTTGTGAACTTCTTTTCTGATGCTATAACCTAAATTGAATTCTGGTATATTACATTTGAAAAAAAGGCCCCCTTCCTCTCTTCCTTTCTTTAATGGGTCTGTGACTTCAATCACTGTGAAAGAACTGGAAAAACAGAGAGGATCTCTACAGCATGTGGTGGAAAATTCACTGTACTCTTCCCCCTTCATCTTTATGTGAATACAAGTAACAGGAGTCATGGCACTCGGATATTTCCACCGAAGTTATCAGGAACTAGGGCAACTTTTTTTTGCCCCAAACGATGAAGCTACTTATAATGGACCCGGATCCAGATTTAATCATGTGTAGAATAAGCCCATGCCTAAACTCAATCCCTCTGATTTGAATGATTCCAAAGCAGGGGCTGGCAGTGGAGTTTTCCTGGTACCAGACTCTATAACCCTTCATTTCTAGCAGAGCTCTTGTACAACTCAGAGCAGGAGTGACAGTAAAATCAAGAGTGGGAAAACCACCAGCCACTCCAACTCTAAACAGATTAGACATCTGGCTCCAACCCACTTTGTGTTATTGACAGTTGTTATTATTCTTTGCTGTCAAGTTTGCTTTGACTTATTGTGTTTCTGTGACTGAGAGAGCTGCCATTAACAGCCCTGCTCAGATCTTCCAAACTCAGGGATATGGCTTCCTTTATTGAATTAATTTGTCTGTAATGTGGTCTTTCTTGACACTGCTTATGAGAAATTGTCAACAAATTGCTATTCAGCTTTGTGCCCAGACCTCTTTTTTCCATTAACAATCATTAGCAATATATGGGTCAAATTTTGATGGCAGCTGGGCCTTATTTTTTGGCAGAGGGCATATTCTTTACACTACTCATTTGCACTTTTGCAGTCTCTTTTCTCGATCTGCGAGCAGGAACTGTAGTAGATTTGGATCCATAGTCCCACAGAAATGTCCTGATCCAATTTATGAGAGGAAATACTCAAAGTTTACAGTGGGAAATGCTGTTTGTTTACATGCAGCATTTCCTCTCACAGGTGAAACCTGGGAGGTTCTGTTTACATGAAACCTTTGACACATGTATTCTTTGTTAAGAGCAGTAGGCTGCAGCCTATTTAAAGATATTTATAAACACTGCTCATTTTCTTTAACCAAAGAAAAGGAAAATATCTCCTCTAAAAGCCCTCCAGCTTCCTCATTCTTCTTGATGGAGTATGTCCAATGTAAGACCTCCCCTCCAAAAAGGCCATCTTAAGTAGTTAACATTCAAAATTAAGATGATGCAGGGTATTATGGAGTAAGAAATTCCATGGAAAAGAGTTCTAGTAGAAGTAGAATGTAGTAGGAGACACAGTTTTGATCTCTAGCTTTGCAAACTGAATGCAGTATAAATAAGAGCATACATAATCGATATTGCTACTATTCAGTGCGTGCAAAATCTGCTGGAGGAGCTCTATGTTACCCTGATTTCTGGGGTTCCCGGGAGGGACACCTAAATGTGCTCAAACAATGGGGAGGGAATTAGCGCAGAGCACAAGTTGGCAATGCGAGAGGCAGGGTAACGTAGCGAGATCATGAACCCTATGTCTACGGGGTCAGGCCGAGTCAAGGATGAGGCAGATGTTGAAATTAATAATAATTATTTTATTGAAACACAATCAAACAAATGTATGCAGCACACTCACGCAAGAAACTATAGAAATAAAGGTAGGAGCGGATAGAGGGATTTTTGAGGAGGTTCGGTATGGGAAATACTATACCTGTCCTGAAGCCCGGTTAGAAGCAGAGAAGCTGGGGAGCGTGGATTCTCAGTACGTGGGGCTGAGGGGAAGGCTCGCTGGACAAAGCGACAGCAAGGCGGGATGGAAGCCAAGAGCGATCCGAGGAAGGGCTCAAAGTCAGGGGTTCTTATAGGGAAAATTGGGCCCGCAGGCTAGTTTGTACTTGGGGAAAACAATGAGTTTGGGGCTGGAGACAAAGTCTCCGAAAGGTCAGTACTTTAGATGATTGAGCTATAGCCAAATTGTCAATAGAGTAGCCAGTATGCAAACGCGGAGTGCTTGTGCGTTGTATAGTCCGCTCATCAAGCTGCCTGCGCAGGGCAGGGGATCTTTTTGTAAGTTGCGTGCGTACATAATGTGGTACTTGCCTTGAGGTCTCCTGAAGCTGCATTCGGCGATGACTGGCCTGCCTAGATCGGGATGTGAATGGTTCAGCTATTGTCGGCCGCGCCTGTGTGCGTGCTTGTCCGGGGGTCTCGCAAGCACGTGGAGAGGAATGGGTAGAGAAGGCCGAATTATTGATATCAAAAGATATCTTAATATCACACAAGCTCGGGCTAGCAACGGCGGTAACATCTACTTGGACTTGCCTTTTCCTAATGTTTGAGTTATGGACTTTTTTGCACAAAAAAACAGTTCAAAAAGAAAATCCTGTTGACATTCAATTTATTGTGCTCTTTCTGCATTTAACATTGGACCATATAATATACACTCATATTGTATTCCCAATTTTATTTTATCATGTGTGTTGTAATTAGGGCTCCCAAATCTTACAGCCTGGTCCTGAGTAGAGATATAAAATTTTGGGAAATTTTGAACACATGATGGGCAAATGGGGTTTTTTCCCTAGGGTTTTTTTTTCTTTTTTTGAAAAAAATCAGAAGTTTTGAGAAAAATTGAAAAAAAACCAGTATTAGTATCCTTTACAGACTGAAAGTAACTTAGTTACTTTAACAACATAAAATTAGTTATATATAACTTTGCCATAAAATGATCATGTTTGATATATTACAAGTACGTGCAGTGGGCCTTCTTTACCTGCGTTCTCCAGATATATGATTTTAAGCAAACATGAAAGCAGCACATCTGATACCTAAAATGGTGGCAATACGCATGCAGGTGCACTGAAGCATCATGTTCTGTGCATTTATGGTAGATACTTAATGTATCATTTTTAAGGACATCACCAGGAGCTGTCCCTTTAAATATCACTCTTGTAACATCACCATGGTTGCTGTCTGTGGTATAACAAGGTGTCACATCAAAGTCTCAGATTTTGGTCCTCTGGGCTTAACCAAAAAAGTGCTTCAGTGTTTGCAGTGTGTTTAACTGTTTGTATTCAAGTCTGATTTATCATTAGCAATGTGCTGGTGCTATGCAATGTGAAACTGTCCTTCCTCCTGCAATAGTGTTAACAGTCTGAATAACAACTGAGAACCAGGCACCTTATCTCTTTGTTTTTATTTTATGATTAAAAGTAGTTAATTTGCATCTCTACTGGAAACTGTGGAGATCATCTGTGAATTTTAACAACTCCAGTCAGATTCGGTGGGTGTCCAAAACCATGGTGACTCCATTTAACTGCAGTTTTGAAAACTGTGCTGTGAGACACCCTCTATTGTTAGCCATTTACAAAATTCATCTGGGATTACCAGCATTCTCATGTGAATTGTCAACAAATACCTCAGATGTCTTTGTGAAGAATCCAAAGTGTTAATGTTTCACATACAATAGGGGACAATTCTTTTAATGTAATGGATGCCAAGACAATCCTAGGGGATCCTCAAAATGCTCTATAACATATTTGGGTTGGAGATAGCTCCAGCTGAAGGGGAGTTGGAAAAAAATCTTTTCTTTCTTTGATTAGTGGAAAGAAAGGGGGAATTAGAAGCCATTTTGAAACCAGCAGAGCAGCATTTGATCCTTACTTACTTATTTCTCAAATCCAAAATTAAAGTATCATCTCACTTCTCTCAAAAGAATTTTGAATCTATTCCAGTCCATTCTGTTCTGTTTTCACCGTGGCGAAATTGGGTTGTCTCTAATCAGCCAGAGTGTTTTAATACCAGTGTGTTACTTATTCAGAACAAAGTTAATATTACTTTTTTCATATACCAAATGTGACTCCCATGTTTCCTTTATAAATATGGAAGGCTCATAATTTTAGAATGAATTATGAATCAACTATTTCATGACACAATGAAGAGCCTTTAGAAAAAACATTTTCTTCTTTTGTGTGACTCTTATTCTGCCCTTGTGAACTGAATGTCTATTTTTTTCTTTACAAATCAGGAAATAGTTTCAAAAACAGATAATATTTTGGGCATGTAACTTTTTCTTTTCTTATAGAAAAGCTTTATGTAAGCAGTGATAGATTTTTTTAAAAAAAATATTGAATATATATAAAATGACAAGAACAGACCATAGCGTATAAGAAAACAAACAATAAGCAAACAATGCACATTAAAAAATATTCTAAATTAAACTAAGTTACACTACCTAAATAATAACTACCAAACCCATCTAATCTAAATAAACAATTAACTCAAAATATAAGCAATAGTGCACAGTTAAAAAGTGGTTTCCACCTTAACTATCAACTACTAATGGTAAATTATGAAAGCACTAGAGTAATAAAATTAATGTAACTGAAACTGACATTTACTGATTAATCTTATTTTTATAGTAAAAATCATTCAATTAATAGGTAATAACATATATATATATACACACACATATATATAAATATATACACACATATATATAAATATAAATATGTATGTATATATTTAATGTCTGAACTATATACTATATAATTGTTAAGTGTAAACTAATTATAATGCAAAGAAAAAAGAAAGTTTTTATAATTTTATTTAACTCCTTTGCTTGATATAAAACTTTAACATATTCTAGTCATAACAAAGCAAAATAACAATAGCAAATTCAGAACTCCAAAATCATGATTTCATCCTCATTTTCTCTCAAGTATTCAATCAATAATTGCCTTTTTTTTTTTTTTACAAAATCTTGCTTTGGAACACCTTTTAACCTTTCTGTCAATTTCTCCATTTCCACAATTGTCATCAATCTACTGAGCCATTCATTTGCTGTTGAGATTTCTGTCTTTTTCCAGTATTTTGCATAAACTAATCTTGCTGCTAGTAGCATGCATTGTATCATTCTTTGTTGTTGTTTGTTAAAATTTGAGTTTTTCTGCCAGATTCCTGATAAAAACAACTCTGGGGATTTTGTGATATGGCATTTCAAAAATTTTTTGAATTATATTCTGTATCTTCCTCCAAAATTGTTTTGCCTTTTCACAAGTCTACCACATAAGGTACAATGATCCAACTTGATCCAAGCATTTCTAACAACTATTATTCATTTCTTTATGCATCTTTGAGAGTCTCTGTGGCATAAGATAACAGTGTAACATCATTTTATAGTGATTTTCTTGTAGATCGTAACAAAGTATACTTTTAATTTCTTTTGTCTATAGTCTTTCCCATTGATTCACTGATAATGAGTGTCCAATATTCCTGGCACAACTAATCACTTCTTCCTTCACTTTTTCCTCTTCTATTTCTATTTTCAACAAAAGCTTATATATTTTGGCAATCAAATGGTCTTCACTGTCACATAACAAAACTTCCAGATCTGACTTGGTCTTTTCAAAGTCGTTCTTCTTTTTATCATCCAAAAATCTTAGATAATATTGTCTGTGTGAAAGCCATTGTATTGAATAACCTTCCTCTTGTAATTGTTGAATTGTTTTCATCTTGTAGTCCTGTTTTCCTTTCATTAACAAGTCATAATAAGTCAGCCATGTCTGGTCTACTCTCATTTCCGTTCTATAAAAAACTTCTTGTGGTGAAATCCAGAGTGGTGTCTTCAGACATAATTTCAATTTATACTTATGCGATATTTTAACAAGGTATGGTTAATACAATGATTATGAAAAGCAACATCTACTTTAACTTTTCTCATACCGTAAATACGTGTGCCATCCAAATCTTAGATCATGTCCTTTTAGGTTCAAAGTTTATTATCCTTTAGAGTTACCCATTTCTTAATCCAAGTAGAGCATGTAGGTGCAAAATAAACTTTAAAATTAGATAGTCCTAGACAACTTGCACTTTGGCATCTTGTAAAATCTTAAATCTCACTCTAGGCTTTTTACCTTCCCATATTAATTTGGAAATGTTCTTTTGCCATACTTTGAAAGGTGCATCATTGGTCAAAGTTGGAATCATTTGAAAAAGAAACATTATCTTCAGAAGTATGGTGAGCTTAACTGTGGAAATTCTTCCCAATAGAGACAAGTTTAGTTTCTGCCATTTCTCCGTATCAGCTTTAATTTCTTTCCAAGCCTTAACATAATTATTTTATATAGTTGGCTTGTATTTCCAGTTAAATTAATATCTAAGTATCTCACTTTCTTCTCTATCTTAAAAGCAGTCTTTAATTGAAGCTGATTCTTATCTTGTGTAGTCATATTTTTAGCCAATATTTTTGTCTTCTCTTATTTATCTTCAGTCCAGCCAACTTTCTGAATTCTTTTATTTTCTCTTGCACTGTCATTATTGATTCAAGAGAATTCTGAAGGATAATTATCAAGTCATCAGCAAAAGCTCTTAATTTAAATTCTGCTTTTCTAATTCTAATTCCTTTAATCGCTTCATCTTTTTTAATTGTCAAATTCATAACTTCCATCACCAAAATGAATAAAAGTGGGGATAGGGGACATCCCTCTTGTTCCTCTGTGAATTGGAAAAAAAAATTAGTTGAGTCTCCATTAGCTGTAACTTTGGCTAATTGGTTTAAATAGATAGCTTTGATCCATGTTTCAAAGTTCAACCCAAAGTTCATATATTCTAATACCTTAAAAAGGAAATTCCAATTTAAATTATCAAAAGCTTTCTCAGCATCAAGAAAAATTAATGCCCCCTTGTTTCTTATTATGGCTTTCAATGTATTCAATGGCATATATCACAATTCTGATATTATCTTTCATTTGTCGGACTGGCAAAAATCCACTTTGATCCTCATTTATATATTTCTTCAGTAAATTCTTTAATCTTTCAGCCAGTACCAAAGCAAATATCTTGTAGTAATTATTCAGTAACGAAATTGGTCTATAATTCTTTGGTAATGTTAAGTCTTGTCTTTCTTTCAGAATCAACGTAATCATTGCTTTTTTCTAAGAGCTGGGAATCAGTCCAGTCTGTAAAATTCTGATTGTTACCATTTGCAAAGGTAACACTATCTCATCCTTCAAACATTCATTGTAGAGAGTACCAAATCCATCTAATTCTGGTGATTTTCCTATTTTTAATTTTTGAATAGCTTGTTTTGTTTCCGAGATAGCAATCTTACTATTAATATATTCTTTTTTCTTCTTCTGTTAAATTGGGTGGTTTTTGTCTCTTTAAATATTCTTTAATCTTTCAATTTCAATTTCTGTGCCTAAATACAACTTGAGAAAATAGTCATAAAAATTATTTGTAAATCTTCATCTTTGGTATATTCTTTACCACCATCTTTCAATTTCATAATAATCTTCATCTCCCACTCTTTCCTCAGTCAATAAGCTAACCGTTTACCAGGCTTGTTGGCATATTCAAAATTTTTTTGCCTCAAAAATTTCATTTTTTTTTCTATTTCCTTTGACATCAGCATTGAAAGTTGATTTCTCAGTATTCCCAATTTTCTCAAAATCTTTCTATCTTTTGGAGACTTTTTAAAGTCCTCTTCTTGTTTTTTAATCTCTTCTAATATTTTCAATGTTTTCTGCATCTGTTTTCTCTTATAATCTCTATTAATTCGGATAAAGTACCCTCTCACACAGGCTTTACTCGCATCCCAAACAGTTTGAACATTCATTTCATTGTTCAAATTTCTCAAGAAAAATTCTTTAATCTCTTTCTTCGCCTCTTGGACCATGTGTTTTTTAATCAACAAAGATTTGTTCAGTCTCCATTGGAAATCACTAAAAGCCTTTCTTATATGCATTATCACTGGGTTATGGTCAGAGATAGTTTCCATAAAATCTCTACTTTTTTTTTATCTTAACCATCCATGTCTTTGAAAGCCATATTATATCTAATCTCAAAAATGATTTATGTCTTTCAGGAAAAAAAAGTAAAATCCTTTTCATTAGGATGTTTCAATCTCCAAACATCCACTGTTTGTAAATTGTTCATTAAGTCAAAAAATTCTTTTGATACTCGACCTTGTGTTTTCTTAATTTCTTTGTCCGATAGTCTGTCAATCTGTGGAGAGATATCCCCATTGCAACCCCCCATTACTTATCATAAGACATCTCAGTTAAAATGTTATTCAATTTTTGAATTAAAAATGTTTTCTATAAAATTGGAACATACACTCCCACAAGCAAAGTTTTTTCCCCATTTACATTAATTTCAGCAATCACAAATCTACCCTCTTCATCAACATCAATCATTAAGCAGTGATAGATTTTGGCATCACAAAATGAGATTGACCACCCCCAGGGCCAACTGCCAACAAAATAAACTACTGAATAGTCACACATACACAAACATTATAACTACACAGAAAGTCACACCCACTTTAGTAAAGACTGCTTGCTTGTATCAAGCTGTGTACAATTTCCCAAAGAAAAATCAACACTGCTTGCAAACACAGCGTGTGTATACTTCAAACAAACAATAAAACTAGCTGTAGCATTTCCATAGATAGGAACCTTGGAAGCTTATACCCAGTCACACCATTAATTCAGCTAGCTTACAAGTCAACTCCAACAAACCACAACTTTGTGGAGTCTTACAGAAAGATGTTTCAGACCACCCACTGAGATCTTCCTTAAAATAGAAGTAGGGACTTCACATGGGGTCCATTCTGTTTTACCATCTGGTTTGACACTGAGCTATGGACTGGGCTTCCAAGAATGACAATTTTATGTATGAAATATAAGTAAAACCGTAAAAGCAAAACAAAAAGAGGTTGTGTGAAATACTAATTTTGAACTGTTTTATACAGACAGCTGGTCAGGAGTGTCTTCCGCTAGAATACTCCATTCCTTTTCATAAGTGTGGATAATGCCATTTTGGTTTCAGAAAAATCAACACCCACCCTAAATAATCAGAAATAGAAGGAGTGACAGTTGAAGTTAGAATTACTCCTAACACAAACATGCTCCCCAAGGCACCACGAAGCATTTTGAATAACACACTTTGTTGCTGACTTCAAAGCCTCCACAGACATGTGTATGCATGTGTGTGTGCGTGTACACACACATCCATGCCCAGTTGGCCTCTCATGTTGTTCACCCTGGAATGCTAATACATGTTCACCCTCTCATGTTCTTTGGTGTTTCACACTGCATAGCAATGCGGTGTAAATAAGGCTAACAGTAAACGTTTCCAAGTATAACAAAATACCTGCTCCCGAGTCCTCACCCTAATATTCCCAACACTAATTCTGATTATCGGTGTAAATGTGTGTGTGTATATGTGTGTGCACATGTGTGTAAAATCAAATATGACTCTCTAATATTTGGTTCCGGTACCCCATATCACCTAGGCCCCTTTTCCACTCCCTTAAATCTCTTGAAAACATCCTTGTGTTTTCACGATGCAACATCCTTTCAAGGATCCTTTGCTTTTCTTGGCCCTCAGTTTTCTGGTTTCCCAGAGTCTCCCTGATTGTGTTCTCATTCTTCTTTAAATTCCTCTTCCTTTAACCTCAGTCAAGTCAGCTCCTGTTTGTGATCTGGGTAGCTGAAGGTGACTGCTGTTGTGTTCTTTGCCTCATGTGGCAAAATTATTGAGCCAGGTTTGGAACAGTAGGGGGAGACAAGCCTGTCTAGCTGTAAGTCTGAATAGGAAAAAAGGCTGTGTTATGTTGATGGCTTTTCCTTTAAATGTGCATATTAGTAGATGATTTCATGACAAGGAAAATGTAACTCATTAGTCAAAGTTGTCAGGACTGGAGTTCTGAATTTGACTAACTGAATTTTGAGTATTTGACATATGAGAATGTGAATAAATCTAAGTCTAGGTTTCTGTTATTTGTTCTAAATATAGCAACAGATAAATTCTGTGTTTTTTTCCTAATTGTTAAAGAAATCTTGGTTAAAAAAAGGATAATCATTAACAGAATGCAATGTAGCAAGAGCAGTGTAAAGTAGGTTAATCGTCTGCAAGCTCATGCATGCTATGTTAGCCTCTGGTCTTTTCCCTTAGGTATAAACATGATTTGAATTTCACAAAAGAGATTAAGAGAACACAATTTTCTCTTTTCTGTTTAATCAGGATTTGAGCTTGAAAGAAGCCAACTTTAAAACTTTCCCTGAATTTGCCTTGGAATTGCATTCCCGCAGTTACAGAGTTACTAAAGGGGATTGACTACACACACGGAAATACACATCCACCAAACCCTTTAGCATTTCACAGATGAAAACCAGGACATCTGTGGCCAAGCAACGTCAGACTGTGGTCAAGATCGGTTAAATTCTTAATGAGGACAAGCAGACAGGCTTGGAGAGGCTGCAGCAGTTGGCTTTTGCCTGAATCTGCTGGGAAGGGCAAGATTCCCACCCCCTCCTGTCTCCTCCCCCAGGTTAAGCTAATGGAATGCAAACTACTTTTGTACTTTGAGCTCAGTTTGTAGCAACTGAAATAAGCTGAGGACAAAGTAGAAAGTGGGATGAGGACAGAGAAACTGGTGCGTTTTAAAAGCAGCTAAGAAGTGGTGTGACAGAGAAAACTGGGACTGTCCCTGTCGAATTGGTTGGAGGGTATGACACATATTTGAGATATTGAATGGAATACACTTGATGGGATACACTAGCCTAACAAGAGCTAATACCAGCATAAGTATTATACAGACCTTGCACCAGGATGTTCCCAGTACATTTTCACAGGTGTGTTTTTTTTCTCCTGGGTTGAGCAATGGCAACTGAATGTTGCCCTGCCGCAGCTTTGCTTTCTGGCCCAAAGGACCTTTGATTGACAATAAAGTATAAATCTCTTGAGTTGTTACTCAACTAGCAACTGTTGCCCTCCTACACCTCCAGTGAAAAGTAGACTGGTGGAGCTCTGCACTCTGCCAGCATCAAATTAGAGCTGGGACAATATAGGCTGATTTTTTTTTTCAAATGTTCAGAATGGTTAATTGTAACATACATATATTAAAAATATAAAACAAAACAAAAATGCACATAACAAGATATGTTTAAAAATCATCCAAAAAATTTTCAGGGGACCCCAAATAAATCCTAACAGGGACATTAAGTTTCCTGTTTCTGCATTTACTCAGAAGTTTCCAAGGTTTGGGATCCACTGTCAGGAAACTCCTGCTTCCAGCCACTACCTTCCTTCACTGCCATGGAGGATTCCATCAGGGCATGGGCTTATATTGGGAACTTTCATCAGATTTATTTATACAGAACTTAGTTGTGGGAGTATTTTTACCTGTCAGTACATACAGAAATGAAACAAGATACAAGTATGAAGAAAAGCAAACGGCTGTTTGACCATTAAGTCCCAGTTGTCTGCATGTACTTCTGGACGGAGGGTTATTTCCTCAAGATATGATTTTGTAGACTTTGAAAACCTGACTCACAGTGTGATGTGAATGTATCCATGGGTATACCCTTGGTATCCTTTCTGAAGTGATTGTCTATATGGTTAATCATTTTGAGGCCATAGATCTCAAGGATTCTCAAAGCTGCACTCAAGGGGCTGTGACACAGTTGGGACAATGCCCAAGACCCTAATTACAGATGTGGTTAAAAACATGTAACTGTGTATCGTCTCCTGTCCTGACTCCCCAGGGGTCTTGCTTCTGAATGTGGATGGTCTGAACAGACCTCTGTTGCTCAGCGATGGCTGTTAAGGTGACTTTAGGGAGGAACATTTGCAACTTTAGCAGTAGTTCCATGATTGTAAACATGAATACCAAACAGTTGTTTGGTTATGAATGGGTAAGCCTAGCTTCTCATTGTAACTGCTCAGCAGGATGCAAGCTCATAGTCTTAATAATCCATCTGCTAGGATGGATATGATAGAATAGAGAACCACGTATTCCCCGTTCTTCTCGTCACACATGAAAGAGATGTCCTTTCTCAATGGGTGCCTGCTGAGATGTTTGCCTGCCTCATCCACCAACATGTTAAATTTGCTTTTTTATTTGTTGCCAAATTGATGTGGGTTTAACTGATTAATTAATTGACTAAAAGTCATCTGTTTAATATGCCCAGATGCCTTTAATCATAACACCCCCTACTTATTCTCAAAGCTCAGCAACAACCCTTCTATCTCTCGCTCTCCAGACAAACCGTACAAGATCTTCCAGTCAGGAAAGGGAACACCAAGTTATGTTAGGATGTATGAAATCTATACCAACTACGTGAACAAGAGTTTGTTTTTCTGGATAGTGCTCTGTTTGCTTCTCCAGGTATAGGCCCACCTATATGAAGTATGTGACTTTGTGGCATTTCAGAAGTCTTGCTAATTCCTCCTTTGTTCCTTTCTTTAATATTTGAGTTTCTGTGTTACTAAATTAGGACCCGTTTCCTTGCTATGAGAAATAGATAGTTAACCTTGCACTGAGCTATATCTTCTAGTTTTTACAAGAGACCACAAGTGTCATCACAGGATTCAGTAGAAATGTATCGATTTCACAGCTGCTGCCAACCACTTCTATAAAACCATATTAATAGGAAGGAAGGCAACACTGAGAGGATGAGTTAATGCCTGCTTTTGTTTAGTTTTAGTCTTTTTTTTTCTGCTGCTCATCTCCTTGGCGATCTGAGGAAGGCAAAACTTTATTTTAATGATTCTTTGCAAGGAGCTTGGGAGAAGGAGCAAGAATTTTGCAGGGAATAATGACCTATATTAAATTTAATTGATCTAGGAAATTGATGCCAGCGGGAAGAATGGACTATTTTCGAGGTGACCTCAGAAGACCAAGTTTTAGCTCTGTACTCAAAAGGAGGATGAGGGTTTAATATTCCACTCACTTTACCCCCATACATATTGCTACTTTGAAAAATCTAATTACTTAGCTGCACTGCTAGCTCTTTGTGTTGCTCCACATCATAAGAAGTAGGGGAGATTTATTGAAAGAGAAAAGAGATCATTTTAGCTAGCTCTAACTAAGAAATGTAGCTTCATGGTTGCATATTATTATTTGATTTTTTAAAAAAAGATTTCACATGTGTTTCTGCCAAACTGTAACTCCAAAGCTGGCTTCTTCATATTTATGTGTTATTCTTTTGCATAACCCTTTTTAACTCCTCCCTAAGAACATTTCCTGAATCCAGTGATAAGTACAAAGTAATTGCTAACATCATGCCAAGTGTCCTTGGTATTATGCAGTGTTCTACTCACCAGCTGTACCTTCCATATTTTTTTGCACTTGGAAGAGTAGAGAGAGGCAAGAGGAGTGTGTGGGTGTCGTATTTCATAACATTTATGGCCCAATAGTCTGCAATACGTTTAAAAGTTTTTCACAATGAGGCCCCTGTGACAAAGATGCCAGTAAGCTGGTGAATGGGAGAAATATTTAATTCTTCACCTCTTCTTTTCTGACTAGTACTCTACTATTAAATACTACTAAGTACTGACTAATACTCTTCACTACCAATAGGCAGTGTGGGCCTATCATCTCAGAGAGCAGACTTCAAATGACTACTTACACATTTATTATTGTTGTTGTATTATTGTATTTTCACTGCCAGGGACAAAGAAAGAAGTACTTGTGGAATTTTCTCCCCAAAGTGTCAAAATAACTTGGCCAGCCTTAGGAATTACTAATCATAACTTTTGTGGGGAATTTACTGTTTGCTGCTCTGCTTTCTGCTAAGGAGACAAGTGAATAGTTCTTTCTGCTGGGAAGTCTGGGATGTTTGGAATTCAGATCGCTGTAACACCGTCCAGTTCCATACTTATTTAGTTAAGGGTAGCTTTACTCTTTACTTTAGCTTTACTCTTGTTGAATGCCTCTAACATCCATGGATGACACCTCATTCCCACCACAGTCTTCAGCAGCTTTGCTGCAACATCATAGATTTGGTGTCTGACTTTTATCTTACTGGAACAGGAGTTCTTGGTTTCATCTTCACTCCGCTATCACTTCCCTCTTTGGTTCCTGGGCAATATCGTTTCATTGCTGCCACCTTCTTTTCTTTGCTGGTGATGACAGTTTAAACATAGGGCTAAAACCAATTCTTCGTACCAGCTGCAGTAGACTCACTGAATCTATTGAATTTTTCCAAATGTTGACTTGCCATTCTGCCATTAATTCAGTCGATCTGTTCTAGTTAGGACAAATAATTGGATTGAGATCACTACACTCATGTGTTTTAAAATGACTGCTGCTTCTGTGAAAACAGGGACAGCAGACTACAGTTGTCCAGATGCTGTTGGACAGCAACTTCCAGCACCCCTCATGGTTGCTTGTGTTGGTTAAGACTGATGGGACTTATAGTCCAACACCATCTGAAGAGCCAAAGTTGCCCATCTATCTTGTTTAAAGGACAGTTTGCTCTGTAGCATCCATAAACATATGGATGTTTTATCTCCTAGCACCCGTAAAGATACACATTTTAAATTGTGGAGAGAGGTGGAAAATGGCTGCAATCTAAAATGAACACTAGAGAAGCAGAATAAAGCATTCTGAAAGGGAAGAAGGATTCAGGCATTATTCTAACATGCATCTGGACATTTTTTCCCTTTTTGTTTCAGTAGGAAAATAAATTGGGCAGTAGGAAAAATGGGTTTTTGCAGTTCACAAGATGGGCATTAATCCAGAACAAAGGTTATTTCTTAGAACAAATCATTGGAGAAAAGAAAATGAAAATCAGTACTGTTACTTCTAAGTCTTCATACATTTCAGTCTTATATTAGTACTGTGTTATTGAGATCACCTATCTGATGCTACATCTGTAGCCTAGATACATTCTAACTGCTTTGAAGCCAACTGTGTTGCTACAGCCATTGTCAACTGCATATTGGGGTTCACTGGCACCTAGGCAGTCCTGTATTCTGAACTGATCTGATCCGCAGTGGATTTGATCCGCACCTCAGGAACTGCCAGTGTGTGCTTAGTCAAGGTGTTAGTGAAGCAGTCTCTTATTATGCCATTATTATTGCCATATTAGTATACTGCATAGAACTCACAGTTATAACCAGAGGGCAGCTTTTCAACTCCTTAGTTATACAAGGAGCCTTTGTATTCACCTATCCTTTTTCTTTCCTTTTATTCCTGTTTTTTATCCTTCTCTCTTTCCTGTCAGTTTCTCAATTTTTTGGTTCATTTTAGTTTTCCCTTTCCTCTTCCACTCGTCTCCATTTTTACCCAGTTCTTATATTTGCTGGCAGGAAAAAAAAATAACAACAACTAGGAAACAGTCACAAAACTGGGCCTCTTGTATTAGCATTAGTGCTTGATCCAAGGATAATTTTCCTCCACGTGCAGCAAATCAGAGGCAATCAAGGTGTGTCTGGCTATAGCCTTATAAGGTAATTACCTGAATGACCCTTCGACCTATGCTATTGACAGCAGTGATTCCAGTGAAGTCCCTATAAACATTATAGTCAGAAAAGCATCACTTTCCTCCAAATTGAGGGGACAGGGCTGCACCACGGCCACACTGTGCGTGGTTGTGCAAATTAACATATGATGCAAGGAACAGCAAGGAGAAGCATCTCTTTGGTACTGAACTTCTTATTTCTTGTGCAGTGGGTGTGGGGGAACCCTGAGAAAACTTCAAATTCAGACTGTCCAGATCCTTTCTAGAATTAGTTTATGGAATTATCACTCAGGTTCGGGTTATCTGAAGGACAATAGTCTCCCATAGGAGCCTGCCCTTGTTCTGAGATCTTCTGGAGAGGCCGTTCTGTCTGTCTCACCACCCTCAGAAGTACATTTGCTGGGAACATGGGAGAGGGGGTCCTCCGTGGTTGTTTCCAGGCTCTGGAACTCCCATCTTAGAGAGAGAAGACTGGTGCTGTCCCTGCTGTCCTTTTCTAATCAGGTGAAGATTTTCTTTTGTTTTAGCAGGCCTTTGAGGTCTGCTCAAGGAAAAAAAGGCTGTTCAGAATGTGCTGCACTTTTTATTTGTTGTTTTCTATTTAATGGTCATGTTTTTAACTGGTTTTAATTTTATTAATAGCTTAATTACTTTTCTAACTTTTGTATAATGTGAATTTTTAGCTGTATTGTTTTAACTTTATTAAGCCCACCTTGAGACTCCAAAAGGCTATTGCAACTATAGAATAGAGCAATGTCTCCAGTCCATCAAGTTGAGCTCACTGGACTTTATTCAAAGCTGCATGTCAAGTTAGCATGTGCTTTCTTGAGTGGCATTTTTCTAAATGTAGATTCATTTGGGTATCTATTTTCTTGAGTTGCTGCTTTATTTGTATAAAAGTTTTTAATACTGGGGTTTTCTTTGAAACTGTAATTTTTTTCTTTTTAACATTTTTGATCAGCTATGTACTTTCCTGAGGTTTTGAATGATTTCCGCTGCAGAACTGTAGAATGCACTTGCTTATTTTATGATTAGGGCATAAAACATTTAGGCACTTTATACTAGAAATACAATAGCTATGTTGAAAGCTTGTCATTGAGTGACTCAATTTTATGTGGCCACAATTAACAACCGCTTAAGCACTGCCATCACTTTACATTCGGGGCACTCGGCAATATGAACCCACTACCAATGATTTTCTAGTTCATTAATTACCTCATTATTCTGAGTTGTTGTTGTGCATTGCCTATTTTTGGCTGCTAACATTCCAAAGGTTTTCAGACACATAATGCATATTTTAGACCCACGCCTCCAGCTGACTTAATTTTCACACCTGTAATTTGGAAAATGCTAATGCACTTCCCTCCTCCATTTTGTGAAAGGAAAAGATGTGAATGTCAAATATTCTCTAGAGCCAGCACTGACTTCCCTTTGACTGAGGCTGTCCTTTTTCCTACTTTTTTCTTTTCTAAAAAAAATTTCTCTGAGGGAGGTAAAATTGAACAAGGTAGGCTTAGAGATTTATGAATAATGAAGAGCAAGGAACTTGCATTTTTACATGTACACATATCACTTTTGACAGTTAACTGTTTGTGTCACACTTCCACAGGCTTTTTAATGGGTTTAGGCTGGCATCTCAAGAATCTATTTGTGTAAAAAAAAAAATTATCAACATACTATGTCATTTGGCCAACATGGCCAAGTTAAATAATCTCCTCCTACCCACCTACCCAATTTGCTTCCTCATTGCTGGTGATGTTTGTGGAGAAGGAAGCCTTGGACACCATTTTTGAAAAAATTTTTCTTGAAGGAGAGGAATTTTCCTGAAAAGGATCCAGTAAAACCCTATGTCAAATTTGCCTTGAAGCAGAATGTTCTGATAGTTCACCACAGTCTTCTTTTAACTGAACTTGAAAGTTGCGTGCATACGTAATTGAGTACTTGCCTTTGAGGTCTCCTAAAGCTGCAAGTCGGCTATTTCTGGCCTGCCTGTATTGTGTTGTAATATTACGGCGATTCTCGGCCGAGCCTATATGCGTGCTTGTCCGGGGGCCTCGCAAGCACGTGGAGGGGAATGGGTATGTGAAGCCGAATTAGTGATATCAAGAGATATCTTTTTAATATCCCCCAAGCTTGGGCTAGCCATGGCAGTAACACCTCCCATATTGTGGTGAGAGATATGGCATAGACTGTCAGAAGCTTCCGAATGATTTTGGTGGTGGGAAATATTTGCCATGGCTTTGAGCAACGACATAATTCCAGAGGCATTGGACCAAAAGCCTGGCCCCAGAAGTTGGCTGCCAAAAAGAAGTGTACTGTTGATGCAACCGCTGACTTTCAAAAATGTCAACAATTGAAAAAAGTAGGAAGCAGCCAGTCATTGATATAAACACAGAGACAACACCATCACAACCACCACCACCACTGAAAATGTTCAAAACATTTCATGCTTCCACTTCCCACCATCCAGTTTCAAGAGCTTGAAACACAAACAAAAACACAAACAAACATACACATAGAGAAAGTCCCCAAATGAGACATGATTCCAGCTACAGTTGTAACTATTATTATCAAATTTATAGAGTTCTGATGTAGGTTGTTAGAGAGTCTTCTGTAGGATAAAATAATTTTTATTACCTTTGTAAAATGTTTCAGGATGTTCTCTGTGTCTAATAAAATGTTATCTAAAAAGTTATCTAAGCTGAATCTAAGCTAAATTGGCCTAAATTGTATTGTTAGACACAACAAAAGTAGATCCATTGAAAAGATCCATTTACCTCCATGTGGCAGCATCATTCACAATTGATTCAGTGGGTCAGTGCTAGTTGGGACTAACCAAAAGGATTCTAGCCCATATTTGTGATATGGGACAGTGAACTGATTCTCAGATAGCAAAATCAAACACTTTAAAAAATGACTGTAAAAATGCATTTTTAAATAAGAGAGAACTGCTCTGCTTTCTGGAATCAACACAGTGTCTAGATTTGGTTTGTACTGCACTCTTTCGTTGAGAGAGGAAGATTGCAGAAGTTGCCTATGGCCTTGAGCATGATTAACTCTTCCACAGGGTTAACACTGTGCAGTCATATTGTATGAAATAAGAGATGCCCATTCGGTTCCATGGAATGTATATCGTAACCTGCTCAGTTGTATGGAAATCTGAAATTTTAAATAAAGGCAAGTGGTTTCCATTGAAATTGCTAATTATTTTAGCAGCATCCTTCACCAGTCCTTTGGTGGTTTTGAACATTGGACCCAAAAGAGAAGGAAATGGGCAGCAATGACAGTGGCAAAGACTATCTAGCAAAACTATCCAAAGAAATGAGGGCCTATTAGGGCTAGGTCAAGCTGTTTTGCTGCCTGAGGCTGAGCCACTAACGCTGCCCCAGTACTTAAGTGAAAACGCATAGCACCCAGGATTAGCCAAGTTAAGTTAGCATTGGGCACAGAAAACCTCACAAATTACTTTACCTGACAGTAAAAGACAAGGCAAAAAGAAAACTCTAAAATCATTCTAATAATGAATGATTTACTGCCCTTTTGTGATGCTCTAAGTCTGCTGCTTGAGACACCTACTTTACTTTGGCCATTTCGTCACTACACTGTTATTGTA
Organism: Cyclura pinguis; assembly: GCA_030412105.1. NCBI lineage: Eukaryota > Metazoa > Chordata > Lepidosauria > Squamata > Iguanidae > Cyclura > Cyclura pinguis. The sequence continues at coordinate 225,332,391 of CM059599.1, read as the reverse complement.
CTATTATTCCTCTTTCAAAATCCTGTGGAATCCTGGGGTTTGCAGTTTAGGGAGGGGCCTTTAGAATTCTCAACCAGAGAGCTCGTTGGCTTCAGTAAACTGCAAGCCCCAGAATTCTACAGAATGTTGAAAGTGGAATAATAGCACTATAACAGTATAGTGTGGAAATGGCCATAGTCTAAGCGTTGGACTGGCACTGAGACTTACTCAGCTTATCATCAAAGCTCTTCCCCACCCCAGCCCCCAAAAACCCTAGAGTTGACATTGCCTCCAGCTGCAGGAGCTATTTTGTGTGGAAGCACTGTACTTTATACAGGGCATAAGCCCTGCATAAGTATGGAGTGCAGTTTGTATGTGGTGAAACTACACACAATGGCCAAGCAATCCAAGGAGACTGAGGGAGCATTGGCCTTATAATTCCAATAACCCCCACCCCAGCAGTGTATTTATTGTCCCCACTCTAAGAAGATCTTTATGGGGTTTCTGTCTCAGCAGAATCCATGAAATCATGTTACTCTAATTATGCAGAAATTTACCATAGCAAACTGTTGTACTTGAACATTGATTCAAGTTTACCAAAGGCTTATTCATTTTTTTAAAAGACACATATTTGTTTAGAAGTTGAACCAGCAACAGTAGCTACTGAACTATGTAATGTAAAAGAACAAAGAGTCCATCTGATCCATTTACTGGTTTATGTAAACGTGTTTGTTCTACATTCACAGTATCCTTTGCTTGAAAATGATGATAAATACTGTTTCAAAGGACAGGGAACGAGAAATAAGCTGACATTGTAGAAAAGGCAAAGAAAATGAAAATGAGACATAGGAGGAGGAGGGAAGGAATGTACAAAGACAAAGAGGACATAATTTAAATAGAATAATTGGAAATTCTCACAATAGAGTAGAATAAGCTCAACTCTGAGGCCATCATTTTTCTTATTTGCAGTCCAGTATGTCACATCATGTTCTGTTGCTTTTATTGGAAAACAACATTATATAGGAGCACCAATGCATATCCATACTCAGATTCTCATTCTTTTGCATTAAGAAGTGTGCTCCCACCCCACAAAATGATCAGTTTTCAGACAAAAGGAAGAAAGCAGGATGTTTGCACGGGGACAGATCAGTCTCTCAGATGCAATTCTACTCTGTCCCTTTTTTCCCTCACATTAAGTTCATTTCCAGTTGATTCCTTACCATTCTTTTAAGTCCATGTGAAAATTTGTATTCATTTTCTTGCACCTTGTCCAAGGTGCACACTTTTCCTTATGGATAAATTAATCTTCCCTTAGACAATGTAGCATTGTGCATCATTTCCAGTCATATAGATACTCCAGGGCATACTTTCATCTCATGTCTACATTTTTATGCATTGTTTAACCAGAGAACTGTATTACAGGAATGACCAAAAGTCAGCATGCAAATGTGTTTTGATTCACCAGTTGGCCCAAGAGGTACAAATCGGGTACATGACATTTCTGAAGGAAGCAATTTCTTTCCATCTGAAAGTCTGATTCAGCCTGTACCCCATAGCTATGGCTGTATTCATTCCATTTTGCTATCTGTATTACTTGTGTATTCAATGATATATCTGCAATACTTGAGCATGCTGAATTCTACCCCTCATCCCCAGTTATAGACATATGTACATTTAGGTTAGACCCAGGAGAGCTATGTGTTCAGATTCCAGGTCCAGATAAGTGTTCATATAATAGAGAAACCCATAGCTCAGTGGTTCTTACCATGGGGTCCAGGGAGGTCTGCAAAGCCCTGCTGCTGGACACCAACAGCAGCTACAGCAACAGAGAAACTGCAGCAGGGTAGTGTGGGTGCTGAAACTTCTCCCTCATTTGCAAACAAAGGAGCAGTTTTGGCATGCAGGCATGCCTGTTGCTGTCTCCCTTTCATCAGGGACACAGCACTAAGGAGTGTGGGCACTGAGTGATGTATGTGCATGCATCCAAACTGCTCCCTTGTATGCAAAGGAGCAATTTCAGTGCATGCACACATCCTGCTGCCGCATCCCTGAAAAAAGGGACATAGCAGCAGGTATTTGCATGTGCCCAAACTATGACTCTGGAGACCAGGTTTGAATCCCCCATGGAAACCCACTGGGTGACCTCAGGCAAGTCTCATTTTCTCAGCTTCAGAGAAAGGCAAAAGCAACACACCTTACCAAGAAAACCCCAAGATAGGTTTGCCTTAGAGTCACCGTAAGTCAGTTTTCAAAGGGGAAAGACATGGGTAGAAAAGACCTCCCCCATCAGCTGCACTTTATTGCTGTGTGCCTTCAAGTCACTTCTGACTTATGGTGACCCTAAGGTGAACCTGTCACAGGGTTTTGGTTTCTTTTTGCAAGATTTGTTTAGAGAGGGTTTGTCTTTGCCTTCCCTTGAGGCTGAGCAAATGTGAGTTGCCCAAGGTTACCCAGTGTCTGAGCGGAGCAGTGGCATATCTAGGTTCAACAGGCACCTGGGGCAAACGTGGAAGTTGCACCCCAGGTACTGTTGCTTCTCACCCCCCTGCTGCCCTGGGTTGAGGAAGATCCTGGCGAGGGCGGCAGCGGGCCAGGCTCCAGCAGAAGGGCTGTTGCCACTGCTGCACTAGGCCGAGAATGACTGGGTGGGAGGTTCAGCTTTTTACACTCCCTGACATTGGTGTCCAGGGCACACCTCCCACTTGCTCCACTCTAGATGCATCTCTGGACCAGAGATGATTTGAAACCCAGTTCTCCAGAAGCCATAGATAGATAGATAGATAGATAGATAGATAGATAGATAGATAGATAGATAGATAGATAGTTGAATATTTAAATCTTGAGTTAAGTCTTGGGTGACCCTGGCAACAAATTAGATTTGCAAGTGTTCCTAGTAAAGAAAAGATTAAGAACCACTGCCATAGCTTATACAGTGCATATCTCTTCTGACAAAAGAATACAAACTTAATAGTCAAGTAAAACAGGAAAGTTTCTTATAAATTGTAGAGTAGACCGTAATGGACAAAGCTATTGTTTGCAAACTGCAATTCAACAGACGAAACTATACTTACAATGTTTAACAATCAAAAGATAAATTCCAGATAGAATCTCGTGTGGGGTGTTAGAGTTAGATATACTTAAAACAGTACATTTCCTCTTCTTGGATTTAATCTTTCTGTTAGAGAAGAAATGCACACAAGACACTTTAGAAGCTATAGTTAGAAGGCCTTCTATGAACTAAGTCCTTTTAATTTTGCTTTTTTAAAAAATAAAATTTATTTGATATATTTTATATTCTACCTTTCTCCCTGCATAGGATTCAAGGCAGCAGGATAGAAGAGAATGAATTATGTTTTTGAAAAATATATATATGTTGTTCCATATCAACTTGATCTCAGGGTGGTTTTCAGTCACCATGAAATAAACAAATACACCAAAACTATCATAAAACAGGAGAAGGTGGTCACAAGCAACCACCCCCACCCCCAGCAAAATGGCTGAACCTAGCTTCATAAAAAAAAAAATGACAGATAACAAAGAAGAAAGCACCAGCTGAGAATTCCCTAGCACAACTCTACCGCAGTGGAGAATGTTTTCCTTCTGGTCATCACCACTACAGTTTTTATGGGAGGTGCAGGTTTGTGGAAGGTGGTAGATTTTTATTCCTTTGCTGGCCATGCTGGCTGAAGGATACCTAAACTTGGTGCCTGCCCATCTCCCAGAGGGCAGGGGATACTGAAAGGAGAAAATCCACGAATGACCTCACTATGCAGGTAAACTCATGAGTGCATTAGCAATTACAGTGTAATCCATCAGTGTTGTGGAGCCGGCATTTATAGGGCTAAACTCATGAAATAATCTGCTCCCCTTTCCCACTCCAGACTTCTTGTTCCCTCTGAGCTTAGCTGCAGTCTTCAAAGAAACTGCTACACCTGCTGCTACTGTGTATGTTGAGGAAAGTGCTTTTCCTAACAGTAATATTTCTGTAAGTTGTAACGTAAAGCATTTTGCAGTAGCATGGTCTTAACTGGGGGATTAAGATCCATTAATTTTACAAAAGATGTGTCCTGGGTGATAGGGGTAAAGTGTACAAGCCTTTTGTTGATATGCTTGTATTTTCCTTGGGGATATAGCCATGAGGCCTACAATAAGGAGCACCCTGCCCCTCAAAATTTACTGCTACAGCAATGTAACTTATGCATGTCTATTCACAAATTAGTCTCATAGAGTTCAATGGGGCTTATTCCTAGATAATCACACATATGAGTCCAACCTTAATTGTACTGTCTATGCATCAGTTGCAAAGCAAATTAGCAAAGGAATAGCAAAATTTATTTATTTTTATTTATTTATTGAATATACATCCCACTTTTCTCCTGAGATGGGATTCAAGGCAGCTTGGTTATAAACAGTTTTAAAATGTTTAAAACATAATTACCAGTTTAAAAAAAAATTAAGAATACAGTGCACCGTTTCACTCATATAGTACTGCTCTATAATTAACTTTCAAAGGTCTGATTGCATAAAAAGGTCTTCTGCTACCAGAAGAAAGAGAGCAGGGACCTCCCAGAGAAGGGAGTTTCACAGCCTGGGAGCAGCCATGGAGAAAGGTTTCTGCCCAGTCCTTAAGTTTTAATTTGTGCCCCATCATCCAGTCCACAGACAGGTTTAATATGGAAATAGCTTCCTTGGAATCAGATGGAAAGGAGAGAGAGAGTTGTGTGCCATCAGCGTACACTGAACCCTAAAACTCAGGATGATCTCTCCTAGCAGTTTCATGTAGATATTAAATAGCATGGGGGAGAGAACTGATCCCTGAAGGATACCAATGTCTAGGGCAAAGCTTTCCAAACTTTTCATGTTGGTGACACACTTTTTAGACATGCATCATTTTGCAACACAGTAATTCAGTTTTACTAGCAAACCAGAGTTAAACTAACATCTTGTAGGAGATACAGGACATAAATTGTAATAACAAAATGTATGGGGACACAACATATCTCATGAAAACTTTTCATGTGTTTTTAAAAATATATGATTTATAAATAATAACATACACTTCCAAGACTGTAAGTGACACACCTACACCCTTCAAGTGACACACTAATGTGTCGCAGCACACCATTTGGAAAGCGCTGGTCTAGCATGTCAAACAGGCATTCTCTGTTACCACCTTCTGAGTCCACCCTTCCAAGAGGGATTGGAGCCACTGTAAAACAGTGATCCTGAGTCCCGTCCCAGAGATGCAACCTAGAAGGATACCATGGTCAATAGTATCAAAAGCCACTGAGATGTCTAGCAGAACCAACAAGGAGACACTCCCCCTGTCCAGTTCCCTGTGTAGGTCATCTACCAAGGGAGTCAAAGCTGTTGCTGTTCCATAGCCAGGACTGAAGCCAAATTTAAGTGGATCTAGATAATCTGTTTCATTCAGGAACCTACATGCTCTAGAACCTTGTATTAAATAAGGGATATTGGAAACTAGTTGGTAATTCTCCAGTATGATGGGATCCAGAGTGGATTTTTCAATAATGTTCTCACCACAACATCTGTCAGGCAAGATGGAAACCTGCCTTGTCAAAGAGAGGCATTCATTACTCTCCTTACCGAACTCCCCAGTCCCCCTCTGGCTGCTTTTAACAGCTAGGAAAAGCATGGTCCAGAGTGCACATGGTGGTTCTCACCACTCCAAGGATTTTGTCCATATCCTCAGGTTGCACAGATTGAAATGTATCCAATAGCACAGGACAAATGGAGGCCAAGATTACATTCACTGGAACTGTATCAACTACAGCATACAAGTCCAGCCTAGCCTCACATGGAAAGGGGTTCCAGAGAGTGGGAACAGCGACTGTAAAGGCTCTCTCTCATCTCCTCACCAAGTGAGCCTGGAATGGTGGAGGAATTAGAGAAAGCCTTCCCCTGCAAATCTGAAAACTCTGGCAGATTCATGTGGGGAGCTATAGTCTTTCAGATGGTCTGGACTTATGCCGTATAGGGTCTGATTCCCCAGCTGTTGATTTATTACATAGATACCTGGGGCCTGCTCCTGCAAGTGAGAAGATGGTCTTTCTCAGGCAGGCAGCAGTGTGATGGTAAGAGCAGCTACAGACCTCTTTCCTCTAGAGTGGTGGAAGTGGTTCCTCTTCTCCCTGGTGTACTGACCATTCACTACCAAGTTTACCAATTACTGGAGTAGGAAATAAAAAGGGCCAGCAAGGTTGTTTATTTTTTTTTAAGTGCTGTAGAGGCACATTTCAAAGATCAAATCAAACTGTAGGGTTGAGTTTGTTAGAAAATCATGAAACTAACCAAGACTAGTATTCCCACAACAGTTATAAAGAGAAAATGGTTTTGTTTAAAAAAACCAAACTGACTGGGAACACCTGGGAATGAAGAGTTTGATTAAGAGTCGCTAGTATAGATTCAGGCAGAGAAGGTCATGCTTTACTAACACACAGGAGTCGTTTGAAGATATTACTGCCATGATGGATGGTATGAAGCCCGTAGATTTAGCATACCTTAATTTGACAAGCTCCTGCCCTTCGAAAATAGTGACTAAGGCAAGAAAGCAAGTGGTGGCATGTAAATTAAGATGCCAGTTAGAGTATAACAGAATGAGACCAGAGTTTGCAAATGTTACTTTCCTTTTTATTACTGCGTCTAGACCATCACAGCCAGCGTGGCCATTGACCATGTTTGCTGGAGAATCTTGCTAATTGTAGCCTGGAAAATACTGTTGGGGTGGAGGGCAGGCTTAACAGGGGTAGAACTGATGACATCCAGTGAGTTACCCAACCCTCTCTCTTGCAGAATAGAAGCATAGCTTGTACCCTTTCCAATGGTCCCAGTTTGGCAGGGACAGTCCTAATGAATCCTCTGTCATCCCACTTTTTCAGCTGCTTTTAAAATGTCCCAGTTTCTTTCTCTTCTTCCCACTTTCTCCCTTTGTCCTCCACTTACTTCCATTGCTGCAACCCCAAGGGCCTTTCTGCACTGCACCGTTGTAGTGCTATATTCCACTTTCAACATCTTGTGGAATCCTGGGACGTGCAGTTTAGGGAGGATCATTTAGAATTCTCAGCAAGAGAGTTCTTTGGCATCAGTAACTACAAACCCCACAATTCCACAGGATGTTGAAAGTAGAATAATAGCACTACAACAGTTCAGTGCAGAAAGGCCCTGAGTTCAAGGTACAAATGCAGTTTGCGCTTAATTAACTCAGCAGGGGAAAGAGAAGATGAAGGGACAAAGCCTTTCCTTTCCTTGGCCATTTCCTCACCGCACTGTTATAGTGCTATTATTCCACTTTCAACATCCTGTGGAATTCTGGGGTTTGTAGTTTACTGAGGCTAAAGAGCTCTCTGGCTGAGAATTCTAAATGGGCCTCCTTAAACTGCAAACCCCAGAATTCCACAGGCTGTTGAAGGTGGATTAATAGCACTATAATGGTGTAGTGTGGAAATGGCCCTTGTAAGCTGAAGGAAAGGAGGAGCAGAATCTCACCTTTCCCAGTAGGCCCAAGCAACAGGAAACTGCTGCAGCCTCTTCTATCTTGTATATTCTTCCTCAGTAATAACTTTTGCTATCTTGTTTGATCACAGGTGTCATGATTTTCATCTGTGAAACACTGGACGGATCTGAGCCACAAAAGTCAGTTGGTGTCATAGTTGAATCACCATTTCATTACCAGTCACAGGAGATCATCTATTGTCATACCTGAATATAGCGAGGTAACTTCAGGTTGCAAAGCAGGCTAGATAGCCTCCAGAGCTTTCTCCTCCCTCGACTCAATGCTGTTTTCCCAGCATCTGTCTACGGAAATGGCTGCCTCACTCTGTCTGAATGAACCATTTCAGATCAAACATCACTCTATGTCACAATATAGCAGATCATGTGGGAAAACAGTTTGTGATCTATACTAGAGCACATTTCCAGAGTGGGACAAGTTAATTTCCTGCATATAGAGAACTAGACGCCGGAGAATAGTTATGGTAGAGAATACATATGGTCGTTTTGTACATTAAGGAATATTTTTATGATGTGGCCATCCCCACGTTTACCATCTGAGTTGTATGCCCTTATTACAAATTCTGCTGTTTGCATAGAAAGGCCCAATATTAAATGTTTTTAACTGGGAAGCCTTTTCACACATGATGAGGTGGAGTATACCTTCAAGTCATCACAGATGTACTGCTAAAATAACTTCCCCATGGCAACTGATCTCTGCACGGCTGAAAATACTGGCTACAAGGAACTGGGCTACTGCTGGTGTGTTGGGGGGGGGCATGACTTAACAGTACAACCACGTTTTTCTATTTGTCAGACTTAGTATAAGTTTGCTTCTTTTCCATTTACCGTGATTCTTTTCTAGGAATGTAAAAAATATTTGTAAATTTACTTCTCCTTGGTGAAAAAGGTTTTTTTTCCCCCTCCTCTCTGCTTTTTTTAAAAAAAACTATCTAAACCACTGTGAGATTTTTTGCATTCAGTTGGTGTGGGTATGGGTGTGGGTATGAGTAGAGAGAGAATATTTTGTAAAGGATTTCTTTTTTTTTTTTTTGCACAGAAAACATCATTTTGCACAAAATTTTTGTATGTCTATTATTTTTGCTCAAAACCCTTTGTGGAGTTTTCACAAATGTGTCCTGAAATGTTTTTTGAAAGTGTGAGAATAGTCTCATTTTCACCAGATGAGGAAAAAGTTGTTCTCTTGTGCAAGAAAGATATAAATGAAGATTTGTACCCTTATTTCCCACATCTTTTCCAGTGGACAAAAGACTTGTGGCATACCTAGTGGAAAGCTATCAGTAGAAGACAATTTGGCCCATGACTAAATGATGCTGTTTGATGTAAGGCGGAGGTGGGAAATGTATGTCCCATGGGCTGCACATGGGCCCTAGCACCTTTTTGATGATTCCCAAGGAGATCCCCAAAGCCCTGGTCCCCCTTCAAAGAACGTGTTCTGTTTTAGTTCATTTTTTCATGAAAAAAATGTGAAAACACCTCTAAGCTGCCTGAGAATATGGTGGCTTGCCTTATTTTCACCCAACCACCCTCAACTCCTTCTCCCTAATGGCTTCAGCTTGGTCTAGTATCAAATCAGAAGTGTTGTGGCATCATTTTCTCGTTACCAAAATCATTTCCATGTCACTGTACATTACATTGCCCGCTGCTGATGGCTTATGGGCATGAATATTAGCCCTCAGCCTATGCAGTTTCTCACCCCTGGAGCAGGGTCAGACAGATACCTTCGGTATTCTGTTTTTTTTTTAATCATTTTATTCAAATTCAGATATAAAGCAAACAATTATAACTGTCAACTTAATTGAAATATTTCTGATCTTCCACACTGATCCAGATTTCATTATCAATATTTCTTAACATGCTTAAAATGTTGTACTACATTTTAGTGCTATTATTACTTGTTGATTCCTGCATTTTCATCTCCATATTCCCGCTTCATGATATATATCCTATAGCCCCCTCATAATTTATCTTAAATCATGAATCACAGATTTCCATCTGATGGTACCCAGCAATTACCCGTTACAATTTGCCATTCTTTTTGTATCTCTTCGTCTGATTTCCCTTTTAATCTCTGAGAGACCATGTCAGCATTTTTGTTTTCAATCAGTGTATCCCACCATTGTTCTAATGTGGGTATTTGCTGACTTTTCCACATCTTTGCATATTCAATACGAGCTGTTGTTATCATATACAGTAATATTCTCCAGTACTTCTTTATACCAGTACCTTCTAATACATCAGTCATATTTAACAAATACAATTCTGGTAACTTAGCAAACTGTACTTTCGTTAATGCACATATTTTATTGTGTATTTCAGTCCAATATTTCTTAGCTTTAGGACATGTCCACCACATATGATATATCGTACCGACCTCATTCTGACATTTCCAACATTTTCCAGTACCTGGATTATAAATCTTTTTTAATTTATCTGGTGTCATGTACCATCTATGAAATAGCTTGTAATAGTTCTCTTTCAAATTCTGAGCTACTGTAAATTTCTGTGTTTTTTTCCAGCTCTGCTCCCAAGACTCTAATTGTATTGAATGTCCGATATTTTGTGCCCATGAAATCATTGTTGCCCTTACTGTTTCTTCTTGCCTCTCCTGGTGTAGTATTTCTTGATGCATTTGGGCAAGTAAATGAGGCGGATTTTCGAACAGCCATTTAATTACTCCAGTTTTCTCTTTTAGTTCAATTCCATATGTTTTTATATACATCTGAAACCTTTCTGCTAACTGTCTGTAAGGGAACCAACTTAATGTTATTCCCTCTTGTTCTAGTTTTTCTCTTGTTTTAATCTTAAAGTTGTTGGACATTGATCTCTCAATTATATCATCATATCGCAACCATTTATCTGTGTCCGTCCATCTGCCAAAAAAAGCCTCTTGCAGTGAGACCCAGGTGGGGAGCTGCCGTATGTTTTTAGTTTTATAATCCTCCCAAATTTTCAGAAGCGATTTTCTGATATAGTGATATGTGAAGTCTTTATTTTTGCTTTATCATAAAACATATAGGCATGCCACCCCATCCTCAGGTCTGCTCCCTCCAATGCCAACATTCTCGTATCTTGTATGTCTACCCAGTCTTTTATCCACGTAAAAGCCGCGGCCTTATAGTATATTTGAAAGTCTGGTAGTCTCATTCCTCCTCTACTTTTTAAGTCTGTCATAGTATTCCATTTTATCCTAGGTTTTTTCCCTTGCCATATAAACTTGGTTAGTTCTCTCTTCCATTGTATGAAAGGTTTCATGTTCGTTATTATGGGAAGATTTTGGAACAAAAAGTTCATTTTTGGCAAAACATTCATCTTTATTGCAGCTATCCTCCCCATCATTGACAAACGCATGGACGTCCAACTTTCCAAGTCTTTTATTTCTTTCCATTTTTTTTCATAATTATTTTGAAATAACTCATTGTTTGTTTTGGCTATCCAAATACCTAGATATTTTACCTTTTGTCCTCTATTGAATCCTGTTTTTTGTACTAATTCCATCTCTTCTCTTTCAGTCATATTTTTGGTTAAGAACACTGTTTTTTCCTTATTAACTTTAAAACCAGAGAATTCTCCATATTCTTGAACTGTAGTAATCAATTTTTCAATACATTTCCCTGGGTCATCCAGTAAGAAGACCAAATCGTCAGTGAAAGCTTTTAACTTGTAATGATATTTCTTAATTTGGACTCCTCTTATTTCTTTATCTTCTCTTATAGCATTGTTAAGTATTTCCACTGTCATGATAAACAGCAGAGGAGACAGGGGACACCCTTGTCTCGTACCTCTGTGCAGTTCTGTCATTTGTGTTCTTTCACCGTTTATGACCAGTTGAGCTTGTTGTTGACTGTAAATTGCTTCAATCCATGCAACAAATTTTTCTCCTGCCTGCATCTGTTTAACCGCTGTCTTCATGAATGGCCAGCTGATCATGTCAAAAGCTTTCTCCGCATCTACAAATATCATGGCCATTTTCCGCTCATTATGCTTTTCATAGTATTCGATTACATTTAAGACCGTTCTGATGTTATTTCTCAAAGATCTTTTTGGTAGAAAACCATTCTGGTCCTCATCAATTACGTCTAACAGCACTTTTTTGAGCCTCACTGCTAGAATTGAAGCAAAAATCTTGTAGTCTGTATTCAGAAGTGATATTGGTCTATAGTTCTTTACATCACTCAGATCTCTTCCTTCTTTCGGGATCAGCACAACGTTAGCTTCTTTCCAAGTATCTGGTATTCCTTCCTTTATTATTTCATTTATAGTACTTTGCAAAGGTATTGAAATCTCACATTCCATAATCTTATAATATCTTGCAGTGAAGCTGTCAGGTCCTGGAGCTTTATCGTTCTTCAAATTCCTAATAGCCTCAACTACTTTCATCATAGTAATAGATTTGTTCAAGATTGATCTTTGGTCTTCATTAAATCTCATTTTATTCATTTTCTCCAAGTATTCTTCCACTTCTTGTAGTTTTTTCCCCTTTGAGATCTTACTCATCAGCTTCACGTAGTAATTATAAAAAGCTTGTTTTATTCCCTCTGGTTTTGTAATTCTTTCTTCTCCTGTTCTAATCTCGGTTACGATATTTCTGGACCTTCTTTTACGCAGCAAACCTGCCAAAAGTTTTGAAGGTTTATTAGCTTGTTCGAAGAAATTATATTTCATTCTCTTTATCTGTTGCTCTGTTAGAGACCCTAGGTATTCTGAGTTGGTTGGTACAGGTAGGAAAATCACCAGTTTCTGAATCGTGGTCTGCCCTTTTCAATACGGAAACAAAATATTCATTTATATTTCTAGTTGTGTATCTGCCTTGTGGCTTTTCCTGTAGCCTGATGGAGAATACTGTTTTGCTGCCAATGTGGAGGCAAGATTCTGCCTCTAATGCCAGCCAGATCCTCTCTGTGGAATGCAGTGGGAGCAATATCATTTCTTCCATTCCAGATAGGAAAATATCTTAAGCTGGTCCCATTCACAAACAAAACTCTTTTGCTTATGCAACACTGAATATCCCTTCCTCCTCCCCACCCTGCAAAAGGGCCCGGCTTTCCAGATGTCTGAATTTATTCTGAATTTGTATATCTGGTGGGTGGCCTTTGGTGTTCACAGTAATACTCTTTATTGAAATTTCCAGTCTAAAAGATTAAAGCTTGGGTAGCCAGATCTTGGATCCTTTGTTTCTGATAATCAGCATTCTACTATCATCATTTTATTATCATCCCCTTTCAAAGAGGATATGCTTTCTTCCTTTCTTGTGGCAAAGTATGATGGTGCCAGAATATTGCATCAGAAAGACACAAGGAACAAGTGGTAGTGTGTCTTAATGTGTGCCTCTAGAAAGAAGCACACACAGCCAAGGCTCTAACCTAATAATAAGGTGCTTACATATCTAATATATAAAAGTCAAAGTTTGTGTGTTTGTCTGTGTCAGGTGAAGACCTCATATAATTGGCTTGAGGAAAAGACCTCATATGATTGGCTGTGTCAGGTGAAGACCTCATTAAATTGGCTGCCTAAGAAGATTCTATCGAATTCTGGGGTTTGCGGTTTAGGGAGGGGCCTTTAGAATTCTCAGCCAGAGAGCTCTGTGTCTGTCTTGAATAGGCTGGTTGCTATGGAGACAAGGCCTAGCAGCAAGGAGGAAGGCAGTGTATTCCCTCAGGAAACCAACCTCTCTATGCTAATAATTCTGAATACAAATTGGATTAGGAAATATAGGGAAAAGTTACTGGTACTAGACAAGAGAGTTTGGGGAATTAGAGACGCAGGATCTCAAATCTTTCTAACAAGTATTACCTATGAGAAAATAAAATCCCTGGCAACATCAGGTATATGCTAGTTTACCGTATTTATGGAGTCCTCTGTAACAAAATATATTCTCCAGACCAATTAAAATTAATTAAGTTAAAACCAATTAAAACAACACATTTTAAAATCCAATCAAATGCCACCCAATAATACAAGTGTAAAAAGCAGAAGAACAACTACAATCACATCAAGGAGCATGAAAACAATCACATGGGGCTAAAAAGAAAGAAGGGATGGAGGCATAGTGCATGATATAAAGACTCTAGTTTGAATCTAAATTTGGCCTTGTTTGTTTGTTTGTTTGTTTAAGGCATTTCTTTATCAGCTCTCAAGCCACTGGGACCTTCACGGCATTGTACAGTAGGTGAAACTCAAAGCAGTGCAAAGATATTGGAGGTTCTTGACTAAGGCCATTTCTGCACTAGACTGCTATAGTGCTATTATTCCACTGTCAACATCCTGTGGAATTCTGGGGTTTGTAGTTCACTGAGGCCAAAGAGCTCTCTGGCTGAGAATTTTAAAGGCCTCTCCATAAACTGCAAACCCCAGAATTCCATAGGATATTGAAAGTAGAATAATAGTGCTATAACAGTGTAGCGCGGAAATGGCCTAAATTGAATCCTGCTCATTTCAGTCAGTATCGGTGAAATATGCTTCTTTCCTGCATTCCTTGATTGCTGTCACACTGACATCACCTCACTCATTTTTGGCCTGTTTGTGATGACTTATTGTAGACAAGGAACACTGGGTTTTCCATTTGCCTCTTTTTCAGTTCTGAAGAATTAACCTTGTTCCCTTTCTTTTAGAAAAGAAAAATCAAAACCAATCCAAACCTACATATTTCAGGGCATGAATATGTAACATCTGTGCCAGATCTTCCCACCCGTGTGTTTAATTTCAAAATTTCAAAAAGGGCATCTTTCCTTCTACTTTGGCCTCATCAAGCATCTTGCTTCTCACTTCCAGCTGTAAATTACTGCAACGCACACCTGCCTGGCTGCAACCATATACATCATTCTTGTGAATTGCTAAAACCTGCTGGCCAGCAACAGGCTGCTTCTCTTCTTGGAAATTAGAATCTCCATTTGAATCCTTGTCTTTTCCACACAGTTGTTCCTTCAAGCTAACTGAAATAGGGTGTAAGGAAGCAGCTTCCATTGTCAAAAATAAATATCCTTCCCTTCTCCAGTCCTTCTGCCATCTTCAGTTTGCTGAGAGTGGAGAGATGACAGATGGCTTCTGTAAACTAATCAAAATAGCTCTCTCTTTTTCTGGTGTAGTACATGCCTTTCCAGGCAAAATTATGAGCTGCTTTCATTTAATATTCTTGCTGAGAAAAGCTGGACACTTTTAATGGAATGTGGCATGCTTGAAGGAAATACATAGCAGACACCCCCTCTCCAAATTATATTAAGACATGATTAATTACTGTGCTCTGCAAGATGTAATGTCAAAGAGAACAGCAGCACGCTACTTTGCAAATCTGAATTTGTGTGTTTCTGTTTTTCGTGAAGCGTCTACAGGCTATGGAGGTCTTTCATTATGAGGCATAGAGCAGGAAAAGATAGAAGGAATCCAGTCATGTGACGTATGCATCCGAACTGGTCTGTGCAGTGTGGCTCACTTGCAGCTGCATTTGGCTCAATAGGCTCAACTGGTGCTTGCCGACTGAGTGCCAGAGGAGCAGACCAGTGTGCCATAGGCTTGGATATCTTGGAAAATGAACCTCATCCCCATATTTGATGTATCCACTATTCATAATCCATTATAGAAAGTCAACCCCTCTGATGCCCTCTGTCTGCAAATGTAGAGACATCATCTCAAGGAAGGGAACTGGGATGCTAGGGTGAATTTCAATGCATTACCCAGAAAGAAGACTCCAATTCCCTTCTATTACTCTACAGAGGGGAACATCTGTAAAACACAGAGCTCAGCCTAGTGGGAACCCTTTTCAATGCTACCATTTGTAGATGGAGAGTCAGTGTGGTATAGTAGTATAAGTGTTGGACTAAGACTCTGGGAGACCAGAGTTTGAATCCCTGCTTGGCCATGAAAGCCCATTGGGTGATCTTGGGCAAGTCATACTGGCTTAGCCTCTGTGGAGGACAATGGTAACCCCCTCTGAACAAATCTTACCAAGAAAACCACATGATAGGTTTGCCTTGGGGTTGCCATAAGCCAGAAATGACTTCAAGGCACACAAGAACATTTGCAGACATCCTGTGGACATCTCCTACCAACCTCCTAGTTTTCCCTAAATTAGTGGTTCCCAAACAGGAAGTTTCTAGATCTTATTTGACTATATCCTGTAGAACCCTCTACCACTACAATATACTGGCTGGGCCTTCTGAGAGGTGATGTCCCCCACAACATCGGGGAATAAGTTTGGGAACCATTGCCCCAAATGTTCCAAAAAGAGGCACACTTGTCAGTTGCCAGACACACAGGTATGCTCATTTTGGGAGAATCACCTGCATCATCAGGCATCTAGGATATGAAGACTGCATTTAGGCAGAAGGGTGGAACTCTTGGTCCTCAAAGTGTTTTGAACTACCATTTCCATAACTTCTTACAATTGGCTTTGCTGCTGGAGTGTCTGGAGGATCCAAACATCTGGAGTACTAAAGGTTCCCCGTCCCTCATCCATAACAGTTTTGCACTGAATCTGCAATATGTAAAAAAAAAAATTCCATGAAAATGTATATAATTTAAATCTACTTTTTGAATATCTTTTTGCAGCTGTAAGTAAATACATTTACTGTAAGTGCAGGTACTGATTGCTTAACCTAGTAGATGTTTTAAATAAATGTTGAAATGTTTACGAACCAAGAGCTACATTGCAAAATTCAGAGAAGTGCAAGATCCAAACCATTACTGGTTCTGATCTGCATATTAGTCCAGGAGGTGCAGATCAAATCTACTTGTCTTGAAATGCAGACTGAACAAAATCTTTCAGCATCCCAGTAACACAAAGTACAAGTGACCTCGGTCCTGAATAGATAGACTATAGACTAGATAGACTGTCAAGGAAGTGGAACTAATTTCCTCCTCTCTTTCCCAGGAAATAACTCCATAACAGTCTTGCAGAGAGTTTCCATTTATTGGCCTCATTTTATTTTCTTCATCATTCTTGTGAGGATTCTCATCAAGTATATACCTAAAAATAGGACATTAGGAGCTTTTCCAATATAAAATTCAAATCTCGTTCCTCTCTTGATCTCTCTCTTTAAAAACTGCACAGGTTCAACAACATGCAATCCAATCAGCTGTGGTATTGAGTGGGGCAGACACGTGCAAGTACAGCAGAGAATGAAGAACTACTACAATATGGATGAGGTGAAACCATGTCAGGACATTCAATTTTTGAACAGAAACAAGAAAAACAGAACATCTTGAAACATTGGGTAAGTGCTCCATAAAGTTCTTTTGTAAATCTGAGATTCCTCACACTTTGCTACACACATAAATATATCTTGCCTGATATTCACCTCTATGCATCCCCTTGCCACATCCCTGTGAGTTCTGCCCCTGTGCATTATGGGTGAATTTCTGTAAGGAAGAGTCTGTTATACATGCATGGGCTTTCCTAGTGATTGGGAAACCTGGTTGTGCAAAGTAACTTACCATTTGGAGAGTTTACACACCTAAAGAAGGTTTCCCTTTACAGGTTCCTGTCTAGGGGTATGAAGACATCTCACTAAATTACTCATTCTAGAGAAGAAAGGCTATTTCAACATGTCCAGACAGCCTGTTCTTTAATTACCATGAGACTTTTGTGCTTCCAGTATGAGAAGAGTTCTTATGAGGGGTGACAGGATTTTAAGGTTTCTGCAATTTGTATTGACAAATGTCTGCGCAAAACTGTGGTCTTTTCTCTTTGCAAAGTAATGAATACAAATACACATGGAAACTCAGAAGGACTGGCTGACAGATTCAAAAAAATATACACACAAAGACCCCAGCTGGTGTTCCTAAAAGTCCATGCAACAGGGCAGTTGCTATTGTAATTGGGCTTACTTCTCCAGAAAAGTAGAGGGTGAGCTTTTGAAAGATACACATGTATGTAGAAGGAAGTACATCAGCCAAGAGGAAGAAGGGCAGAACTGGGTGGAGAGGATAGGCTTCACACACACCTTCCTAGAGTGGCTTCCAGGTTGCTGCAGATAAGGACGAAGCAGCCTCGACAGTTGACTGCAACCCCTAATTACAATTCAGGACTCTAAGAGGGTCCCCTTCTGTCATCAGTACTTCTGTCACAATATATATTTATAGGAAGTAAAAAAAAAATGAACCTTTCGTGCCTGTCATTATTTGGTTTCCATCAACCATATCTTCCCCATGTGGGCTGTGAGCTTTAAAAAGAGAAAGCAAAGAGTCTTCTGAAATTAGGTCCCTTGGCTGTGGTATAAAAAGCCAGTGTACTGCAATGAAGTCATCTGCTCGTTCATTAGCACATCCCAAAAATCTCCAATTACTGTCTCTAGCTGTGTAGTAGAAGGTGTCACAGTTTGGCTCCTTTCCTGTTCTTACATCCCTTGATATATGAGGAATGTATTTCCTGTGGTCTCTTCGATTTAACTCTAAGGGAGTGAAGACAGTGGTTAGCAATGATAAGTCTGAGGAAGTACTGGTCTGTTAAACATGTATAGATTTAGTTGGGACTGAGGAGGTTGAAGAAAAAGAGAAAAAGCTAACTCTTAGTTACATTTACATTTACTTTTGTTTCCTACCTTTCTCCCAGGGTGTTCAAGGCTGCATTGTGAAATCTCTGAAGTAAATCAGACGGAGTGAGTGAGTGAGTGAGTGAGTGAGTGAGTGAGTGAGTGAGTGTAATGGAGCCAACCCACCTAGTGTGTTTCGTAGCTTAGTGGAGACTTGAATCTCTCAGGTCCTACCTTAGTACTCTAACCACTAGACCACACTGGCTCTTAGTGTGGTAGCATGTTGGTGATATGAGAGTGTTCATAGCATTATTGTGAACAACAAAAAAGTAAGTTTCAGCAGAATTGCTATATTGTATGATCCCAAATAACTATGATGTAGTGGTCTGATTGTTGGACTATGACCCTGGAGACCAGGGTTTGATTTCTGGCTTGGCCATGGAAACCCACTGGGTGACCTTGGGTGTGTCACACAGTCTCAGCCCCAGAAAACCCTGTGATAGGTTCACCTGAGGGTCTCCATAAGTCGGAAACGACTTGAAGGCACACAAAAATAACAATGGTCCTAAGCATAGCTACATCCCACTTTAAATTGAACAGACTTAATCTTACATATCCATAAAATTCCTTCTTTGTAGAGAAGAGGATTTGAGTGTGTCTGGCACAGCTTTGAAAAGTTATATTTTGGACAACAGTTCCCAGAATGCCTAGACAGCATGTACTGTCTGGGGGATTCTGGAGGTTGTTGTCTAAAGAAGAAGCATGTCTAAACTCTTGGCTAAGACTGTACAGCTGAAGGAACAAAGATTATAGGAAGAGAGGTGGAGGAAAGCCACCCATGCCCCTATGTTTCAGAGATGATGCCATTCATCCAATTACTTGCTACCTGCTCTGTAAGCATACCTGTAGAGCATGAAAAGGACCAGGCATAGTTGTGTTAGGAAAGATAGTATCCCACAAACCACATGGAGTTGCAGCTGATCCCATTTGCCATATGGTATGGTATTCTTTATTACTTCCTCTGGGAATACACTGAGGATGAAAAGCGAAGTGAGGATTTCAAGGTGAGTATAATGATAATCAGAGGTTTGCGTAGTCTTTGATAATACTAATGAGATGGGTAACTGAGATACAGGGATGCGGGCGGAGCGAAATATGGCAGAATGTTTGGGTACTACTTTCAAGACAGAGTGCTGAAGAGACAAGGTAATCCTATTAGAAACATCTGAACAGGAAGAAATCTCCAACTATTTTATTTAAAAGCCCCTCAGACAAATCAAAAGTAATCAAAGCTGAGAAATCCCAAGCTTTTTGACAATTGCAGCACAACTGTGCATCAGATTTTTCTAGGGTAATCTCCCAAAAATGTTAATCCAATAATCTCCCAAAGAGATTCTCCATGTGCATAACTGTAGCAAATACATCTACAGACTGGGTGGAATTAACATTAGCAAAAATTCATTTACTGAAAGGGATTAAAGCAAAAGATTCTTAAATTATTTTGAAATTGGGACAAGTGAGAAGGATTTAGTTAGGAAAAGGGAAAAACAGTTTCTTTTCCTTTCCCTCCCTATTCTTTCTTTCTTTCTCTCATTCTTTCTGGTTAGCGATGCGTCAGGTTAATCTGCTGTGAAGAAAACTGCAAATCCAATTAGAATGTGCACGTGGCCTTTAAATGAAAAGTTGCATGAACAGTAAGGTTCAGTGGAAGATTCTAGTGTGTTATGTGTGACTTAATAATCGCCCCATGCAAAGATGCTATCAACTTAGAACTTCATTGCATTTTACTGTCATTTCGCATTCTGCCTTGATCACATTTGCTGCCTTCTCCTGCTGGATCGAGGTAACTTGCAGACATCCCTCAGACCCTGAGCACTCAGCATGCCCGTATGTAATAAGGAATCAGAGAGCTTGTATGCTTGCAGAGGTTCACAGGTTGGAACTTAGGAAACTGACTTAACATTGACTCAAACCATTCTTGGTATTGTCCACACAAATTGGCAGTAGCTCTCTTGGGTTTCAGGTGGGAGCTTCTAGCAGGAGAGGGCAGCTGGTATATACTCTTGACTAAAGAACAGTACATTCTTCATCTGGAACGGTTGTCCTCTTTCCCAGGTGTTCTTGCAGAATGACCAAGGTGCATCTCTTGGCTCAGTGGCTGGTTGGAAGGACAGTGAAGCAAGTATGTGGTCCTTCTGCTCTAGGCTGCCTGCCTGCTACTACTGTAGCTCACTCACCTACTGCTCAGCTCTGCCTAGCCCAGTGAAAGCTGAACAGATGCTCCTCTTGGCCATGGAACAACCCCCAGTGAATACTATGATTACCATGCTTCAGTCCAAGGGAAGAGCCACCTATACAATGCATGAGCTTCACTATTAAACGACAGCCCTCCTACAAATATTTATTATAGTACTAGCCCCTCCAGATCTCTGTAGTACCTTCATATAAACCCCAAGAAAGAACCCAGCTGGTGAAAACTAGGTCTGTTCAGAATGTGACAATTTTTTTTAAACATTTATTGCAGATGTAATGTATATCATTAATAAAAATGTGAGAAATAGACCAGACTTCCCCAATCTGGAAAACGTGTTGGACCTCCATAGCAGCTATTCAGTATGCCCATCAGGGACAATGCTAGTGGTCATCCAACATATCTGGAGAGCACCAGGTTAGAGAACATTGTCTTAAGACTGTTTTTAAAATCCTCCGACTATTAACTCTCATTTATTTAATAGAAAATAATAGTTATATCTGAAAGAGGAGACAAAAGGAAACATCCATGAGGCATAATGAATTTCAAACTCCATAATGGAACATTCTTTAAAGATTTAATCTGTGACCAGTTGCTTTTCCGGGGGCAGGGGGGAATCCATATTTGATTTTTGTTTGTTTCTGTTTCTGCTATTTTGCCATCTGCGCTGTCACTCAATTGCACTCTTTACGTTTGCTCATTGTTGAAGACTTTGTCCCTGCATAGAAACACTAGATCTAACAATATACAAAAAAGGCCCAAACAAATTAAAAATTCCCCCTTAATGTGCTTTTCCTCCTGCAGTTTTCATTTCTGCATGCATGCTTGCACCATGGGTTTTGTAGTCTAAAAACTGTATTTTTTCTAAGTTAAGATTTGCAAAAATAATCTCAGAGCCTGATCTGTCCTCATTCAATCAGTTGGAGTTAGGCTGAAGGATTATAAAATGTTTGGAAGTAAACACTGGCACACTTTTAAATCATTTATTCCGTGGCTTCTGTCGTGTTTCATTCTTAGTCAGCGAACTATTGTTACTTCTTTGTGCCAACATTGTTACTTCTTTGTGTCAACTGGTGGGCTGTAGCAAAAAAGAGCTGCCTTCCCTGCTATCCAGCTGAGTTCCTCTGGGTTTTGTGTCCAGAGTATTTGAGCTTTAAATACAGGAACACATTCTAAAGATAACTCCCTTCAGTTTCGATCACTGAAAGATCGAAATGCATGATATTAAAAATGAAATTAAATGCAGGGGTTTTTTTTAATGCAGTACTTTGATTTTGGTCCATCAGACAGGATGTGCATGTACAGGCAGTGCTCCCTGATTGGCACCTGTGATAAGGAGTCAATTTGTTTCCCCATTCTCATAGCAATTGAGTTGACATAGCATCTCATGTGCAGCTCTGCATTGTATTTTATCTCATCATTATACCAGCTTTTTTAAAGAAAGGCTACATTCTCCAGATGAAAACCAATAGCAATGAATATGCCTTCTGTTTATTGCTTCTAGAGAAATAGTCATACCAGTTCATGCTAGCTACAAAACTAACAAAATATTGTGTGGTGCCTTGAAGACTCATAGCAGCATAGGCTTGGGTGAATCAGAGACCACATTGTCAGCACATGAACAGATCATCTAAGTGAGTGAATCCGTATTCTCGCCATACAGAAGAAGAATTGTATTGTTAAGAGCTGGTCCGTTTCATCAAGCAATACTTTAAAAAATGATAACAGACACCTAATGAAGAAATACCTTGAATGTAATCATATTCACTTCATAATACATGCTTATATAGCCGGTACATCTTTATTAGCCATAAATCAGGAACCTAAACTTTGCAGTTCTAATCCCTGCAGAACTCAGCTTGTGCGTTCTTTTCCCTGTTGTAACTGAAGACCTGTTTGGCACAAAAATTGCACATGGTTGATTTACATAGTAAACAGCATTTTCCACACAGGCTTCCTCTGTTACTATTGATGATATTAGTATATTCTTTTTGTGTCAGCTGTTTTCTGTAGAGTGAAGTATGGGGTAGCGTGCAAAGACAGAGTGTGATGGCAGCCAAAGTTAGCACTCGAAAGTCCCATTGATTCCAATGAGAGATACCAAGCAGATGTATAACAAAAGCCTTGGAATTTGGAAGTATGTTGGAGTGCAGCCCGAATGAAGCTCATTCAGCTTCAGCACAAAGGATGATTTGTTATATTTGGTATAGTGATTTGAGTGTTGGATTACGACCCTGGAGACCAGAGTTCCATTCCTGGCTTGGCCATGGAAACTCACTGGGTGACCTTGAGCGCGTCACACACTCTCAGCCCCAGAAAAACCTGTGATAGGTTTGCCTTAGGGTCACCATAAGTTGGACATGACTCAAAGATACACAGCGACAATAACAACAGCAGCAGCAACAACAGCAGCAACGATCAGTTTCCAACAGTGAAATGTTCATGGCTGCTGAATGGATACTTTCATGCACTGGACGTGGACCATAGTAACGCTAATCTACATTGGGCACTACTGATCATTTAGCTTCCATATACTTTTCACACAGTGGTGGTTTCAAAGGACCCTGCCCAGGTGGTGTTAGGTTTGAAAACATACTTCAGAAAAATTGCAGCGTGGGGGGGAGAGCAGGGATATTTGCCTTTTCATAAATTGTGAATTATTTTCAGGACCGTGTACAAGCAGATTTCAGTATATACTGAGAAGCTCTTCAGAAATACAGAGATAAGTCTTCAAGACTTTCTTGAACCTGCAAGGTGATGAGGCAAAGCAGCCTCAAAGGAGTTCCACACTGGGAATTATCTCTGAGGGTCTGAAATGTTAAAAATATAAAAATGCAGTTCCAGCATAAAATAGAGCCACAGAGAACAACGAGAACCGTAGCAGCAGAAAATTACAGGTAGGAAATTTGCATTGAGCTAGTCTGGGTAAGAATCAAGCCATCCTCCAGAGATTGTTGGAACGCAAGTCCCAGCAGTCCTAGCCCAGCATAAATAATGCTGAGGAATACTTGGAGCTGCAAGTCCAGTAACATCTCAAGGGCTAGAAGGACAAATGCCTTATAATGCAGCTGCTTATTAGGTTATGTGAGCATGAATACCCCATATGCATTTTCTGCCTCTTGGTTACACTGTCTCAAGTGTACGCTGCGTCCTCTTTGCCTGTACAATGATGATGAGCAGTGGATATCAGTAAACCGTGCCACAGGTCACCAGTGTCCTTAGACTTACAAATGTTTTGTCTTACATTTGCCATCATCCTCAGCCTACATAGCCAGTAGCCTTGGATGATGGTGGTTCTAGTCTGACACACCTGGAGAGACTCAGGTTGGAGAAAGTTTCGCTCTGTATTATAGAATAAAATGCCCCTGACGTTTATCCTGTTGCAGTCTGCTATCATAAAAAGCATGTCCATCCAGTTTGCTTTTATTACAGTAACAATTGCTAGGAAAGGAATGATTCACTCCCACTGAGAAGCCATGTTAGTAACTAACACTTCAAAAATCTTCTCAGTAAAACTAATTTGCTTGCTACTTGACAAAGGAACACAACAGAAATCTTGTTCTTTTGGAATTTAGATTCATTTGGGGTATCTGCATTCGCTTCCTCATTATATTTAAACAAATGTGACAAAAATGGTGTTTGACAGATGAGACATTTCCATGAAGGCTTCAGATTTTTAAACTTCCTTTGTTTTCGGGTTGTTTTTTTTAATGTTAAGACATTTGGGAAAAATCAAAACTGTCTTATTAAATGATAGGAAGATGACATATTGGAGGTGTGTTCAGCGTGGGTGCTGAGTTGGTGTTGGAACAATGAAAATTCAAGTTTAAAAAATAATTTGTATTTATATACCAGGAAAGAAACTAAGCCTATGTTAAAATAGCTGAGAGTATCAACTGTTGTTTGAAATAAGTTGGGGGGGGACCCCACACTTCTGCTTACTGTCTGGTTGCTAGCTCTTCTAATTAGCTCAGTTGATCAATTTAAATTTAACAAGCCTGCATTATATCAATATTTCAAAGTGGAATAACCACAAGAATCTTTACCTTCCAGCCAAAAGACCACTCTGTTTCTATCTTCCTTACCCACCAAGACACAAACACACACATACTACTTTAATGTAGCTGAAAACACCATGGAAGTCTGTTTTATGTAATTACTGGCAAAATCATGGCCATTACTGACTACATATTAGTTGTGTAATTTTTTTTTTCCTTTAAAGGTCTGTCATTAAGTCTGAAATTATTGTAAGAGGCCACTGTAACAGGACTTGAATCAGAGCCAAAAGTTCAAGCACATGTTGCTGGGGGTTGGGAAGAAAATCACACCACTGTATTATTTATCTAATATTGGAAGCACTTAAATAACCAAGAGCTCTAGGGATGATTATGACATCTAGATAATGGAATTTTAAACAGTGTGGGATCCAAAGACTTGACCTATTTATATATCCTGTTAGCTATTAAAAGATTCCTTGACACTCAGCTAGTGTTAGTTTTTGGAGGAAGGACAGGAAGATGCTGATAAAATTAGGTTTCCTCTTTGCCAAGGATCCAGCCGTAAATGGGAGCTAGGAGGTTGGAGGGGCTTGTGCAAAGGCAAGAACAAGTAATCTGGCAGTCAAATAAAGTATTACATCATCAGGGAGATCCCAAACAACAAAAAGACTATTGGGAGGTAGGCACAGAGCTAACCTGGTGATTTGATGAGTGACAGAAACTGGGTTTGGGACTGTGCAAAAGTGTCTGTACACCTACAGTATTTTTCCATCCCTACCAGATTTGTCAGATAAGGAAGAATACGAAAAATGATTCACTACATTCTGAGCCTAGACTAATGTAGCATTCGCTGATAGTGTTATTAAAAATTATGAATGATTCTCAGCAAAAAAATGGTTTGGTCAATGTTACTGTGGAAATTGCATTGGCCAGGTACAAGAGAGGATAAAACATTCCATTTTGGTTTGCTAAGAAAACTCCTAGATAATGTTGGGAAAAAAAACATATTGAGTTTAAGTGAAATTAACAGGTAAATATGGTTTGGTTTGGTTTGTTTTAGATGCTGAAAATTCCCCTATAAAAGAGATTTACATGGTGCATCATGAAGTATTCTTGCTTAATATTACTTAAGGACCATGGTGCTGTTATTTTAGACCAAGTTAATTTTTCTCCAATTTTGAGAAACAGTAAAAGCAAAGGCTAGGTGTAGTTTTTGGGTGGGAGAATTTAGGAGAGCCCTTTACCTGTCTTGACATGGAGGAAACAGGAGATAGAGTAAGTGGAGATGAAAATGAGTAAAGTACATGAAGTGAGAAAATGCCTCAGAGTCACGTGCACTTGGCTGGAACATACTCAAGGGTGAGGAATAGTGGCAAAATATTGGGAGATAGAATTGCACAGGCCATTACCTTCGGGAGCAATGGAGGATGTCTCATCAGCTGTGTTAAAGCTTTATCTGACAGTCGAGTTAGTTTTTATATACAGAATGGTGGAAGAGTATTGTGTTTTTTGCCTGAGGCATCAAAAATGTCTTGAAGCAGCCCTACTGAGCATACGTTCTGAGTTGGGTGGATTTATTTCTTGAAAATAAAAACTCAGAATCCAACACTTGTGCATTCCAAAAAAAAAAAAAAAAAAAAACACCTTCCGGGAGTGCTTGGTGGCTTCCATGTCAGTGGTGCAATGAATCTTCTCAAGGGTTTAATCCAAACATCAAATGAGCTATCCAAGGTACCACACTCTATCCCTAAACAGATTCAGCACCTTGAGCAGCTCCCTTGAAAGTCATCCTAATACCCAAAGCCAATTCACCATTCCAGTGGCATGGAAGTCACCAGCTGCCACTGCCTTTTCCACCACACTTCTGAGCCTGTCTTCATCTTCTGCCTCTCTCCAATGTTCACAAAGAGGGGGCAAGCTATCTGCAGCCACCGTGCAACAGCTGTGCTGCTGGCTAAGGTTCACTTTGCCAAATAAATAGTAGAAGCAGAAATTTGAAGGAATGATAGGAAGAAGAGAAGGGAGGCAAAAGAGGAAGGTATGGAAAGACTCCGTTGATATTTTTGATATTCCTCCCCCCAACACATCCCAAGCTGGGCTTTGAGTGTAGTTGCTGGGAACAGTTGCCAGGGGAACTTTGTGGGAGGAGAGTCGGTTTAAATGCATCCCCTCCCCTCCTGGACAATTTTCCCAGACTGATCTACCCTCTTGCTTTCCATTCATGTGAGCTGACAGGCTTATCTGCCCTTAGTGGGATTTCTTCACAGTATATGTTGTCTCTCAGATTATTTTGTAGTCTGTTTGATGTACCTTCTCACTGGAAAGCTGAAGTACCAGATTATGAATATTTTCATATATTTTGACTTAGCAGTTGCGGGGGGGCGGGGGGAGCAATAATATGCAGAAGGTATTGAACCTTTTTTTATTTTATTTTTTTAGAAAAAAAAGTATATGAAAAGGAAATCTAATATAAGCCTCATTCTTGAGCAGCAATTTTATTAATAATTTTCATACTGATTACATTCACATTCCACCTTTTCCCTATAAAATGCACCTAAGACTAATTACAAAGAGATGACTTCAAGCTTGATGATTACATCAAAATAAATAGTGACTGGTGAAAGATTTGCAAATCACCTTTGCACAGTGGAGCTCTAAAGACTTACGGTGGGTAGGGCATGTTGAAGGAAGAATGAGCAGCTGATGGCTCCATGTGCATGTGCTACATTTCACCATAGTCTTCTGTGACTTATTGCAAACTACCCTGTCTTGCAATATACAGAGCATATCCCTTCTTAATCTGTCACCTTCTGTCATTCTGTGGTCCACCTTGGCAACTGTAGGTACTCTTTTGTGACATCTGGCCAGAATAGCCTCAGAAGTGTCCTGGAAAGTTGCTCTTAGCCTAGAAGGAAGGCAGAGGGTCAGAACCAAACAACTAAGCAGATGAAACAAAGGGAAATCAGTGGGAGGGGGACCAGCCAGGAATGCAGCTATATTTCAGATAAATTCCCAATCCAATCAGAAAGTCTTTTATAGCACATCTTGTTCAGGTCAGCCAATGAATAGTCTCAATGAGGCTGGCCCTGGATCTGCGAATACTTCATTGCCCTAAAAGATGTTCAAAGCTGCTATTCTGACAGTTCACCACATGGGCAGCTTCAAGAGACCTGAGAGTTGCCAGTGCAATCGCTAGCAGTTCCTGGCACTCATATTTTAGTGGAACTTGTGTCTATTTTGGACCTGTGTGTAAGTTGTGAGCATCATTAGAATCTTAGAATTACAATTATAATCTTCATACATAGAAATAATCTAAGCAACTAATACAGATTAATTTTTCAATGATTTATCTTCCATAAAACCATGCCTGTCCTTAATTACCCCATGCTGATAGCAGCTGCTACAGAACAAGCCCTCGTTAGAGGAAGTCTAAATCAGGTGAAAATTTAATCTTAGGTAATTCTTTTTAAAAGCACCGAATGTCCTGTTATTTGTGCAAAAACAATATGTTTTAAATGACATAATTCTTCCATGTGATTTTCATGGGTCACATTCAACCACAGGAAATATAAATTTCTTTTTTAGTGTTTAGAATTTTATTGAATTTTGTTTGACACCACAGATGACAGTAAAAGTGATTAATTGCTGTTCATAATTGGAGTTTCATTCCAGTGGTTATTGCTTATCAGCATCAATTAATAGCTCCACGAAAACCTCATTCATTTCACAATATTAAAGAATGATGGCTTGTGGGAATTATGCTAAAATAGCATTTTCAATTAGGTTTTGAATTTTATGGTGTACTGAATAATAGTTTACGGTTTTATAATAGCTGGTAGTGATGGGTTATTGTTGTAATGTAATCACACTAATCACGTGTGTACGTTTCTCTGCAGAGATGACATTATGGTAGGCATCCCTTTTTTAAAGATTGCATATGATTGTTGTTTTCAAAGTAAATCTTCTGGGGTCTTAAAAGACCAGATTTGACTGCCTCAATTACATGGCTTTGTTTTGTTAATTAGAAAGTAAGCACTGTTGTGAAGTAATGAGACAGAACTTGTCTAAAGTTGTCTAAAACTACACTAAGGAGTCTTGTTCTCTTCAGTGTCTTTTAGGGCTTCCAAATTCAATCTTTTAAATCATCAACATGTGTAACCACAAATCTCTACTTCCCGGGATGACACTAGTATAATCCCATTGCTTTTAGTGCTGTTACTTTGGATTGAGCTGTGGTTTGAGGTCTGTGCAATCTATGAAATATTATTTTAGTGCATAGTAAGTAATATCTCAATCAGTTAGGCATTCATTTCCTCTTCTGTTGCCCCTTGCCACATCATTGGGTGCCAAGATTATTCCCCTGAAATTTGTTACCCAGCTTTTCCTTGTCCTTGCTTAATTATCATTACTGAATTTCTAAATCTTGGCAAGTTACTCATAAAAAGAGATGCAATCCAATCCCATATTATTGTGTTTTAAAACTAGCTCTTTGATAGCCATTCACTATTTTAAAAGCAACACAGTCAGTTATTCTCTGCATTGCTCTTTGCTTTTTCATGACTTTTTTGTTACTTTGGGGAAATTCTGCTTAAAATGCCTTTTTGAAAGCCCTTTGAAGAAACTTTTTTAATTGTAACTGGAAAATGCTACTTGTTATACCAGTGAAATAGTTTCCTTCCAACTCCATTCCCATTAATCTCGAAAAATTTGCATTAATTTTTGAAATGTAACCCTGGGCAAGTCACACTCTCTCAGCCTCAGAGGAAGGCAACGGCAAGCCCTCTCTGAACAAATTTTGCCAAGAAAACCTGATGATAGGTTCACGTTAGGGCGGTCATAAGTTGGAAATGAGTTGAAGGGGCACAACAACAAACTCCATTCCACCCTCGTTACAATGTCTCAAGCTTATTGAAATAATATTGCTTATTATTTCATTTCCTTGAAACTCAGCAAAGTTCATATAGATTTCTTTTGTTGTTTTAATTTGTCAGCTCAAACCCATTAAAACAGGAATTTATTTTTTACTCAGAATTAGGCTGGCATCTTATACCTCACCCTTCTCGTAAGAAGATGAGATATATTTGCATATTGTTTGCATTTACTATATATATATGCATGCAGATTTTGAAATGATTACTAAATGATTCCATATAAATAACGTAATAGCAACATAGCACCTCTTACCACAGTGGAGAAAATAATGGCTTGAGTGACCTGTGTCTTTGCTCAGTCTGCTTTCTGAGTGCTGACTGCTTGACAGGAAGTTATAAGATCCTTCCTCTCCTTTGTTTTTACGATTCATTTTCTTTGAACCAGTTTAGATGATCCTTTATAAAATAATATATGTAGCTCTGCACCACCACCCCTCAGAATGTGTATTTAAATGAATATTTTTTGTACATTTCAACTCCCAAGAAGTGTAGTATCGTGACATTGAAAGAAGCGCTACACTGTGAATATGTAAGTTTGAATCTGCAAATTACTTATTTATTTATATTCCACCTTTCTCCCAAAATGGGACTAATGCAAGTTAAAACAAATTAGCTAAAACAATAAACAGTACAAAAGCTTCAAAAAATTAAAAACTTCAATTAAAACACAACTTTTGTGACATTCATCTTAAAAATTGTTCCTAAGCATAAAACACATATTGCATTTTTTGTATATATTTTTATTAAAGTTTTACTCAAAATAAACCCCCCCTCCCCGCTTCCAAGCATCATTTTTCCAGTTGAGTTTGTGTTTACATCCCATTTATACATTTTTTCTATTCTAAGATTAACACATTATTACTTTTAACCTTATTACATTCAGCTTATACTTATTCTATAACATCTTTAATTTTCATTACCATTTTTCCAACACTCTTTCTTATCTTTCCCTCATTCCTTTATCCAGTTCAGAACTTCTTGCCATTCTCTTTCAGAGTTCTGAGTTGGTTTATTTTTAAGTGAAAAAGCCAACCTTTCTATCTCTACCATATCCAGAACTTTTAATTTCCATTCTTTTATATCAATATAATTTCCTTCTTTCCAGTGTTGCGCATATGTCATTCTTGCCGCAGTTATAACGTATAACAATGTTTTCTGGTGAGATCTTATTTCTCTTTGTTGGCCTAACATATGCAACAAATAGAATTCTGGTTTCATTTCAAAGTTTAAATTATACATTCTCTGAATTTCATCATGTGTTTCCTTCCAAAATTTCTTTACAACCTTACAAGTCCACCACATACGAAAGAAGTCATATTGCATATTAAGAACAGCACACTACTGCATGACCCTCTACCCCAGTTAGTTAAGACTGAAGGCCTGTTTAACTAAGAAGGTCTTTTCCTGCTGGTGAAAATAAAGCAGAGAAGAAGCTGATCGTGCCCCCCTGAGCAGGGAGTTCTGCAGCCTAGGAGCAGTCACCGAGAAGGCTCTCTCCCATGTCCTCACCAGACAAGCCTGAGATAATGGTGGGACAGAGATACCCCCTCCCCACCCCATCTTAAGATACTGACAGATTCATGTAGGGAGATACAGGCTTTCAGACATTAGTCTGAGAGGTATGGATCAGTTAGTTTCGTAGAGGAATCCTCAAAGATCAAAATTGTCAGAGCATCACAAACTGAGAAGGGAGGTTTGTACTCAGCAGTTCTGATTTGTTTCTGCTCCAGAGATCTCCAAGCTGCATAACCACAGTTGCACAAGCACAACTGTACAGTACTATTTGTTGTGAGGAGGCAATTCAGTTTATTCCTTCTCTTTGTCCTTCTCCTCTAACACTAATCATATGCAGCTCTGGAGGAAACAAAGAACTGTTAGTGTTTCTGTGAACACTGTTCTGTAGGGCTCCTCCTTCCACTGTAGTCTTTAATATAAAGATATAAACTGGGTAAGCAGACCTTAGTAATGTTGGTATTACAAGAAGAAATATGTACCCACCACTCAGAGCACTAAAAGGGAGGTGCACCTAAAGCTTAGAAAATAATATAATGATGTTTTTAAATATAATCTTTTAATATTGTTCATGGAACAGGAGTGAATCTGCATAATTTAATGACATAACATTAAATTCCTGTACTTTTATGTATTCAGTGAGAGAAAGTAAGTTTCTAGGACACAAACAATCAGTAAAACAATGTATTATAGCTATCACCATGGGAAGTTTCATTTTGAGAACAACATACTCAAATGTGGAAGTTCTGAAGAGCTAACCGAAGGGCTGGTATTATAATTTCAGGATACAGTCTTTCAGATCCTCAGGAGTTTACACTACATGTTATATAAGCAGAATGTTGGATTTGATACCTTTAAATTCTCTGTTTCTTTTTTTTTCTGAGAAAAATTAGCATGTGTAACAATTGAAATGAGCTGAAATATTGTGCCATTGTTTACACAGAGATGGATCCCATTAATAGTTGAAACTGTAATTATGATGAAACGATCTCAGTAATTAATTGCTTAATAGGATCCAGCCCATTGTGTGTTTGTATCCATTCACTGGCCTCTCCTCTCTGCCATTGCCTGCCACTTTCATTTCTGATGCAAGCCCTTCCATCCACTGTGTCTCAGGGAGGAAGTGAAATCTTTTTCTGCACCCTACAGGGAAGGCAAACAGGTAGCAGCAGGCTTCCAAATATGTGTATGCTTGGGGGGTAATTCTTCCTCTCCTCTGCCAGCTCATTTTTCTTACATGCCAGTTGAGCAGAAAGAGGTATCACTTTTTCCCTGCCCAGCCCAGAAGCCAAGCAGACCACTAGAAGGAGAACATACTAATCTATCTCTCTGGAACGTTCTGCATTTCCATGCTAAGTGAGAAGAAAGAGAAGACTTTTTCTCCTTGCCTGGAATAGATACCAAGATAGTAAGGGGAGATGTCTACCCACCCCATGTTGAATTAATATGTTAACAAACATCTTTGATTAGACACTCCAAAGAGTTTAGTCCCTTAGAACACAATCCTCTGCCCAAAAGCAAAATCCAGCTGAGCTGACCTAAGGCCAGCTGAAGCAATTCTGAAACTGAGACACATACCTCATTCCTCCCCCAGGGTGTTAGAAATTAGAAGAAACCTTATTCTGGTGTCGTTTTGTGCCCACATTGTGGCTGTGTCCCTGGGTTAGAAGAGGTATCTGTCATAACTTGTCTAACGGTCTCATCCTACCCCTTCTCCACTCCTTTTGTTCGTTCTCCAGCCACCATCTTTTAGACTGCAAAACATTTCTCTTGTCAAAAACCTCTTTTCAGAAATCTCAAAAATTTGCCACCCAGAGAAGGTTTGGAAGCAGAAGGGCTAGCAGCACCTAACCCCCTACAACCAACATATCTCACAGAGTGTGAAATAAATATAAACATAATAATAAAAACATACAAATACTGATAGATCTTGCAGGTGGGAACAGTCTTCCCACTTCTCTGTCCCACAGAAGGAAATGCGTTTACTGAGATGAAGCCTGCTATATTTGCATATTTTTAAAAAATAAGATAATATTTTTGTCCTTGAAAACCAATATTTGTACACAGTTAGCCAGAGATAATAGTTTGATTAGCCAATACGGCCAACTAATAGATTAATTGACTAAACTCATGTAAGTAGTTATCTTAAATTAGGTGATAGCTTACTTTAGCACTAAGTAATCTTTACTGTAGTCACTGAAGTAATTTTTTAAAAATATATTCTGCCATTATTGCAGACCGGCAAAAGTTACCTCTCTGCACTGTTTCTTGTCACAGTTCTGTCAGGAACTCCTTACGGGTAAATAGATTTAAGGGGAGTCAAAGAGTCAGCAGTATTTTCATGCTAAATGATGCAGAGACAACAACGCTTCAGTGCATCTTTGAGTGACAGTTGTTTGTTAAGATGGTATAGAACATTTTTTTAATGAAAACCAACTCTGTATCAATTCGATTATT
The DNA here is from genome assembly GCA_030412105.1 of Cyclura pinguis. Lineage (NCBI taxonomy): Eukaryota > Metazoa > Chordata > Lepidosauria > Squamata > Iguanidae > Cyclura > Cyclura pinguis. The sequence continues at coordinate 225,299,267 of CM059599.1, read as the reverse complement.
TTTCTATTACTAGGCAGCTTCTAAAATGCACTCTGAGGTGGCCTTCTGTAATTCTGCAAGATTAATACGAGTTCTATTTTTTCAAAGGCTTAAACAGACTAGGTTCCACCCAAAAAGAGAAGAGCAAACTTCAGTGTAAAAGATCCAGCATGGTATAGTGGTTCAAGCATTGGACTATGACTCTGGAGACCAAGGTTCAAATCCTCATTCAGCCATAGAATCCCAGTGGATGAGCTTGGGCAGGTCACACTATCTCAGCCTCAGAGGAAAGCCGAGGCAACAGCAACCCCCTTCCAACCCAATCTTGTGAAGAAAACCCCATGATACGGTCACCTTAGGGTTGCCATAAGTCAGAAATGACTTGAAGGCACAAAACAACAACCACCACCTTCAACTTGGACATGGAAGCTCCCTCTTCTTCTTACCTAGCACCCCAGATCTGTTCCATAGGGTCTCCAGCTCTCCAGAGTACAGACTGGGGGGCTGCAGTAGGAAATAGAAATGCACACATTACATTCCACTTGCATTTCTACAATTTGGTGCAGTCTTGAGTCCAAGTCAGTGGGACAAAAGCACAGCATAAATCTAATTAATAAGATAAATATTTTTCTTCCAGTTTCCTGTTGTAAAGGTGCCCCTTTAGAGCATAGAAAACATATTTTGACAAGTACACCCCAACACGTGCATATCACACACCCAGTTTGGAGATTTGCTGCAAAAAACTCTTCAAGGGAAAATCTATCTTGGTGTACATCTGCTGACTCTGAACAGATTTGATTACCCTGTGTAACATATAAACAAGTGGGCAGAAGTGTATGAATAATGACATTTATTCTTTTTGCTAATGAATGAAAATGAAGGAGTATTTGCTAGTTGAGGAAATAGACAAGTTTGTGTCTGTGCTCAGCTCTCTGGTAGCTCTTTGTACATTTCTACCAGGTATATCCTGAGTTTTTAGAACTGGCCCCTTGAAACTCCTGCCCACAGAAATGTGACAGCTGCTTCCTGAGTGTTAAAAAAAAAGGTAATTTTCTTATCATTAGGGGTTTTATTGGTTTTCTCTTGAGGGAAGGAAACAGCTGTCTCTACTTCTTTTCTGTCATCTCCTGCTAATGCTTTGGAGGAACCAGGGGATCTGCTAAGATCAAGAAAATAGATATTCATCAGCTGCCTACCTACCCAGCATATCTGTGGGAATTCTTTGTAACACATAATATCATAGAGAAACAGCATAGAAAGAATGTGAGGAAAAACTGAGGCACTGCTCTGTATGTGTCCTGGGAGTTTAAAACAGTAATGGGCAGAAGCACTGTACCATTAGAATTTCTTTCTCAAGGTAAGAAGTCTAAGAGACTGCCTCTGATCACTAATTTTATTTCACCCACAGGCAAACAAGACAGAGTGTCACAAGTTGCTCCATCACTGCTTCCCATTATTTTTAACCGTTTTATCCCACCTTGCCTCAAAAGAGGCAAGACTGGAATTTTGCCTCACAAAAAATCTGCAACACCTTCATCCAAGGCTGGGGACCCTCTAGATTTTGCTGGCTTGCAGCTTCCATCTTCGCTCACCATTGCCTGTGTGTCATAAGGTTGATGGGACCTGCAAGTCTGAGAGCCACACATTATCCACCCCTGGGTTAAGCTGAGAGATGATAATCAAGGCCACCAAGTATTTATCATAGCTATGTGGGAGCACAAAACAGGGGAAATTTCTTAATGAGCTTAGTATTTCTGGGAAAACTCATAGGAGAAGCTTAGGTTTTCCTAAAAGTTCTCTGAAGAACTTCTAGAAATGTCAACTAGGGGAATGAAAAAAACCAGAGTGAGAAGGGCTGGTGTTGGTAGAAGCAACATCTGAGGCTTTCCAAAACCAGTGTTATGCTTATAAGCATTTATTCTTGCTCCAAAGCTAGAAATAGCTTTTATCGTTGTCTTTAAATACCTGAAGAGATGTCCCATAGAAGATGGAGTGAGCTTGTTTTCTACTGCTCCAGAGACGAGAATGGATTCAAATTACAAGAAAAGAGATCCCACCTAAATATTATAAAGAACTGTTTTACTGTAGGAGTTGTTTGACAATGGAATAGATTGCGTGTTTGGTGGTGCACCCTTCTTCTCAGAAAGTGGATAAATGGAAGTTGGATGGGCATCCTACAGGAGTGCTTTAGTTGTGTATTCCTGCATGGCAGGGGGCTGGACAAGCTTGGCAATTGTGATACTTTCCAGCGATATGATTCTGTGAATTTTTCAGTTCTACTTGATTTGAGTCCTTGGATCACTCTGCTGCTATAATGCCTCCTCCCCAGTGTCATTACCTCCATCACGATTGTGGTGTTGGTGAAGGTGTTACAAGATCATACACCCCTACTCAATGATACAGTTTAATTGGCAAAATATTTAATTGACATGAAATATAAACTGTATCCTGCTGTGACTGGGAAACCTGCTGGCAAAGAGGAACTGGCTGCATGCATGTGTTGCAAAACAAGGTCAGAACAGGAGGTCAGGGCATGGCTAGGTCATAGCAAGAGAAATCCCCGACAGTGGAGTTGCAGATGTCCCTCAATGACTCAACCTTTAGAAACAGTTGCATCTAAAACTGCTTCCACAGAACAACAGATTGTCTTCGACTTTCTCCTTTTATCCATCAAAACTCTCCTTTTTGTCCCCTCCCCTGTCCCACCGTTAAGGAGCTATCACGATTCCCATCAGTCTGTTTGTCACCTAATGCTAAGGCCAATAGCTCATTCCAAACCCCACTGTCCACTCAACCAACCCCATTGTCTATTATGCCAGAGAGCCATTAACACCTTCTCCCTCAGGGCAGAAAAAGAGTATTTAAACCCTGGATCTAAGCCAGGTAACTCATAGTACTTCTGCCTGGTGCCCACCAGTCTGCCACTCCAATTCCTGATTGTACTACCCTTGGACTCCTAGTCTAAGCCATGTCACTTCACCTCGTCTCTACTGAATCGGTAAATATCACCCACGTTGTCCTAAACTCTTGCTATCCAAACCTTTCCTCCCTTTTCCTTCAGTTAGCCTTGTGTGTTTGGGATACTGCTTGGATCCTGTATGTGTGCAATGGTTAATTCCCTCAATAAAACAACAAGCTTACTTTTGAATCTTTGGCTGGTTTTACAGCGGTAGACACAGGTGTAAAAGATCTCGTAAGGCTACGCCCCTCTCGCAGACCTCCTCTTTGAGCTAATATTCCCCATTGTTTATTGAGGCACTGGCATACTGAACGGACCTCTGAGTTATCAGTCATCTATGTTTTGGGGTAACAAAGGGGAGAACAGAAAATGAAAGAAAAACTGAACGAGTAAAAACAAGGGAGGGAGAGTAAAAAGAGTTTTAGGCAGAGAAGAAAAGAGGGAAAAGGGGATAAAAAGGAGAAAATCAGAAAAGTAAAATAGTAAATAATGTCCTTATATAGTTTGGTGTACTAAAAATTTTGTGAGCTGAGGTCTTTGTCCACATATGCAGGCATGCTTCACTTAACAAAGCTTCTGGCAAAGAAGCTCCTTTTTACTAAGTCTTTTTACACCTGCCCAGACCTCACTTTTTCCCCCTTATCTTTTCTTTAATTGGAAGTATTTTAGTAGTATTAGCACTGGGACAATGGTGAGAGAGGACTGGCGTAACATAGACTTTCAGTATCAGGTTATAGCAGTGTGTTTGTAGTAATCCATGCCATTAAGTTTGAACTGGGAACGAGTACTGTAGCCCATCCTACTGTAGTCATATGGGCCTGCCTACAATAGGCAAGATAAACAGCAGCTGCCCCTAGAATCCCTTACTGAGCATCAGTGAACAGCAGAACAGAGAGAAAAGAGGAAAGAGGATAAGCCTGCTTCATCAGATTCCCCCCAGCGTGCTATAAAAGCAGAGATCTCTTAAGTACAGCCACCAGAATGGAAAGCATAAGAAAAAAAGAAAAAAAATCCTTGGATACATTTTGGAAGAAACTTTCAAGTGGTCTCTAGGAGGGTCAAAATATTTCCTTTCTTTTATACAAGGCTTACCTGGCCTAATTGTGTCATTTCACATGTGCATATTGTTCATTCGAACCTGAAACTGGCTGAAACTGATCTTTTTGGGGGTGGGGGGTATAGGAGCCTATTCCTATTTTTTCCATGCTATTTCTGCCTATGGTACCAAATTTTCTGTTAAAGAAGTAGTATCCAGGAACACATCTACTTCATTAACTGATGTATACCTGTAGTTTTAAAAAAACTGTGTCAAATTCTGTGAAATGCTGTCTTTCCCTCTTTTGTAATTCAATATAAAGTTTCTTTTCATGAGTTCTCAATATTAGATCTTGAATGTACATGCTCATATTTGTGGTCTTATGGAGTCTTTTAAATCTTGTTCTCAAGTCTTCCTAATCTTGCATAATTTTACATTTGGCTATCATTGTGACTGTGGTAAACCATTCCCTCTGATGATCTTGAAGTCGCAACAACTAGGCATATGGCTCACCAGGTCATGCATATTGTATTAATGAGTTATCAAATACCATATTAATTCTTGCCATAACCTCTGTCCAAAAGGGAGCTATAACATGACAAAACCATGAGATATGTAAGAGATCAGCCTGTACTTGTCCACATATCCACACCAGTCCTTTTTTAAAATCAGTGGCTTGTGTACAGTCTGTAAATCTTTAAATCTCGGGTACCCGGGGCAATAGGACCAGTTCTTCAAATGTTTTCTCCAAGTTGGTACCAGTGCTGATTTCTGGAACGGAGATTTGGTTTTCCAACTGTACAATGATTGAAAGGGAACAAGGTTGTTAGCTTCTTGTGATCTCAAATGTATTAAGATCTGGGTGTTGAAACAATATGTAATCAAATACACATTAGGGTGCTTAATTACTGGTACAGAATAACTCAAATGGGTGAACAGTTGGCATGCATGTCAGGTAATTTCTGGTTTCAGACATTTTCGAACTGAACATTGCAGTCTGGCTTTTCAGTGCAGATAATGAATTCATTTGGAGATCCATCTAAAATATCTTTAAAGAAGGGAAGTCTGATATAAGAGCACACATTGATGTGGCTGCTTTTTCCTCAGTGGCCATAATGTGAAATCTAGTAGGTACATGCAGTGTACAAAGCATGCCCATTCGTATGAACAAATATTTGTTGTTTCCTATGAAAATGGAATATCAGAAGACTTCCGTCTTTCCCTATTATGACCAGAAATAGCCAGTGGCCCACAGAGGGCAGATTTCTTGGGATTCCAGCCCAAAATAGATTAGAGAGTTGTAGCACTGGGGGAATTGCCTTACTATATCTTTGAATGTCAAATTTACAGTATTCTGACATGAGGAACCAGTCTTTAGCATCCTTACTGAAGAAAATGGAGCACTAGAAATTGAATGAGAAACTTGTTCTTACAAAGAACAATTCAGTGTATTACTTAGAGCGATGCCATTTTTTCCAGTTAATTGGAGGAAAAAGATTTTTAGATAATACCACAGTCAATTCTGGCAGAGATTCAGACTGCTGAGAGTACCAAATTAGCCTTGTACGTGCTTTCTATATGGGTTTTATCCCATGATTTTTATCTACTGAATTTTTATTTAGACACATCTGTTGGGAGTACATTGATGTGTGTTTCTGCATGGCAGGGGGTTGGACTGGATGGCCCCTGGGGTCTCTTCCAAGTCTATGATTCTGTGATCTTTTAGACTGCGTGTCTTGATGTGTTGACACACTCATGCTCCATAAGGACAAGCAATTTTTCAAATATTCTCTGTATCCATAATGAATCAACAGGAGTATAGTGTTGAGATCAAGGGATATAATAATACCACTTTATTCTGCTTTGGTTAGACCTCACCTAGAATCCTATGTCCAGTTCTGGGCACCACAGTTCAGGAAGGATATTGACAAGCTGGAGCATGTCCAGAGGAGGGTGACCAAAATGGTGAAGGGTCTGGAAGCCATGCCCTATGCAGAGAGGCTTAGGGAGCTAGATATGTTTAGCCTGACAAAAAGAATGTCAAGAGGAGACATGATAGCCATGTTTAAATATTTCAAAGGATGCCATGTTAAAGATGGAGCAAGCTTGTTTTCTTCTACTCCTGAAACTAGGGCATGGAGCAATGGATTCAAACTACAAGAAAAGAGATTTCACCTAAACTTCAGGAAGAACTTCCTGACAGTCAGAGCCATTCAACAGTGGAACATGCTGCCTCGGAGTGTGGTGGAGTCACCTTCTTTGGAGGTTTTTAAGCAGAGGCTGGATGGCCATTTGCTGCCGGCGCTTTGAGTGTTTGTTCCTGCATAGCAGGGGGTTGGACTTGATGGCCATTGTGATCTCTTCCAACTCTATGTTTCTATGATTCTATGATTCTGTGTATTTAGATTACCAGTTGTTGTTTTTTCAAATCACTTCTTTGAGCCACAGCCAAATATACTGTGAACATCTGCATTCAGAAGCCCTGATAGGTTTCCCAAAGTTGCTATGGGAAGACTAATGCATCAGACCTTCCGACCAAGTAGTATTCTATACTATGCTACAATTAAGGCTTCAATGAAGCCAGAGGTCCCTAGCTTGCCTTGTTTCCTACTGTAGCTGCCCTGGTTTCTCATGCTGTGGTAATTGCATTTAGATGTCTTCTTTTTTCCTTCCACCTGTTTGACATGTGGAGTTCAGCATTTAAATACGGTGGAAATATAAACAGGTTTATTTCAGCAATACCTTATAGGAAGTCCCCTGACTTTAGGTAGTTCATCATTATGCCAATTAAGCAGTAGGTTGACCATCTGGACATAGGCTTTGTGGCATCCCACCAAGACCCACAGTTGAGATTATTTATTACTAAGTAGGTTTCAGGATAGAAAGTGTAGGTTTTCCACTAGCTCTCATCTATTCAAGACTGTTCGGAGTTTTCAGAATGTTTCAAAATAATACAGCAGAGCCTCCTTGTGGGTTTCTTCCAGCTTCCTGATGTTTCTTTGCCAGGAACATCAGAATTTCTCTGTCTTCTAGGGAAGAAGACCAAAACGTTTTTAAAAGAACTTCCTTTGATTCTTCCTGACAGAAATGGCTTCTCCATCCACCCCCTCCTTTTCTCATGACAGCTTTCATTCTACGTGATCCAAGTACTGGATGTTTTTCTAACTAGTCTGCAAAGGCAGACAGGCTGACAATGAGTATACTTGCTTATTATCCTTCTGCACAAAGATAATTACTGTGCTGTTGGAAAGGGCTGGTAGCTCACCAATGAATATCTGCTCCTGTGGAATAGTAATCGTTGTCAGAGTCATCTGTGGCAGCCAGGAGAAATAGGAAAACTCAGTTATAAGAAGAAAAAATGTTGTCAGAAAACGACAGTGCTGTACTGTAAATGACTGCTAGTCAAAAGGACTGGGACTGGTACACACATTATTTTTACTTTTACATCTTTTCCCTCTGTTTTAAAAGTGGGTTGAATTTTGCTTGCAGGGCAGAAAAATGTATCCCTGTTCCTGTTGTTCTTAAGGTAAATGACCTGATGAAGATTTTCCTTCAGGTAGAAAATACAGAGTTGAAATATAATGCTGTTCTGAGATCAGCCAAATTCACTTCATATATCTTGCCCAATCATCTCTGTTCCAGCCACACCTGTTTCACTTTCTTTCAGCTCAAGCAACTAATATACAGCGTAGCCATAGAGAACGCAAAGCACTGTGGCCTCATACCTTTGGAAAGAGAATAAACATGTAACTCCAAGCCAACATACTGCTATCAAAAAATGATTAAAGCAGCTTTATAGAGTACTAACAGAATTACCCAGTTTCAAAAAAATGCAAACTCTTAGTACCCTCACTCTCTTTCTCTTTTCCCCTCTTGTTTTTCTGATGTTCCACCCTTGTGCTTGTTCAGCCCTCCTCTCTGCTTACTCTCCTTCCCCCTCCTTAAAAAGCAGCAGGTCCTTCCCTTGCTCCATGGCCCTTTCCGCACCAGGCAATTAGAACGGGGATAGTGCGTCCTCTCATGGAGGTCGTCTGCACCTTGGAGCGGACTAGGAGCGGACTACTTACCGGAGATCCGCACCTCAGTCCGCTCCAAAATGACCCCAAGTGGTCCTCCAGCGTGTTTTCTAAAGACCGCAAAAAACAGGTCTTTATTTTCCTGGAATGCACCATTGCATTCCTGCTCCCTTGTGCAGATTCGCAGGCTCGCACCAATGCGAGCCTGCAATCTGCGGAGGGCGGGCTTTAGGCGTGGCGAGCTTCAGCGGTTGGTCGGGACCCACAACCAACCGGAAGCCACCATTTTGGAAGCTGGAAGCCGCCATTTTGGAAGCCGGAGCAGTGCGGATCTACAGACCTCGCACTGCTCCGATTCGCCCTGGACCAAGGAGGAGCCCTGCAGAAGGGCTTCAGGGACAGTCCGCGTTGCTTCGGACCCCAGAAGAAGTGGTAGGTAATGGCACGGAGCAATTCCCTCGCCTCGTGCGGAAAGGGCCCATGTTTGCATATTGAGAGGCCATGCAGAGGGAAGGAGTACATGGAGTTGGCTAAAGGCCCTCTGAATATAAGAGACTGTCTGTAGAAGGCAGTAAGAAAAGAAAAAAGAGTGCATTACGGATGGATAAACTCAAGAAAGCCACAGCAACACCCAAGCAGGGCTGCTTATGGATAGGGTGACCTGGAGGTCTCTCATCTAAGGTCACCATGGCCATTTCCGCACTAGACTGTTACAGTGCTATTATTCCACTTTCAACATCCTATGGAATCCTGGGGTTTGCAGTTTAGGGATAGGCCAGCCAACCCCTCCCTATATTGCAAACCCCAGGATTCCATAGGATGTTGAAAGTGGAATAATAGCACTATAATAATCTTGTGCGGAAATAGCCCATAACTCAAAGTCAGCTCGAAGGCAATTAACAACAACTGCAGTGTCATCTCTAGAGAAAGTCAGCCACCTAATGACTGAAGGTGGTACTGCAGGCTGCAGACAGATCTTAACCAAGTGCAATTATTTTTGTTTTTTAAGAAATAGTCTGAAGGTATACTGCCTTAGTATCAGTGGTATATTTTAGATATCTCAGTATTCCCCTTTTTGAGCCATAGGAGGATCAGACAAACATTTTCTTTTATTATTACAGCATAATGCCTTGACTTCTGTTGTGCTCTGTGTGACCACTGCATCCTACTATCATGCACAACATAGTCCAGGACACAACTGGCCTTGTTCCACTGGTGGAACTGCTTCTGCTAGTGGAACTGTCAGGGGAGGTTTCCCTTCCCTGCATCCCCTGTGAAACCTCAAAACTGTTCCGCGGGCTGGGAAACTTCATAGAGTAGGATGTAGGGCGACATAAAGGACTGCCAATGCAGCACAGAGGAGGGGAAGGAAATTCCACCATCAGTACATCATTAGATTAGGCTGTAGATTGTGTGCATGCGTGTGTGTATATACATATGTGTACACATATAAAACATTCCTTTGCTGATATTTATGTGCAGCTGGTCTATGAAACTTCAGAAGTCTTTTTTCCTGTTCCACTTATAATTTTGCTTTAAAGGCATGAGATGACATTTAGTTAATTTATAAACAGAGGATAATAATCTCACACTCCTCGCTGTACCCTCTTTGGCACTATAGCGTACATCTGCCAACAAACTGTTTGAGGCACTAGTAGTTCAGTTTCTTGATGAGTAAAATTAAATTCTCTCCTTTTATCTTGGGAAATTCTATACTTTTTTTTTTTTTGGCACATATAGAATGCCAGTAGCAGTTGTGTGTTATAACAAGATACTGCAAGCCATTGACCTGGGCTCCAAATGGAACATGCTCTCTTTTACGGTTCCATTACCAGTTGGTGTCTCTTTGACCAGACAATTGATGTCCAATTCTATTTTCATATAATTTCGCAGATCTGAAAATGTCTCTTGCAGGTTCCATGTGCTTTTTTCACATGGTAGCTGTGAATAAACATTTCTAACTTGTAGTTGATAATTATAGGTAGGAAGAGAGTAGACAGTTGTACTGCAGAAATTGAGAGCCTGTTTAGGCTTAGGAAGAAAACAAAGAAAAACAAGTGTTAAGAGAAGAGTGGCTCTTGGAGGAAAGGGACACTTCTGCCTTTTGAAATCTCACCAGAGTTGTGCTGTCAAACAAACACAGACATTGGAGAGTGCTGGTAATTATATTTGAACTGTTCTGCCCATCATGGTTACAACAGAGATATTTTACAGCGTACACAAACTGAATGCAGGATATTGTTGCCCAGACTTCCATAGGACTACATCTCCCAGAATTCCGAATTGAGATCCATTGTGACTTGCATGTTTGACTAGAGTTCGACAGTGGAAACCCACTGGGTGACCTTGGGCAAGTCACACTCATTGTTTGCCAGAGGAAAACAATGGCAGCACGCACGCACAAACAGCCGCGAACAAATCTTGTCAAGAAAACTATGGCATAGCTTCGCCATAGAGTAGGCTTAAGCCAGGGATACTTTAAAGGCACGTAACAACATCATCAGCAACAACAGTAGTAGCAGTACTGGCTGGTAGATTCCAGAAGGTAACTATTCCACACTCTGTGACTGAAATAACTGAGCTTATCAGCTGCAACAAAATAGTGTGGGGAGATCCAAATCAGGTGGCTCTGAACCTTGGGCCCTGATGTCATCTCTGAACTGGGTGATATTCACGGTGCACTCTCTTTTGTTGATGTGAGGGAAGGTTTCCCTCACTGATGGCCGTATACTTTCTTCTTCTTTGCAAACAGCAAACTTTTGGGGTAGTAAAGCTCTCATTCCAAATCCCAGCCACTACTGGGGCAATGACCTGAAGCCTCTTTTTCCCATGCCATGATCACAGTCTGGCACAACCTCTCCCCCCCACCCGTCCTGATGCCAGCAGGGGGTGGGGGGACCTCAGCCTCAAACCAGCTGAAGGTGCCCACATTTAATTTATCCCTTCATTGTTACAGGTACCTCTTGCTTAGCAAAATTAAGATCATTCACCTCGTCTATAGCAAAGTCTGATGTGTTATGAAGCTATTTAAGGTAATCTGTCTCAGAAATCATTTTGGTGCATATTTCTCATCTCATTGAGCTTTCCCCCATTCCAGAACATGGAAAAGTTCCTCTTGGGAATCTTTCTGACCATACCATCTGGAAGATTCTGGAAGCTGTTGTCCAAAAACAGACAACATTTCCGCACTCAGCCCATTTCCCAGTATTTGATAAAATCAAACACAGACTCATAGTCCTGACAGAAGCTTAGCACTGTATTCCCATGTTGTAGTTAAACCACTGTCAAATGTATTTTTGTTTTTGTTTTCATTTTGCTTTTCTGTGAGTTTTTCAATTTAAGAGATGAATGAAAGCTACAATTTCTATACTTCTAAACACAGTCAGCAGTTACAAAGAACTCAAGTCTATTTTCTTCCCCTTTCTCTTCTACAAGTTTGCTTTTCTGCAAGGACCTGAAGACATAATTCTTCGTCCGTGCTAATCTCCTTGATTTGCTTCTTCTCCTGTTCTGTAGGAGATTCACAAGCCCTCCTTACATATTATATTCACTTTTTTCTGCAGCCTGAATACACTCCAGCAGCCAAGATAACAAATATCTTTTGCTGATATTTCACAGAATTGTCATAAATGTGTGGTGAGAGTAGTACTGATAGTTTTCATTCTATTTCTACAAGATGCGGACTGAAATCAGAAAGGCTCTTCTCTCCCCCTTTTCTTCCTTAATCATTTTGTTTACTCACTTCTCTCACAGGCATCCGCTGCTGACAAAGTACAGGTAGAAAAACACAAGAAGGAACACCTCATTGGGCTCCTGAGTGGGTCCTACAGTATCATGACTGGGGATTCAGAGAACTGAAAGGTGAATGGAACTTTCCCACCTCTTTTGACCCTGTGCAGACTGTTGTGCGTTCTCCCACTAAAGCTGTTCCTGAGAGTTTGAGCTTTGTGAACCTAGAGTGTGGAATATGTGGAAACTGGAATCATAAAATCACAGAGCTGGAAGGGACCACAAGTCCAGCCTTCTGCCATGCAGGAATACACAACTAAAGCACTCCCGAAAGATGCCCATCCAACCTCTGTTGAAAGATTCCCTAGGAAGGAGAATGTACCCACGCAGTCCATTCCACTGTCCAACAACTCTTACCGTAAAAAAAGTTCTTTCGAATACTTAGGTGAAATCTCTTTTCTTGTACTTTGAATCCCTTGGTTTGTGTTCTAGTTTCTGGACCCACAGAAAACAAGTTTGCTTCATCTTCTACATGACATCCCTTTAAAGACAGCCATCAAAGCTGTTCCTAGCTTTGGACAACAGTATATACTTTTGAGTATATACTGATTTTGGAAAGCCTGGGATGCCTCAGCGAGGGTTGGGTACTGTGTGGCTCCAAGGCCTGCAGGTCCCATCAACCTTACACCACACAGGCAATGGTGAACGATGATGGAACCTACAAGCCAACAACCTCTAGAGAGTACTCAGCACTGGCTTAAGCTGCCGCAAAAATGTTGTGAGACAAGATTCCAGTCTTCTTACCACTTCTAAGGCAGGGTGGGATAAAAAAGTTAAAGTAAGGTGCCAAGTAGTGATGGACTAACTTTTGACACACTGATTCCCATTTCTGAAGTCTCATTTGCCTGTGGGTAAAGAGAAGGTTAGTGGTCAGAAGCAGTCTCTGCTGTATTTCCCCTTCTGGAGTCAAAGTTCAGAGTACAGTTTAGTAATGGTAGGCTGAGGTATCTATCCCAGACATTTTTTAAAAAAACTTTTAAGACAGGTATGGTAGAGAAAAGCCACTGGAGTTGGTCAGATTCATAGAGTATGAGGATGTGGGTTGGGTGAAAAAAGGGAAAGAGAAGGACTGAGTTGAGAAGGGCATCTTAGTATACCATGTTAAAACCCCTCTAGCCCAGTAAAACAGCTTCAGTGTTGGCACAAAGTTAGGCCAAGGACAATGGTTGGCCTAAGTTATTTGCGTTCTAGGCTGAGAAGGGCTTAGATTTAGGACAGCCATTGGTCATCTTCACCCATTAGAATTTTGTCTATAATCTTCTGAGCAACTGTTGGCTAAGCCAAGCACTGTCAAAGGTTTCAGTACCGTAAGTGGATATGATTTAATATATAATATGGACCTTCCTATATTTTTCCCATTATCTATTTCTTAAAATATGAAAAAAATGAGTCAGTTTTAGAAGTGTGGGTTTTCCTCATTCACTACCAGTAAAACGAAGTGAAATTGTGTGAGTACTTTTCCATATTTACTCCATACACGTAACATATTTGTCCGCATGACCAAAACATTCATAAGAATTTATTCCTGATAATTAAACACGATAGCCTGTGATCTGCTGGATTATATAGTGAGCCAAAGGGCAAGGATCAAGGCTAGGCCAAAATGCAGCATGCCAGAATTGCCTGTAGGAAAATGAATATATCTAGTTACACAAAGCCAGACGGCTCAAGCAAATAATCCCTGCCTTTTACCATGGTTAAAAATAATCCATAGAGACCCCGACAAGTTTTGACCTGAGGAAAAATGTCTGTCTGAAACCAAATCTTTAGAAATACGAGCCTGTTTTGACCTTAAGGAAATTTTTTTCCCAGAACTAAATAAAGAGGTAGACCATGTTAGGCACAGGGACATTTCCCCTGAAATTCTATTATCTATCGTTACTTCTAGCATAAAATTTCTGTGTATACACTACAAATATGTAGTAGTTCTTGTAACCAGTGTAAAGGTTGGGGTATCAGGATTGTGCCAAGATATCTGTATAGATATGTGTCTGCAAATATGTATCACCAGAGGTAGCATATGGTTATGAATAAAAAGAGAGAGAAAAGGGCTGCCATACCACTTTCCCAGGTGATTTTAGGCTGCAATACCAGAATCACCATTTAGTTTACAAGAGCCAAAATCTCCCTCATCAAAAATCAGCAAGTCAGTCAGAGGCTGTCTTTTAAGAACTTGTAGCTCTGCTCAACCCCAAAAGCAGAAATGAAACAGAAACAGTGATGTGCCAGGACTTGCTATTGAAAGGCCTGTGCTCTTCTATGAATTTTCCAGATGGATTGTGAGTTTCTTTTAGTGCAGCCTGGGCCAGTTTTGTTCCCAGACAGAGGTATAGCCCATTAAGATGTCACAGACTTTGCTACCCTGTAACATCTAAAAAGGAAGTTGAGGAAATCTAACATATGTATTTCTGCATGGATTACAAAATGGCTAGCCATTTGCAAAGTCAAAAACCATACCTGCAAACTGCAGAATGAACACAGGCGGACTGGTGCTGTGTGTTTACTCTGAAGTCCCTTGTACAAGGGGGGAGGGTTTGCTCCCAGGTAAGTGCATCATAGGCTGCAGTCAGTGTACCTACTGGGAGTAGCCCCATACATTGGGACATAATTCTGAGTAAGCAGCCGTAGGGCTTCCTCGTTCACTAGCTATCTGTACTCTTAAAACCTTTTTTAAGACTCAGGGGAATAAAGGAGCTAAAATGTATGTGTGACTTGGCCCTGTGAGGGTAAGAGCGAATGATGTTTGCCATGAGGCGCATCATGCATCAAAGCTATCTTGTGAAAGCAAGGGGAAAGCACAGTTTGTAAAGCAATGGGAATGAAGGATGGAGTGGAGTTAATCGATCAGTGAAGCCACAGCAAAATCCTAGCTCGAGCAAAAATGTTATCAAGCCTGTCTTCTCTCCCTTCCAAATTCCACAAGAAGCTCTATGAAATATTCTAAGATCTTACCTGATGAATTTTTCATGGAGAGCACTCAACCTCTTTGGTGAGGGCTGGCAAGAAGAACCCCGAGAGAAAGATGAATGGGTGCATTTAATTGCAACAGTACTCTGAGCAATACGTTATGCCGTTTGGTTTGGAACAGTTCAGAGTGGGATTCCATGACCCACCCACCCACCCACCCCCGGTTTGTGTTTTTAAACATGAAAGTACATATGTAAAGAGAAGGAGGGGGAGGAGGAGGAGGAGGAAGAGAAGAAGAAGAAGAAGAAGAGCTTTGTGTTCAGACCTTTTGTCAAGCTTATTCTGCCTTGGCTGTCTTGACACTGAGATATTCTAGACCAGACATATGGGCATTTTATATCCTGAAAATCATATGCTTGGCGAATAAAGGCCTAATTCTGTCTTATACTCCCTCCCGTTTTGACATTCTACTTGCAAATCAAATTTCTCTGCAAATTCTTCATGTCTGTGCTTAAGAGAGAAATGCTTTAATTTCCCCCTCCCCCCCGCAACTGCTGGGCCTTTTTCTAACATATTTCAGTTCTCCTGCCGATTAATAACGTGGTAGTGGGGAAAAGGCATGTTGAGCTGAGTTCAATTATCCTTCCATCCCAATTATACTATGACATTAAATCTTGTGACATTTAATAAGAAAGGGCATTTCACCCATGGCTACCTTGAGAGCTGACAATTTATGCAACATTGTCCCTCTGAGGAATTTTTCCTTGAAAAGTTTTTTTTTTAAGGTCTTCTGACATGCTGCTACGTCCGCTGCTCCATGTAAAAAACTAGATAGAAACTGGCTAATATTGCCATTACTTGATCCTTTAGACAGAAGGGGGGCAGGGTAAATTATCCACACAGTTATTGTCAGATATATAAAAGAAAATGTAGGGGTAGAGATTAGCCAGTGATGCAAATAGGAGACTGATTGGGACGGCATTTAATTTATTTATTTTTATTTGTTAAATTTCTCTCTCACCTTTCCCCCAAATGGGATCCAAGGCAGAGAGATACCAGTAAAACATTTAATTTATAAAAGTTAAAAGTTATAACTTGCAACATCTTTCGAAAGAGACCCATAACAAGCCCCCAAGTAGGAAAGGTAATAAATTTAGTAAAGTAGGAAAATTATTTTTTTAAAGAAAAAAAAGTATCAGTGGGTTACATTTAAATTTTTTTAAAAAGTATTAAAATACCTGTTTAAGATGTGCACATTGAAAAAAGAATGCTTATTCTAAGTTGATGTTTAGACTTGTATTGCATAATTACACTACAACCCTTACCAGAAAAAAATAGAGGTGAAAACTCCCATGCATGATTTTACCCCCTACTTCCCCAATTCATGTTTTGTGCTTGAAAGGAAATTAATAAGTTGATTTTGAGGGGGGAAAAAACCTCTCACCCACTAAAAGGGAATGAGTGACGTTAAAAGGAAAAACACACTTTGCGGGAAGGATGCAGGAGATACTAATGTTTATCTATGAATATGATCTACTAGCAAGACCCAAGCCATCCACCAGCATCAATAGTGCTCCATAATTATCAGAATTTTTTTTAAGAAATAGAGACAATTTAACTGTTAGAATCCTCTTCTGAAAGTGAAGTATTCCTGCCTTGTCAGGAGGTTGGCCCAAATGACTCTTAGTTTCCTTTCCAACTCTAAATTCTGTGATTCTGGGAACTTTGATTCTGTCAGAGCCCAGTTCTGGATCTAAAGAAGTAGGCTCTCAAGCATGTTATCAGGTAACTTATTTCTTTTGTCTGCCATGACCTTGCCACCAGCGCTGAAAAGGTGCTCAACCACTGTACTAGATGCCATGCCTGAACTGAGTTTCAGAAGAATGGTGAATCCAGGGGAATTCACATAGGGAGCTGCTCCTATTCAGATATGTGGAGTTTCTTCCTCAACAGAGTCCTTGTACCTCTGGGACTCCCCCACCATTTTGCCCCCCTGATAGCTATCTTCTCACTGGAGAACAATCACTGTAGCTGTCCTCAGTGCTTTTGGTACTTTACAACTCAACCTTCAGCACAGCCTCTAATGTGGTCCTAGAAGACAAAGGCAGAAATTGAAGTTAGGAAAAGGTAAAGATATCACTTACTGGGCTCTTTGAGCTTGGTGTACATTAGTTTGAGGTTGTGGTGATGACAGCTGCCAAAGTCTAGATCATTATTTGCTCTTGCATCTGGACTGGCCATTTTTGGGAAGAAAACAGAATGCTGGATTACATGCAACTACCCTGTTCTGATGCCGCATCTAAAGTATTCCTCAAAGTTTCTAAGTTTATCTATTTGTCTGGGCATCCTCATAGTGAGGGATCGTGGAGCTACACTGAGACCCCTAGGAAGCATATGTGGCTCACAGCCTGTACTTCCCCCATTCCTGCAGAATTACCAAGAAAAGGAATTAATTACAAGTAACAAGTTATTTTAACAAGTTATCGTAACAAGTCATGTTTAATTACATAAACAGAAGCAACGGGTCTTATAGATTTACTGCTCTTCTAGACCTTGACAGCAGAATCTTCCATTTGTCATGGGAAGGGGGAAGGAATCAAGATACCCCCCAGACTCATACATTTGGATCAAAATATATGTTAATGTACATAACATGATATAGACAGAGCAAACAAACCAGTGCCTAGCTTGATTTAAATCTGTAGCTTGTACACATGAGAATTTTTTTCACTTCCCACCCTCACCAGTGGTTGCCTTTTTGATATGATTTTTCATGACATACAGGGTAAAATGTTATCTTGGTCTTCCCTACACTGTTGCATCTCTGGTGTCAAATGACAGCAAAAACAATCTCACAAAAGATTATGTTATTTAAGTTTCTGTTGCAGGGTCTGAGGCAGGCTTACAAGCTAAATTACACTTCCTTCTTGGAAGCAGCTGCTATTGGCTTCATTGATATTTACTTCCGACAAAGTAAGATTTGCATTCCTGTCCAATGAGTGATTTCTGTTCCAAATACTTTGATAAAGGACACGTAGCTTTAGTCAGGGAAGCCAAAGAAATGGAAATGCATTTCAGAATATTTATCAGCCCTCCTGGAATATCTGTCTCTTCAAATAACTCATGTAAATAGCTCATCAAGTGTGATATATGACACATGTCCATTTCCTGTGTGGGTTAGATGAATAACTCTACTGGGATTTTTGACAATTCCCAGGCTCAGTGACAGTCTGCTATAACCTGGGTGATAAATACATATTAGTATTTATGATCTTTCTGGAACTCTGAAAAGCTAATCTGAGAACCTGTTGCATATACCACCACCCTGGGAGCCTAGTTTGGTGAGTACACAAGATAGAGCTTTTTCTCAAGTTGCAACTGAAGCCATTTCCGCACGAGACTGTTATAGTGCTATGATTCCACTTTCAACATCCTGTGGAATCCAGTTGGCCCCTCCCAAAACTGCAAACCCCAGGATTCCATAGGATGTTGAAAGTGGAATCATAGCACTATAACAGTCTCGTGCAGAAATGGCCTAAGATGAGGAAAGTCACTTTGGCTCCTTCCTTTCTGAGTTTCTGATTGGGAGCCAAAACTGCACTCTTTTGTATGGCCTCTGGATCTTAAAAGGAGGGCTGGTCTTTGGTACTGTTTGTGTGTATTGGTGTTTCTTAATTTTTTTTCATTAAAAGAATGTCTTTGTTTGTTGTGCATCACCTTGGGAGCACTAGCAGGTTCAAGGGTGACAAACAAACAAACAAACAGTAATATTCCTGGGGAAGTGGAGTGTTCCTGGGCACTGAAATTTGATCATGAAACCAACCAAATACCTCAGAATAGGGATATTACTCCTAGAACATGCATAGTGGCAGTGATTGAAGGTCAACACAAGAAGCTGTTAGGGATATGTGTCAGATTCAGTTAGCTTAAGTGAATCTCAAGGAGAAGGGGGCTTCCATTAGAAGCTAGAGTGGAGCTGTCAAATTTAACTCTTGATAAGCCACTCTGATAGCCTTTTGGGCTAATGAGTATAAATGTATAAACAAATAAATAAAAAAACTGAATCTGGAACCCTGCCGAAATTTATGAATTTTGAGTTTTGGAATTGGGGGCAAAACAAATGCCTTTAAACTATTGTTCCAGAGCTGGGTAGGAGAAGAGAGTGAGAGGAGTGGAGTGGGTGGAGGAACCTGCCAGGCCTACTTTCTAATTGCAGAGTATGTTTCACAAGGGGCCCTTGAATCATGTGCTAAAAGGTCTAAGATGAAAACATTACATAGCCAAGTCTTTCTTTCAGTGTCACCACATTTCGCAATTTTAAAAGCCATAAACTAATTTTTAAACACAATAACTGTCTAGTCCCTGTACATATCCTTCTGAAACTTAGCAGGCTTTCTTTTCTGGACGTGTGAGTCATATTCATACAAATTGCCCTCCCATCCAAAACAAAATACATGAAACAAACGAAAAAACCAACAGTGTTTAAAATTTTGTGCAACATAAATGTTCGAGCTCCTATATGTATGCGATTTGGTAGATATAATTTTCTCCTGACAGGCTACCTCATGATGCAAATGTCATCCAGTTTTGACGAAAAGAACAAAATTATAGCTGATTTGGAATTCCGATAGGAGGCATAACCCTGGTGTGAGTCAAAGCAGATGAGTTCCAAATTAATCCACGAAGAAACAGGTCATTACCTACAGCAACAAACTGGCATCTCAACCCAATATTTGTGTTGGTGCTCATCCTTAGCAAGGCACTGTGCATAATTTTAGTAAAAAGTTAGAGAACTCCCCTCTTTTGATATACACTATTACTCATGTTACACATACATTTCCACAACTCAGCAGTTGTGGAGTCTCAGCTGATGGTTTGTCTCTGTTCCCAGGATTGATAGATGATATGAAAGGGCATCTTTCCTTATTCTGCACATCCATATGTGCATATTTTGTCCCTTTATCCAAAAGAACAGCAGAACTAGTGAGCATGCACTGAATCTTTATATCTTCTAGCTAGGAAAACAGAACACATAGGCTGCCTGTGCCTCTGTGTAAAGCAAAATCTTAGAGTATGTTAAAATGTTTAGCATTCAAAATGAACAGAAACAGCAACAATCAAGTAAGGATATAATTCTTCCCCCTGCCCCCCCCCCCCAAAAATAACCAGCCGGTTCTCATAGAAAATAAAGCCACTAAACGGATCATTATGTATGAAATGGCTATTTACATTTGGAAGCAAATTTACATCCTTTGTTAAACTGCATGTTCAATAAATTGTTAAGTTGCATATTAACTAAATATATACTGTCCATGCAGTTCAAGTGTGCCATAATTCACTGCATGGTTTCGAGTTGTATAAAACTGAGTTGTTATTCCCATGGCTGCATACATGAAGGAAAATGTTTCCTTATCACTTAAACATGCTGCTTTTTATTATTGTCTACAATGAAAGGGGAAAAAGAACTTTTCTAATCAGCTTGGGAACAAGCTCTCTCAAGTACTGAGAACCGGAGCCAGTAACAGTGACTGTTTGCCATGTCATGGCCATTATTTACCCTCTCTGCTACTGCTTCAATGCCATTCTATCACCTTCTCCTTTCTTAGTCACATAGTGAGTAAGGCAATGTCTGGAACCACATAAGCCAGTCTGATTTGCCTGCCTGATGTTTGTCAGAGTGGACACACAAAGCCCATGGGGACTAGGGGCAGGTCTTCCTAATTGCGTCCATTCTGAAGGGGGAAAACTAACCTCCTTTTTTAAGAAAGTAAAAAATCATTGGAATAGGGCTGCTGAAAAAGTTTATGAAATCCTACACACACACATGCACACACACAGAGCTTTTGCTCAGTGTTACTTCGTCTCCTCATTTGGGAGCCCATCCAAGTTTTGATCCAGCCCAAGCCCTGTTGGCTTTAAATCCAGCTATTCATTCAAATGTATCCTGAATCAACTCTCATGTTAAAACTTTGGTCTGGTAGGGTTCTCTTAGCTGCCAAATGCTTAATGTAAGATACAAGCTCCTTTGTTTACTTTGTCCTTCTCTTTTTCTTTCTTTATTCCACCCTGCTTATTCTTCATCTCCTCTACCTCTCCTGTCTTTACTGCATATATATGTCCTATCTGTCTGCCTGCCTGCCCATCCATCCACCTATCCATACCATATATAATCTGAAACACAAAGAGGTGGAGGTGTGAATAAGCTTCCAAGGCATATAGCTGAAATTGGCCAAAGCAGTTGACAGCTGGCTTGACTTTATTCCTTGTCTTACACAGTTGTTTTCTTTTCATGGAATATATAGGTGCAATTTTGGGTGGGAGAGGTGACGCATAATCTTAGGAGCAAATTATTTGATTGAGAAGATGAAGATTCTGCCTGAAAGCAGCGGGGTTTATACGAGGTTTAGATGGATTCCCTTGTTTCCAGTTTCTATCTTTTTTTCTGCTTTCTTCTGGCTTTGCTCATAGAATTTGTCCTTTGAGATTCTGTGGATGCATCTTCCTTGGAAATGATTTTCTCTAGAGTATATTTTTACCCATCTGACTCTGTATATCATGCAATACAAAATCCTAGAGTCTGTCACAGTGAGCGTCTCCTTTTCTCTGAGAAGTTTCACAGAGGAACAGAGGAATCGCTATTTTGAAAGTTCCCCCAAATCGCTCCAGAAGTCATCACTATGGCAATCTTGGGAATAAGGAAAGAAAGGGGGTACAATGTTCTGCAGAGGACAGTTCTGTGGATCATGATCGCTTCAGGCATAGCATTTTACACACCCTGATAGACATGCTTCATGGGATCTAGATGCTTTGATCTGACATCTAGAATTATAAAACCTATGAATTATGAAGAATAAAAACAGTACTTAGACATGTTGATGCTGAAAAAAAGCTTTCCATTGTCTCCCCCTTCCTTTTCTCCTGTGATGTCAATTAAAAGACAAAAGACATGAATTTTGCCAGGTTCCAGTGAGGTCACTTATGTAAAGTTAGACTCTGTAAGTGATGGTCTTATGGGAAGGGATCTTTAGATGGCAGTATAACCCCTCCTGCTTCAAAAATGTGGCAAGCCAGGTGTTCTAGTGTCCCACCCTACCCACCCATCGCAGTTCCTTCTGCCAGGTGGAGCCTGGCTCCAAAGTTCTTACTGAGTATGCTACGTTTCTTGAGTATACTGCTGTCTTCTAATCTAATGGTACTTGTGAATATGGGGAAACTCAAAGTACAGTAATACCACATTGCACCTGTTGCATTGCATGCATTCAGAAGGGATAGTGGAATTTACAGTAGAAGAGAAAGGGAAGCAGACTGCAAGACATAGAATCACTGAGCTGGAAGGGACCTTGGGTGTAATCTATTTGAACCAACTGCCCCATGTAGGGTCTATAAGGCAGAGTGCAATTGCTGTCACCTCTGATGCCTCCCTATGCCATTTTTAATAGGGACTGCAAACCTCCTGAGACTGAGAAACTCTTAAAGTCCCTCTTAAAAATGGTGTGAGGGAGCAGTGGAGGTGGCAGTGGGCCCCACCAGCCACCCTCTTCTGCCTTGCGAAGGAACCCTGATGCCTCAAGGAATCCATGGTAGGCAGCAGCGAAGCTTGGAGTGCATGGAGGAGGGGCAGGTGGGGGCAGGGCTATGGTATGGGGGCATGGTGTGTGGTGCGCAGGGATGTGGCTACGAGCTGAGACACCCAAAAAAACATTGCCACCAGGGGCAAACCACTCCATCACCCCCTGTCCCTGTGCGACTGATGGTGGGTTGAATATGATGATCATACTTGTGTGTGTGTGTGTTAAGTATGGTGTGGGAGGGCCTAGAGTTATTCATGGTTTTTCCACTTTCACAGAGGTCCTGTGCCCCTAACCCTAGCGAATGTGGAGGGATGACTGTATATCATTCTGCACTGCTTTAATTGTACTTTTAATTGTCCTTTTAACAGTCCTTTTAATTGTACTTTTACTTATGATATATTTTAATTGTAGTATACTGGTATTTTAAATGGTCTGTGTTTTAGTGTATTTTAACTATGATTTTTTAGTTCTATCTGTGCTGTACCCTGCCTCAAGCCTTGGGAAGAAGTGGGTAACAACAATTATTATTGGCTTGTTGTGTTTCCTTTCGAATGATGAAAAATTTAAATTACCCTCTGGGTAGAAGATGAAAATGTGAGGCTGAGTGTCGATCACATAATGTTAACGCTATGGAATTTACATTATTAAAATATTTGCCTTGCCTTTCCAGTTCTTGCTGCATCTGCTATCATGAACATTCCAGATTGGGAGACTGTGAAGTCATTTGCAGTCCTCAGAAATAATAAAATTCATACTACTCTGCATGGAAATGACTGCTTAACAGATTGCTTAATGTGAAAGAAAGCACAAGTGGAGTGCTGATGGATTGCCTTGCCTTGCAACGTTACTTGAAGACAGCTGATAAAAATGTCTTCATATATAATCATTAACAGTAGAACTTTCCAAAGAGCTTTAGGGTCTAGCCTGGGAAAAGAGGGGAAAATGAAAACATTATCATACATCAACATGCATAGACACTGTTAGTATTCTTTAATTTAGCCACCAAAAATGGGTGCCCAGATTACAAACTAAAGAGGAAGCTTGTTTCTTTTAGAAGGGAGGTTGTGAAACTGCAGTTCTTCAATATGAAGTTCCCACTGCATAGTCAGAGGCCCTTACAGCATCTCGGCACCATCCTGGCATGGGGACGCATTGCTGCCAGTCCACACAACACATGCCATCGCACAACATCATTGCAGTCCTGCTGCTGTTGTGTCCCCAGCAGTCGCAGTAGCACCATAAACCATTACCAGAAAAAAATCAGGTAACGGCCTCCCTTCACACAGCAATCCCATCTGCTGCAGGCATATGGGAAGGGCAGAAGTGCTATCAAGCGCTTCCTTCTGCAGTACAGCCAAGGAAGAGGGAGGCTGTACTGTGGAAGGAAGGAGCATGTCCAGAACACTACCCATCCACCTGCAATAGGGAGCATTCGGATCCCAATCCAATCCTGGCAATCGCATTGCCAGTTTTGCGATGGGATGACACAGGATTGCAGCATAGTGTAGTGAGGGCCTGAGTCTTTCATGGGTGACGGAGAATGGAGAACAGACTTTGTACTGGTCTAGAGCAGAGTCTGGAAACATTTATTTTGAGTGGCTACACTCATTTGTTAGCCCCACCTAGAGAACAGGATTTGTGAAGTCAATACTTAGGTAAAGGTTGCTGTTCCAACTCTAGTTGGGATTAACAATTGGATTTAGCTGTTTGACTGCAGCTCCCATTGGCTAGTGGATTCTAAGAGCCGTAGTTCCGAAAAAGTAACTTTCTCAAATTCTGTTCTAGAGCTATGGGCTCAGGCCATTCTTCATGATGTTAATAACAAGCAGTGCTTCATTTCAGGGAAGGGAATCATGTAGCCATTCAGTTTCTGTTGCAATACAACTCTCAGCAGATCCTGAGCAGCTGATCAAATAATGAGAATGTTGGGAGATGCAGTTCAACCACATCTAATGGGCTGTACAGTTCTGTATTCAACTGTAATTGTGTGGCACTGTAACACTACATCTTGAATTCTAAAATCCCTAACTCTTTTACTGGGCAGTAAAGCCCACTGAACACTTCTTGAGTTAGCATGCTTCAGATTACTTTGCATATTTATGTTTCATTACAGAGTAAAGGTACATGCCATGCAAATTCTACAGGTCTAGAATTCACTAACCATTCAAATCAGTTTGTAGTGTATTTTATTTCTGAATAATGGCTGCTTAGCTTCCTATTTTTACAGAGGACACTGATATATGAGTGGGGAGAGTTTATTGTGTGTATATGTATGACTTTTTCAATCAACATACATTTTTTGCATTCAGATGTTCTTTTTTTTTTTACTCTGGGAGATGCCTCACAGTCAATTTCTAGACGAGGGTTTGGTCAGGATTCCATTGGAGGGAGGAGCTAAAGGCAAAAGGATGGGACATAAATGCTTTCCCATGTGGCGAATTCAGAAGGAAAGGAGTTAGACTTCAAGAAGGATCAGATTTCTCTCCAAGTCCAGAGATTTCCCACCGTGTTCTAGATGAAGGATATCCATGCTAAGTCCATCTAGGTATTCACATTTTCTATGGGGAAAAAAAAAAACAATGGTAAAGAACAGAAACAGGGAAATGTTCATGTATAAATTGTTTTAGTTAAATAATCACAGTTCAAGTGGCTGTCCTGTGATCAGAAACTGAAACCGTACACTGCAATTATAGTTAATGTTGCAGAGAGACAAATGCCCTAGGTATTTTTCTGTCTGCAGCAAAGCACAAGATGGCATCTCTAACCTTTCCATGTACCTCAATGGCTGTCAAACTGAATTCTCAGCCAGAGAGCTCTTTGGCCTCAGTAAACTACAAACCCCAGAATTCCACAGGAGGCTGAAAGTGGAATAATAGCACTGTAACAGTGTAGGGCAGAAATACCGTCTGTGTTCTTTATCAGATTTCCATTAATTAGAGTGAGAGGAATAGAGCAGCCCTATTCCTGCCACATGACACCTGAATCTTGGGAGGGGAAATGGCCGCTTTGCTCCTCTATGACAGAAATCTACAGTAATAGTTTACTGTCATGTGGTTGACAGAAACCATTTATCCCAGGATTCCTTTACATTTTTTTGTAAAAAAATTTGTAAGGAACATCACACTTCCTGTTTTGTCTCCAGTTTTAGGAAATGTTACCTTGGCAAAACCAAGCAGACTGGAGGAAAGATGAGCTGTGAAAGAGGATTTCTTAGAGGGCCTTTGGTAATTGTTTTTGATAGAAATCTGAAAGAATATGGGCTTCTTTCTCAATTTCATTTTTACAAACAGGGCTAGCCCCAAGATACTTGACTTCCTGAGGTAGAGCAGAAAGTCATGCCTCCATTCACCCATTCAGATCAAGGTTCATAATGTCCAAATCCCTCACATGCTTCTCCTTATCCTTGACAGTAAGAACATAATAAAACTACATGTCATAGACAACAATTCACTGACCTTTCAGTGACATCTAACATCCACTGCTCAGGGCAGATACCCCCTTCTGTTTAATGAGAGGGCCAACCCTGCTCCTGGCTGCCCACATGGGCATTACTGCACTGATTTTCAGGTATTCAAAATTATAGCCTAAATGTGGGTTCACACATCCATGTCCACTTTGCTCAATAGCCACAACACCACATGTTGACTTACCTGTATAAAAGAGCCATCACAGAGCATGCACTATTGTCCAGAGATATTGTAGCACCTGGCATGGCTTCTGAAACAGTCCCTTTCAGTGGAAGTTATTTACACTGTCCAGATCAATGGGTGGGATATTGGCAGATACCCTGCTTACGGGAAGGCAGGTTCCTCCTGCTGCCAACTTGCCAAGTCTTTAGAAGAAGGCCTATTATTATTCCTGTAATAGTATGGAGTCCAACAGTTGTTCATTGAATCACAGCACTGCTCCATTTTATATAAGCTGGGATTATCTCTTATCAGAAAGAAGCCTTGAACTATCAGTGACATGGTTAGACATTCTCTGCCTTTCAGCTCATGATCCAACCTCAAGCAGAGTCATTCATTCTCTCGCTCGCTCACTCGCTCTTGAGAGAGAGAGAGAGAGAAAGAGAGAGAGAGAGAGAGATTTCAAATGCATTCTCCTGTCTTACATGCCTAGATGCTCCAAGGCAGCTTCTAGAGTAGATTCTTAAGAAGTCATTTCAGCTACAATACACACCTGAGTCCCCTGCCAATTTTTGTTGTGGTGTTATAATTACAAAACTTCCTCTTCCGCATCACTGTGTGAACACCTGCATGCAAAGAAATAGAGCTCAATAACACTGTGGGATCAGAGCTGACTAGCTAAGCACAGAGTAAACAAAATGAGACAGTGAGATAGTTTTGCTTTCTGACCTCTTGTAGCATAATTTCCTTTACTCTGGTGGTAGGTATAAGAGATGAACATAAAAATGGAAAAGCAAAGCAGCGTGAATTGCAAGAAATGCAACTTCAACACTGATTCTCAGGAACAAAAAGAGAAAGAGAGAGACAGAGAGAGAGAGTGCATTATTTGGCAAAAGCAGAGAGAAGAACAAATGCCCTCGTAATCTTAAGCATGATTACTAGAAAATATGCCCATAGAGTAACTATGCTTAGGATCATACCATACATGTGTAATTTTGTTTACTACTACCTCTAGTCTATAGCTTCTCAACATGAGCCCATTCATACTACACCATTAGTGCTGTATTCCACTTTAACTGACTTCATCCTGTGAAAACCTGGAGTTTAGAGTTTAATCAGAGGAACTAGAGTTGCTCTCTGGCTGAGGATTCTAAAAGCCTCTCCCAGGATTCTGTAGGAGTGAACCATGGCCATTAAAGTGGAATCATAGCATTATAATTGCATAGTGTGAATGGGCCCCAGAAAACGGAACGCACTTGAGACATCTACTTTGAAGCAGATGTGTGGGCTTCATGCTGTATTCTTGCCTGAAATAGGGCCCCTGCTGCAAAACTGTTTTGAGTTTTATGTGCACCCAGATGAATGTCAGTAAGTCAAAAGCTGCAGCGTGCCGAAATAGTCTGTTAAAAATAGCCTAAAGGAACAAAGGGACTGAATCATACATCAAGTGACTGGAAAAGCTGATCCTTCATCATCTTAACACAGTTTGACTCTCTAATTACTCAGAAAGAAGCTTGTCTTGGGTGGCAGATTTTGGAAGTACCATGAAAGGACAGCAAAATATCAACTCTTTAGTTGTATCTTTATTTCTTGAGTGAGAGATGCCATTTGTATTTTCTGTCCGAGACAACTGCCTACATCCAATGGCACTAATGGCAGTGTGAGAAATAATGAAATCATATGAAAGGACTAAATAAAGTGGGATGTGAGGGCCACAAGCCCACACCAAGATGAGCTGCTAACATAAAAACTTCCCTTCCTTGGCCTGTACTTTCTGTGTGACTTTACTATGGAGCAGCACAACCCCAAGGAGAGTAGGATGGGGGTAAAGCAAAGTAGCAAATCACCCACCATTTCCAAAATCAAAACATAGCAGCCACAGGTGGCTTTAACGCAAGCAGATCTGTATCTGCCAGGATTCACCACTGTAACCAAAGTAGGATAGCTGTGCCAGTTCCAGGCTGAAACTTGATCCAAGAGGAATATAAAATCACAGTTACAGAACTTGAAATAATCCCGATGGTCATCTAGTACAACCCTCTGCCATTCAACAATCTTCCCGTAAAGTACCTTGAGACTTTGGTTTGAAATCCTTCTATAAAGGAGAACCCACTAACTTCATAGGCAATCTATTCCACTGTTAAACAGCTGTCACTCTTAGTAAGTTCTTCCTAATGTTTATATGGAATCTCTTTTCTTGTAATTTGACTGTATTGATTCATGTCCTAGTTTCTGAAGCAGCAGGAAGAAAAAACTTGCTGTATCTTCTGTAGGATATCCCTTCAGATATTTAAATATGACTATCATGTCATTTCTCAGTCTTCTCTAAGCTAAATCTACCCAACTTCCTAAGCAGTTCTTTGTAGGGCTTGGTTTCCAAAGACAAGAAAAGAGGAACATGGAAGCCTAAATATCCAAAGCCAGCCTCATTCCAACTTTAATATCCTGATTCAGGGCCTTCTCAAGCAGAAACTTTGTTGAGCTTTCTGTGGAGGCTCTACAGATATCATGGATTGTTAAAAAGACAAATGAATGGGTCCTAGAGCAAATCAAGCCTGAACTCTCCCTAGAAGCCATGATCACTAAACTGAGGCTGTTGTACTTGGGCCACATCATCAGAAGACATGACTCACTAGAAAAGACAACAATACTTGGTAAGGTGGAAGGCAGTAGGAAAAGAAGAAGACTGCATCACAAATATATAGACTTAAGGGCCCTTTCCACAACTTACCTGGGTCTGTGCTTGTCCCAGTGTCATCCTAGCAGTGGCTTTGCCGGGATGGGAATGTGGACACCAATGCTCCCCTCTGCACCAGCTCACTCACTGCAGAAGGAAGCATGATGGCACTGCCTCTTCCTGCCACAGCATAGCTGGGTACTGTCCTGGGCTGCGCCGGGGCAGGAAGTGTAACCATTGTGCTTCCATGGCCTCCGCAGCTAAGATAAGTGTGGGTGCACAGTGGGATGGCGAGACGATCACTGGTCATTGACTGGGAAAACTCATCAATGATTTTCAGTGTGATTGGGCTGCCTGGGGACGGGAGAAGGGTGAGACTGTGACAATGTCATGCATAAGCATTATTGCAGTCCCATCCTTCTCCTGTCCCTATGGTGGGTTGGGGGGGGGGGCAGTGGAAAAGGCCAAAGAAGACACTTCCCTGAATTTGTAAGACCTGAGCAGAGCAGTTGATAACTTGGTGGTGTCTCATTCATAGGGTTGCCATAAGTGAAGTCAACTTGACAACAGTTAACAACAGCAACAGAGGCCTCCAAGTGAATGAATATAGGTTCCATGCCAGTGGATGGGCTCCTGCTCCCTGCCCTAATTACCTCCAGACAGTGAGGTCTTCGAATTAGGAGTAGACTATTGTACAAGATGAGAGTGGTGTCAAATGAACTCATAGGGAAACCACAGTCAACTCACATGTGGCTGTGTGCTCAGGATCTCAACCACTGTCCCAAGATTCTGGGTTAACAAAAAGAGAGAGGGACATCCTTCTGCTACCATAGCTTTCTATTGAATTCATTGAGAATTTTATAGTGCTGTTTTTCAAAAGATTGATTTACTTGTCAGCTATTAAAAATAATTGTGAACTGTAATATGCCCGACAAGAGACAAGCTCTTCTACTTCTAAGGAAGAATGTAATAGTTTTCTGAAAAGGAATGGACTATTAATATTTTGATAACATATAATGTACATATGATGGGGAGTGAAAATCCAGTATTAAGAAATGCCAAGAAAACTGAGTTATGTATATGCACATACCCATAAAAATATTGTACTTGGCCACAGCTCTATAATGTTTAATATTGCATGATAATACTGAATATTGCATTCTACTACTTCCATTCTGCTTCTTAAGAAAAAGATGTATTTACTGTTACTGCTGACATTTGATAGTAAAAGGAAGTGATTCCATACTCCTTGCTCAATTCATCTGCTTCTTAAATGATGGAATTACTTATGACCACATTACTGTGGAGGAGTTTTAGATAAGATAGAGAATCTCTACTGGGAGAAAGCCTTCAGTTTAGAAAAGTTACTTTTGGACTACAATCCCCAAAATCTCTTAGCTAGGTATTCTGAGAGTAGTAATGCACAAAAATAATTTTTCAAGCCCTGAACTGAATCACTATGATCCAATAATTGGTACCCACCTCAGATGCTTCATTGAGCACGTAAAGACCTCCCAGCAGATTCCCTATTCATTGTATAGTGGAGGTGTGCATGTGGAACCCTGAATCAAGACCATTTTCAAGTTGGATTACCAACTCACCTTACCCACAAACCTTTTTATCAGGCACTGGGATTAAAGAAATCCATGGTGAGGACAGATTATGGAGAAGGTCATAGGTTCACTTTCTAGCACACCCAGATAAGGCTAGGAAACACTATTCCTTGAAACCATGAAAAATAGTACCAGTTTGCTGGATGGGCTAGTGGTCTGTAGAAATGCAGCTTCCTATGTATTTATTGAAATGGCAGGTCATAATCCTGCTACTCACAGAGTAGGACAAGGAGCATCAGGGATGTTAATAGCCATAACAACCACCAGGGGGAGATCAGACAGCCTCAAGTGGCACAATAGGATTCACTCCTTAACAGTACAGAGTAGCACTGTCACTCTGTACTCCGGCAGCCAGTGCTGTTCGTTGTGGGCAAGATTGTACTCATTCTAGAGGTTCACATGCTGTTGCAATATTCTGTTGCATATTATCACATAGTGTAGATAAGACAGTACAGCACATGAGTGATGCATACCAGAATGTAAGCCTGGAACTATAACTTAGTCAAAACATTTGACACAGAGAAGGTAACCCCACTTCCCATTTCCCAATAAAACATGTGCAACCTAGAAAAAGCTCAGGGCTAATGGTGTTCTTCAGTCCCTAGCACTCAGCGCTACAAAGGAGTGGACCTAGAGCCTTCTCCATACAATGTCTGTGTTATAGCCCCTCCTTTCTACTTGATCTAAATATTTACTTCCCAAAGTAACATGAGGGAAAGACAGGTTCCCACTGCAAGGAACTTTCAGTGTTACTCTCGGTAAAGCAGAGAGATGAAGCAACTGATCAGAAGGGGAAATGGAAGAGGCCAGGCTGATGAGGGGTCATGAACATGACACCTCTACATTGGCAGAGTTCTCTAGACATTAAAGGTCATGTTGGTAGTATAATGTACTTTACAGACACATATCTGATGTAAAATGGCTGCAATGATGTGTTATATTAATCTCCCGGTCTCTCATATTGGGAACAACTACAGTACGTGTATGCATTTTTCTGCTGAAATCTTTATGAAATAACATTTTACAAATGTACCCTATCTCTGAGATGGGCAGGTTTTTTCCTACAACTGTTAATATATAATATGCAAAAAAACACGTGCATTTGGGAATTCTACGGGCAGAATGTAATAAATACCTTCAGTGGGTCTCATACCCTGTTAATACAGATCTTAATCCAATGAGTCTTAGACTACTGCGTGATATACAGCCTTACTGCTCAGACATGAAAAGAAGTAAATAGACTATTAGATCATGCACTCCTTTCCTGGCAAAATTATTCCTTAAAGGATCTTTCCATCAGACACGTACACTGGAACTGAAAAAGCCACATCAGAATATTGATGATATGACATTCAGAAAGGGTGAGATACCGAAAATAACATGTTGGTTTATTTAAAGCTTTCATGAAGGACAAAGTGGGCATTATAGAAACTGAGAACATTTCTGTGCCCTGACCAACTGCCTGTTTATTTATCTGCAACAACCATCCTGTTTTTTCCCACCAAAAAGCTGTGCAAGACCATTCACAATAATAATATGATGTTAAAATAAGAACCTGATTTAAACGATGAATTAGGAACCTAGCTGACCATTCTGGGCTAGAGGAACCAATGGTTTGATGCAGTTTTAGGCAAGTTTGTATGTTCTACTGTCTAAATCAAGGACATAACTCTTCACTAAATTTCTTCTCAAAGGTAGCAGTGAGTAATTTCAGCACTTTTCTTCCCACTGTGAGAAAGTCTTCAAAAGTATCCTGCCTCACCTTATTGAAAATCATGAAGTTTTTGAAGGCTATTTGCAATTCAGGATTCCTTTAGTGTAAAATTTGCTCATGGTTGTTTTGCACAGAAAAACAGCATGTCTGTGCAGGAAACAGCCTTTTCTGCGTGGGAAATATTTCAATGCAGGAATATTAATTTTAAAATATTAGTTACAGAAAATGCTGTTTTATGTACAGAAAATGCTGCTGCTATGCATAACACCCATGTGCGATTTTTACATGACATAAATCCTCAATTACAGCATATTCTGCACAGAAAACAGCATTTTATGCACAGAAATTATTATCTTTGGGCTGAATATTATTTTCCATGCAGAACATGATGTTTTCTGTGCAAAACAACCATGTGCAAACTTTGCACAGGAAAAAGTCCCAAACTGCGAAATTCTCATCAATCCAGAATTCTTCCCATCAGGGTTTCTTGCTTCTCAAACAGAAAACACCAAAAAAAATTTTTTGACCATTTTTTTAAATATTCTTGAATATTTTTTCCATCTCTTGTATAAACAAACCAGAGACTATAGTTGTTTTTCTGTGGTTTCATCCTGTTCTGTGTGCATTTTGTTCATCAACTGAAAAACCTACCACAGAGGAAACTGTTCTTCCCTTATTAAATATACATTTGACAACATCAAGGAGAAGAATTCAATTTCTCATTGCAAGTAATCTGTAAGCACAGGAAAGAATCTAGTTTTAATTGCATTTTAGACTGTAATTTTAAAAACTCGCATTGACTAAATTGACTTGTTCTGGCTTTGCAGCTTGAATCCTAAATCAAGCTTGCAGTCCTATAGATGCTACATGGGAATTAGTCCCGTTGAGCTTAATAGGCATATTTCTGAGTAGATGTCTCTAGCATTACAGTAAAATAAGATGTCATGTTAATCTTTTCTCAAGGGCTCAATACTAGTTAAGCATAAGCAGGGTCACAGCTGGCAGTTCTCTGAAATATATAGGTAGGATCTCTGCTTTTAAAACAGTAAGACAGTAGGAGAAGGAATCTGACAATGAGGGACTGATATCTTCTGTATAGCCTTCAGAACAAAGTTTCAGAAATCTGTTGGTTTTCAAATATGTATAACCTGTGTCTCTTGCTCCTTTCCTTCCATTTCCTTGTTTTTCTAAGTTTAGCAGTTACTTCCTTCCATACCACTGAGAACAAAATGGCTTGAACACAAGCCATATCTTGTATGTCAGTACTGGCTGTGAATCCATGCTGAGTTTTATGGGAGCTACTCCTGGCTTTATAGTAGCTATCCATGGTACTGAACCTATTTAGGGTTCAGCACTATGGATGGCTCCCATAAAGCCAGGCGGAACACCTGTAAAACTCAGTGTGGATTGACTGTCGCAAAGTAATGGAGCCACCAATTGGGTCTGTTTTGTGTGGCACAAATCATTTCAGTGCTTGCATGTATAAATTGCCAGTAATACGTGCCTGTTCTTGCCACCACTGGTACACTTTTTTATGCTTCCCCAACAGCTGGCTTTGAGGCACCCTCAGTCTAACATTTTCAAAGGGGTTGGAGGGATATTGCCATATGTGTTATCTGACACCCCCCCGAAAAAAAACATGTATAGAAGCACCTTCATTATATTTTTAATCCAGACCAGTAGCTGGCAGCACTACTGTAGTGAGAAATTTCTTGTACAATGACACAATGTATTATTTTGTCTGTTATTAAAAAAAAAGATTTGCAAGAGTTATAAAACAACATCTCCTTGATCTTTTTCCATTGTTTCCACTGTCGTAAAATTTAAGAATATTCTCCTTTTTTGTCCCAGTGCCTGCCATTTTCTCACAATAATATTGATATAAAGGATAAAAATATAAATAACAAACATTTATGGGCTACAGGAATATTACTGTAATTACAATAAGTCTGCCTGAGTTATTTTCTGAAGGACTGGACAATCCCAGTTGATCAGGTAGTGATTTCCTGTCAAATCAAAGAATTGACTGTCCTCCAGGGCCAAATTGTATTCTGTGAAGGTGTCAGATTATACAGAGAGTGAATCCCAACTATGAATCATGAAAACTGTTTTCCACTTGTTCCTGTGAAGAAACCTTTCCTTAATTTCAGATGGTTTTCAGTTAGCTAAGAAATCAGCACACATAAATGTTTCAGGCCTTGTTTTTTTTATTTCAAAGTTCAAGTCCCACTTCCTGGCTTTTGTTTTCTTTCCCCCTGCTGCAACGGAAAATCCCATCATTACTTCTGAAAGGCCACAGAATACCATTGACGTAAAGAGAATGGCCGAATTAACCTTTCAAGCTGTATTAACAGCACTGCCATGATTCTAACCTGAACAATTCTTTAACGGTTCCAGTTGTTCATTCAACAGCACTTCTTTCACATTGTTGTTTTTTTAATTATGATTTGAACAAGGATCAAGCACATTTCTTGTGCCAATTTGTCAACATATCAAAAAATAACAATTGTCCTTGGAAGGCTAGTTTAAACAGGGCAATTTAATTCATTTGCCATGCCAAAACAGAAGACAAAACAATGTAATGGATGTAACACATGAAAGAACCACTAATTACATCCTCAATGGGTTGTGCTTCCTAGAAGGAACCAGGAAGTAGTTAAGAGCGCCAGCTATTGCATCTGGTCTAAGAAGAGAAAGACCACAGCTTCAGCGAGCTCTAGGAGAAAAAATTAATTTGTTTATATCTTTTAATTAATTAGTTTTTAAAATTAATTTGTATAAAGAGGTTGACAGTGCTCATTCAGGCAGCAGATCTTTCTCTCCAAAAAACCTACTTGTTCATTTATTCTTTCTTTTATAGGGTTCTACAAAGCTCTCTCAAGTTGTAACCTTTCTCATGGCAGAGGCAGTGGCTGGTTCACTTTGACACAGAGGTAACAACCAGAGGCTAATTTTTCCTCCAGCGCCTACAAAGGCTACACACACACACACACACACACACTCTCCAAATGCCTCCCTTTTCTTTCACATCCAATCTCAACATGGTGACCTTTTTCTGTTGTTATTTTGAGAAGTACATTGGAGGAAAATGGAGGAGGTGTATCTCTTCCTGTTGCCATTGTGAAAGTGGCCCCAGAAGAAAACAGATGTGTTTGAGGTAGTACAGGGTTCTGGGGTGCTTCTGGGGGAATATTTTTATATATGTTCATGTGTTTTGGGGGGGGGGGCAGTTTCAATGTGGTTTGAGGACAAAAATTGTCCCCAAATCACACCCAATGTGAATGGGGGGTTGGAGAGCATTGGAGGACTGTTGGCGGGTTCAGGACTTGAAAGAGTGGGGCCCAAGAAACATGTGGCCCAAGAAATGCATTTTGCCCTCCCCTCCTTTTACAGTTCCTGCATCCTCCGAGGAAGGAGAATCCATTCAACATTCTACACAGTGAATATTGTTACAGGAAGTATATTAAGGGAACGTATGTGGGAGAAGTAAGAATTTGCTTCATATGACTAAATTGTATGCAGATATGTTGGACTACTTCCTTCCACAAAGAAATAACAGACATTCCTCTGTCAGTGAATTTCAAACTATATATTGCGAAGTGCCCTGATATAAAAGCAAAGTTGTTTATTTCCCCCTCCTTTTCTGTTTTTCTAGACTCTCAATACTTTCTGCTAGGAAGATGCAAGCCTTTCTCTTTTCCCCAAAATGACATATTTTGAATTTGTACTGTTTTCTGCCATGCTGTCCAAGGAAAGCTGTGCCTTTAACAAGTATATGACAGGCAGACATTCAATGAAAGTACCCTGTCTTAACATACTGATGAGGGGAGGCTGTCCCTAATGAATTCTTTCCAGAAATGCAGGTGCCCTGTCACTGATGATAATGATGAGTGAGGTGAAAATATCTTAGAATATTCTCATAATAGTCTCCAATTAATAATTGAGAATTTCCTAATTTCTTATTACCTCTCTATAAATATGTATTGATTTCAACCTTGAGATCATTCCTGAATGCTATAGAGCTTTCATGAGCATTCCAGATGGTTGAGAACAAAGCAGAACATCCCAGAATGCTGTGGAAATTTCACTGCCGCCCTAAAATTTATGTTCCCTCTCCACCACCATCATTCTTCGTCTTTCCCTCCACCATCTTTGTGCTCAGTGTCCATTACCCTCTTCACTGCTGCTGCCCTCTTCCATCTTTCTCCACACCCTTCTTCTCTTTTTCCTTCCTTCCTTCAGAAAAAGAAGGAAGAATAGTCCCCATTGCAACTGCCAGAGACAGCTCTCTGCACATAGGGCCACTCCCTGTGTGTCGATCTCTACTCAATCTGGGCACGACTAATTTGAGAAATCATCTGTCCACAGATACATTTTGGGTACAGGTGGAAAAATCACACAAAATGATAGATCCTGTTGTTAAATAGATTACATTTCCTGAACCTGATCAGGCAAAAATAAACAAAGTTCCTCAATGTATCACAGAATTGACTCAGAAGCATTTTGGGCAGCTATTCTCAATAGCCGAAGTACCAGACCAGAAGGGCAAGATAGAAAAAGTACTGAAAAAAGGAAGAACACGGCTCACTTCATTTTAACAAATGGAAATTTTCACAATTTGTAAAATCTGTGTTTAAGAAGCACATTAATAACAATAACAGAACTATTTAAAATATCTTAAACATATGCAAATAGGAATATTCTGAAAAATTCTTCAGTTGAAGAATATTCTCAAGGACATTCTCAAGAATAGTCTCCAAGGTTTATTCTTGACCATTTTGTAAGACCGATGATAATGATGATGATGACCAACAACAGAACAACAGCAGTATTCAATACTGAGCTTTGCACAGTAATTCAATTTCAAAAAGAATAAATGTTACCCAGTATCTTAAAAGATAGCCAGTTTAGTGTAGTGGTTTGAACATTGGATTACAACCCTAGAGACCAGAGTCTGATTCCCCGCTCAGTCATGGAAATCCACTGGGTGACCGTGGATGCATCACACACTCTCAGACCCAGAAAACCCTTTAGAGTTGCCTTAAGTCAGAAATAACTTGACGAAACAAAGCAACAATATCTTAAAAGTGGGAAAAGACAATATCTCATAAGTGGGAAAAGGCAGACACTTTTATCTCAATAAAGATGAGTAATCGTCTTGACCTCAAGAAACTAATGGACAATTTTTTAAAAAAGCCTCACTTTTGTGTTTGCTGATTGGAATTCCACTAGTTTCAGTCATTTCAAATATGCTTTTTATTTTGTTCTAAGTTGATTTTTGAAACGGAAGTTGCCTGCCGTTAGAAAATATAACAGCATTCCCCTTCTCCCCCTAAAAAAAGAAGCAGGTGCCATTTCCTCTGTGGATTTGGGAACAGCTGCAGTCCAAGGCACAGTGACTTCAAAAGCCCACTCAGCAAATGCTATAGTCAGAATCTGCTTCCACAGAAGAAGTCGTTTGGCAGGAATTGGAGTTTAAGATCTTAATGGCCCTGGGGGGCTTTGCTTTGTCTTGATTTAAATTATCTGAAATAGCAGGGGACAGAAATCTTTAAAGCATTCCTCCCCCTTTCCGTTGCGTTTTCTTTCCTTTTCTGTATGGAATGGGGGACTCACAATCAGACTAAGGTCATTGGAGCTAATACATTCCACACAGCTTGATTATTAGTCCTTAATTGCACAGGTTGAAGCAACTGTCTGGAACCTACAATGTTTTTCTCCTATGTTCTGCTCCACAGAGGCAATCAAACTGAAATACGGTACTGCAAACGCTGTAAATAGTGATGGGCAAATATCTCGTCTTCCCTGCCCAAATACATCAGCTCAAAATGAGTAGACCAAAGGTATATCCATTGACCCACCTCAAAATGAGTAAGGATGATGGCTGCCAACTGGTACGTATGTAGGATCTAGTGATGGCTGCCACCTTGGCTGGCTTTAAAGGGGGTTGTATAAATTCATGAGTGATGAGGTCATCAGTGGCTATTGATTAAGATG
The DNA here is from genome assembly GCA_030412105.1 of Cyclura pinguis. Lineage (NCBI taxonomy): Eukaryota > Metazoa > Chordata > Lepidosauria > Squamata > Iguanidae > Cyclura > Cyclura pinguis. The sequence continues at coordinate 225,261,383 of CM059599.1, read as the reverse complement.
GTTATATATGATCTCCAGTATCCAAGCAGTGTGTACTCTATATATTCACTGCTTGGGGGATGTAAGGAGGAGGGAACACTTTCACCCAGTGTCATGCCCTTGCCCCAGGACCCAGACAGGTCCCTTCCCAGCAGCCACACCTCAGAAACATGAAAAGACAGTACTTATGGCAGCCAGTGAAGGAGGTAAAAGGAAAGTGCAGCCATCTGGCAGTGCTTATATGGGAAGGGCTTGTTAATCAGGTCACAGCTGGCCTGGAGGCTTAGGCTATGTAATTAGAGGCCTTAACAACAGAAGGTTGCTGGAATTTACTGATGCTGTTGGTGGTTACAGCTGTGGTGAGGCTTGCTTCTCTTACCTGTGTGCTTTGAAACTTGGACCTCAACACTTCGCTTGGATTATCATTTTAGCTTTTGGACTATTCCCTTTCTGGACTGTTGGTGTGTTTCTCAGAGAATTTACTTCAACCCCGAGGGTGTTTTTTTAGACCTGCCGTTATCTAGCTCATTAGGCAGCAGAGGAGCCTTGGTGGGCCACCAAGCCCAGGACACCCAGGTTTTGCTGGCTATGTTCCCATGGACATCAGGTTGGCCAGTGTGTGAATATAATGCTCAGTTATACAGATCTTTGGCTTTATTTTTGGTTGATCTTGTGTTAAGTGAGACACCACTATACTAGCCGCATTTAAACTGCCAAGCTTCTCTCCTGTGCATATCAATTATCCTTTTCTTTGTGCTCTCATTCTCAGCTCTCCCACATTTCATCCTCATCTACTCTTAAGATCCAACTATAGATCAAGGGTGGGCCATCTGTAGTCTCCATGTGCTACCCTGATAGTTTTCATACCCCCACATCCCACTTCCACCACTAAAAGTACCCTCTCACATACACAGCAAGATGACTGAGGCTCCTGAAAGTCTCCAGGAAGCGTGGTTTAACTTTTAAACAATGTGTGAGAACTCTGAATAGCTTATTTAAATAAGAAGTTGGGGGCTGAAACTAGAAGTGATCTTCCAGCTTCTGGAAGAGGAGTGGTGTGTCTCCCAACAGGTTGTCAAGGTAGAAAATTAGTCTCTGGAAGATCTGAGGTCTTATTTAGCTCAGATTAAAACTCATGCTGAAGAAGAGTGTAGTGCTGGCTCCATGTTTGAGGCAGGCACTAAGAATCACCAAGTTTAAAGTCAAGGAATTGTGAAGCTAGGTGACAACTCTAGTACTGTGTTCCAAGGAGCTCACAATAAATTCTAGATCTGCATAGCAAGGAATTAATTGTGTGAGCCATATGTTATTCTGTTCATGGGGCTGAGACATCCTGATACTTACATTATGGGTAAAACCTACATTGACTCATTTTAGAAATGTTGTTCATCATACTCAGATTATTATAGTTCTGGATGAAAGCTCATGACATAAGTAGTGTTTGCTGTAGGGTAGATAATACAATAAATGATAACCTTCATTATACATTAAAGCCTTTTGAGTGGTTGCAGGGCTACAAACAACAGTCACATGATGAATGTCTTAGTGTCCAATGGTGGTGTAACCCCACACTGGATTATGATAGTTTGTGGCCTTCTGAGAAAAAGAAAAGGAAAGAGGTTGCCCTCACCATCTATATCTATAACTGGTAGTTCTGCAAATATTGTAAATGTAGCTAGCCTCGATATAATCTTGGACCAGAATCCTATAGAGTCAAACCATTCGCATAATGGACTGTTTGAGTGTCTCTGTGCCTACACAGGGAGCTCTCCAAGGCCTCCCTGCCAAAGCAGAAGAGCAGTGGAAGAACAGCTATGGCAACAGTAGTGAACATGCCTCCCGCCAGGCAGGAAAACACTACCTAGAGCCATATATTTCTTCAGTACCTGGTGTTGCAAAGAAATGAGTAACTGCCCAAGACACCCATCCAATAACACCTTTGCTCCAGGCACCCCTCAGAGTCAGACATTGAAGAACCAGGTGGCACTTGACAGAGTTGACTTTGAACAAGAAGCATATGCTAGGCAATCTCATGTAACACTGCCAGTGTGCTGTTTTGCTCTGCCAGAATCAAATAGAATTGCATCCTCTGCATCCATGTTGAAAGTAACTTATTATATATGAAAGTAATTAATAACACATTGCTCCAAAAGCAAAAGTATAGTTAGTCACTGTTACAGCTGAATATCTTTAAAAATACCTCATTTCCTTCTCGTTTCTCAAAAGTAACTAAGATAGTTCCTTCCTAGTTGTCTTTATTGAAAACATATGAATGCTAGAAACTGCTGGCTAATAGTGTAAAATACAGAAATAGAGCAGGAGACAGTAGCGCAAAGTATAATATGAGTAAGCATTTGAACCATGTAGTATAACACCTCTACCACTTAGTGAAGCCACATCCTGATAGTCATAAAATTAAGTAAAAGGAAAGACATTATCCCTTGTCAAGTTTGTTTATAATGTTTATACTGTTACAATGTTATCATGCTATGGCTTAGGTTAAGGGCTGGTAAATCCTTACTTGTCTTATTCTTCAGTGCAAGAATTAAAAATTACATATTTTCCCTGGCCTGCAAGATGACAAGATATTTATTGTTAGTCTCAAGCGAGTGTTTGGCTTTGCAGGACTTTTTTTCAAATTGCATCAACTGGGCAAAATGCACTGTTAAATTATGATAGCTGCTATCTTTTAAAAAGTTAGGAGATCGGTTGGATTATTTGCTTCATTTTGATGAGTCACCCAGTCCTTCTTTGCTTTTGGTGTGTGTGTATGTGTGTGTGCGTGCTTTGCATCACTAAGGGGGAAAAAAACAACCACTGATTTTGGGCAGAAACATTTTGCACAAATTGCCCAAAGCATCACAAAAAAAAGTAGAAATCACTCATTGTCTCATTTTTGTACAGAAGGCATGAACAGATTGAATAAATTCTTGACAGGCTTTGTCAATGTCTTGGAACAGCCTGTCTTATTGAGGACAAATGATTTAATGCAATTTCTTCAAGCCCTTTCTAGTTATTGAAGAAAACATGTAAGTATACTTTCAAGCTGTGGGGATCTTGAATATTAAGATTATAAAACAGATATGGGGGGACACACAGCTATTCAAAGCAAACTCATTTCTCAGAGTAGCAGAAAGAAGAAAGGTTAAACCTCACATCAGAAATTCAGGGCATGCCTCTTCCTCCTGTGAAGCTACCACAAGCAAGTGTTGATTTGTGGTTTGGTCTGGGTTTTTTTCAGCTGGTTATTCCTGATGAAAAGATAGCCTAGGATATGTAAACACTACAGATACATCCAATCTCCAGCAGTATCAAATTCTTCTCCAAAGAGTGAAGGGGGATGAGACATTTCATACAAGTAATATGGTTCTGTAGAAAGAGACTCCCATGTTTAAGGAATGACTTCAGTCAGTCTAAATGCATGGTTTTCATACCAGAAGGGTCTGTGATCCAAGCAGACTAGCATAGGAGGAGGGTGTTCCTTCGTTCCTTTGGCCCTGACTTCATGATGAAGGAAGACAGCTCCAGCTTGAAGTGACCAATGATGGACTGACTGACTGATTGATGATTACATCTTCTCTGAAAAGAAGACATTCAGGTTGGGGAACAACAGCAGTAGAAGAGAGCTATTACCCTTATGTCTTGCCTGTGGGCTTCCCAGAGATCTGGTGAAAAGAAGTACAGATGGACAGGACAGGCCTTTGCTCTAATCCATCAGGATTCTTCTTATGTTTGTTCTTATGGCCTTTCTGAATCACTTCAGTGGAAGAAATAGTTACACAATTTCTTCTCTTTCACAACATCCAAATTCAGCAGCCTAAGGCACCCACCTCACTTTGCCTAATGGTGGCGCCAATCCTAAAATGGCCTGTTCCTATCTACACTTTATTTTCCCAGTCACCTGATTCCGTGAGACCTCATTGTCTGCTTGTCCTGCCAATCGCATTGGTTTCCTCAGGGATTGATTAACAAGCTAATTGCCCCTGCTGATATTGTTTGCAGCCTGTCCAGTTTGTCTCCCCACAAAGTTTTGTAAATAATATGCAAAACTGGAGTATTGAAAAGGGCTAACTAATTTGGGCTTAGTAGAAGTCAGGAAAGGGCAACTGTTGAAATGCAAATCTTTTCATTGTAACTCAACCTGGCTTCCAGGCTGTTTGCTGATCTGGCTGTCAAGAAAACCTATTTGATTAAAGAAAGAATGCGCCATGGGTATGAATTTGATGCCAGAATTTGCATAGAGATACATACAGTTTCACCCAAATGAGCCAAGATATGCCAGGGCAGTTTTCCATCATGATATATATACTATTTGCCTCAAGGTCAATAGCAATAATAAAATAGAGAGCATCTGACAACTTGTTCAGCATGTTATGAAACCCTTTCTCTTTCATGGATACACTGCTATCAGAGCAGAGAAATGCATATGTAATAACATGTTGTTGTTTTGGAAATAATTCTATCCATGCATAAATATGTAGAAACTACAGCATAATGTGGCTTTAGTGCACTTATCCTCTGAGAAGTTTGGAAAACTAATTAAAGAGTAGTTCATCTGGAGAGAAAACAGATTCCCTCTCCCTACTGCAGCCCCCTCTCCCCTTTTTTTCTGAGTACGTTTGGTAAATCATCCTTAGCAGCATCCTTAAAAATGTTCTTATATCTCTTTTTCAATAAATGTAGATTGGTTTGTTCTGTGATAAATCCATTTCAAAAGAACTTTGTAGATGTCTGTGATCTTTGTGGAATATCTAATCTCTGCAATGATTTCGTGTTCCTTTTCATTCTCTACATGCATGCGTCTGTGAGTGCACACACAAATATACCCTCTGTGTGAAATGTTGAGAAATATGTTGCTCCACTATTAGATAAAATCTAAATTTCGCATTTAGAAAGCAACATAGGAAATTAAGTAGTCTATTAAAGTCTAAATATATATTTACATATTTATTTGACTTTTGAAATAAGATACAGACTTATGAAAATATGTAACTGTCCTATATTATGCTACATTATAATAGCAGTTGGAAACTTCATGATGTCAGGGAACTTGCTATGTTAGAAATAAATAAAGTGGGACTTCCCTTACTGCGACTTCCACATACACAAATGTGAGGTCATGAGAAATGTCACATCCCATTATAGTCAATGGATGCAGCAGGTGCACATCCATGCTGCCACAGGCATGCACACCGTTGGAATTGACAAGACTTACAACTCTAGTTATTATGGGGTTAATTGGTCTATTGGTGTTATAGAGGACCTTCACCTGCTATTGTTATTGGAAGCAGGTGTAAAGGCTCTATAAGAGCAGCATTGTTTTAGTGGACACTTACTTCCACTTCCTGATTTGCTGTTGCTGCAGTTTGTATCATATCCTGCTTCATGGTGGTATTGTATTATATTTTAATATATTTTGTATTTTAACTTGCCAAACTTGTTCATGTTCTCTTTTAACCTTTTGTATATTAACAACCTATATGCTATGCTTATTTTTAACTAGAATATATAAAAGACTATTTCTCTTTCTTTATTTGTCTTCTGAATTCCCTTTTTATTTACAACAAATTTGGTAGCAGAGGATGGTTGCCTAAATGGTTATTTTTTTTAGTCCAGTGGTTGTCTAAATGGTTGTTTTGAACAGAAGACAAAAGAAAGCTTTTTGAGGTTTGGAATTTTTCTTTTTTTCTTTTTTCTTTCTTTCTTTCTTTTTTTTTTTTTTTTGAGTTTTTTGCACAAAAAAGCAGATGATTTTTTTTAATATGTGTTATATTTGCCTTTTGGCCCTAATTACTGAACTGAGCAATTTTTTATGGCAAGAAATTTTTCAGTAATAAAGTAATTCTTATTTAGCAGAATTTTTTGTGACAAAGTTTTAAAATTGAAGTTTACATTAGCAGGAAAGATTATATAGATAAATTTAAAATGTCTTTAACCTCAGCTAATTCACCTACAGTTACTACGCCTACTTTCCAAGAGGGTGCAAGTACTAGCAATGGCTTATTTGTAATCCCAAAGTTAAATAGGGATACTTTTCAGATGTGGGATGGAAGATTGAGAGTTACCCTACAAGTACAAGATTGTTTGAATGTTATAGATCAAGATATGTCTGAAAATCAGTCAGAGCAGCATGAATATAAAATGAAAGAAGCAAAAGCTTTAATGGTGATATATTCCTGTATAGAAGACTATGAGAGCCCTTTAGTAATTAAGTACAAGACAGTTAAAGAATTATATAGTGCCCTTAAGAAAAAGTATTTTAATAGATCAAATAAGAACGTGGTATTTCTGAAAGAGAAACTATATAGTATGAGGATGAAAGAAGGAACTAGCATAGATATGCATTTAGATGAAATGTTAAGGATCGTTTCAGAGCTTCAATCTGCAGGAGCAGAGATATCTGACTCTGAGTTTCACACCTGCATATTGCTTAGTTTACCACCTTCTTTTGCAAATCAAAAAGCCATGCTTGAGTGTCTTGTAGAAGTTGATATAGATTATACAATCGCTTATTTAAGAGACTCTGGACTTAAAAGTGGACAATATACCTGAGAAAATGTCAGTTTTGAGCACAAGACCTGACTATAAAGAAAGGAAATGTTACTGATGTTCAAGGGTGGGGTATATTGCCAAATACTGTAGGTTTAAGGCTGTAGAAAATCAAACGCCCAGAAGAGCAAATGTTTCCACAGGTGAAACATCTTTTAATAGACAAAGACATTCCAATGGTCATGGAAACTTTAAATCAAATGGTGGAAGATCAAATGAAAGGTATAAGCAAAGGTTTAACAACAGTATAAATCCTCATAAGAATAATCAAACATTTCAGATATCTGATCATCAAGGGGTAAATGATAAAAGACATTTTATTCTAGATAGCAGTAGTTTTATTCATATTTGTCGATTTAGAGAAAGCTTTAGTGGACTTGATATAGAAAACAGACCAGAGATATTACAAGCAAACCAACAAAGATTAAATCTGCTAGGAACTGGAACTGTGCCTTTAAGAGTTCTCACTTCTAAAAATGAAGTGGTAAATCTTACACTGACAAATGTTGCCTTTGTTCCTGAAGCTTCGAATAATTCGATTAGTACTAGAAGAATTGTAAAGAATGATTATACTGTAGTACTTAAAGGTGACTCAGGAAAAATTATCAGTAATAAGACTGCTCTCATACTTAAGGTTGATGAAAAGGATGGGTTTCATTATATTATTGATGTTAATGATGACACTGTAACAAATGTGGAAATACCTGTATGTCAAATAAGACAAGATGTTTGTGATCATAAAGCCTGTTTATACTCATGGCATGTGAAGCTGGGACATAGAAATATGCAAAGAATTGAAAAACTATTGACAGAATGTGGAATTAATGTCATTAAGTTTAATAAAACAAAAGAAAGATGTGAAATCTGTATAAAAGCAAAGGGAACAGCTCCTAGTTATATAGGACAATCTAGTATACAGGATAAGGATTTTTTGGAGGAAGTTTATTCAGATTTAGTGGGTCCTATGCCATTATCTGTGGGCAAGAATAAGTATTTTCTTACTTTTACAGAATGCAAGAGCAAATATAGTTATATATATATATATATATACACACACACACACACACACACACACTTAAAAGTAAGGATGAGACTCTTGAGAAGTTTAAGAGCTATGTAGCTGCAATTAAGAACCGTTTTGGCAAAGCACCTTTAACGTTATGAACTGATGGAGGTGGAGAATATTGTAATGTAGATTTCAAAAGATTTATGGAACAGGAAGGTATAGAGCATAAAGTGACTATATCTTATTCCCCTCAACAAAATGGATGTTCTGAAAAGTTGAATCGGACATTGCAGGAGATGTCCAGATCTATGTTAATGCAAGCTGGACTACCTAAGTCTTTATGGGCTGAAGCAGTAGTTACAGCAACTTATTTGCACAATAGAATCCCTAGCAGAGTAACAGGCAAAACAGCTTTTGAATTGTGGTTTAGTAGGAAACCAGGTTTAAAGCGTATAAAAACCTTTGGTGCTAAAGCATATTCTCACATTCCAAAGGAAAGGAGAGGAAAACTTGATCCTCAAGCTGAAATTGGAGTCATTGTTGGATATCCATCTGGAAGAAAAGGGTATAGAGTCTTAAATCCTAAAACTTTTGAAGTTAAATGTTGTAATGTTGTACATGTAGATGAGAGAAACGTAATGGAAGAGACAGTTGACTCTATGATGGCAATTGATCTAGAGCATGTAGATACTGTTTCACAAGAATTGGTCAGTTGGTTATGTTGGAATTGACAAGACTTTATTTATTTATTTATTTGTCTTCTGAATTCCCTTTTTATTTACAACATAAATTTAGATAAAATCTAAATTTCGCATCTAGAAAACAACATAGGAAATTAAGTAGCCTATTAAAGTCTAAATATATATTTACATATTTATTTGACTTTTGAAATAAGATACAGACTTATGAAAATATGTAACTGTCCTATATTATGCTACATTATAATAGCAGTTGGAAACTTCATGATGTCAGGGAACTTGCTATGTCAGAAATAAATAAAGTGGGACCTCCCTTACTGCAACTTCTACATGCACAATGTGAGGTCATGAGAAACGTCACATCCCATTATAGTCAATGGATGCAGCAGGTGCACATCCATGCTGCCACAGGCATGCACACATCATGTCCATTGATTATAATGGTATGTAACACTTCATGTTTTTTGCAGGGGTCTGTGGGATGAAACCCCTGCATAAATGCACACTGTGATCCAGATATTCCAGATACTCCCCACACATTGTACTCTAGATATTTGAATTCTCTAGAGATGGGCCAACCAAATCCTCGAATCCTCTGCAAGGATTCAAGATTTGCAGATCCAAATCTCCGCACCAAAATAGAATTTTTCGAATCCACCAACCTGCCTGTGCTTGGGGATCAGGCAGGTTGGTAGATTTGAAAGGGATCAGCTCCCACCGTGGGGCCTGAGCTCGTGCAAGTGCCCAGGATCAGGCCCACAGCAGCATGCAGGGAAGTGATCTTTGACTCCCTGCCCACCCTGGGGCCTGAGTTCATGCAGGCGCCCGGGATCAGGAGCGCAGGGGCATGTAGGGCCAGTGATTGCCGCGTCCCTGCATGCCCCAGGTCCTCCACTCACTGTGGCAGGGGCCTGAAGAGAAGGCAATTGCCCATTCTCTGCATGCCCACCACTGTGAGCACGCTGGCACCAGCCAGCAGGGTGTGCAGAGGAGTCAATTGCCTCTTCTCTGCACACCCTCCGCCGCCACTGGTGTGGGCACTTCAGAGGCATCCTACAGGGACATGCCGAGTGGGCAATCACCCATTCTCTACATGTCCTCAGTCGCTGCTGGGGCTGTCTGTGCCTACTGAGGCTACCTGTGCCTGCTCCTGCTGCCTGTCCTTGTGGCTGCCTCCCTCTGCAAGGTAAATAATCTCTATTAAACCCTTTTTAAAAATAGGATTCAAAAGATTCAAGATTTGTGAGATTCATGGATTCCTAGAACCTTCCAAGGATTCAGATCCAGATTCAGATTCGGAAAATTCTGGATTCGTCTCATCCCTAGAATTCTCCCTGTGTTTCCTATGCTGTTTTAGTGCACTAATGCAGATAGATTAACAGGCAATAATATAGTTCATTCTTCAACTTGATTTATACTGTGCCATTCTCCCACAAATGGGACTCAAAACAGTTCTCTCTCCCCACTCTCAATCTCTTTCTCTTTATATAATTATTGGAACAACAGATTGTAAGTTTGAAATTCCTGTTCACGCGATGACCAAGGATTCACGTTCTTACAGGTCCAGTCTTGAGCAAGATCATCAAGCAGTCTCAATTCGTATTTCAAGACGGCAGCACCTATGTCGTGGAGAATTTAATGAGAAAACAAATCAAGTAAGCAAAGATTATTGCTTTCTTTACACCAATAGGAATAGAAATTCAACTGTTAAAAGATTTTGCAATCAGTAAGAAATAAATTGAGAGAAGGAGCAGATGTCTTGATATAGTGTCCAGTTAATGCTCCCTGTTCTGGGAAGACATAAGTCTGCAGAAGGAGTAGGAAGTGATTGATCTGTTTTGAGCATGCCCATCCTACCCTGCAGGTCTTCGAATTTTTATGAAAGCTGTTGGATGAAACGCAACCAACAATTATAACCATTACAAGCCCACGTGTGAAAGTGATTGGATGAAACTTATCCCACCATTATAACCAGAAATGATGGCAGTTTAGAAAACAAATTGACAGATTGGTCTAAAACTGGGCAGTGTAGGAGAGGTATGTACAAAGATGATCCCTGCCAATTTTGAGACAGAAAAAAATTAAAAATCAGCTTGCTTACAGTGTTGATGAGTTACTTCTGACCAGTTTTTGCTTATTCCATTTTTGAATGCATGAATGAATGGTTTAAAACAAAACTAAAGGGATTCAAGCAAAAAGTTTTTGCACAAACAGTGTGTGTTTGTTTTTTAACCAAGTCCCCCATGTGAAAACATTGTGCTTTGGTTGACCATTTTTCTCAAAAAGGTGTCTCAGTGTATCTCATTCTTGTTGAGAATGAGAAACATTGAGCCTTTCCACACTGCACTGTTACAGTGCTATTATTATTCCACTTTCGACATCCTGTGGAATTCTGGGATTTGTAGTCTACTGAGGCCAAAGAGCCCTCTGGCTGAGAATTCTAAATGCCCCTCCCTAAACTGCAAACCCCAGGATTCCACAAGATGTTGAAAGTGGAACAACAGCACTATAACAGAGTAGGGCGGAAAGGCCCATTGTGACTATTATTTCCATCCCTCGTGGCCTCCAGCAGCCTTAAGGTGCTGCCTTGCCACCCATTCTCTTCTAGTTCAGTATCTTTCAAGTAAAAGCTTTTATTGTGTCGAGGAGGTTGTCTAGTACATACTTTCCCCAGGTGGTAATGTAATCTCGTTGTGGTTTTCATGAGCAATGCACTGCATTGGCCCATATTTGCCTACTGTGTGCACAAGGACTTTCCCCAGGCACATTCTGTAGGATTTTTTTTATTATTGCATTCTATTTTTTTGTCTGTCTTAGGAGCTTTATGTGGACATGGCTAAGAGGGGGAAAGAATGGGACTGAGTGTAGCTTGTTGCCAGGGGGACAGAAGAGCGCTCAGAAAGGAAGCCTCTGTGCCAGTTAAAGTGGGAACTTGGGAAAAAGCTAGGAAGGAGTAGACAGAGGCAGCACCTCTAATTCTACCCTAAACACACACATTATTTGTGCTGCTGTTGTTATACTTTAGGGCTGGAGAATCTTTTTTCAGGCCAAGGGCTTTACACAGAAATGTTGAGAGCTGCATTGATTGCCCAAGGCCAGCATACACACGTACATATATAGTTTTGTGTGTGTGCCTCTGTGTACTCAGTTGTGCACACACTGACAATAACAATAGACAAAGCTGGGACTTGGGTCTACTACTCTGCCATCAACAGCCATCCACTTCCAAGGCTGGAGCCATCCGCAGGGTCAAATAGCATGCTGTATTTGTCTTGTGTAACTAACACATTTGTTAAGAGAAGGGGCCTTCCTGCTTCGATTTTGCAGCACGTTGAAGCTTGTGGGAGCATGGAAAGTCCTAAGTGATAGGCCAAACCAAATGGTTGCTTCTTAATTGAGTCCCATGTCCATTTGCATCCTCAGTCACTATATGAATGGCAGTTTGGAACTCACATCCATATGATGAATAAAGTTCCAAAATGTTTGAATGCACGGCTTCTAGGTTCTGCATGGACTTCAGTCATGGGATAATTACAATTTATGGAGAGGAAAGCCGACAATATTTGTGTAAATCACAAACAACAGGAACTTTTTGCTCTCAAAAGGTCTTTTCTGGGGGAAAAAATAGACATTTCAATCATTGGCAAACATACTCCACAGTGAATTTTACAGATGAATAACTTTATAAATAATGTATTTCCCAAATTTCCCCTTCTTCTATTTTAATGAGCAATGCCTAAACAAACAATAAATTTTTTTGTATTTATTGTTTATCTGGCAAATAAATTTGGCTCAAACCTCACCCAGCCGTTAACTATGATTTTTTTAAAAAGAGATGATGTCCATCTGTTTTCCACTAGCTATTAGGGAAATGGCATGTTTACCTCATGTTTCTGGCATGTTCAGAACTGCAATATGAAATGAGCTATTAATCATGGAAAATATCAGCAAGCATTTGCCATATATCCTTTTGTGCGTTTGTCAGCATTAGTGGCACTAATGCCTGTTATTAGTAATACCTAGCTGTTAAAAAAGACAGTTTGAATACATATCCTGAATAAATTACATTATTAGTTCCATTTGAATCCTCCTTTTATATAATTCAAATATATCCAAATCATATTATTAAAACAATAATAAATGATAACAGTTAAAATATATTAAAAATCCAGCCACAGAATCTATAGTTAAAATACTGAGACGGCATCATTTGACTGATATGCTTGACTAACGATTTTATGCACTTTGGGCCTCCCCCTTCCTCCTTAAAAAAAAAAAAACAGCAGATGTGTAAACATTAAAGCCAGTTTGATGACTGCTCAAGACAGGGGATTTGTACTGAGGAAGAAGGGGAACGTAACAGATCTTAGGGAAGGCATTCCAAAGCTTTGAGACCACTATTTAAATGACATTGCTTATTTCACGCTCTAATACTAATAGAGACAAGAATGTGTAAGTGTGATTTCATGAGTCAGGTAGAATCATACGAGATAAAGTAGGGGATTGTTGGGGGAATTATATTAGACTGCCATAGTTAGTTTTCTTTTAAAGAACAGTTGAATATAGAGCTAAACACAGATACATTATTTTTTTTAATTAATGAAAGCATTTATTTGTTCTTTTTCTTTCCAAAATGGTGTACAGCACAATAGTCAAAATAGACAAAACATTTCTTTAGAAAATCAAAAATCCATTTTAAAACAAGTTTTTATAATGAATAATACAGTTCAGAATAATACAGTTTTGGATGCCTGCGGGAGGTTTAGCAGACATGGTGCCATGATGATTGAGCTAGCTTTGCAAGCAAATTCCACAACAGAGGTGCTGCTGGAGAAAAAGAGCCCTGCCTCTTATACTCACAAACCTAGCTTCCAGGGTTGTGGGACAACAAGGCCTCCCTTAGTAATCTCAGATTCTGAGCAGATACATATGGAAGAAGATGGTTTTCAAGTGTCTTAGCTCCAAAGCATTCGGGGCTTTGTGGATCAAAACCATCACCGGAGTTGAGTTCAGAATATGTGGTTTTTAAAACACACACTAGACAATGGGTTGATGAACATATTTTGCCCTAGCTGTAGCTTCCAAACATTTTTCAAGAGAAGTTGCATGCAACAGACATTACAGCATTCCAAACAGGAGATAATGAAGTCAGGGTAGTACTCTACCTACATCTTCCTTCCCTAAGAAGAGGCACAGCTGGAGCACCATCTAGAACTGGGCAAAACACTCCCATCTACATCAGCCACATTGCCTTCCAGGAGCTTGATCCAAAACCTGGTCATTCAGATGAAATGCAGCACCCTTCTTAACAGGTTGTAGTCACAACCCCAGGCTGGGCTTTTGGCTGACCAACAGAACTTCTGTCATTTTGTTGTGGGGAGCCAGTGAATTGAGACCAGCGGATCAGAAAACAGGAGTTTATTTTACTGCGCAGGGATCTCAGTGGAATCAGTTTCCAAAAGACTGAGAGCCCCGTCTTAAGTTCCAACATACCTTTATACTTTCTAGAGAACAAATACAGGAAATGATTACCATATATGAAAAGAGTACAGGTTACAAAAGTTTACACTTTGACATGATGTATTACAGTTTCAAAATGAAGTATCTCTATACCAGGGAGTATTCGCCCTTGGTCTCTTTGACTCCCAAACTCCCTATATCCCATGCATTGCCAAGCCGCATACCTAAGCCCTTGATAAGATAAGAAGCGCAGCTGTCCAACTTATTTTTCACTATTTTTCTATTCAAGAAGCAGTTTCTACAATTTAACCCCTTCATCAATTTCTGGACTGAGCCTGAATGTTCTCATTTACATCAAATCCTTCATCTAGAAAATGATTCAGGACTTCCACAACTCCTTGGTATCTGTTGACAAAGAGAGATAGAGCTGGGTATCATCAGCAAAATATCAAGATCCAGTTCTTGAACTCTGGATGATCTACCTCAAATGTTTCCCCTTAGTGTTAAAGGCACAGGGAATACTACTGAGCCCTGAGAAACTCAGTAAGCTGACAACTCTAAAACTACAGTAGTACCTCAGCACCACCTTCCAGCAGCATATAGCAAAGTAGGACAAGAACCACAAAAAAATGGTTTCACCAAGTCCTGTATCAGCCATATGGCCCAGAAGGATACTATGATCATTAGTACCAAATAATGCTGGCAGTTCCAGCAGAAACCAAAGGGGACTTTGCCCTCCCCTCTGAGAGATCATCCCTCAAGATGACCAAGGGTTTTTCTGCTCCAAATAAGGCCTGAACCTAGATTGTATCTTAACCAATCAGCTGCTTCCAAAAAAAAAAGAAAAAAGCCTGCACTTGTGCTGCCCCAACATTCTTTAAAACCTTATTTTAAAAAGGAAGTTTGGATGCTGGCTGGTAATGTTCTAGAATGGTAGGATCCTGTGAAGTTTTCTTCAACAATGGTCTTACTACTGCTTTTTCAAAGGGAGCTAGAACACAACCTACTTTCAAGGAAGTGTTCACAATCTCCATCACCTACTTGGTTAGCTCTCCTCTGCAACATTTATCAGCCAGGATGGACACAGTTGCAACAAACAAGTCCCATTTCCCCCAAGTGATTTGGATGGAGAGAGAGGTTTAAAGATGTTTCATGTAGATGTGAAACAGCATGGGGGATAGAATGGCACCTTATTGTATGCCATATAACAGCTCCTTTTTTGAGGAGCAGCTATCCCTTAGCACTACCATCTGGAATCTGCCTGAGGAATAGGAGTAGAACCATTGAAGCACAGTGCCCCCGATTCCCAAACCCCTCAGGTGTTCCAGAAAGATACCATGGCCAGTGGTATTGACCATCACTGAGAGGTCCAAAAGCACTAACAGGGACACACTTCTTCTGTCAATGCTCACAAGGAGATCATCCGCTAAGATGACCATAGCAGTCTCAACTCCAGATCCTACTCTGAAGCTGATTTGAAATGAGTCTAGAAGAACTGAAGGTTCAATTTCTTCTTGTTGAATGCAATGAAGCCCATGTAAATCTGTTATGGTTGATAACTTCAGAGACAAAACCATGATAGGCCATCCTTCAGAGGAGCCACGGGATACATTTCCCTCCCCCAATCTCAGTTTTCATCCATTACCTTTTTATTCCCAGTGTCATCCAACTACATGGAAAACCATTCAGTGGAGGGGTGTTAAAAAGGCTCCTCTAGAATGGGGATGGGCCCTGACTCCCACCCTCAGTTTTCACCTGTGCACTTCAATAATCATTCTCCATTTGATGTAATGGAAGGTGTTACAGGCATGAATGCAGCCACTCATTTACAAGGGAGAAAATATGGAAAATAAAGTAAAAAAAATACCTTCAGAGAAATTTAAAGTATTCCCCTACTACTACTACTTCTTGTTGTTGATCTTGAAGTCATTTCCAGCTTACAGTGACCCTGAGGGGAACCTGTCACAGGGTTTCGTGGGCTGAAAGTGTGTGATAGACCCAAAATCACCCAGTGGGTATCACTGGCCAAGCTGGGAATAAAACCCTGGTCTACAGAGTGGTAGTTAAAGCACTAAACCATGCTGGCTCTCCCCTACCATTAGTAAATCCAGAAGCTGTGGAAGATTCATTTCTTGACCTTCCTCAACTGATTCCCTAATTATATTGAGAACAATACCATATCTATTTTGATAGCCCTGTCCCTTTCTCTACATCAGTGGTTCTCCAGATGTTTTGGACTTTGACTCCCAAAAGTGCTAGACAGCTTGGCCAATGGTGACACTTTATGGAAACTCAAGTCTAAAACATCTGGAGAACCAAAGACTGAGACCATTGCCTTACATAACCCCATCCTTTGTCTTAAACAAGCTAGAATGTGATAGAGAATCTAAGTATAGATAAAAAAATGTCAAAGTACTTTTTCATTTCAGCCTCTTCCTAAAGGTCTAGGACAATTTTTCTTCCTTTGAAGGCTTTGACTTTTATGAAAAGAAATTGCATTTAAAAACTCCAGTGGTTATATCTTTCTCTTCCCATGCTGTTTTTGTTTTCGTTACACTGCTATTTGGAAATGGTCAACGGTCTGTGTGACAAATTGGAACCAGAGCACAAGAGAGCAGCAAAGAAAACTAAAATAAAAGCACATACCTTCTTCCTCTGAAAGGTATTATAAGCCTGTGTTTGAGTCCAGATGAAAACAATGTTTTTCATATTTTGCTGCTTCTGTGAAAACTTATGCTTCCACTGCTATAGATTCAGAGTTCTGGGTTTAAATACAAGTGGTTCAATGAAAAAGTAGAGGGGGGACCAAGACTTTTCAATTTTTGACAGGGACCCATTTGGGAGAAGGCTTAGTTGTTGAAGTTGTACCAAATTAAATCTTGCAAGCTGTTTGCAAACAAATAGCTTTTTAAGTGTTTTTCTCCTGGCATTACCTGTCTCCATGTCCCACACTTCTTACCCTCAGGCATTAAGCATTTATTCCACTGTTGTTGCCATTCTTCCCACAGCTCCACAGCTGCCTAGCTGCCCTCACACCTGCCACTTCTTCTCCATCTGCAAACGTTCCCTCAAGTTGCCCTTAATGAATTCCATTATGAGTGTGTTTGTACTGGCTGGTGGAAACGTAGAGGCAGACGATGCTATTTTAACACTAATTGGAAATGAGAATGTGAAAAACTCCCTGCTGGTAAGATTCTCTTTAGAGCCAATTTAGTGTCTCTGTGATCTTCAGGAAAGAGCCATATATCTCCCAGCTGTGACCTTAGCCTGTTCATATTTGTCTTCAAGTCACCTGTCAACTTGCGGGGACCCCATGAATTTCATAACGTTTTCTTAGGCAAGGAATACTCAGAGGTGGTTTTGCTAATTCCTTCCTCTGAAATATAGCCTACAGCGCCTGTTATTCATTGGTGATCCCCCATCCAAGTACTAAACAGGGCTGATCCTGCTCAGCTTCCAAGATGAGATGGGATCTGGTACCTTTAGATATTTAGGCTCCTAAATCTAGAGATGACCAATTCACTACAGAGATTAGAGATTTGGCTGTAACTGTCAAATTTATGTCCAGTTGTTGGTCCCAACTAGAGTGTTCCCATTGAATCAATGAATCTTACACAAAGGACTTTTAAATGAACTAAAATTATCAATTTTAGTTACTTTTGAGAAATGGAAAAGTGAGACATTATCTATAAAACTATAATTATGAAGTTAACAGCTTTTGGGCCTTCAAACCATAACCAGAATGAATTAAAGTAGCTGTTCAAGTGTTGGGTGAACAATGTATACAGTTAATAAAAATAATTTTTTAATTTACAAGCACAGCAGTAGGTAGCATTTCATAATCCTAAACCTAGGCATATTCTCAGATGAGGCAACCCTATAGTTCAATGGATCCATAGAGTGTATCTCCACTATACAGTTGTATCATTTGATACCACTATAACTTTCATGGTTCCTTCTTAAGGAATCCTGGAATTTGTAGTTTGGTGAGGTACTCTGAATTCTCTCCTAGAGTGTTCTAGGCTATACCTCTGGACTATAATTCCTTAAGGAAAGAGACACTGAGTATTAGATTAGTTTAATTCTTTAGTGTAGATAAGACGTATGGTATAAATGATTGATTCAGCCTTTCTCTAAAGACTCAGATTCCCCTTATGCTTAATAAGACATTTTGCAGTCCTTATCATTGTCTTCCAAGAATCAAGAAAGTAAAGTATGTAGCAGGAAGCCCTTGCTGGAAAGAGGTTTTGTCCAATGCTATTATCTCCACTGATGCTCTTTATTGATATGCTAAAGGAAGAGCTTGACCTATATTCTAAGAAAAGTGGCCCCTCTTCACAGTTGGGGAAGGACAGAATTTGGCTATGTTCAAAGAGGAAGTCAAACAAATCTCTTCTGGGATGCTAAGATCTTTTCTTTCACAGAAGAACATATAAGAATAAAATTCTCATCTTCAGATGCATGTGGGAGTTTTCTTGATCCTAGATCCTGAAGCCAAGCAGGCAATTCCCTTTGTGATAAACATAGAATCACAGAAATGTAGAGTTGGAAGAGACCACACGGGCCATCCAGTCCAGCCCCCTGCCATGCAGGAACACCCTCAAAGTACTCCCAACAGACGGCCATCCAGTCTCTGCTTAGAAACCTCCAAAGAAGGAGACTCCAGCACACTCCGAGGCAGCATATTCCACTGTTGGACAGCCCTGACTGTCAGGAAGTTCTTCCTGAGGTTCAGGTGGAATCTCCTTTCCTGCAGCTTGAATCCATTGCTCCTTGTCCTGGTCTCTGGAGCAGCAGAAAACAAGCCCTCTCCCTCCTCTGCATGGCATCCCTTCAAATATTTAAACATAGCTATCATGTCCCCTCTTAACCTTCTCTTCTGCAGACTAAACATACCCAGCTCTCTAAGTCTATCCTCATAGGGCATGGCTTCCAGGCCCCTCACCATTTTGGTCGCCCTCCTCTGGACCTGCTCCAGCCTGACCATGTCCTCCTTGAATTGAGGTGCCCAGAACTGGACACAGTATTCAAGATGAGGTCTAACCAAAGCAGAGTAGAGTGGTACCAGTACCTCCCTCGATCTAGACACCATACTCCTATTGATGCAGCCGAGAATTGCATTGGCTTTCTTGGCTGCCGCATCACACTGCTCACTCATGTTCAGCTTGTGGTCTATTAAGACTCCTAGATCCCTTTCACACGTACTGCTATCCAGCCACGTGTCCCCCATCCTATATTTCTGTATTCTATTTTTTCTACCTAAGTGTAGGACCTTACACTTCTCTCTGTTGAATTTCATTTTGTTAGCTTTGGCCCAGCTCTCCAATCTGTCCAGGTCGTTTTGAATTTTGATCCTGTCCTCTGGCGTATTAGCAACCCCTCCCAATTTGGTGTCATCTGCAGATTTGATGAGCATGCCCTCTATTCCTTCATCCAAGTCATTGATGAAGATATTGAACAGCACTGGGCCCAGGACAGAACCCTGTGGCACCCCGCTAGTCACTTCTCTCCAGGATGAAAAGCAGCCATTGGTGAGCACCCTTTGGGAATGGTCAGTCAACCAGTTACAGATCCACCTGACAGTAGCCCTGTCCAGCCCACATTTTACTTGCTTCTTTGCAAGAATGTCATGTTCAGGCCACACTTCACATCCAAAGCATTACATGTCAATGGTTATGAGAGTTCTTCAGTAAAGACTCTGCCAGTTGAAACTCATCAAGCCAAATCCAAACACAGTGGTCCCTGAGAGATACACAGCAACGGGGGGGGGGGGTCCTGGAACCCCAGTTGGGCAGCCATCTTCCCATTAGTGTGCTATATTCAGCTTAGCAGGTGACAAGCTGAACAATTCAAATGTTATATCATGGAAAATAGGCAACAATTAATCTACACAGGGCTCCCAAGAAACTTCTAAGACTTTTTTGGTAGTATGACAAATGGGTGGCTAGGCAGTATATAAATGTGTTTACAAGTTGGCTAGAAATTGTGCACAGTGTGTGCCTAGGCAGAAGCACTTTGGATAAATTTCTTCATTTAGTGAAAAAAAAATCTATTCGGGCTGCAGTCACATACATACTGACCTGGAACTAAGTCTCATTGACCTCAGTAGGCCTAATTTCTAAACAGACATACAGACGACGAGTATGTTGTGAGAGCCCTTCAAATAATTTTCCTCTGCAAAAGAACTGAAAAATAATTTCACTAAGAACAGTTGAGCAAGAATGATTCTGTCAGATTCACTAATACAGCCAGTGGTCATTTTGGGTGGGGAAATCTGGGAATTGAGATCTTGAAAAAGTAACTTCCCTAAGACCTGCTCTTAAGATGCAGACTTAATAAAATATGAAGAATATGAGTATGAGGTGAATTACTAAGAAAGACAACTGCTGTTTAGCAGTTACTATAAAATAATTTCAAAAAAGAAGAGAACTTCTGAAGACCTGGGGACTTGCAGTCCAAGATTTGTCTAGTTCTCTACCCACCCAGCCACCCACCCTTACCTATTCTGTACATTTAAAATGTTACCATCTGGCTTTTCCCAGTGCAGTCTGTGGAAACTGACTTGTAGCTACATTAAAAACAATAAAATCCCTGTTTAATTTCAAGTCAGCATTTTAACTCCAGCCTTCCTAATCTATATTTCTTCTTTTTGTCGATTTGCTTTCTTTCCCTCTTTTTTCCTTTGGATTTTTTGTTGCTGCTGCTGTTTTTGTTTGCCTTCTTTCATTACTTTTAGCACTTCCTCCTCCAACCATCCTCAGGCTCTTCCCACACTCCATCAATATATAAAATAAATTCATGTGGATGGCCAGACTGGGCTGCAAATGGGCAGGCCAGGCAAAACACCAGTGCCTGTGTAGCACTGCCTCTTCCTGCAGACTCTGAAACTGGGGGACATGCCAAACAGGCTGATGTTCCTTGAAGTTCACCAGATCAATAAAACCTCACAATGGTTTTTCCCAGGAGTTCCAATGCATTTGTATTGCCTGTGCAAAAGGCAAATCTAGGAGTAGTTGGAAGAGGCCTCATAGGGGCTTTCAAACCAACTCTTGCTATGGCTTGCCAAAACCAGACCTTACAATTTTTAGATGTCTGTACCAGGTGCTACAGTCCTTCCCAGCCACCGTTGAGCTCCCCCACCACACAGCTTATTTTATTTGAATAGCCTGCCTTTTATTTCTCGCTAAACTCAAGGAGCATTTGTGGTCTTATCACAACCAAAACAGGGCAGTTTCCTTCCAGTTACAAGGATGGCTGAGAACTAGAGACCACAATTCTATGTTTTATTTCATAACATCATTGTGTTTCTGTCCCATAGCACACTTTAACAAGAGCTAACCAACTTACATTGCTGTGATGTGTGACATGATGCTATTTAAATGCTAATATTTTTCCTTCTTTCAATCCAGAAAAAAAAAAGCCATAAAACATATCAAATGCAGAATAAGATATCACACACACAGGGTTGAGGAGGAGGGATAAGAAAACCAATTCAGAAAATAAAGTATTGCTTTTCGAACAAACATAGTGTGTTAATTGACAAAACTTCTTGTCAGCACCTGTTCATCAGAATAGAAATTCACATCTGAACTGATTTTCAAAATCCATTAGAAGATGTGCAGCTATTTTAAACCTCAGTTCTCATTCTGGAAGCAATGAGCGTCTGATTCTTATGGTTGCTAAGTGACTGTTGCCTCACACCAGCTATCTGCATGGTCTTGGAATTCATTTTTGTCTTTTGTGCTGCACCTTATGAGCAAGCAGTCAGAGGAAGCTGTCAAATGCTTCCTATGGCCATGGGTCCATCTGTTTCAGGCCTGTGTACACTTACTGATGGCAGCTCTCTTGCCTCCTGGCCTTCCTGGAAATGTGAGGGATTAGACCTGAGTACCCCCTCTGTACTGGTCCTTCATCGGTGGTCTGTGGAGCTTCTGCTGCTATGATCCTTCACCATGAGTTAAGGAGACAGAGATAATAGTTTTCAGCCTGAATTGCCTGCCGTGATGCATGTAGGCATAGCCCTCCTTCTGTGTCTGGACATCTATACAAATATCACAGTGGAGAGGGAAGAGCATCCTTCCAATGGGGTGGCCATGACACAGGGGCAAAAATAGCTTGTTGCTTGAGGAAAAAGAGGATATCCAGAAGTCATTATCTGTAAAGAGGGGAAATTCACTATGTTCAATGGGAAATAATTATGAGGAAGTAAGACACTGGTCTTGAAAGAGGCCGGTTTGCTCATGAGGAGGGAATGGTAATTTAGCTTTGTATTTTTTTGTTTTCTTTTAAAGACCAGTGCATGGTTTGCAGTACAGTGCTGTTGTAAAGTTCTCCCTCTGAGTTCACCATCCTGCTCACAGGCTTCAAAATGGAGAAGATGCAAGGGGAGGTGGAGATGAAGGGAAGGAGCAAGTATAGCCCTGGCCTCTCACTGAGCTCTGTGTGCCACTGGCATCAAAGGAGGGGCGGGGAGGAACCCAGACAGTCTCCGGCAACCACCCACCTGCCAGGCTTTGCAAAATCTGGGTTACAAGTTGAAGCACATGCAGCCACCAGCCAGAGTTCTACAAAGCTGGTAGGTGATTGCCAGAGACTTTCCGGGGGTGTGTGTGTGTCTGTGTCCTTCCCTCTCCTGTTCTTCCCATATGAAAATGGCAGCAAGACACTAACTTCTGATCTTCTCTGCCCCCTACAACCTCTTCTCTGCTTCATTTGACTCCCTCCCACCATCAGCCAGAGGCAAAACATATGATGCCAGAGAAGCTCACTAGAGCTTCCTCTTGCTGTGGTTGCCATTTCTTTACCCTTGCTGCCATTACACCCACCTACCAGATTCTCCCCACCACCTGAACTGTGAACCACTTGACTAGAGGGCTGCAGATGGGGCTTGAAAGCTGGAGACTTCAGATAGGGCCCAGAGGCCAGGGAGCTCTACTCCTGTGTAGAGCGCCCTCTGAATTTCATGTACAGCAGCATTTGGAGGTGGATTCGGAGGTTTTACAAAGAGGACTTTATACCTCCAAAAATTGCCAATAAATCCCATCCTAATCAAAAACAACAGAAGCCAATTTGGAAGCAAATCATCTGAGGACTTTTCAGGAACTTCTAGATAGCTAGATAAGAGAAGTAAAGCTTTGTGGAAGTATTTCACACTGGCTTTCAAAATTCCTGTCGTCTGAATTTCTTTCAAGATTTGGAGTTCCAGACACTGGCTCTTGGTATTTCTGACTGGAACTGATGCTTTCAGAATTACCTCTTCTCTGATTTTACTCTTCTAGATTCTTTTTTTTTTTAAGTAATTTTATTAAAGTTCCAACATATAAAACAAACGATTATCATTGTATTCTTAATTGTCGTATTACAACTCTCTTCCTTCCTCTCTGGATTACAGTCTTTATCATTCTATTGAACTGTTATCAATGCATCACAATAAATTGTTAGTATTATCTACTTAATTCGTTAGTTCCTGTTTTTCTACTCAATTTTACTTGTTCCATGATATTTCTCTGAACCTTGTAAAAACCTTTAATACCATGAATTATGTATTATTCCCTGTCAAGACCCCTCTCGCTTCCGAAATCATCTGCCATTCTTTATAGATATCATCATCTGATTTCCCTTTTAATCTCTGTGAAATAATATCTGCATTTCTTACTCTTCTAGATTCTGAAGAGAACACAGTGCATCATTCACAGTTGGCCATACATTTTAGGTCCTTCCCTATAGTACCAATGTGCAATGATCAAGCAAGTGAAAAAGCCATATTGCTGTGTCATATTCATGATAGTATCAAGTGTCCTTCTTTGCATAGTGTTTTGCTCGTGCATTTGCACTGACAAAAGTGCAAAAAATATATATCAAAATTGGAGTTGTACAAATGGTGAACTGTTTATGTGAGTGCAATGTTTTTTCAGTATGAAGGGATATCATCAGTAAAGCGTTGCACAATCGGCACGATCAAGGTAGCTTAATTTCTAGTGTTTTGTTGAAAAGCATATTGTTGATAATATTGTCAGGGGGAAGATGAAAATGAACTGAAGGAACTGAAAGCTATGTGTATTATTCATGTTCTATACACGTATACACCGATTAACAAAGTAGAGGTATTCCTGAACATAACATCTTTAACATAAAATGTTGTACCAGAGGCAGAAATGATATGGACAGAATAGAGATAGGTTCCTAAACCACAAAGACATGAGACCATTTGGAAACTTCTTCCAAAAATACCTCCAGGGATGACTTTTTTTTTCTTTCAGCAGCTTCGACTTTCCTTATTATTTGTATTTTGGAGGACAGACATCCAGATCTATGCTTTAAAAAAAACATGTTGGGGATATCTGGTGGAACTAGCTTATCTACTTTCTCTCTCTTTCTCTTGCTCGCTCACGCTCGCTGTCTTTTCTGTTTATGCATGCTCTGTAAGAGATTCTGGACTCAGCTGCTGTTTACTTTACCTGTTGCAGTCAGGTATACATGACTATAGCAGGATCAGCTAGAATCACACTGGTTCCCCAGCTCAAGTTTTATATTGTTTTGTATTGTTTTGTATTGTTTACTGCAGATACATTGCTGCAAACCAACACTGAAAGTCTCTGTTTCTCCAGCTCTCCTTCTTCCCCCTCCCAATGCCAGTGCTGCTAAAAGAACATTCACTGGACAGAGGATGAGGAGTAAACAGCCAGCTGGGTGATCATAAAAAGACTATGTGAGAATGAGCTTCTTTGTCAGAGGCTTTGTTAACTGAAGTAGGCCTGCATATGAAAAATAATTTTAGACATTCTCATTCCTCAGTCAGAAGTTGGTGTGCCCCAGTATCCAAAGGTCCTTTGATTGGTTTCTGAGACCTTTCTAGAACAAGTGGAAGGAGGCCATTTTTGCCAGTTGCCTGTGCCCCTGTTCTGGATAAGTAAGGGATAATCTAGAAGAGTGTGGATAGCGGTCAGAGAACTGTGAGGGCACAAAGAATCAACAGAAATTGTTTTCCCCTCCTTCTTCCAGTGGGAGCCTCTGCTGGATCTCTGTCACAGCTAGAAACAAAAGGAACCCAGAGCAAGAAAAGAGTTAAACAAAGGGTAGAACAAACCACAGATACAGAAGAGGGAAAGCTTTCCCCTCCCTTATTCACACTTTTCTCCTTCAAAGCTTTTTCTTACTGTTAACATGCCTTCAAGTTGATTCCAACTTTATGGTAGCCCTATCATGAGGTCTTCTCAACAAGGTTCATTCAGAGGAAGTTTGCCATTGCCATCTTCTTACACTGAGAGAGAAAGGATGACTTGCCCAAGGTCATCCAGTAAGCGTCTATGGCCAAGTGGGAATTCAAAACCTGTCCTAGAGTCTTACACCAGCACTAAAATCACTGTATCATACTGGCTTCCTCTCTAGCTTTTTCAAACTAGCCCTTACTTGCACCAAGTCTGATTGAGGTCATTCAGCAGTCGAGTCACAGATCTTACAGAAATAGGGCCCAGTTTAATGATGTATGTTCACACACCACAGACAGCACTGTGGAAATTATGATTAATACAAATAATAACAAGTAATATAACAAGCTGCTTCAGGGGAACTTGGTGATATGTTTACACAGGAAAGCTGCACTGTTTTCTAACATCAAAATATGTCTGCAAATTACGGTCTGTGGTGCTTACTGCAGACATGAACTGCATTTTTTTTCATAATAGTATACAGATCAATATTATAAAAAATTGCTATCCCAAATACAGTAACGTCTAAGTGACATGCATTTCTGAGGACACTGCGACTCATTGTACATTTGAGGTTTAGATAAAAGAGGTAGTTAGTGTGCTGTTGGTGCTAATGAGCCAATTAGCACTGACAACATTATAAAGAATTCAGTAACACAGATAGCACTAATCAGCTTCTGGGAACTATCAGTGCTCCAGCATTAATAGCCAACAACTCTGCCCTCCCCCAAATATACTGCCACACCAGCTAACTAATTTGTAAGATCTAATAATAGTATGAGATACCCCAAGTTTAACTAGTTCACATCAGTATTGTTGTTTTGTGCTTTCCAAGTCATTTCTGAGTTTCAGCGACCCTAAGGTGAACCTGTCACAGAGTTTTCTTCGCAGAATTTATTCCAAAAGGGTTTGCCTTTGCCTTCCTCTGAGGGCTGAGAGAGTGTGACTTGCCCAAGGTCACCCAGTGGATTTCCACAGCTGAGTGGGGATTCAAACCCTGCTATCTTAGTGTCGTAGTACAACACTCAAACCATTGGCTCTCCACGTCAGGATTATTGAAGGGTATGTCCAAGTTTTGCCGTTCCTGGTATTAAGGTCAGGTGAAAATGTCCTCAAACATACCTCAGCTGAGGGAGGGGGGCATTGTGGGGAGCCTCACCAACACCTCACGGCTGTGTGAGCTGTGTGCTCAGCTGAACACACTGCTTCCAAGGATGGCTGTTCTTGGAATGGCCACAATTTGCAGACATCCTGAGATCTTGGGGTGAGGGTGACGTCTCATGAGGGTGCATTCATTTTGGAAGATCTGGAGCTTGCATGGGAGGCTCACTTCCTATGAGACCTCCAGAGGACATAAATTGACTTACACTGCTCTGCCCAAGCCTCTTTTGCTGCTGGCATACATACACCCACCCACAACCTCAATGTGACTGTCGCTAGCCATTTGCTAGTTAGATTTGTGGGACAAAAAGGTTTCTCTCTCTCTCTCTCTCTCTCTCTCTCTCTCTCTCTCTCTCTCTCTCTCTCTCTCTCTCTCTCTCTCTCTCTCTCTCATGTTTTTGCATCATGTTTTTTGCCTGGGGCTTATTCATGGGGATGGGGAACTGTTTGGTTAATTATAAGATCCGTGTGTGTATGTTTAGGTTGTTTATCCTGACTGACATTGTTGCTAATAGTGCCTTGCCACAATTAGCAAGGAATAAAGTGAGTGAGAGGTAACCAGGGTAATAAAGGGGAAGGTCCTTGGGGTGGCTTACTGATTTGGGCGATGGGAACCAGTACCTCAATGCTGTCACTGTCTTTTCGCTCATAATCTAGCAGTAGTTTGCTCAGGCCTGAATCAGGGCAGGCTGATCCAGCCCAGACATTGAACTCACAAGGGTAACTGGATCAACGCTGCAGATTCAGGTCTGTCGTCTTCAGCTTCTTATTATATAATATTTCATGCAAATAGAATCAAAATCTATGACAGGAAGCCTCTTCTATTGACACAAAGTATACACGGGTGTAAGACAACCTAATCAGAAAAGACAATTCGTATGGTAGAGGAAGGGTATTTCCACACTACACTCATAGTGCTGTTATTCCACTTTCAACATCCTGTGGAATCCTGGGGTTTGCAGTTTTATGGAAGGGGCCTTTAGACTTCTCAGCCAGAGAGCTCTTGGGCCTCAGTAAACTACAAACCCCAGAATTCCACAGGATGTTGGAAGTGGAATAATAGCACTATTAACAGTGTACTGCACAAATGGCCAAAGATAATGAAAGAGCCCTCATCCCTGCCTCTCTGATTAGATCTCAAGTGCTGGCCCTTCTACTTCTGTTCCCATCTTCTGAGGTATGGTAGGTATATATAGGGCATAAGTGCTCAATTGTCAGGGATTGGGGACTGCTTGACCCAACCCCGTGACAGAGAGTGGAGGGCTCCACTTCTCCCACTGTCACACTCTGGCTTTGCAAACAAATCACTGGGGAAGGAGGCAGATTTTTTTTTTCCTAACCCAAAATGGCCAACAACATTCCCCAAGCCTCAGGGGACCCATTGGCGATTTAACCCCCTTTCCTGGTGCAGTCAGGCTCTTTGTCACATTTTCAGTCCTCTAGGCTCTACTTTTCAAAATGCAAACAAACCTTCAAAACTGTAGCGGAAGGGGGGCACTGCATGGGAAGAGACCTATGTGATAGTGACTATCATGGTACTAAATGCTGTCATACTAATCTGTCTGACATAGAGCTTTGAAGTGGTGTAAGTAAAAATCTTACCTGTAAAATTTTACTGAGAGGGGAGTATGAGGGTGAAATAACTTATTGGCTGGCATCCTTCTTTTTTCCATTGTGGAGAGAGGAATTCAACACCTCTGTTGTACAATAACCCCCCCTCCTCAAACCCCACCCCTCTCATACTAGGACCCCCTGACACAGTCATTCAGTGGACGAGGGAGAGTAGGGGTCAACTTGTAATATCCCTATAGTGGCTACAGTCTAGCCGGACATAATGACTACGGAGAATTTTGCTGGAATCCTCCAGAGATTCTGATGGATGATGTTATTGTTGTGACATCATCCTCTTCCGCTCTCCTCTCCACCAAGCCTCTAAATGGCCACATCAGCCTAAGTAAGACAGGTGGACGTTGAGAAAGGGAAGGGGAGGACATACGTCCTGTCTCCCAGGCCAGGATCTTAGCCCTTTCCCCCCCAGAATAAACAAAAACTAGTAGCATTATTATATACCATACTTTTTCTGAAAATATTGCTTTCTAGAGTTCATGGGAGGAGACCATTCTTGTGTTTTAAGTGTTTTTTTTTAATTAGTAAATAGTGAAAAGGTAACTTGTTAGTAACATGTCAGTAATATCAATGGGTTAATCTTTAAAAATGAATATGAATCCCCTTTTTTAATATGAATTATCTTTTTAAGGAAAAAAAACCAACCCCTGTCCTTTTATTACTTTTATATTATTATTGTTATCCCACCTTTTCCCCAGTTTGGGACTCAAGGCAACTTCCAAACATAGTTAAAAGCTTAGTTAAAAATTCCCAGCACACAGAAGTTGAAAAGCTATTGAACTATCAAAAACTTGAAATTAAAACATTTAGAACAGAAACCATTGAAAGACATAAAATAAAAATATAGCAGGTTACATATGGCCGATGGCCCCTAAAAATTCAATTCTCAGTTCTGCTGGAATGAAAAAGTCCTCAGTTAGATGTGGAAAGATAATGAGGAGGACGCCGCTCTAACCTCTCTGGGCAAGGGGTGCCGAGAGGTTAGACGGCCCCCTCCCCTGCTATGCTTTATCAAGTCAGATCAGGTGCTTATTACTTAGACTGCCTAGCAGCAGCTCTCTGGGGTTTCAGGCAGAAGGCTTTCCTGCCTTTACGTGGAAATACCAGGGGCTGAACCTCTGGCCTTTTCCATGCACAACATATGATCATCTGCCACAGAGCTGCAGCCTTCCCATCGCAGCTAAGTTCATACCACTTTGCCAAAACTCCCTTGCCCCCCTCCCTTTTTATTACCTACCTGTTTTTTAGCTCTCTGTAAATTGCCGGCATGCTTGTGGCATTTTAACGTGCTTGTCTTAATTTGTTTTATCATGATTTTAATTTTTGTTTTTAAGCTAACCTAAGAACCTGTTGAAAGTCAGAGCGTAAATGCCTTAAATTAATCTGTTGTTCCTGTAGGAGCAGCATCAAAGAGAGAATTTCATCAGGTGTAGCTTTTCCTATCCTGTCAGAGCTATGAAAGCAACAGCCCGATCCAGAAGAATCTTCCCTTCTTGGCTTCCTTTACAGTACAACCTTGAAACATATTTGCTTATATTAGTGCAGGCAAATGTATATTTAAGGACTGTAGCCTTAAAGGCACAAAAGTCCTCTGGAGATCTGCCCACCATTCATGAAAATCTTTGTCGATTAAGGCATTCATTAGGTGGGGAGAGCAGGTGGCCGAATTATGGATGAGGGGTATTTTGATTTCCTTCACCCACCGTAATTCTAAAGAGGGACACACAGTTCTTACCTGTGGTGATTGATCAGATCCATCAGAACAAGAGGGAATAGGGTCAGTTAGACTGGAATTCCAGAAATACAAATCACCTGCCAGAAATGCATGCTTGTCACACTGTCTGCTGCCTACCCAGTGCAGGCACTATAAACAACACCCACAACAGAGAGGTAGCTTTCAGTGAAAATGAAAGTTTCCACGCGCTTCCTCTAGCTGCAGTCTGCACCTTCCTGAAGACTTAAAAGTTTGAATTTTCTTTGTTAGTCTAACTCCCATTCAGGTACTTCAAAATAATTGCAGCAAGCCACTGTATTTCTGCTTCCAACTTTGCCAGGCAGGCTAAACTACAAGACTTCGCTTGCCTGTGTTCTTCAGAGGTACCGCCATATGCTTTCAAAAACTCTTTATGATCCTGGATGTGTGAGAATCCAGGGTTATACGTATGTCCGTGGAGGAAGATAGAGTCAATCTCATAGTTTCTTTTAAGTGTTTTTTGTTGTATGCCTTCAAGTCAATTCCAATTTATGGTAACTTTAAGGTGAACTTATCATGGGGTTTTCTTGGCAAGATTTGTTCAGAGGGGATTTGCCTTTGTCTTCATCTAAGCCTGAGAGAGGGTGACTTGCCCAAGATTATCCAGTGGGTTTCCATGGCTGAGTGGGAATCTGAACCCTGGTCTCTCGAGTCACAGTCCAGTCTTCAGACACTACATCACACTGGCTCACCTTTTGAACACTTTAAGAAAAAGGGTAGTTTGTTTCTTCCTGAGCAGTCCAGTGAAAGGAGAAGGCCAGCTTCCAGGTTAAGCATAAAGTACTGAAGCAATTCCCATTTCCAGGATGAAAGAGTTGAGCAGAGAGGATTTCAGAAATAGTTGCTTTACACTAGCAACTCTCAAAACAAAAACAAACACTTTTCAAGTGGAGAAAATGATGAATCCCATATCTGAGATTCTTTGGCACAGATTAGTCTGCTCCCATTTCTTTGCTAAGTCAGACAGTGACAAAGGACATTTCTTTCACAGGCAAAAATGTTACTCTGGAGATGTCATAAACTGGAAAATTCAAAGTAACCAAACAGTAATCATGGAGGATCCAGGCCTAGTAACCTCCTGCAGTTCCTGTTTACCATAGCTTTTAAAGGAACCAAATGGAATGAGTTAGCCTCAAGGGTATAGATATGGCTCCTCCAGTACTGGGGAGATTGAATTTATTACAGTTGCATGGGAATGCATGCAAATACCTGATTGGCTAATGCAGAATAAAGTGTGATAACTGAAGCCCCTGTCAGAGCTGCTGATGATGAGCAGCAGCTGTTGGTCCCTGTGGCTCTGGCTGGAGATGAGTCCTGCAGCTCAAGAGAGCTCCCCCTGCTGCCATGGACCAAGCAGGCACGGACGTCCCTCTGCCTGCTCCTTTAGAGCAACAGGGATCCGATTCTGTGCCTGCTCCTTTGGAGCAACAGGGATCCGATCCTGAAGAGGCTCTGGAGCCTGGTTCAGTAAGCCCCCAATCAAGGCGGAGACTCAAGAGGGCTGTGCAAAGGGAGGCTTCCTTGGCTAAGTTTAAGAAGTGGTGACCGGACACACCTGTGCCTGGGGCTATATAACTGCCTGCCTTGAAGCTTCCCTTGGCTTGTGGCAAACTTCTTACAAGCCCTCCTCTTGCCTGTACCTTGCTCCCAGCACCCGGTTCCTGATACCTTGAATCGATCGCTGGACTCTTGACCCTTGGCTTTGGAACTCTGACTATGGCTTCGCTTGGTGCTCTGGTAAAGGAACTTCCTTGAGTAAGTGCTTGCTTGTCTCCTCCTGGCTGGACTTTGCTGGCTCTCCCACTCTCTTCTCCGGGCTGGCTCGCTGCCCAGGTCTCTGACCTTGACATAAAGTTCAGTTGTATGGGAACAATTTGGGAATGGTCAAAGAAGCAAATCTACCCTTAACCAGAGGCAGCTGGTGGCTTCCAAATCAGTGGGGTGTGAATCCACTCCAGGTTTTAGTCCAGATTTTAAAGGAACCACAGCAGGTGCTGAGCTAAATCTCCCCAAAAAGGTGAGCACCTTGTATTGCCCCTTGAAAGTTCTTCAGAATAAAGCCAAGAGTGTATTCACTACATAGAAAGCCCCAGTCTCCTCTGCCCTTAACCTTCAACTGGTGATCACTTCTTTGGTCACAGAGCTTACAAACATACAGATCCCACGAACTTAATCTCTCTCCTGGTACTTTGAAACCAGAAACTAGGTAGAATAAATGTGCAAGAAGACGGAAGAATTTACTAGCCCTTACCATTTCTCATCTCTATCTTTGGAGACTGACTTTCTCAAATGAAGAGAACCTTCAGGAAGCTCTCCATGCAGTTGAGTGAAATATAAGATGACACTCCACTCATTACTTTTCCAGAAGCTGGCAGATAGATCTTACTTTTTTTGACACTGGCAATGGGCCAGTGTGCCCCACAGCTCCAGCTCCAAATGTATCCACCATACACCACATCTGCCATGGAAGTGGCCTTCTCACCCTGCCTCGTGACAAGGCCAGCCTTGACCATAAGGATCTGCTGAGGGCAGCCAGCTGGCCACTGGTGGAACCATGGTTCTTGATGTATCTAATTGAATTCCTGCCCTGATCCTGCGGTTGTTATCCAAATGGGGCTCAGATCACTCTGCCTCATGTAGAATAGTTCTGAAGCAAATCAGTAATGAGACAGGAGGCATAATGTAAGTGAACAAGCTGAAATAGCCAAATCAATTTGATGTTCTCTAGAGTTACTGCCATGCATAATCAATCATTCTTTGAATTTCTCTCACTTGTTCTTATATTGAAAAAAAATGTGTTTTAATCAGACTTGTGAGAGATTTATCTGTAAGGTATTAGACATTTTCATTGTGGATAAGGTATATGCCTCCCCCTGGTATTATTATTGTTTATTGTTTAAATGCTAGTTCACAATTGCAGTGTGATTGTGGCAAAGGTGAATTGTAATCCCATAAGCACTATGCAGCTTTTTAAAAATTATTATTTTAAGAAAACCCATATTTGTACGTTTAACTACTGGGTTGGAGTTCTCTTTAAACAATAACAATTTGGAGATTCATATATTCCCTAACCTCTTAAATATTTATAGGAAGAATAAAATTATAGTGTCAATATTTTACATTACATTATATCAGTGCCGTAAAGATAAGTGTCTTGTTCTTTACCTTATTTTTAAATTTCACCATAACAAGCTGACTTTACACAGTGAAACTACTTGTTTATTTCCAAAGAATGTTAATTATATTATGGAAGCTGAGTTAAAAGCACATAAACATCTCTTCAGGGTGGATGACCCATCAATGATCCACACTGAATTTTTCCCTGAGTCAAATGTACCAGAAAGTAACATGCATCTCATATGCTGAGCGAAAATGCCCTCTCCCACAATTTGATTCCTTATGTATAGGTAGAAAAGTAATGTTGGTCATGACTGAAACACCAGTCCACCCTTGTTTCCAGGTGTAATCATGGAGCTGAAGTTAGGCACTGAATCAGGTTGGAAAGAAGACACACAGACACAATTACTCTTGGCCAAGAAGGAACATCTTCTCAACCCCTGCTATCAGCTTGACCACAACAGGAGTTTTATCAGATGAATAAAGCTTTATTGGAACATCAGGATTTTTAAAGAGCTTCCAAAGGGGGAGAAAATGCACATGAGTTGCTTAACATAAACTAGACGGGAACAGAGAACAGATCATTTCTCTGAACAAATGCATGTTCTCAATCAATTATCTTAATTGACTTTTGAGAAAGTTTTTGCAAGGAGACAGAATGGCATGCGTAAAATTGCTCAAGAAATCAGAAACAAAATGCTAGATACTCTGAAAACTTTCTACCCCAACATTAGCGCTTTTTCAACTATATTTCAAAGGGATTTCTCTTTCTCTCTGTGAGAGAAAGAGACTGAAGACTGAAGTTCATGGCCAACCCCTGAGAATGGCCAACCCTGGTGGTAATATAAATTATCTTGATGTTCAGCAGGTGTTAGCCGCCCAAATATCATTTTGGGACATTTGATTATGCAGAACGAGGGGTGCCACAAGAAAAGAGTGACTGCCAGTGGAGGCCATTGCTTACTCATTTGTTGTGGTGGCAGCCATTTCTTTCTACAATGAGCAATGGCAAGGCCCTTCTCTTATGCTCTATTAGCTTTGTGTTTCATTTGCTTTGTCAGGCAGATCATTGGTATGCTGTATAGCATATAGATAGCTGGCCTTCAAAGTGCTGATTTTCAAACTGTATTCCTAGGTAACCGAGGATTTGTAGGATGCTTGAGTGGTTCTCAGAGAGAACATCTGTACTGGTGGACAAGCTGAAAGACACCTTACCATCATTATCCTTTCCCTTTCAGTATATAATCAATGAGTGTGTGTGCATGTGCGCTTGGCCCATACCCGCAAGCTATGCTGGCTGGGGGTAATAGGAGTTAATCCAACACTTCTGGGGGGTACCAGGTTGCAGAGTAGGCTGGCTATAACAAGAAAGAATCTTGTGGGATCTCAAAAACGAATATATTTAATACACCATAAACTATTGAACGAACTCAGGCTTGCCAGAGACGTTAAAAACAATAAAAAGGGCTTTTTTAGATATGTCCGCAGCAAAAGGAAAAACAAGGAAATCATATAGTCGCTGCGCAGAGAAGATGGCCAATTGCTAACAGGGGGAAGAGAGAAGGCAGAACTACTCAAC
The DNA here is from genome assembly GCA_030412105.1 of Cyclura pinguis. Classification (NCBI taxonomy): domain Eukaryota; kingdom Metazoa; phylum Chordata; class Lepidosauria; order Squamata; family Iguanidae; genus Cyclura; species Cyclura pinguis. The sequence goes on along the minus strand of CM059599.1, from coordinate 225,227,248 downwards.
ACCTTCTTTGAACAGGAGAAGTCCCAGGAGACTGGAGGAGGGCAAATGTCATCCCCATCTTCAAGAAAGGGAAAAAAGAGGACCCAAATAATGATCGCCCAGTCAGCCTGACATCAATACCAGGAAAGCTCCTAGAGCAGATTATTAAACAGTCAGTTTGTAATTACTTAGAAAGCAATGCCGTAATCACTAAAAGTCAACATGGATTTCTCAGAAATAAGTCATGCCAGACTAATCTTATCTCCTTTTACGATAGGGTTACAAGCTTGATAGATGAAGGGAATGCTGTAGATGTAGCATATCTTGATTTCAGTAAGGCCTTTGACAAAGTTCCCCATGACATTCTTGCAAAGCAGCTAGTAAAGTGCAGGGTGGGCAGGGCTACTGTTAGGTGGATTTGTAATTGGTTGACAGACCGAACCCAAAGGATGTTCACCAATGGCTGCTTTTCATCCTGGAGAGAAGTGACTAGTGGGGTTCCACAGGGTTCTGTCCTGGGCGGAGTGCTATTCAACATCTTCATTAATGACTTGGATGAAGGAGTAGAGAGCATACTGATCAAATTTGCAGATGACACCAAATTGGGAGAGGTTGCTAATACGCCAGAGGACAGGATCAAATTTCAAAATGACCTGGACAGATTGGAGAGCTGGGCCAGAGCTAACAAAATGAATTTCAACAGAGAGAAATGTAAGGTCTTACACTTAGGCAGAAAAAATGGAACGTACAAATAAAGGATGGGGGACACGTGACTGGATAGCAGTACATGTGAAAGGAATCTAGGAGTCTTGGTAGATCACAAGCTGAACATGAGTCAGCAGTGTGATGCAGCAACCAAGAAAGCCAACACGATTCTTGGTTGCATCAATAGGAGTATAGTGTCTAGATCAAAGGAAGTAATGGTACCACTGTATTCTGCATTGGTTAGGCCTCATCTGGAATACTGTGTCCAGTTCTGGGCACCTCAATTCAGGAAGGATATCAACAAGCTGGAACATGTCCAGAGGAGGGCAACCAAAATGGTGAACGGTCTGGAAGCCATGCCCTATGAGGAACAGCTTAGGGAGGTGGGTATTGTTACCCTGATTTTTGGGGGTCCCAGGAGGGACACCTCAGTGTGCTCAAAATAATGGGGAATGGGAATTAGCTAGAGCACTAGTTAGCAATGCAAGAGGCAGGGCAACGTAGCGAGATCTTTTACCCAGTGTCAGGCCAAGTCAATAATCAAACAGAAGTCAATAATTGTTTTCCTTTATTTATAAAATCACAACAAACGTACACACTCACTCACTTAGAAAATTAAGAAATACTGCACAATTGCGCAGCCACGCACACAGTCCTAAAGAAATAAAGAGACGAAAATAGATAGGGGTGTTACCCTGATTTCTGGGGGTCCCAGGAGGGACACTAAATGTGCTCAAACAATGGGGAGGGAATTAGCACAGAGCACCAGTTTGCAATGCGAGAGGCAGGGTAACGTAGCGAGATCTTGAACCCTATGTCTACGGGGTCAGGCCGAGTCAATGATAAGGCAGATGTTGAAATAATAATAATTGTTTTATTGAAATTCAATCAAACAAGTGTATGCAACACACTCACACAAGGAACTATAGAAATAAAGGTAGGAGCGGATAGCGGGATTTTGAGAGGAGGTTTGGTATGGGAAATACTATACCTGTCCTGAAGCCCGGTTAGAAGCAGAGAAGCTGGGGAGCGTGGATTCTCAGCACGTGGGGCTGAGGGGAAGGCTCGCTGGACAAAGCGACAGCAAGGCGGGATGGAAGCCAAGAGCGATCCGAGGAAGCGCTCAAAGTCAGGGGTTCTTATAGGGAAAATTGTGGCCGCAGGCTAGTCTGTACTTGGGAAAAACAGTGAGTTTGGGGCTGGAGACAAAGCCTCCGAAAGGTCAGTACTTTAGACGACTGAGCTATAGCCAGATTGTCAGTAGAGTAGCCAGTATGCAAACGCGGAGTGCGTGAGAGTTGTGTAGTCTGCTCGTCAAGCTGCCTGCGCAGGGCAGGGGATCTTTTGTAAGTAGCGTGCGTACATAATGTGGTACTTGCCTTGAGGTCTCCTGAAGCTGCATTCGGCAATGACTGGCCTGCCTAGATCGGGATGTGAATCGGCTATTGTCAACCGTACCTGTGTGCGTGCTTGTCCAGGGGCCTCGCAAGCACGTGAAGAGGAATAGGTACAGATGGCCGAATTATTGATATCAAATGATATCTTAATATCCCACAAGCTCGGGCTAGAAACAGCAGTAACGGGGTTTTCAGAAGGAGTTTTGGGGAAATACTACACCTGGTCCTGTAGCCCGGTAAAAGGAAAGAAGCTGGGGAGCGTAGATTCTCAGCACGTGGAGGCTGAGGGGGGGTTCGTCAAACGGAGATGCAGCAAGTCGGGAGGCAAGTCACGAGCGATCCGATGAGACGCTCAAATTCAGGGGTTCTTATAGGGGAAAATGTGCCCGCAGGCTAGTCCGTTCCCGGGGAAAACAGTGGATTTTGGGCTGGAGACAAAGCCTCCGAAAGGTCAGTACTTTAGATGATTGAATTATGACAGCGTTGTCAATAACGTAGACAGTATGCAAACGCAGAGTGCTTGAGCGCTGGATAGTCCGCTCATCAAGCTGCCTGCTTGGGGCAGGGGATCTTTTGTAAACAGCGTGCATACATAATGTGATCTTAAGAAGGTAAGGCCTTGAGGTCTCCTAAAGCTGCATTCGGCAATTACTGGCCTGCCTGGGTTGTGATTTGAATGGTTCAGCTATTTTCGGCCGCGCCTGTGTGCGTGCTTGTCCGGGGGCCTCGCAAGCACATGGAGAGGAATGGGTAGTGAAGGCCAAATTCTTGATATCGAATGATATCTAATATCCCTCGAGTTCGGACTAGAAACTGCAGTGACAGTATGTTTAGTCTCCAGAAGAGAAGGTTAACAGGGGACATGATAGCCGTGTTTAAATATTTGAAGGGATGTCATGTTGAGGAGGGAGTGGGCTTGTTTACTGCTGCTCCAGAGACTAGGACAAGGAGCAATGGATTCAAGCTGCAGGAAAGGAGATTCCGCCTGAACCTCAGGAAGAACTCCCTGCCACTGTGCGGCAGTGGAATATGCTGCCTGGGAGTGCGGTGGAGTCTCTTTCTTTGGAGATTTTTAAGCAGCAGCTGGATGGCCATCTGTTGGGAATGCTTTGATATGTGTTCCTTCATAGCAGGGGGTTGGACTGGATGGCCCTTGTGGTCTCTTCCAACTCTATGATTCTATTGTGGACTGTACTTGCCAGAATAATTTTGGTGTCACAAGGCTGTGGTATATATTGTGGTAGACAAACAGAGCTACTCCTTTGTAAATACGCTGTATGTATCAAATATGTACTCATATGAAGACATATATTTTCCTTGTCTGGGTTAGCTTTTGAGATGATAACCTGTGATCTGATTCATTTTGAGCTCAGCCATTAACTCACTGGGCAGCCTTGGGTAAAATATTGTTTCTCAGCTGCTATACCCCCAGGGGGCCACCCAAATCCAGGCACAATAACAGTGGCCTGTTTCAGAGTGGTGTCTTAAGAAGGATTGAGATAACTAATATGAAGCCCCTACAGCACTTAAGGAAAATGCCATAAAACTAATAAGTATAGTTTATTTGCCCTGTCTGAAATGTCCACAGCAGATGGGATGACATTTGTGTTCATTAGAGTTGAACAGAACAGAAGGTAAGGCTGGGCTGCCCTTTACTTACAGGAGTTTTTCTCTTCAGGTCTGCTGATCCAGAAATTGTGTTTTAATGTAGGTGTTCGTTGGGTAGTTTATTCTTTTGCAATCAGAAAGCCAATGAGCAGTACAGTCCAATTACGTATCATTGAAAGTTTCATTGCATCAAGGGTTTGAAATGCATGGGGCCATAAAGCTCCATGGCCAGTGAAAAGGGCCAAGATGTTTTCCTGAACTTTCTAAGCAGAACATTTGCAGTGAGTCAGGCAATAGCTAAAGCCAGAAGGTTTGCAATGAGGTGGTAGAGAAACAAATTGTTGTTCTATAAGCTGCTCTGTTCACTGTTGTTGTTTATTTTAATTATTTGACCTTCTAGCATGGGACAAGTTAAAATACAACACCACAAAAAAAAAATAACCAAAGAAAAATAAAATTGATTACAGTGAAACATTTACTGGAGCTACCATCTAAGGAAAAGCTATAGCAATAGCACTATTGTGGCTTCTTTTGTTACTGTTTCCTGCTTTATGGTATGACATTTTCATTTTTATTTTTATTGTTTTACTGCTGTACCCTTAGCACAATACAATCAAAGTTAAGCCCCTACTTAAATCTCTCCTGTTTGGATCAACTAAATTTATACATCTCTTTTATTAGACTTTCCCCCTTTGTTTTACTTTGTTTATTTAGAGTGTGATCCAGCAAAGCATTTTAACCTTCCATTGATTTAAGCATATGCTTAAATTTCTCCCTTGAAATCTATGAGGTGTGAAAGCACTTAAACTGGATTGGATTGTAGCATTAGCTTTTGCGTATTTGTACTACCAGTATATAAGCTGTAGTCCAAAAAAGAATTAGGGTGTGCTTATGGCCACTTAAAATGGCTTTACACTTGCTTAACTTTATGCTGGATAGTGGCCAAAGGTGTGTTTATTCAATAACAACAATCAATACATTTGTCTCACATCATTTTGACTACTGTGCTCCCAGTTATTTCAAAGAAACTTCTCTACAGTAAGCAGATTTGAAGATTCTAGCCTTAACTGTGCATCTGGACCTTGCTATTTATCAATAAAAGAATGAGCCAATTCAGTTTGTCTTTAAGCTTCATTATTTTCTTCAGTAAGTAATGTTCTACCTTGTTCTATCTCTATATGCTGTTAACCCAAATACAGGAATTAAAACAGACAAACAAAGAAACTTCTATAAGCTCCAGCTGAAACTCCATTGGCTCAGGCCAGGGGTTCTCCACCCTTCTTGAACAGGATTGTACCCTTCAAGTGTCAAGAAGGGGGAGACAGATACAGAATCTGTGCAGGCAGTTGACACGCACGCCCTCCAACTGTCCTGATTCGGCAGGGACAGTCCTGATAAATCCTCTGCAACCTCACTTTTTCAGGTGCTTTTAAAGTATCCCAGTTTCTCTCTCCTTCTCGCACTTTCCCCCTTCGTCCTCAGCTTGTCCTCAGTTGCTTCAATTTGTTCAAAGTGCAAAAGTAGTTTACAATCAATTATTTCAGTGAGGGAACAGGGCAGGAAGGAGTATAGTCTTGTCCTTCTCAGTAGGCTTAGGCAAAAGTAAACTGCAGCAGCTCCTCCTAGCTTGCAGGTTCTTTCTCATTAATAACTTTTTCATCTTGCCCACAATCTGGTGTTGCTTGGCCACATATGACCCAGTTTTCATCTGTGGAATGCTGGAAGGGATGGACCAGTAGAAGTGGAAGTGATGGACCTGCTGAAAAGGATTCAAGTGGGACTTTTGTTACAACTCTTGAGTGGGCACACTCTTAGCAAAGGGGGCAACATTAAATGAGAGAAACCTTGGCCATATACACATCATAGAATCATAAGAGTTGGATGAGACCACAAGAGGCACCCAGTCCAAGTCCCTGCCATGCAGGAATACATAATCAAAGCACTCCCAAAAGATGGCCATCCAGCCTCTGTTTAAAAAGTTCCAAAGAAGGAGGCATGCCAAGGCAGCATATTTGATTGCCAAACTGTTCTGACCACCAGGAAGTTCTTCCTGAAGGTTAGGAGGAATCTTTTTTCCTCTAGTTTGTTGTTCCCTCAGATTAAGGCTAGCTGTGGGACCAACAACTATTGGAGCGTACCCACTTTTTGTTTCCATATGCACGACACAGCAAACAAAGTAATTTAAAGATAACTAGAGGCAAAACCAATACCATTGCTCAATTCCATTTATACAGCCCACTCAAAATGTACTCATTTCCCACGCTGCCCCAAGCATTACCCATCTTCACACATTTCCCCTTTACCTGGAATTCCTGTGTTGAAGCAGAAGTCTGCTTGTAGCGCTGCTTCACCCTGATAGCATGTTCATGGGCATCTCGCAGCCGCCCCTGACGTGTTGAGTACAGGTATCTGCTTGGTGTGAGCATTGGACTACGGCGCTGAAGACCAGGGTTCAATTCCTCTCTCAACCGTGGAAACCTTGGGCACATCACCTACTCTCAGCCCCAGAAACCCCCATGATAGGTTTGCCTTAGAGTCACCATGAGTCGAAAATGACTTGAAGGCACACAACAACAACAATCTGAAAAGGAACCCTAACATGCAAGCCGGACATCTATTTGCAGAAGCCTCTGCATGTGACAAGCTATTCTTTCTTAGGCATCCATTCTGAATGCAGAGATGTCCTGGAATGTCCAGGCTTGTCCTGGAATGTGATAGAAGCAGAGACAGGGCAAAGAAGCCTGGTCTCATTACTGGTTCAGTATGAGAATAACTTATGCCTGAGTAAAATGTGGGCAAGGCTAGGCCGCTTCTGCTTTCTCAATGATTTAATTTTGTTTAGGGATGAAATATTTACTTCCTATTGTGGTTGCATACCACAGTGGATTTTGTGCTCATAAATTTACATAAACATTTAACCATGCTTGCGTATGTCATAGGACTGTATCATGGGTCTGATGGCTTTAAAGTGACAGCAGTCCCACAGAGTTTCTTATTTACATATATATGTTGCCCTAAGTATAAAAGATGTACTTTTGAAGTTGGTTAACGTATAGGATCTGAGTTGACATGAAAAGATGAATATTGTAAGAATGCAAATTATTTGGTGCTGGAGAGTTGAGGTGTCACAAGATTACAGGTATGTGGATATGTAATGATCATGTGAAGATCCTTTTTGACCCGGACTGAATATACGACAGAATGGCTGAAACTAGAGTAGACTTCAACATAATTACCAAGATTTTGAGAGCCCAGCCTATACAGGGAGCTGTTGAGATTTTACATTTGTTTGGAAGAGAATGATATACAGCTAGCTAAAACACATGCTCTATCTTTAAAAAACAAAAGTGTATGAAAATACAGTGCAGATCATATATATGCCTGTTGGAAATAAGTCCTTTTGAGTTCCATGAGGCTTATTTGTAATGCAGTTGGTGTAAGATTTTGGGGAAAGGGGGTCTGACTCTGAGCATGCTGTTAATCTGTCATGCCTTTCACTTATGAATTAAAATAAATTTATTTAATCTGTTTTGTGGAGGGGAAATGTTTACTAGTTGACCTCCCTGTAAGTAACAAGTGATGCAATGAGTTACTTTAAAAATGTAACAGCAACCAATTACCGGTGGCGGGGGCACAGACTTTCCAAATGAATAACATGAGAAATTACTGTCAAAAACTAATGTACCAAGCTTTTTAGGTAAAATCTTCCAGAAATTCCATCTGTTTGCCGAGTGAAAGCAATGAGGAGGGGCGGGGGTTAACCCTGAGGTATTCTCCACTCATGATGATGGCAAACAGTTGCATGAATACACAGTTGCTCTCTCCTGACATCTGTGATTATGTGAGGAGGATCTTCACCCTTTTGAGCTCTTGGAATGCCTCTCCTAAACAATGGCAATTAGCCAATCATATTTTTCAAAAGAAAGGGTTCATCTGCATTTTACATTTTGAACTAAATTTGCAATTTGTGGAACTGGCTCCCTTTTGTAATGCTGATCTTGGGGCCATTCTGGTATCCTAGACAGCATCCCATTATTTCTGGTAATTAGTTGCAGCATCTGGCAGAATCAATTTCAAGCCATAGAAAAATTGCTTTCATCAAATGGCTCTTTTTGTAGGAGGGCTGTAACCTAGCTAGGCCATTTTTTTCTGGCAGGCAGACTGATGATGGATAACACTGCTCCCACTCTTAGACCACAACATTATTGGAGCAGTGTGCATTGAGGATGCACTGTGAAGAACGGAGACCCTCGTATCGGCACCAGTAACACATGAATTGGCCATTAGACTGCCATGCTGTGACCTGTGAAGTTACTCACAACTAAGCGGATTCAGTTCTTACCATCTGGCTGAATACAAAACAGCACAATGTTTTATTTTGACCGTGATTACCTTTTTAACTAGAAAGTACTCTTCTCTTTTGTTACACTGTGGTATGGAAATGTCTTTTGTAAGAAGTAAATATGTTCAGTGAAGATAGTGTAATGGCATCAACCTAATTAGTCTTCTGTAAAGTTAATTGTAGCTCCATTACTTCTTTACTTTGGTTTTCTCTATAATGAGTGCATGGTTTGAAACAGGGTAAAGGATAAATGTATTGTACTGTAAATATGAATTTCATTGGCAGAGCATATAACTCACTGTAGCGATACTTTGAAGTTAATGAACCTTTTCAGTTCGTTACAGATAAAAATATTACATGTCCCCCTTCTCAATGTGATAGGAAGTGTCAGCTATGTAAACAACTCCTGGACTGCAGTGGTAAAATACATATATATCCATGTATTTGTGGGTGAAAAACATCAGTGGTTTCACTTTATTCCTTTGGTATGCTGCTGAGTTTCCTTCTCAAATTTGAGAGATATATTGAATAACCAGTGAACTCTGACTCTAGCAAAAATCCCCAAATGCTTTTTAATTAAGTCTCTGGATTTCCTTTAATGAAGATTTAAGTACTTTCTTTTTCATCATACAGTGCCATTTGTTCTCATTCACAACGACTGCAGAATTATAATGATTTATTAATTAAAGACTCAATATTGAGCTAAGTGTTGTTATTGTATCCATAAATTAGTCTGGACTTTGAAAGAGCCCTTGGTGCCATATCAGATCACAACAAAATGGCTCTTGGACTTGGACCTATGAGAGAATTAAGTATTGGTACAAAATGGTCAGCTGAGAATGCGTCTGGTTAAGAGCTATTTTTCTGTAATGGCTGAGAAACAAAAGGAGCTACTTAAGGGTCACAGAGTTATTTCTAGCCATCTTTTTTTGTCCTTCGCCTGAAGTGTGCCATGGCTGCAAAGTACATTTAGCTGGATATCAGAGTGAGCCGTAACACAAAATGCCATATACACTACAAACTCATCATGTGTACAAATGATACAAGAAATACAAAGTGCCTGGAACAGCAGCTTGTGCTAGCCTTTTATGAAGCGATCTCGCCTCTAAATTCAGTCTGGGCAGCCAATATCTGGAAAATGGGAATACATTAAAAAGAGATGAAATTGCAGGCTAGACATTTAAGAAAGTTTTAATGAGGCTGTAAAATATTATGATAAGCTCTTGTTTAAAATATGCCCAGTACTGGACACAGCAGTAGTAAAAGAGATTAAAAGTTACAGAGACAAAGAAGAACATAATTAGAAAGCAGACGGGGATAATATTGCCATGATAAAGCTTTGACAACAGTGGCCAGGACTCCCAGAAAAAGGAAATATATTCAGTAAAAACCCAATGGTAATGTAATCACTTGCGCTGAAGATATGGCATTGGCACACATAGTTTTAGGGATGAACTTAGGCCATTTCTGTCCTACACTTATAGTGCTATTATTCCACTTTCAACATCCTATAGAATCCTGGGGTTTGCAGTCTAGGGAGGGTCCCTTAGAATTCTCAGCCAGAGAACTCTTTGGCCTCAGTAGACTACAAACCCCAGAATTCCACAGAATGTTGAAAGTGGAATAATAGCACTATTACGGCGTAGTGCAGAAATGGCCGTAGACTGATTGATGTTGAAATAAAGTTGGGAGGAGACCATCAACGATGCTTTCAGGGTTTAGCTAGCTGCTAGAAACGACTGGGTTCTATTTCAGTTGGCCATCTAGGGTGGTCTTCTCCTCATGGATGACAGGCATGAACTGACAGAGAAGGACAGAGCTTCTAACAGTTAGTTCTTTGAGATACTGGTGCCAGAATTCACAGCCGACAGGGCCAGTGGGTATACTGGCTATTCTGGGAGTTCCAAAATCCTTTGTCCCCATGTGCTGTTTAGGGCCTTGACCCAAACATATTAGAAAGGCAGCAAAAAGTTGAACTATGAATTTGAACAAGAAAGCTTCTCATTGCAGGAGTCAAGTAGAAGCATGATAGGCCAGACTGGGTGAAGGACTTTTTTTTTTTTTTGGTCTTTGTGTTGATAATTTACTTAATATTAATCATTTACTTTTTGTTAGTCATTTACTCATCTTTGTATTAATCATTTACTTTTCTTGGCAGTGTGTAAGTAAACAGATTTATGTGGAGGTTCTGTTTTTAGTTGTTACAGTCAATATCCATTAACCAGCCTATTTCCCAAGAAGTACCTTAATAATTTTTTTAAAAGCTTATGCTGGTGGCCATAACATCTGTTCCTTGAGAATAAGGTGGACCACCTCCTCCCATATGACCTCCCATGGCTTAAGGGTATCCACAAATGCCCTTCATGAGCCCCCTCATCCGTTTGGGGATCAGAAGATGATTTAAACTGTGAGAGAGGGGACTTTTTTGGTGATTTGCCCCCAGCTTTGGAATGCTTTTCCTGGAGAACTTTCTAAACTAAGCCTGACAGCAGCCATTACTTGTTGGTAATCATTTATTATCATAATTATTCTCCTACATACACAGTTAGTAATAGTCATTTATATAACAATATAATAGTACAATCACTTAGTCCATTTCCACACTACACTGTTGTAGTGCTATTATTCCACTTTCAACATCCTATGGAATCCTAGGGTTTGCCATTTAGGGAGGAGCGTTTAGAATTCTGCATTGGTTAGGCTTCATTTGGAATCCTGTATCCAGTTCTGGGCACTTCAGTTCAAGAAGGATATCGACAAGCTGTCCAGAGGACGGCGATCAAAATGGTGAAGGGTCTAGAAGCCATACCTTATGAGGAACGGCTTAGGGAGCTGGGGATGTTTAGTCTGCAGAAGAGAAGGTTAAGAGGGGACATGATAGCTATGTGTAAATATTTGAAGAGATGTCATGTCGAGGAGGGAGTGGGCTTGTTTTCCGCTGCTCCAGAGACTAGGACAAGGAGCAATGGATTCAAGCTTCAGGAAAAGAGATTCCACCTGAACCTCAGGAAGAACTTACTGGCAGTCAGAGCTGTTCGGCAGTGGAATATGCTGCCTGGGAGTGTGTTGGAGTCTCCTTCTTTGGAGATTTTTAAGCAGAGGGTGGATGACCATCTGTTGGGAATACTTTGATGTGTGTTCCTGCATAGCAGGGGGTTGGACTGGATGGCCCCTGGGATCTCTTCTAACTCTATGATTCTATCATTCTCAGCCAGAGAGCTCTTTGGTCTCAGTAAACTACAAACCCCAGAACTCCACAGAATACTGAAAGTGGAATACCAACACTATAACAGTGTAGTGCAGAAATGGCCTTATAGTCACTTATTGATAGCAATCTATCAATCATCAAAAAACAGTACTGACCATCAAAAGGTAATAATAATCAATATAATCTAAGCAAGCTGACTAGTCTCATAGCTTAAGGCTATTCTTCCTATCAGCAGCAACAAATTAACAATTTAAACATAAAACAATTTAACAATTAAAAGAACTTGACACAGTCTTATACCTGTAGAGATTTGAGCAAAACTATTCAATCCCAAACCCATGGATTAAAACCTGTGTTTTAACCAGGTGCTGGAAAAAATGCAGTACTAGTGCCAATCAGGACTCCAGTGTGAGGGGATTCCATAACTGGGATGTCCTAGCATGAGGTCCATTTCCTACATCTTTATTCTGTGCGTTGCTCTCACTGATGGGGCAAAGAGGAGGGCCACACCACTGTTGGAAAAAATGTCCAAGACATGGTACTGGTATACATGTGTGAAGGGAGGAGCTGGGCAACTAGCTACCAGCCAATCACGGCTCAGGGAATGCTGTGAAGGCGGCCTGTGGCGGGAAAAGGGTACAAAACTGAGACTTATCTCTGGCAGAAGGTCGATAGGTGAAAAATGGCTTAGAATTAGGGGAAAGCAGTTAACAGACAGGGCAGTCATCCAGGGGGAAGAACCAAATAGGGTTTGGGGGGAGCTGTGAACAATTAACTAGTTCAGGGGTTAATGTGTGATCTAACTATGTATTAATAAACTTCTACATCTTTTATTCTTTTTCACAATTGTTTCGGCTATACCTGTTAAGTTTTTATAGAGAGTCTGGTCATGCTTATCACAGTGACCTCACAGGGCACTATATCTGCAGGTCCATGTAGGGGTCACCTAGAAGCCCAAGTACTCAATCCAGGAAGGGATTAAGAGGGGAAAGAAGGCAAGCAGCCCAAAAGTTGGAACTGCAAGGCAAGCCTGGAAAGGGGATCTGTCACTCCAGCCTTCCCCACTCCTTCAGAGAAGGCCTTTTCCCACATCCTTATTCAGCGACATGGTACTGGTATGCATGCTATTAGAAGACAACCCGTATTTGTGTACACATAGCTTGGAGCACCATGCATAAGAAAGAAATGGCAAATTTGTGGGTGGGATATCAACCTAACCTTGGCCTGTTGACTTCAATTACATAGACGTCAATTGACCCTGTTAAAGAATACGTGTTCATTCCAAACATGCAGTACCTGAATGAATGTAACTGCACTGGGTATGTGTGCATGTGTGTGCATGTGTGGAGGTTAATCCTTTATTGGTAAATAACTTATTTTCCACAATATTGAGCATGAAGTGATCTATCACAATTTTTCGCCTGGAGCCTTTTGACGTGACCTATGTGAGGTGAAATTAATGCTTATCTCTAAAAGCCTGCCACCCTTCTATGGGAAAGATGCATTGTTTATCACACATAAAACGTAGAAAAGCTTGTTCACAGATGAAAAATGGGTCTCTAAAAAAACCAGTTCTCTTTTTTCCTCCACTCTCTTTATTTTGGTCTCTTTCTTCACATTTTCCTCTGTTGCTTACAGGATTTAGGCTGTCAACTTACACACTTAGAAACTTATACACTTCTCTGGGAAGTGTGTATTATTGTATTATTTCTCAGCAGACAGGTATGGGCTTGCATTCTTCACGTACACCTTCCTTCCTCGTCTTGTCTTTCTCTCCTTCATTTACTACCTTTATGTTTAAATTATTTATTTTGCCTTTTAGACCCTTTCCTTAAGCACTTGCATCCCCACCATCCATTACATCTGTGTTTTCCTTCCACTCCCTTCCCAATTCTGTTCTGTTGCTTTAAACAACCGAGGGTTTTTTTCCCATTCTCTTGTCATTTTTTCCCCATCAGTCTTCATAATCTCTTTCTGAAATCCACTTTCCTCTCAGCCTTTCCCAGCTGATCTGAATTGTTTCTAAACATGATTGTAAATATGGTTAAATACAGCCCGGGAGTTTTGTCTTTCCTCTTGCCCGGGGGAGGGATGAAATGTTAATCCTTTTCTTAAAAAACTTTTCCTTCTTCCCTCCTGTCCTCTCTTTACTTTCCACTGCTGCCATTCAAAAGAGACAGGAAGCAGTGTTGCCATCAAAGGTATGCTATACCTCAAAAACTAGGCCATTTCTGCACTACACAGTTATAGTATTGTTATTCCACAATCAATACCCTGTGTAATCCTGGGGTTTGCAGTTTAGGGGGGGCATTTAGAATTCTCAACCAGAGAGCTCTTTGGCCTCTGTAAACTACAAGCTCCAGAATTCCACAGGAGGTTGAAAGTGGAATAGGAGCACTATAGGAATGTAAGGCAGAAATGGACTAAAATGAGCCGCAGAATAGGTGAGGGGATGAAGATGTGCACACATAGCCCCTTTCTGCATGACAGTGCTCTTCCACATCGTTCACTGCAAATCTGGGTCCAGAAGGGAGCGCATTAGCAAGCCTCCCCTCCATACCTGCTAGCTCCCTTCAGAAGGGAGCAGGATAGCCCTACCCCTCCCGTCTGCAGTGCAGTTGGGCACTTGCCCATTGCTGTACTGGGGCAGGAAGCATCACAATCACGCGGCCGCGGCATCCATATGACAGTAAGTACAAGAGCACCACATGATGGGAGGTGTGAATTTTTTCTGTTTTTTTTTTTTTCTATTTTTCTTCCTATTTTTCAAATACAGCACAAGTGCAACGCTTTGTGACGGGATGGCAGCGGAACGGCAGTGACACCGTGCAGAAGCACAGCCTACCGACCACTGCCATCCCATGGCAGAAGCGGCTTAGCGTTGTCATGTGGAAAGGGCCATAGTCTGATTCATCTTTTTCAGGAAGACCTAACCTGTGTTGCTAAACCAGGTTATTCTTGTGCAACTACCACCAAATCAAAGGGTCCCATTTAGTTTGACAAGGAGTGTCAGCTGAAGAAAAGAGTGTTAAGAGATTCCTTTATTTGTTACTTGTTTATTGTTGTTGTAAACAATATGCCCCAATGATAATGCCCTGCTGTGCTCAAATACTCAAACTACCTCCAGAAGAGAAACTTACTACATATTTTCCTATGGATGCTCTAGAAATACAACTTTTTAGGGAACAGATGAATAATAAATATGGTCTGGCCATGTTTTAGAAAGGTGGTGCAGTTTGATTCCTAAAGCGACTTGCGCACCAAAGGAGGGACTGTTGTGGGGGGGGTGAAACGTTTTCCAAGCATTTAGTGTTTTCTTTCTGAGGTCGTAAGCTATTCTAAACAAGCCATTCTGTCTTCCTGCAGGAATTGTGTCAAAAGTCAATAAGATAACTGAGTGAAAATATCTGTCCATTCACAGAATGATGCTTATGTTACAGCGTTAGGCCATTTCCACACTACATTGTTATAGTGCTGTTATTCCACTTTCAGCAGCCTATGGAATCCTGGGGTTTGTAGTTTAGGGAGGGGCACTGAGAAGTTTCAGCCAGAGAGTTCTTTGGCCTCAGTATTGCAAACCCCAGAATTACATGGGATGTTGAAAGGGGAATAATCGCACTACAACAGTGTAGTGCAGAAATGGCCTTAGAATGATCTGTGCTCTATTCCCCTGTCTTGCAATTTATGCTAAGCAAATCTTGTGCACATTTTGTCTCTCTTGCAAGCATTATAAAAATCCTGATGTTTCAATAAAGCTTTGTTCATCTTCCTCAGACAACTGGCTGCAGCCAAACTGACAGCAGGGGCTGACAAGGTGTTCCCTCCTGGCCAAGAGTAATTGTGTATTTGTGTGTGTGTATGTGAGAGAGAGAGAGAGAGAGAGACTCCTTCCCAACCTGATTCAGGGCCCAATTTCAGCTCCGTGGTTCTATCTGGGAATCAAGGTATTTCAGTCACTCTCAGCAATACGAGTCTGTAATCCAAATTCAAGCTACAGGTGATAGATCTGATAGACTGTAATTCAGTAGTTTCACACTGTAATCTCCCTTTAAAGTTCTTTCATTCAGAAATAGGCAAATTACGGTCTGTGAAAGAATATCCCAAGAGGCTGAAATATTTATTTATTCTTATGTAATGGGATTAGACTTTTTACCTACTCAAACAGCACATAAAATGGCAAATATCACATTATAAGATGAAGGAATGAATGACCCTCTCATGTTCTAGCTGATATTATAAGGCCCTGTAACCATTTTGCCTGAACAGAGAAATGGCATGCAGGTGCAGTCAGGTCTTTGTATTTCTTCCTCATCTGTGTGATTGATTATAAATAAATAATCTCCACTTAAAAGCAGGTACATCCAAGTTTTTGTCTGGGATTATGCTTAGGAAAATTGATATAGCTGACCACTGTGAGCTAGGAAAGTTGTACTCAGAGCACTACAATCCACTCTGTTTAGCCACTGAGTGAATTTGGGCAAGTCACACTCTCTCAGTCTCAGAGGAAAGAAAGAGCCACCCTCCTCTGAACAAATTCTGCCAAGAAGACCCCATGACAGGTTCACCTTAGAGTTGCCGTAAGTCAGAAGTAACTTGAAAGCACACAACAACAGATTTGTATTCCATCCATCTTGTGACTAGACAGGCTCACAGAGGACTTGGGGACTGCCAAAAATGAGTTGGGGCCGTAAGCGCCCCGTGAGGCATACGTTCCCCACCTCTTTTCTAGTTCAAATCCCATCAGAGCATTTCTGACCCATTGCTCTGGCTCTGAAATGTTGCTGACAGAAGAAATGTTGCCGACAGCATTCATTATTTAAAGGCCAGGCCTTTATCCTTACACCTGCCGTCCTTTTTGTTTCTCCCTGTCATGTCCTTCATGTTCCTTAATTAAGAACTTTATATTTAAAGGCTGTCTGTTTTGTGACAGTTGCTGGGGGAAAAAGAAATGCCCTTGTTGGCAATTGGGAATCTTCTGATAGGCTGGGTTGTAAATATAGATTGTATTGGGAAACTAAACTCAGATTCTTATAGATTGGTTCATTTCAATTTAATTGGTCAGTATATAATTAAGTGAAAATGAGAAAGAAGGAAGGAGAAAGAAATCAGTTATAAATAGTGATTAGAATTTGGATATTATATCCAGCTTCATATAATGAGTCATCATGAGCTATGATAAAAGTTTGCTTTTCCGAGAATGTCTCATGTATGAATACTTCAAGAACTGGCAGTGATGTCACTAGTATTTATTTATACACACACTCACACACACAATATTAGAATGTAAGTGAGGTTGTTATTTTATTGCCTAAGAAATTTTGACAGGAAGTAATTACATTTCTGGTTTAAATAAAGTATTGTTTCGAAGATTTTTGGTTAAAAAAAATTATAGGTAGAAAACAGTAGGAACATCCTAAGCTTGGGGAAAAAAAGAGGTAAATGCAAAAGGATTAAAGGCACTGTCATATTTTCAGATCCCCTTCTTCTTCTTCTAAACAAGTTATAAAAAGGGTGGGTTGGCTCCAAACTAAATTATTCAAACATAAGAGTCCTTTCAGGTGAGAAACAAGTCTCTGAAAGTCCATCTTTTTTTTTCTTTTCTTTTTTTTTTTTTTCTTGTACACACTGATTTTGTTTTGGAGAACCACCTGTCATTGTCTTCATCCCAAAGTATTTTTTGGGAGCTCTTGGCATGACCAAGGACTTTTCACTCCTACTTCCCAACTCCGTTTAACCCAGTATTCTCCATACTGAAAGGTGTCTGTACTTGACTGTCTGTTTGTATTATCCCAGAAGTAGCGACTGACCATAAACACAGCTACTGTTTCCAGGAGACAGATTCAACAGAGATCAAGAGGAATGTTTGCACCAAAACAAACCAGTCCTAATATTTAAGTAGTGTAATACTGCTGAAGCATTTCAGCATTTTGACTGTAACTCTGAATAATAATAAAGAAGGCTCAGTGGAAATTGGTGAAAATCAATTTTTGAAATGTTGTGTGAGTCTAAATGTGAAACGTGATCAGTGAGAGGGGATGGGGGAGGGAGGGAAACTCAGAATATTTTATGAAGAGTTTGGATGTTAATGTGGCAATATGCATGCAAATCAGAACAAAAATTGGAAACTCTTAATAATTCCAGAGACTTTTTTTCCCTTCTTGATGAGCTCCACGTTCCCCTTGAAATGAGTGGAACTTTAGTTATGACTGATTTCTTCTATAGATTTCTGATGTCCTATATCTAGTAAAAAGAACAATATTTATCCCTCTAGGAGAACTGAAGAAGATTGGGATAGGACAGAAATGACCCTCTGCCAGTGAAGTGGCACATCTATCAGATAAGCCCCAGTATGCCTGCAGAAATTACATCAAAGCTTAGGAAAACCACTAACAAAAGGCCCCAAATGGAAGGTTCTGAGGGCATATTGGAAGGTGAGAGAGCAGCATGGTATAAACTGAATCCAAAGCCCCCTAGATACCCCAGGCAAGCAGGCTCCTTGCCTATTCTAGCCTGGAGCTTCAAGGGGTAATTTCTTTCCCACTGAATTCAAGAAATTCTACCCTGGCAATGATGAGCTCGTAGAACTTTGGATACAGTGGTGGCTCCATTGATCTCTCTTCCCTGTGTCAGGTGTGTAGGCGTGCTCTGTAAGTCTGGATCCATCCCCATATTTCTTTCAGATAGTTTTAATTTGGTTTCTAAAATTGACTCTACATAGGAAATTATGTCCTTGGCTTGCTGTTTCAACACCAAACAAACAGCAAAATCAATCCTTCCTCTGTCCGTAGGAAAACTCAACATTATTACTTGAGCCACTCAAGCAAAAATAGTACAGATGGGAAGTGGATGGACTGATTTAACTTCAGTTCAATTCAGAAGTGTTTCATAGGAATTGGTTGAAGTAGACTGAGGCCATTTCCGCACAACGAAGCTCTTCCTCACTGTCTCGCTGCGATCCTGGGTCCAGAAGTGAGCGCATCAGCAACGCTTCCCTCTGCACCCACTCGGTCCATGTGGAAGAGAACGCAATGGTGCCACGTCTTCCTTCCGCAGCACAGCCAGGCTTTTTCCATTGCTGCGCTATGGAAGGAAGCGTTACCAATGCACTTCCGCATGGCCAGAAGTGATGGGAGCGCTGCACAATCACAGGTGTGAAACGGATTTTTCCCGTTTTGCAAAAACTGCACAAGCACGACGGTCCGAAACAGGATGGCAGCAGGATGGCAACGACATCATGCAGAAGCATGACCTGCCGACCACTGCCATCCTATGGCAAAAATGCAATAGCGACATCGTGCGGAAAGGGCCTTTGTTTATGAAAGTTTGTACTAGAAACTTCTTTCTCTCAGTTATCCTCAATAGTGTCATAAGATCCCTTTGTACAGGAACTGGATGTTGTTCAGACACCATGACCCACCTCTTAATGAAATACAAAACACAGTCCAGTAAAGATGAATCTCACCTTTTAAATAGTTTAATATTTGATGTATTAAACTATCGCATTAATCCAAATCCAGTGCTAGTCCTGTTGTTATTGTGTGCCTTCTGACTTACGGAGACCCTAAGGCAAACTTGTGAATCAACCCACCTGTGATGCAGCCTTCCTTTTTTCCTACTACCTTATACTTTTTTGAGCATCATCACCTTTTCCAGTGACTCACATCATCTTATGCTATGTCCAAAGTATGACAGCCTCAGCTTAGTCATCTTCACTTCTGAGAGGCCCATCTACCTACTTACATCTAACTAAAGGCTTTATCGCACAAGCCTGTTGTCTTGCGGCAATTGCGTTATTTAAGAAAATTAAAACATATCATTATAGAAACAATGCCTGTCATAACATCTCTGCACTAATGCTATGCTGCTGGTTTAGTGATGCACATTCCTATAATCAGTCTTCTGCACCAACCTGCTGACTTTGCCTCCCTTCCCTTGTCTGTACTACAGGGAGCATGCATTATATTCTTTTCTTTTCCTTTCCTTTCCACAATTTCAGCATGTTGTGATATTTCCTCACCATCTTTTTGACCTTGTGTTTTCCTGTCATGCCACCATTTTGGCATTTCCCTCCTTCAGAGTCATAGTTGACTGTTTTGCCATATTGGTATAATAGCAGCATCCTAGCAACCACCAAAAGTTTAAAAGAATGTACTGGGGACTGGAGTAAAAACAATTTGTTCGCCTGTACCATGATGTCCTCTTTGTCCAGACACTGGAAGGATAGTGAGCTCGCCCTGCTTGGGATAGGGAGGGAGAAGTACCAGAACTTGCAGTGAAATGACACCAACACACCAATACACAATAGTGGAAAAGCAGCATTATTGGGTCCATTCATGGATATTTCCCATGAATGAAAAAGATGACCCAATAACGATGGGAATACAATTCAACACCTGGAAAGTGATGATGTCTTGTGATAAGGAGGATCAAAAACAGAATTAAGCCAGGGCAATCATGCAAGAAACCAGCATGTGATAAAGTCCTAAATGGGCCTTGGCTCCCAAAAACTTATATCATATTATAATGTGGAAAGGAAAGGAAAAGAAAAGAATATAATGCATGCTCCCTGTAGTACAGACAAGGGAAGGGAGGTGAAGTCAGCAGGTTGGTGCAGAAGACTGATTATAGGAATGTGCATCACTAAACCAACAGCATAGCATTAGTGCAGAGATGTATCACTGGTTGACTGACCGTTCCCAAAGGGTGCTCACCAATGGCTGCTTTTCATCCTGGAGAAAAGTGACTAGCGGGGTGCCACAGGGTTCTGTCCTGGGCCCAGTGCTCTTCAATATTTTCATCAACGACTTGGATGAAGGAATAGAGGGCATGCTCATCAAATTTGCAGATGACACCAAATTGGGAGGGGTTGCTAATACACCAGAGGACAGGATCAAAATTCAAAATGACCTGGATAGATTGGAGAGCTGGGCCAAAGCTAACAAAATGAAATTCAACAGAGAGAAGTGTAAGGTCCTACACTTAGGTAGAAAAAATGGAATGCAGAAATATAGGATGGGGGACACGTGGCTGGATGGCAGTACGTGTGAAAGGGATCTAGGAGTCTTAATAGACCACAAGCTGAGCATGAGTCAGCAATGTGATGCGGCAGCCAAGAAAGCCAATGCAATTCTCGGCTGCATCAATAGGAGTATGGTGTCTAGATCGAGGGAGGTACTGGTACCCCTCTACTCTGCTTTGGTTAGACCTCATCTTGAATACTGTGTCCAGTTCTGGGCACCCCAATTCAAGAAGGACATGGTCAAGCTGGAGCAGGTCCAGAGGAGGGCGACCAAAATGGTGAAGGGCCTGGAAACCATGCCCTATGAGGATAGACTTAGAGAGCTGGGTATGTTCAGTCTGCAGAAGAGAAGGTTAAGAGGGGACATGATAGCTCTGTTTAAATATTTGAAGGGGTGCCATGTAGAGCAAGGAGAGGGCTTGTTTTCTGCTGCTCCAGAGACCAGAACAAGGAGCAATGGATTCAAGCTGCAGGAAAGGAGATTCCACCTGAACCTCAGGAAGAACTTCCTGACGCTCAGGGCTGTCCGGCAGTGGAATATGCTGCCTCGGAGTGTGGTGGAGTCTCCTTCTTTGGAGGTTTTTAAGCAGAGGCTGGATGGCCATCTGTCGGGAGTGCTTTGAGGGTGTTCCTGCATGGTAGGGGGTTGGACTGGATGGCCCCTGTGGTCTCTTCCAACTCTACATTTCTGTGATTCTGTGATTCTGTGATATATGTGTTAGACCTAAAGATGCCACATAATTATTTCTGTTTCATTCATGAAGAAATTTCCCATTGGCTCTAGTGCGGTAAATCAACACCCTCAGTCATAGTAATGTTTCTCCTGATTCAGATTTGATACGTTAATCAAAGCTATGCTTACATCGAAATTTGATTTCAGGCAAACTGTTGCTATATAACAGAAACCTCTGAGCCTCATACCACCCAGAATTACTGCTACTTTTAGGAAGTAGAGTTTTCTTCTCTGGGCCCAAAAAAGCAGTCAGGTACTGTCAAGTTTATCCTCTGAAGCAATCTTATAGCAGGTCCTCACCTCTGACAGAAATTCAAGGTTTACTTGGAATCACTGGGGATTTCTCTTTGAAAAATAATGGAGTTGCAAGAGTAATCCATTCTATCACTGAGTTACAAATAACTGGAAAGGCTTCATCAGTGTTTGAAAAGACCTCATTGGGTTAAGGTTTCCAGAATGCACTGATCTGAAGAGAACCATGATTTCTGAAAGAAAGAAAGAAAGAAAGAAAGAAAGAAAGAAAGAAAGAAAGAAAGAAAGAAAGAAAGAAAGAAAGATGCCTTCTCTGCAAAGAAAATCTCTTTTGTTCTCATATTAGATATATGCGCTATTTTATATCTTTTCATTCTAGGTGCAGAAAAGGGAAAAGCTGGGGCTAGAGGCTTATCAGAAGAGTTTTGCAGAGATAAAGCATTCTGGGGAAAGAATGGAAGAGATTAAGTATTGTCCTAAATAGGAAACTGTAGCAACCACAGGCCAAATATGCAATAAATGACCATTCACTTTCTGATGTGCTCTGCAACCCTAGCCCACCTCTCTATACCTGGCTTAGGCATGCACTTGTGATGGCACACCATCATAGGGCATTTATTTTTTAACCATGGCACACAGGACAGAGATCTTCCAGTATAATTCTAAATATGAAAAAAAAAATGTTGCTCTCTCACTCTCCCTTCCTCCCTCCCCCCTCTTATCATTGTCACCAACATTTTTATTTAAGAGCCAAAGTCATTTGATACACATATGAGAATACTTGGGAAGTGGGATCAGACCAGAGATGGGAATCATGTGGCCTTCCAGATACTGATGGACTGCAGCTCCCAGCATTCCTCACCACTGGTATGCTGGCTAGGGCTGGCAGGATTGCAGTCCAACAAAATCAGGAAAGCCACATGGTTGCCACCCCTAGGTCAGAAGAACTACTTCATAAGGTTAAGCATTTTTAATCAAAGAATCTGTTTGCATGAATGTAAGATATAAATTTATTTACTAGAGCTTTGAAATGTTTCCTTTTGGGCTACAGCTACCAGAATGCCAGCTGCAGTCCCAACACCTTTGGGAGTTGCAGTCCGAAGAGGTAACATTTCTGAGCTTCGTAAAACATTCCACTGAACACAAAAGAAGTTGCTGTTGCAAGTGAAGAGGCTGATGAGCAATGTAGTAGTTCAGCAGCACAGATCAGCTCTTGGAACCTTCTATGATGGTTGTTTAACTTTATTGTTCAATATGCAGGTTGAGTATCCCTTATCAGGAATTTCAAAATCCAAAATGCTCCAAAATTCAAAACTTTTGGAGCTATAACACATACACACTTGTACTGTATTGGAAAGGCTGGAGGGTAACACTGCTGGAGAGAGATGTGAGGATCTGTGAAATGGCAGGAATCCACACTTCTCAACATTTCACAGATCGTTATTTCTCTCTTCAGCTGACAAAATGAGCAAGAGTGCCACTGCCACCACCTCAAAAGTGGAAGTGAGCAACTAGCAGCCACTGCCACTGTCAGAGTTGGCTGTGATTACTGAGTTTCCCTCCGCAGAAGATTTGGGTTAGGAAAGGCACTGACTGGGATCTGGGCTCCAGCAGTAGAAATGAGGGAGAAGAGAGGGGGACTATTTTTCTGGCATTGGGCTCTCGTCTGGATCAAGGCTAGAGACAGTCACCAGCAGCCACTGCTGCTGCATCCTGCTTCCTGCATCCTGGAGCTTCATGGGTTCACATCAGTGGTGAACATGCATTTAAGTTCATCAAACGCAGTTTGGCAACCATCAGTCCATAGTAGTTTCTATGGGGCAGGGGTACCCTGGTTCTTTTTAACAGTTGTCATCTTTAAGAAGTCTGTTAAAGGCAGTGTGATCGTGGCAAAATTGTCAATGAATTTGCGGTAAAAGTTGTCAAACCCTAGAAACTGCTGCAGTTGTTTCCGGGTCTTTGGAATGGGCCATTCCACGATCGCCTGAATTTTGGAAGGGTCCATGTTTAGGATATTGTTGCAAATTCTGTATCCAACGTAATCGAATGTTTGTGTGTTAAATTCACACTTAGATAATTTAACATATAGTTTATTGCCAATCAGTTTTTGGAACACTTTGCAGACTAGTTCCACATGTTCGAGGAGGGTTTTGGAATAAATCAGTATGTCATTCAGGTATACCACAACACCGTTGTAAAGGAATTCCTGCAGCACAGAGTTCAAAAACGTTTGGAAAACAGCAGGACCCACTTGCAATCCAAAAGGAAGCACAGTCCATTGGTAACTTCCAAGGGCGATTGAGAAGGTGGTAAGCCATTCGCTCTCAGGGGCCATTCTGATCCCGTGAAAAGTCTCCTGAAAATCTAGTTTGGTAAAATATTTTCCTTGAAGTAATTGTGCTGTCATGTCTGCCATAAGCAGAATTGGGTAGGCATTCGGTATCAATGCTTGGTTAATGAGGTTATAGTTCACGATGAGTCTTGGGTCCCCCCCATCCTGTTTTTGCCAGAAGAAGACAGGACTGACGGTTAGGGAGGGGGATGGTTTAATGAAACCACGTTGCAGGTTTTTGCTCAGAAACTTTCGCAACACTGCCAGTTCTTGCCTGATCATAGGGTAATTTTGGCTTTTGGAATTTTATCTCCCTTTAGAAGTCTCAATTTACAGTCAAAATCTCTGTGAGGTGGGAGCTTAGCTTTGTGGACTTTGAAAGCCTTTTGCAGGCCCCGTTATTGTTCAGGAATTTTTTTGTAGTTGCTTGGCACTCAATCTCAGTGCCGCGGTCTTTTCTGCTGCCTCTATGGAGGGGTTCTGTGGGGTCCTAGTGTCCTTCCTCCTAGGTTTCAGCAAGCCTTGGGACCAGTTGATTTTGGGGTTATGCAGTTTTCACCAGTTGAATCCAAGGACCACCTGGAAACCAACTTCACTGAGTACTAAAAATTGTAAGGGGCCTCATATGCTTCCCACCCAGACATTTATAGGTTTGGTGTGTACCCTGAGTGGTTTTCCCACCATCAGAAGGCCATCCATCTGCATCAGACTAACGGCTTTCTTCAGCCGATCAAATTTGACTAGCAATTCTTTGGTCACCAGAGGGTCCAATAAACTTGTAGTGCAGCTTGAATCTACTAAGGCTTTGTAGTCCCTTAAAGCCCCATCTGTCCCTTGTAACTGGACTGTAAAAAAGACATGATGAGAGTTGGTGGTACTTACATTTGCAGTCTGGTTTTGAATCCATTTGTCGCTGTCGGAGTCAGTGGGAGGCGGGGAGCTCGCATCGTCCTCACAAGCGTGCACTAAGGATCGCAGCTTTGGAGTCTCACTTTTGCAAGGTGCTGGTTTGGAACTGGGAGGAAGTCTCTTTTTCTCTTCAGTTGGTTTTCCTTTGTTTTGACATTCTGTGGCAATGTGACCTTTTTTTCCGCAGTTGAAGCAAGCCCCCCTCTCATTCGTTTTTTCCTCTCTTTGTTGTTCAGACCACCGAGTTTTCTGACTCCAGTGGTCCCATGTCCAGTCTCTTGGGCTTGCCTCTGCCGAGCAAGGTGGACATTTTCCAGCAAGCTCTCTGCTTCTCCAGCAAAGCCTCATCCAGCCCAGCAAGCTTGCAGAGTTCCCCTGGGAAAGGCACTTGTCCAGGATGCTTGGGTTCAACCCATCCTGAAAGGACTTTGTCATTCCATTTTGGAACTTTAGCAGCTAGTCTTCTAAATTTGCGGGCATACTCTCCCACACTCCCTTTTCTCTGGCACAATTTCCTCAGTTGGTGTCTGTCCTGGTCCCGTATGAAGGGGTCTTCAAACCTCTCTCCAGATCGATTCATGAACAGCTGAAGATCTGCTGTCTCTTCAGCTCTCATGTCAAATAAAGTAGCAACCCATTCCGAAGCCTCTCCTTTCGGATGCTGACTCAGGTATCTCACTCTGGCTGCATCGTCATTAAAGCTGTTGGTATAGTCTGCCATGTAGTTGGAGGTGATGTTAGGGAAGTAGTTGAGGGTCGCTCCATCCCCATCATAAGTGGCTTTCATCTCTTGGAAGGGTCTGGGCCCTAGTTGAGGAAGGGGCCTCTCTGAGGGATCGCTGCCACTGCAGCAGCACCTGGCTGCTTGGGTCTGCCTAGTTGGGGCACTAGATTCCTCCAGTCAGCTAGCTGAGTGTGCAATTTTGCCATCTCAGGGCACATTTCCTCCACTTCTTCTTCTTTAGCTGAGAGTTGTTCCATTACATTGGCCTCGCTTACTGTGGTGTCCCATCGGGTGGCATGACGATGTTGTCGTCTCGTCATGTCAGGACGTTCCCCCCAGGCCCAGGTTTGTCCAGAGGCAGGAGTGGCCATGGGGTTCACTGGGAGCATCTTCACTCGGACATCCGATGTAAAAGTTGAGACCTCTTCACCCCCTTCAGCTTGTTCCAAGCTTCCAGTCACTGTAGCTCCAGGAGCTCCTTCCTGCTGTGGGTCTTCTTCAATTCCTTGTAACATTTTGCAGAGTTAGGTTTTGAGTCTTTGCACTCCTTCAGGAACAGTATCCATGCACAAACAGTACAATACATAAAAGCATTGTTTATTTGGAGTGACATACTTTAGTGCGAAGACCAAAGGAAAGCAAAAGCATTTGAGCTTAAGATCCTCCGAGGCCCCTCCCTCATCAGAAGTCCCTGGGAATCTGGAGGCTGTTATCAGCGCATTCCTTCCCTGTGCCAGGCACTGTTTACCTAACGGTTCTCAGCTACCTCAACTACATGCTGCATACTAAATATCCCCTTAACTAAATATCCAGTTAACATATATGGAGGGCATCCTGACACTAGACCTCATTTTGGCTGTGGGTGGGGCAATGGAGGAGGAGCAGCAGCAACAGCTACCATGGCCACCACTTGTGCAAACTTTGGCTACTTCTCCCTTCCTCCCACTCCTCTCCCCAAAGGCAGGGAGTCCAAAGAATGTGCTCCTGGTGATTGAGGCTTACACCTGCCTCCACTGCTGCCCTACACTATTTTATATACAGGTATCTGTACTGTATTCTGAAATCTGAAAAAATCTGAAATGTGGAACATTTCTGATCACAAGCATTTCAGATAAGGAATACTCAACTTGTACAATTGTTGGCTGCAAATGATCCAAAGTGCCTTTCCTAAGGTGGCTCACTGTTTCAGGGAAAAGTTTCTTCCAGCATTCAAACTATGGTGTCTCATTGCCAAGGAAAAGCAATTTTTCTCCCTTGTAGTGATCAGCTCCCTGCTCCCTGCTCACACTGAACTGGCCTAGAGGGTGGGGTGAATTAAAGTGTCAGAGGCACCAGTTGGACCATGGCCTCATCTATCATGGCAGTACTTCTTTCCTTGTACCTGAATTTTATTCTCTAGCAGTAGTACCTTGCTCTGCTGTGACACTTACTAAAATATTTATTTACTTACTTAGTGTAGCCCTTACAAGCTATATACCCTCTTTCTTTTTAATATTTTTTAAAATGAAGACTACATCTGTGTACCTCCTCTACAGGTCACAGCTATTTCTGCTGCAGCAAGAAACCTACATCTGCAAATATTGTGTGGGGAGGGACCTTAGGGATGGGATATTGGGCCAGTTGTGCTGATATGAGCCAACTGACACTTGGGAAAATATGAAAAACTGATCTGGAAGATGTGAAATAAAAGGAGCAAACATTCTTGGTTTGTTTTATCTATTTCCAATTTTTATATGCTGCCTTCAGAGCAAAAGTCGTCCCAAGGTGACTCACTTAAACAATTAAAAACATAAAATACAATTAAAACCATTTAATTACAATTGAAAAGCCATAAAACAGCAGTCTAAAAATACTGTACAGCCCAGAAGAGAATAAAACAAAGAAAAAACAGCAATAGTTTAAACAATTAAATACCCAGCTTAGATTTTTAATTAAAAACTGATTGAAAGAAAGGTTTTAAAGACCCATTTCAGTGCTATCAGATATGCGGCTGGATTCATGTCTCATAGGATGATGTTTTTAAAAAATGGAGTCAACAGAAGAACATTCCCTCTTGTCTAATAGATCTTGATGTCAAGTGTCAACCATGGCTTCACAGATCAATTCTGAGAACCAGAAAGCTTTGTATGAGTACAAGTGATGCTTCAAATAACCTACCTCCAAGCTGAAAATGAATAGGCAGCCAATGCAACTGGTGTATGTTCCATTTTCCAAAAAAGACATATCTTGAAGTCCCAGCCCAAACCACATCTGGGCAGCAACAATCTCTAGCAGCTGATGTTTCCAAATAATCTTTATAGGCAGCCCCACACACAGAATACATTACAGTAGTCTAGTCTTGATGTTATGAGAGCATGGGCAATTGAGGCGAGGTCAACCTTCTGCATGTAGGGGCAAATTCCCCTACAAGTAAAGGTTACATTCATTCAAGATGTTTAATTTAGAAGAAAAGGTAAGGGGAAACATGACATTAAAGGTGGTTCAGGTGCAAGCAACTTACCTACAAAACATAGGCCATTTCCTCACTACACTGTTATAGTGCTATTATTCCACTTTCAACATCCTATGGAATCTTGAGGTTTGCAGTCTAGGGAGGGGCCTTTAGAATTCTCAGCCAGAGAGCTCTTTGGCTTCAGTAAACTACAAACCACAGCAGTCCACAGGGTGTTGAAAGTGGAATAATAGCACTGTAATAGCATAGTGCAGAAATGGCCAAAGGTCAAATTGGCTACAGTGGGCTTTGAGGAATTCTACTTGCTGTCTCCCCCTGGCCTGTATGGAGTAGGCCCTTCATCACTTGAAAAAGTTCTCCTGACCAACATTGAGCATAGAAACAATGGTGATAGAGAAGGAAGGCTCTTTTACCCCTGTTGTTGTTGCAAAATGAGCCTGCATACTGGCGAGGGTGTTAGGCCCTTACTCCAGCTAAACACCAATACCTAAGCACAACCACCAGTGAAAACTCTGGGGAAGATATATTCCTCAGAGACATAGGAAAGCTATCCAGATGCATCAGCCTCAAGGATCTGGTCATAAAAACCAATGTCCACACCTGAAAGGACTGGTTAGGAGGTGAAATGAAGCACTCTAACCATATCTATGAGCATCCTTAACCATTTCTAAATATTCCTATGAGGTAAGCATAGATTGTGGTATGTTCATTTACTTATTTTGGTTATTTCTGTTGTTGTTGTTGTTACTGTGTGCCTTCAAGCACACCCTATGGCAACCCTAAGGTGAATCATCATGAGGTTTTCTTGGTAAGATTTGTTCAGAAGGACTTTGCCATGGCCTTCCTCTGTGGCTGAAAGAGTGTGACTTGCCCAAGGTCACACACTATGTTTCCGGACTTCGAACCCTAGTCTCCAATCCAACATCAAAACTACTACACCACACTGTCAGGAGAGATAACACAGTGTAACAATATAATTAATAAATATGAAATAAAACTAGTAAAGATCAGCTGCCAAGACTGATTGTAGTGCAAGTAGCTACTAAAAGCAGCAGAACGTTAGCAGAAACAATTTGTAAAATTGCTTTGCCGAAATAGGAGTGTAGAGGAATGATAGTTTTCAGCCTACATGTTCTGTCTGTGCACTGAGAATATGAAAACAAAAGACCCTAAAGGAATCCTGTAAATTCACAGGTATCAATTTAAGCTTTTCATATCCCCTGGTGGCCACAACTAGATCATTATGAAGTTCTGTACTGTACTTTGAGAATATCTGTGATATAAAGTTAGCACTGCCTATGTGTGTGAATTAATATGAGTAGGAAGTGAAGCAGCTACCAACTTGCAAAAATCCCACAGAGATGTTACATCTAACAGCATGGCCTAACAGCTGAGAAGAATCTAGGGACTTCTCTGGCAAAAACTGTATAATTTCAGAGTAGGCAAAGAGGGAGGAGAAAAGGAAGGATTTAGCAGGAGCAGGAGGCTACTGGGAACAGAAATGGAAGCAACTTATTCCTGGTCTTTCTTTCTTCAAGCTGTAGTGGAGGTACAATCAGTAGCCCCAGCACCACCAGCATGTTACTCTACAATTCTTCTCTGGGAGCAATGCCATACTCTCTACTTTTCCCAGTTTTTCCAGCTGCTTTTAAAAAGTCCCAGATTCTCTCTCCTCCTCCCACTTTCCCGCCTAATACTCAACTTATTTCAATTGCTGCAAACTGAGTTCAAAATGCAAAAGTAGTTTGGACTCAACTCAGTAGGAAGAGATGAAAGGAGGGAGCAGAGCCTTTCCCTTCCCAGTGGGTTCGGACAAAAGCAAACCACTGCAGCCTATTCTAGCTTGTGTGTTCTTCCTCATTAATAATTTTTGCCATCTTGATCACACTGATGTTGCTTGTCCACGTTTGTCCCCGTTTTCATCTGTGAAATGTTGGAGGGCATGTGATGCATGCAGCAGGATGTAGCATTTGCTTGGAAAACACAACAGAGGCCATTCCCACCTACCACCATGGCAGCAAAAGCTGCTATCTTTTTTCCAGCACTGCCTCAGTCTATTCCTTAGGAAGTACTGTATGGTACTATGGTTGCACTCAGAGTGCCAGTTTCAGCTTCAGTGCTTCTGGACAGCCCTTTTTAAAGGAAAAAGAGAAGGAGCTGTTATTTCCACTTTTTCTAATGAAATCCTACCCACAGACATTTCTCTGCTTTGTCCTGCTTCTCCTCCAAATCACCATACATGTCTTCCACAAGGGGAGACATTTATTCTTTCGGATCTGGGAAAAGCCCAAATTACCCCACAAGAAAACTTCCAGTATAATGTTCGGGCTTACCACAGTACTTCCATAAGAGAGACAAAACACCTATCAATTAAGCAGTTACTAAGATGTTCTCAAACATTAAAAAGCTGAGTAAGTGGATTTAAAAAGAGTTTTAAGGATAAGACAGTACTAATGAATGAGATTAATAGAAATTTACAAATACAGAACTCAATTAACTTATCAGGCTGACTGTGTTAGCAACAAGAAAGAAACCAAATCATGTAAAGTCCATATAGTGGGAAGATAAAGAAAATACAAAAGGAAGAACTCTTGGAGAACAGGAGAAATCCCAGCAGACTGGAGAAGGGCAAACATCATCCCCATTGTCAAGAAGGGAAAAAAGGAGGACCCAAATAATTATCGCGTGGTCAGCCTGACATCAATACCAGGAAAGATCCTAGAGCACATCATTAAACAGTCAGCTTGTAATTACTTAGAAAACAGTGCTGTAATCACTAAAAGTCAACATGGATATCTCAGAAATAAGTCATGCCAGACTAATCTTGCCTCTTTTTACGATAGGGTTATCTTGATTTCAGTAAGGCCTTTGACAAAGTTCCCCATGACATTCTTGCAAAGAAGCTAGTAAAGTGTGGGCTGGGCAGGGCTACTGTTAGGTGGATTTGTAATTGGTTGACCGACCGAACCCAAAGGATGCTCACCAATGACTGCTTTTCATCCTGAAGAGAAGTGACTAGTGGGGTGCCACAGGGTTCTGTCTTGGGCCCAATGCTATTAAACATCTTCATCAATGACTTGGATGAAGGAGAAATGATCAGATTTGCAGACGACACCAAATTGGGAGGGTTTGCTAATACGGCAGAGGACAGGATCAAATTTCAAAATGACCTGGACAGATTGGAGAGCTGGGCCAAAGCTAACAAAATGAATTTCAACAGAGAGAAATGTAAGGTCTTACACTTAGGCAGAAAAAAATGGAATGTACAAATATAGGATGGGGGTCACGTGGCTGAATAACAGGACGTGTGAAAGGGATCTAGGAGTCTTGGTAGATCACAAGCTGAACATGAGTCAGCAGTGTGATACGGCAACCAAGACAGCCAACGTGATTCTTGGTTACATCAATAGGAATATGGTGTCTAGATCAAGGGAGGTAATGGTACCGCTCTATTCTACATTGGTTAGACCTCATCTGGAATACTGTGTCCAGTTCTGGGCACTTCAATTCAAGAAGGATATCGACAAGCTGGAACATGTCCAGAGGAGGGCGACCAAAATGGTGAAGGGTCTGGAAGCCATGCCCTATGAGGAACAGCTTAGGGAGCTGGGTATGTTTAGTCTGCAGAAGAGAAGGTTGAGAAGGGACATGATAGCCATGTTTAAATATTTGAAGGGATGTCATGTCGAGGAGGGAGTGGGCTTGTTTACTACTTCTCCAGAGACTAGGGCCCCTTTCGCACAGCATTTTCCATGTGAAAGAGGGCCTGGAGCGTTGCGCGATTGTGAGGAGCGATCTGCATGATGCACTCACAATCGTGGGATGCTTCAGGGACCGGCAGGTGTCAATCGCGCACCTTTTCATTTTTGGCTACAAGCCGAAAATCATGCACAATTGCGCATTGCTCTCAGGCCCCACGCGCACTTACCTGGCGTGTGGAGCCTCTGGAGCTGCACCGGTCATGCTTCCTGCCCCAGCACAGCCTGGGAAACTCCCAGGCTGAGCTGCAGAAGGAAGAGGTGTGAGCAGGCAGCTCATGCGGAGCCGAAGGACCCCGGACACGAGAGCCTCTCACCAGAGGCTGCTCGCGCAATCCCCTCACCCCAGCACTGGAAGAAGGTAAGGTGCGGAAATGGCCTAGGACAAGGAGCAATGGATTCAAGCTTCAGGAGAGGAGATTCCACCTGAATCTCAGGAAGACCTTCCAGACAGTCAGAGCTGCTCGGCAGTGGAATATGCTGCCTGAGAGTGTGGTGGAGTCTCCTTCTTTGGAGGTGTTTAAGCAGAGGCTGGTTGGCCATCTGTTGGGAATGCTTTGCTGTGTGTTTCTGCATAGCAGGGGGTTGGAATGGATGGCCCTTGTGGTCTCTTCCAACTGTGTGATTCTATGTCAAGAAGAAACTGAGAAAAACTGAATTCTACCAACTTCCCAAGGCTCCAAGACAATTGCCCTGTTGGTTTATTACTATGAAACATTTAGGGTTCTGAGGCCATTAACGGAAAAAACTGGACACAGAGAGGTACCCAAATTATCTTATAAGCATCTGACTATCTCATCTAGAGATTTGTACTAGTTCCTCTAGAGCTCTTTGGTAGAAAAGCAAACAGAAATATAAAAGAACCCATTAGATCAGAAACAAGAATTATGACTTCTGCCCAGTGTAATATTGATTGTTGACAGCGACTGTGAAAAGAGGAAAAATTCCTTCAGTGAAAAACAGCCCTCCAAACATTTGTAAGACAACGTGGAACAAACAGAGCCAGTGTGAGGGATCAGGAAAACCGATCTTCTCCTGGAGCTCACATCAGAGTCCTCTAGCCTTGTTGCCCACATGGCTAATAATCCACATTTTTGCGTCGTGAGTAGGGATGGAATGCAAATTCATCAGTTTCCCAACTGGGCTTGAATTTGAAGTTCCTGATCCTGAAAAAACTTAAGCAGGAAGAAAAATGACGCATCAAAAGTTGTTTGTTTGTTTGTTTGTTTGTTTTGTTTTATTTTGTTTTGTTTTTCCAGGCACAACATAACTGCAGAGTTTCTGAGAAGTCCACAAGAGTTTGAGAAACTGCACAGCTTTGCAGTCAAGACCTCCACTCATAGTGCTCTATCACACTACACTATTATAGCGCTATTATTCCATTTTAACTGCCATGACACCATCCCATGGAATTCAGGGATTTGCAGTTTAAGGAGGGGCATTTAGAATTCTCAGCCAGAGAACTGTTTCACCTCAGTAAACTACAAACCCCAGAATTCCACAGGATGTTGACTGTAGAATAATAGCACTCGAACAATGTAGTCCAATTGGGCCCATAGTCTTTTTTTACTACAGACAGAAAATTGCACAGCTTTCTGAGAGGGGAAAAAACACCCTCCCCCACTTACATTGTTTGTCACTATATTCTTGAAAAAGGTGCAGAAAGTACAAAATTAAGTTGCACACTATACCTTTATACAAACAATGTGGTGAAGCATTCCACATTGTGGCTGCAGCCTTTGTCAATTTGAAAGTTTTGCAACCCGAATGTTACGCAGCTGGAAAAGAAATTCAGACTGACTGAAGCTGCAGCCATACATGGCTTTGCTGTGCGAAATTTATTATGTAAAAAAAACGATCTTGCACAATAAAAAAGCCACTCATGGCTGCTTAAGAGTAGTCCTTTCTATATAGAAATATGCACAGTTTTCAGGGTAGGCGGCACAGTTCTCAGGAGGAGCTGCCTAGCTTTCAGAAAACTGTACTGTTTTCTGGGGACACTGCATAGCTTTCATAGAAAAGCTGCTCAGTTTTCTGTCATTGCAGGGCAGCAGGGAGGGACAGGACTTCTTGGGTGTCTTGAAGCTACAAGACAAAAAACTTCTTCGTTTTTCTCAGTATCTGTTGAGACTTGGGAAATATAGATTTACCCTCCCTAGTCATGATTTATTTAGTGCACTTCAGGGATACTTCTGCAAGAAAAGCTGATGTGTACACTGGTTGACTTTTTGATAACTTTTAGTTCAGGGACCTTGCGTGTTTATTACTTACTAATAGAGTCAATTTATCTATCTCCTCCAACTTCTCAAACTGCTTTTTAAATCTGAAATCAATTAGACACAGATCAATTCACACACACTCTCTCTTGCTTCTGGTGCAGTGCAAAACACATCCGTTGTAAATCATGCATCAGGATTATTTCATTTAATCCCTTGCTCCCAGCAGTGCCTGCTGTTGGTTTTTTTTTAACCTTGAATTTACTTTAGGAGATGTTTAATATATGTCTTCATCATATGTAGCTGTGTCAATTCCCTGTTGGTTCATTGGAAATGTCAGATGTGATTGCCCTCCAGTTCTATGTGGAAGAATTTTGTTAAATAGGTCCAAAGAGTAACATGAATGGCCTAGGTGGACCTGTATTATCCCTTGTCTCTGAACCTGAAATGGAGTCCACGACCATTGCCTCCACTGGCTCTCATGGATGGAATTCATCTACATGAGACTCAATCTAAACATGTAAACGAAGCCTGGATAGGAATGGCACTGCGTGGCCACTCCATGCCTTCCAACATTTCACAGATAAAAACTGGGGCACATGTGGCCAAGCAACATTGGAGTGTGGTCAAGATGACAAAAGTTATTAATGAGGAAGAACACATTAGCTAGGAGAGACTGCAGCAGTTTGCTTTTGCCTGTGTCTATAGGAAAGGGCAAGATTCTGGACTCCCCCTCCCTCTGCTTTTGCACTTTGAACTCAGTTTGCAGCAATTGAAATACAGTAATCCCTCCACATTCACTAGGATTAGAGGCAGAGGACTCCTGTGAAAGTGGAAAAACCGTGAATAACTCTAGGCCCTCCCAAACCATATTTCACACACAAAAAAAGTATGATCACCATATTCAACCCACCGTGGATTCCTTTGAGGCATCAGGGTTCCTTCCTAAGGCAGAAGTGGGTGGCTGGTGGGGCTCACTGCCACCTCCACTGCTGCCCCACACCATTGTTTAAAAGGGACTTACAGACCTCGTTCACAGTTTCTCAGTCTCACAAGACTTGCAGCCCCTATTAAAAATGGCATAGTGAGGCAGCAGAGGTGACAGCAAGTAGTCTGTTTATAATCAAATCTTCAAAAGTGAAACCTGCAAATGTGGATGGCTGACTATAAGCAAAAGACAAAAGAGAAAAGTGGGAGGAGGAGAGAGAAACTGGGACATTGTCAAAGCAGCTGACAGATGTTTAATAAAGACTGGCCAAACAGTTGGAGAGTATGCTACTCCCAAATGAGCAGCATAATAGCCTAAAGAGGAATGGAGCCAATCAGTAATGGAATTAATTATATTTACAAAGTAACATTGCAAGCTTTTTATAGAAACAGGGTGAGGTGGAGGGCTGGCCCTAACATTAGTGACGAGGTTGTCTAAATTGGCAGGTGTGGGGAGATATGTGAAACAATGGA
Source organism: Cyclura pinguis (assembly GCA_030412105.1). Classification (NCBI taxonomy): domain Eukaryota; kingdom Metazoa; phylum Chordata; class Lepidosauria; order Squamata; family Iguanidae; genus Cyclura; species Cyclura pinguis. The sequence continues at coordinate 225,192,153 of CM059599.1, read as the reverse complement.
AAGATATTGGAAGGGCAGAGCACTCAATGCCATGCAGTCTACCCTGTGCTGCATAAACTATCTGCTTCCCTCAGTTACACTACTAGATATTGGCCATTTGCACACTATACTCTTATAGTGCTGTTATTCCACTTTCAACATCCTATGGAATCCTGGAGTTTGCAGTTTAGGGAGGGGCCTTTTAGGACCCCAGAATTCCATAGGATGTTAAAAGTGGAATAATAGCACTGTTAGTGTAGAAATGGCCATTGTTCTTGATGAAGTAAGGTTCAGCTGTCCCTACAAACACCTTTTCCTTTAGCAGTGAAATGAGGTGGGGCAGAAAAAGTGACTGGCACAATGGCTCATGTAGTGACCTGCTCCTGAACTACCTTTTCCTGCTACATGAGCAAAGGAGAACCAATTTTCTTCTATTTTATCCACACAAAAATAGCAAAGGAACCATGGCTTGCACAGAGGAAATGTACCATACTTCTCCCCCAGGAACTGAAATTAGGAAAGTGTTTGCATTGGCAGGGAGGTGAAGGGTGAGAGTCAGACTGTATGACCTCTAGTAAAAATATTAAATTCAGTTAAATGCTAAGGTGACAAAATGGGGTGGACCACTTTAGACAAGTGGGTAGGCTGCCCCTAATTTAATGTTTCACCATGTTGAAAATTCCCCTACAGCAGGGTTTTCCAAAAGGTGTGCCGCGACACGTTGGTGTGTCACTTGAAGCGTGTAGGTGTGTCGCCTACAATCTTGGAAATGTATGTTATTATTTATAAATCATATATTTTAAAAAATATATGAAAGGTTTTCATGAGATATGTTGTGTCCCCATACATTTTGTTATTACAATTTATGTTTGTGTCTGTATCTCTTACAAGGGGTTAATTTGACCTCCAGTTTGCTAGTAAAACTGAATTACTGTGTCGCAAAATGATGCATGTCTAAAAAGTGTGTCACCAACATGAAAGGTTTGGAAAGCTCTGCCCTACAGAAAGAAAATCAACACATCAGGGACAGAAGTTTAAGACCAACCTTCTGCTTTCCTTTTTCATTTTTATTGGTTTTGCTTTTGTATTTTGTTTTTACACAAGGAACATTCCCCACATTAAGTTATTCAGTCCATTCTATTACTTCCAACTTTTTGGTTGCTCATTTTGTTGCACATGTAGGTTCAGGGTCAAATACCAGTCAGATAGAAAAACACCTCCACAACCTCTGACCATCCTGATTTGGCAGGGATAATCCTGATGAATCCTCTGTCATGCCACACTTTTCAGCTACTTTTAAAATGTCTCTCTCTCCTCCTCCTCCTCTCAGTTTCCCATTTCTTTCTCAGTTTACTTCAATTGTTGTAACTTGAATTCAAAGTGCAAAAATAGTTTACACTCAGCTAATTCAGTGGGAAGGTGGAAGAGGAAAGGAGAGGAGGGAGTATCTTACTCTTCGCCATAGATTTGGACAAAAACACACTCCTGCAGCCTCCCCTAACTTGTGTGTTCTTCCACATTAATAACTTTTGCCATCTTGACCCCATTCTGATTTGCTTGGTCACCCCTGTCCTGGTTTTCATCTCTGAAGTTTTTTTTGGGGGGTGGCAGGATATGTAGTCCTGGTATTTAAAAGATATAGGTTACAAACATCACCTATCCAAATGAAACTGATTTTGTTACTGCGTGCACTGTTTAATAATCAGGTCCTAAAACCTGGACCTTGGGCACATCAGACACTCTCAGCCACAGAAAACCCCATGATAGGTTCGCCGTAGGTTTGCTACAAGGTGGAAACAACTTGAAGGCACACAACAATAACAAACAACAAAACCTGTTTGTTGAGGGGTTGGTATTGTTCTTGTTCTCTGTGTCAATTATTTAGCACCTGAGCTTTGTACGTTGACAATAAATACATCTGGGAATGGAATGCCTTATCAGCCAGTGCTTTGTAATTTTAATGTTTTCTTCAGTTTCAATAAACTGAATGTTGGTTGCTCCACAACAGCAAAACCAGGTAATAAACACTGGCAGCCTCAGACTTCAGCTTTTCTTTTTCTAAACCCCACCCACCCTTTGCCCCATCTGTCTTTCTCTTCCTCCCATCTGTTTCTTTAACGCAGTCTGCTGGAATCTGGCTTCATGAAATAGAGTCGGAACTCCTAATGGAAGTCACCTACATACCACGTGGCATGAGAACAAACACTGCCCTAACTTTCTGGGGCTGTCAGTCAGGCTTGATTGTGTCACCGGCATGCGTGAGCAACCCTTTAAAGCAACGACGGCAGAATAGCTTTTCTTAAGAACAAATATTCTATCATTTCAGATGAGGCACTTCTGAAAAAAAGAAAAAGAAAAGTGGAGAGAGAAGAAGGATTATCAAGGTTGTTTTTTTAATCTTTTCTTGATTGGGAATCTTTGAACAGACTCGGCTCAATGCTGTTGTTTGTATGGTAAGTACTGTAGAACTGTATTTAAAAAAAAATCAGGGAGAATGTCTTAAATTCTGTACAGCCATGTTGATGCGGGAATCCTGTCTATACTTATCTGGGAATAAGTCTCCTTAAACTCAGTGAAATATACTTCCAAGCAAATATGCATAGGATTGCACTATATGGCTAAAGTGCTTGCACGCTTACCTGTCTCCCAGTGAACTCAGTGGGATTTACTTTTGAAAAGTGTGCATAGGGTCACTGTCAACCACTTGTGTGAATGCATTCCAGAAAAGGTTCTCTTTTAACTTAGTTGTAAATAATTCATTTCTCTCCTGGATTATGCCTGATAGCTTTTCTGTTTTACAATTATTCATAATTTTGTGGAGGGTTTTTTTTTTTTAATGTGCACTGCTATGATCTTTGGGTGTGTATTATTGTATGTACTTTAGTTACATGTGGCTCACAAAAATTAATGCCTGTATCTCTCCACTTGATTTTATCTCAGTGAATGTGTAAAAGTAAGGCCGTTTCCACCTTACACTGTTATAGTGCTATTATTCCACTTTCAACATCCCGTGGAATTCTGGGGTTTGTAGTTTACTGAGACTAAAAAGCTCTCTGGCTGAGGATTCTAAAGCCCCCTCCCTAAACTGCAAACCCCAGGATTCTGTAGGAGGTTGAAAGTGGAATAATAGCGCTATAACAGTGTAGGCGGGAATGGCCTAAAAGTTAGGTGGAGAGGGGGGATCAATTTGTAAAACCTGAGAAAATGATCCAGTGACTCACTGGGTACAGTCCAGCCAAAGTGAAGCCATTTTGAGGGATTTTGCCAGGAGAGATGAAAGTGTTTGTTTTGTTCCCTTGTCAAATCTATGGGACTTAAAGCATTTCATGTTGGCTTGATCACAGCAGTGAACTGTTAGCTGTTTGCATATTTCTAGTGTTGTATATTTTTGCAGTGTAAATCCAATGGCTTTAAATTAAGATGTACTGATTTTTAATTGGTACTATATTCTCCATCAGAAGCCCCTTATTAATTAAGAAACCTAATTTAATCAGGAAAATCCGAGAGTGTGGCGTTTCATTTACACAGTTATTTAAAGCACATGCAAATTCTTTTAAAATGCAAGTTTTATTTAGAATGTCCTTGAAATTGGATGTGTGTCTCTTTTAAGTAATAGTGAATCAGTTTCTCTCTCATGTTTCTTGAGCTTAAGAACCCCATGTTCCCACCACAAGGATGCAATTATGCTTCCTGTCTACAATTAGGTGTTTTATAGCACAGTAGAGCAAACAAGACCATATTTTAAATTATTCATCATTATTAGTGAACTATTCTCTGGAATGCAGCGGCATTAATTAATTTAGCACACAGCTGGGGTTATCCTCACAGACATCCAATTTTCAAATGGCTATCTCTGCCGCAGAAAATTAGACACAAAATCAAACACTTTAGTAGTGTATTCTCTGCTGTGATTCTTGGCAATTGAAATTAATGAATCGCTCTCCCATTTTTGACACATGGAGAAGCTTTTATGTATAAGAGGAGTAACAAATATACAATTTAGATTTAACTTGGAAATCAAGTTAAGGACTTTCCCAAGATGAAAATGGGACCAAAAGAAAACAACAACACACACACACACACACACACACACACAGAGTAATGGCATTAAATGTAGTAAAAGTTCCAGCAGGAGATCAATGAGAGTGATGTAGACTATTTTTAAAAGGTAAAGATAGTGATTTTGAAAATCTTTATGTGTACATTTCTATATGAACGAGCTTTTATCCATTTTATAACAAAAGCCCAAAGCACTTAAAAATGAAAGTAAATGTTGAGTAGACTGTATTAGCCATACCCCCACATCCAAAAATGTAACATGATAATTTAGTTCCATTGAAGCCAATGGGAGTTTTAAACATTGATTTCTAAGAGAGGTGAATACTGTTGCTATCATGAATCTTTCATACATGTAGAGAGGGAGAAAGAAAATAGCCAAGTGTTGCCGGAGGAAGCTGGAAAATTGTGCTGCATAATGCTGCAGCAAATTTTTCTTTTAGGCTCTCTAAAAGGTATCGATGGTAGGTTGGAAAATAATCCACTCTAATACAGTACTCTGACAGTTACCTTGTGGAGCCATTCCAAAAAGCCTCTGTGCTCTGCACCTTTACGTTATTAGCCTTGAGCTATTTTGGACCTTGGCTCCTATGATTCCCTCATGATTGGCCATTGGCTGAAGACACGTTGGCTGGAGATGAGAGAGTACTGGAGGGGAGAAGTAGTATATGTAACACATAAACTGATCCTGGAGTTGTCACATTAGCAGCCTCTCGTTCCTTAAGATTTCAGGGTCAAAAATCTGAAAACAAGGGCTGGATCCTTTTGAGGAGGGCTTGGGATGTTGTGTGGGTCAGTCTTTGTGGTGAGTGGTGGAACAGGCAAGAGTTGGGAGGCAGGCCAGAACTGCTTCTGGGTCAGCAGATAGGACAATGGAGTAAATTTTGGTGAAACCTCTGCTCACCAGGTAATATGGTAACCTGGAGCCAGGGGAGAAAAGATGAAAGAATTTTCCAATGGCCAAGCAGGTTTGCCCCTGCATTGCTTCTACACCCTGCTGGGGCTCACATCCCACGTAGCTTACCAGCAGCATACTTTACACATGGGAAATAGTTCCCGGCCTTCTACTGCTGTCAAGGTTTGTGGAAAGCTCCCTGACAGGTCTTGAAAGAGTCTTCTCCAGACCCTGTGAAACTATTGCTGGAGATTGTAGGACAAGAAGTTTCCTCAGTTGTAGTACTGACACTCCACTCTGCACCTTCCTTTACATGATACGATGGGTTCAAGTGTCTGCATCCAGCCACTCTGTTCCCACTTCTTCCTCTCAGTCCTGGCATTTTGGTGCACTGAAACTGCATAAGCCAGGGAGAGCCTAGAGAGCTTTGGTGCCAGCTGAGAATGAGGGGAGATGATATCTAGACTTTAAAGCCACCTCTCATTCAAAAATCAAATATTCTTCTCCACTGGTGAGATTTTTCTGTTTGTCTAGCAAAGCACAGCAAGTCCCTGAGACTTCAGCCAGGACACTAAGATTTGGCAACCCTAGCCTTCATATCATCTGTCAAAGCAAATCGCGGGACAATACTTTTCCAGCAACATATTCTGAACTAAATATATTCCAAATCTACCAAGACTGAAGTAAAACAGTGGCCCCTCCACATTCACAAAGGTTCAAGGCATAGAACCCTTGCAAAAGTGGGAAAACTGCAAATAACTCCTCCCCATGATCCCCCTCCCATTCCTTTTCTTCTGGCCCTGGTGCCCCAGGTGGGGTGGGGGAGAAAAAGACAAGGTAAAGAGCTTGCTGGTACTTTCATCTCAGATAGAGGAGAGCAAAGCACTGAGTTCTGGTGTTCTAGCTACTTCTAGTCATCATCTTGAGAAAGGAGATTCCTCCTCTAGGGGAGAGGCAGGAGCAAAAAGAGCATCTGACCGATCAGCGGCCATTATACAGCAGAATGTGCAGACATGTGGCAGAGAGGACATGCCTCCAGCAGTGGGAGAGGCTTTGCTTGCCCAAAAGGAAAAAAAAAACATTTTAAACACAAGCCTCACAAGCGTGGGATGCAGAATGCAAGGGGATGAGAGAAGGAAAATTGCGGCGGAGGCAAGCACGTGCCTCATGAATAATCAAATTCACAAAGGTCAAACCCATGAATGTGGAGGGAGGACTGTAATTTAAATGATATTTTGTACTGGTGTGATCAATTCACTACAAAGTGATGTTACCATTTCAGTTTCAAGTAGGGGAAATACTTTGTGTGAATGTGCCCTCATGTGTTGAACTCTGGTATTTACCACACCAAGGCAAATTACTGAAAAAAAGGTCTCTCCTTGACATGAAAAACATAAGGTTTTACTGTGTGACAAAGGCACACAGCATGCATTCCACAAAACTGACACAGTTGGTTCATATTGTAGATCTTGAGTTTCAAGTGGCAAATGTTTTGTTTACATGATGAGAATTTGGTTTTCCATACCCAAGGCTATGCTTTTAAAAAGTGTACATTTTAAGCGTTTCTTGGGCTAAATGATCTCTCCTCCTGAGAGATCCTGAACACGGAAACATGACTCTTTGAGATATAAAGGTGCTAGACATCCCTGGCTGCTCCCCGTACTTAATTTAATAATGAAGTTGAGAGCTTTCTGTTTGTTCTTGCTATCATCTTTTTAAAAATAGCGTTGCTTTGCTCACAGTTGTGTGGGGCTTCTTCCACAGTTTCCCAGCAGTTGTATTCCCTGAAATGCTCTAGAAGCAATGCCACATCACAATGCATAACGTTGCTCCCAGGGCATTCTGGGAGGTGTCCCTCATGGGAAGTTGCATGAAGTTTGCCTCCTGCTTGACAGTGGCATCACATTCTGGAATGCCTTGGATGCTGTGCAACATCATGCCAATCCCAAGGGACTCCAGGAAAGTGACCCCCCCCCCCAGAAGTTGCAGGGAGGAAAAACTTGTGTGGGGTTGGAGATGTTCTTAAAGTATTTAGAAAAAGTGGGGAAATGGAAAGCCCTCTGACATCTTGTATGGTTATGTAAGTAAAAAGCAATCCACTCACTTGTTAATATTTTGGCCAGGTTTCTCCGCCTCGAAGAGATCAGTAGAAAATTGGGATTTCAGAAGCCAGTTTTCTACGGATCTCTTTGAGGTGGAGAGGAATTTCAGATAGCTGGCATAGTGCAGTGGTCTGCGCATTGGACTATGACTCTGGAGACCTGAGTTCAGAACCCCGGTCAGCCATGGAAACCCACTGGGTGACCCTGGGCAAGTCACACTCTCTCAGCCTCAGAAAGGCAAAGGCAAGTCCCCTCTAAAAAATCTTACCAAATCGTACCATATGTCAGAAGAGACTTGAAGGCACCCAACAACAGCGGGAATTACAACCTAGCCTTAGCTCCTAGGCAAAACAACTGAAAAGAAGAAAAAAATGTTGAAAATGTCTGGCTCTTCCATACAATGAAATATACATTCAAACAAAATATTAACCCTGCAGGATGGAACAAAGAAAAAATCCCCATTCAGTACTTAAGCAAAAAGACTGAAATGGGATGGGGGCTGCCCTTTAAGGATTCTTGTGCCTCTTACGCTGATGTTAATATATTGTGTAGTACTTGCATGGTTTACACTTCAATATTTTCTTGCAATATAATTGGAATGAAATAGATTTTATTTTTGTGTTATCATCGGAAGTTGCTGCATGGGCACATTGGAGAAGAAAGGTGGAGAACAAATAATTAATATACAAATAATAATCAGGCCTTTGTGATCTTCAAGTTTATTAAGTTTCCATTATTTGTCACTTCTTCTGCCCACTTCATTTATACCATTACATATGTAAGTTAAACTTCCTTTCTACCAGAAAGGAAATGAGCTGGGATTCTTCATGTGTCTTGTGGTTTTCACAGGAATCATTATTTCCATCTTGCCAGGTAGATGAGTGAAAACAAAGGGCTGCTAGTAGAGACACTTGTGCCTCCTACCCTTTCTTTGGCACAGATGTCCAGAACCAAAAGACAATCACTCTCCTGACAGTGCGTTCACATTGCCAGGTTGTTTCATGCTGAGCAAATGATGAAGGGAAAATAGAGAAGCAACGCTGGCAAAAAAGCAAATGCACCTCCCAGCACCAAGGAAGGGAGGGGATTCTGTAGAGAAAAAATAAGGGAGAGGGAGGAGGAAGAGCAGCCCATTGAGGCAACTATCAGGGAATACAGTTTGAAAATAAAAAGTGTATGATAAAAATACACTGCTGAAGAAAAATGAGTAAAGTGTTGGAATGGAATGCTGGGAGTACATGGATACAAATCTACTGAAAGCACTGCATGAGTGACTCAAGAGACTTCCAAAGAACTGATGGATACTGACTGTGTTCGAAGGTAGCCCACAAACTCTTCCACCAAAAGAAACTTCTTCTCTCCTGATGTGGTTCTCTCAGAAGACATACTGGGAAAGTTCTTTATTTTGCTCTTTGATTCCCTTCATAATGCATGGTATATTCATTCATTCTGATCTGAGGCTGCAGAGGGAATTTATCCTCATGTTGTCTTTGCAATCAGTTGGCTTTGCATTTTGACTTTCATACAAAATCAGACGCCTTCTTTGAAATGCACTAGTACAGACAAGCAAAACAAATATCGAGTTGATGGCTTAACAATCTAGCAAATTTAGAACAGAACAAAACACTCCTGGTTTAAAAATAAAGCAAGGATCGTGACAGGCGGATGTATCTTAGGGTTGTACTGTGATGGCTTTGCCGTAGTTGAAGATCTCTAATCCTTCTTCTGCACATTTTCCTTAATCAGAATCTTTTGCCTCATATGGAAGTGTGTAGAAACCAGACTTTGTTTTACATAATTCTGTAGCTACTGATAGAATTCTTCTTCTTTAATACTCTGGTGTGTACTGTGGCATTTTCACACTACACAGCTGTGGCAGTTTGATTCCACTTTAACTGCCATCACAACGTCCTATAGAATCCTGGGATTTGTAGCTTGGTGAGGCACTAGAGGAGCAATCTGGCTGTGAATTCTAAAGACTAAACTGCAAATCCCACATGAGTCCAAGAAGACCAGGCAAGTGGTTATAGTAACACATAAAAACTGCATTTCTTCCATGGCTGGTTTTCTTTACTGAATGGATCTTTAGCCAAAGGACTGAGTACTTTAAACCAGTCTTCCTGATAAATACATACTCAGGTATTCTCATTAATATTGTAGCCTGATTTATTAGCAGCCTTCGAGAGAGGTTTGTTTACCGCATTCATAATTGTTTAAATAAAAATAAAAAGCAATCTAAAAAGCATCTAGTCTTGATTTTTTTTCCCCAGTCATCTTTGTTGACCCTTGTGCAGATTTAAAACAAGAGCTGTAATTGAAAATTCCATTGTGGGCAGTAGCTTGGAAAATGCTGTTATATTGGGTGGGAAATCAAATATGTTGTTGTAAATGTTACTTACAGGATACAGTGTCTACATGCATCATACAGTTGGCTCAGATGCTGAAATGAACACTTCATATGTCTTTTGTTGATTTTAATGAGAGATCACTTAGCCCTAATCCTGTTCTAATTGAGGACAACCAGTGGCATCCAATAAAGCTGTATATGTTACATCTGTATCATAATTTAAATAGAAAAAGATATCTGTAGGATGCATCCAGTCAATCCACTGAATGATGGCATTCTACTGCAGAGAAGTCCATCAAAATGGGCAATAGCCTTTCTGTGAAGGATATGTGTAGATGACTCCGGCTCCTCGCATCTCTCCTTTGTTGCATTCTTCTACTATACAAATGGAATAAAGTCTAGGCTAGCACTCATCAGGCCTAAATCTTGGAACCAGCTTTTGAGTGTCTCCTCTCACATGGGGGACATTTGCTTGAGGCTGGGTCTAATAGGACCAGTGATTGGAAAGCTTAAGGCATTTATTTGGGTTTAGTGGCACTGACAACCAGGTTGACTTTTTCTCTTCCCAATAAGGTGTGAACAAGGCCTGAAAAATTATTTGACAGTCCCCACTGAATTTAAGCAAGAACCAAACCACCACACCCAGAATAATGGGGACTCAAGCTGCTGTTTCCAAATATAGGCAGCACTATGTCCTACCGGAAGTAGTTAGTATGCTGCTGTTCTAGACTATTCTTTGTAATAACACTGTAGTTCTATCCTTTTTGGTCTGGCTCCCCCTCTAAAGCAAAAACAGTGCAAACTGCTGTAAAAGAGTGACAGTCTCAAGAAGCGGAGGGAGCAAGTATATGTAAAATGTTTTATTCCAACAAATAAGCTAATGTATTTGGCTGAGGGATATCTGTATGCTCTTTATAGACTATCAAAGGGTGGTATATATAGGTTAAACATTATAGGCAAAAAAAAAGAAGAAGAAGAAGACTGAACAGGTAAATAAATAGATATTACCAAAATTATGAGATTGTGAGTACTAATGGAAACACTATTCAAAAATATTTGGAAAATAGTTGAAAAATATATTTCTCCAGTGCAAAGAAACCTGATGAGAAGAAACCTGGACTAGTGAGAATCCTAGTTCTTGACTTATTTAGTGCAAAATTTGCATGGGTGTTTGTTTGTTTGTTTGTTTTGTTTGTTTGTTTTTGAAGGGGGTTCACAGAAAACAGTATTTCTGTGCAAAAAAACCCACATGTGGACACTTTGCACAGATAAGTCCCCAAATACTTTTTCCCCCTGTGGAGAAAACAGCATTGCTGTTTTCTGCGCGCGCGCGCACACACACACACACACACACACACACACTAAAACCTCTGATGTATAAATTTTGCATAGGGAAATCCCAAACTATTAGTACTCTTCCAACACTGCCCTCTTCATTTCTTGCAGCAGGAAGAAAATTGCTAAAATTATTTGTTGCTTCCTTCAAGAAAAAAAAATAGTGAAGAATTACATCCTTAGTCCTCAAATTTCTCATTTACATCAAGGTCTCCTCTGAAACAACGTGACTGCCACCACCAACATGCCCAATTCGGGATAAGGATTCCAACAATATATGATCCAGTAGTTATATTCACCAGCTGCTGCCAGGATAAAGCATGACCTCATAAAAACCAAAGATATATTTTTTTTAAGGATTAAGGATTTAAAAAAGAAAAACAAAAAAACTTGGTTTATCCTAGCTTTGCTATTTTCTCTATGAGCCAAGTAGCGGAAGGGATGATTGTGTGCAGAAAAATCATGCCACTTGCGGAATTGAACTAGCTGTAAAAATCAGAAAAATCTGTCAATCCTGGTTTAATCAGTGGAGTAGTTTTATTTAGAAACATCTTTTCCATCACACCAGCTAAGGCCTTGGAATAATCAGATGGCCAAAGTACAGCTGGCCCAAAGCACATACTTTCTGTACTCTTGCATTTCCGAGAGTTTCATGGGAAGAAACCACGGAGAAGTAACTATTCCATCACTTGTTGGTTACCTCAGTGAGCAATCCTGTCTGAGGGCAAGCACCAGAATCTGTAGGAGAGGAATTACCATTATTGTTATTATTTATTTCTCTCATACTGAAATCAGTGGGGTGAGGGATTAATTATGCCAGCACCAGAGCTGATATTACTACTGGCCCTTGTTTTGGGGATGTCAAGAGTGAAGGCCTATGTCCTAAAGAAACATGATGTTCCACAACCACTTTTATTGGGAACAAGAGGGGAGAGTGAACAAACGCTTGTATCCAAAGGGACCAATGCAGGCAGGATTCTAGGAGGTTTGCTTTGAACATAGTTTTATTGGGAGTTCTCTAGAAATATCTTAGTTTGAGCAACAGTTCTAGGACATCGGATTCCCTACATCAGTTACGCTCACCAACACCACACCTTCCAACTGTCTTGGCAGGGAAAATCCTGATTAATTTGAGAAGCCAAAGAACGGATGTTGACAATGATGTGTTGGGTTTTTCCCTTCCTCAAGCACTTGCAATATTTGTCTGGTCTCCTTAGGGTTCCCATTAAAGTTTGGAAAGGTGATCAGTGAACGAGAATGATCTGTTTGGAAAACAAAATACCAAAATACCAAAGAATGTTCTCATACTTCCCAGTTTGGTAGTGACAGTCCTAGTTAACCCTCTGCCGTCCCATGTTTTTTCCTGCTTTTAAAATGTCCCAGTTTCTCTCTCTTACTTTGTCCTCTGCTTACTTTAGTTACTAAAAATGGAGGACAAAGTGCAAAACTAGTCTGCACGCAATTAACTCGGCTGAGTGGAAAGAAAACGTGGAAACTTGTCCTTCCCAGCGGATTCAGACAAAAGGAAATTGTGGCAGCCTCTCCTTAATTGTGCTTTCTTACCAGTGATAACTTCTGCCATCTTTACCACACCCTAATGTTGCTTGGCCACACACGTCCCAGTTTTCATCTGTGAAATGCTGGAGGGTATACAATGTGCTTAGTTTGACTGGCCAGACTAAAGTACTAGCAGATGAGGAAATCTTTGGCCATTTCCACACTAGAGTGGAGGAGCATTTCACTGCACATCATGAGTGGTGTTTTTTACTCTGACTTACTCTGATTCCTATCTGCACGTCCTCCGGTTTCTATACTGAAATAAAGCAGAGAAAATTGTTTGTAGTTTCCGCATTGTCAATTCTTGTGGAACTCCTATTCCCCTCCCCTGCTCCACCCCACAGCTGCTGATGGGTCAATTAGAAAAAAAAGTTGTAGAAACCGTTTCTACATTTTAGCACAGGTGTGTGAATCGATGTAACACTTCTGCGTGTAGGGAAAAATGCAGCAGAAATGGTTTGGGTTGTTTACATCGGAGTTTTTCCGTGTTTACAATGCATTGGTTTAATGGCGATGTTAACTGCGCTAAGACCTCAACTCGTGTGGCACCACAGAGGACGGAATGACGTCAAACCAGTTTAATGCTAATACACCAGAGGACAGGATCAAAATTCAAAATGACCTGGACAGATTGGAGAGCTGGGCCAAGGCTAACAAAATGAAATTCAACAGAGAGAAGTCTAAGGTCCTACACTTAGGTAGAAAAAATGAAATGCTGAAATATAGGATGGGGGACACGTGGCTGGATGGCAGTACGTGTGAAAGGGATCTAGGAGTCTTAATAGACCACAAGCTGAACATGAGTCAGCAATGTGATGCGGCAGCCAAGAAAGCCAATGCAATTCTCGGTTGCATCAATAGGAGTATGGTGTCTAGATCGAGGGAGGTACTGGTACCACTCTACTCTGCTTTCGTTAGACCTCATCTTGAATACTGTGTCCAGTTCTGGGCACCCCAATTCAAGAAGGACATGGTCAAGCTGGAGCAGGTCCAGAGGAGGGCGACCAAAATGGTGAAGGACCTGGAAGCCAAGCCCTATGAGGATAGACTTAGAGAGCTGGGTATGTTTAGTCTGCAGAAGAGAAGGTTAAGAGGGGACATGATAGCTCTGTTTAAATATTTGAAGGGATGCCATGTAGAGGAGGGAGAGGGCTTGTTTTCTGCCGCTCCAGAGACCAGGACAAGGAGCAATGGATTCAAGCTGCAGGAAAGGAGATTCCACCTGAACCTCAGGAAGAACTTCCTGACGGTCAGGGCTGTCCGGCAGTGGAATACGCTGCCTCGGAGTGTGGTGGAGTCTCCTTCTTTGGAGGTTTTTAAGCAGAGGCTGGATGGCCATCTGTCAGGAGTGCTTTGAGAGTGTTCCTGCATGGCAGAGGGTTGGACTGGATGGCCCGTGTGGTCTCTTCCAACTCTACATTTCTATGATTCTATGATTCTATGTGCAGATGTAAAAGTGACAGTACGACGCTGCTGCGTGGTATCAGCCTTGTGCAGAAAGGGCCTCTGAGGCTGGGCGTGTTCTGCTTAGGCCTAGCTGCTGCTGTTCTTTCCAGCAGAAGGCTGAGACTGTAGGAATTTAAAACTCTTTTTCCTCCTTTTTCACAAGGCAGGCAAAAACTTGGCTTCGAGGATGTGAGGGGAATAAGATAGCTGCTGTCAGCTTCTGTCGGTAACAAATTCCGTTGTCTAGCACAGCCATCCGTTGCCCTGCAAAGATTCTGCAAGGCCAGCGTTTCAATAGTCAGGCCGACCTTTCTCTTCTCCCGGAATCTGGCTCTGGCCACGAGCCAAGTAGCAGCTTGCATCTTACTGCACTCCCAAGGCTATTGGTCTGTTACCCAGAAGAGACATTACATGCCTCCTTTTGTTTACAAACTAGAAACTTGATTTAAGTTTATTTGAAGAAGTATGGTACCAGGAATTCTGTTCTTGCTGATTGCAAACGAAGAAACAAAGAAAGCACACACATCACCACTCAGTGGCCCGTCCCAAATAGATACTCTTATATAACACATTCCCTGCTCCCTTAAAAAAATTAGCCCTTCTTTTCAAGGGACCAATCCCAATTTGGTCTCTTTTCTCTCACAACACAGATCCCTTTATTTATGCATGCATGCAAACTGTGGCTGTCTGGGAGCAATGGAGGGAGTTCACAAAAAAACAAAAAAACAAAAATTCTCATGCAAACCCCCCCCCGTGTTTTTATTTTATTTTATTTTATTTTATTTTATTTTATTTTATTTTATTTTATTTGCAGGGAAAAAACAAGTCCCCAAACACTTCAGGAGGTACATATTGGATAATAATGGTGCGGAAATATATTTTTCTCCTACAGCACAGAGAAAGCTGTGGAAATGATTTATCCTCACTTGCAAAGATGAAATAGTCAAATATCAGCGTATGTATACATGTATATGTATATCAGTATATGTATAATGTGTATACGCACACATTTTTAAATAGATAAATAAATATCCTCATTTGCTACACACATGTGCAATATAAAGTCACATAGGTGTAAGACCCCTTTAGTGGAGTAGGACATATGTCACAGCCTGCAGTTTTCACCATTGTACCTGTGGTGAGAATCATTTGGTCCTCCAGATATTACTGGCGTACAACTCCCAGCATTCCTCATCACTGGCTGTGCCAGTTAGAGCAGCTGGCCGTTGCAGAGTCTGTCAAACTTCCTGAGCTATATCATAAGTTCCATTGTAGAAAAACCCCTCTTAAGCAGCTGTATTTGGCGTCTTATCTTTAACTTACTTTATAAAGAGTTTTGTGATCCGGCAGAGTAACCCATCTACAATGCAACCATAAGCATGCTTACTCAGAAGCAAGCCTCGCTGAGCTCAATAAATCTTAAGCCATCTTCAGGGAGTCTCTAGGGGAATAAATGGATTAAAAGTGCCACCGGGTGTTTTTCATTAATCCCCCCCTTCTATGCAGTTCTGTGCTCACAATTAATGATAATCGCATATTTCGAAGCACAAGAAGAGAAGGGGAGATAGGCTGAATTCTGTGCTCTGAAGCAAACAGTGAGGTGGCTTTTTTTCTTCCATGGGTGAGCGTCAGTATTTTCCTTAATTTGTTATCAATATAACCTAACAACTGAAGAATGTGGATGACCCACAGTTAAGGTTGTTGTTGTTAGCTGATATCAAGTCAACTTCAATGTATAGTAACCCTGTGAATGAGAGATCTCCAAGTCAGCCTGTCCTCAGCTGGCCTGCTCAAGTCTTGCAGATTCAGGGATGAGTCTTCCTTGGTTGAATCCACCCATCTGTAATGTGATCTTTCTCTTTCCCTACTGCCTTCCTCCTTACCAATCATTGTTGTCTTTCCTAGTGAGTCATGTCCTATGATATGGCCAAAGTACAACAAGCTCAGTTTAGTCGTCTTGGCTCCTAGGGAGAGTTCAAGTTTGATTTGCTTTAGGACCCCGGCATTTGTCTTTTTAGCAGTCCAGGGCATCCATAGAACTCTTCTCCAGCACCATATTTCACATGAATTGATTATCTTCCTATCAGATTTCTTTATTTTCCAGCTTTCGCAACCATATGTAGAAACTGGAAATACAATGACATCAACAATCCTAACTTTAGTATTCAATAATATGTCTTTATACTTCAGGATCTTGTCTAGTTCCTTCATAGCTGCCCTTCCAAGTCTTAGCCATCTTCTGATTTCTTGGCTGCAATCTCCATTCTCATTACTGACTGAAACAAGGTATGGAAAATCTTGAACTATTTCAGTGTCTTCATCATCTGCTTTAAAGTTATGTAAGTCATCTGTGATCATTATTTTTTTTTAATGTTCAAATATAAATCTGCCTTTGGACTTTCTTTCTTGATTTACTTCAGTAATCATTCCAAGTCTTTGCTTTTTGCTGCTAGTAATATTGTTTCTTCTTCGTGGTCTCTGTAACTCACACAAGTGGGGTCATCTGCGCCTGCACAGTCCAGACTATGGAAACTTCTAGAGCTTTAGGCCTGGCATTTTGGCAGTAACCCCGCCCCCTTCCCTTGTGGCTATAAAAGCCCGCCTGGCGCCCGTGTACTCAGTTCCTTTTTTTCCACCGCGATGCTGGTTATAGGAGTTTCTCCTTGCGTATCTTCTTCTTCTTCTTCTTCTGGTACTGACCTCGGCAATCCTTGACTTCGTCTTCGATCAACTCCATTCCTAGTTTATGGTATTGACAGCATTTTTTAAGTGCTGTCGATCATGCAACGCCAAGATACCTGACTGTGACAGGCACTCTCGTTGCCTCGTCTGCCTTTGCGAAACGCACAACATCTCAGCTTGTGCCCGCTGTCAGGCCTTCACTGCGCAGACCCGGAGGAACAGAGAAGCTCGACTTCAAGCCATTCTCTATGAACAGGCTCTAAAGCCCCATACTGTTCCCTCAGCCTCCACTTTGTCTGCAACTTCTGCCCCATCGGCACCTTCAACTTCGTCCAAGAGGCTTCCAGGCATGGACTCCTCCAAGAAGATGATGGGCAGTTCCACCTCTAAGGGCCCATCTACCCGTCCTTCCTGCAAGGTTGTCCCACAGAATCAGGTGGCTTCTGTCCCAACTTTGGCCCACTCTCAACAAACCCCCGCGAGAGAGGCTCACTCCTCAATTTCTAGGCCTTCAACCTCGACAGCGTCCTCTCCTCCATACCCTGCCACTCCAGGCAGGTCCATCGAGAAGGAGTTAGCCAGGGCCCAGAAGCGCAAAGACAAGGAGCGCTCCACACACACACATCGCCCAGAGCCGTTAACTGTCAAAACTATCTCAGAGTCGACATCAACGGGCCCCGCAGAACAGCCTTCCACTCAGACACTCCAGCCCTTGATGGAGACTGGCCCGCCTTCTCGCTCTCCATCTCTCCACTCTCACCCTTCTGAGGGAGAGATAGTTGACCTTGTTCCTACCAATCCTCCCCCACAAGAATCCATAGATGACACTGGGCCTGCACTACCCCTTGTTGGTGACCAACCCCGGGACACCACTCCGCCGCCTCCTCTTCCTCCTCCTCGCACTCCGCCTTCCCGGTCACCCCAGCATCATCCCCAGGAACACTCTCGATCCTCCTCAAGATCGACAGCTCAACATCGGCACCGCCGCCACTCTCCATCTCAGCACCATTCTCAGTCGGTGTCTCGGGTCTTCTTCGTGCTGTTCCCATTGCTCTTGCCACCGACACTCCCCACGTCAAGACTGCTCTCAATCCCGTGGACACCGTACTTACATGTATTACTCACCCTCCTGATCCTCTGATGAATACTCCTCAGAAGCGATCTACCTCCCACATCACCACCATAGGAGGCATAGATATTATGAGGAGGTGGTTACCCGTCATCGCCTCCATTCTCTGACTCTGGCTCACTCAATTTCAGTATCCCCTCCTCCTGCTAAACAATCTCGGCCTCATCCTGATCCAGATCTACGAGAGGACCCTCCTTTGACCTCTGCACCCCTGCCACGGGCTTCCCCCTCTCTTCATCATTGCAACGACTTCAGGGACTGTTCCTCTCTACTCCACACCAGCCGATCCCTCTCCAGGTCTCCGTCTAACTCTTCGGACTCAGCCCTCCACCCCGAAGACAGACCACCAGATACGGCAGTCTCCCATGGGGAGCCCATCTCACCCTCTGACAATGTCAAGTCCTTCTCGGACCTCATTTCCCGCATGGCCAAAAA
Source organism: Cyclura pinguis (assembly GCA_030412105.1). Classification (NCBI taxonomy): domain Eukaryota; kingdom Metazoa; phylum Chordata; class Lepidosauria; order Squamata; family Iguanidae; genus Cyclura; species Cyclura pinguis. Next base: position 225,174,190 of record CM059599.1, on the reverse strand, counting down.
TCTTAATTTTGCCACTGAGATGGCCAAAGAAACCATCGAGGACCCAGTGTACCACCAACCCCAGGAGCAGGCACCATCTATAGCTGCCATTCCCCTCCTGTCTTACCTTCTCCACATCTTTAAGAAACCCTGGGCCATGACTATAAGAAGAAGAATATAAGGCAGTTACCTAATTGGGTCTCCCCGCAAGAAGCCTTTTTTGGGAGATGGAAAGACACAGATAAATGGCTATGATATGAAGACTTATTAGACATAACAGATGACTCCGGTGTGAAGATGAAATCAAGAGAGGAATTGGAAATTGAAGGAATAAAACTAAGCTGGTTTCCCTATAGACAGTTAAAGGAAAGATTTCAGATGGATGTACAAACCTATGAAATACAACAAAAGGAACAAACTCATTTATTGAGAATGTTAAGAGAAAATCCACCACATTTACTAGCATGTTTGTATAAAGAAATTTTACAACAAGAATGCGAGGCAGAGACAGTTAAAGCTGCAATGATATAATGAGCACAAAACGTTGGACACCCAATACAGTTAGAATGGTGGGAACAGAGTTGGCAATGTACACAGAAATGTACTGTTGCCCAAAATTTAAAAGAAAAGTACTACAAACTGTTCCACAGATGGTACATGACACCAGAAAAACTAAAGACAATTTAAAAGACAGGTACAGGTCAATATTGGAAATGTCAAGAGAACTTTGGTACACTATTTCATATGTGCTGGTCATGTCCAAGAGCACAAAAATACTGGAAAGAAATACATAAGAAAATAAGTTCAATTTTGAAGATTCAATTCGCGATGACACCCGGATTTTACTTGCTAAACATGACACATACACTAGATGGAACGCCAGCCAAGAGACATTGGAGAATTATATTGTACATGGTGACAACAGCCCGCATCTAATATGCACGACTTTGGAAAAATGAAACTACACCCATAATGGAACAGTGATGGATAGCTTTCATGGAAAACAGAAATGCGGATATACTTACACAAAGACTGAAAGGGAAATCAGATGAAGACATTAATAAAGAGTGGAAGATTGTCACAGATTTGGGTTGGGGGTAGACAGAGGGCAATACATTTTTCATGATAACAATTATTATACAGTTAACAGTTATTGAAATATCATGTAACAAGTAAAGTAGAGATATACAGCAGGAACTAACATATTATAGATTATTAACATTTTATTGCGATATGAAACAAATAGAGGGAATACCAGTAATTGTAATCCAGAAAGGAAAGGAAGAAGGAAAAACATTACATGTAAACATTGCAGAAATTATTGTTTGTTTTATTTGTTGAAATTTGAATAAAATTATTAAAAAAAAAAACCCTGGGCCAACCCTTTTTCGACACTGGCGACCTCGAAGAAAGTTGACTTTTTCTAGAAAGTCATTGAGGCAAATGAACAATGGCTTCAAACCCACCCGAAGCCAAACTGTCATCATGGACGCTGCCCAAGCTAAAACCTCCCAATCCCTCCAAGCAACCCCTCCTGATAAGGAAGGTAAACGGTTGGACTCCATGAGTCGTAAGACCTATTCTAACGCAGCCCTCATCTTTAAGATGTGCAACTACACTGCCTGGATGGCTGCCTACGACCAATGGCTATGGGATGAGGTCAGAGTCTTCATCGCTCGTCTCCCTGAAGACCAGAGGCAAATGGCTGACGTTTTCCTCGCTGAGGCTCGATGTCTTTCCAGCCAACACATAGCGACTGCCCGCCATATCGTAGACTGTGCCTCCAAGGCCTTTGCTGCCTTGGTGACCCTTCGCCGATATTCTTGGCTCCATTCTTTGGGCCTGTCTCCCTCCTCCCAAAATCTGGTAGAGGACCTCCAATTTGACTCGGCGGGCCTCTTTAATGCTGCGACGGACGAGAGGCTGGAGCATAATCATAAGATGCATTCTTCAGTCCGGAGGTATGGTATCCAGGTTCCTCAATCATCCCGTTATCGGTACTGTAGGTACCGCCAACCATCTCGACAACCCTTTTCTTCATATGTACCTCAGCGCTCCTCTCAGCTCTCAGTACCATCCTTCCGTCACCCGCCCCCTCGACCTCACAAACAATCCTATAAGAAAAAGCCAGACCCTCCCAAACATCCAGTTTGACACCATGGAGGACGACTCCATCACCTTTCCCTCTGCCGCCACATCCTCTTCAGACACCACCTCCAACGCTTCTCCTTCTCCTACCGAGTCCATCTTGCCTCCCCCCCCCCATGTTCCGCTCCAAGCTCACAAAACACGTCAATACCTGGGCCTCGATAATGACAGACACTTGGGTATTCGACATCATATCCAAGGGGTACGCAATTGAGTTCATCTCCTTACCTCCCGTCAGTCATATCAGAGTCACCCATCCCTCTCCCTCCCTCGTCGAAGAGATGCGAGTCCTCCAAAGGAAGGGTGCCATAGAAGCCATTCCCTTCAGTTCCCTTTGAACCAGCTTCTCCTCCAGCTATTTCCTGGTCTCAAAGAGGGATGGCAGCCTCAGACCAATTTTAGACCTCCAAGGACTCAACCGCTTCATCAAGCCTTGAAAGGTCAGAATGGTGTCCCTGAAATCCATCTTCCCCTTCTTGACAGAGGGAGCGTGGCTTGCCACACTTGATCTCAAAGATGCCTATTTTCACATCAGCATCCGACGGAAGCACAGGAAATTCCTTGCCTTTGCCATCAGCAGGAGGGCTTACAGATTCTGTGTTCTCCCCTTCAGACTGAACATGGCGCCCAGAGTCTTCACGAAATGTATGGTGGTCGTGGCAGTGACTCTCCAACAACTCGGAGTCGTCCTCTTTCCCTACATCAATGATTGGTTAATCGTCGCTCCTTCTTGACACAAGCTCCTTCTCGACATCGAAGACACCCTTCACTTGCTCACCACTCTGGGCCTTGCCATCAACTTTGACAAGTCCCGTAATTGCAACCCATCTCCTTCCGACCCGCCGACTTCAGTTTATCAGCATTGTCCTCGACTCCACTCGCCGACGGGCATTCCCTCCCCAGGAACGGATCACCCGCCTTGCCAAAGCCATCTCACCCCTTCAGAGGAATCGACGCACAATCGCTCACTCCATACAGGTCCTCCTAGGCCTCATGGCCTCAATGACAGTGGTTGTCCCCTATACCAGACTCCGTTAAGACCCCTGCAGAGCTGGTTCCTCAGCGCCTTTGATCTGATCCTCGACAACCCTTCTCACCATCTCTCGATACTGAGACAGGTGATTCGAACCCTTCTTTGGTGGAAGAATCCCACCAATCTCCGCAGAGGCATCACACCTTGGAATCAACTACCGCCCTCTCCACCGATGCATCCCGAGAAGGATGGGGAGCCCACATAGGCCACCTCTCCATCAGTGGTCGATGGAATCATTTCCACTGTCACCTCCACATCAACACCCTCAAAATGCTCACCATCATCAAAGCTCTAAGAGCTTTCGAGGATACGGTCCGGAATCATACCATCCAAATCTTGACAGACAACACCGCCGTGACCTACTATATCAACAAACAAGGGGGTACCAGATCCCCAACTCTCTTGAGCCTCACCCTCCATCTATGGAATTGGTGTCTCCCCCGCCAGATTCTCCCTCTAGCTCTCCACCTGTCCAGTATCGAGAACGTTTGGGCGGACCATCTCAGTCACTCCAGCTCAACCTCCCACAAATGGATGATCAATACCAAGACTCTGGCACACCTCTTCAAAGATTGGGGCACTCCCTCAATTGACCTATTTGCCTCTCCTCTCAACAGACAATGCCCACTCTTCTGCTCCAGGGGCGGCGTAGGCGAAGGCTCTCTGGGGGATGCCTTTCTCTTCCATTTGAAAGGCCCTCTGGTTTACCTCATTCACCCCAGCCTACAAGCCGTCGACTGTTCGATCCTACTCTTACAAGCTCTTGAGGTTCAAGACCTTTCTCCAAGATAGGAGCCTGGACATTGACTCCTTTACCATTATCCATCTCCTGGATTTCCTTTCATCTCTAGCTGACAATGACCTTTCCCTTTCCTCCATCCGTTGTTACCTTTCAGCAGTTTTCTCCTGTCTTCAATGAAAAGGCAGACCCTCATGCTTTCAAGATCCCTTGGTGCGCAGGTACCTTCCGGGCTATAAACAGCTCCAGCCTCCTGTTCGTCCTCCCACACCAGGTTAGAAGCTGTTCCTGGTCCTCTCACAGCTCTCCAAGCGTCCTTTTGAACCCATGGCTACCTCTGACCTTTGCCTCCTTTCCTGGAAGACTGCCTTCTTAGTCGCAATCACATCAGCTAGGCATGCCAGTGAAATTTGTGCACTGAGAGTGGATAAACCATACCTCCGTTTTCACCATAACAGGGCAGTCCTAAGACTAGACATCGCATTCCTTCCCAAGCTTGTCTCGGATTTTCACCTTAACCAGGACATAGTCCTTCTTTCCTTTTTCCCCCCTAAACTCACCTCTGACCTAGATTGCAGCCTTCACACACTAGACGCACGAAGGGCTTTGACCTTCTATGTCCAATGCACTGCAGAGTTTAGGAAGTCTCAGAGACTCTTTCTTTGCTACTCCTCCACTAAGAAAGGCCTTCCACTCTCTTCTCAGTGCCTCTCCAATTTGGCAGCCTCCACCATTTGCCTTGCTTATGAACTTGCAGGGAGGGACCCACCTTCTTACATCAGGAATCATGCCACTAGAGCTCCCTCTGCTTCTGTGGCTTTCCTTAGAGGCATTCCTCTACAGGACATTTGCAAAGCAGCAATTTGGTCACATCTGCTACCTTTGCAGTTCACTGTAGAATCAACCAGAGAACCTCTAGAGATGTTGCCTTTGGCAGAGCAGTGTTGTCCTCTACAGCATTATGAACTCTGGGTAATTATGCTCTCTCCACTTGGCCTGTTGTGCCTAGCATTTGGTTTAAATAGTACTATTGGGTGCTGTCCTACAGGAGTTCCATGACACTCCCACCTATGATGTAAGCTTGCCAGTCACCCAATTGTGTGAGTTACAGAGACCACGAAGAAGAAGGACAGGTTGCTTACCTGTAACTGGAGTTGTTTGAGTGGTCATCTGTAAACTCACACAATCCCGCCCTTCCTCCCCTCTTCATGTCTCGTTGCGCCTTTGTGCCAGAACCTTGCGGCAGTCAAGGAACTGAGTACATGGGCGCCAGGCGGGCTTTTATAGCTGCAGGGGAAGGGGACAGAGTTCCTGCCAAAATGCTAGGCCTAGAGCTCTAGAAGTTTCCATAGTCAGTAGCACACAGGCGCAGATGGCCACACTTGTGTGAGTTTACAGATGACCACTCGAAGAACTCCAGTTACAGGTAAGCAACCTGTCCGTCATCTGCATGTCTTAAATTGTTAATGTTCCTTTCTCCAATATCCTCATCTCCTTCCCCTGAATCTAATCATGCTTTACATATGATGTGTTCAGCACACAAGTTAGATAAGGGGATAAAATGCGGCTTTGCCTAACCCTCTTTCCAACGGGAAACCATTCCATTTCTCCATATTCTGTCCTAACAGTATCCTCTTGTCCTTCATATAGGTTAAGCATCAGGATAATCAGATGTTGTGGCACACCTGTTTCTTTAAGAGCGAGCCATAGTTATTCATGATCTACACAATTAAAGGCTTTGCTATAATCTATAAAACACAGGCTGATTTTAGTTAAGGTATCCCTAAGAATATATGCTTGAAATATAAAGCTTTGTCAACTCTTTTCCCGGTCAGTGACTATAAAAATTACATGCCCAAGCTATTTTTGGGCATGAAGAACAACAAGAAGTGGGGGGAAAGATTCAAAATACTGTTTGAGTCTTCTTTTATCCTTTTCAGCTTGCATAGTTTCAACTTTTGTTTTCCTTCTCTCTGAAAGCACTCCTTTTGTTTCATCCTCCTTATCTGTAATCTTAGGGTTGTCAGATCTCAGGGCCCAGCCCTGAATCTCCAGTTTTCATGGGTTATCAGCAGGTGAGAGACAAAGCTACAAATACTCCAGGTTGGGTGGGATCCAATCCAGGCAAGAGGAAAGAGGTGTGTGCAAATCTCCAATTCAGCTAGTAGAGTACCAAGTTACTGTAATCTCCAAGGCTTTATTATAATTCAATAATTTATTATTATCATAGACTAGCATAACCAAGGCCTCACTGATGTCTTGATGCAACTTGCAAACACTGTCCAGGGAGTCTATGTATTGACTTAGTTAACTCCCCCTTCCCCTGGGGTTGTGGTGCAAGAAATCCCCTTGTACTCTTTTCAGCATCCTCTTTCTAGCTATAAGCAAGTACGCTAGATTAAATATTCCTAATCCTGTTTCCCTAAATAGATGAGGAAGAACAATCCCTTCCTTTTACCTTGGTCTGGGAATGGTCCCTTTAGTTAAGATTTCTCTCTTGATTTCCAAACAGGTAAATATATTCTCAAGAGACTAAATATCCTACAGGTACCAAATCCCGTTTGATCTTGGAAGCTAAGCAGGGTCAGCCATGGATAGTACTTGGAATGGGAGACTGTCAACAAATACCAAGTGATGTGGGCTATATTTTAGGGGAAGGCAGTAGCAAAATCACCTCTGAGTATTTCTTGCATAAGAAAATCCTTGAAATTCATGGAGTCATGATAAGTCGACAGGCAGTTGGAAGGTGCATACATGCACACCAACATGTTTGTTCTGTGTGTGTGTGTGGGTTTGTGTATGAATGCCAGTTGTGTGCAACTGTGGTTGGTACTTAAAGCATAGCACTTAATGATATATCCAAGGATGCCTCCAAGTCTCAAGTTTTGCCCCAGAAACTCCAGAGCCTGGGACAATCCTTACTGGCAACCCTATGTCATACTCCCTGCACACAACATCTTCCCAATATACAAACTCATGTTTTTATCTGTTACCTCTGACTTGTCCTCAACATTCATTCCTTCTCCTGCTACTTAGCCTGAAGCATTTTACTCTGCTGTTCCCCCCTTTCCTCACACAGGCTTAGAGCTGAATGGTAAACCAAACTTACTTTCTGCTAACGAGTTGCGTAAAACAGAGACCTGTCTTTGGGAGCTGTTTCGAACTTTAACCACAATTTGGAAGTGGACTTTGGTTTTGGTTTTAGGGGAATCACTAAAGGTACCCTATGGGCATGGACCATCCCCTTGCACTGGATGTAAAATTAAAAAATGGTGCCATCTCCACTGTTGAACAACACTTTTTACTTTTTCCTCTCCATTTCCCACAGCCTTGGTCTTTAGTGGAGATTGTCACTGAGGCTCTGTGGTGCCAGAGTCTCTAAGGTATGAAAAAACATGCAAAACATGGCAGGAGGAGGAAGAGGAGTAGGAGGGGAGGGGGAGGTGAAGGGGGAACAGGAGGAAGATGGTGACGACAGCCAGTATACACCCTCAGTATTTTTGAAGCAGCTGATGTCCTCGGTGCGGGACACTGGAAGACAGAGAAGCACATTCATCCATTCATATGCTAAAACTTCTAGGTAAAAATGTAATCGTTATGTTTCCCTGATATTATGCCCCCACAATGCACGATTCTTGGTCAGGCTGCTGTCAGAGCAATGAGGGCAGAGCAGTGACAGTGATGAAGCTCTCCACAACCGCAGCAGAGAAGCCTCTCTTTGTGCAAGAGGAGAGCTGTGTCATCTTATGGCTCAGCATTCACCCTCTCAGAGAGAACAGGATTGCTCCCTAAGCTCAAGTATGGCTCGTATATGGACTTACAGTACATTCTGAAAATAATATAACGAAACCACATCTGTCTGTCCTTAATTGATACTGGCAAGGAATAGCTACAATTATTGCAACCAAAATCAATAAGCTGTGAGATACCTCAAGTGTCTGCCAATAATAATAATAATAATAAATACATTGAAATTACTAAAAGCAGCATTGATGGGAGTTGAACAAAATAAATGAAATGAGAGAGAATTGTGTGTGTGGGCAGATGGGTGTCATACACACACAGACACTCACATGTATATCTCCAGTATTAAAACATTGCTTCCAGAGAATGTTTATATTAATAGAATTCAAAATCCCTGGAAAGAAAAAAAGAGAGAGATTCAGAGACACAAACAGACAGACAGACAGAGAGTCTTGTTAATATTCTGCTATGGTTTAGCTTACCATGTTTAGGTTTTTGAATAAGGGGTTTAGATATAGGAAGGATTTTGCTAAATCAAGGCTGTGACTGTGGTTGAACTGATAAGATCCTCGAGGCAACAGTTTTTTTTTCTTTTGAAGAAACTGATCTTTTTCTTTTTAAAAAACAGCTTACTTTGCAGTACAAAACAGCACTTTTATTTTTAAATCAGTTTCTGTAATTTCTTCCCAGAGGTTGTGTAAGCTGAAAGCTTTATCTGTTGTGTGCTCTACTCTTGCCTGATAGTCGGTCATGAGCCTCTCCCGTGGATAATACCCAGTATTCATTCTGAAAAGAAAACCAAGGTTTAAACATAAATTAAAATACAGCTTTCCATTGTCCACGGACAAAGAACAACAAATGTAGGCTTCTGGGATGTAAGGAAATCTCAACTTAGCATCACAAGGAGAGCGGGTGGGAGAGGGACAGGCAGCATGGTGTGGAGGAAGATAGGAACTGAGAAGACAAATGCATAAATAATGTAGACTTTGCTCCCCTCCATACAGCTTTACAGGTTGCCCTTTGATAAGAGAGCTGTCAACAGAAGAGTAGAGAAACAGGTAATGGCTGAATGTATGTGGATTTCTGAAAGTGACAGTCAGTTGACTTTCATCCCAGACAATTTCAAAAAGCAACAATGCTGCTGAGTCACCCCATTACAGCATAAAAAGGAGGAGTCTTGTGGTATCCTTAAAGGTGAATAAATGTATTTCAGCATAACTTTTACAGACTACCACCAACTTCAGTTGTTCAAGGTTCAGTTGTTGTGTGAAAGTATCCAAACTGAGGATGAGATAGAGGTATTTACAAGAAGTGCAGCACAGAAGTAAGCAGAGCTGGTAGCTGATATGCAAATAAATGTAAGGCATAAAGCAGCTCAAAACTCATCAAGATCAATGGCAGTATGGAGCACATCCTAAAATCTTTAACATTGGTAATAGCTGGTTTATTAAAAAGGCTTGATTTGGTCTGGCTCATACGCGCCCCCCCCCCGCATTTTTGTGGGGGGAATAACCTTACAAAAATAGATTGGAATTTTGGATAAAGAAGGCAGAGCTCAGAAAAGTAACCTTTTGGACTACAACTCCCTGAATCCTTCAGCTAACATGTAACCCACCCCCCACAAAAAAATGCCCAGGCTCTGTGGGTATTTCATATTTCTCCAAGGAGAAAAAAAGTCCTGCAGGAATATTTGGTATCTGTATCAAGCAGAGTCCAGCAGAGCCAGTGTAACATGAGTTTGTGGTAGAAACAGGAGAAAGTTCTTAGGATGAAAACATGCATTTATTGTTTCAGGAAATCCATCTTGAGGATAGAAAGGAAATAGGCAAAAGAAGTAGGCCTAAACTTTGTTAAAAGAGCCCCTAAAAGTTGGCTCTTGTGTGTAGATGTTAGCTAGCATCCATTATGAGGCTGGAGCCTCATGGCTGTTCCCTTCCTAGACAAAGGGAGACAAAGGACTAACTTCTTGGGAGAAGGGGGAAGTGACCTCCGCAGGAAGGAAGGAAGCAAAAAGGCTTGAGTACATAGATCAAAGAAAGAAACATAGAGGTGAAACAAAAGGGCAGGCACGCTCTCTAGAGGTCTCTCTCTCACTAATCACTTTACAAGCATTCCAACACTCTTCCTCTGCTCCAAGTATAGAGGATGGTGCTATGAGGCTTCTCACTGGTCCTCAATGCATATTGCTTCAACACATTAGAAACTGAGGATTCCCATATAACATTACTTTGCGGCACTCAGTATCCTGCTTGATTCTTGCTGTACACCTCAATAAACACAGTATTTGGCATGCTGGACTCATAGTAGGAGAGGGAGCATTGGATACATCTGACACTGCAAAGTTAAATGTGTGATGTAAATGAGGGGCACCAGAATACTATTCTCTGCCTAGGAAACCTGTATTCTCTACAGAAATGTTATTTTATATAGAAAATAGAAAACAGCATTTATATTTATTTCTCTCTCTCTCTCTCTATATATATATATGTATATCTTTTTTCTATTTTTAAAAAGTACTTTTTTTGCACAGAACAAGTCCCAAACAGCAGATAGTCTCAAAAATTGCACAGTTTTTTTATTACTTTCTCACAATAAGGGGAAAAAACATTTGTCTTTGCCCACAACAGTGAAATTTACATTAATTTACACACCTGCCCTTTTAGTTGGAGTGAGACAGCTGTCTCAGACAGCAGGTGCTGGGGAAGCACCGGAACAAACCTGCAAGTGTTCCCCTTGAATCCCCTGGCAATTGTTTTCTGTTGAAAAATACAGCTGTGTTACCACATGGCTTGTCTTCACCCCCTCCAGGGGCAATGGAAGACAGTATCTCGTCCATAGTGGTTCAAGTATAAGCAAACTATCAGTCCATTTTTTTGTTGCACATAGTTTCATGCTGTTGCCCTTTACCTCATGCAAGAAAACATCTTGGGTCATCCCTCTGCACATGATAATGGGATGATGGCATTGGGTACACATACATACGTACTTAACAGGGAGATATATTGATCTTACACATAAATAACAGGGCATACGTATGGAGAGCTTTGGAAAAGTTTGGCATCTAAAGCCAATTTTCAGGGAAGATTTAAAAAAAGAATTCCTCAGAAATGCTAATCAGAGATAACCTGGTTTATTCCTCATTTTTAAACATATCCACTAGGTATTTATGTTTTTCTCAAGAATGAAGCATCTAGAGACATCTAAGAAGACAGTAATTCCAGGGTTGATTTAATCAATTGCAGTAGAAATATGCAATTGTTCATGTCCTGACAACTTTGCTTATTTCATCTGTGTTATTTTTTGGAAGAAGAGAGAAAAGAGCATCTTTCTATCTCTTGTCAAGGTGTCATGCAGCAAAAACATAAGCATGGCATACTAATGCACTGCCAGGGAAAGGTAACGCCACATCAGCGTTTCTCCAGAAATATTTTCCTTTCCTGGAATAGCCTAGCTGCCTGTTTTCCACCAGGAATTTGAAAATATTGTCAGTGTTGCTGGACATTTATGAGTTGCTCAAATTTTCCAATAAAAGGGTATATCTGCAGAGGATATAACATAAAGCATTAGGGAACTGGCTTGTAAACATTCCCAACATGTTAGCCTGCCTCAAGATTCCTCTAAAGAAAGGCCGTTGAATGTAGATTGATTCACTGTATCCTTCCATATACCTCAGTGCTGACATAGGGGTAACCTCAGAAACACAGGACTGGACACTAATCCTGCCCAGAACTTGGGAAAGTTGTTGTTGTTTTGGACTGCAACTCCAAAATCCTCCCAACCAGTATGGCCTGTGGTCAATCAGAATTGCCCAGCTTTGGTGAGCCGTGGGGGCAAAAGTGTGTTCCAACAGCCAGCAGTGTAGCACCAGGTCTGGCAATGGCAGCCATTTCGAAATTTGGGGGAGGAGGAAATCAACTGACCTTTGATTTTGTTGTTGGTTTGGCAGGGTTGTCTGTAGGAGCAACTGGTTTTAAGCAAAACAAGCATTCCTGGAAGTTTCCAGGTGCAAAAAATAACTCCTTAAACTTTTGGTAGGGGAGGGGTGCTCTCTGCAGGCCTAAGAACCATAAAATCATAAAAATAGCTCTGGGCACCACACGATGACCTCCACTTACAATTTGTCCAGGCCTGCTTTGAATGGTATAAATGTCGTGTATTCACTGTCTCTGTGTTTGAGGGACTTAGCTATGTTAATATGGACCCATCAACCTGCCTGTACTTTCTGCTCTGGTTTTCTGCTTCTGTGCGATCGGAATCAGCATTGTGTTCCTCCTGTGTTCCAGCACTCTACTTGTTTCTCACCTTAGGTTGCTTCCCCCAACAATCAGCATCTCACGCTCCCTCCCTCTCTCTTTCCTTCTCTCTCTCTTTCCCTCTCTCACTCTCTCTTGGTAGAGTTCAGGCACGCTGTGAAGAAGCTTCTGTCACACTCAGCATGTCTGTTTTTCTGGGTGACCTCTAATAATGGCACAACTCTTTTACAAGGAGTTCTTTTTCCTTTCCATTTAACTGGAGAGGGATTATATTCATTCCTGATGCTTATATGAGATATGTCAGAAAGTACAGTGTGAGCTCTTAAACTAATGCAAAGAGAAATTAGATATCACATGAGGCTTTTCTGCAGTACACTGTTTTAGTGCTATTATTCCGCTTTCAACATCCCATGCAGTCCTGGGGTTTGGAGTCTAGGGAGGGGCCTTTAGAATTCTCAGCCAGAGAGCTCTTTGGCCTCGGTAAACTACAAGCCCCAGAATTCCACAGGATGTCGAAAGTGGAATAATAGCACTGTAACAGTGTAGGGTGGAAAGACCTGTTACTGCCATGGCTAGCCTGAGCTTTGGGGATATAAAAGATATCTTTTGATATCACTAATTTGGCTTCACATATCCCTTCCACGTGCTTGCAAGGCCCCCGGACAAGCACGCGTACAGGTTCGGCCAATAATCGCCGTAATATTCTAAAGCAATACGGGCAGGCGAGAAATCAGCCGACTCGCCGCTTTAGGAGACCTCAAGGCAAGTACCTCCATTAGGTATGCACGCAGCTTTCAAAAGATCCTCTGCCCAGCGCTGGCAGCTTGATGAGCTGACTATACAACGCTCAAGTACTTCGCGTTTGCATACCGGCTATCCTATTGATAATTTGGCTCTAACTCAATCATTCAAATTCTGACCTTTCGGAGGCTTTGTCTCCAGCCCCAACTCTATTGTTTTCCCCCAAGTCTGACCTAGCCTGCGGTCACAATTCTCCTTATAAAAACCCCTGACTTTGAGCGCTTCCTGGGATTGCTCCCGAGTTCGCATTGCTTGGCGAGCTTCCCCTCAGCTCCACGTGCTGAGATACATCGAACCCCAGCTTCGCTCTCCATTTTCTTCCAGACTTCAGGACAGGTTTCGTATCACCCGAACCAACTATCCCTCTGGAAATCCCGCTATCTTACACCTTTATTTTCCTTAGTTATCTGGGTGCGTGTGTTGCTTACATTGTGTGCCTGTATTTAATAAAGATCATTCATTAGTTTAAAACCGCTCTGCTTCTTGACTTGGCCTGACCCCGTAGACACTGGGTTACAAGATCCTGGTAAGTTACGCTGCCTCTCGTAACACTAAAGCAGTGCTCAGAGCTAATCTTCCCCACCTATTGTTGAGCACATTTTGGTGTCCCTCACGGGACCTCCGGTAAACAGGGTAACAGGCCCACAGTCACAAGATACAGCAGGAGTGGCACTAGCATTTTTCTGTGCCTCCCTTATTCTTGAAAATTACAAGCCTAAAAAAATGCCATCCACCAAATCTCCCATAACACCCCAAAAATCCAGGGGCATCACAGATGGGACTTTTTGTCAGACAAGAAGTCACTTTATGGGAATGGGGAAAGAACAACCTTACAACCACATGCAGGCTATGGGCTGTCCCTTGTCTACCCCTAATGTAAGTTTATGTCATTCAGGGAACAAACAAGGGTTGTGATTCAGCCATTTCCAAACAATACATTTTTCAGTCAGTGGCATTCAGAACTTTCAAAGCACTTCCAAGGCTTGTGAAGTTCACCCCCAATTGTGCAATTGACTTTAGGACTGGGGTTCCATGGGGCTGAATGGTGTCCACTGAGGTGAAATGGTGAAAGGAACTTCATCATCCCTCCTTCTCACTGTGCTTCACCAGCCAGTGAAAATGCTAGCCAGAGGTTGAGGGGAGCCTGCTGAGTGGGGTAAGCTATGGAGGAATGGATGGAGATCATTTTAATTCAAGTGGAAGCATATCAAGAATCTATCCCTGTATCTTTAGATCCCATTCCTGCTTCAGTATTAAAGGAGATCAAGAAAAGTTTTTTAATTTAATTTGTGGGGGTGGCTCATATTCCTCCCAACCAAGCCACAAAATACAGAAGTTGTTTATTTTATAAGGGCAGAATGACAAATTGATAACAGTTGCTTCTCCCATAAACTTTTGCAAAGTATTCATTATAACTTGGTCTGGGTTACATTTCACTCCTCTAAATCATAAGCTGATATTTCTGCTGTACCACTCAATATCAGAATCTACTTAAGGATCTGAAGACTTCCACCACAAATAGCAAAAATCATTCTTTGAATGTCAGGATTGGCATTTTTGTATGAACAATGGTATTTCAGTCTCATTTGAGCAAAAAGAAATATATTCAGAACTATGTCAAGAGAAAGGCAATAACTCTGAGAGGTATTATAACAAACCACTATAGAAAATGGACCAAAAACAACAACAACTGGGAAATAATTTCCTTGCTATTTGCCATACTGAGGCACAGCAGGGAGAGAGAGAACAACTGGAACGTATTTAGCCTCTGTATGCATTATGCATTAATATATTTATGCTGTTCACTAGCACTACACAGCCCTCCCAACTGTATTTTTTGGCATTTAGATGGCATCTCAAGACACTCACCAGGCCCTCATACCAAACTAGGCCATGATAATTTGTTAAACAATCTCAAACACATTAAATAACCTCAGACTATACGATGATTGTATGCATCAATGGAACCTGACATGCTGAATATTAAAATTTATTCTGTTGAGTAAGACCAGCAAAACAACCTCACAAGTTCCTGGAAGTAGTCATTTACCATCTGTCACTGTACATAGACTATTTATACACTCATAGTTTCTTTCTGTGCTTTTTTTTTCATCGTGTGATAATTGAATTTACAGTAGACTCTGCAGATCTGTGGGCTCTGGATCTGCAATTTCCACCAACTGCAGATCATCATGTCCTATACATAACATCTGTGTGCATGTAACCACCATTTAATAATATGGGACACAGTCATTCATGTGTTTTGGCATCCGTGGGGGTCCTGGAACCAAACCTCACAGATCTGGAGGGCCCGCTGTAGTTGTTTACATTCTGTCACCACAAACTGTTGGAATTTATTTCAGGCCCTCATTTCTGTGGTTCTTTGTTCACATGCTAACTCCATGAGCCATTGGTACTTACACATTTTATACTCGTGGCAATATTATGTATTCACCAGAATTCACTTGAGTAGTTATGAGTGCATAACTACCGTACTTATGTAGTTACACAGCAATTCCTGGCCCAGCTCCCTGCAATCCCCTTTTACCAAGCAACAGCCGCTGTGAGCAACAGGGATCTTTTCCTCTGTTGCTCAGGAAGCAGCTGACTACTTCTTCACCCCCTCCTGTGAGTGACCTCCATTGTGACAGGACAAAAGTGGGATCGCTGTTGCAATTCCCCTTCCCTGCAGACATTTCTCACCCAAGGTGTCGGGCAGGGAGAAATACCTAAAAATACCCAAAAAGAGACAATACATATTTAAAATACAGTGTTAAAATTCACAATTTAAAGTCATCAGGATAGGCCGGCTGGAAGAGGCTGGTCCTTAATGCTGTTTTACATTCAGACACCATATTCAGCGGTTGAATCTCTTCCAACAGGTCATTCCACAGTCTAGGAGAAGGTAATGAAAAAGTCCTCTGGGTGACCATTGCCAGTCCAATGCAGTCCAGGTCAGCTGAAATAAATGTCCCCCAGACGACCTGAATGTGCGGGGTGGATAATATGGGATGAGGCAATCCTGTAGGTAACCTGGACCCAAACCACGTAGGGCTTTAAAGGTAATAACCAACACTTTGTACTTCATCTGGAAACTAATTGGCAGCCAGCAGAGTGACTTTAATATTGTTCTATTATGCTCACTCTAGTAACCAATAACCAGTAACCAATCTGGCTGATGTGTTTTGAAGCAAGTGAAGTTTCTGAACTTGGTACAGTGGTAGCCCAATCTACAGCACATAGCAGAAGTATAGCCTTGAAGTTACCTGCATGTGCACTATCCCTTTTAGATGCTCCAACTCTAGGAAGGGGCGCAGCCAGTGTATCAGCCAAAACTGATATTAAGCACTCCTGGGCAGCACATCTATCTGAGCTGTCATTTGGAGCGATGGATCAAAAAGCACTCCCTGGCTGTGAACACAGTCTTTCAAAGGGAGTGTAACCCCATCCAGGACTGGTTGACACACTTCCAAATCCAAATTATTTAATGTGAGAAACTATCTATGTAACAAAAAATGTGTACACCATTAATTTTAAAAGGTTTATTAAAACTACAGCAATGTAGATCTCGGAGGAGGAAGAGGAAGATTGCTGATTCTGGCTGAAGAAGCAGAATCCAGAACACATAGACCATTGGATCCTGGCATATGTTCTCCGGTAGTTGATACTGAGAGGCATACATCCTCTAGAACCAGAAATAACATATAGAGAACATGCATCCAACTTCAAGGCTATCACTATGTCTTGGGACAGTAAATTGCTTCCATATATGTGTTCTGTATCTGCCAGCATTTGGCTTCACTGGATCATCCCAGGATCTGGTATTATAAAAATACATATCTTTGTCTGCGTCTTCCCCTGTGTTTGAATTTTGTGAGGTACTGTTAGGAGATTCAAGCTACAGAAGATTTAGTGTTGCTATTACGTAGTCATTTGCTATGCTTTATTTCATTGCTGTAGTTTTAATAGACCTTTTAAAATTAATGGTGTACACATTTTTTGTTACAAAGATAGTTTCTCACATTAAATACTTTGGAGATAAAATATCAGAATAAATTTGTCATTTCAGAACCATGTTCCTTAGAAACATTAACATTTTTTGCAGGCCTTAAACTGATCCAAAATCTAACCAGTTTTTTTGCATGCATATTCAAAAGTAAGTCTCACTGAGTTCAGTGGGATTTACTCACAGGTAGACATAGGCCCACAACCTTCATTACTCTTATAAATTATGCTTCAGTTTGTTGAGCAAAATGTGTGGTTCACCATACTGAAGAGTTCTCTTCAATAGAAATAAATGGAGAGACTGCATTTGCAAGAAAAACCAACCTTTACTGGAGTCTATACAGATATTAGAATAATGTTTAGGATTAGCTTGATGTTTAGGATCATTATGATGTTTTTAAAAGGCAGATATCAACTGATAAATGTGTAGCTCGGTGGCTTTAGAAAAAAAGAAAAAGAAAAAATAACCTGTGTTGCATACTGTGTAATAGAAAATTCATCCAGCATTGTCTGTTGATGGTTTTGCCTATGCTTTGAATGAAACAGATGTTTGAGTGATAGTACCTATCATCCTTAAACTTTGTTTCATGCCCGGTTCTGTGCAAAAGGGACCAAAAATAGGAATTTACCCCAAACAGCCAAAGTTTGTCAACTAGTCCCAAACTTGCATGAACATAGCCTATAACATCACAGAGATGAAAACTGTGTGGCCAAGCAATGTCACAGTGTGGTCAAGATGTCAAAATTATCAGTGGGAAAGAATGCACAAGCCAGGAGAGGCTGCAAATGGTTTGTTTTTGCCTGAGTCTATTGGGAAGATTCCACCTCTCCTCTGTTATTCTCACTCTCTGCTGAATTGAGTGCAAATACCTTTGAGTTTACAGCAACCCACGTAAGCTAATGAGGGAAAGCGGGAAGGGGAGAAAGAAACTGGGACTTTATAAAAGCAGCTGGAGAAATGGGATGACAGAGAACTAATCAAGACTATCTCTACCAAATCAGGACAGCTGGAAGACATGGATGAAAATGTTCAGAATATCAAGCTAAGAGTAAATATCAAGTTTGGTCTAAACTGTTTTTTTTTTCTTCTTTTCATTCTCAAGCCAAAAACAAAGACAGCTGAAATGTTTGTGGAAAAGATACCCAAAGTAGTCAATGGTTCAGGTCCAAATCCTTATTCGTTTCATTTCCATTGTGTTACCGATTATTCTGGAATCAGGCATAGAGATTTGTATAACATCCATTCAAGGCAGCATTTTTTTTCTTTTTAGAGGATCATGCATACCCTAAAGGAGTAACAAGTGTTTTGCATGTTTGATCAGTTCCAGGCCTCTGTAGTGAGACCATTGCTTGGTATTGTTATTGTTATTTTATATATTTATGTCTCACCTTTTCCCCAGTACTGGGACTCATGGTGACCCACAAAATGTTAAAGCTAGGACAGATCTTTATACAGTTATATGTATAGAGAGAGAAAGTGAGAGAGAGAGTTTATAAAAGCAATTAACCTATGGAATTAAAACCATATAAAATTCACTAAAATACAGAATATAAAAACAACAGAATAACACACCACTAAAACTCTCTTGCATTCAGTTCCTAAAGCCTATTGATTTCAAAATGTTTGCTAGCCAACAAAAGAAGAGCAAAGAGGAAGTTACACACTCTGGGAGCAGCCACTTAGAAGGCTGCCCAGACTTCCTAGTCTTTATGGGAAGAGATTGGGTGCTCATCCCCATCATGATAAGTTCCTGACTGATACCAAAAAACTGTATAGAGGCAGAGCTCACTCCAAGTTTTGGAGGGCCCGAGGACCCTTAGCCAACATCTGTCCATTTGCTTTTTTTTTCTTCCCTAAGAACAATTTGTATGGGGCAGGAGAGGAAAAGGCAAGGAGAGCTGCCGATATGACCACTGTTTGTGATGACTGTGGAGTTCAGGCAGTTGTAATTCAATGGAGTAATTTTTTACAAGCTCTGCTTTGAAGGAAGTAGAGGACAACAAGGAAGGCATGGAGCAGAACCAAGAAGCTCCTGGGGTTGGAAGTAGGACCTGTGGCTCATGTGTGGGCATTGGGAAGTACCCAGAGATGCTTGCTCAGACTGCCTAACTTTATGGATAGGATGATGTAGCCCTGGATGAATGGCTATAATTAGATGATAGGTTTTAATTTGAGGACTATCAGCGCTGGTTGAAATGGGAGAGGAGGAACCAAATTAGATTCTGAGGAAGATCAAGTAAAATTGAGAAAGAGGAAATATGATTTTATAAATTTGAGGAACAGATCTTTTCTCTAACCAATTAAATGTGTGTATCCAACAGTTAATCAGTGTGATTTAATATACTATGTAACAGTTGGTTGCCCCATGAATAAATTACATGGTTCTAAGATGAAAGGACATAGTTCTATAACATCTGGGCTCCACAAGTCTTGATAGCTGGTGGTATGATGAAGAGAAGTGGACTTGAACAGAATATCAGTGAGCACAGCATGAAAAACTCCTACGTGACTGCCTCAAAATCTGTTCAGAACCTTCTTTTTCACTATTAGTCCCTCCTTCCCTATCCATCTCTTGCTTTCTTCCTCTGTATTTTGATGGTCTCACAATATTCCAAACAGCCAAAACGCTATATTTGCTGTTATGAACTTTCAGCTATTCCTCCTTTTGGCTTCTGGTCTGCAGTGTATACATGGTACAGTATTTTGCATTGATACATCTATTATCGTTCTTCAACATGCACACTGTCTTGGGAAGTGGAAGAAAAGTTGTGTGTGTGGAACCTTTTTACCTGTGCAAATCCTCACTGAGTAAAAGCAACACCTTTTTAAAAAGGAGTCTTAACAAAAAGCCCATCATTATAATACTGGGATGGGAATCATGTGGCTCTCCAGAAATTTTTGATCAGCACCGCCCAGCATTCAGCATCATTGGCTATGCTGGCAAGGGTTGATGGAAGTTGCAGTTGGACAAGATCTGGAAGGCCACGTGATTCCTACCATGTTATAAAAGGAGTGAAGGACAGGTTAAAATAACATTTTACTTTCCCTCATGGGTGCAAATGGCAACTTTTCAGTATTATATCATAAAAATTAGAGTACACTCAAAGGCACCTTTGTAGGGTCTTTCTGCCCTACACTGTTCTAGTGCTGTTATTCCACTTTCAACATGCTGTGGAATTCTGGAGTTTGTAGTTTACTGAGGCCAAAGAACTCTCTTGCGGAGAAAGATAAAAGCCCCTTCCTAAACTACAAACCCCAGGATTCCATAGGATGTTAAAAGTACTGTAGAATAATAAAACCATAACAGTGTGGTACAGAAATGGCCTCAGAGACATCTGTCTGGATAGGCCGATATGTCGGTTTTGTGGTCTCCCACACAGGATTTTTTAAAATCCTGAAGCTCTTTATGCCATATTCTTGAAGGATTTGCAGTTTGAGAAGTGTTCTTATCAAAACATGAACCGAGTGAAATTCCCCCAAAACCCTATAGGAGCTGACATTCCTGGTAAATATGTGTAGGATTGAACTGTCATGCTGGAGTGTAGGGATGGAGGACCATTTAATCTGGTCTGCATTTTTTTGTAAACTAACCAAATTAGTGTTTTATAGATCTGAACACAGTTATATTTTGGTTTATGTATATCTCTGATTTTTTTTTTAAATCTTTTTTAAAAAGTTTGCAGACTGATGTGGAAATGGACAAAACAGATTTATGATTGAATATACTTGTATAAGAATCTGACATTGGACTGAAGATAGACCCTGTCTTGCTGCAGTACTATTTAATGGGTATAATGCTAACATGGAAAGTGACCATGAGCCTATGTGCACAACACTGTTATATCACTTTAACTGCCATGGCTCTATCCTGTGGAATCTTGGGAACTGTATTTTAGTGAGGTGCTTAGAATTCCTAGCTATAGAGCTCTGCTGCGCTCCCTGAACCACAGCACAGAGCTATCTCACAGAATTCTAAGTACTTCACCAAACTACAAATCCCAGCATGCCATAGGATGTGGTCATGATTTGTAAAGTAGCATTGACTTGTCGTATGTGTTGCTTTCTTTGTGGCCTCTCTGTTATATGATTTCTGGGATGGCATGGGGAGCAAATAGAAATAGAAAAATCATTTTGGGGATAGTTTAACCTGCCTTGGTTGTTCAGATATTGTTTGACCACTGTTCCCAGAAGTGGGTTGAAGTGGACTCAAATGGAGTCTGGCATTCCCCTCCCCAGAAAGATTACCTTTAGCAATGTAGAGAGTGGAAGTGGAGGAGACGCGATTGTTTTCTTTATTGTTCCAACCTTGGTTTCTATTTCTTAATTAAAGCCCTCCTCAGAATGGGTAATGTAGTCACTTAAACTCTCTTTATGATGCCATTCTCAGAAGCTCGGCTCTTTAATGTTGTAATTATGCTATCATTATAAGCCCTGCTCTTTACTATTTGGGATATAATATACTTGTGAGAAGAAGGAAAGCAGCTTTTATATATCTCTATCTTTATTTTCTAAGTTTCAGTTTTTGAAAGAGAGACCGCATTGTATTTTATCCTTCTGAATAAGTTAAGTATTTAATGTGGCTTAAATTCTCTGAGCAGAAAAGGACAAGTTCTGTAACGCCTCATTTTCTCATTCATTTTGTACTCTGCTTGGCATCTTACATCAGGAAGAGTAATGTTAAGTCAAGTCTCAACACTTTCTGTTGGTTAAATAAATATCTGCTCTGACATTGATATATACTGAATTTTTAAGCATCTTTACTACTCAGCAGAACTGTCCAATCTGACTGTATCTCAAAAGATTGCAGGATGTTCAAGATAAGCAAGAAATTCTGCTGAAAATCAGATTACTTCTAGTTAAACACTTGCACGATGGCTCACACAATTACATTCTGAGAATGTATTTTACTGGGACATAATATTCCCAACTTGCTAGAGTGGCTGCATAATTGCTTGTCAGTGTGTCTGTGGAACATGAAAAGGATTACAGGGAGGTAGCAATTCAACTAGACATCATTTGGTATGGCACGCTCTTGCTAATGATGGGAATTATACCTTAAATGCCTAAAAAGTTTACCAAATATGCATTAATAATTAAGAATAAAGGATGCAAGTTTGAAGAGTTTGTGCCTAAGCTAGTTTAATGATATGAAGTATCATTCTGCATAAGCTTGAAATAATGGGTTTCTGGGCATAATTTTTGTGGAAATAATGGTGACGGACAGCGAACCTCTGCCATCCCATTGCCATCTTGTTTCATATTTATGAAGGTAATATGTCATCACACCAGACAAGGGAGCCTTCAGGTAGGGCTAGCTCAGGGATGAATTAATGTGGATGAGTTAATCCAGTGGATATAGTTCAAAACCATTAAAAGTGATGATGCCTTTGCCACTGGCTTTAGAAGCTATTTTGCCCACTGAATTAAGTTTTAAGAGGCCATATTAAGAATGACAGAGAATATTTCTCAGGGGTTCACACAGGTATTTGAATAGGCAGCATATTTTCTTGAATCCCATGGGGTTTGGATGGTCACCAAAATGGAAGTTCTCCATTGCAGTATATTCTGTGTTCTTATATTGAACTTTATGGCCAAGAACATGTTGCCCACTGGTGAAGTATAAATCTTCTGGCTATGTGTTGATTATGGGAATGCACAAGGTGTTCCTTTGCACACCCAAGGCAAAGGTGGTGTGCAGCAAGTACTGGGGACCTACTAGCACAATGCCTTTAAGAAGTACTTACATTGGTATAATTTGGGGTTGTGCCAGAATAAACCACAAGAGAATTTTGGTCTGCAGCTCTAGAGGCCTAATGCTCTCAAAGCACTTCATAAATTATTCTCAAATATGTTCTTGGTGGCAGGTCACCAGAGGCAAGAGAGTGGACCCGAGCCACTAGATTTTGCTCTGCTCGTGACAGAAACAGGGTTCCCTTGCTGGCTCTGGTAGTTGCCAAGCAATAGTTCTACCCAGATCTTCAGAAATAAGGTCTTTTTTGTAAGACATTGTTTAGGCAACTGCCTTATGAAACACTGGTGTTTTCAACCAATATGCCATTATGAAGTTCACCATTTGTTTATAGTAACACACGTTCTCACCCACCAGAATGATGTTATAGCTAAGCATTATGTTGGTTATGCCATAGGAAAAAGAGTTCTGAAGCTCCTGCCACTATAGATGCAAAAGGGATTTTTTTTTCCAAATGGAACAACATGCCACTGCTAGCATAGTATGCTCATCCAATACAGATCCGAAATTGTGTGCACTTGCCCTTAAAAAAAAATTCTCTGAGAGGTTGTCATGTAGGTCTGTTACAGAAAAAAAACAGCAATATCTTACAGCATCCACAATTTTATAATTTTTAATGTGTCACAGTGCTCTTTGGTTTTTAAAGACAAACGTGGAAATATATCTCTAATCAATGAATGCATGAATGAATGAACAAATGATGCCGAGAAACCTGAAGATATGTAGTGCAGCCCTGTATGCTACTCAGTTATTTCATTTAGATGGCATTCAAAGGTCTTTCAAAACTGATCAGACTTCCAAAATTGTTCAGACTACTGATCAACAGGGCAATCTTGTAACCACTTAACTGGGACTAAAGCGTACTTAACTCAGATGGACTTTTTAGTAGCTGCATATATGGTCTTACTCAAAGTTGTAGCACTGAGCTTAACAGTCATAACATTTTAAGTATCTGAAATGAAACCATGACTTGCATACTCACCCTTCATAAATTTGACAAGAAAACTTGCAATTTGAAGTACCATTTTCTTCTTTTTGTGTGATTGTATCTGGAGAGCAGAAGGTTTTAGCATCAAAAATAAGAGAATAACAATGCTCCTTTATAGAGAGGGGGAGGCTTTGATAGTTGAATGAAATACCAATATACTGATTGACTTTTCATTTGTGCAGGCTTGATGAGTCTTTGGACTGATAAAAGTTTGATTGTCAGACCTTGACCTCGTTATCTCTTTTCAAAGTGTAATACAACGAACTAAATGACAATGTACATCAACGTATGTCTCACTGACGTTGTAGCTGTCAAATTAAACTTGAATGATGCAATTGTTTTGCTTTTTTTAAGTCAGAAATTTTATAAACTCAGATTTTTCCCAGAAGCCATCCATATTGTATAGCAGTGCTGTCACTCAAGTCTGTAGCTGTTGTTATTTATCTGAAGATAATCAGATCAGTGGAAGCGAGAGCTCTGCCCATCTGTATAAATCTTTGTATTCAAAGATTTACCAGACATATAGGTTTTCCTGGTGTGATAATGCTTACAGTAAAATAACCTATAAAATGCCTAATCTATGTCAGAAGGTACTGTGAAAGCCAGAGAAGCTTATATGCAGCCCTGGTTTTTAGGGATGCTGTTTTCTAAAGTCCAACCATTTAAGAATTCACAGGACATTAGCACATTTATCCCCTTTTTTGTACATCCTCCATTTAATGCAATCTATAAAAATCAAATGCTGACAGTGTTGGATGTAGAGACTGTGGTTCCCAAAATACGAGGGAGGTGGGGGAGAGACAGAAAACAAAGATTGAACAAACACATGAGTGACGTAAATATGATCTGTTAACAGGCTAGTTAGTAGAAAGTGTTCAGTAGTCTAGAATGTGCCTTTGGCATTATGGGAACCTGCCAAAAGTGACAGACTTGTCATGGCTGCTTAAGCACCACAGCACATTCATCTACAGGTAAATATGAAGGGAAACCTTCAGATTTATTTATTTACTGTTTTGATATACCATCCTTCCTCAGAAGAGGAAAACACTCTCCTGATGCCCATTTTGTTCTCAAATCACACTAGGTGTCCACATCAGATACTGGATTTTACATTTGCAAATCAGTTGCAGGGGGGCATGAAGTACACTGTCCTATCCTTTCATAGAATAAGCACTGTCCCTCATTAAAGTATTGAAACTCCATGTGCAGCCTAAGAACTTAGAAGTGTTGAGAACTACCATCGTTTAATCTTCATCCAATTCCACATTATTATTTATTTTTCTTCTCTTTTGTTTTCTTTTTTTTTACATTATGTATGGTATGCTTCTGAGTATAAACTTTTTATTCATTGCTTTGACAGACTGTTTTAAAAAGATTCACAGTTAGTAGGTGGTTCATTGTTGGGAATATAAAAAGAAGCTATTCAGATAAATTTGTAAAACCCAGAACTCCAGTTCTGTGGATTATGCATCTAGAATCTATATATTAATACTATAGCAACCAACCCTTTAAAAAAATCCTCTCCTTATATATTTAAAATTCTAATTATTTAGCTCTTTTGAAAAATAACAAAGAGCTTTTTTAAAAAAACTGTATCTAGCATTAACCAGACCAAGTTTTCAAAAACTTCAGACATAAACAGGTAATTACATTTCACTTTTTCATTTTCATTTTTCATTTCACTTTTTCATTCCCATAACTTCTCTCATAGGAGGCTTGGGAACACTACACATACATTTACTTAATGAAATTGTCTGTGCATATAAAATTGTATCAAGCGCTTGAAAGATAAACAAATAAATGAACTGCAGGGGCTTAAGGGGCAGCTAGAGGGCTTAAATGGCTTTCAGAGCCATATGTGACACCCAGACTGCTCTTTGCCCACCTCTGCTTTATAGGAACCCCCTCCAAAAGGAGCCCCACCCAGTGCTCCAGCACCTGATCTCAAGGCAAGGGGTAGAGCTAAAGGAAAACATAATAATTGTTTGCTGACTGTGAATGACATGAGGAAAACAACATCACTGTTTCATCTTCCTTGTTAATGCTAAGTTCCTTCTCTGCCCCATGAGCTGACAGCCAACACAGTCTGTAGCATCCATAGGATCCATAGGAATTGCCAAAATACATTAGCAGTGGACTGGGGAATTCAGTACCAGCAACCAACTGAAGCCATGCATGGGGAACATCATCTCTAGAGATGGACCAGAGAGTGAACCTCTGTTCTTAGGTCCCTCCTCAGAAGGCCCTCCCACAGGGACCAACTGATGTTGCAGATTGGTCCCCCAGCCTTCAAAGTCCCATAGTGTGTCTACACTACAGTACAGATGCTGATTGTTACCTTGCCAAGCAGAAGATATGGGCAGCCCCTCCTCTACCACCCAACAAAAAGTGCAAACAGAAGTGAAGATGAGATTAAAATTAAAGATGAAATTTAGAGTCTCTTCTAAATTTTTTGTGCTGTTCTCCAGACTCTCTTACAAGTGTTTCATGTATTACATACTATTTTAAGTGATATACAAGGACTGCAATTTTGTTTCCATTAACAACAGTGGGATCTTTACTACTGACCTCAGAGGAGACTGTACTTGAGTTATATACGCGTGGAACAGCTTTATCACTGGCGGAGCTGAAAAGGTTAATTTTGGGGACTACAAATTCCAGAATGCCACAGCCATCCTAGTTGGTAGTCATGCTGGCCAGGAAATGATATGAGTTGTAGTCCAAGCTACTCATCCCAGTTCAGGGATGTTGATATGTGGACGGAGTTCCTCCTCCACTTTTTGAACTTGCTGTTCTTGAGGTTTTGGGAATCACTTACAACAATGTGCATTGTGTGTAGAAAACTTTGTGTGTAGAGAACCAGTGCCTGCCACATAGAAAGATTTATGTCTTGTTAAATTTAAAGTTTTCTTTATACAAGCTAACTTTTTTTAAAAAGGAGCAAGTAAGGTCCTTTCAGCAACTTACCTGCGTCCAGCGCGGTTGTGCACGTGAGCAGCCTCTTCCGTGAGGCTCTCGCGTCCCCTCTGCTCCGGTTCTGCAGGAGCTGCTTGCCGACTGGCAGGCAACATGAGGGCTCCGCCTCTTCCTTCCGCAGCACAGCCGGCTATTTTCCCAGGCCGTGCTGGGGGAGGAAGTGCGAGGGCCATGGCTCCAGAGCTCCCCATGGATGGTAAGTGCACATGGGGCCCCAGAGCAATGCATGATTGCGCACCATTTTTGGCTAAAAGCCAAAAATGGTATAGTGTGCGATTGGCACCTGTCAGCCCTGGCAGCATCGCGCAATTGCAAGGATGTCATCTGAAATGCTCTTCGCAATTGCATAACGCTCCAGAGGCCCTTTTGCCTCTGCCGTGCGAAAAGGACCTAAGATAGGATGAAGGCTGCTCAGTGCTCAAATCAGTCAGGAAGTGATTATTTAGCTGGGATGTAAAATAGACATAATAAGCTGTCAGCGTGTCCTCTCTCATATGACTGCTGGTGGGTCTAGGGGGGGTCATCAATTCTGAGGGAAGAATCTGAGCTAAATCTCAAAACTCTGTCCAAACAAGAATGGCAGAGTTGAAATACTGCATAAAGATGGGGTGGAGGGGGAATGGTTTATTGATAGATTATACTGGCAAGTGAAGAAAACCAAAAGAGTTATATCAGTGAGAACATCAGTCTTTTATGTACAAAAAATTAAAGTTGAATGTTTTAGTGTTTCCAGGCTATCTTTTCAAAATGTTCATAATAGCAGTTTTAAAAAACAGATGAGACTAATTAACTTTGGCTATTTTATCAATGTCACTGTCTAAAATAGGGAGGCATTGGTTTCAAAAACTAGCAACATGGTTTTCAGTCTAGATTTTGGCTTAAATGCAATTGTTAGGTGCAGCTAGAGCACACCTATCAAATCAATGGAATGTATCTAAGTACTAATTTTTCAAATCCATATTGATTCAGTGGGTTTACTCTAGTTGGGACTAACAATTGGCTTTAGTCCCCTTATGCGGGAGGAGAGGTGGTGGCATTAGAAAGATTAGAAGTCCCAAAGTTCAGTGAATGTAGTTGTTTGAATTTTAGTAGAACACACTGAATTTCACTTCTGATATGCACTCAGAGTTTACAGTATGGCACATTCCAAATGCAGAATTCATCTGTATGTTACAACAATGTGAAGTAGCTTTGTGAAAACCAGTACCCATGACAAATGTCTTCTGTATCCAGTGGAGTGTTGTGTTTTAGTCACAGCTTGCATGGCCATTTTGCCAAGTATGGAAGATGAAATTTATCTGGTTGCTAAGCTACTTTGTGACATGTTCTCCACTGGAGGTAATTAGAGAGAGTTCCCTGTGACAGTCAAGGAAACAGATTCTGCTTATTTCTGAATCTCCAGAGAGTCATACAAAGTCAGACCAGCTTGAGATGTAAAGAATTCAGTAGAATGGATGGATTGGATAAGGCTGAAGAGAGAAGCCAGTCGCTGGACAGTTTCTTTGCTTCTTTGCTGGATATATGGAGAATAAGGGTAGCATAGCTGTTCTACAGTTACCCCTGGCTCCATATCAGGAGTTCTCCAGCAGCAGGGAGCTGCAGCAGTTCACCTTTGATGTCTTTTCCAACTGTCTGACTGAGAAGTGCTGGGCCTTGAGAACTTTTGCTTCTGTGTGCTCTATGCAATTCCCTGTTTTAAAAGGCAATCTGGAACAACTCAGACTGCATACCTATCCTGCTCATCTAGACTGGATGGGGAAGGCTATAAAATGCTTCCTGTTTAGACTCAGATCTTCACTGAGCAACCAAGTTTACTTTGACGGTCTGGTGGGTTTTATGTCTGCTTCTCAAATTTAACTTGTTAATCTTTATCCTCAGCCCTGATTCTCAGACTTAGGGTCTTTCTGCACTATACTGTTACAGTGCTATTATTCCACTTTCAACATCCTATGGAATCCTGGGGTTTGCAGTTTAGGGAGGGGCCTTTAGAATCCTCAGCCGGAGAGCTCGTTGGCTTCAGTAAACTACAAACCCCAGAATTCCATAGAATATTGAAAGTGGAATAATAACACTATAACAGCGTAGTGCAGTAAGGTTCTTAGTCTCAGTTCCTGGCTTACCTGGGACAGGTACTTTGGGCTCAGCTCTGGCAAAGCAAGAAGCATAGGGAGCATGTTCTACAATGACCTGGCAAGTGCCACATCCAGAATCTAAGTGAATGGCCTGGATGGCTGAAACATACATGTCCTACTTGCAAAGAGAAGGAGAATAATACTGATCTAAATATGTGGTTGGTTTTCCTGTGTTGGGGTTGAGGAGGAGCCACTATTTGATTATTAGCATTCTTTCATCTTTCTTCCCATCTTACTGGAAATCGTAAAACTGTAGACTCACAGAGCTGGTTTGGACCCCCAAGTGTCATCCAGCCCAACCTTCTGCCATGCTGGAATACACAGCAAAAGCACTCCTGAGACATGGCCATCCAACCTCTGTTTAAAGACCTCCAAAGAAATCCAGTATACCACCCCAAATGTAATCCTTTCTACTGTCTAAAGGTTCTTACCATCAAGATGTTCTTTCTAATGTTTTGGTGGAATGCCTTTTCTTGCAATTTGAATCCATCAGTTGATGTCCTAATCTCTGGACCATCTTCTACATGACATCTCTTTGGATATCTAAAGATGCCACCTCTCAAACTTCACTTCTCAAAGCTAAACATACCCGGCTCCCTATATTGTTCCTCATAGGGCTTGGTTTTCAGACCTTTGACAATCTTGGCCGCCATCTTTTGGATACGTTCAAATCCTTTGGGTCCAGCCCACTAAAATCTTCTGAACCAGATGCTTCTTTTGCTGAAAAATATGTCTGGAAGAATCAAACCAGTTTCCAGAATTTCTGACATAAAACTGCCTCACATTAATATAGCTCTTAGCCTTTCCAGTGCACAGCCTTGCCTTTCTTAAAATGTCTTCTATCAAGTGGAGGAGGAGAAAAAAAGAGAGGAGAGAGAAAAGTCTTTGCTACTAACCTGCCTACATTATTGTTGATTCGTCATTGCCATCACAGACCTGCCTTTTTGTAGCATAGTCCTCTGCCTGACTTCTGTAATGTTAAAGAAGCTTCGTGCATCACTGTACTGATCTTTATAGTGAACAGCAAAATGTGTGTTTAAACAAGCAGGACTCATGGAGTGTGTAATTTTGAACTCTTGTTCATGATTGTCCTGGTATGATTACAGAAAACAGCAAGATTTCCCTCCCCGCCCCCCACCACCACTAGAATAATAGCTTCTGGATGCAGCCTGGAAGCAATCATCTGCAGTGCAAGAGAATGAAATACAGCAGAGGACTGAGAGCCAGAAAACTTATTCTGTGGTGCTGAGAACCACTCAGTTCAGTAACAGCAGAAGCCTCAAGCAACAGTCACTGCTGTCAGTGAGCTGCCTTATAGCGGATGGGATATTTGGTCTTCTGTGTATATGTATGTGCCTTCAGGTTGCCTGTCAATTTCTGGCAACCCTGTGAGTTTGACAGGGTTTTCTTAGGCAAGGAATATTCAGAGGTGGTTTTGCCAGTTCCTTCCTCTGAAATATAGCCTACAGCACCTCATATTCATTGGTAGCCTCCTGTCTAAGTACTAACCAGGGCTTGCCCTGCATAGCTTCCAAGAACAGAGGCGATCTAGATAGGATATTTGGTCTTCTAGTCCAGTATTATCTACTTTGGCACCAGCTCTCAAGGGTTACACAGAGAGAGGGTGAAAATAAGCCCTGCTACCTAAAATCTTTTTGTCTTGATTGGAGGCAGCAAGTATTGAACCTTCTGCGTACCAAATATGTGCTTTACTACCAAACTGTAATTTCTTCCTTCTTGGAGACATAATCCTGAAGATTATTACAGAGTTGCTGTTTTGAGAATTGCAACCTAGTTTAGATTTAGCTGCTTTGTTTCCCATATCAGGAGAAAAGTGGGATATCAATCAGTCAACCAATCAATCACCTTTTCCACAATGGCCAAGATCCTGCACCATAGAGGTACAGCATAAATTTCTGCCTGGCAGAACCACATCGCATCTCCTCTCTCACTCCCCAAACCCATCTTTTCCCTGCTGCAGTTTCTACCCTCCCAACACTGGCATTTACTGGCTGGTGGAGAGCAGGGGCATGGCAGAGACGTGTCCTCAGCAACTGCCAGGGTCCTTCAGAAGTCTTGGGTGATAATGCAGGTATAGAAAGATGTAGTACCACAAAAGATGAGCCAGCCCAAATCTGAGTATATGCTGTGGGCCCAAACCCAACCCAAGTCTGCTTCACTTATGCATATGTTATTCTTTTGCACCTCCAAGTTGTTTCTAACTTATGGTAATCCTAAAGTGGATCTCTCATGGGGTTTTCTGGGGCTGAGGGTGTGTGATGCACCCAAGATCACCCAGTGAGTTTCCATGGTTAAGCAGGGAATCAAACCCTGGTCTCCAGCATTGTACTCCAATCCTCAAACCACTACACCATTGTGGCTCTCCTTAGGTACGTACATCCCTTGTTTTCTCACCCTGTGAATATTCAGCCTTGATGAATGGTAGCTGAGTGAATGAGCTGATTCCACTGCAAAACTTTATGTTTCAGATGATATCAAGAGATAATAGCATTTTTTTCAACAGAGTCTTATCTGTGATAGACTAATCAAGACCATTTGGTATTATGGCCTTCACACAAAGAAGGTAACCTGTCTTAAAAAAAAAAACCAATCCTGAGTTGAAATGGACTAAACTTTAGAAGTGCAACAACACTTAGATGCTCTTAATATTTACTAGATTGCATGCTTCTTTACAATATACCTCTGTATTCATCTGTATACCTCTTTTGGAGAGAAGATCCAGGTATCTCCATCCCTCTTTGCTCTACTTCTATATGTCTTCCAAAAACCTCTCTTTTGCCTGCAAGGTTCACTTAGCTACTGTTATGGCCTGAATTTCAAGGCTCAGAGTCAGGGGACGATGCGATTTAGAAATTTAGGATTGTTGCCTGGGGAGCCAGAGCTGGTTCTTGACACTGAACTGGTAGCTAGTGGTCAGGAACCTGCAGAACTGGAGCCATGTCCCACATGGATGCCTTTAAAGGTTTGCCTAAGGGATCAAGTACCACCCATTCCACTTCACTTGCCCACTGGCACAGAAAAGATGAGAAGCTCTCCTCTTCTGGCCCCTTAACTGTTTACCTTCATCAGGCAAAGGGATTGAACTTAGGAAAGGTGAACTGGGCTCAGGATCTCAGCTCACCTGCAGCTTTCATTGGAATTTTTCCATGGTTTCCATGGAAGTTTTCCATGGAGTTGCTACCACAGAGATAATTTTCTTTGTCGATGCCTACTAAGGACATGTAAGAAAAGCTATTTGCTCATTAAAAAAAGAAATAAGAAAAGCCTATTGAATTATTGTCCTGTGATAGTAACTGGAAAATTACAAAAAAGCAACAACTAGCTGTAATGGATTATGGATGTGTTTGGAAAAATATCCAGAGATTACTAGAAACTTGCACTGGGCCCCAGAAGAGAAGGTGACAATAAAACCATGCACAGTAAGTCGTTTAAAAGAGATTGGCACATTCCCCTTGCTCTTCATTCCCAGTCCCAATCATCTAACTAAATGAAGTGTGAAATAAAGCTCTGCCTAAATCATTAGACAATGCCAAAGCCCTTCCCTCAAAAGTCTCCTGAGCTTTTGTAGTTTTCAGTCCAAGCCTGGTTCTCCCATAAAAGCCCTTCTGAATTCTGCTACTCTAAATTAATGTGCTTTGAATAACATGGATTTCCTGTTTACTGTAAGCTTTTTCACATGCTCATGCACATCTACAGTCATTGTGGAACTGTACTTGCAAACGTATGTCAGATGGGATGTGCACCCACATCAGGATGATCATCTAATTGTTGCATCCCAATCACTGTCCCACCTCGTTCATCTTCTCTTCACTCCCGTTCCCTTCTACTGGTATCTGAACCCTTGTGTTGTTACTTTATGGTGGTATATTTTGCTGCTAAGGAAAGATAAATGAACTTTAGAAGATGCTGTTCCACCAGGTAGAGCTGCACCTACTCCTCTCTCACCTCCCAAAACCCACATTTTACCTGCTGCACCACACACATCTTGGGTGACACAACCATTATCTATCCTGCTAGAGAGAGGGCATGGCAGTATCTTTCTGTTGGCTGTTCCTATAGCTGGGATGATAGCAGCAAAACATTCTTCATGACCTCTTTGCTTCAAAAGGAGTGTACCAGCCATTGTGACATCCAGGCATGACAAATGATTGTGCTGATCAGCCAACAGAAAGATACTGCTGGGCCCATTTCTAGCTGTGAGTAAAGGTGCTTCTGCTCATCACATCCTGTCACAAAAGCTTGAACTTCATACCAATGATGAACATGATGCCAAACCTACTTGCTTAGAATAATGAATAAGTAAATAAGCAAGATGCATAAAGAAGGACTGTCTGGTTTCAGCCGCGTCGGCCATGTTACCATTGCGAATAATGACAACATTTGCAACACTGCACCCATCCACATCATGATGGACTATGCTAAGTTAAAGATGGGCTTATATGAATTAGGGCCATGCTGTGCCATCTCTGTAGTATAACAGTGGTGGTTTTATACTAAGAACATAGATCAAATTGCTAATTAGATTCACACACCATGGACACCAGCCTTTAATGTCAGGCTTCATTGAGCAGCAAACAGCAGCATTTGTTTTCTTCCTGATGTCCCTGTGTATTCTCAGAAATACAGAAGTCAGTCAAAGCAGCCAGTGCAAACAGGAGCGACAGTCATAGAAAGTAAAGGCTGCCACTGAGCACCTAGTTTTCCCACTACCAACCATATCTGCCTTGGAGCAGGAACAGTAGTGTCCTGCTATGTATCTGTAACCAAAAGCATTCATATGCATGTGGCCTAAGATTTTTCTCACTCCGTTTTATTCTACATACTTTCCATAACTGTAACGGTGAACAGCTTTATAGACTACCATCAAATCCTTCTTATGACATCTGTACAGACTAGAGTTTCTGAGGTCCACATGTAATGAACATTGTTTCCCATTTTGCACAATAAAATTTTATTAATGGTGCAAGAATTCCCAGCTTTCTGATTTCAGAAATATTTTCCTTTAACAGTACCCATATTCCCTTCTGACTGTACCCAAGGGAATTCTTTCAATATTTTGTGAATTCTGTATCACAGCAGCTGAGGAAAATGTTTCAGTAAAGACTTGCAAGCTGATGCCCGTCAGTTTCCATGCAAACAGAATTCTAAATAGGCACCAACAGTATATACCTACCAGATACCATTTGGCTTTACAACATACTGTTAGTTTGCAAAGTCATTTCATTCTTTATTGCTTGTAGCTGGATGGAACAAAAACATACTTTTCTGGAGTTTTGATCATGCTGATCAGGACTGCTTTTGCAACCCATGGATGCGCGTAGCATCTAGCAAGCTTACATCTGAAAAGTGACCTGTACTCTACAACAAAGTCACTCTCCCATCCAGACCAAAAAGGCATGAAAAAATGTGAGATTAAAAAAATGTAATGATCGAGATAGACAGTCTGAATAAATCATTTGCTTTGAAAAATAAAGGCCAGAATCCTGTTGGGCAATTACGAATGTGTAACCTACAGCTAAGCCAGTGTGGCCTAGTGGTTTGAGCATTGGACTACAATCCTGGAGACCAGGGTTTGAGTCCCTGCTCAGCCCTGGAAACCCACTGGGTGACTTTGGGCACGTCATACACTCAGCCCTCAGAAAACCCTATGATAGGGTCGCCTTAAGGTCATCGTAAGTTGGAAGCAACTTGAAGAGACAACACAACAGTCTACAATTACACATTTTTATCTGCTGTGTATTCGTGCTGCCTGCATAATCCCTAGTTTAGGGGCTATGCAGAGGATATGAAAGTCTCCCAGACACCACATACAGATAAGCAGCCACTGAGATCAATGGGGGTCCATTCCCCTGTCAATTGAGAAGTGGGTGTCCAATGTCCCCCCCCCCCCCGGTGTGCCAGAGATCACTCATGGAGGGGAGACATCAGGCACTACATAGTGCATAATGGACATACAGGATTCCACCAAAATATTTTAAGATTTCATAGATTTTCTTTTATCAATGCTAGTTGATTTCAGCTGTTAGCATTTGTATTTGGTTTTTAATGCATGTTTATATTTTGTGAGTTATGTCTTCTGCTACCATGATATAGTTTAGGCCAAAATCCAGTTAACAGTCCCAATCAGAGTAGATCTATTAAATCAGTGGGAACTTGCTGAATCAGTAGTTATGTATATTCCATTGATTTAATGGATCTGATCTAGTTGAGATTAACAATTAGATTTATGCCATGAATGTGACATTACAAAGTGTTCATACCTTGTGATACGGTACCGTCATTGTGTCGAAGGTCATGTCACTACAATGGACCCAATATTCATGATATATGGGCTTCTTAAGGAACCAGTTAGTTAAATCATCCAGCCATGTTATGAGGGGGTTTCACCACAATTATGTGCTTGGTCTGGGAAAGCAACAAAGTATTATGATTCTTCACACCACACGAATGAACTGTTTAGACAGCCAGAAGCCCATGTCCACTACAGTATGCCCACTACATAAAAATGTGCTTAATATGCACTTGATTATCAAATACACTTGATAAATGGCCACCATTTCTCTGATAAAGTTGTGGGGTAGTGAGGGTTGTAGCCATGCTAGATAAAGCTGACACCCCAGTTTGAACAGGTTTTTTTCCATGACCAGAACATCCCAATTCATTCTTGTCCAGAATTTTCTGCTGTGTCCCCATGCTCACATAGCAATTAGGACCAGTTTACACTCTACTTTGGGCATCCAGGTCATTCCCTGTTGTTGTTGTGTGCCTTCAAGTCATTTCCGACTTATGGCGACCCTAAGGTAAAGCTATCATGGGGTTTTCTTGGCAGAATTTGTTCAGAAGGGTTTGCCTTTGCCTTCCTCTGAGGCTGAAAGAGTGTGACTTGTGCAAGGTCACCCAGTGGATTTCCATGGCTGAACTGTGATTTGAACCCTGGTCTCTTAGTCTAACACTCAGACGACTACACAAGTTGTTGCCTCCTCTGTGGTTAATCCTAAACTGATCTGGCCATAGGGTGTAGTTTTTAGCCATATAGTTAAGATAGACTGCATAGTTATAGCTCCCATTTAGGATAAACTTGCCTCCTTCACCTAGGGCCCACAGCCCAGTAATAAAGCTTGTGAATCTCCTAATATAGGGCGTGGGAACAGTGCACCCCTACTCAACCTGTAGAGAAAAGAGCTGAAGCTCAGAGACACACACATTGCATTCAAAATGTCTCAAGCCCAGTCCTCACCAGATATGACCTGGTAATTTTAGGATTCTTGTCTGAGAAAAGAGCTGCAGATAATCAGTGTAGAGAGTCATGAACCCATGGTGTGATCTGGCATAGGATGGCTTCCTCCACTTTGCATGTAGGGAGGCCAGAGCGTACGCTTTCCAAGCCAAAGGTTTCAGGTTCAGAACTTGATATTTCACCTTAAAAATTCAGAACTCAAGTGAGCAGACTTACTTCTGTTGGGGACTCTCAAAAGCCACCACTACTACTAGATGATGCTGGGTTAGACAGACTCAGTATAAGATACTACCGTATGACACTCTTTTCCACAATAATAATCATTTTCACTATAAAGAAATGTTGCTGTGTCAGTCATGGAAAGAGTCTCATCTGAGTTAGCATATGGACTCTGTAGTGTTTTAATACATTGTGACAGAGCCTTTTCTTTCTCTCAATTGAACCTCTATCCTATCCACTCCCTCCTACCCACCCCTCCTTCAGAAGAGAGTCCAGAAATGGGCAGGAAGTTCATGCTTCCTATTTTTAAAAGAAAAGTGAAGAGCAGAGTCATCCTGAGTGTGGAGAGGTAGCCACCCACATTGATCTCTTTGGTCAGGGAACTGATACAATGACTTTGTAATTAAGTGAAATGAGTATGAGCTAAGCTTTGTGGGTTCTGTTTTTCCCTAACTGCCATCAATCCATAACAAAAAAGTCAAATAAATTTGAATGATGTTGGGAAATCACAACCTAATTACTAGTATTACAGCAGCGGAGAAACAGAGAGGGTAAATTCATCAAATAAATTATTCATTGTGAATTATTTCCTTCACTCTAGGCATTATTAGTATGATATACGTTGATGAAGTCCTGATTTAGCAGCTTTTTGGTGCATTATACGAATGTCAATTTTAATTATTTATGTAGTCATTTCTCACATTGGGACTATTCATGCCTTGTATAATGTATTACAGGTGCAGTTATCCACCATTAATGAACTAAGCGTTTGGCAAAGACAAACAAAGGAGGTGTTGTTATTGAAGAATGGGAAACAAGAGAAGAACAGTTGCAACTCCATTGTGGTTGTTTGCATACAGCTAAAGCTATCCTGCCAGTTTAAGATTAGTGCTTGGTGTGACTGTCCCTGAATGTTAGTCACTCTGGTCTAAAATGGCCCGTAAAATCTGTGAACTGGATAAGTATGGCTTTGGGAACACATGAGGCGGTTCACTTTCGGGTCTTGAATAGCCATTTTAATTGTCTTATATATATATTGATCAAAGCAACTGGAGAATGAAGACATTGGGAAAGGATTGTGTTTACAATGGAAGGCTGTAGTATAATTCACTTTTAAAGAAAGGGAAGAGGAGATTAGAAGCTGCATGGCTTTTACAGCTGCAAAGTGGCTTTTAACTTAACCAGTATGAAATGAGATCACCTCAGTAGTTTCAAGGGTAGCTAGAATTAGAAATAGATGGATCAATCTCCTTCTAACTCATGTGATTTTCACACCCACTCCTTCATAAGTGAATTCAGTCCTATTTGCATATGTTTTTAATGTATGTAATGCACATTATTTTCCACCATATCAATATTTATGCATTTTAATCTACAAATACATTTTTCTATGCAGTTTAACCTACAGGAAACACTTCTTACATACTTTGTGCTGAGAATTGTATTGCAAAATCCATAATGCAGAAACCAAAGGAGAACTGTGTTCCATTCTGTAGATTAGTCCAGAAAGGCCTAAGCAGTTCCATTCTTTCAAAACACAGGCCTGCTGGAATCCTTGGCGTTCCTTTCTTCACTCAGTCACCATCTGAGCCCAGCATGCTTCGATGTCCAAACTGATCATGCTATCATAAGAGTTTGCAAGAAAGGCAGACATTCAGGCTATCTTGTTTTGCACTGTGACAGATGAGATGGCTGGAAAAAGGATGATAGAAGCCTTCTTGCAAAGCCGCACTGAGAAACCTTTGTTCCCTGTGAGATGCCTGGCATGTCTAAACCGCTAAGATCAGATCCATATAATTCTAGTACCAGTGCTCTTCATTTTACTAAATATAGCAATATGTGTTGTCCTTTTGATAAATTTTGCTAGATTTATGAAAATAATGTTTTCTTTGTTGCAAAACACCTCAGAGGTTTTGCCCAAACAGCAACCTCCTGCATCCAAGGTTTCGCAGTAGCCAAAATTCTATGGCAGACCTTTACTTGATTATCTAAGCACTGTCTAATTTCACAAAGCATCAGAGTCTGGAGAAATCATTTCCAAGCCCAACAGAGATGCTTTCTTCCAGACCACACTGATATAATGTCTTGTTACATTTTACAAAAAAAACAAAAGAATCAGTAAAAGACAGTGATCTAGCCTCCTGGCTCCAGATTTTGTATCGCAAAATGTGTCATGGCCAGAATTCCCTTAGAGACTTACATTTTTGTAAGTGGACTTATGTCTGTGGGAAGTAGAATGGAGCAGTTTCACAAGGTCCGTATTCAGCCAGAGGCTGCTGTTATTTTACTAGATAGAACTGCCAGCAAAGTGACTGTTGCACATAAGTCCCAGCACATCAGGACACCACTAGAGAGTGCCAGTGCAGATCAGTAAAGCCGTATGCACATAGGGGCATTCTTTCCAGTGTCTGTTACACATCTTGGCACCTCAGCTATGTAGCTAAGTATGCGTAAAGTTACACGACGTAGAGAATTCTGGCCCATGTTACTCCAGCTCCTTCCAAAGAATGGGTGAAGAGGTGGGAGATTATGGCTGGAATCCTCTTGGCGATACATGCTTTTGCTGGTGTTTGTTTCTTTGTTTGTTTTGATGTTGCAGAAAGAAGTGCTCAATACTTCCTTGTGAAATGTCCCCTCTCCCTGGAAGGCAGCTTGCAAGGGCTTTCAGTTACACTATCACAGCAATTTATTGGTAGTGGGGGCTCAGGTGGTACCAGGGCAGGATCCACCTGCATTTCTGAAGCAAGGAAAAGGCATCTGAGGTTGCACTCTCAAATCACCAGATAGTCATTGTAGATTGGGGAGGATAGTATCATTGGAGATTGGGAAGGACAGCATCAGCTCCCTTTTCTCTGTAGCAGAATTGCGGCCAGATGCTACCCAGGCACCTCCCACCCTCCCTGATTATAAATGAATAGCTGAGGCAACATATTCCAGAACTTGAAAGCTACTTTTGAAAAGGAGAGATGGAACTGCTCAGGGGAAGTGTTGGGCTGCACCCATGCAGTGTAAGATCCTGCCCTAGATGTGGAACTAGGACTTGTGTCTTTAACATACATATCAAATCAGGACCAGACAAATACATTTTGCTGCCTATGGCAAAGGACAAGGTGGCACACTCGCTCTCAGTTCCATTTTATAGAAGCCGTTTGGACTGGGTGTTGATTCTTCCTTTCACTCTGATGATGGGAGGTTGTCCTCTACCATGCCAGAGACAGCAGGCTAGATTAGGGCTTCAGGACAAGTTCTGTGGCATAGATAACTGTGTCCTACAACAGAGGAAAATATCAAGAGAGTCAAGGAGGAATATCAGAGAGGCTGCCATCATTGCCTGCCTGCAAATAACATTAAAACGAGATGCTTTGAAGAGAAACCAAAAGAATGCACATCTGTGACATTTCCTTTTGAGAGGATACTCATATTTGAAAGGATACTCATTGACATGATGTCTTGGCCTCTTTATGCCTAGAATACCCTGAAGGTCCCAAATCCTATCGGATCTCGGAAGCTAAGCAGTGTCAGGTCTGGTTAGTATTTAAAAGGGAGACCACTAGGGAATATGGGATGCAGTAGACTATATTTCAGGGGAGAGCAACGGCAAACCACCTCAGAGTGCTCCTTGCCTAAGAAAATCCATTTGAAATTCATGTAGTCGCCATAAGACAACAGGCAACTTGAAGGCACATGCCTTACTTCTACCTTATTGGCCACTTCATAAAATGCAACAGGAAAATCAGCTGAATCTAGAATTCCATTTTGTTTCCTAGTGTTCTCATTATTCTACTGACAGACTGGGCTGCTAAAATATTCCTAGAACTCAGGGGTGAGGAAACTGTATCCCTCTATAGTTTTCAGTCTACAGTTCCTGTAATCTCTAACCACTGGCTATGCTGGCTGGCGCTAATGGGCTTTGGAACCCAACAACCTCTGGAAGGATACAAGTTCATCCCTGTATGTCAGTGGTGTCTATTGGCTTTGCAGTCAGTGAGGTGATGAATCTGCCCTGAGCTTTAGTCTGAACGCTGAAGGGGCTGTCCAAGGCAATGAACTCTGATACCAAAATATAAAATACCAAAATACATTGAATTGCTGCTTTAATGTTTGAACTAAAACCCAGAGGGGATTTACTGCCTTACTGGCATCAAACCCACCAGCCTTCCGCCACCACATCTGCTACTCTTGGATGCTGAAGAATCTGGCTTGCCTGAAAAGAAGGCTGGGGAGACTAAGCTCCTGATGCTTCCTCTTGACAGTGCCAAAAAGCAAGCAAAATGTGAACTGGGCCACTAATTAAAAATGAAAATGGGGGGGAAAGTGGGAAATGTTCCTTTGTGAGGTACAGCAGGATTCTCAGGAACACTAATCAGCCTCAAAATGCTACAACTTTTTGTATAAGCAATCAAAGGTATTTCATAAATAATGCAGACCCATTCCATCTTACTTCATAACTTATGCAGAAGACTGAATAAAGTTTGACATGCAGATGCAAATGCCTTGTGACTTAATGGCTACTGTTCCATTTGGCAACCTGTAAGACGGATCTTTTAAAACAACAGCATGTAGATTTGCTAGCTCACTGCTATACCAGTGTTTTCCTCTTAGTTTTGGTGCAACTAACTGGAAGTTTGTAGCCAAGAGGGCAATACCCCTCTCCCTCCCTCCCTCCCTCCCTCCCTCCATCACGTGTAGTGGCTTCCCATTCCCAATTTCAACGCAAAATATAGTGTGGACTCACATGAATTCTCCACAACTTGTGCAGCTGATGACCTTTTCCCAGCCCAGACGTATTGGCCGACTGTAGAGCATCTGGGTCCCTACTGATCTGTTATTGTAAATTTCCATTACGTCTCCTGTGGATAATGCATCCAAATAGGTCATTTCTTCATATTTACTGAAATTCAGCAAAGAGGTTAAATGAATCCATTCTACTGCTTTTTATGTTACCCTAAAATGTGGGTGACTCAGGGGTTCACCCACAATGCCAGTACCTCCATGTGACAGTGAGGGAATTAATTCACCCAGTTAGGAGGCCTGCAAGAAAGAGGTAACCTAACAAGATCTTCTACCAATGTTTATAGGGTCTCCGCAGGAAGGAACCAGCCAGAGATTCCAAAATAAGCTAAAATGTGTTATATTAAAGAGTTCAGTCACACATGGAAAAGATCCAAGCACTCACATAGGAGCTAACCGAAAGATAAAGAGGGAAGTTGTAGATTGCAAAGTTTAGAAAATGGGTGATAATTACGGAGTCAGAGAGCAGTGAAGGAAGCAGCAATGTGGTGCTAGACTTGTGCCTGAGGACAGTACTCATTTGGGAATCAGAGCAACAGCATGGCATTCAGTGAGCGAGATACTGCATCTGACTACCCAAAATAGAGGGGTTTTATACACAAAATCTGCCTGGAGAGCAGGGGTGTAAATGGCTGTCCGGTTGAGTGAACAATGGAGGTTACAGCACAGACAATAGGGTCTGGACAGTGTTAATGGTCTTAGTGTTAGGTGACAAAGAGTTAATGGCTGTCTTAATAACTTTGTAACAATGGACAGGTAAAGGGACAATAAGGGGAAATGTCCAGGTGCTAGGAAGGAGGGCTGAAACAATCAGTGGTTTGGTGGGAACTTCCCATCCCTATTGTATGGCAACAGAGACATTACAGCTTCAACTTAAGCCTATTATTTCTGGAATTACCTAGTGACAATGACCTTGGCTATGCCTAAAGGGCATCTCTGACATATACTGCAGCACATGTCTTCAGCCAGTACTTTTCCTCTGCCCAGTCTGGCCTTACAGTCACATTAGGGTCCATTTTATATCAATGCCAACTAATGTATTTTGCCAATTAAATTATATTTCGCCAATTAAACCAAATGAAATCTGAGGGATGCGTGGGTTGGTAACAGTTACATCTTCAGATTTCAAGATACCGTATGCTATAGTCAACCTTAAGTCTGATTTTAGGTACCAGCAATTGATAGAGAGCCAGCATGGTGTAATGGTTTGAGCATTGCACTATGACCCTGGAGACCAGGGTTTGATTCCCTGGTCAATCATGGAAACCCACTGGATGACCTTGGGCACATCACACACTCTCAGCTCCAGAAAATCCCATGATAGGTTCGCCTTAGGGTTGTCAAAAGACAGAAACAACTTGAAGGCATACAACAACAACAACAGGTTGACAAGCATTTAGAAGTGAGATGCACATGAATTTAGAGGCAAGACCACACATTACATGATCATGCAAGCAATTAATGTGTACTTTTAAAACAGTAATAGTTGCCACAGACCAGCAAGAAAAATGCTGACCATGATGCACATGGAGGAGGTTTAATCCTCCCCCCGCTCTGCCTCACTGATCCCCAGTGTGGCTCTGAATACATACACACATACACATGTACACAAAAACCAAGAAAAAAGATCCCATTGGTACAAATGGCAAAGACTGGAGGTGTACGTTTAGTTCTAGTCAAGATGATAGCAAATAAGGAAGTAGTTCATCCTCTTATGGGTCCCACTCCTCCTCAGGTTCCCCTCTGTAAAGGCTGTTTACATACAGTGACGTTCTACATCAGCTAATTAGTTATGAATGCTAACTAAGTAATGTCTCCTCCCCAAACCCACCTTAACATCCAGCAGCTGCATAGAGCAAAGGATGTTTGTTCAGCTGTTGATCAGGATGCAAGGAGGATGACTCCCCCACCCACCAGCAAGTGAGGCTTCACCAATCAGAAGCAGGACTCCTGTCACAATTCCTCATCACAAGTTTACTCACTGGTTGGAGGGGATGGAAATGTCATCCTCCTTGCACCCTGATCAGCAGCGAAATGGACCTCCTTTACTCAATGCGGCTGCTGGCTGTTAAGGTGGGCTGGGGTGGGCATTTATTATTGTGGCAATAGTACCACAATCATTGACTACGTAGCCTTACTGAATCCAGAGCAGTTATAGGTCTGTAACTCTAGGCTATGAATCCATAACTCCAATACAGAAATCCAGCTATTTTTAAGAGCAGGTATATTCA
Source organism: Cyclura pinguis (assembly GCA_030412105.1). Taxonomy (NCBI): domain Eukaryota; kingdom Metazoa; phylum Chordata; class Lepidosauria; order Squamata; family Iguanidae; genus Cyclura; species Cyclura pinguis. The sequence continues at coordinate 225,131,143 of CM059599.1, read as the reverse complement.
TTATTGACATGCCATTAACATCACACTAAGGCCATTTCCGCACTACATTGTTATAGTGCTATTATTCCACTTTCAACATTATGTGGAATCCTGGGGTTTGCAGTTTACGGAGGAGCATTTAGAATTCTCAGCCAGAGAGCTCTTGGGCCTCAGTAAACTACAAACACCAGAATTCCACAGGAGGTTGAAAGTGGAATAATAGCACTTAACAGTGTAGCGCAGAAATGGCCTTAATCTGGGCTTACACATGTATGTGTGTATGTTGGCCCAGGGTGCTGCAACTGTGACAAAGATCAGTGATGTGCTAGAGATCAGTAGGAAAGGGACTGCAAATTAAAAATGCCACTGTCATAACATCTTTATAAAACTTTGTGGTGTGCCCACCATTGGATGATTGCATACTGTTCTGGTCACCACATCTCAGTGAAGTCATATGTTGCAGAACTAGAAAAGATGCAGAAAGGGACAATAAAAATATTCAATGCAATTCTACACCTGCAAGGAAAAGTTACAGTGTTTTTGTTTTTGTTTTGTTTTTTAGTTTAAGGGAAAAAGGCAAGTGAATGAGCAGACCAGATGCATATAATTAGGCATGGTGTAGAGAAAGCAGACACAGAGATTTTTTTTTTCTCCTTCTCTCATAACGCTAGAGTCTCAGGCCATCCATTGAAGACAAATAGTGGTAGAAGATTATGGAAAAAGACAGGGGAAACACTTCCTCACAGTTAACTATGGTATTTTTTAGTGCAATGATGAAGTGATAGCCACAATGTAGATGGCTTAAAAGGTGGATTAGATAAATTAATGGCTGTTAAGGCCATCAGTAACTGCTAATCAAGATAGCTAACAGCTACCGTCAGATCCACATCAGATTCAGCATGCTCCTAAATGTGGCTACAAGAGTGCTATAGTTTCTTACCTGTCCTTAGCCTTCCTTTGGGCATATGACCAGCCCTTGTGAGAAACAGAAGGCTGAACTAGTTGAACTGGCTGAACCCTTGGTCTGAATGAAAAGTTATGTGTTTTCAAAACATATAGTGTATGTGATACCCCTGCACTAGGACCCTGTGTATTTCTTCCATGGAAGAGATTACATTCACAGATCAACACAATTATTTGTTCTGGCTGTGGACATTCAGCATGCAGGGTGACGCACCCTGCATAACAAAGGCATCTTGGCTTTCTTGAGTGAAGGTAACACTTTTCCCACCAAGCCACACTGCATGGCTACAAATCACCATTTATAGACATATATCAGGACATATTTGTACCTTACGTGAAGTGAAGAATCTTTTTGCCACTTGACAGGACAATGCAATCTGCTTATCTTGTCAGTGGCATAAGTCACTACTTGGTAATCTAGAAACATTCTGTGTCCAGATCTCCACTGAAATGACTGGCTACAGTTAGAGGAGACTCGTTTGTAGGGCTGACCCTGTACAGAAACAGCAGGAAAGTGCCACGGCGTTACATTTCAACTGAAAAGAAGAAAAGCCCACACCTTAAATTAATTATATTTATTGTGGAAAGGAGGACATTCATTTTAATTTCATTAATTCTAACTAATGCTACATCACTGTTACAGTTTTTTGTGCGTAGCTTTCTGCCCAACTCCTCTGTTCTATCCTTTCTGTCTTCCATGTGCCTCTGGTTCATGTGATTCTCTTCCTCTGTTCTTTCTCCATGTGTTTCTTTTTCCTCCAGTCCCCCATCTCCCTCCTGTGGTCTTTCCATCTAGATTCCCACCCCCAATCACTCAGCAGTTCCCTTTCTTGCACACCTCTCTGCATCATGAGGAAGAGGCTCTGTGCTTCCTCCTCCCGTGCCTCCCTCCCTCCTCACTGTTCTTTGCCACTTGTCATGTTTGCTGCTGGCCCAGAGCGATGTCCATCTACTGCAGTGACCAGCCACCATGAAGTGAAAAGCTCAGGCAAGCTCAGGGCCAGGGTCTGAGGCAAGCAGTGGGGGCAATACGGCTGATTATATGCTACCACACCCTCCTCCCCCAAATACCCTCATTTTCCCCCAAAATGTGCTATAACACCCCTGATATTAATACATGGACCTCTGTCTGTGGTTTCAGTATTAGCCACAGTGAGGTAATACCTCAGGTGGCAAGTTGGAGGACAGCAGTAGCAATCTTCTCTTTTGACCATTCCCCTCTGACTGAGGACAGGGCTGTATGTGCCACATTGCATGTCCTGCAGCCTCTAAACCAGTCCACTGGCCTCAGGGGCAGCAGAGAACACTGCCCCATTGCCGGTGTTGAAGTACAATCCAAGTACCCTTCTGATTTACTTGAGTACATGCAATGGGGGGGAAAGTACGCTTTTCTCCTTTGTCTCAGACTGCAAAATGTCCCAGGACGGTCCTGTCTGCTTGCGCATTGCGGTGGTGATTAGGTTTTGGATTAGAAGGGATACTCTCTTCTTTTTAAAATGCTAGAGGCTTTGTGCAGTGATAACCTGAAGCCCCCTTCCCACTCTCCCCCACCATCAACTTTCATTTGTTTTGGGGTTTTTTCTAATCTCAGACTTATTCTTGAAACATGGGTTTAGTTCTCTTGTGTTTAATACCAGCCTAGTTCAATTATTTCTCAGCTTTATTACCACAAAGTAAACTGAAGTCTTGCAGTGAACATAATGAATTCACACTCTATTCAAACAAATCCAATTTAACATAACATTTTAAGAACAGCTTTATTTAGAATATTTATAATGCACATGCTGAACATCCTTATTTTGTTCCACAAAGGCAAAAAGGGGGGAAAAAAGTTCTTCCAGCAGCTAACTGCTATATTTCAGATGAGAAATAGGCTTTAGCTGTGCATTTCTTTCAAGTACTTTGCATAACATTATTGTTCAAGCACAATAGTGCTCGAACAGTTGAGCTTCAGCCCCTAAGTACTGTTTAACAGTGTGTGTGTATGTGTGTGCGTGTGTGACTTTTATATGGTCTGAGTTATTATTTTGCAGCTATTTTATCTGCTGACATGGGGATCTATCCAAAATACATGACAAGACTGCAAAATTATTTTAGGAACATATGATTAGAGCCTGGAAATCCTACTTTGGGGGGCTATAATAGCACCTCAAATACCAACCCCAGCCAAGAGGATTCTGGGAGCTGTCGTCCAAAAAAAGAGTAACTATTTCAAGCTCTGCATATACTGGAGTGTTATTTTAGCAAGTTTGCCAAGTTTGCATCTTGGATATAGTTGAAGAGTGAAGTAGAGTTAATGGTACTTCTATTTATTTCAAACCCTTTTCCAGCTGCGGAAAAGAGAAAATGAAAAAGCTTTCGACAGAGTTTTTACAAGAGTACTTGTCCTGCTACTTCTGAAAGAGGACAGAAAGAATCTAAATAAGCTTTGAAAGAGTGAGACACAATTCTTGTGTTCCTTGGAGGTGTAGTCAGATTATTAAATTCTCTCTCCCCACCTCTTGCCTAGGTAACAGGTTATCATAACAGAGCTTTGTGAATCCTCTCATGTGGTTCCAAGCATTATAACAATGGTGAAAAGGTTAATGTGATTGGAACAAAGGAAGATGTCAACTTACCCTTTACTCAGCAGATGCTCTTGTTGTGGTAAGTGCCTGTAGAGTAAGTTCTTTAGCACATGATGGAGGCACCCACTAGAGGTTGCAATGTGCTGCACTTCTCAGGGGTTGGGGGTCACACTGCCCCCCAAGGTGACCTTAGAGGGCCACACAACCATGCTGTACCTCACAGCTCCATTTACTGTTCAAGCAATTTCCTCTGTTCTCTTACAGAGCCTTCCCTTTTCATTGACCAATAGTTTCTGTTAGTGTTTTGTGTGTGTATGTGTTTTGAATGCACACTGAAATCTCACACCTTGGGTAGCCAACTTGTACAGTAATTTACAATCCCATAGTGAAACTCCTGATATAATGAAAAATTGAGATGACCAAGTAAATTGTGACATTTGTGCACAGTAAACAAGCAATTGGATCCTGATTTAGCATCCTGCACACCAAAGGCATTTGATCCAATGGAGGATGCAGCTGGCAGAAAAGTGTCTATTTTTGCTGACTCCTGCTGCCCTTGCAGTCCCACAACCTTCTCGAATAGATTTTTAAAGTTACAAGATGATTCATAATGAGTTGGTAAAAGTCACTGTGAATCCTTGACTTGGGTGGATTGCTTAGTAGAATCTTGCAAAATGGAAACGGTGTACTGTTGAAGCTAATATTAATCACCTCCACCTGCTTCCATTTGTGGTTAAAATGGGAAATAAATGAGAATTTATTTCAAAATCCTCTAAGCCCCACCAGCCCAAATCTATCTATCTGAACTATTCATTGCATTTATATCCTTCTTTTGTTCCATCATGGGACTCAAGGTGGTAAAACAGGAACCTCCTAGGTAGACTCTGAAACTTTCACTCAAGCTAGACCTGAACTTCACCAGGAGTGCTTTCACACTACACAGCTACAGTGCTATGATTCCACTTTAACTGCCCTGGCTGCATCCTATGGAATCCCTGGGTTTGTAGTTTGGTCAGAGGCATCGGAGAAACCCTCTGGCTGAGGATGGTAAAGGCCCTCACTAAACTGCAAAGCCCAGGATTCCATGTGCTGTTAACACAGTTGTTAAAGCAGAATTATAACACTATAATTGTGTCATGTGAAAGGGTCCAGGTTGCAGCATCGTCTATGTTTCATTCATGGCCTAGAGCCCAAGGCATTTGAACATCATATTTACTCACAAATCCCATTTTTCCCAGTTACATATGACTAGGATAGACTGTTAGTAAAGGTTGGACCAACCTGTAGAAAACACTTTGTGATGTGGGTTGTTAAGTGCACCTGTGGAGAGCCATGTGACTTTAGCTGAGTCATGCTGTGAGCAACCAGGGGAGAAGGTTGTGTCAGGTGTGGGGAGAATGCAGAGGCTGGCAGGATTGCATCAGCTAGTGTGAGTATAAATGTAGCTGAGAGCTAGCCAGCAAGGTGCACATGGTGCCTGATGTGTCTGTTGGAGGCTCTGTCAGAAAGAGCAAGCAGAGGGATCCTGGAATACCTTCTGAAGATTCTTGTAAATATGTACACATTGTAACTCAAGAATAAATTGCCTCCTTGATGGAAGAAAACAATTGGTGTGGGTGAGTTTTTCCTGGCTATAGTGCATTGCTGCTAAGATATTCTCTGGTGCTGGGCATGCTTCCAAAGCTGTGGGAGCAATCTCTGCTATATTTTGGGTGTGACATAGACTTATTTTATGAGTTAGTATATCAGTGATATTCCTGTGCTAGTATCTGATTTCTGACAGTGCAGTGTACTAGGTTCTACACAGGAAGTGTACCTAAATATAGTCCACTTTGGAATTCTGTCTTCTCAGTTCCTCACTTTAGGATATCACTAAGAGTCAGTAAAATTCTGAGAAGGGTTACGTGCAATCTGACCACTTTGGCTCATAGACATCACTCTTTAGGAACCTGTTCTGTCTTGAAATTATCTAAGCAATTGTCCACTCCTCTAGCATGAGATAAAGAATTCACAGAACAAATGAGATCAATTCCTTTTTGCTTGTGTGAGGGGGTATACTTTATGTGTAAAAGGTAGAATCATGTCCTATTTGTACCACAATACAGGAATGGGCAACCTGGTGTTCTTCAGATATTTTGGATTACATTTCTCATCATCCCCAATAACTGGCTATACTGGTTGGGGCCTATGGGAATTGTACTCTGAAAGCACACAGGGTAACAATTTTTTTACCCCTGCAATAGCCACCTATTAGCTGGCAGCCTGTTAGTGACTTGCATGAGTAAGCTGTGCTGCATATACAAAGTGATTTTTTCACTATTGTGCAACAGATTTATTTGGTTGATATTGCACATACAGCAATGTTGTGCACTGCACAATGGGTTTACACATTGCACATTGAAGTTAATATATGGCTGTAATCCAACCTCCCTTCATTGTAGGATAAATATCTGTCTGCAGAAATATGCTATGCCAGCACTATGCAACTTTCATGCAAGATAGCAGTGTTGAACAACTAATGCAATGACTGGGTGCATTGCATCACTGACATAATATTGCCATTGAATCATGGTCGTAAAGTTCTGGTGCAGGTGAGTCTCATCCTCTCTTCCTTCAAACAAACAAGAGTCCCTTGCATTCCTAGAAGATCTGGAAGGATGCTTTTTTTTCCCCCTTCCTAAAGATGGCTGCAACGATGGAGCCAGCTGGCTGCTTTGCTTCCCTTCCTCCTCCCCTGGCCTTCAAGTGGTCATGAGAAGGGCCAACCAACCTGTAGATAAGTAGGTAGTTTGAGAGGGAGAGTTAGAGTAGATGGAGGTGCTGAGTTTTTCCATCTGCCATGACCCAAAAAGTAAATGCAAGCTGTATCTTTCAGTTATGCCTGCCCACATCAACAGCAGGATTTCAGTTTTGCCTGCAGCTGTCAATAATAAAATGCCAGTCAATGTGTAACGCAGCCTTCAGAGTTCCTTCAGATGTAATGTAGAACAGCTTAGGTATTAAATACGAGGAACCTGGCATCTTTGTGTGCTATGAGAATGTGGATTCCAGAAATATCTGGAATTTAGCCATCATACTTGCACACACATCCTTTCCTCATCAGCACCAGCACCAGCACCTCGGGCATTAGAAAGCAGAAGGTGAGGTGTCAGTATTACACTATGGTACAACGAGGACATGAGAAAGCAATGTACTAAGCTCCCAGATCAAAAAGAACAGGACAATGACAGCAATCCTGTTGGGGATTTATATATCTATAAACACCATGGTTACAGTGCTGTGCAGTGAATACCATACCAGTCCCCCCATCCCAATCCCCATTTACCAGGAAGCAGCTGTTGCAGTCAGTGAGGGTCTGCTCCTCAGTCAATTGGGAAGCAGCTGTCTGGCAGCCCCACCCCTCCCATCATCGATCTCAGACAGAATCAGGATCCCTATCACAGTTACTCCTCACACCAGAGAATACTCTCAAGTGAAGTGGGGGTTAGACCATCAGCTGGCTGCTTCCCAATCAGCAGGGAACAGACATCTTCAATCACAGTGGCTGCTTCCCATTAAGTGGGAATTGGGGGATTTTCACAGCCTGTATGTAGCCCCTAAATGAAACAGTCACAAGTGCATATGCATTTTAACTGTCCAACAAGATTCCCACCAATATTTTTGTGCCTTTGGCTGTCTTTATTATGAAAAAGCCCCTTGCTGTGGTTTTACCTATCTACCAACTAATGGGTGATCAGAATAAAACAATCTCCCTTTCTCAATCTCTCCCTCCTTCTCTCTCTTTCTCACACTCACACACACATGCGCGCCCACACAAACGCAAATTTGGAGTATGAAAGATGTTACTTTATCAGGGAGGTGCAAACAGAAAGCTAGAAGTTGTACTTGTGTTGTTTCCATTTCTGTATATTTGTATTAGCCCCTTCTTTCCCCTATATTTCTTTTGCTTAAAAAAATCAGGAGATACACCTTTGATAACGCTGTCTGATTCGTTACTTTATTTTTACTGAGCCATGTACACTGATGGTACAGTAGTGCCAGTAGCAATAACAGTGATAATAACAAAAGTTTGGATCAGAAAATGTTCTGGGAGAGAGCACGCACTTGTGAATATGGGCTTTGGGCCCCATGGTTGGCCCAGCTTGGGACCATTCTCACAGCCTTGGGAAACTATTGCAAGGTTGGTGCTTTTGCTATATTCTGCAGGATTCTGTTTCCTTCCATTGTTTATTACTAATATATTTGTAAATAAAGTATTACAAAGATGTCATGAGCTACCAGTATTCTTGCCCATAGACAAAACAAAAACCTGTAATGATACTTCATGACTTCTGTTGTTGTTGTTGTTGCGTGCCTTCAAGGAGTTTCTGATTTAATGGTGACCTTAAGGTGAACCTATCATTGGGTTTTCTGAGGCTGAGAATGTGTAGTGCACCCAAGGCCACTCAGTAGGTTTCCATGGCCAAGCAGGGAATCAACCCCTCCAGGGTTGTAGTCCAGCGCTCAAAACACAACAGCACACTGGCTCTCTACTTCTACTGCTTGGTAATGAGAGGAGCTTGCATACGCTTGCTGACATTTTCTGCTATGCTTAATTAACTAATGTTAATGGCAATTGGAGATGGTAAATGATTTTCAGATATATAACTACATGTAAATAACTCCTGGTAAGTTCAGTGGGACCTACTCCATAGTAACTATGCTTTGGGATTCAAGCTAAGATTTGTAGTTTGTGAAAGTTTGTTAAAGAGCAAATACAAAAATGCTTTGTTCAAGCACTTTGTTCTGAAACTTCTGTCATATTGTGTATATATATACTAGAGTATTTACCCGGTATTGTCCGGGGTTTTGTTTTCTCATAGGTAATACTTGTTAGAAATAGCTTAGGAATTACCTTACCTTAGGAATTAGATGTGGTTGAAATACACAGATTTCAGATCCTGCGTGGCCAAGTCCTGTAACTTTTCCCCATATTCCCCAATCCAGTCTGTATTCATAGTTATTAACATACAGAATTTGAGTTCCTGAGAGAATACACTGCCCTCCTTCCTGCTGCTAGGCCTCGTCTCCATAGCAACCAGCCTGAGCTCTCTGGCTGAGAATTCTAAAGGCTCTTCCCTGAACTGCCAACCCCAGGATTCCGTAGAATCTTCACAGCCAGCCAATCATATGAGGTCTTCACCTGCCTGAAACAGACAAACTCACTCACAAACTTTGACTTTTATATAGTAGATATAAAGAATGGAATCCTATCATTGACATAGCACACATAAGTAGAGGTTACACACATGTCATGTTCTGAATAGGGTGAAAGAAGCTGTTCTCTAGTCCCTTGTTGTCTATCCAAAACTTCTCCCAATGGTTCTCAAGTCCTATGAGGTGCTGCTAATGCATACCCTCCAACATTTAACAGATTAAAAATAGGAAACATCATGAAACTTGACAAAGATGGCAAAAGTTATTAATGAGGAAGAACACACAAGTTAGGAGAGGCTGCAGCAGCTTGATTTTGCCTGAGCCTATTGGAGAGCACTAATTGGCCTAAATACCGTAAGGGCACCAGTTCCTGTCTGATCCTGGAAGCTTAGCAGGGTCAGCCCTGGTTAGTACTTGGATGGGAGACCACTGACAAATACCAGGTGCTGTAGATTATATTTCAGAGGAAGGAATGGCAAAACCATCTCTGAGTATTCCTTGCCTAAGCAAACCTATGAAATTCATGGGGTCACCAAAAATCAATAGGCAACTTGAAGCGCAAAACTCTCTCCCTTCTTCTCCTCTTCCCCTGCTGAGTTAATTCAGTGCAAACTATCACTGCATTTGCAGCAATTGATGTAAGCTGAGGGCAAAGGGGAAAAGTGTTGCATGGAGGATTAATCAGGACCATGGAGGATTAATCAGGACTTTCCTTGCCAAATGGGAACAGCTGGAGGGTATGCTAAGGCTGTTAAATGACTGGGATGAGAGAGGGAAGCAACCAAGTAGTGGAGGAGTCTTCTGGGCATAGGGGAGAAAAACAACTGCCTCATTCCTCTTTCACTGTCTGGCAAACTGCAGCCAAATGGGATGCAGTCTTTGCTGGTTGGTCACCTTCCTCCCCCTTCCTAACCGCCTCCAGCCACTTAACAGTCTGATCAACACCCCACAGGGCTGGACAGTCACACATGCAGAACATTACGCTCCACATATTTGGATGCAGGATCTCAGCCAGAATAGAATTATGTGATGAAAGGATCTTAAAATGAACATTTTCCCTTTTTCCAGGAGAAAGAGAATATGCATTAGTGCTATGCCATTAAAATTAGCCAATTAGACTTTTAAAAAAAAGTTTTAACCTTAGAATTCTTATGTCTTTCAAGAGGAATAATGGGTAGGATTTCTTTTGTTTTAAAATGCATGAATTCTCATCAAAAGGCTAGGATATTGGGGTGCAGAATTTCCATGAGTTACTAATCAGGTAGGTTATAACCCTGACAATGCAAACAACAATATTGTAGGACTGCAGTTCCCAATAAAAAAGTTACATGAAAGGTAGGCTCAAAAACGAGATCAGCCCTTAACTGAAATTACCAGTGACCGTATTGTGATGGACTAGACATTTGATGACTTCAGAGTCTATCTTCTGAAGCAAGGCCTTCTTGGTTGCCCACATGATGCCCTTTATACTTTCTGAAAGCGAGTTGGTCCTCCAGTCACTTTTGAAGTCACATAAACACCATTCCCAGCAAAAGATAGGAGGATAAGTAACATGGAAGATTGAAGGGATGAAACTAATGGCTACCTATTTTCCAGAGAATAAACATGAGAGTCAGCAAGGACAGCCCAAACACACTTTTTTCCTACAGCATCCTCTGTGGAAGTCATATGTGCTTTAAAGAGTAATGTAAAGGAAAAGAATGGCTATTGTCCAAGAGTTCGTCACCTACATTGTGGCAACAGGGAACCCAAAAAGTGGTCTGGGTGAGTGGGTGGATGGAGTAACTAATGTTGGTATGTGTATGCTACCTGAGGTCTGCTGGTCCTTATGTTCACAAAGTATTAATATAGACACGCGTATGCTGAGAATCTGATAACATTAATCTTATCAGAAAGTTTGCTCAGAAGCTATACCTCTCCTGGGGTCTGCTGGAAGAAATCTTTCTGAGTGAGGCAGAGCAACAAATGGCACCCAGCTGGTATCCCACCCCAAGTCAAACACAATCTGGCAGACTGGCTTTAGGTGTTCTTGAGCCCCTGAAGCATCAAATGCTGCAAATGTCTCTTCTCCTTGCAGCAAAAACACACTGAATTCAATTCCAAAGTCCATGTTGTATTAATACCTTTTTTTAAGGCCAGCTAAATAAGGCACAGAAATCTGTGTGTGTGCAGCCATTTGAAACCAATCATCATCACGCAGTGATTTTTTTTTTAAAGCATGGAGGTGGAGAAGCATGGGAGGCTGGTAATGATATTAACATCACATTGTCTGAATCTTACATTCGAATGGTTTGGGGGGATTAAATAACTAGGATTAAAATGGACTATTAATTTGCTCCCCTTTTGCAAAACTCCAAATGAGCTGCCTAAGGGCGACACATCACCCATCAATGTTGCATTAGCGTGGGAATGGATTCATTTTACATGTTCTCCCTGGGAATTCTGATGTAAGAATACCACAGTTTCACCTAATGTTGCAGTTTTATACCTTTTAAATAAATTGATTTTTCTAGTCATATCTCATTTCTCTTTTTTTCCCAAGGAATGTGGGAAGTCAATGACCCCCAGAAATGTTTTGGCTCATTTTCTCTCCTTGAAGAAAATTGTTTTCTTATTTGTTCTCCTTGTTTGTTTTTCAGCGGCTCTTGACAGAATAACTACAGAGGAGAAACTATTTACTCTGGCTTAATCCAGCTGAGGTCGATGAAATTTGTGCAGAGAAAAAAAGGCTCTAAGAATGAGTGTCACTATCTGTTTAATTGTGGGAAAACACTGGCTATTAAAGATAACACCAAACCAAACAGCGTTCACTCCCAAGCAGTGCAATCTTTTCCATGACTACTTAGAAGTAAAGCCCACTGAGTTCGGTGGTGCATATTCCCAGGTTACAGAGTAGAGAACTGCAATCTACTTGAGTCTGTGAATGGGATCAAGCTTGGTCATTTCAGTTTTTAGAGGGAAACTCATTTTCTGTGGATTTTTTAATCTGTGGAGCTGTTATGTCCCGTATGGCTCTGATAAATGAGGGTGAAGTAAAATATGACACTCTACTTAAGAACATATACAAAATGGTCTTGTTTGCCAGCTGTCTGGATCTCTTCTTTAGTCATAAACCCTTACAGAAGGAGTAGTTTTAACCTGAACAGTTTGTTGCCAAAAACAGGAGAAACAAAGGCAGGATAAACAATGCATAGATAAGGAAATAGTTTATTTAGAAGTGACTGGAATTCGATTGGTTAATCCACACAAGAGTAGATCCATTCAATCAGTATTTGAATGGTAAGCCCACTTGATCCAATAACTCTGCTTTAGCTGGGACTAGCAATAGGATTCAAACTAAATATTTAAACTATGTATTATTTTTAAAATAGAGATATAAATTTTAAGTAGTGAACCATGTAAAGCATGATAAAATGGAAGATTTTTAACAATAAATAAAAAATAACAATAACAATAAAAAAGCAGTTATAGAATCTAACATTAAAAATAAAAAAGCTTGGGCAAAAAAGATACATCTTCAAAAGACAAGGAAAATGCATCACAGAGGATGCTTTTTGTATGGCTATAGGAAAGTCTTCCAGAGGACAGGGGCCATTACACAAAAAAGGTTGAGTTCTGCCTGATCACCACATAAAGAAGTCTGCAGGGTGCAATGTAAGGTATGCCATCTCTCCTGTTGATCACAGTGATCTAATAGAGAAAGGTGGCGTTTCCAGTGATCTTGTCCTAAATCATGTGAACTTGTCCTAAAGAGTCATAGATTCATAGAGCCACAGAGTTGGAAGAGACCACAGGGGCCATCCAGTCCAACCCCTTGCCATGCAGGAACACACATCAAGGTACTCCCAACAGATGGGCATCCAGCCTCTGCTTAAAAACCTCCAAGGAAGGAGACTCCACCACACCCCGAGGCAGCATATTCCACTGCTGAACAGCTCTGAGCATCAGGAAGTTCTTCCTGAGGTTCAGGTGGAATCTCTTTTCCTGTAGTTTGTATTCATTGCTCCTTGTCATAGTCTCTGGAGCAGTGAAAAACAAACCTGCTCCCTCCTCAACATGACGTCCCTTCAAATATTTAAACATGGCTATCATGTCCCCTCTTAACCTTCTTTTCTGCAGACTAAACATACCCGGCTCCCTAGGGCACTCCTCATAGGGCATGGCTTCCAGTCCCTTCACCATTTTGGTCACCCTCCTCTGGACATACTCCAGCTTGTCAATACACTTCTTGAAATGAGAACTGGACACAGTATTCCAGATGAGGTCTAACTAAAGCTTTATATCTTAACAGGATCTTGAAGCTTCCTCAGTAGCAAATAGATAGCCAGAGCTCTGTTAGCATGCTTATAATGGGTGGATAACTGAGGGCTCTGCTTAACATTTGAGCTATCATTTTCTGCATTATCTATAGCTCTTTGTCCAATCCCCAGAGAGCCCGTTTCATTAGTCAATTTGTGAGTATTCCTCACAGTGACCAATAACTAAAATAGAAGTGTTTCTTCAAACACACACACACACACACACACACACACACACACACACCATAACAAAAAGGCTCATTCCCCATTATTTTGTTAGTGGCTTTCCTGCCCAAGAGTGTGTAATTTTATGTGTGCATATATGTGTGGCAGTGGGGAGATCCTTCCCTATAGAGGCTGAAATCCTGTTAAGAGTTAGCATACTGCAGTGGAGTAAGAGGAGCCCATAAGCTACATTCAGTCCTGGGGGGTGGGTCTATTCTGTGGTTGTCAGGCCCCCCCCCCCCTACTTCCAAGGCAGGCAGGCAGGCAGGCAGGCAGGCAGGCAGATACATACATACATACATACATACATACATACATACATACATACTGTGGAGGGTGTGATTTTCAACCCTTAAATGGCTGCAAGCAACTCAAAATTATCGTAGAACATGGCAGTTTTGCCTCCAGAACCGTCCAATCGCTCACTCACACACACAGAAGATTGCCGAGTGAAAAGAAAACCAGAAGTGACACACTGATGTCACCCCAGTTATATTGGAACCACTGGTGTAGGCTGTGGGAAGGATGATGTGGGATGGCTCCTTTCCCTTCACAGTAGCTTAACACTGGTGTCGTATGATGCTACGGTGGTATAACTCTACAGCACTGTGATAGAACTGAGATGTCCAAACTGGGAGCTGTGCTTATGTATTTTCCTTGAAGCTCCAGGGACTGTTGCAGAACCTGGTAAAACACTTGCATAAAGAAAGCTCAGAGACCCTCTTCAACAAACCAGTGAAAAGTCTAACCAGTTTTGTAGCTGGTGAGATGAAATCCTAAGTCACCAAAAGAATTCCAGACATATATAGATACACATGCACATTGATGGATAAACAAGGCAATAGCTTGGATCCTTACTTAACTGAGCAGAATTCTGCTCCCAGAATGGAAGTTACCTGTTTCTCTCAGCCTTCCTACTTTATCATTTTAAAAGCTGAGCCTATAGATTAGAGAACCTTCTAGAATGATATAGGATGTAAGTGGGTGTCTTTGGGCAATAGTAGGAAGTGGAGGTATGGCCAAAAACTGGAGAGTCCCCGTTTGTAGTTGGAATTGCCATCTCCTCATGGTGCAGATGTTTGTGATTCGATATATTTTTATTTTACTTCTGCCAATATTTTATATAACAGAAGGCAAAGTTGCTCCAAAACTGAAGTGCCACATAGTAAAATGTTTTGTGCAAATGTAGGCTTCATGAATACAATCCACTTGAACGCAATGGTACTTCAGAGTAAACGTGGATAGTACTTTTTTTTATTTATATATATGTGTGTGTGTGTGTGTGTGTGTGTGTGTGTGTATATATATTTGCCCAGCTGTCCTCAATGCTGATCATTTCCTTAAGAAGTGTTCTCTGGAGTGGCGTAGTTTCCCGTAGCTCTTTGTAAATCCATCCGATTATAAAAAGAACAATTTGCATGCAAGGCTGCCATGGCCAATGGAAATTTTGCTTTGAGAAGCACAATTTCTCCTTATTACAATGGCCTAGTTTCTAAAGCGCTTGATTTCTCAGTTATGCTCTACTGCAGACATAGATGTGGCCTCTTTAACATTTCACTGAGCCATGCAGTGGTTCTTTAAAAAAAAAAAAAAAGACAAAGTATCATGAGCATTTCAAAATACATTTATTTTAACTGCCTTAGGAGGCAAATGATGATTGGCAGTAAGGGAAGCCGACTTCTAGCTCACATACCCAAAGGGCATATGAGACGTGGAATTTAACACAAGATAGCTGTTCCCTTGCTTCCGTCTTGAAGTGTATGCTCATTCAATTAGTACCTAGAAGTAAGATGATCACCTTGACCTTTTCTTAGATGTGTAGTTCCTAAGTGTTGAGATTCCAGTATCCTGGGCAGAGGAGCTGCATGAATAAATGTGATAGGAGAGCCTTTTGGCTAAGATTTTCACTGAAAAACCTCCGGGCAGTATGTATTGAATTAAATCATTCATCATAACAATTGAGCAGAACAAAGCAATGAGTTATATAATAAAAGGGAAAAATGCTTTAAGAAATTGTTTTGAGTGTACGTATAGCCTAACAAATGGTTCTTATCTCCACTGAAAATCATTATTTATTATTCTTCATGGGCACAGTCTTACACAGTGGTTAATTTGATCATGTCAGCCACATGTTTAAAAAAAACTGGGGAACTGGATGGCAGCTTTTACCTGCTTCCCAATTCTATTTGAAATCTTAAAAAAAAAAAACCCCTCTTAATTCATCCTCGAGTACCTGCAGGGGTGGTACACAGATAGTGCTAAAGCAGTAAAACCACAAAAAACATGGTATCACCTCAAAAAAAATGCAAATGAATTAAAATAGCTAAAGAAACAAAAACATGGCAGTGGCCATCCAAATGGTATTTTTAAAGGCTGTGAAACTGGCTGAAGCCAAAATTGTGGCAAACACCCAGAAGATCTTCCATGAATAAGTATAACAGCTAAAGAGGCCCTCCTTCCAGTTGTCGGCCACCTAAAACTCA
The DNA here is from genome assembly GCA_030412105.1 of Cyclura pinguis. NCBI lineage: Eukaryota > Metazoa > Chordata > Lepidosauria > Squamata > Iguanidae > Cyclura > Cyclura pinguis. The sequence goes on along the minus strand of CM059599.1, from coordinate 225,115,432 downwards.
GAAAGTCATTGAAGCCTGAGAAAGGTCTTCAAATATGATCTCAGCACACAGGCATGCTCACCTAGGAGAAGGTGGGTTTTTTTAAGCTATTTTGGTGATACAGGCCAAAATCCTATTGCGCAGTTACAAATGTGCAGCTACCATAATTACAGAGCTATGTAGTGACTGCTGGCCTGATCTTTCCGGCCCCCACTTTACCAGGAAGCAGGCACTCGACCAATGGGGTTCAGTCCCCTGTCACTCAGGAATCTAGTAACTAATATTTCCACCCCTTCATGTGAGCAGTCTCCATTGCAGTAGGCAAAAAGTAGAGTCCCTGTCACAATTCCCTCTCACACCAGAGATCAGTTGTGCAAGGGGGAGGGAAAGGGCATGTCAGTCATCCACTTCCTGAGCAAAAGGGGAACAGACCCAGACCTGATCACAGCTTCCCATCCCCTAAACTAGAGGCTATGTAGGATTCATGAATATCATACAGTTGTGAATGTATAACTTCAAGATTTGTAACTCCCCAGCAGGATTCCAACAATAGAATGTTCTCAAACATTCTTCCTGCTAAAGGGAAAAGGTTAGTCAGGGACTGCTGAAGGGCTAGTGGAGAAAAACAGAGAAATTGGTTTCATCAGTGAAGAAAGTCCAAATACTGAAAAAGGGTAAGGATTAGGGATGATGATAAATAAAGGAAGGCGATGAGAAAGGTTATGCAGCGCAAAGACAAATCACTAAAGGATTTGTGTATAGTCCACAAGACAGTGGTGGAAAAAATGTTTACGTATTGGATGGGAAAATGTATGTTTGGCAACAGGCTCCCACAGAGGCCTCCAAAGATCCTTGGGAGGTCCCTGCAGATGACAACTTGCAATGTACCCAGATAAAGCAAAATAGCTGTAAGTGTCCCACTGATTCCCTTACTCTCCAGAAATGTGGAAATGGTCAAGTTGGGGTGCTTCTTACAAAGTGGGTTGTGGGAATAGTTGCTGTGCAGTCAAAATAGAATTCTGACCTCCACAATGACCAAGAAAGTGAGTCGTGATGGCGCTTGACTTACACCATCATAATTCACCAAAGGGATTCGAGCTATTGATATAAATTCAGGCTAACTGCCCAGTTCTTGGGCATAAGGCTTCTAGTGTATCAGCATATTTGCTCATGGCCATGAGCATACAGAAGCACCAAGAAAAATCAGAGTATAATACGGTGTAATCTGCCCAACAAAAAAGTGGAGTGGAATCAAAGAACAAACAGAGTAAGTGTGAGGATGGTACATTGAGAGTTAAGGTGGGATTTTACATATACACTGCAGAGAGAAAAAATATATCTTGCAGTGATAAAATTCATTGCATTCTGGTGGAGAGAAGGAACAGAAAATAATAGGTCTAGTCTGATTAAAAATACTCATAGCCAATAGATCATGAACCACATTTCAGGTTCACAGAGGAGTGTTTTCCAGACTTTCAGAGGAGAAAATATCTCCCAAAGAATAAAAATACTTTAGCTCAGATTTGCAGTTGTCTTTTTTTCCTTCTTCTCTCAGTAGCAATGACATTATTCAGAGCAAAGGAGGCAAACTAGATAATTCATTTTATAAGACAGGTTGACAAAGTACGACAGGAAAGGGAAGAGCTAACAGCCCTCCAGTACTTTTAAGCTATACACAGTGGGCAGAGAATGAACAGCTTGGATCAGAACACACTATGTTCCCAATTCCAGTTTTTTCGGTACTCATTGAGTGCATACTCATTGGTATGTCTAAGTCATTTAACTTTCTGTGTATTCTGATCAGTAAGATGTTTCTTGGCTTGTCTGCTCTTAGCCCAAGCTAATTTTATCAAAAATTGAGAGAAAGCACTATTTTGCTATTCTTTCAATGAAAATGGCATTGTTGTGTGCCCAAGAGAGCAATTAGAAGAGCTACATCAACCTGTCTTGTGTTCCTGTTGTCTTGGTGTGCTGTTGTAATCTTCTCCATGGAGCCAGACTTATCACAAGACCGTCACCTCAGTAGATTGTACAAAAGAGCTTTCAGAGAAAGGAGGGGGAATATCTGGCCATTCAGATATTGTTGGACAATTGTTCCCTCATTCCTCTCCACTGGCTATGCTGTTTCAGCTGATGGGGGCTGCAGACCAGGAGCATCTGGAAAACCACATGTTCCCATTGTTGCTTTAGAGTATATCAGTGATGTAGACTCAAGTTGATAGACTCGGACTCAAGTCGGACTTAAGTCGCTTAAGTGACTCGACTCAGACTCAACTCGGCCATAAATGATGTGCTGACTCAACTCAAAACTTGTATATTTTTAATGACTGACTTGATGCCTTTGGTTCAGTAACATAACATGTTCATCCAGAAACCTTACAACTTTGAACAATGCCTCCGTCTCTTTTTGCCTACTAGTCACATGACAGTCTCTCTAAAGCCCAAAGTGTGGGTGCATTTTTCAGAGGTTCAGAGCAAACAGGTTAGGCAATGGGCTTGAGGCAGGTTGAGGTCTGTTCAGCAGCCTGTCCCTGCTGCATATCAGAGGAGCCTTCTAAAACTTTTCCTAAGGGCAAAAGACAAGACTCGCCCCCAGAGTGCAGGGTGTATTTCTCAGAGGGGAACAGTTAATGTGTTAGGCAATGGGCTTGAGGAGGAAGGATCCTTCCTTCTAAATCTTTTGAATTGTCAGTAATGGGGAATACGATAGGATCCTATTCCCCACTTCCAAAGCTGCAGATGGCAAAATTGCAAATGTGGAGAGCCGACTCTGCTTAAATTGTTAAAACTGAATTTATTTCACTCTGTCCAATAATTCTGGAATTTTGGTTGAGGTATAAAGTTGGCTCCCAGACTTGAGACTTGACTGGAGACTTGACTTGAAAGTATCTTCAAGGACTTGAGACTTGACTTCAGACTTGAAGGTAGAGTCTTGAGACTTGACTTGAGACTTGAAGTAAAAGATTTAAATACATCACTGAAGTATGTTAATGTGTGGTACATTAATTCAAAGTATGATAATATACACTGGCAGCCTTGGACAAGTCACACTCTCCCAATCTCAGAGAAATGCAGTAGCAAACCACCTCTAAAAAAATCTTCCTAAGAAAATCTCATGATAGGCTTGCCTTAGAGTTGCCTTAACTTGGAAAACAAATCTTGAAAACAACACACAACAACAAAAAATACAAAGTATGCAAGAGATGAGAACAATTTAAAAACCTAAGTCAGTTTATCTTCTCTTCCTATTGTCTAGTTAAATTATTTCTTTATATTATATTAAAAAGGATATTATGGTTTTTAAAGTGTAACTATACTACGAAGAAGTAGCTCTGTGAATGATGTTTACGTTGGACAGTTTTCCTAAACCTGTCTGCACCTCCACCACCCCAGTAGAATAGTAATGCATTACTGATACAGCTTGTGTATTTGAATTGGAGGGAAAAAAGCCTGACACATTAGCCTGCAGGCAAAAATCAATTACCCAAAGGTCTAGGTGTTGAATAAACACCTTGATCTCTTGGATCTGCAGCATCAGTCAGGAAAGTTTATGAGACTTATCCTGAAGGTTTCCAAGTATTGCATTTTCTGCTAGTCAAACTACATATGCAAAGAATTATGTGTTTGTTATGCTTTGTTCCCCAAGAAAGAGCAAAAGATCATGAAAAAGGGGAAGAAAGATTTTATTTTCTACTAAGAATGTCAACTTTCCTACAAGCAATCAAGGCCCTGTTCGGACATATATGTGGAAGCAGGTAATGGAACTATGCCCGATGGTCCTTCTCTCAGCCACTATGTATGGAGTGCTATTTGCTTCTCCCCCTCGGGCAGCCAAATGTCCAGAGCCCAATTTCTACATGTCAGGAGGCCAGTGACTCCACACCAGGTTTTAACCTGAAGTTTAAAGGAGCTGTGCAAGGTGTTCGACCTTCTTAGGGAACAGGGTTCAGCAACCTGGAATGTTCTTTTAAAGTCTAGACTAATACTCAGATGGGATTCACTGCCCCACAGACATGGCAGCCACCAGCTGCCACTGGGCAGAGTGGCATTTGCTTTGCCACCCCAGGCAGCCAAATGTCTGTAATCAAATTTCTACAGCTCTCTGTTGGAGTCATTAATGTAGGTGAAAAAACTAATGCTGATTCATATCTACCATATGTGGTAGTATTGCATAATAGCCACCACCAAGATGCTATTCATGTTAGTATAGCATAAAAATTATGCCAGTAGAGTTATGCTAAATTGCACCATTGCTAAAAAGAAAAAAAAAGTAGGTAGGTAGGTGCGTGCAGGGCTATCAATAGTTCTGGGTTTTCTTGAAACTAAATCACTTTCGCACAATAGCTTCTACAATAATTAAGCCAGTATAACACAGCTTAGACAACCTTGATTAGGGTACCACCCTTGTGCAACATCCTAAAAAGCACAACCACTTGTACAGTGGTGTTAATGCCAGTTTAAAAGACCCACAGGATTCTGGACATGAACAGTTGTAAGCCTAAAAAGTACTAGGTGGGGAGATGGCCAAGGTCTTACTGCACTACTTCCTGTGTGTTCCTTTGGACCCTTTCCTTTACTTACTAATACTTGTTGTTGTTGTGTGCCTTCAAGTGGAATATGCTGCCTCTGAGTGTGGTAGAGTCTCCTTCTTTGGAGATTTTTAAACAGAGGTTGGATGGCCATCTGTTGGAAATGCTTAGCAGGGGGTTGGACTCGAAGGCCTCTGGGGTCTCTTCCAACTCTATGATTCTATGATTCAAGTAATTTCCAATGTATAGTGATCCTCAGGTGACCCTTAGGGTATTCTAGGGCTGTGAGTGTGTGACATGCCCAAGGTCACCCAGTGGGTTTCCATGGCCAACTGGGGAATCAAACCCTGATCTCCGGGGCCATAGTCTAAACCACTCAAGCCAGTACACCACTACTCTCTCACACTACCCAGTGATAAAAGCATAAGCAGCATGAGTTGACAATAACAGAGAATCATAGCCAATGCAGCCATTAAAATTAGAGTGGAACTAAAACATAAAGATCCTTAGGATGGGAGATGGGCCAAAATGAATTTGAGATGTGTAGATTATAATTAACTGTACATATCTGGTAAGGGAGGGGACAAACAAAGCTAAGCTATTTAGTATTACAAAAGAGATTCTTTTGTGTCCAAAAGTACCCTCAAAATGTGTCAAATGAAATCTCAACTTTACTGTTGCGTATAATATATAGCTTTCACAGAGCAGTACTAAAGTGATGTGAAAATTGTAATGCCACTCATACCTGAGAGCTGTAATCTCACATAATTCAAGGATTCTGAGGTAGTTATGGCCTCTGAAAACAAAGAGTCAGAAAAAGGGAGGGTGGTCCTGGAATGGCGATTTGGAGGCACACGAAAGAAAGACAATTTTCTTGATCCTTCTTAAACAAGAGAAGTAGTGAACTTAATAAAGTTGGGGTGGATATCACAGTATTCTTTGGAAATCACACTCACATTCACAATATCGTCTGTAAGTTATCACTGTATGCAATACCAACCCTATTCAAACATTCACGTTATGTGAGGAGAGGGAGCACACTACTCCCTCCCCTGCCCCATCATCACACTGGAGGGTAACTGTCTGAAGAGGACAGCCACCGCACACAAAAGGTAACCCTGAAATTCATGGTTTCATTTTGCATTCACAGCATCCACATAAAAAGGGGGCAGAGCTAGCATGCTCCCTTTGAATTTGTGGTTACACTAATCCTGTCCCAAATTCCCGTACAGAGCAGCAGTTTCACCTGATTAGATTAGGCACAGAAGGAGGCTGGATATGTTTGTTTTCAGGAGATCCTAAACCAGTATGTAGATAACAGGTAAGAATCATGTGGGCCTCCTGATGTTGTTGGGCTGCAGGTCACAGCATCTCTCATCCTTGCCTATGCTGGTTAGGGCTGCTTGACTTCAGTTCACCTCTGTCTAGAGGGCTGCTTGATGCCTACCACTAGTATGAAGAGTGTGAGCACTCTTATATTGATATCAGTGGAAAGTTTTGACAAGAGATCCTAGTCCATTTTCCTTACTTTGTTGGATCCTTACTAGCTCACTTCTTTGGGCAAAATGGAATTCTTTTGAACCAAATTACTTGGGATAAACATGCAATAGGATATCCAAATGGTGCTCTGTTAAAACCACTAAACTCAGGTTACAAAAGTTAAGAAACACTGGGCAGTAGTATCACACAGACTGTGTCAGCCAGGGGAGGTGAGGAGACAAGAGGAAAAAAACGCAAGATGCCGTCTTGGGCACATTTTACTTGTCTGGCAGTAAGAATCAGAGGAGCATGTTTCAGAGCAGAGTTATATAGCAGGAGAAGAAAACATTTGGTTTTCAGATACTTAAGTGTACAATTCCCATTAATCCCACCTAATGTGATCAGTGATAAGGAATTATGAAGTTGTAGTCAGAAAATACGGAGAGACTTGATTTGCAAAAGCACAATTCTTAAGTTAGAGCACAGGTATGCAGCAGGAAGATCTTCAGGGATCTCCTTCAAAGATAACACTTCGCAGTTTTTAAACATTCATATGCTACCTTTGCATCCCCAGCTATCCTTTAGTGTCCCTGAGATTAGCTTTTCTTTATTCCTCCTTTAGTTGTCCCTGAAATTAGCCTGAAAATACTGAATAGTTTATTTACCATCTATTAATATGACATAAATACATATAGCATTGGGGGAGAAAAGGATCAACATTGTAATAAAACTTAAATAATAAACATTTAAAAGGACTTATAAAGGAAAGGTTTTTTAATTTTTTTAATATGAAATCCTCAAACAGTTGTATAAAAGGAAAGTTTTCAAAATGTTTTGTATAATATGTGGGATACAAACCCACACTCACAGAGTTTACTCTTATAAAAGATGAGGATGAAAAACGAAGGTTTGATTCTGTTCAGGGGGAGATTTTTTTCTTACAGATATCAACTCCAAAGCAAGTCCCATTGGATTCAGTGGGAGTTTCCCCAAAGTGAGCCTTATACATCCAGAGGAAATACTTTTTCATGAGCTAGTTTTCTGGAGACTGAAGATTTTTCTTAATTGCTACTTATTTTCCCTGAAAGCCACTGAAATCAATAGCTTCACCTCATCTGTCAGAAAGAAATTGGAGATGACTGTATGGCATCCAAGAAGATTTGAGGGAGATCGGAAGTATTTATAGACAGAAATGTCAAAACTGTAACCTAAAACTGTAGCAATTTGCAGGCCAGCTCCAAGAGTGAGAACAGCAGACATGGAAGTCTCTCCTGAGGTGCCCCCTAATAACAGATGCCTGTTCTGTCACCATCTGCACTAACTGCAGGCATTGGATCAGCCTTGAGTTATTCCAGTATAGAACGCACTACAAGTAATGAACACATATGGCACAGAAAGCACAAGGCTTCAGCTACCAGGCTGGGACATGCAAGACAAGCAGCCGTTTCAGCTGGTGACTGTGATGATTGTGCCAAGCACTCGAAAGGCTCTGTGATGAGCTGTAAGCTGACGACTTTCTCCAGCGGAAGTTTGGGATTTTGTTTTCAAGTGCATGCTTGGATCTTGGCCAGGGGTGTGTATGGCACAGATTGTCATTGGAAACCTCTTCTTGTAAAGAGTCACGTTAATCATTTCCAACCATTGGGGAAGGGACTTTAAAAAGAAGGAAGAACAAAAAATATCACACATTGGTGTGATCAGAAGTTACACGTGGAAGCTACACTCCTGTGGTGTAAATGACCTTAACAGACTGGAGAGCTGGGCCAAAGCTACCAAAATGAATTTCAACAGAGAGAAATGTAAGGTCCTACACTTAGGCAGAAAAAATGGAATGCACAAATATAGGACGGAGGACACACGGCTGGATAACAATGCATGTGAAAGGAATCTAGGAGTCTTGGTAGATCACAGGCTGAACATGAGTCAGCAATGTGATGCAGCAGCCAAGAAAGCCAATGCAATTCTTGTTTGCATCAATAAGAGTATAGTGTCTAGATCAAGGGAAGTAATAGTGCCACTCTATTCTGCATTGGTTAGACCTCATCTGGAATACTGTGTCCAGTTCTGGTCACCTCATTTCGAGAAGGATATTGACAAGCTGGAATGTGTCCAGAAGAGGGCGACGAAAATGGTGAAGGGTCTGGAAGCTATGCCCTGTGAGAAGCAGCTTAGGGTGCTGGGTATGTTTAGTCTGCAGAAGAAAAGGTTAAGAAGGGACATGATAGCCATGTTTAAATATTTGAAGGCATGTCATGTTGAGGAGGGAGTTTGTTTTCTCCTGCTCCATAGACTAGAACAAGGAGCAATGGATTCAAGCTACAGGAAAAGAGATTCCACCTGAACCTCAGGAAGAACTACCTGACGGTCAGAGCTGTCCGGCAGTGGAATATCCTGTCTCGGAGTGTGGTGGAGTCTCCTTCCTTGGAGGTTTCTAAGCAGAGGATGGATGGGCATCTGTTGGGAGTGCTTTGATGTGTGTTCCTGCATGGCAGGGGGTTGGACTGGATGGCCCCAGGGGTCTCTTCCAACTCTGTGATTCTGTGATTCTAAAAGGGATCTCAAGGAGAGAGCATAAACACATGCTCAGAACTACTATATCACCGTCACTGTTTCAGACAGTGCCACTTTGTGGCTGGCTCATCCTTGTTGTACCATGGAGTGGGAAAAAAGTGGCCAGTGAGTCACATGAAACTCTCAATGGCACATTTGAGTTCTCCAGCCCCAGCCCCACCCCGCCAAGACCCAACACAGAAAAAACCCTTGAGGGGAATGTGACCCTCTACACTTGGGAGTTGCTTGCTTTTGCCCTACTATATAGAGCAGCTTTCCACAGATCACTGCCACCCCTCCCCATACACCTTAACAGTTGCCAGGTATGAATTGTTCAGCACACAGGTCAACTTGAAAAGCACCTCTGTCTGAAAGAAGCATTGGTGTGACCCAGTCCTGTATTTTAGAGATAAATATGCCCATTTTTCTCTCATAAGTCAACATTTTTAAAATGACTTTTTTTTGTCAAGATTTATAAAGAACTGGGGGACAGGGTTAGCTCTTGTATAAAATGAACCAAATAAAACTCTTGCCCATCCCTAACGGGAATGAAGTTACTTGTTTTGCAAAGAGGACAAGAGCAGTAACACTTGAGTAAAGAACCAACAGAGAAGGAATCTGCTCTTAGTTGGCATCTACATATCTGTTTCCTGTCAATGGCATTTTCGTAGGTGTTCAGTAATAAATCTGTTCCATCCCATATTCTGTGGGTTTCTTTTTAAACCACGGCTGGCATCCTCTTAATGAGTTATGATAATGTAAGTCCAACGTGCACGACCATAACCCACTTTTTAAGTCACTGCAGAAAGTGGAATTCTTTACTCTCACCATTTCTGTGTTGCTGGAGAACGGGGGGAATCAATGGAGACACATCCAGTTGTTCTCCTGTAGCTGGACGTGATCTAAGGACATTGTCTGCAGGGACCTCTCAAGAATCCTCATGAGGATGTCTGTTGTAGCATGTTCAGGCACAGGAAAATACTGCACCTGTCCCTGCTGATTCTCCCACTCTCCAACAACAAGGAAACAGCCCTGGTGAGAGACAGGCTGAGTCACTTAAAAGGTCAATTTGGGGAAAGCAGCACTGGGAGACAAAGCTATGGGGACGTAGCTCCGTGCCAGAGATACAGCTCCTGATGCAGGATCTCAGCCTACATTTCCCTTAAACATATGCAACTCTATATATATTTTCCCCACAGCATAGGCATTTTTGTATGCATTTTCCCATAAGGTGCATTTTCTATATATTTTTCCATTAGTGAATTATGTCAGAAAATGTGGAGATCTGTGGTGTCTGAAAGATGACTATATTCCAATCAGTGTATTAGACCAGGAAGTGTAGATAAGGTCAGTTCATTTAAAAACTGCAGAGAAAATTCTTGAATACTCCTACTGGAATTTTTTTCAGAGTATGAAAGCACATTTGAGATCTTATCACAATGTTTTCTGTTCAAAACAACTTGATCACAAAAGCATTCCCCAGTTGTGCCTGTTCATCCCTAATGCTTCTTGTAAAAGACACAAAGTGGCATAGACTTTATTTCGGAGTTCTCTTTTTTTTTATTTATTTTTATGTACATTTTTGCGGACTATCTCCCCCAACATCTGTTCTTCTCAGGTCACATTCTTTAGCCTCTTTCCTTCTATCTGTTGTTTGAAATTCTCCTCAGAAGGTTCTCCTTTCCAGTTCTCTTCCTTCTTTTCCATGTTAAGAAGCCTGACTCAATTAATGGGATTTTTCATCTCCTTGCCAGCCTCCAAAACTTAATTTGTACCAGGACTCACCAGGACTAGAATCTATTTTCACTGCCAGGGCTCATCCTTGTAAGGAATTAATGAGGTATTAATTCCCATTAGAGCTTTAATTTAAAGACCATGTACAGACAAGATTAAAACCACTTCATTTCCCAGAGTTGACTAAGAACAGGTTTATTATACTGATTCATTCATATATTTTCACACACACTGAATCTACCTGGCTATTAATTCAGTGAGGGTAGAAAAGGACAAAAGTTCAAGCATTATGCAAATAAGGTATCTTAAGTACATTGAGGGTTTTAAAGATGGATGCTGTGAAAGAGAAAGAAAGAATTACAGTGTTCTGGAGCTGGGCAGCCAGAAAGGAAGGTGGAGGTAGAGCAAAACAGATTACCCCAGGTTGAATTTGGTGTAAAAACATTGTAAGGATGCTTCAGCATTTTCCTGTCTTAGACACATAGGCCATTTCCACACTAGACTGTTAATAGCGCTATAATTCCACTCTCAACATCCCATGGAATCCTGGGGTTTGCAGTTTCGGAAGGGGCCAGCTGGCCCCTCCCGAAACTGCAAACCCCAGGATTGCATAGGATGTTGAAAGTGGAATCAATGCTATAACAGTCTAGTGTGGAAATGGCCATAATGTCACACAACTGGGTACCATGGACCAAGGGCTTGAATTATGTAGGGTAGCTGTTCCCCCGTACTATTATTTGCTTTCCCAGCTGACTTAGCTCCTGTTGCATAGAAGGCTGTGGGGTTATCACATGATTAAGGGAAGTTGGATTTCACAACCACACCCACCTGCCTTTTCTTTCACGACCTGAATGTTGGTAGTCCCCACTGTACACTGAAACTAGACACATAAAGAGATCTTGCTGAGAAATTAACATTTGCTCAAAGTGAAGAATTGTGTACGCTGTGGCTATTAATGTTCAGAGAACAGATGTGCTTTCAGCAAGAATCTGAACATGTTAGTCATTTCAAACATGTTAGTCATTTCAAAAGTGCACAGTTCATTTGGGGAGAGAGTTCTTAAACTTACAATCCTTGTAACGTGGAAGGCAATGATAAAGCTCATTTCACAATTGAGGCTTGAGCTCTTGAACCTCCAGTTTAGAAACCAAGTATTGCCTAATGAGCACAGGGAACACTTTTTCCTTTCTTTCTTGTTTGCTGATTCTTCTGTGCCGCTGCTGGAGATCTTCCTGAGTCTGGACAATGAAGACAACAGTTCTTTCCCCATTGCCTCTTCCTGCTACCCACAATGAACCTTTGCATTTATCTTTAATTATCATTTTGGAATGCTGGCAGGGGGTGGGGAGGAGCTGTATTAAATTGCTGCAGGTAATAAAGGCCACATATCTTTGAGAAGTTGTCCTGATCTGGAGAAAAACCAATAAGACCTAAGGTATGAAAATAGTGCACCATGATCTGTTAGTTGGAGGTGCTGCATACATCATTGTAAACACTGACTTCCAGTTTTTCTAGTGCCCTCTCAGGCAGCTTCTTCTAGGTTTATTCAGTTTTTTAACAAAATACGTTCTGGGAAAGGAAGGAAATTTAATTCTCCTGTCTAGCCTGTGGCCATGCTGTACACACACTCCATAGACAGACTTGTTTTTTGAGGGTCCCTTTCATACTGAAGAGTTATAGCAGTGCCATTCCATTTTTAACTGCCATGGCAACATGCTGTGGAATCCTAGGACTGGGGAGGGGTATTTAGAATTCAAAACCGGAAAGCTCCTCTGGTGCCAGACTACAAACCCCAGGATTCAATTGGATGCACCCATGGCAGTTAACGTGAAATCATAGCACTGTAATTGTGTAGGGCAAATAGGCCCTGTGTCTCTGCTTTCTTTCTTCCTCTGTCCACATTCCTATGAGCCTCCTGCTTGCTTGCTAAACTTGTGTTTCTTTCTTCTTGGTGAGCTTATACTGGTTCTCATACAATTTCACATCCATCCACACATAAAATTTACTTTATGTAGCACACTCTTAAGTTCATAGAACAAGACCTTCAACGTACGACTTCTGTGCTAGTTAGAAATTATAAGAGTATAAATGAATGGAATGAAAAAGAGTCAAGAGACTGTAGGAGAAACTAGAGAGAAAGAGGTTTGGAACGCTGTTATAAGTAGTTATTGACAGAAGATTAAGCTCTTCCCACTTATGATTCAAGGTATCGCCAATCACTCAGAGAAGCTAGAAAGCTTGGTTTATAACATCTTCTTTCCAACACAAATCGAGATACAACTTCCTACCCTCTGTTTTATACTCCTGCATATTCAACCTTGTTCAGGAAAGATGGAGGCTGGGTGATTAAAAAATGTTGCTTGTGATATCACTAGACCGTGAAATCACCTTTTTTGCAAGAAAAACAGGAGGGAAAATGTTCTTTTAGAACTATTGCCTCAGAAATCAGAGGGGTAAGGCAGTAGAAGCTGTGGCAGGGAGCTATAAGGACAGATAGGAACTTAAAAACTCTGCCTGATATGTTCAATGTCACAACCAGTGTTTACTGACCATTAAATGTCTTCTCTATAATCTTTCATTGTGTTGAAGGCTGCTTTGCAATTCTAGATGGAGTGTTTACTGGTGTCACTCATTTACTGTTATACCAAAATCCATAGAGCTAGTGTGGCATAGTGCAGGGACAGGAAAATCAACTAGTTACATTTTCACCTGCATTTAAATTTTAAACTCAAGTTGTCTTTTGCCTGGAAAATACAGACATTGGTGAATTTTAGTAAATTCCTCAGAAATGAACTATAATGAAATTCTCCCCAAGACGATTTTTACCACTCAAATCCAACAGTTACAATTCTTGTCCGCCTTCAGATATTTTCCAAATTATGGCTACCCTAAGGCAAAGCTATCGTGGGGTTTTCTTGGCAAGATTTGTTCTGGGGGAGGGGTTTGCCTTTGCTTTCCTTTGAGGCTAAGACATTGTGACATGCCTAAGATCACTCAGTGAGTTAACATGGCTGAGCAGGGATTCGAACCCTGGTCTCCAGAGTCATAGTCCATTTCCGCACTAGACTGTTATAGCGCTATTATTCCATTTGCAACATCTTATGGAATCCTGGGGTTTGCAGTTTCGGGAGGGGCCTCTAAGACCCCTCTCTAAACTGCAAACCCCAGGATTCCACAGGATGTTGAAAGTAGAATAATAGCACTATAAGAGTGTAGTGCAGAAATGGTCCATGCTGGCTCTCTCGCAGTTACAGTTGCTCCTTGTGATTTCTAAGATACAGGGGAATACATTCCTTTTGACTGTTGTATTACTTTTAAAGAGGAGCCTCTCAGAGAAAAGACCCTAACTCAACATTTATGTGGTTGAACACATACAGTTTCAAACCACACTTTTAAGAGTGAAGTTCTCAAAAACCTGGGCCTGGATGGATGGTTCTGTCAGTTGTGGTTTATCCCATATTTGATTTAAAAAAACAAATGCAAAGTTCTTTCCACTCCATTTATGAAGAAATTCAATGAATTAACTTCATGAATAATTAAATCCATGAATTAACTGAAACAAAATTCCCATCCATCCCTAATCTAGTGTCTGAAGTATGAGATTTGGGTTGGGGAAACCTAAGTCCAAATGTCCACTCAGATGTATAAACTTGACTGGATGGCTTAGCCACTGAGGCTGTCGTGAACTCGTCTGGGGAAGTGTGGCATAAAAACATAACAAATAGGATTTTCAGCTTAATAACATAAGATTTTATTTGTTGTGTGCCTTAAAGTTGTTTCTGACTTATGATGACCTTAAGGTGACGCTGTCATAAGGTTTTCTTCAGAGGGGGTTTGCTTTTGCCATCCTTTGAGGATGAGAGAGTGTGACTTGTCCAAGGTCACCCAGTGGGTTTCCAGGGCTGACTGGGGATTTGAATCCTGGTCTCCAGGGTTTTACTGCAACACACAAATCATTGCACCTGCTGGGTCTCACCAAGATTAGCGTGGGAGAAATCCTACACATGCTTGCTTAAAAGTCTTTCTGTCTGTAATGGGGCTTATTCTCAGATGGGCAAGCATACAGTTAATGAGTTAGAAACTAGTTTGTTGATCAAGAAGTTCAGTTTAAACTACCACTAGGAACTTATCATGGGGCACTGGGGAAATCACAGTCTGCACTTGTAATATGGAGGAGGTAGTAATCATGCCTGCCTGCCTGTCTTACAGCATTGTTATAAAGATTATTGACATGGTGTGGCAACAGGGGATTTGTAATGCTCCAGATGTTGTTGGACAGCAATTCCCAGCATTCACACCATTGGCTCTGCTAGCAAGGGCTGATGGGAATTTCAGCCTAACCATGGTCCTTTCCACACCGTACCGCATTAGCGCGTTCTTCTGCTACAATCCCAGCATTGCCGTTTGTGTGATGGTAGCGGAATAGAAACGCCTCTTCCACACCCTTCCACGTAAGCGGATGAGTAGCGTTATTGACACCAGTGTTTCTTCCACACTACAGCGTCGTTGGCCACTCCCTTTCCCTGCCTACACCCTACCCCACCACCCCTGATTGGTTGGGGTTTTTTTTGAAGCCATATTAGCACAGCAATGTTGTAATGCATGACATGCCAGTACACTATCGCACTATAATGCTTAAAAATGCATTTAAGAAATTAAAAGTTTTAACTCAAAGGAGAAATTTAAAATAAACGCGGAGAAGTGATAGATTTCAAAGTTACCATGCCATGGGAGTAGCTGAGGAAGGGACAAGCCCACTCGCACTGAGCCAGCTGACGGGATTGAAGCACTAAAGGGGGCTTTTAATGGATATTTTGTGGAAATGGTATAAGGCAGTTTTGCCACACTTGGGGACAGGATAGCAGCTGGACGGTGATGACATCATGCGGTAGCACGACTCCTGGACCGGAAACAACCCACTGCTGCTGTGGGATAGCAACATTGTGCTGCAATGGCCCATGTCTACAGGGCTACCTTGATGGAGTACATAAAAAGAAAAGTGTGTTGAACTGTTTTGAAAGCAGTTTTCCAGGTGATGCTGGCAATCTTTGAGGTGTGGGGGAAGGATAAAGAATTATTATGTCTCATTGATGTCACAGAACAATTTATACTAACTAACATTTGGATTATCTGAAATGTCTCTATCTGCACGAAGTGCTGAAGCCACCTTGAGTCCCACTCTGGGAGAAAGGCAGCAGAGAAATGTAATAAAGGAAGGAAGCATACCAAAATCCAGCATGTAAAGAATATTGCTTCAGGACATGGCAGCTGCTGAGGAAGGTTCCACTATTTAGAATTGCCAGGAAGGGTAACCAGAGCAGTTCCCTTCTGGACATAAATAGCAGAGACTGTAGAAGA
This sequence comes from Cyclura pinguis, assembly GCA_030412105.1. NCBI lineage: Eukaryota > Metazoa > Chordata > Lepidosauria > Squamata > Iguanidae > Cyclura > Cyclura pinguis. The sequence goes on along the minus strand of CM059599.1, from coordinate 225,099,803 downwards.
ACTGGTAGTCCATCACTGATTAACCTATGAACTGCTTTCAGGATTTTTTTTTTCCTGGAGACTTTTATATAAGGCTGCTGCCAGGTTTAAATCAGCTACCATTCAGCTGTGGAAGAAACATCTACTAGTCATATCATGGCATCTTATTTTTAAAATAACAGCTCTCATACCTTTCAACTATCCCATTTCTGCTGGGGCAGTCACAGTTTTCAGAGCCCCCTGTGTGTGGGGGGAGATCAGCCTCCAATTCTCTCAGTTGTGTTAAAAAATAGCCATGTTTCTTTCTGTTTTCATATCTGTGTCTTCCGGGAGCAGGCAGCACAGAAAAAGCAGGCATTCTATAGAAACCTCTGTAATTTTTTATTACTTTTCACTTTATAGTGAAGCCAAAAAATAGCAAGGAAGTGTAATTGTTTCTGGGCCAAGTCAAGAAAGTGAAATTCAAGACACTGTTTTAAACCAATCGATTGCATGTTTAAAATGGATTGCATTTTTCCACACAGTGCCTTGCTTCCAAACATCTGAATTTTTCTTCCCAAAGCCTCAATGCTAAAGTCTAATTTGATCTTTTATCCTTGCCTCATTCCCTCCGCTTCTTCCAGCCCACCGATATTAGGGGAAAGCTAGCTGGAGCTTTTAAAAAAAGGCACAGTGTGTGTGAATGGGAGATGCAGGACAGGATGAGTGGGGTAAGGATTATATTAGATTGAGGCCCTCGCAGCCTTTCACTTAAATGTATTGATAAACTGCATCTATCTAACATTTTTTAAATGAAATTGTGCCTTCTTCCATATGATAGTAAGTTGCCAGGTTTGGTGAAGAGAGCTGCTGGTACAGGAATAATGTTTTTGTTTGTAGTTTTATGGAGGGAAAGAACCTGATACCTTGTGGAGGGCTCTTCCTTTATACTTAAAATCCTAAACCAAGTGTGTATTTAGAGGCAGTCTGTTCCTGGATTCTGAATACATATGTAGGAAGGAAGGAGAGTTCCAGATGCTCAGGCATCAGGAACAGTCATCCTGCATGTGCCCAGAGGTACTTAATCCAAATATTCCAGGATTCAGTTTTTGAGCTAAAATATCCAGAGCCCTGGGGACTTCCAGCACAGCCTATACTGATGGTGGAAGAGGGGGAAAGGTCCCCTGCCTTTGGGAAGAAGGAGAGGAGTTGTGGGAAAGGATCCCATTTTGCAAAAGTGCTGGAAAGAATATCAGGAAAAAAGTAGGAAAGGAATGGCTTTGGACTGGTCAGAATTCATGCATTCGGTGTTGCAGTTTGCTGCTTTCAGAGGTAGTATTTATAAGTAATTTTTAATGTAAGAAGTGGCTTTTATTTTTATGGGAGGTATGTATATTCTGTAGACACTGGCTTCTCATTTTATGTGAAGAGGGGGGAGCCTGACATTGTTCAATGGTGTGGGAAACTCACTCTGTATATGTTCAGGGATGCGCTATTATTCATACTCTTCAGTGTTTCACAGATGAAAACTGGAACCTGTGTGGCGAAGCAACATCAAAGTGTGGTCAAGAGGCAAAATTATTAATGAGGAAAAACTGGCAAGCTAAGAGAAGCTGCAGCAGCTTGCTTTTGTCTGAGCCTATTGGGAAGGGCAAGATTCTGCCTCCTCCTTTCCTGCCTGCTGTGGTAGTTGAGTACAAATTACTTTTTCACTTTGAATTCCATCTGCAGCAATGGAAATAAGCTGAGGACAAAGAAGGAAAGTGGGAGGAGGAAAGGGAAATTGGGACATTTTAAGTACAGCTGAAAAGTAGGACTGCAGAGGGTTAATCAGGGATGTACCTGCCAAACTGGAACAGTTGAAGTGTATGATTATTACATAATGGTAATTTCTTCATTTGCTGAGATGCAACCTATTCCTTAATTCCAAATACATTGTAAGGGGGAGACTGTAGTTTTTTCATGATGAGAAGACACTCTGCATATGCTCAGATGCACGACATTATTATTTCATTGCTATTTTTGCTTAGGGTTTCTCTGCCTTGGATTTGCTGCTTGATCTTGAAAGATTAACTTCTTGCTATACCACAGTGTTCTCCATCTGTAAAATGTGACCTAGGGACCCTAAATATAAATATAATGCTTGTATGTATCTAAACATTTACAGTTTAGTTTTTGCTTCACTGCTTTTGTCATCTAGAGTTATTTGCCAGCGTGCACACTTGGCTCCTTCTCTCTGCTTACGGCAAATTTCAGTCTGGATGGTGTTGACCCTAATGTTGTTTAGCACCAGAAGGTTGCCAAATTCTAGGGATATACTGTAGATCTTTACTTATTTCATTCTCATTCATAAGAGCAAGGCATTTCTAAGGTATTCTTCCAGTCAATTTTGTTTATGCAATTTTGTGTGTATTTCTCAATGATTTTGTGCTTTTTTCAATTTATTTGTATAAAAATGTTTTGTGCAGAAAAATGTATTTTGTTTGTGTCGCCTGCGCAAAAGTGTTGTGCTTTGCAAAACCATCCTTTCCGCACTATACTGTTATAGTATTAATTATTCCCCTTTCAACATCCTGTGGAATCCTGGGGTTTGCAGTCTAGGGAGGGGCATTAGAATTTCCAGCCAGAGAACTCTTGGGCCTTAGTAAACGACAAACCTCAGAATTCCACAGGATGTTGAAAGTGAAATAATAGCACTATAACAGTGTAGGGCAGAAAGGCCCTACAAAGGGCTGATATAGGGGGAGAGGTGTGGAAAGATTTCATCACTCACTTTTTGTGAGGTTGTAAAGCCAAAGTGATGCAGTGGCCTTGAGTGTTAGAAACTCCCTGGGTAGCCTTGGTCACATGCCACTCTCTCATGCTCAGAGGAAGGCAGCAGCAAACCCCTCTCTGAACAAACCTTGCTAAGAAAACCCAGTGTTAGGTTTGTCTTGGGGCTGCCAGAAATTGGAAACAACTTGAAGGCACAGAATAGCAACAACATGCACACACACACATACAGAAATGCAAGGGGTTTTAGAAGCATCATCTTACAAAGAAGTTAATCAAGAGTTAATTGCATTCTGCATCCAGCCTCCCTCTATTTCTGTTTTGCCTTGCTTTGTGAAGGCTCAGCTGCTCTGGATTCAAACCCATAACTGATATTAAATTGAGGCACCACATTTTGCATATCTAGTGCTACCATTCTGCCTGTATTCATTATGGATATGGGCTTCAGGCCTAGTGGTTTGGGAGCTTCTTTTGTTTCATTTTTCCTCCTTGAGTATCATTTAATTTGTGCAATTATTTTTTCCCCTGCGTGCATGCCATATATTGACATACACCTTTTGAAGAGAATGCAGTTGCTTCTGATTGAGCCATTGTTTCTGTGAACAAGATGGAGATTTTCCTTTCCTGTTTCCACTGTGGCATGCCAGTGACGCTTTGGATGAGAATCCATTTGTTTGTTCTTGAAGTGCCTGACAATTTTTTCCAAGTCTCCTTTTAATATATTTGCTTTTGAGGAGTCCATAAAAACTGCTGTTTGTACCTTCCGTTCATCAGCTCAGCCAGAATAAACAACTTGAGGCCCTCCAAATGTTGTTGGACCGTAACTCTCTTCAACCATTATAACCAGCATAGCCAGTGTGAGCTACAGTGTAGTCTAGCAGCATTTGAAAGACCACACCTTGTTCACCCCGAATGAAAGGTTACAACTAAATTTAGTCATTTGCCAGAACAACCCTAAAAACACTCCAGAAATATAGACCTTTGCAGTGTTGCCATTGTATGTCTGAATATGAGTTGGTCCATGCAGGGGAGCTTCATTGTTAATGAGGATGGCGCTGTGACAGTCTTATCAGTACTAGCACACACTTTCTAGTCCAGTGTGCCACTCTGAATGCTGAATATACACATCCTTCTCCTTCAGGGAGTTGCCTGTGCTCCATCTTGTGCATTTGTGAACGGTGGATTGGGTCACACAGAAATACATTTTAATGCTTAAATTCTCAGTTTTCTTTCATACTTCCTGTAATTGCAGGCTGGCATTCTGTATTGCAGTTACAGGTTCATAACCTAGAGTTATGGATCTATAACTGCTCCATATTCTGTAAGCCCATGTATTCACACTTTTGGAAAGTAAATTCCACCCCCCCCTCCAATCTACCTTAACAGCCAGCAGCCACATCAGGTGATGGAAGCCTTTTGAGCTGGCAGTTGGGGTGCAGGAAGATGAGACTTTCAGCCTTCTCTCACCAGTGAGCAGAACCAATGTCACAATGCCTTGTTAACAGCCTACGTGAGAGGGTGATGGAAACATAATCCTAGGTCATTTCCTCACTAGACTGTTATAGTGCTATTATTCCACTTTCAACGTCCTATGGAATCCTGGGGTTTGAGGCTCCTCCCTAAACTACGAACTCCAAGATTCCATAGGATGTTCAAAGTGGAATAAGAGCACTATAACAGTCTGATGCAGAAATAGCCCTACTGTGCGTGATCAGCAGCTGAGCAGACTTCCATAGCTTGATGCAGCTGCTAGCTGTTAAGGTAAGTTTGGGAGGCCAGGCCAGGGGACATTATTTAGTATTCATACATAATTAAGTAGGCAACATAGGATGACTGTGATTGTTATGAAATAAGAGGCACTTTCTTACAAGAAATGTCAGTGGGGGTTTAGAACTGGTCCTTAGAAGAAGGTATCAGAGCTGGGAGGAGACTGAGAGCAAAGCATCAACAGACGCTGCTCTTAGATCTAGTCCAGGCTCTGTATTAAAGCTGGGTGGGAGAAATTGCTTCCTGCCATAAAAAATCAATTTTGGGGGTGGGAGACATTAGCTTCTGCGGCTTACAGTCAGAAAAAGTTATGTTGATGGATATGAAGCTTGGCAGTGCAGAAGAGATTGGTATGCGAATGGTCTGTGGTGATTTTGAGGTAGAAAGTGTGAAAACCAGCTTACTGGTAGGAACTAAAATCAATGAGTAACTACCAGCACCTTGACAGATACTATATGGGGAGTTTCTCCTACAGACTTTGTTAGGATTCAATTTGTATAACATCTTTCAGGAAACAGTTTAACGCGTTAGATTAAGGAGAAAGTCTAGAACGTTCTGTACTCTGGTAGTCCTATATGGCATCTATATGCATTTTTTTAAAAATGCATTTTTCTGACCTATTTGATGCTAAAGAAAACCATAGTTAAATGTAGTGGTTGTTGTAATACAGAGGCACTTCCTTAAAGGAGAACAGGCAAGGGAGTTTAGAGATGGTCTAAATGGGCAGACCTTGGAGCAAACTGCGCAAGGAGCTGCAGGAGAAGATTATCCCTAGATTTATCTGTATGGCAGTAAACAATTATAACAAGTTCTTCTTTGCTTTGGCCTTCATATACGTGAGCCCTAAATTTATTCCACCAACCAGGGATAACAATTCAAGCAATGATTCTTGATCACTAGGATGCACACGTATACACAGACACACACACACCATACTATCGCAGGCAGACTTTTGGGGGAGAGCCATTGTATTATATAATACACAACATGCTTTCAGAAGGCATCTTTTTTTGCAACAAATGCATCATCTGTCATTTGAGACAATAGGCATAATTGATTTGATTTATTAAGGTGTCTGCTGCTTTGTCAGAAAGCTCAAAGCATCTTCCACAGTATAAAGGTTGTAAATGCAACAAGAGTCTCTTTTTAATACCAGAGCTATGTTATTCATTTTACTTGATTTTTCAGTAGACTTATTCCCAACACATTTAATTTTTCAGGTGCTGAGGGGGAGGATGCTATTTTTAAAAATATGGTAATGTTTCCCAGATAGCTATTCTCCACAGTTTGCTGACTGTGCTTCATTGTGATTTGAATCCTCCTCAGAGTCTTTGCCATCTCTCATGTGCGTTGATTTCAATGGGGTTTATGCCTCTCAGTGGTGGAGCTTGGAGTGTGTGGAGGGGGGTGGGAGGGGGTGGGGCTATGGTGTGAGAGGTGGGGCCACTGTGCACGGGGGCGTGGCCAGGGAATGTGGGGGCATGGCCAGGGCACGTGGGGGTGTGGCTATGGGTTGAGATGCCCCAAAAACATTGCTGCCTGAGGCAAATTGTCCCACCACCCCCACGCCCCTACGCAATTGATGCCTCTGTACTTATAGCCATGCTATTTCCTCACAACGATCATTCAGAGTAAGTCACTATTTCCCTTTTGCAGACAAATGAAGCAGAAACAACCACTTGCTCCAGGCTACTCAGAACCAACTTCAAACAAACTTTTCCACTTCACACCTGACGCTGTCAGCTGGACCATAATCTCAACCACAGACTTGGTTTTCTTTTTTCCTGCTCTGTGAGTAATACCTTTCCCTCTTCCCTACTCCCCTCATCTTTTCTTTCTCTCTTACAAAAAGAAAAAAAGAAAAATCTTATCCTTTTGGATATTCAGACAAGAGTTTTCTTGCCAATATAGCTTAGCTTCTCATATTGTATTTGATTAACGGCATGGCATCTCAGGGGCGAAACTACTAAATAACTCAGCCTAGCTGGGTAGTTCTTTGGGTGAGTATTAATAACATCTCAAAATATATTGTCTCCCAGGCTCTCTGAACAACAAAGCCTTTAGAAGATGCTACCGAATTGCTGAAAAATACAACACAGCAGGGTTGCTGAATATGGCTTACCAGCATCCTACCCATCCTCTTTAACAAATGGTTATGTTGCTGTATTTTTCCTCACATGCCTACTCAACAGATTCTGCTAGCTCTGTATCTTTCCCCGGGCTGTAACAGTCTGGTACTAGGATTCAAAAGATTACTGGTGGCCTGTAGGTTGCCACCGATAAAGATGTCTGTGCTTTCAACTTCAGTAAGGGAGACAGCACAGGCAATTTCAAAACATAAGAGACATCTTAGATTAAAGCATGTATGTAGAAGCTTATATGGCAGGAAGTTAATACTAAGATACCATTTCTGATGCACAAATAGAGCAATTTGACCTTTGTCTATGGAGCTGTATCATATTCCAGTCTGATCCCATAACCCACCTCTTGCCATAGCCTTGTCCTACAAAACATAGCAAACAAACAAAAAAGGAGCAAGAGATTGGTGCAATTCTCCTAGAAGGAAAGGTACCGTCCTTGGGCCTGTTCAGCTTCAGAAAAGAAAAACAAGTAAAGGGGAAACGTGGTAATGCTATATAAAATTATCTATGGTGTGGAGACAGTGGATCAGGAGAAGTTCTTCTCTCAGAATTTAGCAGGCTCATTCACTAATACTAAATGGTGACAGATTTGGGACTGATAAAAGGAAATACAGTCATCCCTCTATATTCACTAGGGTTAGGGGCACAGGACCCCCATAAAAGTGAAAAACTTGTGCATAACTCTAGGCCCTCCCAAACCATATTTAACACACAAAAAAAGTATGATCACTATATTCAACCCACCGTAGATTCTTTTGAGGCATCAGGGTTCCTTCAGAGGGCAGAGGTGGGTAGCTGGTGGGGCTTACTGCCCCCTCCACTGCTGTCCCACACCATTTTTAATAGGGATTTAACTAGCCTTATTCGCAGTTTGTCAATCTTGCAAGGCTTGCAGTCCCTATTCAAAATGGCCTAGGGAGGCAGCAGAGATGACAGCGAATAATCTGTGAATAATGAAATTTGCAAAAGTGAAACCCACAAATATGGAGGGCTGACTGTACTTCTACAGTACTCCTACAGTGTAGAACTCACTGCCATGAGATGCAGTGATGGCTGCTAGCTTGTATGGCGTCAAAAAGGAACACTTCATGGAGGATGGGAACATCAGTGGCTACCAGTCATGACGGCTATAGATGCATTATGCCATTGTACATCAGCTCCTGGGGAGCAGGGGATGGAAATGTGCAGTTGCCCTCACATCTTGCTGCTCAGTTTCTCATTGGCATATTTCTGAGGAACAGAATGCAAAGTTTTCAGGGAGATCAAATATTTCTTAGAAAATAATTCCTTACTGCTAAGAATGTTTGACCCTTTTCATCTAATCCAGCATGGCTCTTCTTGTGGTCTTAAGGATCATGTTGTGGTGGGACTTCTTTTCACTATATCCCTCAGTGATTAAGAAGTTCCTACTTCTTTCTGAGATAGCAAATTGTCTATTCCAAACCCTGTTCTTCTAGCTCCAAATGTACCTGGGGTGGCTGTGGAAAACCTATTATTTACTAATATACATATTTTAGGGCTGAGTCCTGACATTCAATATGCATTCCGGATTTCAAGTCTACTTCGCTTTACAATGTTATTCTAGATAGTCTTGCAATAAAAGAACACAGATACAAAAGTGATGCAATTAAATCTGCACTGAATGGTCTTCTGTTTGAGCCATTAGCAATGTTTTCAGGAGGGTGAAATAGTTCTTCAAAAATAATTCCTTACTACTAAGAATGTTTGACCTTCTTGAGTCACAGTCTCTTAAACTGCTCCTGTGTTGTGTACCAGTGTTCCCTCTCACCTAGGGCTTCTCTCTCCTTTGCCACATGATTCCAGTTGATAAAGTGACTCAATCACATCATGATGCCATGTAGCCAGTGGGACTATGTCCCTGTTTGGTGACACCATTGGGCAGTGCTTCCTGGGACAGAGACATAGATTGACCTCACTGTTTGTTGATGGGAGACTGTGATGACAACTACCAATTTGCTGAAGAGAATTGTGCTTTTCTTCCAAGTGACAGCTTGTTTTTCTCATGTACTTTACATCTTTGAGGAGTTAGCAATCATTACATAGCAAACAAAAGGCAATCCAGGAAAAGCTGAGTTTTTATACTACTAGTAGAACTAGTATTAGCACTAGTTGCTGCTGCTGTTGTTGTCATCCTCATCCTTCTTCTCTTTCTTCTTCTTCCCCACTCCTCCTCCACTGCTGCCACCTCCTCCTCCTCCTCCTCTTCTTCAGCCTTTTTTGTTGAGTTGAGTTGAAGAGGAGTCTCAGATGGAAGGAACATCTTAAGGTTAAGAGTGATTCAGCAATGGAACCAATTACTTAGAGAGGTGGGGGTGATCTGTGTCTCTCAAAAGGAGACTGGATGGCTAGCTGCTGAGGGTGCTCTACCTGGAGTTCCTGCATTGAGCAGAGAGTTGGGACTTGATGGCCTATGAGGCCCCTTCCAAGTCTGTGATTCTATTATGGCCGTGTAGTAGGATGGACAAAGGGTGGTCCTCTAAGTATTCTTGGACTGCAGCTCCCAACAACCCTCAGTATTGTCTGTTCAGCCAGTGCTTCTGGGAGTTTCAGCCCAACAATACCTGAAGGCCCACATGATTCCTGCCCCAGATCTTAGGATCTAATTGCCCTATTTGGAGATAGCTGAAGTTTCTGTACCATTTTCAGAGATAGACCCACACAGAACACATTGCAATCGATTGCAAATGGGAGCTTGCCAGCTTGTCAACAACCGTTGCAAGGCTATTTCATGGGTAGAATTAAAGTAGTAGTCGTAGGTGTTGTTAAAAGATTTTTTTTAAAAACTATCCTTCATCAAAATCCTTCAGCTGATGCTGCAAAATAAGAGAAGCTCCAAGTCACCCAGGGCAGCTGTGCTTCTAGTCAAAGGGTTTTCAGACCTCTTCTGGAAAAAGTGCCAAACATCTTTGACTGTGTTGACTTTTTCTGTTGAAAGTTCTTTCTACTTTGGTGTCTCATAAATTGTTTTCCTGTCTTTAGATCTATTTTAGTGTTTTTGCTCACTAGCTCACTCGCTCTCTTTCTGCATTTCTTAGAAGTGCAAACTAAACAGCAGGGAAGCCTCATCTGAACTACTCACTTGCCAACAGGTGAAGTGCAACTCAGATGGCAGGTGATCTGAGCATCTCCATGACTGGAAGGAGAGAGCTGATGGAGGAGGATGGGAAAGCATTTGGGAAAGGGAAACTCATAGTAATGGATAGACAATGCACATAACTTCTCGAGGCTTCCCTTTTTTAATAGGCCACTTGGTTAATTCTCCATTGATTCCAGCTGTTTTCCAGTGCATCCTCAGCAAAATGATCATCTATCCATTTTACATCCCTGTGCTGTTCTTTTACATTCTGTTCCAGCTGAGTTAAAGAAGAAGGCCAAATTGCAAAGATGAACGAACTGTGGGCTCTTCTGAGAGTGACTCTGTGAACTCAGCAGCCTCTGGTGGTTCCCATTTGTCAGTAGGTGGTAATCTCCTCTGGGATTTAGTCTGACATTAAAGGAGCTATCCTGGTTGCTGAGTCTTGACCCCAAAATAGCTTCAGGGCTGGGCCTGGCTCCTTGAAAATTCAGACTAGCCAGAGTGGATTCAGCACCCCACTAAGATGGCACCCCATCCCCCAGATGCCATGGCTTGGCATTGTTAGCACTACACTTTAACTGACTGAGCAACTTACCTGGGCCTGTAACCCTCATCCCCAGCCAATCTGGTATAGTCTTGAGAGAGAGATTAAAAATGTGTCCTGTATGCTGTTGTAGCCTACTTGGCTATCAAAAGAAATAATTACCTTAAATAATAAATATTGCATATTTCCTATATTATGGCTGCTGTTTCAAGTTCATGGCTGTTCTTCATCAAAATGAAAGTGTAAACATGCCATGAGAACAAGGCATGTGCTTGGGTTTGTTGTTGTTGTTGTTGTCTGCCTTGAAATCATTTCCAGCTTATTGGGACCCTAACACAAACCTATCACAGGGTTTTCTTGGCTAAATTTGTTCAGAAGGGGTTTACTGTTGCCTTCTTTTGAGGCCAAGACAGTGTGACTTCTCAGAGTTCTCTCAGAGGGTGACTGAGCAGGAATTTGAAACCTGGTCTCCTGGACTCCTAGTCCAACTATTTGCCTAAAAATCAGAAATATATCTTTTTGTTTCTTGATGCGCAGAACCTCACCAAGCCATCTCTCTCTTTTCTTTATCCAGTGGGCAAAACCCAAAAGTATTCGTTTTCACAGTTTCTCTGTCACATATTTTTTTTCCACCTTCTTTATTTCAAGTGAAGATCTTCAGCCATCTGGCTTCTGAATCTTTCTGGAATTGGACTAAAAGAGTATTCCTAATAAATATAAACTTGGTACTAACTACTGATGTGGAATGTCAAAGTCCTTCTGCCTGGTTATAGTTCTTTTGAGTAGATAGGCTGACAAATAGAAGACATGTTCATACAGAGGACTGGCCTCTGCAAATAGGACACGTACGTAGCCACCTGGCTCCACAACCATCAGCACCACATCAAGTGCCTGAAGCAGTCTCAGCTATTTTTGCATCTGAGCAGCAGGGACTGGTGGCTCATATGTCAACAGAACAGTGATTCTGCACTGAGTTTTAGTCTTCAGTGAGTTTTCCAGTGTGCTGAACCTATTTTGGATGGTGTGAGCTTCAGCACTCTGGATAGCTCCTTTAGGCTAAAACCAAGAGCCAAAGCACCCTCAGACTAACTTTAGGAACATCAGACGCTACTTCATCTGAGGCAGAAAATCCCATAAACCCTTTCTCTCTGGGAGTAAAAGCTATAATAACAACAAACTAAGCAATTTTTAAAAAAGCTCATGCCTGTTCATGACACCAAAAGTCAGCTGCCATAGATGAGTACTTCACTCTCTGCCCGCTGGTAGAGTCATACAGGATGGTTGCTTTATCTTACAGGTCCTTAACCAACTGATGACCTCTCCATTCAGTGGTAGGATCACAATGTTAGCTAGCTTACCATTTGCTTTGATGATTTGTGTGCCATTTCTGCCTCATGCTGCTCTTGATATCACAGTAGTTAGAATGACAGGCCAATATGGGCAGACCCAGAAGGAGAGGCAGCTCTTTGTCAAGATGGCTCTCAGGTTACACTAGCACTGAAAGAGAACTTCTCAAGGGGTGGCAATAAGAGGCCAAAGAATCAAATTCAGTCATTTTCTACCCACAGATCAGGTTCGTGTACAGAGAAGGGCAGTGTATGGCGACAGTTCTTCCTGTGATCTGGGTGGGATCAAGTATATTATGGATCTCGTCAGCCAGTGGTTCTTCATACTACGACACTGTTTTTAGTTGTGACTAGAGTAAGTCTATTAAATCAAGGGGATTTATTATATACATTTTCACTTACCATTCAACAATTGATTCAGTGGGTCTACATTAGTTGAGACAAATCAGTGTGAGTCAGTCCTATATCAGGAAGTATAAAAGTATCAGCAGCTTTGCAGCTGAAAATTATTGCTGTAACAGGTGATCAGCACATCCAGCATTAACATTCTGGTCATTTTGGGACAAGATGGAAGTGGGGTTTGCATCCATGTTTCAGCTTTCAGCTTTCATACACACATTTCCATTAACCATGTGGTTAGCAGACATAAACACACATTTGTTACAGAAGCATTTCAAGGATGCATACTCAAGAAGTTATACAAAAAATTTATTTCATGTTGGTTTTAAAAAAAATCATTTCTTCTGGTTTGGCCTGAGGCTGGACTCATGGAGCTGGTTCAAAAAAATAGCCTAGCATCTTTGTCACGGTCTTGCAAATTCTGCCATGAAGTTGATGTGTCATAGGAAGCTGTTACTCCTTTTATGTCTCTGAGGAGTTCTGTCAACATCTTTATGCACAGCAGCACACTACTGTGTACAAGAATTTGTGGACTGCAACTAGAGTGTTTGGTATCAATCCAGCATAATAGCTGAATCAAGCCAAAGATGCATTCTAGGCATAATGCCACTTCAAAAATTCCTACTTAAGAAAAAAAAAATTATTTAATGCAGAATACTTTCCTGTAAACCATCCATACTGAACTCAGGGGGTTAGGAGTTGTTGTGAGGTGGATTATTCCTACAGTTTACCCGCATGATTAAGGTAAAGTGGAGGCTTTAATATAGGGTGGTGATATTTTGTTATTGATTTTTAATTAACTGATACAAAATACAGAGCAGTAATCTTGTATGTGTGGCATATGCCGCATAGCACTAAATCCATAAACCTGATTATATTGCATGCTGTTTTTTCTGATAACCCAGCCAAGCAATATTTACAATAACAGGAAGCTCTTAATGTAAGAAATAGGTGTTCTGCATAATCTCCTGATATGCCAACACAAGCAAACATTGACATAGATACATTTCCACCCCCCCTCCTGTAGACATTTGTAATTCTGTTGGTCCATGGTTACATCATTTTATATGAGGAAATTTGAGGGAGAAAGGCCTGTATGCTCAGGTGCACCTCCGCCATTCCCCTAGAGATCCAAAGATGACAGGTAGAACTTTCCACAGCCTCCAATTAAATTGTGGGGCAGGGATTGCACTGGCCATGCTTCCCTTGCTCCCTTAATAGGGTGGGGAGAAGAAATACAAGCACAATGTGACAGCGCTCTAATGAGAATGTGGGAGGAAGCTCCTGCTTCTCTACCTTGCAGATGAAACAAAGCAAAGACTGGAAAGATAGAGCACACAGGAAGCAGTTGGAGGGGAGGAGAGATTGGACACTGAGCAACGCTTCCAATAAGCCTAATGATCCAGATGCGAAAAGATAAAGCATCTGAGCCAGTCCATTTGACCACAGGTTACTGGCCTCTAGAAATGTTATGGTCTCCCGATTAAAAGAAAGAAAGAAAGAAAGAAATACTGTAGGTTATGTCTAATGATACAGGCAATAAAATAAGAAATAGAGCAAGAACTTGGAATCCTCATATTTTTACAATATATTTAGACTAGCAAAATTGTTAGGAACACAGGATCATGGTCTGTATTGCATCTTGTGGACATAGTAAGTCAGAAAGTTCATATTGAGAATCTGCACAAACTCTTGCAGAATGACTCATTCCATTCCTGGGGTGTTATTTGAAGAAAGTTCTTAGGGAGGTTAATGAGCAATAGTAATAAATTTTCTCTATGCAGCTGTGACATCCTCCTTCAGATTTGTGGTTTTGTTGTGGCAGTGTCACATATTTGAAGCATCATATGTTTTCTTGTTTATACCTGAGGAAATTATTATTTTATTCTCTCTCCTGGGTAGCACATTTGTTACTGTTGTGTTTGCTGTGTTAATCTGTGCTGTGCAAACAAGCATCCCACTGGTTACTGCCTGTGAAAATAATAATGACAAACAACACGGGTCCCTTGTTCTGGAGAGCACTCTGTTTTCATTCATACCATGCCCAAATGTGAACCATCTTGTGGATGTTTCACATTTTTAATTGCAATATATGCCGAGTGCTCCCCAACTATGGAAACACCCACTTTACTTGAAAACACCAGACAAGGCCATATCCCCTTCCCAATAGCAATGACCACTTTCACTTTGTACTAATCTTATGTAGTAATTTTGAAAGCTCCTCAGTTTTCCTCCTCTAGTGCTGGGGAGGAAAATGCTTGCTTGCATTTGGAGCCGGCTAGGGTATAGCTTCCGAGAAGGGTCAAAATGAAAGCTTTGCCCTCAGATAAGATTTCTGCCACCCCCATTAAATTTTCCTTCAGTCTCAAATGCCATCACTGCAGTAATTTAAACTTTCAGTTGAGCATTTAGAAATAGAGTTTAGACACCCAAAGAAAAGGAACAGGCAAAGTTGCCAAGAACGCTTCTTCTAGATGTGAACAATTTTCAATTATTTGCTCTTTGGAGTGCTATAAATTTTGGAACTACAGGAAAATTTCACTGTGGGGGGGGGCAGAATTCTTATGGGGAGCAAAGCCCTCATTTCCCCTTCCCTGAGGGTGTAACAACAACATTCAACCCTCAATTAGATACAAGCCCTGCATGAAAGGAAATGGTAAAGCTGGTGGGGAAGAAGGCTCCATGTACTGCCCCCAACCTCTTTGTCCCTGAATTTCCCTGTTGCTCTGGAAGATCTGAAGGAAGTATCCACACTGCAGTTCTTCAAGGGAGAGTTGAAGTTTGGAATGCAACTTGTTCCTTATTGCATGGAAGCTTCTACATGTGTTCAGGTACATGCACATAGACTTCCCACCCTTCAGACCTTCCAGATTTAGGGAAGGAAGACCAGGAATGCTGGAAGCAGCATACAGGGGGACACTAGGATGGGACTACAGTATATATCTCTGTACCCCCTACATATACTGACATTTCATGTTGAGATATAATGCCTGGAGAGAGAGCTAATGTAATGGCTGGCAAATAAAGTGAACACACATCGAAGGCTAAAACAGGGCCAGGCTTTGTAAATAAGGAGTTGCAAGTAATGTAGTTATCTGCAGTGATTTAACACTGAAATTATCTCTCAAAGTAGTGTCATGGGAAAAACAATGTTACTCTATTTCTGTAATAACATTTCTGGTTACTTTTCAAAGTTTATCTTAAAGGGCATTTGAAAGACATTTGGATAGAAATTTTCCATTTTTTATGCCATTCTGTTATCAATCATAGGTTTATGTTAATGAAAAGTAACAAGCAATGTAGCAAGTTACTTTTTAAAAGAAGAATGAGCAATGGCAATAGAGTAGGTATTAATTAGTATGTTGAGTAATAGGGATAAAGTAACTTTCCCAGCTCTGGATAGGATTGATAGAATCATAGAATAATAGAGTTGGAAGAGACCCCAGGGGCCATCCAGTCCAACCCCCTTCTGCCATGCAGGAACACACATCAAAGCACTCCCAACAGATGGCCATCCAGCCTCTGCTTAAAAACCTCCAAAGAAGGAGACTCCACCACACTCCATTGAGGCAGAATATTCCATTGCCGGACAGCTCTGACCATCAGGAAGTTCTTCCTGAGATTCAGGTGGAATCTCTTTTCCTGTAATTTGAATCCATTGCTCCTTATCCTAGTTTCTGGAGCCATGGAAAACAAGCCTCTTCGATATGACATCCTTTCAAATATTTAAAGGTCGCTCTTATGTCCCCTCTTAACTTTCTCTTCTGCAAACTAAACATACCCAGCTCTCTGAGACACTCCTCATAGGGCATGGCTTCCAGACCCTTCACCATTTTGCTCGCCCTCCTTTGGACACGTTCCATTGAAGCCATACACTCATAAGTTTTCTGGATAATCCCTGAATAAAATGATAGACAATGTAGCACTTAAAAGTGAATGTATTTTAAGAAAGTAGAAACTACTAAATTATAATGAGGCAATTGTCAGGAAAACAATATAGACATTTATATTAATAGAAGAACTTTGGTTGCATTCAGGATGATGAATGCAACAAGAACAATGAACTGAAAGTCAGAGAATTTAATATCTTTAGCCCATTAACCTCTGCTTTGAAAATAATTGATCATAGACATCACTGATCATAATGTCATCTCAATCCAGGTGGTTATGGAGGATAGTTAATGAAGTTAATTGGCTCTCTAGACTGAAGGACAAAAGAAAAATCATGTACGGTTTTGAATGTCATCATCTTAAAAATACTCTCTCTCAAGCAAAACTTGTACCGGGACAGCTTAAAAGAAAGGTCATCAGCACTGAACATTTTCTGCAGAAGACAGTTCTGATTAAACTCAGTTTAACATGCTCTTCTTTTTAAAAACCTGTGATGAATCAATCATTTCACAATCCATTAAGAATTTCAGTCCCCAAAATGTACAAAAAGGACTGAATTCCTCTGCAGTGAAATAAAACATCTGACTGTTAGGCAGACGTCCTGTTGGTGACATATGCTGGTATCCATCCAACCTAAACCTGCTTATAGCTTTTCATTCACTAACTCTCTCACACAATGACTCCTTAACCACTATATGCACTGTTTGGCTGCCCACCCTCCAACATAGCCATGTTCTGGCTCTGGGGAGGAGCTATCTAAGAAGTATCCAGCTATGTTCCAACTAGGGATGATGTCATCCTTGAGGAAGACTCCTCAGGTCCTGAAAGACAACTTCATAACTGTGTGTCTTTCTATCAGAACATACCCAGATGTTTCTTGGTTGCCTCTTGCTTCCATGTAGGGAGATAGGAACCCCACAAGGTGGAACTTTACCCTGTGTCTCCACAATGCAGGATCTCAGCCTAGATTTAGAAGGCAGGAATTGGACAATGATACAAAAGTTCTGTAAAAGGCCAGAATCCAGTAGTGTACTTCTTCTGGATTTGGGGGTTGCCACATGTCCCTTATTATAAAGGATCCTTCCACTAAAATTGACATGCCCCCTGCAGCATCCCTACCCCTCATGCAACCTAAAAACCTGCCCCAGAGGGCTCTGGAGCAAGTTTTTGGATATCACTGAGGGCTGTAGTGTAAAGGAGATGGGAAGAATGACCCATCCTTCCTTCTAAAACTATATCTAAATAGGAAGGAACACTATTGTTTTAATTATATTAGCTTTTTCATAGTCAAGGGAATTTTTTTTAAAAAAAATGACTTGGTATAGATGTAAAAGCCAGCATAGTGTTGCAGTCTGGGTGCTGGATTAGGACTGGGAGAGACAGGGGTCAAATCCCCACTCAGTCATGGAAATCTCTGGGTGAGCTTGGGCAAATCACACCCTCTCAGCCTTGGAGAAAAGCAATGGTAAACCTTTTCTGAATAGATTTTGCCAAGCCATAAGTTGGAGTTGATTGAAGGCACATAACAACAAATAGATTTAAAACATTCCAAACCAAGTATGTCAACACGCCATGAGAAGCAATATACTAGTTACATAAGTTATGGCCCTTTCCACATGTGGGGGGGGAAACGGGTGAAAACGCCCAAAAACGGAGCTTACCAGGAGCTGGGTAAGTCCGTCGCTATGCGGAGCAGCGCGAGCTCGCTGCTCTGCAGTCCTCCGGCGTCCCAAATGGCGGCTTCCGGTTGGTGGAGACTCTCCATCAACCGGAGAAGCTCGCCAGCTGGAAGCCCGCCCCCGGCAGATCTGCAGGCACACACTTGCGCGCGCCTACAAATCCACTTCGGAGCCGGGCGACGGAGCGGCGCGGGGCTGCACGCTCCGTGCTTTTTAAAAACCTCGAAAAGGAAGTTTTTAAAAAACACTCAGCGCGGCTAGTTCCGGCCGCTCCTGAGTGGATTCTGGTGTGGAACTACAAAAAGTAGTCCACGCCAGTCCACTCTACGGTGTAGAAGACCTCCGTGAGAGGTCGCTCTGCACCATTTCAGAAGCCCAGTATGGAAATGGCCTATATCTCTCACGTAGAGATACTAATTTCTAAAAACAAAGTGTAATGGAAAGGACCAAACTTGTCTGGAAAATATGGGCCTTTCCACACAACACTGTTGAAGCGCTATTATTCCACTTTCAACATCCTGTGGAATTCTGGGGTTTGTAGTTTCTTGAAGCCAAAGAGCTCTCTGGCTGAGAATTCTAAAGGCCTCTCCCTAAACTGCAAACCCCAGGATTCCATAGGAGGTTGAAAGTGGAGTAATAGCACTATAACAGTGTCGTGAGGAAAGGCCCTGTCTGCCTGCCTGCAAGCCCTGCATCCTAATCCCAGACCCAAATTTATTCAGGCGTAACACTGGTATAAAATGAGATCCACATGCAGAGCTGGACTATAGGTCCTGTCTCCCAAGATGGAGAGCTTCCCTGTTCCTTGCCACAGACTAAAAGTCGCTAAATCACTTTGCTCAACATTTGACTTAAGGCCGAATGTTCAACCTGGCTCCAGTGAAAGAGTGTCATACACCTGAACATTTGTTTGTTGACTAGGTTCTCTGCAGTTCACATGGAGCTCCATACTTAGTAGTTCGACCTTTAACAGTGTGACATGGATAAGCCTGACCGGTGTATTTCTGTCCCAGTGGGCCTGCAGCTGACACATCAGTCTCAGTGGCTGAAAGCATCACGTGCTACCGGAGTGAATTCAGCCCCTGGTGCCAGATGGAACCACTGAAACTCATCCCTGAAACCACTGAAACTGCCCGGCATTACTTCTGGCACTCAAGTCAAAGCAAATATGAGCAAGTGTTTTCTCGCAGTATCTCACAAACAACTCACAGCAAGTCTCCTGGGGTTGCCTCATACTCGAGCAGGCCTTGTACGACCCGGAAAAGGTCTGCTGGGCAGGACTCTGAGGGGACAGTGATGTTGGGCAGGTACAGTATCACTGTCATAATGTAGACTCAAGAAAGTGTTTGACTGAATTCACCTAAAGTCTTCTGCCTCTTGAATGAGACTATCTTGTTACCTGCGACAATGTAGGAAGGAAGAAGTGCATATTTAATCCATTCCCTTTTTGAAAGGGGAAGATGGCAGAAGCATTTCTTCCCTCCACAGACGACCAGACAGACTGAACAAAGACTGAAAGATAGGGCTGTATGCTTGAGGGTTTTTTATTCCATCTGGGAAAATACATGCATGCCACATTTTTGTGTACATTTTCTCCTGCTGGATTGGGCCACATATTTAAAATGCAAAAGCAGTGTGAAAGTAGAGCTGTCCACCATTGCCTGAGATGAGGAAGAACAAAACAAACAAAAGGATGAGATTTTTGCATATAATACATTAACTGATAAGTATATGAGCAAATCTAGAAATATTCTAAATGCAACTCAAGAAGTATTCAAAATACAAATACAGTATGTACTCTCAGGGTGGGACAGATTGGCTAGGTAGGATTGTCAGGTAAGGATCATCCCAGACTGTGAGGCTTCTGGGCCAAAACCTGAGAACTGGGAATAGCCCTGGTGATATTATTAAGGTTATGCATTAAGCATCAGTCACAGTTGCTCACAGCTGGTGATTCAAACACACAGAGATACAGGAATACAGAACCTATTTTTTTTTCTGTTTGAAAATTAAGACAGACATCTTACCTAAAGGGATTCTTGTCAGGAAAACCCCACGATATGTCACCATAAATTACAACTGACTTCTAATTCCCTAATGTAAGTGAAATGAGGGGGCTGTTCCTTCCTATTTACTTGGGGAGACAAGGAGCATTTAATACAGCCTACTTGCTTCTAGCCAGAAGGTGGCTAGAGAGCAGAGTGGGAGGTGAGCCCTGGCACCACCACGACTGGAAGGGAAGGTAGAAACCAAACAAGCAGATACACAGAAGCCCTGCAAGAACTTTACAAGTTGCACGAAAGTATCAATTAAGCCTTGGAAATTGTAGCAAGGTGGTACTCTGCTAGCTGAACTGGAGATCTGCATGCAATCATTTTCTTTGCCTAGAGCTCAGCCCACCAAAATGGGAGAATATACACCCTCATCTCCTGCTTGGAGATGACCCATGAAAAGTGGAGACTCAGGGCTAGCCCTTGAGATCTGGCAATCCTGTGACCAGGAGACTTGCGTGTCATTTTGGCTGCTGTTCAGATACAACCAATGGATGGGCAACTTCAAGGCCCTTGCATGTTTGCTTCTTCTTACGGTTCTTTTGTCTTTGAACTAGACTTGGACTTAAAAGTTGCATCCCGACTGAGCAGCGGGTCTCAAACTGTGGTCCTCCAAATGTTTTGGGTTTCACTTCCCAGAATTCTCAGTCACTATGGCCAGTGGGCAGGAATTATTGGGAGCTGAAGTCTCAAATATCTGGAGAAGCAAAGTTTGAGAATCATTGCAATAGAAGACTGCTAAAGGGAAACTGACCTCTGTAAAGTAGATGACAGCCACCTGCGTGGGAGGAAAAAGTGCAGCACATGTATTTTCACTAGCAATTTCCTTTCTGTTTCCATGGTGTAGTATAAAAGTCCTGCTAACCAATGTAGAAAAAAAAGTATGTGTGTTTTAACTGTACGATAATTTTCATTCATTACAGAAGTTGGTTACTAGGCCTCTGTACTGGAAATAACAGTATGCTCATTAAAAATTATATGCTCTAGGCCAAAAATATGCCTCTACTTAAATGCACAGCTGGCTGATTAACAGAATTTACAACTGCTGTCAGTGTAACCATTAAATCCAGGAACATAATATGAGAACTAGATTCAGATATGTTAAGCAGAACAGCTATGCATGATAAGAGCTTGACGGATTCACTTAGTACTACAAATGGGAAAGTTGAGTAATCTTCCTCTTTAGAAAGCCCAAGATAATAAAGGCGTCTTTGTCTCCCCCGCCCACTCACTGTAGCTGTCGTGTGCATCACATACGCTACAGGAGTGTGTACAGGAATTAGAAGTCAGTTGTAATTTATGGCGACATATCGTGGGGTTTTCCTGACAAGAATTGTTCAGAAGGGGTTTTGCCTTTGCAAAACTGAGGCTGAGAGAGTGTGACCTACCCACCATCACCCAGTTGGTTTCCATGGCTGAATGGGGATTTGAATCCTGACTCTAGTCTCCCAGAGTCCTTGTTCACTCAAACCACTACACCACTCTGGTTCAACTTAATTGATATTAAGATGCTTCAGTCTCAGCTGTAGTGTCAGCTATCCTTCCAAAAGATAGGGCAGTCATATCCTGCCAAAGGGAAGCCAGCCGCCGACTGCATATCAAAGAGGAGGAACACGACTCAGTTGAGAAAGGTTCATGTTCAGTGTATGGCATCCCCAAGTATAGATGGAACAAGAGTCCTTTCTGAGTCCTAGAGAAACACAGCCAGTTAGTGTGGATAATACAGAAGGAGATGGTCCAATGGTTTGACTTTCTTTTCCTGTACAGAGCCATGTTTTCCTGAGGAGCTGAAGTTAGGAGGAATGATTTGACAAACTGCTGGGGAAGAGGAGTTGGAAATGGGGTTACGGTCATCTGGAGTTCGCTGTATAGAATCACAGCAAAAATAAATGAAAAGAAAAACACACATCCTGTTTTGTTAGATTTAGTTCAAGTCTTCAGTTGTCATATACAGGGTTGTATCCTGAAGCAGCCCCCATGGGAGTGAGAGGGTCACAGTTGTCTACCCCTGGGTTAGATTTGGAGGGGTAACAGCAATATATTCTCATTCTCCATTTTGAAAATAGAAGCGCCATCCATCTAAACCCAGAACTGTCTCCACCCAGTTCAAAGCTCATATTTCTTTGTGGAGAGTAGGAAGTATGTAGGCAATCTTTATGCTGCCAGTATATGAGATAAGGTTAGATACAGAAGTAGGTAAAGAAAACCAACAGAAACCACACTGGATGGCTTTACCCAGCAACTGGAAGGCATGAACAATCAGAGAATAAAGTCCTATAAATCCTAGTTTCTGGTGGTGAAAAATCCTTTCCTCTTCACTGTAGGAGAGCATAGCCCACTCATACACAAAGTTGTACTGTTTGTCTGTGTGGCCGATTTCACTCCTTTTTGTATTACAGCCACAGCACTACCATTTGACACTTGATCTTATTCAAACAGTGAGATGAAGTGGTACTAAACAAAAAAGATTCATGGAGGTATTCTGAAAGGTGAGCTTGAAAACTCCTAGCCTAGGAAATGTCTAGGAAATTTTGTCTAATAAATGTCAAAAGGCTCACATTGTTTGTTGCTCCCGATAACTTGTTGATTTATGGGATGCTGGTTCATTATTCAGTTCAGTGAGTTAATACCCCAGCCATTCTAAATATGATTTCATATGTTCCTGTCTGCATATTAGAATCAGCCCTTGTCATCCTGACACGGATTAATTGAAAACCATGTCGCTGTAAAGATAGACTTCTGCATCGTCAAGGCCAATGTCAGCTCTTCAGAAAGTCACAACTGAAGCCTGCCACACACGAGCGTCTCTATGAAAGTTAGAAGAAAGAACACAACAAAGATTCAGATCGGGAAATTGAGAAAACAGCTTGTCTGAAATACTGAGAATGACAATGAGATAATTGGTTAAATTAGCAATGAGAAATATTGTCCTAGATCCAATAAAGATACTGGCTTTGTGCAAGTCGGTGAGAGTGCGCACGAGGTACGCATTGCTCCTCCATCCCCCCTCTTTGGCCATTTCTGCACTACACTGTTATGGTGCTATTATTCCACTTTTAACATCCTATGGAATCCTGGGCTTTGCAGTTTAGGGAGGGGCCTTTAGAATTCCCAGCCAGAGAGCTCTTTGGCCTCAGTAAACTACAAACCCCAGAATTCCACAGGAGGTTGAAAGTGGAATAATGGCACTATAACTGTGTAGTGCGGAAATGGCCCTTCTTCCTGCTTGAACAAGAGCAGCTGGGGGCAGAGTTCTGATCACACTCAGGAAAGGTAGAGCAGCCTCTGACCCTAAAATAAAGTTCCCCCTCCTTCTACCCCAGATGTGGCAAGGCAAAAAGAATACGCCGGCTACACGCCTGCAGCTGAGTAGTGGCCGGGCAATGGAGATGTGAGTAGGAACCCTTTGCTGCTGTTGTGCAGATGGAACAAGAGGCATTGCATGAGGCGGTACACTAACGTCCTTCTACAATATTTCTCAATGTTGGCATAACTGGGACTTAGGCTGGTATTTGTCACCTACAGGATTCTGGCCATTTCTACTGTTGGCATGATAAAGAGTTTGTTAAAGGTCATCAAAAGATGTTCTTGCCTGAAATGGACAGAGCTGATGACTCAAAAAGAGGAAGGTTCTTTCTGTGTTGCCATACTAAAGTTTTCATCAGGTGAAAAACATTACAACTGATTTAACCAATTTTAGTTTAATTTTATATTTTCATGTTTTAGCTTAATCTTTTTAAAATTATTGTAAGCAACCTTGAATCCCATAGGATTCCATAGAGTGGAGCCACAGCGGTTAAAGTGTTATCTAAGGCCATTTCCACTCTACACTGTTATAGTGCTATTAATCCAATTTCAACCTCCTGTGGAATTCTGGGATTTGTAGTTTACCGAGGCTAAAGAGCTCTCTGACTGAGAATTCTAAAGGCTCCTCCCTAAACTGCAAACCCCAGGATTCCACAGGATGTTGAAAGTGGAATAATAACACTATGACAGTGTATTGCAGAATGGCCTAAGTCCTGTAAGTGTAAAATATGAAAAAACTTTAGAGAAGGATGCTAAAGCCGGATTATGAAAACCATGTTTCCATAGAGTCTGTTCTTTGCATTCATCCAGAAACCTAGGGAGCAATTTGCAGTGGTTACCTCAGTCAATGGGAATTCTTTATTTGGACAAGATATTGTTTCTCATGTGATTTGTTCTTTCATTTTTTCTCAAACACCTCTTCATATCCAATGATTAACGAGAAGAATTCTAAGATGGTCTTGTGACATTGCAGAATGTGAATTATAGTGTTCCCATTCAGGTGACAAAAGAGGAAATCTCATTTCTACTATCATCAAACAGGAAAGTTTAGATTCCTTGATTTTATTCCTCCTACTGTATCATACACATCTTCTCAAGTTTGATAACCAGTTTGAAGCAAATTAATGTGATCATTTTTTTTAGCTTCACATTTACAGGATTTGTGGCAACCTGTATTTCAAGTTTGCTCCTCCCCACAAAAATGTTATGTTCCCAATTTGGTCACATCTTGTATTTGAATTTTGTAATTCCCCAAAGAATGACAGTCCCTACCACCACCACCACTGACAGTGGAGAAAATTTTGATTTCTGTGGATGGGGCCAACCTAAAACAAGTAAAGGTGATTTCTGCTTCACTCAATTACACTGTGGAATGGAATGTTGTGGCACATTTGGTTTGGTTTGGTTTTGGTGGGAGTTGTTCTTGTTTTTCGTTTTTGTTTTCATTTTTTTTGTTCCTGCAGGTGTAATGTATTGGGACAAAAAAAAAAGTACCACAATGGCAAAAATGAGTAGATCTGTCAGTACAATTTTTGCCTGGCTCTTTTTTGTTTGTACAAATTTAGGAACTTGGTTAGCAGGTACAACCCAGCTGATGAGATACAGGGGTGTAAGTATGTCACTTTAAGGAGTTGTCCAGCCAGCTGATGGAGCCTATTTTCCCATGTCCATTTAGTGGCCGAGGAGAGCAGGAGACACCCAGGCAGCATCTGACTACATTTCTGCTTCCAAGAGAAGAGTGATGTCACCCTCTAGGAGGTCCAAAGGATGACAACTTCTTTGTATTTTGGGCTCCAGAGACACAACCAGATGCTGATTGGTTCTCTCCCCCACAGCCAAACAGACATGTAGGTATATTGAATGGCTATGTAGAGCAGCTGTATAGAAAAAAAGGAGAATGCTTGGTGGAGTTTCAGCCTCTGCAAGCTGATGTAGAATTTTCTACAACCAAATGTCACAACAGTGAAATAGAATGTCCCATCCTAGCTCATGAGAGTTAAAAGAGCAACTTGTCAATTTTTTTTTCAGTGGAGCATTACTTATGATTCACTTTAGCTGGGCTGAGGCAATTTACATTTTAAAAATTAAAAATTAAAAAAACACTATTAATGTGTAGATATACTTTTTAAAAAGAAGGCTAAAGGACAAAACTTATCTGACAGCAATACTATGTCAGTTAGGATTTTCTAAAGTTTTCTCAAGGCTCAGCAATTTCCACTGTTTCTCTTTTTTTAACACTAAGGGTCCTATTTTTATGCAAATGCCTTTATTAGTAAAGAACAAAGGAGGAAATGTGAAACGTCATATATAAGCAGAGTGTATTTGAAAATTTGCTGGAAGGCCTCCATGACTCTTGAAAGCAAAGTGCCTTGCGCTAAATCATAGTCTATAATCATCTGTAAAGAACAGCCTTAAGTTCTAGCATAAAAGGGGCAGAAAAGTCCAGCCCGTTCATACACCCATTACAACTAGAAAGAGAAATTTGCAACTTTCTTTTTAAAAAAATATGCTAATAATACCCTAGTCCCTAAACATTCCAAACTAGAGAACTATCACTTCTGTCTTAATAATTAAAAGCCCTTTCCACACCTTACCACTTTTCATCATTGTCCCGTCGCGATCCCGGCAGTGCTACTGTAGGGATAGGAGCATGACCCAAACAGTCTCCTCCGCACCCGGCCGGCTGCCTGCAGAAGGGTAGCATGAGCGACATGCTTCTTCCTTCTGCAGTGCAGCCAGCTACTTCCCATGCTGCACTGGGGAAAGAAGTACCTAGATCGCACTTCCGCCCTTTCCACATGGCGGCCAGTGACAGGAGCATTGCCATTACCAGATTTTTTCCAGTAGTGGAATATCTTGCAACTGTGAAGGCTAGGGAACGTGTGGGCAGCGGGACCATGACGACATTGTGTGAAAGCACGACTCGGGGACCAGCAGCAATACATCCTCGTCCCAGGACAGCGCCGTCATGCAGAAATGGGCAAAGTGTCAACATATTTTTCACAGCAGAAAAAGATACTAGGCATACAAATGTTAGCTGTCCCACTTGTTTAGTTTGCATGCACAAAAGCAAAGCCCAAATTCTAAATTCAGAACTCCATTATAAGAACAAGAATAACAACACTTCATCAGGTGGCGTCTGCTTTATGAATGGATTTTTTAAAGTCAGAATTCACTTTAAACATTAGATACATCCAAGAATGGGACTTCAAGAGATTGAAAGTGCCCCCCAAAATAATTCTCGGAATCACTGTATTTTCATTTAAAAAAATTAACAAAGCACATGCAAATATACTGTGACAAATATTTTAAAAATGCCTATTTATATACCACTTTTCTGCTGTAAACACGGAATGCAAAGCTGCTTACAGTGAGAGGGGACACAGTCATATCCAAACCAAAGCAACACCATGCCAAATACACTAAAGAGCTTAAAAAAAAAAAGCAACATTAACTATATTTTACATTGAAATGTGAAGTCTATTACACTTAATCATACCGTGTTGTTCAATTTATGTTACATAACTACCCTAAAAATCTTGTTGGAATGGAGGTCAAAAATCCTATACCTGACTTTACTCCTTCCCCTTTGCCAAGGTCCCTGATGTCAATCCAAATTCCCAACAATCCCAAAAGAGTCTCCTGCTACACTTGAAGAACAACCACCAACCCTCCTCCCAAACTTCTATTGATATCATACTTGCAAAGCCCAAACTGGGGAGGTTAATATCTATAGATAACTGTAGTGTGACCAGATGAACGAGGTTGCACCCAAGTAGCATCAGTAAAATAGAAGTGCAGCAATGAATTTAAGAAAGAAAGAAAGGAAAGTTTACACACACACACACACACACACGCACACAGAATTCAAATCACAGCTGCCCATGCTGTTCTAAAAAGGGAGCTAAAATGCCCTGAAAAAGCAATGGCAGATGGGCAGGCTGCTGTGGAGAAAGTAACAAATAAAATAAAATCCTTCCTCCTTCATCCCTCCTGTCTGTCCACTCTTCGGGCCTTATCACACTACACTGTTGTAGCACTATTATTCCACTTTAACTGCCCTGGCAATCACATATGGAATCATGGGATTTGCAGTTTAGAAAGAGACATTTAGAATTCTCAGCGGGAGAGCTTCAGTGCCTTGCCAAACTATAAACCCCAGAATTCCAAAGGATGCAGTCATGACAATTAAAGTGGAATATTAGCGCTATAACAGTGTAGTGTAATAGGGACCTTTGTTCTCTTTCTGGCATGAGGCCCCCACACCACGAAGGAAGGGATTACAGGTTTCCTCTTCTTGTTCCTCCTTCCCTCTTGTTCTTGTTGCTATCATCTTTCACGCCACTCACAGCAACCACCTTTCATGGACTAAAAAACAAACAGGGATAGCAGGAGAGGTGGCAAAGAGGGGTAGAGACAGTGTAATAAGGCAAAGTGTTGTCATTCTCCACCCATATTGTTTACAGAGGAAAGGGCTCATAATTTTTGTTGAGGAAAATTGTATTTTACATTCTGATTTAATTTTTTTTAAAAAAATGTCATTTAACATAACTAATATCAATGTCTTAGTTCCAGTCTCTGCTCCTGATGAGCTGGTTGGAGTGGTACTCCTCTCTTGCCCTTTTTGGTGTTGGCAGGTAGTTGTAAAATATAGGTCTATTGTCATGGGTGATAGCACAAAGGAAAAACCCTTGGGTTGAGATTAATGTAACATGGTTGCTTTTAAAGAGAAGCAACAACAATGAATAGCATTGGGACATCAAACTCTTTTCATATTACAAATTCAATACTTCAACTATTTACTTAAAAGTAAGTCCCAAGGTGTTTAGTGGGTTTTGCTGTCCATGAGGGATGCCCTACCCTTCCTAATGTTATAGCCAAGATGATTAAAACTGTATTGTTACAAATAAATTGTTGTTCACAAAAGAGTAACATCTTTGATAGTTATCAATTATCATTTTAAATAAGCTTTGCTGTTAGGCTATTATGATATCAAAATAGAGCAACATTATCCATAGAAACACTTTTCTATTCGTGTTTTTCAGAAAGAGCACATCACCCCAGGGAATGGAGGCCAGTGCTACGCAAGTGAAGAAACTGCATTTGGGCTTAAAATCTTTTCAGTGAGCTCCATGAACAACTACCAAGGTGCTTTTCTGTGTCGAACTTTAAGGTCTGAAAAATAACATGCTGTCTCTGTGGAGCCAAGTGATAGTAATGGTAAGGAGGTTATTCATCCATTCTGCTGAATAGAAGAGCACCAAGAACAATGGCTTCAAAAGTCTCGTGTTTGTATGTCCTGACAGTCGTGTGCTGGGCAAGTGCTCTTTGGTACTTAAGCATAACACGTCCCACTTCTTCGTACACAGTTCACAAAACGTACGACAGCATCTCAATGGCTAGAAAAAATGTTTCCTTTGGCAATATCAGGACTCGGCCAATAAATCCTCATTCGTTTGATTTCCTCATAAACGAGCCAGAAAAGTGTGAGAAGAATGCCCCCTTCCTGGTCATTCTCATCAGCACAACACATAAAGAATTTGATGCCAGGCAGGCCATTCGAGAGACATGGGGAGACGAGAACAACTTCAAAGGCATCAAGATCTCCACTCTTTTTCTCTTGGGGAAAAATACAGACCCTGTGTTAAACCAGATGGTAGAGCAAGAAAGTCAAATTTTCCATGACATTATTGTGGAGGATTTCATTGACTCCTATCATAACCTGACTCTGAAAACATTAATGGGAATGCGGTGGGTGGCTACCTTTTGTTCAAAAGCCAAGTATATCATGAAAACAGACAGTGATATTTTTGTAAATATGGATAACCTTATTTACAAATTGCTAAAACCCAACACCAAGCCAAGAAGGAGGTACTTCACTGGCTATGTCATCAATGGAGGTCCTATCAGGGACGCCCGTAGCAAATGGTACATGCCTAGAGACTTGTATCCTGACAGCAACTATCCGCCATTTTGCTCAGGCACTGGCTACATTTTTTCAGCTGACGTAGCAGAGATGATTTACAAAACATCTCTCCACACTAGACTTCTTCATCTTGAAGATGTGTACGTGGGACTCTGTCTGAGGAAGCTTGGCATCCACCCTTTCCAAAACAGTGGCTTTAATCACTGGAAGATGGCGTACAGCCTGTGTAGATATCGGCGTGTTATCACAGTGCATCAGATATCACCTGAGGAGATGCACAGAATTTGGAATGACATGTCAAGCAAGAAACATCTCAGATGTTAGGACTTTTTACAGGTGTAAATACTTCTTTTAGTGATTTTTTTTTCTAATTTTTTCATCTGAGAAGAGAGTGTAAGCAGATAATAATTCAGCAATGGGAAATTAACTTCCAGAAGGGGAAGGATTTTGATATGTTTTGTTTGGTTGGTCTTTGGAGCTTCAACCTCTGGTTTACAAACTGCAGGCTCTGTTCGTAATAGTCTTCTCTATACCATCTGTCTTGTTCAGTGTCACAACATTATGCATAAGAGAAGAAATGACCGCAAGAGGTTCTCCAATCCATTTCCATGATGCCTCTGGAATAGGAAATTGTCCTCTTAGACTGGGGTGGGTAATTTGAGGGTCCTTGGAGCTATTCCACATGACCTTTAGGTTTTTGTTAAATCCTGAGAATCCTCACTTTTAAGAAAAAAAGCTGACTGAAATGAATTTGAATGTTCTAAGCTAAAGAATGTTGTTATACTCTTCTTTTCCATATAAGGTGGTATTTTCTCAGTGACCACCAAAGACCCATCTCAAATTCAGGCTGACATTCCTTTTGCGACTTATAATGGCCTAAGAAGGACTTATGCCATCACAACTCTCATTTTTGGTCATTGTGGAAGTCATAATTCTGTTCCAACTATGCGACAGCCAAAATTCCCTCCTCTCCAAAAAAAGAAAAAGAACCCACATTGTTAAGCACTCCCCTAACACAACCATTAACATGTTGTCAGAGAGCAGGAGGATAAGTGAGGACGTACTCAACCATTTTCCTGTAGCTGGATGTGTTGCAAGGAAATCATTTGCAGAGGTCTCCCAAGGACCCCTGGAGGTTCCTGCTGATACTGGTATTGGGAGAGGTAGTTATTGAGACATTGTTCCGTGACCCACATACACTTCCCATTGCAGGAGCTTAGCCATAGTGTTGACCCTTTAATACAAATAGAATGAGATTGTTTTGGATGTCATGCCAGGGTTCCAAAAGGTCCCTTAGTAGATTTCTGTCCCTTAGTTTCCCCCACAACACAACTCTCCTGGTTTTCCTTCCAACATCAACTATCTGAAATAATGCAAAGTGCTGCCCTTGCAAGCCAAAATAATCAGGAATATCCTTGTGCTTTCACTTCCAGCCTTTCATCTCATACTGCCCATCTGAGATTGTAATCCTACAACCACATACCTGGGATTAAGTCCTTTGGGACATAACTGGACTCAATTTCAAACAGACAAATATACAGTGACATGTATAGTGTAGAGACTAAAACCTAAATCCCAGAATGTAGTGATGCGTAGGTTTCTTTCTTTCTTTCTTTTTTTAATTTACTTGCACTGAATGCAAGATAAAACATCAAAACAAGGCCATATATTAAGTCAGTGTTAAAAGATAGAACAGAAAGCATGTGTCAGAAAAGCATGCTGAATCACAAAAAAGAAAAAAATCACATGTATTAAAATTTGTAAAGATAATAAATGGTATCAATTTCCTTTTTTGAAATAGAATGTCAGTTTTTAATGAGCAGTTTATTCACCAAAACTAACTGTATCATTTCATTACATTTGTACAGACAATATTACAATATCAGGAGGATTGCCACATGTCTAAGAAGAAATATGCAATGTTATTAAATAAGCAAATATGCTAATTGAACAACATCTGTAATAACTGGGTAAAAAGATAAGCAAGTCCACAGCCAACACTTCAGCTAAGACAGTGTTAAAAACACATTAGTTTATTTTTTAAAAAGTTTGTTTTTTAAAGAGCCCCAGGGAATTTTCAATTATGAAAAGGCTGCCCATTGGAATTACAAAACTGTAGTTTGTAGATATAAGCATAATTAGAGTTTTTGGCAATTACAATGCCCATGAGCTAAACAGAGAGCCAGCAAAAAAGGGGAGGGTGGAAAAGAATTACATTTTTCTATTTACTGCTTCATGTGTGCCATTCCTGATAGCACTAGCTTGTAATAACCCTGGAAGCCAATGCCCATCACAATCGGAGGGACACACTGGCAGCTTTGGAATAACGCAGTACAAATATTGACAAAGTCAGTGACATAGACAATAGCCAACATTTTTAAAAACAAAACAAAACAATACAGTTTCAAAACCAGCCAACATTTTGACAATGGACAGTGTTGCAAAACAGGAAGAGAGTCAGTTAGACCCTCCCACTGATAAGAAGAGGAGGAGGAGGAGCAATTCTCTCCCTCCTCTCTTCCCCCATCCATGCACTCATACACATGTGCCCTCAAAATCTGCTTAACAATTAGCCACCTTCTCAAGCAGGTTTGAAAGATGCCAGGGGAGAAAAGGGCAAAGTCGACACATGCAGCATTAAATGTCAAATCCTTTTAAAATTTGCCATAATCTAAAGAAAGGGCTGAACTAGCTCGCCGGCTCCTTTTTTTAATGGACTGCCTAGCAATTTTGCTTTACTGTACAGAACTTTCTAACAGATTCTAGACAGAGTAGGGCCATTTCCGCCCTATATTGTTATAATGCTATTATTCCACTTTCAATGCACTGTGGAATTCTGGGGTTTGTAGTTTACTGAGGCCAAAGAGCTCTCTGGCTGAGAATTCTAAATGCCCCTCCCTGAACTGCAAACCCCAGGATTCCATAGGATGCTGAAAGTGGAATAATAGCACTATAACAGCGTAGTGCAGAATTGGCCTAGGTAAAAATGCATTGCTGTTCAAGATATTATAGGGTAAATCCTCAACCTATTTTGCTCTGCATAGACAACATTTTAATTTAAATTTAATTTAAATACCCTACAAGGAAATAGTAGCCTTCCTTTTTTCCCCCTTTGTTTTGCTCTATGTGCCATTTGCACAAAACTAACAATGAAACAAGACTTTATCATCAAATGGAGCGGTGGTCATTAAAAGACTAATATGTCTTTAATAAAGCCCACTGAAGAACTTCAGGCATTTAATATTGTCCTTACCCTGTCCTGCATTAACTGTTCTTCAGAATCAGTACCTAAAGCAAGATGGCACCTGTACTCAAGAACTGTGAATCTATGGCCATGTTCACTAAACCCTTTATTCTGCATCCCAGTGGCAGCTGGTGGGACATGAATCCACTTCAGGGTATAGTTTGTCCTTGACTATCCCAGGTGCTCAACACTATATACCCATTAGTCTCAGCACCTTGAATAGCTCCTTTAAAACATAACCTGAAATGTGGAGTGCATTTACCACACTACTGAAATGGATGCCACCATCTGCCACAGCCATACCCTAACAGCTGGTCAGTGATGTGATACAAGGAAGCATCAAATCACCTAACTGCAAAGGAGAAGGAAGCAGGTGTCAGAGCATCACAAATCATCCTTTGGATTCTATGGAACCCAGGGACTTCTTTTTATCTCACCTGGCTAATGCAGAGGTTGTGAACTTTTGACCCTCTAAAGTTTTTTGTATTCCAGCTCCTATCAGTTTCACTCAACATGGCCATTGCTAAAAGATTGTGGAAGCTGTGGTCTAAAACATCTGGAATGCAAAAGGTTCTAAGAGGTGATTGTTGCTGTCAGAACTGACAAAAGCAGTTGAGTTGGGCAATAAAACTGAGATCCTTGAGACGTCTCAAAGTCAGACAACGTCTCGAAATCAGACATTGTTTTCGTTCTTCTCTCCAGAGGTCTAGGGGTAGCTTGTGTGATGTCACCAAGAACAGCAATTCTGTCAAGATTCCACTGACAAGTCCTCCCACCCATGCTGCCCAACCAGAGACGTGTCTTTCATTTTCATCCAATTCAAGCTGGTGAAAATGGCATCTGAAAGGTATCACAAAAACAGAACACTTGACATGCCAATCAACCATTTCTAAAAATGGTGCAGGAAAAAAAAATCTGTCAGTCCTAGTCATACACAATTTATATTAAATATGAAAATTATTTGAGGAATTAACCTGAATTTCCAAACTGCCGAACAGGAAATAAAAACAAGCCATCTAGTCTGACATTGTGTTTTAACAATCCCCATTTGCTTCAGATAGAGTTGCTGGTAATAATTATATGAGCAGAAAATGGATATGTCCTGCTTTCATATGTCCTGCTTTTAGAAGGTGCACAAGTATTCAATTCCTGTTGCTTGTAATTTTTTTTTCTAATGTCATGCAAAAGTGCAGAGATACACATATATATTGACTTATCTATTTGTTCACTTGTCTGTCTTTCTATGTTTCAGTCAAAAGTTATATCATCTTGGAATATCACTGAAATTTGTAGTCATTTCAGCCACTATTTGGAAACTAGATAGCTAATAAACAACACTTAGGGTTTATGTAGAGACATTAAAGATTAAAATCAGCTGAAGTTTGACTATGAACTTGGTAAGAGGTGAATTGGTAAATGCCTTAGCTTATGCTCTTTAGGCACAATTTACTCAAAAGGAAATTACTTGGAGGATCACATAGTGCAAAATCCTGCAGAAGGATATGTTCGCTGCTCTTTAGCCTGCTGATCTAAATGGCTTGTTCTGATACATATCTCCAATTTGATAGGAGAAGACAGCCATGATCAAGTCATGTTCAAGGCAATGAAATTGTATCAAATTGTAGACTCATGAATATCCTTTACTGTATTATATAGTGCAATATCCTGTGAGAACCATCACAGGTCAAGCATCATTCAGAGAGCTTTTGTGTCACTTGAGACCTGAGGGATGTCTATGTGCATTAGCTCTGTGGTAAAGTCAGCAAAATGATCTCTCACTTAACCAGCATCAACTGACAAAAGCTCCTCCCAAGACAAAAAACAGATAATCTATTAAATATTTGCAGTGGTGATAGTACAAAGACTGCAGAACCCATCATCCTGTGTGAACTTATTTCAGAAAGCCTATTTAAATGCAGAACAAGCTATGCAGTCTTGCACCCTCTTAACTGATAGTAAGCCTCACTGAACTCAGCACAGCTTACGTCTGAGTAAACGTATAGGATTATGCTGTTAATATACTGTTCAAATAGTCCATAATAGCTAAATCTTGTGCTTTATATTTTGTAAAGGAATGAATCTGACCACTAGTCGTCCATGTTTGGTTGGATGATACAGCTCAGACCCAGACTTGCAGTAGCTAGGGATAGGCATGCTTTATTATAAACCATGACTGGTTGCAGTGATAACCAAAAATGCCTTGGGAAAGAAACAAAACTCAGTCCAAAGCACAAAGTAGTCACAGGCTCAATAAATTACTTTTTCACTGGATACAGCTCTAATCCTAGGTTGGAGCAGTGTCATCCCTGTACTCCATTCATGGTTTCACAGATCCATTTTTCTCCAAACTGACTGTCCTTCTACCATCAATCTGCTTAAAATGATATAAAATTGATTCTGGGGTGGCTAAGGGTTCCTACATTTCATACCTTTACAATACTTGAAAATATTGACGGCTTGTACAGAATTTCGTTTAAAATCTTTACCAGTACTGCTTTTCTACTCATAGGCATCTGTTCAGTAGCAGCTAGCAACTGCCAATAAAGTAGTCCACAAAAGTGAAAATCCAGGTTAATCTCGATATTAGGTTGCCCATCCTCATGATGCTTCCTTAGGGTGACTTTCTAATCCCGTGCTGTAAAGGCACAGTGTCAGCCTCCAAAGGTGAGCTCGAATTCAGCACAGGGCATGGAGTAACAGGTAGACTAACTGCCAGAAGCGATTTTTGGCCAGATCTTCACTCCCTCTGCTACCTAACTCAGTATATTTCATCTGAGTTGGACCCAACCCAAGATGACTGAGATACAAAGGGGGAGTATCAACACACCCCAACATGTATATATAACTTTTTAAAAAAGACTTAGCAGAGCAAGGAAAAAACAGTGCAGTGAAGACTAAGTCTGATCAGTGGCTGGGAGGCATCTGTTGGAAAGAAAACAAGGGTAGTTAGAGGATGCACACTTAAGAGTTGGCTGCAATGATAGAATCATAGTTTTAGAAATGAGAGAGACCAAAAAGGTCATGTTGTCCAGCTCCCTGCCATGAAGGAATACACTACTAAAGCATTCCTAAAAGATGCCCATCCAACCTCTATTTAAAGCTGTCAAAGGACAGTTCACCAGAATCTGAAGCAGTCTGTTCCACTGTCAAACAGTTCTTACAGTAAATCAGTTCTTCATAATGTTTAGGTAGAATCCCTTTTATTGTAATTTGAATCCATTGGTTTGTATTCTGGTCTCTGGGGTAGCAGGATACAAGCTTGGTCATCTTCTACATGACATTTCTTCATATATTTAAAGACAGCTATAACACCATCTCTCAGTCTTCTTCTTTTTTACCTTGAAGCTAAACATACCCAGGTCCCTCAGTTGTCCCACATCAGCCTTGGCTCCCAAACCTTTGATCATCTTGGTTGTTCCTCTTTGAATCCTCAACAGGAACATTGCTGTTAGGACTTGATAGTTTGCAACACAGTGTTCTCCAGCAGTGATTCTCAATTTTGACTTCCGGAAAACTCAACCAATATTACCAGCCATCAGGGATTTGGGGAGTGGAAACCGAACAACATCTGGAGAGCCAGAACCTTTGTTTTTGCATCACACCCTTGGCTGGTTTTGTAACACATTTGTATCCTTTTACCTTTCAGTTATGATAAGAAATAAGCCAGAATCTAGATAAGAGATACAGGTTCAATGGGGGACTTGATCACACTGAACAACTTGGTATCATCAAGTGATCAGAGGTACAAGAAAATCTAAGCAATACCCAATATCTGGCAGCCATGGTAGAGTCATAAAAATATAATGTGGGCAACATTGCCTAGCTACATAAAGGGGGGGGGAGTTTTAGCACTGAACAAACAACATTTAATAATAATAATACAACAACAACAATAATATAACAATAATATAATAATAAATAAAGATCTGAATCCAGACGTTTTTATTTTAATATTTCCCTTCGTATTGCATTAATACTCAGCATTCTCATTTTTTCTCTTACACACACATCAACTTTTTTTTCATTGGCAGATTTGTAAATACTCATCATGGCAACTACTGTATATATTTTAAGTCAATTTCTTCTTTATCCCACTGCATATACCTGTCGTCAGCTTGCAGTGTAACATTTGGTTGTGCATGGAGTTACAGCAAACTTTCTGTCAGTGTTTCAAGAGCCTTAAGCATGGTGAGTGCCCTGAGTTTTGAATGTAGAAGACATTTTACAGCTTAACTGATTTTTATACTTTTTCTTAATTCTTTTGAGCAAACGGGGAGGGAAACGAAATCAGCAAAGGAAACTGGATAGTGGACATTAAACTTCTAGAGAAGTTCTTTTACTTGGAAGTGTTTGGTCAAAATAAGATTGTAAAGAATCAATGCCAGTATTTGTTTTCAATTTGTTTGGAGGACAACAAGTTCTGTTACTTAAAAGACATTTGGTTTGTTCACAACAGGGGAAATCATTTGAATGAACTACTCTTTTGAATCATTGTGACCATAATCTGAACAAAAACCATGTTTGCTTTTTCACTGAAATAGAAACAGAGAAAGCACATATTGCCAGTAAGCTTTCAGATGTCTGGTCCTCTGAAGAACAATTTCATCAGAGATATTTTTAGTAGACAACTTTGGAGGATTCCAGAGTCATTATGAGTCAGCAGATAAGTTGATCCTTTATTGGGATTAAACCTTTATAGATAACATGTAGAGAAAGTCAAGTTGCAAAGAAAAAAGGGGTAATTGCCTAAGAAAACTTGTTGACGTTATCTGAAGTTTTGGTGTAACATTATATACAAACGGCTGTATTTATGTATTCATTTGTCAAAATTGTATATATGGTTTTCTTTAGCGTAATTGTCTAAAAGTGCTTTCTTCTAGTTGAAAAGTATTATCTAGGGGTCACGGGAGTGCCAGCCGGGCTGCTAATCAAGTTTTTATACATATATTATAAATATATATATATATACATAAATGTTTTAAAAAGATTAAAAAATGAAAATGTCCTGTACAGTTTAATTTTGTCACTCTTTACTGAAATGTAACTACTCTCAGACAGCACGAAACTATAGTCACATTGGATGAGGACAGAGTGTTTGCTGATCATTTTTAAAAAGTGGGAAAATAAATTAAGAGGGGGAAAAAACGTACTGCATTTAGTCATTATTTCTGCAGTTTTTTCCTCAGAAATAGTATAGTATAGTATAGTATAGTATAGTATAGTATAGTATAGTATAGTATAGTATAGTTTTTCTTGCATAGATCATGTTCAGTATTATCAAATTTATTCTACTGAATTATTGCCTGACATAAGATGAGACCTACTATTGGATTGTCCCAAATTCAGCTGTGGGCAGCACAGGAGCACTGCAATTACATCTGAGTTAAAGTTTCATATAGCAGAGAACTTCCTGTATTAAGTTAGCAGTTCTTGTAAAACAGGAAGCACTTGTTTTTGTGGCCATACTGAAATTGTATCTGGTACATTGATAGACTGGGAAGGCTTCAGAGAACAGCTATGAATATGCTGCCTAAGGGCAAATGCTACCCATCAAGAAATACTTTAAAAAGTTTAGACTAGACTAACCCTATTCAAATGTGTCTGTTCCTGTCTGTTGACAGCAAGACACAGATAAATAAGGTTTTATAAACTGGAGGCAATTTCGTCATAAATTTATTATAACGAAGATCATTTCAACCTGTTGTGTGTGGGAGATGGATAAAATCTCCTTGGAACTTGGAGGGGGCTGGGTTCTGAAAATAAGTTTCTCAGTTATTGTGTACATGATGTGACCTGCATGAGGATAGTCAAGTTAGGATCATTTCCTAATGTCATTACTTACATTACTTACCACTGAGGCCAAGATCACCTGGCAGCTTCACTGTATTGTCTGGACGTCTTTCTACATTTAGCTGTTCTGTCTCATTCTGGTCAGCAGCCATTAGATCAAGAGAAAAACGGAAAATAAATAAAAGAGTGTCATTCTTCTTTCATGGTAAAATGAAAAGCTCAGGTGTAGCTATCGTTCAGAGGAAGGCAATAGCAAGCCACTTTCTTACTGCTTACCTAAGAAAACTCTATGAAAGCAACTTGAAGGCACATACACACACAGTACTACATTTTATGTATATGAGAATTTCTGCTCTTCCATACCCCTAGGCAACTGTGAAAGGAAAATTCAATTGTACAGAAATCTGTGAGAGTGATCAGAGTGGGCCAGCTAAGATCATTTGGGTGAAAATAAATAAGACAAATAAACCAATTCAACATTGGAATAGGAGTTTACTAAAGGCTGCCAAATCAAGAAGAGGTGCGGACAATGCTTTTGAGAAACAAATCTCAGAAATCTCAAGGATGTAAGAATTAATAGTCATGGGGGAGGCTTCAGTTACCCTGATATCCGCAGGGAAGCATAGCCTCTCCAACAAAGTCCTGATGTGCCTTGTAGATAATTTCCTCTTTCTTATTTCAAAAAAGTGGAGGAAGGAACAAGAGGAGCCACAATCTTGGATCTGACCCTAACCAATAAGGAAGAATTGGTCACTATAATCAAAATAGTCAGTAATTTAGGGGGAAGTGACCATGCAGAGCAGTTTTGGACCAGGGCAAACAAGAATATAGTCAAACATGGAGCTTGGATTTCAGGAAAGCTGGTTTTAACGATTGCAGGGAATTACCAGGTGGAATCCCATGGCTAGACACTCTAAAGGAAAAAGACACCCAGCAAGGATGGGAGTTCTCAAAGAATGGATTGCAAAAGGCACAATCACAATGCCACAGAAAAATGGGAAACATCTGAAAAAGCCAATGTGGCTGCACAGTAAACTCAAGTAGGAATTGAAAAGAAAAGGGAGTATGCATATAGAATGGCAGGAAGGACAAATCACCAAGGAAGAATACTGATGTGTAGCCAAAGCTTGCAGGAATACCATAAGGAAAGTTAAAGCTCAGAATGAGATGAAACTGGGTAGGCTAGCAAAAAACAACAGGTTCAGATACATTTAGAGCAAGAGAATGACCACAGAGAGAATGGGGCTGCTGTTCAATGAGGATGGCAAAATGCTTTGAAGATCTATCATGCAGCTTCGTGTTTAGTTTGGATGAGACCATGGGTGTTATTGGACAATCGTAAGCTCTTGGTGCTGGAAGGGCATGAGTTACACTTCAGCTGGCATGCCTATTTATGGCATGGCAAAGCTGATGTACAAAAAGTTTTTTTTGATCATATTATATGGAAATCTCTATATAAAATATGGTCCAAGTATAAATATTTCTTGTGTCCCAAAATACCGTCTTGGGTTTCCCCAGCAGAAGCAATGTCAATAAGAACCTTAAGAAGGGAAGGTGAAAGGGTGACTTATAAAGAGCTATTGTATCAAAAAGGCCCACAAGTATTGTTGAAGGATCAACAGGAATTGAAACAAGGATACAATCTAAATTGGTTTCCCTATTTACAGATTAAAGAAAGATTTAAGAAAGATCTAAATATGAGAAGTATAGAATTAGAAATGAAAGAATTTGGGAAATTGCTATTAAAAGGAGATAAACAATTGCTGTCTAGATTGTATAACCTGTTGTTGCAATACTAGCTTACTGATGAATCTGTTAAAGATTATATGATAAAATGGTCTAAAGATGTTGGACATGTAATTAAGTTGGATGAATGGAAGAAAATATGGAAAAACTATAGAAAATATACTAGATCATATACTCTGCAGGAAAATGTATTGAAAATGTTATTTAGGTGGCACCTCTCACCAGTGAGAACTGCTAATATGTTTAAAAATGTCAAGAATTTGTGTTGGAAATGTGATAAGGAAATGAGATCCTATATACACCAATGGTGGGGATGCAACCAAGCAAAGAAGTCTTGGCATATGATACAATCAAAAATGCAAAAAGTGTTAGATATTAGGATTGAGTTAAAAACCTGAATTTTTTCTACTTGGTATCCACAATTTGGACAGAGATCAGGAAGGAAGATTAGGAAGACTTATATGGTATATGATAACATATAATGGTATATGCTAGGCATTGGAAAAGCAACACGATCCCAACAGAAGATGAATGGTGGGATAAATTATTAGAAGTAGCAGAAATGGATAGGTTAACATATATGTTAGATAATAAATCCGATGACCAATGCTTGAGGACATGGCAGCCATTACAAGACTATCTTAAAACAGATCTTAGAACATTAAAGTAGCAGCAAAATAACTGGAAATTATAGCAGAAGTATAAAATCCTGTGAACCAAAAAGTATGATAGTATGATATAATCCACAAAAATGAAGGTTTTTTTTTTATTTTGAGTGGAGAAATTTATAGTGCCATACGTAACTCTAAATAGAAGACATAACAGAAGATTTTGAAGGTTAAAATTTGAGATATTATCTATGTTATGTTATGTCTTTTATGTATAGGCTTCACTCATCCCATAGAAGAGGCAGTTGAAATGATAATAATAAGAAAAAACCACATCCATCCCGCGGGGGGAGTCTTCTTTTAAGTATTTCTTTAGCTGGCTTCATGAATGCTTTCTCTTTCTTGTTTTGTTTGAAGAAATGAAGAGGTGATACGATATGATGTGATAAGATGTATGTATAAACTCTTCTTTTATAAAAATAAATATAAAAAAAATGAGGATGGCAAAATGCTAACAGATCGTAATGAAAAGGCAAAATTACGCAACGGCTATTTTGCTTCAGTTTTTTCTTCTCCCCTAAAAAGGAGAACTGTGTACTTCCATGCAGCAGCAGAGACTTTGGCCAGGGATCTGGATTGTAAATCAAGATTGATAGGGAATTAAGAATTACCTAGCTAACCTAAATGAGTTCAGATCTGCAGGGCCAGATGAACTGCACCCCAAAGTACTGAAGGAACTTGCTGACATACTCCTCTGAACGCCTTGCCATCATTTCTGAGAAATCTTGGAGAACAGGTGAGGTGTCAAAGGACTGGAGAAGAGCAAACATTGTCCCTCTCTTCAAAAAAGAAGATGAAGGAACTTACAGACCAATCAGCCCAAACTCAAATACCAGGAAAAAAACTAGAATGGATTATAGAGTCTGTCTGCAAGTATCTTTCTGACAATGCAATGATACGTAGGAGCCAACATGGATTTGTCAGAAACAAATCCTGCCAAACTGATCATATATCTTTTTTCAATCAGATCACTCGTTAATAGATGGTGGGAATTCTGTGGATGTCATTTGTCTGGATTTCAGCAAAGCATTTGATGAAGTCTGCCATAATGTTTTGATTAGCAAACTGATTAAGATGTGGAATAGATGGGAACACAGTCAGATGGACCCATAACTGGTTGGAAAACTGCTGAAAGAGTCATCATTAATGGCTGTGCTTCAAATTGGAAGGAGGTCTCAAGCAGAGTGCTGCCGGGCTCTGTCCTAGGGACATTACTCATCAACATTTTTATCAATAACTTGGATAACAGGGTGGATGGAATCTTTATCAGGTTTGCAGATGACACAAAATTGGAAAGGGTGGCTAAGACATTGGAAGATAGGAACAGAATTCAAAAGGACCTAGATAACCTAGAAAATTGGGCAGAAATTAATAAAATGAAATTCAACAGAGACAAATGAAAAATTCTACATTTGGACCACAAAAAACAGGTATAGGATGGGGGATACATGGCTCAGCAGTATTGCATGCAGAAAGGACCTTAGGATTATTGTTGATCATAAGCTGACCATGAGTCAGCAGTATGATGCTGCAGCAGAAAAAGCAAATGCTGAAAAGCTGCAGCAGAAAAGGCAAATGCTATGTTAACATGAATTAAGAGAAGCACACTTTCCAAGTCAAGGGGAGTAACAGCCCCACTGTATTCTGCACTGGTCAGGTCTCATGTGGAGTACTGCGTTCAGTTCTGGGCATCTTATTTTAAGAAGGACATAGACACGTTTGAACAGGTTCAGAGAAGGGCAGCAAGAATAATAAGGGACATAGAGAACAAAACATATGAAGAAAGGTTGAAGCAGCTGAGCATGTTCAGCCTGGTATGAAGAGAAGATTGAACGGTGACATGATTGCACTTTTTAAAAGCCTCAGGGGCTGTCACGGAGAGGAGGGGGCAGGCCTCAAAGGGTAGGATCAAGTCTAATGGTTTGAAGTTACAGGAGAGGAGATTTCAACAGAACATTAGAAGGAACTTTTTAACAGTAAGAGAGGTTCAGAAATGGAATGAATTGCCTAGAGAGGTGGTGGGGTCTCCTTCTCTGAATTTCTTCCAAAAGAGGTTGGAGAGCCACCTAATGGGGATGCTTTAGCTGGAGTTCCTGCGTTGACCATGGGATTGGACTAGATGGCCAATGAGACCCTTCCAATTCTATCATTCTATGTCTGTATGCTTGCCTGCAAGTAGTGTCCTACAGCTTTTGATAAGAACTGCCTATCTTCTAGGACTTTACATTGCCGGTAAGCTGGACAGCATGTATGCAGAACCTACCATTAAGACTCTTTAAAATGCTTTTATTGACTACCATTCATTATTGCACAGAACAGCCTTTGGGTATTCCAGACACTTTGGACTTAATCACAGATCGGGTAGCCTGGGTCTCCACAGCAGAAGTCTGAAATATCTGAAAGGCTAAGGGTTGAGAAGCACAAGGTAGAACACAATAAGGTTCTCAGGGCTTAGCTTGATACCTAATGGCACTCTTTGGAACAGCCAGGGTTTCAATAAAGCCACTCAGGAAGCAAAAAAGTTGACCTCCTTCTGGATCTGGAAATTGGGAAGGCGTAATGATGATCTGGTTGGCTGAACAACTTCCGTTGTTTTTGATGTCACGAAGGTTCCTCCAAAATTTCTCTGTTGTCACTGATTTCTTGTGTCAATTTGCCCTCAGTTGAGAAGGCTAAAATGCATAGCCTTAGATGCCCACTCCTTTAGCAGGTATGTAGCTTGCAGTTTGTGGCACAGCATTATCTGCCCCACAGTTGAGTAAGTGCAGCCCTTGTCATGTTATGAAACTGCAGCTCCCATAATCCACCACTATATGCTGACTAGGGCTTCTGGATGCTGTAGTTCAATATCTGCTGAGCTGCACTTTGCCCACCCCTGATTGGGCCATGGTTGGGCTGTGCATGAGACCCCACTGTTGAAAAACTAACATTCTGGGCATCACTCAGTCTTTATGTTACATTTTTAGATACCGTAGCCCAGCTGTTGCACCTGTACAATGGATACATGCTAAGTCTTTTTGATACTTCTTCAATCATTCACCTCTTTGTATCCCACTCAACTAAAATTCATTATCCAAGAAAGATCCTTTGGCCTGTCCGTAACCCATCTCTCAAGAACCTGGGACCCTGAAAGAAGCAATCAGCATTTCTTTTGATCAGCATCTTTTCGAGCATTTTTCTTCTTTTCTCCTGAGAGGAACACATAACAAAAGGCACAATTTCCCTCCCTTTTCACCTTTTCCATCTTCTTTCTCCAACAATAAACTCACAGCTGGGAGGCTTTTTTTAACAATGGAAAAAAGCAATTGCTGCATGTTGAATAGGTCCTCCAGGTCTGTTTACCCATTCCTAGTGCCACCAGGTGGCTGGATTGCAAGATGAGTTATAAGCAAATTGCACCCATTTGTGATCATTTGGAGGTTGCCTTATCTGTAAGTATATTCTGCTTATGATTGTGTTCATTCTTGCGCTTCTAATTTCCTGTATCTTCACCATTATTTTGGATATTCTATCCTTTTGAAATGCTTGTGGATTTCTTTTGTTATGCTGCTTCCCTGGTGAGGCTTTTATTTTGCAATTTGGCTGCCTCATTCAGGCCATTTCCACACTACACTGTTAGGGTGCTATTATTCCATTTTCAACATCCTGTGGAATTCTGGGGTCTGTAGTTTACTGCGAGGCCAAAGAGCTCTCTGGCTGAGAATTCTAAAGGCCCCTCCCTAGACTGCAAACCCCAGGATTCCACAGAATGTTGAAAGTGGAATAATAGCACTATAACAGTGTAGTGTGGAAATGGCCTCAGTTTAGGGATCCAGATATCACTGTCTTCCATTTATCACTTGCCCATGTTTTCCCATCACTTCTTCCAGTTTCCCTGTTTCATTACAGCAAATCTGTTAAGGGACAGATGAGATGTTTACCAGTCTACCAGTCCAAAGTCCAAATGACTTTGGACTGGTAGAGCTAAATGTTGTCTGTAGGTAAGCATGATTTAGTTTGTGAGTGGGATACTTTGGAGCTTCCAGATGTTCTGGACTTCATCTCCCAGAAGCCCCAGCCAGTAATGCCAGTGGTAAGGGGTTATGGGAGTTGTAGTTCAAAATCCTGCAGATCAAGGGCTCCCCACTTTTTGCTACTTCCTGATGGGTGAAGATATTACTGCAAGTAAGGGACTTCTGCGTGCTGGTAAAAGCTGATATATCTGAGGAGACCATTAATTGGTCCAAAGAAGGACAGATGACCTGTACTATTAGACAGAAAAGTGAAAGCGACATAATAGCTTTCTTCAGATCCTTTAA
The DNA here is from genome assembly GCA_030412105.1 of Cyclura pinguis. Classification (NCBI taxonomy): domain Eukaryota; kingdom Metazoa; phylum Chordata; class Lepidosauria; order Squamata; family Iguanidae; genus Cyclura; species Cyclura pinguis. The sequence goes on along the minus strand of CM059599.1, from coordinate 225,055,180 downwards.
GGGATGACCTGTGGGAAAAGGTGAAAATTTTGAGAGCAGGACTAGAACTAATGAGGTTAAGTAACAAGACACTGAAAACCAGCATGGTGTAGGGGTTTCCCTACAACCCTGGAGCCAGGATTCAATTCCCTGCTCAGCCATGGAACCCCACTGGGTAACCTTGTATGTGTCGCATACTCCAGCCCCGGAAACCCCCGTGATAGGTTCACCTTAGGGTCTCCAAAGTTGGAAACAAATTGAAGGCACACAACAACAACAACTACTACAACAACAACAACAGACTGTAGACTTCACTTGCACCTTAGGAAAATCTTATGATGCAAGGATATAAAAGCAAGGATATAAAAGTTAGCAGCAAATGGTTAGTGCATTTATTTATTGAATTGTTACTAAATTTCAAAAACTAATTCAATTGAACTTACAATAGAAAGGGGGAAATTAACAATCAATTTTTCTTTTAAATTGCCATTTAAAATTATATTAATTGCCTGCACTGAAAGCCTTACTAGAATGAAGCTGAAAAAATGAAGTCCGTGATATACTTGCTGCCTGTTAACGTTTTGAGCTTGGGAGAGAAGGAAACAACTGCATGATTTTTGAACAACCCTGTTCTCATCCAGCCCAGCAAACACCTTCTTTTGCTTTCCCTTTTGCCCTCCATTACAATCTTATCTCTTCTTCCCCCTCACACACAGAGAGACACTTTCTTTAACCTGATGATTTCTACATGGATCCCAGCATAAGCCCCAGAGTTAAGAACTTTAGAATCCCATTTCCCAGGAGAAGCTTCTACAGAGTTTCCATTGTAGACAGCCAGAGGACTATCTGGATGCAAAGAAGATCAGCCCCTTCTAAGCTGCTCTTATTCTGTCTTGGTTTCAGATCTTTTAAGCTTGGAATTAACTAAATTGTCATTCTGTAATCAGAATGGTTCAACTCTTGTAACTCCCCAAAAAGTTGTAATTCCTCAATGCTTAGGGACTGATAAAAAGCAAGAAGTAGTTTGCAAAACTCCTTAGCCGAGGTGGCTAAGGAACCAGCTCGGAAATGTGAAACCATTAACACTCTTTGCGTTTAATTAATTAGTTCTAACAGTAAGTTCATGCCAGAATGCCAACTTAAGTTAATAACTTTAGTTAAAAAATAAAACACTAAAAGCAATTTGTCAATAGAACCATTGGGTTGACAAATTTTCCTTCACTGTGGGCTTTAAAGAGGTGCTGGGCAACTTTAAATACAGATTTAGTCCTGGGATGTTGATATTTATAGTATACTAGCATGTCTACCCAATGTTGCCTGGGATTTTATTTTCTCATAGGTACTACTTGTTAGAACAATTTGAGATCCTGTGTTTCTAATTCCTCAAACTGTCTTGCCCAGTACCTGTAACTTTTCCCCATATTCCCCAGTCCAATCTGTATTCAGAGTTATTAACATAGTGTTATCCTGATTTCTGGGGTCCCTTGGGGGGATACCTCAATGTGCTCCATGTGATGGGGAATGGAAACTAGCCAGAGCATGAGCAATAGCAATGTGAGAGGCAGGGTAACCTAGCGGGGTCTTTTTACGGGGTCAGGCCAAGCCAAAAACCAGATGAAAATGTCTAATAAATAATTTTATTGAATGAAAGTCTCACGCATCAACACAATCACTCACACACTCACTCAAGACCTATTAAGAAGCAAAAGAGAGGAAACTGGATAGGGGGAATATTGAAGGGATTGTAGTTGGGGGTAATACTGCACCTTTTCCTGAAGTCCTTAGTCCGGGAGAGACAGCAAAGAAGTGGAGCTCAGCACAGAGAGGGCTGAGGGGATTACTCAACGGACAGAGAAACGGTCAGCCGGGATGACTGGAAGTGATCCAAAGAACCGCTCAAAAACTGGGACTATTTGTCGGGGGGAAAGTACCTGGAGGGCTAATCCTTTCCCGGGGAGAACAATGGGTGTTGCAACGAGAAAGAAGCTCCACAATGGTAACTTCCTTTGTGTGATCAGATTACAAGGTGTTGCCAAAATCTCAGGATCTTCGGCTGCATTGGGTTGTGGTGTGGCTTTCTGTGAAAGGTCCTTGCCTGATAGGATTTTGCTCAACTTGGGGCAAACACACTAATCCCCTCAAGTTGGTTTCTCAGGGGCTGAGGACCCTTTGTCTACTGTGGGTTTGCCCAGCTTGAGGTCTCCTGGGGCTACGTGACTGGGGATTTTACTGGCCTGACCTGGTTTTCGATTGTTCAACCGTTGCAACCAATGCGACCTCTCAGGCACATTGAATCATATTTTAATATCAAAATTGTAGACCCCGGGACAGGGTTTTCCAGTGGTGTAACAATAGAGAGGTTGGTTTCCTGATGGAATACACTGCCCTCCTCCTTGCTGCTAGGCCTCATCTCCATAGCAACTGGCCTATTCTATGGTTGAGAATTCTAAAGGCCCCTCCCTAAACTGCAAACCCCAAGATTCCATAGAATCTTTACAGGCAGCCAATCATATGAGGTCTTCTTGGCTGACACAGCCAATCGTATGCGGTCTTTGCCTGCCTGACATAGGCAAACAAACATACAAACTTTTATTTTTATATAGTAGAGGAAGGGAATGTTCTGTGATTTATAGACACCAGTGGCTGCTGGAACTGTTGGCACTTCAAAGTATGGTGTTGTGTGCCTTCAGGTCATTTCTGACTTATGGCAACCTTAAGGTGACCCTGTGATGGGGTTTTCCTGGCAAGGTTTGTTCAGCAGGGATTTTGCCTTTGCTTTCCTCTGGGGTTGAGAGCATGTGACTTGACCAAGGTGACCCTTGGTCAAGAAGTGGCAATTCAAACTCTGGTCTCCAGAGTTGTAGTCCAATGCTCAAACTACTATATCATGCTGGTTCTCCACTTTAACGTATATCCCCATTTTATGTGGCAAGCTAATGGTTCATATCACAAGCTTGGGATGTTCAAAATTTTCAGACTTTACCAGCAACATCATAGAATCATAGAATCATAGAATCATAGAAATGTAGAGTTGGAAGAGACCACATGGGCCATCCAGTCCAACCCCCTGCCATGCAGGAACACTCTCAAAGCACTCCCGACAGATGGCCATCCAGCCTCTGCTTAAAAACCTCCAAAGAAGGAGACTCCACCACACTCCGAGGCAGCATATTCCACTGCCGGACAGCCCTGACTGTCACGAAGTTCTTCCTGAGGTTCAGGTGGAATCTCCTTTCCTGCAGCTTGAATCCATTGCTCCTTGTCCTGGTCTCTGGAGCGGCAGAAAACAAGCCCTCTCCCTCCTCTACATGGCATCCCTTCAAATATTTAAACAGAGCTATCATGTCCCCTCTTAACCTTCTCTTCTGCAGACTGAACATACCCAGCTCTCTAAGTCTATCCTCATAGGGCTTGGCTTCCAGGCCCTTCACCATTTTGGTCGCCCTCCTCTGGACCTGCTCCAGCTTGACCATGTCCTTCTTGAATTGCGGTGCCCAGAACATCATTCTACTTGGAGCTATCAGTGCTTCAAGTTCACTCTTGCAGTGTAATGGCAACTTTCAGTTACTTTTAGGGCTGTGACCTGACTAAATGGAGAAGGAGAAATGTCACATTGTTCAAGCTCTGGATCTTCTGCTGGCCACATGCTGTTGCTTCATAATCTCCCCTAGGTGTTGGCACAAAAACAAGGTGGAGGGAAGGAGCCCTTCTTACTACAGGCCAGTTATTTGAAACTCATGAAGAAAGGAACTATTTTTGTTAACTCTGTGAAATGGGAAATGATTTAAAAGGGCTGACTACTTTTGTTGGCCCTTGACGTTATAAATATGACCAATTGCTTTAAAAAAGTAATTTTTCAAGCTGTGGCTGGAAATGTTGAAGTCTGGCGTTTCCTGCATCAAATGAGACACTGGGAAAGAAAGGCCAGTGAGGCCCTCTATAAGTCTCTGGTTCCAGGAGTCTATGTAGACACTTCTTCAGATGCAGCTTTCCTTATCCTGAAGGGCCAAGTGCCATAAATCCCTCTTCAGCATGACCATCTTGCAAAGAAGCTAGTAAAATGCAGGCTGGATAGGGCTACTGTTAGTTGGATTTGTAATTGATTGACTGACCGAACCCAAAGGGTTGTCACGAATGACTGCTTTTCATCCTGGAGAGAAGTGACTAGCGGGGTGCCACAGGGTTCTGTCCTGGGACCAGTGCTGTTCAATATCTTCATCAACGACTTGGAGGAAGGAATAGAGGGCATGCTCATCAAATTTGCAGATGACACCAAATTGGGAGGGGTTGCTAATACGCCAGAGGACAGGATCAAAATTCAAAATGACCTGGATAGATTGGAGAGCTGGGCCAAAGCTAACAAAATGAAGTTCAACAGAGAGAAGTGTAAGGTCCTACACTTAGGTAGAAAAAATGGAATACAGAAATATAGGATGGGGGACACGTGGCTGGATAGCAGTACGTGTGAAAGGGATCTAGGAGCTTTAAAAGACCACAAGCTGAACATGAGTCAGCAGTGTGATGCGGCAGCCAAGAAAGCCAATGCAATTCTCAGCTGCATCAATAGGAGTATGGTGACTAGATCGAGGGAGGTACTGGTACCACTCTACTCTGCTTTGGTTAGACCTCATCTTGAATACTGTGTCCAGTTCTGGGCACCCCAATTCAAGAAGGACATGGTCAAGCTGGAGCAGGTCCAGAGGAGGGTGACCAAAATGGTGAGAGGCCCGGAAGCCATGGCCTATGAGGATAGACTTAGAGAGCTGGGTATGTTTAGTCTGCAGAAGAGAAGGTTAAGAGGGGACATGATAGCCATGTTTAAATATTTGAAGGGATGCCATGTAGAGGAAGGTGAGGGCTTGTTTTCTGCTGCTCCAGAGACCAGGACAAGGAACAATGGATTCAAGCTGCAGGAAAGGAGATTCCACCTGAACCTCAGGAAGAACTTCGTGACAGTCAGGGCTGTCCGGCAGTGGAATATGCTGCCTCGGAGTGTGGTGGAGTCTGCTTCTTTGGAGGTTTTTAAGCAGAGGCTGGATGGCCATCTGTCGGGAGTGCTTTGAGGGTGTTCCTGCATGGCAGGGGGTTGGACCGGATGGCCCCTGTGGTCTCTTCCAACTCTATTCTATGATTCTATGCAAGACCAAAGCCTTCTTATCTATTGTGCTGGATTCCCCTAGTTTCTGTAACAGTAGGATCGCCATATTCCAACCTCTCAAAACTAAGCATCTAGTTTGCATATTATGCAAATTATTACAAGTATGCATCATCTTAATTTGCATTTGAGTGATGCAAATTCCGTACATTAATAGTTGCATTAATTCTGTCCTATGTTCTCTTTTCAACATTTAAAGAGCTGGACTTGGAACAGAAGGACTCAAGTTCAAATCCCCACTTGGTCATGGAATTTACAGTGTGAACTTGAGCTGTTATTACTTCTTAGGAAATCTAACTTTCAGGGTTGTGGAAGGATGTCAAGCAAGACAGGAGGTATGTAAATTGGTCATGTATATCCTTATCCTCACCACCACCACGCCTCGTCACGCGCAGGCACTTCTCATGCTATCCTTATCAGATGACTATAGTGACGGACGGGGCTGCCATCAGTTTTCCAACTAAAGGCAAAAAGGTACAGATCCATGTAAATATCACAGGAAGCCCCTGAGAGTGACTTCCATCATCTGATGGAAGAGTGACTTCTGAGAGTGACCTCCATCAGATTCACGGAGCAAAGTGTGGAGGAAAGTGAGGACAAATGTACAAACCCCGCCTCTTTCTCTGCCTCATGTTGCACCCGTGGCCTTCTTCCTTGCATCCTCCCGCTGCCCTGTCGCTTGTCTTTCCTCCTGGCCTCTCTCTTGCCTCTCTCCCTGAATCTGCAGCTGCTCTCCTCTCCCCTCCTCGCCTCACGTTGGCTTTTGCCATTCTCCCCTTCATTCTTGCACTCCGTTATTTGCACCTCCCGCCCTCCGTTCTCTTCTCGCCTTGCTTGGTGCCATCATATCCTTTACCTTCTGCAATTTTACGCCGACAGTATTCCCGCTTCTCTTGCGCTGCCATGGCACCGCTCCTTTCCCCTCCCTTGCCTTGCCTCACATTTCTGCCAACCTGCCCTCCCTTGTTTCTTGCGCGCTGCCACTTGTAAGTCACGGCGTACCTTCCTTCTTCCCCCTCCCTTTCCCTTCACCTCGCATTGCCGCCTCCCTTGGCTTTCACCCACCCACTGCACTCCCTCTCCTTCCTTTCTCCCAGCTTGCTTCACTTCGTCCCTGTGCCATGTTTCCCTCCTTTGCAGCAACATCGTCACACCTCACTTCCTTCCCTTTGCTTCATCTCACGCTGTTGCCTGCCTGCCCATCCTCAAAATTAGCAGCAGTTGCCCAAAGCTGCTTGGTGCTACTTTAAACGAGGGCAGGTCCTTAAGCGGGTGAAGACGGTGAGAGTTCTGCTTCTGGAAGAGCCGGCCCCTCCCAAAACTGCAAACCCCAGGATTCCATAGGATGTTGCAGGTGGAATAATAGCGCTATAACAGTCTAGTGCGGAAATCGCCAAGGAATAGAGAAGAGGAGATGAAGCAAAGTGGTACCAAGGTCTACCACTGAGGGTAGGGGATGGATTTTTTTTTCCCTAGACTTCTATAAAAATCTATATCTATAAAAATGTATAACATTGCTACACCAAACGTGTCATGAAAAATGACAGACTTCATGGCACCTTAAAATGCTGATAATCACATTGCAATTTTTACCCTGTTTTGTTGCATTTCTTTTCCCTCAGCGAAAGGGCTACATTGTTTTCTGTGCAAAACAGACTTCATCAAGACATCCCTCCAAAAGCTTAATTTTCCTGCTGATTTGTAACATTGACCCAGAGAACTGAACATTCAAATTGAGAGAGGGCATTACATATGACAATCATAAGTATGAGATCTTATTCTTTAGCTAAATACATTCAAAGGTGAGGCAGGCTCATTTCTTGCAAAACAATTGGACAGAAGAGTGACTGCACATTTTGTCTCATAGTTCCACTCCTACAAGGGCTGGAGACTTGCTTTAAAAAAAAGAAAGAAAGCTAGGAATCTGGCCCAGATGTTGATCCACACAGGCACCAGGTGGCTTGCCTAAAAATTGGCTGTAACCCAGCATACCAAGTAGTATGGCAACCCTAAGCAACAGGGCAAGCAAAATAGGAATGCAGCATACATCCCATCTTAGTGGTACCTTGGTAAGAAGAGTTTAAGTTCTGCCTGACTCCCCAATATTTTGCAGCTCTGCAAAAAAAAAAAAAAAAAAAAAAAACATTTTTTCTGCTTTGTCAGGACAATCTTCTACTGAATGTTATCACTCAGATCAAATCAAAGAGCCACCACACCCTGCCTAATGGTAGGGCTGGCCACACTCTTGATATGAGTATATCTGAGCTCCATTACCATACCCATAAATTGGTGCTGGCCCTGTGGAATAGATATTTCCAAGCAGAACTGCAGAGTGGAAGTAGATGCTACACATGCTAATTGCTCTTGCAGGATCAGGGCCTTTAGATCAAAGCACACTTGGAGTTTTACTGGCAGCAATTGCCTATTAAAAAGTATAAATAACCTTTCCAAAGGAAGCCAGTGACAGCTTGATGTGCTTTGGAAGCATTTTTGTCTCCATGTCACGGATCATTCCTATTCCCATCCCCCAAATTGCCTGAGAGTGACTGTAAGAGTTATCCAGGGTTTAATTAATGTACAGCTTAAAGCTCCATGGCTATTAGTATTAGCAGGGTGGGTTTCTCAGAGCTTGATTATCTTAATTACAAGCACTCTATTTTCTCATTTAGTTAATTGTCATAGATCTTGGAATGTATCCGCAGTGTTTAAAAGAAGCCAATGTAAGTTTAAAAGCAGGGAAAGTAACTGTTCAAAGTGTGCACCCATGGGGAAAAAAAGGTGTTGGAACTTGCAGAGGGAAAGTTTGTCCAGAATATTATCTACTTATTTAGGCGGCTGTTAAAAATAGTAATTTGTAAAAGAAGAAGAAAACAGCAATTTGGGAGGGTGGAGGCATTAGTCTAACTGATTCAGCCACAACTGACAATGCAAGTCTGTTGCCCAGATGTCTCCTCCAGCAGCTGTGCAGGAGATAAAACAGCAAAGAAAAAAATGAGCCTCCTTGGGGAACAAAAATAATAACAACAAAAACTCCTGTTAATTGCTATATCACACCAGCTACTTCAGGATCTTGCTGTTTATAAGTATCATCCATCTGAATTTACTTCAATTCATTTTTGGGGAACAATAACAGAATGTTTATGGAGGTTTCCTCCAAAGGTTTGACTTACCAGCAAACCTTAATGCAATATGCACCGTTATGTGAAGCTGAAGCATTTACACCTGTTCTAATAACATTGGTGGAAAAGGTGAGGCTTCCCATGATTTCAAGCATTGTGTAGAATGTCAGGTATCGCTTTTCTCATCCCCAGAGTGCAGGAGCGGTGGCTGGTGGCTCCCATATCAGTTTAAGCCTCAGCAGCTGAAGACATTATCCAAGGCACTAACCTATTTGGGGTTTAGCTCCTTTATGTAAATCCCAAGTGGATTCACCACCCCACTGGCATGGAAACCACCAGCTCCAACTGCATCATTGTGGCACAAGCAAACTTCCAAGGCAGACTTCCCTGAATACCCAGCTCTAAGGACCCACTCAGAAACTGGGTATTGCCCTGATTTGGCAGCTGCTTTCTCCCAGTGATGGTGGAAATGACTTTGTTTGCCTTCCCTTGTGGCCACAGTCCAAACTTGCAAAAAGTGTGCTACACTAGTGTAATGGAGTGTTATGCTAGCATAATGTATCAACAGGCTTCTATCTTCAGACTGGCAAATAAGATTCTTAAGAAGGATGGCAACCTCGATATTACCAGGACAAAGAGGAAGAAAGGAAGGACTTTATTTAGAAATAATTACTGTAATTAAACTAGAAATAGTCCTTGGTAATATACAGAACCTGATCTACTCAATTTAGCTCCAAAGGATACCCTGTAGTAAAACTAAACCAGTAAGAGTGCAAGTTACAGTGTTTATTGATGGCAAAGAGATGGAAAAAAGGGATACAGGAAAAGGAAATTAAAACAAGGAAGTGTTCTGACATCCCTTAGGCTGAGTGCTGACACAGCCTCACTTGCAGATGATTCCTGTGTCCACACTGCTAGATGTTATATTGTTCCCTCAGCTCCAGGTGGGCTTTCAAGTTCTCCAGCAGGACATCAGCATTTCCCCTTCCCAAGAGGAGAACAAAGAGAAAGTCCCACAGCATGAACTATATGCCCTGGCAGGGTTGCCCTTACAGAAGCTTCAGGGAGAAGCTTCCTTCTCCTGCTCTCAGACTGAGAAAGGAAGAAGACCTGTGATCTCAGAAAGGGACCTTCTCATCAGCATACTCTCTGACACCAGCTGCATCTCTGCCTACAATACTTTTATATATATATATATTTATTTCTTACATGCCTCTCCCTGTGGATCAAGGCAGGGCACACCAATAAATAACATATTAAAAAAAATTAGAGTGTGTTGTGCGTGTGTGTGTATGGCTTATATATAAATACATGTAAATATAAAACTTATATAAAAGCATATAAAACCAATACATATTAAAAACTGTTGTTCTTATGTGCCTTCAAGTTGTTTCCAACTTATGGTGACCTTAAGACAAACCTATCATGGGGCTGAGTGTGTGTGATACACACAAGGTCACCCAATGGGTCTCCATGGCTGAGCAGGGAATCAAACTCTGATCCAATGCTCAAACCACTACACCACACTGGCTCCTTGCCAATAAGGCTTGGAAAGGTAAAAGGCAGTAGGAAAATAGGGAGATTGCATTGCAGGTACATAGCCCCATTCAAAGAAGCCACAACTCTGAGTCTGCAAGACCTGAGCAGGGCTGTTGCCAACAGGCTGACCTAAAGATTTCTCATTCATAGGGTCACCCTAAGTTGAAGTCAACTTGACAGCAGCCAACAATGAGAGCAAAACAAGCCTGAACTCTCCCTAGAAGACAAGATGACCAAACTGAGACTTATATTTTGGACATATCATGAGAAGCACTGACTCACTAGATAAGACAATAATGCTTGGCAAGGTAGAAGGCAGTAGGAAGTGAAAGATACCACCTTGCAGGTGGGTGGACTCAACCAAGGAAGCCACGGCCCTGAGTCTGGAAGACCTGAGCGGGGTGTGCCCTTGGAAGTTTCTCATTTATCAGCTCACTGTTAAGTCAAAATTGACTTGATGGCCATTAACAACAAAAACCCACTCACTGGGGTGGGGGAAGGAGCCAGCCTAGCCTTTCTTGGAAGGAAAAAGAAAGAAGAAAGCTCTCTACATATAGAAATCAGTTTGTCAGAAAGAAAGCAGTGCTAGAACCCTTCAGATGTTCAAGGAGCATTCAACCCTTTGAGAAGCATTCAGTTATGTGAGCTCCCGCTTGCAGTCTCTGAAGACTAGGTCTTCTTCTCTTTCTTGTTCTTGTTGTGTGTCTTCAAGCCATTTCCAATTTATGGCAAACCTATCACAGAGTTTTCTTGGAAAGATTTGTTCAGAGGGAGTTTGTCTTTCCTTTCCTCTCAAGCTGAAAGAGAGTGACTTGCACAAGATATAACCCAGTGGGTTTCCATGGTCAAGTGGAGATTCAAACTCCAGAATCATAGTCCAGTGCTCAAACTACTATATCATACTGAGTCTCTGTACTCCCCCCCCCCCAACACATGCCATGATAAAGTATTATGGAATAGAGGCTCAAAACTTTACAACATTTACAGGTGGTATTTAACACCATCCCAGATCTCTCGGGTTGCAGGTAATGCAAAAGACACCTGTTGGAAATGCGATCAAAAGGGCACATTTCTTCATATGTGGTGGTGCTGTAGAGAAGAAAAGAAGTTCTGGAAAATTGTACATGACAAAATACAAGAATCGATGAAGATAAAATTCCCGTTGTTACCAGAACTCTACCTACTTAACATGACAGACTGTCTATCACAGTCAAAAAAAATCTTCCTCTATATGATTACAGTGGCCAGATTATGTTTTGCCGAAATGTGGAAATTAAAATCAATTCCCAGGATAGAGGATTGGCTTTTAAAATTGTATGACATAGCGGAAGCTGATATGATTATGAATTCATTAAAAGACAAGACAAAGATAAATTTCATTGAAGATTGGAGTATGATATTCCCATTATGGGAATCATATTGGGGTAGAAAGGCTATTATAAGTTGGATAGGTAAGGAAAAAGGAATCCTGTTATAAACAAAAAAAATTTCTTCTTCTTCTCCATTCTTTTATTGTACTTTTTTTTCTCTGTGTGCCAATGAAATAATATTGATAAAGGTTAGGGACACATGAATTGACAATGATATTTGAGCATTTGATACTAGTATAGCAGATTTTTAAGGGAAAACCTAAATTAATAAGGTTAAATCCAACTGGGAGGCTAGAAGAAGATGGCTAAATATAAAATGAGTGATATAAATGTTATAACAATCTGTTTCTTTTTTATTAGAAGGTAAGGTATAGATAAGTTAGCACTTTCTTCTTGAGGTTCGGAAAATGGGGTGGGGGAGGATTAGTGAAAGAAAAAGGTAAAGAAAATACTGTAAAGTACAAAAAATTACTGTAATGAAGATGATAAATGTTACAGGTTAGGGATTGATTTTTGGTTAAAATCTATTTTCATATTTATTGTTAAGATTTTTATCATATTTTTCTATTGTTATGGTTTGACAAATCTGTTATATCTCATTCCTTTCACTTGATTAATATTTTTTTTCTTTTTTGTATAACCTTGTTTTGTTTTAAAATTAACAAAATAAAAATAAAAAAAAAACTTTACGGCATTTTCTTCAGTTAGATGCAGTGGAAGCCACAGTATGTGCTGGGAGTGATATTACCAAAGTCACACTTGTCGTTGGGGAGAAAAGAAGAAATAGAAATGCCTTATTAGCTCAGCTCTTGCTCTCTGAGCACTTCAACATTTGCTAATGTGCTTCAGAAATGGAGATGTCCTTCCCTGAGCTCACATGGTTAATATGGTTTTGTGTTGGTTGGTTCAGGATGCAGGCTGGGTTATTGTCTGTCCCAGTCTGGCATATGTTACCCTGATTTCTGGGGTCCCGTGGAGGACGCCTCAATGTGCTCCAAATAATGGGGAATGGGAATTAACCAGAGCACAAACTGTAGCACTACGAGAGGCAAGGTAACCTAGCGAGATCTTAAACCCAATGTTTACGGGGTCAGGCCGAGTCAAAAACCAAGCAGAATTGAATTATAATTGTTTTCTTTATTTAAAAGACAGTCACTGCGCACTTACGTACTCACTCACACAGACCTAAGAAAATAAAGGGAGGAAATTTGATATGTGATTTCAAGAAGGGTTTTCAGGGGAAATACTACGCCTGATCCAGTAGCCCGGGTAGCCAGAAGAAATTCAGTAAGTCTGAAGTGTAGATTCTCAGCACTTGGAACCTGAAGGGAAGGCTCGGCAAACGGAGCGGCAGCAAGGCGGGATGACAACCGTCAGCGATCCGACGAAGCGCTCAAAATCAGGGGTTCTTATAGAGGAAAATGTGCCTGTAGGCTAGTCCGTTCCTGGGGAAAACAATGGGTTTTGGGTTTGAGACAAGTCCTCCGAAAGGTCAGCACTTAAGATGATTGGATTTTGACGGAGCTGTCAATAGCGCAGACAGTATGCAAATGGGGAGTGCTTGACAGTTGGGTAGTCAGAAGCGCTAATCTCGTTGAGCTGACTGTTCGGGGCAGAGAATCTTTTGTATGCTTGATGCATACTTAACTTAGTTTTAAAGTGTTCTTGCCTGGAGGTCTCCTGAAGCTGCATGCCGGAAAATTACTGGCCTGCCTGGGATTTTTCAGCCGTTCGGCCATGTCCATGTGCGTGCTTATCTGGGGGCCTCACAAGCACGTGGAGAGGAGCAGTTTGGAATGGCCAATCTTTTTATATCAAATAATATCTGGCAAGCCTAGGGCTCGGACTATAGACTACAGTAACACATGCCTCTCAAAGCCATCCAGTTTCCCAGTAGATTATTTATTTGTTGTCCCCACAGCAGCTTCAAATCCAGCTGTGGCATCCTATCTATCATCTGTCTCAGGCCTACTTCTCTCCCAGCATTGCTTTTCTCCAACTAGCTACTGATCAGTTGGGTCTTATTTAATAATTGCAGTCATAGCTCTTCACTCGATATGCCTTCTAGAAAATACAGTGAGTCATCAGTCACTCAGCATGAGCCAAAAGCTGCAGTAGCTTTTCTTGAGTTAAATCTAGAAGTGGCATAAGCAAGTGCTTTGATGACAATGCAGGAATATATGTTAATGTCATCAATCAAAACAGACTGAACAAGAAGAGAATCTTGAAAAGTGTTACTTTGTGTGTCACTACATCGCTATGATGTGACAAGTGGTGCTATCAAAATTCCCTCCCCTATTCAGCTATTAAAAGGCCCCAAGAGCTTCTCCTTCATTGAATCTGGGCACTTTGACCTAACTCACCCTTTCATATGTTCCTTTTTTCCATGGCTATTGTTCTTGTTTTTCAGGCTGAATGTTTAAGAAACACTCTTTCTTGTTGTTCAGCTTTTCAACCCATTTTCACTATAGGAAATCAACACATGTGTTTCTTACTGAAAGGAAAAAGGAAGCTTTCTCATGGGGGACTGGATTGTTCAAAAGTCAACCTAACGATTTGCTGGTTCTTTGCCGAAACTAGTTCTCTGATAATGTGAAAAGCAATAAATATGACTAATATGTAATTTACATAAGCAGGAGGATCTATTCACAGATGCACTTTTAAAATGCAACAATAATTTCTGAGATACGCAGTTCAGCAGATGTCAAGGTAGAACACTGGATGGTCAAATAGCTAGAAAAACTCTATTATTTACCAGCTTATTCCTTAGATTCAGCATTTCTGCACTTACAAATAAAATTGATGGCCTAGGGCAAGGAATATATACTACAAGCCATTTAATTTCCATAATTTGTATGTAAGTAGGCACAAAGTCTATATGTATGTATGTATGTATGTATGTATGTATGTATGTATACATATATAGTTACACATTGAATACATACAGTATATGTTTTAATTTGTACTCCAATTTAATTGTTGCTTCTAACAGATGGGAGAGTCATGCAACACTTTCAACTCATTTAATTACTTATGTAAAATATTGGCTTGTGTAAATTAAGTTCAATAAATTACATAGTGTTTCAGAGATTCTACAAGAGACCTTTTTTGGGGGGGTTGTAATGGGAAGGAGGTTGGATTTCTCTGGGATGAAAAAGAGAAAAAAAGAGAGAATCATCACAGAATCATATTAAACACCTGAATGTTATTTCACAGGTAGCTGATTCATCCTAGCCACTCCATAATGTGAAGCCACAGAAGACTGTTTACCAAGGCCATTTCCGCATTACACTCTTATGGCGCGATTATTCCACTTTCAACATCCTATGGAATCCTAGGGTTTGCAGTTTAGAGAGGGGCCAGTCAGCTTCAGATGCATGCATTCTGCACTCCACCAACCAAGAGAACCAAGTATTTCTTCTTCGGGCATTGAATTTTGCCATCTCTCCACAACCTTGCATTTATAAGCGGCAGTAGAGTGACATCAAGACTTACAGTCTCTCTGTAAATTGATGTTACATAGTCAATTTCCTCTATGGATGGATTAAATACTACACAATGTGCTATCACTTGTTATAAACCCTATCTGCAATCTACATATTGCTGTGATCAACACACAGCTAGTATAGCCCAGTCTTGGTCAGTTCTAGAGATCATGATGGACTGCATTTCTGAAGAGAGGTAGTGATCTATACTATGTAGGCAGGAGGAGTGGCACCCACCTCACAAGTCACAGGGGTACTTAAGGCTTTATAGATCCGTACCACACAACTGGATGACTTAATAAGGACTTCTTCCAATATCCACATATCACCGAAGAAAGCAATTGGATTTTTAAAGCACCCTGGAACAGCACTTTGAAATTGCCAAGAAAAAAATGTGTGTGATCAAGTTAAACACAAGGGAAATTGTTCAGACTGAGCTCTCTTGATGATTGAATGTGGTCGCACAGCAAAACATTTGTTACCCTGATTTCTGGGGGTCCCGGGAGGGACACCTAAATGTGTTCAAACAATGGGGAGGGAATTAGCACAGAGCACACGTTTGCAATGCGAGAGGCAGGGTAACGTAGCGAGATCTTGAACCCTATGTCTACGGGGTCAGGACGAGTCAGTGATAAGGCAGATGTTGAAATTAATAATAGTTGTTTTATTGAAACACAAACAAATGTATGCGGCACACTCACACAAGAGGCTATAGAAATAAAGGTGGGAGCGGATAGCCGGATTTTCAGAGGAGGTTTGGTATGGGAAATACTATACCTGTCCTGAAACCCGGTAAGAAGCAGAGAAGCTGGGGAGCGTGGATTCTCAGCACGTGGAGCTGAGGGGAAGGCTCGCTGGACAAAGCGACAGCAAGGCGGGATGGAAGCCAAGAGCGATCTGAGGAAGCGCTCAAAGTCAGGGGTTCTTATAGGGAAAATTGTGGCCGCAGGCTAGTCCGTACTTGGGGGAAAACAGTGAGTTTGGGGCTGGAGACAAAGCCTCCGAAAGGTCAATACTTTGAATGATTGAGTTATAGCCAAACTGTCAATAGAGTAGCCAGTATGCAAACGCGGAGTGCTTGAGCGTTGTATAGTCTGCTCATCAAGCTGCCTGCGTGGGGCAGGGGATCTTTTGTGAGTTGCGTGCATACATAATGTGGTACTTGCCTTGAGGTCTCCTGAAGCTGCATTAGGCAATGACTGGCCTGCCTAGATCGGGATGTGAATGGTTCGGCTATTGTCGGCCGCGCCTGTGTGCGTGCTTGTCCGGGGGCCTCGCAAGCACCTGGAGAGGAATGGGTAGAGAAGGCCGAATTATTGATATCAAAAGATATCTTAATATCCCACAAGCTCGAGCTAGCAATGGCGGTAACACATTCTTCAAAATTATCTTCTCTCCTGGTCAGCTCCTAGCTTATTTGCATGCTCTGGAAATCCCATCATTTGCTTCATCTTCTTATCATAGCTAAATAAAATCTGAAATGGACTCCTTTATTTCAGCAACATTTAATACACAGTTTATTCTCAGTAATATACTCTTTAATGATAATTGTATTTAAAAAAAAAAGAATGGGACATCAAACCTTACACTGATAGATTGGCTTCAGTCAAGTTTGACTGATTCATCAGTGGTGATAATCAGTGGGACTGTGAGTTAACGGACTGGCTGGTTGGTTTGCTTGTTCGAAGCTAATTTGGTTTGAGTGTGTTAGGTGGCAGCTTTACTACAGAATTGGTCAAATATATTTTCCCTTAAATATTCTTAAATGGATAAAATATATATTGTTACTCATGCAAAATTATTTAATTATCTGGTAGCCTTAATAGAATAGGAAATGTGTTAATTAGCTGCATATTTAAAAGGTCAATATCTGTTTCCCCCTCCCCACGTAAGGAAATCAATAAGTATCTGCTTTCATATTGGAGTTGACAAGCTTTATTGTTGTGTGCCTTCAGGTAGTTTCTGGCTTATGGCAATCTTAAGGAGAATCAGTAACGTCATGTCATTTTATGTATTTTTAGCCCTAAATCCATCTGCTGGCCTCAGTGAAAGTCGTCCTATTGAATCAATGAGAATTTGAAAAGTCAACTCACTGAAGTTCCATTCATTCAATAGGTGTCTTCTAACTGGGACTAAATCGTTATATCTTAGCACGAGATTAGGCTCACTTATATGTTACCTCAAACAGTGGGTGACTCAGAGGTCAACCCATGATGCCAGTCCTCCGTGAAACAATGGACACCTGTTCAGACACCTGTGTATATTGTTACTAAAGCAGGGACACCAGTCGGATGCTCAAAGAATATTTGTTTTATTGGGGAAATTAACAATCACATACACACAAGATCCAAGAAGTCTCACAATCACACAAGGATAACTGAAAGAAAAGGGAGGAAAAATTGGATAGCGAGAAATTAGGTCAAAGTGGGTAATATTTACCTATCCTGCAGAGAAGAGGTGAAAAGATATGGTTCAGACTAGGGTAGCACAAGAATGGAAATCTGGGGAGCCTATGTCCAGTGATAGCCTATGTCCAAAGTACTACAAGTAACCAGGTTCAGAGTGAGGATTTAAATATCTTGTTTCTGCTCTGAGGGGGGAGGTTCTAATGGCTCTCTGGCAGAGTAAACAGTGTGGTCTGGAATGAGCTAATGGCCTTAGCATTAGGTGACAAAGGACTGATGGGAATCATGATAGCTCCTTCATTGATGGGCAGGTAAGGAAACAAAGGAAAAATTCAGTGGGAACTGGGAGAAGACTGGAGGCAGTTTCGGCTGCTACTGTTTCCAAAGGTCGAGTCATTGAGGGATATTTGCAAGTCCATTATTGCCAGAGCTTCCCTGACTATGACCTGGCCATTTCTTGAGGTCTCATCAGACCTACTTTTGCATTACACATGTTCAGCCAGTTCTCTTTCACCAGCATAGCTTTACAATCATGTCATGTATAATTCGTATTTTATGCCAATTAAATGGTATTTGCTAATTATGCCATATCATGGAGTGGAGGTATATAGCTTGGTAACATGTATGCTATGTTAAATACATAGAATTCAGCTTAAGACCTCTATCTTTTTCATACTAATGTACAAGCATGCATGACCCCAACCTGGACTGGGACCATGGCACGTGGGTGGAGGAGATTTGAACCTCCCTTGTTATCTGGTTTTTAGTGTTAAAATTTCTTCCTGCCACCCCAAAGTGGAAGATTTAAAAAAGGAAACATAAATGAAGCTGAGGTGAGTTTGGTTAAGTTCCATGCTGACACCACCATGGTGTAGTGTGGGGGTGGGCAATGGTAGAAAGCTAGGGGACTGCATTAGCCCCCTAGGAAATCTTAGAGGACCACACCACCAAAAACAAAACAAAGCTCCTCTAAGGGGCATTTTCACCATGTTTTAGGGGTCAAAAAAAGACTTTCCTTGGCCTAAACTGATTGGGGAGGGTTTACAAAATGTGGTGGAAATGTCCCCCTCCATGCCCCCAGTGGACATTTTGGAGCATTTCAGATTAAAAAAAAAGTTTGAAAAAATTGCAAAAATTGTTTTTGATTCCCAAGGGGCACAGGGGACTGCCAAGCATGATGGAAATGACCTCCATATCCTCTGGAGTGCATTCGGGAGAATGCAAGAAAATTATTTTTAATTCTTGGATGGCCCTGGGAGTTCATATGTGGCCCATGGGCTACTCTTTACCCACCCCTGGTTTGAATGTTGAACTAGGGCTGCAGGAGACTAAGATTCAAGTCCCTGTTTGGATTTGGAAACCCACTGGGTGATCTTCAGGCAAGTCACACTCTCCCGGCCTTAGAGGAAGGCAAGGCAAACCCTCTGTGAACAAGGCTTGCCAAGAAAGCCATGTGATAGGTTCACTTTGGAAGTGCCATAACTCAAAAACAACTTGAAGGCACCTGACAAAAACAACATGCAAAGGCAGGTGAATGACTTCTGAGGAGGAAAGACTGAGATGGAGTTTCATCCTCCCACACCTATGGGTCAATCTGGACAAGGCTCAGGTGCACAGTAAAAGGTGAGAGGGGAATCTTACAGTATTCAGTGAATATTCAATATATCAGGTAGTTTAGGTCTGCACTGTTTATACAACTTTGGCACTTGTCCAGACAACTTTTGAAAATTAAAACTAGTAAATTCTAATGTTTGAGGAACCAGATTTGGTACAAAGAGTAGCAGATGTTCTTCTTTAACCAACACTAGGTGCAAAAAGAAAAGTTCCACTTTCTAGTGTGAAAGAAATCTATTTCTGGAGTTAAAAGCCCCTGTAGCAGCAGACTCCTTCAGGAATTTTGATGTCTTAGGATATCTTTATTAATAATTTCTAAAAACACTAGAATTCTACAGACACATAAGAGAAAAAGGGAAAAAAACAACATAAAGAAAACATAGGACATATGAATTAGAAATTAAAAAGTAGAGGAAAAAGAAAGAAAAAAAGAAAAGGATCAACTTCCATTCTTCCTTTGAACAGAACATAAAAATTAAATTGAATCAAGCCTCTCAAAGACAATATCCAAAATATCTCTTCATCACCTCCCCCAGTTCATGCTTTCCAAGAAGACACAGAGAGAAAAATGAACTTTCTTTTATCAATGGTTAACATATCTATTACATTCTATTACATTCCATTACATACTACATTTACTTGCGATAAATGACGTTAATACTGTTACTTGCTGACTTGTTAAATATTTTCACTAGATAAACTGTACATCTATTACATGTCATATGGCATCATTAAATCAAATTAAGTCTCCCATCCAAGAATTAAGGTCGTTTCTGCCCTACACTGTTACAGTATTATTATTCCACTTTCAACATCCTGTGGAATTCTGGGGTTTGTAGTTTACTGTGAGGCCAAAGAGCCCTCTGGCTGAGGATTCTAAAGGCCCCTCCCTCAACTACAAACCCCAGGATTCCATGGGATGTTGAAAGTGGAATGATAGCACTGTAACAGTGTAGGGCAGAAATGGCCTAACCAAGGCTAACCTTATTTAGCTTCCAAGATCAAGCAGGTTCTGGTGCCTTTAGGATGTTTAGGCTTAGACTCAAATTTCATGCATTAAATTTACCACTGGGTTAGATTAAAGATGTCCTGAATGGACAACAAAACATTTTGTACAAGTGTCACACAAGGAAATTCTTGTTGATACAAGCCAAGGGTCAGGGTGCAACTGGGTTTGCCTGCTCTATTCAAAACAATTCTTAGGGCACCTTAAAGGTTAATGAGTTTTATTTGGCATACACTTCCTTAGACTGCAGCCACCTGTTTCAGCTTGTGGCTTCCATGTTATTGGGGTGGTGAATCCACTCTGGATTTTAGACTGAACTTTAAAGGGCTGAAACTATTTTCAGGATGGGGTTCAGTCCCTTAAAGGTCAGTTAAGAACGAGAGTACATTCACTGTTGTGGAAACCACCAGCCTCCTCTGGTGATCAAGAGAACTTTTGCCAAGTAAAACTTCTTCCTCTTTAAGGTGCTGCAAGACTCTTTGGCCATTTCCACACGGCGTTTTAAAAATGGGGCAGAGCGTCCTCCAGGGAAGACATCTGCACCTGGGAGCAGACTGGGTCAGACCTACTTAACGTAGATCCGCACCCCAGCCCGCTCCGGAACGACCCCAAGTGGTCGTCCAGCGTGCTTTTGAAAGATCGCTAAAAACTGGTCTTTCAAAAGCACGGAGTGCGCCACTGCGAGCCTACTCCCTTATGCAGATTCGCAGGCTTGCATTGGTGCGCGCGTGCAATCCACTGGGGGCGGGGTTTAGGCTGGCGAGCTTCAGCAGTTGGTCAAGACCCTAACCCTAACCCTAACCCTAACCCTTGACCAACCGGAAGCTGCCATTTTCGACACTGGAGGAGTGTGAAGTGACGAGCACGCACTGCTCCGGAGTGGCGTGGACCAGACCGGGAAGCCTTAAAGTCCAGTAAGTACCATCACGGGGCGATTCCCTCGCCCTGTGCAGAATATGGCCTTTGTTGTCCTTGTTAATAAAAGGTCACTTAGCTTCTCCTGTGAAATGATGCAGATTGTGCTACATAGCAAGGACAGAAAGTCATGACTCCCAACTGTTGCTGGCCTTTAATTCCCAATAGCCTCAGTCAGCCTGGCCAATGATCCAGGATCAAGGCAACATCTGGATGAGGCAGCTTCCCCACCTCTGCTCCAATTAAAGTCTGCTGGGGCAGGGACCATATTTTCTCCCTGCAACCACCTTGTGGGCCATACTAGCATGCCCAAAGTGACATGATATTATTTTGGTAGATTTTCAGGTTTTCTTTTTTTCTTCCTTTGGTGTTTTGGGGAAGTTTGGGAGGCTTTGGAGGGGCTTAGGGACAGTAAGCTGCTGCATTTTAAGCAGTTTTAGAAGATTTTGGCCAGGATTGGGGCAAAAAAAAATCACCTGAAAATGGACCACCACCACCCCCCTAAAAAAAGTATTCTGGTTGGTCTGCAGGGTTGGGGGTTTCTCTGGGATCCCAAGGGCCACATTTAGATGTCCCAAGGGCTGCATGTGACATATGGACCACACTTTGCTCACTTGTGCTTTAAACAAAATCAGTTCTGAGAAAATCAGCATCATTTGGAGTGAGAGCGAGTAGTGTGTTTTAACAATCATTATCTGGCACTTCATTTCTCATCAGAATGCATTCCTATGAGAAGGTTATAAACGAGAAGAGTCGCCTTATGTTTAAAGGTTTTAGTGGTAAGAGAGACGAATAACTGCATAAAACCCTTTCAGCCACATTAATTATTGCTCATGAATTCCAAATTTAGCGTTATGCTTAGATATGCAGTATTTAGCACATCTCTGGCAATCATTCATGATTCATATTGCAATAAGCCTCGAACACTCATCTGGATAATCAAGCACAGGGACAGGCATCTAAACTCAGATTTATGCCTCAGAGCCTTTTCAAACGTACTGTCCAATACACTCTTGCAGAAATTTATTTTCTTTGAACTTCCACACTTTAATGAAGGAAGTTAATTTTCAGCATAGTTCTCGTGCATAATAAACCTCTTAAAATAAAAATGTTTCTGCGTTATCCTTTCACACAAATTGTTTTTAAAGCATCTGATTTTGGACAATGTGTCTTTATACCATTTGGGCAAGCAGGCTCAAGTAAAGCAGTAGAACAATGAGAATAACAACCTGAATTGCCAGCTTAGATCTGGGTGGAGTAGTTTTGGCCTTCCAGACGTTTTTGGTTTGCAACTCCCAAAAGCCATATACATGGTAGCCATGGCAAAGGAATGTGGTAGCCCAAAGTCTCATTTTGGCCAGTGTTTCCACAACCTTGGTTTAGAGATCCCTGATTTCCAGTAATAGAAACCATGGCAAACCTAGGCACACACATCCCAGACCTGGGCAAACACAACATGTTACACTTGATTATCATCTTACAGAGTGGATCTCTACTCCTCAAGGGCATGAGAAGGTAGATGAAAGAAGGACTTTTGAGCCAGGCAGGGCTACTGCAGTCAGTGGACCATGGGGGTGGGGAGGATAATCAAAATGATTGGTCATGTTTCTGGATGTTTATGGAAATGAGAAGAAGGCTCTCGCTGCAAAATCAGGAATCCTGACTGGAATCCTGTTGGAGATTTATGTAAGCATAAAAAACATAATTACAGTGCTAAGCAGTGAATTCCAGCCAGACCTCCCCATCCTCACTTACTGAGAAGCAGCTGATGTGATTAATGGTGGTCTGTTACTCTGTCAATCCGGAAGCAGCTACCTGAAGTCCAATCCCTTCCTGTGACCAATCTCCAGTGCAAAAAGCAGAAGCAGGATTCTTATGGCAACTCCTCCTCACACTAGAGATCACTCATGCAAGGGGGAGTGAGTGTCAGTCAGCTGCTTCCCAACTGACAGAGGAGCAGACCCCCATCAATCACAGCAGCTGCTTCCCCATAAGTGGGACTGCAGACTTTCACAGTCCCTACTTTGCCCATAAACTAGGAGCTACATAGGGATTGTGATTACAAAACAATTACATGTGTAACTCTTATGCATTCATGACTGCCCAACAAGATTCCAGACGCTAATTCTAACCTTGAAGCACAGAACAGTTGTATAGTGGAGGTAGGGCTTGCAAGATTGAAGCCTTGGGGCTTTCTGATTTGCAGGGAGTAGCATATCATCCATCAAACATCTTCTGAGTTTAGATGGACCTTTAAGATTGCCAGGTTGAATATGGGTCATGACTCCTGTAATCTGGATCATAGCCATATAGTGTTGGAAAGCATGCAGCTGTCTGGGGCAAGATATACACTGCTTAAAGATTGGTATTTGTATATTGAAAACAGTCCACAATACTCCTTACTAACCTAAAATTAGTACTAGAAACCTAGATGTCAGACAGACAGACAGACAGATAGATAGATAGGCAGGCAGACAGAGGACAGACAGATAGACAGAAGGAACAAAGGGAAGTGTAAAAGAAGAAAAATAATCTTCACAATCATTAGAAGTGAATCTAAGCTGTAGAAATTGAGAAAGGAAGAGAAGAAACAGAAATCTCCTGGGACCTATGTTGAGGCGCCTACCAAGATGTGAGTAGTTTTAATTTTGAGAGAGAATCCACACTGATTGCTTCTATCTCCACAGGAGCTACTAAATGAAATGTCGGGCAACCCTAATAGAATACGAAGACACTAATAAGAACATTAAATTGGTCATTATGGAGAATAAGGTAGAAGGAGAAAAGATTTAAAAACTGATAGGGATTAACATTAAACAAATCCCAACTTTCACAAAGAAACAAAGTTAAGTAGCACCAAGCAAGTTTAGGAGTTCTGTAAAAGAGACCCCCAGGGGAAACAGAAGTGAGAAACCATTGCAGATATGCTCACCAAGTGTCACTGATATCTAGAGGTCTAACAGTTGGAAATGCCCAGGAGAGAAAATGAGATGATTGTGGAATTCGGGAAAATCATATTTGATTTACTACTTTATTGCATTATATTCTGTCTAATTTAACAGTTCAAAGGAGTGAGCAAAATCTAGCAGCAATTCAACTTGTGTATAGGATAACAAAATATGTTGAAATGTGCTCTCTCTCTCTCTCTCAATCTCTCCCCCCCCCCCACCTTCTTGGTGTAGCAAAAGCACA
Source organism: Cyclura pinguis (assembly GCA_030412105.1). NCBI lineage: Eukaryota > Metazoa > Chordata > Lepidosauria > Squamata > Iguanidae > Cyclura > Cyclura pinguis. The sequence goes on along the minus strand of CM059599.1, from coordinate 225,031,401 downwards.
CCAATTGCTTGGTAACAAAGACTTATAATTTATTATTTTTGTATAGCTTGAGAGGTTTTTAAAACATTGTGGAAAATACAAAGTTATGCAAACTGTCTTGATTTGTTGTTAAGCTGAATCCCACTTACATTGTTGAGCCATATTTTATTCATGCTGGGTTGTAAGACCTTGTTTTATTTCCCTCATGGAAATTTGTATGCATTTTCTGTACATATTTGTCCCTACCCTACACATTTTTGTGTGAATTGTTCTCACTGATTAATGCGTACTCTTCAATTGTATGAATCTTGGGTAATTTGCATTTATAAACTCATTTTGTGCATACCATTTTCTGAGGCAGGAGGCACTTTGTCTCACTAGGACTGGAATCCTGTTATGGACACAGAATCTCAGTATCATAGAGCTGGGAGAGACCACAAGGCCATAAAGTCCACCCCTCCGCCATGCAGGAATAGGCAATCAAAGCACTCCTGACAGATGGCAATCCAGCCTCTGTTTGAAAACTTCCACAGAAGGAGATTCCACCACACTCTGAGGTAGCACGTTCCACTGTTGAACTGACCTTACCCTCAGGAAGATCTTCCTAATGTTTAGGTAGAATGTCTTTTCCTCCATATGACATCCCATCAAATATTTAAACATGGCTTTCATGTTGTCACACCCAAAAAGACAGAAGCTCTCTCAGGTCTGTGCCTGGTGTGCTCAAAAGAACCAACACCAGTTGAGCATCTTTCCAACAGAAGCTTTATTGAATTACTGTGCAGTAATGGTCCTAGGCCTTGGGCAAATCTAGGACCCGGACAAAGATGTTACAATCCATTAAATTTTGCCAAGAGCATCTGATTGGTTACAAGTTTTAGGATCCACCACTTGATCAATTCTACAAAACCCCATCTGATTGGTCAGCCCTAGCAGGTTGTTGTCTTTACGTTTTTAGCCCACTCACCTTTCTAGGTTCATGCTTAGAACACTTTCCCAGGTCAAGCTGACATGTTGGTTTCCTTTCTCTAATTAGGTCAGTCTTGGTTCCATTTACTAAGGAATCTTTTGACGTCCTTTGTTATGGTTTTATCTTTTCCTTGCTCAGGTAAAGCCTTATCCATTTTCTATCTGTCCAGGTGTCCACTTGGCAGCTGCCCATCCCCTCCTCATTGGTAAGCAGCCATAGTAGCAGTCCCTCCTGGGGCTTAAAAGCTGCCAGGGCATAGAGAGGACCCAGAACTTCACAGGTGGATTGTTAGGATTGCCAGTGAGTCTCAGAAGGTGTGAAATGGATATAATCTGAACACAATAAAATTATCTTTCATCCCTAGCAGAATACAGATGAGAAGCACCGTTCAGGGAAAGTGGCCTGTTACCCTGTGTACTGGGGGTCCCGGGAGGGACACCAAAATGTGCTCAACTAAAGGTGGGGAAAATTAGCTCAGAGCACTGCTTAGCGTTACGAGAGGCAGGGTAACGTAGCGAGATCTTGAACCCTATGTCTACGGGGTCGGGTCGAGTCAAGGAGCACACAGAAGTTGAAACAATAAATGATGTTTTATTAAACACAAGCAAAACAGTGTATGCGACACATTCACACAAGATAACTAAAGAAATAAGGGTTGGAATGGTATAGAGGGATTTTTAGAGGAGCTGCTGGTTTGGGTGATACTTCACCTGTCCTGAAGCCCGGAAAAATGGAGAGCGAGGCTGGGGTGCGATGTAGCTCAGCACGTGGAGCTGAGGGGAGGCTCGCCAAGCAAAGCGGCAGCAAGGCGGGATGAAACTCGGGAGCGATCCCAGGAAGGTCTCGGAATCAAGGGTTTTTATAAGGAGAATGTGACTGCAGGCTATGCCGTACTTGGGGGAAAGCAATAGATTTGGAGTTGGAGACAAAGCCTCCGAAAGGTCAGAATCTGAATGACTGAGTTATCGTAGAGGTTCTCAGTAGAGTAGCCAGTATGCAAACGCAGAGTACTTGAGTATTGTATAGTTCACCCATCAAGCTGCCATCGCGGGGCAGAGGCTCTTTTGTAGGTTGCGTGCATACCTAATTAGAGTCCTTGCCTGGAGGTCTCCTAAGGCAGCGAGTCAGCTATTTACTGGCCTACCTGTATTGTAGCGGCCGAGCTTGGTGGCATGCTTGTCCGGTGGCCTCGCAAGCATGTGGAAGGGAATAGAGAAGTGAAGCCGAATTATGATATCAAAAGGATATCTTTTAATATCCCCAAAGCTTGGACTAGCCAGGGCAGTAACAGGCCAGAGTGGGAAGACCTTTGCTTTCTGTTCTGTGTTTTGTGTCTCATATCATTAGGACAGCTCTCTGGTTCTGTACTTTAGATGGTGCTTGATAAACATTTAGGTGAAGCTATACAGTAGAAATTGGGGATGTCAGACACAAGTCCATTTTCTTTAAAAAAAATTGTGTAGACAACATAAGGGTATGGAAAAAGAGAGAGCCAGCATGGTTTAGTGATTTAAGTGTTGGAGCAGGACTTTGAACAAGACCTGAGTCCCTGCTTGATGGTAGAGACCCACCAGGTGACTTTGGACAAGTCACACTCTCTCACCCTCAGAGAAAGACAATGGCAGCCCCCCTCTGAATGAATCTTTCTTAGAAGACCCCATGATAGGATCACATAGGGGTTGCCATAAGTCAGAAATGACCTGAAGGTACATAACCAAGGGGGGGAAAAACACAGAAGGAGTGTTTTGAAAATAGGCCTGAACATATACTACCTTACTCTCCTATGTTGGTGGCATATCTTTGCAAATCCCTGCTCCTGTGCAACTTAACACTGAGGAAGAAAGGCAGAGTCTAAAAATAATTGCACATGGGGAGTGCTGAACACTGGAATGTCTGCTATTATAATAGGCAAAAGCGGCATGCAGAACCTTTATACAAAGGGTGAGATTGGTATGACCTGTAGGCCACATGCAACATCTGAACTTCACTTTTGCAGCCCCTGAAACCCTACTGGTCCCCTAACCCTTTAAAAATTTGTTTCCTTCTGAGTTGGGGCTCAGTTCTTAGCAAAACCCAACCACAAATGCAGTCAGTGATTAACTTATCCCATCTCCCAAATATATCTTCACACACACACACACACACCTAATAACAAAATAAAAATAAAAATGGTTGAATATCAGCCACGATCACAGTCAAAAGTGACACAACCTCATCTTGATACATCTGAAAAGGGACAAGATGGCCTCTGGTGGGGACCATGGGGTTGAAAATTGGACTCACATACACACTCAAACATACAATAGCTATCCATGCTTTAAACTCAAATCTGACTGTTTTTATTCATTAAGACACCAGGCACTGAAGAAGCTATTCCATTTACTCTCTCTACTTTCTTGTTACTTGCAGGGTGGGCAACACATTGCCTTTACTTTGGTTATCTTGAGTTGACAGCACACTTCCAGACACAATGGTAATTCAAATGTTTTCTCTCCATAGCTGCAAATGCAGTTTGGTGGGCTGAAATACAACACAACATGCTTGATAGGTACATTAACCACAGTCACAGTCTTTTTATTTTTCAGAGGTTGAATCCTGACATGTTTTGAAAGATGTGCCATATACAAAGAATGTTCTTTGGGGAAGCTACACCTCCCAGAATCCTCCAGTGTTCATTGGCCCTTCTGGCTGGAGAATTCTGGGAGCTGTTCTTCAGAAAGGTGACCTGTCCAAGCATTAGACATACCACCAGCCAATACTGAGTCCCAGACAGTTTTTTTTTCCCCAGGAGCGGGCCTTTCAGTTCAGTCTGAATAAACTAGCAAGCTTCAGCACTTTCACCAGCAGGGTTATTTCTCCTTTTGCTAATGCTTTCTTTTTTCTTGTGAGATGAGATACATGAATGCACCCATTGTTTAACATCTTTCCCATGCCAAGCAAATAAACAAATCAGCCCACTGCCCACTCAAGTGTCTTTAAATGTCTCAAGTGGCCAGCTGCATGATTATCATGAAGGCATTCAAGGACTCTTGTCTGTCCTGGTGTGACAACCTTGTGACTCCTGATAAACAAGCAAGTCAGTGGAAATTTTTTCCTGAATTTGAACAAGTATCTCTAGTCTAACTCTCAAGGACGCAATGGTTCAGTTCTTTCAACTCTGTTGAGTCACTATAAACAATTCAGGTTCTTCCCCACCCCACCCCACCCCACCCCAGTCTTCCCTGACATTTGGGAGTCTGACCTTTGCAAATGTGCATTCCTTCCCTCACTCCAGCAAGTGACAAGGGGATAAGGGAAGCACAAGGAGGGAAGGTAGCTAGCTTGAGTGATAAGGGGATGAGAGGCGGGAGTATAAGGAGAGAAGGTACTCATGTGTTCCTCTGCTCACTCAGGCAACTAAAGGATGGCATGGAGGAAGATGAGGAGGGAAAGAGCACTCATGAGGAGAGGGAAGATATTTGCTATTTTTCCACTTTCACAAGAATCCTGCACCCCAAGCCCTTGTGAAAGTGAAGGGCCAACACATTCCTGATCTTTCCAGAACTAGTATCATTTTCTTCAGTGCTTCTGTATAGCTGAGGGTATCCGCAACTACTTTCTGCTTTCCAGGACAAGATGATTAATGAATGTTTATTCAGTTCCAAGCATTCTGCAGATGCATTTCTACAGGCAAGCTTCTGGATTGTCCTTTCTAAGTTGCCAACACAAAGCAGTGCAACAGTCTGTGTATAAAATACATTCAATAGGTGATAAGTTGGGCTGTTCATTTTGAATAGCCTCTGCATAGCCAAATGCTTCAGTTCTGTTGCTGAACACTTGGTTCTTCTCCCGTTTAATTCCTGAGCACAAAAAGGAACCAGTCTAACCACCAAAAGCAACCATATTTATGTCTTCCCATAAGCATGATCCAGAGCAAAAGTAGACACCCCCCCCACAATTCCCACAGGACCCCTCTAAGCCTAAAACACCACAAACCTGCAAAGATTCATGCCCAGATGTCATATCCCTGGGCCAGTCATTTTCCATTTAAATGTAATTTTGCCCTGGGCCTGTTTTAGGACCTCTCTGCTCCAAAGCAATGTTTGGTAAGCAGAAGAGACCACAAGGGGGAAAAATTGGGGGGCTTTGAAAGAGATTACATTGCAAAGGTTTAGGAAGGCAACAAAGGGCCCTAGACCTTCAGAAATTGCAAAGACCAAGGCAACCTTTGTAGAATCACAGATTTCAATATATGGGTAAGACTTGCACAATGAATCATGCTATCTTAGACAGTCAATGATGCTCCACCTCTCATGTAAAACTGTTTTTTGTTAAAGGTTATAAGGGTGCATGAAAACTCTTTGACAAATCTCCAGCAGAACCCACAGAGATACAAGAAATGTTGTACCTCTTCTAATGTTTGTAGAACTTTCTGAGTTCTAACCATACTTAGCTTTGTGGGAGGAGGTGGGGCTCTAAATTTTCTAACTGACAATAGTATTGGGAAAGGTCAGGCAACTTCCTACAAACTGGAGTGCATATACCACATGACTGGATGGCTCTTTGAATAGTTTTAGTATCTTTTACAGGTGCAACAAGTAGGAGAACCATTTTTCTGTTGAGAGTAACATTTCTTTGGATGTGTGTCCCATAGGCTGCCTGTATTCCCCCCACTCCCGGATACTCATACCCCCTTCCACTCAAATTTGGTGAGTTATTGTTATTGTTGATTCACATAGCACAATCTATGTGCACGATGTTAAACATCCAAAAGCAGTGGGTCCTACCAAAGGTACACAGTCTAAAATATATGTATATACACACAAACACAAGAGAAAGGAATAATATAACTATACCATACAATTGTAAAACAAATTATCCAGGTAAAATACAAAAATACAATATAAAGTAAACTGACAAGCATATGTATTCTGGAGTCAGCCCTCCATTTTTGCGTGGATTAGGGGTATAGAACTCCCCATGAAGGGAGAAAAAACATGAATATTGTAACCCCCAAATTGTATTTAATGCAAAAACGTACATGTACTGTCAGGGTTGCTGGACCCAGCCATGCATAGATTTGCTTGCTTGCTTGCTCACTCACGTGTGTGGGATGAGAGGAAGGGGATAGGATGAGGTAGAAGAAAGGGGGTTCCCACCCATGTACCTGAGCGAGCAAGAGAGTAAGCAAACATGTGCACTCTCCCTCCTTCCATCTCATCCTCTTTTCCCTCCTGCCCATGTGAGTGAATACCCACACAAGTGAACAAATGTGTGCCGCCTTCTTGTTTCAGTGTCGCCCCACATACTCAGAAACATGAGTGAAGATGCACAGTCACACTCCTCCGATCCCACCCCCTTCCTCCCCTCCCAACTGCATGAGTGAGCAAACATAAGAGCACCTTCCTCTTGTCCCATTCCCTTCCCCCCAGGAATCCACGAATAACCAAATCAGCAAATGCTTAACCCACAAACGCGGAGGGCTGACAGTATACAAAATTATAAAACAATATTAAACTAAAACTCCCAAAGCTTTTGAAAACAAGGAAGTTTTTAATTGAGATTTAAAAATAACAAGGGAAGGAGCAGTCCACAAATGTTGAGGGAGGCAGTTCCAAGAATTTGGAGCGGTGAGTGACAAAGGGTGAAGCTGAGCCAAGGAAAAGGAAACCTTTGTTTGGATGAGAAGCCTATAGTTCCTAGAAGCCTATAGTTGCTGCTCAAATTGTGAGCAGGCTGGTTAAAAGAAATACAGGCCAGAAAATAGGAGGACCAAGGTGGTGTAGGGCTTTGAACATTAGTGTACTGAATCCTAGAAGAAATAGGTAACCAATGAAACAAAATCAAAATTAATGTAACGTGATTAAAATGGCAGGCCAAAAAATAATCTTAGTAACAGAATATTAAATAGAAATCACAGAGTGAAAGTGAGATAATAGAAACCCAGTCAAAGGAAGACTGCAATAATCACGGCAAGAAATGGCAAGGCATGAACTAAGGCCTTAACTGAGGAAGCAGCAAGAAAATTGGTGTGATTCTGGAAACATGATTTTGCTACAGCCTCACAGTGAGGAACAAAAGACAAAGAGTCAAAAGTAAAGCCAAGGTTATGTGCCTGCTTTGGAGGATAAATGGGAATGTTACTAACAGTGATGGAGAATGCATGTTGTAGAGAAAGTTTTGGAAAAAAAAAACCCAAGTAGTTCTGTCTTTGTCATATTAAGTTTTAGGTGACAAGAAAGCATCCATGCTCAGATATCTGAAAGACACACTGTAATAATTCAGTATCAGGAGAGAGTTCTGAAGTGAAGAAATACACTAGACTATCATCAGCGTAAAGATACTGAAAACCATATGAACTAATAAGATTATCTAAAGATAGTTATAAAGAACAGAAAAGACAGAACAGAATCCTGTGGAACCTCAACTGGAAGGGGGGAAAAAAAAGAAGATACGTGACCTCCAGCCACCACATTAAATGACCAACCTGAGAGATAAGATGTGAACCACCTGAGGGCTGAATCAATTAACCCTAGGACTTGAAATGAATCCAACAAAAGAGAATGAACAACTTTGTCAAAGACTGCAGAGAGATCAAAGAGAACAGGGACTGAGTAGAAGCCTTCTGATTTGGCCTGAAGGAGATCATCTGTGATTTTCATAGAATAAATGAAAGAGATCCATGACAGAAGTATGAGAAAGAAAGTAAAAGCAACAGACATAAACAGCATGTTCCAAACCTTTTGAAAGGAAAGGCAACAGGGAAACAGAGAAATAATTAGAAAGAGAAGACAGATCAAGTGAAGGCTTCTTAAGAATTAAAGAAACAGTCACCTGTTTAAATTCAGAAGGAAATGGACAAGTAGAAAGGGACAGATTAATAACATTGGGGGGGAAAAAGGAAGAATTTCAGGGGCAACAGTAATTAAGAGATGAGAACAAGATCAAGAGAACAGGTATAAGTGTTCAGTCAGGCTGAGATATCAGTCCTACCACACCTCTCAGGTATGACATGGAGGTGGAGTGTGCCCTGAAACCAGATAGGAAGGAAGACAAACACACAAATACTTTGGGCCAAAAGATACCTCTTTCCCAGTATCTGCTTTCAGCTTGGCTGCATAGCGAGAGCTGGTCAGATGGACAAACTTTATTTGGAAGCATCAACAATTTGTAGAACTTTCAGTATTACATGAACAGAGAAGAAGTGCATGTGAACAAAAGTTGCAAGGTCTAGAGCAGGGTCTTCATGACCATTCTGGCATAAACACTCTCATTTGCGTAAACAAACAGGAGTTCTCAGGATAGGACAGCCAGTTTCAGAATTGTTCTTACTAGCTTATCTGTGGCATTTATGCTGGACACAGTTATTGCAGTTATAGCAGCTTGTAAAAACCAGTAATACTGACTCAAAATGGATTCAGAGATTTTAGTCCACAAAAGGCCTTCATTTAGAGTGGCTTAGGAACTCAGAAATAAAAGACTAAATGCCTGAAAATGCTTTGGCAACCAACAGAAGGATTCAAAGACATCAACATTTTGGATACTTCATCTAACAAAGAGGAAGGAAGTAGAAAATGTAAAAGAAACAGACACTTGATATGTTGGAAATGGAGAAGCTTCAGGAGCAGCGAGATCAGAACAGATATTTTCAATTTTAGTTTTAAAACAAGTTGCAAAATCATCAACAGAGAGTGATGGAGGGAAAAGTGGAAGGAAAGATTTCACAAAAGAATTAAAGATAGACAAGAGACACTGTGGAGACACATGAAATTGCATTAATCAATGAAGTATTTCTCTTTGGCCAAAGAGATAGCACAAGAGAAAGAACAATGAATTTATAACGAAGGTAATCTGACTATTCCCCAGTCTTTCTCCATAAAAATTCAGCTGCATGAGAGCAGGAATGAAGATGCCGAATAAAAGGAGCAAGCCAAGGCTGAAGTTTGGTAGAAGGGATCATAACATGTTGACAAAAGGGCAAAACTATCAAGAGTTGAAGATAAAGTCTGAGTTGAGTAAAGAAATAGCTGAATCCAAAGAACCAACAGAATTAAAGGAAGACCAAAAAAAGTCCATTGCATGTGAAAAGACCTCAGAGTTAACAGAATGAAGCTCTTGAGAGGGGCAAACAACAGAATATAGAGGAGGTGGATTATGAAGAAGTGCAAAAGAAACAAGATGATAATCAGATAAAGGAAATTCAAGTACAAGTACAAGTTTATTATTACGGTAAAGGAAATTCAGTAACAGAAAAGCAAGAGAAAGAACAATTCTTAATAAGAACAAGATCAAGGGAATGGTCAAGGGAATGAGTAGGTGAATTGGAACAAAGCTTGAACCAAAAGAAGACAGTAAAGAAAGAAAACACGAGATAACAGAATCTTTGGAGTTGTCCAAATGAATATTAAAATCACCCATAATAAGAGTGAGAATATCATCTGAGAGAAAGAAAGTCAACCAAGAGTCGAAATCAAAAATAAAATTTGAAATTGGGTCAGGTGGATGGTGAATGACTGCAATCCACAAGTGCAGAGGTAAAAACAGTCTTACAGCATGGATCTCAAAAGAAGAGAAACTGTGTATTGGTGGAAAGGGGAAAAAACCTGAAATGAGCATAAGATAGATAATACAGGACTCACCCCACCTCCCCACTCTCATAGTGGCTTGTATATGAAAAGGAAGGTCCTCCAAAGGAGAGGGCAGCTGAAGTGGCAGTATCACAGTCAGGGAGCCAGATTTCAGCAAGAGCAAGAAGGCCAGAGTGCATATCTAGGGGAGGTCAAGTAGGGTATGTGCCGTGGGCACATGACCCAGGGGCGTGCTAAAAAGCCATACATGTAGGGGTGAGGGGTGGGGGTAGGGGTAAGAAGGTGGGGGGGCAACTTCCATGCTTGCCCTAGTGCTGTTTACACTAGATATGCCACTAAAGAAGGTGAAAAGGTCTTGGAGAGAAATAAATCTTGAACAGTAGCAACCTTAGGAGCAATTGAGTGACAGTTCCATATGGAGCAAGAAAAGGGAAACTGGAAAGGAAAAAGAGAGTAAGTAGGTAGGTATCACAGAAGAAAGAGAAGAAACAGGAACCATAACAAAGAAAAAAGAAAATTTTAAAAAGACCTGTCAATGAAAGAAAGAAAGAAAGAGAGAGAGAGAGAAAGAAAGAGAGAAAGAAAGAGAGAGAAAAAGAAAGAGAGAAAGAAAGAAAAGTTAGAAAAATACGGAACACCGACATCACTAGTAATGGAACTAGGATTCTCAGTTGGTTGACAAATAGCACTTTCTGGATTTTCCTTACAGAAGATGCTGGAACAGCTCTGCCCTAATTGTATACCCCCAGAACCCTGGGATAACACATCTCAGTGTGGGAAGGCAGCACCTCGGCCCAAGTCTGCCAAGAGGCAGTTGGCAGCCAGTCAGCAGGCCACAGCAGAGGAAAATAGCTACATAGGCAGCAATAGCAGCAGCAGGTTGACACAACTTGTCTTGAACTCACTGGAAAGCCTCTTTCTCCCTGACAGATTTGGGAGTGCACAGCAAGTGATGATGAGGGTATAGGCCTGTCTGTGTCTTCCAGGAGCCAACGGTGCCATGCCAACCCTTGGCAGTTGCTCACCTATTCCTTGGAGGTAATCTATGAGCAACAACAATTAGCAATTAGTAGGGCTAAATGATGTGTTGGGCAAAGCCAGAACCCATCTGTCTTTCTGTCTGTCTGTCTGTCTCTCTTCTGACTTCCCTTTCTGTTATCTCCTTCCCCACAGACAGAGGCTGCTATAGCTCTCGCCAGACCCCACCCCAATCCTGCTACTTGCAGAAGACTTTTGAAATTAGGCCAGTGTGAACTAGGCATGTTGTCAGTGTCCTCAGATAAAATCCACCCCCATTAACAGTTGTGCCAGATGCTGTACCTGTTGAAGTTCACTAAGTGTCCCAAGAATCCCACACTAACTAGGAGTTCTTGGCCCAAGAGATCTGCTGCCTGAGGTAGAGCAGTAAATGCTGCTTCTCCCTCCATGTTAAGATGCAGATTACCCAAATCTGTCCATCTGTCTCTGGCACTTAAGACAGAAATGGGTGTCTCCCACAGAAATCCTACAGAAGTTCTCTGCAATAAGAATAAATTAAAGAGCTAAAAATGTGTTGCCCTTTCTTCGTAGAATAAAATGGCTATCTGAAGCATCTGCCTCACTCTCCCTAATGGCAGGGCCAGACTAACTCCTGCTGCTGGAAATCATTGGTTATTAATACTCAACAGTATAACCATGGCTGCTTCCCTTGTCCTTCTCTTTAAAGACCAATGCTCTTGGACGATGAGGTTTATTTCAGGGTCTCATTCCAGGTTTCCTAATCAACACTGTTGCCATTTAAATAATAGCTTGTACCTAGACAAGACATGCTAATAATGGTGGTGGTGACCCTACTACATGGACAGCTTCTAGTTTCCCTGATACATCTTCCCTTTCTTTTGAGTAGTTCCACCTCCTGTGACCTTTTTCTCTATACTGTCTTCAAATGTCATTAGGGCAGGGAACCCCTGGGGGATCTGGTTAGTTTATTCTTCCCCATGGCAGTTTATCGATGGCTCTGGTGCTCAGCCTTCTCCATCTGCTGCACCTCCTCTGTGGCTGATGATGTCATAAGAGAGTCGCTCTGAAGTTTGGAAACAGCCGTAGAAATCTTGCAGGAAACACTTGTCCTTTCTTCTGCTTAGAGTATATCTGGGTAGCAGTGAGATGATATTCCCATTGAAGTATGTGTGGGAGCAGCTCAACCACAAGATCACAGCCCTGCATGACAGTTCAACAATAAATATTGCTGCCCTGGATGACCATTCATTCCAGTACAATGTAGAAGTCAGCCACATTACTGTTCTTTTCAAACACTACTTGCTGCTTGTAGTGAAATAAAGATAGCTTAGAGTAACCTGGGACAGACCTTTGAGGGAAAAGACTGTTGAGATAAATTGAATTTGCTTCCTGAAAACCAGTTCCTAGGCTCAGAATGTTTGGGGAGACATGCTGTTCTCTGATTCAGTGTCCTGAATCCAAGACCCAGCTAGAACCAACTCACTGAATCAATGGGAGCTACAAAAAGGTTGACTCACTATTCAACAATGGATTTGGATCCAACACTTTTGTACCATGGTCTGGTTGGCAGATTTTTGGGACAGATATACACACACAAAAATAAAATAAAATAAAAATCAGAGAAGCCTCAAGCTGGTCACACCCCCCCACCCCCATCATATAATAAATAAATAATTAACACACACACACCCCATCAGACTGCAAGATGATCTTTTGGCATACTTTAAACGCCTCCATGTGTTACAGCAATTGCTTGTGGCACAAAAATAGCACCACTTGAGTGATATTAATGAGAACTTAAAGCAAAGCATAGAAGCATAAATAAAGGTGTGCCTGAAATACTCAGTCACATAAAAAATATCATAAATCATTCCTTTGTTCCATCACAAACTATTTTATATTGTCCCCATTTGTCTGTATCATCCAATAGTGCAGCCCACCCCGAAAGGAAACTAATGATTCCAGCACGTTTTGTTTTGACTGTAACAGTATCAATGGTACAGTGCTAAAGCTATTTCCACTACACATAAATTTCATTATGAAAAATAAAGCTCTCAGCCTATGTATGCAATACTTTTGAAAAGTTGTGAAGGCCTCTCAAGCGCTGTGTCATTTAAAACTGCAATCCAACTTTTCATGAGCATCTGCCATTCTTACTACAGAGGATACAGGGAGGGCTTGGATGTTATTCTTCATTCACTACCAAGTTGTATTTATTTAGAATTTGCACTTCTATCCTGATGTTTATATCCATGTGCCAGATGAGGTGCATTACTTTTCTCCTCCTTACTTTATCCTCACAGCAATCCTGTGAGGTAAGCCTGGTCCAAGGTCACTGAATGAAATTTATGGCTTGCTGGGCCCAGAACCCAGATCCCCCAAGTCCTAGGCCAGCACTTTAATCACAATATCACACTGGGGCAAGAGAAGTACTTAAATGAAAATAAATATAAGCAGCTTAAGAGCATGCTGCCCTCCAGATGTTATTGATTGCAGCTCACATGATCCCTCCTCATCAACTGTATTACCTAGCCTGATGAAAGCCATAGTTCAAAGTATGTGAAGGGAAGCAGGTTGAAGACTACACTACACTACCCTATTAGTTCAGATGTCACTGAGATATTTCTCAGTGGGGTAAGGAGCTAAGATTCAGCAAAGCTGAGTAGACTGACCAGCTTTAGGGTATATGATTGTTGTTGTTGCAGTTGTTTCCAACTTACGACAACCTTAGGATGACTTTATTACATGGCTTTTTTAAAGCAAGATTTGTTCAGAAAGAGTTTGCCTCCAAGGGTGAGAGAATGTGACTGACCCTAAGTCACCTAATGATGACACGAACCCTGGCTTCCCAGAGTCCTAGTTCAACACCCAAAGCACCGCTTCACACTGGTTTCTTTTGGGATCACTGAAGGTTTAAAATGTGAAGAGATCATTCGTTGTAATTATCATACCCCCTGAAATACTAGGTGATACTCTTCCTAAATCCAGAGTCTTGCCCTCTTTTGGAAAATTAAAAAAGCAGAGCTGTGGTGGAGGCTGCCGGTGCTGTTCATTAACTTGGGCCATTTCCACTCTACACTTTTATAGTGCTATTATTCCACTTTCAACATCCTATGGAATCCTGGGGTTTGTAGTTCAGGGACGGGCTTTTCGAATTCTCGGCCAGAAAGCTCTTTGGTCTCAGGAAACTACAAACCTCAGACTTCTACAGGATGTTGAATGTGGAATAATAGCATTATAATAGTGTAGGGTGGAAAGGCCTTGCGGTTCCTTAATGAAGTCTGTTCTTTCAAACAAGTAGTGCAATTTCAAGATGGCAACAATCTGCTTTGGTTGAGCCAAAACTCATTAGTCACTCAAGTGGTCCTACACCCAGTCCATACTTGGTTGATTTTGAGCTTTTGGTCTCAGTGAATGACTGGACTCAGTTGCAAGCAGCACTTCACCTCACAGGATTTCTAGGACGTGATGCCTGAGTATGTTACCTGTAACTTCTTAGTGCACATCATGGCTCCTATAAGCAGCTTTGCATGCATTTTAAAGGCTACTGTAAGGATAACTTGTCCATTCTAAAATACAGAAAGGAACACCAAACTGGGAGAAGTCAAGAAGGGGCTGAAGAAGCTGTGGTCATCTAGTTGTTGTTGGACTCCAACCTCCAGCAGCCCCAGGTGAGACCTGGTGGGAGAGACTATGGAGGATCTATATGCTTACTGATTTGCTCAGTGAAGGTATTTGGTGACAGTTGCCCTGCTCCTTCCTGTCCCACTAATGTCTTATGCCAGGGCTAGGAAACAGGTGGTGATACCAGCTAAGGTTGATGTGAACTGCAGTCAAGCAGTATCTGGACGCCTTCCCTAGCCCTGACTTAACTGTAGGAGAGCCTTCAGAACCAAACAAGCGAGGGCTTATGCACAGTGGCAAGTCATGAAAGAATCTTGCATTAATCACAGATTGATTAACTGGGAAAGTGCATAGCCTGTGGATTAAAGAAGATGATACCCATTTTAGCTGAATCAATGGACTATACTATATGCAGACCGCTGCGTATGCATCACTTGCAACTATAATTGCCTGTAGTACAGTAGAAGCATTAGGCTTTGCTGAGAGGTTCATTCACAAAATTGAAATGAGCCACAATGCAATGTCAACCTGTTACTGTTTTCTATGGCAAGAAAAGCTGTATCGCAGCAACTTAAAAGTATTAATGGAGAATCTTAAACCACCTTTTCTTCTGAGTGGCTTTCTTTTGACTTTCGATCTCTCTGTCTCTCTCTCTGTCTTTCTGGCCATTTCCACACTGCACTGTTATAGTGCTATTATTCCACTTTCAACCTCCTGTGGAATTCTGAGGTTTGTAGTTTACTGAGGCCAAAGAGCTCCCTGGCTGACAATTCTAAATGCCCTCCCTAAGCTGCAAACCCAGGATTCCACAGGGATTTTGAAAGTGAAATAATAGCACTATAACAGTAGTAGTGTGGAAATGGCCTCTCTCCCCAAAAAAACTCTCTCTCTCTCTCTTTTGGTAGACTTGATCCAAGCTAGGCAAACAGAGTAAGCAGTCTCACCTCCCAAACATAAGAGTATTTATTGAAGTGCAAGGGACCACCTTATTCACCATCTTTGATTTCAAAGTACTTATATATAGGTCTTACTGCATGAGGACAGCAAAGACCTCACAGCATTCATCAATCATGTTGGCTTCATTTGCCAACAACAAGACTTTCCTGTCAGAGAGGTCTTCCTGATGTTCTCTGGTTTATTATTTGCAGGCAGGCAAACAGTGTTTCAAGTATGGTCCAACGCTGGCTCATCGTACCTTCAAAAGATGACACCACTGATCCTGAACAATTAGCCAGAAGTCCAGTCCTGTCTAGATGGCTACATTGCCTTTGGAGAGAACCTGGCAAAGAATAACAAATGCCTTCAAACAGAACCTTTCTAAAAGCAAATTCAGACAGATGGAGACAAATTTCCTTGTGCAGATTACATCACTGGATGGACCAAAGCCTCACCCAGACCGTGCCATGGACGTTACAGAAATCCCTACGTAAAGATGGGCATTTTACTGTTTCTTAGGGATTATGTCTCAGTACACCTCTTTGTCTTTTCTTGCATTGGTCAACAGCATGGATGTAGACACCAGACATTGAATGTAGTGGTTATAGAAAATACACTTGAACCGTCCTCACTTGTCTTGCTGTTACCTAACACAGTCACTACAGATGCCTCTGACTGCAGATTTGGGATGTTTACTTACTCAAGCTCACAGAAGCACAGTGAGAACTATGGAATTACCTGATGGTGAAGTGGCCATAAACATGTGTAAGGTGGATTGGACCATCACCTTCCCATAAGAGACGCAGGAAATGGTACCTATACAACAGCCTGATGGTTCAAAATACTCGCTGTCCCACTGTTCCACAGAATTACAAGTAAAATTGATGTAGCTGACCAATGATAAACATTCAGGGATTGTACAACCTAAACAACAGGGATGTGATTTGTACTGGTGGTGTGGAATAGATACAGAAGTTGAGCCAAGTTGAGTCTATCAAGTCTTGCATTCCCTGACAGCTTCATGACAAGACAGTCTCCATGTATAAACCACCGTTATGGCCTGTCATACTTCCTGATCCAACCTGTCATTGACATAGTGGGGTTATAAGGGCTGACATAAGAGTTATACTGATTGTTGTTCTGCTGTTACTTTTATAGCCTATCTCAGTAAATGGCCTAAAGTGGCTTTTACTCCACATGCCTATTTCACTGCTATTACCTGCTTCCCATTTTCAGTTTTCAGTAGAGAAAGAGACACAAGGTAATTGATGATCTCACATAATGGGAGTCACTTTACTTCTGCAGAGCAAGATGTTCCTGTTAGAGAGGACTGTCTGATGCTCTTCAGTTTACTATTTTCAGGCAAAGCAGGAATGTTTTTAACAGGAATTTAATGAAAAGTCTACAAACAGCTGAGATAGAAGGAGCGATGAGGAAACCTTTCATCACTGACTTTTCATAAGGTTGTAGACCCAGCATGATGTAGTGGTTTGAGCACCGGACTACAATTCTGGAGATCAGGGTTTGAATTCCCTGCTCACCCATGGAAACCCACTGGGTGACCTTGGGCTAGTCACATTCTCTCAGCCCCAGAGAACAGCAAAAGCAAATGCCCTCTGAACAAATTTTGCCAAGAATAGGTTGCAGGTTCACTTTCATGTCACCATATGTCAGAAATGATTTGAAGGCACACAACAACAACAGCAGCAGCAGCAGCAGCAACAACAACACAGACATGGGCAACTTATCCAGATATTGTTGGACTACAGTTCCCTTGAACCTTAACCAATGGTGAAGGCTAATGGGAATTTTTGTCCAAGAATATTTGCCAGGCCACCCCTGCTATAAAAACTACACCTCACACCACAATAAAGAAATCTCTGGCCAAATTATTAAACAAAAGAGAGACACACAAACAGTTCTGTAATTATTGGGTTATCGACAGCTATGGCTAGTTTTTTCACTATGGAAACATGTGACAAGCAGTGCAACAGAAACAAACATGTAAGTATATATCTTTCTATTATAGACCCAAAGAATGAAGGATACTGCGTGCTTCATTTTTATCAGTCAGGAAACTAGACATCTTTCAGAAAGGCTGATCAAAATTCACCTTACCCATACTTGAACAGGATAGGATAGTACAACTACAAATAGATCCAAATATGGAATGCCATCCCTGACTCCTGTCCCTGCGATCAAGCTACCGACCACACCAGCCATGATAGGGACTTCCTCAATTCGTACACTCCACTGTATGTCCCCCCAAAACTGCTCTGATGGGTCCCCATTCTGATGGTGGATGGACACTGTTTGATTTCACACAGTGGCTCTTTTCATGCACAAAACAGGCAGCTACAACCCCTGTCTGCGTGGTGTTCTCAGCGAAGCATGTGATCACCTGCATCAGCTAAAGATTAATATATTATGTGGTTTTCAAATAACCGCTAGAGTTAAAGGCGATTCTAGAATGGCTTGCAGCATTGCTGTTTGAAGATATATGCTGAGATTTGTATATATGTTTGTTAAGACAGGTGGATAGGGAGAAGTTTTTTTGTTTTTGTTTAAGACGGAGAGAATATGTGGTATTGAAACAGGTGAACTGCATGTTGGAGGCTGTTTAGATAAATAAATGGAATTGGCAGAAAGAGGGTAGAATTGGGTGATAGGAAGATAAGCTGAGCTGTTTTTAGTTCCAATTTTGTTGACTGTGGGGAATAAAGAAACTTGTAAGTATTTGTTTCTGCTGTTCTGGAATTCTTCCAATAAAACAAAATGTTGTCATGATCTAGCAGTTATATTGTAGTGTACCTGGATGCTTGCAGCCTAATGATTAGAAAAGAAGCAAAAAATAAAATCCACAGGACTGTGAAACTAGAGAGAAGAGAGGATATTTGTCAGTGTCAAATGTTGTTCTGACCCTGACAACTGTGGATGTAATTTCATATATGTATGTGTATGTGTGTGTGTGTGTGTGTGTGTGTGTGTGTATATATATGCATGCTTACTTGTGATACCAAGTGACCTTCCATACAGTCATGCACTTGGCAAGGTATCTGCCCAAACCCTGAATAGAATCTTCTAGAAAATATGAGGAATAAGAAAATGAGATCAACCTTCCCTCTGCTTCAAGAATAATGCAATGGAGTTTCTTCAGTTTCCTCCCAGTCAGCTCGTTTTTAACTGCAGAAGAAAGAGATCTTCTCTGGTAAGAAGGCTCTGGGAGGAAATTCCGAATAATTGTTCGAATCCATAATCTGTTGCTGAAAAGAGGAAGAAAGACAAGTATTACCCTGACCTGTAGGCTCCCGGCTAGAATATTCTTTGAAGAACTGCTACATCCTCCCTCTTTTTGTCCTCTGTGGCTGTCAGAGCTCACAGTTCAAAAGTTGTTTATGTGCCTTGAAAAATTTAAATGCTTGCAATTTTAATGAATTTTTAGGAAAAGTTTCATGAATGTTTTAATATGTCTGAAGTAGCACTCAGAGAAAAATCACCAACATTAGAATTTTAGTCATGGGGAGAGAGGACTGAAGTCTACCACAGGGGACCAGCTTGCTGTTTTGCACGCAGAGTGGCCAGATTTGCTGCCCAATTTGTTGAGGAGGCTAATCTTGGCCTTTTAAAACGTTACATAAAAGTTCCTAAGAGTAATCCCCCTTCACCACAACTGCCAAATGGACCCGAATGCGTATTTTGGGAGCTTGTGCTTTTCTTACTCCAGTGGGCAGCAAAAGAAAGAAAATGAGGAGGAAGTTTTCCTCTGCTCAGAAGTTATGTGTATGTGTTGTATGATGAAGCTGGTGGATATGCATATCCACATACATACATACAAACACGAACAGAGGTGGAACTAGGGTGGTGCAACTGGAGCATGTGCCCCAGGTGCCAATGTCAGGGGGGCACAAAAAAGAGGAACCCCATTCGCCTTGCCACGCCACCTGCCACTTGCCCCCCCCAGTGGTGCTCATCCCACCCAAGCTGCCACTCGCCCCACCCACCTCCACCCGCCACTTGCCCCGCCCCTGCTGCCACTCACCCCACTTCCTTGCCATGGGCACTGTTGAGCCTTGGTACACCACTGAACATGAATACACATATTTACTCTCCCTAAAATCAAGATTATACATCAAGTGAACTATTGGGCATGGTTCCTCAACTGCCCCCTTGCCCACTTTCCTAAACCCGTGTGCATGCACTAAAATAAAGAGAACATACTTTAAAGAACTGTTTTATATATGTATTTGGAATTAATGTGGCTACCACTATTGTCAGTGTGAACTAATGTACAAGAGTAACACTGTTCTCTGACCTGTGACTATAAAGAGAAGTTGCCGAAGTTGATCACAATGATCGCTTCTGCTATACAAGTTGAGAGGGACACGTGGTACAGCAGAGATGGGGAACCTGTGCCTTTTCAGATGTTGAACTGGAAGATCCCAGAGGTTAAGACTTTACGCTCTTCAGATGCTCAAAAGTTCTAAGCTTTATCATTCAGTAGTTCTTTCCCTTTTCAAGGCCACAGGCCACTGATGCTAGTCCCCAGGGACACAATAGGAAACCTTAGATGGACTATCTATATCTGTTCCAGAATATTCTAACAAACCTGGCTTGGATCAAGGAATGGATCTCTGAAAATATTACACTGTCACCTAGGCCTCCATGGCCAATGATGATGGTTAATGGGAGTTATAGTCCAGTGACCTCCAGAGGGCCACAGATGCCTCATTCCTTTTCTAGAGACCTCTTAGACCAGCTAGAAGCACCTTATATGGAGAAGATTTCATTTACATTGAAGAAAAAAACCTCTGTGGTCCTAAAATACTTCCTAATAAGTCCCACTGGGACTTTCATGAGCCTTTGAAATAGGTTTATAAATTGAATAAGACAGGTTTATGAATTGAGCAATTTATAAATGAAATAACTCAAAATATAAATGGAATAACTCACGGACATCAAGTGCCGTCAGTTATTATTAGAGTCAGGGGAGGGGCAATTTGTGGTATTCCTTGCATATTCATTTATATTACACTCAGTGACATAACTGTATGGCACAATCCAAACATTAAGCAATGTTGAGGAATGTTCCATTACTGCCCTGTTTCCAGTGTGAAGGTGCACACTGCACTGTAATGAAAGGAGGAACATGTTGGTGACTAATCTAAGAAGAAGGAAGTAGCCGGGGGTAACAGGAGAAATCATGCTAGCTGCCAGCATGTTATTTTTTTTAAGTGAATTACAGCACAGGCCTATACCTCTTTAATTAAAAGCAAGTCTACTGGAGTTCACTGGAGGTTACTATCAAGTCAGTGTGCTAGAGGTTGCAACCAAAGTCTTTTTCAGAGAAAGTTTATGTCCTTCTGGAAATCCAAGATTCCACTCCAAAATACAGAGAAGATTTGGTATAATTTTGATCGGCCAGGCTTACCTCTGTCCCATAACCTCCAACATTTCTCAGAAGAAAACTGGGGCATGTATGGCCAGATAACATCAGGGTGTGGTCAAGTGGCAAATGTTATTAATGAGGAAGAACACACAAGCTAGGAGAGGATGCAGCAGTAATGCTTTCGCCTGAGCCTATTGAGAAATGTGATGTTCTGCCCAGCCTCTCCCCCTGTTGAGTTAACTGAGTGCAAACTACTTTTGTGCTTTGAACTCAGTTTGCAGCAGTTAAAGTAAGCTGGGAGGATAATAGTAACCAAGGGGGACAATAGGAAGCAGAAAGAGAAACTGAGACATTTTAAAAACAGCTGGAAAGGTGGGATGACAGAGGATTAATGAGGACTATTGCTGCCAAACTGGGACAATTTCAAGGTATGGAGTGTACCTAGGAAAATTCTATGATATTCATGGGGTTGCCATATGTTGGTGGGCAACTAGAAGGCATATACACACAGAGAGGAGAAAGGGATGAAAATAAGCTGCATTTTCCCCCTTGCTTACTTTTCGGGATAGAGAATCCACTGCTCCTTTTCTTCTTGCAGTCCTCTCTTGACACCAGCATCACAATTTTTCCTGTGTGCCCTGAGGTTTCTGACAGCCAGTGAATGGTGTGGAATGACTTCCCCACAGGAGGTAGTGAGAATAACCTTTTGAAAAGGAAAAGAAAGAGCTGTTGCCACCACCAAAGATAAGGGGGATCCAAAATGTAAGGAGATTCTTGAGCAGGCCACCCAAAAAAGAAAGGATGAAATATTCCCACCCACTGCCATATCCACCACTTGTCAAAGGGTTTGCGTAATGGGAAGGTGCTCAGTGATTCAAACTGGTCTTAGCACCATTACCAAGGAAGCTGGTTGGAACAGGGGCAGTGTCCCCTCCAACTGCCCCAACTGGCAGGGACAATCTTGATTAATCCTCTGCCATCATACTTTTTCAATTGCTTTTAAAATGCCTCAGATTCTTGCTCTTCCCAGTAGTTTCAGGCAAAAGCAAACTGCTGCAGCCTCTCCTAGCTTGTCTGTTCTTCCTCATTAATAACTTTTGCTATTTTGACCACACTTTGTTTTTGCTTGGCCAAACATGTCCCAGTTTTCATCTGTGAAATGCAGAGGCAAATCTAGGGTGGGGCAACTCAGGTGCGTGCCCTGGGCGTCAATGCCAGGGGGACAAAAAAGAGGCCCCTCCCCTGGTTCCCACCCACCACCACCCCATCAGCCACTGCTTGCCCTGTCCGCTGCTGCTGCCCTCTCCTTCTGGATGAGAGCTCAGGGTAGCTAAAAGTATCACATAAGCATATCGTTAAAATATCAGATTACCTAAAATGTCTAAAATCTCCAGTTCAAATACTGTCAGCAGGAATGCTCGAGGTGCTGACATCATTGTATTTGTGGAAAAGAGCACCCACCAAATTAATCCCTAGAGACTTTACTAGATATTATGTTATTGACCTCCATTTTGGGGTTGAATTTAATCACAGATATCAAAACTTTTATCTTCCCCACCACATCCAAATTTTCAATCATTGAACTTGACAAATACATCTGGAAAACTTGAAATCTCGTATATTTTGTGAATATATATTGGATTCTAACAAAAGTATTGCCCATCTATCAATTTTGGACTTTGTTTTGTACTTGGGATCTGTGATTTTTGGTAATTTTATCAGATGGTCCGCAGAGATTAGAAAAGAAAAGAGAAATACTGAGCAGCGAATTTTGGAAAAGACGAAAGAAATTGAGAAACAGATGAGACAAAACCTGTCGGACAAAAAGATTAGACTACAGATGAAGGTACATCAAGCTGAATTAAATCAACTTAATTTGGAAGAAATAGAGCAACAGATATGGAGAATGAAATATAACTTCTTTGAACAAGCTAATAAACTTTCAAAGTTCTTGGCTGATTTGCTGCATAAAAGAAGGGCCAGAAATATCATATCTGAGATTAGAACAGGAGAAGAAAGAATTATAAAACAAGAGGAAATAAAACAAGCCTTTTACAATTACTATGTGAAGCTGATGAGTAAGATCTCAAAGTTGAAAAAACAACAAGAAGTGGAAGAGTATTTGGAGAAAATGAACAAAATGAGATTTAACTAAGATCAAAGATCAATTTTGAATAAATCTATTTCTATGATGGAAGTAGTTGAGGCTATTAGAAACTTGAAGAATGACAAAGCTCCAGGACTGGACGGTTTTACTGCAAAATACTATAAGATTATGGAACATGAGGTTTCAATACCTTTGCAAAGTACAATAAATGAAATAATAAAGGAAGGAATACCAGATGCCTGGAAAGAAGCTAATGTAGTGCTGATCCTGAAAGAAGGAAGAGATTTAAGTGATGTAAAGAATTATAGACCAATATCACTTCTGAATATAGACTACAAGATTTTTGCTTCAATCCTAGCAGTGAGACTTAAAAAAGTGCTGTTAGAGGTTATCGATGAAGACCAGAATGGTTTTTTACCTAAAGATCTTTGAGAAACAATATCAGAACAGTCTTAAATATAATTGAACACTATGAAAAGCATAATGAACGGAAAATGGCTATGATATTTGTAGATGAGGAGAAGGCTTTTGATATGATTAGTTGGCCATTAATGAAGACGGTGGTTAAACAGATGCAGGCTGGAGAAAAATTTGTCTCATGGATCGAAGCAATTTATAGCCAACAACAAGCTCGATTGGTCATAAATGGTGAAAGAACACAACTGATAGAATTGCATAGAGGGACAAGACAAGGGTGTCCTTTGTCTCCTCTGCTGTTTATCATGACAATGGAAATACTTAACAATGCTATAAGAGAAGACAAAGATATAAAAGGAGTCCAAATTAAAAAATATCAATACAAGCTAAAAGCCTTCGCTGATGACTTGGTTTTATTTTTGGACGATCCAGGGAGATGTACTGAAAAACTGATTAGAATAGTTCAAGAATATGGAGAATTCTCTGGATTCAAAGTCAATAAGGAAAAAACAGTCTTCTTAACCAAAAATATGACTGAGAAAGAAGAGAAGAAATTAGCACAAATAACAGGATTTAATAGAGGACAAAAGGTAAAGTATCTAGGTATTTGGATAGCCAAAAGAAACAATGAGTTATTTCAAAATAACTATGAAAAAAAAATGGAAAGAAATAACAAAAGATTTGGAAAGTTGGACTTCTATGCGTTTGTCAATGATGGGGAGGATAGCTGCAATAAAAATGAATGTCCTTCCAAAAATGAACTTTTTGTTCCAAAATCTTCTTGTTATAACGAATACGAGACCTTTTATACAATGGAAGAGAGAACTAACCAAATTTATATGGCAAGGGAAAAAACCCAGGATAAAATGGAGTATTATGACAGATCAGAAAAGTAGAGGTGGAATGGGATTACCTGATTTTCAGATATATTATAAGGCAGCGGCTTTTACGTGGATAAAAGATTGGGTAGATCTACAAGATATGAGAATGCTGGCATTGGAGGGTGCAGATCTGAGGATGGGGTGGCATGCCCATATGTTTTATGATACAGCAAAAATAGATAAAGATTTTACATATCATTATATTAGAAAATCGCTTTTGAAAATTTGGTATGATTATAAGACTAAAAACATATGGCAGCTCCCCACTTGGGTCTCCCCACAAGAAGCATTTTGAAACAGATAAATGGCTGCGATATGACGATATAATAGAGAGATCAATGTCCAACAACCTTAAGATTAAAACAAGAGAAAAATTGGAACAAGAAGGAATAACATTAAGCTGGTTCCCTTACAGACAGCTAACTGAAAGGTTTCAGATGGACTTAAAAACATATGGAATTGAAACAAAAGAGAAAACTGGAGTAATTAAATGGCTGTTTGAAAATCCGCCTCATCTACTAGCTCATATATATCAAGAAATATTACAGCAGGAGAGGCAAGAAAAAACAGTTAAGGCAGCAATGGTTTCATGAGCTCAAAATATTGGACATCCAATTCAACTAGATTCTTGGGAACAGAGTTGGAAAAAAACACAAAAATTTACAGTAGCCCAGAATCTGAAAGAGAACTGTTACAAGCTGTTTCATAGATGGAACTGTGATTTTCAACCCCTTCTGGATCAGTCACTAGTGCCAGGAGAAACTGAAAAATATCTGGCAGCAATGAGTAAAAGGACTAAGGCCTCCAGTCCTCCAGAAAGATAAATTCAAATAAAAAGAGACATCTATCACCAGGGCCATTTCCACACTGTTATAGTGGTATTATTCCACTTTGAACATCCTATGGAATCCTAGGATTTGCAGTTTAGGGAGGGGCCTTTAGAATTCTCAGCCAGAGAGCTCTTTGGCCTCGGTAAACTACAAACCCCAGAATTCCATAGGACGCTGAAAGTGGAATAATACCACTATAACAGTGTAGTGCAGAAATGGCCTAAGTAAAGCCGATAGCACCATCATTCCACTACATCTGCTTTGGCCATATCCTCTGGAATCCTAGGATTTGCAGTTTAGGAAGGGGCATTTTGAGTTCTCAGCCAGAGAGCTCCTCTAGTGTCTCACCAGTCTACAAGATCCAGGATTCTGTAGGAGTCAGGCATGGCAGTTATAAGTGGAATTATAGTGCTATAATTGTGTTGTGTGAAAGGACCCTTGAACTTTGGTGTTTGGAGGTGGAGTGCTCGACACCCTCATTTTTGTTTGTAAAGGATTACTTCTCCTGCAACCCATAACAGAAATAAGAAAGTGACTCGTTTTTTTTTTCCATCTGTTGTTTTTATAGGATTGGTACGCGACTCTTAATATCAAAGCAAAACATGTCGAGTGAAAGGCAGCAGAATGGCTCTGAAGCCGTCTTTGGCAAAGCATGCCAAATTGCTATACCCAGCATGAGCTCTCTCTCAAGTTTTTCAGTAAGATGAGCACACAGACACTTCAGCTTCTCCTCAACTCATTAATTTGTCCCAGCTCCCCCATAGTATTTTGCAAGTGGGAAGCATGATTTATGATTTGTCCCTATTAATCTTTAAAACAACTTAAGATCTCGCCTATAAATCATGACTTTGCCCACTTCATTACCTCGGGATTATCTTTTAATATTTCAGTTGCAAAGCCGAGCCAGTTGTTATCCAAAGCCAGTTGCTTCCCTTGTTTACCTTAATTCTGCTTAAGACTGATGAGGAGAAACTATTGTGCAACAGCCGAAAGGATGAGGAATACACCCGAAAAGTGGGGATGGAAGAACTCTGCAGTTTTCTTGTGAACAGATGTAATAGACTGAAGACTTTGGGGACCACTTAACCACAGACACAGTAAGTGAGCACAGTATTTAAACAGAAAGAACTTAATGTTTATTTCCCCGCATCGTTGAGCCAACAGATATGGCCAAGCTATTCAGCTTTGAGCTCTCTCATCCATGAGTATTTCGATCATCTGTGCCATCCTGCAATGATAAAGAGGATCTGACTATCCATCACATTCAGACATGTGGTAGGTGGTGATATCAAAGGGTCATCTCTAGCTACATTGTTTAACTGAAATCTGAATAATGCCAGCTCCCTAATCCCCTTTGGAGCTCAATAGATCTCAAAGCTGTAAACAAAACAAGATGAAGAAAAAAATGTTGTTTTGAAAAATCAGACAGACAGGGAAACAGGTGGATGGGAGGAATGAATACAAAATACTCGAGGAATACATAAATGCCTCATAACTTCGCATCCTCACATAAACTCACATAATAGCCTTCTGCACCCCATACCAAGATTGCAGGACACTGCTGTTTTTCAAAGACACGTTCGTCTAATGGAGGGTGGGTGGAGCTGAGCCACATGTGGCCAATAACGGAGAATGACAAACATGCCATCTTTGCAGTTTAACAAAGTTTTCCTTATGGGGATAATGTTTTCTGAATGAACCTCTTTAACATTTCGTCTGCATGACGATCCAGCATTGCCCTGGTCTCCCATAATGGTGGAGTTTTCCGTTAACTTGGTTTCATTCAGCAACTCTGATTGCCTTGGCTATGCGTAGATGCTTGACAAGCAGCAATCCAGCCCTCATAAAAACAGCCATAAAACAACAGTTTTTATGTACCCTGTAAGGTTGAGTTTATCCACAGTGGCAAAATAAATTACAGGGTGTTGCAGTGCTCAGCTATTAAATCTGGATATCTAATCAGTTGGGCCATCATGTAGATGAAAGACAAGTAAAAATAAAAGAAATATTATTCTAGTGGAAAAGCGCCTTTTCCCTGCTTATGTGGGCAAGTCCTACAGTTCATTAGTGGCAAATTACATTAGGCCCTTTCCACAGCTTACCTTCTTGCGGCGGTGTCCGGTGGCAATTCCAGCAGCAGCTCTGCCAGGAAGGGAGTGCGACAGCAGCGCTTCCATCCTCACGGGACTGGCTTCCTGTGGAAGGGAGTGCTACGGACACACCACTTCCTTCCACAGTGCAGCCAGGTATTTTCTCAGGCTGCACAGGGTAAGAAGTGCCAGCATCGCACATTGTAATTGGTTGACCAACCAAACCCAAAGGGTGCTCACGAATGGTTGCTTTTCATCCTGGAGAGAAATGACTAGTGTGGTGCCACAAGGGTTCTGTCCTGGGCCCAGTACTGTTCAACATCTTCATCAATGACTTGGATGAAGGAGTGGAGGGCATGTTGATCAAATTTGCAGATGACACCAAATTGAGAGGGGTTGTTAATACACCAGAGGACAGGGTCAAATTTCGAAATGACCTTCACAGATTGGAGAGCTGGGCCAAAGCTTAACAGAATGAATTTCAACAGAGAGAAACGTAAGGTCTTACACTTAGGGAGAAAAAATGGAATGCACAAATATAGGATGGGGGATGTGTGGCTTGATAGCAGTGCATGTGAAAGGGATCTAGGAGTCTCGGTGGACCAGAAGCTGAACATGAGTCAGCAGTGTGATGCAGCAGCCAAGAAAGCCAACATGATTCTTGATTGCATCAATAGCAGAATGGTGTCTAGATCAAGGGAGGTAATGGTATCACTCTATTCTGCATTGGTTAGACCTCATTTGGAATACCGTGTCCAGTTCTGGGCACCTCAGTTCAAGAAGAATATCGACAAGCTGCAACCGGCAACCAAAATGATGAAGGATCTGGGACAAGGACAAGGAGCAATGGATACAAACTACCAGAAAAGAGATTCCACCTGAACCTCAGGAAAAATGTCCTGATGATCAGAGCTGTCAGACAGTGGAATATGCTGCCTCGGAGTGTGAAAGAGTCTCCTTCTTTGGAAGTTTTTAATCAGAGGCTGGATGGCCATCTGTTGGGAGTACTCTGATGGGCATTCCTGCATAGCAGGGAGTTGGACTCGATGGCCCCTGAGGTCTCTTCCAACTGTATGGTTCCATGATTCCTGCCCTTCTGCAGGACAGGTAAGTGTGAGATGGTGCCACAATTGCTGGTCATTGACAGGGAAAACCCATCAATGATCTAACCCGCAAATGCACCACCTGGGGTGGGACTGAAATGACATCATGCAGAAGCATCGTCGTGGTCCCATCCTTTGCCTGTCCCCATGGCAGGATGGGAGGATGCTGCGGAAAGGACCTCAGTGTTACAAACATGGATTAAACAGATCCACAGGAATAAGCAGGTCTTTTTTTGTTCCTTGTTAGATAATTAAGATATAGCACAGAAAGAAATCTCTTTTTAAAAAAGGAAGTTTTATTGAACATTTTCAAAGTACATACAGACAAAACAGAAAAAGAATAAAAAATTACAAACAAGAAAAAAAGGGGGGAAATTCTAAGAATAAACACTGATCATAAAAAAATAGCAAAGAGTACTAGGAAAGAGATATACATTGGCCTCCAGCTTTCCTAATGCAGATTTTATATAAATCTATAAAATAATATTTCTAGTTAGAAATACCATTCAAACGTTCGACCATTTTTTCTGGTGGCAAATACTAACAATGTATCATTTTATAAAAGTTATCTTTAAGACTATAACATAATGTGAATTTGATTCCCTTTGTCCACATTATCTCCCATTATTCCAACTGTATATTGTGATCTAGATTTTGTGCCTACTTCATCATATAGTCCTTAACCAACTCTTCTTCCATCTTTATTTTTAACAGAAATGTATATACATCTTACTAATCAAACGTTCATCATTTGAGCACAACTATTTCTCAAAGACAGGATGAAATCTTCATTTGTGTTCTGTTCAGAGTATACAGCTCTTGGACTATATTTTGTTTCTCCTATTCACATGCAGGTTTGAACGGATATTTATATGACACTATCTTTCATTATGGAACTCCATAACTGGCTTTGAACTATTTATCAATATTGAAGGTGCCCTTGTTTTATTTATACATTCTGTCATGTATTTTACATCGTTTATATAACTGTTATTTGCTCATATATAGCCCTATATGTTATGATATTTGTCTATATCATATTGCCCATAGGATTCTGTTGTTCTGCGTCCTTTTAAGTTTTTCACAGTATTATTTACTGTCTTATCAACTAAACTATTATCACTACTACTACTGCTACAGTGGCCACTCCACTTTCATGAGGGTTTGGGGCACAGAAGCCTGGACCATAAATACCACCACCACCCCATGATCCTCCTCCCATACACTTCTGGGGCTCCCTCTCCCATTCCCTTGCTTTTTGTGCACTCGGGCCAGATACAAGAGAATGGGACGGGGAGCTCCAGAGGGGGAAAAGAGTGTGCCTCCCTGTCCCCATTCCCTTGCCTTTTGCCTCAGTGCAAGTTCTCAGTGCTGGGGCCAGAGGGAAGGGAACGGAAAAGGGGAGACCTGAAGGAGAGATGGAAGGTGTGCACATGCCTCGTCTCATTTCTTTGCCTTTTGTCTGGGTACTTGCCTTCCTTCTCCACAGTCAGCAAGACACGAGGGAATAGGAAGAGGAGAATGTGGGGGAAGGCATGTACATGCTTCACAAATAATCAAATTCGCAAAGGTCAAACCTGAGAATATGGAAGGAGCACCGTATTTAATTATCTGTTTGGAGTCCCCCTCTTCTGGTTCTTGGTTAGTATCAAAGTATAAAGATGCCAAATTGAGTGAGAGCATGCATGTTGACAAGCATGTTATCAAGTGAATACTGACATAGAAATGTTTTTCAGGAAAAAGGTTTCTAGCTCATTGAAACCACAAGTTTCCATTTCTAACATCAGTCATTCCTACAGCTCTAGTTTTCATGAATAGGATCTGTTCGAGCAAGAAAACAGAAGAATACCAGAAAACAGCTTCTGCCTCTGCTACAGAGATAGGCCAGAATCCCATTGGGTAGTTATGAATATGTAACTACAGTTACTTGTTTGAAACTGCTACGTATTCACAGTCACTATAAGAGCCAGGGCGGTGTGATGGTTTGAGCACTGGACTATGGGAGACAAGAGTTGGATTCGCCACTTGGCCATGGAAACCCACTGGGAGACCTTAGATACGTCACACACTTTCAGCCCCAGAAAACCCTGTGATAGGCTCACCACAAGTCAGAAATGACTTGAAGGCAAACAACAATGACAATTTGGCCCCTAGCTTAGGAATTGTGAAAGTCCCCCAAACCCTACATAGTAGTAAGCAGCCACTGGGACTGATGGAGTGTCATTCCTCTTCCAAGCGAGAAGCAGCTGCCTGATGTTCCCATGCCCCCTCACAGGAGCAATCTCCAGCATGAGGAAGATTTGCAACAGGGGTCTTTTTTCTGTCTGTCACACCAAAGATTGCTCACAGAAAGGGCTGAGAATGTCAAGCAGACTCTTCTTGATTGACAGGGAAAGAGACCCCAGTGGCTGCTTACTGGTAAGTGGGAGTTGTGGGGGGAAGTCTGGTCAGAACCCCCTACATAGCACCATTGTTATTATGCTACATAGTACATAATGGTCATACAGGATTCTGCCAATGCAAGCCTTAATAATTTCTAGCAATTGGCAAGTATGGGTCAGAATTCAGGATCAGACATACAGATACACAACCTAGAATTACATATCTGTGGAGGATTCGTGGTCCCTATGTAGTCACACATAGAGAAGAGATTCCATTCTGCTGGTGATCAGTATGTAGGATGATGACATTTCCATCCAACCAGTCAGATCAGAAGTAGGACTCCTGTCTCACTTCCTTGTCTCAGCCTTGCTGGCCAGCGGTAGGGGGTGGAAATATCATCTGTCCATGCACAATTGCTACCAGAATGGACCCCCTTCTCTCCATATGGCTGATGCCCAGTTCAGTAGATTGGGAGGAGGTCAAGCCAGGAGACACTACTTAGCAACACAATTAAAGTAGTTACACAACTAAGTAGCTCATGAAAAATTCTAGCCATTAATTTTTGTGCATATCTGAGTGCACATAGCTTTCTCTTCTGGTAATACAGAAAAAAGCCCAAGAGGACATGTGGGCAACCCAGTGGCTTGGACACATCTTGTGTAGTCTGAGGACCCAACTCATTGCAGGGCATTTTTAAAGAAATTGTTACTGAGGCCCTTTCCACACAAGGCAGGTGAAGCAGTTCATGCTATTTCTTACCATGTCTTATCAGATCCAAATAACGCGGGCCTTCCCTCATTTGCTTCCACACAGCTCCTCCGTATGTTTCCTTTTGATTCAGAGGAATGCGAGTTCATGCATCTGCACTACTTCGGCAGCGACCACTCCCACTACTCCCCTCACCACACCCTGGCAGCCTGTGATTGGCTTTTTTTCTCTTTTGGGTTGGTACATTTGTATGTACCTATGTAGGTACATATTTGCCACTGTATAAGGGACACTCTCCCCCCCCAAATGCCTTCTGAAAATGGGGTGCGAATATGGTAACTCCCCCTACTCAGGCAGATCACCTGGCAGAGCGAAGTTGGGAGAGTGATCTCACGCACCCCACATCTCTGCCCTGCCACCAGCACGATCCTGCCCCAGAGAGGAACGGGGGAAAGGAGCTTCTTACACACACACACACACACACACACACACACACACACTCCCTCCTCTTCCAACCTCAGCAGGAAAATTTCCTCACGAGGAGGAAAGGAATGGGGGGAAGGCGCTTCTCACACACACACACACACACACACACACACACACAACCTCTTCTTTCTGCCTGGGCAGGGAGGTCCCCTCACCCAAGCAGATAGGACAGGAACTGGGAACAGAGTATTAAAATATTTTTTCCTAAATACTATAGTCCGAAAATAGGGTGCACTTACAGGGCATTGTGTCTAATGCCAGCTAATACGGTAAAACATTTGCAAAATAGAAAACAGCTCTCTCCTTTTAACATGCCTGTGCCGTGTTTTGTCCGGTTACTCCATTTTCTAAAGTTTGTTGAACAAAACAAAAAATGGTGCCTGCCTGTCCTTTGGTGGGCGGGGACAGCTGGAGAAAATGAATACGCCCACAGTCCACCCTCTGCTGCCCACCAATTCGCATAGGTGCAAATGTACGTATCTGCACCACTGAGAAAGTCTGAATTTGCTCGATCTTAAAAATTGTTTTGGATTTTTCCCGGTTTTCAAATAGCGCACTTTCCCACCACATGGGGTGCATTGACTCGGGATTACGTGCAGAACGATTGTAAATAAAGCAAACCTAATTTGCTCTCACGTACAGAACAGCTCCATGCCAAAACACATTGACCCACGTTAATAACCCCGTGCAGAAAGGGCCTGAGTGTCCATTTTCTTATTCAAACGTTTCATGAATGGACATTTCTGCTATATGCAATACTGACATTCAGACAGTGTATTGAAAATTATTTTTTTGTGTGTGTGAACATGGAGTCACTACAGAGCTGCAAATACATCAGTATCCTACAAATTTTTATTATCCTGCCTATCACCAGAAAATATCTGAATTAAGAAGAAGAAAAATCTCTGGAACTCTTACCAGAGCTTTGAAAGACTGGTTTAAAATACAACTGATCTGGGATCGCAAAAGATACATATTTGCAAAAAAAATTTTTTTGTTTGCCGTAAACTGTGGCAGGCAGGGAAATAGCAGGGGGAATCATCCAGCTGACAGATTAAATACTATGTGTCCGTGTCTCCACGGTGTGTCCAGAAGCCAGGACTGGGTGTCCATTTATTACTTAAAAAGGCCTTGACCCATTTCTCAATGCCATCTGGCTGAAGGATGGGGAAGAAACTGCAGTATACAAACAGTAATCTTTAGAATGAATGTTAAGATTCAGCTTTTTAAAAAAGGTATTAGTTTAAGGCAGGAATAGAAAGATTTTTGTATGTGGATCAGAATACATACATACAGATGGGGCCGGGGGGAGCAGAAGAGAAGGAAGGTATTTGCATACTGTCCAGCTATCCTGATTTGGCAAGGACGGTCCCAATTTATCCTGTCGTGTCACTTTTTCAGCTGCTTTTAAAGTGTCCTAGTTTCTCTCTCCTGTTCCCACTTCCCACCTTTTTCCTTAGTTTACTTCAACTGTTGCAAACTAAGTTCAAAATGCAGAAGTACTGGCCCTTGTTTTGGGGCTGGCAAGGAGGTGGATTGGCATTCTAAGGAAACATGATATTTTATGCAAATTTTATTGGGAACCAGGAGTGTGTGTGACCAAATGCTTGCATCCTAAGGGATCCACTCACGCAGGATTCTAGATGGTTTACATTTAACATGGTTTTACTGAGCTCTCTCTAGAAATGTCTTGGTTTCAACAACAATTCCAGGATGTCAGGGCTTTAGCTTATCAGTTCCCTGTATGAAGCATGCTCATCAGCACTGTCTTCCAACTATCCTGATTAGGCAGGGATAATCCTGATGAATCTCCTGTTGTCCCACTTTTTCCAGCTTTGTTTAAAATGTTTCTCTCCTCCTTGGTCCTCAGCTCACTTCAACTGCTAAAAAAGTAGTTGGCCCTCACTTAATTCAGCAGGGGGGAGAGGGCGGAGAGGAGAGGATTGGTGGAATCATGCTCGCCCCAGTAGGCTCGGGCAAAAGCAAACTGCTGCACCCTTTTCTAGATTGTGTATTCTTCCTCATTAAATATTTTTGCTATCAGGAGCACATTCTGTTGTTGCTTGGCTACAAGCGTCCCAGTTTTCATGTGAAATGTTGGAGAGCATACATTTACCATAATTACCCTCTTTCGAAGCCATCCGCTGCTCGGATTTTGAATGTTTCTGTTGAAATTCCAGCGTGGAAATGGATTCCAACATTGGCACACGTTTAGACCTGCAGTTTTCTTCCAACTCCACAGTCCTGTGATTGTATAGAAATAATACAGTCTCTGTGTGAAAGGCTATAACATTTTTTCATTATCCAGTGTCTTTTGCCCTACAACCTGTTCTCTACCTCACAAAGGATCAGCTGCCACAAGAGAGCTGATCTAGAAAGGCCCAACTGCATATTGAGGACCATTGCAATGTGGGGGTTGAGAGTGCTGGATTTGTACCGGGGAGTTCAAGTCCGTGTTCAGCAATAATGCTCACTGGTAGACTTAAGGCTCTTAGTCTCTTTAGTCAAACTTATCTCACATTACATACAGCTGAGGTGGTAAATGTGCAGCTCTCCAGATGTTACTGGACTGCAAATTCCAGCATTCCTCACCATGGGCTATGCTGTCTAGGGCTGCTGGGAGTTGCAGTCCTGCAATATCCAGAGGGCAACGTAATTCCCACTACTGCAAAATGGGGATAAAATGCACTTTATTATTTGTTTATTACTTAACGTATTAAAACACTTCTCTACTGCCCTTCATCATGAGCTCTCAGGGTGGTGTACAATATAAACAATTTAAAACACTTCCAGATTAAAACCATAAATGATTTAAACACAATAAAAATATATTAAATAAAACAGAAGTCAAAACCACTCTAAAAGCTACAACACTTTAAAACCGTGTACATGTACACTTTGAAATAAATCGGTTCTGGAATGCTTTGATTAAAAAAAAAAGGCTTGGTGCCAGGAGCCAAACTTGGCACCCATTGGACCTCCCCACTGGACCTCCAAGGGGAGAGTATTCTGCAATCGGGCTGCCACGGTCAAGAAGACCCTCTCCTCTGTCCTTTGCATTGCCCCCATTAGTGGGACACAAGAGTAGGGCCCCTCCTGCAGACTTCAATTCTCCAACAGGTATATCCTTATTTACTGTACAAAGACCCCTGAGCACACTGGAGGAAAGGCACAATATGGGACCACTATTTTAAAATCTGAATGGGGGGTGATAAAAGAAAAGGTTTGGGGATTGGTAAAAACTATCAAGTTGTTCATTGATTCCCCCAACAGGAGTTCCCTTTTTATACCAACCATATAACAGAGCCTGGCACCTTTTGAGAAAGTCAGTTTGTGCAGCAGCAGATTATGGCCCTTTTCACATTTGGGGGGTGGGGGAACGGCCGAAAAAGCCCAAAAATGGAGCTTACCTGAAACCGGGTAAGTCCGTCACCACGTGGAGCAGCGCGAGCTCGCTGCTCCGCAGTCCTCTGGCGTCCCAAATGGCGGCTTCCGGTTGGTGGAGGCTCTCCACCAACCGGAGAAGCTCGCCAGCTGGAAGCCCGCCCCCGGCAGATCTGCTGGCACGCACTTGCGCGCGCCTGCAAATCCGCTTCGGAGCCAGGCGACCGAACGGCGGGGGGCTGCGCGCTCCGTGCTTTTTAAAAACTTCAAAAAAGAGGTTTTTAAAAAACACGCAGCACGGCTAGTTCCAGCCGCTCCTGAGTGGATTCTGGTGTGGAACTACAAAAAATCATCCACGCCAGTCCACTCTAGGGTGTAGAAGACCTCCGTGAGAGGTCGCTCTGTACCATTTCAGAAGCCCGGTATGGAAATGGCCATTGGATATTATATTTTTTTTAAAGGCAGTCTCATGAAACCTTTGGACAACATAATGCCATTTTGGCCAAGCCATTCAAAATCTGAGACAAAGTCTGCTCTCAAGAGTGCTGGGAACCCTGGCAAGCAAAACCACAGCCAAAGCAAGGCTAATACATTCGCAGCAGCACAAAGGGTTGGCAGTTTCCTTGTGACCTTTATCCAGTTCTTGATTGATTAAATACTTATGCAAAGCAGCAGGGCCAAATTTTATACTAATTGCACAACAGGCTCATTAGCCCCAGACGAAGGAAAGAGGCATGCTGGCAATTATCCAGCTGAGCGACTGTCCATGTTTTTGATTTGATTGTCACTCCAGTGATCTCACCTCTTCTCTACTTCACAGTTGAGGTATGTAAATTTGGCATTTGAAAGGCCGTCCATTTTGGAATGTCAGCTTCCTCAAACTGATCCTGCATTTCATATATGAGTATGCATGCAGTGGCGGACTGTCAAAGACTCCCACATTCATGCTTCTTTGACAATTTACTGTAAGTTTTCTAAAGGGTGTTCTGTATGTCACTTTCAGTGTCCACAAATGATAGGAGACACAAGTGAACTCAAAATTTCTGGATTTATGCATGGGAAAATAGTGTGGTCAATGGGACACATTCTCATTAATTGGAATGGGCACACAAAAGAACAA
The DNA here is from genome assembly GCA_030412105.1 of Cyclura pinguis. Lineage (NCBI taxonomy): Eukaryota > Metazoa > Chordata > Lepidosauria > Squamata > Iguanidae > Cyclura > Cyclura pinguis. Next base: position 224,995,432 of record CM059599.1, on the reverse strand, counting down.
CTCACAAGCTGGACAACATGTTCGGGTAGCAGCGGTTATCTAGAAATTGTTGGACTGCAGGACCCATCAGCCCAAGACAGTATAGGCAATGGAGAAAGACAATAGGAGTTGCATCCTGACAAGGTTTGAGGATCCATTATATGCCCACCTTATTGTGTGACACTGTAAGGCCCCACTTTGGGGGTCCCCAATATCAGTATGGTTTGGATGGGCACCATACCTAATTGGCATCATATGTAATCGGCAACACATTTTATTGGCTCTGATATCAAATTCAAGCCTGAGAGGTGACAGAGAGGTCAAACCGAGTGAGGGAAAGAATTTGACTGTAAATGTGAGAAGCATAGGTCAACTTCAAAATTCCTACAGGTAAGACTGAGTCATTTGTCAGGCAAATACACATCATTCCTGTGGATAATAGGCTTAAATAGAAGCTGGACTTTTCCAAGGAATCCAACTGTGAGGAGCCCACCAGGACACTGATTGACAGATATCCATCCCTTGTACACCTGGATTCTTTCGTCTGCCCTCACAGCACCCACAATAGACAGCTATTACAACGTTCATCATGTCTTTGTCAATCAAAGCACCAAGTCCATCAACAGGCAAAAGGCCCATTGTCCACAATAGGTTCCCTTTGTCTTGCATCTGGAACCTTCACAGCCACAAGCCATTTTCAGGGTATAAATACCCCTGATTTGAGGAGGCCCAGTGCAGTCTCTTGAAGATCTACCCGTCCCTCTGTCCATCTGGCTCCCGAATGAGAACTGCCCTTAGGTCCTACCTAAGCCAAAATACATTTCTACTCTTCACTACTCTTCTGGACTGGTAATTGTAAATCCCCCCAAATCCCTCAGCCTCTCTATAATTTTTCCTCCCTTTCTCTTTCAGCTAGCTCTTGTGTGAATGTGTGATTGGGTGTATCTTGTGTGCATGCATGAGTGAATTCCCCTCAATAAAATCATTTTATTAGACAATTTTGCTTAGTTTTTGGCTTTGCCTGACCCCGTAAAAATTGGGTTTAAAGATCTCGCTAGGTTACCCTGCCTCTCATAGTGCTACAGCTTGTGCTCTGGCTAATGCCCATTCCCCATTATTTGGAGCACACTGAGGTGTCCCCCACGGGACCCCAGAAATCAGGGTAACAACACTCACGTGTGTGGCTATTTTTCTGCCTACCCAGGCAGTTGTGTGAGTCCTTGGGCCTTTCATACTACAAAATTGTAGCACTATGATTCCACTTTAACTGTGACGGCTGCATCTTATGGAATCCTAGGACTTGTAGTCTAATTAGCCACCAAAGGAGCTCTCTGGCAGAGAATTCTAAATGCTCCTCCCTCAACTACCAATCCCAGGATTCCATAGGAAGGAACCATGGGAGTTCAAGTAGAATCATAGAATTATAACTGTGCGGTGTGAAAGGTTCCATGCCACAACTTGACTTGAGTTTCTCAGCATGTGTATGCAGCAATATGGACACACATGCAACTGTGAAACGTCATCCTCTTAACATTGGGAATGGCTAGATTCCATACTCTATTGTGGCTTTAACTTTCTGTCATGTTTAGCATCTATTATCAATGCAAAGACACACCCCTGAATATGCAAGACCTAAGCAGGGCACTTGACGACAGGAGGTCTTTGATTCATAAGGTTACCATCAATGAAAGTCAATGTGACAGCAGTTAGTAACAATCAGTAGAGTTGGCCCTCCAGATTTGCAGTTTAAGTTTTTGCAGATTGGATGATTCATGCACTACTGGGGAGGAAGACTGGGATGGGAGGAGGGAGGGCACACACATTTGCTTACTCATACAGTCAGGAAGAAGATGGGATGAGTGTTCCCTTTCTCCTTCCTCCTGGTCTCCCCATCCCACTCCATCCTCTCCCCCCCCCCCACGTGAGTGAGTGAACAAGTGAGGGAACCCACACATGGCTGGATCCAGCCACCCTGCTAGGACAGGTAGTTTTTTGTGTGTGTTAAATACAGTTGGGGGGGGGGTATGATATTTGTGTTTTTTTCCACTTTCACAGATGTCCCATGCCCCTAACCCCCACAAAAGTGGAGGGCCAACTGTACTATTTTTGCTTATACATACAGTTTTCCCCCCATGCCCATTTTAACAGAAAAAAGAACAAATGGACTTCCTCACATGACCTTAGGCCCCCTAATGAAGTTAGTGCTATCTAGCAGACAGGATTTGTAACGACTGACTTACACAAACTTTACTACCGACTTGTTTAAAAATACAGGTATATTTCTGTTAACAAATCCTCTGACAAAGACATTCCTTTTTACACTTACTCAGTCCCCCTCTTTCCTCCTCATCTAGCTGGAGGTTTTTTTTAGCAGAATCAGCATCAGGAGGACAGTGAAGAAGGACTGGAGAAACACAGACTTTTGGTGTAGGGTTACACTGCACTAAACACTGAAGTAAAGCTTGAGCTGGAAAAAAAATGAGGTTTTGTTCTCACCGCTGTAACCATGTGTGTCTGCCTACAGTAGGCAAAATGAACAGCAGCTGCCTCCATCGTTGCTTGTGGAGCATCTGTAGACAGTGAAATAGAGAAAAGGGGAGTGCGGATGAGCTGCCTTACCAGTTTCCCTCCAGAATGTTAGAAAAGCATAGATCTATAAGTTTGGACACCAAATGGAAACCTTAAGAAAAGTGGTGGCTGGTGAAAGAAAAAGTCATGCATGGATGCATTTTGGAAGCAATCTTCAAACGGTCTCTAAAAGATTCAAAAGTTTCACTTACCTGATTGTTTCAGATGCACATGTGCGTATTGTTAATTTGGGGCATACATATTTTTATGCATATTGTTAGTTTGGAATATGCTTATTTTTATGTATGTTGTTAGTTTAGAATACGAGTATTAATATATATGCATATTACCAGTTTGGAATAAAAGGTTTGCTGAAACATCTTGAACTGCTTCTCTTTTTGTGTGTGTGAGTGTGTATGTGTATGTGTGGTGTAGGAACGTGTCCTTATTCTTTCCCTGTTAATTCTGCTTCTGGTGCCAAATTTTCAAAGCATTAATGTCCAGGAACACATCTACTTTGTTAATCGGGTTATACTGGTATGTGAGCCTCTGTGTTAAATACAGACCAAAATGATGGCTTTGCATGAGTGGCTAAGCACTTCCATTTGGATAAGGTGAGACACCAAATCTTGATCAATCTACCCTATCTGCCACAGCCTCCCTGTGACCTAGCTCATATTGTTTTGGATGATTTCTCAACTATGAGGAGCATCTTTCCAGGAGGCAAAGGGAGGCTGCACTGAATAGGTGAGAACTATCAAAAACAAGGTGACAACTGCCTTGTGGAAGGGGAAGTGCTTTCTGCAAATGCAAAGACACCATTATATACAATGCCAAAGAATTGAGACATAACACTGAAACAGGGAACAGGGCAAGAATCCATCGCTTTAGCAAGTGAGATAGAGGGCAAGCATTTTGATATAACTGGATTAAAATTTAGTAGGGGCAGCAAGAGTGGCAGAGTGAGTGAGACAAATCCCAACCTGGAAGAAGGCTATCAGTTGGCCATTTTTGCTCTACATCAACAAACGGCAACCTCAATGAAGGAAGGAACCATCCCCCCAAAACAACCTTCTTTGGGTTTCACCGTCACAACTAGAAAAGATGCTTTAGTTTTGTTATCAATTGTTTTTGCGTTGGGGTTAGGCAGCTTGTGGATAAAACTGGAACTCTTTGCAGCAGTTTTGAGCTGTTTGCAAATGAAAAATCAGCAAAGTTTTTTTAAAAATGTTTCTGGGAGCTTTGGGAGCCACAAACCAGGGGCCACATATAGGCCACAACCTCATTTCTTCATTCCAGTCTACACAAAGCTTCCACACAGCTTTCTCCTTCTGAATTTCAAAATGCTCCCATTTCAAACCTCTGGTTTTGATTGTCCCTAGTTTTATAAACTTGGTGAGCTTGTGCTCATATGGCTTTATTTTCTTCATTAGTATTAATACAAGCCGCTTTTAACAAGACCAATGCTTCACTCTCTGTTTTCAGCTTTGAAAGCGTTCCCACCTCTACTTTATCATTAACGCACAAGTGAGCATTTGCTGCTGCAGTTTAATTTTCAAGTTGGTGTTGACTTTTCATTGGATATACTTCCTCTCTCTGGGTATTAGCGTGCGCCCTGTTATTGTCAACATTAAGAATAAGAGAACTTCAGGTAACTGACAGTGTTTTTCCTTTGTAATCGCTGCAGAGACAGTGGCTGAGATTCAAAATACTGTGAGGAGAAGAAGTCTGGATACAGTGAAGAACTGGATACGGGTAAATAAACTGATATAGTCCAAACAAGGCAGAAGTGCTGTTGGTACATAGGAAAACCAACTTGGGATTGGAATCACATCCTGTTATGGATAGAATTGTACTCCCTCTGAAAGATCAGATTTGTAACTTGCGGGTGCTCTTGAACGCAGTTCTGGTCCTGGAAGGCCAGATTGCTTGGGGTCTGGATATCTAAAAGACCACCTCCTCACGTGTGTGCCTAGCTCAAATATGAGATCCACAGTGGAAGGCCTGGTGTGTTTCCCAACACCTTGTGAACTGAGGTTAGTATGTAAGACAGCTTTTTTTGTAGCTGCATCGTAACTGTGGAACTCCCTGCCCCAGGGAAGTTAGGATGGCTCCATCTCTTTTGAGTTTCTGGTAGGCAGCTGAAATCGTGGTCTTATGGCTTTTAAAGTTTGCTTTAACTATTTTAAAACAGTATTTTGGGGTTTTTTAGATTGCTTCTATAAGTTTATAAGGAGTTTTTAATGTGTTTCAAAATCTTGAATATTTGCACAGTTTTAACTGCTGTTATCCATCACATCTGGAACCCTTGTGGGCGATATATATTTTTATAGGTACATAGATACATACTGGGGAGTAAGCTCTATTGAGAACTGAGGAACTTTCCTCTGAGTAATATGCTTAGAATCAGGTTGCCTCCCAGATCCTCAACTGTAAAGATGTATCACTGAATATCAAAGTCAAAATTGTCCCTGCCATTGTATTTCCATCTTCTGTGTATGGCTGTAAAAGCTAGACAGGGAAGAAAGCTGACAGGAAGAAAATCAACTCATTTGAACTGTGGTGATGGAGAAGAGTTCTACGGATACTGTGGACTGCCAAACAGACAAATAAATGGGTCCAAGAGCAAATCTCTCCCTAGAAGCCAAGATGACTAAACTGAGAATGTCATGCTTTGGACATATCATCAGAAGACATGATTCACTAAAAGTTCAACAAAGTTTGGTAAGCCAGAAGGCAGTAGGACAAGAGGAAAATGACATTACAGGTGGATAGACTCAATCAAGGAAGCCACAGCCCCGAGTTTAAAAGACCTGAGCTGGATTGTGAATAACAGGGTGATTTGGAAGTCTCTCATTGATAGGGTTGCTGTAAGTTGAAGTCGACTTGACGGCAATCAACAACAACAAAGGATAGCTTGTGACTAGTTCAATCATCACCACTACCTTGAAGTGGGATAACTGTCAGTGGCAAAGCGGTGGACCCAAGTCCACCACTCGAGTCTGTTGAGAGGAATAGGTCTATGGAGTTTATGCAGCTGAAGCAAACATTCCACATTACCAGCTGGTGGTGGTTCTTGTGTGCCTTCAAGATGTTTCTGACATATGGTGATCCTAAGGCAAACTTATCATGGGATTTTCTGGGGCCAGAGTGTGTGTGTGATGCATGCAAGGTTACCCAGAGGGTTTCCATGGCTGAGTGGTGAATTTAACCCCGGTCTTCAGGGCCACAGCTCAAATCACGGCACTATTCTGGCTTTCTACAGCAGCTGGTAGTCACCCACAAACAATGAAAAAGTTGAGAACGACCCTGAAAGTCATTTCCCTAATCCAGACAGGTTAGTCCCAACTCTCTGTGTAGTGAGTGTCACAGGTAAAAATGTTCCTCCTTACTCCTCCTGCCTATGCATTTGAATCTGTATGATTTTTTTTATGACCCTTTGGCAGAACTGTGAACTGTTGCCTAATAAAGGCTCAATGTAATTAGTTCCTGTGCATACATTTACTTCAGCTGTCCTTCCTTGATAATTTGTCTATACCAGATGAAAGTTTTTCACCTCATCGTCAGGAAGTCAGCAGAGTCCCTGATCTCAATCATACCTATTTTAATTAACTTTGCTATTTTATTTCTGCACCAAACTCTACTAATCCTGCCTTTTAACTATATACTGCCTTTTAAAAAGCTCATTCATGACAGTTTCCAAAAACTGACAGAAACAGAAGTCAAAATTATAGAGCAATAAACTTACAAAGTCAATCATTAATAAACCTTAGCTTTAAAAAGTTTTTTAAAAAGTTGTCCAGGAAAAAAAAGGGACACTATTACAAACACTTAAAACAACAGTTGTTACAATAGTCCCAGTTCAGTGGCCCATGATAGCTATTTTAAGGAATGACAGGGGAAAAAAAGTTTTGCTTAAGAGTTGCTTAAGGACAAGAGCAGGCACATCTGGTGATGTGTTTCCACAACTGTGTGGCCAAGGCTGAAAGAGGCTACCTTGTCACTTGCTTGCCAGCGTGATCGTCCTCACTTGGTATGTGAACAAGGCCCATATAAACAGTGATCTCAAAGTGCAGACAAGCTGGCAAGGGTAAAGGCAGTCTTTCAAGGAATTTGTCCAACTCTCTAAAGCTTTAAAAGCAGGAGAGAAGAACCAGTTGCTCTGTATATGGTGCTGGATCACTATTACCATCAACCCCAAACAACATGGAAAATGGGCAGGGATGCTGGAAGTTGTAGTCCAACATCTCCTGGATTTAAAAATTTAAAACTCTGAGAGGAAAATGGAGGACAGTATAATTCTGACTTCAAGTAATGTTACTTCATCATCAAAAGAAAGTCAACAATATGTTTGTGCAATACACTTTTATTTTCCTTTTACCTCTGCAGTCAATCTTTGAGTAATCATTGTGTAAACAATAGAATGGAATGAAATTACACTGAGTTGTACGCAAATGACTCTAGAACACCTCAAACATTTATGACAAGGCATTATAAATAACTCTTAAATAACACATTTGCCATTTCCCCCATGTGTTAGGGAGCTGCCATTTATCCAAGTTTAGCTAGGAAGTGGTTTAGCAAGGTAACATCCAAGAAGCCCACTTCTCTGAAAATATGCTTTGGATTAGAGAATCTTTCTAACATTTATTAGCTCCAAAATATCTATGCCACAGGTTAAGCATATGACTACTTCAGTCAGAAGTATGTTTTTAAAAATGTAACAGAAATTTGTTGCTTTAAGTTTTAAATCATTGCACAAAGCCCCTTCCTATTATTTGCACTCTACCTGGGTGTTCTACAGAATTTCAAGTAAAGCGTAGATCCTCTTCAAGTTTTTTTTTCTTACTATAAAACAAATTCTATCCCTTCAAGATAAGTCAAATCAGAGGTGGGCAGAGTAAAGGCATTTCAGCTTAATGGCAACCATTTAAGAAATTTCAGCTTGTGATTCCCCCAACTAAGCAGAATGTAGGCCATGTGTATTTGTCTCAAGTCTCTTCTACAGCAAATCTTCCTCATTTCTCAAAGATCTAAACATGGCAGATCTAGAAATGAGACAAGCTCCGATTCACACAGCTTCAGGCACAATCTTAGAACATTAATATCTGCAAGGCACCTCCCACACCCTTGACAATCCCATTATGGATTTTTAAAAGGACACACAAACCAAACAAAACCAAAACTAAATGCCTACCTCAGTCCAAAAACCAGATATTTTGACATATATTTCAAAGATAAACCTGAAACTCTCTTTAAACAAATGTGTTCAACTGCAAGTAGCACATAAATTAAGAATGGGGTGGGATCAATTTCTTACAGCTAGGATGGATAATGCATAAATATAAGGAGAAAATAAAATTCACAGTTGGTTTCAGAACAGGTATTCAAGTTTGGCTCACAAGCCCTAGAATTTGTAATTATGTTCATTTCTACATACAACAGCAGAGTCAGTATTAACCACTAAAATATTTATTACTGAATTTTTTTTTAATTAAGGAAGAAATAGCTCTAATAGAAAATTCCTTTTGTAACCAATGGATACAGCCACCTGAGCGCATTGCCAATCTATCTTGTTTTTCACTTCAGGGAAATCCAAACTGATTGCTAGAGACACATTTAGTAGCTTTCGGAATGTTAGCAGGAGCGGTGTAGCTGTGGGTTTTGCTTGTTCCAACTTGGTGAATTGCTAGAGAATGAAGCAGAACTCAGTGTGTTGTGTGGTGCTTGAAAATTTTCCTTCGCGATTAAAGCTGGCCTCTTTGCAATCTCACCATTGTGCTGGGGGTTGAGTGACTGGCATCAGCTGACACTGAGCTGAGCAAACCCAATCAGTTTTACCTCATCGGGGATCTCGGTACCATCACAGCCAGATGCCTGAAAAAGAGCAAAGAGTAAGGAGGAACCCCACAAACAAATATTACGTATGTGTAAGAATTATAAGATACATAATCTCTGTTAACACAAACCAAGGAACTAATCATCTTAAAACCGTAGTTGAACTACTTTAGCTGAAGGGTTTAGCATGATCTCATTCCAATCCTATCATCATTCCCATTATGTAATTTAGATCAGACTGCCTCAGGCTATCTGATGTGCGGTCCAGCAACTTTCCTCACAACATACCAGGAACCATATCTGTGCCCACTGACTACAACTGCTTGCTTCTTTACTAGAAACTCACCATGGACTGGCAGACAATAGCTCAAAAACTGGCACCAGTCTTCCTACCACTACTTTGAACAGAACTGATTTAAATCACTCCTAAACTAGTCGCTGCCAAGGCACGGTACCTCTTCACTTTGTACACAATGGGTTTTTTGTTTGTAGGAGGAGGAAATTAAATCTACATGTATGTATAAGCAATGTGAGGGAGGTGTGTATCCAATATCGAATTCATGATATGCATATGGGTAACTTATGGTATGGTAGCAGCAAGGCTACTTGTTAAAAGAGAGACCAATCTAATGTTTTATGAAAGTTTTGCTAACTGAAGTTTGCAACCATTCTTTAAAAAGTTAATCCACAAGATTGTATCTTTAACCTGCAATATTAGATCCACATACATAACTCAACCCTGTCTTAGCCAGTTTCCTAGTGGATACAACTGTGTTAATGTAGCTGACCTTCATTAACTAAACTTCACATTTATTTTATCAAGAAGATAGATCTTTTGAATCAATATCACTAATTAAACCAACAGCTTGAGACACACTTCCCCCTCTTTCTATTTAGGGCAGGCTCGCCTTGTGAAAAATAAGCCACAGTTGTCCAACACTTTGAACAACAGAGACTGATATGTTTGTCAAGAATGTAAATTTAGCACTTCTGCAATTAACTGCTCCGTGTCAATGCTCCCTCGAGTGTTAACATGTCTTAATTGCTCTTTGAATATGTGCATTTTAAGCCATTCTTGTACAGACTATTAACAAAGTATTTCCTTTCTCTTTTTAAAACCCCATTTCAGAAACAATTTTATCTTAAATGCTTTTTCGCCAGTTCTTCTTTCCTTTCCTTTGCCATGAAACTGTTTGACAAACAATATACTTGTGCAACAGAACAGCATTCAAAAAGGCATGAATCCATATATCCATCTTACTGAAATGGACACAAATGATTTCGTTATACACACAGTTCTGTTACCTTTCACAGTTAAAAGCTGAGAAGTTCTTTTATTGGCAAAACGTTTTAAGGAACCGAGTCAATAAATTGCAGTAAATGTTTTGTTATGGTACAGAGTGATCAAAGCACCAGAGATGCTCTTTTTTGGTACCTTTTACTAAAATTGTATGTGGATAGCTCATTTGGAGAAAATACCTTATAATGGACAAGTCACAGCCATGCATTAGATACCCAGTACTTCCCATCGCTATTTAATGTTGTTGTTGTGTGCCTTCAAGTTGTTTCTGACCTACGGTGACCCTAAGGGTGAACCTATCATGGGGTTTTCTGAGGCTGAGACTGTGCGATGCACAGTCACTCACTGGGTTTCCATGGCTGAGTAGGGAAATGAAACCCTGTCTCCAGGGTGGTAGACCCATGCTCAAAGCACTACACTATGCTGGCTCTGCTATTTAATAGACCCCCCCCCCCATTATTCCACAATAGTTCATGAAAATACAGTTAGCAGCATCTCATTCGGGAGAAATGCATCCCAAACATAGTTCTTTAAGTAGGTCATACATTTCCGCACATGAAGTCTTTTTCATAAAGTGTGTGTGTGTGTGTGTGCAGGGGCATGGCCAAAAGGTATTTTGCATGGGCGTGGAAGAGACACCATAAAGTGAACTTGGGAGAGTTTGTTGGGGTAAAGCTGTTGTGTCTGTGGGGGTAATGCTGATTGTCTGTGTGACCTGAGGCAGACTTGCTTGTGTGCTTGTTAGTGCTCTATTGTTCTACTGTGTGTAGCCCCTGAAGAAGTGTCAAAGACTAGGCTGGGGAAGGGCCCAGCAGCCACTATCTCTCTATATAACTGCAGCCTCAGTTTCTGAAAGTTGGCTAACAGGCAGTTGGGCCAACAGGCATTTTGTAAGGGAGTTCTGAGGGGAGGCCCAGAGGTCTGTTTCAGTGCCTACTTAGGACTACTGAATATGGATGGTGATGGAGCTGCTGCAATCACCTGCAACAGTTGTGGTATCTCTGTCTTCTTGCCAGATGATGTGATTATCTACACGTGGAGCAAGTATAGGTTGCTTGTTCTGTTGGAAGAGAACTTCCAGCAAGTTGAGGACCATGTAGCTATCTATTCTTCAGCATATTACGGAACATGAGGTTTTCTTTGACAGAGTGGAGCAGAGTGTCCTGGATCAGAATACATAGGAGATGTCTTTGAAGAGGAGATTGGCTCCCAAATATTGGAGGTAGTCATTTGGAGAAATGTGACACACAGAAGTAGAAAGACCAGGGATCCTTCTGCAAGTTCGGAGCTACAAAATCAATTCGAAACTCTCTCCCTCATCAGTGAGGGTGAGGGGCAGGAATGAGAGCAACAATGTCAGTCATTGGAGAATGTGCAGAAGAACCTCTCCACAAGAAGTTTTCAAAATAAGTGAAACAAAATTGGGAGAATTCTTAAGATTTAAGGATTTAATTAAACGAGAAGACAAAAATCCAGCTCTGAAGACTAGAGAAGAACTGAAAGAACAAAGCCATGAATTGGTTTCCATATAGACAAATAAGAGAAAGATTTAAAATGGATAGTAAATTCACTGGTTTCAAAGAAGAAGAAAATAGGATTGATTTTTCATCAAAATTTAATCTAACAAAATCAATCTCAAAACTTTATAAAATGTTATCGGAAGGAGAAATGGAACAGGAACAGATTAAAGAAACTACAATAAAATGGGCACAAAGCATTGGACGTACAATAGGATTAGAAAAGTGGGAAAAGGCATGGACTGGATATATAAAATTTATCTTAAGCTTGAATTTGAGAGAATTTTTACAAGATGCTGTACTGGTGGTATACAACTCCACAGAAACTTATGAAGATAACACATAAGAGGAATGTTCTATGTTGGAAACACAGGAACACTATAGGAATCCATTTTCATATATGCTAAGAAATATTAGAAAAAATCACAATACAAAGATCTTACACATAAAATTTGAAATGACCCTGGAAATGTATTTATTAAATATAATTGGAAATGAGAAAGAGATGGGAGTAGAGAAGAAGATAATATTATAGTTAATAACTGCCGCAAGAATCTGTTACGCACAATAATGGAAGGAAAAACGACAGCCATCAATGGATGATTGGAAGATACAAATCAAGGACATCATCCAAATAGAGAAGTTATCAAGCCTGATACAGGGAACTCAATCCAGCAGTTTGAAAGGGAATGGAGACCAATCATAGACTGGATAAAAAGTAATTAATAATTAGTTGAGAAGAGGGTAGAACTTAAGAGAAGTAATCTTTATGCTAAAAGTGGGATCAAGAATAGAAAACAAGGTTGAATTTTTCTATTTGCATTATGTAGGGTATAGGTATACGAAATATGACAACAAAAAAGCTATTTCATAAAATGTAGGTTCAGATAGATGCACTCAAAGCAAACCAGTATTGAATTTGCGGAAAATACACAAGGATTGTAGGGTGGGTGGACAGGGTAGGAGAAATACAGGGTAGGGCAGGGGGAAGTAAGTAGGGGAAACATAAAACATAAAATGCCCATATAAATAGGGTGGGTGGGTAGGGTAAGGAGAATAGCTACTATATAAAAGTCAAGTTTGTCTGTGAGTTTGTCTGTCTGCGTCAAGCAGGCAAAGACCTCATTTGATTGGTTGAGTGAGGCGAGAAGACCTCATATGATTGGCTGGCTGTGAAGATTCTGTGGAATCCTGGGATTGGTGGTTTAGGGAGGGGCCTTTAGAATTCTCAGCCGAGAGCTCTTGGGCCTCAGGCCGGTTGCTATGGAGATGAGGCCTACCATTAACAAGGATGCCAGAAAACATTTGGGAGGTGTATGTGAGAAAAATTAAAGTGACATACACAACATAGTTACAAGGTCTTCTCGCCTCGCACAGTAGATTGTATGAGTTCCACACGTGCAGAATCTTAAAAGTTGAAATTCAAAACAAAAAATGCTTCCAGAAAAACGTAAAGCCATTGCACAAATTCAACAAAAAGCAAAAAAAATCAAAAGCCAGTACATCAATGTCTCCAGAGAACACAGATCAGATTGGGGACTATCGGGAAAAGTTACAGGTACTGGGATAGGCCGGTTGCTATGGTGATGAGGCCTAGCAGCAAGGAGGAGGACAGTGTATTCCCACAGGAATCCAACCTCTGTACGTTAACAACTCTGAATAAAGATTGGATTCGGGAATATGAGGAAAATTTATAGGTACAGGAATAGGCTGGTTGCTATGAATGCGAGGCCTAGCAGCAAGGAGGAGGACAGTGTACTCCCTCAGGAACCCAAACTGTGTATGTAAATAACTCTGAATACAGATGGCACTGGGAAATACGGAGCAAAGTTACATGAAATGGAGAAGACAGTTTGTTGAGTTCTTAAGAGGAAAATAAAAACCCCAGGAAATGTTGGGCAAATACGCTAGTTAGCAATAAAACTAGAAAAATGTGTTGCAGTTTACTGACTGCAAACTCCAGTTCTGGTGGCTTCACTATAACCCCTTTTAGTACCTGAGGAAATCTTCTCCATTCAAAGGACTGTGTGTAATTGCTAAGACAAGTATTCCTGTATCATAGATCCATGTTTATTTTGAATCAACTGACCACCATTCACATAAAGGTATTTGCCCACTACATTCATTGTTCACCAGCTTTGGCATACCGTGAAATACAAACCTGGGGCATAAATGGCTGTTACTGTAATCTGACTGAATTTGTTTGACTGTCTAACTTTTGGGCAATTCTATAACTGTATCCCATCACACTGCATAATTGCACCTTAATCTTTTCCAACTCCTGCTCCTCCCTCCACCCCTCCTTAAACAGATCTCATTTGCCTGGCTCCACCAAAACAGAATCTGTATGATCCATTTAAAATTCCTGTACGGTTCTTGGGAAAGATACATTCCTGAGGACAGTGAAATAATTTCAGCTTGGAGTTTCGCAAGGCGGTTCTTATTTTTTAAAAAAGGAAGGTAATTATTTGGCTCTCCAAAGGTTGTTGGATTGACGCTCCTAGCATTCCTTGCCATTTTCTATGCTGGCTAATACTGCTGGGAGCTGTAATCCAACGACATATGGAGGACCACATGATTCCACCTCTGCTATAAAACGTATAACTTAAAAAAAGGCAGTCCTGTAGTTGGCATTTTCACCGTCACAGCTTTTACAGGGGATTATCAGAACTGCAGCAGTTTCAAAAAAGGCTTCTAGGGGTATACAGACAGCACTATGCAAAAGCTCAGTTCTTCTTGATAAAATCCATCGACTGCTTGTGATGAAGCCTGGGGGTGTGGCTAGCAGAGCAGCCCTAGTGACAGGCGGCCATATAACTAGATTGGCTCTGTCTGAGCAAAACTCGGCCCTAGCAAGGGGCTGCGAGTTCACCTGGTCTCAGTCAGAGAGTTTTTGATCGTTGGTAGCCAGTAAACTCTGAGGCACCAAACTGTTCCAAGATTTCAAAAGCAACTGTGGGTATATGCCAGACTTAACAAGCTTGCTACACTTTAACAGAGTTTCTTGCAGATTATTCTTTCCAGTTAATGATTTTTTAAAGGCCATTAAAGCTGTTTTCTACTTTCCTTTCTCAGTTTGTGTATGGTAACAAAATGCTGAAAAGGTCAATGTTCAATGTAGAAAAGTGGCTAACAGAATACCCCACGGTAAGAAAACCTGGCTCAAAAGATCAATAATTGTTTTCTATTCACTCACATTATTTTACTGCTAACAGTGCTTCACTTACCAGCTTAAAGGTTAATGTTTTCAAGGCCTTGGGATCATCTACTATTTTTTGTAAATTAGCAGCAACTAGGAAAAACAAAGCATGAAAAAAATGGAGTACACAGAAAGTGAAATTGTACACAGTCAATAATTGCTAGCTTTTATTCATAAAGAGCAGAATGATGCAAATTTTTACGACAGTCTTGGAAAAGGATGCAACCCCAATTGCATTAATTATACTGAAATGGAAGCAATGTACAGGAACTAAGCAGTGTGTATTCTGCTGTATTTTTTTTTACCACCTAGGAATACTCAAGAAAAAATTACCACACTTCATAGAAGAATAGAGTTTTTGTTTAAACATTTTCATAGTTGTTCTTTTGAGAGACGCAGTAAACAGAAAGCCAAGAAATAATAACTTTATTTATCTTTCACTACTATCCACTCCTAAGGAGTCTGAAAAATTTCTATCCTGAATATTCAGGATAGAATATGATACTCTATGTGTTAAATGTCTGCATATTCAGTGGTTAAGTAGTATAGTATTTATTGTCTGTATTAATGGAATAGTACTGGTAATTAACTCAATACATATCTTCTCTAAGCTCTTAAGTCAAGAATATTGTGTAAGTCCATGCTTCCTTGGTAAGCAGTGGGAGAAAGTCTGATTTTAGAGCTTAGATAAGGTATAATAAAATATGACCCCCCCCCCCCCCCGGGGAAGCTTAAACCTCTTATTTTCTACCTAACTGACTCTCCTCAACTCTCACTCCTGGAAACTGCAGCATATGTCTACTCAGTGCCAACTCTGGAGGTAAAGTTTCTTCACATCGTTTAAGATCTGCACAACCTGTGACTCATCAAATGAGATGTTGTGTAGCAGACATGTCTGGTGTCCCAACAGGAACTTGCCTGGGATGACAAAAGATGGATAATGGCAAGGGTGTTGTTTAGCACCTGACAGGTTGGTAATAGCAGGATCATGAGATGTGTTTATCTTGGAGGTTTTGTATTATGTATGTCTCCCTAAGAGCAAGGAAGTTCATCACCACTATCACACTAACAACACATACAACTACAGTCAGCCCTTCACATTCACTGGGATTAGCAATGCAGAACTCCTGCAAAAGTGGAAAAAATGCAAAAATCAAAAATGTGTTTGTCTGTGAGAATAGGGAAGAGTGGGCACCCAGGGTCCAAACCAGGTCAGGGAAAGGAGAGGGAAAGGGTGGGTTGGCATGATAGCCCTATACTTCCTCTCTCTTGTCCATCTCCTTTCTCAGGTGCGGGGAGGGCTGCAGGAGAAGGTTTCTGGTACTGTGAAATCAGGGTGCAAGCCATCCTTAGTTGCCAGGCAGTGGCTTGTGGAGGAAGAGGACCAGAGGTGGATTTTTAAAGGGCTGAATGGCCTTACCAGAGCCACCGAGGTTCCCCCAGAAAAGAAGCAACTGAAGCGGGCGGGGAGCAGGAATTGGAGAAACTTGCAAGTAATCAAATCCATGAAAGTGAAACCCGTGAATGTGAAGGGTTGGCTGTAGTTATCCTAATAGGATCCTGATACTCCATGCAATAAGGAACTGCAGATGTTATGTTAGAGGCATAGCAAAGACTTTGCCAACAAGATGTTTCTAGCAGCATTACAGTACCAAATGCCACATGTACTCTTCTCCAAGGCAGTCTGCATTTGATTGCTTTCTCATCTTCTATCTAGCTAGAAGTTTTTTTAGCAGCACCAACACATGGTGAACGATGATGAAACAGGGCTCTAGAATTACAGACTTTCAGCGCTGGGTTGCAGCAGTACATCTGCAGTAAGCAATGCAATAAAGCTTGAACTGGAATAGAGTGAGATTCTATTGTCGTCAATTTTGTACTTGTGTATGCTTCCCTGCAACAGGCAAGGTAAAGAACAGCTTCCTCCAGAATACCCTACCAAGCATGCGTGAACAGCAAAACAGAGAGAAAAGGGGAGAGCAGATTTAGCCTGCCTCACTAGCTGCCTCCAGTATGTTAAAAAACAAAACAAAAACAAACACAGATCTATAAGTTTGGCCCTCAGAATGGAAGTCCTAATTAAAATGGAGGTTGGTGAAAGAAAAAAAATCATTACTGTATGCATTTTGGGAGAAGCTTTCCAGTGTTTTCTAGAAGTTCACAATGTTTTTGATTACGTATACAAGGCCTACCTGACCTGGTTATTTCACTTCACATGTACATATTGTTAGCTTTGGATGAAATATTTGCTGAAACATGTTGAAGTACTTTTTATTTTATTTTGTTTTGTCTCATGATGCAGGAACCCACCCCTATTCCTTCCGTGTTATTTTTGCCTCTGGTACCAAATTTTCTGTTAAATTTTCTGTTTCTTTGTTAATTGGGATATACCTATAGCAACCAGTTAGCTGTCATTCAGTAGTCTAACACTGTTCCTTTTCTAGTTATGTTTACTAGAAATCGATTTTATTCCTTTTTATGAGGAAACGCAGATTTCCAAGACATTTCTAAATTATGTCACATGGTTTTAATAACATTTAAAGACAAACTGTAAGGAAGAAATAGATATTATATTCCTAACATGAAATCTCACAGCAAATATTCTCTAACCTAATCCACACCCCCTCAGTTGCTGGCCATTGAGAAAAGAGAGAGGGACAATGGAGAACAGCAGTTAGCAACTCCTTCTCCCATCTCACTTTGACTACTGTCTCCTGTTTGTTTTGTTATCAGAGAGAGAGAATGTCAAACTTCTTAGCATGCTGGATTGACACCATTTTGTGTTCTAATCTGATGAACCTAATCTGTAACCAAGTTCTAAGAGTAAGAAGAAACCATTAGAAAATTGCTTCCTCTTCTTTGACAAGTTGTTTTGAGACTCTTCTTTTTAATCTATTCTGAAGCTTTCATAAGCTTTCTGTAACTTATGACTCACAGTACGTTATGGAACAGGACTGAACATTACAGAAAAAGTTCAGCCATCAACTAGATGAATGTACTAAGAGATGGAGGTGTGTTAAGGTGGGGGAATAAATCAGCAGGCAAAATGATGAAAGTAAAAAAATGGCAAGTCTTCAGAAGCTTTGCAATATTCTCTTGTGCTTTAACTATAAATGCCATCGCAAATTAGGGAGAGACTATATCCAGACACTTTGATCTTTCATTTAATATAAAGTAAACCAAGCAATGTTTACATAAAAAAGCAAACTAAGTAAAAAAAATAATAAAAGACACCAAGGGATTTTTTCCCAGTGTTATTTTTGTATCTTTAAGCAAGGCTGACTCATAAGGCATCTGACCAATTCAACTGAAGTACTGCAGGTAGTCCTTCCACACTGCTGAGAAATTATGTTAAGGTGGTACTGCTTCAGTTAAACTTTTATGGTTTTCCTTTTAAAAGGAAGATTCCACAAAAGGAAGATTGCACTAACAGACAACTCCTCTTCACTCAAGTCTTGCCAAAAATCTATCCTGTGCAATCTTCAACAGCTCTTGCTTACCAAGACATAATCCCTCTGAATACAGATTCAGAGTAAATTCAAAAAGTACAGCCTCCTATATAAATTCCTTAGGCAAAAAGGGACACTGGAGAAAAATGTCTAGTGATAACTTTCAATTATTTTGCACTGGGGTTCCATATCCAGTCAATGACAGTTGTACTTCTTTGTGTTGTATTAATCCATCAGAAAACAGGAACTGTGCATCTAGTTCTGCCCCTTCTTGCTGTAATTCCATACATTTTGAGCCATATATAATTTGGCACTCAAAAAACCCCAAGAGTGCTCATAGGCCAACCTCATGTGGCACACAGGGAACATCAGAATGCAGCCACAATATGACACAAAGAGTGTGGATTCATGTACAACAAGACTCTAAATTTCTTGGGCTCACTTCATTAAATCCATGAAAAGAACTTAATCTAAATTACAATGCCACTTTCCCAGAGTGTATATACTACACAGAGAATTTCAAGTCAAAACACAGGTATGTGGCAGATCTGCCCCTCAACAAGACTTGCTTCCCTGCCAAAGATTTCAAAAGGAATGGTATCTCATGGGCTCAATTCTATTCATATCCAGAGAACAGAGAGTTACAAGGAGAAAGCCAACCACTGCAATGTCTCTGGGAAGCCAGTGGGTCCCTCATCTGATCAGCCTTCCCTATATCTGCCACTAATCTGTCACTCGAGGAACACAGCAAGTTTGATCATTACTGACAGAACCTTTATGGCAACTTTCTCTAACCTGTCACCTTTGCTGACTGTTGTTCAATACATCTGAAAGGTATCAGATTGGGGAAGGTTGCCTTACGGGATGGGACCTGCTGGCTCTCCCAACCACTTTTGCACCCAAGAGAAGTGATGTCTGAAGCACAGAAATCAAGCTGTGTGGCTACACTTTCCCCTCTTTCTCTGGCCCCATGATTCTGGCCAAGGATACACATAAGAGCCTGATACCCAACAGCTGGAGGACACAATCTGGTGCATGCCAAACCCTATGCAGTCAAAGTTAAATATTCCCATCTAAGTCAAAAAAAAAGGGGGGGGCTTTCACAATGTTAACTTCAGCTCTCTACAGAAGATGGGGAAAATCTGCAGAGATTATTGATAAAATTGTGATTTTCTCCAGGTTAGACAAACACGACCTTGGCAGTCTCTTTTTGCTAGGGTAGGAGAGTCACATTGGTCTTTGTCCTTACACTGCAGAATCATTTGCTGGGATGGGGGGCAAAGTATATTTGTTTACTGTAAGAATTCAGCAGTAAGACAACCTTGACTTTAGGAAAGGCACTGTAGATTTATTTTCATTAGTGTCATTAATCTAACAGGATTTATGGAATAGGATAACCAAAATACAGGTTCCAATCCTGGAAAGTTTACAGTCTGAGTTTCGGTTATGGGGAGAAAAGCAGACAAGCAATGAACATAAGCAAATGAACTTGCAAGTGCCTTCTACCTCTGCCGGATTTTTATTTTTTATTTTATTTGAAGAAAGAGTGCTAGCTCATAGAAAATGTTCAAGAGCCTGAATCTCCCCCTCAGCCTAAACAGCAAGAAATACTATTATCTCCACCATCATTCAAGCAAAGATTTATTCAAGCCCAGGTAACCCAACTCAAGTGTTCCTGAATAATGGAAGCAACAGTCACTGTTGGTATAGTCACTACATAGGGAATAATGAATTCCTACTTTGTCAAGCCATTTTTACCCATGTGTGCTGCAACATGACTTTGTGCAGCAGTGTGTATTATGGGATACATTTCCAGATTCTCTCGATTTGTAACTAATATAGCATGCAAAAAAGTGACAAAGGTAAATTCTGCTTCACCACCACATTCCTCTAAATTCCCACTTCTATAGCAAGCCCAACTCTGAGCAAAGCTTTCAAAGAACTTAAAAGAGTTTTGTTTTCACTCACATTATGTACAGGATGAGTTTCAGCATGCTTCAGCTAAAAATGTGGCATGCAATTTATCAGCTGCCTTCCACTGGGGTGGAGGTGGGGTGGAACTAATAGAGCCTGTTCCTTCATGAAAATAAGGTCAGCTGAACTTATTTCTGTACCGGTCTCCCCCAACCTGGCTCACTCAAGATGAATTGGAATAAAACTCCCATAACCCCAGTCAGCCATGCTGCCTGTAGGATAATAGGTGGTACTCCCCAACTCCTCTGGAGAAAGCTGTGGCCATCTCTTATAAAACACCTAGAAAAATATTTACTGGATTTGCAGGAAGACCCGTCAGTAAATCAAGATGTGTACGCAATAAACAAGTTCCCTGATTTGTACATGTGGCATGCTTTCTCATCTGATGTGGCATAATTGAAATACTAAAGGAATGCATTTTGACCAGTTTAAATATCTTTTATTTCACTCAAAGATACAAAATTTCTATTAATTTTTATTTGGGGTTTGTTTTGCTTTTGTTTAGGAAAGGGCCAAAATTTCACAAGGGTTGCTTCAGCTATGGCATGTATCTTACTTCTTTGGAAAGGAGGAAATCAACTATTATAGTGACCATCCTTGCACACAGTTTTTAAAAGGAAGCAAAGTATGGGTACATGCCATTTCATTATAGTGGCAGGAAAGAAAGACACTAGTCTTCTGCCCCTGTCTGACCTCTCCTCCCCAATTAAGCCCCAATGCAAACTCTGTTATCTGGACTTATGAGAGGGAGAGTGTACTGAAGAGCACAGACTCTTTCCCTTCTGTTCTCCTGACTAAAGTAAATCTAGGGGGAATGATTATCAAACCAAAGCCATGACCTCCATACCAGGGTCAGAACCAATTTGTATCATGCTGGGAATCTTCTCCCTCCCATGACTTCCTCCAGTGGGCCCTCATCTTCAAAAGAGAGGCAGCTGTGTTGTCTCTCATTTGGAAGAGATCTTCTGCACACCAGTGGAGAAATCTCAAAGGCCATGACAAACATGAATTAAATCTTTACCCACCATCACCGTGATTTTTCTTTCATAGCACACTGAAGTGAACAAAAATGCTGAAGCTCAAAATATATGCTGACATCTTACACAAGACCCAGCTATATCACAGACTTTCTGAACTTATTTATGGATGAGCAGAGAAGCAAACTTTTAGAGGTACATGTGCAAATATTAATACCACTGGTACAAAAAGCATTTTAAAATGAAACTGAAGATGAATGAGTAGCAAGAGCTACCTTGGGCGGCGCAGGGGAGACAAGCACACACACATACACACACACTCATTCTATGTTAAGCCAAATTAAACTGTTCATAAAGCATGCCTAGTTTATATCAGAGACCATGCTATTCTCTCACAGCAGTAAAAATTTTAAAAAAGAGTCTATTTGTAAAAAACCAAGGACAAGAGAGGTTGTGAATTGGCCCTTATCCATTTACTGTACTGAGTTGTAGCGACAGCATAATTTCAGAATGAAGCATAATTTACCTATAACTACATCGTGGCCATCAACGAGGCCTGCAGAGAACAGCTCCTGAGATACACCATCTGCTGTGTCTGTGCAAAATGTGAAATGAATATGCATTAGTCATGATAAAACTGGAAAAACAAAAATCAGTAAGGCAGGGCAGTTTGTTTAAAAAATATATTTAATCTATGAACAACCATTACCAAAATGTGCTTAAACCGAAACTATTCTCATTAGAAACACCATGTACTCCCGCCACTGATCGTTCTCATTTTCTACACAATAAAACTCCACAGGGCTACTCATTTTCATTCTTCACGAATCCTATAAAGCTCCTTTGTTTTAGCCTTTACAATATCTCTTCTGCATCCAACCACTAGGTTAGACTATGGCAGTATGCTAACTTTTCGCATGAGGCTAACTTTGAAAACAGTTCGGAAAATGCAACTAGTGTAAAATCCAGAAGTCAAATCGATTATGGAGATCATAAGGTCTGATCACATCACATCTATTCTGGACCAACCGTACTGGCTGCCAAATCACTTCCAGGCCCAATCCAAAGTGAGGGTTTTAACCTATAGAACATATATTGCTCGAGACTCCAAGACTTCACTGAGCACCTTTCTCATCCTGAGATAATCATCCAACTCTTTTCTCCACATCTTTTCCCTGAGACAGGCTGAGAAGGTAGCTATAAGGGAGAAGACCTCTTAAGTTATGCCCCCCTTATGTAATGGCTTGTTTATTTATTTCAAGAATACCCCAGCCTTCAACCATAAAGGCACTCAAAACAGCTTGCATATTATTAATTTGACAGTTCCCTGCCATCAGGTTTACAGTCTAAATAAAACACAACACACAAGAAAAACGTAACAGCAGAGTTCTTCTTTCTCTCCATAGCCAGGGCAGTGGCAGCTAAGATGGAAAGTGGGCCTTTCTTCTGCTTCTGGGTGAGGCATGATGGAAACACCCCTGCCTTCTACTCTCTCCCTCTGCAGCCAGGGCAGCAGTATTTGCGATGGAGGGAGGCATCTCATCTGCTTCTGAGCCTAGACATGATGGAACTGTGCCTCACTTATGGTCACCTTTCTAGGGATGGTTCCAGTGTTATAATTTCTCACGGGCCAGGTTAAGACATTTCTCTACTCTCATTACATTTGATGGGATATGACAAGCCAACTTTCAAATACTGGCCTTAAGGCAAGTGTTTATCTCTACGGTATATTTTATCTGTAAAACATCTGGCTGCCTTTCTTAAAAAAGGCATTCAATGGGAAAGTAATAATCGTAACACAAGATGATAATAAACAAAACAAAAATGACCCACAAAAGAAACAGAGGGTCTTCTCCCTTCCCTCACTTTAAAATGGAGCCTTCAGTTTACAAGCAACATATAAGGCAAAACATATAAGTAACTTGGAAATTATATACTTGTTCTCAGTGGGATAGTAGACCCAGGACTTGTGGAATCAAAATGTAAGGATGACAGACCTGCAATGTTCCTTTGCCAGCTGACTATTCTATAACTGTCAACTGACTTAATAAACTGCAATATTGTGCTATGTACTGCTGCCCTTTTTGTGTGTGGCAGAGGGAGACACACAGACTCATATATGAATCAATACACTTGACTTCCTTTTGTGGGTCTCCTTGAAGTTATAGGGACTGTTGTGATGAGCACTTAATATTTCAGGATTTGCCTCTATACCACTGCTTGTGTTGGGCTGACATAAAATATTACATCCAACTGCAATAGCTGGGGCAGCCCATAAACTTTCTCCCTCTGGAAAAAGAGGTTATGACCCTTCTCATAACTGCTGATTGGTATAAATAGCTGTCATACATTTTGGAATTCAAAGTGATCTTCCTCTTCTGTGATGCCCTTCAAAAAGTAAGATATCTCAGCAATCTCAGTGGGAAGTAATACTGTTGTTGCTATGTGCCTTCAAGTTGTTTCTGACTTATGTCAGCTCTAAGGCGAACCTATCACAGGGCTTTCTGGGGCTGAGCGTGTGTGATGCACCCAAGGTCATCCAAGGCTGAGTAGGTAATCAAGCCCTGGTCTCCAGGGCTGTAGCCCAACACTCAAACCACTATACTAAGCTGGCTCTCTGGACGCAATACACTCTTGCCTTATTATGATCACATTAAGATGGCAGCAGATGGGTGTTACTTTTTTTTTTAACCGTATGTTTGTTCAAGGGAGAACTGCAGCATTGTCTCATAACTCTGTTCTGAGAGATGCACAACTTCGTTTTTTCAAGCCATCCCATCCCCTTTTTAAGAGTAATTCTTAACTATGCTGCAATAAAACCTTCAGATGAAAGTCCAGCTGAGTAGATGATTCTCAGTACATTCAGCTTTTTACACAGTTAAAAACTTAGGCTTCAACAGACTGTGATAATGTCCCATCTTGAGAGAATCCCATCTTGGGAGAAAGGCACATGGACATATATACGTGTGTGTGTGTATCTATGTATAATTTTCAACCAACCAACCAACCAACCAACCAACCAACCAACCAACCAATCAAGTCACTCTTTTTGCAGAGTAACAGTAATTGTATGCTTATGTAGTTTTAGTGAATTCCATTACTTTTAGTTATTTTGTAGTCATAGGACTGTGGCCTTGCTAGATAGCTGAGGAGAGTATTGCATCCTTCAAGTGGTGGCCAATCCTTTGCCTTGGGTTGCTGCCTCAGGCTCTGCTGAGATGACAACAACATGGAGATCACAGAGTTTTTTGTACAAAGGCCAGAAGCTTGTGATATTCAAACTTCTGAGTAAAAAGTTAATTGAAGTTACTAGTTAAGCTTGAAAAACAGAATGGTGAAGCTACCTTTTTAAAAACTGCTGCTATAACAGTAATTGATGTGGGGGCATCCTTTGGAACTGTAATTGTAACTAATTATTTTTCAAAAGTAGTTTTGCTGGCTTAGGATTTGTTTTATTCACATAAGGGATACTGCATCAAATACCACCGCTGTACAAAGTAAGTATGCAGTCTTCAACAGCTGAAATAGTTTAGAGCTACCCCCTTGGGTGGCACAGGACCTCTGGAAAGAACAGCTGTTATTCAAAAGGACCAATCCCATGCTTCTCCTTCCGCCTCCTCAAATACTATGATTGACCCTGTTTCACAGGATTTATTTGTGTTCATTCTGATTGTATTGTTTTGTCCTTTTCTTACATTTGCAAATCTCATCAAGGGTTTTTTCCAGAGAACAGTATAGTAAGACCTTAAATAAATTATACATACATATATATATGGGGAGAGAGAGAGGAAGGGAGAGAGAGATAGACAAACATAAAAACAAGCCATCAACTACCTCATGCTCCAGACACTGAGAATCAATCAGGGGTCTTACAGTCAGGAGCTGCCAGCTACATATAAACCAGGTTATAGCTGCTCTTTTTTTTATTTCTCTCTTTTCTTTTCTTTTCTTTTTTTCCTTTTTAAAATACAGCATCCTTCTCCATAGCGAAATGGAGCTTATTCCAAAACAAATGTGTTCAATATCAATTTGTACTCATTTCTGTGATTTGAATTTTAAAATTAAAACTACACATGCGCAAAGTATGTCACGCATTCCCTTCCAACTCTATGATTCTAGGAATGCAGAAGTTGTAAAGCCCAAACTGGGACTTTGGTGGGGAGGAAAAGAGAAATATTAGCTGTGTGTGCTTCACAACTGCAGTGATAGGCTAAACAGGGCTGGGGATGCATAACACCGTTAAGTCAAGGGTCTCAAATTACTTAATTGCACCAGTGTCACAGACAGACATCATAAAAGGTATAAAAATCTCTGCTTGCAAGCTTGGTATTTCCAATAAAATTTCCTTATCATGTGTTCTAGGGCTGTGATGGTTTCGAATTAAGTTTCCCCTCCAGAGTAATGGGTCAAAGAGAGGGAGCTTGAATTTCAACTATACATCTTGAACTTCTCTCATCAGTCAGCTTAGCCTTCTAATCTGTAGCTGTCTTATATGGGGCAGCAAGCGATAGGCAGAATGTAGAAGGTCATAAGGTAATATTTGTAATAATCTGAGGAAGGGTGGAATCATTTACCACTGTGTCATAGCCATTTTCTTACAAGCAGGTGTTCTTGAAGTAATGAACTCTACTTTTGAGAAGATACTACCAGTGTGACAAGCAGGCCTGTAGGGGGAAAAAGCCACAATCCCACTTTCAGACAAGCAGCTTCACATACAATGCAGAAGCCAGGGCAGTCAATATCCCTTCCCCTTGTTCACTGCTGTTCCCATTATAGAAAGTCAGCCATGCCACACTGAGTGCACTTTTGCGGTCTAGAGAGAAGGAACCAAGGCTTACTGTGCCCTGCAGAGATTTCAAAGTGAGAAAACACTGCCTATTCCACCCAACTGTGTGCAGGGTAGAAGCTGTTACTAGAATCATCACTACAGGCTCCCAAATATTTTATGTTCTGCCTGCAGCTTTTCACACTTTTCACACAGTGATCATTTATCAGTATGCCACAACAGCCAATGTCCTGTGATGCACAACTCTTAGCTCACCTATCAGCAGGACTACCTCGGACTGTCTTTTGTTAGAACAGGATGACATTAGTCTGGCAGAGTTTTCCCTCTCTCCCTCCCTCCGTGTGTGTGTGTGTGTGTGTGTGTGTGTGTGTAGTATTCTGCACCTTGGATCAAACACGCCACAACCATGACCCTAAAAATTTACATGCTCGGCACTCTTTTTGTTTTGGTTAAGTAATATAATATAAAACATTCGGTTGGTGTGAGTGATTTCATATTGCTAATTTATATTAAAACTATAAAACAGAAATCAATTTTCCGAAATACCATTTGCAACCATAAAAACATAATTTCAATTAAAAGTCATACCTCTGCCTGGAGTAAATTCAAATCGTATGTCATTAAGTTCCTTTCTGGAATTTCTGGAGAGAGGGAGAAAGGGGGGAAAAAAGAGGTAGGATAAACACATCAAAATGTAATGAAGTGTACCTTCCGCATTCTGAATGTATTCAAGCTTATAAATAAGCTGCTGTTAATACATTGGCAGTATTTTACAGTTTTATGATCTCGTCTTTCTCCGAGTGCATAAGGGCATCAATATAAGAGAAAACCTGCTTGGAAAAAAAAACTTTTAACCATGAAGCACTTTTATGATCAGCTTCAACTGCACATTTTAACATCCAACTTGATGAGGGAAATGGTGTCTAATTAAAAGAGAAGAAGAAAGAGGTTTCATTTTGTATCCAGAAAAGCATTCATGTAGCCCAGAGTGCTCTTTTCTTGCGAGCTAAGATCACACTTAGAGATCTTTCTAGAACAAATCTTTGTCACCTAAATTGAGTTTCTCTCTCATATTTCTATCTTTCCATCTCAGCTTGATTTACAGTGTTGTATGAGAGGACAGCCATTACAGGAACTGAGTCCAGAACACCATATTACCTTGCCAGCTTTCAGCTGTTATTTTTTATTACTACTATTAATACTTTGTGTTGTGGTTGTTTATGTCATCAATGCACTGAAGAAAAATAAGGTTAAACAGTCAGCAAGAAATAAAGAATCCACTGTACAGTCCACTACAATCTACACAAGAATCCACATAAGAACTGCCGGGGCCTTCGACTCACTTATCTGTATGGAAAATTCCAGAAAGTGGCAAGAGTTTGATGGTGGTGTGGGAAGGAAAATCAGCTCACCTGGGTGGGAAAAATCAGTCACTAGATTTAGCTTCTTCCCAGCACCATCCTTTATCAAGACTACTCTATTCTTAAGAGGAAGTAAAATCCCGCCACTGCACTGGACACAAAACCTGCCTAACTTATCCCTTCTTACTTTCCTCAAAAAAGATGTGCACAAAGATCACATTTGCTTTGAAATAAACAGGACCCAGTCCTTTCCTACTCCCTCACATTGTAGTGCTAGCACTATGCTGTAAGAATACGCTTGCCTTGTACAAGAATAAAATGCTCAGTGGCATGCTATTTTTTTTTTATAACAGGTTCCTAGGAAAAGAAAGCTTATTATATAAAGCAGCATCCCAAACTTTGGTCCTCCAGATTTTTGGACTTAAGCTCCCAGAATTCCCAACCACTGGACAAGCTAGCTAAGGCTTCTGGGGATTGAAGTCCAAAAAAAGCCTTGGAGGACCAAAGTTTAGGAACCACAGATATAAAGCACAGATTAATGGTGATAGTTTCTTTTGGAATATGCCTGCAGGTGGGCAATTTCATTCATAACTCTTTTCTATTCAGTTTTGTAATCTATTCTACCATTTTCCCCACTTAGTTCAAAGCCAGTTTGCCCCATGCATGATGAAACATGTTTAATAAGTGTTCCATACATCATAAACAACTCCTTTATGTTCTAACAATGTGGCTAATTGTCATTTCCACTTTAGTTTTGGCTGATCATTTCCACGGTCAATAAAATAAGAGCCTTTGTCCCAGGATGGAACTGTAGACAAGAGAGGAGGGAGACAACTAGACAGAAAAAGAGAAAGGGGGAGACAAAGAAGAGATGGCCATTTGATTTTTTGAAACAGCAAGTGGGCAAAGACCAGAT
The DNA here is from genome assembly GCA_030412105.1 of Cyclura pinguis. Classification (NCBI taxonomy): domain Eukaryota; kingdom Metazoa; phylum Chordata; class Lepidosauria; order Squamata; family Iguanidae; genus Cyclura; species Cyclura pinguis. The sequence continues at coordinate 224,967,568 of CM059599.1, read as the reverse complement.
ACAAACATAATTGCCATAGCACACTTTTTCTCCTAGCGAATAGCTCAATCTGCTTGAAAAGCTAATAGCAGTGAAATGTGTTTTGTGGTCCATTATTCTTCTGTTCCCCAGCATGGAAACTGTAAGCAGACTCATATTTCAATGTACTAGGCCATGAAGTCTTGCTGTGGGAAAACTAAATCCAACATCCAGGCACACTCAGCCATGACTCAGAACTATTATCACTTGCTAAACACATATTAAGAAAATATCACACAGTCACAAAAACAGGATCATGCAAGAACAGCAACGACAAAAATAATGGATTGGTAGGGCAACAGATACAACTTTTTTCAAACAAGCATAACAAAGTAAGTATCCAGCTGCTAAGCACAGCAGACACAAATTCAAAAGGTGAACTAATTTCTTGTTGTTCCACTCCTTATTCTGATCAAAAGGGTATTATGCAGTGTGGTATTATGCAGCGAAACAATCGTGCAAAGCTGTTCTGATTACTAAGCATGCAATGGTAAAGTTCATTGCCTTCCTTCAGCAGTCTAAACCATTAAACAGAATGAATTTGCATCTAAGTACAGAAACACCTAGCCTGAAAACAGAAGTTGCTTTCATTTTGATCGATGGAAAGCAGCAAATTCCAACTGCTTTTTGTTCCTTTTAAAGGCCAACAAGAAATACCAGAGGAGACGTGCAGAAAGACCACGGGTGGGAAAGATCAGGTGAAGACCGTGCTTACACCATCTGTTCCTGGACCTTAGAAGAAATGTAACAAGGCAAAGGAAAGGAGAAAGGAAAGGAGCTGAATATATCACATACACCTCCCGGGAGAGGAGGGACAAAATTGGGCCACTTTTTCTGTATGTAGTGGAAATCTTCTTGGCTTCTAGCTCCTCCCATTTGTAGAGTGAGCCATTTTGGGTACCAATATATAGGACCTTCTTTGCTGTGGCACTCCAATAGTGGAGTACCCTCCCTCTGGACACAGGACTGCTGCAGATGGTGACTTTATTTTTGACTCTTGCAAAATCTTCCAGCATTTTTATATGGTTGCTTCAGAAATTTGTGAAGTTTGCTTTGAAATATATATACATACATACACACACACACACACACACATATACATATACATACATACATACATATATATATATATATTACACACACACACATACTATAGACAATATACAAATGTGATAATGGTTTTTTTGTTCTTGGTTTGTTTTTTTCAGTGTGGCACTACATATTTACAGGTTGTCCTTTTCTTACTTTTATAGTCCCATAAAGAAGGCCTTAAGAATACACAATGACCAAAATGTACTGGGCTTTTCCACCAATAAACAACTATCATTTGAACATCTTAAGATGTGTCTCTTGCTTCCAGGTGTGACTTATTTTCAAGCCAAGGTTAAGCTTAGCTCCTCACTCAAGCATTTGGGTGCTCAGTGACCATACAATGTTTTCAACCTACTCAGCAGTGGATTTCTGCTCCTTTTCATTTTACTGATTTTTTTTAAGTTTTGTAATTGTTTTAGGTTATGTTTTCTGTGCTCTACCTTGATCTTCTAGAAGATCAAAACTGATACTAAGCCAACATTGAGCACTTCTTCTGGACAGAAAAGCTGTGAATATTTCAACAGGTCTGAAAAGCAGAAAGATTGTTCCATTCACCAACAAAAACAACACAAGCAACATTTTCCTCCACCTCCTCCACACATAACTGGCCTATGTTTCACATGGGCACAGTGGTCACTCCACCCCACCATGAACATTAATGCACACAAAGGTCTTGAGGGAAGTTTCACAACATCACGGTGGACCACAAATTCTGCATGAAAAAAGGTCCCATCCTCAGTCCCTGACATCTGAAGATAAGACTAGAAAAGGAACACCTGTATCAAATTCTGAAAAAACATTACCAGTCATTGTAGCTAACATTGAACTAGATGGTCCAATGGTGTGACTCAGTATAAGGCAGCATCCTAACTACTGCTTCCTACAAAACAGTTGATACATAGTAGCCATTGGAAACTGCCTGGCAATGAAAGAGTTTATGCAATCCAGGCTAATATGCTGTACAAGGTAGAGCCAGGGCACATACTATGACTTGTTCTATCAAGCAGCCCCTACACAGAAGCTGTGGCAGGTAGCCTCCATAAGACCATCAGATTATTTTTTTCCCATTTTATCTCTTAAGCAGGAAGTTGACATATGATGGTTTCTTAAAACATCTGGGTACCACAGACTCCAAATACACAGAAATGACATCTTGTTAGGTTAGGTATTGTTAGGTTAGGTATTATTGTAAATTGACTTACAGGCAAGTAAAGGTGAATCATGATGTTGTATAATGCTCATATTTTCATGAGGAGAGCACAGACATAGCTACATCTCAGGGACCGCTGCACAAATGGTCCCAGAGACACGTCCCACGGGAAACACTGTGCATTGAAACACACTGCACAATGGGAGTCCCCAGTGTATAACAAGACATCTTGTGCAGTGCCCCACTGGGCACTGTCACAATTCACTAACATGGTTTCACATCATGTCAGCAACATAGCTCCATCACTGTAAAGTTTGTAAAGCATTATAGTATTTGATGCAGGATCTTGGCCACAGTTCACAAAATTATCTTCTCATTTTAAGACCATCTCTAATACAGACTTGAAGAATAAGCTGCACTATGTATGGCTTCAGATATCACCAGGTATTACATATCAAATTGTTCACACTTCTAAATATTCTGTAAGAATATAATTTTTGAACATAGGCTTCTGATGAAGCAAACTGAGTCTACAAAGGCTTACACTACAAACTTCTTTCTTTCAGTCTTAAAGGTGCTACAAGATCTCTTAGTATAATGATACAAAGACAGCTATTTCTTTGAATATAATTACTGAAGTGCACGTTACTACTAGACAGCTTCATATACTAACACATCTTGGAATATACAGAACTGATAGTTAAAATAGAATTTAACAAAGTAAGCTAAATTGAGTGAAATGAGATGCTTTATGCAATGTGAAACCTACATATATCAGTGACAAGGAAGTAAAAAGATACATCCCTACTTACTTTGTCAACACAAGCGTGTGTCTTAAAACAAGTTTGAAAACGAAGATATACACTTATCATAAGGGAAAAGGGTGTCCTGTATATTTCTTTCCAGGGAGAGGATATCAGGTGGGGGTGGAGACAGTGCAGCTTGTTAGCTGACATACAGCCCCAACTCTATTTTTATTTTTTAAAATATTAAAAATTATTTTAAAAGGTTTTCAAATGGGAACAAAAATTGCTCCTCCTTGAGCATCAGTTTTCTCTCCAAACCCCAACTCCTCAAACTGATGGAAAATCCAGGAAGTACAACTCAGAGGTTGACCTCCATTTATTTCCGTATCACATTTTTGGCTGAAAACGTGGTGATGCAGCCTATGGGTACAAGTTGCTCCCTCATTTAAGAGAAGAATTAACAGGTTTTTAAAACATAAATGAAACACTTTATGTCTGATGGTATGCCAGAACTGCAATAGCCACCCAATTTATGAAATTTCAGTCACTAAATCACACACCTTAATTTTACTGTATCTGTGCGATTCTACATGTGAAAAAAGACACATGAAAATCAAACCCAGGCTGTTTCAAAAATGATGCATGTGTATGTTGCAGCAGGCATGATCTCAGTTGGTATAATCTGACAAGATTTCCCCATGTTCTCTCTCTCGAGTATGGAAGGCTAACCTTGCTATCTGTAGTTTGTACGGACACTGGTGTTTTGAGCAACACTGTCAGTTAATCAATTAGTAGCTTTAGTAGTTTGATCTAGCTTTTCCCCACATCTGATCCCTATAGATATGCTGAACTATATCTCCCATCATCCCCAGGTAGAGCAGTCATATTAACTGGGAACTGATGATCCAACACCAAGTTGGGGAAGTTTAAATTAACCAGCTGACTACATATTCCAATGAAAACTATTTATACATAGTTACATTTATATTTATTCATCTATTTAACTAATAGGAGACTTTAAAATTTTCCAAATGAAAAGTATTATTTATATTCTAACTCATTTCCAGATTCTTCATTTCTGCCAGATTTTATAGAGTATCTCTATAAACCATTTTCATTTTCATTTTCAATTTCATTTTCAATTAGGAGTGACTGAAGAAATCTCAGAAAAGAACCATTAAATCAGCAATTATTCTGAAAACTGTTTGCTGTTACTCTGTAATTTTCTCCTGGGTGTTTTGAGTGCTGTCCTCATGAATTTCTTACAGATGTTTTTCTTCCAAAAAGATTTTCCCATTTAAAAAGGGGAAGTAGAAAAAAAAAAAAAGAAGGCGAAGCACTTAGAGTCAGTGCAGTAAATTAATACAGTGCCGGTTCCATGTAGTAGAAAAAGTTATAGAAGGCAGTACGAAATAACCTTATCCCAAGCCATATATCCAAGTGCAGGAATCAATTAAGCAAAAGCCATCTGATTTACAAGACAGTGCCAGGGATATTTAGTGCAGCAGTCTTCTGTACTTACCTTGCAGATCAATGTTTACTGCATCATGGAAAATAAATGACTAAACCAATATCTTCCAAGACAAGGTGGTTATTAGCCTATCCATTCAGAATACACTTAATGCACAGGAACAAAAGGAGAACCACAGCACTCAAAACCAAGGTCCTGTCTAGTCCTGCACTCCATTCCTCTCCGTGGCCAACTTGATACGTAAGCCCTCAAGGGAAACACAAGGGCAACTGGGCCTCCTGCCTCATGCTCTCTCCATAATTGAGGCTGGAGATGACAAAATCTCATCATGGCTAGCAACAACTGATACAAAGTTATCTAAGAGTAAATTTCTAGAAGGTTTGAAGTCACAGGCAAGATGGTGAGAACTATTTTCCATGGCTTTCTGGTGGGGAACAATGAGATTTTCTGAAAAATTGGGGGAAAATGCTTTATTAACCCCCTTTATAGATTTGTTACTTTAGGAACATACAATGTGTAATGAATAACCTGGTTTGACCATGCTTGGTTTGTTAAAAGTACCATTTATTCAGAAAATAATTAAAAACTCAATTTGCTTTTTAACATTTTATTTCTTTCTTACAAATGGACCTATACTGTTCTAGATTGCAATTGATACCTGAACCACTGTGGTTTTGCCAGTTTACGAGAAACGAACAAGAGTCAGAACAGAAACAGAATCAGAACCATCAACATTAGTAAAACAAATACAAATTATTCTGTTCCCTCTAGTCTTCTATAGTATCAGCAGACATAAAACGTTCATTCCCATAAAAACAGCTGAGAGAAGGAAACTAGGGCCAGGAATTACAATGCTCTGACACTGTACCTCAATGCTATCTGATGATGGCAAAGTGGTTTTTTTCCTAACATACTAGAGAACAGTACCATATTTGTGCCCATCAGCTACAAGTGTTTCTTTTTTCTTGGAAACTCACCATAAACTGGCAATCAATGGCTTGAACAATCGCACCAATCTATGGACCACTACTGCTGTACATAACACTGCTGTACACAGACTTACCATATTTGCCAGTGTATTAGACGCACTGGTGTATAAGATGCACTCCATTTTCCGACCTTATTTTTTAGGAAAAAAAATTTTAGTACCCAGCTGAGGCAAAATACATAGGAAGCGGGGGGGGGGGTGAAAGGAGATGTGGCACGAGGATTCCCCCTTTCCCTATTTTCCTTTTGAGGATTCCCCTTGGGCAAATCCCATTCTCTCAGCCTCAGAGGCAAGCCATGACACTCCCGACCCATAACAAATCTTGCTGGGAAAACTCCTCCATAAACTGGAGCTGAGTTGCAGGCACTTAAGAAAGGAACTGGGAAGGGGGAATGAAGACAGGAGCTGCCGACCCTGTGCAGAAAAAGGGTGGGGAGGCAGCAAAAAGAGGGGGCTCAAAGCACCTGGAGGTTGCTCTGCTCCTTTCTAGGTCCTCCTCTTCGTGACTCCTTTTCTTCCTCCAGCCCTGCCCCCGCAAGGTGGTAGAGGCTGGCTCCTCCAAAAAAGCAGCTCCTCCGAAAAAAACCAAACCTTCCATTCAGGCTGGGAGGGAAGAAAGTGCACCTCCACCCCACTCCTTTCCCCCCACGGCAGGAACAGAAACCAACAGGATTTTGCAGGCTGTGCTGAGCAAGAGCCAAACAATTGGTGGGGGTGGGGGTGGGGGGGCTGGGAAAATGCCCTGTGCCACAGCATAGGGTAGTTCCTTACTCCCCCCATCCCACAGGTGATTGACTCCAGGAAAAAGACCCGGCTGGGGGGGGGGGGTGAATGGGCAGAAGGAGGGAGGGGCTGCAGCAAGGTGGGCTCTTTCTCTCTTAAAGAGGCTGATGTTTTCCCACTTTTTTTTTTCTTAAACCCAGAGACTTTAAACTTTATTCCCCATAAATCAATAGTCTACAGAAGGATTAAACACAAGAGGTAAGACTGCACAAGTTACAAGCCCCGCTCTAAGTAAATTGTTTGCAGTATTTTTCAAAGTGCAGTATTTACTGGTATATAAGATGCACTCCATTTTCAGAAGGCATTTTTCAGGGAAAAAAGTATTTTATATGCCAGCAAATACAGTACATAAAACTCTATCTGCTATATGCGTTAAATACATAAAACTCTACCGGCTACATACATTTCAAAATGTATGTGGAGGAGAATAAGTATATGAACACTTCGTCTTTTACATTTTATTCATTAGCCTCAAAGATAAATGTTATATGATAATTTCCCCATTTTCCCAGAAAAATACGGCTTTTGGGGAAAAGGGGAAAAAAACATTTTTTTTTAAATTTTTCTTTTTTTTTCACACAGTAACAGACCTGGTGTTTAGAAATTGTGGAGTAGTGGGGGTAGGATCCACTATATGATCCATTTTGTTCCCTGGGTTTTTCAGATGTCTTTTCTCTTTCCTGATTCTCAAATTCCACCTTTGGCATTATGAAGACCTTTGGCATTATGAAACTGGCTAAAACTGAACTTAAACAGTTGCATAAATGTGAGAACTTAAAATAGTAGTAAAATAGTATCAGTCTATAAAAATTATTTGGATAATGAGGGTGCACTGCTTCATTATTTAGTAGATAAATTCCTAACCCTTGGAAAACAATTCAGAGGGAAGAAATAAAATCACTAACCCACAGAATCAAACTTTTCCATAACTTTGTCTCTTCATAAATGATAGACTGGTAAAAAAGGAAAAGTCACATTAAAAAAAAAAATTCACTCTGTGAGAATGTGGCATAAAAAAAAAACTTACTTATATTATGAAATATACTTAGTAGACAGCCACAATTTCTCATTTCAGTTTAATAAAGTCTTAATAATATTTTGTGGCTTGGCTTTATATTGACTGTCATGTGCATTCCTCCATTCAAAATGTACCAAGAACTCTGACACACAAAAATGTCTACTACACATATGCATACTCCCAAGTGACAGAACCTCCCACAGAGCAGCACTTTCATTCTGATTTTTTTATTGCCAAAATTTGCACTATGGTAAAGCAAGTCCTCTTCACCCCTCTTCTTCCCTCTCTTTTCCTCCAACAAGTAAACCTACATTAAGGGTGGGCAAAGTGCATCTCAAAGGCCATATGCAGGGGCCCAGGGCCATTTTTGTGGCTCCAAATCTTATCGCTCCAGAATACCTTCAAATGCACTCAAGGGAGCATGGAGGGCATTTCCACCACATCTGGAGACTCCCTGCGGTTCTAGGGGGGGGAAATTGCAAAAAAAAAATTTTTTTAAACATTTTCTTGCCCCAAAATGTCCACTAGGGCATGTAGGATGCCTTTCTACCAAATTTTTCAAGTCTCCGGGGCCTACTTAGATCTAGGAGAGTATTTTTTTTTAATTCCAAAATATGGAGAAAATGCTGCCATACCCCTAGGTGTATCTGGCAGCAATGTGTTTTTGTGGGAGTAGATGCTTCCCCCAAGGATTCTGGGGGGAGGAGCAATATGCCCCCCTAGCCTTCCATAGCTGCCCACTCCTTTTCTATACAAATGCAGCTCTCCAGATGTTTCACCTACCACTCCCATCAGCCCAGTCATCAGAGCCAAAGGCAAGAGATAAAGGGAGGAGTACAAAAACATCTGGAAGGTTACCATTACCCAGCCATCCTGAACACATGCTTTCTGCATACTATGGATCCTCTCTCTAGTCAAAACTTCCTTCTCTGGACTAAGGTTGAAATTATACTGTTCCTTCCAGAAAAGTAATGGTTTCTGAAGGTCACATGTCACATAATGAGCCAATTTGGATGTCACAATAAGGCAGGTTTGTAGAACTGTGGTTTATTGTGTACTGCCTGATCACTCCCACTAGAGGCAGAGGTGGCTAAACAAAGCATGTTCCTTCCCTTTGTGGTTGGCTTACTGTGACATCCAAATCTAGCACTATGGCTTATGTTTTCTCTGATAACCCAGAAAAAGTTTGCTCCAGGTTCATTTTCTGCTTCCTCAGGGGAGAGACAAGCTAAAGTCTTGCAAGGTTCAGCCCTCACAATAAACAAACCATAGGCAGGAAATCCACTGTCTGTGTAAGCCATTCCAGTTGCCAGGGAAAATGATTAGCCAGCATGCATGAGCACATTGCCGCATCCATAACATACTGGGCATGCCCTGTATATCTGGCACAAGTAGTCTGTAGTCTCTGGCTGCATACCTTTTACACAATTAAGGCCACAACCTTACGCACACTAAGTAAAAAATCCATAAAGAAATGCATAAACAAACAAACAAACTGCATTAAACAGCTGTTATCACAAACATGACTGCTCAGGAGTAAGTCTCACTGGAGTCAGTAAGACATAGACCCAGAGAAGCCTACCAGATTACAGGAAAAACTGCTGGACATAAAGGCACACACAGTAGGAAACAATAATGGCTCTATCAGATCACATTCAACTTTCACAGCTGGTACTTTCCAGCAACCTAAAACATGCCATATTCTAGCCCAGAGTCTTCATGCATCAGAAATACAAGGTCTAATGCTTAAAATGGTCTACTGAACATTTTGCTTGTTACACTCCCTATAAAAGGCAAAACAGAGAAATCTTTAAAAGCTACAATTAAGAGCAGAGCACAGTGATCCTCCTTGCCACTTACATGGGTAGCAACCTTACAAGGGGACAGCAAGGAGTACACACACTGATTGCTACCAAACTACAGACGAAGCAATAAAAAATCCTCAGTGGGCTAATTCTACATGGAAACAGCACTTACAATTTGTATTTTTATTATGTAGGAACTCTCTGAGTAAATAAGTAGTTGGGGAAAAGATGGCATCATTTCAGTAGACAGAATCACCAATTAAATGAAAAAGTATGCTTGAACTTGCTATGAATCTCTCTACTCGTTAACTCTCCCACCCAGCTGGAAATGATGCCACAGTACCTCCGGCCTGAGGCAAATTTCTCCCTGCGTGAAGAGTTTTCTAAGTTGCTAATGTGAACAGATAGGCACTCTTCCCCTCATCTCTGTCATCCCATTTAGCTCCAGCTGCATGAATGAAGATGAAAAGAATATATAAACAAATGTTTTCAAGCTTCTCCTCCCATTAGAGGTGACTTCTGAAAACATGCCCATCGTGATCAACACCAGCTACCAAGTGACGCACAACAACTTAAGCCCATTTACACAAACCATGGATAAGTCCACATGCTCAGTTTATGATCTCAATGTAATCTGTGAAATATATTAAATGAGATTAACATCCAACCAGCTAAGTTTATCACAGGAAAAAAAAAAGGTTAGATTCTATATGCCTTTCCTTTTGTTTATAGAAGGTCTTCTCACTCAGTAGAGGCTTCCACTGGTAGAAGGTTATTTTCACATTGTACCCTTCCTTGAGCAGTCCTCATGCTACCTTCTGCACTTCTCCATAGTGTTCCCCAACCCCAAAGGAGCCAACTTGAAGGAGGAGATTATGATGACATCCCTCTTTCAGTCAAGGATCACTCTTGCTTTCTGAGACCACAGCCAACCCAGCTGCCACATAACCTTTTGGCTCTGAAACTCAATCATTACCACAAGTGTCCAGACAGAAATCTAACAGCATTTTGCTAGAAAGGTTATTAGCCAGAATGAACCATGATCAGTGAGAGCTTTTCATGGACAAGAATTCATTTACGGGATCTCCGGTCCATTCTAAATACAGAAATTATGTCACATGCTGAACATCTGGATTTCACTGCAATATTATCAGACATTAAGTGGGCTTTGAAAATTTTCTTTATTCAGGGCATGTATACAGCACGCTTAAATTAGCTTCATACTTCTAGAGTCTTTTCACATCTTTCCCCAAACTTCAGTCCTATCAGGAAGATTAGTGATTATCAACTACAATCTCAGGATTCTTTGTAAGAAATGCACAATTAGTCCCAATCTAGTACAAAAGCAATACAGGTCTGCAATAGAGACACAGTCATACAAATGCCAGAGTATGTGTGGACCTCAACTATAATGTTGATTGGATAAACTGGAACCAAGATGTATACATTTCTATTGGGTTTCTGATTATTTTCATGCTTTTATTAATTTATAATGAGTTCTTGTAGAAAACAAAAGCATTGCTGGAAACTCACTTCAATTCTTCATCATCATTAAGGTTTTCCAACCATTCAGAATTTGGTGGGGCGGGGGATCTGAAAACTCTAATTTCTCCAAATTATCCACTTACAATGATGGCTGTTCTCCATGATTGAAGGTGGCAGACTAGCTGTAGATATTACTTTGGCTTGTTCAACAGTGTTAAGATTCCATAATGCTGGTTTTAATATGACTTAGTCTTACTAATTTAAAAAATGTTAAAATGTCATTTTAATTAAGTCACTCTAATTTGGTATGGTCACTGCTTAAGTATTCTTAACAGTAGTGGGCTTGTTATGATGAAGGATATCTAATCAGAGTATACTACTATCTTGAGTACTTCCAAAGTCTGCCAATGATCTGTAGCATTTGTAATTTGTGGCATATCTTTTTGTATGGGCTCCTTGATCAAGTGTCAGGCTTAGAGATCACACTTCTTGGCAAACGCTCCCTCTGAGTTCAGTGTTCAAAAATTCTACAGCCAGTTCAATATTTGGCATAACTTAGAGTAATAGGAGAAATGAAGTCAACTTACTGACAGGGTTCTGAGTGAAGAATGTATGCAAGCATGCTTGTATACCAACCTCATAGACAAAAGTGAAATGTCTTACACATAGAAACCTGCATAACATAACTGTGGTTATCTGCACACAACCTAGTAGGTAATAAGCATAGACATCTTCTCACTTTCAGGAAAATGGGCCTACTTGTTCAGATGCTACCTTACTTGGTGTTGTTAGCAGTAGGAAGCATATCCTGCTTATATACAATATACCCTAGAGGTTTTATAATAATGAATTTACTTCCTCCTTGAAGAAGTTTTGGGGGAAAATGAGGCCTTTAATTCAAAATACTCTGGTCAGTAGAACAAGTCTTCCATTCTCAATGTATATGTAGACTTTCCTTCATGCAAGCAACAATTTTGAGGGAATTCAAACAATAAATAATTTAAATTGACACAATTAAAGAGAAAGGTGGCATATATTATGAAGTACAGAAATCTGCCAAAACAACTCAGTCATCCCTCTGTTCAGGGGCAGGGTGTGATTTGCACATACGTTTGCAACTGGTTGTTAACGCCTTTAATGGATACCCTGTACAAGAGTCCTAACCAGCACTTTCATTAACACTTATCATATAACCTTATGAATGTTTTTTTTAAGTAAGTGTGGGGAGGGAATAAACAGGATTTATTTATTGAAATTTATTGAAATTTATTTATTTATTGAAAAATTTATTTATTTATTGAAATTTATTGAAAAAAATTATCGAAAAATTCTTTATTGCTCTTTCAAAATTTATTCATAGTCCAAAAAGCACCAGAATTGTACATGCCTTAAGTCTTTGGAAAGCTTCTAGGAAAGAAAGAAAAAAATTGTTACCATTGTGGATAAATGGTCCCTGGTATGCTTGGGGAAGAAGACTCTGAGTCTCTTATACTGGATAGCTTAAGAAGCATTACTTTAAAATACTTGCCTTAATTTCCACCCTATGCTGAGATGTTGAACAGCTTCACATATATTCAGGTCTTACAACTTAAGGCTTTGTGCACCCACACTTTAATCTTCCTTTCAGTACAGTCCCCTTCTAGTGTTTAAACAGAATAATCAGATAGAATGACAGAATAACAAAGACATTCAGTGAAATAATTAGTGGCCCCTCCACGTTTGTGACGGTTCAGGGCACAGAACCCTTAAGAAAGTAGGGGCCCCCCACACGATCCCCCTTCCCATTCCCTTCTGGCCCCCTCCCATTCCCTTGTCTGTTGTCTTGATGAGAGTTCTCAGCGCTGGGGAAAGAAGCAAGGGAATGGGACGGGGGAGCTCCGGAGGGGCGAAGGAAGGCGTGCATGTGCCTCCCTGCACCTTTCCTTGCCTTTTGTTTGGGCACTTGCTCTCCTTCTCCACTCCTGGCAAAATGCAAGGGAACAGGTGGAGGAGAAACAGGGATGCACACACAAGCCTTGCAAATAATCAAATTCACAAAAGTCAAACCTGCAAACGTGGAAAGTGCAACACGAACATTCTGTCTTGTCTCCTATCATTCCACTGAGGTTCCACCCAAATCTATTCTACTCTATAAATTGCTCCCTTTCTTGTTTGTAATTTGTCTACCTTATCGCTCTTATTCTCTTCCTTAGACAAATCATACGAATGTAATCTTCATTTCCAGAGAAAACAGAATGAAGAGTTGGTACTTATGTGAACAGTCATTCTGGGATGACAGGAGGAGCAATCCACGACGTACGGGTTGTGATCCTTGCGCCAGCCAATGCAGGAGCCATCCTCATGCCAACAGAAAAACCATTTAACTGCCCCAGTCCCTCTACGGTCAGTTCTTTTCCCTAGCGTAACAGATAAAACCTGGATTCCACCACACGTCTCTAGAAATTCCTCTCAACGTAGCAGTGGGTGTGGATTGCTCCTCCTGTCATCCCAGAATGACTGTTCACGTAAGTACCAACTCTTCATTCTCAGGGTGACAGGAGGATCAATCCACTACATATGGGACTTTCCCAAGCTGTACCATGGGTGGGCCTAGAACTATAACACTGCCTGCAGAAGACGACACCCAAAAGCCAACTGTGCAGACTTGTATTTGTTCAACTTGTAATGCCTAATAAAAGTTGTCAACTCCTTCCACCCAGCTGCACTGCAGACGTCTTCCAAAGAACACGATGAGGCGGCCACTGAAGTTGCCATCAATCTTGTGGAATGTGGCCACACATTCATTGGTCGTGGCTTCTTTGCATAATCATAACAAAGAAATATGCAGGCTTTGATCCATCCAGCAATGACAGGTTTACTGGCCCACTGACCGAAAGTCTTTGGATGGAAGGATACCAGTAAAGCATCCGACTGCCTAAACTCCCTTGTCCTTTTAATGTAGGCCTTCACTACTCTTCTCACATCCAAAATGTGCCACTTTTTCTCCAATGGATGTACTGGCTGCAGACAGAAAGTTGGCAAATGAATCTCTTCCAGCCTAGATGTTGATGACACACACTTTGGCAGGAAGGAAGGATCGAAGCCCAGTGTTAACCTGTCCTGCTCAAACTTGCACATATGTTCAGTCACAGATAGTGCTGCCAACTCCGACACCCTCCAGGCCGAAGTGATCACGAGTAGAAAGGCAGTTTTGAAAGACAGTAGTCTCAGAGACGATTCTCTCAGTGGTTCAAATGGTGCTGCTGTCAAAGTATTCAGCAATAGGTTCAGATCCCACGAGGGGAACCTATGCACGGTTAGAAACAAAGTCAAAGTTGCACCCCTCAGAAATCTCCTAATATGAAGATGTTTCGAGTAAGATTCTCCTTCCAAATTCAGAATCGCCGACAGCACCACCACTTGTCTCTTCAAGGTGTTCAGGCGCAAACCTTTCTCCAAACCAAAGATATGTGAAACATTCACTTCCGCCACACTAACCTTGTTAACTTCACACCATCTCTGAAAGGTTTTCCAAGTTCTATTGTATATCCTCTGGGTAGCCTCTCTGCGGGACCCCAATATAGTCTTGACTACACTGTCAGCATCCCCTGTTGTGTTAGAAATTTCCATTCAATTTTCATGCTGCGAGACTCAACCAATTGGGGTCCGGATGGCACACTGGACCCTGGGTATGTCCACTCTCAATGGCAACCTCCACAGTGGTGCTTGGGACATCTGTAGCAACATTGGAAACCAAGGTCTCCTTGGCCAGTATGGTCCTATCAGTACCACTGATGCTTTCTCCCAGCAGAATTTTGACAGAACTTTCTGGACAATCCGAATCAGAGGGAACGCATAGTGCATCCCTGCAGGCCATGTCACCGACAGAGCATCGTGTGCTTCCGCACTTTCGCTTCCATCGATTGAGAAATATCTTTTTAACTTGGCATTTCCACCAGAAGCAAACAAGTCCACTTGTAACGGACCAAAAATACTCATCAAACAGCTGAATACATCTGCGTTGAGAGACCACTCTCCCGGATGCAGCCAATTTCTGCTTAAGTAGTCTGCTTGAACATTAGACTCTCCCTTCACCTGAACGGCCGTGATCGATCTCACATGTTTCTTGGTCGACTCCGTTACCAAGGGCACCGAATGCAATCCACCCTGTTTGCAAATGTATGCCTTGACTGTCACATTGTCCGTGAAAACCTTCACATGTTGATCTTTCACCAGACGCAGAAATCTCTGCAGCGCTAGCCGTACAGCTTTCAACTCTAGGTAGTTTATATTGTACCGCTTGTCTGAAGAAGTCCAAATGCCTTGCACTGAGTAACCTTTGCAATGAGCTCCCCATCCACGTAGACTGGCATCTGCTGTCACATGCACCATACTTTGAATGTGAAAAGGAACTCCTGAAGCAACATTCTTCCCCTTCATCCACCAAGTAAGCACCTTCCAAACTTGTTGTGGTACTGTCACCTTGTAATGTTTTTTCACAGATATTGCCAACTAGTGTTTCATCAGCAGTCTCTGAAGAGGTTTCGCATGGAAGCTTCCCCACTGAACTAACTGTGTTGCTGAGATGAAAATTCCCAGAACCTTTGCAAGGTGCATTAGATCTACTGACATGCACTCCCACAATCTGCGTGTTTCCTGTCTTAGTTTCACTAACCTGTCCTGGGAAAGATACATTCTCCCCTGCAAAGAGTCTATCCTTGTTCCTAAGTGCGTCAGTACCGTGGTTGGATTCAACATGCTCTTCTCGAAATTGAGAAGGAAGCCATAATCCAGCAACGTTTGGATTGTCAACTGTACATCCTTCCTCAACTTGACCTCTGACCCTGCCTTCAGCAAGATATCGTCTAAGTATGGGTATAACTGCACCCCTTGTACCTGGAGAAAAGCTATCAGCGGAATCAACACCTTTGTGAACACCCAAGACACCGATGCCAACCCGAAAGGCAGTGCTTTGAACTGGTAGTGGCAATCCTGGTAATGAAATCTCAGGTATCTCCTGTCCTCTTCACTCATGGGGCCATGTAAATATGCCTCCTTGAGGTCTATGGATGCCATGTAATCCCCCACAAACAAATTCTCCTTGATTGTCTGCAGAGTTTCCATTTTGAACTTCCAGTACTCCACAAAAGTGTTGAGACACCTCAGATTCAACACCGGTCTGTACTTGCCATTGGGTTTGGGAACCATAAAAAATATTGAGCATTCTCCTTAAAAATCCTGTTGTTCTGGAACCCTCTCTATCGCACCTATCTGCAGCAAGTGAACAATTTCCTGACAAACAATTTGTTGTTTGCTTTTGTCTTTTGACACTGGGGATGGAAGAAATCTGTCTTTCAGTCTCATATGGAAACGTATTTTGCACCCGAGTTACCACCACTAAAACCCAGCGGTCTGAAGTTATCTGAGACCATCTGTGCCCGAAAGACAGAAGTCTTCCCCCCACCGATTCCTGCTGATTGTCAATACTGAGGTTTTCCTCGCTCGGAAGTATTTCCAAGCTTCCTTCGTCCTTGTCTATCATATTGGAATTGTCTATAAAACTGTGGTCTCTGTCTATCCCACTGATATCTCCCTGATCTATACTCGGAGCCGCTTCCAGAGTAAGTATATGATCTTCCCCCACGAAAGGAATAGTTTGAGGTCTGAAAACTTCTCCTATCCACTTTCTTTTTTTGCAAAGTGGGCATCACCTGCTTCTTCTCTTTCGTCTCCACTGGCACCTTTTCTAATGCCTGACTTCCAAGCAACAAATCTCCCTTAAATGGGACGAAGGCCAAATTATTGCGAGATTTTTGATCAGCCTCCCAGTGCCTTAACCACAGAGAGTGTCTTGCTATTGTTAACAAATTTATATTTCTTGCTGCAAACGCTGTGGAATCATGACCCGCATCTGCCACATACTTCAGAACTTTCTGGATTCTTTCCACTGCTCTTAGCAACTCTTGACCACTTAGATCCTGAGAATCCAAAATATCCTGTAACCAGACAACAGCCGCTCTAGCAAACAGAGATGCAGCTACTGAAGCTCTAATTGCTAAAGATGCTGCCTCATGAGCCTTCCTCAGAGATGTTTCTGCCCTTCTCTCATCTACTTCTTTTAGTTGGGTGTCCCCCTCCTTGGGGACAATCACCCCTGAAACCAACCCCGCAATCGGGGCGTCCACTGGGGGTACCTTAAGGAAATCAACATCTGCCTTCACAAATGAATATAACTTTTGACTATAAGCTAAAAATTTCTTTGTACTCCACTGAGAGGGCCACTCGCTCGTTATCACATCCTTGAAAAAATCTGGCATAGGAATGTCCATACCTCTACCCTCCTTCTTTCTAATTACAAAAGCTAGTTTACTTTTCTTACTATTATTGTCAGCCTCCTGTTCCGTACAGCTGTCCAGTCCTAATGTTTCCAGTACTCTCCGCAGAGTACCGCGGAAAGCCTCTGCTTCAAACATCCTATCAGAGCCCATCCTTTCTTCCTCCTCATTATCATCAGAACACATAAAATCCTTTTCCTCCATATTATTAAAATTCTCCTGTATTTCATTCTCCTCTTTACTTTCTTCCACCTCCTGATACAAGCTTTCTCTTAAATTCTTCTGCTACACATTCACATCCTTTTCCTTACAACCTTTCCCTTTGACTGCTAATGCCTTGTCTTTAATGCTTCTGTTCCTCAAGTTGCTAACACTTGGTCTCTCCTCTTGTTCCAATCTCCTTCTTTTTGCTGCTAGTAATTCATTGTCATTTTCAGCAGAGTCAAATTCATTCATGTTTGATTGTTTTTGTAATTTCTTTTGATTTATAAGAGTAAATTGATTCTGTAAATTTGTATTTTTAAATAAGTTCATAATATTGGATATAATCAGTTGGTTTTGGAAATCACATGTATTTAAATTCATTAGGGGCATCTGTGTATGAAAAGGTGCCTGAATCTGAGTTTGCACAGCTTCTCTCACCAACTGATTTTTTCTCGCCCCAAAATTCACCCCTGGGGTTTGACAGTGGCCCCCTCGTGAGCCTAACTGCGACTCACATGCCTCGCTATCCGTTTCATGTCCCCGTACCGGTGCACTCTCTAACCATCCTGTTAGGAAGCGCTTAAAATCAAGAGTTATCTTTATCTGGTCGAAGAGGGACTGGCCAAGCTCGGCCGGACGCGTCTCCGTAGCAGTAGTGGCCGCCACCCTTTCCGCTTCCATGACGCACCCTGTGATTGGGTTTGTGTCAGTGCCTACATGCGCTATGGCTCCGCCCCTTGCGCCTCCCTCAGAAGCTTCTGCAGCTCTGCTGGGAGTAGGCAACGCCATCTTAGAATGCCCGTTTTCAAGATGGCGCCTGGGAGGCTCATTTGTAAGTTTCTGTGCCATTGCTGCCTTCTTCGGGAGCTTTTTTAGTGCTCCCGGACTTGTCAGCCTTCTTTGCCTTTTTGTCTGACACACCTTTTTTCTTTTACCAATGGCTTTTGACTGTCTGTGGCTCATTGCTTGCCACCAACAATTTTCAGCTCATCCACCTCACTTTCACTGGAGCTTAAAAAGACTTTTCTTAAGCCTGTTCTGTGTTCCTTCTCCAAGACCCCCTGCGCTTTGGGTCAATGAGCAGAACCTACAGTGCCATTGTCCGTGACCCGCTGTACAGCAGTTTTCTGGATGGAATGTTGTTTCTCTTTGTCCAAGCCCAGCTGTACAGCGGTACTCCAGACTAATTCACCTTTAGTCACTCCTTGACCACTCGCATTCTTCTCTGTAGACATTTTATTTCCTTCTCCTCTCAAGTTCTTTGCTTTCCTTTCTAAATCCCACTCTTTTTTAATAAAACCTAACCTATTGTACCGGAGAGGGACAAAATGCACCTAGCTGGTTCACAGGAGAAATTAAAACTGACCGGAGAGAGACTGGAGCAGTTAAATGTTTTTTCTGTTGGCACGAGGACGGCTCCTGCATCGGCTGGCGCAAGGATCACAACCCATTCATAGTGGATTGATCCTCCTGTCATCCCGAGAATTCCTCCTTCATTCAGGCATATTTTATACAAGAGCTACCTTTGGAATGTAAGCCCCAAGAGTATACACCACTTCCTTTTCCCTTAAGTATGTATGTCCTAACTAGACTGCCCTCTCCCAACCTACTCTGAGCCTTGCCTCCTTCCCCCTTCTCAACACTGGACTACCTTTTGTCCACAAAACCTAAACCCTGCTTCCCAAAGTCTTGTCCATCAGTTCACATCCCACACTCACTAACAATTCTCCATCTTTCTCCCACTCAAACATACACAATATTTAACAACTCACTATCTTCAAGACAACAGATTTATTTATTCCTGCAATTCAACATAGGAACATAGGAAGGTATCTTGCAACAAATCATACCACCGCTCCATCTAGATGAGTACTGTCAACTCTGATAGCCAACAGCTGATGTGTGTACCGTGCCTGCTGTCTAGGCATGCCACAAAAGCCCTGCACTTGGTTAATACATGCATGGGAAACAATAAAAGCTCTGCTCCCAGTTTTCATTCACATTTAAGAAAAATGGTATACTCTACAGAAAAATCCTCCACAAATACCCATCTCTCGCACAAGGGTAGCTAGAGAAAGGGTTCACAATGAGGGCACTGTCCCCTCAAATTAGAATTCTGCCCCAATGAAATTCTTCAACTCCTAAATTTCTAGTATTGCGGTAACTAAACCAAATTCAATTATGCCTTTAGAAATACAGTGTAAGGATCCAAAAAAGGAGGGCAGGCAAAGCTAAAGGAGAACACAAACATTACTAAGATAAGAGTTCTTGGTAGGAAATGGTTTTCAGTGTCTCACTCTGCAATGCTACAGATTTGGGGATAAAGAAGATAAACAAAAAATAAATGAAGATGAATTCCATTTGGGGGGACAGAATTCTTAGTTGAGGGAAATGTCCTCATTTTGCCCTCCTCCTATAATTAGACCCCTGAACTGTAGGCAAAGGTGTCATCTGATGTCCACATTACTCCAAAAGCAGGTAGAAGGGCAAAGGGGTTAGACAATAAAGGAGAGGTGAAACAGTTTCTAGTTACTCAGCCCATCATAACCTTTTTTCTGAACTCATATCATTTCTCTCTCACTCTCTTCACATCCGCTTCATAAATCACCTATCCTGGGTGTACAAAATTTTTCTGTTATTTAGCTACGTACACACAGCTTTTTGCTGGTTGAAGGATGGAGGAAGAAAAACAGGCACCTGTAAGTTAGCATTCCTTTAAACCAGTGTTCCTCAGGCTAAATGACATTGAAAATCAACAATTTTTTTTCCAGTGCACCAGAGACTATGGTATACTCTACAGGAAAATCCTCCACAAATACCCATCTCTTGCACAAGGGTAGCTAGAGAGAGCACTAGCTATTTGTGCCCACTGGGTACAATAGCTTCCTTCTGTCCCATAAACTTGCCAGGGACCAGCAGCCAATGGCTCAATCAAGGGACCACCAGTTTGAGTAGTACTGCTTTAAACTCTACCTTTCCTTCTTTTCCTTCTCCTCAAACTCCCTTTTGTAATTACGTCACTCTTTCCCTCCTGTTTTTCATTCTAGGAATAATGGCAAAGGTAAACACAATCCTCATTATTATATTTGTGCAGGCTGTCCAATATATTAAACCTTAAGATTTTTTTTTAAAAAAAGTTTCCCCTCCCAAGAACAAAAGATGAAAAAATATAAAATTAATCTTTTACAGTTCTTCCAACTTCTCTTTCAAGGCTACTATAATGAGTTCACTGTCTCTGTGGATGGTGATTTACTGATAGAGTGTCACAAAGTCAATTTTACTATGAGATATGTTATCATGGTTTGATTTAAGTTTTACTGTTCAGGGAAACCTTGATAAAAATGATGCAATATACCTGAATGGGGGGAGAGGAAGTGAGTCTTTGTAGAAGTCAAATGAAAGTGTACAGAAAATAACTTTCATTAAAATTTGTCAAGTTCCTAAAAGTTTTTCATTTCAGCCATCGTGATGAATTTGTAAAGGAATGGTCTGAATATACAGAATATATTTTTGACATAAATTTACACTCATTTCTCCTTTCTACAGTTATGGGCTAAAATGCATGTTACAAGTGTGCCAGGTTCAAAACTGCATTGCAATAGTTGTATTTAGACAATCATATCTTGGTTTAATAACTACCACTCTGTCTCCCTACAGCCCCTTCACAGCATAAGTAATCAAACCAGCAAATCTCTAATTAACCAATTTTACATTTTATCAGTTCCAGAAAACTCTGATTACCAGTTTCAGAACAAGCCTGGTTATTAAAACCACTTCAGACCACGGAGATAAGGTATAATGTGACAGTATCACAACTTAATGAAATTACTCATTACAATAAGAAATAGGAAACAACCATATCAGCAAACACATAATGAAAAAGATCTACCACCTATTTCTCTCTACGGCCTGTTTACATCCCAGGTGGCACAGAAACAAAAAAAACTACACCAACATCTTAACTTTTTATCATATCAAAGTGTGTATTTATCCAGCTTGGGAAACAGAGCAGTACTAGGAAAGGAAATTTCAAAGCATTCTTTCAAAAGAAGACTTCATAGATAATTATTTAATACTGAATTTTGGAGCTAGGTACTTGAGCATGTGGTTGCAACCCAGTTCTTAAGACTTCACAAATGAGACAGATTATCTTGACTGATTTCAGTATGGCTTTCGGTCTGGCTTGGTGACCAAATCTGATTAAGCAGATAGCTCTTGGTTACTGATTCTGAGGGATGAACTACGCTAGGGGAGCTATAACTATGTTTGATAGGAGGAAGGTACTCTGATGGGTTTTTTTGGATCTCTCAGTGGCTTTCAGTGACAAACATGATATCCTTTTTATTACTGGGATGAGATCTGGGGGCAATGTATTACAGTGTCGCTAATCATTTCCAAATAGCAAGTTCGCAAACACAGAATTGGGAAACTCCTAGCCAAATATGTTGTCATATGGTGTATTCCAAAGTACAGCTTTATTCCCTATACTATTTAATAGTTATGTAAAACTGCTAGAGGAGATGGTCCAGAAGGTAGAAGAGGCGACAAGGGGATCAAATATTCTAGATCTGATCCTGACCAACAGGGATGACCTTGTTAATGAGGTAGAAGTGGTTGGATCTTTAGGGGGGAGTGACCATGCCCTATTGGAATTTGGCATTCAGTGGGAAGGAGAAGATAAGTGTAGCCAAACACTCATCCTAGATTTTAAAAAAGCGGACTTCTGTAAACTTAGGGAACTGCTGGCTGGAATTCAGTGCTCAAGAATAGTGAAAGGGAAAGGAGTTCAGGAGGCATGGGAGTTCCTTAAAAGGGAGATACTGAAGGCACAGTCTAAAATTGTGCCAATAAGGGGGGAAAATGGAAGGCATCTGAAGAAACCAGAATGGTTGACTAAAGAACTCTCAGTTGAGCTAAGCGTTAAGAGAAACATGTACAGGAAATGGAAGAAGGGGGAAACCACCAAAGAAGAATTTAAGCAAGTAGTTAGGAGATGTAGGGAGGAGGTCAGAAAGGCTAAAGCACAGAACGAACTTAGGCTGGCCAGAGACATCAAAAACAATAAAAAGGGCTTTTTAAAATATGTCCGTAGCAAAAGGAAAAAGAAGGAGACGATAGGGTCGCTGCACAGAGAAGATGGTGAATTACTAACAGGGGGAAGAGAAAAGGCAGAACTACTTAACACCCTCTTTGCCTCAGTTTTTTCCCAGAAGGATACAAGCACTCAACCTGGCGGTTGGGGAGCAGGTGAGGAAGCAGGGGAAATAAGGCACATAATAGGCAGAGAGGTGGTACAGGAATACCTGGCCACACTGGATGAATTCAAGTCTCCAGGGCCAGATGAATTGCATCCTAGGATATTAAAGAACTGGCGGAGGTCATTTCGGAACCGCTTGCTATAATCTTTGAGAAATCTTGGAGGACAGGAGAAGTTCCAGCAGACTGGAAGAGGGTAAATGTTGTCCCCACCTTCAAGAAGGGAAAAAAAGAGGACCCAAATAATTATCGCCCAGTCAGCCTGACGTCAGTACCCGGAAAGATTCTGGAGCAGATCATTAAGCAGTCAGTTTCTAATCACTTAGAAAGCAACGCGGTAATCACGAGAAGCCAACATGGATTTCTCAAAAATAAGTCATGCCAGACTAATCTTATCTCTTTTTATGATAGAGTTACTAGCTTGATAGACGAAGGGAATGCTGTGGATGTAGCATTTCTCGATTTCAGTAAGGCCTTTGACAAAGTTCCCCATGACATTCTTGCAAAGAAGCTAGTAAAATGCGGGCTGGACAGGGCTACTGTTAGTTGGATTTGTAATTGGTTGACCAACCGAACCCAAAGGGTGATCACCAATGGCTGCTTTTCATCCTGGAGAGAAGTGACTAGCGGGGTGTCACAGGGTTCTGTCCTGCGCCCAGTGCTGTTCAATATCTTCATCAACGACTTGGGTGAAGGAATAGAGGGCATGCTCATCAAATTTGCAGATGACACCAAATTGGAAGGGGTTGCTAATACGCCAGAGGACAGGATCAAAATTCAAAATGACCTGGATAGATTGGAGAGCTGGGCCAAAGCTAACAAAATGAAATTCAACACAGAGAACTGTAAGGTCCTACACTTAGGTAGAAAAAATGGAATACAGAAATATAGGATGGGGGACACGTGGCTGGATAGCAGTACGTGTGAACGGGATCTAGGAGTCTTAATAGACCACAAGCTGAACATGAGTCAGCAGTGTGATGCGGCAGCCAAGAAAGCCAACGCAATTCTCGGCTGCATCAATAGGAGTATGGTGTCTAAATCGAGGGAGGTACTGGTACTACTCTACTCTGCTTTGGTTAGACCTCATCTTGAATACTGTGTCCAGTTCTGGGCACCCCAATTCAAGAAGGACATGGTCAGGATGGAGCAGGTCCAGAGGAGGGCAACCAAAATGGTGAGAGGCCTGGAAGCCATGCCCTATGAGGATAGACTTAGAGAGCTGGGTATGTCTAGTCTGCAGAAGAGAAGGTTAAGAGGGGACATGATAGCCATGTTTAAATATTTGAAGGGATGCCATGTAGAGGAAGGAGAGGGCTTGTTTTCTGCTGCTCCAGAGACCGGAACAAGGAGCAATGGATTCAAGCGGCAGGAAAGGAGACTCCACCTGAACCTCAGGAAGAACTTCCTGACAGTCAGGGCTGTCCGGCAGTGGAATATGCTGCCTCGGAGTGTGGTGGAGTCTCCTTCTTTGGAGGTTTTTAAGCAGAGGCTGGATGGCCATCTGTCGGGAGTGCTTTGAGGGTGTTCCTGCATGGGAGGGGGTTGGACTGGATGGCTCATGTGGTCTCTTCCAACTCTACATTTCTATGATTCTATGATTCTATGAGATCATCCAGATGTTGAGAGTTAGCTGTCACTGAAACTCTTTATACCTCTTTGTTGTCACTGTCCAAGGTAACTATGGAGATTCTGAACCGTTGTGCAAAAGATAGTGATGAGCTTGATGTAGTTAAACAAGGTGAAACAATCAAGAAAGGGACCAGTATGCCTTCTTCATGAGGTCAACCAACCCAGCCACAGGGTACCACTCTTGAATAGGTTAGGTTGCACTCCCTTGAAAAGCTTAGCTTCACAGTTTGTGAGCATTTTGGAATGAGCTTTGCTCCTGGATGACTACAGCATTTTTACTCACTTTGGCTGGAGTTTAATTGTGTTCCACACCTGGTGGGGTGATATTTGTCCATAATAATGTATGCATTTGTTACAGCTAGAGTTGACTTCTTTTTTTTTTTTTTTTTTTGGTGGAACTGGTCTTAAAGACTGTTCACAGATTTCACTTAGTTCAGGCTAATGTTGGAAGAGTTCTAACCGCTGCAAGATTAAGGGATCATGTTAGTTCTCTGATGTACTAGCTCTACTGAATGCTGTCCTGTTCTATGTGCTATTCAAGCTCCTGGTTATCACCTTGAAATTCATTAACCGCTTATGACTACAGTGCATAAAGGACTATATATTCCAGGTATGAATCCTCCTGCTCTCCAAGGAACTTATCTAGAGAAATATGGCAAGGACTGCCTCTGCATGCTTCTCCAAAACACATCTGATGGTGATATAATGAGGTCCTTTCCTATCTTCTATGTGGAACTCAGCCTTGCAGGAAGTTCAGTAACCTATCACTTTTCCAGTGCCATATTCTAGCAAGTCTTTATCTATCAGCGTGAACTGTTGTTTTCTTTTATTTAGATCTGGCTTCTTCTCCTTCTGTAGCTGCTGTTTATATTCCATTACTGTTTGTCTGATTTTTAATTATTGCTTCTATTATTTTCATGAAGGGAGGAATACATAAAAGATAAAAAGTAGAATAAATGAAGAAAGTAAACAAGTTAAAATTCGAAGCTTGACATGTGCATATTTCAGTACCACAAGGGCCCAAAATGATTAAGTTTGATGTGCTCACTTTGAAACAACATTCAACAATGCGGAATCCCACTAGAAAGATAAGAAATGCCACCATTTTTTAAAAAAATTATATTTACGGTGGTGACGAAATATAAGCAACTCACTCAACTTCCACTAGATACCTA
Organism: Cyclura pinguis; assembly: GCA_030412105.1. Classification (NCBI taxonomy): domain Eukaryota; kingdom Metazoa; phylum Chordata; class Lepidosauria; order Squamata; family Iguanidae; genus Cyclura; species Cyclura pinguis. The sequence goes on along the minus strand of CM059599.1, from coordinate 224,942,431 downwards.
GGAGAACACTAAAAAAACAAACAAAAAAACCCCCACATCATGTCACCAAGTCTTGATAGCTGTGCTTGTTTATACACCAAAAGGCTTACGACATACTAGCTGAAGTGCATTTTGGATTTGTAAAACCACCTGATGTTGATCAAAGATAGAGAACACTTTACATTTTCTAAAATAAAGAATATAGAAACAGCTCTTCATATCTTGTCCTGCTCTTGTATAAGATACATATCACAGAATGCCAAGAAAAAGTGTATTAGCCAACCACACAATTAATGCAGACATATTTGTCAAATAAGGGCGGATGATTCCCCCCCCCCCGCACATCTATCTGATGGACAGCATACAGACAAGCTTGAAGGCTAAAGACAAAAAGTTTCAATTAACCACTGTATGCTTTGCTAAATTACAAATAAAGTCAATTCAATCTTTTTCAGCTACCAAAATTTCTCAGGGTGAACCGTAATATGGACACAAATTTAAGAAAACAGCCTTAAGAACAACCTGATAGAATAGGTAGCACAATTAAACCAAACCATTTAAAAATCTCCACCTTATGATAAACAAAAAAATTATGCCAAATGTTAAAAATCCTGCATCACACTGTTATTCCAAAGCTACTGGAGAGAAAAAATGTTTACTAGCTTCACAAAAGGACTCCTCACAGAATCCACATGTAGGGAGCATTAACTTTATGTATACTTTACAACCAGTAAAAACATACATGCATATAAGCTCTATAAACCTCTTCATTTATTTCAACTCAAGGATCCTCGTAGCAGAAGTTGAAAGAGGTAATAGATAGAAGCTATTATTGTACGTTGCCAATACCAGATATTGAACTGCTTCAGTTTGAGTTTAGCCAATGTCTTTTAGAAGGTTTGTCAATTCTCAATGTTTGAACAGTTGTTGTTGTGTGTCTTCAAGTCATTTCCAATTTATAGCGACCTTCAGGCAAACCTATCGCAAGGTTTTCTGGGGCCGAAGGTGTGTGACACACCCAAGGTCACCCAGCAGGTTTCCACTGCTGAGCAGGGAATGAAGCCTTGTCTCCGGGGTCATAGCCCAACACTTAAACCATTAAACCATGCTGGGTTGAACAATAAACAACTACATTTAAGGAAGAGATCCCATCATTTAGAATAAAGGAATTGATTTTTTTTAAAGCTAAAACATTCCAAACCAGGCTGCATTTCTAAGCCATTTCTTCCCCCTCTTGTGTGTTTGTATGAAAACAGAACACACTATCCAGAGACTTCCACAAGAGAAAGTAACATGCAGGGACTGGATTGATGCTTTCTGACAAAGATGACTCTTAGTTTCACAAATTTTAACAATTCTAGTGTCAATAGCAGGTCCTACCAGCTCATCAGGTAGTGTCAAGATATTTCTTGGCCCAAGAATTAGAGACAACTAGACCCAAAAGTCCTAATTTTGCTGCTTAAAAACTCTGTGTTGACATCAACTCCATGTAGCATATTACGAAGCAAAACACATCACACCAGTACGGGTACAAATGAAAGCAGAGTGGAGTGATGGGAGAGATGCTGATTACACCTTCTGGAACAGTTATATCTCACTTACTGTGCTCTCAGCTTTTGTTGTGGCAAACAGATTTAGTACTATGGGTTTGTTTGTTTTTTTAAGAAAAGGAAAAACAAACCCCATCATCTGTGAATTAAGCTATGCAGCCGTACCCTGGCTAGAACATTTCTCTTTAACTTATAGAGAAGTAGCACAAATAAAACCCCTTATCTTAGACTGCTGTTGTAAATTTGGCTGGTATAGAAATATTGCCTGACCTTTCCTTCTAAAAGAATAATGTACACAGAGTTTTACAGAAACCAACAATTTGTAAGAGTCACAAAGGAGTTATAATAATATTAAATCTCTTTCAAGCACCACTCAGTTTTATTCTGGGATAACAGAGAGAGAAAATAAAACACAAAACCAACAAAGCATTCCCATACTTATTTACTCAGAAGTAATTCTCACTAGGATTTAATGGAGCTTACTCTCAGGTAACTGCTATAAGCTATTGGGGTATAAAATAGGAAATAACCCCTAAGAACAAGACTGCAATGAAGACACTAGTGTTGGACCACTCTGTTCACTATCAAGGTCAAAGCACAGCCCACCTCACACTCACTGCTATGTGTTCTTTGAACAGAGAGCACAATATGTGCCAACTAACATATATGGACTATCTGCAGATGCCCATCTGGGGAATCTCGCTTTATTTTTACATTGGGCCACTAGTCTGTGGGATCATCATCACAATGATAGCTGCACTGGGTTGAAGTTACCCTGGATCTAGCTATATGCTACAGGAAGCCCAAACCAAAATCTATATTCACCCTCAAAGTGTTGAAGGGCTCATTACCATCTCCTTCTCCACTCTTCATGAGATAGAGGATCCTATTTTGCTATGATGAAAAAAGGTGCAGTGGATGCAAATCTATTAACCTTTGCCAGAGATTTAAAGCAGGAGAGGACTTTGAAAAATGACTGAATCCAAATCGCAACAACTGACAGAAAATGTACTTCTGCCACGGAACAGAGCATACTTCCAAGCAACAGCCAGCTGTGTAGAAGGGTCCCTTAAGGGACTGCACTATCTGAGCTGTTGCTAAGATTTCCATGTGGAGGGAGCTCTGGTTTCAGTCAAGTGATTTTTGTGCATGTGTTATCTATGGCAGTTTTGCCCTTCATCCCTGAGTGCCTGTTCACAGCGTATAAATGCTGTGTCATCCTATTTATTAGAAAAGTTGTGTGCAAGCGAATAACCACCACCAATAATAACAACAACATTATTTGGAAGTGCTAGAAGGAGTGGAGTGGGGGAACCAGTGAAAAGTAGAATATGAGAATATCATCCACTAACCAGTTCAGAAACCAGATTGAGTAGCAGACAGAGTGCTACATTTAAACAGAATAAATTATGTAAACCTGGAATGAGTGGACAAAGTATCTCTGTGGAATAGTTTGCTATAGTGAAGTTTCAAATCTGATGATCTATGGAGGCTGCGGGAGAATTCATGTCAGATGGAAGAAGAAGAAAGTTAAGAGTCTCCTACTTCTTGTTTTGCATGAATGGCAAGATAAAAACCTGCAGGTAGTGGACCTTGTGGTGAAACACAGAATCTCTCAACATTTTTGGAATATTTACGTCTCCTCCAACAGGGATGAAAAATACTCAACTCCTTCTTTCACAGGCTAGATGAAAAGAACAAAAAGAGTCCAAAACAAAGCAAGGCTTTATCTTAGCACCTGCTAACTGAAACTTGGATCCAACATGATGGGATGAAGGGAGAAGCTTAGCTAGTATAATTAGGGTTGCCAGAGTGGGAACTGGGTAGGTCCTAAGGGTGCAGGAGCCCTCTCCAGTTTTCAATTTGGCAACCTTAAGTACAACAGCACCGAATTACTGTGTGTGTGGGTACAGTAAGAGATAGCACCCGCACATGATGGGCTTTGTGTAACCTCTTGCACAAATAATTTCACAATGGAAAACTGCACTGCATTCTTCCCTTACCCTGACTCTAAGTGCATGGGGCTTGTGTTAGTGAAATAATACCACTGAATTCAGCCGTGAGCCAGACTCTAAGCATCTGTGCATAAGCGTATGAAAAATGAGCTAGAAGATCCTTAAATGTGTTTTTAAAAGGTAGACAGTTGCCTTTGTGGTGATCTATGATTAATATCCAGTTCCAAGAAGCTACCCATTTCAAGATGTCAAAAGGGGAGTATTACCACTTCTTTCAAAAGAAGAAATAAGATGCAGATCAACTCTGAAAACTTTTCAGTTTTCCAGGTTATTTTAGGCTAGGTCAGAGGGAAAACTAGGATAGGACTGCATGAGAAGCACGTTAAATCAGCTCTGTGAAAATTAATTAGGCCTCTGAAAAACTTTCTAGTTAAGAAGCAATTAATAGGCTACAAACTCGTTTCCTTAAAAATGGAAATAAACTCTTGTCTACTTCCAAAGAACTATGAAGTATGACAGTGTTATTTGTATCATTTTCTAAACGGCTAAAAGTTCCTTGAAAATATATCTGTCATTTCCCCCCCTCAGTGGCTGATCAAACCTGCCCAGTAAAAATGTTCTGAGCCTGCAAGTTGTAATACAGCCATGATTTTTTTCCATCAGAGGTTGACTGCTGAAGTGTGAAAGAAACTCATTAAAAATCTCTCACTGTGATCCTGCAATGAAATGAAAAAGGAGGGGGGGGAAAGGAAATACATAATGAAGGGTACCTTTAGCCTGAAGCTACATTCATATTCAGTATTTTCTCCCTCTCCCCTCTTCCTATTTTACTAAGCAATTAAAAGAGAGCAATTAGTCATGGGAACACTGTTCATATTGGTCATACTGGGAGAAATGACTATGCTAACACTTATTTTCTGCTAATATTTTAAAAGTTTAATGAGGGGAATAATGGATAACAGAACTGACCATACTGGAGAAAAATATCAAAAATAAACAGATGGAGCCTCCTACCTTAGTCTTAAAACAAGGTTCACAGCACATGGAACTTCACCATATTCATTGCTAACAGCAAGTTGAGTCTGTTTTTTTTAAAAAAAAAAAAGGAGGGGAGAATATATTTGTGAAAGATACAGTATCTTATTGCTAAAGATGGTTCCATATTATAAATTAAGGCAGAATCCATTTTAAGTTAGTTATATCATTCTATTGTGAATGAAGTAATCGTTAATTTTACAAAGAAAAATTTAACACAACAACAGAGAATTTAACAAAGAAAAATTAAACTCAAGATCAATTCCCTGCTCAGCCACAGAAACCTACTAGGTGACCTTGAGTGTGTCACATACTCTCAGTCCAGAAAACCCTGTGATAGGTTTGCCTTAGGGATGCCATAAATCAGAAATGACTTGATGACATACAAGAACCATAGATTAAGCAGTTAACAGGCACAACTAATTTGTCTAATTCCCAGATTAGTTTGATAAACTAAGAATTAAAGGATTTTTGTTTTAGAACACCCAGTTTGGTTGTTGTTGCTGTGTGCCATCAAGTCGTTTCTGAATTATGGCAACCATAAGGCAAACCTATCACAGGGTTTTCTCAACAAGATTCGTTCAGAAGGCACTTTGCCTTTATCTTCCTCTGAGGTTGAGAGAGTGTGACTTGCCCAAGGTCACCCAGTGAGTTTCCACGGCCAAGCAGAGATTCAAACCTTAGTCTCCACAGTCCTAGTCCAACAACCAAACCACTATACCATCCCAGCTTTACATGGTTGTGTTTACCCTGAGGGCTGCTGATTTAACACAGCTCTGCCCTTAGCACACAGTGTCTCCATTCTGTAAAATTTAAGACTGGCTAAAGAATTACTACAGCTACAGTAACTTCTACATTTTTCTGAAAGCCAATACAATGCACCCTCCACATGCACAAATGTCAAGCTGTATGAAGCATCACATCCCATTATGGTCAATGGATGCAATGGGCATGCGCCTCTGCCACCACAGCGTACACACGTTACTTCCAACGACTATAACGGGATGCAACACTCACATTTCTCATTTTACGCAGAGGTTCCTGGAAGGGAACCTCCGCATATAGGACAGGAGCAGTGTACTCACATCTCACTTTGGCTGGGTGATATCTGAGTTGATCATCCCATGAATACAGAGAACAAAGCTGTCTTATTACATAATCCAGGGACAGCCTGCAGGCTGGGATGGTGAGGATGTGGTCCTGAGCAACCCCCCTTACCACACACCATCCCAGCTGGATGCTCTGAATCACACCAATTTGACTGCCTCTTAAATCCCCTCATGTAACCCATATATACATAGCTTTAATAGACAGAGTACCTGAGAACCCTTTATAGACAGATTCTGAATTTGATCAGAGATGCTGCTAGAATTCATGGAAATCTGTTTAAAAGATTTGAAAACTTTTTAAAAGCATGAAGCACACAAATACATACATACATACATACATACACACCACATATATATATAGATACCTAACACCAAAATCTCATAAACACAAGAATGAATTTTTAAAATGTGGGGGGTAAAAACTCCCAATGGTTTATATCAAATGCTGTCCTTCTGGTCAAAGAAGGCTCTTTAATCCATCAGAGGTTTTCATAACTGGAAAGGCAAAAAAAGCCTTTTTTTTCTAAATGTCCCTTTTCTCCTGAAAAATTCGCACCAGCACTTCCTATACCATATCTCTCAACCCTCTAGAACAAAGTGTACAGAGGGAAAGAAGATCAGTAAAAAGTAATATTTTGCCTCGCTAAAAATTACTTTTACATTATGTTAACAAGTTTTAAATTTTACAGGTTGAAAATCAAGTAAAGCCTGAATACACTTCAGCTTAATTTAAGCTAATAATAGAATTGTATTAAGCATTAACGAGAATATGGCAACTTCTCTTTTTATCTACCCCATTAGTTTTCCAAAACATTTTCATAAAAGCAAGGGTTGTTTGCTCAGATCTATATCTCATTCTTATTTTATATACTCTGCTCCTGTGCTGTGGAGGAGAAAAGCAAACCTAGAATTCCATACTGTAAAATACTGCTGAGTAATTCACTAACTTCATTATTACAGACAAATTATTAAAGACTACCCACCCACTCATAACAGAAGAGAAGGAAACACTTCTATTTACCTCAGCATTCGCTTCTTCTTTAACCCTTCGTGACTAGAAGACAAGCACTCAGAGTTACTAACTGCAGATTGTGTCAAAATAAAGACTGATTACATTTGTGAGGCACTACAGCCATTACATTACTGGAAAACTAATTTTTTTCTAAAGTTCACCTTCTCTTGGGAAAAAGCAGCTTTGCCCTCTTCGCTTTTCTCATCCATTTCATCATCACTCCACTCCCAATCCCCATCTTCTGTCTTGTGGAGATGGCCACTGGAACCCGGCACTCTTCTGACCTAACAAAAATGTAAAAACAGCGTAATTTCCCCCATTGTATTACTCATTTGAAGTTCTACTGTTTTTCCTTTGATCAGTACATGACCAGACAGTGAAAAATATGGAGTCTTCCCTGATGCCAGGCTAGGGGGCTGATCCCCCCTCCCCAAATGAGCAGGCAAAATCGGGTCACCAAGACTCTTATATAGTTGAGACCTCTCCAGAATTTTACACTGGAAGTGTGCTAAATGATCATTAGTTTGCTGTTACTTTCACGGTACTCAGACTGTTACCTATTGCAGTTGGAGATGATGATGACAACAACAACGATAATCATTTCAGTGTAATGTATAGTGCTTTCATTTGTGTGTGTGTGTGAGAGAGAGAGAGAGAGAGAGAGAAAAAACATTCCTGATAATAGTCAAAATTAGTAACAACTTATTTGCTTACTAACGCTGAACCCCTTCATTAAAAACAGTTCAAGGGTCCCTGATGAAACGTATCAACTCTTAATATTTACATCCTGCAATTCTTATCCAACCGACCAAGGCTCACAAAATTAGTCTTACAGAATAAAGTCTGGCTACCAACACAGATTTTCAGTTTTTTCTTCATCATCTTCTACAAAAAAGCATCAACGTCATTAAGCAAGCTTCTACAGGACTTTACTATCAAAAATTAACGAGAATCAAATTTGCATCCCTTCTTCATACAGAAAGTTAATATCTTAAAAATAACCTGTAAAGTCTTTAAAATAGCTCCTTGCCTGGTTGTCTGGGCCAGCAGGAACTGCCCCAAGACAAGAAGGTGCTGGTTTGCACTGAACATCTAGTGACAGTCTAGCCGTTCCCCTCAAAGTCACACATCCTCAGTACGTGATGGCACTTGCTTTTATGTTGTGCCAGAAGCCATCTCTGTGTATGCAAACAGCTCGCTGTGTGCGGCCCACCAAATGCTACAGTGACTCACAAGATAATGTATTCCCTCATTCAGTTTACTTTTTCCAGGTCACTCCTATGATGAAAAATTAAAAAGTGACAAGATAAGTGAAATGCAAAGTAATATTTGTGAGTCACTCATTGCTTCCTCTTTGAAAGGGCTGTATGAAGATGAATAGAGAGGAGGTGTTTTGTCAGTGCAGGCCTCATATTGTTTGGGTAAGAATTATTTGGAAAGGGAGCATCAGTTTTCTGGACCCACATGCAAAAAAAAAGGTCAGTGTTCCAGTTTCCAATTTCGGGACACTGGGGAGTCTTACTATCAACACTTAAGGACTGACAGGAAGGAAAAATGAACCAGGTTTAAATCAGGGTGTAATGATGGCTGGGCCACAGTTTCTATGCTTTCAGTACAAGAATATGGACAACACCTCTTTCAAAGTGTTTTCCTAGACAGAAAGGGCTAGATACTCTGCTTCTAGCTACACCACTTTTTACAGCCAAGAGAAGTGAACTCTGGCTTAATGTATTCCTATTACAGCAGAGAGCTTCAGCAGTGTTACAGACAGCAGTGACTTATTGATGCCTGAATTCTGGAAAGGAGCAAGGATATTCCCAAAGTTTTTTTTTTTTTTTCAAATCAGGATTTCTGCTTTTGGTCTAAATCTCTGTCCGAGCAGAAATCCTGGAAAAGTAAAAAAAAAAAAAAAAAAAGGGTAAAACTACAAAGAAGCTGCAATTCTGTACTCTTGACTTTCTATATTCTTCTCCTCCATGAGGTACAGATCAAGGAGCGATTTCTGTCCCTCAGCTATCTGTAAATTCAGCTACTCAGTCATAGATCCAAATCACACAGGCCTCATTTCCTGACAGGCCCTGCAACCAGATGCAGTGCTTTGTCTGATGTGAGAAAATTATAATTCCTCTTTTCCAGTTCACAAGAAACTAGTACCATATTTGTGTCCATTGGCTGCAACTGTTTCTTCCTTTTTGGGAAACTCTTCAGGGAGCAGTGGCTGGACTGAGGCCAACTCATGGACTGGCACCAGTTCATGGACCACCACTGTGAGCGCCACTAATACAAAACACCTCTCCATGTTCCAGGTACGTGACACAAACTCTCCCTCCCCAATTAAATTGTGGCATTTAGGACAAAATGAGGCAATACATTAAATAAATATACCTGCCTTTTTTTTAAAAAAAGTAACCTACAGCAGACCTGTAGCTGTTTTTATCTGGTTCCCTCCACCCCACACACCTCTGGTATGTCTGCAGCGCACTTACAACAACTTTAATGAGGAGCTTGCAGCTAGGAGAGCAAATGTCCACCAGGAAAACAATACAGGATGATGAGAGGGTCAACCTCCAACTGTGATCGAGATTATGGCTTTTTAATTATTAGTTTAAAGGCATGCTAATATACACAATTGTGTATTTAATCATATATCATTTTGAGTCACCCCCCCCCCTTACCTATACACAGTTGGGTGCATATAGGGTGAGGAGAGAAGAAGATATAGAAAGAATTCAGGACTCATTTCTAGCTTGTTATCATCCAGATAGCAAACATCTGGGCAGAAATAAAATTCTAAACTGCTCTTTTGTCTGCCCTTTCCACAAAACTATTTCCATCTCAAACAGACTTTTTAAAGGAGAAATAGTAAAGGAGAAATGAAGATGGAAGCATACTGACAATGCAAGCGACTAACAAAGAGCCTGTTTAACAGTAAGTTGACCTTCCTAGTAAAATTTATACCTTTATATCATTAAAAATATGTGTGTGAATGTTAGAAAAGTGTCTGAACAACACACTGCTTGCTGGGCAAATTCATGAAAAGATGCTGCAGACTCCGCATGTTTAAATTAAATCTGAACACGCACCCTGACATCAAAGTACACTTTCAACATCTTATTGGTTTTCCATCCATTATGAGTAAGTCCTACCTGGTTAGAAAAAGGGTGGAGTGGAGAGTTCACCCTGACATAAATTTTCCAAATTTTTAAGATGATTAAAAGCACTGCTCAATAATCGGCAGATGCGCAAGGACACCACGTCTCCACCACCCTGCCACTAAACAAAACTGAAGCTGTCAAAGGCTTCCTGAGAAAGTCATCCAGGGAGGCTTGGGATGAGAGAAAGTATTATGTGGTAATAAACGGTATATGGTACCATTGCATGCTAAATATTCTTGTTGTTGTTGTGTGTCTTCAAATACAGTCAGCCCTCCACATTTGCCAGGGTTAGGTGCTCAGGACCCCTGCAAAAGTGGAAAAACTGCAGTATCAAAATGTGTGTGTATGGGAAGGAGGCCAAGGCAAGGTGGGAAAACAGGCATCTGGGATAAAAAGCAGGTCAAGAAAGGGAGAGGGAAAGCAGGTGAGTCTGTATGGCAGCCCTAGGCTTCCTTTCTCTCATCCATCTCCTTCCTGGGTATGGGGAGCATCAGGACAGAGTTTGTGGTACTGAGAAACTGGGCTGCAAACTATCCTTAGCCAGACAGGCAGCAGCTGGTGGAGGAGGAGGAGGAAGACCAGGGCAGGTTTCGAAAGGGCTGCATGGCCTGATTGAGATAGCGAAAAGGGATGATTCCCCCAGAAAACAAGTGCTGGAGGTTGGGGGAGGGACCGGAGAAACTCACAGATTATCAAATGTGTGAAAGTTAAACCCGCAAATCTGGAAGGCCAACTGTAGTTTCTGATTTACAGTGACCCTAGGGCAAATGTATCACAGGGTTTCTTAGCAAGATTTGTTCAGAGGGGAGTCTGCCTTCGCCTTATTCAATGATAACAATTAAAAATTGTGGCAACTATGGGATGAGACTGTAAGTAACCTAGCCGAGTGCCTTTCATGCTATCTAATGTAAGGATCCAGCAATTACTATTTTCCACGATGCTAAGGACTGCCACTGAGTACAACTCTTTCTTTCTTTCTTTCTTTCTTTCTTTCTTTCTTTCTTTCTTTCCTGGAAATTTGACAGGGACCAGTGGCTCATAGATTGGCACTGGTCCACCACTGCCCTAGCTCTTTTTCCACCAGAACTATGCATTAGAACTCACAGACTTTCACTATTTTGGAATTTGCATCCCATCTATTTTAATAAAGCTAGCTAGCCAAAACGAACAAAACTTGAGACCTAAGCCAGTGTACAGCCAGTGTCTGCCAGGAAAATGTCAAGCAACATCCCTGAAGTGTCATCTTGTTACTCCACTGGGAAAACCCTGTCCCTGGGTCTACAATTTTGATATTAAAATATGATTCAATGTGCCTGAGAGGTCACCCGGATGGGCACGTAGGCAGCAATGGTCAAACAACTGAAAACCAGGTCAAGCCAGTAAAATCCCCAGTCACGTAGCCCCAGGAGACCTCAAGCTGGGCAAACCCACAATAAACAAAGGGTCCTCAGCCCCAAGAAGCCAACTTGAGGGGATTAGCGTGTTTGCCCCAAGTTGAGCAAACATCCTATCAGGCGAGGACCATTTACATGAAGTCACACCACAACCAAATGCAGCCGAAGATCCTGAGACTTTGGCAACACCTTGTAATCTCATCACACAAAGGAAGTTACCATTGTGGAGCTTCTTTCTCATTGCAACACTCACTGTTCTCCCCGGGAAAGGATTAGCCCTCCAGGTACTTTTTCCCCTACAAATAGTCCCAGTTTTTGAGCAGTTCTTTGGATCACTCCCGGTCATCCCAGCAGACTGTTGCTCCATCCATTGAGTAATCCCTTCAGCCCTCTCCATGCTGAGCCCCACTTCTCCGCTATTTTTCCTGGACCAAGGACTTGAGGACAAGGTGCAGTATTACCCCTGCTACACCCCCTTCAATATTCCCCTATCCAGTTTCCTCTCTTTTGCTTCTTAATAGGTCTTGAGTGAGTGTGTGAGTGATTGCGTTGATGCATGAGATTTTCATTCAATAAAATCATTTACTGGACATTTTTGTTTGGTTTTTGGCTTGGCCTGACCCCATAAAAACTGGGTAAAAAGACCCCGCTAGGTTACCCTGCCTCTCGCATTGCGATTGCTCATGCTCTGGCTAGTTTCCATTCCCCATCACATGGAGCACACTGAGCACATCCAAGGGACCCCAGAAATCAGGGTAACAATCTGTTACTCACAAGTCTTTTCTGCATGGTGACAGCATCCCGGCATGGGGATGCAAGAGGAACGGGACCACAATGACGCTTCTACATGATGTCGTTGCAGTCCCGCCCTTCTTGCGTTGCCAGCCAGTGCAATTGCAGGCTGTACCATTGACAGAAAAACTCCATCAATGACCCCCAATCGTGTGAGCCTTCCGCTTCCTCCCCTATTGCAGCATGGAAGAAGGTCAGCTGTAGCCCAGAAGGACGGAGCATGTCCCTTGTGCTTCCTTCCACAGACAGCTGATTGCGAGCAGAGAGGAGCGTTGGGGACACGTTCCCATCCCGGCAGAGGTGCTGCTGGGATTATGACAGGATGCAGGAGAGTATTGCCATGCGGAAAAGGCCACAGTCCATCCTATGTCCTGATCCTTAGTATTCCTGCCTGTGAACCAAACTTTCTGTAGCATCTTGCCCACTATTTACAGTACCACAGCTTGGAAAAAGTTACTTCCTTGGATTACTGCACCTAGCCTTGGTCACACTGGCTCTGAGATTCTAGGAGCTAACTTTTCCCAGGCTCTGAATATGGTAACAATAGCATGAACAATTCCATTTGTAAAACAGCTTTTCTGTTTACATAAGTATAATTTCACTTATCGTACTTCCTTTTTTCAGCACAAGGTCAGTTTTCCTTTACCTTTGGAAGCAACATAAAGGAAGCAACATAAAGGGAAAAAAATCGCATTTCAAGTGGGAGAGCTGAAGAACAAAAGCTCATTTATTCTTTCAAAAGCTGACCTGGGGTCACATTTGGAGAGTTTTGGGTTTCAAGGAGGCAATGTACAATATTATTCATATGTATGAATGTGATTTCAGCCCATGTTTACAAAAAAGATGCACTTAAAACATTATTCTACTGGCACTCTGGATGGTTGCCATGTTTTCAGATAAGCTTGCACTACACAAATAATGTGAGATACAAAAAACAACAACAATGAAATATGTGGCATCACTTATGCAAAGATCAAGGCTGAACAAACACAAGAGTCAATGTGTTGTAGCATTTAGATCAAGAGTTGACAGAGTATGCCCTCCACATTTTGTTGGACTGCAAGCCCAGAAGCCCTAGCCAGTGTAGCCAATGTTAAAGAAAGCTAGGCATTGCAATTCAACAACAACTGGAAAGCCACACTCTGTTCACCACTGAATGTTGGAGACTGTTGACCAGTAAGACATTGTTTCAAATCCTCACTGAGTCAAAAAGCTCACAAGGTAAGCCTGGAACCAACCATCTATTCACTCTCTTCTCACCTAGAACAACTGTGAAGATAAGGAAGCAAAAAAAGGGCTGAATGCAGATTTTTTTCTGAGCAAGAGAGAAGATAGCAATGATATAAAATAATATTAAACACCCTCTCTCTCCTTAGAGGCCTGAGTGGCGCCAACATTGCCACTGTTTAGGCACCAAATAAAAACATGTTTGTTCATGAAAGCCTTCTGGTGCCCATGGTTTTAAAAACTCTTGTCTCTTAATTTATTAATCACTAGCGTATATACCTGACGTTGCCTGGGATTTTATTTTCTCATAGATAATACTTGTTAGAAATACCTTATGAATTACCTTACCATATCTTAGGAATTAGATGCGGTTGAAATACACATGGATTTGAGATCCTGTGTCTCTAATTCCCCAAACCATGTTGTTCAGTACCTGCAACTTTTGCCTATATTCCCCAATCCAATCTGTATTCACAGTCGTTAATATACAGAGGTTGGTTTCCTGAGAATATACACTGGCCTTCTCCTTGCTGCTAGGCCTCATCTCCACAGCAACCGGACTTAGGCCCAAGAGCTCTTCGGCTGAGAATTCTAAAGGCCCCTCCCTAAACTGCAAACCCCAGGATTCCATAGAATCTTCACAGTCAGCCAATCATTTGAGGTCTTCTCACCTGACACAGCCAATCATATGAGGTCTTCACCTGCCTGACACAGACAAACTCACAAACCTTGACTTTTATATATTAAATTTAACATGTTTTTTAGCCTTTTAAAATTATTCTAATGTTTCTCTGTTTTAAATTTGTTAGATTGGTTTTATTGTAGACTGCCCAGGGATCCTCAGATAAAGGTTGAGATATAAATATATAAAGAGAAGGACAGAACAAAATGAAGAAGTAGCCATTCCTGAAGATGAGCAGGTATTTTAAAAGTCGCAGAACCAAGCTCTTAAAATATTCTGGGAGTTTCTCCCTCTCATCCAAACATAGCTTGAGAAGGATTATGAAAATGACTGGTACTAACAGAATTAGAACCCATTGGAAAATATATGAGATGGAAGATAATTAAGTCATGAAAATATTTAACATACTCACAGGGAACAACTCTCACCTATGGTCACCATCGAATCTTTGAAGAATAGAAGTTAAAACATCAACATCTGAGGCCTGGGAAGCACATATTTCTTCAGTCCTGCTCCCAGCCTCATTCCTTCAAAAATCACCAGTGCCTTATATATTACCTTTTAAAATCACCATTAATCTTCTCCTTGTTTCAGGACAGATACCTTTTATCAGGCAAAAAGATTTTATATAAACATAACCCAAATGCCACTATAATTGCCAGTTCTGCCTTCTTCTCTCTTCCTCCTTCAAGTTAGGGATAAGTGAGAAAAATCTGTCATTTTCTCTTTCTCTCTAATTGAGAGTTCTTAAGCCTCAGGTTCCTTCTGTCATGAATGTAAAGGAAATTGACAGATTCTTCAAAAACAAACTCATTTGTCCATCTGCATTATGCAAATTCAACAGGTACTATTCCCAGCATACTCTGTTGTACCCAGCATAGAGAGGATTCTGCCTACAGTATAGGTTGTTATAGATGAGGAGCCTATGTGAAAGAAAGAAAGAAAGAAAGAAAGAAAGAAAGAAAGAAAGAAAGAAAGAGAAAAATGGTAATTCAGCACAAACATGGTTAAATACATAAAGATCCAACCACAGAATTTAAAAAGTTAAGAATCCAAAGCCATGGCTGGATGCATCTGTCAGTTTCAGTTTTTTCCTCATTTGATTTCTGATTATTTCAAGTTCTTTCCATCCCACAAATATGAAGAAATTTGCAAATCTGAGTAAATTCTTATCAAACTGAACTTCCCACACAGCCCAGCTCTAAATGGTAAAAGAGTCAATCGTAAATAGTTGACACACACTTTTCCTTTTTCTCCATTCCCTGAAAAGATGCCTAGAGCTTCCACGAGAACGCAGCTGCCGCAAGACTGAAGAAATGGCAGCAACAATTGGGGGCAGCTGGAAGAAGGAGAGAAGCAGCAGCAGCTTTATGGGCTTGTTGAGGATAGTGTGGCATAGGGCCTGAAAAACTGTGAAGCCACACCTGGAAAGTCACTGTTCTTTTTATCCTCTTGGTACTGGAAACATTACTTGCTATGTCACACCATATACCACAAGTAACACTACTGTGGCAGAAGAGGAAGAAATAGCAAGGAAGGGAACAGGACTACTATTTTTGGTCCTATTGTCTCCCAACAACAACAACAAAACTGCTGTCAGCATGAAAGGCAAACATCTTTGTAACTTTAACAAAGAAAACAAAGCAAACACTCTTACAAATACACATTTCACACATCTTACAGCATCCTTCAAACAACAAACAGGTGATTTAAAAAAAAAGAATTTGAACGGCTGACATTTAGATTGTAACTAACACAAAAAGCAGTCTGGCGTATCCTAATTGCCAACAGAAAGCTGTTTGCACGGGGAAGGCAGAAGGGGACAATTAACAAGCTACTGCCAATGCCACCACAGCTGTGGAAGAAGACAATATGAATGTCAGCTGAACAGAGAATGCTGGATAGATTAGGGGTTGGGGGGAAAAAATCTATACTGACAAGTGGCAAAAAGCAAATTAAACTATATAATTAATGCAAGATTCAGATGTGGAGAAGCTCTTGCCTGAGCCCTATCACTGCCCATACTTTGGCTACAATTCAAACAATTTGTATTTCAGAAGCTGCCAGACATTTTGTACTAAAGGAACTCATAATTGGTAGGTTCTGCTAATATGAAGGAGAGATAATAATTTGAGGAAGCAAGTAGAATTGCATATGCAGTCAGCCCTCCACATTTGTGGGCTTCACTTTCACAGATTTGATTATTTGCGAGTTTCTCCAACCCCTGCCTCCTTCAAGCGCTTCTTTTTGGGGGAACCTTCTCTCTGATGGGCTCTGATCATGCTGTGTAGCCCTTTAAAAACCTGCCTCTGCTCTTCCTCCTCCTCGACCAGTCACTGCCTGGACAGCTAAGGACAGACTGCAGTCAGATTTATCAATGCCCCCCTCCATACCCAAGGATGGAGATGGGCAAGAGAGAGGAGGTATCGGGCCACCATGCTGATCACCCTTTCCTTCTCCTTTCCCTGACCTGGTTTGGACCCTGGGTGCCTGTTCTCCTCACCAAGCCTCAGCTCCCTTCCCAGACATGCACATATATTTTGATATCCGTGGTTTTTCCATTTTTGCAGGGGTCCTGTGTCTCTAACCCCAGCAAATGAGGAGGGCCAACTGATGTCTCATTCGGATGTCTACAGTGACCTCAGAAGGATCCATGTTAGGACTAGGTGGCTGATTGGAAACCAAGATTCTCTCAAATAAGGCAGAGCTCCAAGACAGAAGATTCTGCAAAATGCCAAACACCAAGATAACAAAATGCATACGACATTAAGTTTGTTCACATGCTTTTTACTGTAAGTAGACCCTTCTGTGCTCTGCTGTTGTACTGATACTTAGGGGTTTCAATCTTGAATTAAGCTTGCTATATGTCTTTTGACACTTACACACCAAACATTGCATACTTTGTCCCCTCTCTCACATTCCTGACAAGAAAATGGAGGGCGGGATGGGGGGGGGGGAGAGAGAGAGAGAGAGAGAGAGACAGGGTGAGAGAGGAGCTGTTTCTTATTTTGATACTTAAACTTATACTGTCTCAGTCCAGCAAAACATTATGAGACACCAAGGCAAGCTTGCCCAGCCCCACTCACTTTACCTCATATCATACTGTATCCTCTTTACCCAGTGTGTAGCATATTCCCCCCTCTCCACCTGGCATGCAAATAAATTAAGGCAGGATGAGAGAAGTAAACAAAGGACAGCTTGGCTATTTATTATTTGGGCTTAGAGCTGTCTGCCACCAACTGACAACATACAATACAAAGCGCAGGTGGGAGCCACATGGCCTCCCAGGGACACCTTCACACTACTCAAGTTACAGCAGTCATTCCCCTTTGACCGCCATGGCAATTCCTATGGAATCCCAGGCTTTGAAATTTGGGTAGGGCCACTTAGAATTCTCAGCCAGAGAGTTCCTGTGAACCCTCTGACCAAATTGCAAACCCCATGGGCCCTTCCACAGTACACAATTATAGCACTACGATTCCATTTTAAATGCTACGGCAACTTTTTGTGGAATCCTGGGATTTACAGTTTGGTCAGAGGTACCACGAGAATTCTCTGACCGAGAATTCTAAACCTGCTCCCTAAACTGCAAATCTCAGGATTCCATAGCATACTGCCAGAGCAATTAAAGTAGAATAAAGCATTACAACTGTGTAATGTGAAAGGGCCCCAGTATTCCACAAGATGAATCACAGCAGTAAAAGTGGGAACACAGCGGTCTAATTGGATAGTGTGAAAGAATCCCTGTTGCTGGTAGACTATAGCTCTCACCAGCCCTAGTCAGCTCTGCCACTGGTGAAGAATGCTGCAGACTGCAGTCCAACAACATCTTGAGAGTCACACAATCTTCCTGGCGTAAAACAACGAAGGTAGCATCTCACAGTAGGCATCCTAGCAACACTATTTTAGAATGCAGAGAGAGGCAGGAATGGTTAACACACCACTTTTCCCAAATTTAAGTATGGCTGGGGAAAAAGTATTCTAAATATATTTCTATAATGCCTAATGACAAAAACTTTCTGAGCTGAGTCACAAAATAAAGGTTAAAACCATTCAAAAAGAACTATAAAAGGCAATAAAATACAAGCCCAGAAAAGACCAAAGTGCAGGTACTTTCAAGTCTCCTCGTGGAGGGCATTCCACAACCTGGTGTTACTACTGCAAAGACCCTCTCCTTAGTTGTCATCCACCGCACCTCATATGGACCAGGTATTTCACAGAGGGCCTCTGAAGATGATGTTAGGCAGGAATGAAAAAAGATGATCCTTCAAACAATCTGGACCTAAGAGGTTTGTTGCTTTGAACTGGGCCCAGAAACAGACCAGAAGCCATTAAATACCTCGAAGTATTAGCATAGTATTTTCTGATCAATGTTCTTTTTCACTGTTTCGCTGCCTGATTTTGGCCCAGCTGAAGTTTTGGAACAGTTTTCAAAGGCAGTCTCACATAGAATATACCACAAGAATCCAAACTACATGTCTGTACTAGAATCAAAACCTGCAGAAGCCAATACTGCCACAAGGTAGAAGAGAAACGCCGTGGATGGAAAAGCCACAGAATTGTTAGGTATTAAAAGAACACCCCAAACTCCTAGATAACTGGAAAATGAAATGTCATAAAATTTCCAGTGTCTATTAAAAAGTATAAAACTGTTCTAAACAAAAACTCCAGAACCACTGAGAAATAAATGTATATTTTATTTAATTTCTAAAACAAAAAAAGACAATTTTGGGTGATACTCTACACATTTGAATAGTTTTGGATTACGAAACATAGTTCATTCAGACTGAAAACACTGCAAATCAATTTAGAGTTTTCACAAATTGAAGCCATTGTTGTAATGCAAGCAATTCATTTGCTCACTTATAATAAATACATTTAAATTACCATAAAAGGTATTTATAAAAAAATGAGTATCATCCCATTTAATTAAGGCAATTAGGAGAATTTATAGAAAAGGAGTAAAAAATCCTTTAACAGTAGTCCTTCCACTTTTAGTGAATATGTTACACTAAGCCGATTGTTATTAGCTGTAAAAGGTAGGAGAGAGAGAAAGCAATTTAAAGAGCAGAATAAATCTAAATTGCCATTTTACTGTACTTGGTAATTTTACTTTGGAAATGAATTTTGAAATAGTAGTTTCTTTCCCCTTAGTAAATGAGGAAACCGAAGTGACAAATGAAAAACATATGAAGTACTTCCCTCTTTATATTGTTCACATTTGACAATTACAAGAAAAGTATCTTTACGGCTCTATTGTACAGACAGAAAACCGAAGCATATGAATTGCTCACACAACAAAGTACAAGGGAAGTGGAATTACAGTTTAGAAGTAACTAGTTTTAAATGACTACTCCTTTTAAAAAATCCCTTTCTGTAATAATAACAAAGGTATAACTAAGTTTTTGGTACAGCTGTAAATTTGTGAGAGATAATTCATCCCTTTCATGTTATAATGATAACTTTTAAAATTATTTTGATAGTTAGGGTTGTTGCCTCAATAAAAGGTATAGCAATGCGGGGGGCAAACTGTGGCCTGAGGCCTGATGCAGCCCCTACGGCCACCTTTGTGACTCCCAGGTCCCCCATGGAATAAAACAAAAAACAAAAACTTTTTTGCTCTAGAATACCTCCAAACGCTCCCAACAGACTCTAGAAGATATGTGGGGCGTTTTCACCACATTTAGAGGCCTACCAGCCCTTCTGGGGCCATTTTTTCCCCAAAATTTATTTTAAAAAAATCTCCTGACATGCCCCAAAATGTCCACTAGGAGGTGAGGGGCACATTTCCATCACATTTTGTTGACCCCCTGGGCCAATTTAGGCCCAGGCGAGGACTTTTCTGAAACCGTAAGTGAAGAGGAAATGACTTCTGCTCGCTTCCTATCATTTAAAATGGGTTCTCTACACCCCCAAAACATGGTGAAAATTCCTGTACACCCTGTAGAGGTTGCTTGGAGGAATGAATGAATAAATAAATAAATAAATAAATTTCTTCCTTCACAGGAGCAGGTGCAGTGGAGCCACGTGCTGCTCCACATGTCTCCATGTCGGGGGGAGAGGGCTAACGAGGCCCTTCCACAGCTTCCCACCCCTGTGATACAAGAATATCATCACATGGTTTAAGTGTCTACACTGCTCCTTCACTCTCTGTTGCTGGTGTTGAGGCAAGATTTATAGATGGTGAGTCTATTCAGTAGCATTCATAGCGAGAAGAGTAGTAATGGAAAAATAGCTGTAGCCTTTTTTTAAGTAAACTGGAAAGAATAATAAAAAAGAAAACCCTGTAACTCTAATGGTAACCAGCTCCTCTTGGAGTCCCTTGGAACTTTAAAGGTAACTATTTAGCTTTTAAAAGTAACTTTCCTAACTCTGGACAAAATTTTATCCTAAGTCTCCTGAAACCAGAATCCATGTCCCTTTTAATACACATCGAGCCATACTGTCTTTGAAATAACCAATAATAAGTATGTGTTTAAATATCTATCCTGCTTTTCAATTTGCAACAGACCTTTAAAGATGGCGCAGTAATCATCATTAACAGCACAATAACTAGAAAAACTGAAAAGAAGAACACAGCTCATTAAGAAATAGTAACAGCACAACAAACCACAGAAAAAGAGAGAGACCAACAGAAGCAACAGAATACTCATTTCTTCCTTCCAAAAAAAAAATTATATAATATTCAATTATTTTTAATACCTCAAGGTTGAGAAGGGGCTGTAACCCATACTTTTGCAGAGAAAGGTACCATGCTTGGTCCATGACATCTCTGGCTACAGTGCTTCAGGTAATGAATGATAAGAAGGATGAACAGATTGATTACCCGTAACTGTGGTTCTTCGAGTGGTCATCTGTGCCCTCACACAATGGGAATCTTTGCGCATGCGCAGTAGTGTTTCGGAAAGTTCCAGAGCTGAGCAGCTTGGCAGGAACCCCTCCTCCACTCGGTACTGAGCATGCTCAGTCCTGCCAAGCTAACGGTCTTCCCTCAGTTTCAAAGTCCGCTGAGGAAGGGACCTGAAAGAGGGGAGGTTGGGCAGGTGTGTGTGAGGGCACAGATGACCACTCGAAGTACCACGGTAACAGGTAAGCAACCTGTTCTTCTTTTTCGTGGTCTCTGTGCCTCACACAATGGGAGATTAAGTAGCTTACCGCTGGACGGCGGGTCAGGTCCTAGAGAATGGAGGACAGCACTGCATGGCCAAAGCAAGCATCATGTCAGGCTCTGCAATCAAGGTGATAGTGGCGGACAAAGGTCAGAGGCCACAGCCACGTAGCCACATGACAAAGCTCCTGTAAGTCAACTCCCTTGAGAAGGGCTGCTGAGGAAGCCACGGCCCTGGTAGAGTGAGCATGGAGCAGAGACGGAGGTGGTTGCCCGGTGAGTACGTAGGCAAGATGAATTGTCTGGACAACCCATTTAGAGAATCATTGAGTGGGTATTTTATGACCCTTCCGACGTCCACCGTAGCAGACAAAAAGGTGAGGAGTAAGGCGGAAGGTCAAAGTTCGTTGTAAGTAGAAAGCTAAGGACTGGCGCACGTTGAGTGAGTGGAGAGAGCGCTCAAGAGGCAAAGACGGTTCAGGATAAAAAGTCAGCAGAATGATATCTTGGTTCTGATGGAAGAAGAAAGAGAGGTCCAGGCACAGGACCACCTTGTCCCTATGAAACACCAAGAAGGGTTTGTCTGAGCGTAGTGCAGTTAGCTCTCCTGCCCTTCTAGCTGATGTAACAGCGACCAAGAATGCCGTTCTCAGAGTAAGGAGACAGTCGTCAGACATGGCCATAGGTTCAAACGGAGGATGCATGAGTTGGGAAAGGATGAGAGACAGTGACTACAGAGGAAGAGATAGGGAGACAGGAGGGTAGAGATGTTGAAGGCCTTTGAGGAATTGTTTGTAGCATTCCTGAAAGGAGTCGAGGAAGGAGAACCACGTGGTTGGCAGGCGACAACTGTGGAGAGACAGACTTTAAGAGAAGAGAAGGCCAGTCCTTGTTCCCGTAGAGACAGAAGGAAACAGAGTACTGTCAACAGAGAGGCTGGAGAAGGAGCCTCACCACGGGCCATCCGCAAAGGCAGCAAACCTGCGCCACTTGTGGTCATAGGACCTGCGAGTGGATTCCTTCCTAGCAGCTGTGAGGACTGGCTGAACAGCAGGAGAGTCTAGAAGGTTATCCTCCACGGATGCAGGCGAAGGCAAGAGAAGTCCAGGTGAAGTACACGACCGAGTGCGAGAGGAGGTCAAGTGTGCAGGGAAGGAGCCCGGGAGACGGTGAGAAGGGGCCCGAACCAAGGTTGTCTGGGCCAATAAGCGCTACAAGAACGGCGTCTGCCCTGTCCGTGGCAATCTTGGCCACCGCTCGGCCCAGGAGAGGAAATGGAGGAAAGATGTAGAGGAACCCTTTGTCCCAAGGAAACTGGAATGTGTCTCCGAGAGAATGGTGTCCCACGCCTGCTCTGGAGCAATAGCAGGGGCATTTCCTGTTCTGGTGCATGGCAAAGAGGTCGACGTACATCAGGACACTATCTGGTGGAAGGCGATGCTGGAGAGGGACCACTTGTGATGGATTTGGCCAATGATGGCAGTCGCTCTATGGCCCCTTTGTGTAGGAAGCTATCGATCTCCTCGAGAAGAACGGGACTGGAAGGTGCAAAGTGGAAAATGCCCAGAGGAGGAGTATGTAGAAATTCCATGGTGTAGCCAAGACGGATGATGGTTAATACCCAGGTGTTCGAAGTGACAGTGCACCAGCTGTTGAAACGGTAAGCCAGTCCTGGGGTCCTGGACAGATAGCTTGGAAGATGGAAGAGTGGCAGAGGTGTCGACTTGCAAGGGAAGTAAAAAATGGGACTTCGTAGCCGAAGAAGACTTCTTCAAAGATGGTTGACGACGCCTGAAGAAGCAACGAGATGAAGAAGCTGGCAGAGAAGGTTGTTGAGAGGTCTGTCGTGGAGAACGCGACCTGTAAGAGTAGGAAGAGAGCCTCCACGAGGAGCTGAATGAGAAAGGCCTCCTAGACTGGGCTGATAGATGAAGATCCATCTTCTTCGCCGTCAGACGAGCTTTCATGAGATGGTCCATGGCATGGTCCGTGGTGACATGGAAGAGGCCCTGACGATCGAAGGGGAGATCTTCAATCCCCTTCCTGCTATCTTCGGTCAGGCTGGCTGTTCGAAGCCATGCAAACCAGCGAAGAGTGATCGCAGCCACCATCACCCGCGCTGCACCCTCAACAGCGTGTCCGCAAGATTGGATCTACTGGTGTGTGAGCACAACGGACTCATTATAAAACTGGGTGACAGTAGCCTGATAGTCATCCAGCAAGTGAGATATCAGAGAGAAAAATCTATCCCATATGTTTCATTGATATGCCACCAGGCAGGCCTGAGTGTTAGAGACCCTGGTGATCAAAAAAGAAGCTGAATAAAACTGGCGGCCAAAAATATCCAGACAATGACCTTCATGATCAGGGAGAGTCGTATGGGCTCTCTTACCCCCATTTGTTTGAAAGGACTCAGCAACAATAGAGTTTGGAGTAGGATGATTGAAGAGAAAGTCAACATCCTTCCATTGAGGCTGGTACAGATGTTCCAACCAATGAGGAATCGGCTGGAAGAAGGCCGGTTCGGACCACAGGTGCTTAAGTACCTCTTACAAGACTGGCAGCAATGGAATCGGAGCTGTTGTTGCAGGACGCATGTCGACATAGTGGAAGACCAGGTCCTCTACCGTTGGAGCAGGGCAAGAGATGTCAAGGCCCAAAGCACTGGCCATCCTTATGAGGATGTCTGAAAATTGCTTTACGTCTTCGGGAGCAGAGTCTGGAGTCGGGTCCCCGAATGCCAGTGGAGGAGAGGTGTGAGACTGTGGAGTACAGTCTGCAGAATCCTCGTCAGAATCATAAGAGCCAGACGATGGAGAAGACAGAGGCGATCGAGACTGGTGGGCTCAAGCAGCCGAAGATGCGTCCGGGATGGCAGATGAAGTAGGTACCAAGATCGGTATGGTAGATGGAGCAGGTACCGAAATCTGTACTGAAGTCAGTACTGAAGCTGGTGCCGATGAGATAGGTAGAACAGCTGAAATTGGTATGATGAGGGACATCAATAATGGGGCCAACGAAGTAGATGGAGGGAGAGATGCCAGTTGGTTGTCTGGCAGAGGCTGAGACACTGTCGCTGTCACTCGAGGTGGAGGCAAGATGGCCCAGTAGCGAGGGGATCGATTACGGGACCGTCAATGAGGAGATGGAGAGCGCTGGTAGTAAACTGACCGAGAGCGGGACCAAGAATGGTGGCACCAAGGCGAATGATGGTAGCACGATTCCAAAGGAGAGAGCAAGAACATCAAGGCCAATATGGGGACCAGCGACGGACATCGGGATGGTATCAGTTGCAATACACTGGCGGATAAGAGTAACATGAGCCGCGCTGCTCTCTCCAAAGATGTTCATGGCTGTAACGAGCTATACAGGATGCCGATGAGAAGGGTGAATCCATTCTGGCTGATGCAACATCATGAACACCACAGTAGCCGTGATCCTGATGGTGAGGCAATCTACCTCTTTCACCACATCCCGGAGAGCGGGCCACACTGGGTCAAGGCTGGTCTCAGGAAGAAGCCTGAGGATCGTCCGATATAGGCAGATGGTCTATCTCAGGACGGCCAGAAGAGACAGCCGGAGGAAGCGAAGTTTGGGAGGATCCCTCTCCAGGCTGGCCCAACATAACAGGCGGAGAAGCAGTTGGTGTAGGCCGACGGTCTGGGTCGGACGCAACATCGATAGTTGCCGGGACTGATAGTACTGGAAGCTGGAGTGGACCATGCACCAGCGAAAAAGTGGGAGCCTCTGCCTCCTCCACAGTATAAGTCTGAGGCTGCTTCAGTGAAGATATTGGTAGAGGGCCGAGAGAAGCTGGTCAAGTAGCCGATGGACGAGTAATGGGCAAAGGACAACGGTGTTTCTCCTTCTTCTTCTTTTTGGGAGCTACAGAAGAATGACGCTATGAGACCCGCTTACGCTCTGCCAAGGTTGGTACCTTGTGAGGCTGCTGGGTTGACGTAGGCTGTGAGCTGCAAGAGGCATCTCCAGAACTAGAAGCAGGACCACATGCACCTTCAAGAGCTTCGGAATCCTCAGCAAGGAGGAGAGAGGTGGCAAAGTCAATGGAGTTGATGTCGATACTGAGGTTGTCGGTACCAAGGAGGGAGTTGATACCATCGAGGCCACAGTCGAAGATTTCAACATCGAAGGACCTTGTGAAGGCCGTGTTGACATTGAGGCAGTAAAGAGAGCTGTATTTGAAGCCACCTGATCTTTTAACTGAAGAGTCTGCTCCCAACAGTAAGATTTCAAACATGCGGCTCTGTTCTTAAGCATTTGCAAGGCAAACTCATTGCAACTAGAACAGACCCGAACGTTATGGCCCTCTCTGAGGCAGAACAAGCACTCGGAATGGGTGTCAGACAGCGAAACCTTGCAGTTGCAGGTTACACACAATTTGAAAAGAGAAGACATAAGAGGGGAGAAGAGTCCTCACAGTTTTTATCCTGGAAGGAGAGCAAGCAAGAAATCCAGAGAAAATCTGAAGAACAGAAAACTGCTCAGCGAGGAAACCTTCTGAGCCGCTAACTGATTGGTGAGGGAAGACCATTAGCTTGGTGGGACTGAGCATGCTCCGTACCGAGTGGGGGAGGAGTTCCTGTCAAGCTGCTCAGCTCTGGAACTTTCCGAAACGCTACTGCGTATGCGCGAAGATTCCCATTGTGTGAGGCATAGAGACCACGAAGAAGAACTGTCTGTAACACCTAGAACAGTGCTACTCGAAGTAGTGGTCGAAGGACTGACATGATTTGGCCATTGGCTGCTTGTCCACAGCAAGTTGCCAGCAAAGAAAGAAACAGTTGCAGCCAGTGGGCACAAATATAGTGGCAAACACTGGCACAACGGAGCAAAACATGTCTGCCACATCAGATACCTTAAGAAGCACTGCCCTGGAAAGCCATAATAAGTCAGTGAAAAAAAACTGTACTCTAGATGGACCAGCTAACTTACTTTAAGGCAGCTTCTCATTTTCACACTCCAAATGCTTGCCAAAGCCAAAATGTTTTGACCAGAAACCTGAAAATGCATGCAAAGAATGCCAGTTTAGCTTCTGAGCCAAAGAATTCCACAGGTGGCGACCATCACTGAAAAGGTCCTTTTCTACATATCTTCTTGTCACATCTCAGAATACAGAAAAATCCAGAGCAGGCCATGGGATAGCATACCACCATGTCATTATGTATCTACGAAAGAGCCAGCTATCTCTCTCTCTCTCTATCTATGGTATAAGACCAGAGCGTGAACACTTTTGAGACAGCATTTCCTACCACTCAAACTTTAAAAACACTTTTCTAAAGGCAGCTCCACATTAAAATTGGATAGATCCAAGGCACGCATAAGAATGCCTGCAGTTAGGATAAAAATGTAGCTAGCACTAACAGCCTAGTCTGGGCAAAAAGCCACACTGCGTGCTGAAAACCAAGTGTTCCTGGAAGCAAACCATCCAGTAGGTCCCACATATATGTGGGGACATGCTCCTAGATGGTGAGAAATGCAGGTAATACCAAACACTGGATTTTCACACACACACACAGTACCTCTGAAAGACATTCATATAATCTGTGTTATCAGGAGGAAAGCTGAAGCTAAACTGCAGCCACATAGCTGCACAAATCCCCCCACTCCAATGATGCATTAAGAGAGAAAGAAACAGAATGTGGCAATTACTCAGATTAGTGGGACTTAATCAGAGCTTTTTTCAGCAAAGATCTCACCACAGCTTCCTGTACAACTGCAGTACCATCTCTTAATGAGACACTTACCACTTCTTTCCTTGGATCAGTCTCCCTGTAACTGCTCTAATTAGCCACCACAGCTAAAGTACAAGTGATAGGACTCATACCTCTCAGACGCCTATCCACAATTTCAGGTTGAACGAATTGAAAAAGTAACCATAATTATAATTAGATTAACCTGCAATTTACTGCAAGAACACAGGAATCCACAAAACTCTGAAAAGATAGCCAGCAGGGATAGGTGGCCATTTAAAAAGGGCTGTTATTTTTAAAGACAAGTACTCCAGCTCAATACTCTTTGGATCAATTTCTGTCCACTACTGTTCGTGTAAACAGATGCAACCTTAAGAGTCAATTGGAAACGGAGATCGTTTGTAACTCAAAAGTTCTGCATGTGGTGCTCTGAAAGAGACTGCTAAATGGAAGGTTTCCTTTTTCCTGACCTTTTCCAGCCATTAGTTCAACCAGTTTTTACCAGCTGGCCAAAAAACTTTCCAATATCCAAAGAATGATCCCTTACATCCAGTAGTGGCTTACCAAAGTTACAAGAGATATTTGACTGAACAAACTGCTCATACACAAAAGCCTTTACTGATTTAAAAAAAAAAAAGCATGATATACTCTAACTTTCCACCCCTGCTACAGAAACACCAGATGTTTCAAGGTTACATATTCAAGTTTCATTAAAAATGTAAATTATGAAAAAGGGATCCGAAAATAATGGCAACCAACAATTGCATCCTTCTGTTCTTCTTCACTGAACTGAAATCTGATGTCCTGGTGCTTTTCATAGTTGTAGTATTAATATTTTAGGGACCAGCACTAATTATCTGAACACCCAGCGGCCTCAAGTGTTACCTTGGGGAAAGAGGGCCTTAAGTGCTCAGGTACCTTACTGTAACATTACTATGCTATGTAAATGCAGAAAAAAACAAGTTTTATTCAGCAGGAGTTTGCAGGCCAGCAACTCTTGTTCATCCCATCAGATAAAGTAAAAATGCCTTCAATGGTTTTTATCTACTTTATTTGGTTTCCAGTTTTACAAGTTCATATGTCTCAGAGAAATCACTGTGCAGGCAAGACTAATCACTCCAACAGTGCGGGCAAAACAGGTGATCTTGAAAGGGGAAACAGAGGGAATCAAGCGCCCTGTCTATGCCACCAAGTTCCAAAGGGCTGAAAAAAAACAAGATCACACATAATACAACTACTCAACATCATTGCCTTCTCTTTATTTATTCTATATCCAGCTACCTTTCCAAATTCAGTAAGGCACTCTTGCAATTTCTGCACTGTTGACTACGAATATGTTGAAAAAGAAACAAACTGAATTAGAGGAAATATCAAGTTTCCAATCCTCTAATAAGATAAAATACTTAGGAATTCATGTAACAAAGAAGAATCAAGAATTGTTCCAAAATAATTATGAAATGGTCTGGAAAGAATTGAAAAAAGAGATGGAGAAATGGAGCAAATTGAATCTATCTTTCTTGGGAAGGATAAATGTTTTTAAAATGACATTATTACCGAAAATGATGTTCCTATTTCAAAATTTGCCAATAATTGGAAATGGAAAAATATTTAAAGACTGGGAAAATGAAATATCAAAATTTATATGGCTAGGTAAAAGGCCAAGAATAAGATTCAAAACATTACAGGACACTAAAGAAAGAGGGGGATTGAATTTACCATCCTTGAAAATATATTACCAAGCATGTTGCTTAAAATGGATTCAGAATTGGAAATCACTACAAAAATTATCAATAAAAGACTTAGAAGAACATGAGAATAGATTCAGATGGCATGGTTACTTGTGTTATAATAAACTAGCGGTTAACACAGCTATTCAAAGTAGGCTCTGAAATATCTGTTCTGACTGCTCCCTCTAGTGATGAACGAACGTAAGTATGCCCATGACTGTTCTGTCGAAGCAGAAGCTTTATAGCAAAGCTAGGTTTGCCTCAAAAGCCACATGTACCTCTATTAGAATCCCAAATTTTACGTTGCATTTGGTTTAATAACCATGAGTTTAAAAAAGCTATTTAATATTTTAAATCTGTCCATCTAATCTAGGTTTATAGCTCAAGCTATTCAAATAGCTTTTTTTAATCTTTGAGGAACATTTCAGCAATTACTGATAGTAGAAATCTACTGACAGTAGAACAATGGTACTTCTGTACTCGTCATCATGATTGTCTGCCTTCAAGTTGTTTCCAACTTACAGCAATCCTAAGGCAACCATAACACAGGAGTTTCTCAGCAAGATTTGTTCAGAGATGATTTGCCTTTGTCATCATCTTAAGACGAGAGAGTGTGACTTGCCCAAGGTCACCCAGTGGGTTTCCATGGCTGAGTGGGGATTCAAACCCTGGTCTCCAGACTCATAGTCCAACAATCAAACCGCTACCACCACTATCACGGTGGCTCAGTGCACTTTAAATTACTGGCATTGTTTATTCCATAGTATAACACAGAGGATAATTTGAGGAGAAACGACTTGTAGTACCAAATGATTTTTAATACCAATGCAGTTTTGTTTAATTTACATTATCTCTTTTAAACAGAAAATTTAGCCCTTTATTCTGCAACATCCTAAAGTGAATACTGGTTTAAATGAAAAATATTAGTACATTGCTGCCCTCTGCTGTTTATTTCAGCACTAAATATAAAGAGAGGAAACAGCCTTAACTATTTGCCTCTTCGTGTGCTAAGCAAATAGATATATCAACGGTACTGAATATGAATGAATGGATATATTTCAGTCACAGACCATACTATATCACAAGATAATTCTGTTTAAGTGAAATTTAGCTCTCATGGTCTAAGATTAACTACAATAATTTACAGTATTTAATACTTCCGACCATCTTTTAGCTTTCGTTGTATTAACCTATACAGGTTTGACCTTCATGAACTTGTATATTCACAAGGTGCTGACTTGCCTCCCCTCTCCCATTCTCCTACCTTTTGCCTAGGCACACATGCTTTCTTCTGTCATGTCACTGTCCCCTCCCATTTGCTTGCCTATTGCCCGTGAGTCTGGAAGGCAGCACACTCAAGTGAAACACAAGTGAATGGGAGAGAGAAACTGAGCATGTGCACAGCAGCCACACCCTCCTATTCACTTTCCTATCCCCCATTAGCTTGGAAGGCAGCTCAGCTAGGCAAAATGCACGTGAATGGTGGGGGGAAGCGCACACGCACAGCTGTTGCTCCCTCTTATTCACTTGCCTATCACCTGTGAGCCTGGAAGGTACTGCGGCCAGGGGAAACACAGATGAATGGTGGGGAGAAAACATGCACGTGGCTGCCACGCCCTCCGATTCACTTGCCTATTGCCTGTGAGTCTGGAAGGCAGCATGGTTGGGCGAAACGCAAGTGAACTGTAGGGGGATCCCTAGCAAGGAATGGGAGAGAGAATGCTCACCTGGGTGGGGGGGACGGAGTTATTTAAAGCTTTTCACCCTGAACCCTCGTGAAAGTCAAGGGGCCACTGTATTAGGTTAAGTTAAGGAATAGCCTCGAAACAAACCAGGACAAGAATTGAGTTTAAAAAACTATATAGCTGGCTTTCAGTTTGTTCTTATGTGCCTTTGTTTCCAACTTATGGCAACCCTGAGGCGAACCTATCACAGGGCTGAGAGTGTGTGATGCACACAAAGTCACCCAGTAGGTTTCCATGGCCGAGCAGAGAATCGAACCTTGGTCTCCACGGTTGTAACCCAACACTGTAATTGCTACACTACACTTATTCTTGGCACTCAGTTTAGCCAACTAATATTTCAAATATCTTGGTAACAGCACAGATACAGAATAGGTCAGCTTTCCCCAACCTGAGTGTCCCTGGGTGTTGTGGATGACAGCTCCCATCATCCCTGACCATCAGCCATGCTGGCAGGAGCCAACAGGATTTATGGTCCAAAAAATATGATGAGATCTGAGTTGAAGAAGGCTGTCACAGAACACCTGATATAGACACTAAATTATATTCAATGATATTAATATTGATATTATAGTGAATGGTACAGATACCCTAGAGACTGTCTTAAATTAAAATTGACCGTTTACAAAGATGTCATTGACTTATGCATGGAAATGAAGAACAGTCCCTCCTCTATGTCATTGCCTTTCTGCTAGAGTTGCCAGCTTTTCAAACTCACAATCAGGGACAATCCAAATTCCTGATGTTCAGTGGCACCGTGTTAATCATGTTAGTCTTTAACGTGCACTGCCTCAAATTGCCTATTTCTACTTTATCTTCCTTTATCTGCCTAATAAAAAGGATTAGTCCATAAGATGTCTTGATTAGTCTTTTTATAGATATATTTCCCCTCTCCTCACGGAACACTACCTGTATTTACAATCCATGCCCTGCCCCTAGGTTATTGCAAATTTGTATAAACACAGATCTGAATAATAATACAGAATGGTCTGCCCCCGCTTAAGAATGATGTTGCCTGCTTTTTCTTTCAGAAACATCAAAATCAGGAAAATACGTGTTTCAAAGAAGCTGGGATAGTACCTCATAATTTTAAGTCAATTCCAGAGGGATTCCGTGTAAGGGGGATACTTCTCACTTAGAAACAACCTGTCCCTTACGCACTGCAGTTTCCCTTCAACTAAATTTAAATCTACCTAAAACACGAAGATCTGCCTAATATACAGATGGCAATTCTAGATCTTCCCATTCTTGAGAGATGGGAAAGCAAGCAATTTTTTTTTCCTGCAGTGTCAAGACACCAGGGAACATTTTCCCTGCTACTATCATAAACCGTGTAACTTTCCAAAGAATGCTACAGAGCTTCCCAAAAAGCAGCATAGTTTTCCAGAAAGCTGTGCAGCTTTCCTAGAAAAGCTATGCAGCTTTCCAAAACAACAGGGGAAAACAGCACAAAATGGAATGTTACAAAGCTTTCAATGTTACACAGATTTAAGTGTTACAAAACTTTAAATTGCACAGCTTTAATTTTTTTTTTCTCTCCTAAAACAGAGGGACAAGGAAGAGAGCACAAAATGGAATGATGTGCACTTCCAGAAGCTATAGAACCTTCCAAAAAGATGGAGGGAAAAAAGCCCAAAATAATGTTGCACTTTTAAAATGGGGACAAGCATTACAAATCTGCATTATACAACTTACTCATTTTTAATATATGGTTGATATATGTTATATAACATATAGGCTCTATAACCTTATTCACAAGTAATTCTTGCAAAGGGTTAGCTGGAATGGAGTAAAAGATAAAGATTAGCCATGTATGCAAACACAGAAAAGAAGAGATACTTGAACATTTCTCTGGGGTTCCACTCATATAATCCTCAAAATGCTTCGGAGAAGGGCTTCTTCAACGTTCCAGAAAAAAAATCTCTTTAGACCTCATTTGCCAGCATCTCTGTAGAACCTGAAAAATTATCTTAAGGGGAACAAATACAATTTAATATGCTTGACAGCATATTTTCTGTTAGTAGAAAATTTGCTCTACCTATAGTCACTTACAGTCTAAAAATCAATCTTCTTGTCAGCTAGCCAGTTCAAGACTGGCTGGGAACATGTGAGGCAAGCCTATATAAGGCCAGTCTCAACTCTCACAAAATCTCAAATCTTGTGGCATCCTGAAAATGTAAAAAAAAATCTCATAATGGAAACAACCACTGTGCCATCAGTTTTACTGCTAAGATTGTGCTGAAAGCACACTGCTTGGCTGAGAGAGAGGAGGAAGAGTAGGCATGAACTACAAAAGTAGACAGACCCCCACTCTCCCCACACACACACACACACACACACACACACACATTTGGTATACAGTTTTGCTGCAGTCTGTGAACGCAGCTGATGTTCACTCTTCCTCCTCTTTCTCCAGAGTGAACAGAGGGCAAACTAATGCACTCAGAAAATCCAAGATTTGCTCTTATTACCCTAGTATGGTCGTGTATTTTAAGCCCCCAAATATTAGATGTATCACAGAATGTGGAGCTCCTGGGAAACCAACTATTCACATAGTCAGTATGGCTGTCAGACTGGATTAGAAAAGAAAATATCATATTCAGCTCAATTCAGTTTACACCAGAACTAGATGAGGTATTAGGAAAAAGACTACACACAGAGAAATAGAAAGAAACAGAGAGATGCCCTATATATACTCTGGAAAGAAACTGAGGGCCTTGTGTAGCTCCCGTGCTTAGGCATACATACCTCCAATGGAATCCTATGGAATTCACAGTTTGGTGAAATATTCAGAATTCTCTCCTTTAAGAAAGCTCTAGTGCTGTTCGTTAAAGTATTTCTAGTTCCAATTAGAAGCCAAATACACTAGCCTTAGTTTACAAGGGGAAGCAATATATTGTAGAACCTTGGCTTTCAGAATAATGACTCATTATCACCAATAACCAGTGATGCTGTTCATCCACTGGAAAATAACAGATCAACTGTCTGCCAACATCCAAAATCATTTGATGAGGATCTGCTACCTTAATCAGGAAACCCTTCATGACAATGCTTATACTGGCTAGCTAGGAGAGATAATAATAACCAATACATCATCTCCATCTAGTGGCTGTCTGTGAAAGAACATTGTATCTGTTTGCAATAAACAAGGCACCATTAGTAGCAAGAAGGAAAACAACAGCAATACAGGAAATGTAGGAAACACCTTCCAGCAGCTCACTATGCATGTGCCAGGGACCAACACTGTTTTAAGAAATGGTACTTCCCGATTATCAGCGGTCAAGTGAGGTCAGTACAGTGAAGCTAGAATTCATTGCCTTTGCCAAAAAGTACAGCTCACACACATTTATACAATTACATAATAACATTAGGAGGTTTACCTAGTTTTGTCTAGGTAGATGTTGATTATTTCACGTACAATCTGAATGAAACAGCATTATGGCCACAATACCGACAAGCCATCAAACCCATTTTACACCAAGTTCCATTCAAAATGAAACATTTTTTTTCTAAGGTAATTTTCTAAGGTAAGTACTGAAGTTTATCTATGAGCCTCAAACCTGCAAGAAAACTTCACGTTTGGTCAAATTTGGTTCACAGATGTGCATTCTACAGCATGTGTGTATGTGTGTGTGTGTGTGCGCGTGCATGCACATGTATATATCTATATGTGTCTGACACGTGCGTGTTTGGGAGGTACCCAAAGTAGTAGAAACCATCTTCATTTTGGTTCCACTAAATAATACATCAAATTGGGTGACTGTAATCAAGCAAACGGATTTGTGAAGCCTAACAGACAGGCAAACAAACACTTTAAATGGTAGTGTGTGTGTGTGTGTGTGTACACACACACACACACACAACAAAATGTCTCCAGTGGGAATAAAAAACTGAAATATACTACCAATCAAAACATAAAAGAAAATGTCTACAAGATACATTGCAGATGGTATCTCTCTCCTGACAAATTGTCTAAAATGTACAAAACCTATAGATGCTTGAAATGTACCACGGAGAGGGGAACATTCTACCGTATTTGGTTGTCATGTCACAAAACCAGAAACTATTGGAAAGCTATCCACTTGATGATAGAGAAGATTTTAAGTAGCACTTTTGAAATGAAACCAGAAATGCTACCTTTTAAGTATGATTGATGATAACCTCAAAAAAGATCATGGAAAAATCATATTCTATATGACGGCTGCAACAAGGTTGTTATTTGCAAAAAAATGGAAATGAAATGCCCTTTGACAGTAGATGAACGGATTCTAAAGCTAACAGATACGGTGATCGTGGATACGCTGACAGTGCTAATAAGAGAAGTCATATGGAGGAGTTCATTACAGTTTGGGATCCAGCAAATTTCTCAGAAACACTTGCTCTGATCTAACAGCAGTAAGTTTCGATTAAGATTTATTTTTTACAAAACTTATAGTAGACTTTAGAGTTAGAAATTAATTTAAAAGAAATATAAAATAAGATTGTATATAACGTGAATATGGTAGAATCAAAACAATTAACATGCAGTATAATGCTCTACTACTTTAAACAAGAATCAGCAACCGAAGACAGTCGGGGGGAAGTTGACATGTATGTGTTTTATTTTTTTCTTCCTTATTCTCTTTTTTGTATTGCTTTTTTTCTGTTTTTGTCTTGTTTAAGGGTTCTTTTCTAGAGAATGTGGAAGACATATAGATTTGTATGAAATTATCTATGTCTAATGTGTTTTCAACAAAATGTGTTTTTAATTAAAAAAAATGCTTCAAGTGGTCAGAAAACCATGGCTTTGTGTTGAGCTACATGCTATTTTGTCATAACAAACCAAGCTCAGAAATGTTTAAGACCAGGCTGGCTTGAATTTCTTCCACTTCCCTTTTCCCAGTAAGATACAATGAATCTGAAATAGGCATTACTGGAAAAATTCAGGCTCTGTCCAATTAATTGAGCGTCCTAGTAATTTCCAGGTTAACCACACGCACAGCACATCAACATAATATTCACAATTTCTCCAACACCAGAGAAAACTGTGGCCTTCCAGAAGTTGCTCAAGTCCAAGTATTCTTCACAAATGGCTATGCTGGCAAGCGCCAACGAAAGATGCAGCTCAACAGCATTTGGAGGGCCGTGTGTTCCCCATCCAAGGGCTATATAAACAAATACTATCAGAACAGGAAATGAGAAAATGCTCAAGCTAATTAAGTTACATTACAGGTCTGCTTCAACTAGACCAGCCTTTACCAAACTCTTTCCTTTTCAATATGTGGACTACAACTCCCACCATGCCTGACCACTGCCCATTCACACTGGTGTTAATAGGAGTAGTAGTCCATAACATCTAGAGGAATGCAGTTTAGGAAGGATGAACCTAGATGCAGGGAAGAGACATATGAAGCCCCCCATGGGAGAAAACTGGAAGAAATATGGAGGTTTAGTGGTTTAAGAACATCTAGTTTCACCTTCATTCATTAGTAAGCACACAATTAATGTTCTCTTTATTCGGTCAATTTCAAAAAAACAACATCCTGTGGAAGACTCAACTGTTTTTTCCCCCTCCCCAACAAATACTGCGCCTTTCCTTTTTTCACAAATGCCACAGAACTTTTGTAAAATGATGTGGGGAGAAGAAATTGAAATGCAAACTCATCAGATGCTTGAAACAACAACTCAAATTCTAGCCAAGACAGGATCCAGCAGAAGAGTTATATGTTTCTAGGTTTATCACTGAACTCCTCTATCTGTCTGTCTCTCTCTCTCTCACACACACACACACAGTGCTGCCTGTTCTTCCAGTACATGATCTGGATGCCAGACTGGACAATAAAGTGCTAGCAAACCATGTCAGCCGTGGAATGCCAATTTCTCCCTGCCTTGTCCATAAACACTGTGCCAGTAGCAGCAGCTGCCCTAGTACTGACCTTACAAGAGAGGATGTCAGGATGGAATCAGCTGCCACTCAACCAATAATCATTGCTGGAGGGGCACTGCTGTTTGGGAGAGCATCTCTCCCCTCAACCAAAAAGCAGAGGCCAATAACCGACAGAGTACTTTGGCATCCAGTGCCAATGGCACTGAAAGTTTCCTCTCTTCCGTCTCCTACTAAAGTCTTCTGGTGTACCAAAAATCCCGCTCTACGTGGTTTCCCAGACTTCTGGCGTAGGTTTTTAGAGTACATGGGAGCAGCAAGAGGGAAGGAGCATCATCAATTCTGGCAGAAACAATGAGATCCAGCAGATCTACACCACTGGATTCTGGCCATTATCTGCATGGTAGGCAATATATGCTGTGTATTTTCATGTCAAGATGTGGCCAACCCATTCTTCACTCTCCATTATCATTACCAGAGTTACTCGAAGTGTAGGTGGGCCATGGACCAGTGCCGATCCATGAGCCATCAGCTGCCAGTCTATTGCATGTTTCCAGGAGACTATGTGACTACAATAATATGGCACAAATATGACAGCAGTCTCTTGCACACTTGGGGAAAAATGACGGTCCACAACATAAGATAGCTTGAGAAGCACTAATATATGCCAATAAATCCACCCATGCCCCTGCCCCAAGAGTCTGGCTTTCCACTAAGGAACAAAGGTGTGAAGAACCTTACCCTTTTAGCTCTTTGTGCTATGTCAGGGGTCTTTGTAAGCAGTTTTTCAATCAAGTATTCTCTTGTCTGTAAAAACCAACATTGTTACAATTACGTTAAATACAATGAAGCAGAAAATTTCACTTTTTGAAGCAGAACAAATTTACTTGTAGCACTAAGTATTTTACCTTTGCTTTCTGGAAGAATTTGCATTTTAAAAGTTCTGCAGCTGTAGGCCTGAAAGATAAATGAAAATTGAGAACAAAGCAGGCACTAAAAGCCCTTTGCTAATATCCATAATTCAGGACATTACTATTTATGTAACTGGCTTTCCTAGCTCTTGTCCAAAAAGTTTTAATATTTTATTTCTGAAAAGATTTATAGAATGGAAAAAAGTAAGTAATTTCAACACCATACAATTTCCAAAAAAGATAAACTTTGATTTACATATGAAATTCAAATGATAAAAAGCCACACAATCTAGAAACGCTTTCCAGTTTACATTTTAGACCCCAAGGCTACTTCAAATTGTTTGCTGCAACTGCACTGACAATGTGTGCCAGTCTTTCCCTAAAATGTGCAGAATTGCTCCTTGGAGAAGGGCCAAAATATTACCTTGAACCTTAACCAAAATCTATAGTTTCAGGTAGGAAAGTACAGTCACTTTTTGACAGAGGAAAAGGTAATATCTTGTCGTATTTTGTATAGTGAAGTTGTTTTGTTACTGTCATAGAATCACAGAATCATAGAGTTGGAAGAGACCACAGGGGCCATCCAGTCCAATCCCCTGCCATGCAGGAACACACATCAGAGCACTCCCAACAGATGGCCATCCAGCTTCTGTTTAAAAACCTCCAAAGAAGGAGACTCCACCATACTCCGAGGCAGCATATTCCTCTGCTGGACAGCTCTGACCGTCAGGAAGTTCTTCCTGAGGTTCAGGTGGAATCTCCTTTCCTGCAGCTTGAATCCATTGCTCCTTGTCCTAGTCTATGGAGCAGCGGAAAACAAGCCCACTCCCTCCTTGACATGACGTCCCTTCAAATATTTAAACATGGCTATCATGTCCCCTCTTAACCTTCTCTTCTGCAGACTAAACATCCCTAGCTCCCTAAGCTGCTCTTCATAGGGGATGGTTTCCAGACTCTTCACCATTTTGGTCGCCCTCTTCTGGACACACTCCAGCTTGTCGATATCCTTCTTGAAATGAAGTGCCCACATCGGGACACAGTATTCCAGATGAGGTCTAACCAAAGCAGAACAGAGTAGTACCATTACCCCCTTGATCTAGACACCATACTGCTATTGATGCAACTAAGAATCATGTTGGTTTTCTTGGCTGCCACATCACACTGCTGATATGTGCAGCTTGTGGTCCACCAAGAGTCCTAGATCCCTTTCACATATGTCCCCCATCCTACATTTGTGCACTCTATCTTTTCTGCCTAAGTATAGGATCTTACATGTCTCTTTGCTGAAATTCATTTTGTTTGCTTTGGCCCAGCTCTCCAATCTGTCAAGGTCATTTTGAATTTTGACCCTGTCCTCTGGCGGGGAACAGGTGAGGTCAGGTCTCAACTTATGGAGACCCTATAAATGAGAGACCTTCAACTCACCCTGCTTTCTACAGCCCTGTTCAGGTTCTTCCATCTTACAGTACTGAAAAATTTTAAATGCTATGTCAAGTTGTTACTGGGGCAGTACAGGTAAATGTCCTCAGCAGATTGGCAATGGCAACAACACAAAGTCCTTCAGAAGCAATGTATGCAGAAAGATTGGAACAAGATACAGACCTCTGAGCCCAGCTGGAAAGAAGCAGCATTTAGGGAGGAAGTGAAGATACTAATAAACTTTATATGGTTCACCTCACATTGTTCACATTTAAAGTTAGAAATACAAGCTGCTTTGCACAAGCCACTTCAAATACTATGGTAACTACTGTTTTTGGTACATATCTCAGCAGTAAAAACCATACACCATAGAGACCACCATCTTGGCAACTAATAAGAAAATGCTGCACTACTGAGACACTTGATAAGATTCACTTTTGCTTTAGATCTTCCATATCATCTTTTTCTCTTGGTCTACAAACCAGAAGTTTACAGAAAAGGGACTATCTGGGTAGTTTGTGAATGAGGAATAAGAGTAGCTACTCTTAACGTTTGCAGACACAAAGGAAGCAAATAGGGTGAGTTTACAAAGCAGTGACACTTTCTTTAAGCAGAGTTGACCTTTTGAAGACTAACAGTTTAGCCATCTTTCCAAATAGGGCTTCCTAAGTCTCCCAACACTTAGCAATTATTCTGTCCTCCCCACATACACACGCACAAAAGATCAGTGATGTTAGGAAACAAGACAGAAGCTGCAGTGGCAAAGTTTTGGGGAAACTACAAGCAAGATACAAGCATAAATCCTATTGGTTAATCCTGAACAAGAATACACTCATTGAATCATCTGTTTAATGGTGAATAAACACATAGGTAAATCCCACTGATTCAAAGCACTCAGTTAAGTTCATACTAATAATAGGATTGAGGTCATGATGTTTTCCAGGCCCCCTGTAAAATTCTGTTAATAAGGAGGAACAATTGCAGGATAAAACCTTAACTGGAAGTAGTCTAGGATTTGACTGTAGAAACTCAGTTAAGGAGTATTTACCATTCTTCTCCAATACAATACTAATGAAACTTCTCTTGAGAAGCCTCTTTAGTATTTCTCCATGGCACACACAATTCACTTTGCTTGACATGAGATTGGCTGAACCAGCCTTCTTTAAAACTGTTCTGTACCTAAAGCAATAT
This sequence comes from Cyclura pinguis, assembly GCA_030412105.1. Lineage (NCBI taxonomy): Eukaryota > Metazoa > Chordata > Lepidosauria > Squamata > Iguanidae > Cyclura > Cyclura pinguis. Next base: position 224,902,869 of record CM059599.1, on the reverse strand, counting down.
GGCCAAGATGCAGCCACTGCGGAAAACAGCAAACACTCTCAGTAGCAGGTAGGGAACAAGCTTCCAAATTCTTTCTAGATTAGTGACAATCTAACTAATGCCTGCATGAGACTGATGAAGAGAGACAGGAATATGAAAGACATCTTGTTCTTTGACGGCACTACCGATTAAAAAACAAAAACAGGACCATTTCATCACAGGGGATGACATGCTAGATCTTTAGAAAGAGACTAAAAATAACTTCTAGTTTACCAATCTATATTGGCAGACATGTATTCCTTATGTTTTTTTTTTTTTTTCTGAGCTATAAAAGACGACCATGGAATAAAATAAAACAAAATTATATATTACAAGCTGTACTAAATTTTTTTAAAAAGGGCAACTAGTTTTTACAGTGTTTCCTAAAAGATAATTGCTGATCTGCTTTATTTTAATCCAACCCCAGAATAGTAGGCCATTTATGCACAGTTTTGCGGCTTAATAAAAATGGGTTCTCTGGAGCATTTCACACTAAATAACAGAACACATTTTTATCTGCCGCCAAGCGGCAGACCTTTGCTTAAAGCTTGTGCCCTGAGGATTTCAAGTTAATAAGAGACAGTAAAAAGGGCAAAGAAATTGAAGACAGTATGCAAACAGTCCTGTGAGTTGAAGAGATGAGAATTAAGAATCCTAAAGAATTCATAAGGGTTAATCTGTGCACTGTCTTCCCAACTCGCCTTCACAACTGCTCTGTTGATGCTGGACAAGGACATAAAGACTAACAAAAATACATTCATAGCTTGTTTTTGTTGTTGTTGTTGTTGTTGTTGTTGTTGTTGTTGGGACGGTTGGTTCATCCAATAAAGACCATAAGCAGACAACTAGTTGAATACTTCTTGTGTTCCTGAGGAACGCCCACACTTTATAGATAATGAGCTAAAAGGGAAAATGTGCCAGTTGATTACCTTTCGTGTCCCTGAGGAAAGCCCACATATTAATAAATGAATTAAAAGGGGAAATGGAGTAATGAAAGATGGCAGATTTGTTTGGTTCATTTTTTTAATAAGAACTTCTCAAAATTTTCACATTTCTCCTTAAATTTCAGAAGAATGCAAAGGAAAGAACTTGACATTTGTAAAAACTGAAATGCAAGAGAAAAACTGACAAATTTTGCCCATGAAGGTGGTGGACTTTTGAGTTACTAGCTCTTAATCTGATTTTGAATCATCATCATCATCACCACCACCATTTTTTATACAGTGTCATAATTTAGGGCCAGCACATGCTGGCTGTTGTTCTCTCTCTCTTAGGCCAGGGCAGCAGCACTTTGGATAGAGGAAGGGCTTTTCCTTAGCTGCTGGGCCTAGGCATGATGGAGAATTCCCTACACGTTCATCTGTGTTTGTGGGGTGAAATTACAGGTGGCACCTTTTTTTTTTCCAGACAGTTCCCCAATATTAACTACTACAAAGTAGGCACATACAACACAGTCTTTCCCATGTTGAGAGCAGTGATTGCATTTTGGTCAATACAGTCAGTTGAGAATTGTGTTCAGCTCAGTTTTGTTCAGAATTTCCTCATAAATCTGACAGAAACAAATTGAGATTTTTTTAAAAAAAAATCAAAATTCAAAAATGTATAGAAGACTTTAAAAATTCAAACATTGCAGAAAGGACGGACTAAGAGTTGATTAAGGGTTCATTACTCAATACAGTAATAGAGGTGAATTTCTAAAGCCTCAATATTTTCACCACACAGCTCAAATTCTGTGAGAACTCTCAGGTTTCCTCACTGTGTCTGTCTCAGCCACCACCCCCCACATCCGACTATGTACTCCAAAACAAATGCAGCAACTTTTAGAAACCTACATCTTACATAGTCCTAACCCTAATTCATCATCACAATTTAAAGCACGGCTTGTGGGCCAACTGCGGCTCCCACGGATGTTTTCGCAGCCCCCACAGAGTCTCCTCAATGGCTCTATGTTCTCCTTCCTCAATTTTTCAACAAAGAAAGTTTATTTTCTATGCTTGGAATTGGTTTTTGTTTACTTTATTTGTGTGCCCCAATAAAACTATTTTGCATCTTCACTGTGCCCGGTATCTTGTGTACATCACAGGGTAACAATCCCAATTAAAGCCATTCACAGAGGCTGTAAAGCAACAAAACATGAAAAAAAAGGCAAAGGGAGATGAACACTTCTGCAAGACATAGTATTTATCTATGTATACTCAAAGATGATCAGAATTACTTCTCAATCAACCCAAGTTAAGTTTCAGAAAGACTCCTTCTTCAGAAAAGGTTAATTTAAAAGAAAATCTGCCTTCCCCCAAATGACATAGACTCCATAGGAAGCACCAAATCTTAGGCTTTTGCAGTCTGAATTATAATAACATAGGACATGGTCAGAAAAAAGTTGTGTATCTTTATAATCCAAAGAGAGAGAGTGTGGCTCCAAGGCCACTTCTGAGGCCCCCATGGCCCTCAGAATCAAAGAAATCAGGTGTGTATGCTAAAAATAGTGTCCTCACATCATAATTTCACCATGCTTTCATGGAGGGGGGGCTTTTTTAACCCCAAATGAAGGCTTTTTCTAAAAAGAAAACAAACCAGGTCATCTTTCCTCTGAGGTTAAACAGCCCAGGGAGACTAAAACATGGCAAAATTGCCCCCAAGGCAACAAACTAAATAAATAAATAAGCAAAGGTTTAAAAAGGGAAGCTGGGACCTCTTCCAGAGTACTACGTTCAGTTCTAGACACCTCATTTTAAAAAGGATATAGACAAGCTATAGCAGGTTCACAGAAGGGCAACAAAGATGATGAGGTATGGAGAACAAAACATATGAGGAAAAGTTGAAGGAGCAGGCATGTTCAGCTTGATGAAGAGAAAACTGAGGCATGACATTTTAAAAAATACCTCAAGAGCTGGCACAGAGAGGAGGGGACAGGCCTGTTCTCTGCTGTCCCAGAGTGTAGGATGAGGTCTAATGGTCTGAAGTCACAGGAGGGTAGATTTTGACTGAACATTAAAAGGAACATCTTGATAGTAAGAGCAGTTCTACAATAGAACCAATTGCTTAGAGAGGTGGTGGGGTCTCCTTCTCTGGAAATTTTCAAATAGAGGCTGGACAGCTACCCGCTGGCAATGCTTAAGCTGGAGATCCTGCACTGAGCAGGACACTGGATTCAATGGTCCATGTAACCTCTCCCAGTTCCATGATTTTGTGGTTCTAAAATCTATAACTATGGGGGGGGGGATAATGAGATTTTCCCCACCACTGGCAATTGCCCACAGTTGTTGTAATTCCTAAATGTCCAATACCAACATTTAGGAATGTAAAAACCTCAGATACATATTTAAGCAGGAAAGATCTTTTACAATATAGCTTAAAATCAATCTCTCCCTTTCACTTAGAGAACTTCAACTAACTTCAGCAAACTTTATTCATCATATCTTGCTCACACATACCGCATTTCTTCCCACTGAGACATACCTTTTAGAAGGGTCTTTTTGAAGACACAGTGAAATTAATTTTCTAAAGGACTTGCCATACTTTTTTGTCATTTCTTTATCTTCCACACCTGTTTCCAGTGTTGGAGGGTCATTTTGCAAGGTCAGCATTAATACCTGTTTAAATCAATGGTGACAAGAAAAAAAAAATCTCAGCCAAAGAAGCCAAACACTGTTTTAACCAATGCCAAAGAAAATTTCCCCCAAACACTTCTAACATAAATTTAGAACACACACTTCCCTGCTTTCACAACTCTGCAGCTGGGAAGCTGAAGAGACTCAGTAAGACAAAACCTCAATAATTACTTAGTGCACATGAATTATATTTCTGTCTACAAAGTGAAGTCTAGGAAGACCTAAAAACATGGGAAGCTATCAGGTTATTGGTCCAATTACTCCAGTTTTGGTTAACTCTGGCTGGCAGCTATGGCTATTCAAGATTTCAAGCATGATTCTTTCCTAGTCCTACAGAGATCCTTATTATTCCCCTATGGTCTCCTGTCCAAAGACTAACAAGGCCCAACTCTCCTTAGCATATGAAATCAGATGTAATCAGGTTTATTTGGGGTAGACATAAAGGTTTATATTATTCAGTCCTACAGGACATGTCCATTCATGCATGCATGTCCCCATATACACCACAAAACACTTGTATTCAGTTGGCACATGTCTGTCCCTCACACTGAGGACTGAAATAGTCACAAGCTCAGGACAGCCCTTGCTGCACATACAATATCACTGACGGTGGTACAAGAGACCTTGTGGAGAGATAGCTAAGAAAGGAATGTGGGAAAGATTAAAAGAGAAGGATCTGGATTAATCAAGAGTCTAGAAAGATGTTTTGCATGCAAAGCTTATAAGCTTTTAACAATCTATGGGTGTATTTGCTCAGAACTCACTGGTTATTTTTTTGATATAAAGTTCTCCTCAAACTGTTCTATATGTTTTCAATGGACTCCTCCTGACCCCAATGTTAAAATAAACATCAAGTTCACATATCAGTATGTTTGGCAGTTGTGAACAATAACTGGCTGCACTGTAGCTTCTAGAAATGCAGATTTTAAACTTCACATTCAGGATTTACTGAGAAAGGGTGGTGCTTTATTGGAATCTTGACAAGACACCTTTCCCCCCACCCCTGTAACCACAGAAGAGATTTTAAGCAGCCTGGTGTTGCATATTATCATTGCATTCCTTCTTCAGAATATATGTTCACATTAGCTGTCTTAGAGAAAACAAGTTAAGGCAGTCTCTAACTGTTCTTCTCACGCTTTTAAGCCAGCCACTCTTGGGCACAACATTTGGCCTATTTGTGAACCATGCTCAAAACAAATAAAATAAAGATTCCCTCTTTATTTAGATTGCATACAATGTATACAAGTGGTTGAGTGCTGACTGGAACAAAGCCACAAACATGACCTCTGAGAAACAACAGTAAAGTATCAGCCTGCTCAGGTGAACGTGGGAGGTACACAGAAGGACAGAATATATTTTTTTCTTAACACTCCCCCCCCAACACCCAGCAGCCATCCTCTTCTCCCCCAAACCTGCTCAATGAGGAATAAGCACAGCATTCTCAAATAGCTGCAGATTCTCAAGGAGCTACAGAATATGTTGAGTGTCAGTTGGAAAAGAAAACAAAAGAAATATCTCACTGAGAGTGTGGGAGGAAAGGAAAAGAGTGAACTGGCCACCTTCAGCCACTGACAGCATGTAATATATCAGAGGAAGGTAAGTCTGGCAATCATCTTAAACCAAGACTGGGAATCCTCCAGCATTCCTAGCCACTGAATATGATAGCCAGGGCTCACAGGAGATGCAGTTCAGACACACCTGGAGGGCTACACAGTTCACAACTCTGGCCAAAACTGCTGTTATGGGGTAACAATGTGCCATAACATTCTGTTGCTGATCCAGTGCCAAAGAGAGAGATGACCTTTTTGAAACACAAAATGAAGCTGTACAATTATTGTCAAAGTGTAATTACTTTCATTGGAGGATATTTGTGGTAAGGTGCAGCTCCTGTGGCTAATTCAATAGCTGTTATTCCAAAGCTCCAAATATCAGCCTTGAAGTCATAGCCTCTCACCTGTGTGGTAAAACACAGAAAAGTGAAGTTAATTTCACGGTGACATGCTTAAGTCCAGGTGTCACACAAAAAATGTTAAATGGTACATGTACCTGTTCCATGACTTCAGGTGCCATCCAACACGGAGTACCAACAAAAGTCTTTCTTACTTTGTTACGAGTAACGTCCCCTCCTGTGGCTAAAAATGCACTAACACCAAAGTCTAGGAATAGAAAAGAGGAAAAATTCTTTTAATATCAGATTCCCATACTGAGGTAACAATGCTATTTTAATTTTGATGCTACCGTTTTAAAAACTGAAGCTTCTATTTAAATGCAGCTGTGAATCCAATGTTTTCTCAGTAGGTGCGATAGTGTGCAGTTTACAGAGGTGTTACAAGTCATAAGACACCTCTCCTGCTTCTGAATCATACTTTGAAGCAATATTTGCCCTTATGTATTAAAATACAAGATACCAGTAGATGCAAACAAAAAGGCTATTTCTTTCAAAGTAACATTTTGGGTCAGTATTTCCACACATTCTGCTAAGAATTTAAAGTGTGTTATTTTTAACCAGGCAGGCATGAAAGTTTCAGCAGAAGTGGATCAAAAAGTAGCAGGTTGCATAGTTTCATATTATGCCTTAAGTGACTTACGAACTTCCAAGATCAAACAAAGACTGTTAACTATCATGTGAGGGTTGAGGGAGAAATAGATTAAGAAGTCAAGTGTGGCAAGTCAAGTGCAGCAACTGACTCCGCAGATCAAGAGGCAATTAAGTAGGGATGGGACGAATCCAGAATTCTCCAACTCCCTGGAAGGTTCTGGGAATCCACGAATCTCAAATCTTTCAAACCCTTTTTTTAAAAAAAGGTTTAAAAAGCAAGGGAAAGAAGGATAATCTTGGGCAAGACACACTCTCTCAGTCTTAGCAAAAGCCTAGGCAAAGGCAAATCTCTCTCTGAAGAAATCTGGCCAGAACAATTGTCATAGTTTTGCCTCAGAATCTCCCCAGATTGAAAATGACATGAAGGCCCTTTCTACACAGGCAGGAAAATGTGGATTATTAATCCCACATTTTCCTGCCTTTGTAAACAGGGCCACATACTACAGTACAGAGATAATCCAGGTCAAAACTGGATTTTGTTTGCATAGCTCCTTATGGCATCCCGGGGTTTGCAGTTTGATGATGCACCAGCACACTTTGGCAGAAAAGGCTGTGACACCTGGTAAAACTACAAAGCCCAGAATTGTGTATGCCAGAGTTTTGCAAGGCAGCTAGGCAAAGGAATTTTTCCTCTGTCCTTAAAATCTCAAGAGGACTGTACCTTCCAGCCAATCAGGCCTTTGGCAGGCCCCGAAGGCACCAATTTTTAAGAAAAATTTTTCCTTTCTGGAACAAGTAGTTTGTCATGTGGCACATGAGAAACCATGGGAGACATTTCACTTCTCATCCTATTCTAGCTATAGGTTTGCAACCAGGCACTGGTCTTGTGGAAGAAGGTACACTGGCCTACATGTGGCAATCACTGGATGAGACTGTGTGACCTTGCCCTCTGCCCCACTACTTCTGATAGGTGTCAGGCCCACTGACCCCAGCATTGATACATGCCATTGATTTTCAGCACAGAAAATAGTACTGAACTTAAATACTAAATGTTCAATTTAAATATATTAGAATACAACCCCAGATGTAATTTCTGAAATTGTTAGCAAAGGGCATTACTACTCCAAGGGAAAAAATTACCTACTTGCCATCTCCCTTTGTGTATCTAATCTCCCAGATTTTCAGGTGTCCCAGTCTCCCAAGTTTTCAGGCGTCCCAGTCTCCAACAAACTATTTGGTTGGCTGATTTGAAAGATTCAGTTTGCCTATTTTGGCACAGGGATTTGGATTCACAAATCTTGAATCCTTCCCAAGGATTCAAGGATTCAGTTGGCCCATCCCTATAGTTAAGCATACCCTAGTTGCGACAGATCCTGGACCACACAGACCATTTCTAGATCAGCTGACCAGGTGTTTATGGAAAGCCAGTAGGCAAGGAAATGAGAAGTAGAAGGGTGACCAATATGCCCAACATTAGTTCACATTCTCCCTGCACAGCTCCAAGCAAAATACAGACAGACATTCTGGCAGCTTTTTCCAGATTACTACTGTGTCAAAAGAATTTAGATAAAATCAAGCATAACCCACACATCCATGTTCACCCTTGTAAACTACAATAGCAAATGATGCTTTGCATATATAAAAAGAGTCAGAGACTGCTACATATTCAGATATGGTTCATCTAGTAGCGAGCAAGGAAAAAAATGAATTTTTTTGAACTATAGCTCCCAGAAAACACACACACACACACACACACACACACACACACACATTTGAAGGCACTTATGCATATCTCACAGGACACCAGAGCTCCCAAGTTGGTGCACAATGGATAAAAACATTTAAAACAATATATACATAAAAATTTTAAAAAAACCCCAAACATAAATATTCCTTAAAAATAATTTAAAACCAAACAGTTAAAACCATCAAAGCAGTTTCAAACACCAAAGGCCATATGATGCAACATCATTTCTGGTGTCCACCAGAAGCTCAAAAGAGATGAAGCCAGCCTTGACAGGGAATTCTACAGTTGGGGCACTAGTACAGAACACACTATTTTCTGTTTACACATCAAGCAAACCTTACAAGGTGCTGGGACACATCACAGGGCCTCCACTGAGGACCTCAAACTTTGAACAGGTTCATATGGAAGAAGGTATACTTTCAGAAACCCTGGTCCCAAGCTATTTAGGACCTTATAGATTAAAACCTTAAGTAACTTAAGTACCTTCAAAACCAGTCTGACTTATACTGCCTTGGTGATTCTGGGAGCTGTACTCCAAAAAATTCCCAAGCCCTGATCTAGTGACAAGCAGAAAGCAGAAAGCAGCAAATATACTGTACTACGTACCAAAAAATGGCACGCATGTATCTCAAAAGCCAGATTCTCTTTTTAAAATCCATACAAATAGCAAATTATAAGACTAGGTACTGACTTTCACAGACATTTAAAAAATGAAACTTCATACATACTTACTTTTGTATCCCATTAAAACAACCCCTCATGATTTCAACCTTCCTTAACAAGTGTGTGTTACGCTATCAATATTGTATCTGCCTGTACCTTGAAAGGCTACTAAAACTTGGAAGAACACAGCCACATTTTACAACTAAATATCCATGCAGAAAAACTAATTATGCAAGCTAGTATTTAAAATGTATTTTGGTGTTATAAGGCCTGACGTTTCACAGTTCTTTATTAAGACCCATTAAATATGAGCTGTGTATCTCAAATGCATCCTGCTGTTAAATTTGAGGCAAGGAAAGAATACAACCATCCTGCACAGCAAGCCTTTCATCCTGACACAAGTGCTGTTTCAAGCCAGCAATTGTTAAATACTTTACAGAGGCAATTATCTTTTAAATTAATTGAATGTATTACCTGTTTTCAAAGAGGGTTTGTGATGTAAAGCTCCTCCTTCTGTCTTATTTTTTTAAGCTACAGACATTTGTGGCCAAAAGGCTGTATCCACAATTCTATGGAACAAAACATGTATTTCCTAAAGGCCCCCAATGCACACAAGAGGAAGAAGCCTTTTGATACAACAGACATGTCAGAAATAACTAAACTCATCTCCTTATTAATTCACACTTTTCTAGGCTCTTCTCTCAGCCCAAAAAGTGATAAGGGTCTTACAACCGTAGGACCCCAGAATCTCAGATTTGGAAAGGATCACAAGGGTCATCTAGGAATACCCGCCTAAAGGGCTCCTGAAAATTGGCCATCCAACCTCTGTTTAAAGACCTCTAAAAATGGAAGGCCCACCACACAATGAGACAATCTATCCCATGGTCAAACAGCTCTTACAGTAGAAAAGAAGTTCTTCTAATGTTTAGATGGGATCTCTTTTCCTGTAATCAGAATCCATTGCTTTGTGTTCTAGTCTCTGGAGCAGCAGCAAAAAAGCTTGCTCCATCTTCTACATGACAACCCTTCAGATATTTAAAGATAGCTATCACGTTGTTTCTCAGTCTTCTCTTCTGCAAACTAAACATACCCAGGTCCCTCAGTCATAAGGCTTGGTTTTTAGACCTTTGGTCATCTTGCTTTTCCTTCTCTGGACACGTTCCAGCTTGTTGATATCCTTCTTGAAACTGACTACACACCTTTTTAATAAACCACATTGGACAAGGTTTCTGGGACTTCTTTTCTCCTTTCTTGCTCCAGGATCAAAAAGAAATGGACCACTTTTCATTGGCATCCCAAACACCTCTGGACCACAGGGTGACATGAGAGGCACGGCCTCAACCCATACTGACAGAGTGGCTGGGGCTGCAGCAACCAGGAAATCTTACTGGTTACTAACACTATGCTAGTGTCAAATAGCACAGGAATTAAAAAAAATAACCTCTACACAGTGGCAAGGTTGCTGTATTAAAATAAACCAGGTTCCATATAAGCTCCAGCTTATTTGGTCATCTGGGATGAATAGTGTGCTGGTACACTTATGTAAACGCTGTTCATTCATCACTACTCTGGTATACCAACAGGATTACATTCTCACCACGACATGCTGCTTGACAGAGTTAGTATTCTGCTCTCTTTTTCTGCATTCAGCCACAGAAGAAACCCATGGCAGGAACATTTCTCTGCCTTATCATCAAAGAGACATGCCTCTGCCAGATTTGGATGTCATGATAAAACCATGGAGGGAACTGCCCAAGCAGGAGTGGTTAGGCGCAGTTTACCAAAACAAAATGTAAACCATGCCACTGTATGGATGCTGTTTTTTAAAAAAATAAAAAACTTGTTCTACAATTCCATCTTGCTGTAAAAATTAAAAGTGCCTAGTCAGCTCTGAAACTCAGGATGAATGTCTGTGTTCCAACTACAGGGTATTTTTTTTGGGGGGGGGGGGCAGGCTTTTAACCCAGGAAGCGTGCACGTACACACACACACACACACACATTTCAAAAGGATGTTTTGGAATACATCTCATCAAAGCCTGTGCATGCCTCCCTCCTTCTCTCTCTTTTTCTTTTTTCTTTTTGCCTGAATTTTCTTGATTTCTCTAGAGAGATTCTTATCAGGAAGTCTGTGAAGAGAACTGAAACTGTAGGAGAGCAGAGGAATTCAAGCCTATGACAATGAAGGAAGAAAATGTAACCCTCCAGATAGATAAAGAGCTGCTTTATCAAGGAGCCCTTTGTGAGACATGGATCAGATGAACATAACTCACTTTTCACTGGATGCAGAGAGTCTTTATCAGCATCTGACTCCATTTAGATGCCAATAATAAAATATTCTGCTCATGCAATCATTTCAACTGGCTCAAACTCACTAGCACTTGGAACAAGATCGCAGCCATTCAAGTAGCTGCAGTCCATCTTCCTGCATCAAGTGCATTCAGTTAGCAGACGGCATATTAAAAGTCTAAGTAATGCAAGAACACCTTGTGAGAAAAGGAGAAGAAGAACTGAGAAGACTGGGGTTTAAGCCATGGAGTATGACCATGACACATCTCTGCTCATAAATATACTTTCTCTGGCAAGAGACTGACAGATTATTTAAGATGCTATCATCACCAGTTCATAACTAGTTAGGTCTAAATATTTTATTTGAGCCTCAAGTTTCCAGAATTAAGTTTCCAGAATTCTGAACTAGTACATCTATTATCTGTTTTGGTAACCACTTACTTTGACACAATTATCACTGACTGCATTTTGTTTCGTTCTGACCTCAAGTCCTCTCCTCTCCACACCCCACCAACCATGTATTTAGGACTGCACTTCATGCCTCTGATAAAGTGGACTCTGGTTGCAAAAGCCTATGTCATAATAAATATGTTAGTCTTTAAAGGGCATCACAAGCCTCTGTGTTGTTTTTGCTGCAACAAATTATCACAGCTACACTTCTAGAAACTACTCATATCTTCCTGTGGGAAACCCAAGTTACCAACTTCAAAACAAGCTGGAATATTAAACCTTCAAACTGCAGCTCAATCTCCTGTTTCATTCTAAAACTGAGTTTCTCACTTTGCTCAAATGGGAAACTATGATTAATTAAAGGCTAATATGACTGTTCTTGCTGCAAAGGGAGGAGTGAAGAGGCTACTGGCATAGGCTAAATCTTTGTTCACATTTTGGATTAAGTCAAGATAGTGCTCAAACCAAGCCTACAAATGGACTGACCACATGTATTTCAAGTCCTTCAACTTTGTGACAAGACAAAAAGGTGTAAAGGGGAAGGGAAGATATATTTGAGGTATCCCTACCTAAACACCGCATTGTTAAAGTAATTCCAGGGCCTATCCTGATATTGGGTGTGAATTTTAGCTTCCTCAAAAAGCCACGGTTTTACTTTTATGCACACATAATTTCCTCTCCCCTCCCATATGCATTCACCACAAAAGAATAAAAGCTCCAACTTCAAGCCTTTAATACTGTAATAAGCTTCTCAGTTGCAGGGTAACACCTGGTGAAGGCTCAGTGTTGGGGGGGCAGTAGGGGCTGGAATGCAAACAAAATCAATTTCCATTGTTCTGAAGATGGAGGTTCAGTCACTGACCAAACTCCTTACTGCTCTAGCTGTCTTGCAGAATAGAATTACACATATGCACACACGCACACACACACAGAACAATATACATGGGTTTAAACAAACCATGGAACATATCTTTGCCAAGTTCCAAGTCCAAATTCTATACCAAGATGAAAATGCAAAATGTTTGTGTGTGTGTGTTTTTCTTTCTTTACCACAAAGACAGAGAACCTAACAACAGACTGGAAGCCACACTGAATCAATCTGGTAAAACCTTCCATCAGGTAGGACGGCAAAGAGGTAAAAAACTAAATGGCCAAGTTTTGTCAGTGGAAAATATGCCCCATAATTTTTGAGAGTTAAACTGCTAAGGGAAAATAGAATCCAACTCTTCCTCCCATTAGAGCAGAGAGAGGCAACCAAAGTCTGTGGGTCACACACAGCTACCTAGAACCTTGATGCCCATCTGTTCTTCCTCCATGTTCCAGATCAGCAGCAAAGAAGTGCCACCTAGGAGGGTAAAGATTATTCACAGATTTTATCATCTCCCACAACAGCTTTTCGGCAAAAACCAGGAACAATGTTTTCACACACACACACACACACACACACACACACATATACACCCCTCCCAAAATTAAAAAAAAAAAATCAAAAATTGTAGAAAAACTCTTATAATCTTCAAGTGGGGAAAAAACTCTTGCATCTTTTAGAATGCTTATATGTGAGGAGGGAAAAAGTCCAGTTTTACAGCTCTGCCACTGTCCCAGCACTGCTACTAACAGTGTGTGACAGCAACTTTGATTGAAATTACTGGGGCAGGAGGGGCTGCTTTCCAGTAAGAAATCAGAAAAAGGAAGAGATCTGTACACCTCCACCACCACCTCCACCAGGTTCTCACCCTCTGATCCTCCTCAAAAATCTCCCATTCCTGTGTGCCAGGTACGCATGACTGGAGGATGGAGTGCACAAATGTATGTGAGCATATGCACATATATACATACTCATGTATATAGCCCCCCCAAACCTACCACATTTAGCCCTCAGAGCCAAAAAGATTATCCACTCTTCTGCTAGAAACAAGGAACCAGTAGGTTAATTCCAATGTTGTTTTTCTATCTTTCATTACCGCCAACCCTGAAGGAAACTTTGGAGCAGGTTTAGGTGATGCACAGAAGGGAAGAACCACACCAGAGGCAGAAGTGTGAGCACAGAGTTTGGAACAGAACCCACAATAAAAATAACAATTCCATTCTGAGAATTGAAACAGCGCTTCACTATGTTTTTGCATGGATTAATACAACATACCTATAAGGTCACAGAAGTCCCCACATGACAAGTGGAAGCAGGAGGAGGAAGAAGCGGCTTCTCTAAAGCCCTCAGCTAAGTTCATTGCAAAAGGGGATATCTGAACTGAGGACTTGCCAGCTCACGCCCTCAGCTGTAACTCCTGCATAATCCTATATGCCTTGCAGGGTTAACCAAAATATTCTACAAAGTACACTGAATTCTTCAGTTTGTGGCTTGTCACCAGTGAACATCCTGCTCTGAAATCTGATTAATTTTAACCTTTTAAAATGTTAATTGGATCTCTTAGCCCATTTCATGTTTCTCTACGCACATTTCAAAGCTTTGATGATAATCATTATTACCTGCTATTTGTACAGAGCCATCTTCACCCAGAAGAATATTACCAGCTTTTAAATCCCTATAAAATAAACACAGATAGGAAAGCATTTAATTCAAATTGAAGAAAGATATAATCACACTCACTGGAGGTTTTGCTGAGAAATAAGAGGCAGGATAATTAAAAACTACTCAAAATACTATGATTTCATTAATAAAGAAACTTTCTCTTTTAAAATGAAATTGTGAAAAAATGATTATTATTTTGTTCATTGAACTTTGACATTTGGATCATCTATGAGGTTAAAATTCCTCACACAGCTAGAGATCATATCACACAGCTTCCTTACAAATCCCAGAGTACCTTCTCACTACTCTGGGGGTGGAAAAAGGATTTCCTTGGACTCAATAGTCTTGATGAAAATAGCCTTTCTTGAATCTCTGATGGTTCACTCCGAGAAGAAACATGCCTCACTTCAAGAATCTAAGAATTTAGGAAATGTTTCTGTGAAATAAACCATGCACCAAAGAATGCACACATTTGAAAATGTGAGTGGATAAATTTACTTTGTTGTTGTTTTTGTTGTTGCTGTTGGGTTTTTTCCTGTTGTTGTTGTTGCATTCTGTGACATCATTTCCAACTTATGGCAACTCTAAGGTGAATCTATCAGGGGACTTTCTTAACAAGATTTGATCAGAGGACATTTGTCTTTGCTTTTCTTCTGAGGCTAAGAGACAGCATAATTCACCCAAGGTTACCCAGCAGGTTTCCATGGGCAAGTGGGGATTCAAACCCTGGTCTTCCAGTATCCTGATCCAACACTCAAACCACAACATCATGCTGGCTCTCTAAAAACTGTTTACATTTGGGGAAAAAATATGCAAAAGCATGCTTCTGTCAGATTGGACAAAATGTTAGCTCAGTTACATGGATAAATGGGCACATGGGGGGAAATCATTAAAAACTGCATTCAAATTTCAACTGAGAGAGGAGAATGTTGGTGGGATTGAAAGAACTATAATGAAATCAAGACTGACAGACTTTCATGTTCCCAAAGTACTTACAGACTGTTGCAGCACATCAAGGGCTACTGCAGATTTAGAATTCTTTTTTATTTGGATGTTGGGAAGGGGGGAGGTAAAAATTGGAAAATTACTTTTTTTGGAATATAACGCTCAGAATCCCTCAGTGAACATAGCCAATAGCCAAAAAACATAACTTTTCCAAAGAAAAGGGAAACAAAGTGAGCTCTAGGATGCAAAACATCAGTTCTTCCAGCTCCCCTTAACAACAGCCGGATCATCAAGTTCTGGGGACTGTGAAAGAAAACCTGTACCATACTGGCACATAAGATAAACACTCGTACCTATGAATTTGCCCATTCCTGTGGAGGTAATCCAGACCTTCCAAAACCTCTTTAAGAATTGTTGCTATTATTGATTCTTCAAGAACACCATTCTTATGCTCTCCTCTATTGACAACGTACTTTATTATATCCAGCATTGACCCTACAATGAAAGAAAGAGGAAAGAAAAAAACATAGTAACAGATGAGAACGGACGGTATATCTTCTTAGGATTCATCTGGCAATAAATACAAGGTCAATTTAAATTTTTTATCTTAATGTAGGTACAGGGAGCAAGAGGTATAGGGCTGTGGTGAATGTTCACCTGTTAAGATTTTTGGCATGGAAAGTTTTTCAGGTCTTTCAAAATGTTTCTTAACATGCACACACATTTGTATATAGAAACCAAAGACAGAGAAAGACATTTTTTCTGCCTTTTAAAATTGCTGCTTTGGTGTCATTGTCCCTTTAAAACCAGGGCCATTTCTTCCCGATAAAGGATCCCAGGAAAACTGCATTGTGAACAAGAGAAGGTCATATCACACAACATAATCGGATTCAGCTATGTCAAAAGATCACGAAGCAAATTAAGCAATAGGATACCAGCACTACCTTCACTCTGGAGTGGAAATTTTTGTTTAATTTTCTCAGTGCTCTCCCCAGTTCCAACATCAGTAGAACACTGCTATTTTTTTACAGCTGACAAAAAAGCATTCATCCTTTTCAACTGAGTCCTAGCCATATGAGCCAAACAGTTTTCCTTAGAAATTGGCAGAGGTTTACAAAAGACCCACACACCAAGATGATAGTATTATCAGAGATAGTGACTTGTTGCTATGCTACATTAACTTAAAAGCAACCTCGGAGGAAGAAACAATCTAGCATTTTATTCAGATACTTGAAGGTCACCGATTGATTAGGTAATACAATAAAAATATAGTACTTTAGCATCTTAGTCATGCACATGACTTACCTCCACTTAGTAGTTTCATAACCAACCAAAGCTCATCCTTGACCACAAAAGATGTATAATACGTAACTATGTTGGGATGGTTGCACTGACTCATGGCTTGAATTTCTTTCTATAAGTAATGCAAAATATGACTTAGTATCTTGTCAAGGAAAACCATTCTAGAAATACTAGTCTAACAGTGAGGCCACCCAGTTATAAACTCCCAGAAACTTAAAGTGCACATTTCAAAATTAGTGGTTTGACTTTTCAGAAAGGAAAATATGGCTTAGAATACATATGTATGCACATTCTTCTGAAATACAGAAAGCTGAAAAGCCCCAGCTGAATAAATTTTGGAACCTGGGGGAGAACTGTAAGAATGTTTTTCTAAAATTATAAAAAAGAAAAGCAAATGAAACATATCATCTAGCCATTATTTTCATTATTTCATTAAAGATTTTTAACAGGCACTAAGTTTGAAACTCTTCTGTTATAACAATATTGATTCGTGGCAAAATCCAATGTCACAAAAGTGTAATGGGACTTTCCCATTCTATCTTCCCATGTTCAGCTAACCTCCCCACCACCACATACCTGCTCTGAAAGGCCCCCCAAATTGACAGGTAGTTTAGTGGCTCCTCGGAGCTGTAGGAAGAATCACACCCCACTAACTAAAGGTGTCCCACTATTGGAAAGAGCTAATTTGACAGCACCCATTATCTTTTAAGAAGAATGTATCTGTTTCAAAGGAACTGGGAACTTTCATTTCTTTTGTTTTGTTATAACTAAACATCTAAACTTTTTTCTTTGTTAAGCAACTACTATAAGAATAGTTCCAACATCCATGCTATAATTTCAAAGGTTTGCTATGCTGTACAATTGACATGTTTGATATAGAGTAAAACTGGTATGTTGTCTAAAGGGAATAAAATCCACAGTAAGTTTCCAGATCTTATCTTTCAATTACTTCAAGTATGTTCCAAACACATAAGATTTTTGTATTTTCTTCCTCCAGAAAACTGATTTATGGATCACTTTTGACCAAATTTTATAGTTAGATTTAGGTTGACATCCCAAATATTTTCTTACAAGCTTGGGAATGACTGGGCTGAAAGTATGTGGTATGCTCAAATTGACCTCATAGGTTTCCATGGCCAAGCAGGGAATCAAGCCCTGTCTCAAGGGTCACAGTCCAAAGCTCAAACCTCTGCACACTGGGTCTAAATTCTCTCGTGTTCTATTAATACTTAGCAGCATCTTTTCAAAGAAATTATAAAATATGTATCACAGAATAGAATACTACAATGAATTAGTCCTTACTATGCAGTGTAGGTGTTCACAGTTTCGCTTTTGGATTAAGTATTTGTTTTAGTTTTTTCAAAGTATTCCCAAAGAGGGGTATAGCTCAGAACATCTGGATTTTTAAATACAATGCTTTTGTTTTGTTCTTACACCAGTACACTGACTTCTCCTAACCAAGTGGAGTCCTTCTCCTTATTTTACCATTTACAAAAGACATCCCTCCTAGGTAAAGAGACTGGCTCCAAAGGTATTAAGAGTCATAATATTTGGAAAGAACAGGGCCTGCTTTATAGCGTCTCCACCATATTTAATTCAACATTTACCTTGTTATTTCCAGGATTAAGTCATGAAATTTTCAGCAAAAAGTCACCTATCGAACATGGGGTATGCAGGGCAAAGACATATCTTTTCCCATACCTCCACTTCAAATCAGAGCAAGGTTTTTTTTTAATTCTTTCTTTGTAAAGTGGGGGGGGGGCATAAAACATTGAGAGTTGTGTGGATTTTGTATTTTTTTTCAAGCACTGTTTCAGATATCCTGCCACACAACAAGACATATGACATCACAACTGTGAAACAATTACATCAAACTGCATGGGCAGGTAGCTAGTGAATTTGGCAAAACATCAAAATGAAATGCTGTACGTAAGTACTCCTGTAGAGAAACAGAAAAACAGGGAACTGGAAGAAACTGGTTTAGTAGGGAGGCTAATAGTAGAAAGTAGAAATAATAGAAAGAAACTAGTACAAGGACTTAAATATCAGACTCCTGAAGCTTGGGGACATCATGCTATACACTATACACAACAGAGATTAAAAAATGGTGCAGCATTCTAAAAAATTCACATAGTCACAACAAATGCAGCCTGTCAGAGCACCCACCTTCATAGCAACTCATTGAAATTAATTTCTCAGGTTTGGCTCATTTATGGTGCAATGCTGGTATCTTAAGAAGGCCTTTGCCCACTTCCCTTCATTGTATTAAACAGGGCAGCTGAAGTGCTACTGAATAACAGTACTTCAATAAAGACTGCTTGTGGCCTCTATTTTCCTTCAGTGAGGGAGAGTGTGGGGACACCAAACAACAAATTTCCAAATATTTTATTCAAGCTGATATCCCGCATTCACCTGCCAAAATATCTGACCAGAAACAGGTTGACAAGATTAATACGACTCCGGAAACCTGCATGAATTCATATACAAAGATAATCAAAGCACATCTAAAACTTGTATGTAAGACAATTAAGAAGGGGTCTGCTGAATGAAACCAAAGGCTAACCTGGTTTACTATGTTTTGGCCACAGTGGCTTCATACCAGATGCCACTGGGAAGCCCACAAGCTGGGTCTGAATATAATAGCCCCCTCTCATATTTGCTTTCCAGCAAATGGTTTTCACAGCCATACGGCCTCCAATACTGGAGGCTGCATATAACCACAGTAACCATTCACAGCCCTATCCTACCTCAGGGATGGAGAGAGCACAGCCCATGACATCACTTCCAATGCATCCTAAGTGACACTGCATCCCTCCTACCCATCCTCTATTCAGCTGCTTACCTCTCTTCTACACAAACACCTGTAGTAATGGGGGGGGGGGGGACCCAACAGCATTCCTAAGCAGAAGACTTTAAAAAAAATCAAGTTCAACCACCAAGCTGTAGCTGCTGCAACTAGAACTCTCAGGTCTTATTAAAAACAAAGCCAGGGAGGAAATTTGCATTAAGAATTAAGCATTTATGACAGCTGTCAGCAATCTCTGTGGCATTTTCCTGATTGAGGAAATCCTTTTAGTCTATTGTTTGGATTTAGTCCAATTTTTTTTAAAGTGCAGACATGCTATGTCTGTTTTCAAAACTGTTACCAGCTCCAAGTTCCTTTAATGAAACAAGAAACTAAAGAACTCTCCTCTGCAACTAGGCCAGCATGAAGCCAATGTTTCTTTTTTCCTTTGCTCCCTGAGCTATCCAGTTGCTGTTTCTGTTACCTCTATTTTTAAAATTGTTTCTCAACATTTTTCTGCAACATTCCTCTTCCTCATGTAGGTATAAATTCAAAGGGGAAAAGAAATCCAAGAAATTATTGCTTTCAAGGCATGGTGGTCACACGAATGATACTTCGCTTTGTTGTATATGCTTCCCCAATATCTGTTTTAAGCTGTGGCAGAATACAAGTTCTCGTAACACAAGTGCGACCACATCACTGGGAACAAAAAGAGGAAATGAAAACAAAAGAAGAACCTATATGGGTATAATGGAACAAAATGGACTGGAAAAAAAAAGGAGCCCTGCTGTTTGCAATGTTTAGATGCCATTCACCAAAAGGATTTCTCAGCAAGTACGGGGGCCTTGAACTTTTTCAAATGGACATTAATCAACAAATGATGTACAAGTGGGAAAGTCAACATTTGAGAACATCTCTGAGAAGCACTATTCAGTTTTTGTGAACCCATTTTGTGTCGAACACTATAGAACCTAGCATGCATATGCATATAGACATATGGGTCATTTTTTTTCCTTGTTTACTTACAAGCAATTCATCCATACTGGTCTGGCATTTTTCTAAGTTGATTCTTTTTATTGCTACACGTTCTTGCCTTGGTTTGCATAGCGCTGCTTGGACTACAGCAGTGGCACCACTACCTGGAGAAGAAAGAAAAAAAGAAAAAGATGTTAAAACTGCCTATCAGCACAAATTTTTGAAGTGCATTCTACCAGAATCTGACGTTTTTCAGGAGTTTGTCATGAGCTTCCACGGTGTGAAGGTTCGTAATGGTTATCAAACCAAAAGACAGCTTGGCCCTCACTCCTACATCCTCCCTTGCAAAGTACAATTGTGAGGACTATTTATACATACTTTAGGGTGGTGGTTCTCAGGCTCTAGTCCTCCAGATACTTAGACTGCGTCTCCCAGAAGCCCTTGCTAGCATGGACAATGGTCAGAGATTCTGGGACCTGAAATCCAAAACATCTGGAAAACGAAAGGTTGAAAACAGCTGGTGCAGATGTTCAGAAATGCTGGCATTTCTCATCCAGTTTCTGGTGGCCTGCCTCAGTTCTTGCTCTCTTCTAGAAATCTTATTTGCTAAAACTTAACACATCTGTTGACTACAGGAAAGTTACAAAGGAAGAGTCACCCACACAAAACTGAAGTCATCTCTCTTCTGCCTCCAATAGGATGCACTCACCATTCAGACAGAGCAATCATGAATCCTTACAAGTTTACCCAGCACTCTGCAACAACTGCCTACATCTCTCAACAATCAGAGCTTTGAAGGGTCTTCTTGGGGGGAGGGGGGGATTACAACTTCTAGATTCCACTGCAGTCCCTCTTGGACTCATGAGCAATAATTAAGAGTTCCATTGCATATGATGGGATTCCTTAAAGTCAGAAGCTTGAAAATCCATTGTAATAACAGGTGAGTATGTCATGAAGGGACTTTGGTTATTAGACTTCTAGACCATTTTATCACACTATTCACTTCACCATACATTTGGATAGTTCGAAAGCAAGCACTTTAACAGCAAAAAGAGATGCACTGACTTTCTACAATGAAGTACTAACAACACATTAGTTCATTCCCCCTCTCCTGTTAAGAAAGTGGTCTCACTATTCTTCCTATTCACCATTAAAAATAGCCAAAACAGTACGAAAGAACAGCTCAGCCAAAACATTCACACTGAACAAGCTTATTTGGGTAAGCTTTAATCTCTTTAGTAGTTTTCCATACTCTCAGTGCAGAAAGAGTGAGGTTAGCCCAAACAAGAGGGCTCCTTTTCAAATTATGCAACTTCTCTTTCTTTGACCGCACATCGTAGAGGCCCTTGTCTCCAGCCTTCACAAACGTGCCTACCTACATGACTGCTTGGAGACAAAAGCTGAATGAACAGAAGCAGGCCCTGAAGGAAAAGCATTTCAGATTTGTGTCCATCTGAGGTGAGTTTGTTTAACAAGTACTAAATTGCTGATAAGAACATTGATTTATTGAAACCCAAAACACTATATGTGAAATTAGTGTGATGGTTTAAACAGAGAATATATGGAAGCACTGTGATAAAGTTACTGAAAGATTTTCGGAACGGCAATCGAAATCCCAGAACCCAAGGCAAGCAGAACACTATTTTTGGGGTGAATCTGCCCTACAAAGAGAAATCCCCCATGGCAATGTCCAAAGGAGTAGATCTGTTTGAGGTAAGCTATTTCTTTTCACTTCTAATTTTGTAGAAGCAGCTGGGGAAACTCTGCAAACACATTACCATTTTCAGCATCATATGCAGATAAATATATTTTTAAAAACAACACACAGCCCTCAGTACTCCTTTACACAGATCCAGTAGAGAGGAACTGGACAGCCAATGTGATGGCCAATCTAATATCATGGTCTGTCTGCTGGACTTTAACTCAGAGAATCTGAAGAGATCTTAAGTGACTTCTAGTCCAAGCCCCTGCCTTGCAGGAACACACAACTTGAAGTACTCTCTAGCCTCTATTTAACGACCTCCAAAGATGGTGAATCTCCCACCTTTTGAGGCAATCTATTCCCTCACTGAACATGTCTTACAGTAAAAAAAATTCTTCCGAATACTTAAGTGTTATCTCTTTTCTTGTAATTTGAATCCATTGGTTCATGTTCTTGTCTCTGGATCAGCAGCAAACAAGCTTACTCCTTCTACGTGACATCCCTTCCAATATTTGAAGACGGCTACCATGTTACCCCTCAGGCTTTACTTCTCCAAGTTAAACATACCCAAGTTCCCCAGATGTTTCTGACAAAGCTTGCCTTCCTCCGGACAAGTTCCAGTTTGTCAATATGCTTCTTGAAGTGTGGTGCCCACAACAGGGCACAGTATTTTTTGTGAGGTCTGACAAAAGCAGAATAGAGTGGCACTGCTACTTCCTATGATCTGGACACTATACTCCCATTGATGCAACCAAGAACTGCAATGGTTTTATTGGCTGCTGCATCACACTGTTGACTCATGTTTGTTGTCTATTCATGTTTGTGGTCTATTATGATTATTTTCTCATATATTACTTTCAAGTCAGGTGTTTCCATCCTCTATTTCCTCATTTCATTTTTCTTGCCTAGGTATAGTACTTTACATTTACCCCTGTTTAAATTTATTTTGTTAGTTTTAGCCTATATCTGTCAAGGTCAACTTGAATTCTATTCGTGTCCTCTAGGATATTAGCTATCCTCCCCCTTTTGGTGTCATCTGCAAACTTGATAAGCATAACCTCTCTTCCATCGTCTAAGTCATTTATAAAGAAATTCCCAAGCATCATTAATTTCTTTCCCTTTGAGCATTTCAAACCATGGCATCTCACCCAGTATTTCCCTAAACTTACTGAAATCAGCTTAAAGTTCAGAGTGTGTGTCTGACTACACTTTGCTTCTCCTTGCCTCTGTATAACAAATCCCAAGAGGACATGGTTACTCCCACCCAAGGATCCCACTGTTTCCACCTCACTGTCGGTTAGGATCAGATCTAAAATAGCTGATCTCCTTGTTGCTTCCTCCACCTTTTGTACAATGAAATTGTCTGCAAGGCTAGAGACGAATTTGTTGGACCCTACAATCTTGAAAGAGTGGTGACTGAAGTCTGCTGTTACTCCTATCACTCTCCTCGAAATCCAAGTTCCAGTCTCTACTGAGACATGAAACTCCTTAGGTTTCTCTAAGCCCAATGCATTTTGCAGCTGTTGTTGTGAGGATAAGTGAGGAGACCCAAGTATGTCACCTGCAGTTCCTTGGAGAAAAGATGCCACACAAATATAGCTAATAAACAAATATTTCTTAACACATTAATCAAAACTGGGCATTTCCTTTTAGCCACTCTTTAAGAAGAAGTTCTACCAAATCAGTGAATAGACACACTTGTAAGATACCTAACAGCTCTTCTGAAATGTCAGGTTCCACTCTGCCTGTGAAATTGACATGTCCCAGATGAAAAAGCTTTTGTGACAAAGCTTTACAATGGGAACTGAGTTACATGCCTAATCCAGAACAATGGGCCTCTCTTCCCTGCCATCCACCAACAGAACTGACACAATACCTCATGACTAGAAGTTATTGTCCATGTTTTAATTGATGTTTGCTTACTTATTTAGAAGTAGGATGTGTTGTATGCAATTTTCACCCTGCCACTCTTTTAAGACAAAGCTTTTAGCTCAGCATATCCACTCAATTATATTACCAAGATACGTAGACAAAACCAACACCACAACATAGCAAATAGCACTTTGACACACTCAGTTAAGTGTACTATTTTTCTCCCTAATAATCTTTAAAAAAAAAATCACTGAAGAAAAATCAAGGAGGCTGCTCTGTGGAGAAACTTTGCTGCATACAGCATTCAAACACAGGTACCCAAGATTACTGGTTCCCAACCCTTACTTTCCCAGATGTTGCTAGACTACAATTCTCAAATCCCTCACCAGTGACCATTCTGGCTGGGGCTTCAGCAATATTAGACCCAGTGAGGTGTAGCAGTTTGAGCGCTGGACTAGGATTCTGGGAGATCAGGTTCCCACCTGGCAATGGAAACCTACTGAATTACCTTAGGTAGGACACACTCTCTCTGTCTCAGAGGAGAAATGGTAAACCCCTTCTGAACAAATTTTGTTAAGAAAAATCTTTGATAGGTTCAACTTAGAATCACAACACATAGTATCTGGGGATGCACAAGTCAGGGACCACAACCTCAGATTACAATCCTACAGCGAGGAGGTTATGAGTCCCACTAACATTTACAGAACAGCTTGCTATAAATATGTTTAAGATCTCAAGACTCACACAATAGCTTAAGTTATTATAGATATACTTTTGAGTAAATATTTCTTGTTGTAGCACATACGCACAGTCCCACATTAAGACCTCAGGCTCCTTCTCCTGAAAACTCTTCATTTGGGACAAGCATACGAAGCAGGGAGAAAAGAGCCTAAACCAAATCACTACCATCATGGATAGAAGATACAGCTACTGTAAGAGATATTCAACACCACAAATATAAATGAAGTGGTGTTTACATTTTTAGGAACAAACGCCATGCAGGCTTTAAATCTAATTGAACCAATCCAGTTTGGGCCACATATGAAAAGACCTTCTGTAATCCAGGCCTATTATTTAAGAGCTTACCTTTAGTAGCATTACATCAGCATACTTACAGCTAGAGATTACAGCTGTGTATACCTGCCTGAGAACTAAGATCTGCTGGAGAAGTGTCTCCAGTGTCCCAGCACTGGAGGCAACTGACTATAGGAAAATGTGAGAAAGGACCTTTACTTCTGTGAAACCTCAACTGTGGAATACTCTCCCCTTTAGAGACTCGACTGGCACAAAAGCTGTTACAGTGCCAAGTAAAAAAAACCCATGACATTTATTAAAACTTCTGGCATCAAACAGATTTTACCCAAATTCGCACAAGCATTAATTACACTTTCAAATTGTTTTAACCTATTTTACATGTTTTTAATTGTTTTAACTTGTCAAACTGCATCTTTCAGTCTTTTTTTTTAAAGCTGTTTTCTACTGTATAATTGGTTACATTGATTTTTCTTGTACGCTACCTGAGATCCCAAGATATTAGCTGGGGCAGGCCAAGCAAGAGAGGCACTCAATTCCCAGCTGCATACATAGGTACTTCCTCCCCCCACTTCCTCCCTTCCTTTTTCTAAGTAGAGGATTACGAGATACACATTAATCCCCCAATGGTTAAGGCTGCTGTAAGAGAGAGAATGAAGTTCTAACTGAAGTGAAGCAGTGTAATTGCTGTTAATATATTTCAAAGGCTTAGCTACCATTGGGTGGGGATTTAGGCAGTGCTGACCTATCTCAAACATCAGTGTCCCCAAATGGCATGCAGGAATGTTGATTTATTTCAACTTCTGAATGTTCTTCTACTAGAAGACAAAATTACCAAAGCCTGTTCCAGATGAGTTAACTAGTCATTTTCTTCTAACGTTTATCTATACAATATTCTGAATAGTACAGAAAATCACTGCTAGATACTTCAGTGTTATATGCAGACATATTATCCAACACAAGCATCCCATCAATTACATTTTCTCTCTAAAGGTTGCAGTTGTATTGGGAACTCACTGCAATCTTGCCACAGATGATAAAGCAGACAATGGCACAATGCCAAGACATGGCAAATTTATTTACAATGCTCTTAATGTTAACATTAAATAACATGCACACAGATAAACACAGAATTTTGTTAGCATACTAAATATTCTGAAGTCAATGCATTTATATTTTACAAATTTATATTTTATAAATGTATGTTTCAATGCATGTTTCAAACGTATGTTTCAATGCAATACTAAACCATTTCGTTCTTTAAACAAAAAAACAGGAAATGATCCCAAAACACAGAAGCAATGTAAGGGAGAATAAGCAGAATTAAAATTTTCATTGCACAACAACAGTAACTACAGCTATCCCTTCACATTCGCTAGGGTTGGGGCACTGGACCCCCATGAAAGTGAAAATACTGAAAATGACTCTAGGCCCTCCCAAACTATATTTAACACACAAAAAAGTATGATCACCATATTGATATTCATTCACCATATTCATTCCTTTGCATTCCTCACCCAAAGCTTGCAAAGCGTGTGTATAAAATGGATTTTTTTCCCTTGTGGGTGAACAAAGACCCCTCCCACTGCTGGAAGCACGTCCCCTCTGCCATGTGGCTGCACATCCTGATGTGTAACGGCTCCTCACTGGTCAGGTGCTCTCTTTGCTCCTACCTCTCCTTTCTCAAGATGGCAACCAGATGTATCTACAGCCCCAGGAACTCTGCTCTTCTCTGTCTGAGGGGAAAAGTACCAGTAAGCCTTTTACCTTGTCTCCCACGCCCAGGAATGCCATGGCCAGAGGCAAACGAATGGCAAGAGGAAGCTCTAGAGAGGAACTGGAGAGGGATTGGGGGGGGTATTCACGGTTTTCCCACTTTCGCAAGGGTTCTGCACCCCAATGTTCGCAAATGTGGAGGGGCCACTGTACTAGCCATATGTGCAAAGTTTCACATACAGAGGTTTCTCTTTAATGGCACTTCATATATGGAATTCCTTCACCCAAGAATCAGGTCATTGCAAACTGTTTGATTCTGTTGTTAATTATCAATTATTAATTATCAATTTGGGAGTCTTCTTCTCTTACTTTTTTGTTGATGCCTTTAGTCTAGCAATTGTGCTTTCATGATGGACTGTTGTTAGTGAATGTGTGTATGTGTGTTTATATTTTGTAACCTATTTTGAGCAACTCCTTTTCAGTGGAAAAAATAGGATAAACACATATAAACACACACAATATAGGTTTTTGTCGGTTTTCCAGGCTTTGAGGCCATGTTCTATTAGTATTAAGTAATAGTATTTTCCCCTGACATTTCACCTGCATCTGTGGCCGGCATCTTGAGAGATCCTCTGAAGATGCCAGCCACAGATGCAGGTGAAACATCAGGAGAAAATACTAATAGAACATTGGCTCAAAGCCCAGAAAACCCATAACAACTTATGGATTCTGGCCATGAAAGCTTTCGACTTTACAACACACAGCATAAATACATAAAACAGATAAATAATCGGAAACAATTGCACATGGGGGGAAGCAAAATAAAGACCAATCAGCCATTTGTATCACAGTACATCAGCAGTCATGTATGAAATGCCAAATGGATGATGGTTTGTCATGGAAATTGTCAGAAAAATGAGGGGAAATATGATAATAGCTCTCTGCCCAGACTGAAAATAATTTTGTTTATGTATAACTTTGTCTGGCACAAAATTATCAGATTTCATATGTAAAAAGTACAGTTTATGAAGATAATAGTTACAAACTGAATTTTCTTTCTAAAAAATATCATTACAAATAGAGCTACAATGTCCTGAACTGTAAGAAGCTTCTTTGTTCTTCCTAATTTATAAGGAACAGGCAAAAAAAGATAAAAAATGAAAAAAAAATGAAAAAAGCAGACAATAAATGTCATTAAATTGTGATCTTTAGTCTTCCATAGTATTAAGTAACACAAAGCACTTGTTCTTACAAAAAAAAGCTGAGAAAAGGAAACCCAAGGTCAGAAACTGCAATGATCTGACACTGCACATAGTCTTACATCAAAGCTGTCCTGTAATATAGTTTTTAAAAACAATCAGGGGGATAAAATATAAGAACACCCTGTATTAAATATTTATCATTCTGAAAAAAATACTCCATTATACTTTTCTTCCAATTTTTCAAATATTTTGGAGGGAAATGAAGCCTTCAGAAAAAAAGAAACAGAAAAAAATAATTGCCCTCTTCAATTTGCCATGGTGCCCTTTCACATTATGCAGTTATAGTGTTATGATTCCATGTTAATTGACATGGCAGCTTCCTATAGAATTCTGGGATTAGCACTTAGGGAGGGGCATTTATAATCCTCAGTCAGGAAGCTCTTCTTGGGCCTCTGACCAAACTACAAATCCCAGGATTCCACAGCATGTTGACATAGCATTCATAATGCTGTAACTATGTAGTACGAAAGGGCCCCAGGTCTTCTCATCTCCAGCTTCATCTCTAGTGACCTTCTGCCTTCATCCTCCATCCTGACAAACCTTAGTGGACAAGAGCTGCTACCAGATTGCAGATATGGCCAAAAGATGGCAGCCTGGTAAGGCAACATGAGTAACCATTATCCAGAAAGTAAGGCTTGCAGTTTGATCAGAGGCAACACTGGAGCTCCCTGACTGAGAATTGTAAAGGTTCCACCCAAAACTACCAATCCCAGGATTCCACAGGACAGAACCATGGCAGTTCAAGTGGGATTACAGTTCTGTAACTGTGTAGTGTGAACATATCCCTGGTGCTGCTGGAGTCCAACTCCCAGCACACCGTACCACTGAACGTGTTGGCTAGGGCTATCTAGAGTGGCAGTCCAACAACATCTGGAAGGTCACAGTTACAGAGTTCTGACTTGAGAAAAGAGTCAGATGGAAATCTGAGCCAGGGAGAAAAGAACTTGAAGGAAAACAAAGCATCAGCAGAGCCCAAAAGAGGCTGAAGAGGAAGCAAAAACAAGATCTCTGAAGGCAAAAGCTGAGAAGGTCTGGCAGACTTCAATAGCTATTGTACAAGAAAGCTTCAGGCCAAATTGTCAGCTGAAGACAGCTGGTCTCAGGAAGCTGTCAGTCCACAGTGAGAGATAACACAGAGACTTTAATACTGCACACTTATCAGTACGTTCCTGACCACAGAGCAGACTTCAAGCTTAGACCTCTTGAGACACTTTATGAGGCCTACCTGGGGACAAGGTGAACTGGCAATTAGTTTTAATTAAGGAAGTGAATTCATTTGAAGGAACACTTGCTCCTTAAAGGAACAGTAACATTTTACACACATACACACACACAAAAAAATCAAAGCCTAGTTTTACTAGCCTACCTACTAAACAATTAAGTATCTTATAGTGTAAGACAAGCATTAGGTAAAAAACCAAAATTATTTCATACAAAAGTAAATTTCCTGCTCTGTTTACTCTAGGCCCTGTAGCCTAAGCCTAGGCTACCTGTGTGTAAGTGTATAGGTGTAAGTGAGATGTGGAAGAAGTTATGAGACAAATATGGGACTGAATATTCATTACATTGTGGTTAGTGTAACACCAAAGAAGCATATACTTGATTGAAGAGGTATCATCATCCTGACAGTGTATTATCAAATGTGCACAGTCATTCTTCCAAGCCTCTATCTCTAAGCTTCCTTCATTATCAAAGGAATTTTCATCTCTGAGATTGCTCAATATATATCATTACACTCACGCTGCTTTGCACTTGGAAAATATTGCTACTGTCTTTTGGTAGTAGCTGAGGTTGGAGAAACACAGTCAGCCCTCCACGTTCATGGGTTCAGCATTCACAGATTTAGCATTCATGGATTTGATTATTCACTGGTTATTTTTTTATTAATTTACTTATTTTAAAAAATTCTTACTCTATTTGCTCTCAGATTAAAAAAAAACAGCACTCACATTTTTTATTTTCATTTATGTTTTTTTCCCCCCACTTTCACAGGGGTCTGCACTCCTAACCATCATGAATGTGGAGAGCTGATTGCACACAGGAAAAGGTATCTGGGGAAAAGAGGGCATAAGAGAGATCCAAGGAGAATGGACACATCACAGTGTGGTCTCCTTTATCCCCCCTGTCTTACCCACATTTCTTCCTGTATGCTGAATCTACTCTATTGGGTTGTTATGTGCACCCTGGAGCAACTGCACAATATTATCAGGGAGTTGGACAGGGGAACACCAGAAAATTAATACACTGTTAAAGTAATCTTTGTACTACTGTGCTTGCCACGCTACTTGTGTTGCATCTGCCAAACCAGTTTGCAGATGCAGCACAATACCTAATCCATTCCATAATTATCTCAAGGAAACAATGGGGGGATAGATTAAGTGTTAAATATGTAGCATGTTACCTAAAGTTCACTTTTTTTAATACTCTTAAACTCTTGAACATGTATGGTAACAGTACATATCAGAACCAGCATGTATGGCTAAGGGAGCTTTATATCCCCATCCAGGATCAGGGCTCCTGTGTGGAAATTTTCAAAAGAAAAACTACAACAACAACAGAGGAGGGTGTTTTTTTAAAAAAAAAATGAGATGATTTTTCGATTTTAAAAAGCCAAAGGGGTAAAAGGGTTAAATCTCATCCATTTATTAATCCGAATTCATACTGAAATTACACCATTAAAGATGATCTCTAGCTTCTCTAGCTGCACATAACGTGTTTAACACCGCACAAAATGCGAACACAGGTAACATGTGGCAAGCAGATCAGCATGTGCACGTACAAGAAGTTCCCCAAACCTAGTTCCCTTTGCCATCAAGCCAACAAAAACTGCTAAGTCAGGTGCAGAATGCAGAAATTAAATAATCTAATAAGCTTTCACAGAACTAACCATGTTCTAAGCCAAGGCCCAGCACACTAGTCCAGTGCTTCTAAAGCTACTGGATATGGGGACTGGGATTTTTTCCCCCAATATGCCAGGAACCAGCACAGTATTTGTGCTCACTGGCCACAACTGCTTTTTTCTTTCCTGGAGCCCCTTCAGAGACCAGCAAGAGATGGTTCGCATACTAACACCAGTCCACAGATCGTTGCTTTGGGTAGGTAGCACTGTTGCAGCACTGAGAAGAAAGGGGAACCAATCCTACAGGTGTTATGAAAGACTTAATGGCCATATACTATACCTTGCCAGGACTGCCCTGGCATACCAACAGAAAGAGCAACTATGAGACCATTATATAAAACAACAGACTACAATGGGTTATTGTGCACAGACCTTCATAAGCTTCTGTTAAGAAGTCTCACTCAACAACAAAGATTCTAGAGGAGAAAGTTCCCACCTAGCCAGTCAGCTTAATTCCACAAGGCCATATTTGTTTTACGGCTTACATTTCAAGAACAAGGGAACACATACACCCATTTTACCCCTGATACCTGCTATGTGATAGAAGTCTTCCTTACTTTTGGGGAATGTCAGAGATGACTGAACCAACCCAAAGTGGGAGAATTCACCAGGTTACTTTGTAGACACTTGGTCCCTACAGACGACCAATGCAGACACACCTTCAACAAGGCTAGCCTTCACTGCACTAAGTTCAGTTATGAATATCTAAACTCCAGTCTCCATGCACCTAATAAGAATGTAGGTAGATAAATCTAATCTTTATATATTTATTCAAATACATCATAATGGTGAATTTATCTTTATAAATGTAATTTTGTTTAAATATATACCTTTAAACCCCTCCCTACCAGAAAGGATATTTTAGCACCCCAGACGCTTTTTATTGCAAAACATACACAGAAATATTTACAAGGTAGATATTTTACTATACCATCATCTCAAGAATCTTAAACAATGTCCATAAGTTTCACTCATGTGCAGCAAGAGAAACATGGGATGAACCATTTTCGTAAATGGTTGAAGACCTTCCTCTTTGATTCTCCATCTTAAGCCACTGAGTTGTGTTTAAGGTGCTGAGATGGGTAGCGACTGGTGGGGTGTTGGAGATTTCATGCCAAGATGCCAGGTATTATGCATTGTTGTGGTTTTTTGTTTTCAGGTCCTTGTCTCTTATTGTATACGTTGTTGTTCCACCCTTTGGTGGGAAAGGGCATTATAAATAAACGTTGCTGTTGTTGTTGTTGTTAAAATCCTTCAAAAGTCAAAGTATAAAGGTTCCTTGGCTGTCACTGAGCTGAAGGTGTACAACTGTCTACTACTTCTTCTAGGGGTTTATCGCAGACACCATGAAACCCTGCAGGCACTGTGGCATCCAGTCTTAGGGTAGTCTCACTTCAGAGCAACAATAAGACTGAAGACATTTTCTTTACTCAAACAGTACTTAAGATTCAACAGTATGGAAACAGGAAGAATAAATAAAGTCCTTGATAGACTGGCTGTCAGTCAGGACATGCGCACTATGTTTTCCTGTTGAATAGCTTTGAATAAACCAGGAATGAATGTAAGTACTGATGAACAGCTGGTTGACTTCAGAGGTAAATGTCCATTTCAACAGTGTATGCCACATAAAGTTGAAAAAAAAAGGCTTAAAAGTCTGATAATCCTGCAACGCCTCAACACCATATCCTCTGAAGGGAGACAATTACCTGGAGAGGCAGCCTCACACACCACGGGAAGCCCAGCTTAATTACAAGTTGGTGACACAGCTAACTGAACCATCTTTCCACATTGAATCACATGTGGCAGACAACATGTGGCAGGAGTCATTTTGAGACAGTCAGCTAACCAGGGACTTAATTCAACAGAATAAGTGCAGGGTTATGGCTTATTCAACAGAATGAACCATAACCATGCCCTTACTTCTGCTGCTGGGCAGCTGATAAAGGGAAAGAAAAAAAAACAGAAAGAACAGCAGACAGTACATGTGTAGAAAATTTCCTTGCCAGGACCATCACTATACATTCTGGTTATCTGCAGAGTAGTCAGAACAAAAAAAATCACCCTTCAGTGGGGAACATTTCACTCAGCAAGGATTATTTTATTTTTGGGATAGAGAAGCATCCCACAGAACACCTCCAACTGAATAAAAAACAGCTGTTGGGATTTCTGTCCATTTTCTACTTTCTCGGATGGACAACAAAGACAACAAGGTTTTTGTGGTTATTTTCAGTAGAAAACAACACTGGTAGTATTTTAGGGTACAGAAATAATGCTGATTGCCCTTTCTGGCACAGAAAAGGTGGTATGACAGCTATTCAGAATCAACGTTCCACCTCAAATGGACATGTGTTTTTCTAGCTTTGAGTATCTGGGTATTGTAGAACACCTTCCATTCTACATACACACACAAAACCACCACTCTTACAAGCCTATTTTAATTCCCTGCAATACACTGGAATTGGCATGACAGAAGTCATCCGAATGCTAGTTCTTTTTTTGGCGGGGGGGGTACCCATGTGGATGTGGTTCAAATAAAATTGTGGTTTTTTTTCCCTAAACCTACAATGATATTGATTATATAAGTACTCACCATTGTTGTTTTTTAAGTTTAGGGAATGTTATAAGGTTTAAGAAAATCACATGACTGAATACTCAGTACAAGACCCAAACGGATGTCAAAAGCCAACGCAGGCATTTAAAACTGGTTGACTCAGCAAGCCAGATATATATCTAGGTAATCTGAGTTAACACTCTTTTGAACTGCTGGCCCATCAGTGTACTGTAGTTACCTGATGGCTCATTTACACAGGAAGGTTGAAGAAAGAGGGAAATAAATCAGCAATGTATCAGATCACTACCATTCACATTTTTCCCCCTGCAAATTTGTCCTGTCCTATACAGAGGAAGTAGAAGGGCAAACAATGTATGAATGGTAATCTGCACACTAAAAGGATCAATATTAAGTTTTTCTCTCCTATACAATTCTTCCTATTAACAGCAAAAAATTATGGAATTTAAAAAGATATAAGGGGATTTCTGAATTTGGAGGTGACTGGGGCTGGTCAGAAACACACACACTCGATTTAGAAACCTGAACCAGTTAAAAGTAGAGCCAACCTCCTCTCAGTCTGAGTCTGATGCCAGCAAGCCACCATCCTTCTTATTCTCATTATTGTTTCATAAGACAAGAGAGGGCAAGGGGAAAAAGCACCAGCCAGAAGAAGGAAGAAAATAAGGTCCACCTTAAAGTTTGGGGCCCCTTCAACCACAACTATAGCACTATTGTACCACTTTAACTGCAATGGCAACATCCTATTGAATCTTGGGATCTGAAGTTTAAGGGAGGGGCATTTAGAATTCTCATCCAGAAAGCTCCCTTCGTACTTCCCCAAACTACTAAAACCAGGATTCCATGGAATGCAGCCATGGCAGCTTCCACAGTGCAATAAATGCGTAGCATGAAAGGGCTCTTGGTTGTGATTTCATATTATCACAACTAAAATGGAAAAGCTTCCAAGCATGCTTTAAAAAAGCGTCCATCACTACTGGGAATGCTGGGATATATCATTAACTCTCTTAACTCAATTCTCATTGAAGAACAAAAGTGATTTAGGAAGAGAAGTTGAAAAGAGAGACAGAGAGAGAGAGAGAGAGACCAGCAGTTAAGACAACTGCCAGAAAGTTCTGAAATGGCCCTGGTTTTTCTGAGTTCTCCAGGTATTTCTCACAAAAGGCTTAAAAGAACCCATTCCAAATCAAGACAGCTGGCTTAAGAACACTGACCAACAGAAGAAGCAGATGTTTTTATCCTCTGTTGTTACCAGAAAGAACTTGGGAAGTTACTTAAAATAATTCATTCCTATTACTTGTTATAGTGCTTAAAATGAAATCCGTTGCTCTTGCTCATGACAATCTTGCACTGCTCGCTGTTTTCTCACCAGGGTTTTTTTTTCCAAAACCTAGAGATGATTAGAATGGCATCAAACATGAAAAAAATGCCTTGCAAAATGGCTCTAAAATGCTTCAAATTTCCCTTTAAAGTCCATTTTTTAAAGGTAACTAAAATGTTACTTGTAACTCCAACGCATTGAATTTGTTCCTATTCATTATGTACTACTTCTGAAACGTCACTCGAGTACATAATAACACCCATCCACCCACCCAAAAGAGAGTAACTCATTATCGGTAACTGTTACTTGTAATTTGTTATTCCCAAACTCTGCTAACATCCACTGATACAGTCCCATTCACTTTGTGTATGTTTTCAGAGTTTAAAGGCTTAGGAGGAAGTGACTTAGGTAACTTTAGAAGTACAAACAGAAGTTAATCTATTTGTCAATATATGCACATTAGAGTCTCATTTAGTTAGCAATGGGACAATTCTTTCTTTTAAAGACACAAGCACCAAATCTTCTTAAGAGAGAGACTTGACTCTAGAAAGCAGTTCTCATATGTAAATGTGTGTGTCTCTATATGTACAGATAGATGGATAGATAGATAAACAGAAAGGTATATGATAGACATATAGCAGAATAGCAGCTGTGAAATTTAATTCGAAGAACCAAGAGACTGAAGTGTTAAACCTTTTACTGAAAAGCTCAGCCATGATATCTTGTACACATGTAGTTTGTATGTCTGCTGTGAGCACCCTAGAACAAGTGCTCCTAACTTGTGGAGCACAGTCATCCTACAAGGTTTGAGAGAGTCCATGCACTGGGTTCACAACTGATTTTTCTTTCTTACAATATGAAAATTGAGGAGATGCCTAAGAACTCTGGGGAAATACAAATGTTTTCTTGGCTTCCTACTCAACAGTTTAGTCAAATGAGCTAACCATGAGCATCACTTCAGCTGGCCAATCTAAAGCTCTGACACGTACTATGGTCTAATCCTAAAACATCCTCATCTTCACACTGATCGCTACCAAGGTCCCACCTGGATGTCCATGGAATCCCTTCTGTTGCAAAAGTCTCCAACTGACTATCTCTGGGAAGCATGATTTAGTAATATTTAGTCAACCAGTTTAATCCTATCAAGAATCAAGGGACCTCTGGAGGATTCCTATTCCTCACAGTTCCCCTTTTCAGCTTTTATTTTACTTCATGATAGCTATTCTGTTCCTGTGCTCTCTAACTGCCATGAATCCAAGTATTCTTTTTGAGCACTGTTAGCACTCTGGAGGTAACTGGCTTGAGACCCTTCTTAAGAGAACCCAACCAAGACCATGAGTCTCCCAGGGTGCACCTGGCAATCCACTTGATCCTCGTTGCCGGCCCTTACCTTTTCTCTGGAGCCAATCTTACGTTGGCAGATGCATAGCTTCCTCTTTTGTCTGCACCACTTTGCTTTCTTGTACATCCAGATAGATCAGCTACCTTGTGAAACAGGAAAGAGCATCACATCCTGTGAAACACCCATTGCTGCCTTTGGCACCCACCAATTTCAGTATTTACTGCCATGCCAAAGCTCGAGAACAACATTTGTCATACACACCAGCTTCAAACCTATGAAAAAGTCTGTGATTCTATTCTGAACATTTTCCCCTCTAAGATATTTTCCTATAGCACATACAAAGTATGATCTTTCACAGACACAGACACAGACCACTTGCATATAGAGTATGTGTGAATTCCCAAATACATGTACACCACTTTCATTTCTCTACATTTGCGTGACTTACTGGCAGCTGAATATGCAAATGGACTCCAATGTTTGAATGAGGTGGAAATGCTGGGTTATCTGTGACGGCTTATTCACATTTCCAAGCATGAACAGGCCTTCCTCTCCTGGTCAGGAAATACAAGACAGTAAAACAGAGCCCAAGCTAATTCAGTGTGGGCAACTGCATTTCAAATCAATTACGCAAGAAACACCCAAGTAAGTTCAAGGGCCATCTTTCTTTGCCCAACAGCAACAGGAACAGGATGTTCCACACTCATCTTAGCTACCAGCAAAAACGTATGCAGCTGTTTTGCTCAACAAGGAAGCATGGCACAGACTCTTAAAGTCAGCCACTGTTCCTGTTCCTGTTTTGAAGATGCCAGCCAACTTCTGCAGCAGCTCTGCGTATTCCTTTTCTGCTAACTGAAGGTAGTATTGACAGGGGAACATATGATCCATTGGCAAAGATAATAGTGCTCTTCCTGTTCAATCCCAGAGCCGTTTACAGAGCAGATCTTCGAGATGTAAAAGGATACAACTGTGCTGTGAAAGAGGCACACAAGCTGCTTCTCATTTACCTGCATCAGCCAACTACCTTTCCCTGCCAGAGGCTGTTTTAATATTAATAGGTTGGAGGCAGCACTCAGAATCAGCTAAATCTGAAACAGTATTATGGATTATATCTAGCAAAGAGGGTCAAGGCAACTATGTCAAACTTCCACTTTGTGAACAATTCCCCCTTTTCCCTAGAGTTGTGACAAACCATGCAAGACAAAACTTCAAAGGTTTGGACGTGGTTTTTAAAAATTACACATAAAACACATCTACAAAATCTTTATAACTTCCACTGTGTGGAAGCTTTGCCATGTCAGTCTCCTCTAACTTGATAAGGCCCAATCCCCATCTAACAGTTCCAGGACACTGACCCCCTCCAGTCCCAGGCCACAAAGGCCTAAGCGTCCTTCAAAGTGAAACAAAAGTCACAGGTGCATGACAACGATAGAGGCTTTTTGATACCTAAATAATGTTGAAAAGAATGCAATAATAATACCTAAAGACAAACATTGAGATATCTTATGTCCCTTCAACTGATGAATGCTGATGTTTGTCACAGCTACTATTCATTGAGGCCTACAAGATGAACTAGATGGTACTTCACCAAACAGCCTCCTGGGCTGGATTACGGTTAAAAACATCCCCCAGGACTATATAACTGGTCTGATTTATCCTCTACTCACCTAAATATCCTAAAGACACTAGATACAACCTGATCTTGGAAGCTAAGTAGGGTCAGCCCTCAGGAGTACATGGACAGGAGACCCCCAAAGAGTACCAGCTACTGTAGGCTATATTTCAGAGGAAGGAACTGGCAAAACCACCTCTGAGTACTTCTTCCCTAAGAAAACTCTATGAAACTCATGGGGTCACCATAAGTCAACAGACAACTTGAACACATATGCATGCACATGCACACAAATATCGTCTCTCTTTTGTTCTGAAAAGTGCTGACACTTTCATAGGCAATGGAGGAGAAGCTCACACCACTCTAACAAAGCAACAGTTTCCCAGGCATTCCAGGATAGAAACATCCTTATCTCTCTTTCTTGCATTGGTTGACCTTGCAAAGCTAGAGAAAGCTGCAACTATTAGAAAGCTGTATGATTAATTTTTTTGTTAGAGGCCTTACTGGTTAACTAGTAGAGGTCCAGTTACTCATCCTTAAGCACACAAAACCTGTGCATAGTGTGAATGTGAGAAGTTACTATCACTCCTCAATACTCTTCCAGAAACCATCTGGCCCCCTATACTCTTCAAAAGAGTCAGCTGGTCCTAGGCAAATATTTCAACCAAACTGCAAGCACCACCATAGAATTCCAGCTTGGACTTTGCATTCCCACCTCCATGCCTTCTCCTGTTTCTGGAAGAAACACAGAAATCTTCACATTCTTCAACTAGTACAAGAGACTAGTATGTGAAAGGCAGAAGGAAAGCACACAAGCTAACAAAAATATTTGCAGAACTTTGAAATCTGTGCTGATAAAACCGCCTCTGTTTCTTATAAATGTACTGCAACTTTTTTTAAAAAGCTGGTTTGTTTGCTTTTTAATACCTGGCAACATATCCTGGTCTGACTAGATGAAATTCACACACCACAATAAAGAACTAGTTTGTAACCCAAATTGCTATATAAACAAGCAGATTTTTAGTCCCCTGCTGTGGAAGAAAACTCAGTTTTCACACAGGTATTGATTAACTTCTGCTTCTCAAACATTTCCAAGAAAGAAGAGCAACTAAGTTAATCCCTTAACATTAGCACTCTCCTCCTTACAAGCCTGTCACACTGGATTCCACTGCTGTCAATGTCTATAAACATCCCTGGAGCATGGCTGGAAATCATGTATTCATTTCTCTCAAGTGTACGCAGACATAGGAATTCACTATTTTGCTAATTGTTTCAAAGCAACACAAACAACTCCCTGTCATGGACAAGTCCCAAAGAGACAAAGAGGGGTAAAAAAGCCTACATAGTGAGAAGATGCTTGCAGCACCCACCAAACACAGACGAAAGCTGCTGTATCTCAAAAACCATGATCAAATTAAACGGCCAGAAGGGTCCTTCTTTGAATAATAAATTTAATCTTCTTAGAATGGACTCAAAGCAATGTTATGCAATATCATCTGAAGCAAGTGGCAAGGAGATATTGTAGCACAGCAGCTGAAGGCCCAGAAGCTCCCAATTTAAGTCATCTCAGCCACCAAGAAGGCTTGAATAGTTACTTTTTTCTGATTATAGCTCCCAGGATCCTTCAGCTAGTATGGACAGTGGCCATGCTGCCTGAGATTCCTGTGAGCTGTAGTCAGAAAGTAACTATTCTAAGCCTGGTCATGGTAATCACTAGGCATATCACAGCAAGCCACTGTTTCATCATCAGGCCACAAAGTTACTGACCTATCTCATTTTGCTTATTTCAGTTTTATGATACAGCCATGCCTCCAGGGAGCACAAGGAAGCATGTGTGGTTTCTCCTGCTTATATTGTCTTCACAATAATTCTGTGAGAATGGATTATCATAGTGAATGATCCAATGCCACACCGTATGCTAAGCTGTACCAAACATCACTCCTCTGGACTTTACCATACAGCTGCTGACCCCTTCCCCACCCTGACAGTTCTGCACTTCATGGAGAATAGGCAGTCAAACGCTAAATAATTACATCCACGTTGAGATTCTGGGGTCCTCCAGAGGTCTCAATGCTGCTGTAATCATTTCATGTCTTGCTACAGGGACATAACCAGATGCTTCTCTGATCCCGTCAGCTTCCCATAAGGTACAGAATGACTATGGGAGCGGGGTGCTTCAGGGGCTGCAAGGTAAGCCAGGGAGATGGGCTTTGGGCATTATAGAGAGGAGAAAAGCAACCTCCACAGTTCCAAAAAACAAAAAAGGACATATGCCAGCATATGGGAAACTTGGGCATGCATATGCCACTTGCAGGATGCCAGCAAATATATGGCAGACATTACTAGCTTCATATTTTTTCCACATGCCAAGGATTTCTAATCCTCAATCCTTCAGTTTCCCTCTACTACTTGTATTTACTGCAGATCTTCGGTCAGTATGGGAACCTGAGGAGTGAAATTTAATCCATTGTTTTTGTCTTTTAAGCTGTTCCTCGGCAAGCTAGGTTGAGAAATGCCCAATATCAGAGCGCGAACTCTCTTCAGGTGCTACCTTATACTGCAGTATGGTGCCATTCATATATACATGGTAAGGCACATTTTAGCATTATGACACAAAACCTCTTAAAAGCCTTGCCCTCATGAGTGCCTTCCTCGCCTTCCCCACTCTCACTAACAGAACTTCTCAACCCTGTTTTAACAGCAACCCACAGTTTAGTGGTCCACCCAAAATGAGCAATCCATCTTTTGTGCAAGGCACAACAGCCAGCCAAGTTCAACAGACAGTGGTAGGACAGGGCTGAAACTTTCTAATCACAAGCGGAGGGAAAGTGAAGAAGGTGCTCCTGAGGCCAAGACTCTTCAAGGGGTCAGTCTTCTTTACATCCAGTGCAGGTTGCAACTTTCCTTGGCTTACCTTTAAATGGGGAGTGGAGAGCTGCTGATCAGGTGTATAAAGAAAAGCTACATATCAATGTAAATATACACTTCAAGTTTTTTTCCTGATATTTCAGCACTCCCTAGAGTTTTACATATACAGAATTGGTAACAAAAGAGTTCAAGCCAAGGTTTTCTATCACCTACCCAATTTTCTGGATCCTCATTAGAGACAGAAAGCGTGCTCTGACCAGTTCACACTGCAGGTGATGTTCTTTCAACATAAATGGGTGTGCCATCTGCCCCACCTTAGATTGTGGACTGAATAACACACATCTGAACATCAATGCCCAACGGACATTTGCCAGCATTCTTAAAATTAATCACATCATGTTGACAGTGGCACGCCACATATTTTTAATATTTTTGACAGATATCATAAAACAAACTGCAAACCACAAAGCAGAAACAATAATATGAGTAAGTGCATATGGTCGCAATGTCCCTGCCTAGACACTGCGATCATCAGAGAATGGAGGTTCTTTTAAGCAGTATTTCTGGATCCTTTTGCTTATTCCACGGTGACCAGAAACAGAACACTTCATGTTGTTCCACTTGCCTTGTAGAACTTCCCCCTTAACACCCACCAGGCACCTACACAGCTAGTTTTTTAGATGCCCCTTTATGCCTATTTGTTTAGGCTTACTTTTTTTTGAGGCAAGGCTATCCATTTATTAGCAATGTATTTTTATATGGATTTTTAAAATTATATATGGCTTGCTTCCTTTCAGACTGTTCACCCCTTTTGACCTTTTTTATGTTCAACATATAAATCTAAATAATAAAATACATACTCTTTTTTCTTCTTTAGGCCATTTAACACATTCATCAGAAAAACATGGGGGAAAAAAGAATTCCTTTTTTCCTCCATCTTTATCACCTTCATTAAGTCAAAAAGTTGTGCAAAAGGAGAGAAATGAAAAGGAAAAGAGAGAAAAAGAAGTTCAAAACAAAGTGACACAGTTCTCTTCTACTTACTGAAACCCTATTTATAGTCAGGATAGCAAAAAAGATTATGCAGGAAACAGTCCTGTGAGTGGAAAACTGTCCAGGTTTTTTTTTCCACAGGAA
Source organism: Cyclura pinguis (assembly GCA_030412105.1). Classification (NCBI taxonomy): domain Eukaryota; kingdom Metazoa; phylum Chordata; class Lepidosauria; order Squamata; family Iguanidae; genus Cyclura; species Cyclura pinguis. Next base: position 224,861,684 of record CM059599.1, on the reverse strand, counting down.
ATTTTATTTCAAAAAATTAAAGCTATTAAGATTAATGGATGCATACATCTAAGGTTGACTACCATAATGTGTTGCAGGAGGGACTGCCTTCGCAGACCATTCAGAACTTGCAGTTACTTCTAAATATGTCTTCTAAATATGTCTGCTAGGCCAATGACAAGGATCAGTTGCTAAAAACATTTGTGGACACTATAGAAAGAATTTAATGGACTCCTAGTATGTCTCTCAGTATATTCAAAGAGAAAAAAGTAAAAAAAAACATTTTTGAATTATATCTATATTCTTCCTTTCTTTCAGTAAGGTCAAGGGAAAACGCACAGTTCTCCTCTTCACGCTTTGTCCTCTCAACACCCCTATGAGGTAGATCAGGCTAAGAAAGAGAGATTGATCCAAGGTTAGTAGTTTCATGATTCATGAACTGAAAATATGTATCCTAAAACTAGTACAATATTAACTTTGACGTAAAGTAATGAATTACAGTACACTGAGCCTGTAATGATACACCTACTTCCCGGGAGTAGGTTCCACTGAACTGTGCTGTAAGGCAGCAAATCTATGCACACTTGGTAGTGACATTCTACTGAACTCTACGGTATTTTCACTTCAGAATCAAAATGTACACCACACAACAAATATGGTTTAATTTTCCCCTTAATGAAGTATTACAGTTCAACTATTTTGGCTACCAAAGAAACAAACATCTAACATGAGTCTTCTAAAGATCACTCAATGTAAGTCACACAAATATGCAAAATCAGATTTCATGTCTTTAGAGTACTGGGAAAATTTCCAATTCAAAATCTCACCCCCCCCGGCCCAAAAAAACATATCATAGGCAGACATTATTCTACCAATTGCAGAGTACTAAGAAAGAGTACTAAGAGTACTAAGAGTACTAAGAGTACTAAGAGTACTAAGAACCTTGTCCAGTCGATGAATGCCAAGATACCGAAATGGTTGGCAAACATGTTACTTATTCCCATCTTATCTAAAGAGTACAGAAATAAGGCATACTACTGTATATCCACAGCATAAGAATGACCACCCTTCTTTATGAGACCGCAGCCACAGTCAGATATTTTCTTCCAGGGCCCTTTCACACTACATGGTTATAGTACTTTGATTCCACTTTAACTGTCATGGCTATATCTTATGAAATTTTGGGACTGGTAGTTGGGGGGGCACTTAGAATTCTCAGCCAGAGAGCTGCTCTGGGGTCTCTGATCAGACTATAAGCCCCAGGATTTCATAGGATACAGTCATGGCGGTTAAAGGTGAATTACAGCACTACAATGATCTAGTGTGAAAGGGTTGCAGTACAAATGTATGTAGGTAACTGTGCCCCATGAAATAAACTGGGTCTAGGGCTAGCAGAAGGGAAACCTTGCAGTGGTAGGCCATTCTGACAGAAGCAACCAACCATCCAACCAGCACACAAAGCAGAACACACTTAGAAAATTAAATCTGTCTTCCAGCAATCCATCCCTAACACACAGGGCTGCTTTTACTTAAATAAACATCCTGCCTACAGTGTTTGCATTCTACTGTTTGCCTACAGAATTAAGTTGTACAGGTTTTTTTTCCCCTTCCCTTCTAGAACATGAGAGAGAATGGAGTGGGAAGCAAGATTCACAGCTTCATTTCAACCACAAAAAAAACACCACTTTCAATGTCAAGAGCACAAACACTTGTTCATGTCAGAAGCCTCCTCACAGACAATCATAAAACCACTGCTGGAATTTCAGTGGCAAAAACGGTGGTATGATATACAAACTGGAAATTATTGTACTGTATAGACTGAGGGAAGAATCAAGTGGCTGTTCAAACGTTGCTCAACCACAATTCCCAGCACTCCTAACCATCAGCTATACTGGTTAGGGCTGCCAGGACCTGCAATTCCACAACTTCTAAAGAGCCACATAATCCCCATTCCAGTGCAGACAAACCACATTTAAGCATGCTAGAAATGGTAAAGAAAAATTTGCCATACCCACATTCAGTCTTCCCATGTAAGATATACTGGAAATGGTTAGACTAATGGGTTGCATATACAATCTCTTTCGGCAATGAAGTCATTACACGTTTCCAAGCAAATCCATCTAAGAATTACAAAAACTGTGATCCATAGCAATGACTACTGTGCAACAAATCTGTCCTTTCAATGACTGCCTTTGAATTTTGACTGGGAGTGTACTTTACTTTTGTTTTCCAATAATAATTGCATTATGTAGCACAGCCTGAAGTTTGGACCAGTAGTTCAAACAACATCTTGAAAGCCATACAATTCCCACTACTTGGTTAGATAGTCCAGCATTCTGGCTTAGTATATTCTCACCACAGTTTTTCTATTACAGTTAACATACACATTATTTCCTCTCTCTTATCTAGTACTGTGATATGAATTACAAAGAACACTGCTTTGTTTAAAGAGTCCTCCATTTCATCTCTCATCGATAAAAGACATATCTGCCCTCCATTCCTTTCTTTAGATATTCCTGTCTAGAACATACAATGTTTACTTCACCAGCAAGCCCAAGAATATTTTGAGATATACCTTGCCCTCCACTATGAATTCAGAGAAAATGAGCCAGGGTGCAGGGGTGCGTAACGAAAACATTGTGGATTTCAGTATTTAGATGATTGTGTAAGCAGTACAGAAATAAGATATGACATCCTTAATTGAGCCCAACACCATTTGCTCATGTTGATGTCCAAGCAGCCCAAGTGAAAGCTCATTTCCACACAACCTAGAAGTCACTGGCACTGCCTACCAGACAAACACCAGGACATGAGGCTTTGAAGTTTAAAAAGGCAAAGAGAGCTTTGGTGCTCAAATTCCATCACATTCTGTTCTTTCAGTTCTAAAGCACACAAAGCCCATTTGTCTAAGAGTTACTGCTCTTGCAAAAAAAAAAAAAAAATTAAAAATCCTAAATAGGCTTCTTTATCAATCACCACAGGGAGGAGGGGCAGCAAACAGAGCTACAGCTAGTTTCAAATTCATTTTAGCCTGCCTGTTTGCTCTAGTAGTATCTCTTCTTGCCCCATCTTTCAGTCCAGACCTCTCTTGCTCGGTCAAACAGAAGATTTTTAAAAGGAAGCAAACATGGTAGGTAAAGCCTCATCATTGTTTGCTCTAGAAATCAGTGCAGCACAAGATTGGTGCCATGGCACACTGAAGGAAAACTAGATGTTAAAAAGAGACTTAATATTAGTAAACCAGGCAGGAATTTCTGTATTACCTAGAAGTTTTCAAGTCCACTGTTCCCTAGCCTGTGTAACCAACCTGCAATAATAAAACAGAGATGTACAGCGCCTACTTTTAATGAGATACAACCATGTCTCACATATTTCTGCCAAAGAAAAAGAGTCACAGCAAGTACTTAGGCAAGTCTGCAGCTTGGGCGTGCTCCTGGGTTCAACCCTGAGCCTGGAGGTTTAAGACATGGAAGTGGCTAAGGAGTGCACCCATACACTTAAGACATGTGGCCAGCTGTACCCATTCCTTGAGATGTCAGATTTGGTCACAGTGACACACATATAACTTAGCTACATCTCACTTGGATCAATGTAACACGTTATGTGTGGGTCTGCCTTTGAAGAGTGTTCGAAAGCTTCAGGGGATCCAAAGGACTGCAGCCTGACTGTTAAATGGGATTGGCTATAGGAAACATACAACTCCCTTGCTGCAACGGATAGACAGCCAGTGGAGCTGTTCTGGCAACAGTTTGATAATGACCGATAAAGCCCTATACAGTTCATGTCTGTGTTATTTGAAGGAAGCTGACTGCATTTTTGAGATCTTCCTGAGAGGCCTTGCTCTCCCCTCCTGCCATCCTCACAGGAACATTTAGTGCAAGCGAGGGAGAGGGCCTTCCCAGTGGCCGCTAGACTTACACGTCTATTCTTTATTATTGTTCACCAAGCAAGTATTTATTTACTCTGACAGGCATTTGAGAACTGATTTGTTTAGAAATGTGCTGGACCTTTATCATTACTTGTTATTCTTCCTGTTTAATGGTTTATGTTTTTAACTATTTTTAATTTTATGATGGTTTAATTGCTTTTTAACTTTTGTATACCATGGATTTTTAAGTCTGTTAGTTTCTTCAACTACTATACGTTACACTGATTTCCAAATTTGGGAAATGACAGGATGAAAATCATCATCATCATCATCCCACAGCCAGGGGTGGTCACATGGTCCTCTCTAGCCTGGTAGAAACATACCAGTATTGGATATTACAACAAATGTAAGGGGATGTCTCACTTGCCCTCCAGAACAAAGCATATTGATTTATCTGAGGCATCCTAACCAAAGCAAACTCTCAGCTTTTGACCTAGACGAGCAGGACATGCCAGACACTGGCTACACTCACATACCATCCCATGTGTTATCCTCGCTTTGTTGCTTTGGCCATGAATTCCTTTGCCCACAGTTTGTTTTGGTCTTCTTCATGATGGACATCTGGGGAAAGAAGCTAACAACAAGACAGACTTCTGGAGCCTTCTTGTAATCTATTACTAGTTTTTTTTAAAAAAATGTTTGTAGGGTTGGGTTCAGAAATAAGGAGGAGGTAGAATTCAACAATCCCACAACTTGGTTTACTGGAGCCTAGTCAGTCAGCCAGCTCCTGCCAATTCAGCAGCACTAAGGTGGAAAGGGTGTAAATCAAGATGCAAAAAAGAGAACTGTACCTGAGAAATTAAATGCTGTGTTACAGATATGAATAAAACCCAAAGTACATTTTAGTAGGCACACTAAACTGTATTGTATTATGATTGTAACAGTGAAAACTCCAAAATCAACAGCAAAGGAAAAGTAAGCAACTGATCAGCATCTTTTAGAAGGAGCAACAACAATACAGAATCAAGTCAAATGAAGAATTATTGTCAGAAGGGTATACATTTCAATGGTTCAACAGACAGACAGCAGAAAGATTTTAAATGTATCAAAAATTCTGTAATTTAGAATTTAGCAAATCAGAATCTGAGAAGCAGTTGTGTTCAGATGATGAGCACCTAATTGGGAAAATGTGTAAATTTTTGTTAAAAATAGAGACGGAAGAGGAACAGGTTAAAAACTTTACTATAAAGCGGGTACAAAGTGTTATATAGGGTTGGAACAATGAGAAAAAATGTGGCTGAAGGGCATTAAATTTACATTAAGTTATGCTCTTAAAAAAAAACTTGTAAGATGATGTACCAATGGAATTTGACACCCCCCAAAATGGCAAAAATGCATAAAGAGGTTTCTAACATGTGTTGGAAATGCAATCAATATGTGGGATCTTTCTAATCACATATGGCACACTTATGAGAAGACCAAAAAATTCTGGAACCAAATACAGTGCAAAAAAATCTTGAAGGGTGAAATTCAGTTAAAACGTGAATTATATTTGAGGGAGTGGTAGCTGATCCTCTGGAGGGGAAGTACAAGAAGATATTACAATATATGATGACTGTAGCAAGACTGTTACACATGCAGAAATGGAAAAATGCAGAGATACCAACAAGAGAAGACTGGCTACTGAAATTAATGGACCTGGCTGAAATGGATAAACAACCACTGCTGGTAAGAGAAAAACCATCAATGGCATTTTTGAAAGAACGGAAATCTTTTATAGGCTTTTTTGGAAGAAAAAGAATACAGTATGTTAACTGTATGCTTTGATAATTATTATATCTGGAAAAACAAGCAGTTGGAATATTTGACTGGTATTTACAAATGAAGAAATTAACATACACAGTCATGTATAATCTACGCTAGGAAAGTTGGAAGTCAATGTATTTTCTTTTATTGTTGTTATCTTAGTTTTTTTTTCTTATCTCTTCTCCTTTGCTTTCTTTTGTTGCTTGTCATCGCATTTACCTCTGTTTGTATGTAATTTGATTCACTGTTGTCTTTGAAAATGTTAAATAAAATACAAAAAGACCCCACTCACACCCCAAAAAGAAAATTCCCAAAATCAATTGGCTGAACACAGATAGGATGCTCATACAGTGAGAGGCAAAAAATGGTCTGGAGGCAAACTGGTTGTAGCTGCAACGTACAAAGTTGACAATGACAACAAACCAACCTACACTCTTGCTAAAGTCAATAGTCTTTATTTTCAAACTCACTGGGAGGACCAACTTGCAAATCTTGACAGTGGGCAAAGCAAGGCAATAGGTGATAGGGTTATTTCTCTTTTTCAGAGAAAAAGGGGTTATCTTCTCTTTTTCAGAAGCCCATGCAGTTTTCCCAGGCTCTGGTATGGAGCACGAAGGCCAGCCACTCAGAGACAGCCCTGTTGGGTGATAAGGGGCAGAAGCACATGAAGGCTTCACTCAGGTCCTCTCCTGACCCATGTAAGCTGCTTCCCCTACCATGCCAATCAGCTAGGCAGCAACCTTCCCAAGAAAATTTGACTGGCGCCAACATCTAGTCACCAACAAAAACATTTTTCAAAAAAGTTTACCCAGGAATTTAAGGACTTTAAAAAAACTATCTTGAATATTAAATTCTGACTTATTTTCAACTTCTGGCTATTTTGCATATATTTACAATGTTTTTAATTTTTGTAACCCACTTTGGAATTTTGGACCACAGCATAGTATATAAATGTCTTAAACCAAGAAATCTGAAGGAAGAGTAGACAGCAGAGAACATGAGCTAAAGGACAAAGAAGCAAAGGTCAACAGGAATGCTAGTGCTGTTTTAGTGTTCTTGAAGGTAATAGGACTGACTGAAAAGGAAAGGACCATTTTATACATCAGTTTCAATTCAGTGACCAGTTCTTTGGCTGTAAGCTTTTGTTTTCCGCATACTCACGTGAAAGGGATTTTCACTGCTGGTAACACGCTCAGTGTAACTTCCCTTTAAACCCAATCTGTGACATATATCACTAAAACCAAGATAAGACATTCAACAGGAAACCTGAAGCAAAGTTTCCTTTTCCACTTTCTAACAGAGACAACATTTAAAGTATTCCTCATTTCCCTATCAATGTGCCAATGAGATTTTCTAGTCTGAAACTGCTTCACAGACTTTTGTTGCAGCCAAGTCTGTGAAGTCTGATGCAGCCAATTCAAGACTGTCCAGCTGTCAAGGTACATTCCACCAACTTCACCACTTTTTGTATTCAATTGTTCATACAAAGCAACCAATTTCTAAATATTCCAAGCCTTGTTTTTCGTGTTCTACCTCGTCCTGCTTCTGTCAGTATCAGTTTTTTACCCTCACACATTTTTTTCCCAGTATTCTCCTGCAACGCTTTAACATCTAGGCATTCTAATGTCTTAGATAATGCATATTCTTCTCTGGGTCTGCCCATGTGAACATCTCCCTCATCATAAAATGGTCCCTTGTAAACCAAGTGTGAAAAATAAATTTTAGAGGAAAAGGATTAGCATATGCCAAAGAGCTCCATTCAAAGATCTTAACTTTGACACATACACACTCAGACATTAAAAAGTAGGACATTTTTGACTAGTAAATTACTGTTTTAAGAGAGATGTGAGTTTGATGTGCATCTGACTCACACTGGAAGGAGGAAGACGGAACATTATCTAACTAAGAGAAACAGGGCTGTGAAAGTCTCTCTCAAAGGCAGCTTTCTCATATCAAGTCAGACCATTGGTTCATAAAGCTGAGTGTCACCTGCGGGTTCACTCATACAGTGAAGAACAAATACTACTCTGAATTGACTGCATATGTTTATTAACCTCTGCAATCAGGTATGGGCAACTTCAAGGGCCCAGAGGCCAATTTTACATAGCTACAGGCCCCACAGACATGTTGAAAACTGGAGCATCTAATTCCAACAACAAACTGTGAAAAGCCCTTAAAACAAACAGGAAAGGTTTGTTTCAAAGGAGGTTTCCTAATTTGCTGGCAAATTCTGGTGACAAACTGCAAAAACCTCTTTAAAGCAACCTTTTCCTCCTTGTTTTGAGATTTTCAGCTAGATATGTAACACATATAATATATTGTTATTTACAATATATTATGAAAGGATGATCAACTTCTAACATGAAAAATAGCTATAAGGAAATTGTAGAAGAATAGTGAAGAAACAGCAGGAGCATTTATATTTTAAAAAAGAAACCTACACAGAATGAGCCTAGGACTAGTCCATGAAAATTTAGATCCTTACGCAGAAGTTGCGTTCAGCCCTCTAGAGATGCTGAAAGCCTTGTAGCCTTAGGCCATTTCCACACTAGACTGTTTGCCTCTCCCTAAACTGCAAAGCCCAGGATTCCATAGGATGCTGAAAGTAGAATAATAGCACTGTAACAGTCTAGTGCAGAAATGGCCTTAGTCAAACTGAAAGATGGGCAGTTTTGATCACCCCACTAAGCAGAAGAACAGGACGCTTCAAGTTTACCCACTGGAGAAAGAATATTAGATGTCCTCCCTCATGTTATTCTAAAACGAATGAGTGACTTCAGGTTCTGTAAATGGAAACGTGTGTGGATCAAAATGAAAAATCTGAAATGCCTCTGCCTACATCTACTTCTCTGATGAATGGGGAGTGCTACATAGCCACAGAAGCCATCCCAGGTGAGCCACCTTAAGATTAAGAGGCCAGTGGCAAAACTATGTAGAGCTGAAGCCAGCTCTGTCAAATACTGTTTTGAATTCACTTCTCACCTTGTATTTCTGATGAAACAAAAACAATAGGAAAAGAACAATTACTCTGGGAGGGGGGGGGACTCTGCTTCTGAAGTGTTCACTAGGATATAAAAACGCCTTTTAAAATAAGTCCACTGTATAATTAGTTGCCTGCTGAGTCACTGCCTTCCTCCGCTTTCGGCAAGTAGGATGATAACACAGATAAAGGCATAACCATTTCACAGGAGACAAAAAAAAATCATTACTTCTTGGCACAGAAATAAAAACTTATCAGGCAAAAACAGCCTGTTCTGTGTGAAAATGAGAGATGTCTATCACATTCAATCACAGCCATGAACATCTGCACTTTAGAGACCAAATAGGAGACTGACTTTCCACTTTCACACATCAGATCACCCTCTTCGTGAAGACTCTTTCCTGTTTAACCCAGAAGACACAGAAATATTCCATTCTTCATCTGACACCATCTAAAGCCACTGTACAGTCTCGTTCTCCAGGCCTCCAACCTCACATTAACTTCTGACATGCAGTATCTAGCAACTGATTACATAAGCCTTTGATGCAACAGGAAAATGATTCACTTGACAAATGTTAAAGGAGAGAAAGTATGCAGGGCAGTTGAAACTGAGCATCTTCCATGCTCCAAAGGGATGTTAGAAGGGGACTGTTATTGACTGAAGTATGTTGCTCTGGTTATAAACTTATCCCTCCATTTACAGTATTTGTAACAGGATCATGTTCCAGGTTGCAATATCTTCATATAACTTGGAACAGACTCATTTTCAGCACACAGGGAGGAAATAAAATGCAAGATACAAAGCACTGCAATATATGTCCTAGAGGCTAACATATTAGATTTTAACAGTTGTGCATATTCACAACAATATTCGTTGCTCTAGCACACACCCCCAATACACAGAGCCAAGATGTCACATACAACACAAAACAGTATCTGTCCTGACAGTTGAGAGTTTAGAAGCAAGGCTTTTTGTGAGTAAGTTCCGCATTTAATTGATAAACCTGAAGTCCTAATCCTGCACCCATTTATCAAATAATCAAAACTTCTCTTCACACTGGACTCAACAGTATCATTAAATGTTACAATAAACAGGAAAGAAAATTGATGATAAAATTTCATTTTTATTAGTACCTTTGACTACTGATTCCTGCTCTATTTGTCATATGTCTTTCTAAACAAACACTACTAGCCAGTCATAACGGCTATACATTATGTCAAAATCAGAAGTAGCATGCCTCTGTACAGCAACTGCAAGGGAATCCAAGCAAAGGAGGTGGTTTTTCAATGAGACTCTGTTCATGTGCTTCTCATGAGCGTGTGAACTTTCCACAGCTTTCCCATCCTGTTTGTGGGCTATTCCACTGTGGGAACAGAACTTTTGACTAGATAGATGTTTGGCTTGATTCAGGAGGATTCTCTTTTCTTGTCAGCTTGCAGTATAAAAGCATGAGTTTAATTGGAGTGGGGGGATTCTACATTTGATCAAAATGTAACAGGACCCTCCCGTATCAGATATGCTAAAGTTATGTGCATCTGGATGTGTTCTTCAAGAAAAGTTCCTTGCTGGATGGTAAATATTCTCTAGTCATCAATCACCTTCACCTCCTTGAACAGTTTAATATTAGAGATATTCAGCAATTCTAAACAAGAAATGAAACCGGAAATAAACTAAACCTAAGCAGACTATAGTCTAAGAGTAAGCGATGCAGTCTTCTTATCAACACTGAGCAGGTCTGCCTAGGAATCAAAGCTATGCTGCCTGGAATTCAATGGCGGAAGAAAAGACAGGATTAAATTAAGTAAGCAACATAAACAGTAGATACAGACAATCTTATTTTCTCCTGTCAGCTATCTTTTAAGGTATTACTGTCATTGCTGAGATAAGAGGGGTGTCCTACTTGAAATCTCTGAGCAACTAAAGAGCTTCTCCCATTTCTCCTTTGAGCAGAAATCATCTCTTCACTTCTTCTTCCCACTCATGCACTTGTTAACATGAACAATCATCTGTGATTTCAGTCTCCCATTATGATCATATTCAAGGGATGATTCAGATGACAAGATCATTAGAAAGACATAGTCATCCGAAGAAGACCTGATATTCTTGAATCATTCTAGAATGAATGAGAAAGCAATTCACACAGCTCCCTCTGCCAGTGTGGCTCCATGTTTCACCAACCCACATCATCACTTATAAATGACTCAGGATAGTCAGCAGTGATGCAGCTAAAAATATTGAACTCTGGATGAGAATCTGTGACTTGAGATAGCAAGTTCTTGAAGTTCCATTGTAAGACTTAAATCTTTTGCCACATTTGTTAAGTTATTCCACTCATTCACTTTCAAACTCCCAATAATCTACAAAACCCAGCCTCAGAAAGTCACATTTGAAAGTTCCGGAATAATCACAGTCCTCACAACTGCAGTAATTGCAAATATCTCTTTTCCAATCTTTCCTTTGCCAGTACTGCAATTTTACTGTATTTTTAAAATTTACTGTTTTTCAAGTTTTTTATTTTAAGCTGCTCAAATTTAAGTCTAGCACCTATATAGTTTGGCATGTGATATGTGAGTTTACAAATAAATCAAATTCTTTCCAAGCGTATTATCATTTAATCTGCAAATACATAAACTGCTTTGACATATCCTACACCTGAAGACTTGCGGAAAGTTAGTTTTGTATTACAACTCCCAGAATCACCAGCCAGCATGGCTAGGTGATTCTAGATGTTTTAGTCACCCAAGAATAATTTTTCCAAGTTCTGAGTAGCAGAACTTGGAAACTGACTCTACAATAAATGCCAGATGAGGTTAATGCATCTGTACACATCCTGTCTTCCACACTTATTATAGCAAGTATGTATATGCAATATTCTGCTCTCTAAGGAAAACCAGACCTTGGGCAGAAATACTTTAATATTTGATGTACTGGTAATGCCTCAAAAATGTGTCATTCTTTTCTTTCAGCAGGAATTTTAACAACATGGACATAACTTGGGTCCAGCTTATTTGAAGGACTGCCTTCCTTAGTATTAACCTATCCAGATCTTAAAATCAGTTCTTGAGGCTCTGCTTATAGGCCCACCATCAAGAATTATCTGACTGGCAGGCACTAAAAGCAGGGTTTATTGGTGCTCCCATACTTCTAGAATTCACAACAGGCAGATCCATATCATCCTCTTTTGATTCTTTTAAACAGGATGTCTTTGAAACTGCTTTCAGTTGACATTTAATGTTCTGCTCAGTCTTTGATTCTTCACTTCTTATATGTACTTCTCTTTTATTCTGTTGATTTTGTTCAGCTGATGTTGTCATACACTGTTACTATATTTGTAGGCTGTGGGTTTATACGCTAATACATTGTACAGACATAATATACCTTTCATTATGTTGTAAGCTATCTGGGCAAGTTTAACTGAATGGTGGCCTATAACTACATATAAAATCTGATACTGGTTTCCCTCAGTTAACAATACCTTGAACAAAGGAGCTCCTTTTTACAAAGTCTTCTAGTGCTGGAAGAGCCCTCATTTCTTTCTTGTTCTGTGTCAAGCTCTAAGCCTTTTTTAGCAACAACAGCACTGAGAGGATGATGAAGGAGAGCTGGAGAAATGGAAACTTTTGGTGTTGGGTTGCAGAAGCACGTCTATACTTAACAATGCAATAAATCTTGAGCTGGGAAAAAGTAGGATCCTACTCTAGCCCAATGTATTTTAACTATATGTGCCTACTCAAAATAGGCAAGGTAAGCAGTAGCTGCCTTCAGAATCTCTTAAAAGCATTTGTGAACAGCAAAAAAGAGAGAAAAGAGGAGAGAAGATGAGCCTCACCAGCTATGCCAGAATGTTAAAGTAAAACCTATAGGTCTAGAAGTTTGGCCACCAAAATGGAAATCATAAGAAAATGGAGGCTGGTAAAACAAAAGATCATCCCTGGATACATTTTGGAAGAAGCCTCCAAGTGGTCTCCAAGACATTCAAAATGTTATTGTTTTCATATGCAAAGCTTACTTGACCTGGCTGTTTGATTTCTCATGTACATACTGTTAGTTTTGAATAAAAAGTTTGCTGAAACTTGTTAAACTTGAGGGATTTTTGTGCTGCAGGAATCTAAACATAGTCCTTCCATGTTATTTCTACATCTGTTTGCAGAGTTTCTCTTAAAGAAGTAATGCCCAGGAACACGTCTACTTTGTTAACTGAAGCAGTCTAAGAAACTAGTTCCTGCTTTCGTTTCTCCATTTGTTAATGGAATAGTATCAACAAGTTCAATACCTTTTTCTTACTATTTGTCATCCAGAGGAATCTTGTTTTATCTCATTGTACCATTTCATAGAAGTGTATGATCTGATGTGAATAAGAGATCAGCCAAGCAGCAACACCAAATTCTGTGAACAGATAAGGAGTGTGGCCATGAAATTAGATACAGCTAAGAAGCTGGGGAAGCATCAGCTTCTACCAGTTTCAGCTTCATTTCTTTGCCTTAGACTATTTCTCCACGCCTCCCACTTCTTTAAGATCCTTTCTTGGAGATCCTTGCTTCTACTCACCACACTATCAGCCTGCCCTGTCCTTTCATTCTTTCAGTACTTACTAAAAAGCAAACCAAAGAACCCAGTAGCACCCTAAACACAGAGGAACTTATTAAGGAATTCGCTTTCATGGATCAGAGTCCATTTCCTAAATACATCCAACGCTATCCTACGATGGCAGACATGTGCACACGCATGAGTGCAGAAAGGGGACAACAGCAGCAGCTTTAAACAGAAATAAAAATTAAGAAACATAGACTGCAATTAGTACATTAAAGTTCAAACATTAAACCAAAGACAGGAGTTTGAATCCAATCTAAGCTGGACTTTAGTCTCACTGAAATCCAGGAGACTACATCAATCATCATTAATTCGTCCCACTGATTTCTGTGGAATGAAAGCATAAGTTAAGTTGGTCTGGATTCAAAGGAGTGACTACTCACATGCTACTGGTAACTAATTATCCTATTCATAAATATAGCTACAGGTTATTTTTGCTGACAAAGACACTCACTGAGCAGAAAGAACCTATATGGAAGCCTTCCCAACCAGGCACCTTCCAGAGTTTTTTGACAACTCCCATCATTCACAGACAAGCAATGATGCAGGCTGTTGTCCAACACATCTAGAAGGTGTGAGATGAGAGAAGGTTGGTGCTGCAAATGTTTCTATTTGCTCCAGAGATTGGAAGATTATCTTCCAACTTACCAACTCCTACACTAATCACTCAGCTGTATTTCTTGACAGTAGTTTTGGTTATTGCTCGTCACCAGTGTAGGACTGTATCTCTCTTCTGAGGTCTGGAAAACTTCATACACCCAACTGTTTGCCAGGCACATATGTATAGTTCCCAGAAAAGGAGTATGGAGGTCTGACAAAGTGACCATTTGTGTCAGAAAAACACTAATGGATTTCTAGAACTGGTATTATGCAGTTTCAGGAGGGAAAGGCATATAATCATTTCCTTCCTTTGAAGCTTTTCACCACATCCTCTTCTGTCATTTCAGTTAAATAATTCAGAACAGAGACAGATTCATTGCCAGATATCTGACAGAGAAATGTATGTGGGATATGTATCTGGGATATATTTTTAAAATATGACGTTTAGGACCCTTGGAGATTTTTGTACATGCAAAATGCCTCATAGGGTGGCTGCCCTCTCACTTTCCCTGCAGCCAACTGCAGTTTTACCTTTTCATTGCCACAGTAAATAATCTCAAATAGATCCCAATTCTGGGCCAGTTATATTCACTCTTCCATGTCCTGAAATAAAGATGAGATGAGATGGAAGAATCACCCTTTTACTACTTTGACAAGCAGTGGGAGTTAAAATGTACTATAAGTAATGTGGATTAAATGATCTTGAATATACCAGTTCTGTCAAAGAGTAAAGTTTTTCTCTACTCTTCTGAAGTCTTGTCTTTGAGACAAGAAGCGGGTATTCTAGTGGATCTTAGCAATTAAGGTCACCAACTGTTTGTGGAAATATGCTAACATGTTAGTTTGTAGTCTCTCTATAGGTATTTGGTAGATGTGGAAAAACTAGAGCTCCACACCCCTGAACTTGTAAAAATTAAATGAAGCATGACTAGGTTCATCCTGGCAACATTAACATCCCATGTGCATGGATGAAAAAGGAAATGAATACTCACAAAAATCTTCAACACTGGATATTTTTGAGGTCAGGGACCGGCATCTGCCATTTCTATCCTCTCTCAGACCTTTAACAGGCTGCTCAACCCTCCTACTTACCAAACATACACCCAAATTGTTCCCCATGACAAAAAACAACTGGAGAGTGATTAGACATTTAATGGTAAATTTGGGCAGTTTAAGGAGACCATGTGAAGGCATCGCTCTGGCAACCCCTGTTCTAAACACAGCTTAGCATGTAGTTTATGGTCTGTTTGTTTTTAAGAGAATGTGTATACACACATGTGCATGAATACATTGGTACACACTTGTACAGATCCCAGACTGACATGAAATATACAAGAAACACTGCAGGAGGACACAGAAGAGGCAACATTTAAACACTCAGAAAACTGCAGAAGCACGACCTGTTTGCCTCACAAGTGAAACACGCTATCTTTTTTTCCTAGATGAATGACAAGGAAGTAGGTATATGTATTTGGTCTAAAATGACATACATGTCAGCTCTAAATTATGAACTATCCTAAACTGGATTTGGGGTGGATTGGCTTTAATACACACCCCAACTAAATGTGGAAGTGTGTATTTTACTACATTTCATAAATAAAAATACTAATTGATCATGGCATAGGTTTTTGTGAACTATACAATGTAGGAGACTATTTTTAAATCCCATGTCTTTGATTATTTGTGTTTCTACTCTTTAAAAGTTTTCTCAGCCTTTATGGTTCTTCGCTGTTTTTAGTGGAACAGTTTAAACCACGCTTAACTCCAGAAGTTATTATAAATCTGTATTTTTCAGCTGTAGCTCTCAATACTATTCTTTCCCAGCTATCAAGCATATTGACAAAGTTGTTAGTCCCTTCCCAATGATAAACAGAAAAAAGGAAGGACTAGATACACAACTATATATATGCTCATTAAGTACTGAGGTATGAAATCCAAATAAAGATCATACCACTTTTGAATTTACTGTTTAGTCTCTTTAGAAGATTCAAGCTTGTTTGCAGTGAGGCTTATTTGCTAAATGAATGGATGAGGAGGAGGGTGACGAGGAGTGGGGGAGGAGGAGCTTCACAGAGAAAACCATCTTGGAATAATATTTCATTTATAAAAATTATACTAAATGTAGCTCTCTCTCCCTCTACTCCCTTGAGAAAAGTACTGGAAAAATACTAGCCCCTCCTATAGTTAATCAGCCTCCCAGGCTGGCTGCCAGCAGAAACCTTCTGTCTTTTTTTGCTGGCACAGCTTACCAAATCCAAAATGTATTAAGGCAGCAAGGGGTTACATGCTAGAAAAGAGAAGTTTTACCCTTTCCACTTTGTCCCTCTGACAACTGAAAGGAAAAACAAAAAGATTACTACCCTATAAATGAGGTTATCCCAGTCCCCAGTGGGAGGTATTGGTCAGGAGGCAAACGACAAATTATGCAGGTATTTCCCAAAGGTTCTGTATCCAAATTCACTGTAGTCAAAAGCTGTTAAGCTGCTATGCACCATGAAGCTCACAGAACAGGCTTTTGGACAGGGAGAAAGCAGACCAAACAACCATTATTATTATAAATTTGTCTAACAAATAATTTAAATCCAGAAGTTGTTCTCCCTTCCCTGAAGCTAACATCTTTCATCTCAAGTATACACTTCAAATAGTGAGTTTCTGAAGCAGATAACATCAACCAGTATGTCCAAAAAGCGTGCACTGGTACACACACATTGGCAGCCATGACACAGGAAGTCAAACAGTATTGGCAACCTGAACCTACTGCCTCCTATCTGTACAGACTCTCAGCATAGGTACAAAGTAATAAAGAAAAATACATGTAGAATTTCTTTTCCACTGCACTGACAACAACCACTCATCTACTGGGGCTTAGACAGAAGAAGGAAGAACAAGCACCTAACTCTAAAGCAGACTTGTGGCTTTGCAGCTTTCGCTGTAAACATTACACACTAAGTGCAAGCAGAGGTCCTTAGGAGTACCATGCTGCACAACCGGCAAGCTTTCTTCCTCGCACTCATATTCCTACCTCTTTGCTACAGACCTTTTCTGGCCCAAGGAGAGGCCACTTCCCGTGACTTTAGGGCATCCCACCATTGCTTTTCCAATCACTACTGGCAAGAAGCTGCCAGAGGACTTGAGCATGCACCAACACAATGGAACATGGATTTCCCCTCAGGCTGGCAAGCCCAGCACTGTATCCTATCTTTTGTTGTCACTTCACAGAGCAGCATCAGACAAGCCCAGACAGAGGAAGAGCATGAAGTGTCTTAGGAGCCAATTCACCCTT
Organism: Cyclura pinguis; assembly: GCA_030412105.1. Taxonomy (NCBI): domain Eukaryota; kingdom Metazoa; phylum Chordata; class Lepidosauria; order Squamata; family Iguanidae; genus Cyclura; species Cyclura pinguis. The sequence continues at coordinate 224,844,577 of CM059599.1, read as the reverse complement.
ATAGGCACTTCTAGGCAGTCTGAAATTTGAAAAAATAAACCCTACAAAAACTGAAAGATCCTTACAAAACCGAAGTATCTAAAATACATTCAAACATTCATTATGCATCTCCCTTATGTACTTGGGCCTAATTGATAAGGCCAGGGATTGATGGTGATGCTGATGGTGTTCTGGAACTTTACCAATTAGAAGGAAGCTACAAGGAGACAGGAAATGAAGGAACTAAAACCAATCACTGTTTTACTCCATTTCCACCCTTCATTTTTAAAAGTCAACTTTATGAGACCTTGGACTACATGCTTTACAATAACACTTCTTACCTCAAGATTTAATTGTTCCAAATTAACACAACTGCACAGATGCTGCTCGTAAGTTAACTCTTCATATGATCAGTGAGGCTGACTCCCAAGAAAGTGGGTAGAAAAATAAAAGTTACATTTAATAAAAGTCACTTTCTTTTATTTTTCTGGGCTTGTAATGAGCTTTTCAAATGTTACATGTTAAGATACTGAGACAAGCACCAAAGTTCTAGTAACCAACAGATGTTAATGCTGCTGTTTCAGAGATTTAGAAAACTAATTCATAGAAACTGGATACTGAAGGGGAGGTAAAGAAATAAGCCATGCTTATCTTCTTTTTAATCTGTATCTGCAAATGTAGCTCTCACCATTCTGCTCTCTCTACCTCTCAATTAAGCAAAAATAAATCAAAGTTAGGAAGTAATAATAATAAAGCAACCTGATCAGCCCACAAAAAAAAAAAAAACCAGAAACATGTTAAAAATCATTCATCATTTTGGAACAATTTTCACCACTAACAGTAAATTACTTAAGTTGTCTTCCTCCACCCACTTTTGAGTCATTGTTAAGATCAAACTGTCAGTTTTTATAGTCTACCTAGTAATATTTTTCTCCCTCGTGCCTGCCTGTTTATGCTGATATGTCTAGATACACCAGCAATACCATCCCTATAACATCATATCTCTCTGAGTTTGAATGGGTGTGGCAGTCAATATATCCTAACCAAGTTTTCATGACTGTAGCAGCAGTACTGTCAGTGGGCTCCACAGTATCACAAACAAGGCATACTATCATCCTTCTCCAAACTGGTACATCCAAATGTGTTAGGTGCAAAGAATGGGAGATGTGATCCAGAAACCCCAGAGAACATCAGAATGGGAAAGGCTGAAATACTGTGTACAGAACTCATACAGGTCCTGTATGGGGATTCCACAGTCCACACTAAATGTCAAGAACAAGAGTAGTGGTATATTATTCTAGAGAAAGATTAGTCAAGTATAGGGAAGACTTGAATGAAAAAAATTCAAACAGCATTTTCAAGCAACTAATTAACACATGAAGTTCTCTTCAGGTCCACTGAAATAAATGAGAATAAAACATGATGGTTGCAGTGCTCCTAGATAGCTTCAATTTATTTCCATTTATTTCAGTAAAACTTGGACAGGGGTGCTTCCCATTCTTCCAACCAGAACAGTACTGAATCTGCCATGTGAACTGCTTCTCCTACCTCTCCATTCCATGTCTGTGTGTGCACGTGCACACATATATGTACGCAAAACATACTTTATGACTTGGGATGGTGCACCATTGGAACCAACTAATGCTGGCTTCATGAAAGATGGACTAACCAACTATATATAGCTTTAGTACAAGTATCAAAACTTTTTTCCTAGGTTTTGTTTTTTGTGTGTGTGAATGTGAGTGTGTGTTTTTGTTTTGGGCATTGTTTTGTTTTGCTTTTTTGGTCAACAAGGGCATAACAACACACATCCAAAAGTAACATTTTGTGGGAATGGTAATATCAAAAATGTGGGAGTTATGAGTAACACTTTCCAGTTATAATCTGAGAGAGGTTTAGAATAGTGGCCTAAAATTTGTGAAGTCGTATTTTTTTTTAAGTAAGGAAACAAAACAAGTAAAATGATACTTTATTTTAAAAAAAATTGGGCATGGCAAAGTAATGAATTACTGGGAGGGATATATTATGAGTCAACTAATGAATTACTTTTTTAGAGTATTGTCCAAGATCTGGAAAAGCCTTCATTTAAGCTTTTCTCCCAGCAATTAAATGAACCTGTCTTGAAATCTCAGAATTTTAAATCTTAACAAAGTTAACAAAGCAGCATCTGCTCACAGAGAAATCATGTGAATTATCTCATTAGACTAATTACAAGCTGATATTAATCACAGGACATGAATAAAGATTATATTAATTCAGCAGAGTATTCCATCTAGTCAAATCAGGTTAAACGTCCAGGGAATCAAGCGGAACCATTAACTCCTATCTGCCATGAGTAAATGAATATTAAAATCTTCATTCAGGTTCCTTCCAGGACATCCTGAAAGTATCTCAAAAATAAGTGCACATCTATCAAAGAAGATTAAAAGGAAAGAAGAGAAAGAAATCTGCTTCCTCTTCTTCTAATACTCCTCAAACCAAAAGTGCTTATTTGCATGTTATAAAGCATAATAAAAGGTTGATGGGAGTACTTCATAGCAGTGTTCAAACTCTACTTGTGCAGAAATACAGTAAACACATAGGCTGCATTCATACTAACCATCTATGCATTTCCCCCTTCATGCACAGAATCCTAGAATGGATGCTGTCATCCAGCATTACCACAGAAGCCATTACACAGACACCCAGCTGTACCTGTCAACATTCCAATGAGGTAAGGGGCTGAGATTCCACTTCAAATGTCATGCTTCCATATGTGATCCTCGGATCTGCAGTTTATGGAGGGGTATTTAGAATATGGTAGTCAGCATGGTGCAGTAGTATGCGTGTTAGACTGGGAGACCAGGGTTCAAATCCCCGCTTAGCCATGGAAACCCACTGGGTAGCCTTGGGCAAGTCACATTCTCTCACCTTCAGAGAAATGCAAAGGTAAACGCCCTCTGAACAAATTCTGCCAAGAAAACTCTCTGGTAGGTTTTCTTTCAGGCCACCGTAAGTCAGAAACAACTTGAAGGCACACAACAATTCAGACTTAAGAGTATTCAGCCAGAACATTCTAGTGCCTCTGACCATACTACAAATCCTGGAATTCCACAAGATGGATCCACGGCAGTTAAAGTGGAATAATAGCACTATAATTATGTCTTTGTGCAGTATGAGTAAGCACCACGTCTTATTTAGCATCATTTAGCAACAACTATTTAAAGTTATCTCAAGATACTTTTTCTTTATCCTGAAGCTTCAACAGCCTTTCCATGCCATCTCTAGTAGCTTGCTCACAGTGCCATTGGCTCTACAGATCTTGATGATGCATGATTAGACTAAAATGAATGTCGACACCCTGTGCTAATCTGTGAGCCAGGCAGCTCCTCACTTCCATCTCACTTATGGCCTTGCATGGATTCTCTAGATGGCCAGGCTCAAGCTACCACAACCCCTGCCACAGGGGGATGAAACTGACCACCGAGGAGGACTGTGTGCGTGTATGTCCTTTCAAGTCACCTATTGATCCATGGTGACCCCACAAATTTCATAGGATTTTCTTACACAAGGAATACTCACAGGTGGTTTTGCCAGTTCCCTCCTCTGGAATACAGAATACGGCATCTGATATTCATTGGCAGTCCCCCATCCAATTACTAATCAGGTATGACCCTGCTTATCTTGCAAGATTAGACAGAATCTGATGTTTTTAGGGTATTTGGGTCCTGCTATATCTATTACTGAGACAGTATTTACAGCTCATTCAGTGCATCTAAAGAAGTGAGTGGAAATCAATAAACATTCATGCTAAAATAAACCATTTAATCTTACAGGTGATGCTACCGTCTTTCTATCCTCCCCTCTTTTGTTTTTTATGCTGAGATAGCATCTGAATGTAAATATTAAGTGTTATTATGCTTACCTAACAGTCAACGAAGGAGGTAAGAACTCAGAATGGGTTGGATCAAACCTAAGGCCTATGTAACCCAGCCTTCAATGAGAAGTCCAGAAGCAGCAACATCTCACACTCACGACCCCCAACAACACTGAGAGGTATGCCACCTCCAAACATGGAGACAACAGACAGCCATCTCAACTAGTAGCCTTATGCTCTGTGAATTTGTCTAATTCCCTTTTAACAAGATCCAAATGAGTGCCTGTCACTCACATTGGAAAGTAGAGGAGACCCTGTTATACCACAAATAGGAGTCTTTCCCATCCAAGCATATAGCTAGATAGTTAATCGTCCTTCCCGTGCCAGTTCCGTCCGGCTGTAGTTTCCTGAGACAATATAATTAGTAAGGATACTGCAGATGACTATAGATGCAGCTGTCAGGAAGACAGAGCCAAACACATTATCCAGCACCCATTGTTGTAAAGCAAACACTGCCCACTGACAACAAGTGTAACAGAGCAGAGGTCCAGGCTTTTGTTAAGCAACATTTTAATGGAATTTATTGCCGCATGGAGTGTATATTGCTTGCAAAGGGTAAAGTGTATTGCACCACTGATTCAGTTGGATCTTTAACTTCATTAGTAAAGTTTCTCTGCTGTTTTAAATGCATCTTCCACATACAACCTGAATAAAAAAAATATCCTCTCAATCAAGTGAACCTAGTGAGCAGAGGTTTTGACTTACACATAATGGCTTTCGTTTGCACTGAGATTCATCTAGCGTGAACGAACTGTGTGGCCCTCACTACCAATTCTAATCCTTAATGCATAGCTCAGTAAAGAAGAATTCTGCAGTCCATGATCATTCACCGTTAACTATGCTGGCTCATGTTCCCAATTTTCAATCTTGCTCAACCATGCCTTTTTAAAAAGGGAAACTACAGCATACAGGGCAAAAGCCTGGAGCCTCAGAAGAAGAAAGAACAGTAGAAATTAGTTCAAGTTGCCTGTGACAAAAAGACAAATTCCTCAGTGGCTGAATTTTCCATATTATGATCTGGCATCCATGTTGTCAATTATTTTCACTCAACAAGTCCAGAGGACCAACATTTGAAAGCTTCAAAATATATTAAATCCAAGCTTAAAACAGAGATGCAGAATTCTGTAAAAGTTTCAGTTAAACTTCCTGTGCACATTAATGAAACACTCCAAAGGAGACATTAAAAACAATAAAAAGGGGGTTTTTTAGATACGTCTGCATCAAAAGGAAAAAAGAAGGAAATGATAGGGTCGCTGCGCAGAGAAGATGGACAATTACTAACGGGGGGAAGAGAAAAGACAGAATTACTCAACACCTTCTTTGCCTCAGTTTTCTCCCAAAAGGACAGAAGTACGCAACCTGGGGGGTGGGGAACAGGTGGGGGGGGATGCAGCACAGAATAGGTAGAGAAGTACTACAGGAATACCTGGCTAAACTAGATGAATTCAGGTGTCCAGGGCTGGAAGACTTACATCCAAGGATATTACAAAACTGGCAAAAGTCACTTCTGAACCACTTGCAATAATCTTTGAGAACTCTTGGAGAACAGGAGAAGTCTCAGCAAATGTCGTCCCCATCTTCAAGAAGAGAAAACAAGAGGATCCAAATAATGATCACCTGGTTGGCCTGACATCAATACCAGGAAAGATCCTAGAGCAGATCATTAAAAAGTCAGTTTGTAATTACTTAGAAGACAATGCCATAATCACTAAAAGTCAACATGGATTTTTCAAAAATAAGTCATGCCAGACTAATCTTATCTCTTTTTACGATAGGGTTACAAGTCTGATAGACGAAGGGAATGCTGTGGACATAGCATATCTTGATTTCAGTAAGGCCTTTGACAAAGTTCCCCACGACATTCTTGCAAAAAAGTTAGTAAAATGTGGGCTGGACAGGGCTACTCTTAGGTTGATTTGTAACTGGTTGACTGAACAAACCCAAAGGGTGCTCACCAACGGCTGCTTTTAGTCCTGCAGAGAAGTGAGTAGAGGGGTGCCAAAGGGTTCTGTCCTGGGCCCAGTGCTATTCAACATCTTCATCAATGACGTGGATGAAGGAGTAGAGGGCATGCTGATCAAATTTGCAGATGACACCAAATTGGGAGGGGTTGCTAATACACCAGAGGACAGGGTCAAAATTCAAAATAACCTTGACAGATTGGAGAGCTGGGCCAAAGCTAACAAAATGAACTGCAAAAGAGAGGTATGTAAGGTCCTGCACTTAGGCAGAAAAAAATGAAATGCACAAATATAGGATGGGGAACACATGGCTGGATAACAGTATGTGTGAAAGGGATCTAGGAGTCTTGGTAGACCACAAGCTGAACATGTCAGCAGTGTGATGCGGCAGCCAAGAAAGCCAACATGATTCTTGGTTGCATCAGTAGGAGTATGGAGTCTAGATCAAGGGAGGTAATGGTACCACTCTATTCTGCTTTGGTTAGACCTCATTTGGAATACTGTGTCCAGTTCTAGACACCTCATTTCAAGAAGGATACTGACAGGCTGGAGCATGTCCAGAGGAGGGCCACCAAAATGGTAAAGGGTCTGGAAGCCATGCCCTATGAAGAGTGGCTTAGGGAGCTGGGTACGTTTAGTCTGCAGAAGAGAAGGTTAAGAGGGGACATGATAGCCATGTTTAAATATTTGAAAGGACGTCATGTTGAGGAGGGAGTGGGCTTGTTTTCTCCAGAGACTAGGACAAGGAGCAATGGATCCAAGCTGCAGGAAAGGAGATTCCACCCTAATCTCAGGAAGAACTTCCGGATGATCAGAGCTGTCCGGCAGTGGAATATGGTGCCTCGGAGTATGGCGGAGTCTCCTTCTTTGGAGGTTTTTAAACAGAGGCTGGATGGCCATCTGTTGCGAGTGTTTTGAATTGTGTCCCTGCATAGCAGGGGGTTGGACTGGGTGGCCCCTGTGGTCTCTTCCAACTCTATGATTCTATGAGAAAAAGAGTGACTCAATGATTCAAATGTTAGGAAATGCTAATTGCCAAGCAGGGAGGGTTGGAGCTAGGCCAGTTTTTATTTCTTACATTCTAATGCAAGGTAGGAAATCTTCAGCTTTCCAGATGTTGATGGACTACTAATCCCACCATGCTTCATCACCAGCAGGCCAACTATAACTGATGGAACTGGAGTTCAACAACAAAGGGTCTGATGCTCTTCATCTCTAATCCAAGCTGCCAATACTACTTCCCTTCATAACAAAGCCACTATAAATGTAGCAACAGAACATACACAGCATTGTCATCCAATCAGCTAGGAACCCAGAACCGTTCTTGTTCATGTGAGTAGCTGAATGACAAGCTATGCTTGCAAAAGACTGGTTTTCAGCAACCATACTCCCCCCTACATTGCACTTCCAGCCACACCACTGTTTTGCTATAGCTAGAAGAAAAACAAGACAGTACTATAAGGACAGTGCTACTACTACCTGTTACTCTCTCTTTGTCAATGCCTTAACTTTAGCTGGCAGGTGAGTATAACATGCCCGTACAAAATTATATCTGAGGTTACAAATTGGATTATTTTAAAATCCTTACCAAAAGTGTAGGTACTAAGAAGCTGGGTTTTTAACAATACAACAGCAATCATAAGACTCACAAGCTGCTGTTGTAATGTGGCTTCAAGTCAACTCCAACTGATGGGGGCCCAATCCTAAGGTATTCTTGCCAAAATTTATTCTGAGGCCACTGCCTTCCTCTAAGGCTGAGACAGTATGACTTGCCCAAGATCACCCAGGCAGTTTCCAATGGCTGAGTGAGAATTCAAATCCTGGTCTCCCAGAATACTGGTCCAACACTCTGGCCACTACACCACACTGGCTCTTTGGTGATAACTTTAGTACGTGGAAGATACACTCAAAATACAGATTTGATTAGCAGTGAGTTGAGCAAACCATGTGTTACTCAAAAAGGAACAAGGCAAGGGTATCCACTCTCCCCCTTATATCTTAGCCCTTAAAGTCCTGAATAGGACAATAAGACACGACAAGACAATTAAGGACATAAGAATTTAAAAATAAGTATATATACTAAAAGCATTTGCAGATAATTTAATGATTCTATTAAGAGAATCCTATGGACAGTATAGAAGTGTTCTTTGAGACATTCAAAGAATTGGGAGAGTTGGCTGGATTTAAAATAAGCAACAGACAAGGATGTTAACACAAAAAAAAAATAAGGAAAGAGAGCCAAATACAATTGATGGATAAGTCGGGCTTCAAAACTGAAAAAAAAGGTGAAATATTTAGATATTATGATGAGGAATATGAATTGCATGTTACTGAAGAATATCTATGTTAAGATATTGAATGACACTAAGATGGATTTGCAAAGATGGGCAAAAGTTAAACTATCACTACTGGGTAGAATTTCAGTGATAAAAATGAACATTTCTCCAGAAATGCTGTTTTTATTCCAGACAATACTGATTTTGACCAGTGATGTGCTATTTAAACAATGGCAGACTGACCTATTGAAATTTATATGGCAAGGAAAGAAGCCAAGAGTTAAATATAAAATTTAAGAAGATGCAAATCAAATAGGGGGACTGGGATTACCAGATCTGAAATGTTATTTGGTCTGGCTGAAAGAGTGGATTGTTCTGACAAATACAACAAATACAGTGCACGCTCTTTACCTACAGTCTCCAAATGTACAAATTTAAGTGACCGTGTTGCGTTCTATGTCTAAAATGACGATGACAGAATCATTTGCATTTTTCTTTATGTGGGAGTTCCTGGAACAGAACTCCCAAACATACAGAGGGCACAATGTAAGAGATTGCTTGACTTAGAAAGGGATGAACTGAAGTTTAGGTGACATGGTTATTTGCGGTATGGTAAAGCTAAAGTGAACGCAGATTTTAATAATCATTTTGTGAGACATCTTCTGTTAAAAATATGGAATAGCTATAAATCTACTGGAGACAGCAATCTTTGCATGCCTATACTCACTTGTAGGTTGCATGCCACTCTAGAAGTTTAGACAGAATGAACTTATGGCTATTTCCTGTTTGTTTGTTCATACCCATTCCCTTCCTACAGCATGCAAGCATCCTTTGTCCTCTGGGGCCTCTGCTCCCCTCTTCCTGCCTGTCTCCACTAGGCATGTGGCTTCCAGGAGCTCTCTGGATGAGAAGCTCGTTTTCCTGAAACAATGTAATTGTTGACTTTTTCAACAGTCAGCCCTTCCCTAAAGTGCAAACGCCAGGATTCCATAGGATGTTGAAAGTGGAATCATAGCGCTGTAACAGACTAGTGCAGAAATGGCCCTAGTCTGACTTCTTTCTCACTAGTTCCTTTTGGCAGGAAGGGGAGTGGGCTGGCAGGCTGTTCAAACTTCTGCATAGCACATTAACTGCTCTGCAAGAGAGATCCACCAAATCTCTCACATTTTCCCAATAAAACCAAGATTATGCCCTAAGATACCTTTGTAAGTTTCACTGGAAGAGGCTTTCTACAAGAAGGAGACAACAGGAAAGGAAAAGTGGGTAACTTACAAAGATCTCTTGGAACTTGACCAAGAACAATACAGAATTAAGTCCAACGAACAATTACTGTCAGAAAGTTACAATTCTCACTGGTTTTCTTATAGACAAATAACAGAAAGATTTAAAATGGATTTTAAAAGACATACATTATTTTTAGCTTGATAAATCAATCTAAGAAGCAGTTGTGTTCAGAAGATGAACATCTGATTGGTAAGATGTGCAATTTTTGTTAAAAATGGAGATGGAAGAGTACCAGGTTAAAGACAGTACAATAAATGGGCGCAAAATGTTGGACATAATATACAGATAGAAGATTGGGAGAAAATATGGTCAAAAGGAATGAAAATTACATTATGTTACAGTTTTAAAGAGAACTTTTATAAAATGATATATCATTGGTATCTGACACCAGAAAAATTGGCCAAAATGCATAAAGATGATTCTATTGTGTGTTGGAAACGCAAGCAACCAATGGGATCTTTTTACCATATGTGGCAGACTTGTGAAAAAGCCAAAAAATTCTGGAATCAAATACATGGGTATGGTGCAAAAGATTCTGCAAGTAAATGTGCAAATGAAGCCTGAATTACATTTGCTTGAATTGGTAGATGATCAAATAGAGAAGAAATATAGAAAGATACTATGATATATGACCACTGCAACAAGATTATTATACACAAAGAAATGGAAAAATACAGCAATCCCAAAGTGTAAGGACTGGATAATGAAAGTGAGAGACTTAATTGAAATGGACAAATTAACAACACTGACAAGAGAAAATCATTGGTGGCTTCCTTCAACGACTGGGAACCCTTAATAGACTTTTTGCAAGAAAAAGAGAATAATAAGTTAACTGTAAGTTTTGATAATTAGTGTATCTGGAAAAATAAGCAGTAGAAGTATATGACTGGTGTTTACAACTTGAGAAATTACTTTATATACTTTATACTTCATATAGTCACGTACGGTAAGCCCTCTATATTCATGAAGGATAGGGACACATCCCTCATGAATGTCAAATAATCACGAATAGGGCGCCTTCCCTACAGGCTTCTGCCTGGCCGGTGCACCCACCCAGACAGGGAGGCAGGGAACAATTGCCTTTCCTGCCACCCGCACGAGGTGCACCCGCGGTTGGGAGAGGAGTGCAGGGAACTGGCAATTGCCTTCCCTGGACCTTCCTGCCACCTGCACAGGCATGCCCACACCCTCAGTGGGGGCAGTGGGAAGAGCACAGGGAACTCGTGATTGCCTTCCCTGCACCTTCCTGCCGCCCGTGCAAGGTGCACTCGCACCCACAGCGGTAGCAGTGGGAGAAGCACAGGAAACTGGCGACCACCCCTGGACCTTCCTGCCTTCCACACAGGGTGCACCTGCAGTGAGGGCACCAGGAGCAGCACAGGGAACTGGTGATCGCCATCCCTGGACCTTCCTGTGCGGGGCATGCCCGCACCAGGGGCAGGGAGAATGGGAGGAGCAAGTGGGGTGGGAATGGGGTGGGAGGGGAAGAGGGTACCCCACGAATAATCAAATTCACCAAAGTGAAACCCACAAATGTGGAGGGAGAACTGTATAATCTTCATTGAAGGCTGAAAGTCAAATGTAAATTCTTTCTTCATTACTCACTATCTTTGTTTTTTCTTCACTATGTCTGCTTTGTTTTGTTTTCTGGTCTTTTTCTTTCTTTCTATCTATGTTTTTTATTGTATTGGAAAATTTATTTTACAAGAACATTAACAGAACAATGAACATTATTCTGTCTCCTCTAGTTCTCCATAGTGTAGAGCAGACATATAGTACTCATTCCCGTAAAAAGAACTCATCTTGCTGATCCGTGGAACTGAATACAATGCTGACACAAGTCAACACAAGTTATTATGTAAAGAGACTCCTTCACGAAAGAAAGCAAAAAAAAAAAATCTGAACCATACCTGTGAAAGTAAGTTCCCATCATTCTGGCACATGTACCTGTCAAACACGGTTCTGCCGCAAGTTGTGATTCTTATATTAGGATCAAATCATGATTTTAAAGCAAATTTGCAGTTCACTAACTCTACCAGGCCAAACCAGTTGCCAGACTTGGGCTTCAATCCTACTTTTAGTCCTGACTAGAGCAGCACAACTGAAGCAATGGGATTTGCCTACGTATTTACTTACTGTTCAACCACAGATTGAATGAGTCTACTCTGAGACTAACCAACAGGATTCCAGCTTTGCTGCTCAACTATACCAGCCTTTCCCAAGTGGGAGTCCATTGATGTGCTGGGAGGAAGGCATCCATGAATCAGAAGCAAAAAATGACTTTATCTTTTTATTTCCTTTCTATTACTTTGAATTTTTGCCGTTGAGATTAATTTTAAAGTTAAAATATTCATTGTAAATTGTTCCACACTACAGTCTTTCCTCCACATTTGCAGATTTGACCATCGCAAATTTGATTATTCAGAAGGCATGTGTTTGCCTCCCTCTTCCAATTCTCCTCCTCCCATTCCCTTGCATTCCTCACCCCAGGTTTGCAAGGCTTGTGTTTAAAATGGACATTTTTTTTCTTTTTGGGTGAGCAAAGACCATCCCCCAGTGCTGGAGGCATGTCCTCACTGCCACGTGGCTGCACATTCTGCTGTGTAATGGCCACTGACTGGTCATGTGCTCTCTTTGGTCCTATGCCTCTCCTCTGGGAGGACTCTCCTTTCTCAAGATGGCAACCAGATGCAGCTAGAATGCCAGAATTCAGCACTCCACTCTTCTCTATCTGAAGGGAAAGTCTATCTTTTTAATTCCCCCGGGGAGTGCCACGGCCAGAGGCAAGAGAATGGGAGGGGGAACTCCCAAGGGGAATGGCAGGGGATCGCAGGGAGAGTTATTTGTGGGTTTTCCACTTTTGCAAGGGTTCTGCACCCACCACCCTTACAAATGTGAAGGGGTCACTGCAGTTTGTGAGAGGAAATCAATTCCTAACGCAGGAAAATAAAAACAGAAGTATGCAAAATTCTGTGGGTTTTTTTATTTTTTTACAAAATTCTGTACATTTTTTTCTGGGTAAGAGTTCTTTAGTTTTCATCAGATTCTCAAAAAAGTGAATAACACGCTCCCCTGCAAGAAGTTCAGAACTGATCTATATTAAAAAAAAATGTTTTGTGACCTGATCAGTGCTTTATACTTTCTGCACATTAATTAAGATCGATCTGAAACATTCTTCCAAACACAGAGACCCCAACTATTCATGGTCATTTACAGCAATGGCTTTAGTTCCAAACAACCAAGAAATTGTTCAAATTAAACCCCAGGTTAAGGATTCCACATGTTTGATCCATAATTAAGTAACTGATTAATCACATCAGCTCTCGCTTTCAAATCTAGTGTCCAACATAAAATTGGTATAGTATAATGTAATTCATGGAACAATCAGAGCTTCACTCCCAAACAAGTTATAATAAACCAACTCCTGTCGATCTTCATTTTTCATTCACTTGAGATTTTCTACAATAGAGTCCCAAACAAATGAAGTGCAACAGGAGTTGATTTATTTTAAGTAGTTCAGAATTGAGCAATATACACTTATCCTTCTTTATATTCAAGGTATTCAGCTTAGGGGAAAAAACTCTACATCAGAAGACATTAACTTTCAACATGATTTGTTTTACATTCTCACTTTCTTTGGTTCTAAGGCAAGAGATGACATGTACAGATTAAGAGAGAGATTTAAACAGTATAAAAACCAACATGTTAAAGCCTACTGATAATGGAATATGCTGCCTCATAGTACGGTAGAGTTACCTTCTTTGGAGGTTTTTAAACTGAGGCTGGATGGCCATTTCCTAGTGGTGCTTTGAGTGTGTGTTCCTGCATGGCAGGGGGTTGGACTCAATGGCCATTGTGATCTCTTCCAACTCTATGATTCTATACCCTCAGACTCTCCAAAGCTGAATCCATGGCTCTTTATCAAACAGTTAACGTCTATTTTCATGGGGGGGGGGGGTTTCAGTGCAAGCACAAACCTGGACAAAAATATATGCCTCTCGGAGTCAAGCAATATATTCTTTTACTGTATTTATTATGATGCAAGCTGTGAATATTCAGTTCACCAAATAGTAAGTTCCTTTAATTTCCCCATTCTATCCTGTTAACTACCAGATCCAGAAAACTCAGGTTCCTTATAGCACAATCCCATACATATATTCAGTGAAGCTAACTCCTGAGCAAGCAAAGCCTGTTTGGGACTGTAGACTAATTGTAATTCTATCCACACTGGGCTATGTGATCTTACATGGTGGGTTATCCATGTGATCTTGTGATCTATGTGATCTTGCATGGTGTCTATGCAGATACAAAGAAAGCACCGACCAGAAATTGATGTCAAAATGGCTACCTACATTCAAGGATATTACTTTTGTAATATAAGATACCTATGGGATGAGAATGTTTGTATCATGCTTCAAACCGGTATAAAGCTTCTCTGTACAGCTAATACTGCACGTGTTTCGACTATTATAACTACAATTAGTATGCATACAGTACAATTGCTCGTCCATTAAAATGCATACGTGCATGTTCAGTAAATCTGACGTAGAAACCTGAATTTACATCAATCTGGATTTAAATTAAATCACCTTAAATTAAATACATTCATGCTGCAAGTAATTTAGTTCAATGTGACTTAGCTTCCTCTGGACTGAGTCCAAGGTATATGGGAGTTTTGGAAGGAAACATTATCATTAAGAACTTGGCTATGCTCCTAGGCATGCTTACTAGAGAGCAAGAACCACTGAACTCAATGGAGCTTACTTCTAAGTAAGAAAACTGATACTATCCTGCAAGAAAGCAATTCACTGATTCCTTCAAATGATTTTATTCCCATGACTTGAAATTATACCCACAACAATAAGTTCAATTCCTGCTACACATGTTCTGTTCTCTACCTTTAAAGACACCTGTAACTTCCAATTTGCTAGTGACCAATTAAGAGCTTGTCTTTGGATTTCCAAGGGCAGATCATCCACTTCCTTCATTTAGCAGAAATGCATCTTTGTAACGTAAGATCTTAGGTTCTAACTTCATTATTCTACAATAGCTTTCTACATGGCTGCCCTGAGACTAAAACCAAAACAGGACAGCAACTATTCCCTGTTTCTGTCTTATTCCACTGCCTCCTCCCATTGAATTCCACCCTGAGGAAAAGTTGCATAGAACTTTGAAGTTTACATACCACATTATTTGCGCCAGCTGATCCCTGAAAGGCTATTATTTTATGATCCCTGCAATGTTTTCTTTTGACATCTTGATCTTAAAATGCTTGTGCTTATGTAGGGATGTTTGTGATTATCTAACTAACAGTAAAATGCTACGTATTTTCTCAGGAATAAGTCCCACCAAGTTTGAGAGTACTTATTTCCAGAAAAGCAGATATGTGCATATAGCAACAGTGGTAACTGTGCAACCCTCCAGACATTGCTGAATGCAACTGCCAAAAAATCCAGGTTGACTAACACCATTCTGAGATCACCACAATATTATTAAGATAAACCTTTGAGTCCTCCAGGACTCTTCATCAAGGCAGAGCACTACAGACCATTCCAAGTTCTGTAACATCCAACCTCATGAAGAATACTGGATGACTCAAAACTCCCCTTTTTAATATTACAGTGGTCCCAGAAGGGTATTATCCAATCCATTATTTTTAAATTCTGTTCATGGACTACACAGCTGCAATAATTTTACAGCTGTACAAGCCAGAAATTTTACAGGGCCATTCTGCAGCTATTTTCCTTGCAGAACCAACCAGAACCCACCAATATACCAGTGCATCCATAGAAGGCCTGACTCTGAGTAACACATCTGCTCAAGATCTCTACCAGAATAGAAAACAGGACAGTTTAAATACCCTGCACAGCATCTCCCCACTACTTTATGTCTCTTCCACGCCACATAATTACAGTACTATACCACATGAACTGCCATGGCTCCCTCCTATGGAATCTTGGGATTTGTAGTTGGCAAGTATTTAGAATTCTCTTCTGCTAGAAAGTTCTAAGTGCCTCACCAAACTATAAATTTGAGAACTCCACAGCTTGGAGCCATAGCCCTTAAAGTGGAAATCAAACTGCTTGTGAGAAGGGAAATAAGGGTCAAAAAGAAAGGTAGAATGCTAAGAAGTTCAATGGAATGACAGAGAAAAAAACACAAGGGAGAAAAACAGTTGTTAACTTCAGAATGAGAACAGCTGCATCTTCCCAAAGAAGATTCCATCTCGTGGAATGTATACCTTTTGGCAAGTGTCCCGGGGTCAAAGGAGCACAGAGAAAGCCAGCGTTTCAAGGTTTCCTCTCTCCCCTTCCCAGTACTTCAGCAGTTGGTGGTCATCAATATTAAATAAACAACTGCAAGGTGAAACAGAAGCAGTGCTATCCAACCGGAGTTAGGGCTGCTGGATACAGGCTTAGCTCGTAAAAAAAAAGGGGGGGGGCAACGGGACCCCTGGATGTAGCCTCGAGCTTCTGCTGTATTTGCAGGTTTTTAGCTGAGTTATCGAACAGCGAGTGTGCGCCCGACTAAAGCCCAGCCAGCGACGTAGGTGAAACCGCTTCCTCTCTCTCTTCTGTAAAATCAGGCTTGCTTAAGTTACCCCCCCCGAAGGTAAAAGCAGCAAGAACAAGCAGTCCAGCATGCGGTACCAAAACAGAAACCACCCCAAATTTTCACAGCAGGCTATGCCCTTAAACCCTACCTTTAACCCCCTCCCCCAGCAACGGGTAGGGAGAAGAAAAGGGGAACTGCAATGAAAATGCTAAACTAATGGCAGCCACGAATGCCCTTCCAAAAAAAAAGGGGGGGGGCAAAAAAGCCGACTGAGGAGTTAAGAAATGTAAGATTAAATCAAAGGGGTGGGGCAGGGATTAAGAGATTTGGGGGAAGGGGAAAGCGGAGAGAGCCCGCAACTCAAGCCTGCTGGGAGGTGAATTTGGCGAAAACTGCGAAAAGTAAGCTAGACCACACGTAGGCTTTGGAATACCAGGGAAACGCTAGAAAAGCTCCCTTGGTGCGTCGTATTTCGCCGCTTGGGTGTGACATTAAAGGAGGGAGGGGGAGATAAGGCAGTCGGGAGCCTCCGGAAGCGTCGTGGCAACTTCGGGGCAACTTGGTTCACGGCGGCAGCCGCCGGAACACTTGAGAGAAAGCCACGGGGGGGGGGTGTGAGGGGCTTCTGTCTGGGCGTGGGCGCCGCGCCCCTCTCCAAAGGCAGGCGAGCCAGGAGGGAGCCCCGGGGGTGTTCCAGAGGGCGCCCCCTTCCTTCTTTCCCACACGCCCACCCCCAGGGATGAAAAGATGGGACGATGGGAACCCACGGGTGCTGCTGCTCGGCGGCCACGGGAGCCGCCGGCGCCTGGAACAGGCGGAAGACAACTTTGCAGCAGCAGCAGCAGCAGCATCGGGCACTGCAGTGCCGGGTGCATCCGCCGCAATGAGAGCCCCTGGGCTCGAGGAAGGCGAAACGCCGGTAGGCCCCAAAGCCGGCTGACGAGGCATCTCTGCCCGCCTGCGCTCCCCCGCCTCGCTGGCTCGCCAGACCGCCCTCCCGCCCTGCCTGCCTCCCACCCACCCAGCCACCCACCCCCGGCAAGGGCGCCGCTCCCTCGGATGCCACTGACCGATCACCTCCTGCAGTTCATAGGCGTCCCGGCAAATGGGCCAGCCGACGGCTTGGGGCGCTGGGCTCGGGGTCGGCGGTGGGGGCGCGGCGGGAGCAGCAACAGTAGGTGCCGGCTGGGGTTCGGGCTGCGGCGGCGGCAGGGGCGGCTGGGGCTGGGGCGGCTGGGGCTGCTGCGGTGGCGGCGCCGCCGGTGGCGGCGGCGGCGGCTGCTGCTGCTGCTGGACGTGAACGGGCGAGTCGCTTGGCTCCGCCATGATGCTGCTGCTGCTGCTGCTGCTGCCCCGGCGGCGGCTCCTACTACTGCCGGTGCGCCCAAGCGGCGAGCGACCTTCTTCAAACTTCCCTGCCAGCAGCACCTTTAACCCTCGTCCGCCGCTCGCGTCTTCACGCCCGCCCGCCCCCGGTCTCTCCCATCCTGCCGGCCTGCCTACCAGCCAGCCAGCCAGCCAGCCACACGGCGGGGGAGGGATGCACCGAGGGGGCGGAGGCGGAGACCGGAGGAGCCGCTTCTCTCGCTCGCCTGCTCGCTCGCCCGCCCGCCCGCTGCTTTTACGCGCGTTGGGCGCCGGAGTCGCTCCGCGGCGTTAAACCAGGGGGTGGAAGAAACACTTGTCGGGCGTGAAGAAAGTAGCAAATCGTGAGAAGGCAGAAGGGCGCGTGCGAACCGCTTTGGATCCAGAGCCCAGGCGAGGAAGGGTGGAAGACCTTCGACGGCCCGCCGCTCCCGCCGCTGCGGCGTGTTTCCTCGGAATCGGGGCCCTGTGGGGGAGAGGCTTGCTCTTGAGTCAGTCAGCACGCTTTCGGCGGAGCCAACACCAGCTGAGACTGGGGGGAGCCTACTTCCGAGTCAGCGGGGGGGAGGATGAAGGCGGAGGGGGACGAATGGAAGCGGGGAGCTTTATGGCGCGGATTGCCAGGCTCGTGCAGTGAGGGGGAAATGAGTTTTCCCGCCTTTTCCCAAAAAGGCCCGGGGAGCAGAGCAAGAAACAAAAATAGTGATATTTCACTGACTTCAAGGTATGCTTCTGGAAGCCTCTTGTCACGTGGCTCGTAAAAGAACTAAGCTTTCATTTGAAGTTCATATTTATGAATAAAGTAAGTTATTTCAATTCGAAGTGTTGGGTAATACAAAGCAAAGAGCGGCTGTTCTTTTCCAAAATAAAAGGGCCTTGATGCGCTAATATGTGTGGTTATGGTTAAATTACAGGAAGGAAGAAAAAGGCTTTGGTTAGTTTCCCTACACGGGCGGGTACAGGGAGCTGCTTTGGGCAGTAAGTGATACTTTCTGTTGTATAAGGAACTGCAAAGAGACCTGGGGCAGGTTAAAGGCTAACACAGGCACATTTTTATGAAGTGGTGCCCATTTCCTCAAGTGCATAAACTGTTAGCAGGGCTACCAGGCATATATACAGTAAATACAACTGGGGTAGACAAGTTGCAGGAAGCTCTGGCTTTAAAAATTCTGGGAGTTGTCCAAAAAGTAGTTTTTTCGAGGTCATTAGTAATATTGGCCATTCACGGAACTATTGCTGATAATACACATACATAAGCCAATTACAGCCATGTAGTGAAATGCCATTATAGTGTATATGTAAGTAGGCTGTAGAGGTGTGAGGCTAAAGCCTATAGTTCCCAAGTGCAAAGAAAAGCAGAATGGTAATATGGTCCTATAATGGGGCAAATGGGAGTCAGTGTGGTTCACTGCTTTGGGCATTGGACTAGAACATTGGGAGACCAAGTTATGAATCCACCACACTTGGCCATGGAAAACCACTAGGTGACCTTGGGCAAGTCACACTCTCTCAGCCACAAAGGAAGCCAAAGGCAAAATCCACTCTGAATAAAGCTGCCTTAGGGTTGCCATAAGTCAGAAATGACTTGAAGGTACACTACAACAAAATGACCCAACACTGAGGGTCATCACAGGATCACGTCACAAACATACTATTATTTCCACTTTTGGCAGTGCAAAACAATCATAAGAGTGATTCTGAGAATACACAGAATGCTGTTTCTTCGCTGTCTAGTAATGTCTGCCCATTCCAACAAATCTGGAATGAGATGATATTTTCCTGTTCTCAGCTCTTCTCTTTTCACGTGTTGCTTATTGCAGATGGCTGCTGTTTGTGCTGGTATTTGTTAAGGCAGCCTTTCCAAACTTGGCATCCTCCTGATGTTTTGGACTATAATTTCTATAAGCCCTTAACAGCCTTGCTGTTAAAACTTACAGCACAAAGGAGGCGAACAGCATTTTCTATTATATAAAAGCCAAAGTTTGCATGTTGGTTTGTTTGCCTGTGTCAGGCAAGCGCTGACCTCCTACGATTGGCTGTGTGAAGTGACAAGCCCTCCTATGACTGGCTGGCTATGAAGATTCTGTGGAATCCTGGGGCTGGCAGAAGAGGGAGGGGCCTTTCTCGGCAAGGGAGCTCTTGGGCCTCAGGCCGGTTGCCGTGGAGATGAGGTCTAGCGGGAAGAAGACGGGCAGTGTATTCCCTCGGAAACCAAACCTATGTTATGTTAACAACTCTGAATACAGGTTGGATTGGCGACTGTGGGGAAAAGTTACAGGTACTGGGCAAGGCAGTTTGGGGAATTAGAGACACAGGATCTAAAATCAGTATATTTCAACCACATCTAATCCCTAAAGTAAGGTAAGATAATTCCTAAGGTATTTCTACCAAGTGTTACCTGTGAGGAAATAAAATCCCAGGCAGTGCTGGATAAATATGCTAGTAAAGAATAAATCTGAGTCTTATTTCTGAGTAAACCTGCGTAGGGTTGCATTTAATTATCACCCTGAAGGCACCTGGCTTTATCTGAATTTAGAAGCTAAAGAAGACCAGGCCTGGTTAGTTATTGCATGGGAGGAGCACCATCTCTAGACCGGGTTAGGAAAGGATCCTGCCTGAAACCCTGGATGACAATTGCTGCCAATCAGAGTTGACCGCACAGAACTAGAGGCACTTGTTACCTCACTCTGTATAAGGCACCTTCCAATGTTTCTATATACCGTATATCTGGCAAAAACCCTTATAGTCACACTAAGCAATAGGAAAAAGATTTGATGCATTAAGTATTCATTTGTTTTATTTATTGATTTGGGAAGGAGCTTTACCTTTAAAAAAAGAGAGAGAGAAGATAAATGCATTGAATACCAAAGACACCAAAGACATTATGGCTGCAACCTAACTTTAAACTGAAGGGGTCAAATGTGTGGAATTTTTCTAATCAGCTTATTTCCTGCCAAGTGAACGTAGTTTTTATATTTTACACCAGTACATGTATATGGATTTTCATTGTCAGCTCATCCGATCAGTTCTATGCAGCTCAAATAATTTTGTGCTTCAACCATTTTTAATTCTTTGGTCATGCGTGCCTGTGCAAAGGTGCATGGATTCTTCACATGGTCATCTTACTGTGTGTTGCCACACAGTGATTGGGAAAGCTGAATAACGCAAAACAAGTTATGTAGAGGTTTTATTCCACTTACCCAGTCATATGAGGTATGATGATGACTGTTGGAAAGCAGCCATTGTTTTTGAATTATAAAATGTCTACTACAGGCTGGGCAGTTTGTGAGCTTGTTTAGGTCCTAGTGACAACATTTTAGTATGTCTTCTTAGAAACTCCTAAGTTTCTCATATTATCCTGGGGGGGGGGGCAGAAATTTCTAGGTCGGTAGCATGGTGAATCCTCTCCAGATTTTAGTCAGAACTTTAAAGATGCTATCTAAGGAGCTGAAGCTGTTTTGGGGTTATGGTTTCACACCTTGGATAGCTCCTGTGGAGTCTGGAAGCAAATCAAAAGCAGATTTGTTGCACCCCTGACCTGGAAGCCACTGGCTGTCACTAATGTGACATCTCCTTCCACCAGTAGAACAGATAGCACTAGCAGACAGACTTCTCTCTGCAACTCCACGTGCTTCTCCACTCTCAGCATAAGATTCATGGTGGGCTGCAGGTGGAAGGAAAAGAAGGAGAGACTCATACTGTGCAAGCAGAAGTCAACTTACCTAATGCTAGATTTAGCCCATGATCACCCTGAAGGGTTGACATTTACCTGCATAAAGCTATCAGGAAAAAGAATGTGCAAATTAATAAAATCAGTATTTTCTTAAATCTGTTGCTGTCTGCCAGTTAACCTGAACTCTAGCATATTTGCATATTAACACAGGTTCTGACAGACTTTATGTTTTAATTCTGCTGATTACTGACAGATATTTGAAGGTTATGTCACAATAATACTGGACATTATGTAGGGATTATGAAACGCCACAGCAACACAGGCTCACAGATGAGAACAAATGATAAAATCTTGGTTCCTAATAAAATAGTCCAAGAACTGAGAAGGCTGTGTTAAAGCCTCTCTGTGCATACCATAAAAAAAGATAAATAGATCAGGAAAAAAAATAACTGTGCTTTGTAGCTACGTCAAGGATTTGTAAGCAGAAATTCTTAAAATGAATACATCTTTATTGGGTTATTATAGGCAACAGAAATTCCTTTTTAAGAAAGCATGTTAGTTTTTCTAATTAAAGACATACGTGAATCCTCACCCAGTGCTTCTGTTTTTGTATTTGTAGAGCCAGCGGGATGTAATGATTTTACTAGGAATTTGAGAGACCCGGGTTCACATCTTCGTTTTGTGGAAACCAACAGGATAACCTTGGACAAGTCACACTCTGAGCATCAGAGGAAGGCAATGGCAAATCACTGAACAAATCTTGCCAAGAAAATCCTGTGATAGGGTCACCTTAAGTCAAAAACAACTTAAAGGCACACAACAACAAAAGACAATCCTAGTCTGAATTGAGCACCATTCAGTCTAGCTATATGAAAGACTTTTCCTGTTCTCAAGATTTAACTCCATCCTGACCGTCCTGACTTAATGAGACTGTGCCACAAACATCCATGAAACCCATAGCTCCAGCACCACACACGCAGATGCGAACATGGAGGGCATCACATTTATATATATGATTGCACATTTGACAAAGTTAAAATTCCAGACCACTGGCAGGAAGATGAAGAGAAAAGCAAGAGGTTGTTTTCTTAGAAGATAATGTTGGGACTTTTTCCCAGGGTAACCTCAAGGCTCAGTTTGCACAAAATATTTTTGGGTTGCCCATACATATATTTATCTGGTAGTTGTAGAAATATTTATATCCCCACCTTTATTACAATCTCTTGAGGAAGCATACAAATCAAATCAACATAAAACACATTAACAGATTATTATATTTCTATAATATTTTTATATATATATATATATATATATATATATATATATATATATATATAAAAAATAAATATAAAAATAAAATAATGTAAACCAGGGTGGACAACTGTGGAAAAGCAGAGGCCACGTTAGTCACCCAGGGTTGCATCCCCCAATTCTTCCCACCAATATATATATATTTATATATTTTTTGATCGATAGATAGATAGATAGATATAAAATTTGCCCCAAATGCCCTCTGGGAGATATGGAAGATATATTCTCCATGTTTGGGGGCTTTCTTGGATTATTAGGTCCAGGAAGGGCCTTTTTTCAACAATGGGTAGTGAGTAGGAGTCACTTCAGTTCTCTTCCTGTTTCACAATAGGCTTCTCCTTGGCCTAATTCATCAAGGCATCCCTCAAACATGCTGGAAATGCCCCTCATACACACATGCACACACACATAATAGAAGGCATCTGGGGGCAATTTTTTTAAAAAAATTGCAGTTTACCACTGGGAAGGTCTTAGGGCCTCCAAATATGGTAGAAATGCCCTCGCACTCCCTAGAGGACATTTTGGAGGAAAAAAATGACATCAAATGACCATAGGAACAACAGAAATGGCCCTGTGTGGCTGCATGCAGCCTGCAGGCCACACTTTGCCCACCCCTATTGTAACCAAACTAAATACATATTTTTTAAAAATTAACAAAACAGATTAAAAGGTTTCTTAAAAAATTAAAATCATGTATATGTACATGGGGTAAAATCAGGCCCCCCAAACATTAAACATACATTAAAAGAAGATAAATATTTAGTGTTTACTGTTTAGCATATTTTATAAAATGCAGAAGAAAAAACACATGAAATTCCACTTTTTTTCCTAAAAGATTTTTTTAAAGGGGCTGACATCGCAAATTTAGTGACAAGGAGAATTTCTTTTCTTTTCTTATGAACTTCGTGATGAGACATCTAATCAGGATTCACACCACTAACCAACTTGAATCTTTGATAGCTAGTGCTCTGATGGCATGAAGTTGTTGTTTCTAGTTGGCTGTCAGAGTAAAACCCTCACAGAACCAATTACACATGACTAAAAAGTATAAAGCAATCCCTGAAAATATTAAATAGATAAATAATTAAAATAACAAAAAAAGTAGCAGTAGCTGCAGATGAAATCTTTAGCAGAAGCATAGTACAAGAGCAGTTGCTGTCTTTGTTTTGTTTTGTTTTTTTCTTGACAGAGACTTAACTTGTGATTTCTGATACAACAGGCAGAAATTCAACAAAAGAAAAGGTAACTGCTTTTTAGTAGGGTTGAAATGGTTTTAATGAACAGACCACTGAAAAATGTGGGTGCTAAAGGTAAGATGTGGGTGCTAAAGTGTCAGGTGACAACCATAACAGCTGCAGGGGAGGAATTTTTCCTAGTAGGCAGTTATTAAAAGCAGGATCAACTCTTTCCTTTTCACCTTGTCTCTCTCCCTTCCCCCTCCAAATATCCCAGCTGTTCTGTATATCTATACCAAGGGTGGGAATCATGTTGCCCTCCAGACCTTGTTGGACTGCGCACATAGGCAATGGTGAGAAATCCTAGGGATTTGCAGTCTAATAGTATCTATAGAGGGCCATGTCATTCCCACCCTGGTGTGTGCTTGTGTGTGTTTGTGTATTTTTTAACATGCACACATGTAAGCAGAGAACCCAGAAATGCTTTTACAGTTGGGGAAATTTAAAAATTAAATCAAACATGCTGAAAAATTAAAACTACCAAAATAATATTTAAAAAATATTGAAAATAACACAGTTTAAAAAATATGATAGAATCTCCCTGCTCAAGATTCTGCCTCAGTCTCAAATCTCCCCCTTCTCCACCTGCATTAGCACTCATCTCCTCATTCCTTCTGCCGTTCTTCTTTCAGGGTTTCTGCATCTGCAAGATGTGTAAAAAGACATTTATTGTGGCAGTATTTTTCCCTTTTCAGTGCCTTTCCATAAAAAAGAACACTTCTACTAGATGTGTTCTTTCATAGCCATTTTGAGAATGGTGTTTGATTTTCAGCACAGTATTATATGCATCTACTCAGGATTAATAGGAATTACTCCCAGGTAAGTATGTACTGGATTGAAGAGCCACACTGTGATCCTAGACCTAGAACAGTGCTTGATAGTTCTGGCATATTAGAGATATTAAGATGATAATCCCATACACACTTGTCAGGAAGAAGAAGCTCCATTGAGTTCAACAGGGTTTCTTTCCAACTGGTTGTGCCCATATTAGGCTACTCGGTAAGAATCTGAACTGGAGATGCTGATCCCATGCCATCTAAGTGCATGTCAAATTTACACCCACAGTCATTGTTCGTGAATACTATTGTCCTACCAAGGATTGCCAGGGAAAAGATACAAAACATCTTCAGAAAGCACAATCAATCAACACAGGAAAATGGTTTACTCTCTGTTTAATGGACACAAGCCAACTCCTCCGTCTTCATTCAGATCTTTAAAAAGAAAGATAGAAGACGTCTATAGAAGTCATTCTTCTTCTATAGATTCTTCTTCTACAGAAGTCATTGCACATATGATGCTATGTTACACACTAGCTTGGCTGATCTGTTCTGCTTATCACCTGTTTTAAATGTATGTAATGTTATGTTCTGAAGAAATGTTTATCCTGAATCTCCTAATAGCCTCAGAGTTATTTCCCTGTCTCCCCAACATGGCTTTGGTGAAGCCCAATTAGAGTCAGCCTGAAACACTTTGATAGACCTGTAGGTGGCACAGCTTAGGCCCCTCTTCTGCCTATGTTGCTGTGCACAGTACTTAAAGTGAGGTGAATTATTTTGGCACAAGAGGCAGAAAATCCCACAAGCACTTCTCCACTCTTTGACAAATCAAAATATGATCATAACCAATTAAACAGCTAACAATCTGCTGTCCTTTCATGAGGGCACAGATCTGCAGCCTGAGGTAGCTGCTTCAATCTACCTAATAGCAGATCTGGCTCAGAGCCCAGCTTAAAAGTATTAGATCATGGGATTATAATAAACTGGAGCCCTTCTCTACCTTATAGTTCACCCAAAGTGGGACCATTAGTGGAAAAAAGCTAATGAATGAATTTAACTATTAGTGAGATCAATATTGGTCTCAAGTAACAATTCATTAACAGTTAAGTTTAATTTTTCCAGTTTCTGCAGTTGATATCTCTTCTCCTAATTGATTTATAGATGTCAGGTATTAGCTCATAGATACCCTATATTATATGATGGCCACTGGATGACCTTGGGCAAGTCACACACTCTCAGAGGAGAGCAACAACAAATGCTCCTCTGAACATATCTTGCCAGGAACACGTGACAGGTTTTACCTTAGGATTGTCCTCATCAGAAACAAACTGAACACACACAACAACAAACTTCCACATTCAGGGTGTGTTCCTTTATTTTTTAATTCCACCATGCATGACTTTCACAATACCTCTGTTACTATAGTTCCTAGTCCAAACTTGAGGTATATTAGATATCATTTGATATCAAGAATTTGGCCTTCACTACCCATTCCTCTCCATGTGCTTGCGAGGCCCCCGGACAAGCATGCACACGGGCACGGCCGAAAATAGCTGAAATATTCAAAACAAATCCAGGCAGGCCAGTAATTGCCAGACTGCAGCTTTAGGAGACCTCCAGGCAAGTACCCTCTTAATGTCACATTATGTATGCATGCAGCTTACAAAAGATCCCCTGCCCCGAGCAGGCAGCTTGACGAGCCAAATATCCAACTCTCAAGCACTCCGCGTTTGCATACTGTCTACGCTATTGACAATGCTGTCATAATTCAATCATCTAAAGTACTGACCTTTCGGAGGCTTTGTCTCCAGCCCGAAACCCATTGTTTTCCCCAGGAACGGACTAGCCTACAGGCACATTTTCCCCTATAAGACCCCCTGATTTTGAGCATCTCTTCGGATCGCTCTGACTTCCATCCCGCCTTGCTGTCGCTCCATTCAACGAGCCTTCCCCTCAGCTCCCACGTGCTGAGAATCTCCGATACAACGGACTTTTTCTTCGGATAAACCGGGCTTCAGGATCAGGTGCAGTATTTCCCCTGAAAAATCCCTCTTAAAATCCTCTATCCAACTCCTACCTTTCTTTCGTTAGGTCTGTGTGAGTGGTTGCATACATACGTATTGACTGTGTTTCAAAATAAAGGAAAACAATTATTATTTACTTCTGTTTGATTATTGACTCAGCCTGACCCCATAAGCATTGGGTTCAAGATCTCACTAGGTTGCCCTGCCTCTTGCATTGCTTAGCTTGTGCTCTTGCTAATACCCATTCCCCAGTATTTTGAGCACATTAAGGTGTCCCTCACGGGACCCCAGAAATCAGGGTAACACCTCTGCTGCTTGTATGTGTATGTGTATAAAACTTCTAACATCTTCTCAGTCTCTTTTCTTTATATCCCACCTTTTTCCTGGTACTAGACCCAAAACAACTTACGACAGAAGTTAAAATAACTAAAATAAAAAGTTTTAAAAACTTTTGAGAAACCAATCCAACTGAAACATTGATTTAAAATGATTAAAATCATGTTCAAAATATCATAAAAGATACAGCTTACCCATTAAACACATTTCCCCCCCAACCAGTTAAAAGTTGAAATCCTGATTAAATAAACTGATGTTAGAAATGACTAAGTAAGAGTAGGTGCTTTCTTACCAAAGCTCCTCACAGTAAATGTTTGGGTCTTTATGGTACCTCTGGCCTCTGTATACAGTGAAAGGCATTAGTATGGCTACTGTTCTGAAATCATCTTTACTCTTTTTTACAGAGGGCAAAATCATTTTTTTATTTTTTTTTATTTTTTGGCAGAAGTCAGATAACACAAAGGAGCCATTGTACTGGATGATCCAGCTCTCTACAAACTGTACCTTAGAGGTAAACCAGATGAAATGTGAGGGATCCACCTTTAACTCTCCTGACATTTTAATCATTAAAGAAAATTGTACCACATAGATGGAGACTGAACAAGAGTGCTGGAAGTCTAGAGGTAACCACCAAAACATTTTTCACATTAGAAGTTATTTGCCTAAACCTATTTACCCTTTTGAAGAAAACCATTACTTCTACAGTGGGTTTTTTCCCCCAGCGGTGTGACAAATAGCCTATAGGAAGAGATGATTTAGATTGATAAAATGATACAAGAGGAAACAGTGAGCAACAAAATAGTTCCCCCAGTGCCATGGCTCTGATCCACTTCAGGGGGAAGCCATAGCTGTTTGTTTATTTGAACATCATGAGATCAATTCACAGACATCTTGCATCTCAATAGCTTTGTCCTTACTTGACATATTTTGAGTAAGGCTGAACTCTGCCTTGTAACAAATAACAGTGTTTTTTTTTTAAATTATGTTTTAGCTGGCTTCCATTTTTTGAAATATATATCTTATTTGGTTTTTACATTATTTGTATGGTCATTTTTTTATAAAGTGTGGTTTTATAGTTTTAGTTGCTTTGTTTTTTGCTCACGGTATATTATATTCATAATTTTTAAATAAATCATGGGTTTTTATAGTTTTTAGTGGCTTTGAGCATACAAATGTTTTTGAGGCTCCAGTGTAATAACTTCTAGGGCCTTTCCACCTTGTATTGTTATAGTGCTGTTATTCCCCTTTCAACATCCTATGGAATCCTGGGCTTTGCAATTTAGGGAGGGGCATTTAGAATTCTCGGCCAGAGAGCTCTTTGATTTCAGTCAACTACAAACCCCAGAATTCCACAGGGTGTTGAAAGCAGAATAATAGCACTATTACAGTGTAGTGCAGAAATGGTAATAGAAAACTGATATTCATACTGGCTGCTTTTAACCCTCATTTAATAAATTAATTGTTTAAAAGGAATAGAATATTCAACAATTAAAGAATGGTATATGTATAGCAATTAAATTAAAAAAAACATTGTTTACATGCAAGCCTTCTTCTCCTATATAATGTACATAGAATGGCAAACCAACTTGGTGTAGCGAGAAGAGAGTTATGTTATGTAATTAAGGTTAGTAAGTCATGCCACCATGCAGAATATTTAATAACAAGGCGATAAATAAACAATGTTTTTAGAAAATATCTCCTACTAAAAGAGATGGATGTTTTCCAACTTAGTAATATTTACATGCTGACATTGCAAAGGGCATCTCCCCTATCACTAGCAATTCCTTTTGATTGTGTTGTGATTCCCTCTACTGAAGTGAAATCCTGGTGGGTGGGACAGCTGCAGTCTACATAGGATGGCACAAGAAGCTCTAAGATCTAACTTTTATCTATCTAGTGGTCTCCAAACGTGTTGGGCTCCAAAATCCATCATCTCCTTACAGCACTAGCAACGACTGGAATGTTGGGGGTTATGGTCCACCCTTGGAGTGCACAAGGCTGTGATGCTGCTCTGAATCAAGGAGAAGGGGCACAATCCAAAACTAATTAAATTTGTTTGAGAACCACCTCAAATGTGACAAACAGAACAAATTTCTGCTTATACAGTCTGACCACATTAATGGGGAGAGGCAGAAGCCTGCCTGAAAACATGAGCTAAACACAGATCTCACTGTTACAGTCCCACTTTAGGGCACATTAAGCCTCAGAGGAAGGCAATGGCAAACAAATCTTACCAAGAAGACTCCATGATAGGGTTGCCTTAGGGTCTCCATAAATCAGAAACAACTTGAAAGCACATAATAATAACAACTACAACCATCTTACAATTAAAAGTTAACAACCAACAATGCAAGGATAAGGGCGTGCAGGTGTGTCCTGCTTCACAGAAGACAGTCTTGGATCTGGAGTTGTGACGATATAAGGAGTGTCCAATAACAGTGAGAGTATCTAGAGTTAAAGTAGTCTGATTACCACTTTAAATGGTTCTGTCCTGCGGAATGCTGGGAAGGGCAGTTCTCCTTTTCTGACTTACCATGCTATAGATATCTTGCTAGATCTTGCTGTCTACCTACCTCATCATATTACACATTTCAGTATTCCTCAGAACAGACCCATGACAATTAAAGTGGGATTGAATTACTCCTAATTTGGAAGCCCTGATTCACATTCTTAGATATTTTGCATGTCAGAATTCTCAAGGAAGACAACTGATCAAGATCAGGGACTGAATGGATGACTTCCTGAGTGCCCCAGAAATGACAAACAAGACAGGAGGCTGAATAGTATTTAGTAACACTCAGAAATTAAAACATCCAGAGCAGGGACTCTGGAATTGTTTTTTAAGTGGCAGGGGGAATCTCAATGTTGGCAGGGATGTTGTTATTAATTTCCCACTTCCAGATACTTGCAAGAGGAAAGGAAATTACTTTTCCATCATTACCACTGAAAGATCCTTAAATATGAAGACTCTTACAAGCACAGGCCATTTCCACCTCAGGCCCCTCCCTAAACTGAAAATCCTAGGATTCTATAGGATGTTGAAAATAGGATAATAGCACTATAACAGTCTAGTGTGGAAATGGCCACAGTGTGTACTGAGAAGTGCCTTCTATATGTTCAGTGTTGCTTACTCTAAAGTAAATGTGCCTAGACCAGACCATAGGCAGCCTTTGTTGTTCTTGTGAGGGCTCAATGACAATTATCTTCATATTTCTTAGCACTTGATCATTTAGTACATTTCTGGTTGATAATGCCTTGGGAGGTTCAAATACCTGCCCAGTATTGGTCCAGTGATGGCCCACTGTTGCCAGATCATTTCAGGAAGCTATTTTGGGGCTGCTCAAGCATCCCTGCTTCCCCATTCATTTTGGGGTGCATGCTACACCTTGCCCTCCAGCATTTCACAACACTTCATCTACAAAATGCAAGAGAGTATGGAAATGTTGAGACAGCATGATGTTGTGGTTTGAGCATCAAACCACTATGACTCTGAAGATTAAGGTTTGATTCCCTACTCTGCCATGGAAACCCACTGGGTGACCTTGGGTATGTCACACATTCTCAGCCCCCTAGAAAACCCTGGGTTGCCATAAGTTGGAAATGACTTAAAGGCATCCAACAATAATGGAAATGTTGGAGGGTATGATTAAGCCAATGTTGTCCTTGAAAGCAGAGCTCATTTGGAGATCAGGAAGGAAACATTAACTGAGGTCACCTGCCCACAGACGGAGGAGAAGACACAGGATACCCACTCTGTGAAAGGAGAGGACAGGATGAATTAGAAAGGAACAGGGAGGGCCCAGAAGCTCAAAATGAGCATAGACCTCCCTCTCCCAACAACAGTAAATAGAAGGGTTCTTGAATCAAAACTTGCGCCCGTATTGGCATGGACACACCTGGGTTTTTTGATGCACAAATGTGCCAGGAACACAGACATTTTTTATTGTTACTTCCTATAGTAATGGGATGAACTATGTAGCACTAATCTCTTTTATGCTACACAATAATAGGACGTTGAACTCACTTTAATTGCCACAGCTGCATTGTAGTCTAGGAAAGCACAAGAGCTCTCTGGCCAAGAATCCTAAATATCTCTCCAGGATTCCATAGAATAAAGCTATGACCATTTAAGTGGGATAAAAACACAGTGTGAAAGGGATGAATGGAAAGAATCTTTTCTGTTGCATATATCATCAAAATACTCTTACAGACAGGATTTTTAATCAGGATAAGACATCTGAAGCATTCATCATCTGTAGTGCTTTTTAAAAAAGTGGTCAGAGCTTCCTTCCTGTATCAAAGTGAGTAGCATACACTTGGGTGGGCAACTTGTGTACCTCCAGATGTTGTTGGATTGCAGTTCCTATCAGTCCTAGCAAGTATTGTCAGTGATAAAGTATGGTGTGAGCTGCAACCTGATAACATTTGGAAGGCTGTACATTCCCCAGCGCTGCTGTGAAACAGAGGCCATTTCCGCACGGGCTTAAAAAAAAGGTGCAGAGCGTCCTTCAGGGAGGACGTCTGCACCTGGGAGCGGACTGGGTTGGACCTACTTAGTGTAGTTCCGCACCTCAGCCCGCTCCGGAACGACCCGAAGTGGTGTCCAGCGTGCTTTTGAAAGACCGCTTGAAACAGGTCTTTCAAAAGCACGGAGCGTGCCACTCCGTGCCCGCGCTCTGGTGCAGATTTGCAGGCTCGCACCAGTGCGAGCCTGCGATCTGCCGGGGGCGGGCTTTAGGCTGGCGAGCTTCAGCGGTTGGTGGAGAGCCTCAACCAACCGGAAGCCGCCATTTTCGTCCCCGGAGCAGTGCGGAGCGGTGGACACACACTGCTCCGGACCAGAGTGGACCCAAGAAGTCCGGTAAGTACCGGCACAGGGTGATTCCCTCGCCCCGTGTGGAAATGGCCAGAATCATACATTACCTAAAGATATTTCAGAGAGCAGTCATGTAATCTCCCAGTGTCTCCATATGTGCTTCTGAATGGAGAAGATGGCTGTGCTAGAACAGAGTTCCTCCTTCTACATTTTAAAATACTAAATAGCTAAAAAGTGTTTTGGAACAATGTTTTAATTATTCTCTTCTGAATCTTTTTCCTTGTACGTATTTTTATTTTACTAGATGCTTGTAAGCTTGCAAATAGAACTTTTGTAAGGTTCCTGGTGGTATATGTAAAAAATTATGATGATCCTGTATAAAGGCATACTTCCATTAACAAACTTCTGATGAAGAAACTCATTTTTACAAAGCTTTTTCACACCTACCCAGCCTGTTTTCTCTTCTTTATTCTCTGTCTAGCTGGGAGCTTTTAGGATTCGGAATATGGTTGAAAGAGTGTGGAGACACACAGACATTTGGTGTCAGATTGCAGCAGCATTATCTGCTGTAAGCAATGCACTAAAAGTGTCAGCTGGGACAGAATAGGGTTCTGCTTTAGCCAATCCTACCATAACTGTGCGTGCCTGCCTATACCAGACAAGGTAAACACCAGATGCCTCCAGAATCCCTTATGAATATGCATGACCAGCAATAAAGAGAGCAACATAAGAATATACTCAAGATGGCAAAAGTTATGAATGAGAAAGAATAGCCAGACAAAGAGGAACCACAGCAGTTGCTTTTGTCTGAGTCTATTGGGAAGGGCAAATTTCTGTCCTCTCCTCTCCTACGCCACCTGCTGAGTTAATGGAATGCAAATTCAATTTGCAGCAATTGAAGTAAGCTGAGGACATAGAGAAAACTGGAAGGAGAAAAAAAAATCCTTATTTCCAGGTACAGTTGAGTGTTGTACTTCAACCCTGGAGATCAGGGTTCAGTTCCCCACTCAGCCATGGACACCTACTAGGTGATCTTGGGTCTGTCACACATTTTCAGCCCCAGAAAATCCCCTGATAGGTTCACCTTAGGGTCAGCATCAGTCATAAACAACTTGAAGGCACACAACAAAAAGCAACAACAACAACAGCAGCATGTTATGTACAAAATTGCAACCTAAAACTGAAATTTTAAAATGGAAAGTATTTTCTGCAGAGTTGTAAGACTGGAGGATCAGGACTGTTAAAATCTAGTGGATTCAATAAGGAGATACTGAAGACATGACCGAATTTGCACATTCAGGCAAAATTATGCATCAGAGATATCGTACAAGATTCTGCTCCATGCTTGCTTGTATTTAATTAATGAAATAAGCATATTCCAGTCTTTGACACCAGAAGTTTTGCACAGTGCCCATAAATCAAGGAAGGCAGCTGTATTGATTTATAGCCCTGCTGGCATTTTTCAGCCAGTTCTAGGTGGCATTTCCTTTGACAATACATTTCACATTTAAGTCCATTGTGTGGGTGGACTCAACAATCAGTTTCTTTCAAATCACCCTCTTGTCATAGAGATGTAATGTCTGGCTAGGTCTTGTCAAGCCTGTTATTCATTGGAAGATGTTAAATAAATTGTTCAGAAAAATGAAAGCATTTTATTTTGTCTTCTCGGTTTTCTTCCTTGTCTGAGCCAATGAGTTTGCTTTACAGCTACCTGGGATAATTGCTTCAAAGAAGTAACCTTCCCTAATTAATCATAACAGGAGCAAAAGGTTTTATCTTATCTGACTACAGCGAGAGTAGAAATCCATGGTGGGATCATCTGCTTCAGAGGTTAGTATCAAGAAAATGGGGGTAGCACAGATGCAGGGTGTAGAGATATATATACACACACACACATACACACACGTATACATACATACATACATACATACATACATACATACTACAGTACAGGTTCTAGAATCCCCTAGCCAGCACAGCCAGTGTACATTTACTGTGGATCCTGGAAGTCATAGTTAAAAGCATCAATTTTTCCAAATTCTTTATAGATGCGCATAAGGAAGAATGGTGGGATCCCACTATAGATCTCACTTTCTGTTTCTGGGCTTCCATTTTTTCGCTTTTTTTGTGACCCTGGGATTAATGTGCTTTGACCTCCCTCTGACCAGCCATAGAAACAAAATTCAGATTACAGCAGTAGGATCCATGGCCCACCAGGTGTTGTTGGAATACAATTTCCAGCCTAGCATCGGCAAGGGTGTATGGGAGCTGTGGGCTGCCAACATGCTTCTCAGCTCTACTTTTAATTTCTTCAGTACTGAGTAGCCACTGGAGAGAAGCCCTCTCTTAGTGAAAGGTGTGGTATCTGCAATGCACATAATGTAGCACACTGCTTCTCAGGCTCTCTGATGTAGGAGACTGACAGGCTTTTTTCCCCAATATGCCAAGAATCAGCACCATATTTGTGCCCCTTGACTACAATTGTTTCTTTCCTGGAAACTCTCCATGGATCAGCAACTAGTAGTTTGGGGACCAGTACCAATCCACGTGCCACCACCCTGAGAGTAGCACACTGGTGTAGCAAGCCCCAGAGTATTCTTCCCATTCATCTCTATCATATCTTCAAGACTGTATGTTTCCTCTCCTTTCCTTTGTCCCTCTGAGTACCTTCTCTGATTCGCATCAAAATTCATCTAAAGTTATTCAGAATGGAATGTGTGATATATTCTGTATTATCAATCTTGGATTTTGGATCTCTGGGACAATTTCCCCTATGTTGCCACTCAGATAGTGTTTAGGAGCATATACATTTCAAGAAGAGAGTCTCTCATGCCTTATGTTTTGTCAGACTATTCATCCTACATTATCTAATGGAAAACATAAGTGTAACTGAGAGAATCATTATCTTTAGCACTTTTACGTACACAAGTTTTCTTTTAAAACTATGCACAGTGAATGACATATGGCAGAAAGTCATTGTGGGCATGCTCACAGTGAAACACACTGCATGTTCTCAGCATGTGCATAGGAGGTCCAGGCTCTCTCCCACAGTGTTTAACTGAGCTGCGGACTACCAACCTTCCACATATTCTTCCAAGTAGAAGACAAACTTCTGGGCACACGGTTCCTGTAGCTGAGGACTCCTTTCCTTCTAGTGGTTTTATGAGGAAAGGATTTGGAAGCACAAGCTTGGGGCCTCTGCGAGGAACAGGGGAGTCCCTTAATGCTGCAAGGCTGGTTTACCATTTTTGGAGGAAGCAAATCAATATGTACTGAGAAGTAAAAGAGCTTTCCTTACTAAAACCATCAAGTGTAGAAAGTCTGCAGTACCAAGCCCAGTGGCATACCTTCCAACATTTCACGGATGAACAAGACTTGTGGCCAGGCAACATTGAAATGTAGTTAAAATGGCAAACATGATTAATGAGGAAGAACACACAAGCTAGGAGAGTCTCTGTCAGTTTACTTTTGCCTGAGAATACAGGGAAGGGCAAGATTCCACCCCTTTGTGTCCTCTTCCTGCACTAAATTGAGCACAAATTACTTCTGCATTTTTAATTCAGTTTGCAGCAATCGAAATAAGCCGGGGAGGGAAGGAGAAGAGTAGGAGGAAGGAGAGAAACTGAGACTTTTTAAAAGAGCTGAAAAAGTGAGACAACAGAAGATTAACTGAGAGAACTAGAGAGTATGCAGTAGTATAGCCATAGTATAAGCAACTCAGTTCTGACCCAGAAAGGAGAAGGTAGAGTCGAGGATACAGCTAAATCAGGTCTCACAAGGCAACCAGTTTGTTCCAAGCTGGATACTGCAAAGCCAAGTTCAGACAATCTGAAAAAAGCAAGCTGGCAGATAAAGAGCAACACCGGACAAGAATAATCACACGGCAAAAAAAAGACACCATCCGGGGCAGTAATGGCAAGACAATCACAAAGAACGAAGCATGCAAATGGCTGCCAAAAGTCAACTGAGATAAACTGTTGTTCTCAGCAGCAAAGCTTGCACAAACTGAGGTCTATATGCTGCTTACGTTGCTTACACTGCTTCTGCTGCCACCAGCAAAAACAGACAGCCAGGGTTCAACTATAGGCTGTTTTGTCTTAGGTCTCCCTGTAAGCAGCAGCTCACTTCCATGGCAGCCACTCATGAGGAGACCTTCCTTGGAGCCAGGCGCACCTGGTGATGGTCTCAGTTCCAGTCCTAGTGTTTTTCCTTCTTTGCTCTTGTGGGTTTAAGGCACATCAGCCATTTTTTTCTGAGGCAGCTGCTGGACATTTTCCCTCAGGAGATGCAGCTTTCCTCAGCCCAGAGATCCCAGGGCCCACGAGGCTTTATGGAGTGTTCATGCTGCCCTGGTCACAACGGCTTGGCTCCATTCTTGCTAGAAGACTCCTCCGGCATGGGCAGGACGAATTCATTTAATTCAGTCACCATCGCTGAGGATGGGATTCAGTCTGCCCAATTTGTGCCAAGCATTACTAATCAGTACTGAGATGCCCTTTTTAGCAAGACATTATTGATTGGGGCAGGAATGTGATTAGCTTTCTCAGATTTCCCCTATATTCCCCTGGTAAACCAATCAGTCCAGTTAGACATCAGACATGGTATTTGCTTTGAAGCTGTGACTTCATAAAATCCTCCTCCATCTGCCAGCAGAAATAACCAACTTGCAACATGCCAACATGATAACAACCTGAATTGCTTCTGTATTCACTGGCAACATAATCAGAGTCACACTTTGTAGTGAGACACTAGTTTTGGGAATGTGTCTTGTAAATAACATTTCTTCTTAAGGTGTGACTTAAAACTGCACATGTCTTTTAATCACACAGCCTGAGTCAGAATCTCATATACTAAACTATGGGGGAGGGAAGAACAGCAGCTGGTATGGGTCCCAGTTTACATCCCAGTGCCACTAAACTGGCCAAAAATTCACCTTGGAAGTCACTTCCACTTTTGACTTTCACAGGTTTCCATTAGCTTGCATACCCTCCAACACTTTACAGGTGAAAACTACGACCTGTGTGGCTAAGAAACATCAGGAGGTGGTCAAGGTGGCAAAAGCTATGAGGAAGAACAGGCAAGCTAGGAGAGGCTGCAGCAGTTTGCCTTTGCCTGAGCCTATAGGGAAGAGCAAGATTCTGGCCCATCCCCTTCTTTCCCTCCTGCTGAGTTAACTGAGTACAAACTACTTCTGCATTTTGCTGCAATAGAAGCAAACTGAAGACCAAGGGGGAAGATGGGAGGAAAGAGAAACTGAGACATTTTAAAAGCAGCTGAAAAAGTGGGCCAACAGAGGATTAATCAGGACTGTCCCTGCCAAGTTGGGACAGTAGGAAGGTATGAGTTTGGGTAATTGGGAGGATGGGACTGTTGAAAGGCAAACCACTGCTCCAAGGGCTCTTTTACCCTCCTCCTTTGAAAAGAAACACTTTCCAAATGATCTCCCACCAGAAGAACAACAGAAGAAGAATGAGGTAATGCAATAAGTCCCAGCAATGATGCTATTATCCTGCTGTAAGCATGATTTACCTGCCTCATGTGACAAAGTCCTAAGTCTCTAAATTCAAGCCATCACAAAATTTCTGAACTCCCTAACTCTTCTTCCACTTTTTAATTATTTATCTAATCCCATGAACTCTTTTTAAAACCTCAGAGTGGTTGAAAATCCCATAAAAAATTCAACACATAAACACCCAAACAAATATCAGACCCAGTGGAACATATCAAAAGGCAGGGCAGGGAGAAGCTGCTCCTGGTCAATAGATCCATCACTTCAGTGTGCTCTCCTAACAAGAACCTGGATAAAAGAACCTTAGAGCTTTCTCATGAGCACCTTCATCATATCTGGCGTTTGGAGGAAGGTTACATTGCCAAGTGATCAAATGTTTCTTGCAGTTTCCTAGTCTTTCCCAGGACAGGTAGCCAATTAGTCAGTCCTATCAAGCCAGCCCAGGAAAAAAAGGAGAAAGGAGGAGGGGGAGAAAGATCTGTGCCCAATATTGGCCCAATTTAGCTTGCAATTTAGCAATTTAGCTTTGATATCAGGGCTGGCTAAGTAGCCATCTTAGATGACAAATGTTGGAGAGTGGGAAGTAGCAGTGAGATAATGGAGGACAGAGCAACATGTATAGCATATGCAGCTTGTCCAGAACCCACCTCAGCTTCTGATCTACTGCCAGCATTAACGTAAGATACATTTGCCAATCTGATCAGGTTCTGTACAGGCAATGGAGAATAATGCCATCTTGTTCTTCATCTCAGAGAGTGCAACAGGTTGGGCCTTCCCTTCTCTGGGGCCAACTATATCTCAAATTATAATAGAAAAGTATTGAGCTGATCTACATCTTTCTTTACAGAAAGGGCTGCACTGTTGTTGTTCTTCTGTCAGTTTTCCTTTGTTGCACCCAACAGCAATTACTAAAGGAACTTCTAGTGTGCATGCTCCATCACTGCACAGTGTTGTTGACCTCAGGATAAATAATCACCTGGCAAAGGCAGCCTTCATTCTTTCCTCTCTATCAGCATATGATTTTGTTTTTAACACTATTTGTCATACTTAGGGCCCTTTCACACTACACAATTATAGCACTATTGTAAGGCCCCGCTTTGGGGGTCCCCAATATCAGTATGGTTTGGATGGGCACCATACCTAATTGGCATCATATGTATTTGGTAACACATTTTATTAGCTCTGATATCAAATTCTAGCCTGAGAGGTGATGGAGAGGTCAAACCAAGCAAGGGAAAGAATTTGACTGTAAACGTGAGAAGGATAGGTCAACTCGAAACTTCCTCCAGGTAAGACTGAGTCATTTCTTAGGCAAATACACGTGATTCCTGTGGATAATAGGATTAAATAGAAGCTGGAATTTTCCAGGGAATCCAACTGTGAGGAGCCTACCAGGACACTGATTGACAGATATCCATCCCTTGTACACCTGGATTCTTTCCTCTGTCCTCACAGCACCCACAATAGACAGCTATTACAACACCCATCATGTCTTTGTCAATCAAGCACTAAGCCCATCAACAGGAAAAAGACCCATTGTCCACAACAGGTTCCCTTTGTCTTGCATCTGGAAACTTCACTGCCACAGGCTATTTTCAGGGTACAAATATCCCTGACTTCAGGATGCCCAGTGGAGTCTCTCGAAGGTCTACCCTTCACTCTGTCCCTTTAACTCCTGAATGAGAACTGTCCCTAGGTCCTACCTAAGCCAAAACACATTTCTGTTCTTCACTACTCTTCTGGACTGGTGATTATAAATGCCCCAAACCCCTCAGCCTCTCTATAATTTTTCCTCCCTTTTTCTTTCAGTTAGCTCTTGTGTGAATGTGTGATTGTGTGTATCTTGTGTGCATAGATGAGTGAAGTCCCCTCAATAAAACACTTTTTTTTTGCTTACTTTTGAATCTTTGGCTGGTTCTTTTCCTGCGTATGCCCGTAAAAACTGGTAGGGAAGATCTCGCTAAGTTGCCCCCCTCTCGCAGCCTCCTGATTTTGAGCTAATTAATTCCCCACTTTTCCAAGGAAGTATTTGGCATTGCAGAGTGGCCTTTGTGGTACCTACATTTTCGGGTAACACTATTATTCCATTTTAACTTCCATGGTTCAGTCCCATGAAATCATGGGGTTTGCAGTCTAAGAAGTGGCATTTAGAATTCTCAGTCAGAGCACTTTGGTACCTCCCTAAACTACAACTCCCAGCATTCCATAGGATGGAACCATGGCAGTTAAAGTGGCGTAATAGCATCATAATTGTGCAGTGTAAACGGGCTCTTATGGTCAGGGTGAGGAACATCACTCCTGCCCCAGAATAGTTTCCAGGATAACTTAAAATAATGTAAAAAAGGGATAGCACAGTAAAAATGAGAGCTAGTATGGTGTAGTAGTTTGACCATTAAACCATAACCCCAGAGACCAGGGTCCGATTCCCTGCTCAGCCATGGAACCCACTGGGTGACCTTGGGCATATTACACACTCCCAGCCCCAGAAAACCCTGTGACAGGTTCACCTTAGTGTCATAGGTCAAAAACAACTTGAAGGTACACAAGAACATCAATAAAAATACAACAGTTAATGTAATGATGGGTAAGGAGGGGGGAAAAAGACACTCCTAGCTGGCATACAGCCCATATCTCAGTGTTAATACTGATGGAAGAAATGGGATGTCACATGTGGGGAATCTCTGGCTTTCTTAGAGCTTCGAACCTTAGAGCTTTCTCATGAGCACCTTCATCATATCTGGCGTTTGGAGGAAGGTTACATTGCCAAGTGATCAAATGTTTCTTGCAGTTTCCTAGTCTTTCCCAGGACAGGTAGCCAATTAGTCAGCCCTAGACAACATAGCCCAGCATCACAGACCTGCATAGCAACAATTACCTACCCCTTGTGCAAGAAAAAGAGAATGAGGAGATCCCCCATCTCAGGAGCCATGTAAGGTATTAAATTAAATTTGTACCATTAGGATGCCAATTACATACTGTTTTATGTAAATCATTGCTGCCTGTATTTGAGAGTCTCCTACAGAGGAACTCTAAGTGTGGACCTCCTTCAGCTGCCAAAGGTATGATGAGTATGAATGTCTGCATCAATCTTGGTACCCTCCAGCTGTGTTGGACTACAACCCTCATCGTTCCCACTCACCATGCCAAATTTACAGCATCTTACATGCGAGACAGTGTCTCACAGTGCCTCCAGTGTGCAGGTACGTGTGTGTTTCATTTTGTTTTCCACAGAACTGTGCGATTCCTAGCGGCAATTCCCTGCTTTTGTCAGGTCTCTTACACAAACTCTCACACATTACTGCTTACTCCTGTGGGGTCTGCCCAGCCCAGCTCTGCTTTTGCAGTGGCCCCCCATTTCCCAATTAGTTGGTCCTCTCAGGGACTGCAGGACTGCTATCTAGCTTTCAAGACAGTGGGACCTGGTTGCTAAGCAGGTATTCCAAGCTTTTGCCTGCTGTTATGATCTCACACACACACACTTTGCCAACGAGAAAGGTCAGCTCAGTCCAAGGGATGTTGGCTAATTTCCATGCAAAAGACAAAGAGGCTGCGGAAAACAGTGTCCTCTGGATGCAAGAAACTACATGAGTCAGAGAATGTTGAGATTTCACCATTTGAGCAGCTGTCTAATCAGAAAAGAGCCTCATCTCAAAATGGAAATAGTTACAGTGGGGTCTTAAAGCACTGACTTGTACTAGATTTCTTGTACCTTCATCAATAACATACATCAAACCAAATCCTAATGAGTGAGCAAATGTTACTTACATCTTAACCCAGGGCCAGCCCTACCATTAGGCAGAGTGAAGCACTCACTTCAGGCAGGAGATGTTGGGAATCAAAAGCAAGGGGATTGCGATGTGCTAGGCAGCATGTCCTGCATCCTCTAAGGTCACCTGCTGTGCTCAGGTACAGATTCTATCCTATTACTTGTGCAGAAGAAAGATTCAGGGCTTTATCACACAATACGTTTGTTGCACAATTACACTGCTTTAACTCCGTACTTGATCTTTCTTTATCACATGAGAATGTGACTCTCCCATTTTTGTACTGCATTTCCACCATTGTTGGATTAGATCTTTTCACTAATGGTAAAAACCCATTAATTGCTCCAATATCACTGCTGTTCAACTATTGCTTCTGGTGCTAACATTTCATTCCACTGAAGTCCCAATATTCTGGCCGTTATGTGGTCTGAGTGGTGCAGTTCTCCTCTTCTCTCCCTATCCCTGAGAAGGGTGAAGTCATTACACCTCCAGTATTCAGACAAAGAGGACATCATAGCGCACAGGAACAATGGTGCTTTTACTCCATTTGCCCCATTCCCCAGTAGGTTTTTTTTTAAAGTTTTGCTGTAATTGTGCAATTGCACTATCGCAGTGGTTCACCAGCACCCCACCATTAATAGTAGTTTCCACCATTTTGGATTTATGGTGAGGGTGTTATAGGGTTTAGTTGTGAGGTCCATGTGAACTTGAAATTATGTGGGAGCACCATTCTACCTGCCACTGGTGGTTGTCCAGCCCTCTTTGCTTTCCCTTCATGACTGATGATTGTTCTGAATTCGTGTGCCATTTCTTACTTCATTGTTTCTAACCACATTTCCTTCCAGGGTACATCCAGATTAATATGACTCCGATGCATCCACTCCCCATCCCAGAGGGTAGACAAGGAGCAAGTAGGCATGTAGGCATGCCTTCCCTGCAGGTAAAGTTGGTGCATAGATTGGATGGCACAAATCAGATTACAGATTCGATCATTTGTTTTTATGTGTGGGAGCACATGTACAGAGTGGTTCTGATGCACAGTGGGAATGGTTATGGTTATGGGGTGTGGGTATGAAATGGTTGGACCATTGCATATTACCAGAAGAGAGGGGAGAGGGAAGAGGGAGATGGTACAAGGAGCTGATGTGATACCTTCCACTCTTTCCTTTGAGTATTGTGCTAATGCCCATGCCATACTGCTAATAAGCCTTCAGTGGCAAAAGAGGATTTAAGGGGTTTTAGGTTCAAACTGCATCAATTTTAGATAATATATTTTGCTACGCAATGTGCTGTTTTGTGGAATGAATATGGTTGTTTTATTGCTGCTGCTGTTGTTGTTGTGTGCCTTCAAGTTGTTTCCTACTTATAGAGACCCTAAGGAGAGCCTGCACCTACATTAATGCATCTAGATGCATACCCATGCATGTATATGTACAGCATCCTCAATATGTTGCTATTACATGCAAAGGATGCCAGGTAATGGTTCTCTTCACATTGGATTTTGATTATACTGAGCAAGTTCTCAGACAGCTTTCACTTTTCCAATAATCTGCTCTGGCTAGAGTTTGGGGGACAGAGGGACAAAAACTCCCACCTCTAAAGCTGGGAATGGTGGGGTTGAATCACCCCTCCCTTGTTCAAACTGCTGTGCCCACTGTCCAATTCCTCCATTACTTTTTGGATGACTGACTTTGGGTTTGTATGGCTCGGATTCTTCAGAGGCTCCACTCCTTGGAATCTGTAGCAAGTGTACACCCAAGCCCCACTGTTGAAGGTTGCCAGGGATGTGGGTTGGGGACTCCTCCCACTGTGAAAGGTGAGCAGCAACTGGGCAACCCACACAGCATTACAGAGTTACAATAGCACAAGCTTTGGGGAATGTACCAGAGGAACATTGCATTAATTGTTAATGGTTTTTTAAAAGCATATTACAATGGTGGAAGAATGCAACAGTATTTGCAGTGCTTTCATCCCTTTTTTTTCCTCTTGCATTATTGGGAGAAAGTGCATGAGGGGATTTACTTGAGAGTATATCATGGAATCATAGAATCATAGAGTTGGAAGAGACCCCAGGGGCCACTGAGTCCAACCCCCTGCTATGCAAGAACACCCATCAGAGCATTCCTGACAGATGGCCATCCAGCCTCTGCTTAAAAACCTCCAAAGAAGGAGACTCCACCACACTCCAAGGCAGCATATTCCATTGCCGGACAGCTCTGCCATCAGGAAGCTCATCCTGAGGTTCAGGTGGAATCTCCTATACATACATACATACATACATACCTATCTATCTATCTATCTATCTATCTATCTATCTATCTACACACACACACACACACACACACACACACGTATGTATGGAATAATTAAGAATAAAATTTTAACACCAAACAAAAATATAAACCCACTAAATAATGCATACTGATTAAAGAAAAAGAAAAAAAGAGGAACAAGCATAGACACCACAACTGTCTAAAAACAAAGTGGTTGCTGTCTTTCTTGACATAGACTCTAAATTACTTATAAAGTTAAGAACTTCCCTAAATCCATTTCAGATACTTCCACTGCTGTTTTCCCCTAAATACTAATGACTACTACTTATTACTAAATCCTACCCTCCACCTGTTATTTTCTTTGTCGTGCAAGGAAGTGTATTAACAGATTCCAATCTTCAACAAAAAAAATATCCAGTTTTTCCTCTTATCAGTGTAGTTAATTTGTCCATCTCTGCTAGGTTCAGTAACTTAACTAACCAATCTTCTTTTGTTGTAATCTCAGTGCTCTTCCATTTCTGAACATGTATGGTGATCTTGCCACAGTCTCCATGTATCACAGAGTCTTGCTGTATTTCTTCTCCAATGACTTTTCAGTCAGTCCCAACCAATAGACTTAAAATCATGCAGATATCAGGATTCAAAAATCATTAGTGGATATCCCAACAGTGACTGGTTGTTTGTACTTGTATCTATTGTACAAGTAAATTTGTAATTTTGTAAATTAGTATATGCAATGTAGTGCAAGATGTAGTCCTAATTGGACTATCCTTCTCTTTTTTCTTGTCTCTCCTTTTCTTTTTTCCCTGCTCTTTTTGTATTTGCAGAATGCATTTTCATTTTTTGTTATTATTTGTATGTATGTGCTGTTATTTCTTATATGTTTTTTATATTCTTTTACAATATTG
Source organism: Cyclura pinguis (assembly GCA_030412105.1). Lineage (NCBI taxonomy): Eukaryota > Metazoa > Chordata > Lepidosauria > Squamata > Iguanidae > Cyclura > Cyclura pinguis. The sequence continues at coordinate 224,800,616 of CM059599.1, read as the reverse complement.
CAATAAATATATTTTTTTAAAAAAAGGAAAAAAGAAAGAAACCAAAGTCGCTTAGTTCATCATTGTTGTTGTCATCTTTAAAAAGCCTTTGCACAGTTGATTACATTAAAAAAAATTAGGAAAGCAATTCAAATATTAAGAGCTGCAAGCTCTGGTTACATTACAATACAAAACAAAGCAAAATTGCTATGATGCTATACTGTCATAAGGAAGGCAAAATGCTCTAATCCTACAGAAAAAGAAAAATTCTGTAACTGTAAGAAGGGCAAAACTGCACAGTAAAAAATGTGGCAGTCTCTTTTCTCTCTGTGGCCACTTTCTTTTCTTTTTCTGTGTCATCTCTCACAATAGAAGATCTCAGTAGTCAGACGGCTTTGTAATGCCATTGTTCCCTTGTACCATTATAGTGTCGTACCATCTTACTGTTATCACATCATAACATCACTGTGCTATTATGACTACAATTTAAAAAAAAAATAGGGAACCAATCACAAAGCGAGGGGCAGGTACAGGAGTCAGTAATGACATCATTAATGAAAACAAAATCCATGTATCACTTCTCAGACTTTTGGCTAAGATCAAGTGTAAAAAACCATGTAAATGAATGCTGTTAAAGTGCAAATGTAGCAAAGGTGCAATAGAGAGCATCAACAATCAGGTATCCTCACAAGAATGACTTGAGCAGATTTTAAAAATAATAGTGTGGTATAAAGGAGAAGTGTGATAAGGCCCTCATTCATTGGTTAGACATGCCAGGTCTCTAGCTTTCCACTGCAAGGATCCTTGCAGCAGTGTCATGACTTTGCAGTTTCACTCCTTGGAATGAAGGATTTCTCCACTGTGAGCATTCTGCTCTTCTGCAGTTGCCACATGTCCTCTGGGCAAGGATACATACAGTCAGCTTTAAGCAAATGTTGGTAGTTTAAGCAAATGTTTAAGCAAATTCTGGAGCAAGATCTACGGATGTGGACTGGATGCTTCCCCTGGCTCCTCAATCTCTGTGCCTTGCTCCTGCCTCTCTGGAGGTTCAAGGTTTCCTGTCTATGTGAAAAATGCAGTTAGGTCCTACAGATACAGACCAGTAACAACAGTTCACCCTGATTGGGGCCATGTCCACCCATTTGGGGACAAGGGGGGTGCTACACCTGAGCCCGCATCGCATGCCTAGTATCCTGTAGGGCTTTTTAATGGCATTGTTTTGTACCACTGTAGTGTCATATATATGAGGGAGAACATTCCATGAGAAGAAAGCAGACAGCCGTCTTCTCTCCAACAACAAGAGAAGTAAGTCATGAGATCATGGTGTGCCATGCAGTGGTACACGAGGGTTCACTTCGCCCAGCTCCACTTGGGCCAGGCCTGGATGACTCTGCAGGATGCACCCCTTTCCCTCTTGCTCCCTCTTCCCATCATGTCCTGTTTCTGAGGAAGTCTTCCACTGTGGAGTGCCTTGCTCCTCCTCAGTATCCTGGAGGTTCCCCCCATCAGCCCCAGCAGTGCACATGTGGAACAAACGTTGATGAAGAGCACATTGTAAGTATATTAGCTTCATTATCCAGGGGATGGGGTTGCTGGGCTGTGAACATTTCTCATTATACTACCAACGTACATGTGACTGTTGCAATGTGATCCTGATACACTGCCTGTGCATAGCTGCTCTTAAGGGGTGTGTGTAGGCTCTAAAAGGAATATGGAGATGCTGTGCCTACCATGCCCACCATCTTCCTCTTCTGGACTCTGCTCTGGTGCTTCCCTAGCACTTCTCCTGTGCCAACTCCCATGCCCTGATTGCAGAAACAGGGAAAGGAATATGGTGCAACCATCTAGCACATGCCTGCACATGCACAGGATGCTGATTTTGGACATATTCTCACCCTCTGGCCTTTGGCAGTGAGGCTCTTCCACCCAGAACTCCTCAACTTCTGTTCCTGTGACAGCTGCCAATGCAACTGCTGTGTTGTGTGACACTAGATGACAGGAAATACTTAGAAGCTTTGATCTGAAATGTCTTCTCTAATGTTGTCATTATGTGCAACACAAGTGACAGAAAGTAGTTGGGAGATTTGATCTGGAAATCTTTTCCAATAGTGCCATTATATGTAGTCCACTTGTAATGTGCCAATGCTACAGATACAACCTATTCCTATATAATCCCACAGGAGATTCTGTCACCTACAGACTCATCTGCAAGTCCTACTGCTTCCCTCTCTCCAAATGGCTCCTTCCTTAGAGTTTATCTTCTTCATGAGGCTGTGTATAAATAATAAAGGACACACTGAGTCCTGTAAAGTTGTGTGCCATGTTCTACTATGGCACATGGATGGGGGCAATAAAATCTTTGAAAATGGATTTGTCCTGCATGTTACTGCCACTGGAAGCCTTCCTTCTAGGTACCTTCAACTCCCACTATCCCATTGTCAGGAGTACACACCAAGGCTTCCATGGCTGCCAGGATTGGTGGGTGGAATACTTTCAGCTCTTCCCAGCTTGGCCTCTCTGCCTCATTCCATAGGACCAAAAATCCTGAAAAAATGGAGTGTAGATGTGTGGTGGAGGCCTGCCCTCAAAGAGCTCCATGAAGTAGTAAAAGGAGCTCTTGAGGGTTTTGAATTTCAATGTCACTTAATCCAACATTCTGGGGAAATTTTCCGTTGCCAATCTCCTGGCCACCTTCCTGTAGATATGCATGTTGGATAGGGGAGTGCTCTTCATGAGTGTCCTAACCTCCCACTCCTCATGAGAACAAGGCCCGCACTTCCTCCCTGTCCCACAGCATGCCTTGCCTTAACATTTCACAGAGCAAGAACCAGCCACTAAGTTTGCAGTTCCTCCTTCCATTACTGAATGCTGAAGCAGTGTTATTGTGAAATCACAGAGTTATAAAAGTAAAGCTCTGTTAAGGCAAGTGCCCTACCACAACTGTGCAGTAACAAAGATGGACAATACAACTAGGAACTTCCCAGAAATCGTTTCAGGTATGTGAAACAGCACAGCATAAGCACGGTTTGTGCAGGATTGCTTTGGTAGCAGCATCAAATTTCCAAACCCCAGAAGACAATTCAGGGAAGGGGTTTCACGTGGCATGATGGGGAAATCAAGGACCTGCTTAATATTTGAGAAGAGAGAAGATACAGGAAGGCTTGCATGCAAGCCATTGCAACATCAGTATTTTTGAGGGGGTGGCAAGGGAGATGCAGAAATAAGGCCATTCAAAGAAGATGCAGAAACAAAGCCCTCTTGACTCTCAGATGTTGTATAGCAGACACCACAGGGACAAAGTTTTTCTCCACTATAGTGAGCCATGCCCCAAGTGACCACCACTTAGACTTCAGACATCCAAAGTGCACTCACCATTCTGAGCTCAGCTGAAGACACTGTTAAGATGTGATTCCTATTGCCCAGGCAGTCACTATAAGGCTTCATCAGCCAACGGCACATAGGATAGGTGCCATCTGCAAGGATGAGTGGTGGAACCTGAACCTCATTGACGGTTAGCATTTGGTTCCAAGGCACAAAGCAACAACGACATCGTGGTTCCCCCCTGTGTAGCCAAACTCAATATTAATAAACCTGTGATCAGCAGTCCCCTGGAGCAGGACGGAGTAGGAGTCTTTGACACTCAGAAATTTCTCACCCCACCCAGGGACAAACAGGGATGTGTGTTCCATCCATACCCTCATACACTGCGGGAATCCCGTCACTTGGAGACCACCAATGATCTGCAGAGGAAAAGGAAAGCAAAAGTATAATCATTGGAAAATTAATGAAGGTGCATTGTCAGAATCAGCTGCACTCTCACATCATCCCATGGTCCACCTGTCCAGGTGTCCAGTACTACAATGGGTTGTACTCCCTCCCCAATCGCTCACCACAACTCCTGCAGGTATGGTGCAGGCACTGGATATTCCCTAAAGATTAGCCCCCAGTCCACCACCACAGCATGCTCCATGGCATAAATATAGAACTAAGGCATAGCAACAGGCCAAGGTTGGACTGGTGCCACATGGCCCAGGCTATTGCCAAATTCCTTTGGGTGTACGGCAAAATATTCCCAGGTCTGTGGAAACAAAGCAATGAAGGGGAGAGATCATAACCCCCTCTTAGCACTTACAACAGTGAAGGACAAAAAGGGGCAGTGGAAGAGCAACCTGGCAAAAGGGAGGAAGGGAGGTGATAGATCAAAAGATAAATATTGATTGTAAATTAACAGAAGCAGAAGGAACAGTTAAATGCCCTTATAAATAAGGAAGAAGTTGACAGTGTAGTAGATAAATTGAAAGTGACAAAAATAAATGAGAGGGGGCAAAATCTTCTGGTCCAGATGGATTTACTTGCAATTCTATAAATATTTTTTAAAAAAGAAATCAGCATTCATTTGGTAAAAATATGTAATGAGGCTTTGGTCAATCAAAAAATACCTAACTCTTGGAAAATGGTGGAGATAATCTCTATATTAAAACCGAACAAAGATGAGAGATCCAGAAAGTTATCATCCAATTACACTGGCCAACCAAGATTACAATATTTTTGCAGATATGCTAGCCAAAAGATTAGAAAACGTTTTACCAAATTTAACAAAGGAGGACTAATATGGCATTATGAAAGAAAGGAGAATAGCTGATCCTATCAGAAACATAGTAAATGTAAACATAGTAAACATAATTTATACTGCAAAGCAAAGTAATGTTGGGATTATAAAACTAGATGTGTACAAAGCATATGACTCAATAAATTATATATATTTTCATAAAGAATGTAAAAGATTTGTTTTAGGGATGAAATTTAGGCCCTTTCCATACAAGGCTGATACAACGCTGTAGCATCATATTGTCACTTGTATATCTGCACACATTAAACCGGTTTGACATCATTTTGTCCTCCATTGTTCCACACGAGTTGAGATCTTAGCGCAGGTAAACCAATGTATTATAAAAACAGAAAAACTCTGATATAAAGAACCCAAACCGTTTCTGGTGTGTTTTTTGCTACATGTAGAAGCGTTACATCAATTCACACACTTGTGCTAAAACGTAGTAACGGTTTGTATGATTTTTTTTTAAAAAAAATTGACCAATCAGTGGCAGCAACGTGGAGCAAGGAAGGGGAACAGGAGTTCCACGAGAATTGACAATGCGGAAGCTACAAACAATTTTCTCTACTTTACTTCAATAGAAACTGGAGGGCATGCAGATAGAAATCAGGGTAAGTCGCAGTAAAAAACACCGCTCATGACACATGGTGAAACGCTCCTCCACTCTAGTGTGGAAATGGCCTTAGAGAAACTATTAGAGAATTATATAATTTGGCACAGATCAATGCTAATGGACACAATTTGAGGGAAATTAAAAGACAGAATGACACAAAACAAGGATGCCCATTATTCCCTTTATTATTTACAATGGCAATGGAACCTTTTTTCTAATGATTATAAGGATGGAAGAAACAATGAAAGGATATAAAATTGGAAAGGAAAAGATAAAAAATCATTTATTTGCAGATGATGCATTAATTATAACAGAACAGTCATACCAGACAATTGAAAATCTATTAGACATAGTAAACGATTTTGAAAAGATGTCAGGTCTTAAAATTAATATAGAAAAATCTGAAATAATGTTCATAAATACACAATGGGATAAGCAAAAGAAAATACAGAAAATAACTGGTTTGAAGTTGGGAGTTAAGAAAATGAGATATTTAGGAGTAAATATAATGAAATATAAGAACATTCAAGAAAATTATAATCAATTATGGAATAATATAAATAAACAAGTAAGTGGACCTATATACATACGTACATACATACACATATACATATGGGAATATACTAAATAGAATTAGACTGCTTAAGACGATGGTTCTCCCTAAAATCTTATATCTATTTCAAAGAGTTCCTTGGGTAATTTCAACAAAGATAATAAAGAAATGGGATAAGAAAATTAAGAAGTGGATTTCAGCAAATAAAAAATCTAGGATTTTGAACACTTTACATGTATCAAGAAAATGGGGGCTGGGGTTTCCCTGTCTTGGAATATATTATGATGCCTTCCAAATAGTTAGATTATTAGATCTGGACTATGAAGAACAAAAAAGATGGGTTAGGATAGAAAAACAGTTAAATAATATTGAATATCGATCTTTGTTAGGTCGTAAGAGGAAAAGGGAAAAATTCAAAATATTTAACAGCCAGTTGTGATTGATGTGTCTTACTTGGGAAAAATGGGGGGGAAAAACTGAAGCTGGAAAATCATAATTGGCATCCAATAGAATATTTAAATAAAGAAGGAGAAGACAGAAAAGGCAAATTATTAAAGAAAATAAAAGAGAAAGGATACAAGATAATAGTGACCTATTTGATAATTCAGGAAATCAGATAGGGAAAAATAAATTATCTGAGTTGATAGGAAAACAGTATTGGCTCCAACTATGCAAAAGAAATAAAACTCTACAGAGTATTACAGTTAAAAAAGAAAGCCAATACCCATGAGAGGAAATACTTAAAGCAAGAATGCAATATAGACTATTATTGGATAACTAATTTAATCTGCTAGAAGATATATTAGCGAAATGAGGAAAGGATATAAAGGTAAATAAAATAGAACTTCAACAATGGATATAAGCAATAATAAAAAATAATAAGCTAAAAGAACAGCAGTTAAAATTAATAGGAAGGTGGTATAGAGCACCACTTCAATTATCATATATAAATAAACATTTATTCTCAGAATACTGGCATGACTACAGGGGAAAAGGGACTTATATCCATATGTGGTAGGACTGCTGTAAAATACAAAGGTTTTGGAAGGAAATAAAACAAGAAATAAATAGAATATTGGGAGGAGGAGAGAATTTTGAATTGAATAAAGAAAGATGTCTATCTAAATGTTAAAAATTTAAGATTAAATAAGGATGAGGAATATTTAATAACACAACTATTAGAAGTGGAGCAAGCTGTCATCCCTTATGAGTGAAAGAAGAAAGTTGGGATCTTTCTAAATGGAAATATTACATATCAGAATATATGAAGTTTGATTATTTACTGGAAAAAGAGGGATTTATATGGGGCAACTGAAGGGGAATCTTGGTTTAAAAATTGGAGAATACTGATTGATAATGTAACGGGGGGGGGTAAGAGGATGTGGATAAGACAATTACAGGAATATTCCACATTAAAGGTAAAGGGGAATTATAATTAATAATTAGACCATTCTCTGGGGGGTAGGTTGGAAGGATGGGATAATATTAAGCTGTAAAATGAAAAGTTCATATATGAAGATTTACAAGTAAATTAAATAATTTATTATATTATGGAATATATTAGCGTACATGTTGAAATTGTTGTAATACTACTATAATAGTTGTAACAGTTGTTAATAGATGAAATAAAACTACACACACAGAGAGAAACACATCATTCCTACCCTTGTATTCTACGGTAATTGTTTTGTTTTGATTTTATGAGGTAGTATTTACAAAGAAATCATGTATTTAACAATCTTTGTGTAGACTTATATATTGTAATGCTAGATATCTTTTTTTTTTCTGGAACGTCAATAATTGAAGTTATTCACTTGTGCTTTAGTGCTGTTATCTCTCAATTGAGGTTACTGGATTTTTTTTTAACGTACTGGTAACACCAAGCACAGATGTCCCTGAATTCAGCAGGAAGAAAGATTGTGATCCATCTAACTGCTGCAGTATGCATGCTCGCGGAAATTATGATTAGCTTACCACAGTGACCTCCTGTGGTAGGATGCTGGAAAGAAAAAAAAGGAAAAAAAAGAAAAGTGAGTGTTTTTACTAGAAATCATATAAAACCTCCTTCCTCAAATTGTTTGGAAGTGGTGGAGATCGCACTCCAACAAATCTGGTATTATAAAGTTGGGAAGGATGATCCCCATATTTTATAATGTGCAAACAGTTGCTGCATTATCTGTAAAATACTAAAATGAAGTTAAGTACATCACAACTTTTTCCTACTGGTATGATAGAATATGGGAACACAGTACAAATAGTTAAGATATTCAGTTGGCTGTGTCTGAAATTCTAAATACACTTACTAGTGAGTAAGCTCCACTGAGTTCAGAAAGTTTCGTGTATGAGTAAACATTTACAGGACTGTGCAATAAATCAAGAACTGATTGTTATTCACTAAGGATGATATCAAATAGAATAGGACACATCTATGCTTACTACTCAAGTTTAAAAAAATTGTCAAACTATTCTTCATATTTAGCCTGGAATCTGATGTGATAGTTAAGAATAAGAAGCTGTGGGGCGACAGGATATATATCATGAAGCGGAAATATGAAGAATGAAATGTAAGAACTATCAGATAAACTAACAGTAAAATGTTGTACAGTACCTAAAGCTTGTAGAAATTTGGAAAATGAAATCTAGATCAATGTGGAAGATCAGATATATTTCAATGAAGCTGACAATCAAATATGTATGTTTTATAATGAGAATTTTGAATAAAATGATATAAAAAAAAGAATAAGAAGTTGTATTTCATCTTTTACGTATCTACTTAAGAGAAAGTTTCACCGACTTCAGGCAAGTAGTACAAATAGGATTTGCAGCCACATTATCCTTTGATTTTCTTACTGTGTGCTTTTCAATATTTCTAACTTTTGTTTTGCCGGTGGAGTGATTTGATATTTAAGAATAACAGAGTCACTTTGGAGTGGTTGTGTCTTGACTTCCATGTATTTTAATACATTTCTATACCATTTTTCTGCCAAGGCATCCAAGACAATTTACAGTTCTTAAATGCCCGACCAAATTCATTTTGCTGAAACAAAAAATAAAGAATGACAATTTTGTCAGATTCACAGAAGCCATCCTCAGGAGCCAACGGCACATAAGCTGCTGGTCTGGGCTTCCGCCTTCTCGCAGGGCTCATAAGCCCTAAACTGCCATAGAACAGAGGGGAAGCAGGGGCTGCCTCACCAACCATCTCAGACCCTTGATGGCCCTTCAGGAGCTGATGGCATAATCCTAGCCTGGAGTTCTTTCTGATCTGTCATCATCATCATCATCAAAAATCTTTATGGGATTCTCGCACTATGTTTTATAGAAACAGTAAACCATCATTTTATTGCTTTGATCATAGATCATGATGGACAAAATATCTATCCCCCAGAGCCGTTGGATGTGCGATTCTTTAATTCAAAGCATGCGGCTGCCTGCAAAACTTTATTTTTTAAAAAAATGCAGGGAGAGTGGAGAGAAGTTGTGTTTTTAAAACTAGACGTGGACTTCCAGACACTTTCAGTGGTGACAGAATACAGTGGGCCTAATGGACAAACGACCCTCCCATCTTCTGATGTGGCCCAATCACACCAAAGAGCATAGCAAACAAAGGCTTAAATCTTATCCTGAATGTGTCAGGAAAGGCACTAAAGTGGGGAAAAGCAGTTACAGGTGAGTCAAGCCAGTCCAGTCCAGGCCATACACAGGTAATCAACGGAGTTCACCAAAATTGAAGAGAGGTACCGTCCCAAGGTCTCGGCCATTCTGGGATGTGTCACAGGAAGTCAGCAGACACGGCAACTGAAAGCCACAGGCAAAGACAGAGCTGTAAAACCTTAAGGGCAAGAATCCAAATAAATTAATGAGCAAGAATGCACAAAAAAACAGGCAGAAGGAAGAGATGCAAGCAACAACAGCAAAATCTTTGCAGCTCCCACAGGTTTTAGAACCACTCTGTTGATGTCCCTCATCAACCGCTAGCTGCTCAGATTATGGGGAGAGCCAACATCCACGGCCAGAGGCCTTTCTGTATCTGACTCGTCCGCATCAGATTCCTCATACGCTCTGGGGTGAGTTCTGACTAATCCGCTTGTTGATTCCAACTAGCGTGCCTCCATTTAATCAACAGAGGACACATGAATGTTGACTCGTTTCTATTGACTGAATGGGTCTACTCTAGTTGGGACTAACACATGATTTAGGCATAAATGTACAGTTGTAACTGAAAGAAGAAACACAGATCTCTAAATGGAGTAACAGGTAACTCAAATAACTGAAAAGATATTCCGAAAAATCAAGTAGACGTTAGCTTAGCCACCTGGACGCGCTTCAAGGCCCTCCATCCATCTCAACTGCCGCTACCCTGGCCTCGGAGGGAGAGAAGAGGAGGCAGTATCTGCTGGGCTTAATTTCTTCCCACACTGCCATTCCCTTTCCGTTTTATTTCAAGTCTCAATGAGCTCATTTCTGCACTACACTGTTAAAATGCTATTACTCGACCTTCAACATCCTATGGAATCCTGGGGTTTGCAGTCTAGGCAGGGGCCTTTAGACTTCTCAGCCAGAGAGCTCTCAGGCCTCAGTAAACTACAAACCCCATAAAAGCACTATTAACAATGTAGTACAGAAATGGCTTTAGACTGCGAGTCTGAGGATGTGGAACTGTTCTGTTATTCTTTTACCTGTAAAGTGCCATACAGTGATGGTGCTAAATAAATAAATAGGGATGGGCCAAGTGAATCCTCAAATCCTCGACTCTTTGGCAGGGATTTGAGATTCCAGAATCTGAATCCCTGTGCCAAAATAGGCAAACCGAATCTTTCAAATCCGCCACTCAAACAGTTTGCTGGAGACTGGGACGCCTGAAAACCTGGGAGACCGGGATGCCTGAAAACTCAGGACCAGGACAGGATCCTGCTCCTCACGTGTTTCCCCACCCAACGCGGGCATGAGTGATTGGCCAGCAGACCGGCATAAAGCCTCGCATGCGCTGGAGGCCCTCATTTCTCCCTCCTGCTGCCTGTGCCCCTAGCGCTGCCTCTCTGCTGCTGCCTCCCTCTGCAAGGTAATTTTGGGATAGGGATTGGGAGGTGAGGGACAGAGGAGCAAAACTGAGTTTGTGTGGGGGTCTGGGAGCTTGTGGGAATGTCCCGGGGGTTCCAAAGACTGCAAAAAGGGGTTCAGGGGTTCCACGCAAGCCATGCCAGCCATACTTTCTCCTTCATCAGCTTTCTTTGGTCAATTCTGGGACTAAGATTGTCATGATGCCACTTCCTCTCTTAGTTTCTGTGTCTTGAATACATGAATATTTCTGTTAACTCATTTTGAAGCTCCCTTTTAGAAAGTCTTTTTATGCTTCTCAACCCCTTTTCCTCTTTTTCCTCTGTCTAGCTGCAAGTTTATAAGCAGCATTGCCATTGGAAAGGTTGCAAAGGAGAGCTGGAGAAACACAGACTTTTGGTCTTGTGTTGCAGCAGCATGTCTGTGGTAAACAGTGAATGCCAAAAAACCTGAGCTGGGAAAGAATGGGATTCTACTCTAGCTGATTCTATAAGAGGAGTGTGTGTTGCCTACAACAAACAAGGTGAACAGTAGCTGCCTCCAGAATCGTTTATTGAGCATGCATTAATCTGTATTATTTTTTGGTTTGAGACTGGAGGGTAGGGATTGGGAATTGTTGAGACAGGCCTAGAGATTTGACTTGAGTGTCCCTTGCAGGACTTCAGGGTAGATAATTGATTGAACTAGAGGCTTGTTTGTGTGCGTGCGTGCATGTGTGTGTGTGTGTGTGTGTGTGTGTGTGTGTGTTTAAGTGCTTTCTTTGTTGCAGGACTTGAGACCTGACTCTTGAGCCTGCAGGGTGCAGAACTGAGACTGGACTAGAGGCTGTGTTTGTTTGTGTGTTTTAAGTGCCTTACTTGTTGCAGGAATTGAGACTTGACTAGAAGGTACAGTCTTCTTGAGATTTCGAGGACAGCTGAACATTTCTTTGCATCACTCCCTTGCAAAGCTCTTTCATACACAATTCTGAGGTTTGTAGTTTTACAAGGTGTCACAGCCTTCTCTGCCAAAGTGTGCTGATGCATCATCAAACTACAAACCCCAGGATGCCAGAAAGAGCTAGGCAAAGAAAAGTCAGTTTTGACCTGGATTATCTCCGTACTGTAATAGGTGGCCCTGTTTACACAGGCAGGAAAATGTAGGATTAATCCACATTTTCCTGCCTGTGTAGAAAGGGCCTTCATGTCATTTTCATCTGGGGAGATCCTGAGGCAAAACTATGACAATTTCTTCAGAGGGAGGTTTGCCTTTGCCTAGGCTTTTGCTAAGGCTGAGAGAGTGTGTCTTGCCCAAGATTATCCTTCTTTCCCTTGCTTTTTATACCCTTTTTAAAAAAAGGATTCAAAAGATTCAAGATTCATGAGATTTGTGGATTCCCAGAACTTTCCAGGGACTCGGATCCGGATTTGGATTTGGAAAATTCTGGATTTGTCCCATTCCTATAAATAAATATGATGATAAAACAATAGGTGGGATACAAATTTGTACAAGCACATTTTTATTAATCCCATCTACTCAGTGCAGCATCCCCCATCTCCTAAAAAGCTGCTCCAGAAGATCATCCTGGACAGTATGGGACATGACATGGAGAAATACATTTAAGATGGAGGGTGTGTGTGTAGTTTGAGTGTTGGATTACAACCCTGGAGAACTGGGTTTGATTCCCTGCCTGGACATGGAAACCCGTCGGGTAACTCTGGGCACATCACATACTCTCAGCCCCAGAAAACCCCATAATAGGTGTTACCCTGTATTCTGGGGGTCCCGGGGGGGACACCTAAATAACCTTACAATTACACAAATTGGGGAAATTAGTCAAGGGCACTGGTTGGCAGAACGAGAGGCAGGGCAACGTAGCGGAATCTTATAACCCAGTGTTTACGGGGTCAGGCCAAGTCAAGAAGCAGACCGGTTTGAAAATAATGAATGATCTTTATTAAAAACAGGCACACAATGTAAGCAACACACGCACACAGATAACTAAGGGAAATAAAGGTATGAGTAAGATAGCGGGATTTTCAGAGGGATAGTTGATTTGGGCGATACAAAACCTGTTCCTGAAGTCTGGAAGAAGACGGAGAGTGAGGCTGGGGTTCGACGTATCTCAGCACGTGGAGTTGAGGGGAAGCTCGCCAAGCAAAGCGGCAGCAAGGCGGTCTGGAACTTGGGAGCGATCCAAGGAAGCGCTCAAAGTCGGGGGGGTTTATAAGGAGAATTGTGACCACAGGCTGGGTCGGACTTGGGGAGAACGATAGATTTGGGGCTGGAGACAAAGCCCCCGAAAGGTCAGAATTTGAATGATTGAGTTAGAGCCAAATTATCAATAGGATAGCCGGTATGCAAACGCGGAGTACTTGAGCGTTGTATAGTCCGATCATCAATCTGCCAGCGCAGGGCAGAGGATCTTTTGAGAGCTGCGTGCATACCTAATGGAGGTACTTGCCTTGAGGTCTCCTAAAGCGGCGAGTCGGCTGTTTCTGGCCTGCCTGTATTGTCTAGGATTATTACGGCGATTATCGGCCGAGCCTGTACGCATGCCTGTTCGGGGGCCTCGCAAGCACATGGAGGGGAATGGGTATGTGAGGCCGAATCATTGATATCAAAGATATCTTTTTATATCCCCCAGAGCTCGGGCTAGCCAGGGCAGTAACATAGGTTTGTCTTAGAGTTCCCGTAAATCAGAAATAACTTGAAAGCACACAACAATAGCAACGAGTAAAAATTGTGTGCCCCTCCTGCAAACACGGAGCCATCACTGGATGCAAGCTGCTTATTGCTGTTTTCTAACAATCACTTCAGTATCCAGTCTTTTTAATTTATTTTATTAATTTGGTCTCCCTTGTAACTTCAGCATGGCACAAAATACTATTGAGTAGACAGTGTATTTAACAGTATGTGGGCCGGAGGAAAAAGTAAACTGTCTTTTGGTAAACCAGGGCAGTAATTGTATAGATTGTCCAGTAGTGGGCAGGCTTTGCAAGCATAAACATCATTTCCTGGCCTAAGATTTTCTTAAAAGGGCTCCCACACTGAACTGGAATAAGGAAACTCTTATTGCTGTGCCTTCAAGTCCTTTCTGACTTTTGGTGATGTTAAGATGACCCTATCACAGGGTTTTCTTGGTAAGTTTTGTTCACCAGGGGTTTGCCTTTGCTTTCCTCTGAAGCTGAGAGAATGTGATTTGCCCAAGGCCACCCAGTAGATTTTTATGGCTGAGTTAGGATTTGAACCCTGGCCTCCCAAGTCATAGTCCAATGCTCAGACTACTTACACAATGCTCTACACATTGTTATTGTATAGCCATGCGCAGGAAGTTGCAACTACAGCTTCCTTTTCATAGCAGGCTCTCTGATGATGAAATATACCTTGGGGAAGAAATGTCAGAGTTCTACATTTTGCAATAATTTTACTTTGAGATAAGGGAAGTAACCATTTGTTTTACAGTTGCTAAAGAGGAAGTAAAAATCAGCAAAATTGCCTTGAGCTATACTTAGTCCACCTAACCTGGCAGGTTACTAATATAATAACTTTTTTAAAAATGGAAGTTTTGCCTTTATATTGTGTCATTCAGTCTAGGTTTGTGAAATAGCGAGCAGAGACACTGTAAAAAACAAACAAACAAACGGTGGCTGGTGAGGAACCAAACCAAGAGTAGAATAAAGTTAAATAGTCAAAACTGGCTTCAGTGCGAAAACTTTATGCAGGTACTCCTTTTTTATTTATCTGAATAGTGCCCACTAAGTGAAATGAGACTGAAATGTAGTATTTCTTTTAAAGTATTTCTATACTGCTTTACAGAAACATATACATCCAAAGCCCACCACAATAATATCAAACCACAACAATAAAACACCACAAGAACAAAGTAGGCAATAAAGCCATTTTAGAAATTACAAAAATCAAACAACACCCTATATAAAATGAAATCCACCAACGTCACAGATACCGGGGGCAGAAATCACCTGGGTAGTCTGTGTTGTTTGCCCCAGCCTGGAAAAGGTGCGTGTCGAGGCAGTGCAAGTTAATTGAAAAGGCTTACATTGTGCTCATAACTGAATTGCTTGTATCTCAACTCAGACTGTTGAAACCCAAAGGATAACTTCACTTGTTCCTTGTGTTTGAAATATAAGTCTCACTTTCTAACCTACACCAGCCCTGTGGCCTCTGGGAATGACAATGTTCCCTAGTCACTAAAGGTCAGGTGTAGCCCTTTCTTTGAACACCGCCTGTCCTTAGTGAACCGTTTCCCCAAGTTCACTCATTTTGTCTCTGCATGTGTTTTGGTTGTCCTTTTATTGCTGATTCTCTATATTTGCACTCCATCTGAAACTACAAGCTTGCTTGAGACCCATTTCTAACTACTCTTTAGGATCTCAGTCTTAAAGATCACAGAATTGTAGAGGTAGAATGGACCTCATTGGTCACCTCATTGGTCAATGTAAGAATCTACAACTAAAGCACCCTTACTTGACAGATGCCCATACACTTGCAGTTTAAAAACTCCTAAGGAAGGCGAGTCACAGCTCTCTGAGTTGGTCTGTTCCACAGCTCTTACCATCAGGAAGCTCTCTCTAATGATCACTGACTGATGCATTTACTGAGACCCAGAATGAGCCAGGCCAAGGCTGCAACACACATTACTCTCAGATAGGGATGGGTGAGAAAGAGCCAAGCTTGATGGCATCCATGTGCATTTATCTTTCTCAACCTACACCTACAAGGAATGTCAAGATCCTGTGAGATTTGAGGGAGCGGATCAGAAGCAGTCTTAAAACAGAATGAGCTATGTTCTGAGTCAGATGTAACCCAGGAGCAAAAAGGACAGGTATGGGCATGCTTGCAGATTAGTGGTGAAAGTCCCACTGAGGGCTGCAATAGAACAAGCAGATGCCAACCAACCCTTGAAAAATCATCTTACTTGCTATCCACAATTTGCAGTCTCAACAGGGGAGGGGAGGCATTTCCCATAGTGGGAGAATGAAACACCACCTTTGCTTTCTACATGGCTTGCCACAGCTACACACAAACTCTGATACATGTCAAGTGGCGACTAAATGTTGCACAGCAAATATTTGGGGGTTAGAAGTCAAGCAGTTCCCCTTCTCTCCTTCTCCCACCCAAGCCAGTATTCTTTAGGTTACAAGTCTGTCACAGTAAACATATATAACAATTTAATTTAGATTTCACCTGTATTGAGAAATAAAGATTTATTGGAAATGCTAACAAAAACCATGGCTGAAGATAAATGCAAAAAGACAAGAGAACAGAATACAAGTCAAGGTAGTAAAACAAAAAGGTATCTCAATGACAGCGATTAACAGCAGGCAGTTCAGTGTCTGTATCCACTAGTAACTGTGAAACGGGGGGCTCCCCACCAGCCTCTGATGCATTGGTCATGATTTTGGAGGCAAACAGCAAGCAAAATATTACTATTATTTTCTTTTCACAATGCACATTCTTTCAACAGAACTGATTCACTGACATTATGACTCACTACATCCAACAGTGATTCCATTGTGCTGTTCAAAATGGTTATCACCTTGTCATTTTCAAGACAGCCTCTTTCTGGATTTCTCAGTGGCTTAAAGCTACTCAGTCACTTTGGAAATCCGTAAAGTCAGCTATGAGCAGCAGTCTCTGTTGCATAAAGTCTTTGACTTTATTTATGTAAACTCTGACCAAGTTACATTCACAGTCAACTGTGCACCTTCAGCAGTATAAAAGAAGATGCACTTAACATATAATTTGTTTCACATATGGGCATATATAGGTTTGCATTTAATATGAGTTTTTAAATGTGGTTTCAATTATATGTGAGGAGCTTTCATGGCGGGGGGAAGTGCCAAATATCTTGACCAAGCCTTCTCCCCTCCTTCCCATGTATCCTTCAACCACATTTTTTGGAAAACAGATTGCTTTAGCTGATTTTTTTCCCCCTCATGAGCAGTATTCTCATAATAGCCCGTTTAATAATTGCCTCACTCTGTCTATTTCAGAAAACAACTGAGTGAGGGGAAAAAATACAACCTGAAACATCAATGTGATAACTTATACACACAGACCCATCTCCTTACCATCTGAGAGCGGGAGTGCAGGAGTTCCTACCACTACTGAAAGCTACTGTCAGAACTGCAATATGTTTTCCCCACATTGTTGCTCTTTCAGTGTTTATATTCTGCTGTGTTCCACACTAGTGGGAGATGACAGAACATTGTTGTTTCAACAGAAAAATGATGCTCCCCTATTTCCTACAAGATATTTGTGAGCTCTGTTTTTAAAAAGCAAACGGATTAGATCCCTCTTTTCCTGCAACACAATCTCTTGGCATCTTTCTTTCTTTCTTTCTTTCTGTTTTTTTAAGACTGGCTGCCCAGTCTCTTTATCAGAATGGTCTTAACACACATTTAAAAATATTATTGTTAAAAAGTGAACAGCAATGTTTAATCCTGTAATTAAATGGGGGTTTTCAGCACTGGGTAAAATATATTCCCCAGGCCAAACAATTTCATGAATCAATTAATGCCAAGGTGAAAAAGAAGAAACAGTCCCACCTCAGATTGAGGGGAACTAATCCCCGGCTTGAAGGATCTACCTGAGATTCACCAAATGCAGCCAAGTATTAAAAAAAAAAAAAATCCATGTTGAATTGAAGAATTCCAAACCCAGAAATTCAGTTTGAGTACTAGAACTAAATGGACCTTACATTTTTTTCTACTGCGCAAAACTCATTTCCAGTTCATTTCCTAGCTCCTTGCCATCACTACCTTCATCACACTTCATTTGTATCTCAGCAGTAGTCACAGTCATTTTAACAGTGTCTTACAGTTGGGGAGAGTAACTTTTGTTGCTGTCCTGGTTAAATAATTGGGAGACAGAATCTTGACCGATCTACTTCCAGTCACCCAGAGATCTACCAACATGTTTCACTGTATCTTTTGTTTATGCACACCAAGTGTAGTCATACAGTTTTTAAATGACAAGAACAATTACTAAACATTAAAAGCAAAAGGGCAAATGTCAAAACACTTTAGGGAAAAGGAGCTGAGGGACACAAAATATCTGTGTGATGGGAATGACAAGGCAAGCAAGAGAGGAAAATGCCTCTGTGTTAGGGTCACTTCCAGACAGTACCAATCCTAATGATAGCAAGAAAGAAGCACTGTGAAGCCTTTTCATCTCTGCCTACTTAAGGTTTTGTTTTTGCAGGGATAAGAAAAAACGTAGAAACAGCAATAGGAAAAAACAGAAGGCCTACAAATGGAAGATGATGTCTTCTGGGCCCTCTGTAACATTCAGTAAACAAGGCAAGATGACTGCATGACAAAAACTTTGTCTGGAAGCACTCAACTTTTCCAATTCTTCCTCATCTCAGTTCCATGGTTTCTTGCCCATAGTTGTAAAGAGGTAGACCTGCTGTTCTATCCTTTTCCTCCTTGTCAGATTTCCTGCAGTGAGAAAATAAGATGGATGCATTACTGGGAAATGACAGCATGTTTCAAATGAGTCGGAATGTTATCTGGATGTCTGACAAATAAAAGTACATTAACCGTACCAATTGCGCAAATAAATACTTCATCTGGAAGCAGCCCAGGAAAATAATTCAATTCAATTCAGTTTTACTGCTTTAAAGCCTTAGCAAAATCAAAATACAATAAATACAAAAGGATTAAAATTTCTAATAATACATTAAAACATATTATATCCATATACAATATATTAAACAATATACTAAAACAGTCAGAAAAAAACAACAACAATGCCAGAGTATAAGCTTAGCTGAAATACTGTTTTTCAGCCTTTTGGTTAACATGAAGTGTAGCAGAAAAATATAGTGTTTGGCACACCTATCATTACTTTCGGTGCTAGTACATTTTCCATTTGTTTCTAAAGAAACACATTTTAGTTAAAATATGGCTGGTATTTTGGTTTTTTTAATTTGGCTGACTTTCCTCTACACCCAAAAACTTAATAATAACTGAATAACTGGCTGATATTTCTATTTTCCTACATAATACTTGCTATTTCAGTATAAGAGACCCAGAAGACTAGGGCCATTTCCACACTACACTGTTACAGTGCTATTATTCCACTTCCAATGTCCTATGGAATCCTGGGGTTTGCAGTTTAGGGAGGGGCATTTAGAATTCTCAGCCAGGGAGCTCTTTGGCTTCAGTAAACTACAAGTCCCAGAATTCCACAGGATGTTGAAAATGGAATAGCACTGTAACAGTGTAGTGCGGAAACGGCCAAGGACTATGAGAAGTCCATCATCCAGCTAAGGTGGACCCTCCAGTTGGAAGCAGTGTGCCCCAAAATAGAGAGTTATACTGTAAATTTAATTGAAGAATGCAGAATATTTTTTTTGAGATAGCACTTTGGAAAAGACTTTTCCTTAGTACCGAGGTGGGCAGAGAATCGATTAGGATCTACTGTTAGGTCACTGAATGATTTGGAGTAGGCTGACAAGGGTTGCTGACTCACAGTTGTTTAAAAACAGAAACAAAAAGGCTTTTCTACCCCAACTCCTAAAAATACTTGCTCTTAAGATGTAAATTTGCATTTGTATAGGCAAGTCATCCCAATGTATGGTTCACTTGGAGTGCGGAAACTAACTGATCCATTTTAAGAGCCAAAATTTTGCATTTGGCTTCAAACCTAGCACAGATTTTTTTTTTCTCATCTGGCTTAATTGGATAAATTCTGATACTCTAATAATTAAAAAAAAATTCCTGTAAGCCTAGAATCTCTCTATGGGCTTTATCACAGGAGGCTCGTAAATCACACTCACGGCAGGGTAATTGTGAGCGTGACTGACTTCAACTTATGGCGACCCTATAGAGAGACCTCTTGTCTCCCCATCCTATCAGCTGTCCTGCTCAGGTCTTGCAGATTCAGGGCCATGGCTTTCTTGATTGAGTCCATCCATCTGTAATGCAGTCTTCTTCTTTTCCTACTGCCTTCCAACTTAACAAGCATTGTTGTCTTTTCTAGTGACTCATGTCTTCTTATGATATGGCCAAAGTACGACAGCTTCAGTTTAGTCATCTGGGTTTTTAGCGACAGTTCAGGCTTGATTTGCTCTAAAGTCTTGTTTAAACTAAAACTAAACTAGAAAAGATTTATAATACAGGTACTAGTCTCCATTGGAAATGTCAGAAAGAGGTCAGTATGATATATCATATGTGGTGGACATGTCCTAAGGCTAAGAAATATTGGAGTGAAATACATAACAAAATTTGTGCACTAATGAAAGTTCGGTTTGCTAAGGTACCGGAATTGTACTTGTTAAATATGACAGATGTGCTAGAAGGTACTGCTATAAAGAAGTATTGGAGAATAATACTGTATATGATAACAGCAGCTCGTATTGAATATGCAAAGCTTTGGAAAACTCAGCAAATACCCACAACAGAGCAATGGTGGGGAACATTTACTGATAATAGAAATGCTGATATGGTCTCTCAGAGATTAAAAGGGAAATCAGACGATGAGATCTTAAAAGAATGGCAAATTGTACTGGGTAATTGCTGGGTACTGACAGATGAAAATGAGTGATTCATGATTTTGATAATCAGTGGGGGGGCAATGGGATATATATCATGAAGCTGGAATATGGTGATGATAATGCAAGAACTAATGTGCAATATTATCAATATAATGTGGTACATTAATATAAACATGTTAAGAGATATAGAAAATGAAATCTGGATCAGTGTGGAAGATCAAAGATAATTCATGTAAATTTACAGTTACAATTGTTTGCTTTTTTATATGTGAATTTGAATAAAATGATTAAAAAAAAAATAAAGTCTTGTTTTAAAAAAAAAAAAGAACACTTTCCCAACAATCTTCCCTGGGAGAACACCAGAGGAATGACATCATGTGGTAAGTCTCAGCCAAAGACATTATTATCCTGCTGTGTGATTTGCCTGCCTTGTGTGATAAATCCCTATATCTACCCTGCATCATTCCTCCATGGAAGAAGAAGCGCACAATTCTCATTCTTTAGCCTGGGGTTTGAAGACAATGGAAACATTTGGAATTTTGAGGAAAAGTCCTGACTGCTACCGCAAAAATCGGTGGGTGGGGGATGCCCACACAGTGAAATGGGGATGTTCATTTAATAGAAAGTTAAACTGCTGAGGCTGATAGAAAAGAAACTTGCCACAGAATCTGAATATAAGGAAGAGCTGCAGCTTGCGCCTCACAACTCAAGAAAGGATTCACAGATGGGCAGCTGCAGATTTTGCAGAAAACAAGCCTTATAAATATTTTTTAAAATGGCATCTAGTTTTAGAATACTTCAGCTAAGTATTTGGAGGCTGATGTATCTGTTTATATATTTACACTCCCTGTTCTTTTTGGCTTCCCATGTTCTGTGTCCCTGTGTATGTACATGCCCCCCCTCCTTTATCTAATCATTTGTCAGTCATGCCACTTTGCTTTCTTTATTTTCCCTCTCTGCCATTTCCCAACCTTCCACTAAACTCTGTTATGGAGTTCTTAAAGGAAATCCTTTGTCAGTTTCAATTGTAAAGCTGTTGATAGATCTATCTTTTTAAAAAGTGTGTCTTCTACACCCTAAGGCAATGGAGGTTTGATTTAACATACTATTCTGCACAGACCTGCACAGATGAGGCACTCCGGGCTCCACAGGAATGCCTGAGACACTGGTGGAATGTGAGATGCACTGTGAGTAAAAGAGTCACCTTGGTGTATGTCAGCCGGAGGCACTGCAGTTAGAGTTGGTACATCAGTGAAGTGGCCAAAATAGGGTGGGAATCTGGGAAGTATATGGACAGCATGGGAGAGAAATACACTTACACTAAATCCTTCAATTTATGGCCACTTCCCCATTGAAAGCATAATTTTATACTAACACCAACCATGACAAATTCCATCCCCCAATGATTCTGGGTTGTGGGAGCTTCCTGCTTTCTATAATGTCACAATTGAACACAGAATACTGTGTAACTCCATTTCATCATCACATTTTCATCAGTCTTCAAGTTTGCTCTAGACATTTAACTGCCTAATTCCATGCCTTGACATTTTCATAACACCTCCTTCTGCATTTTATTTTGATAGTATCTTTTTCTATATTTCTCTCTGTTAGGCCTGTTAGACTTTCCCGCAGTACACCAACCGATCTGTACTTCCATTCACTAATGTTTGTGCCATGCCTGTGATAAGAAGAATGTCTATAAAGGTTAAGAATGTAAATCTGGATTTAAGTGGTTCTGTGAGCTACTTTTCACCACTTTAGAAGCAACACTATTCCATTAGACATCTAGACAGGCAATTTTGTGTATGCGTGTATGAACAAGGACATGTGGCAATCTAGCCCCTATTAACTACTTTTTTTCAGAATGCTATGCAGCATAGTTCACCAAAACCTGAAATGGGCAGTGTGTGTGGAACACAAGGCTTGTCAATTTAATTATGTTCACTCTGCCTCTTTCATTATGTTCACTCTACAATTTAAGCATTGTTTGAATGCTTTGTACATCAACTCTAAAAAACAGAAAAAGATGGTGTTTTGGTACAAGACTTCATCTGGACATCTGCAGCTTGTTTGAACTGCAACCAGAGACATGGCTCAAACATTTGGAAATTGAACTTTTATAACTAGTTAAGTACCACTGAAGTGACAACTTCACAAAAAACACAGCTTTTCACACTACAATGACAAGCCAAGCTGAACTTAAAAAAAAAACTCTCTCCCTCTCACACAACTTTTAAAGCTTCATCAGTCTTCTCAAGTCTGGACCTGGAGGGTGTAATGATGACTCCTTACGTATCTGTATGGGATACTTTCTTCATACGCACTCAGTTTTGGTTCTTGACAGGTGTTTCTGTCAGACTGCCTAAGGGAAATAACATACAAGTATTAAAAAGAGGCCCATCCAATTTAGATGAGAACTGGGTAACTTTTTGCCCACCAAATGTTTTAGACTACAACTTCCACTATCGCTTACCACTGGCCTTGCTGGCTCAGCATTCTGGAGATTACATTCAAAATATCTCAGGAGCCAACTTTTCCCACCTCTAGTTTTTACAATGGAGTATCTAGGCCAGCATCCTGCTCCCAATGTGATTTACCTAATGCCTCCAGGCAACACAACTAAGTGGGTATGAGCAGTTGTGGCCCTTCAGGTGTTTTTGGCCAACATATACCAGCAGTCTTAGCCAACATTGCTAACAGTGAGAGATTGTGTCCAAAAATATCATGAGATTCATAGCTGCCCAGCCCTGCACTAAGAAATCTTAGAATAAGGTTGAAGAACTGATGACCCTTCAGATGGGATGGCTCTAGTTCCCACTAGTCTTATCCAGCCTACCCAATAGCAAGGAATGCTGAAAGCATTAGACATCAGCTTCTGGAGATGTACCATTTCCTCAGGCTTAGACTTAATGACTTGTGGAAGGCATCTTGGCTCATGTATATTTTCATGTATATACTCATGTGTATTACTCCAATTATGAAATATGCAAACGCATTTCTTCTCCATGCCGTTCTCATTATTCCATCTTTTACTGTTTCTTTGTGCCTCCTTTTAAAGACAAAAACTCCAATTAGGAAAAGAAAACACTCCAAATGTGAAATTTCACTTTATAAATATACTTACCAGCATCGTGACATCAGGAATACCATGGAACCTGCTTCAGCTTCCTGATGCTAAATGTATTTAATTGGGAATACAAGAACAAACTGCATAACAAAAAAGGACAAAACAATCTGGGAAGGTAAGATATTGTGCCCTTACTCACTACTGAGTGGCTCTCTCCTTGCCTCCTGGCAAGAACATCACAGCAAGGGCGAGACCAAACTGGCTCACACAATGGCTCGGAAATGACTAGTTGCAGGGAGCTTGCCTTGTCATTTACTGCTAGAAAGCTTACAAGAGAAGAGATTGATTAAAACATTAGGAAGAATTTCCTGACAGCTGTTTAACAATGGAATATACTGCCTTGGAGGGTCCTGCTGGAGGTCTTTAAACAGAGGTTGGATGGCCATCTCTCAGCAGTGCTTTAAAATTGTGTATTCATGCATGGCAGGGGGAGTTGGACTACATGGCCCTCAAGGTCCCTTCTGACTCTGGGATTCTGTGAAAGGACACCTGTGAAAATGTTGTACCCAAAAAAAGTGCTTGAGGCACTTTTGCCCCCATTTCCCCATTCAATTTTTCTTCTGTCTCATGTCTTTTAGATTCAAAGTGTGAGGACAGAGGCTATCATATCACTAATTTTTGAGAGATATTCTGGGTGCCTCTGTCAGTTTCTAGAAAAGAGAAGTAAAGACACATTAAGTAACCAAAAACACACTGACATGCAAAACTAATAAAATAATGAATAATAAAATGAGCATCTATAAGCATGTAAGCATTTACACCCTAGCTACACTCTGATTAGATTTTTAAACCTAAGGTGGTGCTGCAGCAGGCGTGGGCTCTGTTTCCTGCTGCCCTAAGCAGCTGTTGCTCTCTGGATGGGTCACATCAGGCTCCTAGACTTCGGCCCAAAGATCCAATATAGTTCCAAGCTTTTATTGTGTTGTTACTCTTCCTCTTTCACTGCATTTTATGGGGCATCGGCTGCTGCTTTCATTCCACTCCTTCCTCACTTCTTCTTTCTTACTGGGGAAAATCTATCATGAAGAAGAAGGAAACAAAACAGCTGCCCAGTGCTTTCTAACTGGCAGGGTGAGGAGCCTTCCCTCGGGAAACATCCGCCGCCCAAGTTGCATCGCCACCTCCAGAAGTCCACAAGAGGGCCTCGATGGCAGCAGCTGTCTTCTGCTGTTGTTGCACAGCAAATGTGGAAGCCAGCCAGCGTCCGTGCTGACTAAGGGATCTTGGGAGCTGCTGTTCACAAAAAGTACATTTCCAGGCTCTGATTCAACAGCACACTGTCCTTGAATATGGGGGGTTCATAGAGTCGCCATGATAAACAACCCTTGACAAATTTGCCTTCCACTAATTTCCTCACTTTTTCCTCTTCTCTGCCCATTTCCTTTTACATTGCTCAAAAAACAATTATAAACCTTCAGTCACGATGTGCATTCTCTTTCCTCCATTTTTTCTATAACAACAAGAAAGCTATAGAGAACAAGAATAAAGAACAATTCAGTCAGACATTGGTAAATATGATCTTTAAAATAACCGTTCTGAGTACAGACAGTAGAGCAAACCCCCAAGTTGGGACCTCTTCTTTACCAGTTTGATCCTAGCCCTAAACCAGATATATTTACTCCCAGCCTAGATGTCTAGTGTCCCTGATTACAAGAGACACTTAGAGACGTATTATTATAAGAAAATCTCCTTATTTGAGGGTCAGAAAGCTTGTCTGTTTATAGGACCGGTGTGAGGCTGTTATTAGAAAGGGTGTCCAACAAATACCAGGTGCTGTGGGCTGTATTTCAGAGGAAGCGGCTGGCAAAACCACATCTGAGTATTCTTTGCCTTAAAAAAAAACCTGTGAAATTCATGGGGTTCCCAGGTGACTTGAAGCCACGTGCAACCCTATTTGAGGCTTGGAAAGGTTTTCCTTTCCTGTAGAAGGCACCCCAAAAACTCATATTTCAGAATGTGGTCCCTTCATAAAGACAAATGTATGCCCCATGTAATTGATGAACATGTACAGTATATAAATTTTACAGAGCAACACGTGGCTAAGTCAACTAAAATCAATTGTATTTTCACTGCATATTTAGGAAGACACAATCTTGTTAAGAATGTCTTGCCAACTCTGCCTGTCATGAACTTCTATGGTCCCTTATTGTTCTTTTGAAAACATCTCTCTGCCCATATTTTTTAAAATATTTCGTATATTTTTAAAAAACGAAAACTGATCAGTCATATGGTGTCACCAGGACGTTTTGCAGGTGCCGGCAGGGGAGAAGGTCCTTCCTGGGGTTCAAGTGGGCCTTTCTGCACTACACTGTTATAGTGCTATTATTCCACTTTCAACATCTTGTGGAATTCTGGGGTTTGTAGTTCACTGAGAGCAAAGAGCTCTCTGGTTGAGAGTTCTAAATGCCCCTCCCTAAACTGCAAATCCCAGGATTCCGTGGGATGTTGAAAGTGGAATAATAGCACTATAACAGTGTAGTGCAGAAAGGCCTATGGAGTCACAGAATCACAGCCAGGGGCCATCCAGTCCAACCCCACTTCTGCCATGCAGGAATACATGGGACATTTCCGCACTAGCCTGTTATAGCGCTACGATTCCACTTTCAACATCCTCTGGAATCCTGGGATTTGCAGTTTCGGGAGGGGCCACGCGGCCCCTCCCGAAACTGCAAACTCCAGGATTCCAGAGGATGTTGAAAGTGGAGTGGTAGCGCTATAAAAGGCTAGTGCGGAAGGCACTCCCGACAGATGGCCATCCAGCCGCTGCTTAAAAACCTCCAGAGAAGGAGACTCCAACAGAAGGAAGTCCGACCCGACATCACATATATGTTGGCAAAGGTGAATGAAAATATTTAAAAAAGGAAAAGAAAGAACAACACTTCCCAGCTCACCGGGGCGGCCACTCGAAACCGGCGCCCCGCGGGGCGGCGCGAGCAGGGAAGAACCCGCCGGCGTGGAAGAAGCGCCGAGCCGCGGCGGCGGCCCGGATCGTTAAGACGCTCGTGCCCTCTTTGGAGCTGACACTCCTCGGAGCCAATCAGGAGCCGCGTCCCGAGGTACCTTGTGACAGACGGGGCGGACCCCTTCCCGCCCCGCCGCGCTTGTGCAGCCGGCGAAGCCTCCGGGGAGGGGAAGCTGGAAGGCTGGGCGGGCCCAGCTCGGAGGCGGCTCTGGCGGCGGCTCCTATTTAGCGGAGCATCAGTAGCGGAGGTTCTCGCTGCTGCTGCTGCTGCTGCTGCTGCTGCTGCTGCTGCTCCTGCGGCGGCTTCAGGAGTCGAGGCGCATCAAAGCCAGACGTTCACACGCGCGCGCGGAGGGGCGGCCGAGCATCCTCCTCGGTAGCGGGCGGAGAAGGGAGCCAGGGCGAGGGAGAAAGGCGGCGCAGGCAGGGCGGCGAAGGCAGGGCGGCGGGTAGGGGCCCAGACAAAGCAAAGATGGCAGGGATCCTCGCTTGGTTCTGGAATGAGCGGTTCTGGCTGCCCCACAATGTCACCTGGGCGGATCTGAAGAGCACCGAGGAAGCCGCCTTCCCTCAGGTCGAGGACCTCTACCTCGCGTTCCCCTTGGCCTTCTGCATCTTCATGATCCGCATGGTCTTCGAAAGGTGAGCCCGGGAGCCGGGAGGGGCTGGGCCACGTTCCCGCGGCGGCGGCGGCGGCCCTCGTCGCCTTTCCAGCCCCCTCCCTCCCCCCGCCCCCAATGGCACAGAGAGGGGGGGGCTCTCCTCTCTTCTCCTGCCCCCCCCCCGGTCGCAAGGGGCTGCCGCCTGGCGTGGCCGTGTGTGTGGGGGGGTTATTTTTCCTCCCCTCGGGGCGGTGGGCGTCTTGTCCCTTTGTCTGGCTTATTTCTGGAGGTCCTGAGCGGCTGGGAGGGGGAGAGGAGGGCGCCTGCCGCTGCCGCTGCTTCCCCGTCGCGACCACCCATACAGCCCCCTGGAGAGGGATCTGTGGGACGGACGGGTAAAACTTCTCTGAAGACTAGGGATGGGAGCGGTGGTTGCGGCGTTAGCGCCGAAGGGATGCCCGCGGAGAGTAAGGCTTGTCTCCCCGACGAAGGCGAGGTGGCGGCTCGTCGGTCGCTCCGGACCGCCTTCCTTCCCGTTCTTTTCCTGCCCGGTGCGGCCACCGCAGGCGGTCTTTTGTAGGGGGCGCTGTGGCACTCAGGGGCGAATCTCCCGGGCGAGCGGCCGCGATGGGCTTCGCTAAAAGCGGAAGAGCGGTGCGGGATTTGGGGGGCATTGACTCAGTGGAATATTTCTGAAATTCAAACCGTTTCTCCTGCTGACTCTACCGGCTTCCCTCTGATAGCCCCCGTTGCTTCGTTTTTAAAATGAAGATAGCTAGATTCAGTCAAATCTGCTTGGAACTTGGGCCTTCGTAATTAGAAAAGCGCCACTGACTAATAATATAATACAAATGTGAGAAAGTGGGCTGTAGATTCTCACTGATTGAAGTTGGGCACTCTGCACATGCACGTTAACCACGCATTCCAGGCTTCAGCTGTGGTATTTGGAACAGGCAACAGTGGAGTCTGAGTGAGCCTTAGGTCAAAATGTGTCTTAAGTAATCTTCAAAGTATTATTCTATGTGGAACAACTGACTTAAAAAAGACCCTTTCTGTAAAGAAAGTAACTGGTATAGTATCAAAGCCAGCTGTAGATGTTTTAAGTGAAGATATAACTGCAGTTTTGGAATACGGTAGTAAAATGCTTGTGTTTAATGCATTCAGTAAGTGAGATCTTATGGTTGATTAAGTTAGGACTTGTTAGTTTTTATGCTTCTATATCCGCTTCAGTATTTATTATGGGAAAAAATGTTTACTTGGCAGTCTTTTCTGTTATTTTTGAAGCAAGAATTCGTATAGGCAAGTCATAAACACATTGGATCAATTTCTTTTTCTGAAGAAAATGAGGATTGCTAATTGATATGATACTTAACTGAGAGCATATTTGAAATTTGTGTTATATGTAAATAGTAACCAGTATTTACTGACACCATTTAGCTTTAAGCAACCTCAAAAGTGAAGGAGTTCTGTAGTTCTATTGTTAGTGTGTGTGTGTTTTCATTTTTTTCCCAGTCTTAATGTGATTCAGATCGTTTGTTTACTTCTGATAAAAGTCGTGGCATTCATCCCAAACCGATTGCCTTATCTCTTGCTGTTGCATTTGTTAAGATACCGGTTTATAGTGTTTATCCAGAGGTTCCATCAAAGTAGCTGCCCATAGTTTTTAGAACTGGCACAATGCAATCATCTTATTTGGTGTAGGATAGACAGTATGGGACATCTCCTTTATTTATTCTCTTTTCCCCTCTAACACGATATCCTGTTGTTCTTCCCCCTTTCCTTGCTATCCTTTACGAAGGAGTGTTTGAAGGAAAACGGTTTGCCAGTTTCTCCAGAATAGTAGAGATGTCTCACATGGCTCAGTTCTGTTATCAGTTCTGGTCTTTTGTTTACACGGTAATGCATCCACATGTACCTTTTGTGAATATACACATGGACAGAGGCCCGCTCTCTGCAGCAGCTGGTATAAAGGGTGAGTGGCTGGTCCTGGAAGAAGAGAGATTTCTTTTCAGCTGCCAAATGTATGTATCCCAGAGGCCATAAGATATTTCATTTCTCACTGTCCTTCAGCAGAGTGGGGATGGATGGATCTACTCTAATAAAGGGAAATCCAGTCTTTCAGACTCCCTCTGAGGGGTTGTGAAAGAGTCTGCAGTTGGTTTCCCTGTATATTGACATACAGAAAAGGTGTCATCACATGAAGAAGTATGTCAGCACCAGGAACTGAGATAGTTTGTTTCCCAGTCATTGGATTGAGCAAAAAGAGGAAAGTTTAAAGAAGGAAACTGGCCAGATCCAAATGAAGAAAGCTGTGGCCATTTACCTTCTTTCTTAGTTCAAGCTGACAGGCCTTTGGAAAAGGTGGCTCTTTTCCTGTGTCCTTTTATCATAGTATTGGCCAGCCTGGGCAGTGAGGGAAGGAGGAAGAGGCACAGCCTGCTGCTACCTGGTTATAAAAAAGATTCTATTGGCATGGTAATCTCATTAGTCCAGCCATGGGTGCTGGACTTGCTTGGTTCTGTTGACCAGGATGGGCATCTGGGGCAAGTTTTCTTAGCACGGCACAGGCATGGAAGGCATGTCTCATGGAGATGTTCCTGCCAATGCCCTCCTACTTTTTTGTTGTCTCAGCAGTTTCAGCTTCTCTGAAAGTGGAAAAATGGGTGCAAGGTTTCCAACCGGCCCAACAAGAGTGTTGCAAGTCAGATCTTGGAAATATCACTGGCCATGCTGGCTGGGGGATTCTGAAAGTAACAGCCCAAGGTCTGCCACAAGTTCCTTTTGTCCCTTCTTCTCAGGTTGGTTTTTTTTGGGGTGGATTGTAACTATTGCTCTTCTCTTTCTTAGCTCTGCTTGTAATCAGTTATCATAGGATACTTCTCTTAGAATGTACTCGCAGGGCTTCTGTCCACATGCAGCTTTTTTCAGGCAGGGGATGATAACAGAAGAGCGATTTTAAAAATGTGGAAGTCTGATAATATCCAGCTACTAACTAATACGTGTAGTATAAAGGTAGTAAAAAAGGAACTGGCTCATGTGTACAACCCTGTCAAGTTGCACATTCTTTTCCATTCTATCCAAATATTGGCTTGGTTTTTTATTGCTCACTGGTATTCTCTATCTTGAACAAAGCAATTCAGTTGCTCTTCCCTTGGTAATTTGAACTTCCTATAATCTCTCTTTTGTTCTTCACTGATAAAGAGCAAATACTTTATTGATCTGGTACATTTAAGAGCCGAAGACACTGAACAATTGTATTACTTGATGCACTGCATATATTCACAAAGATGGCCAGGTACTTTGTTCTTAATAGCAGGGCTGTGTCAATATTTGATTTTTACACCATTCATTGTATTGCCTTTTATAGGGAGATAGCAAGCTCAATTTCCCCTTGCATGTGTCTGTAGAGATGTTTGTGAAACTCTCATCCTCATGGGCAAATCCTCTGGAGGCAAAATGTACTGCAAGAATTCTTTGTGATGAAACAGGCCAGGATGTGGATGATCTATGTCAGAGTTCATGTTAAGAAATGTTGCATGCTGTAATGTGGTGAGTGCAAGGTGCCTCACCTGTGATACTAGGCCTGGAGACTAGGCTTCATGTATTATTGAGAGATTGATGTAGAATTCTATAATTCTTGTAATGTATCTTAGCTCTCAATTTTTAGGGAGTGAGAAAATAGTGGTCTTCATCACTTTGTTACCTTGCGACTGAAAACTTTTCAGAGGAGAGGGTGCTGTTCTCAGGCCCTGTAGGCAACAGACTGAGAATCTGAAGAAAAAGTATAGAATTACAGCCAGCCCTCCACATTGTGAGTTTCATTTTCACAGACTTAAGTATTTGTGAGTTTCTCCACCCCTTGCCCCCTCACCTAAAGTCCTTTTCTGGAGGAGTCTTCCCTTTCAGCAGGCTCTGATCAGGGCATACAGCCCTTTAAAAACCTGCTTCTGGTTCTCTTCTTCCTCTACCAGCGACTGTTTGGCCATGTAAGGATGGCTCAGAGCCCAATTCTCAGCACCACAAACCCTCTCCCAATGCTCCCCCCCACCCAAGGAAGGAGATGGGCATGAAGAAGGAAGTATGGGGCCACTCTGCCAACCACCCCCTTTGCCTCTCCTTTCCCTGACTTGGTTTGGACCCTGCATGACTGCTCTTCCCACCTTGCTTTGCACCCCCTTCCCACAGACATACACACATTTTGATATTTGTGGGTTTTCTACTTTTGTGAGGGTCCTGTGACTCTAACCTTGATGAATGTGGAGGGCCAACTGCGGTTTTTAGGGGAATTGAAACGAGAGTACATTTGCAATGTATAAGAAAAAGAATGACTGTGTGTTTGGGGTGGGCGAGATAAGTGCTCTTGAAGCTTGTCAGGAGATAGAATAGATAAAAAGAAGTGGAGTAAAGTAGGCCACATGTGCTAAAACAGGAACTTAAGAGAGAATAGTATTTGATAGGACTGTGGCAAAATTGTACATAGGGCCTAGAGACAGCAATTTCTGTATTACTGGCTTGAACAATGGTGATGGGGGAGGGAGCAGGCTTAGAATGTAAGAATGCTAGGCTTAGAGTCTAGACCAGAGCTTTCCAAACTTTTCACGCTGGTGACACACTTTTTCGACATGCATCATTTTGTGACACAGTCATTCAGCTTTGCTAGCAAACTGGAGGTACCCAGAGGCACATCTGGGGGGGGGAGCCACTCCCGTGATCCTGGCCTGCTGACGTTGCCCTCGCCAGGAAAGGCCTCGGCGGGAGCAATGGCAGGAGGAAAGGCAGCCCCTTCCACCCAGTCGTTGCCCGCTGCCATTGCTCTTGCAGGGGAAAGGCCCCAGAGAGAGTGACAGCAGTGGGCCAGGCTCAGGGGGTCTTTCTTGGCCAGGGAGGCGACACACCAACACGCCGCAGGTGACACATTAATGTGTTGCGACACGCCGTTTGGAAAGCCCTAGTCTAGACCTTGAAGAGGAATTGTCGTGGTGGCAGAGTGACTTGGCAGCCTTACGTGGACAAAGGAGGCTCAGAAAGCAGTAGATGTTAATGTAACTTAATTTCACATTCAGATTTCAACTGCCGAACCAAACTGTTCGGCTATGTAGTTCTAGGAATGACAGTGGAAGGTGGAAGGAAGTCAAATAGAAATGTGATACTAAAGAATCGCGCTGTAGGGCTTAACTATCATGGCTTTTCTGTCCAGAATTTTCAGATGAGCTTCTTTGAGGTAGGTATGGGACCCATAACAGATGTCTCAGTATCACACAGCACTATGATTCCCAGAGTTTCTTGAGGGAAAAAATATCATTTGAGAGTTAAGCTTGGTTAATAATTTGTGTATTTGTTTACTGATATTTGTTTGCTTGCTGCTGAATTAATTATAACTGAGTGGGACTGTCAGAGCCTGTGATCAATATTTTGGATTTTGTATTTTCTTTTTAGAAGAAAATAAATTTGATTGCAGTGGTGGAACTGTGAGGAGGATGCTTAATCCTTTGCTCTTACTCAGTTTTTTTTATATAAACTGAGTTTTATGTTGTTAATTTAAAAAAATTCCACAAACAACCCATTAGGTTAATCTGTGAATCTCTTGAAGTTAGTGGTTAGTTTTAACTCTACTTGCTTATTTGTACAGAGAAAGCATAGTTTTGTGACCTGCTGCTCATGGTCTGCTCATGTCTGCTTGAGTACTCCTATATTTCTTTGCTGTGCACACAGAGGGATAAATTAGAGGTTTGGGTACCATTTTGTAGGAAGCTATAGCTTGACATTTTGTCCCAAATCAGTATGTTATGGTTTGTTCAGGCTGCAGCATTATTCAGAAAACAGTTTCTGGAAGGGAGATTGGGATCCTAGTTGGTTCATAGCTGTAAAAAAAACCCTGTAATTTGCTGAACTTTTGAACAAAATGACAAAGAATGGTTTGTCTCGGCTACAGCTTGGAAAAGTTTCTTTTTTGGACTGTAACTACCAGAATTTCATGGCCATGCTGGTTTGAGGTTCTGGGAAGTGTGGGTTAAAAAGTAATGTTTTCAAGTTCTGGCAGCTTCTAATTTTTGTCCCCCCCCCCCCCCGCCACCATGAAAAGTGAGTAGGGAGATGGGCAGTTTTACTGTTTCTGTATTTGTCATTTCAGTGCATTTGGTGGATTAATTCTTGACAAAGGAAAGTGTTTGATACAGAACCATGTAACCAGCAATGTATTAAGTGGGGCAGTTTTAGTTCGGAGTGGAAGAATAATGAACCAATGGTTAAACTTCAGCATGAAGTTTAAATTTTCTTGTGCTTATATGTTGTTTCTTCAGCCAACATATAATTAGAACTGTGTTTGCTGCTGTTTTTAATTAAGAGGCTTTCTATATGTAGGCTTTTAATGCAGAATGTTTATCTCATGATCTTCAATCCAGTTCAGGGGTGCTGTCTGTCACAATGTCCCAGTGTCTCAAGCTGATTTGTGACATTTTCTTGTTGCTTTTGTTTTGTATTTGGCTGGTTAGAGCCTTTCTATCTCCTTCCATTTATGCATCTGCCTTCCCTATTAGAAGAGGCAAAGTGGTGCAGTCTTGATGAGTTTTGCTGGTAGTCACGATTTACAGTGGGCCCTCAGTACATAACAGGGTTCTGTTCCAGGAGCCCCTGTGAATACCAGAAATCACAAATACTTGCATCTCATTATATTCAGTGAGAGCAACATGCATGGAAATGCTTCAGCATGTCCTTGCACACCTTGCTGCCATTTTAGCTATAGGACATGATGTTCTGTGGATGCTCAATCTTGGATCCAGGCGAGATTGGGTGTGTTCAGGATGGTGTGGCCATAGGCCACACTATGAAAAATTCAAGTCTTTCAAACAAATTTACTTAAATAAATAAAATGTCCTATTAGCAGCTGGTGATATTACTAGGAACATTCACACATCACACAAAGTATACTTTTAGTCTGCAGTCTGTTACTTAAGAATGTTAATATGAGACAAAGTAGAAAATCTTTTGTGTAGGAAATGCAAACAACTTTTTAACTCACAATTGCAAAAATAGCAAGTGTTTAATGAAGTCAGCTGTTTGTTTCCTATTGACAGCACCTACAGCTGAATTAGGGCACCAGCGCAGCATAACTAAAGTAGATACAATAGCTATAACGTGACATATCTGTGTTTGTCAACCTTTATAGCATTTCTCCAGAGAATAACTGAGTTAAGTTAGGAACCATCCAGAATTGAAATGGTTTCTAGGGCAGGAAGTGTTTCATGTGAACTGAGCTTTTTCTATTGCTTTACCTTCATTGAACGAAACAAGAATGGCCGTACAGGTTGCAATGCTATGAAGTAATAACCTCAAAGATTGTGTTAGGGATACTGGCATTTCCCTTTTATTTGCAAAAGGTTCTCTCCTTTGGAGAAGCACTCATGTAATCTCTTTTGCTATTGTCCAATAGACACATTTGTGAAAGTCTGTAGAGAAATATTTATTTGAGTTGATGCTTACCATCACATTCCACTGCAATGGCAGCTTATGAATTTGGGCCAGAATCTACCATACAGTACAGTAGCGATTGCACTTTTTCTGGGGTCATTAAATGGTGGTAAAGGCAACGTATCCCATCTGATCTTGGAAGCTAAACAGGTCAGCCCTGGTTAGTACTTGGATGGGGGTCTGCCAACAAATACCAGGTGCTAGAGGCTATATTTCATAGGAGCAAACAGGCAAAACCACCTCTGGGTATTCCTTGCCTAAGAAAACCCTGCAAAATTCATGGGGTCACCATAAGTTGAGAGGCGATTCACACAAAAGGGAAGGAGATACAATCCATCAGCTAGAAGCAGTCTTTTTTTCCAGTGTCCAACTTCACTCACAGATGCTGTTTAGAGGAGACTAGTAAATGCCTACCTAGTGCACTAATGAGATCCCAGTCATAGTTTATATGGTAAAAATACCAACAATTAAATAACCTGGAACACAGTGAAGTTAAACACCTTTTAACAGCAAAGTGGTTATCACTGATCAAATGGCAAAGCTTTATCTGCCATTTTAAAACCTAATAATGATAATTTTTATGGAACATATATATTGAATGAGAGGAAAGACAGGACCACATAGAGAATGAAGGATCTCAGATGAACTTACCAGTTGGGTTCTTGTGGGAGAAAGTGGTTCCCAAATTCTGTTCAGGGGTTTACACATTAAAACTAGCACTGTGTACTGTCAAAGTAACTGGCAACCCATGAAGATCTTGTAAGTGCTAGTGAAATAGGAACACTACAAACAGTCTAGACCAGCAGCCACTTTCTGGAACAGGCAAAATTTTCAAATACTTCTCGGAGGCACCCTCTTGTACACAGATAGGTGCTTACCACATATCTTAGTATATATTTGCATATATGTTCATTCAGTTCTGTTAGTTGATATATCAAAACTGTAAACCAAAAATAAACTACATTAATATCAAAATTAACGTATTGCTTTAACTGTAGTTAGACCTTAGAAAGTGCTGTGTACAACTCACAGTTTTGTTTCTTCTGCACGCTCCAGCTGGCTGGTGACTCACACCACCTAAAGTACAGCTTGAAGGGATTTCTTTTTGAAACTATTATCTGACTACTAATAAAATGGAAAAGGGGAAAAAAAAGAAAGCATTGTCTGACTGTTTTCTGCAACCATTATCCAAGAGGCTGGTTCATCTAATTCCGGAACTGCCATGTCACTATATGTCTTCCTCAAAGAGTTCTTTTTCAGTTTAACTTATTTATTTTAAATATTTAAACTCTGCCTTCCTTTGAAATATGACAGTGGTTTACACTCGGATTATATGCAGCTGTGAGAGAGAAATTCACAAGTCAAATGTGTGAACCAGGTGAAAACCATAATGCATTTTCAGCAGGAGAGTTTATTTCTTAGTAAAAAAGTGTAGGAGTAGTCTATGTATTGCTTTCTCCAAATATTTAAAGCCCATCCAGAATCACACAAGTCTTACACATGCCATACTGTTATTTAATGTGATGCCTTAGAAGTGCTTACAACAGCTCTTGCTGTTACATTACTCTGCTGTTAGTGGTCTTGCTCTAATTTTAATTCATTATTCCCTACAGTGCCATTTTCCAACTTGTCCCTATGCATTTGTACTGGATGGAAACGTCTTTCATTCAAAGCCAGCACTAGGTGGGAGTTCTGTAGTCTACCATATCTGGAGGACGCCAACTTGAGGATGTCTGACCCACAGTATGCCATATAACATTTCATATCTATCCCTCTTCAGTAGCTTGAATCATTTAATGCAGATGTGGCAGAAGCACAACATTGTGGCTTGTTTGTGTTAGAAATGCAAAATTGCTAGCATGACTCATTATATTCAGCTGAGGTACTGCAGAGATGTCACTTTGTCCATGCTTATTCAGAAGAAACTCTTACAGAAGCTTACTCCTAAGTGAGCATGAAAAAATGGCAGCCTTAAGTCATTTTCCTTTTCCTTTCATGTATGGGAATGCCATTCTAACTATGTTGCTTTATTTTGATTACTCTACTTCCGAGCACCTAATTGTACGTAAAAATTGTATAGAGGCAAATTGCTGAGCTGTTTCCCTGTGCTTGCTTTTATGCAGCAGGGAGGAGAAGCTAAGGCCCTTTCCGGACATTACCTTTTTTCGGCACTGGGGTGTGGGGATTACGCAAGCAGCCTCCAGCGAGAGGCTCTTGCATCTCCGCCACTTCAGCTCTGCACGAGCTGCCTGCTCTGGAACAGGCAGTGCAAGAGCTCTGCCTCTTCCTTCCGCAGCGCAGCCTGGGAGTTTCCCAGGCTGCGCTGGGGCAGGAAGTGCGACCGCTGTGGCTCCAGAGGCTCCGCATGCATGGCAAGTGCACACGGGGCCCTGGAGCAGTGCGCAGTCGCGCACCATTTTCGGCTGAAAGCTCTTTTGCTTGGACTCACTTCATGACCATGGGTTTACTGATTCAGTCTTCAAGTTCACAGAATAAATGAGAACATTCTCTCTTAGGTAAGTCGTTTAATGTGGTAAATGGAGGTCATGTATCTCCCCCACTTTTGGTTGGGGTTCCACAGAGTTCTGTTCTGGGCCTTTTGTTTTTTCCTTCTATACGCGATCTTTAGGTAATCTTATCCGTTCATATGTTTTCAGTATTATCTTTATGCTGATGATACTCAGTTGCATTTCTCTACTCCAGAACTCTCTGCTGACATTGAAAACCATATTACAGCATATCTTTCAGCGATCTCAGCATGGATGCTTCATCATCACCTAAAACTTGACATTGCAAAGACAGAACTACATATCTTTCCTCCAAGACCTTCTGTACAACATACATTCTCCATCACTGTTAATAATGTTCCCATTTCTTCTGCGAATGAAGAACATAGTCTTGGCTTTATTTTTGATGTTTCTTCTTCTTTTGTTCTTTACACCGAGGCTGTAGCAAGGTCATTTTTTTTTTCTTTATAATGCTGCCAAATTCACACGTTTCTGCTTCCTCTGCTAAGACATTAATCCATGCCTTAGTCATTTCTGGCCTTGATTATTGTAATCTTCTGACTGGGCTACTGTTATCTCACTCTAGTCCTCTGATTCCCATTCAATATTATACTGCTAAGATGATCTTTCTGACCCATCGTTTTGATTATGTTGCTCCACTTCTGATACTCCTATCTCTTCATTGGTTATCCATTCCTTCTCAGATTCAGTACAAGCTTCTTGTTTTAACATTCAGAGCCCTGCACAACGTAGCTCTCCTCATTTTTCAGCCCTTATTTCTTTTTACCAGCCTACTTGAGATCTACATTCTAGGAACTCTAGGCTTCTCGCTCAACCAAGGGTTTCCACTTCCTTGGCTCAGATTCACCCTTTTTCATTCACCGCTCCATACTCTTTGAATTGCCTCCCTGAACATTTGTGGATTGCGCCTTCCCTCATGATTTTTAAATCTTGATTAAAAACTTTCTTGTTTTCTAAAGCTTTTGTAACTTTAGTTTAATATTGTTTTATAACTTTTGTATTGTTTGATAAACTGGCAAAAACATGTTATTTTATATTATATTGTGGGGAATTTTGGATTTTATCTGGATAATATGTTTTACTATTGTATGATATAACTTTACTATTCTTTCTCTCAATATTTGTGTGTATATACATATATTTTAAATTGTATGCCTTGCTTTGTTTTGCTTTGGTTGTTTTACTTGTACATCACCGTGTACATAGAAGGCAGTATTTAAATACATTAATTAAAAACAGCTGGTAGAAGGAAAAAGTGCTTAGAAAATAAGTTTTATGGCAATGTTCTGGGAGTTGTTTAATCTCTCCTTCTTGTGGTATTTTGCTTGCTTCCATGTTTAATGATTGAGTTTAATTCCTGATTTCATTACTGTTCATCAGAGCCCTCCTGAATCATCCCAATGGCCTGTCTAGCCCGGAGCTTGTAAAAGTTACTTTTAGGACTATATCTCCCAGAATTCCTCAGCCAGCCATAAAATAAGCATTTTCAAACTCTGTGTTTTTAAAAGTTGCTAACCCCTTGTTTCTAGAATTTCTACAAGCCAGACAGCCCATGAGCAGATGTTAAATTGATTACCTTAGGACATGTTGCCTGTTTTCGGTAGAAGATCCACTTTTTAAATTCTTTAAGAGTCTTTCCATGGCTGCCATCAGGGCCTGCTGGCTTTTCTTTAACTGGTTGATTAGCTCTAGAATTCTAACCCTGGAAAAAATCATTCAACTCATGGTGACAGATATAAAGTACTCACTCAGTTTTTCAGCAATCTTACTATCAGCAAACGTTTCTCTCTGTTCCTAATAGTCTTGTCTTCCTGCCAGTTTTGTGCTCAGGCATATTTGAATAAAGTTCTGCCCTTGTATTTTTAAATGAAGAACATTAAAAATAATCTCCCTAATTTTTTTTCCCTCAGTTGCATGAGCTGATATTGAGAAGGGTCACAGAGATGGTCCTGACTGTTCACATGCTCAGAGCCACTTGAGGCTGGGAAAAGAAGGTGTAGGGGAAGGAGGTGTAGGCATTTGCAGTAGTGGAAAG
Source organism: Cyclura pinguis (assembly GCA_030412105.1). Classification (NCBI taxonomy): domain Eukaryota; kingdom Metazoa; phylum Chordata; class Lepidosauria; order Squamata; family Iguanidae; genus Cyclura; species Cyclura pinguis. Next base: position 224,761,575 of record CM059599.1, on the reverse strand, counting down.
CCATGGTTTTGGCCTTTCATCTAAAGCAGGCCTCATTAGATATATGATGATGCTGGCTGTTGATTCTGGGCTTTGTTAATACATAGAGGTAGAAGTGCAGTCTTACAAAAAAAAAAAAAAAAAGACAAGAAAATGGATTCTTTGTATATGCCATAAAATTCTTAACAAACAGTGATGCCCTGTCATGCCATTTGTCCAACTTGCAAGGTATAACAGCTGAGCAGAGCTTTCCAAACTTTTCATGTTGGTGACACACTTTTTAGACATGTATCATTTTGCGACTCAGTAATTAGCTCAGTAAGTAGAGGCAGCCTCTCCACCCGAGCTTGGCCTGCTACCACCTTCACCAGGGTGTTCCTCAGCCCGGGGCAGTGGCGGTGAGAGAGGCGGCCCCTCCATCTGGGCCTGGCCTCCTGCTAGCCTCGCCAGAGTCTTCCTCGGCCCAGGGCAGTGGCAGAGGCAGACCCTTCACCGGAGTCTGGCCCACCATGACGGCAGGAGAGGCAGCCCCTCCACCTGTTACATTCATGTGACACACCTACACACTGCAGACAACACACTAACGTGTCTTGACACAGAGTTGGGAAGGCTGTCGTTTATAGGCTTGGATTACTTATTTCCAGAAATGTCTTTCACCTCAGATAATCTGAATACTCTGCTGATTAAATATTCATGTTTGCTTATATTTATGGATGGTATACTAACTACATGTGGCACGCATGTAGTGTAGTGAAAAATGAATTCGTATCCCCATGTGTAGTCTCAGCTCTAAGGAGAAACAACAGGTTCTTTTAGGACAACTACGGTTACACCTCTGAAGTTAATCTTTCTAGTCTATCTAGCCAGATGGGAGATCAATACATTCTTCAACACACTGTGATTAGTACTATACTTCAGAGGTTGGGACAAAAGTGAGGAAACAATCTTATCAAAGGGGAAAGAGGCATTGGAGGTCAGTGATTCTACCAAGCTGAGTGCTTTGCTAAGCCTCATCCTCTACCCTTCAGGCTTACAGCTAGGTGTTGCTTGCATCGTGCAAGATAAAAGTCAGCAGTTTCCTTCTTAACCCGTTATGTCTCTCTTTGCAGTGTTCTTAGAAGGAAGTTTTCAGGAACTTAAACAGTAGAGGTAACATTTTTTTTTTAAACAAACTGTTGTTCCCCAGCAAATCTCATCTGTAGGGATCAAGATGGCAATTTGCTGCTCTCTCTAGTCTTTGTGATCCCTGTTTCTCCTCTCCCTTCTCTCAGACCGATGATCTAAATATGCTCCCACTGCTGAAGTGTTTGTAATGGCAAGTAGAAGCGAATCTCTCTCTCTCTTTTTAATATTTAAGTTGTTAGTGTAGATTGTTTAAAAATGGTGTTGCCCACTATTCCCCCCTGAAAAATAATGTGTTGCAAGCAGTGTCATTGTTATTTACTTCTGAGCTTTGGCCTTTTCAGGACTCCATATTGTTTCAGATGTAACAACATCGTCTCATGAAGGAGCATGTTCAGAGTGTGGAAGTAACAATTTATAAGTACTGTTTCTATTCATAACTAATTACAATTGGCCCTCCATATTTGCCGATTCTGTATCCATGGATCCAACCAAACATGCCTTGAAAATATTTTTTAAAAAATCCAAGAAGCAAACTTTGTTTTTGCCTTTTTCTATAAGGGAAAACATTTTACTACATCATTGTACATAATGAGACTTGAGCATCCATGAATTTTCGTACCCACAGGAGTCCTGGAAGCAAAGCCTATCAGATACCGAGGGCCCACTGTACTTTTTTTCAGAAACAAGGGAATAATGTAGTGAAAGGGCCTTTCCTAGTAACTGTAGGAGAAATTAGAAGACCTGGCCTGGTTAATCAAGGATCTGACTTGATTTAAAGAAAGAAATCTATTTCTGTCCCATTCCCTGACAGACCAGAATCTGAACAGAATGGATTCCTGAGTTCAACATCCTTACATTCTAATATAGTGGTAAGGTTGTCAAGTCACTACTGCAAAGCTCATGTGCTGGGAAAATGTCATCAAAATAACAATTTGGTAGAAGTTGTGACTACAAAGTGTCAGTTAGTCATGTACAATGTCCTTTAAGATCATTCCTCATCCCTTGCTATGTAAACCACTCCCCAGTCCCTTGGAGTCATAGGGAATGAGAATACCAAGTAACTTTCTCAGTGTCAGCTTGTTCTTCTGGAAGAAATTTCCTAAGATCAAGATACACAATTAAGAAAAGATGCAAGCATTTTTCTGGATTAGCTCATGTGAAGTCATATCATTTCCCTGTCACATTTCCCCCTTTTTTCCAGTTTGAAGAACTGAAACTATTTATTCTAGTTATCATCAAAAGCTTATTGCCTTAAGATTTCTAGGTTCTGGAAAACTACCAGTATCTGTCTCACTTTGTCTACCATTAACTGTTTAGCAGTACTTTTCATAACATAGCTAATGTTCACAGGCTACAGCAGCTTAAGCATATAACACATCACTTTGTCAAATTTCTATTTATACTACCTAATGGGCACCCTTCCCCACACCGCAGGTCAGGTAACCAGTAGAACCAGTTTCCTCCAGGATATCTTCTAAATAGCCTCTTTGGCCTTTTGGACTACCTGTACCTTGTCATTGCTGTCTACTGTTTTTGGGGTGTTATTTACATAAGTTCAACATTCCTATGCTCTTAATATCCAGACACTCTCCTTCAACACTAACATATAATCCCACAGCTGTTCTGTTTTGTAAGGTACCCTGACTGTCCCATCCTTATTGCCAATTCTCCCCTCACAGAACTGTAGGTATAAATCCAATTGTCTGTACTATTGAGTGCCTGACTAATCTCTTGTGTGTGCTGAATATTTAAGTTGGAGAAAAAGTCTTGTTTGATAGGTGGTTTTGTGTAGAATATCACTATCAGCCCACCTAGAAACATTTGTATGCCTAACATTATATAACAAATCCCCTGACAGCTAAAATACTACTAATAGCAGAAGGAACAACATAAGCAGACTAAGAAAAACAAAGTTCTTCCAGTTGAACTGGGCAAATAAGTCCGTGTCCCTGTATACCTACCTTTCTTAACGTTACCTTCTGATCTCACCTTCCCAGATGATTTTGGGGATTTTGTAGTCTGTTTCACCCACTCTTCCTTCTCTCTGGACACTATGATCTAGGACAGGCAGTAAATGGGACTGGAATACATGCAGCTGGTTTCTTCAGGGAGTGGAAATGATATGGTCTCACTAGAGCCTCTAAGGAGTCATCAGCAGCACATGGAACACTCTGGCTTGATCTTGGCATTTCCTTTGGGAATGTTGTCATCTTTCCTCTGGGAGAGTCCTCACAAGGCTCTGGGGCCCAGTAATATCGACAAGCTCATTGCAGCAGAACAGATAAATGGCAGGGGGAACAAGCATCTCTAGGCAGCTTTTTTGCTCACTTTGACTGTTGTGTTTGTGGGCAGTGTTTTCTCATGAACTTGTCTTAAACCCAGTCATCAGTTGTTAAAGGATGAGCTGGCACATCCACGGCAGGGGCACAACCTGAGCCTTTGAATTTGTAAAGATATAGCTTTAGCAATTGCAGTGAGCACTTTGGAATACTGTAGTGCAGCTCTGTGTCCAACTAACTAATCCACAGCTGGTGCCTTAAGGATTCCTAAAATCATATTAGTCTGATGTTTACAAGTCTGGAAAACAAAGCCTGACAGGACATTAAACTATGTCTCCTGTACTGTTGGTAAGTCTTGTAAGTTCTGTAGTGGGGAGGTATGCATTTAGAACATGTTTTTAGAATCTGGTTGTCCAGGAATTCTGTATCTGGTGAATGTAAGTCTAAAAAATAAAGTTTTATGGGATTAGATCATGTCTCTGTTAGACATATTCAAGTCTATATTGGAGCAAAGCTATAGCAGCAAGCCCATCTTAGCAGACCTGTTCTGCTGAGAAAACTGGAAGCATAGAAGAGAATTAATACACAGTGAACAAACAAGGACTGTGATGTATAAAAGTGGAAGTGGTTGAATAGACTGAAGGCCTTTCCGCACTGTGCTTTTATAGTGCTATTATTCCACTTTCAGCATCCAATGGAATCCTGGGATTTGCAGTTTAGGGAGGAGCATTTAGAATTCTCAGCCAACAGTATAGCATGGAAAGGCCCTTAGATACTGCAGCCTTAGCTTTTCAAAATGGAAATCTGTCTAGAACCAAGGCTGAGCTATTTGTAAATTTAGCTGTGAATTAATTGAGAGTTAATTACATAGGAACAAAAACCTCAAAAGCCCCCCCCCCCCGGTTGCAAAGATCTTTCATCTCATGGAGACATCTAGAAAATGAGGGACAAAAAATTCCCCTTTAGAAGCTATGTTTTGAAAGCAATGTGTAATAGGTAATAGCAATGTAATAGCAGTTACGTTACTAGTTTAATGAATAACTATTTCTGGTTATTTGGAAATACTACTTTTAAGGACATTTTGATAGGAAATTTTCATGTTTTATGCTAATCTCTTCTCAAACCTTGAAGGTAAAATACAACACAACAATTCAACTTTTTTTTGTCATCGTAATGAGGAACACTTTATTTTTAAAGTATGTAACAAATAACTGAACAAGTAAAAAGTAAGTTTTTAAAAGTAAGTTTTTCACCTTTGGGCATGTTGTTCTGTTTAGTTTAATGCAATGTTATATCTGTGTTTTGCCAGATTTCTTGTCCTTTTGTCTATACTTCTGTGAGACTCATTATATATGCTATCTTTTTTATGACACGTTGTTAGTAGGCTGGGAAACATGTTGGTTATCTTCTTCTATAATTTGTAGATATTAGGCTGCAGATATTAGGCTGAAAAATAAAGTGTAACATGATAACTTTGATCTTTTCCCCATTTTCTTTCTTACTGTTTTGTTAGCCGATTCTTGTGCTTTCACTCCCTGCTATGAATGGAGACAAATACTAGAATTGCCTATGGTGGGTGAATAAAATCATACAGCAGAACTATATGATGGTGAGGCAGGTTGTTGTACCGAATTTCCCCAACTCTGGATGGCATGTCATTTAAGCACCATTCCACTCATTTCTGAGCATAAGTCCAAACCACCCTTTTCACAATTGCTTCATATGACTAAAATTGATAGTTAGATTTTCCTAGAATTTGCAATATTTAGAATTTGGAAAAAGAATGTAGTGTGCCCTCTATGCGGGAGTCTTATTCCAGGAACCCTTATATAAAACAAAAAAAAATGTGAATGCTTCATGCCATTATTGTCAATAGATGCAATGTGTGCACACCGGCATCAGCGTTCCCATGCACCTGGCACATTCATTGACAATAATTGGACACAAGATTTCACGTGACCTTGGATTTGTGTATGCTGAGGCCATGTCATCAGAGGTCCACACTATACTAGATTTTAAGTACTCTGAAATTTAATAAAATTTTAAATCTCATTCTTTTTCTTTTGTGTGTATATGCCGAGGGGCCCCTGTGATAGGATCACTGTAAGTCAGAAATCATTTGAAGGCACACAACAACAACAGCATGCTATACATAATCCTGGATAAATGTCTACCTGCTACGTAGCTTTCAGTAATAATGTGGTGGACGATGTAAATATATGAACTCCTTCTCATATATTTTATTCATCATTCCAAAAGAAAATATCCCATAAGCTAATTTTCTTCAAATATTCTGGGAAAAAAGGATTAGAGGGGGAAAAAACCCTTTTCTGTGTCCTCCTCCCAATTTTTTCCCCTGGGCCTTAACATCAACACCTGGGACTATATTGTTGGTTACTAAACTTTATGGAAACATTCCCCAGTTGTTGTAGAATGTAAACTGATATCCACCCTTGTAAACAATCATTGCAGGAAGGAGCAATATAAAGAGAAAGTGAAACCTGGGCATAAGTGGGAAAAATGGGTGATGGGATTTAGGATCATCAGCATGGGTGGGATTTGAGGTTAAGAAGAAAACGAGGGATTGACAACCATGTGGACTAATAAGCTCAAAAGAAGAGCCTCAGCTTGCAAAAGATACAGCATGGGATTGAGAAAGGAAGCCTAGTTTGTTTACTCTTTCTGAAGACCCCTAACAAAAGACCTGGATGCATGCGTGTAGAATCTTTGATGCAAAACAGAGGGGCAAGATCTGCTTTATGATATCAGACTTAGGTGAAACCTGATCTTGGAAAATTTCTTTTTTGAAAGAAATTTTCAAAAAATTTCAAAACAGTTCCCAGAATTTTCACAGTTTGCATAGCCACTAGTTATGCTAGTTGGAAAATTCTGGAAGCCATTATCTAATGATATAACTTTTGCAAACATCTCATAAAACATTAGTAAGCCCTTTGCTGCAGGAAGGCATGTTTGCTTTGGGTATCAGTATACATCAGTGATATGTCTAGAATCTTGTCCAGTTAGGCAATATGGCAACGCTAATCTGCAACAATGGCTGTCAGAATACAGTAGCTTTCTTGTAAAATTGGAGAGCTGCAGAAAGACTGAGGCCCCAGTGGTAGTGGGGAAGCAATACTTTGGGTATAAGTCTGTACACATTGTGGTTATGTTGGCTGGGATATTCTGGGAAGGGTTGTCCCCAAAAATGACTTCCAAACTCTGACACCCACCTTTACTTCTTAAGTCAAGCTTTGAAAGTCAGGAAAGGTAACTCTATAAATCTGAAAACTGCCCAACACTTATCTGAAAACAGGCAAACAAAATATTCAAATGAAATGTAATTCTTCCTTTCTCAGGTCTAGCTCTTAAATTGTCGTTCTGTAGTTTCAGGTCTACTCCAATGTATGGTGGCCTTCAAACCACTACACTGCAGCTGGCTCTCAGCTGTTAAATACCACTAAAAAGCGTACATATCTGCAGTATATGTTAAAGCCTGCCTTGTATGGAATTATAAGCCAATTCATTTTCATTTCCTTTTTTTTTTTTTAATTTCTTCTGCACTTAGGTAATTGGCATTTGCTGTTTTTGGATTTTTATCTGTCGCCATCATTAAAAAAGCAGTTCCTTTTTTTCACATGTCTCCCCCTCCCCCTTTCCCTTAAGTGATGTTTTCATTGATCTGTTAACAAAAACATCTAGTGCTGAGAGAACAGGTTTGATCGGATGGGGATTTGTGAATTTAAAAAGTAGTTTCCTATCTGCTTTTACATGAGACAGTGGTCTTTGTGATCTGATGATGAGAAACATGAGATCTGGAATGCATACTTTTAAAAAAACCTGAGGTGCAGCAAATTGACTGAGATTGGCTGGAGCGGAGAAAGCTTTGACCTAGTTCTGTCAATCTGTTTGGCAGAGCACACCAAGTTGGTGTACATCTGTGAGGTTTCTAAAATCAAATGCATGGAATGAACTCATGCTTCAGTTAGGAAAATTTACCTATTACTTTTGGGATTTGCAAAAATTGGAATTAGTGCTAAAAGTTGATTGGACACATGGTCCACACATATCTACAAACTGTTTTATTAATGCTTGTTAAATTTCTTCTAGTAGTGTAACGCAGTCACTGTGTGTGCTCATTGTGCACCGTCTTTTAGCAAGTACTGTATGACATAGTTACATAATGCACTTCAATAGCACATGTTAATCTTTAGTAATATACAATACAGCTTTGTTGTCGTTGTGTGCCTTCAAGTCATTTCCAATGTATAGCCACCGTAAGGCAAACCTGGCACAGAGTTTTCTTGACAGAATTTGTTTGGAGAGGGTTTACATTTGCCTTCCTCTAGGGCTGAGAGTGTGTGACTTGCCAAAGGCAACCCCAAGGATTTCCACACCCGAGCAGGATTTCAAGCTCTGGTTCCCAAAGTCATAGTCCAGTGCTCAAGCTGCTACGCCATGTTGGCTCCCATATAGTTGTAGTTTCTTTCATTTGCCATATACTTCTTGCCCTTTATCGTCTCTAAATTCACTTTGTCTTAGAGTTCTTTTCTTCAATATGTTTAAATACTAATACATTATCTTCTATATGCCTGCCTGAGAGTTGGGATCTATTGGAGGGCCCTTCTTTGTGACTCACCGGTAGGAGAAGTAGATTGTAGGAGGGCATAGGAGAGGGCATTTTCTACGTTGGCATCCCAGTTGTGGAATTCCCTCCCCCGGGGGCCCAACTGGCACCAACACTGGGATTATTTTGGTACCAGGTCAAAACCTGGCTTCTTATTAAACCCATCAGGTCAAACTAATTTAATTTTATCCAGGCTGCACAGTTTGGTATGCATTATTTAAAATTGTTTTAACTGATTTTAAAATGTCTGTTTTTAATTGCTAAAAATGTTTAATGTGTTTAATATTTTAAAGTAATTTTTATCATTTATTGTTTTAAATTTATTTTATTGCTAGCCACACTGAGATGTAGGGCAGGATGTAAATATTTAATAAAATAAATAAACTCTAAGAAAGTGCTACCCAAGCAGTGGTCCGTGAACCAATGTAGGAAACAGTACATGTGCAATAAAAAGTCCTAAATATGGTCGCAGTCCCTGGTATCTGTGGAAATATTGCTGGCGTGCCACATGAGACAGCATGAAAAGCTCTGCTCTAGGATATACTTCAAAAGCGTACCAAATTGTATGAACTGGAACGTCTTTTCCTTATACTGAAAAGAATTGTCCATTTTTTTTGTTATTGATTACATTTTTCCTTACTGAAAATATGTGGTTTCATTTTTACAACTAGACCATGATTCTGTTAACCCCCCTGTATATATTTTGCTTCTTTAAAATACTCCATGCTGGTGGCTATCTTAATAACCAGTACCCAGGACAGGGAGTAGGATAAGCTACATTGTGCAGTCATGTCTTCCCTTTTTTCCAGTGATACCTTCATACAAAATAGAAAGAAAATGCCCATGCCTCATGCATAGAATGAAGGTCTAATTTTATTGGGTAGTAGGGCGAATTATTTTCATGAGCAGAAAATGAAATGCCTCTGTTTGGTAGGTTGTAAACATTCATATTAAGAAATTGACAATTGGTAGTTCTTTTATATGGAAAACACTCTTTATCTCACTGTCTTTGCTAGAAGGCATTGATTCTGTTTACAATATAATGGTGGGGCTAATACATTTACGTTTGCTAACCAAGTTATTTACTGAGAAATATACTATTTATGATTTAAAAAAATAAGCCTGAATAAACAAAATATAATTAAATCTTAAAAAATCCATCTGGATTCAGTGCTGAACTTCTTTATGAAACTCTGGTTGGTAATCAGATCCTTTATGAATGTCTGAAAATAGGATTTTTATACAGTAAGCTGCTTTATGTAGGACAGTGGGAATGCTTCTGGGTAGTTATAAATTTTTATTGCATATTTCTCTATTTGTGCTGCTTCATAATTGACCCAGGATATGAAGCATATCAGAGAGCAAGAGGAAGAACTGGAAGATTAAACTTTTGTGTACCAAATAACATACCCATATGATGAGTTTAAATGGCAGTAGTGTAAATTCAAAAAGATTTTGACATGGGGTACTTACATATAAGCTGCGTGAAATCTAAGGTTATGTGAGACAGTTGTATAAAGTCATTAAGTTCTGAGCCGAGGAATGGATGAAGCTTAGGTGCATTCCATAAAGCATTGTTGGTTCCTGACAAATTGTGTATTTGACAGAAAGGAAGAGAATGCAGAACAGGAGGATCCATCTGATTGCTTCGTATACATGGTATACATATCAAATAGTCAGTAAACTTAATACCATGAGAGGTTGTGCTTTCAGTCTGCAATTCCTCTTTTTGTTCTTCTGTTCTACTGCTTGCTAAATTATCTTTTGAATAACAATGTTTTTTTTCTTAGTAATATAAGTTACTTGAAATAAGCATGAAAAGCAATGGGATTAAAATTGGCAAAAAGCATCAGAAACTGCTTCAGTATATACTGCTGGCTGCAAGACTTGTTTATGCAAAGTATTGGAAGAAAACTGAGATCCCATCAATGACCGAGTGGTTTAATAGACTGATGTCAATTGTAGAGATGGATAAATTCTCTGCCAAACTGAAGGGAATTTCTCATGAAGAATTTGTTTCAGAATGGAGATATTTAATAGCATTTTTAAGGAGTGAGGGTGATTTGGTGATTCTGTTGAACTTGCTCAATACTGTGTCTGTCTTTGGAAAAAAACCTGTTGTAGTATATTATTCTCCTGAGAATGATACTGAGAAAAAATTAATTATGATTATAAGTTGTTGCTATAATATGTTTAAGATAGGTTTGATTTTATTAAAGGAAGTAATAATATAGTAGAATTAAGTAATATTATTTTAAAATAATAATATTGATTTTTGAATTGGAAATTTATGGAATATAAGAAATTTGGGTGATTTAGGAATTAAAATAGTTTGAAAATATAAACAGAAGGAGCAATAAATTTAAAACAGTAGAAAGTAATTTAAGTCAAATGTGTTTTTATATCTTGGAGCTGTTTGCAACAAAGGTAGGCACCTTTTAGATATGGTCTTTTGTTGTTGTTTAGTTTAGTATAATTTGATTTTTAGTTTGGTTTAAGTATGGTATATATGTATATAATTTTCTTTCTTTGTATGTATGTTTACCTTAGGTTCTGCAAAACTAACTTTAACTAGAATTTTAGAAGACAGTGGTCTCTTTTCTTGGTTGTTTAAATAGCTGAGATATATGTTTTCAGATTTTGAAAGCCATGTATTTTCTGAAGGAGCATCTGTAATGCTTGTTGCAACACACATTAACTGGTTATGCAATCTAAAAGCCTGTTTGTCTTTATTATATATTGGTTTGTTTGTTTGTTTTTGTTTTATGTATTTTAATTTTTGAATTTATGATAAAAAAATAAGCATGAAAAGTTAAATTTTATTAACAGGGACAGATGTTAAGCTCTTACAAAAAGAGACCCAACTTGGCAGTTTAACTACATCCTAATACGTAAGTTAATATGTGATGTTTAAAGTGGATCAACACGGTGTAGAGGTTTATGCGTTGGACTATGACTCTGGAAACCAGGATTCAAATCCCCACTTGGCCATAAAAACCCACTGGCTGACCTTGGGCAAGTCACAGTCTCTGCCTCAGAGGAAAGCAAATACGAAACCACCTCTGATCCAGTTTTGCCAAGAAAACCCCATGATAGGTTCACTTTCGGGTTACCATAAGTCAGAAATGACCTGAAGGCAGACAACAACAGCAAAGTAGGCTTACCTTTCGACTTATATACATTATTTCTTTAAAGAAAGTATGAATCCATTTATCTGTGGTCAGATTTTTTTAAAAAAAGAAATGTTTATCTTGAATATATATTTAGAAGTGATCAGAGAAGTCTTACATTTTATTTTAGTACAAAATTACCTTTATGACATCCCATAAAGCAAATTTGAACTGATTAATAAGTACAGTGGTCCTTTGCATTTGCTTGTTTAACTTTCACATATCTGATTATTTACAAGTTTCTCCAACCCTTGCCTCCCCCACCTCAAGTGCTTCTTTTCCAGAGGAACCGTCCATCTCAGCAGCTCTGATCAGGCCATGCCACCCTTTAAAAGCCCACCTCTGGTTCTCCCTCCGCCTCCTCCACCACCCTCTGCCCAGCCAGCTAAGGATGGCTCATCAGCCAATATCTCAGTATCACAAACTCTCTCCTGATGCACTCCAATACCCAACGAAGGAGATAAGCGAAAGAGAGGAAGGATAGGACTACCATGCTGACTCACTCACTTACCCTCTCATTTCTCTGACCTGGTGTGCTTCCAGGTGCCTGTTCTCTCCATGATACCTCAGACCCCTTCCCACAGATGCGCACACACATTTTGATATTTACAGTTTTTCCACTTTTGACAGGTCCTGCCTCCTAAGCTTAGCAAATGTGAAGGGCTAACTGTACATTTTAAATACTTCTTCCCCTCCTGCCCTATTGAGTTCAAACTGACTAAGCTAGTTCTTAAGTATGTTACCATTACTTTCATATTATAGATATACACAAAAGATGTTTTAATATATACTTTAAAATGTTAAGTATGAATGTAATAGTTACAGACTTGTCAACACTGCTAGCATGCAGCCATATTTAAGAGGAAACCACTTTGTTGCAGGTCCCTGAGTGAACACTTGTAGTTCTGGCAAAGCCACATCAGGTTCTGCAAAACTAACTTTAAATAAAATTTTAGAAGACAGTGGTCTCTTTTCTTAGTTGTTTAAATAACTGAGATACACATTTTCCGATTTTGAAAGCCATGCATTTTCTGAAGGAGCATCTGTAATTGTTGTTGCAACACACATTAATTGGTTATGCAACCTAAAAGCCTAATTTACAGTCTTGCACTGTACAGATTACAGATACAAGGGAATAAATCTACAGATCATTTTTTGTCCTTTCTCTTTTTTTTTCTATACTATTTATCCGAGTAATACTAGATAATTCGGAATCATGGGAATAAATTTCCTTCCTTCCAGGGACATCAGCAGTGAACCTGGTTTAGAGTACAGGCAAGTCTTTTTGAGCAGTTGAACAGTGCTTTACTTTAAAACAGTACAGTGTAACACAAAGACACTTAAAAGAGCAGAGTTCAGTTTGGACACTATTTTAAAAATTTCAAGAAAAATGAGATATACCAGTTCTTTGTCAAAAGAGGTGGTTGCTGGCTAAAACCTGATTTATACTGATATAAGTTTGGTAGGATTGCTTGAGAGCCAGTGTGGTGTAGTAGTTTGAGTGCTGTACTAGGATCGTGGAGACCAAGATTCAATTCTCCGCTTGGTCATGGAAACTCGCTAAGTGATCTTGGGCACATCACACCCGATCACGAACCCATAAAACACCATGATAGATTCTCCTTAGGGCTGCCATAAGTCAGAAATGGCTTGAAGGCACACAACAACAGCAACAACAACAACGATGGCTTGCGCCCTACATGCAGTGCTGGCTGGAGTTTTCAGGGAACTAATTTGACATAATACATATTTCTAAAAATGCTGGAAAAAATATGGACTTTATGTTTGAATAGTAAAAAAAATGTTTTTCCATTCAAATCTTAAAAACTAGATTTCTGGCAGCTGTGATCATTTGTCTGTTAAAACACATTCGTGAATGCAGTGATTAGTTTACAAGCATTCAGAGAAATTAAAAAGAGGTGACTGAACCTGGCTACTTTAGAAGTTTATTGAATTTTTCATTTGTCTGGCAGCAAGACATGTCAAAGTGGCAAAATGCCTCCTTACCAGCCATGTCTTCCCTGAGGATGTTGGAAGAAGTAAGAAGTTCAAGCAGGGCATTCCACTCGTATTCTCTATTCCATTTTCCTTTTTCAGTTAACGGAATGATCCATGGCCACTTGGCAAGCTCAGATGGTCTGTTTTGCTTGTGGGGTTTCTCCCAGGTATGCTGATACTTCTCTTTTGTTCTCAGTGGCCCTGCTTGAGCTTTGTTTCTGTTGGCATGTCACTTGAGTTTGGGTGTGATAGTGATGCAAATTAGCATCCGAGAAACTGTCATCACAATTGCCATCATAAAGGGAAGGCTGCTTCTCTCAGTTCTGTACTTCTGCTGCCTGCTATGCTAATTGTAAAGCCAACCACCATTCTCCTTGGAGGTTTATGTGCCTGGGTGGGGCATTTGCACTGCTACAGTTGTAAGCAATAACAACAACAATTCTCACGGCTTAGTGTTTTTCTAGAAACAAATACTCAGTTAAATATATGTCTTTTATTATACTGGCTTTTCTTGTACTTCTGTGCTGATGGAGTTCCATAACAGTACCTGTATTCTCTGATCTGTACAGGAAAAGTGAAAGCTATTTAGTTCTTATACCATTTGCCACTTCTTGGTTCCATTACTGTCTTACCTACTTATGGAAATGCATCTGCAACAGCTTGTGATACAGTTTATTGAAATCTGGCTCATTGTAATGAGTGAGCCTGCATCAGCTAAGAAGTCATGAATTGCCAAAGAGCCACTGACTGTACTTTGAACACATTACGTGTTGCTCATTTGCAAACTTTGGCTTATCTGAACATTGGCTTGTTGGGACATCCAAATGTGCAACCATGGGTTGGCCTGGGCTTGTTTCCAACTGTGAAGCAGGAGCTCATAGGGATGTGCTTCTCTAAACTATTCATTCCTTCAGGGGAAAATGAGTAATTTGATCAGTTTTCTCTTCAAAATCAGCCGTTTTTGAAGACATCCTCAAAAGGTGGAGAAAATCTTTGCTTCCCTACTCGTTTTTTTCCTGTTCCTGTGACACAGCATGTCATGCCCAAAGTGGGAGCAGCCAAGGATCAGCTGTTGGCTGTATTCTGATAGCTGGAACATGATGATGATGTCATCCTCCAAAACTCCTGAAGGGCCCCTGGGAGGTGGTCGAGGAAGCCCGTATCGTTGTGCATCTGGCTATTAGAACATAAATAGCAACCATCCTCACTCAGTAGCCTCCCCCAACACACCCATTTTGTGTTGGAAATATCAGACACTATACAGTTATGTTGAGGAATGGGGAAGGTAGCCAAGTAAGGATCATTGCTGCCAGCTGTGCTTTGATAGCTAGCCCGTGATGGTCAGGCATCCTCAGCAACTTCCTGGGAGTCTTCTGGAAATTCTAGAGGATATCATCATGATCTAGATTAATGGGGCAAGATTATTCCTCAAATCTATTCAAAGATTTAAGGAAGAAGATGAAAAAAAACACATGAGTAGGATTCTCTTTGTCTGAGTTTCCTTATACTGAAGAAGCTCCTTTTTTCCCCCCAACAGTCTTTGAGTAGTTTTTCTACCCCAAAGAGCTAGCAAGAGACAGGAAAAGTACAAGTCAGAAATAGGCTAGAAATGGGCATTGTTTAGTCTTCTGCCAAGCAGTTAATGGTTTACATAACAAGCCATGGTTTATTATGATGAGAACATGTCCAACACATGCCACACTGCTTTAAAAAGCTTTTCAGTGCCATTTCCATGTTTTGGAGTGCTTTCTCACATCTTTTCTTTTAGTGTTTATCTTATCATAGTCACTACTCATTCCCATCTCTTGCTGCATAACATATTTTAATTGATTGACCCTAATCCATCCCCCATTCTCTTCCCTTGCATGTTTGCAGCCGTGCAGAGAAAATGGGTGGAACTGCGTGGTGAACAAACAGCTTGCCACTTGGAGAAATGGTTGTACTTTGACTAATCATTATGTATCCATTTCCACATCTAAACTGAGTCATAGAGCTAGAATTTTCTATGTACCCATTTTATCATAAGAGTCCTATTCCAAATTACCTTCATCTATGATGAGTACATTTGTCGTCCACTTGGTTTAAATTTGGAAGTACTTGTCACATCTGTCAGGCTCATCATTATTGGGGAGCTACGGATTTTTTTTCAATCTGTATTACATTAAGTGACAGGGAGAGGGCAGACAAGATGCCAAAGTGGGCCCAGTGGTGGTGCAGTTTTCATAGGAAACATGAGTCTGTTAGTTGCAGAACATCTGTATGGAAAGCACTGTGTGTCTTTCACTGAAGAAGAGCTAAGGGGTAACTATTCAGAATGCCTACTATAGCATACTGATTTATATTATGTTAAATATGTTAGAAATGGGGCATATGAACGACTATAAATGTGCAAATGTTTCCCCTCCACCCCCATTGTTTTGGAAAGCTTAGATCTCAAGAGCTATTTATTTTTAGATACTGCATCAGATGTTAACCAGCTGGCTGTGAAATGTTTAGTTCTGAATTTGCTATACATCTGTATTTCCTATCCTAAAACTCTTGTTCTAACTCATATGCAAGGTTATTTAAGATGGGCTATTTTAGCTTAATAGAAAAAAATATGAACTAATAAAATAGTATATATGAATACTGAGAGGATAAATTAGGTGATAAGAACCTCTAGTCAAACAATGGTAGCATGTGAGTACTGTGTCCTTTTTTATGGGACACTGAATAGATTAGCAAACCTGCCTTCTAAAAATCTGAAGCTAACAGGATAGGCTTCAGAGAAAATTGTGCGTGCTTGGGGTTTGGTGCTAGAGGTAAGTGGCAGAACAGACTAGGAAGAGGAAGAGAAAATAATGGAGAGTCCCACAAGCCCCTCTGCCCCCATGGAAAAGGTAGGAAGGTAGATTTGAAAGGGAAAGGTAAGATTGGACTACCTAGCTACTGTAATTGCTGCTTTCAGCATCGGATCTTGTGGCTGCATTTTTCCCCTCTTCAGATCTGAGTTTGGCAAACTGGAATCCATATCTGTTGTTGTTGACAGCTAGGGTCACTGCTATAGTCACTCCAAACAGATCTGGAATAAAGTAGTTTGATGTACTACTTGATGTAGTTCAATTGCCAGAAGTGCCAGAACCTGAAGGAGAATGCCACCTGTGGGTTCAGGAGCAGGGTAACTATCTGCCTGGTTGCATTAGAAGGGTATATGTACATGTTGGCATCTGTTAAAGTGCTAATTGCTTGGTTCTGTTTATGAGGTTTTCACATATTTGTCATTATGTGTCTTTAAATCCAGCTGTGATTTGCAGTGTCTCTATCACAGGGTTTTGCTGGTAAGATTTATTCAGAGGATGTTTGTTTTGGCCATCCTCTGAGGCTGACAGTGTGTGAATTGCCCAAGATCACTGAGGCCATTTCCATGGCTGCGTGAGAATTCAAGCCCTGGTTTTCCAAGAGTTGTAGTCCAACAGTCAGACCGCTGTGTTGGATTAGAATGGCTTGTTTAGAACTGCTTGGGAACTCAGAAATAAAAGACTAAATGGTTGAAAATATTTTCACACCCATCAACTGCAGCACCTTGGAGAAATATGTATTTTCGGGCAACCTGAACAGCAGCCCTGAATTCTGGCAAATACGAGGATACCAAAGTCTGAACTGGAGATGCTGCCAATTTTGTCCTATGAATCTAATCCTTAAGAGCATTTGTGAATTGATCTACATTAGTAGAAAAATGTGTTGGGAATATATTAAAAATACTTTTGCCAGTGTTTCATAAGCAGTACTTCAACATAATAGGCTTGATGGTTTGCTTGTGTGATATGTGAGGCTTTTTTTAAAGCTAAATTATTGCTTTAGTGTGGTTATGGAGGGAGTTACTGATGACCTATAGTAATTTATCTAAATTCTTTGTGTATAATTGTCACAGTTTTTTTCAAAAGCCTGGTTTATCCAGAATATTAGTGGTTACAAATCCTTAACAGAAGTCTATCCCTTAGAGAGCATAATGTAAGCAATGTGAAAAAATCTGCTGTGAAACTGTTAAGAAAAGAACAGCATGTCTCTTTCAAAATACCGGTAAAATTACAAGCTGTCTTTCCCTTATACCTTCCGTTCTTCCTCCACTTTGCTCTTTAGAAATTTGTATTGTATTTTAAGAAACAGTTAAAGCATTTGATATTACCAAGGCAGTAACTGTAATGATGTAAAATGCTATGTCTTGTGTGTTTCCATGGTAGTTGGCCTTGGCTTCAGGCTTTTGGTGGCCTTCACCCAGTGGGGGAAAAATGTATTTATAGTCAGGATGGGAGACCTGGACAACAGCTTGCATCACTCTTTTCCTCTGGCCTTGTTGGCTAGGCCTTACAGAAGTTGGGATTCCAGCTGTGTCTGAAGGGCCACAGATTCCTTACCTCTCCCATCCAAACTCACTTACTGGATTGAGCTTCACACATGAAATACATATTTTCCTCCCCAGAGATAACATGATGTAGTCTATGTTATATGTTATAAGATCCTTCTTTGCGGTTTCTGTGACTCATACAAATGGGTCATCTGCACTTGCGTGGTGAATCTTTCAGAACCTTCTAGTGCAGTATGACAAATGTTTTGGCAGTAACCTCACCCACTTCCTGAGTGCCCACGGTTCACCATTTCCCCCCAAGTTTCTTTTTTTTCCTGCCACAGCAGCAGTGTCAAGCAGAAGCCTTCTGCTTTTCTTATTGGTCTGTACTTATGATTTTGTATGATCTTCTTTGGTTTTTGACTCACAGCTTCAGCTTGCATTTTGATATGGTGAAAGATTGGATTTCTTTTCTCAGAATTGACTTGGACTGTTCACTTTGGCTTGGTTCTTCGACCTTGTAGCAGTTGATGTGGCTGTTAGTCAGACATGTCCCACCATTTTATGACCTCTGCAGCCTTCTTCAAGGGCTGCTCCCCTTGTGGAGGAAAAATTCTGGACAAGAACGGCCATTCTAAGTGCCTCCTTTGTCTTATTGAAGGGCATAACGTTAGGTTGTGTCAGCACTGTAAAGTCTTCACACTTCAAATGAGGAGGAATCATGCAGCTAGGCTGAAGGCTCTCCTTTGGAAGAACATCTTGAGCGCGTTGGACATGGCTGTGCAAAACGAAGCCCTGCGTATGGCCTTGGTTATGGTTGTCACTATTCAACCCTAGGGACATGTTGACAGCGATGTTGTTTTCTGTCTCAAGGTTGACCTCCACATCTCAGTCCTGTAGGCCTAAGTATCACCAGCGCCAGCTGGCATGCCATTCCAGACTTGCCAACCTACCATGATGGTGATGATGGAGTTTCTCTCAAATGCGGGGGACTCATTGCAACAAGCTGACAGTCAGAAGTTGATGGTTGCCCTAGGAAAGTTGTTTGCACATAAATGTGCTGGAATTCCTGAGAGTCTCCAAAAGTGATCAGAGTGTTTGAGAAGTTCTTAATGGGCATGGTGGTACAACTAGTGACAGACAACACCACTGTCATGTTTTACCTCAACAAGCAAAGCAGCACTTGTTTGAACACTCTCCTATATCTCACAGTCCACTTTTGGGACTGTTGCATACTGAGAGGCATCTGGGCCATGGCTGTCCATCTTCCTGGAGATAAGATTGTCCTGGTAGACTCCCTTAGTCTCACAGCATTGTCCTGTCATGAGTGGAAGCTGCATACAGGTTTGCTACAGGAAGTCTTCCAAACTTGGGTCACAACAATGGTGGATCTCTTCATGTCTCCCTTCAGTAAGAAGTGCCACATCTTTTGTTTGAGAACCCTGAAAGCGGACAGGTCCCTCAGAGACATCTTCCTGTACAGCTGGAAAGGACTTGTTGTGTATGCTTTTCCTCCATTTTTCTTCATCATCAGGGTTATTGCCTAAGCTCATCAGGACAACACCGGGTACATCCTGCTCATCACACCATGGTGGCTCAGACAGGCCTGGTTCGCACCCCTGATTTACCTCTACTGGTCCTAGTACCTGAGACTGAAATTTCAGCCAGATCTCCTTACTCTTCACGAGGAGTGAGATACCAAGACTTATGGACTCTCAACCTCACAGTGTGTAAGCTGCTCCTCTGACTGCATTATCCCAGTCAGTGAGGCATGTTCTGGAGGCCATGCACAAACCATTTGCTAGACAATCCTATCACTATGAATGAGTTAAATTTAAAAATGTCTTGCAGCTCCACCAGGTGTATCCCATCCATGCTACCTTTTCATGTGTTAGATTTTCTTGTCTTTTTGTCTGATAAAGTGCTATATCTCAGTGATGTCAGGGAATTTCCAGCACAAAGGTAAACTATACTGCTTCATGGACCCCTTGGTGAAGTGGTTCCTGAAGGGCTGTAAAAATTTGCATCTACCTTAGTGTAGCATGGAATCTGCAGCTGGTTCTGTCCCAGCTTTCCAACAGACCATTCAAGCCCGTGGCTGTGTGTGATCTACTTATTTTCAAGGAAAACAGCCTTTCTGGTTGCTGTCACCGCTACCAGAATCACTGGAGAATTGTGTGCATTGCGTGTGGATCAGCCATCCTTGAAATTCCATAAGGGTGTAAAGTCATCCTCCATCCTGACATTTCATTCTGTTCCAAAATCTTCTCTGTTCCATTTGAATCAGGACATTGGCCTTCCTGAATTCATACAGAATCTTGCAACTGATCTTGGAGAACAGTTGCCATTGTTTGGATGTTTGCTGTGTTCTTGCCTTCTACAAACAGGGGATGGCAATCTTCAGGAATCTCAGAGGCTTCTCCTGTGTAACTCTTTCAGCAAGAAGGGTCTGCCTGTGTTATCTCAGAGACTTTCCAAATGGCTTGCAGCAACCATCCATCTAGCTTATGAACTGGCTAGCAAGCAACCTCCTCCACAGCTGAGGAACCCATTCTATGAGAGCTGTGGCACTATCTGTGATCTTCCTGCAGGGTGTCTCCCTCCATGAAATCTGTAGAGCAGCAACCTGGTCTCAGCCTTCCATCTTTATCTCACACTACAGATTTGACACGAGATTGAGACACGAGGCTGCATTTGGGAGAGCTGTTCTACTGTCATCTAGGCATAACACTTCCACTTCTTGGGTTAGTAGCTTGGTAGTCTCTCATTTGTGTGAGTCACAGAGATGATGAAGACGAACAGGTTGCTTATCTGTAACTGTGGTTTTTCAGGTAGCCGTCTGTGAAATCACACAACCCTACTCTACTTCTCCTCTTCATATCATGCCTGCTTCTTTTGTCCTATGACTGCTGCCTCTGGTGGCCATGGAACTGGGAGTTTTTGGTGGGAAAGAATGCACTGTAAGCACTCAGGGAGTGGGCAAGGTGACCACCAAAACACTTGTCATATTGCTCTAGAAACTGAGAGACACACTGTGCAAGTAAAGATGACCCATTTATGTGAGTTCACAGATAACTACTCAACCATAGTTATAGGTAAGCAACCTGTTCGTATCATGATGTGGAAGTTGCAGATTTTTTGTAAAGGAAGTAAAAATGAAAATGAATTGGTAGGAAAAGAATTCAAAAGGTGATAGTTTTTTCTTATGGTATTTGTCATCTTGTCTTCGTCATGCTTCTCAATAAGTGAAAGGGCTGTGCAATTTATAGGCTTTTGTGTACACATTCAGCTCACAGTCTTCATGCCAAAACTCAAGTTGAATGGCTCACAATCGGGGTTATGGAAAGGTCTCAGTTTATTCTACAGTAAGGATTTGGGTTCCGTATTTACGTTCAAGACTTCTGTATTGATGAGAATAATTTGTGCAGTTAAAAGTGTCAGAGTTAGCAGGAACTGGCTCGTCTGAATGTATGCAGAGTTCAGACAGTGAAGCAAGGCTTGGCTGTGGCAGAGGTATTCAGTGAAGCGGGCAAAAAGTTCCAGAGTCTCATTATGTTAAGCTTAGAGGCAGATTTATTGCTGTGCACTAAGATAAGGCTTTCGACAAACATTCCAGAAAGCAATTAAGTAAGAAAAACATTAGAAGATAAATGGACAGCATCTCCCCTTACAAAGCATAAATTGTCAGCAGCAAGACATGACCAACTAGGAAAACCTAACTGGTGACTTGTAAATCCCAGTCTTTTTAAGTCTCACTATCACCCTGAACATGTGGGGTGACCCAATCAGCTTTCCGGTGTGTGGCCTTCCCCAGTACACAGGTTACAGTCATAACAAACCTGATAACCTTGCATCTGCTCGTCTGGCCACATCACCTCTTTCTCTGCTGTCCACTTAGAGGAAACCATGCCTGACTCAGCATAAATCCTTGACAAAGAGGTGGTGGCCTTTATGTGTACATTTTTCAAGAATAGTGTTCTTTCTGTATAATGAAGGGGAAAGCATGAGAACATGTATACATCTGTCCTTCATGATGAGATGTTTCTAAGAATAATCAAGATGAATATTTCAGCAACACTTGAAAATATTAATAATAGATAGGGACTTCCGGTTGTAATGTCGGCGTAGATGGCAGCCTGAGTCAGTCACTGGACCCGAGAAAGAGGAACACCTTACAACCCCAAAATAAGGCATTGGGAAAGATCCCCCTGGTAAAGGGGATCTGCAGCGGCTCACAGAACCAATGAATGACCCAGCGTTGACCAAGTAAGGAACAGAAAAGTCGTCAGCGGACGGGATCAAGTTGGTAGACCAGATGCCATTAGGCTCAGATCAGGGAATCCTGCCACGCGCTGGTGACAATTTGTTTTTACTTTACAACTAAAACTGTGAGTACCCAAGCTAATCCAGCATCTGAACCTAAGATCTAATCCCCCCTCAGTAGTATTAAATGTAAATCCACTATAATAACCACCAGTAGAGGTGAAGAGACTGTTAGATTAAATTAACAACAGGACATGTGCTGGGAAGACAAAAGGACTGACTGAAAGGGGGAAGAGGGGGGACCAGTAATAGAAGAAAGAAAGAGAATCCAGATTTGGTATTTTTGGTAATTGTTGGACTTAAGAGACTTAAAAGACTAAAAATAGATAACTTTATGATTTTGAAATTTGAAAGTGGCTTGATTGACGTACATGAGGGGTGTAGAAGATACCACAAGGTGGAAGAGACTGCTGTAATGGCAGAGGATCAGTAGAAGCAGTGGATTCAAAGGAAAGCAAAAAGAAGGGAGCATTATATTTAAGTGAGCTCAAGTAAAGATCTGGACTGATTTAGAAACACAGTCATTAAAGTTCAGGGACTGCAATATAGAGAAAGGAAGAGAGAGAAAGAAATCGGCGATTGGAAACCGGACTATATAAAGACAGTTCAAATAAATGGGGGAAAAAAGAAGGTACAGCTAGAACTTAAGGGTGGAATTAGTACATAAAATCTACAGTTGCCTTTAAAGATAGATGGATTATATCATGTATCCTTTAAATTTAATTTGGTGTAATTTAATTTAAATAAAAAACTAAAAAACCTTTAGACTTCTCCCTGCCATCCATAGCAGTGGTCAGGAATTGCAGTTTTGTTAGCTATTGGGAGTAACCTGCAAGGAAAAATGAGTTTTTAAAAACTGATGGTTTTACATATAATTCACCCTTTGGAAGAAGTACTATCGATTATGTAATAATCGTCCTGAGTTGCTGAGTTTAATTGTCGATTTTGATACCTGTCATAGGACAGAAAGTTACTGTCTACCTCTATATGTTTCCCTTAATCTATCTGAGTCAGTTTTTTCACTCTCTAGGAGTGATTTAGGAGGGTGTATTTTCTTATGATGGGGGGCGGCTGGATGCAACAGGGAGCAACAGTAAGTATTGTGCTGGGCAAAGGGAGATACGGCGATAGCAGGGCGAAATGTTGTTACAGGGGAAGGAGAGATAGATGTTTAATACCTAGAATCATAGAATCATAGAAATGTAGAGTTGGAAGAGACCACACGGGCCATCCAGTCCAACCCCCTGCCATGCAGGAACAGCCTCAAAGCACTCCCCACAGATGGCCATCCAGCCTCTGCTTAAAAACCTCCAAAGAGGGAGACTCCACCACACTCTGAGGCAGCATATTCCACTGTCGGACAGCCCTGACTGTCAGGAAGTTCTTCCTGAGGTTCAGGTGGAATCTCCTTTCCTGCAGCTTGAATCCATTGCTCCTTGTTCCGGTCTCTGGAGCAGCAGAAAACAAGCCCTCTCCTTCCTCTACATGGCATCGCTTCAAATATTTAAACATGGCTCTCATGTCCCCTCTTAATCTTCTCTTCTGCAGACTAAACATACCCAGCTCTCTAAGTCTATCCTCATAGGGCATGGCTTCCAGGCCTCTCACCATTTTGGTTGCCCTCCTCTGGACCTGCTCCAGCCTGACCATGTCCTTCCTGAATTGGGGTGCCCAGAATTGGACACAGTATTCAAGATGAGGCCTAACCAAAGCAGAGTAGAGTGGTACCAGTACCTCCCTCGATCTAGACACCATACTCCTTTTGATGCAGCCGAGAATTGCATTGGCTTTCTTGGCTGCCGCATCACACTGCTGACTCATATTCAGCTTGTGGTCTATTAAAACTCCTAGATCCCTTTCACACGTACTGCCATCCAGCCACGTGTCCCCCATCCTATATTTCTGTATTCCATTTTTTCTACCTAAGCGTAGGACGTTACACTTCTCTCTGTTGAATTTCATTTTGTTAGCTTTGGCCCAGCTCTCCAATCTATCCAGGTCATTTTGAATTTTGATCCTGTCCTCTGGCGTATTAGCAACCCCTCCCAATTTGGTGTCATCTGCAGATTTGATGAGCATGCCCTCTATTCCTTCATCCCAGTCGTTGATGAAGATATTGAACAGCATTGGTCCCAGGACAGAACCCTGTGGCACCCTGCTAGTCACTTCTCTCCAGGATGAAAAGCAGCCATTCGTGATCACCCTTTGGGTTCGGTCGGTCAACCAATTACAAATCCAACTAACAGTAGCCCTGTCCAGCCCGCATTTTACTAGCTTCTTTGCAAGAATGTCATGTGGAACTTTGTCAAAGGCCTTACTGAAATCAAGAAATGCTACATCCACAGCGTTCCTTTCATCTATCAAGCTAGTAACTCTATCATAAAAAGAGATAAGATTAGTCTGGCATGACTTATTTTTGAGAAATCCATGTTGACTTCTTGTGATTACCGCGTTGCTTTCTAAGTGATTAGAAGCTGACTGCTTAATGATCTGCTCCAGAATCTTTCCGGGTACTGACGTCAGGCTGAGTGGGCAATAATTATTTGGGTCCCCCTTTTTTCCCTTCTTGAAGATGAGGACAACATTTGCCCTCTTCCAGTCTGCTGGAACTTCTCCTGTCCTCCAAGATTTCTCAAAGATTATAGCAAGCGGTTCCGAAATGACCTCTGCCAGTTCTTTTAATATCCTAGGATGCAGTTCATCTGGCCCTGGAGACTTGAATTCATCCAGTGTGGCCAGGTATTCCTGTACCACCTCTCTACCTATTATGTGCCTCATTTCCCCTGCTTCCTCCCCTGCTCCCCAACCGCCAGGTTGAGTGCTTGTATCCTTCTGGGAAAAAACTGATGCAAAGAAAGTGTTAAGTAGTTCTGCCTTTTCTCTTCCCCCTGTTAGTAATTCACCATCTTCTCTGCGCAGCAACCCTATCGTCTTCTTCTTTTTCCTTTTGCTACGGACATATTTAAAAAAACCCTCTTTATTGTTTTTGATGTCTCTGGCCAGCCTAAGTTCGTTCTGTGTTTTAG
The DNA here is from genome assembly GCA_030412105.1 of Cyclura pinguis. Lineage (NCBI taxonomy): Eukaryota > Metazoa > Chordata > Lepidosauria > Squamata > Iguanidae > Cyclura > Cyclura pinguis. The sequence continues at coordinate 224,736,727 of CM059599.1, read as the reverse complement.
CCTTTCTGACCTCCTCCCTACATCTCCTAGCTACTTGCTTAAATTCTTCTTTGGTAATTTCCCCCTTCTTCCATTTCCTGTACATGTTTCTCTTAACACTTAGCTCAACTGAGAGTTCTTTAGTCAACCATTCTGGTTTCTTCAGATACCTTCCATTTTTCCTCCTTATTGGCACAGTTTTAGACTGTGCCTTCAGTATCTCCGTTTTAAGGAACTCCCATGCCTCCTGAACTCCTTTCCCTTTCACTGTTCTTGACCACTGAATTCCAGCCAGCAGCTTCCTAAGTTTACAGAAGTCCGCTTTTTTAAAATCTAAGATGAGTGTCTGGCTACACTTATCTTCTCTTTCCCACTGAACGCCAAATTCCAATAGGGCATGGTCACTCCCCCCTAAAGATCCAACCACTTCTACCTCATTAACAAAGTCATCCCTGTTGGTCAGGATCAGATCTAGAATATTTGATCCCCTTGTCGCCTCTTCCACCTTCTGGACCATGAAATTGTCTGCAAGACAAGCAAGAAACTTGCTGGACCTTGCTGTCTTGGCAGAGTTTGACTGCCAACATATATCCGGCTAATTGAAATCTCCTATTATTACTGTATCTCTCCTTTTTGAATGTGCAGTCATTTGGTTGAGGAAGGCGTCATCAAGGTCCTCAGTCTGGGTTGGAGGTCTGTAGTAAACCCCCACCAGAATATCCCTATTGTTTCTCGCTCCCTTCATTCTTACCCAGATGCTCTCGACCTGGCTTTCTGGGTTTAAGTCACGGATCTCTTCACAGGTGAAAACATCCTTGACAAACAAGGCTACTCCTCCTCCTTTCTTGTTTGGTCTATTTTACAAAATAGGCTATACCCCTCTATTCCTACATTCCAGTCCTGAGACTCATCCCACCAGGTCTCAGTGATGCCTATCAAATCGTATTTATTTTGTTGTACTAGGAGTTCAAGTTCATCTTGCTTGTTTCCCATACTCCGTGCATTAGTGTAGAGACACTTAAGTCCCCGGGCCCTTCCTGCAAGTCCTGTACTATAGTTTCTACTCCTCCCGCCACTGGCCGCTTGTACTACTTGTCCAATATCATTTGGGCCTTTTCCCCCTGTGCTCGCCGAGTCCTGGCCTTGAATAATATTGTCTCCCTCCCCAGCGGAACTTAGTTTAAAGACCTCTGAATCCTCCTTGCGAGATTGTTTGCAAAAACATTCCTGCCAAGTTTCGTGAGGTGCAGCCCATCTCTTGCCAGAAGCCCATGTTCATGGAAATTCAGACCGTGTTCCAAAAACCCAAACCGTTGCCGGCGGCACCATGTGCGGAGCCAGTTGTTGACCTCTGCTATTGCCCTTTCCCTACGTGCGCCATATCCTTGAACAGGGAGGAGAGATGAAATAACCACCTGCGCACCAAGGTCCTTAAGCTTCGTCCCCATAAGCTCATAGTCCTTTGCAATGTGGTAAAAGCTGCTCCTTGCAGTGTCATTGGTTCCGACATGAACCAAAATGAGGGGCTTATGGTCAGTGGGCTTGACCAGCCTGGTTAGCCTCTCTGTTATGTGGTTGATCTTGGCCCCAGGAAGACAGCAGACCTCTCGATTGAACTTGTCCGGTTTGCAAATTGCCGTTTCGGTTCCTCTGAGCAAGGAGTCACCAACAACCAGAACTCGCCTCCTCTGAGGCTTCTCCAGGGTTCCTGGACGAGCATGTACTTCTAGGACTGCCTGGGCATTCTGTTGAGACTGGGAGTGTTGATCTAGTTCCCATTGCCAAAGTTGGATTCCTTCTCGTGGACTTTCCATTCCCTCCTCCTGGTGCTCCTCATCGTTCGTAAGGCCAAGAACTTTGAAACGATTGTGTAGGTTGAGAGTCTCTGTTACCTTCCTGGACCTTCTGCTCCTACGTGTGACATTCCTCCAAGCCTCCGTTTCCTGGCACAGTGTGTTGACTTCCTGATCTGGCAGCTCCTCCGCGCATTCGGTCTTCTGGTACGTCTTCTCTGCCCTATCCAAAAACTCCTCCCCTTCCCTAATAAGATGAAGATTAGAAACTCATGCCTGCAGCTGGCAAACCTTCTCCTCCAAGAAGGTCACCAGCTTGCACTTGGTGCAGGTGTACCCGACAACATCTTGTGGCAAGAAAAGGAACATCCCACGAGTGCTACAGGTGACCGCGGCAGCTCCCTCACCTTCCATCCTAGATACTACAGAGAGTAGTACAGGAAGCAGTTCTAGAAAGAATAACTGGGCTTTCTTTCTGAAATTCAGCTGTATAAGCTACGTCTGCTCTACTGATTGTGAAGGGTTAAACTTGAAGGATGGAACTAGAGGACTTTAACAGCGCGCGCTGTTGGGAGCTCCTAATAAGACTCCTCACCCCTAGCTGGCTCCTCCCCCTCGTTAGTCAGACCGTGTGCTCAGGGAGAGCACACGGCCAGCACAAGGAGACTAAACAAAAACAAGCAAACAAACAGACAAACAAGCACTGCCCCACAAGCCTGTAAACACATCTGGTCTTCACAGACCCAGCTCCCCCACTGCTGTCTCCTCTGGGGAATGTGCTCCTATCTCACCTTCCGTTTGCCCTGCTACCCCAAGGTGTCTGGAGAGTGAACCAAACCACCCACAGAACCTTTCCTTGCTCCTGTGCAATGCCAGGTCAATGAAAAAGAAAGCTCATATCATCCATGATCTTTTAAAGGATGAGGAAGCCGACCTGGCATGCTTTACAGAGACCTGGCTGGAGGACGACAGTGGTACAACTTGGGTCCAGGCCTTGCCAGCCGGATACTCTGTCAGTGAGCAGGTAAGGGGAAGTGGGCGGGGGGTGGTGGAGTAGCCTTGGTTTACAAAGACAATCCTATGCTGACCAGGATACCTGTCCGGAAAACAGACCGCTTCGAGTGTATATACCTGAGCCTGAAGGCAAGGGATAGTCAGTAGGGATTCTGTTAGTGTACCGACCACCCCGCTGCCTATCAGACGCCCTGGCCGAGCTGGCAAAGCTGGTGTCGGAGCTGGTGTTGGAGTTGCCCAGATTTTTGGTTCTGGGCGACTTCAATATCTCATTTGGGACCAGTTTGCCAGGTGTGGCTCAGGAATTCATGGCATCTATGACAAACATGAGCCTATCCCAATTAGTCTCTGGGCCAACACATTGTGTCATACTCTCGATGCGGTCTTCAGTACGGAACAGGCACAGCCGTGGGTGGAGATAATAAATGCTACCACATTGTCATGGACGGATCATTTCCTGGTCAGGGTTAGACTTAGGGCTGCTATACGCCCCTGCAGGGGTGGTGGACCTATTAGAATGGTCCGCCCTCGAAGGTTAATGGAACCTATTGGATTCCAGAAAGCCCTGGAGGGTCTTATGGTTGGTATCGCTGGTGATCCTGTTGAAGCCCTAGTTAATACCTGGAATTGTGATCTTACTAAGGCTGTCGACATGATCGCTCCCAAGCGCCCTTTCCGGCCTGCTTCAAATCGTAATCCTTGGTATACAGTAGAACTCAGGAACATGAAGCAGGTTGGACAACGAGTAGAGCGCAACTGGCGGAAATCTGGACTCTTATTTGACAGGACACGCTATAGAGAATTCCTTTATTCCTATGGAGTGGCAATAGATGTGGCGAAGAAGACTTTCCTCTCTGCACATATTGCGTCTGCGACTTCTCATCCTGCAGAGCTGTTCAGGGTAGTAAGGGATCTGACTCAGATACCTACTCCCCTGAACTCACTGTTAGAACCTAGTAAAGCTTGCTGTGATGCTTTGAATAATCATTTCACAGATAAAATCTCTCAGATAAGAGCCCATTTGGATGCCGGTGTTACTGCAGAGGTTACTAGTGAAGTGTCCGGCGACCCCGTGAACAGGATTATACTGGATCAGTTTCAGTCAGTGAGTACCGAGGACATAGACAAGCTCCTTGGAAATATAAGAAAGACAGCTTGCCCTCTTGATCCCTGCCCTTCATGGCTGGTCGTCCAGGGAGGAGTTGCAATTAAGACCCATTTAAGATACATTATTAATGTATCCCTTAGGGAAGGCAATTTTCCAGCTTGTTTAAAAGAAGCGATTATACGGCCGCTTCTAAAAAAGCTCTCCCTAGATCCCCTGGATATGAATAATTATAGACCAGTCTCCCATCTCCCATTTTTAAGCAAGGTGATTGAGAGGGCTGTTGGTCTTCAGCTCCAAGCTGTCTTGGATGAAACAGATTATCTAGACCCATTTCAAACTGGCTTCAGGGCAGGATATGGAGTCGAGACTGCCAGGGTCGCCTTAGTGGATGATCTTCGCCTAGGTATCGAGAGGGGAAGTGTGACCCTGCTGGTACTCTTGGACCTCTCAGCGGCTTTCGATACCATAGACCATGGTATCCTTCTGGAACGCCTGAGAGGGTTGGGGATCGGGGGCACTGTGCTTAAGTAGTTCCGGTCCTATCTCTCAGGTAGATACCAGATGGTAATGCTTGGGGACAGTTGCTCCTTGAAAAAGGAGCTTAATTCTGGCATCCCTCAGGGCACTGTCCTGTCCCCAATGCTATGTAACATCTATATGAAACCGCAGGGAGAGATCATCAGGAGGCATGGAGCAAGGTGCTATCAGTATGCTGATGACACCCAGATATGTCTCTCCACGCCTCGGATAACAACATCAACTAAGGGTGGCATCTTGCCGCTCGCCTCGTCTTGAAGCAGTAATGGACTGGATGAGGTAAAACAGACTGAAGCTGAATCCAGATAAGACGGAGGTACTCGCTGTTAAGGGCCCTAGCCCAAGTATGGAAGTCTGTCAACCAGTCCTAGACGGGGTCACACTTTCCCTGAAGGACTGTGTTCGCAGCTTGGGGGTGCTCCTGGACTCATCACTTCAGATGACAGCTCAAATAGATGCGGCGGCCAGGAGTACCTGTTATCAGCTTCAGCTGATACGCCAGCTGCGCCCCCTCCTGGAGCTGGAACACCTAAAAACAGTGGTACATGCGCTGGTAACTTCACGGCTTGACTTCTGCAATGCGCTCTACATAGGGCTACCCTTGTGCTTAGTCTGGAAGCTTCAATTAGTTCAGAATATGACAGCCAGGTTGGTCACCGGTAGACCTAAAACTGACCATATAACACCAATTCTAAAGTCTCTCCATTGGCTGCCTATTAGTTTCCGGGCACAGTACAAGGTGTTGGTCATTATCTTTAAAGCCCTACGTGGCTGCGGGATCGCCTTCTCCCATACAATCCGCCCCGCACACTAACGTCCTCTGGGAGGAATTTACTGCAGCCAGTCAGAACTAGGACTTTCTCTTCTATCGCTCCCAAGTTATGGAATGGCCTGCCGGAGGAGACCCGGCACATTACCAGTCTTGACTGCTTTAAAAGAACAGTCAAGACTGATCTCTTCCGACAGGCCTTCCAAGACTAGCATTTCCATCACCTCCCATCAATTGTCTTGCTGTTCTTTTAATAGTTGATTGATTGTAGTGTGTTTTAGGGGGTTGGTCTTAGGTGGATTGGTGGGTGGGGAGGATTGGGTATGTTTTTTAATGTTTTTAATGTATCAGTGTATTTAATGTTGTTTGTTGCCTCGATCCAGGTGGAGAGGCGGGATAAAAATAAATTATTATTATTATTGTTATTATTGTTATTATTATTATTATTATTATTATTATTATTATTATTATTAGACTCTCCATAGATATGAGAGAATGAAGCGATTCTGTTGGGATCCTAAAATGGAAGATTTTATTAGTAATAGTTTTAAGTACGTATGGGTTTTAAATTGTTTTAATGTTTTATCTACTAGCACTAGGATAGACGATGCTTTGACGGCATATAGGGATATTGTGACTATTTTTCAAAATGAGGCCTCTTATCCCCCTAAACTTATAGAAGGTAGAAGAACATGGTTTGACAAAAGTTGTCCTATCTGGAAACGGAAGTTAAGACAAATGTTCCATCAGGCTTTGGCCAATCCGGTGGTTAATCTTGGGCCCTATTGCAAGGCCCGTAAAGAATATTTTAAATTGGTGGAGGGTAAAAGGAAGGTATTTTTCCAGCAAAATTGGACGTCTCTGGATAATGCTTTGAAATCCAAAGATGCAAAAACCTTTTGGGTGGCGGTTAAGAAACATATGAAGAATGAGAACTCTATGATCTCTCCTACTATATCCCCCTCAACTTGTTTTTTTTATTTTACCGATAAAATGAGAACCTAAACATCTGTGGGTAATTCACTAATAAAAAAACTCTGCTAATTTATGGAGCCCAGTTTCAGCCGATGAGGTGCATCAGTTGATCCTTAAACTAAAATCTGGTAAATCCCCAGGATATGATGGCCTCCCGGCAGAAATTTTGAAATATTGCCCTGAGCAATGGATAAAGGCATTGGCTAATTTATTTACTCTTGTAAATAACTCTGGTGAGATTCCAGCCAACTGGAAGGATTCCATCATAATTCCTATCTTTAAAAGGGGGGACAGACGGAACCCTGGTAATTATCACCCAATAAGTCTTCTATCAGTAGTGGGCAAACTTTATGCCAGTTATTTGGATCTGAAATTATTGAGTTGGATGAATGCCCAGGCTTTGATTGGGCCGGAGCAAGCGGGATTTAGAAGACACATGTCCACTGTGGATCATATAATGGTGCTTTCATTCCTTGTAAATAAATAACTGTCGTGCCCTAAAGGCAAACTATACGCAGCTTTTATTGACCTGAAGGCCGCTTTTGATTCAATTCACCGGCCCTTTTTATGGGAAAAGCTTGGTAAGCTTAATATAGATCCCCGACTGTTGTTTCTTTTAACCCAACTTCATACAAACAATCAGTGCAGAGTGAAATTTTCTGAAACTGGTTTATTAACAGATCCTATTTACTCAGGTGTAGGAGTTAGACAAGGATGTGTGTTGGCTCCTCACCTGTTTAATCTATTTGCGGCTGATCTACCTGCCTTTATGGCCACTGTAGATTCACACACACCTTCGTTGGGTAATCGACCGCTATTTGTACTTCAGTATGCTGATGATACATTGTTACTCTCCCTGTCTCAGGTGGGTTTGGCAAGAGCCCTGAAAAGATTTTTGGAATATTGCGATAAATTTCACCTGCTGGTAAATTCTGATAAATCTAAAATACTGGTATTTTCTAAGAGATTTGTCCCGAGAACGTGGAAGGTTGGTAACCAGACAATCGAACAGGTCAAGAAGTATGTTTACCTCGGTGTCCTTTTCCATTTTAACGGGCACTGGTGCAAACAGAGAGATAAGGTAATTTTGGCAGGGAAAAGAACTTTGCCTGTTGCACAGTCCTTCTACTATAAAAAAGGCAACCAGGATATCCTGGCGGCCTTAAAAATTTACAAAACCAAATTAAGACCGCAATTACTTTATAGTATATTCACCTGGATTCCAGCCTTTAATAAGGAGATTGAGCGATTGCAGACACTTTATTTCAGGAGAATATTAGCTGTTCCCCCACGTATACACTATCTGACTCTGTATGCAGAATTGGACCTGAATTCTCTTGCAACTGAAGCCTGACTGATGACTTATAGATCTTGGTTTAAGATTCATTTAAGGCCTATTAGATCTGGCCTTTTATGCTTCCTTCAATCTGACGTTTACTATGCCAGGTGGGCTACATTTTATGAAAGTAAAATAATGTCTATGGGTTTAAATATGGATTCTCTCCTCTTATCAACCGAAAGGGAGTGTCTTGAGACTATTAGGGCCTGCCTTGCGGAGAGGGAATGTCAGCTGTCATGTCCAACACCTCCTAGGGTTTGTTCCCCGTTGATGCTCAGTATTTCCCCCTTGCAGGGTAGGATTCCAGATTATTTTCAAGCTCTCTCATTGTTGGTGACAAGGAAGGCTTTTCTACTTGCAAGGTTGAATGTACATCCGTCAAATGTGACTAAGGGTAGATATCTACAGACCCCTTTTCTGGATTGTATGTTATTGTGCTCAAGCTCCGGATGTTCTCCATCATATTGTATTGTTCTACCCATTGTATATAATTCCAAGGGAAAAGTTGTTAAGGAAGCTATTGGAAAGGAATATCTGTTTGGATAGGTTATTAGTGGAATACTTATTGGAAGATCGGAATCCGTATATTACTAGGCTAATGGCCAATTTTCTGGTGGACGCAACAAACTTATGGCTTAAATTTTCTAAAAATGATTGTTGAAGTTTTATTGTAAATGTATATGTTATAATATGCCTAATAAAGGTGAATCAGAATCAGAATCAGAGTTTTTAAAAATGTTGCCGAGTTTTGATGTATTTGGTGCTCAAGCTGTGGTTTGGTTTATGGTTTAAGCTGGTTATTTGATATTTTCAGATGCTTTCACACCAGAAGCACTGCAGCTTGAATGCAGAAAAACAAAACAAAAATGGTTATACCTGGGTGTGAGAAATGCTTGGTAGGTACCATTGGAATAGGTTGGAAAGAGAATCCAGAGTGATATAGTTCGCTCATTTGCTAGGAAATTCTGTTATGCCAAACACTGAGAATGCTATCAGACAAGAGTTGTGCCCTATTTTAGCTGATAACTGAGTGCAACTACTGTGGAATTTGCTGCTAATGTGGGGATAGAGTTGCTGTGTCTTGACACATGGTATCATGGAGGACAATGGCAGTACCTGAAAATCCCAACATATATTATTGTGCCTTCCCCAAAATTCTCTTTGGAAAGGAACTACATTTCTGTAAGTGTCCCTGGAAAAGTCCATCTATGCATCTGCTAGAGCTTAGGGCTGAAAACAGAGTCTTATGGATCTGATGTGTATTTATACTCAGACTTTCATCTGTGGAATATAATCTCTAGCTGCATAACAGCCCTCCTGATTTCTGAGGACTCTATGCTGAGTTGGCAGGTACACTTGCAAAGAGGCACGTGTGGCCTTCCAGAGGTTGGTTTGCATTTCCCATCATGCCCCATTTATGACTATATTGGTTAGAGCAGATGGCAGTTGCAATCCAGCATCATATGTTTCTCAACAGTGGTACACACGGAAACTCTCATTTTCTTTCCATTTCTTCCCAGTCCTTATTAGACTCTGATTAGGCTCTTATCCTGTCTTTTAGAAAACACGGGGTTGTTACCATCTTTGTACCATCTGTGTTATCTGCATCCTCCTTGTTCTACCCACCTCTGGCTTCTAGCTCTGTAAGCATTTACTGTACATGCCCAGCCGTCACTATTGAGCAAAATGATAGTAAACAGTTCTCCTTTAATATATGGTTTGATTTGTTGGCTGTAGCTCATTAATTTCATGACTAAAAGTTTTACCATGCTAGACTTGTTCTACACCTCAGTCTCAAATACACCAGCATGGGCAACTTGTGGCCTTCCAGTTTTGTTGTACTTCCATCCATCTGCCCCAGCCAACACAGCCAGTGGTAAGAGATAAGAGGATTTCCACTCCAAAAATATCTGAAGGGTTCCACAGTTACTACCCTGATCTCTTGAAAATTGTGCCAACTCATCCCACTCTGACAACACTCTCTTCCTTTTAACGTAGTGTGCAACTTGAAGCTTATCCCAGTTTGTAAACACAGCTGTTGTATGTGAAGAGTTTCTGACCAGGCACCACTGGAGCCATGCTTATCCACTCTCTCAGAGAGTCTGCAGCTAAGGAGCCAAAGCAGAAGACAAGGGTCTTATTCTTGAGCCTAGTTTACTCCAGTATATGAATTGAATGTACCTTATTTGCGGCATCGTCCTTAGTATTCAAGTTGTTTTTTGCTTTTATTTGTTGAGAGGGAGCAACACAATTGAGTCTGAGTCTGTGTGTGTGTGTGTGTGTGTGAGAGAGAGAGAGAGAGAGAGAGAGAAAGAGAGAGAGAGAGAGAATATCCCATCAACCAAGAAACTGCTGACAAAGAGATAAAGTGCAGCAGGAACACCCTGATACAATCTTGTTTAGGTATGCATTCATGTGGTATGCTGCCATTCTTTGCTAAGGCTGAAATTCTTTTCTGTTCATATATTCCAACAAGTTGGTGAGAGAAACTCCTGTCACTCACTCCCCCATCTCATCCACCCACTGACCTCTATTTTATTATCTCTCACACTTAAGCTTCTGTTGAAGTTCTCTGTAAAATGAGTTTAAATATTCATTGGTTATTATATTTTTCTTTCTTTTCTTTAACTGCATCATTTGTCTGCCTTTCTTTCTGCCAGAGAAATCTCAGCTAATTCCTGTCTAACTGTGAATGTGTCTGTTTAAATCACAAGAGTAGAGGCTAATATTCTCAGTCATTGTGTCTTGAAATTTTTCAGCTAAAAGCATGAGGGTCTGTGGAGCAATTTCAAGCACCAGCAGTGGACAGTCACTCTCTGCACCTCTTCTTATTATAATATACCACTAGCTTCTGCAGAGATCTCACCTGCTTTTGTTGTTGTTGTGTCCCTTCAAGTCATTTCTGATTTATGGCAGTCCCCTAAGGCAAACTTACCATAGTGTTTGGAGAAGCTGAGAGTATATGATGCACCCAAGATCACCCAGTAGGTTGTCACGGCTGAGCAGGAAATCAAACTCTGTTCTCCAGAGTTGTAGTCCAGCTCTCAAACCACTACATCATTCTGGCTCTCCTCATCTGCTTTAACCCCTCAACAATTCTGACAAGAAGAGATTGGTTTGGATGTAAGGAGAAATCCTGCTTTCTTGCTATATGAATCAGTCATGGTGAGTTCTTTTGAATATCAGATGACTTACATCTTAATTTTCTCTCTGTCTTTTTCCCCTCTTTTATACTGCAGGTTTATAGCCAAACCATGTGCCTTAGGCCTAAAGGTTCAGGCCAATGGACCACAGAAAGCTCAGCCTAATGCTATTCTTGAAAAGGTCTTCACTGCAATTACAAAGGTACAGTATATACTTGCAGTACTTTTATTCAAATTACTTTGGAACATGAAGAGAGATTATTCATTCAATGTGAGATATAGTGCAAGTTTGAGGAGATGGTCAGTCAAGTACCATCTGGGTTGGATCCTCCCCTCTCTGGGCCTTGGAGTGATGCGAGATTGGTAGCACTGTAAGAAATGTGAGTGATGTCTCTAAGACTCAGTCACCCAAATTTCATTGGAATGGCAACAGGGAACTGGCTATGCACTGTGTTGGTTTTGCTTTTAGAAATAGGTCCTATTGTTCAATGACTCTTACTTCCATGTAAGTGTGTACAGGTTTACATCCTTCAAGAGTTAGGAAGGGAGCTGCTGAAAACACTCCCTTGCTATGTTGGGTCCACAAAGTAATTTCTTCTGCCCTCTCAGTGTGCTTTGGCTTGTGGAAGCCATAGCCTCTGAGTGTAAGCATTTGGTATTTCAATTAATGAAGCTTGCTCTGGGTATGTAGCTGTCAGGTTATTTTCACCATGTCAGAAATGTGGTCTTTGTGATAGGCTCATCCATTTAAAGCTTCACTGCTCTTAATATTTATTCTGGGTGTAAGTATGATTTATGCCAAACCTTCCACAGGGCATCACCTGTAGGGATGCTAATCTTCCTTATCCCATTGTCATCTACAAGAAAATAAAGAATTTCAAAATTTCTCTGCAGTTGGGAATAAGAGCTTGGAGAGAACTTAGAAGAGTTTGGGCATATTTTTGATGGTTTTTCATAGTTCAATACTCTAGCAAAAGTTTCATTTCCATAAAAACCTTGTTAACCTTGTTTTTGTGCGTAAAAACCTTGTTTTGAGCATAAAAACCCAACTTTTTGCACAGGAAATAATGTCTTTTTATGGAAATTAAATGTTCACAATAAACTCTTGAAATATGAAAACATCCCAGCAGTGACCTTTTTTTTTTGACAGGGTGCCTCAGTGTGTTTCATATCCTCTTCTCTTGAGGACAAGAAAATCTGCAAATATTCATTGCCTCCCTACTCTCGTAGTTTGGCCCATGATAAGGGACTGTGAGTGTTGAATCTCGAATGTCTAGAGGGCTAATGAATTCTCACCCCTGTTCTAAAACTTGCAGTCAGCTGCAGTGCTGTACAGGGCTTATGGTATTCCATACTATGCATCTTCCAAGAAGAAAAACCTGTGATTTTTGGGTTTAGATTTCTTATAATGTGGTTTGCCCTGTTTCTTCCTATGTAGAGCACAGGCATCCTTGCAGCAGCCTCTCTTGTTGTCTGAATGTCCTCATTAGACAGTGATTGCAGGGCTGGTAGTACTGTTTCGCTTTTGATAAAAGGCTTAGCGCGGAACATACTCCCTGTCTGAGAATATTTTCCCCAAACCACTTTTGTTTCTTCTTTGGGGAGGGAATGGCAGGGCATGCTGGAGCCTGTTCTTTATTGCTGTTTGTTTCCATTCACATTGGTCTGTAATTGCTCGTGTCTTTTGTATGCAAGTTAGCCTTGGGTTTAACAAGCTGTATTCTCCATGCAGTGTGATTCAGTATTTAACTTACATGCAGCCTACAAAACAGCTGTTCTGGCCCCCTAGGTACCCAGTTAAGCTTCTTTGCTGCCCACATGGAATTATTGCAAAGCAACCGTTTGAACCAGACCTTAGCACAGTTGTCCCTTGTTTACAAAGATGGTATAAGACTTCTGGTATCAATAACAGGAGTGAGATTAAAGAACTGATTTTTCATTTTCTGTTCCCACATGCACATTTGGAGGACTTGCTCATGAGTAGCATTTTTAAGTCAGCAGGTTATGTTGCCAAGGTAACTTGTATTTGTGGAGGCATGTTCAAACCATTAGCTCTTCTGGTCTTCTCTTTCCACCCCCATTTTGAAGTGGTGCAGCTGTTACACTTGAATTTTTCAACATGCGGTTTGGTTTTAACACACTTTTTTTCCTCCGTGGCAATTGAATATTTATCATGCTTGCAAAACATGGAAGCTGGTTGCTATATCTGACTTCTATTCCCATGCAGCCCTATCTGTTTCTTTTTGGATTTGCTCTTGTTGAATGCATATTAGCTTGTCTTATATACCACAGATTTCAGTAGAACTTATATGCAAGTAATGGGCCAAATCCAATTGTTAGTCCCATCTAGAACAGAGTCACCTAATTAATGGGAACTTGGCAAGTCAAAACTTATGTAAATCCCACTGATGCTGTGGGTCTGCTCTGATTGGGACTAGAAATTTAAACCTCCATCAGTTTTCTGTGATATTTAATTTAAGCACATCAATTTTTGTGTAGGCTTTTCTAGTCCATTCTTCCTTCAGTCTCTTATTTTCAGGTCCATTTTGCTGCCTGAGGTGAAAGAGCAGATAGTAACCAACACATACATATGTCCCACTGGTTCACTGAGTTTGCTCTAGCTGAGACTAATTATTGAATCCAGTGCAATGTGTGTTTAGGAGTGTAGTAAATAAAATTTAAAATTATTACAGAGTGAAAACAAAGGCTGGCAATTATTCAGGTTTCCTAGATGTGCAACCATGAAAGTCAAACTAGAATGTTCAAATTAACATGTTCTCTACTGATTCCCTCTCCCTGTCTCCCTGTCTCTGTCTCTGTCTCTGTCTCTCTCTCTGTCTCTCTCTCTGTCTCTGTCTCTCTCTCTCTCTGGCTAGTGATTATTAGCATTTGGATCTGATATTAACTTCCGCCTTCTGAAATGTCAGTAACAAGAATAATTTCTTGACCCTTTTTAAAATTTGGTAGCATCCAGATGAGAAGAGGCTTGAAGGACTGTCCAAGCAGTTAGACTGGGATGTTCGCAGTATTCAGCGTTGGTTTCGACAGAGGCGCAATCAAGAAAAGCCAAGCACTCTTCGAAGGTTCTGCGAGAGCTCGTAAGGAACTTCTTTAATTATTTATTTCCTTGCTCCTCACTCAGATCTGTATGTACTGGATTTGTCAAATTGCTCCAGTGTTTGTTTGCCATAAAGTCAACAATCAACTCTTTGCTCTTTTCTCATATGGAACCAAGCACAATATTTCTTAATAACTGGAAGGAAAAATAATTTTGGATGCTGCTGAGAAAAGTAACTGTAGATTACTGCTACTTTAAAATACACACACAGAGTACAGTAGAACATATTAGTCATATAGCCTATTTCTCACATCCAAACCCAGCTGCAGCCATTGTACAACACTGGCTCTGAACCTAACAAGGTAATCCAGGGAAAGAATTAGCAAAATGTACTTTGTGAGATGAAAAAAACTTGTGCTTCAAAGAAGGGCTTCATGGATTATGTGGCACACTTGAAGGCCTGTGGGTCTAATTTATCTGATGGATTAGTTGCCAGTTTGGATACCTGCTTAGTTAAATTGCCCTAGCATCCAAAAGGAACATTTTAGCTCCAGACCAGAATTTGAACAGGTCAAGAAACTGTCTGTAGCTGGACTTTGGCTTACTTTTGGCACTGTCTAAAAATTCCAGGGACTGATCCTTGTGTACTCAGCTTTATCTGCCCTTTTTTAAAGGTTTTTAAAAGTGAATTACACATTAACAAGAACTTGTTCTTGTTGTATTAGGGCTTAATCTGTGCAGAAGGGGTATTTAAAACAAAACCTACTTAGAATATGAGAGAGCGAAGTGAACTGCCACGTATTTACAGAATATAGGACCACCTGCAGCTTGACCAGGAGAAATCTCCCTGTTCTAATGATTTTGAAGGAACTAATTTTCCAATCAACATGCTTCAAATATGAAAAAAAATTCCAATTCATGGTTCAATTTTAATATGTATGTGAAAGGCATTTCTCTCCTTCAAGTACCCACAGGGGACCAGTGATGAGGTAAGGGGAAGATACTTGTCTGAGTGGAGTATTTTCCACTTTTTATGGCCATGGAGCACATCATAAAGATGGTTTGAGCAGTATTCAGAGTGGAAAAAAAGGGGAGTAAGACAGTTAGTGCTGTGTGCTAGTTAAGTTCAGTTATATTGGTCTGAAGTGATGAGTGGCCATTATAGGTCTGTCCAAAAAGTGGAATGACATTCCATTCCATTTTGAGAATGGAGATAGAGATTATCTCATTAAAATTCTGTTGCAGTTGCTTATTCAATGCTTATTTAATTTATATGTTTTGTATATGAGGATAAGATCAAGTATTGTTTTCAGAATAATTAAGTATTAATAATACTGAATAATTCGTAGTAGCTACTACTAATTTCACAGTTAGAGGTCTTTTCACACAATCCTGTGAACACTTGCTGAGAATCAGTTCCAACTAAGTGGAAAGAATGTATACGATTGCAGTAAATTTCATTCAGAAGACACCATGGTTCCTGATTTTTGAATGTTCATAATCTTATCCTTGATTATTATTTCCTCTGAAAAACAGTAAGCAGATTTTCCATAAGACCTCCAAACAATGTAAAATCTTTTGTTGTTCTTGTTCTTGTTCTATAACATAACCAGTTACAATGAATAAAACTGCTGACACAATGAATATTTATTTGCCAGTCCATTATTTTTGAAATGAAGGGAGCTTAACTTTAAATTTCACAGTGGGCTACTCTCTGAACAGAGCTTCCCCTAGTGCCAAAGGTTTCATATGTTTTTTGTCAGATGGTGCATGCAGCTCCATGCCCAAATCAGGACGGCATGCATTGGAGCTGTGTGAATTAAGACTTCTAATTGTGAAATTAGTAATAGTTACTAAGAATTATTCAGTATTATTAATATTTAATTATTCTGAAAACAATACAAACGGTGGGACTGATTATTTCCAGTATTCAGAAGCGTTTTGAATGCATAATCTGGCTGAAACACCTATAAATTGTAATTTGTACAAAACTCCTGTAAAGTAAATCTTGTTCTAGATTGGCAGGGAGAAAGATATTGTGAAAAAAGAGCAGCTTGCTTAAGACCATTTAGTATATTCATGGGAAAGGTGAGATTCAGACTGAGATTCAGAACCTTCTGATAGAGTTTTAGGCACTGTACTTTTTGGAGCATTTCCCGTGAATATACATGGCTAGTTGCCATCCTGACTGGGGGCCTCTGGGAGTTGTAGCCCAGAAAGTAGATGCTTTCAAGCCGTGTTTCTGATTCATAGCTCAGTCTTTTAACCACTGGGCTACATGGAATAGATCTAGGTGAATATGGTAACAAGAATTAAGATGGAAGGCAGTGAAACACCTTGGAAAGTCGTCAGTATACAACAATGTCTTCATGAAGTATACATACAGGAGTATATGTTCTGTACCATACCACTTTATCAGGGGACTCAAATGCCAGATTATTCAGATGTTTGTTGAAGGTGCCCTTCAGTTGCTGTGATTTTGGCCTCACCAGGAAAAGCTGCCTCTTCAGCTGATCACTGTTTCTAATTCAGGGCTTTTGTCATATTCATGTCCTCTGCTGTTGCTTCCTGCTCAATGACCTTGGAGACAACAGAAGTGAGCATATTATGGGGCTTTAAAAAAATGAAATTTGATTTTTAAGCAGCAAAATGGATGGAAACATAGCCAAATAACTGTTTAATTTTGATAAATCAGTGGAAGCTTTGAGGTGAAAACTTTTGTCACTTTTGTGAACTGTTAATTAGTTGCTGCAGAAGTGTCATAATGGGAGTGCTATACTTTTATTCTCATTGTTGTATTTTGAATGTTTTAAACTGTTTTAAATCAGTGCTAACTTTGAACTGGGTAGTTTGTTTCATTCTTTTAAATCTGTTTTTTTTTAAATTATGATTATTGGCCTGAATCCTGTTACTAGTTCTAACTGGAGTAAACCCATTAAATTAATGGGATTTACCTGTGTGTTGATATACCATTCAAGAATTGATTGAATGGGTCTGTTCTAATTGGAACTCACTAACAGGATCTCAGCCATTTCTTTTAACCTACATTTTGTTTTAAATGTTATGAGCTGCTTTGAGAAAGG
Source organism: Cyclura pinguis (assembly GCA_030412105.1). NCBI lineage: Eukaryota > Metazoa > Chordata > Lepidosauria > Squamata > Iguanidae > Cyclura > Cyclura pinguis. The sequence continues at coordinate 224,719,929 of CM059599.1, read as the reverse complement.
CAAGGCATTCGTTGTATTGTATACAATAAACATACAGAAAGGGCAAAACTGTGTATAACATCTAAATAGCTGTAACAAAGATGGTTTGGGGAGGGTTGACCTGTAATCAGAGAAGCTGTTGTTTAATTCTCCCTTGCCAGCTGCTTTCCCACTAATTCTACCTACGCTGCTATGTTCCAACTGCTTATATGTGAGGTAAAGTTATATTTGGAATTTCTTTCAGGAAGGGATACAACAACATCCTGGCTGCTACCACACACAGCTTGTCTTCTGACAAGAGAGAAGTAATTTTCTCTTGAACTGTGCCTAGAAGCAGTCACAGAGGTTTCCTGAAAACATTTGCATAGAATAGTCAGGAAGATTTCCCATGTTTTGAAACTACCGAAGACGAATTAGTTTGTCTTTTGAATTCAGATGTGCCTGTACGTAACCAAAAAGTTTCAGCATTGATCCTAAAACAAAGGTTGGCAGTCAAGATGGCTCATACCCGCCCCTTAATATCATGTACTTGCTCTTGGAGCTGTACGCTTCAGCCAACATTAATAAACTGTTGAAGACAAGCTAATAATAGGTCTGAGATGAAAAATATTATAAAATTGCAGGCAAGTGAAATTTATACTGGGCAGCAGCAACACAAACTCTGAACGAAGTCTCATGAAGCAAATTATGTTGGTTGTAGACTTTCGGAGCTTTAAATGGCACGTCAAGAAGAAATCTTTAAATGGGCATATTGCAGCCATTTCTTAGTTGAGTGTTTTAAAATGTGACCATCTTATGGCTATTACTGTGAAGACTTAATGTCAAGCGATTATCTGATGCTTCAACAATTTAGAATTTTATAATTTTGAAACATTACTGACAATTAATAATATATATAGATCTACAGTTATATATGAAACCTGCAATTGTAATCAGATAGCTAGTACAGTGCCCCCCTACATATATGTTGTCTCTGGATCTGTGAATTCCAGCTTTTTTAGAGCATCACATCCTAACCTAAAATGGTAGCAACATGAACACAGGTGCACTGAAACATCAGAGTGCACATCACCATTATTTATTAATATGGGATGTAAGCATTCTTGTTTTTCGTCATTTGCAGGGGATCCTGGAACAGAACACACACACACACACACACACACACACACACACACAGGTACAAGGAGTCCATTGTATTGACTCTCTTCTGTGGAAAGAGCTTTCTTCTTTCTTTGATGTATTTTGTATTTTGATGCCTTTTCACATTTTTCTCCGAGCAGGGAAGGGCATGAGCATAACAGATTCTGAATGCTATCTTTCAGGTATTGATCTTTCAAGTATTGTTCTGACATTTCAATTGTTTCATACCAGGAAGAATTGGGGTGGGTGGGAATGAGTTCATTCTGTGATGGCGCAGGTCTAAGAAAAATATTTTTAAGCAAATGACACATTTCCTAACACAATCTTTTGTTCTCTTGTTGGTGGGAAGGCATTTTCAAGAACAATTTGAGGATATTATATTGTCAGTCTGGCTTTCCCATTTTCTGCTTATTTGAGAATTGTGTCACAGCTTCTCAGAAACAAGTAGAGCTATTTAGTTTTAGGAGAGATAAATATGTGTTGAGAGCCAGCATGGTATAGTAGTTCGAGTGCTGAACTAGGACACTGAGAGATCAGGGTTAGAGTCCCTGCTTGGCCATGGAAACCTATTGGGTGACCTTGGGCAAGTTACATCTCAGCATCAGAGAAAGGTAAGGGCAAATCCTCTCTGAACAAGGTCTGTCAAGAAAACCCCATGATAGGTTTGTCTTAGGGTTGCCATAAGTCAGAAATTACTCACACAGTAACAACAAATATGAGTTAAGATCATATAAAAGGATGCAACTGTTGGCTACTCAACACAATTTTGTATTAATGAAATTATGCATTTTTTGTTTTTTAAATTAAGATTTACTTGGATACAATAAAAAATTAAACAAAACAGCAGAGAAAGAAAAGAAAAAATAGAAAACTAAATTAACAACAACATACATATATAAGAATAACAACGTAGGAAACTGTACAATTTTAGAAGATGTTGCAGTTGTTGTTGGCTTGTATCCCCTGACTTACATGAGCAGGATGAGGAGGATACCACCCATCTTTCTCCCTACCTCTGTATTCTTTAGGATCAAGTGGTCTCCCAGGTGCCATGGATTGTGTCAAGGAGGGATACAGTGGGAGGGGAGGAAGCCATCTAAAATTTGGTGGATACAGCCTACACTGCCCAGGCGTAATACAGTAATTCAACCCATACTGTTCAAGATAGCCTCTGACAATCTGGAGAGATGTGTTAGGGACATAGGAAGTTGAGAAAGTTCGGTTGCAGTATCTTCATTCAGCTGACACATACATTCTGCATTTATAGTTTGTATAGTGATGGAAAGTTCCTCGGCACTACAGAAAGATTTTTTGAAAGCTCAGATCCCTGCATGCTGACTTACAGTCTGAAGGGTGTGACATGGGGCGGGGAGTGGGTGGCCTGCAAATAGGACGACAAGCAAATTAATGAAACTTAACCATGGGAATCAGCTTCCATTGCAGAAAGGCTCAACAGATGCATCTGTAAGAGCGACACTTCCGTGCATTTTCACAAATGCTACTTTTCTGCATACAGGCTATGGAATTATCATGAAAACATCTACCCTAGAAGGCAGCTCTCAGTTGAGAAATGTCACTGTTATGGTAGCAGTTGATATTGCTAAAGAAAAGCAAGTTGGTAACAGAAACTGTAGGAGCAAGTCCGTTAGCATTTTCGTTGAGTTTGGCTATGAAAATGGACTTCTGGTCAAGACCACATATGAAACATGGTATGACAGGCAGCGAAGTTTATTGCTGATAGGCATGCAGTTGAAAACTGAAAGAAGAATATGTGGTTTCTAACAATAACTAGCTAGCCAGTGTGATGTGGTGGTTTGTGCATGACTGTGGGGGTGTTTTCTGATGCAATACAATTTCAGTGACACAATTTGGTATTTATAGAGTAAGACAGTATTGACTTTTAAGTTCTTGAAACCAGACTCTGCTGTGCACTTTTTCTTTTTCTTTTTTTGCCTTTTGCCTTTTCTTGTTCTGCCTTTTCAATACTTTTCTTCCAAATGAAGAAAAAACTGTACTAGGTTCCAAATCAACATGACTTTCTTTTGCTTGATTGGCATCTTTGGAGGCAGGTGACTTAGTGCAGTCAGTAAATACTGCGTTATCCATTAGTATATTTGTTGATTACATTTATATTATGCCTTCCCTGCGCTGAGCTTAAAGCAGCATCGTAATTTCGTCCCTCCTCCCTGTATCTTCACAACAACCCTGTTAGGTAGATTGGGCTGAGACCATGTGATTGACCCAAGGCCATCCAATAGATTTCATAGCTGAGTGGGGATTTGGTCTAGGATTTGGGAAATACAAGTTTAACCCTATATATCACACTGGCTCCTCAGTGAACATCCTGTGGAGGAGCCACATAGAACCACTTCCAAAGTCATTAGGCCTAGGGAGACTTGCGTTGGTTCCAACATGCATCTCTTTTCATTTTGTTATTTTGTATGAGACTGTGCTCAGATGAAAGAAGCAGAAAGTGGGGAACATCTGGTGAAATCCACAACAGAAACTGGTGACATGTCTCAAGATGCTGTAAAGACAGTTGTTTTATTAATCAAAAGGCCTGATGCATTTTGATCTATGTGTGATCTGAAGGTCTTCTTCAGGGGCTGTTTAAAATCATAAGAGAACCACACATAAATACATGATATCTTGTTGCCCAGTTTCATGAAGGGTCTATAAATCAGTCATGCCTCATTCATTGTCCCAGTGTTTCTGAGAGAGGCTTAGTTTGAGAGAATATTTTATTTCTAAAGAACATTATTTTGTGCTTCATGGCTAGGTGAGGATTTGAATCCTAGCTCAGCCTATGGTTTTCCCTTTCACTTTCTGAGACAAGTACAGTGTACACACATGAGTGGGAAGCAAAACTATTAATGTTAATCTATGTTGTATATTAGTAGGTAGCTATATAGGTCTGAGTAGGTTTACTAATAACTGTGAGAAGGGCGGTATCCTGTTGGCTTGGCCTTTTTTTGCTTGTTTATATTATAGCAGTAGCAGCAGATGCTTTGCAGAAGTACTCAATTTTAGCCTTAGGCCATCATAATAAAGGAAGGGGGACAAACTGTAAACACCTTGTAGCCCTGGCAAACAGGTTCATCATGGAAGTAATAAAAACTTGATCATTGCGGAGTTTGTACAGTAATATTCTGAGATGACTTGTAAAGACAATGGATAGTAACATATGAGAGGAAGGTTCTGCATGCAGAAGACAAGACAACATGTGATCCATGAGATTGTCAGACTGATTACAACTGTAAATGGAAGAGGGTCCCAACAGCAGCACACTCAGATACCTCTTCTGCAAAAAAGCAGAGGGTGTAACCTGATAACTCAGTTCACTGAAAGCCCTGAAAAGTCTAAGAATGAGTCACTGTTTGAAAACAATTTGCCCCTGGAATGATCTTTTTTGATCTTGACATACCAAAGTGAGAAACAAGTACTGTTGATGTTTCTTCTGTTTTCACTTTGCATCCTGATCAAAGACTCAGTTTCTCAGAAGAGAATGACATCCAGAACAACAAGTTCTCCATGGGCAGACTCCTTTTCCTTACTGGATCTTGACAGTGTTGTACACAACCTTCAAACCTGAGGGCCGCCACACACACACACATGCACATATGTATATGAAATCTGATGTGCTGAAAGCTCAATGTTGCAGTAAGGACAGGGTATCAGGCAGTGTGAACACTCGTTTGCTTTCCCTGTTTCATATTTCTTCCATGGACCTGAACAGAGACTGGCAGCCCCTTAAAAGAATTTCTTAAAGTGAGGACTCAGTTTTTCAATGCTGATCTAGCACTTTTCTGTTTGAATCAACGAAGTGAGGTTTTGATGCTTTAAAAAATAGTAACTGCCTAACTGTTGTCTAACATGGCAGCCAGAGAATCCTCCAAAATGACAGTTGTGTGAAGCATCCACCTTTAAAGTTTTTCCTGCATATATCTCCCATGCTACCCTCATTGGTTTGGATCTGCTGTTTACCTTCCCACCACTTAAGAAATAAGTGAAGTGATTTTTACTCGATTTGTTGTCTTGGAGCCAACCAGAGGTTTAGTGCCATTCCAGCATGATGGAAGTAGACAAGCTGATGTCCTCTAGATGTTTTGGACCACAGCTCTCCTAATCACTGGCTATTGCCCATGCTGATTGGAACCAGTGGGTGCTATCATCCAAAACATCCTGAGGACACAGGTTGCTCATCTTAAGCAAAGACCTTTTTAGCTTGTTTATGTGTGGGACTAAGGTAGATACTAAACTCATGTGTTATTCTGTTTTCCCCTACCCCCACTCCAATTGTTATTGGCTTAAAGATGCCTTTTAATTACAGAATTCTAGAGATTGTCTGGTTATTAGACTCCCCTATGACATTTGTTCCATGAGTCTTGATATTCTGACTGTATGCTCCGAGATTCAAGGAGGCTGGGCATAGGAAGAGGATGTGCTGCCTCTTCCTTCTCATGTTGCATGGGGGGGAATCTGCAGGCAGTTTTCTGATTCTCAAGAAAGTAGCCTGAGAGGACTTTTTAGTTCCATGCTTCATCTCAGTCAAGGTTCGACACACAGTGGGGTCTTTCTGCAGGAAGTAGAAGAGAAGACTGGAAGTAAGTAGACTTTTCTGAATCTCTGGAAGATCAAGGAATCCACAGCCAAAGTAACAGCAAAATCCCATTGAGAACACCTTGAGGAAATGGTGGCTTTTTCTCCTCTCTGCACTGAAGTGTTAAATAAGACTGCTAAATGTTTGAGTAGGTGAAAAAGTGTGAATTGTTTCTTTACGCATGACTTGCTCTTGGGCTTCCTCTTTTCAATAATTAACTTGCCTCTGTCCATCTCCCTGATACAACTGAAATCCTATAGAAACCATTCTCTGGTTTCAGGATGAACCTTTGGAAGCTATATTTTGTGGGAGGACGACACCTGAAGCCAGGAGGTGTTTGTTGTCGACTTATTTCTTCCAAATGGGATAGAATCAGCAGGGAATACGTGCCAGGGAAAGTAAAGTAAGGATAAACTTCCTTTCGCATGAGCCCACGAGCATACTTCCTTGTCATCAGCTAGCCATAGGAGATTAAAGGCTGAGGAACTAGACTGCCTGCATCTTGCTGGGGGGCATGTACCTTCACCCTGCAGAATGAGGAGTACCTCTTGTATCTTTTGGAAGCTGATCTACCCCTGTGTGTTTCATAGACCCTTTGTATTGGAGAAACCAGCCAAAATAATTGCTGTGCAGTGGTGAGAGACTGTTAACAGTGACCAAGACTTTGTTCAAGACAGATCAAAGCCATTAAAAAAAATACAGTTGTCTGTATTTCTCCTACCCTCTTTTAAATGAAGAAACAGCTGGATTATAGTTCCTTTCCTTCCTAAACAGCATTTTCTTTCATGGACTAGACACCTGTACTTGTGTTCCACTCCGGTCCTTACCTCTCTCTCCAATGCTAATAAAATGGAGTGACACTGTTGAAACCTTTCAGTGCCAAATTATAATCTTTCTTGACTATAGCAACACTTATGCATTGTGACTCATTGTCCTCCTCTCTCCGCTGCAGTAAGAGAAATTATGGGACAAGTTACACTATTTTTGTTGCTTGAACTGCATGGCAAAAAGTGCTTCTGAATAGGAAGATTCTATGAAACAGAAGAAGTAATCTGAAGGTTTGGTTGAAATTGATTAAAAACATTAAAAAGTCCTCATCTGCAAGTTTCTCAAGGGGAACGAGAACTTCTCCAGGAGATCATCAGGTAAGTGACTCTCAGGTAGCAGTAGTAGAGCTTATGATGTTCGCTGCTACCATTAGCAGTGTGTATGTTTTGGCAGCCTGACCCGTATCTGCGTCCTCTACAGTGTTAAGGCTGTTAGCAGTAGGATGAAATGCTTCTCTCAAGCACATACAAATTGGTGGATAATAGTTGGAGAAAACTGTGCAAAGTGGCCACCTTCTCCTGGGCAGGGGTGGGGGTGAGGGATAAGAAAAAGAACAATTCCAGAAATGTTTGGTGGAAAATGGATTCCAAGAAATACTGGCTTTCCTCTCATTTTAAGTGTTATGGAAATAATCATTATTTATTACATGGAAAGTAACTTTTCATTTTCATTTATAAGGGCTGTGAATGATAGCATGTGCTGATTTGGAAACCTGTTGAAATTACACTGGTTTTTGGTGATCTTAAAGTAAACATAGCAATACTAGCACCAATATGAACGTTGTCAGGAAGCAGCTTGCAGGCAGCCCTCCTGTCCCCCCTCCAAAAAAACCCAAACCTATTTGGTACTGATTCATTACAGTTTGTGCCCTGATTGACTGCAGAGCTTTCTTTGGCATCATTTTGATTGTTCAAAAAAGCTGTTTTTCCTAGTAACGATGATGTCATGCTACCAGTCAAACTTGCCTGCAGGATGATGTCATAAGTCAAGCTGCTGATTCATCAAAAGGGAGGAATGCTGTTATCTGGGAGCGAGAAAGGAGCTCATTATGATTCAAAGAGACTCATGATTCATGTTGCCAGAATGCCAGCTTCAGAGACAGGTGCAGGCTACTTGATGATGGGTTGGGGAGTTGCATTCTCGCTGCAGTGTTTCCAGAAAAGATCATGTTTAGAGAGGGTGGGAGATGAAATTTCCTACTCTCCTTAGTAAAAGGAGGATGGGAAGGGGAGGAAAAGAAATGTGGCAGAAACTTTAAGGCTAACTAGTTTTTATTTTATCATGAGCTTTCATGGATATAAACTCACTTCCTCAGATGCAGGAAAGAATAATGTTAAGATCTCAGGTGTACAGCATATTTATACAGTTGTAGGAGTAAGATAGAACATAATAGGATCCAGAAAGATGTAAATCATGCCCCTTTCCCTAAATTTTCAAAGGAGTGGATGAGGTGATACAGGTCTTTCAGATCTTTACAGTGGTCAGTTAGTGATGATGTGTGAAAGCAATATATTTGCGTACCAGAAGTCAGTTTCCATGGGTTCAAAATTCTGAGAAGATTCTTTTTGTTATATGCCCAGTAACAGGGACTCTTGTATTAACATACATAGTATGCCATAATGCCACAGTCTTTGTTCATACCTCTGCTAATGGATTGGAATTTGTGAAGATAATTCAGTTAATCTTTTCTCTTTCTAGTCTTCCTTGTAACTTCCTTGTTCAAGAACTTCAACCTGTAAATTTCTTAGTGTATGTCCAGGAAGATTGAAATATTCTGCAACTGTTTTTTTGTTGTTATTGTTGTTGTTTCTATTTCTAACGTCAAACTTGTGTCTATTAATCATCTTGCTTAGGACTATCTTGTTTCTCCAATGTAGAGTATAGTGGGGTAATGCTGACATAGTTTGGTATATATCATAGGGGAAGAAGAGCAAGTAAATGCACCTCTGATGTTGTAGATGATGTTATTGGTCTCTGTAGTATTGCTCACAGAGTAGCTTCAGGGACAGAGTTGGCATCTGAGTTTGTGGCACGGTATTGTTCCCGTATTGCCATCTGTGTTATGTATCCTATTGTAAGTGAGTAATTGTTCAAGATTAGGAGACTGTCTATAGGCCAATAAAGACTTGCCTCCCAGAGCTTGTGAGAGGGCTGTGTTATTCTCCAGAATTGATTATAGCTTGTTGATGGTGCATTTGAGTGGTCTCAGGTTGGGACTGTAGATGGCCAGTAGGAGTGCTCTGTAATTTTATGGTTTTGGTCTTTCTTGTAGTTGCCTTGTTGGTTTGGTTCTTCACTTTCTTAGGTGGGTATTATAGTTTGAGAATACCTGTTGTAAATCCAAGAGTTTTGAGTCTCTATCTTATGGGTCTGAATAGATGTAGACTTGGTAGCCCTCTGGTAGATTTGGTAGTGTGTTCTGGGTAGAAACTAGAGGCATGTAAGTATGTGTAATGGTCAGTGAGTTTTCAATAGAGTATGATGCTTAGAAATCCATTGTGCATTTGCACAGTAGTGTCAAGAAAATGAATTTGTTATGTGGATTGTTCTAGGCTCAGGTTGATGGTAGAGTAGAAGTTGTTGAAATCCTGGAGAAACTTCTCAAGTCACTGTTTCTATGTGCCCAAATTACAACAATGTCATCAAGAAACTATATGTAGAGGAGGGGTTTTTGGATACATGTGCTGAGGAAGCATTGTTCCAGGTCAGCCATAAAGATGTTCACATATTGTAGTGTTATGTAGGTGCCCATGGCAGTTCCGCTGACATGGAGGTACATATCAGTTCCCAATATGAAGTAGTTATGAGCAAGTACAAAGTGGCAGTTTGGTGGCTAGGGTCTGTTGTAACTTCATTCAGGATGGTATGCTTGATGGCTTGTAGTCCATCCTGGTGTGGGATGTTGGTGTGTTAGGGATTCCACATCCATAGTACCTACTCTCCTCAATAAACTGTGTGTTCTGTTCTCAGTTCATTTTGGCTCAGCCCTAGGAAATACCTGGCAGCTTAAATAGCAGCAGCGGATTCCATGCTGTGCGCAGGAATTGTTCTACCACTCCTTTCAGAAGCTAGAGAAGCAAAGTATATTCTTGTGTGTCTTCTTTGGATCCTTGTTTTTTCATTTCTTTTTTAAATTATATTTTAATTGTAGGTGTACATTCCCTTCCTACTCCAAATGTTTGTGAGCTGAGAAGCAGTTTTTCCAGCAGGTGAAATGTCTTCATAATTGTCTAGTTGACTATTTTATAAGAACAGATGGAAAGAGATTAGCTGCTTTCTGAGGGCTTCTAAATACAGCCTGTTTTTACTCGTTGATCTGTGATTTTAGAGTTACATGAATCTTAAAATGGCTTTGTGAAAACTTCTTAGTATAAGCAGCTTTGGTGTAGTTGACTTTTAATAAAAGGCAACAGAAAAAAGTTGTTTGTTGTGTCTGAAGCATGTTGTGTCTAAGTGTGCCTCTCAGCACACTTAGACCTCCAAGTTGATGCATAACAGATAAAAGCATTGAAAACATTAAATGCCAAAATAAAAAAAAGATGTAAACTCTTTTAAAATAGTTTTAAAGCCACAGAAAATTAAAACAGCCAAAGCAGCCACCCCTGGTTTTAAGAACCAGAGGCTGTGCAAGACAACAATGTCTTAGTTCTCTGCCCAAAGCTAAGGATGGATGGAGCTAGCCTGACTTCCTGTGGAAGGGAGTTTCACTGTTAGTATGTCGCTGCAGAGAAAGCCATGTCACATGTATACATGGTGAGGGAATAGACATCAGGGTCTCCACTAAGGATCTCAAAGATCAGACAGGCTTATATGGAAGGGGTTTGCTACAGGCCTCCGGGCCAACCTGAGGACTTGGATGAGGCCTTCCTAGAGCAGATGACCACACATTCAAAAAGGAGAGATGCCGTGTTAATGGGAGATTTCAATTATCCTGATATTTGTTGGCAGTCAAACTCTGCCAAGACCACAAAGTCCAACCAGTTCCTCGCTTGCCTTGCAGACAATTTCATGGTCCATAAGGTAGAAGAGGTGACAAGGGGATCAGCTATTTTAGATGTGATCCTGACCAACGGGGATGACCTTGTTGATCAGGTGGAGGTGGTGGGATCCTTAGGGGGGAGTGACCATGCTCTTTTGGAGTTTGTCATTCAGTGGGAAGGAGAAGCCAAGTGTAGCCAGACACGCATCCTAAACTTTAAGAAAGCTGATTTCTGTAAACTTAGGGACTTACTTGCTGAAATCCCATGGTCAAGAATACTAAAAGAGAAGGGAGTTTATGACAGATGGGAGTTTCTTAAAAGTGGGATACTGAAGGCACAATTGAAAACTGTGTTAATAAGGAGGAAAAATGGCAGGTGTCTAAAGAAACCGGAATGGTTGACTAAAGAACTCTCAGCTGAGCTAAGTGTTAAAAGAAACATGTACAGGTAATGGAAGAATGGTGAAACCACCAAGGAGGAATTCAGGCAAATAACCAGGAGATGTAGGGAGAAGGTCAGAGAAGCTAAAGCACAGAATAAACTCAGACTTTTCGGAGACATTAAAAACAATAAAAAGGGCTTTTTTTAGATATGTCTGCAGCAAAAGGAAAAACATGTGAAATGTTAGGGTCGATGCGTGGAAAAGATGGTCAATTAATAACGGAGGGAAGAGAGAAGGCAGAACTACTCAATACCTCCTTTGCCTCAGTTTTCTTCCAAAAGGGTAGAAGTACTCAACCTGGGGGATGGGGAGCAGGTGAGGAAGGCGGAGGGAATGCAGCACAGAATAAGTAGAGAATAAGTAGAGAAGTAGTACAGGAATATTTGGCTAAACTAGATGAATTCAAGTCTCCAAGGCCAGATGAATTACATCCAAGGATATTAAAAGAACTGACAGAAATCATTTCTGAACCACTTGTGATAATCTTTGAGAACTCTTAGAGAACAGGAGAAGTCCCAGGAGAATGGAGGAGGGCAAATGTCACCCCCATCTTCAAGAAGGGGAAAAAAGAGGACCCAAATAATTATCACCCGGTCAGCCTGACATCAATACCAGGAAAGATCTTAGAGCAGATAATTAAACAGTCAGTGTGTAATTACTTAGAGAGCAATGCCATAATCACTAAAAGTCAACATGGATTTCTCAGAAATAAGTCATTCCAGACTAATCTTACCTCTTTTTATGATAGGGTTACAAGCTTGATAGATGAAGGGAATGCTGTAGATGTAGCCTATCCTGATTTCAGTAAGGCCTTTCACAGAGTTCCCCATGACATCCTTGCAAAGAAGCTAGTAAAATGTGGGCTGGATAGGGCTGCTGTTAGGTGGATTGGTAATTGGTTGACTGACCGACTGACCAAATGGTGCTCACTAATGGCTGCTTTTCATCCTGAGGAGAAGTGATTAGTGGGGTGCCACAGGTTCTGTCCTGGGCCCAGTGCTGTTCAACATCTTCACCAATGACTTGGATGAAGGAGTGGAGGGCATGCTGATCAAATTTGCAGATGACACCAAGTTGGGAGGGGTTGCTAATACTCCAGAGGACAGGATCAAATTTCAGAATGACCTGGACAGATTGGAGAGCTGGGCCAAAGCTAACAAAATGAATTTCAATGGAGAGAAACGTAAAGTCCTACACTTAGGCAGAAAAAATGGAATGCACAAATGTAGGATGGGTGGCATGTGGCTGGATAGCAATACATGTGAAAGAGATCTAGGAGTCTTGGTAGATCAGCAGTGTGATGCGGCAGCCAAGAAAGCCAGTGTGATCCCTAGTTGCATCAATAGGAGTATGGCGTCTAGATCAAGGGACGTAATGGTACCACTGTATTCTGCATTGGTTAGACCTCATTTGGAATAATGTGTCCAGTTCTGGGCACCTCAATTCAAGAAGGATATTGACAAGCTGGAACGTGTCCAGAGGAGGGCAACCAAAATGGTGAAGGATCTGGAAGCCATGCCCTATGAGGAATGGCTTAGGGAGCTGGGTATGTTTAGTCTGCAGAAGAGAAGGTTAAGAGGGGACATGATAGCCATGTTTAAATATTTGAAGGGATGTCATGTTGAGGAGGAAGTGGGCTTGTTTTCTGCTGCTCCAGAAACTAGGAGAAGGAGCAGTGGATTCAAGCTGCAGGAAAGGAGATTCCACTTGAACCTCAGGAAGAACTTCCTGATGGTCAAAGCTGTCGGGCAGTGGAATATGCTGCCTTGGAGTGTGGTAGAGTCTCCTTCTTTGGAGCTTTTTAAGCAGAGGTTGGATGGCCATCTGTTGGGAGTGCTTTGATGGGTGTTCCTGCATAGCAGGGGGTTGGACTCCATGGCCCCTGGGGTCTCTTCCAACTCTATGATTCTGTGAGACAAACTTATAGATGCCTTGCACCCAAGTTGACTTAAGGCTTTGTTGGGTAAAATCAGTGCTTTCAGTAGGGTGCAGAAGCAAACTGAAAGCTAGTACAATTCATGCAAGACAGAGGATGTTTGGTCTGTAGTGAGCACATCCAGCAACAGGCTGGCTGCCATATTTTATACTCCCTCTACCTTCTCAACACTTTTCAAGGACAGTGCCATGTAGCCATTGAAGTAGCCTAATCAGGCGATAATTAAGGTGCAAGATTGCCAGATCTGCCCTCTCTAAGAAAGACGACAACTGGCACATGAACTGAAGCTTGACAAAGACACTCCTAGTCACCATAATATAAGTACTATGCCTTGCAGAAACAATGCTGGGTCCAAGAACACTCTGAAGCTGAGTGCTCCGAACAGGTTGTAAATACATTTTCAGGTTATCTTTTCTTCCTGGAACAGACCTTACATCTTGTCAGGTTTGAGCCTTAGTTTAGTTGCCCACATGCAGTTCTTTACTGTATCCAGACAGTGTTCAGGACGTCTGAATTCTCCTTGGCACAATTTGTGCCAAACAAATGAACAAAAAAGCTGGGTACCAGTAAGTTCCGGGTGCCATCCTGTCATCTCTCTCAAGCAGTGAAGTGTCTTCGGCCAGTCCTGAGGTAAGACTCTGCTGTGAGTCAGTGGTGGAGCTTGGAGTGTGTGGAGGGGGAGCAAGAGGGGGCGGTGCTATGGCACAAGAGGTGTGGCTACCATGCACAAGGATGTGGCTAGGGTACACGGGGGCATGGCCAGGGCACGCGGAGCATGGCTACGGGCCGGGATGCCCCAGAAACATTGCCACCCAGGGCGAATCAACCCTCCTCCCCCACTTCCCAATGTGACTGCTGTGAGTAGAAAAATAAATAAAGATATGGATAGGGTACATCACTGGCTAATGAGCAAGTAACTGCTACAAGATGTAACTTAAACAGATGAACAATTGAGCTTAGGGAACCCAAGCATACTACATAGTCTACAAAAACATCCAGTTGAACTTGTGTTGTAAGAGGATATTCTGAGATGTTGAACTTCCAATATTGTGAATCTTCTCTGTCTCTGTCTCTCTCTGTCTCTCTGTCTCTCTCTCTGTCTCTCTCTCTCTCTCTTGGCGAGGGAGTAAAGAAGGCCTGTCAGTTTACACAGTCATGCAGGTATGTTTTTAATAGAACATTATTTTGTGTAAAATAAGTTAATATGGAACAGTTATCACAGCTATACCTTATCATGTCTAAGAGGTAAAGGAAACTCTTTGGAATCAGATGGTTTGCTAAGTGAAGTGTGCCAGAGCAAAGGAATCATACAAATATGGCTTAAGCCAACTGTTTTGGTTATCAATCCCCAGTGAGCAGTATGGGACTTTTCAGAGCAGAAGAATACTAAGGTTTGACATCTCTCTCTATTTCAGTCTTAGTGTCAAAGATTCCCAGTTTTGTGCTGAGACTCTTTAGAATCACACAAGATGCCTTTCTGCCTATTAAAATTCCCATAAAAATGTTTACTGGATTATTTGAATGGCTTGATTTCGAGATTAGTAGCCATATTAGTCCATTGCACAGCAACAGCAAGGAATCTTGTGGCACTGTGAAAACTAAAACATGTTTTGCTTGATGTATGCTTTTGTAGACTGCAGCTACCAAAGCTTATGTCAAACAGTGCAAGACTTCATGTGTAAGCATACCGAGTATCCTAAACGCTGAGGGGGACCATACCTTCCCTATGTCATCCTTGAAGATCTAACACTGTTTACTTTTGACTGAACATGCATCTATACAGACTTCTCATGTACTCAAAGGATTCTGTAGAACATAGTTTACTATAGTCTTCAACTGATTATCTGTTCAGGTATCCTTAACATGTCTATTCTTGCTCCAAAGGAAGTACTTGCATCGTCCTCTTGTTTTCTCAGTGTGGAAACAAGACGTGTAGTTACTTGGTGTTAAACCTGAGTAACTTCCAAACTGTTGATCTGTATTAATTTTCTCAGAGCAGGTGATGGTGGTGGTGATGATAATTATTATGATGATTTTAACTTTTATTAACTTTATACCCTTTCTTTCCCCCACAACTGGGACACAAGTCATACAATTTCCTTTTCCCAAGTGTATTTGTGAAGCTTAGGCTGGGTTATTTTTGAAGAGGATTGTTTTTCTTTTTATTTCACTGCTTCTAGTTTTCTGTTCTGTTTTTACATTTAATTGTATTTGTTTCTTTTCGAATGCTCCCACTATTAACTACTTTCCTGAGTTTCATTTTTGGGAGAAATGCAGGATGTAAATTCGATAAAGAAAAGGGAAATACTTTTGTAAAGGAGCTTCCACAACTCTCAGTCTAGAACAGAATTACTTGGTTTCGTACATGCATTCAGGCAAAGCAGGAAAATTCAGCAGAACTCCAATCCTCGTTAACAGTAACTTTTTAGTTTCTCAGCCCAAAAAATTTTCCCAGGACTGCCATCCTATGCATACTTGGGAGTAAACCTCACCTGAAGTTGGTAGAAATTTATAGATTGGAGTGGAGAGTGAGGGAATACTTTTTTGGACTGTCTTCTGGAATCCCCATGTTGGCTATAGGATTCTGGGAGCTATAGCCCAAGAAAGTAACTTGTACAAATAAAGGTGCAAAGGTTTGTACTGCTGTAATCCTAAACATACTGCTGTAAACATAATTAGGATTGAGATGTAAGAATATTGCTGGTGATGGAGGCCAGTCACTTTCAGATGATCCAAGGCTTCCTGAAGGGTGCGTCTGAGGTCTATTAAATATATAGTGCAGCCCTTCTCAACCTTTTTACTCTGGAAGAACTTTTGAAAGAATTTTCAGATCTCAGGAACCCCTTTCAATCACAGTATCTCACAGAACCCCTAGCAAGCTGTTGCAGAAGTCTAAGGTTATAGGAAACCTTAGTTGAGAAACCTTTTATAGTGGGCAGCCTAGCTATAACAGGTCCAAACCCAGCCGGGCGGGGATCCTTTGTAAAGTGTAGCCCAGGATGTTATAAGAAGGAAGTAGCTTGTATACCTGACAAACTGTAACAGCAAGACTTTCTTGTTTTAAGTAATAAGCTAATGTGTCCTTGGTTGTCAAAAATTGTCAACCAAATGTAAATGATCTGTTCTGAAAATTTCATTAATTTTCTCTAAGGGGCTTAATTTGATTGATTGGAAAAGATGAAATGCCATGCACTTTAGAATTAGGAGGCACAGCCTTACTGTGGTTCTACTCCTGTAACAGCATTGGGAGATTCCTGTTCAGCTTCATAACTATTATACCTGGGGTGCCACAGGTTTGCATCTTATCCCTCATACTCTTTAACGTTGACCTGAAGCCACTAAGTGAATTCATGAGAGGTGTTGGAGTTGGGTGCTGTCAGTATGCCTGTGGCACTCACCTCTATTTCTCCTTGTCATTGGAGTCAGCTGGGACAGTGCAGGTACTTAGACTAGTGTTTGTGTGCTCTGATGGACTGGATTAAGGCTGGTAATGTGAAACTGAATCTTGATAAAATGGAGATTCTGTAGAACAGTAGTTCTCAGGTTTGGGAACTGGGTGAACAAATTGGGCTTCAGTGTTTTATCACAAACATTAACTGATCTAATCTAATTATGTTTTATTCTTTAACTATGTTCAATTAAATTTTGAATTATGCTAAATTGTTCTTACTGTTGTAAACCATTTTGACTTGTTTGTATTAACATCACTTGTATGTTACCCTGAAATCTTTTGATATAGGGTAGGATAGAGAGCCCACATGATGTAGCGGTTTGAGTGTTGGACTACAGACACTTGGACACTAGAGTTCAGTTCCCTGCTTGGCCATGGAAACCCACTGAGTGGCCTTGGGCATGTCACACACTCTCAGCCCCAGAAAACTCTGCGATATGTTTGCCTTAGGGTCGCCATAAGTCGAAAACAACTTGAAGGTACACAACAGAAACAAGAAATATTTTCATATATGCATGCATGCATACATATATACATACTTGCTATAATGCTGGCTGAGTTGTGGCGAAGTACTTCCTAGCTGAGACTGTTTTTGTGTGTCCTCCAGATTACAGACATCAGTAGTGCCAGCACAATCCTTTGGAATTAAGTACTTCAGGCTCACAATTACACATATTTTCATGCGTGCTTAATTGTACATCTTTGTTGCTGGCCTACTTATCCAGTTGTATTATATTTGTGGCATATAGCTACAGAAGTGTAGAGCACTTTACATCTCTCTGTCCACCTTCCCTTGGCATTTTGGTGTTACAGAGTTCTGCTGTGATGTTCCCATGGTGCACATGGTGAGCATGCAGATTTAAGGTAGCATTGGTCTCAAGTGATGCTGCTCTCATTAAATATTAAACAGGTGCTTATAACTGCAGCCAAGAAGAAGAGGTTGGGACCTCCTCCTGTAACTGAATAGCAACCTGTAACTGAATAGCAATAACAACGTCCACCTGTAAAACTGAATAGCAAGAGAGTGAAGATTTTCCAGCTGTATAAACTCTGCAACTTTGTATAGTTCAGCAAGAGTCATTCTTATGCAGTAATGCTTCTCCTTTTCTGTCAAAAATGTCTGCTGATCCAGACTTGTTTAACCGTTTAGTATTTTGACATGGTGTAAAATTGCCAGGAATTTTAACTTCTGTATTCGGAGCAAAAAAAGTAAACCCTTTCAGATGTGCAACCAAGCAGGAGTAAAGGGGTTAATGTACAGTAGAGAGACAGAAGTGTAGGAGTGAGAGTAAATTTTGTAGTTGTATAATAAGGATAGGAATAATGTAGTCCTCTAGATCTTATTGGACTACAACTCTCCATAGCCAGAAGAGCCAGTAGTGAGGAACACTGAAAAATGTAGTACATTAACATCTGGAGGGCCACACAGTTCCTACTTTTGCTTGAGTACATCAGCCCTCAGGGATTTGTTTTGGTAGAAATGCTCATCTTCTCCACAAACCCAGCCATTAGGATTTTTCTACTTCTGAAAACTGTCTTCCCCACACACCTCTACCTGATATATGAACATTGGCACTGATTTCTGAACATGTTGTTGTTATGTAAAAACTCTTTAGATCATGTGTGTAGTCTCTTAATCCTCTCAGTGAAATTGTCCATCTCCAAAGCTGATTGCCATTGTTTATGAGAGCCCTGATCATGGCAGAGCAATATTTGTGTAGGACAGTCTATTTCATCAAGAAAAAATGTTTTTGACATAGTAGAGGCACCAAAGACCTTTTCATTTTTTTCTCATCCTGTGAACTGGTGATCAAAAGTTACCACTGCAAATAGTTTTCATGGTATATACTCACAATGTGTTCTTTATGTGTAAAAGACATTTTTCTACTTCGCAAGTTAAAGTACCTTTTTCATGCCTACTTCAAACTTGCACTTCTGTCTCCCACTCCTATCCCAGGCTAATAACATTGAAGGTGGAACTAGAATGCAGTGAATAAAAAGTTCTCAACATCCTCCTCTCCTGTTCATGCTGTAGCACTTCCTTACCCTGCCTCTGTCACCCATAGCAGTTCTTTAAAGTATTAATTATGCCAAGGAGTTCCCATTCGTAGATCTTTTGCATGACGTACTTGTTGGTTATTTTCAACTCATTTCTTGCCCTTCTTAATCTTAGAGAATCTTAGACAAAGGTTGCTTAAAAGCAGTTCTACAGGTGGCTCAAGTGCTGGCAGTTGAAACTTTGTCTATAGGCAGATAACACGGGGAGGGTTTTTTTTTTTCATTTCATAAGAAAGCGTTGGAGTTCCCATGATTGCTCAAGGTGCGCTCACAGAGCCTCCTATCTTTGCACACAGAGTTTGCTGATCTGTTTATAAAGTAAAACTAAAACAGCAATGGCCATGTTCCTCTGAAGAAACTATTCTTCTTTATCATACCACTTTCAGCTGTCACAGTCCATTTCTAGATTTCTTCAGAGTCATCCCCAATTTATAAACTTCCCATCCAATCTTAAGCATATTACAGAGAACTTGGAAAAGTTACTTTTCGAGCTTCTTAGCATTACTGCTTAGAGATTAGTCCTGGTGGACTTTGAGGTCAAAAGAAAATCTCTGCAGTGCTCTGCTACTGCTCTACCCCAAAGTCCTTCATGAAGTGCAGATGGTGTTCTAGTGTAGGCTAGAAAGCAGAATATGCAGCATGTTTATATTCTGTTCCTCATTGTTATATGTGCCCCTTATGCAATTTCATGATGCATATCTTGAGGATCCTTTTTTGCCAGATAGACAAAGGTTATGTTTTGTGTCAGGTAGTACTCTTTACTTTACTTTACTTTACTTTACTTTATTTTCCTCTAACCTGCCTGAAAACAGAGCCATAGAACCACCTTTGAGACTGACTTATTCCCAGTGGGTTTCCTTGAATAACAACTGTCTGTATGAAGATAATTTACTGTGGTCACTATAAACAAGTGTGTGTGTGTGTGTGTATGTGTGTGTGGTGAGAGAGAGAGATTGAGAATGAGAATGTGAAATATTGGTGGGCACACCAATATGAAGCAAAGATGAAACAAAGTTTTGGGAAATTGTAGTTGCTTTAAAAACAGCAACACCAAATCAGCACCAGTGAGGTTTGCTAACTGAAGGTGAAACCCACTTGTTCACAACCATGAAGCTGAAAAATTAAGCATTGTGTTTTGGTAGAGGTAAAAGAAATTAGATGTGTAAAGTGAGAGGGAAAAATTGCTGGATGTAAATCCTCACTACATTATCTACTTAGGATAGAATAACAGAGCTCAGTGCTGCTAATTGTTTTCTACAGTGAATGTAGATAGTCACCCCTTCTTCACTAGGTGCAGCTGTTAGATGTCAAGATGGGACTTCAAAGAAATGATTGAATGAATGGAAAAATCAATGATTTCCCACTAATGTAGAGAAATTGTATAACCAAGCTCTGGTAGTGTCTACAAGTTGTTGTTGTTGTTGTTGTTGTTGTTGTTG
Source organism: Cyclura pinguis (assembly GCA_030412105.1). Lineage (NCBI taxonomy): Eukaryota > Metazoa > Chordata > Lepidosauria > Squamata > Iguanidae > Cyclura > Cyclura pinguis. Next base: position 224,700,076 of record CM059599.1, on the reverse strand, counting down.
TTTTTAAAAAAAGAAAAAAAATCTGTGTAAACTCTGACCAAATTTTCCCATACAATGGAGCAGTTGAACTTATACTACTGTGGATAATTTACCCAAAGTTTGCTGACCCATTTTAGCAAAGGAGATATAAGAATATTTTTATAAGAAAGAAACAGCTGGATCACTGCAATTATACAAGTTTGGGGCAAAAATATTTCATACTTCTAAAACAGTCTGGCATACATTCCATTAGATGAATGGAAAATAAAAATGTTAGATATGGTAGAGACTGAAAAATTAGGTAACTCCCTTAAGAACAAAACGGTTCAATATTTTGAAAGAGAATGAAAGAAGGTTATGCTTTGGCTAAATCTGTAAATGTCAGAGAATTGGCTATATTGGTATTTGATAAGATATGTATAAAGGGAAGATAGATTCAACTGGAATATTTGATACACAGAAGTGGGGGGGAATAGAAGAATCATAATAATGACTTACATATTCGTGTCAATATGTGCTTTTATGTACTTTGAAAATAATAAAAAGTATAAAAAAAACAGTTTGGCGTAAATTGCTATAATACAGATGTTTCACACAATCCAAGTGTTTTCTGGAATAAAGTAACCCTTCCATTTTCACAAGGGTTGGGGGCACAGAATCCTCATGAAAGTGGAAAAACTGTGATAACTCCTCCTCTCATGATCCTCTCCCATTCCTTTGCCTTTTGCATGCCTGGGCCAGAGGCAAGGGAACAGGAGGGGAAACTCTAGAGGGCAAGAGGAAGGCATGCGCATGCCTCCTCCCCATTTCCTTGCCTTTTGTCCAGGCTCTTGCTTTCCTTCTCTGCACTCAGCAAAATGCAAGAGAATGAGAGGAGGAGAAGTGGGGAGGCCCACACACCTCCTGAATAATCAAATTCACAAAGGGCAAACCCACAAATGTGGAGGGAAGACTGTATTTTGTAAACCACTGCTTTAGAGGTGGCAGAGTAAAGAGACTTTTACCACACCAGGTGTTCCTTCTCCCATGAGGTATAAAAAGTGTAAAATATGGATTTAAAGTTGCTAACACGATAAAAATTTTCTCAACTACACATGCACACCATTTAAAAATGTCTTAATTTAAAAAAAAGTCATCAAACTGTATATCTGTATCCTCAAGGGAAACCTCCTCTTTTTAATGGGCACAGCTGAAAATAACCAAGCCATTGAGATAGGCATTACATTAAAAATACATGTCACAAAGTATTGTAATTTTTTCCTTTTATTTATTTATTTGTTTGTTTGTTTGTTTAACTCTCTCTCTCTCTCTCTCTCTCTCTTTCTCTCTCTATCTATCTATGTATCTATCTCTGTAGCAAAAATCTCTACACCGGGCTGGGAATCATATGGCCCTCCAAATACTGTTGGACTGAACATCCTATCAACCCTAGTTAGCAGAGCCAGTGGTAAAGAAGTCTCAATCCAATGACATCTAGAAGGCAACATGATTCCACCTCTGCTGTGTACATTCAGAAATCACAGTGCAAATTGAGGTTGCCCTTGTTTATGTTGTGACCACAAAGCATGACACCTGCAAATTTGTATGCTGTCAGTTAGTGAATGAGATACCAAACAGTTTGCTGGTGAAAAGTTTAATGTGACTCATTAATCTCATAGTATATAGGCTAAAATCCTACCACTAAACATTGGTTGATGATGGCAAACAGTGATAACCAAACATGCCTATCCTGTAACAGCAGTAATAAAAACAGTGGCAAGGAATGTTTTCACAGAGAAAAGTAAAGACTAAAATGCAACTACTTCCATAATCCCTAACCACTGGCAATGTTGGTTATGGTTTTGGGAAGTTGAAATCTTAAGCATCTAGAGAGTTGTGGTTGCTTTCCACTCCTTCACCCACTTTGGAAAGCGATTCTCCTTCCCCCCACCAATTCATTGCCTGGGTGAATGAGAACTCCAGGTGGGGGTAGGGCATCCTCTGAACTGGACACTCCAAAACACATAACACCAGGGGATCTTGGCCAATCAGATCTCTCCAGCATATGACCTCAAAGATTGAGGAACTCTAGTCTCATTGTGTGAGATAGTTATATGAATAATTTTTTTCAAAATGTTTAGAAACTTCTGTAATAAGTTTGGCTCCTCTTTGGTTTTTCTCCTCCCTTCCTTCAAGTCACCTATGAAAATGATAAATGACTTGACTTTCAGGAGTTAGAAGTTAGGAGTTAGAACCCATCACAGTGACTGTTTGGCCTTTGAAGCAATCTGGAGATAAGTGAGTGTACAGTGAAGATTTTTATTCTATTTTACTGTTGTTTAGTTTGCTCTTGTTTTGAAGGGTTTTTTTTTTTTATGTTTTAGCTCTGTGGTTTCAGATGATTCTAAATACTGTCCAGCAAGCTCTAAGGGAAAGACAAGATGAAATCAATCACAATGATAATTCAGAACATTTATGTGCAGCAGTGGCCCTTTGCCTGCATGTTTTAAATTCATAATCTAAGGAGAAGAATCACTTGGTCATTATGTTTTCATTGGGCTGAGAAAGTTACTGCAGTCACAAATATTACTACAGAGGCAAATGTATTGAGATAATCAGCGATAGAAGCAAGCAAATCTGCAGTGAAATAACTAGTATTTTGCCCTATTGTTGCCTCTAAAGCTATGCTGAGTCTGAAATACAAGGCAGTTAGAATAATTTCACACTTGAATGAGCCGGATTTGTGCATCCAGAATTGTATGAGGCAGGCCAAGCTTTATTGCTACTAAATTGAACAATTAAAATATGTGTTCCCCCCACTGCAGCCCCAACATCTATTAGTTTATCTAAATATTACTTTATCAATAAGTTCCCTCTTCCCCTTTCTTGTTTAAAATGACCCATACATCTTTTGACATGGGGAGGTGGTCAGAAAAAGGGAGAGTTGATATAGGGTCAGTAGATTACACAGAGCAAGAGGTTTTAGTGTGGTGATAGTGTGTTAATAGTAATTACAGATTTTAAAAATCAAGACTGTTTCCTTTGGTTAGAAGCAGCGGGAGCTCCATCTCAAACCATGTAACACTTTCATGAATCCCTAGGGACACTTTGTCGAAGTTCATGATTAGTTATGAATGATCTGTATATGTTGCTATATACCTTTCTGATCCCAGAAAGGATGCTATTGATCCCTTAAATTATCCCACTGTTGACTGCTAGCTGCTGCTCATCACCTCATCCCACCTCCTCCTTTCTGACATCTGTGGAATGCCCCAATTTCCAGTCCAAACTTCTTTCTGTCTACCTGTCCTACCTGCCTCATTTTCCTGTGGGTTTCTGGCACTGACTTTCTTCTGTCAACGTGTATTGATTTTCCTTTCTCTTTTCATGATACGTTTTGATGGCACACAACTGAATATGTGTCTTGCTGGCTGGTAGGCTTTTGCCTGAACTGTTGTTCATAAATGTTCACTTCGTCCAAGCCTAGGTTAATTGGTAAGGTCTGGAAACCATTTTGGGATCACTGGCTTGACATGTCATTTTATATGTATAGGCATAGGTACATGTAGGCCTTCAATCAGGTTTTCAAGTAAGCTTGCAGTCAGGTTGATAAGGTGTTCTGTTTTACTTTATTTGCAGGTGGAGATTTACATTTTACCTTTATATATTCACCTATGGATCCCGACTCTTGAAAAAGGTAAGGTTCTTTGTTTTTTGCGTGAATCTTAATTATACTAGGTTTTGATTTAAACCAGGTGTCTCCACATAACTGCTACTGAATAAAAACAGTCCTTATTATGCTATCATTTTATGGGTATTTTTAGTAAGAGATTCAGTATAGATTGGTTTCAGTAAATGTTTCTGTAAGTTCCATGGATATGCAATTAGTGTTAATGTCCCTTGTGCTTTCATTTAGCTATTTATATGGCCTTCCTAAATCTCCAAGTGAATGATGGGTGTTTCTGAAAAGATCCTTTTCAATAAAGAGGAGGAGGAGGAGGGGAAATAGGTCATCCAGTCCAAAGGCTTCTGAATATATAGGAGGCTTTTTAAATGCAAATATAGCATACATACTTCTCCAAGGGTTTTGATATTGATGTTTGGCTTATGAAGCTTCTGAGGCTGATTGAAGGATGACCTGTCCCACGGCATATCTGTACATTTTGGAAAAGTTCTACTGAGGAGCTATGCACTATCCTTTGTATGCTATATTGAAAAGACACTGCAAGTCTATAAGGAGGGTTGGCATGAAGTCTGTAGATATTAGGAGAGGAAATTCCAGGGGGTACTGTATTTGCTGATGTGTAAGACTTACTTTTTTCACCAAAAAATACTGTTTGAAAATGAGGTGCATTTTATATGCCAGTGTGTCTTATATGCTGGCAAATAGTATTTGCCAGCATATAAATGGGTTGCATCTTATACACAAGTGCGCCTTATACGCCAGCAAGTACAGTATACCACAGTCTTCTTGTGTCATAGCATGAAGTGAACATTTCCTCCATTTTTATAGCTGCTTTCGTTACAGTGTAAGGAAGAATGATTTTATTAACATTTTGTGATGTAGAGACAGATGCCTACCTTGGAGATTTCTGTTACATATAACTACTCCATTGGCTTAGAATCTGTGCCCCAGCTGAACTCTCAGCCTGGGTCCAGTTGTTAGTGTAAGCTAGAGTGGAACCATTAAATTAATGGATCTTACGCAAGGGTTCACTTAAACAAGTTCCTGTAGATTGCATGGCTCTGTTCTAGTTGACAATAAGATTTAGGCCATAGGCTTTAGAATATGGGTGGTAAACTGCACCAAAAGTGGCAGTTATTTTTCATTCTCCTTCAACAGGACATTTAGGTAAATTTCTAGTGACTGAGGCAAAGTGATGTCATTTCTGGCTTCACTTTTGGCCTGTTTTGAGTCTTCTGGGGGTGGAGTTGTTGTGGAGCAAACTGCAAAGGAAGCAGTTTTGCACCATTTGCATCAAAAGTGCTCCTGTATCTTTGGAGGCCCCTCCCGAAAACTACAAACCCCAGGATTCCATAGGATGTTGCAAGTGGAATAATAGCGCTATAACAGTCCAGTGCAGAAATGGCCTTAGAGTCTAGAGAGCTGAAGAATAGTGCTTGTGCCAACATGCTGTTCATAGGCCTCACCTTCCCTCTCCCAATTTTGGAAAGTTACCATGATCCTCTTTGGTTGTGTGATTCATTTTTGAACATTCAGCACTGACTGCTCTCCTTTATTTGTTCTTCTGAAGTATGGGAGAGCTTGCACCAAATTCTTAGTCCGGTGTGCTTTTAGACTTGCATTCATGGGTCGGTCATATGTTAGATAATACCTTTTTAAATAGGCAGCTGTGGATCACGCATATTCAGAGTTAACATGAGGACTGTCTGCCTGTTGTCATCATTGGTTGCTATGTGATTATATATAAAATATTTCCAAAACTCTTAGCTTGGTCATGTGTGTAGGCTACATCATCAAAGGACAGTGTGGTATCACTTTTTAAAGAGCTGATGTGTTGTGTAGAGAACACAGCAAAATACATGCAGTTTGGCTTTGAGAATTCCTCCTTCAGGGCTGCATATGTCACTTACAAGTTAGTGTTACAGTTTGTAGCTTTCCAGTTATATTTCTTTAAAAAAAACACTTTTTGTTCAATTTATATCGCATGTAGTTTGCTTATAACCCAGTGTCCCTCACAAAAGTACTGGAAGCTAAAAGCCTACATAAACAGTTGTTTTTAACTGTCCTGAATTTCTGTGAGGTAGAGGAAGTAACTGGCAAAACTTCCTCTAGTGTTTCTTGCCTGGGAAAACCCTGTGAAATTCATGGAGTTGCCATAAATCGATGGGCGACTTGAAAGCACGTGCACACACAGAGAGGTTGGACTATAAATGAAATAAACCACTGCTTCTACTTGAAGGCTGATGATACCAAGATTAAACTGTCATATGCTGAACATACTGGCTGTGACTCGTCCGTGTTTCACAGCTGTGCAGCTGGATGGAGAGTATCAGATTCAAGCACCAGGGTGTTCTGGTTTCATTTGGGTTCCCTATTGATGTGTCATAGTATCAGAGATCTCTCTAAACACATATTTATTCAAAATAGGATTTGGAAGGATTACCTACATTGTGTAACCTGCTAGATCACAGTCTGGTGATATTAAGTGGCAATTTAAATGCTAAGCTTTGCATACTTATGCATTTTGTCCAGATGTCTCAGGCTAAATGCAAGGGCTTTTGTTTTCCCAGAAGAATTCCCATTCTGTTCTGGGCAGGGACTAGTCTGTTCATGGACCAGAGATTCTTTAGAGTGAAAGATGACCAGTCTCTCTTCTTTCAAAGGATCTTCTATGCTTTTTTTTAAAAAAAAATGTTCTTTGTGGTCTCTGTGACTCACATAAATGAGTTTACTGCACTTGTGCAGTGCATCATTCAGAACTTTCCAGAGCTGCCATGTAAGTATTTTGGCAGCAGCCTCTCTCCCCTTGATTCATGTGACTAACCTGATTTCTGCTCAGACCCTCAGTTGCTTTTCATCCACTGCAGCTTCATGATCAGAGGAATTGCTGGTAAGCCATATCACTTCTCTTTGTATATATTTTTGGTTTTTGACTTTGGACTGCCTTTTTCCTTTTCTCTTTGGATTTCAATTAAGTTTGTCTTGGACTCTGTTCTCCAGCTTGCCTTAGACTGTTTCTCTCATGTGTTTTGGCTTAGCTGTTTTACAGCTTAGCGGTTTGCCCACAGTGGCCAATCTACCATCAGATTCAGACGAGGGCAGACACTGGTGTTGCTACTGTTGCTACCCTCCCTCCTAAAGGTAGCTCACAGGTCTTGGACTACTCCTTCCACTATCCAATCAACTTCTAAGAAAGTGGATAGTTTATACCAACTTGTGGAGTCAGGTTTGGATTGGCTTCTTCCTCATCTAAAGCCAGTTTCCATCATTGCTGAAGCCACCCAATCCAAATTAGTACAGAAGAAACTCACTGCTCCCTCTGGCAAAGAGGGCAAAAAGTTGGACTTGTTGACCAGGAAATTTTACTCTACTGCCACCTTCTCCTTCAGATTACGAGGCCTGTATGGCTGTGTATCAGCAAAACCTCTGGGTTATCAGAAGTTATCAGAAGATGACAAGTGGTTGGCAGGGGTGCTGCAAGCAGAGGCCTGTGGCTTAGCAAACACCGCATGGCATGTGGTGGATTACAGTCAGAATATGCTGGTGAGAGCTATCACATTATGGAGACATGTGGTTGCATTTGTCTGGATTGTCACGTCAAGTATGAACAACAATGAAAGACCTTCCATTTGATGAGGTTGGCCTCTTCAATGCAGAGACAGGTAACAAGTTGGAGCACAAACATAAAATGCATTCCACTGCCCACAAGTTTGGTTTCCAGCCACATGCCCAGCTGTCATCCTAATCCTGTTATGGGTTGTTTAGGCAAGCCTCTAGCCCTAAACAATTGTTCAGTTCTACAGCTTTCAGATAGTCTTGCTCCTCAGCTCCTCCTCATTGTCTTCTTTGTGCAAGTCCTCTGGGTCTGCCAAGCACTGCCTTCAGTCTTACCAGAAAAAATCTAGTATCCAAGATAAACAGCATCTTTGACTCCTCTTTCAGCCCTCTTCTCACCTCCACTCCTCTCTTCAGCAACATTCTATGAGATTACCACCATGTGTGGGCTGCTATAACATCAGGCGGAGGGGATATGCCATAGAGTTTGGGGGCTATCCCACTGCAGGGTAGTCTACATTATTCGTCCCTCTAATGAGCTCATCAAGGAGGTCAATACCCTTCTCCTCAAAGAGGCTGTCAAACTTGTTCCCCCTCCATCTATACCACATGGGTTCTTCTCTTGCTACTTCATCATGTCCAAAAAAGATGGAGGTCTTTGTTCCATCCTAGATCTGAGGGACATCCATTTTTGCATCCAGCCAAGGCAATTCTAGATGGTCACTCGCTGTTGGGATGCTCTCCATATTATAGTAATGGGATATACAGTCCAGCATAAGTAGCAGCTTGCTTGCAATCAAGAAACCTAGGAACCAGAGACTGTTAGATAAACAATTGCTAAGAATGCACTGATAAGCTCACAGCTTCAAGGTCTCTTGGAAAAGGGAGGGGGAAAGCAGGGATTCTAAAGCACTGGCTATTCCTTTTGAACTGCAGTCTCCTCACTGAAGTCTTGTACAGTGTATCTCACTCCAAATAAATAGTGTTTATGCACTGTACTATTTGCGTGTGCGGATGCAGTTCCTGACACTCTCGGTACCATCTTGTTCCTATTGCAGAAAGGAGATTGCTACATGATATTGGATTTGAAGGATGCGTATTTTCATTTTACAATCTGACCATCGCACAGTAATTTTCTCTGCTTCACCAATGGGAAGAAGGACTTCTCATTTTTGCATCCTTCTGTTTGGACACTCCATTGTGCCACATGTGTTTACAAAGTGCATGGCAGTGGTGGTGCCTTGGCTCAGACAAGAAGGCACCATTGTATTCCATTACATCAATAATCGGGTCCTGTTACCCATTCCAGGAACCATCTCGTCAGTGATTTCAACCTCACACTCTACCTCCTTGATGCGTTAGGTTTGATTGTGAACCATTAGAAGTCTCATCTGGAGTCCAAGACTGTCACATTCATCCGCTCCATTCTGGATTCTTGTGTCTCATCTGCTTACCTGTCGGAACAGAGATTCAAGACACTTATACAGGCTAGTCTCAGATGCCAGTACACTCACAGGGTACTCCAAAGACATTCAAGTACTGCTCAGATTCATGGTTTCCATAACCTCAAGCGAGGCTTTGCACACATTCTCTTGTGGTCCTGGTTCATATTTTGCTGTGACCTGATCATCGACTCCCATTTCCATACCAAGGGCCATACACCATTTTCTGGCGTGGTGGCTTGATCCCAGGAACATCCAGGCTGGCATGCTGTTCCTTCCTTTACAGCCCACAACAGCAGTGACTATAGACAATTTCATGGAAGGATGGGGAGGATTCACATGGAAGGCTTCTCAGTCAAAAGGTGTTGGACAGCCAAAGAGAGCAGTTTGCATATCAACACTCTTGAGATGTTGGCCATGGAAAAAAACCTTGGACCTTCAAAGTTCTCCTGTGTGGCAAGATTGTTCAGGTAGTCTCTCACAACACCACTGTGGTGTATTAGCTGACAAACAGGGAGGAATGAAATTGACCACCCTGCTCCATCTCACAGTCTGTCTGTGGGACTGATGCGTGGACAGAAGCATCTCCAGCTCAGTGATCAATCTACCAGGAGAACAGAATGTCTCAGCTAATGCTCTTAGCAGGATACCAGGCTCCTGCCATGAATGAAGACTTCATCCCCACACCCTTCAGATGGTCTTCAGGAGATGGGGCCCTCTGAAGATGAAACTGTTTTCCTTGGCTGAGAACAGGCAGTGTCAGACCTACTGTTCCAGAGCATATTGAGAAAGGGCTTGAGCTTCCTATTTCATTGGCGAGGCTTTGTCATCTGTGATTTTCCTCTGTTTCCCTCTATCACCAAGGTAATAGCCCAAATTTGAAGAGACGTGGGAAAGTGCCTCCTGATCCAGACAGCTTTGGTTTGCCCCAATTCTCCATCTACCTCAGGCTACCAAAGACACTGGATCTCCTGACTACACGATGGACAAATGAGACATCCACACCTGGACATCCTCAGACTGATGGCTTGGAGGATGTTTCTCAAGGTTGTCTTTCCACACCCATTCAATGCATCACCATTTCTGCTCATATCCAGCAGTCTTATGCATATAAGAGGAACAAATTCTTGACCTTTCTGTTGCCGAGAGGGATCTTACCAGACCAGGCACAAATTGATCATGTGCTGGAATTTCTCCTATTGCTTTCTGACAGAAGTCTGTCTGTGTCTCTATTCCATCAAATGTTACCTGGCAGCAATTTCCTCCAACTTCCAGATCATTGACAAGCCTTCCTGTTTCCATAGTCCATTGGTTAAACAGTTTCTGAAGGGTTACAGGAATATTCACTTGCCTACATTGGAGCCTGCACTTCAGTGGAGCATGGATTTTGTTCTCTCATAGCTCTCTAGCAAACCTTTCAAGCCAATGATAGTTTGTGACATTCGTCACAACCCATCCTTATTCACTTTTGAACATAAATGATAAATGCATTGGAGTTACCTCACTCCATAGCCAATTACTGATTAAGACTTCAGTGAAAGCATGGGGCACATTCAGATGCTGAGCAACTTCTTCAAATGGTCTGTATCCCTGCTTCCTGCACTGACTGGTAGCCATTATACCTTAACTTGATAACTTAGACTGCTCACATTTTTCTTGCTTTCTCAGGGAGATGGTAAAGAATGCTCAGAGCATTACATGTTGGCTGTCAAAGCAGGTGTTTGTGGATACAGAACTGTCAATAAGACAGAATAGTAATTGCCCTGTCATTCCTCTTGGCTTTGCAGTGATCTTTCCAAGGATAGGAAGAATACAGAGATAATGTTTTCAGGCTGGGGTATAGTCAGACTGCTGTGAATTGTTTCATTCTTTATTTTAATTTTTAGATGTTTATAATTTATCATTTTAGCCTCATGACAACTTAACATGGTTGTTAGCCACTTTGGGCTCCCGTGAGGAAGGATGGAATATAAATCAGATGATATGAATCATCAAAGTAGAGAAAACATTGCTTCAGGTGGAATGAGGGGCCATCTAACTTGTTCAACAATGTCATGTAAATCAGAGATGGGAAACCTTGGTCCCTTAGATGTTTCTGGACTGCAGCTCAGAGAATGGATTCAAGCTGCAGGAAAGGAGATTCCACCTGAACCTCAGGAAGAACTTCCTGACGGCCAGAGCTGTCCGGCAGTGGAATGTGCTGCCTGGGAGTGTGGTGGAGTCTCTTTCTTTGGAGGTTTTTAAGCAGAGGCTGGATGGCCATCTGTTGGGAATGCTTTGATGGGTGTTCCTGCATAGCAAGGGGTTGGACTTGATGGCCCCTGGGTCTCTTCCAACTCTGATTCTATGATTCTATGATTATAATCCCCTGATGTTACTGGCTAGGGCTGTCAGGAGTTGTAAGCCAGAAAACATGTAGCAGACCATAGCCACTTACCCCTAACATTGAGTTCAGTAATACATGGAACAGAACAGAAGCCTCCAGAACTCTATAAGGTAAACATCTTGGAGTGAGCAATGGACTCCTATACCATCTTGAGGCACCCAGTGGAAGTAAAGCTTTTGCAATATGATTCCTCAGTTCTTATCCTAGAAAAGGTACCATGTTGGATTGTATGGACATCTGAAGAGTTCCTGAAGACTCAACAGGATCACACTTTTGAATCTTTTTTTCTGTCACAGGGCATCCACCACAGCAAACAGATGTCCCTCCAAAAAAGGGCATGCATTGACTGAAAAGGATTTTAAAAAATTTCTTTTCATGCAAGAGTGATGGAACAGGTATATAGCATCAACTGGTGCTCAGATTTTATCAACAGAGAGACCACAGCCTTGCAGAATATGTGGTTCCTAAAAACTGATTTATTCAGCAGTCTTGTAAACCTTTTGCAATAAAGTGGGAACTTATTAGAGGGGGCAGATTTGAAACTCATGGCACAATTAAAGTGTAGGCTAATGTGTTTTCAGCATCAAGGCTTCGTCGTGGAACATCTGGAGTAACAATCACTTGCACCTCTGAGTGCTCTTCCCTCTCAGCACTGAATTAATCAAAGACATCTGGAATTAGAGAGGAGGATTTCACAAATAGAAACTGTTACTTTTCTCTGACACTTTGTACGCTGAAAATTAGCTGCTGCTGAGTGAATCTGAGGGACACATTGACAGTTGTTGTGGAAATCACAGAGGTATCATTGCACTGAGTGTGAAAAACAGGGACACATATGTATTTGGGAAACCTGGACCAATCAGTTTTCCCAAATTTGCATGTGCTAGCATTTCAAATGAAAGTGTGTGCATATTATACTGCTAAGAGTTTGTGTGCTGTAGAAGACTCCAGCTTATGTACTGTGCAATATAATATGTATTGATAGTCTGAGTCATTTTGGAATGCTGAGCCTGGAATCCTAGTGTTAGCTTACACGAACACATCTGTTTGTTATGTTAGTACAGATGTTTACAGTAGCTTCTAGCAGCAGCAAGAGAACAGCAGAGAAAGCTGTCTCCATTACTGTAAAAGGCTGGCTTCCAAGTATAGTGCCTACCCACTGCTATTTTATTCCTGCTGCTTGTGCTAGCCATTGACATCCCATGTGTTGCCTTCAGTTGCCTGTTGACCCCATAAATTTCATAGGGTTTTCCTAGACCAGGAACACTCAGAGGTGGTTTTGCCACTTCCTTCCTCTGAAATTTAGCCCATAGCACCTGGTATTTGTTTGTGGCCTCCCATCCAAGTGCTAACCAGGACTGACCCTGCTAAGCTTCCAAGATCAGATGAGATTTGGTGCCTTTAGGGTATTTAGGCCTACCCGCCAAAAGGAGAGAGGCCTTACTTTTCTAAGGAGAGAAGAATTAGGCATGTTATAGAGCTGGAGATGAGGTGTAGAGAGGGATGGTAGAGGGTACTGCTTGAAAAGTAGTACAGCACTCAGGCAAGATAATGCATGTATGCACACTTTCAGACCTTCTTTGCTGGTGAAGCCTCTTGCATCCTGTGATCAGCTAGAGTTCTGTAAAGAGCAGACTGAAACTAAGAGAACTAGAATATTGTGTGTGTGCTAGCTGCCCAAACAAGCTCAAAATACATTAAAACAATGTACTCTTCTTTTAATGAGTTTCCAGCAACAGTAGCATGGCAAAGTGAAGTAATCAGCTCACTTAGAAGAATGCCTACAGTTATATCTGATGGGTTGCACAGACAGCATTGGGCATATCTAAATTAATTGGATTATAATCATGTGTCCAGCTCCTCCTACATGCTTAAATTAGATGATGACAAGTGTGCTTCATTTTTTTTAAATGATATAAGTGCTATTTCAACATACAGATTATCTCTACATTGTTAAGAAATGGTAGACATACCATCCTTGGAAGACTCTGTGGAATAATGAATACACTGAAGGAGTTTTGGCCAGTAAGATTTACTTCCGAATGACTTGCCTGCTATACCGTTTGCATGTTGGCTTAATTTCTCTGACAGCATGAACTTTGTTTCTGTGGATTACCTGCTACCCCATCCTCCTCTACCTGGGTAATATCACTCTGTTTTCACTGCCGTGTTTCACAAATTCCCATTGTAACTTAGTAAGAAGATACAGTCTCTGAACTCAGCATCTCTGTTCATCTATGCATTTTGCAGCAATATCATCCAGTTTCTGTGCATTTTAAGAAAGATTGCAATTCTGTTTTTCATGTCCAAAAATGGCCTCAGCATTTGTACCCTGAGGCATAAAACTGAGGCACTGCAATTTAGAATCTCTTAGTAATAGTGCTCTTGAGACAGTGCAAGTTCTAGGAGACCCCTTCCCCCTGCCATTACTTTCAAGGCTCATTTACATTGTGCCCAAAGAGGCTGTTTGAGAAATTAGCAAGAATACGCATTACCTTTGTGTGGTTAATAGCTTCTTTTTATTTTGGTTCCTTTAGTAGCAGATTATATCCTGCAGAGCTATTCATCTCTTTCAGTGGATTGCTTGGAGGCTTTCAGTGGTTGTTCTAAACACATTTTGGAGATCTACAAAATTAATACATTATATGAAATGCACATTCATAACAAATAAATAAGCTTTGGATTTGGATCACAGCTGTTCTGTCATTTCCTATTGTCTATCTAGAATTCCATAGTATAGAATTCAGAGATTATGAATATAAGTACTATGGCAGAAGCTTTGTTTTGGTGGTAGGTTGGTTGCACTAGGTAATAGGGAGAAGGAAATCAATGTATAAATAGAGTCCAAATTTTGTTGGTCACAGGCTTACTAGAAGCAAAAAGAAAAAGAGCAATACTTCTCTTCTCTTCCACACACACATTGAAACAGTGAGATATATATCCACCCACTGAAATTTCCATGTTCTCTAGAAGCAGCACAGAATATTTGTTTCCATGTGAGCTTATAATCATCTCATTTTTTCAAATATTGTAAGAAAGTGGGAGCAAGATACTCCTGTTCCCTCTTGTTGATGCTTAGGAACATTGGAAGCAGGCCTCCTCCTTGTCAGGATTCCAGGCTCTGCAAGTACAGTGATTTACAGTTGTTTCCTCCTCCTATACTGACATGAAGACCTGTGGAGGCTTATGAACTAGTGTTTCAAAGGCTGAAGAGATGTCTTTTATGTTCTCTTTTCTGCCTGTTATTGCACTCAACTGCTATACAAGGATGATTGCTATACTAAAACTTTGCTTTTTGTCAGAATAAAGTGAACACAAATAGGCCTGCAATAACTCTGTTTCCCTTTTTCTTTTTCTTTCTCTTGGAATTGCTCAGAATGTTCCCTTTTGCCCATCATACTGTATGTCTTGCGTCATCAGATCTTAAAGCATAACCTGATATGTATAGCCTCCCAAGTCCTGACTTTGCATTCCTGTGTTATACCTTCCCTTTCTCTTACTGCAGGAAAGAGCATAGGAGGTCACATTAGCCCCCTCAGAAAAAGTTTGAGGATCACACCCTCTCACTGTACCCCCCTAAAATTAAAAATGCTTGTTCCGAAAGGCCCTCAAAGGCCCTCCAGGAACTGTGAGAGACATTTTGCCATTTTCTCCTTCTCCCTTTTCCACTGGATGATCCTGGGGAAATCACACACTCTCAGCCTCAGAGGATCAAGGCAAATCCTCGCTGAATAAATCTTGCCAAGAAAACTCTATGCTAGGTTTGCCTTAGGGTGAAAAGGCACACAACAATGAAGAAGAAATCAAATTTCCTTTTGAGAAAAGCCTGTGATAAAACGAAATTCAATTATTTCTTTGTAATTTTTGTCAGTGAGCTTTTCCTCATTTTGTTGAGTTCATGAGCTGCCGTAGACACACTACACCAGGGAAATTTGTGTGCCGTGCAGGTTACCTGAAAGACCAGACCGCCCAGTACCAGGAGTAGGCAAAATGGAGGCCATGGGCTACATGCAACCCCAGGGTTATTTTTGTGACCCCCCCCGCTAGGGGTCAAAAAATGCAAAAAAATTGTTTAAAAAAATTGGTTCCAGAATGTTCCCAAATGATTTCTGTGGGGTGTAGAGCACATTTCCACCATATTTGGAGCCCCCCCTGGCCCTCACCCAGGAATCAGATTGAATTTTTGCAAACGTTTTCAAACCCACCCCCCCAAATTGCCCTTTAGGAAGTCAGGAAGGCCCCAAAGTATGGTCACAATGTCCCTGTAGAGTGTTTGGGGGCATTTTGAGGGCTAATGCAGCCTCCTAGCCCTCCTCAGTTGCCCACCCTTGCTCTATATAAACTTAGCCCAGTCTTTAGATCTGCTCAGTACTGCATTCAGTACCGTGTGCCTCATTTTAAGAAGGATAGAGACAAGTTGGAATTGGTTCAGAGAAGAGTGACAAGGATGATGAGATGTAGGGAGGGCAAAACGTATGAGGAGAGACGTTGAAGCTTCTGGGCTTAATTCAGCTTGGTGAAGAGAAGACAGGTTGACTTGATTGAACTCCTTAAATATCTCAAAAGCTACCAGAAGGAGGCAGACGCAGTCTTGTTCTCTGCTGTTTCAGAGGGTAGAACTAGGTCTAACCATTTTAAATTACAGAAGGATAGATTTTGTTTGATTGAACATTAGAAAGAACTTCTTGACAGTGAGAGCAGTTCGACAGTGGAAGCAAATCCAAAGTTTGCTACTCTTCTCTGGACATCTTCAAAAAGAGACTGGACAGCTGCCTGCTGGAAATGCTCCAGGTGAAGACCCTGCATGGAGCAGGGGGTTGGACCCAGTGGCCCATGAGGGTCCCTCCAACTCTGTGATTCTGTGATCAGTCTCACAATTATCCCAGGCCAGTAAAGACATGGGAAAGAGCATTGTCAGTGACTCTTTCCAGGCTCTGAAACGCCCTTCCAGGAAAGGCCAGGCTAGACCGCTCTCTGCTCTTCTTTAGCTGGCAGGCAAAGACCTTTTTGTTTATATAGGCATTTGATGATTAATTGATTGTAGGCAGTCTTTTGTATGGTGTCTATATACTGTATTTTTTTTATTGTTGTGTTTTAAAATGATTTTTAGAAGTATAAAAATTCATGGCATTTTAATGTGATAACCTGTTTAATTGTGTATAACTTTTTTGATCATCAGCTTTTTAATTTTCTCTAATTCAGCCTTGTTATAAACTACCTTGAGTACCATTTTTGGAGGAAAGTGTGCTATAAATTAAACAGGCAGGATAAGGCATCCAGCAACAGCATTGCTTTACCATGCTAGATCCCCCTTGATGCCTAGGTTATTTGGGGCCAGTTATTAGCCTAAAACTGATGAGAATTCCTCCCACTGAAAGGCATAAATGACAAACAGTCTTGTAAGAGGTAAGCAGAAAAGCATCTCAGTCTAGGATGACTCCAGTTCATTGCACAGAATTTGCAGTGCTCAACTCTCCTGTTTGTATCTTACAACAGTAATTGTATAGCTATCAACAAGCTATGTTTAAGGGGGCTAAAATTATACAACTATGCACAGATGATAGGGAGATAATTTTCAAGGGAATAGATTGTTAAAGTCCTTAGCTTTGCTGAAGTGCCCTAGTGTAATTTATTTCTTTATTTCTTCGAGAAGCAAAAGATAATCTTATAAAGTAATTATGTTCTGAGTAGGCTGTCATCATGGAAATGTGACAAGAAAAAAAAAGAGAGTTAATACCTTGTAAGTATATTTAGAAGTAGAGAGTAGTTTCTCTTACTCTTTTTTATTTACATAGAATTTAGTAGCAGAATAATTCTGTTGATTCTGTGTGTGTTAATAGTAAAAATATAACAGATGAAGTGGCACTTAGACTCCTCCATTATAAGGAGTTATGGGCAGCAGTCTACTTAAGCAGATATAGTAGATGTTAGTTCTATACAAATGGGGTTTGTATGTAGAATAAAAATACAGTGTGCCCTCTTCTGGTGCGACCACACACATGAATGCACGGCCACGCAAAGTGTCCATCCCATTATAGTCAATGAATATGATAAGCACACACTTGTGCTGCTGCGGGTGTGTGCATATTGAGGTCTATTAACTACAATGGAATGCAAATCCTCATGTTCTTGGAACAGAGGCCCTGCATATACAGCAGATGCACTAGTGATACAATTGGGTTCGGAAAGCAGCAATAAAAATAACAAGAATTCATCATGGTAGAGTGTAAGAATTCGTCAAAACAACAAATGTTTGGGAAAATGGTAATGGACAAGTGGTCCCTGAAACAAAATGCTCCTGATAACTGTGCAAATCACCTTGCTGGACATACCCCTTTCCAAGACAGTTTGTTTCACTTCCCCTCCCATCCATCCCTCAGTATTCCGTGCCTACCAACAATGCCTGACCTCCATAATGGGTCTCTTTTGTGATGTCTACCATCTGCTGAGATTCTTCAAAAAAAATATTCAGACCTTGACTATGTTAGGCTATGCACATGGAGTCTGAGTTTGATGCTGGTATCTGTATCAGAGTGGGCAATGTTTGGAGGACCAGGCATTGCACAGACCTTGGAGTGCCACACACCCCTTCCAGCATCCTTTTCAGGCACAAGGCTTCCTCATGAGTTCCGGAAGAGCCAGTGTGGTTTTCTGCTTTGAGTGTTGGACTGGAACTCTAGAGACCAGGGTTCAAATCCCTGCTCAGCCATGGAAACCCACTGGGTGACCTTGGGCAAGTCACACTCTCTCAGCCTCAGAGGAAGGCAAAGGCAATACCCTCTAAACAACTCTTGCCAAGAAACCTCACTGTTAAGTTTGCCTCAGGATCACCATAAGTCAGAAATGACTTGAAGGAACACAACACCAGCTAGAACATGAGCTGTGATGGGCAATTGGGCAATCCCTGATCTCTTTTGGCCCAGGAGACTCTCTTTTCAAAATGTGAACTGAGCAGAAAGCATTCTGGTTTCGAAAAAAGCCCTCAAACCTAAAACAGACAGTGGGTATGGAAATTGCTCCCCATATCCCCTAGAGGGCTCAAGGGGGCTTTTAGTTTCATGTTTTTTAAAGCAGGGATGAGTGGAGATACTGGAGGGAGAGTTCGTATAAGGAAGGCTTTTAATACTGATGGGTTATTAATTGCTTAAACTCTGACCTGCCCGTCTCTCTTCCCTCTTTCTCTCTTCCTCCGCATACTCAGAAAGGATGCAAAAGTTAGGAACTGACTCTTTGAGAAAAAATACAGACTTTTCCAGCAGTGGGAAACCTGAGAGCCAGCTTAAAATCTTTTCAAATACTACCCCTCACTGGAAAGGTGTCTGGAGATTTTTCTTTTATCATGTCAAATGTAAACCAAAATTGATGTTTTCTGCTGACTAACTGTCAGTACTCTTATTGTGTTAGCAAAGAAAGAAAGAAAGAGAAATCCAGCCCTCTATTTGCAAACCAAGACAACAGAATTTCTTCCATGATTCTCACAAATGGTATAAAACTGAATATTAGTGGTGATCTGAACAATAATATGCAAAGAAAAAATGAAGCATTTGAAATATTTAGACTCTTTTTTTCCCTTTAAGTCTAAATTGTGGGTTTTTAGATGTAATATAGATATGGCGTGTGTATGTGGTACAGTAATTGCACCGATGTAATTGAATACCCTAAAGAGGAAAAATCAGAAAGAAAAATAAATCTCTGTTGGTATGTTGTAGTACACAACTAGTATCTTTAACTCAACTTTTGATCATGGATATGTGTCAGTTAACCAAACTGCTGAGTACAGGGATACAGTATATCCCTTTCTTTTCACTAATCTTCCTTGACACCTCCCAATTGATAAAGAGGGAAAGTCTGGAGAGAGAAGTCAAATCTTTATTCTCGTCTGACTGTAAGCACTTTGGATTTAAGAAAGCATATAATCCCAAATAAAAATCCAAACCACAAAAGGGAGAAAGATACAACTCAACTACATTAACTAGTACATCAGTAATGAGCAGCTTCTGAGGCTCCTGGGACTGTTTTTGCATTCCCCCAGGGCTTGCTAGATTGTACCTCCAAGTCCTCAATAAAAAAATGATATCCCCAAAATGCCAGACTGCACCCCTAGAAGCTATTGGGAAAGACACAATTTGTCATTTAAGTCTAATTTCTCCCTGGGCATAATTTAGGCCAGAAAAAGCATTTCTCCAAAGCCAGAATGACCTGGAGTGCTTTGTCAGAATTGAAATAGCTGAGGGAGGGGTGAATATCTTTAAAAGGCAAATATTCCCCTCCCAGCTTCAGGGCAGGGCAATTTGTCATTGGGCAGCAACATTTTTCTGAATGGGAGAGATATGCTAGTAGCTGCCTATGACTTGTGGGCCACATTTTACCCAGCCTGGTGGTAAATCCAACTACAGATTCTAACTACAGCAGAAGAGAATTGCCAAACTGTGGCTCCCAACATAAAATAAAATAAAATAAAATAAAAACAGTATGACATAGTGACATAATATAACTATTTTTCCTTCACAGAACAAACAAGAAACTCACCAGGCATTATATATTATTTCCGCCAAAAGTAAGATTTTCAGGGTTTATGTGAAATCTTTGGTTCACAGGTTCACAGCATGAAAAAATAACAATAAACTTACCATTGTCAGGATACATACCCCCTGCCATATGTTGGTTTGCTGGATGTGCATTGAAACAGTGTGTTGTAGTCTATGTAGAAATACTGCCGTAGAACTCCATTAAGCTTAATTTAATGCTACAAAGTATGCTATTCTAATTGATGATTGCAACAATGCATCCTGCCTGTATTATTACAAAGCATCAATTGGTTAATTGCTTTACTGTCTCTTGCAATGATGTATCTGGTGTGGGAGGCACAGAAGATCAAAGCAAGGGGAAAATGAAAGTGTAGAGGCGTGTTTTGAGAACCTGGTGTCTCTAAGACAAGAGGCAGGAAATGACCTGCTTGGGTCAAGGATGAGAAGTGGGAACCAAACAGGGATCTAGGAACTATCTGACAAGTGGTGTGATGCTAGTTTTATGATCTTCTCCAATCACAGCTTTGCAGCCTAAATTTTGGGATTGTATCTATAAAAGGTGTGAGCTCCATGTTTATTTTAGCAACAGAAGTACAGTGTGTTGCCACATTTTCTGCAAATAAATATTACTGTCTACCTCAGAGTGAAGTTTGTGGAGTATGGGTTATCCAGTGCATGACCATTCAACTAAAGCAGCTCCCATAGTCCAAATGTGACTGTGGAGGAAGTGGAAACTCCTTGTTGTCATAGATGAAATTAATAAAAGGAAACCAACTCCTGTTGTGCTTGATGAGATTATATTATATTATATTATGAAATTAATAAAAGGAAACCATGGTGAAAAGAAGTTTAGTTCTGACTGGTAATTTCTATCATCTTGTATAGCAGATGTCAGCTTTTCCATAAGTGCTGTTTCCCAGTTTTTTTTTAACACTAGGCTTCAGTAGAGATGTGGCCTATTTTTTTTCCCAGTTCTGAACTATTATCAATCTGGCAGGAAAACAAACAAACAAAAATGTAATCAGATCTTTATGATTTAATGCCTCACAGCTCTCACAGAATAAGTCCTATTATGAGGTCAACAGGAACTGCTTGGTTTGTAATTTGACATATTATTGGAAGTATCTTTTTCCAGAATTATCTTTGTTCCAAAAATATCTTTTCCATTTAACATTTGCCACATTTATATGTAGATCAGTATCCCATGCTTTCTTGAAGCCCTCAGGCTTCAGTATGTTGATTCAATCAGTGTGGCTCTCAATTTGTGAGTACAATTAATACTTTCAGTAGAGGGGATGCGCCATTCCATCAGTCCTTAGTTTAAATCAAGACCTGGTTGGAGTTTTTTTGTGTGTGGGGTGGGTTAGTCAATAGTACACTTTCCCAAATATTTGTTCTCCAGATATTTAGAACTTTAGTTGCCATGGTTCCCCATCAGTGATCATGTCAGCTGATGGGAGTCGTAGTCTAAAGCTAGCATGGGCAACGCCAGTCTTGATCTCTGTGATTCTGGGACCCCAGGCCCTCCCCAAGCCAAGCTGTTGAATTTCAGGCAGCAAATACTTAAATAGTTGGAGGGTGGGTTTTTGTTTGTTTTATTGATTGATTGATTGATTGATTGGGTTTTCATTTTGTTTTTTTGTGTTGTTTTTGCAGTTTGCTGTCGAGATTTGGTGGTACAGTTTACTTACATGGAGCTAGGGATGTGAAAAACATTTTAAAATATTTGAAAAATGATTGGAAAATGTGTGTCTTGAGTGCTGGGAAACCCTGACAAGGAGAAGCCTGGACTGATGTGCAAAGTTTATACTTTTTTGTGCTCAAAGACAAAACCGCATAAAAACCAACATTTTCTGTGTTATTTTCTATGTGGAAAAACCAGTCTCCTATACAGAAATTGTTTTGCACATGGCTTTCTTTGCCTAGAACAACATTTTTTTCACATGAAACAGCTTTTTCAACACAGAAAATAACATGCTGTTTCCTGTGTAGACAGTGCTGTGTTCTGTGCAAAGGAAGCTATGTGCAAATTTTGTGCAGGAAAGTCTCCAACTACAGCATTTTCTGTTCAGCAAACAGTGTTTTCTGCCAGATAATACTTTTTCTCTGCAGAAAAAGCTGCTTGCTGCACAAGAAAAATGCCATGTGCAAATTTTGTGCAGAGCAAGTCCTGAACTGTAACTAGTCTCGAAAAACTGCAGTTTTAGAACACTTTCTCACAGCAGGAAAAATACTGCTTCCTTCAAGAATGAATTCAGCAAAGGATTGAATCTCTAAGGGGGGGCACTTATTCATGAGTCGTAGGAGAGACTTGAATCTCAGACCTGTGAAATTTAATTATCCGTAATTATCCATCTGAAGAACACTGGGTTGGGAAAGACTAGTTCTTGGCAAGCCCTGAGTGACAAAACAGGCAGACCGCTCTGGAGGTTCCTCAAGCAGGGGAGCCTTCATTAAATGCTTTAATGTCATCTTCTCTTACCTAGCCCAGTTGTGCTGGTGGTTTGAGTGATTCTTCGTTTGAAGTGTTCTGTCTGTTCCTCTGATACTATTTTCAGCAAAGCCAGCATACACAGAGACAGGCCATTTCCATTCCAGCAATGCAGTGATGTCCACAAAGCAGCATAGTTAAGTCCAACAGAACAATGTATGAATTCCAATCTGTTAAGCCACACTTTCCAGCCCAACTATGGCTGTATTTAGGTTCCAGGGAACATCTTAACCTGCTTCTACCCTGTCAGTATTATCTCATTTCTCTTTCTCCCTTGTCAGCCTCTGTATTTATGCTCTTGTTTGCCCACTGCCAATACAATCAGTGATTTAAGTTATTTATCTCCTCATATCAATTGCTTTAGCTGATGCCCAACCTTTAGAAAGTTGTCTTCCAGGCCTAAAACAGCTACAAGAACCTGGTGAAATTGCCTCCATAGCCCCTAGAGCAGTGATTCCCAAACTCTAGACCTCCAGGTGTTTTGGACCAACACCCAGAAGTCCCAGATGCCTTGACCACTGATCAGTGATCTGGGACCCGAAGTCCAAAACATTTGGAAGACCAAAGCTTGGGAAACACTGCCCAAGAGGATAAGGAGAAGCTTTTCAGGAAAGGGAGGGAGGGAGGGAGGGAGGGAGATGGGAGGGCAAGATACAGCACTCCCAGTCTTATAGCAGATTGAGGGTAGGGGTCATGGCCTAACTATATCCAGTTATGGAGACCAAGACTGAGGAGTTCTTCATCTCATCATACCTGCTAGGAACAGTACCTTTGGAAAGGAAACCTTCTGAATGGAAAAGACAAGATATCTTCAACTTGGCTGCATCATATTCTACTTGCTTTCCACAAAGTTGTTTTTCCATCATGGAATTTCAAATGCATACATATTCTCAATGATATTTGAAATGTACTGGGGCAAGCAAGGAGGCAGTTGCTCAGATTTGGATTGGAAAATTGGCAGAGTGGATATTAATATTTAGAACTTACTGAGACGTTTCGACATGTTTTAGTCTGCTAGCTTGCATCTCACCTTGGGAAAATGATGGAGAATGAATGAATTCATGGAAATAGTATGTAAGACTCTAGCCAAGTTCCTTCTTTACCCTTCATGCAAAATCGTCTTCTGTTTTGTGTGCAGTTAGGTCTCAGTCTCATACAGCAATCTTGTTCTCCCCCTGCCCAAGACCAATAAAAGCTGTGATCAGGCTTATGAAGGAGCTGTCCAATACACATGCTTTCTGGAAAAACAAAAACTAGTATAGCAAATAATGTTTATCATATGGTAGCTGTTTGGTTAAAATAAAGTTGTCAGAGTTCCAAATAATTTCTGATTTAAAGGCCATGGGAAAGGAGAAGATTTGGGGGGAGGGGGCAAATATTACATCCATTGCAGTTGTATCAAAATATTGCCAAGGTTGAACATGTCATCGTTATGTTTCCTCTGGAATTAAAATAGAAACTAGAACAAAGACTTGCCAGGAACCCCCCCCCCCCAAAAAAAAAGGAAGGAAGGAAAAGATACAAACAACCCTCTAAAAATGTTGTTGTTATAGAACTGAAGATAGTCTGATGTAGCCATAGTCCAAAATTTCAGGTCAATTACAAAGATAGGATTTGATAAGACTAGCAAGAATGGGAGTGAGGAGGATCAAATAATAATAATCATGTATTCAAGGAAGGGATCCGTTGTATTCCTGTACCCTCTTGACTTCTACTGTGCTCTTACCCTCTCTCATTAAAAATGCCTTTGAAGAAAGATAATTGAAAACACCTCTGGGAAGTCATGCTAGTGCCTGCTAGCAAATGGTTGTGTTCAGCTTACATGCTGTGTTTCATTTTTAACAACCAGCAAACGTTGGCCCTCATTCAGAAAGACCATCTTGTGAATATGGAAGCCTACTAGACAAGTGCTCATTTATTTTATTATTTATTTATTTGTTACATTTATAACCTGCATTTTCTCCACAAAAGTTCAAGCTAGTCCTTCTCACATTTAATTAGATTGACCATGTGTAGTACTTCATCCATTTTTATCATTACAATAACCTTGTGAGCAAGGTCAGCCTGAGAGATACTGACACGCCCAAGGTCACTGGGCCCAAGCAAGTTACATGGTGCAAGTGGGAACTAGTTTCTGGGTCTTCCCACTTATAGGATCTGACACTTTTAATTGCTATACCATGCCAACATCCATCTAGAGCCAGCCTGGCTTCTTAGACAAAAAATCAGGAGTGAGACTCATGTGTCCCTCTACATCAGACTTTCACAACTTGGCAGTAGGTAAGGGCCGAAATTAAATAGGCTAAACTTCTTTGGGCCGCAGATAGGTTTTTAGCACCTCAATTTCCAAGTAAAGTTATAATAATGGTATAATAATGTTTTCTGTTTGCAAAATAGTTTAATCATTAATTATACTATAATAATTATAGTATAATTAATAATTAAACTATTTTGCAAATAAAATAAACCATATTATAAAATTTGTTTTTATAATATGCTTCCATGCTTTCTCATCACTGCTGGGGCAGGGGAGGAAGTGCTGGAAGGCATCACACTGGACCAACACCCTATGGCTACGCATACAGCCCATCCACCAGGCCAGGCCTTTGCGGCACTTGGAACTGAAGTCTTCCTCAAAGTGCCTGGTGGCCTGCTCCTCTAGCAAATGGGGCACTGAAATGACAGGAAACTTTCTCACCAGGTGCCCATAGAGCCAGTCAAAGTGCTTGTAGTGCTAGTGCACCTGCCGCCCAGTGTGGTTGGGCACTAGCTTGTAGGCAGTGTAGCTCTTCATGCCCCTGAATTTGGTCTGCTTGGTGGGGTCTTCAGTGGAGCAGTGGAAAGGGTACAGGTTCTCCTGCCACTCAAGCCCATAGGTGCCGAGCACCACGCACAACTTGTCCCCATCCTTCATGAAGCCCAACCCCTCGCACAGCATAAAAGACTCACCAACGGATTTCACAAAAGTGGAGAAGTGGTTCAAGAAGAGGCCATGGTCATCTTGGCTGTTGATGCCCTCAAACCAGCCCTCCATCTCATGGTTGCTGCAGAGGCTTAGCACCTCATGTTCCCACAGCAAGATCTCGCCTGGCTTCTCCAACTTGAAGTTGTACAACATGCGCCAGCTCCCCACACACACACACAGCCATTTCCCCTGTGGCACCTTCTGCTTTGCTTCGTGCTCTCCAGACCTTTTTATTCTCCTCGCAAGCCCTTCCGTTCTCTCTTTCAGCGCTGGGAGAGGAATAGTGTGTGTATATATGTGTATGGTGCGACTAGGGTGGTGAGGACAGAACTTCCTTTCTCTTTTCAGCCTTCCTCACCCTTCAGTGACTGAGCACCGCCAACCCCATAGGAGTCCCCGCTTCATCCTGTCTTCGTTGCCTGGGTGGAGGGGACCATGGTGTGAGTGCATTTGCATGTGTGTGTGTGTAAGGGGCTGGCCCGTGCCCGGGGACTGTCCCACCATGTTGCCAATTTCGCTTAT
This sequence comes from Cyclura pinguis, assembly GCA_030412105.1. Taxonomy (NCBI): domain Eukaryota; kingdom Metazoa; phylum Chordata; class Lepidosauria; order Squamata; family Iguanidae; genus Cyclura; species Cyclura pinguis. The sequence goes on along the minus strand of CM059599.1, from coordinate 224,674,544 downwards.
CCAGAACCAAGAGGCAGGACCAGGGAGCCAAGTGCAGAGTGGCTGCCCCCATTGATGGTGCTCAGCAGGCAAACAGGCGTGGGAGAAGTGGAGATGGAGGCTTCACAAAATCCTTTGATGAGCCCCATGTTGCCCACAGACTGTATGTTGTACAGGCCTGCTCTAGATGTTGTGGTTGTTGGACTATAGCATCCAGCATTCCACACCATTGGCAGTGCTGGCAAGTTGGACTGTTGGAACTTGCAGGCAACAATATCTTGGAGGGCTACATGATTCCCCCCTCCTGCGATTAACACCTGCGTAAGTTCTGTCAATTCAATAGGTCAACTGTAGTTGGGACTAACAATTGGATTTAGATCTTAAAATTCTAGCAAGTGTTCATTCATTAAATTCTTTGGAAATACCACACACTCCTTAAGCTGGATGGAATTTCTGGCAGCGGAGCATTTAGAGGGACTTCAACCTAAGGCCGCGTCCTGGGTGCAGCTTCAATCATTGGAGCCTTTTGATATCAGTGGCAGCCACTCAGTCAACAGATGAGACATGCAAATAGCCATTGATCTTAAGATAAAATGTATAATTATTCCTCTTCCTGTTTAATTGGTAAAGTGAACAGCTGGGTAATTCAGGTTCTGCACTGAACAATTTATTGTGTTAATACCCCTCAGGGAGATGTCATATTTCACTTGTGTTTTTAATCATTTACTGTCTAAGCAGCCATGAGTCCCAGTCTTGGGAAAAAGGTGGGATATAATTGATGATGATGATGATGATGATGATGATGATGATGATGACGACGACGACGACGACGACGACGACGACGACGACAGCAGCAATGAAAGAAGAGAGGGAGGAGATAATTCCTTGTGAACTTGAAACTGCATTTGTGCTGTAATATCAGGGTGACTGAGGATTACAAAAAAGGAGGGATTAGATTTGGAGGAGAAAGCTGAAGGAGGTGGTACCAGGGTTCACAGTGGTGAAGGAAAGCTTGTGTGCTATCATCTCCTGACTGTCAAACTACAGAACCCTCACAAAAGTAGGAAGAATGTGAATAACTCACCCCTGCACTCCCCCTCCAATTCCCTTCTGGGGCTCCCCCCTCTCATTCCCTTGCCTTTTGTCATGGTGTGCAATGCCTTTCTTCTCCATGCTGGGGCAAAGGGCAAGGGAATGGGAGGGGGGAGCTCTGAAGGGGAGAAGGAAGGCGTGTATGTGCCCCCCCATTCCCTTGCCTTTTGCTTAGGCACATTTGCCTTCCTTCTCTGTGCCCCACAAAAGGCAAGAGAATGAGAGGAAGAGAATGGGGACAGAGGCATGTGTGTGCCTCGTGAATAATCAGTTTTGCAAAAGTCAAACCCACAATATGAAGGAAGGATTGTATGTGTCCTAAGCATTGTGCTACTCTTCCTTAGGGCTGGAATCTTTGAGCGCTTCCCCTTTTCCAAACAATAATGTCTCTCTGACTGTGCGGGTTGCCTGGAATGGGGAAACCATACCTATCTCCTCCACCCCTGCTGTCCAGGAAGAAGGAGTGCTAGCTCACAATGCACCTAATTCCACAGCTTGGTGATATTTGTAGCCTTCCGCTGTGGTTCTCTGTTGCCGCAGGAGCAGCATTCCTGAGGGGTTCCTTAATGTTTTCCCTTCTAACGCATGAATACTACAGGTCCAGATAAAAGCCTTCATTAGAATTCAGCCTCTTCACAAATACTGACCATGGGAATACGATCAGAATTACAAGGTAATACCCTGGAAGAGAGAGAAAAAATCACATTTTAAAAATGATTTTTAAAAGAAAATGCTTGTTTCACAAGAAAGAATTATGGTCGTTTAGAATGTATGAACAAAAGGTAGAAGTGATACATACACAAGGCCATTTAATTCATGTAATATGAATAAATTGCTGTGCAGGCTGTTTGAGCTAGAAGAGTCAGATCAAGCATAGTTATGAATGGAAGGGCAGTGGCAAAAGAACACGCCCAACAAACGATAAAGGAAAATGGTCTAAAGGTTGCAGGTATTGTGGCAGTTGAGCCAGTGCGTTACAGTAGTTTAAGTACTGGACTAGGGCTCTAGGGAACAGAGTTCGCATTCCCACAAAGGCTTGGCAACCTGCTGGGTGGCCTTTGGCAAATCGTACTCTCTCAGCCTCAGTGGAAACCTCAGCCTCTGAATAAACCTTCCCAAGAAAACTCTGCAATAGGTTTGCCTTAGGGTCTCCATAAGATGGAAACAACCTGGGGGCACACTACAACAACAACAACAACAACAACAACAACAACAATAGAACATGCCAGTTATTCAGCAGATTCCTACTTCTGATGCAGGAAATAAAATTAAGGGGAATGAAGGGATGGCATAATGAAACACAACATTTTTTCTCCCAAAACATTTTGTGTGTCTCCATTGTGTCCAGCTGATGAGGCAGTTGCTGAAGATGTGTTACAGATCTGATTCTGCTAAAGCTTGGAGAAGCTACTTTTTTGTAACATTCCTAGGATCCCCTAGCTACGTGGCCACTGGTGTGCTGCCTTAGATATTGCTTTGAAAAGTTGCATATAGCAGTCTCTTCTCAAAACACCACTCCATTGATGATTGCTTTTGTGCTACCTGAACCTAACAGCACATTTCAGTGCATTTTTATTTTCTGCTGAAGATTGGGAAACCAGGTGAATTTTATGTTGCATGTCATTGTGATTAAATGAGATGTCTGTACAGTCTGTGTATCTTCTCAGCAGTGTCCCAGCATTTCTTTCTATCTTAACTGTCTCATGTTTCAGGTATTCCATCTCTAGCTCCTGTGCTGTTCTTCTGTCCCAGACAGTGATCTATCTGATCATAGAATCCTTTTCCCCAGAGGTCAGACTGGGGCCAGTCTCTTGATTAGCTTCTGGCACAAGGTGAAAGCAATCCTTGCTGATAGGCCTTTGGTGGGTCAATATGTTAGAGCAGGATGATTTGAAAGGTAGTATAATATTTGAACATTGACTGGCCTGTCTATATTTACTGGTTTTATTTGTGTTATACATGTGTGTGTTAAGGTAACACTAATGAAAACAGTATATACGCTTATATACAGTGTAATCAACCATGGGATCATTTTATGGCAAATAGCAAGAAATAGATTTTATAAACAAACAATATTTTTTTAACAATTGCTGTAGATGGCCCAGTTTGAATAAAGTTCTTATCATTTTTGTGTTATGCTACTCAGAATATCTCATCAAGTATTTTTTTATATTTCTAGGAAGATTATATATAAGGAGAGAGGCTTGCCCATGGCACGTAACAAGGACTCAGCTGTGGGTTACAGAACAAATTCTTTTTCAGCTTGCTAAAGCAGAGTATGATTTTGTATTTTGCTATATTTGGCTTTGTTGCCAGGACTATCTCTTTCTGCACATTAATGTTGATAGATTGTCCTAGTTTTTAGTTTCAGCAGAACAGCTATGCTGCTGAGACTCAAGCCTCAGAAAGTTATGAATATTTCAATCCCTTACACAGAGTGAGAGGGAGAGTAATATAAAAGAAATGTTTTTGTAAGTGTTTCATTTGGGCAGATTTCATTAGAAGAATGCCCTCTGCTGTGCCTGCTACCCATTAACTCTCCCCTATCTGATATATACCTGCTGATTTGTCAAATGTTCTTCCCCTTGTTTGTTGTGTCTCTCTTTATAGCTTTGAGCTGTACACATAGTTCAGTCCTGGAATGATGCAGAGGACCAAAAGTTCTGAATGCAGTGTCTTAGCTCAGTTAATGGCTTTGAGCTAAAGCCTGCCTGTGAGCTATCACTGCCAATCTGTAAAATGGATATATTCAGTCAACAGAATTGTTATATGAATAAATCTGTCTTAAAGATGTAATTTTTTTTATTAAGCAAGATAGCAATATTCTGCTTTCTGAATTCACTGGGATTAATTTTGAGTAAACTAATTTAGGATTATGTGATGTAAGGCTTTGATTTTGATAATGACACAAGTGACTAGGACATCCCATTTGTCTCACTGGGGTTTGTTGTAACTAAGCTTATTTTAGGATTTTGAGAAATTGAGGTGGCAGATATAATTAAATGTAAAACTGCTTTGAAGATGTTTACCTTAAGGATCGTAGTTGCACTACAAGCACAGGGAGTTGGATCTTATGTTCATCCTTCATATGAAATTTTCTAAGCAGTCTTCATGTGTGACCCTTATGAAGTTTAAAGTGAGGGTGGGGAGATGCAGCCTTTGGAAAGTGTTTGCCACCCATAATTCTGTAAAGACAATGTGCCTTTCTTTCATTTGCCTCTGTGTAGTACCGTGGTGGGACTGAGTGATAGTTAAGTGGCACAGTGAAATTGAGTGCACCCTGCTAGTAGAAAGGGGAAAATCAGTTTGAACTTCCAAAATCCTCCTTTAGTTGCATGCTGTAAGATGTAGCAACAATTTCTTCTGAGCAAATGGAATGAAACTCATCTCTCATCAAAATTAATCTGCCATATATTTGTGACAAGGCAGCTCTGGATTTGTGTGGGGAAGGAATGTGTGTCCTCAGAGAAAGAAAGATGTTTCATTTAATTATTAACTGCTACTCTGTGGACCTTTCAAAGAAATAGAATTTCCAGTACTTAACAGACAGACAAAGTAGGTCAAGATGATGGCTTTAATTGCACCTTTTGTGTGTGTGTGTGTGTGTGTGTGTGTGTGTGTGTTAAGGTGTGGATTGTGTGTGTATGCATGCTCAGCAGAGAACACACCCACAAAGCCTTCCACTGCCACACAATCCTTTACAGTGAACTGTTACCCTGTGTCCTGGGGGTCCCAGGAGGGACACCAAAATGTGCTCAACTAAAGTTGGGGAAAATTAGCTCAGAGCACTGCTTAGTGTTACGAGAGGCAGGGTAACATAGCGAGATCTTGAACCCTATGTCTACGGGGTCAGGTCGAGCCAAGGAGTACACAAAAATTGAAATAATAAATGATGTTTTATTAAACACAAGCAAAACGGTGTATGCGACACACTCATACAAGATAACTAAAGAAGATAAAGGTTGGAGTGGTATAGAGGGATTTTTAGAGGGATTGCTGGTTTGGGGGATACTTCACCTGTCCTGAAGCCCAGAAAAATAGAGAGCGAGGCTGGGGTGCAATGTAGTTCAGTACCTGGAGCTGAGGGGAGGCTCGCCAAGCAAAGCGGCAGCAAGGCGGGATGAAACTCGGGAGCGTTCTGAGGAAGGTCTCGGAACCAAGGGTTTTTATAAGGAGAATTGTGACTGCAGGCTATGCCGTACTTGGGGGAAAACAATAGATTTGGAGTTGGAGACAAAACCTCGGAAAGGTCAGAATCTGAATGATTGAGTTATCGTAGCGGTTCTCAATAGAGTAACCAGTATGCAAACGCAGAGTACTTCGGTATTGTATAGGTTACCCATCAAGCTGCCATCGCGGGGCAGAGGCTCTTTTGTAAGTGGCGTGCATACTTAATTAGAGTACTTGTCTGGAGGTCTCCTAAAGCAGTGAGTCAGCTATTTCTGGCCTGCCTGTATTGTAGTTTGAATATTACGGCTATTAACAGCCGAGCTTGTTTACATGCTTGTCCGGTAGCCTCGCAAGCACGTGGAGAGAAATGGAGAAGTGAAGCCGAATTATGATATCAAGAGGATATCTTTTAATATCCCCAAAGCTTGGACTAGCCAGAGCAGTAACAGAACGGAGTAAAAAGATGGGACATATGAAAGAATCACCAATGTTTAGTAGTTCTAGTCATTTTGAAGTTTTAAAGATGAGGGATAGAATCCTCTTGGTGACTTAACACTAGCAGAACCAGAACTTACTCCGGTATGAGTCATTGCATTGTCACTGCACAAGTAGGTATGCACTACCTCTTTGTGCAATGAGCTCAGCAACCATAGTATGATGGTGCCAGGCACAAATCTCTTCCCCCTACCCAAGCAGCCATTGATTGGTCATGAGAGTGAGCCAGGAAAGCTCTCTTTTTCCTCTGCCCAGCTGGCCACATTTCCATGAGACCTATATGGAAGTGGGCTGGCAGAACATTATATTCCACCTATTCTAAGTAAGACCTTGAGCCTGAAGGAACAATCAGGTAGATGGAAATAAAAGAAAGGAGCATAAAATATGTTCAGGAATATGACAGAACAAAGTAATAACACAGACTGTAGCCTGTAGGTGTCTGTGTACAGATTTATAATCACAATTGTTGCTGTTGTTGTGTGCCTTAAAGTTGTTTCTGACTTACGGCAACCCTAAGGTGAGCCTATCACAGGGTTTTCTGGGCTGAAAGTGTGTGACATACCCAGCGTCACCCAGTGGGAATGGAACCCTGAACCCTGGTCCCCAGGATCATAGTCTAGTGTTCAAACCACTACCCCATGCTGACTGTCTCATAATCACAATTACACAGGGTCAATTCATTAAAGGTTGTACTACCTCTAAGCAAAAATAGTAGTTTTTTTTTTTAAACCACTGGAGTAATGTGATTTTTGCAGTAATCAAAACTGGGTGTAGGAAAACAGGTTTTCCCACAGTGGATATGTGTATTTGAAGAACATTTTCTTGTGCACAAGCCCAAAGTCTACTAGAAAACCTACAGATGAATGGAATGTGTGTTTGTATCTGTTTCAGAGATAGATACTGATATATCCAGATATAAAAACAAAAATGTAAACATTGGGTGTCTTATGCAATTTACATTCCAATTACAATAGTGGAGGTTGCTGTGCAGTGTGTACTCTGTCTCAGAACATAGCTGTTATCTCTGAGCATTAAGCTTGTTCAAAGGCATAATGAAGAATAACTACCGCTTCAAAAAGTCAGTTCCTTTGTTCTGATGTGTCATAGTGCTAGAAAGTATAATAGATGTCTGTTATTTCCATCCTTGACAGTACCCAGACTCGGGGCTATTTGAGGCAGGATAGTTATCCTTGAGTGTTTTAAGCTAACCTTGAAAGCCCCTTTCCATTTCTCATTTGTAAGTTGGATGTGGTGGTATGAGTGCTATTCCATTTGAAAAGGGCTTAGATAATGGAAGTCATTTTCAGAGTAGATAGTTTTTTAACCCAAGGTCATTCCAATATTCAGGGCATATCATTTTTATCAGAAGTACCATGGGTCGTAGAGGTACCTCTACCATGAGCCCCTTTCCAAAACAATCTAGCAGCGGTGTGGGAGAGTTTGCACTGGGGTTTCCATTATGCTCTAGCTGCCTGAAAAGGGAAGTAGATTAACTTGAAAGTTGTCTGTACTAAGATGTTTTGCATCTTGAGTAAAGGTGGTGTGCATGCTGTGGAATCCACAACAGACTATTGTTTGACATAGAATAGGCTTTGAAGACAAACTTCAGTGGGGACATTGCAGCTGTTAAAATGCTTTTCGAAAGTAGGCATTCAGAGCATACAGTGCTAACATTAGAGCAGCTGCTCAGGGTGCCTGTTAATTTCTAAGAGAAATTTAGAGAGTTCAAAGCAATGTTTTAAAACCTAAATAGTTTGGAAAAATTAGATCCTTCTAAAGGTATCCTGCCCCCCTACAAATTTGCTTGGGCCTCAAGATCAACCTTTATATTCTGCCTGCAGGGCCACAATCAAGGTCCTTCAGTCTGGTGTGCCCTATGGAATTTTTAAGGGAGTGACTCCATATCTTTGGAATGCTTAATCCCCAAAGGAGGATGACTCCCTAGTTGTGTGACTTTCTAAATGGTCCTTTAAAATGTAGAGTGAAAGCTATGGACGTCTTTTTATTGTCAGAGACTTGCAAAAGCCACTGGAACAGAATTAAGCAGAGCTGGAAACACACTTGCATACAACAAGCAGACTTCCATTCCCACATTGGTTTGAGTCCCTATTTGTTTCTCTTTATTGAAAATAGTGTGTGATGGGTTTTGAGTTTGTTTAATTATCTTCTTTTTTGGTAATTGGATAGTTTTATTCTTGTTTTTAAATTATCTTGATAGTTTTGGTTATGTTCTATAAGCTACTATGAGAATATCAATATATAACAAGGGTGGGAACTGAGTGGCTCTTTGTGGGTCCACTGCAGTCCTGGACAAGTCTCCAGTACAGCAAAACCAATTGTAACATTTTTCAAAACGCTGTTTCAGGCCTCTCCACTCAAAAACCACACCACCTCAAGAGCCCCAAAAGGCAAATAGAAACGATGCAGTGTCACTTCCAGTTGCCCAAAATGGTAGCTGTAGTGGTACAGAGCTCCAGAAGAATCTCAGATCAGATGCTGTAGCCCTCTAGGTTCTGGAGCCTACCCACTACTTGTATATAATGTGGCATAAATGCTCACTTAAGGAATAAAGAAAGAATTTGGATTGTGAATGTTTAAGTCACCATACACAACAACAAGAGTAATCTTGAAAACACTATTACAGAAGCTGTGCGCTCTAGAAGGACAGCTTGTGTGCTCCTCTGGTGATTTGATGTCTTCAGCACTTCAGCATTAGTATGTCAAGGAGATGCAGGTGCTAAGCAATCGGAAGGGATGAAAGAGGGAAGCAGCTTGAAGTTCTTCTCATCAGAATACTTGCATGCATTCATGAACAGAATGCATATTTAATTTATGATTAAAATTAGTGAAGCTTGTAGGCATGATGACAGAAAGTTCTGAATGAAAACAGCCCATGTAACAGTATTTGAACAACATTCTTTAAAAACAAAGTTTTTTTTAAAAGGAACTAATTAGTTTAAAAGGAGTTTTTAAAAGAGGCTTTTACAAGTTCACCCTTGTACCCCAGAGCATGAGAACTACAAGTAAAGCTTCCCAGGTTTAACATTTGTGCCATTTATGTGCTTATAGAAGCATTTATCCGACATGGCCTCTTTGACTTTTCACTTTTCACTTTTTGTGTGTGTGTGTGTGTTACAAACCGGAATTGAAATGAATTCAGTTGCCATTGTTGCTTATTGATGTACACAAGCTATGCAGTACCACGAAGGTACAATTTTTTGAGTGTATGGTACAAAAGCTAAGTAAACAATCAAAACCCTGTGATACTTATTGGTTGCATAACTATTTACCCCTTTTGCTAGGACACACCTACTGTCCAGAGGGGTAGTTTAGGTTGCTGAATGGAGTCTGCCTGTGTCCAATTTCAGTGCTGCATGATCTCAGATTAAGACATGTTTCTGGAATGCTCTAGAGGTTTTTGGAGAGTGTATCTAAAATAAAGCAGCATCATGAAGACCTAGGAGCTTTCAAAACAAGGTCAGGATAAAGTTGCTCAGAAGTACCAGTCCAGGGTTGGGTTACAAAAGATGTCTCAGATGTGAGCGTCTCCTGGAGCACCATTACATCTATTACAGTAGAGTCTCAATTATCTGACATAAACGGGCGGGCTGATAGTCGGATAGCCGAAAATGTTGGCTAATCCGGAGGGTCTAAGAAAAGCCTAGAAATCACTATGAATTGCAAATTGCAAATGCTTTGGCCCTTGTTTTGGGGCCTGGAGGTACTCGCCCTGCTCGCTGCCGCCACCGCGCTTGGGGCCGTGTTTTGGGGCGAGGCTTCACTCGCCCTTCTCTCCTTGCCCGTTGCGGCCGCCATGTTTGGGGGCGTGTCTGGGGGCGCGGAAATGCCTACAGCCACACCCCCAAGCAGCCGCGACGTCGAATAATCTGGAATGTCGGATGACCGAAGGACGGATAATCGAGACTCTACTGTATTATAAAATGGAAAGAGAATGGCACTACCATGATTCTGCCTAGAAAAGAACATCCACCAAAACTCACTGGACAGGTAAGGAGGGGGTTAGTTAGAGAAACAACCAAAAGCCAATCAATGCTAAAGCTAAAGGAGGTGGAGGGATCTGCACTTGAAATGAAAGAAACAGTCCATGGGACAAGTGTCACTGAGACACTCCACAAAGCCAGGCTTTATGGAAGAGTTGTGAGAAGAAAGCCATTGCTGAAACAAACTCATATCAAAGCTCATTTGGAGTCTGCAAAAAGACATGTGTAAGACACAGCAAACATGGGAAAAAGTACCCTAGTCTGATAAGACCAAATTGAATTCTTTGGCCTTGCTGCAAAACACTGTGTCAAAACTGTGTGGTATAAAGCCAACAGTGCTCGTTCCTTTGAAAATACCCTCCTCATGGTAAAAGATGGTGATAGCAGCAGCATGCTGTGCAGAATTTTTTTCTCAACAGTGATTGGGAAACTGGCCAGTGTAGAGGGCAACATGTCTGGAGCCAAATGCAAGGCAATTCTAAAGGAAAAGTTGTTTCAGTCTGCTTGGGCATGGAACTGAGGGAGAAGTTTAGCTTCTATCAGGACAGTGACCCTAAACATGTAGCTAAAGTAACACTGGAGCAGTTTAAAAATAATAACCTTGATTTTTTTAGAATGGCCCAAAGTCCAGACTTCATTTCAGTTGAGAGTTGAGGCAAGACTTGAAAGTGTCTGTTAAGCAATGGACCCTGTACATCCTGACAGAGCTGGAGCCAAGAAGAATGCACAAAACTTGCAGGATCCGGCTGTGCAAAGCTGGTGGAGACGTACCCAAGTATACTTGTAGCTTTAATTGCTGCCAAAGGAGCTGCTACTAAGGATTGTCTTTGGAATGGATACTTATGCAACCAAGAAGTGCCACTTTATTTTTGCTAACTCAACTTTTGTACCAAAACAAAAAAATACCTTATACTTTCACGGTGTTGAGCATCTTGTGTGTATTAGCTTAAAGCCATTCTAATTCCAAGTTGTAACAAACAAAATGTGGAAAAGTGAGATTGGGGGGCTGTGAATACAGTCTTCCCTCCACATTCATGGGTTTGACCTTTGTGAATTTGATTATTTGCAAGGTGTGGGCATGCCTCCTCCGCGTTCTGCTCCTCCCATTCCTTTGCGGAGAAAGAAGGCAGGCACTCGGACAAAAGGCAAGGGAATTGGGGAGGAGGCATGCACGCACCTTCCTTCTCCCCTCCGGAGCTCCCATTCCCATTCTCTTGCCTCTGGCCCTGGTGCTGAGAACTTGTGCTGAGCAAAAAGCAAGGGAATGGGGGAAGGCTTGTGCGAGCCTTCCTTCTCCCCTCTGGCACTCCCCCTCCCATTCCGTTGACTCTGGCCCTGGCGCTGAGACCTTGCACTGAGGCAGAAGGTAAGGGGAGGGGAGAGGAGGCTCACACAAACCTCCCTTCACTCCTCCTGAGCTTCCCCCACTGTTCCCTTGCCTCTGGCCATGCACTGAGAACTCACACTGAGGCAAAAGGCGGGGGAATAGAGGATGGAGAGGCTTGTGCAAGCCTTCCTTCTCCCCTCTGGAGCTCCCCCTCATTCTCTGGCATCTGGCCTCAGCACGCAAAAGGCAAGGGAATGGGAGGGCGATCATGGGGGAAGTTGCTTGCGTTTTTTTCCTTTTTTGCGAGGGTTCCACGCCCCAAATAAACATGTTCTACAGTCCTGCATACAGTGCTTGCTTACAGTTTAGCTCCTGTGTCCTCATTCTTTCTCTTGGTCTTCTTCAATTCTTCTTTCACAGGTGAGGGACACTGAAGCTCAGACCACCGTAAGGGGCTGGCCAGACCTCCATTTTTTTCCGTTTTTCATTGGAATCAGAATGGCATTTGCAAATAATGGCAAGCTAGGATGAGGGCAGCAGGACAAGGGTTGATAGAAGGAAGATGTAGAGATGGATACAAGACTTGGGACAGGTAGATATTGAAGCAACTGCCTTTCCTAATAAAACTTCCACCCCACAAGTGAGCAAGTAGAAGGAGATAAGCCATGACTGAGTCCTGCTTTTGGAACTAGTTGGCTCTTTTTACAACGAATAAAACTTAATTAGTGATCAGAAGTGAAGTGAGTCTGTTTTCAGTGTATCCAAATAGGCTGGTGAGGGCCCCAGGTGGTTCCTGGAGGGAGGTAAAAATTCATCCCCAGCCCCTAGTCACTCCCTCATCCCTGTCCTAGAATATGTGTGAGCTGGAATAGCAATGCAAATAATGGAAAACACAACTGAATGCACATGCAAAACTGTCAGCAACCTAAATATGAATGGGGAAGCCTTTGTGTATCAGAGATCCTCCACCAGAATGGAACAACTGCGTAAGAAGATTCAAGCTGAGATTCTGAATCAGGAGATACATTGTACCTGTATAATTACAATAGCTATCTTGTTCACCCTCCCAATTCACATTTTTTGTGCTGCATCTCCCCAAACACCTGGCCAGGGGAGAGCTGTCAGGGAGGGCATTGCAGCAGAGAAAAAGTGGTTTGAGAGATTTTGATTATTGTTCAGTACAGAATTTCAACCTCCATAATGTTAGAACTCGTGCACACCGCACAGTTAGAAAGACAATTGCACTTGTTGTACATGTTTAATTGTAACAGCTTCACTCTTGAGATAAATTATTTTCTTTTGACATGTGGAAAGATTGTATTTTTGATGCATCATTTCATTTTGGTTCTTGATTCATGCAGCACTTCTAAAAACAACACCTTTAAAAAAGAGCATACACACTAAGTAAGGGGTTTTGCACCACCCTAGTATTCTGCCAAAGTCCCCAGAGTCTGGGGTGGGGTGCATTTTCAAACAATTTTGGGCAATTTCAGGCAAAAACACAGCAATTTGCTCCACCTCCCCAAAACTAAAAATTAGTTGCAAAATGGCTGAAATGGGACCTGGAAGTGACATCATGTCACTTCTGGTGTGCAACAAGTTCAGCCTACCAGTGGATATGGTGGTGAAAGTTGACCCTGCCCTCTCCAAGACATTGCCCACCCCTGCTCTGAGTTATTCTTTCACTCTTGTAGCATTTTGTGCAAAATACAGAGTGGAGTTTTATCCAATGCCACTACTCTGTCCCTCCCCCACGAAAAACAATTAAACCTGACCTTTCTTTTTGTAAGATAAAAGGAGCATTTCGAGTCAGCTATGTCGATCTCATTATTCTGAGACTTGTAGAAGCTTGAGCTCAATTAGCCTTCCTAAGGATAATGAGATAAGACAATGGATGCAAAATACCCCTGGCACCTGGCTAATGTAGAGACTTTTTCCCATTATTTCTCTAGTGCACTTAATTCTTCACCATTCTCTCAATCCTAGGAGAATATGAAGGAAACTTTATGCTGTTTTGTTCTTTTAACTTTAATCAAGAGGCAAGAAGTACTGGACTTCTGAGAAGACATTTGCATAAAGGAATGTATGAGCAAAGATAGTTTCTTAAAACAAGGAAATGTATCCCTTGGATGCTGCAGTGATTGGGCATAGTACCAAAATGGCACAGAAGCTTATTGCATTTAAGCTTTAGGACTGGATCCAGACCTTGACATACTTTGAGCAGATCAGTCGAAATCAGTGAGGCTGACTAAATCTGAATCCAGCTCTTTGTGTTATAGAAAGTTTTCACCAAAAAAAAGGATGAAAAGTAGTTTGATGTAACTTAACTTGCTTGGCAGCAATTGACCCTTAAAAATAACCTTATGTAGGTTGCCATACGTCTAGTATACTGCATTTTAAAAAGCTCTCTGACCTGTTCTTTTGCAGTTTCTGATCTGTTCTGTGGTATTTGGGCACCTTTATAAAAGTTTCCATGTTGTGGAAGAAATTGGATAGAGTAGGATTTTTCTCTTTATTTCTCTCAGTGGAATTGATTGACAGCATGACAGACACAAGACAAAAACTTCTTTATACAATGTAGAATTCATGTACAAGTTCCACTACCATAAGATGGGTTGAAGGTCATTGGCTTATACAGCTTTATTAATGATCTTTGACCACATAATAAATACATACATAAAGGGGGACTGGACAAATTCATAGTTATTATATTAACTATGATTTGAGAGGCACAGAACTTGGAAAGTTACTTAAGAAGTAAGCAGTTATTGTTCTAAAGGGGCAAATGCAATCACTGTTACAGTTAGTTTTTAAAAAGTTACTATTTCCTTTCCCACTACTCAGAGGAAACTAAAATGGTTCCTTTTAGTTACTTCTTGTAAAATCTGTTTGTTTCACTTTAGCAGCAGAAGGCACAGTGCAAGACAGCACTTGCTTACTTGTGGTAGTAGTAGTCCTCCTCCGCCATTTAAAATGATGGAGACCATACTCCTACAATTAAAAAAAAATAACTAAAATATTACAGTTACACCAAATGAGAAATTAAGTTACCCTTCAGTAAACTGCAGTCATAATGTAAAGCAGAGGCTCTTAACTTGGGGTCCAGGTACCTCTGGAGGTCCATAGAGCCATGACGGGAGGCCACAAAGCCCTGCTGCTGGACACCAACTCTAACAGCAGCAACAGGGATGTGGCAGCGGGGTGTGTGTGTGTATGCTGAAACTACTCCCTCATTTGCAAATGAGAGATCAATGGGGGGTGCACACACACCTTTCCCTTTGTCCCTCTGTGCCCATACCCCTTGCTGCTTTGTCTGTCGCTCATGAAAGGAACATAACGGCAGGTGTGTGTGTACACCCGAACTGTGATTCTGGAGACCAGGGTTTGATTCCTTACTCAACCGTGAAAACCCACTGGCTGACCTCAGACAAGTCATATTCTCTCAGACTCAGAGAAAGGCAAATGCAACAAATCTTGCCAAGAAAACCCCCGTGAGAGTTTAGCCTTAGGTCACCATAAGTCAATTTTCAAAGGGGAGAGACACGATAGCTAGAAAGAACCTGCCCCTGTCAGTGGCGCTTTGTTGTTTTGTACCTTCAAGTCACTTCTGACTTATGGCAACTCTGAGGTGAAGTTATCAACAGGGGTTTTTTTGGGCAAGATTTGTTCAGAGGGAGTTTGCCTTTGCTTTCCTCTGAGGCTGAGAGAATGTGACTTGCCCAAAGTCGCACAGTGCCTAAAATTGGATTTAAATATCTAAATCTAAAGTTAAATATTTAAAAGACGAGCCTTTAGGTCCCCAGCAACAAATTATATTTACAACAGGTCCTGAGTAAAGAAAAGGTTAAGAACCACTGATGTAAAGTATTTATATCTTTGTTATGGAGAGGTTAATTACAAGTAATAAATTCTGGAGAAGTAGTGTGCCATGAAAAGAAAAATTGCTGGTGGTGAACAACTAGGAAAGAGGAATTATTTTTATCTTGTGGGCTTTCTGGAGGTCTCTACGGTTCACCCTCCCCATTCATGGGTTTGATTTTCATGGATTTGATTATTATTCTCAGGATGGCGTGGAGGAGGAATCCACAACAATTGGGTAATCCTTGTGTGCCAACCGAAATCGGCAGGAGTCCACATTCTAAATCAGTTGCTACCATTGGGACCCCGAGCCTCCTCTGTCAATTTTTCTTATCCTGCCTAGCAAGCTGGATGAATTTTTCCCTTCTCTTTCAGATTGTGAAAATAAGGCTTTATTTAAGGTTACTACATATTAAAATTTTAAGAAATGTCTTTGGAAACAGAATCTCAGATGCCTGCCAACCAGCAAGGCTCTGAGGATGAGAAGAAAAATAGCCTTAGAAATGTTTCTCCTCAGATGCCCGCCATACAGTGAGGCTCTGAGTCAGAGCTTAAAGAGAATTTGAGTGGAAGTACCTCCCAGATGATTGCAGGGCAGTGACATTCTGGCGAAGGAAAAGTGGCAGAGTTAAGAAAAGTATTTTTATCCTCTAGCGAGAGCGAAGTAAAGGAGGTAAGACCTTCAGGGAATAAGCATTCTGACAGGAAAGATAGCAAAGATAAGTCAGTTAAGAGAAGAAAAGTGGTTACTGGTCTTAAGAAGGGTCCGGATGCACTTCCCAAGAAGGTTAAAATCAAAATGACAAAGGGGAGGACTTCCGGTTTGGTTATGGCGTCGTTGAAAGGCTCCTCGTAAAGCTTCGTGCAAGGGGATCCTTTGGCAGATGGCAGAAGACAGCTGGCGATTCTAACAAGCCAGCCAAAAGATCTCTCTTGGAATAGAGAGATCGAAAAGGGGCTCCGGAGATCGGAACACGTCTCCTAGCTTCCATCCAGCGCGATAGTGCAGGACGGTAGCGGACGGGACGGAGAAGATCAGAGCAGCCACGGTCATCTGCCAGCGCTTGGGCACACAAGCGACGCCTGCAAGCTGTTTTAAGACTCAGTAGAGGAGAGAACCTTAAGGTCTTTCAATTTCACCCTGAGAGAGATTTAAAACCGTCAAAGGTTTTCGTGGGTAAGGAATTCGGAGGAGTACTCTAATAGCAGCTAAACTGTTGGGATACCGATAGGTGGGTTGGATTTCATAAACGCTGATGGAGAGAACATGTGCTCAGGGAGCCATGTGCGTGGGGAGTTACTAATAGAGAGTCAGCTAGCAAGTAAAATCTTGGCCTTTTAAAATACCCCACCAAAAATCAAGACTTAAAAGTTAAGTTCTTTGTATTGAATCTCAGCTTCCCAGTGATTAAACTGGCATTTGGAAGATCTGAACCTCCGTAATCAGAATTTAATAGTATTTGGAGAGAGACTGAGATGGCGAGTGTTTAAGAAGCAAGGACGGGATATAGAAACTTTAATGGCGGCAGGGGAAATGAGACTCTGAGTAAATTGAAGCCAGTGGATTACAAATTTGAACTTTAAAATTAAGGGGATTCATCTATTTAGGACTGATAGAAGGCAAAAATAAGGAGAAAAAGAAGGAAAAGGAAAGCGCTGAATGTGAAAATAAAGGTGGACTGAAAACCGAGGTTGGAAGACGCGAAAGGAAAGACAGTACAGTACAGCACAAGAGAGAGCCGATAGAGAGAGACAGGGAAGAAACTGGCAAGGAGAGAGAGAAGTGAAGATTGACATTAATATCGAGTTAAGACCGTAGCAAAGCAAACAGTGCAATAACTAAAATTTAATATTGATTAATATTGTAAGATATAATAGTTTATATGTAGATTAAATTTAGATTATTGCTAATAAGGTTTATATCCCACTCTAATGACTTGATAGGTTCAGATTGTTTAAGTGATTTGATGAATTGATGTTTATATAAGAGATTTGATGAACTGCTATTTAACTTGATTTTGATGATTTGATATTTAATACTTGATGGTATAGATTGTTTGAGTTTTTAGTACTGATAAGAATTTATTGCTTGAAAGATATTACTGGGAAAGATAAACTAATTTGGATGAATTAATGTTTGATTTAACACGGACATAAGGACTTAATTGGAATTATTTAAGTTATTACTGAAATATAAATTGATATTTTCGTCTATTTTAAGCTTCTAGGAGAGGCCATATCTTGGTTGAATTGATAATATTTGCATTTGGATATCATAGTAATTGGAGAAACTAATAAGTAATTACAAAAATAGATAAGATTATTGATAAAAAGGGGTATATAATATATTTTGAGTGAGTTAAGAGTTTGAAGTGAAAATAGCTGACCTCTTTAAGGTAGTGTGTAATTAATAATTTATGATTAAAGAATTGCTGAACCCCATCAAATTACCAATAACAGCTTTACCGACGTGGGAAAGCTTAATGAATACTAGGAAGACATCCAAGGCACCCAAGATGACAACTTCTATAGGACAACGGAAATTATCACTGGAACCAGTACTGAAGCCTGAACAGAGTAAAGCAGAGCAACACCAAATGACACTATTGGAAGAGATAAGAAATATCAAATTAGATATAAGGCAAGAAATGAAAGATTTGAGAAGTGAGATAAAACAAGACTTCAAAAATGAATTGAAAGGAATAAAGATGGTGTTAGGAGGTCTACAAGAAGACTTAAAGTCTACACAAAATCGGGTTGAAGTTTTGGAACTGAAAACAAAGGAGGCAGAAAAACAATGGAGAATTTGGGAAGACAACAAGAGCGAGTGTTAGATGAAAAAGCGTTGATGGAGTTGAAAGCAAGAGAAAATTTTATAAAAATAAGAGGATTGATAGAGCGGAGAGATGAAAACCTGTATGAGAGGCTGATTCCTCCACTAGCAGAATATCTGAATATCTCGGTGGAAAAGATGGAATGGGAGATTGATAAAATATATAGGATAGAGTCCAAGGTAGCAAAAGAGAGAAAACTCCCACGGGACGTGATGGTACAACTATTGCGGAAAAAAAGAGAGAAGAAATAATTCAGAAAAATTTGGAGATAGACTTGATAATTGATAAAGCTAGAGTATCGATCTATAAAGACATACCACCACGAATTCTCAGAAAAAGAAACGAGTACAGATTTCTTACAACTTTTTTGAAACACCAAAATATAACGTACCAGTGGGGGGAAATTAGAAGACCTCAACTTTAGGTATCGGGGGAAGCAATTCAAGATTGAAACGGTACAGGAAGCCAAAATATTCATGAAGTGGTATGGTAAAGAACAATGGAGACAGAAATCACAACATGAAGAAGAAAGAGGAGAGCTTCAACCAGAAAACAAAAAGGAAGATATCCAAGAGCGAAAAGGGGCTGAAGAAGAGGAAGCTACAGGGAACGAGTCAGAAGGAGAGGAGAGTGTGGAGTCAGTGGAAGAGAATAATTAAGAGCAATTGAATTATAAATATGCAAAGCATGAATTTGAAAATTCTCTCTTGGAACATAAAAGGCATTGCAACCCCCCAGAAAAGAAGGAAAATTTTTCATTTTATTGAAAGGAAAAAATTAGATATAATTTGTCTTCAAGAAATTCGCATACAATCTGAGAAAACTCATTTGATTCGTAATAAGAAGTTGGGAAGTGAATATGTGTCTACATCGAGTACAAAAAAAAGAGGGGTAGTGTTATATGTAAATTCAAAACTCTACTCTAAAGAAATACTAAAAGATGAAGCTGGGCGTTATGTGGTGGTTGAAATTAATTGGCAAAACCAAAGAATTTTAATAATTGGAATATATGGCCCGCATAGGAAACAAGAAAATTTCTATAAAGAACTGAATAGGAAAATTATAGACCTGGACTACAATTATTTTATATTTCTAGGTGATTGGAATGGGGTAATCAACCCAAAATTGGATAGGAAATCAAAGAAGAAAATAAAGGAAAAACAAGGGAAACTTCCTGGATCATTTGAGAATATGATGGTCAATTTAGATTTAATTGATACATGGAGATACAAATATGGGGCGATTAAAGATTTTACATTCTATTTGGAACCCCATACTTCATTATCAAGAATTGATATGCTTTTGGTATCAAATTCCTTAGCCCATATGATTATTAAACAAGAGACACTACCCCGAAATTTCTCAGATCATAATCCGATTTTATTGTCATTAGGACATAGATCGGAGGAATTATTTCATTGGAAATTAAAAGAGAAACTATTGTTAGAAGAAGAATTTGTACAGAAAATTAAGAATCAGATTAAAATTTACTTTGATGAGAATCTCAATAAAGGAGTAAATTTAATGACGGTATGGGATGCGGCCAAAGTGGTGATTAGGGGGTACATTATACAATATAATGTGATAATAAATAAGAAGAAAAGAGAGAATTTTCAAAAGCTGAATGACCATCTTAAAAGAAAGAAGAAAGCCTTAGCGATGATCCTGATAATAGGAGAACACAGAGAGAAATTAAAATATTACGGAAGCAAATAGAGACACAAATAGAAATGGAAATTAATGAGAAAATGATTTACACTAAGTACTACTTTGAATGGGCAAATAAATCAGGAAAATGGTTATCACTTAGATTAAAAAATAAGAAGGAAAAGACACTGATTAACAAACTCAAAAGTGGGGAGACAATATATACAGATTCCCAACAAATAAAGAAAATAGTGACAAATTTCTATAGAATGCTATATAAAGGTCAAGAACTTCAAGAGGAGACGATAGAAGCATATCTAGCGAAACAAGAGCTAATAAGATTAACGGAGGAACAGCGGGACAAATTAAATAAACCAATTTCATTAACAGAAGTAACAGAAGCAATTCAAAAAGCAAAAAAAGGGAAGGCACCAGGTCCAGATGGATTTACAAGCCAATTCTATAAAACCTTCCAAAATGAACTAGCTTCTATTCTTCAAACAATTATGAATGAAGTATTGAACGGAAAGATCCCCGACACATGGAGAGAGGCTGACATAACTTTGTTACATAAAGAAGGGAAGGACCCGCTGGACATCAAAAATTATCATCCAATTTCACTGCTGAACTCTGACTACAAATTATTTACAGCCATACTAGCAAATAGATTAAAAGATGTATTAAGGGAAATAATTTCAGAGGACCAAGCGGGATTTCTCCCCGGTAGACAAATAAAAGATAATATGCGTAATATAATTAATATATTAGAATTATGTGAAAACCATCACCAGAAAAAATTGATAGCCTTATTTCTAGATATTGAAAAAGCTTTTGATACCGTGAATTGGGGATTTTTAATCAAGTTGTGTCAAAAGATGAGCTTGGGACCAAATTTTATAAACTGGATAAAATCTATTTACTCAATGCAATATGCACAAGTGATTATCAATGGTCAAAAAGCTGGAAAATTTAACATTCAAAGAGGAACACGTCAAGGCTGCCCATTGTCTCCATTACTGTTTCTATTAGTCATTGAAGTTTTGATAAGAAAGATAAAAAGTCATGAGAGAATTAAAGGAATCAAGGTACGAGATAAAGAATATAGGATAAGAGCATTCGCAGACGATTTAGCGATAACATTAGAATACCCAGAGGGAGATATAAATGTTTTGAAAAGTATTCTCAATAATTTTGGCAAAAATTCGGGTCTGAAAATCAATAAAGAAAAAACCACGATTTTGAAGAAAAATATGACGGAATCTGAAAGAAATATAGTAGCTCAAACCACAGGTTTTACGCTGGTTTCAAAGGTCAAATATCTTGGAATTACACTTACAAATAAGATTTCTGAACTATTTAAAAATAATTATTTGTACATATGGAAATCTATCTCAAAAGATTTAAAAAATTGGAATAATTTAAATCTATCCTGGTTGGGTAGGATTGCAACAATTAAAATGGCTGTACTTCCAAAGATGTTATATTTATTTCAGACTATCCCCATCATCCAAAATGAGAAGGTTATTAAGGTTTGGCAAAAAGAGATAGTTAAATTTATATGGGGGGGGGGGGACCGACGGTTAAAATGAAATTGTTGGAGGATGCTAAATAAAGAGGTGGTCTAACTGTAGCAAATTTAATTTTATATTATCATGCTTGTGGATTGAATTGGATTCAGGAATGGATTAAATTAGACAATATGAAATTATTGAATATAGAAGGGGATGGATTAGGATCAGGTTGGCATTACTATTTATGGTTTAATAAAGGGAAAAATAATAGAGATTTTAATTGACATTATTTAAGATCAACCTTAATGAAAATCTGGAGAAAATACAGTAAAAGAGCTTGTATTAAAACCCCGAAATGGGTATCCCCGCATGAGGCTTTTTATAAAAAGGAAAACATTTTGTTTGATAAATGGATTAGATATGAGAATACGGTGGAAATACAACGAGAACAAATTAAAATCAAAACACAAGCAGAAATGGAGGAAAAGGGGATAAAATGTCATTGGCTCTTATATAGGCAGATAAGAGAAAAAGTAAAGAATGATATTAAGTTTAATGATTATCAAAAGAAAGAAGAGGAATTGAATATGATATTATGCTTGGATAAACCTAAAGTTATCTCCTCTATCTATAAGATTTTATTAAAATGGCATACAGAGGATGAAATTGTAAAAATACCAATGCTAAAATGGGCCCGGAATTTCTCCCATTCTATCTCGATGGAACAATGGGAAAAATTTTGGTTAAAAACTATAAAGTTTACAGCATGCCAGGATATCAGAGAAAATCTTTACAAAATGTATCTTCGGTGGTATTTTACTCCCCAAAAATTGGCGAAGATGACAAATGGATATTCTAACAAATGTTGGAAATGTGGGGAAGAGATAGGCTCTTTTTATCATTTGTGGTGGACATGCAAAATAGTGAAGGGGTTTTGGAAAAGGATTCATAATCGAATTGAAAAGATATTAGATGTAAGATTCAGTATGACCCCGAAAGTATATTTGTTATCAATGTTGGAAAAAGATCTAGAAAAAAAAGTGGGTAGACAATTATTTTATATGACAGCTGCGGCAAGAATGGTTTTAGCATATAGATGGAAAGGAAATAGAATGCCCTCAATAGAAGAATGGGAAATGAAATTATTTGATGTAATCCACATGGATAAACTAACATGTATCTTGAGTGGGGAAAGTAAAGAGAAATATATAAAACAATGGGAAAAAACATTACAATACTTTAGGAATTCATGGTACGACAGTGACATGGTTAAGATAGAATTTTGAAAAGAATTAGGATGAAGAGATACAGAAGAATTGGTAAGACCAAGAATGGTAACTATAAAATAAATCAATCTCTAAGACCGAAGTCTAAAGTATGTTGGAATAACAATAAAGAGCGAGCAAGGGAAAGCATTGTATGTATTAGGATGTGAATGAGATAGTTTTGTTTTCGTATAAGTCATGATGATTTTTGTTAAGTGTTTGTACGTTGTATTTTGTCTTTTTTTTTATTTAATTTTTGTATTAGTATATAAGGTTTTGTGTTGTAGTTGTAATTTTAAGAAAATAAAGTTTTTTTAAAAAATTAAAAAAAAATCAAAATGACAAAGGGGAAATCAACAATGGCAGCTTCGGGTCACCATGTTGATTTCGCGGATTCTTCAGAGATGGGAGGGGCTCTTCTGGAGCAAAAACCTGTCTCTGGAGCAGGCGCAGAGAGCCCAAAGGAGCACACAGTGCTAAAGGGCGGTGATTTGCTGGAGCGTGCAGGGATAGCACATCCGACTGCTGTCAATCACTCGCCGAGTCCTCCGTGAGCAGGAGGTAATGGTGCGTGCGGTGAAGTGGAACAGTCAGCTCAGTTTGAACAGAGCAGTTGACATCCGGCCACTCATAATACTCCCACAGAAATGTTTAATTTAAGAGGGAGTGGTGGGTCAGAGCAAGGGAAATGGCTACTGTAAATATGGAGCGGCAGTATTTTGGCTGCACTGAGGATGGGCATTAAGCTTTAAGACAAGGCGCCTGGGTTGCACCACCTACCGGTGACACAAATTTCCTAATGAATTCATTGAACATACGTGATTTACAGAGCATGATTAAACAAACTATTTCTAATGAATTACATCGTATGTTATACAAAAATAAATTTAATGGAGTTAATGAATTTGATCCAGTGATTAATCAAAGATTGAATACTGTTATGAATTTGTATAGTCAATTAAAAGTACATGGGACACACTCAGGAGCATTTTCTAAGAATGAATTTTGCTCAGAGGAAATAATTAGAAGTGAAAGAAGTAAAGTTTTGAATATGGAGAAAGAAAGTCAAAAAGAAGAAATATCAAGGAAGAGAAGAGTTGAGAGTACAGAGAGTACAGAGAATGTTTATGGTGAGTCAAATGCCAATAAGAAAAGGAAGAGTGAGATGGAGACTGAAGAGAATGATTGGCAAGAGGATGGCGTTTCCTCAGAAGGGATGGAAATGGAAACTGATAGTCTTTCTGAAGGCGAGATGGAAGTAGGCAGCAGTAGATTATTTCAGGCAGATCAATTTCGGAGTCTGTTTAGGAAAGTATTACATATTTTAAGTTTGCAGGTGAATGAGGATAGCAGTCATTCTAAGGAGTCAAAGGAGAAAGGGGCAAAAGTTGCAGCTGTAATTAAAAAGAAAGAAACACATGGATGGAGTATGCCTATGTCAGATATGTTTAAGGAATTGATTTATACAGAATGGGAAGCTTCTTTAAATACTCGTAGATTTGTAGGTCATTCAGATAAGCTTTATTCTTTTGAGAAAAAAGATGTAGAGTTTCTGAAGGTCCCTTTAGTGGACGGTCCTATAGCTGTGCTTATTTCAGGAGACCTGGTCCCTCAGGAAGGTGATACTATGTTGAGAGATGTGGATGAGAAAAGGGCGGATTCTGCCTTGCAAAAAGCTCATGAGAATTCAGCAGTGGCAATAAGAGCATCTGTGGCTGCTTCCATGTTTTCATGGCTGCGGCAGTGATGTGAATACAGAACTTGATGGATGATGAGAAAGTTCAATCTAAACCTTGTTTAAGAGTGTTATCTAGGCTTAGGAAAGTTTTGGAATATGTGGCAGATGCCAGTTATGATGCAGTGGCCTTTATGGCTAGAAATGTAAGTGATGTTACAGTAGCAAGACATTCTTTATGGTTGCATCACTGGGACGCTGACCAGAGGTCGAGGAATAATCTTGCTTTTGTGCCCTTTAAAGGGGATCTGTTGTTTGGCAATAAGGCGTTAGAAAAGGTGTTAATTGAGAACAAAGAGAAAAAAACAGGTGATGCCTACTTTGCAGAAAAAGAAGATGGAAAGGAGACCGTATCAGCCCTCATATTATTCCTTTCGAAGTAGAGGAAGTAGTAGACAGCAACACACAAGATATGGCCGTCAGCAATGGTATAGGTCAAAAAGCCAGTTTGGAAGCTCAGGATCTTTTAACAAGAAAGGACAAAACGCTGAGAGAAATTCAGAAACCTCTCAGCGAAAAGGTAGAAATCAATTCTGACAAGCAGAGTCCTTGTCTGGCGGGGGAGACTGTAGGTTTCAGCATTCTGTGGAACCGAATTACATCAGATCAATGGGTTTTACAGGTTGTGACAAACGGTTACAAGATTTTGTTCAACAGGATGCCGAAGTGCAGATATGTTTCTTCCCCAATAGCAGCAAGGATGGAGAAAAGAAAAATAGTTTTGAAGGAGATAGATCATCTAATGCAAATAGGTGAAGTGGAGGAGATACCATGGGACCAATGGTGCAGGGGAGTTTACTCCATATTTTTCACTGTCCCAAAGGGCAATGGGACTTATCATCCTGTATTGAACCTAAGATATCTCAAGAGGCATGTGAAGTATCTGAGGTTCAAGATGGAGACGTTGCAAACGATGCGAGAGAATCTGGGGGTAGGGGACTGGATGGCTTCCATCGATTTGAAGGAAGCTTATCTGCACATCCCCATGAGGAGATCAGACATGAAGTATCTCAGATTTCAGTTCTTGAACAAACGTTACCAGTTCAAGGCTTTGCCTTTCGGTTTGGCTTCGCCACTAAGGGTTTTCACAAAAGTATTGGTCCCTTTGGTAGCCCCTTTAAGGCAGCAGGGGGCACACATCTACCCTTATTTAGACGATCTGCTGGTGTAAGCGGATTTGCAGCGGAAGTTGAAAGTAAGTGTGCAGAGGACTTTGGAAGTTCTAAGAACTTATGGGTTTCTAGTGAATTTAGAAAACAGTCATTTGAATCCCACAATGATGCTGATTCATTTAGGGGCAAGATTGGATACGAGCAGTGGTCGACTTCTCTAGGAGGAAAGATGTGTGAAGGTTCAAAAGGTAATGCGGAAATTACTGGCAAGTACAATGGCAGATGTGATGTGGTCGGCTCAAGTAATGGGAACTCTGGTGTCAACTATCCAGTTAGTTCCGAGCAGGTTCCATTAAGAGGTTTGCAAAGATTGTTGATACCTCATCAGTGGAACATAGAAAAGAAAAGGCATTATGTGGTCAGATTACCGACCATTTTTAGAAAGAAATGGTTGTGGTGGACAAAGGTCTCAAATTGAAATGAGGGAGTCCCATTTGTAGTCAGTCGTTACGTTCGAGTTACGACAGATGCCAGTCTGACAGGCTGGGGAGCCTTATGTCAGGGAAACAGCTCTCAAGGTGCTTGGTCCGGTGTGGACTTGAGAAGGAATATAAACTTTTTGGAGTTGTAGGCAATTCATCTAGCATTCCTCACATTTGCAAATTTGCTGAGTCCTTGCAGTTTGCTGATGTATGAGTAAAACACGTATTGCAGTTCTTACAAGATGATTTGCAAAGGGGTCTGAGGCCAAACACGTTGAAGCATCAAGTGTCTGTATTGTCTGTTGTATTAAAATTTGATTGAGTTCCTCTTTCAGCACATCCTCATATTAAGAGGTTTCTAAGAGGCACAATGTTGACTTCTTATCCAACTAAGCATAGATTCCCAAGTTGGGATCTAAATACAGTGCTGGACTCTTTAGCTAAAGCACCCTTTGAACCAGTGAGGGATACTTCTTTGCAATTGATAACACTAAAGACTGTTTTCCTGATAGCAATAACATCTGCCAGACAAGTTTCCGAATTGGCTGCATTATCTGTTAATGCTAACTTGTGTAAATTTGAGGAGGAAAGATTGGTACTGATGTTAGATCCAACTTTTCTTCCTAAATGTGCATGGAAAAAGGTGGCACCGGATGTGATTTACCTGCCAACTTTTTTTCCTCATCTGAAAGACACAGAAGAGAAAAGATATCACACTTTGGATGTGAGGAGAGCTGTCCATCCTTACATGAAAAGAACTGCGCATTTCAGGAGAACAGAGGCACTATTTATATCATATAATCATAAATCTATGAGTCAGAAAGTGTCTAAGACGGTCATTGGAAAATGGATTAAGAGTTGCATCTTTCAATGTTATGATGTGGCAGGTCAACCTAGGCCATGCAATGTATATCCACGTTCTACAAGATCTATGGCAACTAGTACTGTTTATAATGTGACTTCTTCGTTCCAAGATATTTATGATGCAGCAGGCTGGTCAGAGCCATCTACCTTTATAAGACATTATAAAGTGGGCAAGTTTAAGGCAGAGCAGGCTGCTTTTGGCAGTAAGGTACTCCAGACAGTCCTTCAACGTAAATAGAGTCCCACCCAGAATGTGGCTTGGGTATGTCCCAATCGTTGTGGATTCCTCCTCCATGCTATCCCGAGAATGAGAAGTTGGACTTACCGTGAACAGTCATTCTGGGATGGCAGGAGGAGGAATCCATGCCCTCCCTGATGGTGTGTAATATATATATGTTGATGTAGGCATTGGGGAGATTAAGCGACTGTGACGAAGGTGTAAGGTAGATATGGGTCAGAAACTTAGAAATTGAGGAAGCTGAGTTGTGGAAACTTCATGGTTTGCATAGCTGGAGAAGAAACTGACAGAGGAGGCTCGGGGTCCTAACAGTAGCAACTGATTTAAAACGTAGACTCCTGCCGATTCCGGTTGGCACGTGAGGATTACCCAATCGTTGTGGATTCCTCCTCCTGCCATCCCGGAATGACCATTCATGGTAAGTCCAACTTCTCATTTGTGAATTTCTCCGACCTCTGCCCCCCCGACCTCAGGCATTTCTTTTCTGGAGGAACCTTCCCTCTTGGCAGCTCTGATCAGGCTGTGTAGCCCTTTAAAAACCTGCCTCTGGTCCTCCTCCTCTTCTTCCACCAGTTGCTGCCTGGCCAGCTACGGATGACTTGTGCCTCGATTTCTCAGCACCACAAATCCTCTCCCAGTGGCCCCCATACACCTAAAAAAGGAGATGGGCAAGAGAGAGGAAGTATAGGGCCACCATGCTAACCCCCCTTCCCTGTCTTTTCCCTGACCTGGTTTGGGTGTCTGTTCTCCCCAACATGCCTTGGCCACCTTCCCACAGACACACCCACACATATTTTGATATTTGTGATTTTCCCACTTTTGCAGAGGTCCTGCACCTCTAACCTTAGCAAATGTGGAGGGACAAGTGTAGTTGGCTACTGCAGGGAACAAACTGGACTAAATGGCTCTTTAGTCTGATTCCCCTAAACCAAGTCATGGGGAGGGCGATGGGGGCGGTTTGCCCTGGGAGGCAATGTTTTAGGGGGTGCCCCAGCTCGTAGCCATGCCCCTGTGTTCTGTAGCCCTGCCCCCCATGCACTCCAAGCTTCACCACTGCCTAAACCACTGGGTTGATGGTTTAGCGTGGCTTAGGATATGATGAATACAAAGCAGGCATCACTGATCCCCACTTTCGTCCTGCTGTGCCTTGCTGACAGATGAAGGACAAGCACTGGTTGCTTTTTACTTATATATATATATATATTTATATTTATATTTATATATTTATTTATTTCTATAAAATACAATCAAATAATTAAAAGTAGATGGTGACATTACACAACTTTTTTGTTTTACACATTTCCAAATATATATGTACAATTATGCATACAGAACTTTAATATAGAAAAAATTTCATATCTAATTATTATTGATTATATATTGGGAAGATTACTAAGTTCACCTATATCATTTTGACTTCCTTTGCTGTCTACACAAAGTATTATATTTACGCTATTTCATTTTTACTTAGCAAATTCTCTTAGTTATAATTTTCCCTTAGCTTATAAGTTGTTAGAGTGCACATTTCTTTTAACATCTTTACAAAAATATAGTTATTTACAATATTATAATTACATAATGTGTAAAGAAAACCTATACTTGTTTTGATCAGTGCATTTCTTTCTGTTCCATAAATCACATATGTATCCTTCTTCTTTTCCAAAAGTTCTGCTTATTCACATCTAGACTTTCACTTATCCGTTATTACATATTACTTAGTACATTGTGCATTCTTTATGTTTTAATCTGATATAATTGTATACTTTTATTTAAAGACCATATCCATTTGCATATGTAATTACAGGTTGCCATTGTTTTTCTAATAAATTAACTTGTTTCCCTTTTAAATAATGAGAAAGTATATCAAACTGTTTCATTTCAACTATTTTTAACATCCATTGTTCTATGTCAGGGACATAAGGTGTTTTCCAAGACCTTGCAAAGATCATTCTAGCCGTTGTTATTAAATATAATAATATTCGTTTGTTTTGGTGTAAAAAATTTTTATCAAGCATATGTGTCATGTTTAATAAAAAGAGTTCTGGTAGCATTGGAAACGAAACTTTGAATATTTCCTTTAGGACATCATATATCTTTATCCAATATTTCTTAGCACTTGGACAGGTCCACCATATGTGATAGAATGTGCCTATACTGTCTTTACACTTCCAACACTTGTTGTTTCCTGTATGATATATTTTGTCAATCTTTTCCAGTGTGAGATGGTACCTATATATCGTTTTTATAAAGTTTTCTTTTAAATCCTGGGAACTGGTAAATTCATTTGTATTTTTCCACGCCGTTTCCCAATGTTCAAGAGGAATTTCACGTTGAAGATTTTGTGCCCACTTTATCATTACTTCTTTTACTGTTTCGTCTTCCAGTTTACGAGTTAAGAAATATTTATAAAATTGCAAAATCTTTTGTTTTGTTTTGAGGAATATTATTGTTTCCAATTCATTATATGTTTTTTGAGTTGATACGCCTTCTAATTTTTGATCCATTTTGAATCGTTCTTTCAATTGATGATATGGAAACCAACTGATTTTAGAACCTTGTAGACTAAGTTCTTCCCGGGTCCGAATCCTAATTCCATCTTGTTTGTCTTGAGTTACTAGATCTTTATATCTAATCCAATCCTGGTTCTGGTCAGTCCATTTCCCATATAGAGCTTCTTGCGGAGAGAGCCAAAGAGGCATTTTATTATAAATAGTCTTCTTTACGTTCTTCCAAATTTTAATTAATGATCTTCTTACGTAATGATTGTTGAAGTCTTTATCTATTTTCTCCTTGCCATACCACAAATAGGCATGGAATCCAAACCTCATGTTTGACCTTTCTAATGTTAAAAGTCTTATCTTTCAAAGTCATCCAGTTCTGTATCCAGACCATAAGCACTGGTTGCCTTTGAAGTGAGCATGGCTTGCCAGGGAGTATTCACTTGTACGGCATGTACAGAGTCCCTGGCAAAAGTCCTCTCAGCCGTGTCTGTACTTGACAAGCAGCATCAGGCACCCACCACATTGGGAATGTTGCAAGGGAGGCTGCACTTTGAATAAAAATGATAAAGGTATGTTGCAAGCACCCAACCCACGCTTGTGTGCACATCCAAACCCTGGAAGAAGCTGTGGAAAGGATTCCTGATTCCCAGGGACCATTTATCAGACATACGTATTAAACAGCAGTCCTATACAAAACTGAAAGATTTCAAAGTCCTAACGATGGGATAAAATGTTGAAGTGCTTGAAATTGTTTTTTCCTTTCCTGCATAATTGCTTGTTTTTTAAAACTTTTCTCCCTTATTGTTTGCTATCTGAGGATTCTTTTACTTTACAGCCAGTAGTGCTGGCTGGGGATTATTTCCTTTTGTTTTCTTTGTCTAAGCATACTTTCTTTTCCTTCTCCTTCTTCCTTTTGACTTTTTCCCTCAAGTTTACTGGAAACTACAGGCTGTTAAGGAATTATTTCTAACAAGATAACACCAATGTTTACTACATAACAACAGGAGCATTTCCACTGGCTGTTGGAGCAATTTTTCCACAGCTGAATGCATGAACTCACTTCCTGAAAACCACTGCATGTTTCCCTGCAAAACCAGTTGTCAAAAACTGTGTAGTCTGCCCTCCCTCGAGACATACCAGTTCTCTGTCCCATTCACACACACACACACACACACACACACACACACACACACCCCACATATGGTAAGGTAGTAGCCAGAGGAGGGCTGGACCTCTAGTGAACCCCCAAGAAGCCCCAGAGGGTGTCTGAATTGTTGTGCACCAGCTGTTAGAACATAAGCAGATGATCTTTGACTGCCTTCCCCCATCCCCTAACATGGCTATGTAGCGGCCAGGGAAGGGGGAAGGGATAGCTGAAGATGTACGGCTGTGTAGGAAAGTGGGGACAGCTGAGGATGATCCAGCTGTG
This sequence comes from Cyclura pinguis, assembly GCA_030412105.1. Classification (NCBI taxonomy): domain Eukaryota; kingdom Metazoa; phylum Chordata; class Lepidosauria; order Squamata; family Iguanidae; genus Cyclura; species Cyclura pinguis. Next base: position 224,644,004 of record CM059599.1, on the reverse strand, counting down.
TTCTGATAGCTGGACAATCCTCAGCCACCCCAGCCTCCCAACAGAGCTGTCTAGTAGTAGGAGGGGACAACCAAGGATGTGTCCATCTATCAGAACATAGTTGCATAATCCACAACTGCTCTCCATCGTCCTATAATGCCCATGGATGGGCTGGGGGCAACAGAGCATCATCAGGCTATGTTCTGTTAACCGAGTGCACAATAAAGCAAGGACCTATCAAGTGTCTTCCAGAGGTCCCAAAGGACAATGTTATTGTCATGTGTCTGGTTATCAGTGTTGGGAGTGGCAACCTTTGCATGCTTAATTAACTGGCTAGTTTGTTTGCATGTTTATTGTAGGCATAGAGAGATACCCTAGAGAAAACTTCCTGTTTGTTTTGGTCAACACCTCTTCCTCCAGCACGTACACATTCTTTGGTCTTAAAAAGGTTCTCTTGCCATTTACTCCTTCCTTTTGTCTTCGCCTTTTGTCCTGAAAGCATGCCCTGAGATCTCCTAACAGGGATTATTTTCGGCAAGCATGTGAGTGCTTAATTTTCTTCCTACCTTCGTCAAGAATTGAACCTGTGTAGACTATGCACAAGATTTTGTGATTAAATTCTTTTATATTTTTAACCAAATTGTTTTTTGTGTTTATTTTGAGCTAGGTTAAGTGTGTTTGGGGTGGAGTGATAGAAGTGGGACTGGTAATCTGTTCAACTTCTGTTTTTGTGCAATTACTAAGATACTCTGCTGATTGAGAGTCTCATTACCAAAAATCTCTCAATTCCCCAATGATCAGAACATACTTGGGTGATCCTCCACTGCCCCTTGCCCCTGACCACTATGGCAAGTTTGGGGAGACTTACTTATTTCATCTCAGTTTTGGACCTTGCGGCTGGGGCTTCTTTTCATGACAGCAGGAGGGAGGAGGCTTTTCAGGGCCATCCTCACTGGGGCTTCCTGACCCTTGAGAAACCACTTTTTCATCCCCTCCTTCAAGTGCTCAGGAATTCTGTCTGTCGGCAATCATAGGTATCACATTTGGGTGTGAACCAGCCCTTAGTCCAAGCAGTAGCCTGACAAATACATGGCAGGGGGGCGGGGAAAGATGTATGTGCATCTATTTTATTCTGTTGGGTCATTAATTTTGTTCACAGATCTTCAGCTATCAAAGACCACCCTAACAGTTTTATTTCCTGGCTTCTATGGAAGAGTTCACAGGTTAATAACATTTGATTTGAGGTTCCATGGTTAAACAAATCATTTATCTAAAACTGCTATTGCAAGTTTAGTTAAGAATGCCTCATATTGTTCTTTTATGATGTGGTAGGACATTCTCCTTAGTGTTGTTTCTTTGTCAATTAAGTTATTGTAATTTTGGGAAGCAGAAAATTGGACAATGGATATTTCACCTCTGATTAGAAGTTGATTATTGTTTTCAAGATAGTCTCGATTTTGTGAGGGTGTCTGTGTCATATATAGCTATTTTCAAACTGTGTGAATAGGTTCAGTTCTATAAATGGAATAGGAAAAACCTCTGCTGCTATACAAAAAGTTCATGTTGGTGTTTTTATTTTTATTTTTATTTTTGCTTTTTTTTTTTTTGCTCATTTATTTATTTAATTGGAATAAAATGGGAAGCTACCACCAATTCCAGTTCACCCTATGTTGCGTTATGATGCTATGTATTATATTTCTACCACAATGTTTTGAGTCTAGCTTTGGAGAAAAAACGGTAAATAAAGAAAAGATATTCATTCATTCATTTCTGGCTGCGTGACTGCACAGAGTGTTAGGGATAATATCACCAGCTTCACCTGTGGCTTAAATTCAATATTATGCTAGCAGACTTAAGCTAGTTTAAAGGGTCTTTCCACCTCTTCTTCCCCAGACCCTTTGAGCCACCCAAAACATATTCCAGATTGGTTTCTTGGTCTTTTAAAGCAGATTTTGAGGCCATGGTGAAGGAACTGGTGAAAGAAAAGGGAGGCCACCCCATTCGATTGAATTGTTCCACCTGTGGAAGCAATGCTATCTGAGCCAGCATAATGACTTTTGCATGTCACTTTCTCAGCAGCCCAAGGAAAGAGTTATTTGCGTGGAGAGCCATCTTTTCTTTAAAACATGTTCTGTGTTTTCCATGAAGCAATACATATGTGAATGTGTGATTCAAAATACATAAGGCAAGTTCTACCTGGGTCCCTGCACTGACTTAAGAGACTTATTCGCAACTCCTGGAGGAGAAAAGCTTGTTCTCCCGCACATAGCCCTGCAGAACTTCTGTCTCTGCTCCAGAAGGCTGGGAAACCCTCCTCAGCAGAATTTGGAGCAGGCTGGAAAGCTAGGAGGGAGAGAAGGAGAGCACTCTGCTGCAGGCATGTGAAGCTTTAATGAACAAGAGAAATTTGTTGTTATTGTGTGCCCTCAAGTCGTTTCCAACTGAAATAGCCTCCTCCAAAATCCACTGACAGGCTTCTTGCTTTAGTTAAGGATCCAGTTGGATCCTACCTGTAGATACAAGAGCAAGGGTGAGCTCCAAGCTCTGTTCCCTTTAAGTAAGTGGGTAGAACACAGTCATCATGGCACACCATAATCTGTTCCCACTGGAGTAGCAGCTGTTGGTATTTTGTTCCATTCCTTCCCTCACAGAGCTTAGAGCAGCACCAGAGCTTGGAAATGTTAGTGTTAGCAATATGTGTTAATATTAGGTTGCTGAAGAAATCTTAATGTTAGTGCTAATGTGTTGACATTAAATCTCTGAAGAATTTTGAGTCATGAATGTTGAACAGTTGATTCCATAAGGATATGGAACTCTGCCTTGATTTTTGGTCACCTCTTACTGAAGTCTGTAATCCTGCCCACCATTATTCTACTTCTATTTTTATGGTTTTTCCCTGTTGCACTCTTTCTTTCATTTTTTTTGTTTATTTCCTTTCCTCTTTTTTTTCTTTATGATTTTTGCACATAAAAATAAGTGGAAAAATATAGAATATTAAGATTTAAGGCAGATTTGTTATTAAATTATCTTTTGTTTTTAATAGTGTGTTATCAAATTTGCTTAATTTGTTAAATCATTAATATATCATTTAAAGTTATTAAAAATGGGCATTAACAAATTAAAGTAGAGGGAGAAGATAATTGTATCTCAAAAGTAAAGGCATTAACAATTAATTAAAGAAAAGAAAACATTAATTTTTAGATGTTTATAATTTATCATTTTAGCCTCATGACAACTTAACATGGTTGTTAGCCACTTTGGGCTCCCGTGAAGAAGGATGGGATATAAATCAGGTTATATGATTCATCAAAGTAGAGAACACATTGCTTCAGGTGGAATGAGAGGCCATCTAACTTGTTCAACAATGTCATGTAAATCAGAGATGGGAAACCTTGGTCCCTTAGATGTTTCTGGACTGCAGCTCAGAGAATGGATTCAAGCTGCAGGAAAGGAGATTCCACCTGAACCTCAGGAAGAACTTCCTGACGGCCAGAGCTGTCCGGCAGTGGAATGTGCTGCCTGGGAGTGTGGTGGTGTCTCTTTCTTTGGAGGTTTTTAAGCAGAGGCTGGATGGCCATCTGTTGGGAATGCTTTGATGGGTGTTCCTGCATAGCAGGGGGTGGACTCGATGGCCTCTGGGGTCTCTTCCAACTCTCATTCTATGACTGCTACTTAAACAATATTCCAACATGGGCAGGACTTGACAATTAAAATAATCAAATTTAAAATCATGGTTGAAATTTTAAAATTTTAGTGGTAAAGAATTGATTTTCCTGACTTATTTCTAAGGTCTGGATACCATAGTGTCTTTCTTTACCATATACTGTGCCATCAGTATTTTATCCTTGCAACAATCCTGTGCCAAATGCGCAGGATTTTATCCTTGCAACAATCCTGCGCCAAAGTCTTCTTCAAAAGAGAAAGAAGTAGTGACAGCTTAAAACCTAGTTATTGGTTTTATTGAAAAGAAGTTTCAAAGAAGTTATTGAAAAGAAAAAAATAACACCTTTGGAGAAGACTGAGGCTTGCTAAGAACAGTTACAGTTCAGTTTTGTTGTGGCTGGCTCATGCAATTCTAGTCTTTTTGCTCATATTGGTTGTAGAGCAATGTTGTTTTTGTGTTTTATTGTTGGGCACGGAGAGCAGGAATTCAAGAACTATTATCTCAACCTTTGTTTGGATTTTCCTTCTATTTGGGTAAGTAGGTGACCAAGGATTTGAAAGGTTAGATCAGTGATGAGCTATTTCTGAAGGTCTAGATCATTTCTACCCTTTAGAGAATCAGTGTAGTGTAGTGATTTGAGCCCTGGAGTACAACTCTGGAGACCAGGGTTAGATTCTCTGCTTATGCATGGAAACCCAGTGGCTGACCGTAGCTGCGTCACACATTTGCAGCCTCACAAAACCCAGTGATAGGGTTGCCTTACGGTCGACATAAGTCAGAAACAACTTGAAGGCACACAACAATAATAACAACTAGACCTTTGTGGACTGCCGCCAGTTACCCTCAGGACATGCATTGACTTCCCAAAATGGCAAACATGATTATCACCAGGGCTATTTTGGGCTAAAAAAGACCAGAGGTTTTTAAGAAACTGGAAGCAACTAGGAGTTGTCACTTTGATTTTCTTAAAATGGATTTTGGAGCAAAAAAAAAAAGTCCAGCAGGGAGAGGAATTGTATTTAAAAGCCAAAATATATCTCCCAGAAGCAGTGGGAGTAATTTTGCCACTTGGAGGACTCAAATGTTTTTCAGCGACACAAGGAGTCAGAAAGGGGTTGTGGGATCTTGCAGGGCCACATGGGGGAACCTGAGAGTGGTAACTTGCGGCCCACACTTCGCTTGTCTTGGGATCATTTACTGGCAAAGAACTTTAGGCTTCAAAATGCTTGTTCCCCAGCTCCTGATAAGTGGGAGTCAAGCAGCAACAACAAAAATCATGTGGGAAGTTTTCATTAATTTCAATATCACTTTAACTTTATTAATTGCATTATGTTGTTTTCTCGCTGTTCAACAACTGTACCTGCAGTCCTGCTCAATGACACGTCCCCTACTTCAGATGCCTACCAAGATACAATTCCAGTAAGCTAGATAATCTGATCAATGAAATGATTGCTCAGGGTTGCTTCAAGTTTGCAGCACTTTCAAGGGGTCACTTGTAGACAGCTTAAAGGAAATAAAGTTTTCTTTCTCTGAATATTATTTGCATACAGTATACAATGAGAAGTCATTGATCTATGCATTCAAAACCTTGCTCATGAAATGTCTGTCATTTTGACTAGTGGGATGGACAGTGGCCCTTTTATGTTGCTGAAAGCCCTGCAGAAAGCTGCTTTTCCTTCCAGAACTCCATGTAAACATGACTTCTGGCAGCAGGCATGGCAGAGTTTGGGGTGCGGCAGAGCCTGTTAGTACTGTGTGTAATCTATATATGTATCAGAGGCATAAGATAATATCAGTCTTTACATCAGCAAATGTATTTCAGAAATTCAAAGGATTCATTGTTCTTGCATTTTGGAAATTAATACACTGAAAGCTTGCACAAATAGTCAGAAGACCTGCCAGAACCTTCATGTTCTTGTGCATTGAAGGAAGAAGGAAAGGTCTTGTGCAAATAATCAGAAGGATCTCTTTTGACAATTGGGTCTCTTAAAGGGAAAAGACTGCTAGGTAGTAGATTTTGTTGGGTTTTATTCTCTTCTGTTTTCATTGTAGTGTATCATAACTCACCTTGGTGTAATTTTACTGCTGGATGTACTGGACAATAGGCACTACATAGTCATTTCAATTCAGTTTCATCACCTCAAAAAGGAAATAAAAATCAGTTTATACTAAGGATAAAAAAAGGCTGTACTTTTAAACAATACTGAAAAAATAATAATAGGCAAAAAAATGAACAAGAGAGAACATTTGGTCACTGTTGGATCTACACTATGCATTTGTTCAGTTGATAACACAGTTCCTAAAAAATATCTGTGTAGAGCATATACTTAAAAATATTGCTGGTAATACACAAGCTCTCTAGAATGTTTAGATCAATGTTTCCCAAACTCTGGTCTTCCGGGTATTTTGGACATCAGCTCCCAGCTCCACTGATGATTGGCTAAGATAGCTGAACTTCTGGGAGTCGAAGTCCAAAACACCTGGAGAACTAGAGTTTGGGAATCACTGATTTAAATGGTGTTTAGATTTTTTCTAAAGAAAAGGATTAAGAACAGTTGTTAGATCGTAGAGCTGAAATTATCCCTTTTTTACCCTTCCGGCTTCTATAAGTTGAAGGTCAACAGGAACAAACGTTGTTTCCTTTCCCACTCAAACTAAATGTGTTTTGGTGTCATTCAGCCTGGCAGTACTTGGGTTCTAATGTAGACTTAACATAACAGGGGTGGGAAACACCTGGCCCTCCAAAAGTTTTGACTTGCAACTTCACCTAGCATAACCAGGGTTTTGGGAGTGTGAGAGTTGTAGTCCAAAACATCTGGAGTGCTCAAGGTTCCTCATCCCTGGCCTACAGTGAGGAGTTGAGCATCCTGCTCGTGGAAGCAAACCAGATAGATTACTGATATTTAGTTTTTTTGGGTTTGGTCTTGTGTAATAAATACTTAATTTTCTGGCTCAGATGCATGGGAGAGCTTGTTGACATTTCCCAGAATTAAACTTGCTCTGTTTGTTTATTTGTAGAGTCCATGGCTGTGGAACACAAGGCAGTGCTGGGTTGGATATCCATCTCAGGTAAGAAGAAAAGAAATAAGACCTGTTGTGTTATATGAAAATGAGAATAAAATGTTGAGACTGAAATATCAGGAGCCCTAGAAAGAGCTATAGCTGCTACAGTCCAGCATAAACCATTATTTTGTTGGTATCTGAGTGATGGTGGGCTGGAAGAATGAAATACCTCTCCCTTTTTTGCTTTGATACACAATCCTACTGTGGCTTCCATGTAGCCCTTCATGGGAAAGAAAAGGGGGAAGTGTGTTTGGAGGGAATAGGTTTGAGGCAGAGAGGAAGAGACAAACAGCGGAAGTGAGAAATTCCTCACCTACTAAGGTAAAAAATTATTATTTATTTTACGGCATTGATTTAATGTGTCTTGTGGCACCACAGCTGATGAGGTGATGCATAGCCAATAAAAGCACTTTAAAAACATTAAATAAATAACCAAAAACCTCTCCTTAAAAACAGCTCCAAAACTAGCCAGTTTGAAAACCTCTAGAACACCCACCCCTCATTTTAAGACCCAAAGGCCCAGCAAAATACCGGTTTTCACTGCCTGCTGGAAACTCAGAAGGGATGGGGCCAGCCTGAACTCCCTTGGGAGGGACTTCCACAGTCAGGATGCTGCTACAGAGAAGTCCTGTCACATTTACCCACCAGCCTTGCCTCACAAGGTTGTGGAGCACATAATAGGCCCTTTGTTGAAGATCAGAGATTCAGGAAGACTCATGTGGAAGTAGGCAGACTTTCATATCTCTCCTTTTGAGTCACATTTTCTATGTTTCTCCTTGACTCAGGAAACTTTTACCAGCTTCTTTGCCTAACAACAGGTTTTCTACATTTTAATTTAACAAAGGCATAAAACACTAAGTTTAGCATACCGATATTTAATATTATCTTACATTTTCAAAAAGATTAATTTTTAAAAACATTTCAGAAGGGGGTTAGGAAAAGGTTTCACATTGAAAAAAAGAGAATTTGAATTCTGAAATCATGCCAATCCTGGAATGATCAGCCAAGCTCTAGTGCTAGAGTGGCAAATGAGTAGCACCAGACGCTCTTGTGCTGACATGCCATAATTGGTGATGGAATTTACTACAGAATTTAAATAATGATTTCTGATAGGGCTTGAGCCAAAAGAGGGCACTGGGAAACAAGAGATAGGTGTCAGTATGCTCTGAGGAAACATGAGGTTGCAAGTGTAGTTAAAACTATCAAAGAAACCCGGGGAGGGCAATCTCCCTTTAAAAAAATACAGTACAATGAGATACGAACATTGTTTAGTAGTGAGAGAATGTTAATTATTGGTTGGAACCTGACAAAAAACAGGGTAGAAGAGCCTTCTGACAGAGGCCAAGGTGAGAACCCTGAACAGAAGCATTCTTATCCAGAGGAGAAGATGCAATGCAGCATTTAGCACTTTCCTAATTGTACTGCTGAGAGCCAAGGCAAACTGAAAAGGGTTGGAATTAAATTAAACATTTAGATTGCAACCCACCTGCCCTGGTTGTATCATATTCAGCAATATTTAAGTAAATTATGTATGCTTGTATTCGAGTGAAGACGTTTTCAAGGTACTGTATCCTAGAGGCACCAGATCCCATCTGATTCTGGAAGCTAAGCAGGGTCAGATCTGGTTAGTACTTGGGATGGTAGATTGCTAATAAATACTAGGTGCTGTAGGGTATATTTAAGAGGAAGGAGCTGGTAAAAACACCTCTGAGTATTCCTCATATAGGAAAACCCTTTGAAATTCATGGGATCATTGTAAGTCAACAGGCAAGTTGAAGGCACATACACAACCACATAGGGCAGAACATTATCAAGGGCTGCATGAAATGTATTTGCTGTACAGACCTCATTCAAATCCCAGCTTATTCATAGGCAGCAAAATGTGGGTTATCAAAATAATAAATAAATAAAATTCAGCTTTACTGTTAGTTCTGAAGCAAATGCATCTTTTTAATTAGGATAACAGTTTCTGCATAATTAAAACCACATTAAATTATTCTCTGTGCAGAAGTGATAGTTGTTTATTTTTAGCAATCCATGTACAGAAGCACATTCAACACCCAGATTGTATAAATTTGACATCAAAGCTCATATTTTAGTAATTCTAATGAAGACCCTTAAGAGGAGAGAACAGAATTGAAAGGCAAGGATAGAAAATGCTTTCTTCAGAGGATGCCTGTGTCATTTTTCCAAGCCATCTGAATTTTTGAACAATCTGCTGCCATCGAAAGGAATTGAGAGATGTCCAGATATCAATAAGATGTGAATGAACTGTCCATCTAAGCTAGCCTTGATCACATAATCAATCAATCAATCAATCAAATCACTGATCCCTTTTTTAACACAGGAGAGAGAGTATGATAAAAGATATTGCTTTTCTGAATAAATTGACAGGCCAGATAGTCTAAAACATTTGTACTATGGGAAGAGCTCAGTGTCTAGGTTTGGTTGAGTGGCTTCCTCAGTGGAGAGAGACCCTGTAGAATAGAATGGGGGTATGATACAGCAGAAAACAGTGGAAGAAGGAGCTATTGACAGAAATATGGAGACAGTCTTGTAACTGGGTTGGATAGAAGCCTCTTATAGAAGTTAGGGTCCCTCTTACATTGCTTTAGTGTAAGCTCCCCCCAAAACAACTGGGACTGGCTTAATCTTACCCAAACAAGATTTTTTTTCCTAGTGGAATTTCTTTTTTGTGGAGTTGGAGGCATGTGGAATCTCCACCACAAGGAATGCATGATTCCCATCCCTGCTTTAGGGTCTCATCAGGCCTATAGCTTATGTTAATGACAAAAAGTCAAAAGTTGTTTCATGTGTAGGCGGGTCATAAAATGCCAACCTTAAAATGTCTTGTGTGGCAAAATTAGGAAACATTTTTCTTCCTACCAAAGCCATGCTTGTTTTCTAGGTAATATAGTGAGGGCAATCCAGATTTCCAGTGAGTGAGATCCCAATTGTGAGATGTTCCTACAAGCAGAAGGGGAACTAATGTTCACCTCTTCTTCTTTGATTTGACTAGTTCCAAAGTCATTTAACTTATGTTTTCTGTTTTTAATCTCCTTTGTCTTTATCGTCTTCTTTCAGCCTCTGATGCCTGAGGTTCATTACTACTACATAGTTGAGCTGTCATACTATTGGTCTGTAATGTTTTCTCAGTTCATTGACATCAAAAGAAAGGTAAGAGCCCTCAGTGTGTTTTTCAAAAAAAAAAAAAACTCTAGTAGGGTTTTGTAAGCGAATTTTGGTTGAAATGACATGTTTTATTTCTAATTGTGATGTCCTATAAAAGTTTAGTATTGTGATAGGGGATGTGAATGAGTATTGCATTTTCAAACAGCAAGAGAGAGTGCAACATGTGCTAACATTGCTGGATTAGCTTTAAAAATCAATTGCGTGTGGCAGTATTGGCCACTGGTTAATGCCTGTATTCACATTCTTATCCAGATTGGAACAACCTTCCAGAAATCATTCATCTGTAATATGGCTTCAGACTAAAAGTTAACTGATTAGCACAGCAATCTAAACATTATGCCAGGTACAAAAACTACTATTTACTAGCAATCTATGGGATTATCTGTAGGATTGTGATACTAATCAGCTGTTATTACCAGCAAATAATGAGAGCTGACTCAAGTATACAGTTACAAAAACACTTGTGTGGGTAGCAACCTATGTTTGTGTGTTCAGGGCCAAGGGCAGAAGAAGGGAGGAGAAATACCACACAAACACCAAAGTCTGGGAGAAAAAAGGCCACAACTTTAATGGCTACTGATGTGACAGGGTTGGCCTGTGCATGGGTCTGACTCCAGGCATTGGCCAACCTGCCTGTTGGCTGATGAGCGTGATAATCCATCGAAGTTGGAACCAGTTGGTGGCAAGGTGTGGAGGCCACCCACACAACAAGGTGTGCAGTGAATGTGTACATCTTCAACCACAGTACACACCCACCTCATCCACTGCACTTCTGGCAACTCCCAAATTCTCAGAGCCCCAAGGCCTGGGAAATAGATGTCCCAGATCCAAGACCCATGCCAACCACCCTCCAAATTGTGACAAAATCACAAAAGCCAACCAGAACCCGACAGAACAACAACATGACCGAAGTAGGGAGTGCAGGTGGGGTGCCACCAAGAAAAAGACTGAGCTTCAGCTGCAGGGAGCTCAGCTATAAACCATCTGCCCTGACCAGAGGGAAGACTACAGTCAGCTCTGGTCAGCGCAGATGCAGCCAGTGAATTCAAACCACAGGTTTAAACCCATTGGCTGCCAGCTAGAGTGGGGAAGAGGCCATCTCAGAAAAGCTGGGAAAGAGGAAGTGGCTGCATGGCCAACAGCATGGCCGCCAAGCCACAAGGACCTAATGGAGCCAACCCAAACCACAAATCTGCCACCCAGTAAGCCAGGCAGCCTGAATTTCTGTTGCATCCTGATGCTGGCTAATAGCAGCAGGAGGAATAGAGTAATCTCTTCCTACTGGAATATATCTCACAGGCACGCAGCCTTCATTTGGGAGCCAGACTGGAACCAACAAAGGTTACTCCCAGAATCCTCCCATTACATGGCAAGTGCAAACCAGAAAAGCAATGTTTCTAAGCTCTGATCCAGGCACAATCTATTTTTCACAGAGAAGCTCAAGGCAACTTTACTCTTTTCTTTTCCACCTAGTAAATAAGTCACCCCCATATAGTACATATCTCCAAATTTTTGTGAGCATAAAATCTAGCAGCACATGTACACCCAAGCCCTATCCAGGCAGGGGCCTCGCCAACAGTGGAGAGTAATGGTAACATAATCTCTGAGCTCTGCACCCACTCCACCCATTTTCATTACCAAGAGCATGTTAAATCGATCTGGACTGAGACATTACAGCCCAAAGAGCAGCAAGGCATGAGAAGTATGGTAGTCGATGGTCAAAAACAGGATTTAAAGGCACTAAGAGCCAGCCGATGCATAGAGGCCTAGTACACCAGGCACTACTTAGAGGCCTGGTGGGCCACTCAGATCACTTTACGGTGGCACTGAGCTCCTCTAAGCAGACACAGGGAGGCAGATCTAGAGGACAGCTGACCCTAGAAATGCAAGTAAAAGTGATAAGTAGTTAAATGTGAAAAGAACTGCAAGACTGGTCTGCAGCTTTTCATCCAGTCAATCAGAAACTGTCAGTCTTGACCAATAACATCACAAATAAGGCAGTTGCGTAGGGACAGGGTGGTGATGAGGGCGGTTCACCCCGGGCAGCAGTGTTTCCGGGGCATCCCAGCCCGTAGCCATGCCCCCATGTGCTGCAGCCACGCCCCCACAGACAGTGGCCACACCTCCATGCCATAGCCATGCCCTTCCACACACTCCAAGCTCAGCCACAGAAATAAGGTGATATAAGAGTGATATAAAAGTTCAAGAACTACAAGTGGCTACTTTAGATCTCCAAAATGAAGTGGAAGATTTGGAAGACCCAAGCCTTATCTAGGCATTATCCCTAAACAAGGCCCCTTCACATTATACAATTACAGTGGGCCCTCCTCTCACAAAACTTCCACACACATGAATGCCAGCCCACACAAATTATCGCACCCCATTATAGTCAATGGACACAGCAGATGTGTGCCTGTTGCAATGCAGGTGTGCGCCTGCCATGTCCATTGACTATAATGGGACATGACGCTTCACATTTTTTGTTTTACTTGGGGGTATCCTGAATGGAGCCCCCACATATACGGCAGGCAGACTGTATCGCACAATAATTCCACTTTAGGTGCCACGATTCTGTTCTATGGAATCCTGGGTTTGGCAGTTCAGAGAGAGGAACCTTGAAAATCCTCAGCCAGGAAGCTCTTCTAGCACCAAACTGCAAGCTCCAGGGCTCCACAGGATGCAGCTGTGGCAGTTAACATGGAATGATAGTGCTATGATTGTGCCGTGTAAAAGGGCCAAAGGCTGCAGTCACCTTGGCACAACTTACAAATACCCTGGAATATGTCCGTGTCATTTTGCAATAAAGAGGAAGGGCTTCTAGGTGCTCTGGCGTGATGGTCATTTGAGAATGTGCTTCCTTGGATCATTTGAATCAGAGGTAGTTGCCAGTGCTCTGGCACATTTACTTTTATGAGTTTATTAGAGATTAAGGACTCTTCTCTCCCAGGAAGGGGTGAAAATGAGTTTGTCCCCCCTCCCTTTTAAAGGTAAGAAAATGGAAGGGAGATATAAGGAAAGAGCCTGGAGCCAGAGTCTGTCCCTTACTGTATTTCTGTTAGTCAAGGGTCAGGGGGGATCAGAAGAACAAACGTTTGAGGGTTCCAAGCGTTTGTTGTCTCCTTGAAAAATTCTACCTATTGAAACTAGTGAAGATAGCTTCACATATCAACTGGGGCGGGGGGGGAGCACTCATGTTTAGCAATAGTGTCATCCTACAGTGGGAATGATTCATCATATAAAAATGAAGGGCTAACAAAGATGTCCTCGCGCTGGTGTTTACTCTTATAGCAAATTGCTGGCAGGATAACAACTTCCAATAGAACTGACTGCTGATTCGGAAAAGCCCCTTTCAGTTATTGGTGGGGTTTACATTCCACTAGATTATCTCTGCCTGGCTGAAGATTAATGAGGAATATTTGCAGTCCAGCGCATATTATCAGCTCAGCATTCCGTGAAAATAACCTAACTTTTTTTAAAAAAACCAGCTCATAGTCTGGCATGAGGGGACAATCTGTCCTCAGTTTGTATTTTTTTGTATGTATTCAGGGCTTGGTTTGTGTGTGATTTGTTTGGTTTGTTTTTACACATCTCTATGCATTTGGAGAGCACAGAAACAGTTAAGGGGAAAAAAGAATGGGCTACTAAGAAGCTTATAGTTGTCCTGGAATATCATTACTTTAACATCGATCAGATTTATGTATTTGTCTTCTGAGTTTTGGTGGGATGGCAGATGGCCTTTTTAGAGTGTGATGTTATTTTGAGGTCAGTATTTAAAGGATTTTAGAAGATGGCTACCTGAATGAAATGATTTATCGGTTTATTTACATTGCTAGTATTACAGAGTCATGTGTGTCTTCGGCAGTTTCTAGGCCCTTTGCATTTGCCATAACTTCTAATCATACTGTACAGTGTGTGTCCATGTGTTTTTCTTCCAGATTTCCAAAAAGGTAATCTGCTCAGGGTTCTATCTGGGGACCATGTTACAACTGAAGAAGGCATGATCAGAATGATTCACTTGACCTTGGAGGAAAACAGTTTTTGCTGTGCTAATCCTGCTTAATGCACAGTGGTAGAAACTTTTAAGACACTGACCACTCTAAGCATACTGAGAATCCATGGCTCTGATCCTGTACCCTTTGGCATATGGCAAAGCAGAGTGTGTTTCCCTATTTTGTATTACTTAAAATTGTATTTTTAAATTTTTTTTTAACTAAAGGGATGGCAATCTTAGTACTTGCATGCTTACTTCCCTAGTATGGTAACAAGTAGGCAGGCTGCTTCCATCATAGGCAGTGGTGTGCCCAAACAAGAATTTTTGAACAATTAATTTTTAAAAAATGTAAAACCCCGGGTGGTCTTGGCTAACACTTTGCTGTTGTCTATATCGCTACACAAGCCTTGTTCATTTCACTGAGTACTCTCAATAAATTGTAAAAGACAGAAATATGTGGCAGAATTTTCCTGTGTCATTTCAGGAGACTCGCACCGAGTTCCATTTTGTTTTTGTGCAGGACAGTATTGTGCCTCATGCCCAGTGGGCATGTTGCCAAAGAACTCTGAATGAGAGGAAACAGCTATCTATTCTTTTGCATAAAATCTTGTGCCATAGCTTGGGCAGAAGTTTACACAATTCTAGACATGTCACTTTTAAACGTGAGCAGAAGATGACATCTTTTGACATAACCCGTTGTTTTTGGGACCAGGTTGAAACATGAAAGGTTTTGATTTGATCAGCAAATAAGGGGAATATGCTCATGTGTCCATGCAGAGATGTATGAAGGAGGGGGGAACAGAAATACAAACTATCTCAGAATCAATCAAGTTACCAGTTGAACTGGAAAATTTCTAAAAGGGAGCAAGCAAATAAAAAAAAAATTAACTAAAGTGATTGACTTAAGTTAGAATTTCAAGATTACCTTAATTCCAGAATAAATTACATTATTCATTAATTCATTAATTAAACAAGAGATCACTCTAAGGATCTCCTGAAGATTGTATTTCCCGGCTAGTTCTTTACTTAATGCTTTGTTCACTAGGATTTTTGCAAACTACTACTTCCTTTTTTAAAAAACAAAAAAGACCCTTGGGTTTGGGGAATCACGAGGTTTAGAACACAAGATCCTAACCACTTACTTGTGTAGTCTTTCTGTGTGTTGCAGTAGACACTACATAGAATGTCCTCTTCTGTCCCAAGAAACTGAGTTTTAAAGCACTTACACCTAGGATGTTTGCTAGGATAAAAATGAAAACCATTAAGCTAAAAGTAGGGGTGGATGAGGAAAGGAGACTGTAAAGGACAGAGAAAAGGAAGACAAAGGAAGTGGTGTTTGTTTTGTGGGGTGGATGAAAAATTGAACTTTAAAAAAATCTTGCGGCTCCGAAATTCAAAACAGGGACGAAGAAGGCACGATAAAATTAGAAATGTCATTTTTTTAAGCTTCATACTGATGAGGCTTTTAGTGCATACCTTTAACTTAAATTTAACTGGAAATTTAACATAAACTTAATAGATAAATTTCCTCTTTCTAATGTAAATGGAACTGAATTAGATTTCTAGCTTATTAATGTTACTTTTTACTTTTAGTTTATTAGGAATATTTTTAACTTATTAATGATTAACTGCATACATTTAATTTCTACTAATTTTGCTTTCTCTGAATAAGAGCACAAATATGTCCTCTGCCAGAGCACCATGGGCTGCATCCATAGGATATTCATTATTTTTAGTTTGTAGTATCATTATATTTCATGCTTTGATGATGTTGTTTCTACACCAGAGGGGTTAGGACACATGTCATAACATTCTTCAATGATACGCATAGGCCCATGATTGAGTCACCCAAAATCCTGTTGCTGGATTAGGATTTCAAAGGTCTTATGGAATATTTAAACCTGAAAATATGCAGAGGCAATGATATACAACACGGTAGTGTTAAAGAGGCTTATGAGTTGGCGGTTGGAGCTAAAGGGTGGAGCCTGGTCAGTGTTAAAATCTCAATGTATGACTTAAATATAACATTTGCAAGCAAAAGACTACCATATATCACATATTACTGCTACAGTGGTAATTATAGCAGTTATAAACAGAAGTAATAAATTTTGGTATACAGTAAGCACTGAAGAGGGAAAGAGACTTGAAAATCCTTTTCACCCATTCACACTCTTGTCCAGCCCACTTTGAGTCCTAGTTCAGCTTAAAATGAGAGTTCTTCTCTATTTGACTTACTGTCTTTCTCTTCTTGGTTTCTAAACATATACACATGGAAGAGGGGGAAAATCTGTCTGTCTGTCTGTCTGTCTGTCTGTCTGTCTGTCTATGCGTGCTGGCTGAGAGTGGGGAGTTAAACCAACTGGAGCAGCCGATTTCACTAACTTCTGAAATTTCTACACAGATTGCAGTGTGCTTGGTATTTATTTCATGATGAAATTATGCAGAGCTTACATTTACTTTTTATCTGTATCTAAATGTTGGAAACCTGAAATACTTAATTCTCTCCCTTTCTCCTTCCAACCCCTTCTCTCCCCACCAGGACTTTGGCGTCATGTTTACACACCACATTGTCACAGTCCTTTTGCTAACCATCTCCTACACAGTCAATTTCACACGGGTAGGGACCTTGACGCTTTGTCTTCACGATGCAGTTGATGTTGTTCTGGAGGTGAGTGGTATCTGTAATTAGTCTTTGCTTGCCTTCAAAGTATCTTCCAAAAAAAAAAACTGTTCTAAAGAAATAGGGTGTGTTCCCCTGTGGGACTGGGTTGTACTGAAACTGAATGCTGTATTAAGGGCTGTATTACAGTTGGTGTCTAAGTGTGCTGTTTGACTAAGGTTGCAATTCTGCACGTGCTTTCTTAGAAGCAAGACTCATGAATGGGGTAGAACTTGCTTTTTAATGGACACTTCAGATTGGACTGCAAGTCTTTAGTTTAAGTACTTATTTATGTAACACAGCCATTCAATTAATGTAAACAGAGCTTGGGAAGTAACTTTTTTTAATCAATGTTCCAGAATCTTCTAGCCAACAAGTAACTTTTCCAAGGCCTGGTTCTAAACAGAAATTATTCACCAGAAGGCTTGATGATAAACCAACTGGACTGCCTTTGAGTCCATAGGAACTCAGTGTATCTGGCTTCTAAAAGACTGCTTCCTTATACTGTGTAACTCATGAAAGATCTGCTTCATTAACATTGTTTTTATTCTGGGAGAGAAGGTTGGACTCCACCAAAGGAACAGGTATAAAGCCTGTACAATCTCAGTGGCCCAACATTTTCCTTCGTATCCGGGCATGGGTGAGATGTATATTTTGTCTGGTTCAACAGCAGTGGCCTCTTTTGGAGAAGACAGACTTGGCCTTGATTATCCAAGACCTAGTTACTTCCAACCTGGACTGCAGTGCCATCTCTGTAAGGCTACATCTAAAGAAATCAGTTGGTTCAAAATGCAACAGCAGCCACTCTAGTATCTGGAGCACCTAAGTTTGAGCTTATTTGTACAACCATATCTTCCTTGTTGCCTATTTTGTGAGGAGTTCAAAGCACTGATCTTTTCATTGAAAATGTGTAGTGGCTTTGGACAAAATTACTTAGAAGCTAGCCTTTTCCACATGTCTGGCACAATTGGCTTCAGAGGCAGTTCTCTGTCTCAGGGAGCAGGCATTTGACCCAAAGGTATTCCATTTCAAGACTGTAGTATCCCCTCCCTGTTAAAATTTCTCTATTTCAGACATTTGATAAAGAATTATAGGATTGTGGATTGCTTTTAACATGTGAGTTTTTAGTAAACTGTTTTAATTACTTTCTGATATTTTACAGCTTAATTTAATGCATGTCATATTTATTCAGAAGTAAGTCCTGCAGCATTTAATGGGATTTAGTCCCTTGTAAGCGTGCATAGAATTGCAGCCTTAGTGTCTTGTGTTTTAATCCTGCTTTATTTAGTTAGTTGGTTATTTAATAAATATCCTGCCTTTCTCCCAAATGGAATCCAAATATTTGTATTTGACTTAGCTTCTTGGGTTTTTTAAAAACTTTTAGAAGCTGCTTTGAATGTTATTTTGCTTTTTACAACACTTTATTGCTCATCAGTAGGATTCTCAGACTGTGGACACATAGTGCTATTTGAATTTCGAAACACTAAAAAACATAATACAAAACAACCCATAACCCTCTAGCATGAGCATAACTCATTCATATCTGATACAGTGATTTACATTAATGTTTTTAAGGTCTAACCCAACCACGATCCAAACAATCCGTAATGCATGTTTGTGGGAAAAGGCAATTTTCTTCTAGAATTGTTCTTCTTGTTTGTAAACGTGGAGCCTGATGCTTGAACTGGTAACCACAAAAAGAAGGAATTCATTTCTGATTCTTCCACTTGTAACTGACAGGGTTCCATTCTATGGAATCCTGGGATGTGCAGTCTGGCGAGGGGCATACAATGTTCTCAACCAGAGAGCTCTAGTGCTTTGTCAAACCACAAACCCCAGCATTCTATACAATGGGGTAATGCCAGTTGAAGTGTATCAAAGTGTTATAGTGGAGTAATATGAAAGGACCAGAGGTATACCATGCCTGAAACATAATCTGAAAAAGGATTTCAATTACACATTTCGGTGCACAAGAAGGAATGGCAGAGAGGAAGTCACAAGTAGAAACTGCATACATAGACCAAAACTGGCAAAGGAGACCAGAAAGACAGGGGAAGAAAAACCTTGGAAGGATAGAAGGCTTTTCTTTTTAGGCTTAAGCCGTTCTTCAATGCTGCAATTTAGTGTTCACATACTGACCAAGTAAGTACTAAGAAGTAAATCCTCTTGCATAGGCATATTTAGGTTTGGACATAGTAGGGATAATGTAACAAACTTAAACCCTGTATAATTATTATAATTGAGAAATTTAAAAATTGTATGTTGCAATAGAAGTGTCCAAAAAGCTGGGAAGTTCTGGTGGATACTTTTGTTCATCATAGTATATGAGATTCGAGGTACCACATGGGATCCTTGGAGGATTCACAGTTCTTTGTCATGTGTATTTGCCTGGTAGAGTTTGTGCAAAAAAACAGACAACTAATAAACAAGCAATGTTTTATAAAGGTGATAACACTATCTTTGTTCATTGTTACAGGCAGCAAAAATGGCAAACTACTGCAAGTTTCAAAGACTGTGTGATTTCCTTTTCCTCATGTTTGCTATTGTTTTCATTGTTACAAGGCTTGGAATATATCCTCTGTGGTGAGTGAATTTACTCCCTTTATAGAGTAGCTTGTGGTAGAAAGGGGTAAAGGGTTTAATTCTAAAGCTCATGATTGCCGCTCTCAAGACCCATGGTTGTCTTCTGAAACTGAAGAATCGGTTTGGGTAAGGGGGTTGTAGGTGAATCTTGGATGACATTTCTTAAGGCAGCCTATGAGAAGCAGATTGGAATCAGAATGACTATAAGTGAGTGTGCAGATCTATTAGAGCAGTGCTGCTTAAAGTGGTTCCTGCTGGGAAGAAGATAATTGTCAGCCCCTCCACTGCCCTCATCAGATAGTCTAGAAAACACTACAGTAGATTATATCCGTTTGAGATTGCACAAGAATTACAGTCCAGATGCATTCACGTAGTAAAGAGCATCCAGGTTTGGAACCAGAATGTTGGTGGTTGTGGTGGTCACTGTATTTCTTGGACCTATGATTATAGTAAGTGTGAAGGGAAGACAGCTTTTGGTGTAGTAACATGTATGAATGGAAATGCCATTTTCTAGATTTTCATTTTTCATCTCCCTCTGGTGGCAGAAGTACAGATATTTTTTACAGGCATCTCAAATTACCTGTTCCATTTTCTACAATGATTTCACTTCCCACAAACAGTTGTGGGTGGTCATGATCCTGAGGCTCGCACCTGATCATGGATTTAGATCTAACCTCCCCTTGAGATTCTTCCTACGGAGTTTCAGAAGTAAAAACACATGGGTAATGCAAGTAGACTGATGAAGTTTGCAGTTTTGTCTTCTGACCCGTGGATATTCTAATTTTTGTTGTTATGTCTTTATCAACCTGTTGTTATTCAGTACAAGCACAGCAGTGTTTTTCTCATGCTACAGTCATTCTTACTGCGATTTTATCTTAAAAAGTAGTTGCAGTCACATGCTGTGCTGTAGTTTCAGGTAAACTCAGGATCTACAATAGAGTAAATGTGTGATTCTTGAGTTCTCAGTGCACTTCTTAAAAATTGTGGTGGAGGGTAAAATGAGGGCTTATTCAGTATTTGCCAGTGCAAATAGAGGCAGAGGGGAGAATAGCATTTCTCAAAGAGATGCAGAGCTCCAGATTTAGATTTATAATAAATTAAGCCAGGGGAAAAAAATGATGGATATTGCCATTATTCAGTGTTGTTGTCATTTTCCTCATGTCACTTTTCCTACAGAGATAGAGGGAGAGAGGAAAATGTACATCTGTAAAATGGGAACGTATATAAGTATGTGAAGAAACTTATTAGCTGCAGTTTCCTGTCATGCATGTGATCTTCATGCTTGATTGCGCACGCGTGCGCGCGCACACGCACACACACACACACACACACATATATATATATGGGAGGGGGACGCTATTATTTTCACACTATTAACTGATGTTCACATACAAAGATTTAACCCTCTTAAGCAGAGATGGAGAACTGTTGGCCCTCCAAATGTTTTGTATTTCAGCTTTCCAGCCAGCATGGCCAATGGTTCAGGAATACCTGAATTTGTTTTCTGAGAGAATCTGAAAGGCCAGCATTTTCCTATCCATCCTCTAAAGGGCAAGTTGTTAGAGAATCTTTTTGTTAGAGAATTATTTTTGCAAGACTAATCTGTTCCACAGGAACACAGTATTTGAACAAGAGCTGGGTTATTTGGCTGTTGGAAATCCATTCAGGTGACCAGCTAGTTCTGCAGCAGAAGCATTGAACAACTTAGCATAAAAGTTGTACTATCAATATTTGTTATCTGTCTTAGATTGTGTCATATATGATTATGTCAGAATTTGTTTCAATGCTATGCAGTTGGTGATACATATTAACATATGTTAATATATTTTGCAAATTTGTTGAGCAGGGTTAAACATAGCAAAAAGACAACTTTAGAAACAGGATGGATATTCGTTTTCCTAGTGAAATTCCATGGATGGTCAGTCAGGTTTTTCACTGTGTCAGTGTAAACAACCGCAACCTTCCATTGTGATTCAAAAGAGTTGAGAGACACACAAGTTAAAAGCACTCACATTTAATCAGCTGGGCGCCCTTATGGAAGCTGTCACACAAGACGGAAGATCTGTTGCTGTTGAATTATCTTGCAATGTCAGCTAGCTCAAGAGAGGTACCTTGATGTGGCTGATCAGCGATGTAGAGAAAGTTTGGCACATCTTCCTACATCAGCTTGCTTATGCCAAGACAGTTTCCTTTGCATGAGATGAATTCTCTGTGTTATTAATTTTCCCATTCCATAAAACAATGTGTTCCTTTTTTAACTTTATTCTAATTTCTTATTTTTTATTAGCCTTGCAGGCTGGTGGATTCTGGGGACTGTGATCCAAAATAAGTAACTTTGCCAAGCTCTGGCTGCATGAAGCTTAATTCCAGCTGAAATTACTATTTCGCTTTTGTTTTGTTTCATATCCAGAAGCTAGGCTGCAAGCTGTTTTTAAGCTCCCTAACTTATTGAACTTTCCAAATCAATCAGTGTGTGTGTATATATGCCTTCAGGTCACCTGTTGACTAATGGTGACGCCATTAATTTCATAGGATTTTCTTAGGCAAGAAATAATCAGGAGTGGCTTTGTCAGTCCCTTAATTGCTAGAGGCCAAGTACAATACAAGTTGAATATCCCTTAGCTGGAAATCCAAAATCTGAAAACCCGCAAACCCTCCGCCCCTTTTTTTGCCACCAGCCACCTGCTTCTGCCTTTGAGGTGGTAGCTGTGGCACTCCTGCTCATTCACATTTCAGGGCCTCAGTCTCTCTCTAGCTTTGCATTTCATACACAACACCAGTAGCAAACAAATTAGACACAAGACTCGAGAAAGACGAAGCTAGAGAGAGACACAATCTGCTAAATAGCAGGAATCCAAGTGTAGTGCTTTGCCCAAACCCACACCTCCTCCATTTCACAGGTCCCACCGTCCTGCTCCAGATTCACATTTCTCTTCAGCCCCGTGTCCCATTTGTTCACTATTTGTGTTGTGTATGAGATGCAAGGCTGAGGAGAAACTGGGTGTCTGAAAGACTGAGGATATAAGGGGCCTGATACCTGTATTTGGGGGAGAAAAACAGTACTGGGCAGGAAATCTCTGGAGAATCTGTCAGTCACCCACTTCCACCTTCAGAGTGGCAATGGCATTCCTGCTCATTTATTTGCAGGCTCCTTGGAGATCTGTACAGTACTGTATTTTTTGTATATGCAAATTCAACTATTCCAAAATATGAAAAAAAATCTGAAATACAAAACACTTCTGGTCCTAAACATTTCAGATAAGGGATACTCAACCTGTATAGATTACGGATTCTTAACTTGGGGTCTGTGGAGCCCTGGGGGCCACAGAGGCCTCACAGGGGGTCTGCAAAGCCCTGCTGCTGGTTACCAACAGCATCAGCAGCAATAGGGGTGTGGCAGTGGGGGGGGGTGAGTGCTTAAACCGCTCCCTCATTTGCAAATGAGGGAGCAGTTTGGGCACACATACCTGTCACCATGTCCCTTTCATCAGCAGCACAGCAGCAGGGGGTGTGGGCAGCAAGGGACACAGCAGCAGGCATATATGCGAACCCAAACTGGTATCTCGTTTGCAGATGGGATGCCCATCACTTCCCGCTGCTGTGCCCATGATGGAAAGAACACAGTGACAGGCATGTGCGCACATTTGCAAGCAAGGGAGTAGTTTCAGCACATGCCTGCTTTCATGTCACTTGGTGGTCATATCCCCTGGTGCTGCATTACCTTATGAAAGGAACACAGTGACAGATGTGTGTGCACACCCAAACTATGACTCTGGAGACCAGGGTTTGAATCCCCACTCAGCCATGGAAGCCCACTGGGTGACCTCAGGCAAGTCACATTCTCTCAGTCTCAGAGAAAAGCAAAAGCAATTAATCTTACCAAAAAAAAAAAGCCCCATGATAGGGTCTTCATAAGTCAGTTTCAAAGGTAAGAAACATGATGCCTAGAAAGAACGTCCCTCTGTCAGTGGCACTTTCTTGTTATGTGCCTTCGACTCACTTCTCACTTATGGCAACTCTAAGTTGAAACTATCTCAGGGCAAGACGTGTAGAGAGGGGGTTTATCTTTGCCTTCCTCTGAGGCTGTGAGAATGTGACTTGCCCAGGTCACCCAGTATCTGCATGGGGATTTGAATTCTAGTTTCCAGAAGCTATAAATGAATAAATAAATATTTGAATATTTAAATCTAAATTTAAATATTCAGATATTGAGTTAAGTCTTAGGGGTCCCCAGTAAAGAAAAGGTTAAGAACCACTGGTATAGACAACACAAGTTAACTTGCTAAACACGCCATCTGGTGGCTACATTTGGTCGCCTGCATGTGAACTTTCATCCATACAGGATTTTATCTCCTTTAGTCAAACATGTGAGTGGGCTTATTACATTTTACCCACAACAAATAAGTATTTGCAGGATCTACAGCAGCCATGGGTCCATTTATTGCTGTTATTTATTATTGGCATTTTCCCCATGGTTAGTACAAAATAGTAGCCACTTCTGCAAGAGGTGGATACTTTGGGTACTTTTCTTAATGTGCAGCACATTTATTTCCTAAAGAGAAAGAGTGAGAACCTAAAAATCAGCAATAGCTTCAGAAAGTATGCCACAATCCGCAAGCATAATCAAGAGTGCTTTTCTTTGTCCTCTGTCTCAAGGTAGCAAAAGCCCGATGAGATTCTCTGCTCTGTGGTCTCACAGGACACTATAGTGCAGGAGGACACTCAGAACGCTCTTTCCCCATCCTGTACCATAGAGAGCTGAGGTTCCTATGACAGAGCGGCAGCAACCACAGCAGTAGCAGCAAATTTGGTGGGTGGCTGCTGAATTTCAATGGTGGTGCAGCCCCCAGTGGGTTTTTTTTGGGGGGGGGAGCAACCTCAGGAAATTGTCCACACCTCGTTTAAATCCAAATCAGCAAAAAGGAGTACCTTCTACCGGCCACAAACTTGAGACTTTGGCTCAAGGTATCAAGACCCCCTGCTTTCATGTGAGCCTGCCTGCAATGTGAGGTCCGCAGGAGGCTGTGCGGAATGTCCCACTACCCAGAGAGGTTAGGTTGGTCATTAGACGAGACTCGACTTTCTCCATAGCAGCTCCTTGGTCATGGAACTCTGTCCCAAGGGAATTCAGGTTGACTTAATCCTTTTGAAATTCCCAGCGTACAGTCAAAACTGTTACTGTTTTGTTAGGCTGTAAAAAATTGTTTTTATTCTGTTCCTGTTTTGTTGAATTTTTGTGGTACATTGCTTTAGGGAGCTCAGTAGACAGAAAAGATCATAAATATTTCTGATAAATAAGTAGAAATGGATCTGCGTAGTGTTAATGTGGGAGATTGCCTTGAAAGCCTCACGTGCAGTGCATTGAGTTCCTTCATGAGAAGGGAGGATTATAAGTGAATAAAAGAGAGATGTGTGAGGGTGGGGAAAATAGGTGAACATGTAGACTTGAATGTAAATGCTGTATTGATTTGGAAGCCCGCTTTGCTGGGTTCATCTCAGAGATCACAGAAGGTGATGCAAATGAGATCCTGTGAGTTGCAAACTCACGTACTGTCCTACTTCTATAACTAAGTGACTTTTTGATTAGGATGAGGTGGGGAAACAGCAGGGATAAATGAAACCTCTTTCACTAATTCTGCATTGACTCCCTTGCTACCTCTTCTTCTTTCCTTTAGGATATTGAACACAATAATGTTTGAACTTCCTGAAATGGTTGGTGGCTTCCCTGCCTTGTCGATCTTTATCATTTTACTTTTGATACTTCAAGTTCTCCACTGTTTTTGGTCCTACCTAATAGTAAAGGCTGCTTATAAAGCTCTTTCAAAAGGCAAGGTAAGAATTGTTGGCAGTACTTTCTTCATGCTTATGTCTTCTTGTTTTTCACTGAAAATTTTTACACATCAGATGAACTTTCTTTTTCATACAAATCAGTCAGAATAGCACCCTGAAGACCCCAACAGACGTGATCCACGGCAGAGTCTTATCACTAACTTGCAATGTATGTGTTTAATAAGTACCATCTCAGCAGTTCCCTCAGGTTGAAAAATGCACTCTCCCTATCTTGGTATTCAGCTGAGCCTTCCCTTGGTTTATGTACGTAGAAGCTGTTTGCTGTGAAGCCTGAGATTCTGTTTCTCAGGACCACAAACAGATATGTGGTAGGAGATCTGAATTTGCCATCAAGTGTACACTTCTTTTGAGACTGCTGCCACCAGAGCTTCATGGGAAAAAGTACCTGTGTGATCTTTGCATGTGGAAACATCTGTGTTTGCTTCCATGTATTACACTGAAAACACTGTGCAAAACATTTAATGAGTATGTCTTCAAACTGCAAAATGCAAAGCAATCCTAAGCATTTACCACAATGTGCCCCGTGAAACTGGAATTCAGAGACAGGGTGCTAGGTCTAAAGTTTGTGGCTTCAATGGGGCCTGTTTCCTCAGCATCTTTCATTTTGAGACTTAAGGAAAGCATAGCAGATCTGCAGTTGCGTTCTCTTCTTCTGATAGGAAGCTGCTTGTTTCGTGCAAATCGTATGTGACTTCTTTCTTAACCTTCTCAATTATCTTCTTTCTGCTGCCTTTGAAGGCTGGGAAGTGGAACCCCTTGCATGTAAGTCTCCCCTCGGAGAAAATAAACATGCACATATCCACACATGCACACACACACTTGTACACAAGCCTGTAAACTGTCAGCCTACTGTTTTGTTTTGTTTTGCATCTTCAGTCATCTTCTTGTTGTGTGGCTGTCATTCTGCATGTCCCCTTTCCTTAAGATTGCATGTTTTTTTGTTATTTGGCAGGTTCCAGGGTATATAAACACCAATTATATATTCTGTATTCTCATACTTGTTTGGTTCTGGAATGAAATATTTAAACAGGGAAACTGCAGAAATAATGTGGCATTTTCCACAGTTGCCTAAGCATTCATACAAGTTCAGCCTGTTCTGAAAAAAAAAAACAGTTGAAGCAAGTATTTGAAATTAGCTACCAATCCATGTGAGAATGTTCTGGAATGTAGCCCTATGGAGTTGTTTTACCCCTTTGGTCATGTAATTGCAGGAATGTTCCCTTGAGAGGCAGTAAGCAGAGAATGTTAGTCATGGAAAAGCTTTCTCAGTTATGCATGCCCTGCAGTTTCAACTCTCTCTATAAATATTTTAATAAATTAACAAATAAATAAATCCATAGCATAAACTACTCAACTGGGTCTCAAATAGTTCTGGAAGGTACATCCAGGTAAATCTTGCAGGTCCCAGATACTAGAATCGCACATCTATTGCCCATGCTTCAGATTCACATTCTTGTAGTTTCATTCAAGCGATATCACAGTTATCCTCAGTGCTCTTTGACTGTATCTCAGACTTCTTTTTTCTCTGTTTCTTCCTTTAGTAATAAATTTACAGATGGCTATTATGCAAAATGATACAGATGGTCATTTTATACATTTTGCTGCTCCAAGGTATCCTGGGCATCCTTTAGGGCCTTGTTGATTTGCCTGTGGCTTTGCCAGCTAAAATAGTTTCCTGCTTGTTCTTTTGCTTCTTCTTCATTGCTCAGCCTTTTCCTCCCTCTTAACTGCCACAGAATTTCTTTCTGCACCATGTTCTCTGCCTATTCACGACAGTGTTTCTATAGTTCCTCAAATGATCATTTCCAAATTACCTTCATCTGTTACCATTTTACTGGAAAACAGAAGGTTTGTAATAAAAGTGGGTAGGTGAAGGAGTACTGGGAGTAGATTTGAGATAGCCACTTGCTAGCACATGGTTTTGAAAATAAAGTGGGGAAAAGGAGAGCTATCCATGCTGCCTTGAGCTAACAGAAAGAAAGGTAAAGTAGAAATGGAGCACATAGATAGATGAACCTACATGGCATGCTTGGTGAGGACGTGAAAGAAGGTCTTTTCAGTGGCTGCTCCCAGGTTCTGCAACACCTTTCTGAGAATGTACCTCCCTTTCTGTTGCCCTTTTGCCAGTAGGCAATAACCCTTTATTCAGGCATATTTTTGGCAACTGACTGCCTGTTGAGGAAGGGGGGTTTATAGGGTGAGATATGCTGCCTTACTTTTCTTTTGTGCTTTTTAAATTACTTTTAATTTAGGTGTTTTTTAATGATAATTTGTGAAACTCTATGTTAATATTGTAACTTACTGCTATTTTCATTGGAGAACATGTGTTTTTTTTAATCATATTGTAATCTACTGTGAATCTCAGTAGTAGGAGAAAAGTGGGATATATAAATAAAGTAGTAAATCAATACCCCTTTTAATGTTGGGGTGGAGAAATTAACCAAGCACCTACCAGCCACTTCATGACTGAGATTTTATGTGTTTCCGTAGCCAGACACAGACCGAGGACTTCTTCCACCAAGATCTGCCAGGGTCCTCTAGGGGTCTCAGCAGATGATGTCCTCAGTCTGTGTCTGGCTATGGGAACTTAAACAAAACATTTCTCCAATCCCCTCTGCTGTCCACCTGTACCAGCACTGTAGTGATACAGTGAGTTGGGGAAGGACGGCTTTGGTAATTGCAAAGGGAGAAAGGGAATACCAACCTCTGCAACAATCAAACATCTACATACACAAGCTTATGTCACTATTAAGATGCTGGCCTACATGTGAGTAGGTCAGATGCAGCTGTCTCCAGTATAGTTTCTCTAGTTTGGTACCCAAGCAAAAATGGACAAGCCTTTAAAGTAGCGGTTTGTGGCTTGATGGTTTTCTGTAAATTGGGAGATAGGAAGGCGGTGTGCTTAAATAAGCAAATTGTTTTGTCTCAGTTCTCTCATGCCAGAGATACCAGTGTGTTTCTTCCTCTTTTTTTGCATACTTTGCAGGCAAGGGATGACCGGAGTGACGTTGAGTCTAGTTCAGATGAAGAACCCTCAGCCCCTCATTCAAAGAACTCCCATAATTCTGCCACCACCAATGGGACGAGTGGAACGAATGGAACAAACGGGTACCTCACTGGTGGCAATTCTGCAGAGGAACACTAGCTCCTGGGTTATACACTGAGACACGAACAAATTGAACTGTTTGCTACTGGAAGTAAATAGGTTGTGAATGCTGGGTTTTGATTTTTTCCATCCCTTTCTTCCTTTCCTCCTTCTTTTTCTCAAAATCAGAGAAAAACACGTACACTTGGAGTATTTAAAAGCTTCTGATAGCGCACTGCCGTATTTCCTGTTTGTGAATGACAGCGCCACACCATTTTATGTATGTAGGCATGCTGTATGTATATATACATGACTAGATGGGAGCAGTATTTTCTTCTGTAGTCCTTGGACATTATTTATTTTATATTTTGTTGGGGGTGGGTGCCTTGACAGATGAAAAGGAACTTCTTCTGGGGTCTCTTTTGGACTTCATCAGGGCCAGAGACTGTTAAGTAAAAAGCATATCTCTTTTCTGTGCTTGGTTTTTACCACCAGAATGTGATATTGTGGGCACCTGCTTGATTTCTCTTACAACAAACGTACAAAAGTTCACCTCCCATTCCAGATTTTTTTTTCTTTTTGCTGGACCTCTTTGTTCTTTCTTTTTTTGCTGAAGGATGCTGACTTTAGAAATTGCCAATACAATCACAGTGATCACTTTCCCCCCAGTGTAAAATCTTTAAATGGTGCATTCATTCTTTAAATTGCTACTCGTGGGGTAAATGATAGGATGATACAAATTGATGATACAAATTAAACCACAGTTACTGTAAGATGGGCTGTTGGCATTGTTTTAAACTCCAAAATTGGTGGCAAGGAAGATTAGAATCCACTGTTTGTACAGATGCCCAAAATAAGTTACACCAAACATGATGACCTCAACTTGTAGATTTATCCTCAGTTTGATTGAAACTCCTTTATGTAGATTTCATGCTGATGCCTTTTTATTTTAAGTTGCTCAAAATATGTTTACTTGGCCCCATAGTCTTGTATGCAAAAATGGATATTTGGAAAACTAGAACAAGGGTCAAGAAGAACAGGTGTTGAAAATAATCACTCACTAGAAAGAGGATAGCCCAGGAAGGACTGAAAAGAAACTAGAATCTCTGAGGCTTAATTGTCTCTGAGAATGGCAAGCCAATGTCTTCAAACCTGTATCACTTCAAACTTCAGTCTGGGGTCTCAGTTGATTCAGTACTGTGCCATACAAAAATATTCCGTGAACAAAGGAGCCATGGTCAGGATGTTCTAGCCTAGGATCTTCCCCTGACATGTTAGTTTATGGCCAGGGCCTTTGTTGTATCGTGTGTGCCATCAAGCTTATTACCTCATATGAAATCTGTGAGATTTGGGCTTCTTTCTACTGCCTGAAGTTTATTTCAAGTGCACGCAAATACTTCCCTTATTCACTGAGAGCCAAAACTTGGAAAAGTTACTTTTGGGGACTACAGTTTCTAAAATACTCTAGCCAGCATAGGATTACAAAAGTGAAAACTGGAGAGGGCTCCTGTGCCTTGAATTGTCATGTACAGGAGGGAATTCCAACAGGTGTTTCGTGTTACCTGGTTGCCTGACAAGCAACAGCTGCTGAAATTCACGCTTCTTCACAACCATTAAAGATACAGGAGCCCTCCCCCGTCTGGTAACTCTAAGTCAGTAAGGCTGCTGTCCCAAAAGGCTATTTTTCCATCTGAGCTAATGGGACAGCCCAATAAACAACCAGCCTTGGTGTGAGGGGCTTGTGTTTTTGGTACTTTGTGTCCATGGGGCAGGCTGGGTGGCACTCGTTTTGCAGTCTTGGTTCTACTAGGCGGCACACTATTGGTCCTGCATTATTCCATGCCATTTGACAGAAGCCCCCATAGACTTCATCGCAGTCTATTCCCACAGTTTTTGTGGGAGGCAGGACACATTCCTTAACCCACAACAGTTGCCACTTTTGGGGCCGCGGAGCCCAGCTCAGGAACACGAAAACCTGCTGGATAGGTGTACTGCCGTATAAATCAATAACAAGCATCCAGACCTTTTAATGACTAGAGAAATAAAACTAGCAGCAGCGGTAACCTAGTCTTGTTTACTTTTCTGCAATAACAGTCACTTGTAAGCTTGTGTTCCTAACAAAAACCAGCAGGAATAACATGTGACAAGAGAAGTAGTCAGGGTTTTTAAAATCTCTCTTGTGAGATTTTCATTCTTCCCAGAAGATCCTGAGAAAGCAGTATTCTTATCATAGGAGAGACTTCTGTCCTTGGTGAAGTGAGAGTCAGAAGAAAAGTCAGCTCTCTCCAAAAATTCATCTCAGAACTTGGAAAAGTTACTCTTTTGGATTACAGTTCCTAGACTCAACCAGCCTGGCCAACAGCAAGTTGGCTGAGGAAACCTGGGAGCTGTAATCCAAAAACAGCTTTTCCAAGCACTGGTGTTTTCTGTCACTGCTAGGTACAGATGTAATATATATGCCAAATAACACATAGGAAAGATGGTAATGCACACCAAGTAGAAGAACTGCCTCCTCACAATCTCAAGAACTCTGCTTTTGTCAGAAATTATTTTCAACCACAAACCTCTTTTGCTGCTGGACTTCTCTTGCAACTGAGTTGTCCTTAAAATATTTAAATGTCATGCAGTATTTTGTGAGGGTTAGTTATATGCGTATAATACTTTTGAAATGGAAAAAAGGTACCTCTGAGTTCCATGCCCCAGTCATCCTACCTACTGAGGAATAATTCACATGACCATTTTTGAAGCCAACACAAGTTGATCTTTTTCTTCCCCTCCCTCCTATTGGATTTGGGCTTTGGTGGCACAGGTCCCCATTTTAATTTGCCATGTCTTTAAAAAAAAAACTTCAAACATGTTGAGAGCTAAGGTGCATTAAGTCAGGATCTCACTTATTAACATTTGCAATAATATTGCTTTAATGCCCAAGAATTCACTGGATAAATCACATACTTCATAAGACTGAAAACAAAACAGAACAAAACTGTTCTGTAGAAATACCACTGTGGAAAAACTCAAATGAAGGGCACTTATGGAATACAAGGAGTAAAAGTAATCCTGCCCTTCAGTTCTTGAGTGCTCTAAGTATACTTTGATGGTGGAGGGAAGTGTAAAACAGTACTAACACTGTGGCTATCAGTTAGAGATCTCCAGGCTGTTATTCAGGAGCCATCCTCATTTAGCTCATAACTCTACGGGCATGTTACAAGACTGTAAGCATGGAGGGCAGATGGAGACCCATGTACCGTCCACTCCATCCCTGACCTCCCCATGTTGATAGCCATCTTGTGCAATGAGGATATGGAGGTGGAGTTTACAGGTACAGTTGAGTACAGTCAGGTTTTAAGTTCCTGAACTTATGGAGATGGTAACCATGTCCTCCCAAACACAGTTACAGCCTATTTTAAGAGCTCTCCTATCAGCAAAGTGAGGCTGTGATGTGTGTTGGGAGGCGTTCTCTGCTCTCAGTCATGGTAACAAAAATATGTAATGTTTGGGTCATCATTAACCCTCAGAAGCTAGTCTGGAGTCCCTTGTGCATCAAGAAGCCTGAATGAAAAGGGGCCTCTACATGGGCGTGAATTGAGGTACTCCGAGTGAGTTGCGAATAAAAAAAAAGGGCATATTGGCAGTTTACCTGCAATTTTCTGTTAACAACAAGCACTGATTGGGAAGGTGGGATTTTCAAATTGCTTTGTGGTGTTGCGTAGGGAGGACTTTTGAAAAGACATTGGATTTTCCCAGAATTCAGAGGTATTATTTGAAAGACAAAGTAGAGCTAACAGCTTGCAGTGTTGTGTATGTATTAGTTATGCTCATGTTGATGCAGTCAGATGCACAATAATAGACTTAATGGGAGGAAGGCTCCCGAGGGATGTTTTGGGTAACACAGAAAAACAGTTACAAAGCATACTGTGAAGTTACCTGAACTATGGAACAGTGGCTACAGCTTAATATAAGCATGAGGAAATCAATGCTTTTCCACATGTAATATCATAAGTGTGTCATTTGGCAGGTGGACATCTCCTTCAAGGAAGATTTGGCCACTCTCCCTAGTGGATTGAAGTAAATGGAAGTGACCCTGCGAGTGCGTCAGCAATGCCTTTGCCTCCCAGGATTGTAGGTATGCAAAGGGCCACTGGGTCCAAGCAAAAATGTAATGAATTGCCAAGAAACAATGAACTGAATCTGCTAGGAACGATAAGGATTTCCTGTATTTGTATTTTCAGCCTTTTTACGTGTGTTAAGCTCTTAGTAAAAAGCTCTGTGGTCCCTTTTTAGCACTAGAGTAAGAGATACAGTGGCTGGAATGTGTAGAATAGGGAAAAAAATAGGAAGAAATGCAGTGTGTGGAAGTTAGTAGCTAGACTGAATGTTTTATTACCCAGCCTTGGGATAGTGAAGTAAGACCCATAGTTGTGTGCATTTACTCTTGTTAAGTATTGACATGGAACGCACTAAAAGAAGAAAGTGTGTGTGTTTATAAAAAAGAGAACCACGTAAGTACAGTAGATAATAGATAAAATGGACAAGCATCTAATCACTAGGTCTCTCTTGTTGCACATATAGCCACTTGTGGATGAGAGTGTTTGGTTTATTTGCAGTCTCCATCCAGACTGTAGAGTGCCCGATTGAAAATGCCAAAAAGAAAGAAATATAAATGTGTCCTTGTTGCACTTTTGAGTTTGTTCAACAGATTGCTTTCTTTTCTTGTCCATTGTGCAGTTTTCAGTTTCATTTTCTGTCTGCTTGCATCAGAGGGCTGATTCACACAAACTGCAGTTTGGAGAGATTGGATAATGCAGGATTCCTGCACATGCCGTGAGGTTCATTCACACTCCCCCAATACAGTCACAGTTTTCAGTGTGAACTGGGGCTCACACACATGTGTAAGCAGGGTTAATTGGCACTACCCATGAATCAGACTTCTGCAGGTAGCCTTACTCAAGCTACCTTTCCACCATTACTTCTCTTGCCTTGGGGATTTCTGGTGATTTTTTTTTTTTTTTTTGGCATGCATTTAAGTGAGTTCTGCTCAGTTAATGGCTGGTTCACATTGAAGGTCCTATGTGCAATGACATAGAAGGAGCAGGACTCCAAAATTCACCTCTCTATCCGGTCACAATCTAAACCAGAGATGAGGCGTATGTGGGTTGTCAGAAGTTGTTGGATTGCAACTCCCATATTCCCCAGCCAGCAAAATCAGTGGTGAAGTCTGACAAGAGATGCAGTCCAGCAATGTCTTGCAGGGACACACACACACACGGGCTCCATGACAGTGCCCTTTATGAACTAGCTCATGAGGAAAATACTGAATGAAGGTTGGTTCCTAATGATATCAACCTATGTGCACAAATAGCTTAGCTTTTCTTACAGAACATTTAAATGATGTCACAACTCTTCCCCGTGCTGTCCTGGGTCAAAGCTGGCTTCCTTCTTAGAGTTGGCATCTGTTCTAATGGATCTGTAAGGAACTAATAACTATATAAGCCCAGAAGAGTAGGGTTGGTTATATAGCAGAGGTGAGCAAAGTGCAGACTGCCAGATGTTGCTGAACTGTAGCTCACAGCCCTCTTCTCCATGGGTGATACTGGTGAGGACTAATGGTAGTTCTAATTGTAACAAATTCTAGAGGGGCTCACTTTGGAAACTTCTGATTTAGAGAACAAGAAGAATAATCACCTGTCACCAGTAAGTGACAATATATAGCCACAGAATTATTATGGAGGTCCTTCAACAAACAAGTGTCATAGAGATGCCTCCTTCCTTTTAAATCATTCTACAATGGCGGTGAGCATGTTGTAATAAGCAGGAAACTGTATCTATCTTGTATGTGGGTGGATGGACCAGTGTGTTGCTGTATTTTGCAATAAACTTTGGGTGGATTGTTGTGTAACCAAATGCCAACTTGTTCTGAATGTCTAACATTGAACACAGGCAAGCCTAGGTTATACAGCATTCTGATGGTTCAGGTTGATGATGCCTTCTGCCATTCAGTTGGGCAGTGGGTTTGGAATATAGGGCTAATAATATTCGTAATTCACATCTCAAAAAAACCCACGCAACATAACGTACCATTAACTTGAGCTTTCTGGAATTCCCATAGATGTGTGAATTTCTTTATTTTGCACATTGTTAATGTATTTATTTTTATTTAAATGGTGCCTGGTGTTATATTTACTCTTGTATTACTTGATTACCTATGTCCAATAATAAATGACAGCAGTTCTGTATGATACTGTGAAACAGCCCAAACACTTCAAAATCTACACTGTTCAACATTGAGTT
Source organism: Cyclura pinguis (assembly GCA_030412105.1). Classification (NCBI taxonomy): domain Eukaryota; kingdom Metazoa; phylum Chordata; class Lepidosauria; order Squamata; family Iguanidae; genus Cyclura; species Cyclura pinguis. The sequence continues at coordinate 224,609,650 of CM059599.1, read as the reverse complement.
GCTTTGACATCACAGATTAGAATTTCAGAAAGCTCTTATTAAACCATCAGTATGTTACTTAAGCATGCTGTTGAGTGCACTTTGACTTGCTTTGGGTTGAACCAGGATGTAGCTGAACTGCCCCCTTTAGCTTTTCCTTTTTTAAAAATAGTTATCTTGAGTTTTTGGGAACGTTACATGGCTCATTTTTAATTGCAGAAAGTTCTGATTGGAATGACAAGGAAAACTGGAGTGCCTGACTTTACTTTCTACAGGTAAAAGATGGCCTCTAATTATTTTAATGGAGGGAAAGGGATGTCTGTATTATTAAATAGTATTATTTATTCAACTTTCATTTTAGCATTGTGCTTTAGTGATAAGATATGTTAACCTGAAGCACTGACGACCATCTCAAAAGGAAGTAAGGTACACACCAAACTGGTAAGCTGGGGTTGGGTTGGTGTGTGCAAAGTTTTAAATATTAACCACCATCCTCTGTTCTGTGTGGTGGTTAATTTTAGCAGGTCAGGTCAGGACAAAGTGGTGCAATTTTTCACCTGTGTTTTTTAAGACAATCCAGCAGTTTGAGCAACTCTTGGAACTATGTTAACTATACTGGTATATTCCACTGTCAGAAATACCGCTATGTGTTTAGCCTTGGATTTTGCTTCTGTTATTACTCTTTTGTTTTCTTTCTTTATTTTATTTCCTTAAATATAGAAATTACAATTCTTCCTGAAATATTTGGAACCAATCAATATTGTGAATTTTGATTTGAAAACACTTTCATAATAAACACTAAGTATTAGGAGAAGTGTATTTTCCTTGCCTTCTTTGTGGTTAAAATGACAGCAGAGGGAATTCCAAGATTGCTTCATACTCGGTACCACTGCCAACACCATGCAAGCTCTCACGGTTTCTAGCATAGTTTCAGGTCATGACAGGTAAGGCAACAGCATCATTCACTGAGAATCTCACAGGATGTTGCTGATCCCCTTTGGCTCTTCCTGTCCTCATCCTTACAGCCTTTGTTCAGGTCACAGAATAGTAGGCCTTAAAGCAACCCAAATTGTCGTCTGGCTTCCATTCGCTAAAGTGGCATCCTTCACTCCAGAACACTTCAAGCAAAAAGCAAAAACCACTGTTAGTTGCCAACCAAAGCAATAAAATTAAATTTTAGTTGCTTAGTAATCACTCTGTGATATGCTACAGGGCAACAGGAAGAATACAGCTGTGTAAACATGGATATTACAGTGCTTAGGGCTGATCTTGAAGCTGGTCGGTGGTGCAGAATGAGATTGTCTGGCAATTGTTGGGTGCTTCTCCAGTAACACTTCTGTTGACAGCTCTGCCACAGCTGTCTGTTAGCTACAAGACCGCATTCAAAGTTCTAGTACCAAGACATTTTTAAGTCATAGCTGTGTGTCTAAATGGACATCCACTCCTGGCTTTTGGACACCCAATGCAGACAAATGGACATATACAATTTAACCAGTGAAGGGCCTAATTCCCACATCTGTTTCAGTGCCTTCTGAAAATCACTACAAACCAAAAGAAAATAATCCCCAAATGTGTGTGTGTGTGTATCTTTTGCAATCCTAAAGCAGTTGTATTTTTTTAACGAATTTTTCTGAGCGTTGGTACAAATTGAAGGGATTTTTCTTCTTACTAGTTAAGGTATATGCTGGTGCTGGCGAGGATAATGAAAATAGCTGGGATACTGATATGTGTAAAATTATATCCAGCTCTGTGTTGACTTCATCTTTTTTTGAAAAAGACAACTCATTTTCAATACAATGTGAACATCAGGACTATATGTGCTGGAGAAGTTCCATTCACATGCCTCTTGAATGGGAGAGTGGACAACCTGTAAGAATGTATTTTAAAATGCTTTATCTGGTACTATGATACAAAGTTCTAAACAACTTGGAACCCAGACACTTAAGGATATGCCTTTTCCCTTATCATCCTTCCTGATTGCTGTGGTCTTCTGTGGAGGCCCTCCTGGTAAGTCCACGTGCATCTGGGAACCTTTTGGAGTCACCTGGTAGCAAGATCTTTAATATATCAGTTGTTATCAAATGCAATGCATTTCCAAGTGTGATTGGGGCATCACTTCAATGATGGTCTAGTCCTTGCTGGAAGCATTTCTCTTAGATGGTTCTCCAACAAGATAAATCGGAGCTTCATTCTTATTAATGTCTTTAATCTGATTGAATTTTTTTTAATGTGATGGCTTCACTGTGCTCTACTTCACTTTGAATTGTTGCTACAACTCTGCCTATCAACTGGCCCTTCCCATGCTTCTCCTACAGATTTTGCTCAGTTCACAGAACAGTAGGCCTAAAAACAATCCCAAGGTCATCTAGCTTCCAAGAGCCGAAGTGGCCTCCTTCATACCAGAATATACCATGGCAAAATAAATAGCCAAGTGATAGGCTCATTTAAGAAACGGAAGTTCTCTCTGGGTCCCAAAGAAGAGATAATAAAGCTCCTTGTGCCACAACAGTTCTTTCCAATTTAAAAATGAACATGCACTGTGTGTACTCACTTGGAAGTGAGTCCCATTGGACTCAGACCTTTAGGGGAAGCTGAGGGGAAGGGGTTGGAGTACAACCTCTTCTTTGTGCTTCCTAAAAGTTGGTCCAGCAGAGCTATATGGGTCTGACTCTTCTGCTATTGCATTACATAATTTTATCTCTTCAGTGCTTATTCCATAGGACACCTCTCTCTTGCCCCTCCAAAACATAAAAATAAAAAGCCAGCCTTCAGAACTCATGCCAGGAAGTGAACATTTATCAAGTCTTTCCTGGAGCAAATGGATGGTACACGATGAGTGTCTGGAAGACAACAATCAGCGGAATGGCCCAGGAAGTGAATTTTGCCTTCATCCCATACTTCTCCTCACAGTGCCTTCTATGATATCTTTACAGTCACATAGGACCATGGGGGGTGAAATTCTCCTCGGGTGGCAATATTTTTGGGGTGTCCTGGCCTGTAGCCATGCCCCTGCATGCCCTGGCCATGCCTCCACGCACCGCAGCCATGGCTCCGCACACAGTGGCCATGCCCCTCATGCTGTAGCCCCGCCCCCCTCCACAGACTCCAAGCTCCGCCACTGTAGCTTGAGGGTCCTTTGGCACTCTACAGCAGATTGTGGGGTCAGGAGTTGCTGAGGAAGCAGACTGCTAGATGTGACCGAGTGTGGGGAAGGGTAGAAGACTTACGCTAATGAGTTAATTTGGATTGCTGCAGTTTGTTTCTGCTAACTAGTGTGTCTTTAAAATGTCCATGCTTCTTGAAGTGAAGATGCATACATTTGACACACACTTTATGTAATCTAACCACACTCAAAACTTTGGAAAGCAGTAATTGGCTAGTGTGGATTGGTGTATTCTAGTAGCTAGGAAAGTTGACTATAGGTTCAAGTTTGATAGTGTGGATTGGTGCTTTGTTAACCAGATTACAAAGGTATATTCACACTACATCATTATTGTATTTCAAGACCACTTTAACCTGACCACCTCCATGCTATGGAGTCATGGCCTTTGTAATTTCATGGAGTGCTTAGAACTGACTGCCAGAGAACACAAATACCATAGTTCAGTAGCATGCACTAGCAAATTCAGAGCACTTCACTGAACTACAAATCCCAGAATTCCATAGGATGGCACCATGGCAGTTAAATAATGATACCTCAAACTGCTTTAATTGTGCAGTGTGGCTATATTCCAAATTCCCTGAAGTTCATCCTGTCTGTACACTCAACTTCACTGATTTATTTCCAAGAGGGTTGTTTATCTTTCCTTTTTATATTAGGTGCTAAGATTATTTCAGAGGGAAATCAAATTCATACACAGCATAGCACGGCTTCCATTTGCTCCTCTCTCAACAGTTACAGCTCACGGTCTGAACAACAAAAACTTCAGCTCTCTTGAGATGCTTGAATGAGACTATAAAAGCTGCAAGTGTAGGCAATTCTACACTATTTTGGAACATCATTTAGATCAGGTGTGGGAGTCATGTAGCCTTCCAAATGTTATTGGATTGTAACTCCCAATAATCTTCCCCACTGGCTTTGCTGGCTAGGGCTGCTGGGATTTGCAGTCCAACAACATGTGGAAACTATAATTCCCCTTCTTGATTTATATGCATAGTGAAGTTTGCTTTTCCTCCTTTATTTTGTTGAAAGCATCAGTGAAGAGACTGGAAACACCCAGAACAGATGTCTCGCTTCTATACAACACCCCAAGACACCTCTTTCTAAACTGATACTGATCCATTATTTCTATGACTTGTGTGCAACTTGTATACATAATGTGTGGTGCCTATTTCTTCTAATGCTCCTATCTTCAGTTTTCTTGTAAATGTGTATATAAAAGATTATAAAAGATTTTTTAAAAAAGCTTAGCTCAAGCCTGAAATTCTTTATTTAATAGATATCTAGGTCCCTGTAACATGAATTATGTTGGGCTGAAGAAGAGTTTCGCTATAGGCCCACATTTCAGTGAGAAGGTAAAATGTTTCCCAAGCATCTCTGCATTATCAAGTCTTCTTGGAATTCTAACCTCGACCCACCTTGAAGGCCACAATCTAGATGTGAATAAGGAAACTCAAAGTGCAAGAATACCTCAGTTAACAAAGTAAATACATCTCTGGGCTTCACTTCTTTAACAGAAAATTGATACTAGAGACAGAAATAACGTTGAAAGAATAGAGGCAGCTGCTGTTTGCCTTACCTATTGTAAAGCAGGCATGCACAGCTAGAATAGGACTAGCTAGAACAGAATTCCATTCTTTCCCAGTTCAAGTTTTATTGCATTGTTTACTATAGATATGCCACTATAGCTCTCCTTTGCTGTCCTTAACCTTCCCAGTTCTGATGCTGCTAAAAAACATCCAGCTACATGGAAGATAAGGATAAAAAGAAAGGGCTTGGAGGGGGTAAAAGGACTTTGTAAAAAGGAACTTCTTTGTGCAAGGCTTTTGTTAACTGAGATATGACTGTACACACTGTGGTGATCATAGAATCATAGAGTTGGAAGAGACCACAGTGGCCATCCAGTCCAACCCCCTGCTAAGCAGGAAAACACATCAAAGCACTCCCAACAGATGGCCGTCCAGCCTCTGCTTAAAAACCTCCAAAGAGGGAGACTCTACCACACTCCCAGGCAGTACTTTCCACTGCCGGACAGCTGTGACCGTCAGGAAGTTCTTCCTGAGGTTCAGGTGGAATCTCTTTTCCTGTAATTTGAATCCATCGCTCCTTGATGAATACCTTATATGTTGTGTGCCTTTGATTCTGATTGATAGCAACCCTAAAGTGACCCTATATGGGTTTTCTTGGTGAGGCAGTGGGGGTTGATACTATTTAGCAAATGTAAAGTAGCTTTGCTAAACTGGATGATGATGATGATGATGATGATGATGATGATGATGATGATGATTGGTTTTGCTGAAATAGTTAATAGGAGCCTTGCTGAAACAGTATCAAAACTGCAAAGACAGGTTCATAGGAAGGGCATGAAAAGAGGAAAACAAACTAATAACTAAGCAGTTAATGAGTAGGAAGCTTAGGTCAGTGTCTCTAACAAGAAAGATCAAAAGAGTTTTTAGAAGATAAAGTCAGGAAGAAGCTCAATTGATACAGACTTAACAAAAGAATGCAAAGTGTCAACACAACCTGGCAAAGGTTATAGGCATGAGCTAAAGGAAGCCACATATGCCAGTTATGATTAGGTAATGTACTTGTGAACTGACCAATTAGATTGGAGTCTGGCTTGTGAAATGGCCAATGAGGTTTGGTTTTGGGGAACCAATCAAGTAGTGGATCCTAAACTTGTAACCAATCAAATGATGCTGGTAAATGTGTATTTAAAAGATTGTAAACCTTTTATCTGGTTTCTGGATTTGCCTATGAACCCAGAACCCTGCACGGTAAACCAGTAAAAGCTTTTGTTGGAAGACAGTAGCCGGTGGTCAGTCCCTTGGGCATGCCAGGCACAAACCTAGAAGGGTCTGGTGTGACATTGGCAAAATTTATTGAGAGTGGGTTTGCCATTGCCTTCCTCTGAGGCAAAGAGAGCGGGACTTGACCAAGGTCACCCAGTGATTTAACCACAGCTCAGCAGGAATTCAGACTCTAGTCTCTCAGAGTTGTAGTCCAGCCCTCAAACTATTCAGCCACACTGGCTCTTGATGTATTAGGCCAGCCAAAAGTTTTAAAGCCCACTTGCTTTTTCAGAAGGCAAGAGTTTCATAAAACTGTGTAAAAGAAGCAACTTGATGGTGTTAGAGTCACAGGTCTGCATTTTGCTTGAGGTGGTATCGAGCAGTGGTGGTCCCCTGGACTGGCACCAGTCCCTGAACCAGTCCTTGGCAAGTTTCCAGGAGAAAGAAACAATGATTGCCAATGGGCACAAATTTAGTGCTGATCCCTGGCCCACTGGAAAACGCTAATGGCTGCTCCAGCAAATACGATAGCCTGAGAAACACACTGGTGCGGAGAGAGGTCCTGTGCAGACATAAAGTTAGGTCACGCACCCCCATGACTGTGAAGTAACTGGGAACAAATCAAAATAAAAGAAAAACACGAAAGTGTTCCATCTGCATCTGAGGCCATATAGTGCCTTCTTTTGAGACCTGGGCCATATGAGACCCTAGGTCCCTTTGTAGGGAGATTGCACAGTGGAAAGAAAAACATATTTTGTCAACTTATTTTGAATGAAAAAGTTAGCTGTTTAATTCAAGCCATACTGAAGGTGAAGGCATGCATCAAGTTTAAATCTTATCTGTTTGAGGATCCGCAATATCATGCTTGCCCTTCTTGGTTTTCTTTTCTTTTTCTTTTCTTTTCTTTTTTCATTAATCTTTTTTATTCCAGAAAGAAACAGAATCTAAGCTCAAAAAACTACATGTCTGTTATACAATCATTAACGCATTCATTAAAAACTTTATATAAATCATTGATGATAATATTATAATAGAAACTAGAAAAAATACTAACCAGAGAAAACCTAAAAACAATAACCTGGGAAAAAAGAAAAAAAAGAAAAGAAAAAAGAAAACAGGACAAAGGAAAATTAAGTTATATTCACAATTCCTCCCTTATAACTCCCCTTTATAATCCAGTCAGTTATCACATACATATATTAATCACCTTTGGAAACATTCTTGATTTTCATGAGCCAGTGCCCTTTTCCCCTCCATGTGCAGCAAGTAGGACAAGAGGTGTTATCACAAGCATCTCCTTGTTCCTGCTTTCGTTATGCTGCACCTTGAATTAAAATAGTTTAAGCAATTCTAGGTGTGTCCTGCCCATATCGCCCATCATCTTGAGCAACTCCAGCAAAAAGGAAAAACAGGACACACCTTGAATTGCTTAAAATGATCTTCATCATAGGCGCCTCAAAGCAAGGACTCGTTGACATCACACAGTTATAGCACCGGAACTGCCTTGGTTTCATCCTAAGGAATCCTAGAATATGCAACTAGAGGGTTCATCTAGCTAAATGTTTCTCACCAGACTACAAATCCCAGAATTCCACAGGCTCCAGCCATGGCAATCAAAGCAGGATCATAGCATTGTCAGTAAGCCGTGTGAACAGATATCACAACAGTCTACTAGAAGCTTGCCTAACATTCCCATTTATCACTAGTATTAAATTCAGTTGTCTCTCTCTTACATTAGGGTGGGTAAATTGTGGCCCTCTGGGCCCTTCTTCCTCTTCTTCTTCCTCCTCTTACTCTTTCTCTTCTTCTTCCTCCTCTTCCTCTTCTTTCAATTCCATCTTTTTCCCACATTGTTAAAACACGTTGTTAAAAACTCACAGGAGAGGATAGTTAAAACATTTTAAAAATTAAAACACATATCATTAGACCCACAGACACACCCCAGCACATCAGTTAGCAGGATCCAGCATATTGTTTAGGAGGGATGGGCCTTATATAGTCATTTTGAGCATAGCCAACAGTGAGGAATGCTGGGAGTTTCAGTCCAACAACATCTGAAGTTTCCTGAGTCACCCACCACTGCTGCAGTTCTCCTGTAGAATAAAATTAGAAAAGCTGAATCTTCAGTAGAGGAAAAAGGGATTACAACTTTTTGACATGGGGGGAAGCTATGTTTGCCCCTCTTTTCCTGGCAGCAATCCTATACCATTAGCCACAGTGTGTCAGTTACATACAGAAAGTTTAGGCATGCAACAACTGTATAAGGTAAGAGTGGGCAAAGTGCAGCTCAGGCAGCTATTTTGGCCACCCTTGGCTGCCCCAGACTCCCCAGACCATCCTGTTTTTTCGGCCCAAAAAGGAGGACCTATTGCCTCTCTTTGAAGCCTCCAAGAGCAGCAATTCATTCTTCAAATACCTTGCAACTCCCTGCCCTCACATGTAGGCTTTCAGCCACTTCTTTGAGTCAGGAGTGTTCTGGCAGCTCATAGGATCTTGTTACCCCTTATCCAAGCTTCTCCGTCAATCTCAGGCACAGAACAATGGTCCTTGGACTCACTGCAGTTGCCCACTTGCACTGCAATAAGGGGAGGGCAAACAGCACCACATTGTATGAAGAAAGTTTCAGGTTCCATCTCTGGGGTTAACCAATTGTCAGCTTGGAAATGATGGGGGAAGAGCTCCACCTGAGACCCTCGAAAGCAGCCACCTAATCAGTGTGGATCAGAGCCCCAGTCACACTACACAGTTAGTAGAACTATTATTCCAGTTTAACTGCTATGGTTCCATCCTATGGAATTCTGGACTTTGTAGTTTAGAGGCACCAGAAGGTCCCTCTGGTTGAGGATTCTAAATGCCCCTCCTTAGACTCCATAGGCAGAAATCATAGAATCATAAAGTTGGAAGAGACCACAGGGGTCATCAGGTCCAACCCCTTGCTATGCAGGAACCCACATCAAAGCACTCCCAATAGATGACCATCCAGCCTCTGCTTAAAAACCTCCAAAGAAGGAGACTCCACCACACCCCAAGGCAGCATATCCCACTGCCAGACAGCTCTAACCGTCAGAAAGTTCTTCCTGAGGTTCAAGTGGAATCTTTTTTCCTGTAGCTTGAATCCAGAGGCAATTAAATTAAAATCGTAGCACTATAATTCCATGGTGTGAATGGGCCCCAGCTTTCCCCATTTTGATGCCCTCCAGGTAATGTTAGAGATCCATTAGTACACTCAGTGTTTGGAGTGATGGGGGTTGTGGTATAAAATATCTGCCAGGAACTTCTCTAGTGGAAGCTGGAGTAGACACTGCTGGTCCAGAACTCAAAAGAAAAGCAAAAAGAAAACATCCCTAGTGCAAGTCTATTTGTTTTGGGTGGGAATGCCAGGTCAGAACTATCCCTGACCTTGATATTTCAGAGGCAAAACCTGAGACCCAGGGACAACTCTTGGTGATGTAATGGGGTGACATCATTAACCATTGACCCCGTTTGCAGAGTACACCATTCAAATAAAAAACAGTAAGTCTAACAAATGAGGAATACAAACATACACTTTTCAAGTCAGCACTCCGTCCTTGAAACTCCCCTCCCTTGCCCTGAGAACTGCAGAAGAAGGGCCAAGCACCTGAAACCTGCCAACTCTATGATGCTCGCTGACCTGATCTCTCTCTCTCTCTCTCTCTCTCTCTCTCTCTCGTTCGTTTGTTTAGGGCCAAAGGCTCTCTCTTTCTCTCTTCCTTTCTTCCTTCCAGTAATATTGCATTGGATTAGATCAGAGTTTTACGTTTGTTTGCCACTTTTCCAAAAAAAGGAACTGCGTTCAGGGAAACTCATGGCATACCAAACTGAAGCCACAGTACTACTATACGCATAGAATATCAATAGCAAGATTTTCTCCAAAAATCTAGTTCAGATTCTGATATTAGCATGCCAACTGTACTTTGCTAACATACAGAACTGTTTGTGATTAGGTCTCATATACCACACAACAATAAATGTTCATATTAAATATCATCATGTAGAAGAAGGCATATCCTCTAATATTTGACAGATGAAAAGCGGTGCACGCAACATTAGAGTGTAGTCAAGATGGCAAATGTTATCCAGAGGCAGATCCAGGGTGGGGCAACTGGGGTGCGTGCCCTGGGCCCCATTCCCAGGAGATGCAAAAGCTGCCATCTCCCTGCTCCCATCCGCGCCCTGCGCCCTTCTGTGCCTGCCTCCCTGCGCCCTTCTGCACCCATTTGCCATCCCCCACACCCTTTTCTGCCCTTTTGCCACCTTCCATGCCCTTCTGTGCCTGCCCACCATCCTCCCACTCCCTTCTGCGCCCATTCACCACGCCCCCGTGCCCTTTCATGCCTGCTCACTGCCCCCCTGCTCACCGCTTGCCCCTCTCCTTCCTGGCTCATTTGGGGGGCGCAACAGCAGCAGCAGTGCCTGAGGGCGCAACTTGCACACTTGCCCCGGGCACTGCTGAGCCTAGCTGTCCCACTGATGTTATCAGTGACAAAGAACACACAAACTAGGGGGAGGCTGCAACAGTTTGCTTTTGCCTGAGCCTACTGGGAAGGAGAATATTCTGACCCCTCCCCTCCTCCTCCTCCTCCCCCAACAGTTGAATACCGACTACTTTTGTACTTTGAACTTAATCTGCTGCAACTGGCGAAGACAGAGGGAGGAAAAGGGGAGGAGGAGAGAGAAATGGAAACATTTTAAAGCAGCTGAAAAAGTGGGATGACAGAGTATTAATGGGCATTGTTCCTACCACAGTGGGACAAGAGAGTGATGGCTGCCTTCTGGGTTCCTGAGAGGAAGAGGACACACTAGTACAGACAGAGGTTATCGGGCTATGGTAATGTTTCCTTTCTCCAAACAAGTGTCCTTGAGAGGTGTTCACCTTTTACTCCCAATATCCCCAGGCAGCATGATGAGATCTAAATATGGATGATGGGAGCTGTAATGCAACACATACGAAGGACATCCCATTATGCCCCATAGAATGTGCCCCATATGCCTCTGCAATTGGACATCCTACAAAACATCCCTGACCTCCCCTTCAAGTTGTCTGAGAAACTTTTCAAATTTCTTCATGTCATCCTTGAAAATCCTTCTTAACTTAATCCCTGGCAGCTCTGAAATGCTTCTAAGGATCCCAGACCTCTCTCTCTCTGTGTCTCTCTCTCTCACACACACACATACACACAGTTTCAGTCTGCAGCAACAACAGGTAGGGAACCTATGGTCCTGCAGATGTTGGACAGCAAGCCCCATCATTCCTTATCATTTCTATGCTGATTAGAGGGGTTGCAGTCCACCATCTGGACAGTCACAAGTTGTACACTTCAGTCTAGACTGACTAACTATGCCTAAGGGATAGAGCAGAGAAGAAGATATATGCTGATAGGAGTCTTCCAATTTGATTGTGTTTCAGGAAAGATCCGATATGCTTACAAACTACAGACACAACTGGAAGCCCTACAAAAAAGAGGGTTTGTGATCCAGGTGCATGATCTTCTGTGCATACAAACTGTACGTGTATATGATCTATTCAAACAGCACAGTGAATTTGTACAAAGTGAGGTCTGCTGCAGCAACTTTTCCTTCACCTACATAATAATTCAATCTACCCAGACCATGAATGAATGAACTTCATTTGCAAGTCTGACTGTGAGATGCTTATGCCTGAGGAAATCTCATTGTAGAGTAAAAACAGATTAACTGGAGGAAACATATAGTTCCTTCATAGTCTATTTTGACCTGTAGTTATTCTTCTTAGGACCTTTTTTCACTGACTGGGGATGGAATCCTGTGCATTTTCAGTCTAGTGTAATAGTCCCACCTGTGGACTCATGTTACAGCTGGCCATTCATTACCTTAAGGACCTATTGTAGAATCAACAAAGGCTTTTCATGGTCATTCCATGCCTGGTGGAGAGTGGGGGAGGGAGACCATCTGGCTATGTCCACAATAGCCAGACACAAAATTATTGTATCATCTGTCATCTGCTGAGGTCTATCAGGGTCCTCCAGAGGTTTCAGTGGATGTTAACAGCACCCACAGAGCTGCTACAGGAATACAGCCAGATACCAGGCAAGGAATGGCCGTGAGGGAGATGCTGCAGCAACTCTAGTCTTGGGGAGCTTTGGTCATTGTGGAGAGAAGAAGGGAATACCAGCCTCTGCAATGACCATGCCTATGGCTGACTTTCACCTATGTATGCTTCTAATAGAATGCCAGACTATTGTTACCCTGATTTCTGGGAGTCCCGGGAGGGACACCTAAATGCGCTCTCAATTTTATAAGTTGGGGAAATTAGCCAAGAGCACAGCCTAGCCATACGAGAGGCAGGGTAACGTAGCAAGATCTTGAACCCTATGTTTACGGGGTCAGGCCGAGTCAAGGAGCACAAAGAAGTTGAAATAATAAAAGTAATTTTATTAAAAACACAATCAAACAGTGTATGCAGCACACTCACACAGATAACTAAGGAAATAAAGTTGGAGTGGGATAGAGGGATTTTTAGAGGAGTTGTTGGTTTGGGTGATACTTCACCTGTCCTGAAGCCTGGTTAGAAGTGGAGAAGCTGGAGAGCGTGGATCTCAGCACGTGGGGCTGAGGGGAAGGCTCGCTGGACAAAGCGACAGCAAGGCGGGATGGAAGCCAAGAGCGATCCAAGGAAGCGCTCAAAGTCAGGGGTTTTTATAAGGAGAATTGTGACCGCAGGCTAGTTCGGACTTGGGGAAAACGATGGATTTGGGGCTGGAGACAAAAGCCTCCGAAAGGTCAGAATTTGAATGATTGAGTTATAGCCAAATTGTCAATAGGGTAACCGGTATGCAAATGCGGAGTACTTGAGCGTTGTAAAGTCAGATCATCAAGCTGCCAGCGCAGGGCAGAGGATCTTTTGAAAGTTGCGTGCATAGAGGACTTCCGGTGTTTCCGTCAAGGAGACTGGTCGCGTTCGCGCGGAGCTGCGAGAGTGCGAACCCCTGGGGAGATATTCTCAGTAAGGAAATCTTAAGAGAATAATGGAGGAAAATACCCCCGCTGGGAAAGGGGGGGTCGAAGGTGCCTGGAGGGCTTGTTTGAGATCCGACGCTAAAGAGGAGAAGGAGAAGAAAACGAAACAGCTTCGTCGGAAGGAGAAGGAGGAGAAGAGGGCGAACGCGGAGGAGGAGAAAAGCCCTCGAAGGCAGCCAGGTAAACCGGTATCTCCCCAGGGCTCCATAAGGAGCAATCCTGACAAACACCAACAAAGCTTACTGTTTTGGCGTTTAGAATATTTCCAACAGGCATAACGAAGCGATTTAACAAAATACGCCCTGGGAGATACGATATGCTTGCTACCCCAGTTAAGGGGCTGACGCCCTGGAGAAGGGCGGAGATACTTAACTGAGATATTCAACAGGCAGCTAAGGGCGGCGTGAATGAGAGGATTAAAGGCTGGGAACGGAGGAGAGTTAAGAAGGAACTGCAGGGCGAATGAGAAAAAGACTGGTTTTAAGGTCTTAAAGACAGAAGAAAAACTTAAGGTGGGACGGAAAGACCTGCAGACAATAAGTACAGTTCCCTGAAGGAGCAACAGTGAGTGGTGGACCTTAAATAGAGGGGAAACGTTTCTTTATTTGGCTTTCTGGACAGAAGAGCGTGGTAATTGGCTAAGAAGGTGACAAGGCAAAAAGGAGATAGATAGTGATATAGAAGAAAAGAGAAGAGAATAGGCTGGGGGAGAAACAAAAAAAAAAGGGAGAAGCCTTTAGTATTGAAATAATAGCAGCGATAAAAACAGCTAATATAGCGGGATTGGATTAACCGAAGGGAAGTGGTTAGATTACGTAAGAGCAACGCTTGAAGAAATAAAGAAAAACCCCATCAGAAAGGGAAAAAAAATTACTAACAGATAAATACGTTAAAAGGTAACAAAGGGAAAGCGACTGGATTATAAACCTAAGAAAGCGGGGAAAAAAAGAGAGAGAAGAAGAAGAGGAAATAGCACTTGTAAGGCAACAAGATAAAGGTTTAAGATACAAAGGTGTGCTAAAGCCTCAGGTGTTCAATACAAATTTGAGCCAAAATAAAATCAAGAGGAGCTACCTCGAAAAGTGAGTAGAAGTTATTAAGAAATACCACCAAATCGTTAATGATAGATTATTAATCTATTGTCTGGCTAAGTTGTGTTCGATGAAAATTAAAAAATAGAGTGTTAAATGCGATGGCGACAGGTACAAGAAAAGCAGTTCTCCTTAAACAGATATCGACAGAAGAACAAACAAAAATGACAGAATTTGGGGTTTCCATTTTAGAGGAGATGAGACGGTTGAGAGAGGACTTTAAGAAAGAAATTAGGAAAGTATCTGGAGACCTGAAGGACGTTAAGAAGGAAATGGGTATTATAAGTAATCAATTAGAGAATATAACTAGAGATATGAAAGAGATGAACTCTAAGATTGAGGGTCTCCAAGAAAGAACTGATAAACTGGAAAAATTTACCCCAGAACTGGATAAACGAATAGCAGGAACGGAAGATCAAATTAAAAATGTGGAAGTTAAGTTAAGAGAACGATGCCTCAAGATACGAGGCTTAGTGGAAGAAAATGAGGAAAATTTAGCTTCTCGGTTGATACCCCCACTAGCAAAATTTATTGACTGGAACCCAGAACAACTTGATCCAGAAGTGGACAAACTTTTTAAAGTAAATTCTTTCATCGCAAAAAAGAGAAAAATTCCACGAGATATCGTGATTTATTTTCTTAGAGACCGGGCGAAGGAATTAATTTTGCAACAAAGCTATTCTGAAAAATTAGTTATAGAGGGTAATGAGGTAATGATATTTAAAGATGTACCGGCTCAGATCCTAAGGAAGCGAAAGGAATACTCTGCTCTCACGGCGCAACTCAAAACAATAGGGATTAAATATAGATGGGCCAAAACGGAAGGTGTGATATTCACTTTCCAAACAAAGAAATATACAATTAACTCTCCGTTTAAGGCCCAAGAATTTATGAAGAAATATCGAGGAGAACTAACGAATCAAAAAAGAGAAAACGGAGATTCAATGGAAAAGAAGAGAAGTCAAGAGAGAGTAGAAAAGAGAGATAAGGGAAAAGAGAAATTTAAAAGCCAAGAAGAGGATTTAACAGATCAGCCAGTAAAGAATAACGAATGTAGAACGGAAAGACAACTGAATATAACTCTAGAGAGAGAAATTGAAGATCCGGTGATAGGAAAAGAAAAAGAAAGTAAAAAAGACGAGCAGCAAGGAGAAATAGAAGAACAAGAAGAAGAGGTAGAAGAAGAGGAAGAGGCTCGAGGAGACTCTGAATTAGAAGAGTCGGATATAGAAGATAAAGAAAAACTAAAAGAAGAGAAAGGTGAAGAGATAAGGAAGGAAACAACGGGAAAAAAAGAAATATAGTAAACTAGGGTAGATAACGGTGTGTGAAATTAACTATTTGGATATAAATAAAATATTTGATAAAGTTCTTATCAAATAAAAAAAAATGGTTCGAGGTTCTATAAAAATTATTTCTTGGAATGTAAGGGGTATGAATGCGCCGATAAAACGAAAACGAATATTTCACCATCTAGGAAAAATTAACCCAGATGTGGTTTGCCTCCAAGAGACTCATATAAGAAAGAAAGATGTAAAATATTTGATTAATAAAAGATTAGGAAACGTTTTTGCAACATCATATGAGAAAAAGGAGTTGCGATATATGTAAGTTCTAAGTACGACGCTAAGGAGATATTTAAAGATAAGGAGGCTTCTATGCTGGGTGTGGAGATATGCTTATTACAATATAAAATATTGGTGGTGGGAATATACGCCCCCTTAACGAACAAAACAGATTTCTATGAACAGATCATGAATAAAGTTGGCCCCATGGGTTACCAGGATATAATGATTCTCGGTGATTTTAATGGTGTAATAAACCCCAAGATAGATAAATTTTCAGAGCGAAAGACTTACGCGACACAGGGAAAACTGCCAAAGAGTTTCTTTGAAATGATGAATTCCTTATTGTTAGTTGATGCTTGGCGAGTTTTGAATAAAGAGGGGAAAGATTATACTTTCTATTCAGAAGTTCATAATATATGGTCAAGAATCGATATGGTCCTGGTATCCAAAGAGCTAATTAAAGAATTTAAGAAAATTGAAATTAAGCCAAGATTTTTTTCAGACCACGGTATGATTCAAGCAACATTAGGTTTGCAGAATAAAGAATATATCTGGAGAATGAAAGATAACATATTAAAAGATCAAGAATTACTAGAAAAAATAAAAAAAATAGTATTTTACTTTCAGGAAAATTGGGGAAGAGAGGTAACACCTCAGGTTGCCTGGGACGCAGGAAAGGCAGTGATCAGAGGGATACTTATAAAACACGAAGTTTATAGGAAAAAAATATGGAATGGAAAAAGATTAGCAATAATGGTCGATATAGTAAAAAAAGAGGGGGAGTTAAAGAAATCACCAGAAGACAAAAAAATTAAACAAGAAATGGAAATTCTACAAAAACAATTAAATATAATTGACACAGATGAATTACAAAAGAAATTAAATCAGGCGAAACTTAGATATTTTGAAAGTTCTAACAAAATCGGAAAGTGGCTGGGGTATAAGTTAAGGAAAGAGGCTGAAAAAAAGATTATTTGTGAAATCAAAGAGGGAGAGATAGTACACCAATCTCAGGACAAAATTAAGATGACTTTTCAGAAATATTTTCAGGAGTTGTTTAAGGAACAATGTAACGGAGATGAGCTCATTAAAAAAATTGATGAATATTTAGCAGAAATAAATATAATAGGCTTAAATGAGCATCAAACCCAGATTTTAAATAAGCAAATTACAAAACAAGAAATTAGAGAGGCAATTAAAAAACAGAAGGTTGGAAAAGCGCCTGGCCCTGACGGCTTTACGGCAACTTTTTACAAGTGTTTTCAAGAAGAAATAATCGATTATCTTTACGAGGTAATAAAAGATATTGACAAAGGGGATAGACCAGATTCATGGGGGAAATTGGAAATTACCTTGATACCTAAAGAGGGAAAGGATTTGTTGCAACCAAAAAATTATAGACCAATTTCGCTTCTAAATATAGATTATAAGATATTAGCAACGATATTGGCCGATCGGCTTAAAAAGGTTCTAGGTGATTGGATTAATAAAGATCAAAATGGTTTTCTTCCAGGAAGATCTATAAAGGAGAATATAAGACTAATAATAGATATTCTGGAACATTGTCATAAACATAATGAAATAAAGCTAGGAATGTTATTTTTGGATGCCGAAAAGGCATTTGACAATGTAAATTGGCTATTCATGAAAAAAGTTTTAGAGAAGATAAATGTGGGAGAGCGCTTTTTAAATTGGATATCCCAAATTTATAGGGAACAAAGGGCAAAAATTAATATTAACGGAGAAAGGACAGAGCAATTCATCATAAATAAAGGAACAAGGCAGGGTTGTCCGCTCTCCCCACTTATCTTCTTAATAATTATAGAGGTTCTGTGTAAGAGAATAAGAGAGGATAAAGAAATTAAAGGTATTCAAGTGAAAAAAGAAATTTACAAAATAAGAGCATTTGCGGACGACTTAGTCGTTATAATGCAAGAACCAAATTTAGGAATAAGAAATTTGAAACAGATTCTGGAAGAATATGGATCTCTATCTGGATTTAAAATAAACCAGGAAAAAACAGTATTCCTTACAAAGAACATAACTTACCAGGAAGAAGAAAAACTGTCGAGAGAATCAGGCTTTAAGGTGGTAAAAAAGGTGAAATATCTAGGAATATTGCTTTCAAAAACAAATAATGATCTATTCGAAAATAATTATAAAACAACATGGCAAACAATTAAAAAGGACTTGGAGAGATGGAATAAATTAGATCTATCATTGCTAGGGAGAATAGCTACTATTAAGATGAATGTTATACCAAGAATGATTTTCTTATTTAATAGTTTGCCAATAATTACAAATAATGCAATATTTAATGCCTGGAAAAAGGACCTAGCAAACTTCATTTGGAACGGGAAAAAACCTCGTATTAAAATGGCAAATTTAAAAGGAAAACCTGAAAAAGGTGGTATGGGAATGCCGGACTTGAAGCTATATCATCAGGCGTGCGCTTTGTCATGGGCCCTTGAATGGCTGAAGCTTGAAAACGAACGATTATTGACACTGGAAGGAGCTGATCTTGTATGGGGATGGCATGCGTACTTATTTTATGATAAGGCGAAAGTAAATAAAGAATTTAATACCCATATTATTAGGAAAACATTACTTAAAAATTGGGAAAAATTCAAAAACAAGCTATATATCAAAATTCCACTTTGGGTATTGGTGCATGAGGCGTTCTATAGAAGAGAACGTCCTAAAATAGAAAGGTGGATTACATACAAGGATATACTAAAGATCGATAAAATGAATGTAAGATGTAAGAATAGAGAAGAACTGACTGAAAGTGGATTAACAACACATTGGCTTCTGTTGATACAATTGCTTGAAAAGGCAAAGATAGATATAAAAAATATGGGTATTATGACTACAGAAAACGAATTTGATCTGATTCTCAAAAAAGGTGAAAATCGAAATATTGGAAAAATTTATAGGATACTTTTAGAGTTGGAACTAGAACAAGAAACAATAAGATCAAACATGATTAAATGGGCACAGGATATTGGCCACCCGATACAATTTGAATTATGGGAGGCTTCTTGGCGAAAAACTAATAAGTGGTTAAAAATCAGTCAGCTGAAAGAAAATTACTATAAGATTTTTAATAGATGGTACTATACCCCTGTTAAGATAAATAAAATAACAAAAACTTCTGATCAGAAATGTTGGAAATGTGAATACAAAGGGACATTGTACCACCTATGGTGGAACTGTTCCAAAGCTCAAAAATATTGGAAATTAATCCATACCCAAATAGAGAAAATAATAGAAAGAAAATTTGATAAGCTACCTGAAATATATCTGCTAAATATGATAGATTTGATCCCTAATTTGACTCAAGTGCAGCAAAAACTGCTACTATTTATTATAACGGCAGGAAGGATGGTATATGCAAAAGCATGGAAATTATCGGAATCACCAGGTCTTCAGGAATGGCTAATTAAAATGTACGATCTGATGACAATGGATAGGTTATCTTTATTGATGAAAGCTAAAGACTTAAAGATATTTCGATTAACATGGAATCCTATAATGAGGATGCTAGAAGATCGATGGGGACAGTTAGCAATTAAGATTACTTAAGTGCAGAAAAGTCAGAATTTTGAAAGGAACTAAAGAGTCCGAAAAGTTCTTTAAGAAATAAATAAAATAATAATAATAATAATAATAATAATAATAATAATAATAATAATAATAATTTCTGTTAAGCCCTAAGCGACATTTAAAGATAAAGGGAGCTTTATCTTGGAAAACTGGTGATAATACGCAGGAAGTCAATATAAAAGAAGAGTAGAAGTATTAATGTTAAATAAGTTATAGATAGGTTATAGGAATTAATGCCTAAAAGGAAAACATGAACATAAAAAGGAAGTCATTTGTTTGTATGAAGTATGTGTAAAGGATAAATGTTGATTGTATTGTAGGTTTTTTTGGTGTTATATGATTTTGTCTGTGTTTTGTGATATGATAGTATGTAGATAAAATTTATAATGTTTATAGGGGGAGTGGAAGTATAGAGGGGATGTATGAGATGGGGGGGAAATTGGGGTAATGATGAAAAAGGGGTGTAATAACTGTTATGTAATTGTGATGTAATTGTGAGTAGTTTTTGTGAAAAATTCAATAAAAAAAATATTAAAAAAAAAAAAAAAGGTTGCGTGCATACCTAATGGAGGTACTTGCCTTGAGGTCTCCTGAAGCTGCGAGTCGGCTATTTCTGGCCTGCCTGTATTGTGTTGGAATCTTACGATAATTATCGGCGGAGCCTGTGTGCGTGCTTGTCCGGGGCCTCGCAAGCACGTGGAGAGGAATGGGTATGTGAGGCCGAATTATTGATATCAAGAGATATCTTTATATCCCCCAAGCTCGGGCTAGCCAGGGCAGTAACACTATGTCTGTCTCACAGCCAGAGACCTACATCCATTCTGCCATGCACTACCTCCAGTGGAAGATGAGATGGTGACCCATTCGAGTTGTTGGGCCCACCTAACAAACCACTGTCACTATCTGGATTGTTAGCAGCTATCTATGTCTGAAGCAGAGGCCCTTCCCATCACTAGCTGCCAGATTTCTAACAAAGTGGCAACCAAAAACTGGAGATTCCATGGACAGAACCTATAACTGCCTGCTGAACTATGGTCCCACCCCATACATCCATTGGCTATCAACATACTAGACATCTTCCACAAGATCAGACACTCTCTTTGCTTTCTCTAGAGCAGTGGTGATGCTGGTGAATTCCTCCTCCATTGTTAAGATAAGAAGGCTAATTTGTCTATGGATACTGAAAAAAAAGCTCTTGGAAAAACTCAAGTCTGAGGATGTCTGTGGTGGAAAACTTGCTCAGCAGAGGTAGCAATACATGGAGGGTAACATGATTATTTTTTGATCCTCTGGACCCCTATGCAGTCCACAAACATGCCATTTCCCAAGTGCCACTTGATTGCCGTACCTGCTTTCGCAGTAGAGATTTACAGGAAAGTTGAAATGAATATGTACACAAAATACTAATTACACTTCCATTTCAACTTTCCTGTGAGAAGGTCACTGTGGCTTACATGGTTGTGCTCCATCCATCTTTCTTTATCTTCAGACCCTATGAGGTAGTTACGGCTGATACATGCAACCCGTCCAAGGTCATCTAGTAAGTTTCATGGCCTGAGATTCAAGCTCAGACCTTACCAGTCCTACATGACATTCTAACCTCTACACCATGTTGGCACCATGTATGGTATCATGACATTGTTCTATGTGTATGCTTATAATCTACTTTACACACTGTGTGGCCAATACTCTGACACCTGGAATCAGATCCGCCTAGCAAAGCAGTCACGGCATGCTTCTGGGTGTATTTGCAGCATTAGGTCTTGTGTTTTTATGTACCAGGAAATCCAAAGGATAAAATTGGTTGTGACAAGGTTAGGGCCTGAATTACCTGTTGTTTTGCTTTGGTGACTTCACCTTATTAATTCCCACGGAACTTGCAGCCTGGTGGAACTCCCAGTTCTGGAGCAGAATGGAAAATGTTCCAGCAGGAAGTCACAGTTCAAAATGAAGAACCCACTGGCAGGCTGCACGGTGAGTAGCCTCAGACTGTGCTCGCTCTCTCTCGCTCTCTCTCTCTCTTTTTTTTAACTCTCTTATTCTCTCTGTCTCTCCTTGAGATTAGAAGAAAGATTTTTTAAAAAATTAGCCTACCACCTAAATTTGCTTTCCAGGACAGTCTATAAAGACAGGCATGTTTCTTGGCACTTTCAGTCCAAATCAGTTCAGAAGTCTGTGCATTTCAAAACGACTCACAGGCAATTCTCTTCTTAGTGGGAGTGGGAGATGACCATGAACTGCACATCCCAGTAATGTTGCTAGTTAAAATAAGGGACAAGGGTCCTGTTCCTTTATAAGCTGTGTGGAAGAGGGAATTTCAGTGGGTGTTGCTTGTGGGATAAGCAATACCTGCTGAAATTTTCTCTTCTATGTGACCATTAAAGGGACAGGAGACCAATGTCTTATCTCACCTGGCAACCTTACATTCCAGCAAGTTGAAAGCTGACTCTTGAACACCTTTCCTGTTCTCAGAGCCTGTGCAACCCTTTTGCAGAGGCAGACACAGAGACAGTGGCCAAATTCTTGGACTTCTTACTTCTTCCCCATAGCAGTTCTCTGATTTTTGGCATGATTCATGGTTGCTGAAGAGTTCTAG
Source organism: Cyclura pinguis (assembly GCA_030412105.1). Lineage (NCBI taxonomy): Eukaryota > Metazoa > Chordata > Lepidosauria > Squamata > Iguanidae > Cyclura > Cyclura pinguis. The sequence goes on along the minus strand of CM059599.1, from coordinate 224,587,841 downwards.
GAGACAAAGTCAAAAGCCTGGGCTGCATTTGTGCCAGTTTTGTAATATTTTCACGGTTCCAATGAAAGTTGTTTTCCTCATTCTTCATTTTGTCTTTGCTGATGGTTACTTTATTTTTCCTCTTTAAGAGGGAACTCAAGTTGAGGTTTCACATGCCAGGGGGTGGAGCACCCAGAGAGTTCTTAGTATCTGCCCAAACTACAAGTCCTAGGATTCCAAACAACAGAGCCATTACAGAGTAGTATTATTGTGCAATGTCCATAGCTGTTTCTAGGATACTTGTGTTGTGAGCTGAGTGAACATTGTTCTTCTAGGGAAGCTCCCCCCATCTGATGCCCTGTGCTGGCTGGGGATGATGGGGGTTGTATGCCAGTACAACTGGCAGTCTCCAAGCCACAGAAGGCTAACCTGTGGAATTGATCCTAGAATCATAGAATCATAGAAATGTAGAGTTGGAAGAGACCACACGGGCCATCCAGTCCAACCCTCTGCCATGCAGGAACACCCTCAAAGCACTCCCCACAGATGGCCATCAAGCCTCTGCTTAAAAACCTCCAAAGAAGCAGACTCCACCACACTCCGAGGCAGTATATTCCACTGTCGGACAGCCCTGACTGTTAGGAAGTTCTTCCTGAGGTTCAGGTGGAATCTCCTTTCCTGCAGCTTGAATCCATTGCTCCTTGTTCTGGTCTCTGGAGCAGCAGAAAACAAGCCCTCTCCTTCCTCTACATGGCATCCCTTCAAATATTTAAACATGGCTATCATGTCCCCTCTTAACCTTCTCTTCTGCAGACTAAACATACCCAGCTCTCTAAGTCTATCCTCATAGGGCATGGCTTCCAGGCCTCTCACCATTTTGGTTGCCCTCCTCTGGACCTGCTCCAGCTTGACCATGTCCTTCTTGAATTGGGGTGCCCAGAACTGGACACAGTATTCAAGATGAGGTCTAACGAAAGCAGAGTAGAGTGGTACCAGTACCTCCCTCGATCTAGACACCATATTCCTATTGATGCAGCCGAGAATTGCATTGGCTTTCTTGGCTGCCGCATCACACTGCTGACTCATGTTCAGTTTGTGGTCTATTAAGACTCCTAGATCCCTTTCACACGTACTGCTATCCAGCCACGTGTCCCCCATCCTATATTTCTGCATTCCATTTTTTCTACCTAAGTGTAGGACCTTACACTTCTCTCTGTTGAATTTCATTTTGTTAGCTTTGGCCCAGCTCTCCAATCTATCCAGGTCATTTTGAATTTTGATCCTGTCGTCTGGCATATTAGCAACCCCTCCCAATTTGGTGTCATCTGCAAATTTGATGAGCATGCCCTCTATTCCTTCATCCCAGTCGTTGATGAAGATATTGAACAGCACTGGGCCCAGGACAGAACCCTGTGGCACCCCAAAAGTACTTTGCTGCTACGCATGCCCTCCCACAAACAGATGTACACACATCAACAGATTGCCTTTGTTTCCTGCTTTGGAGATTCAACCCTAGCTTCTCAGAGAAAGCATAGCAAAGCCCAAAGGGACTGGATTGACATTAGTCAGTTGATAGGATGGCAGAAAAGTCTTTACACCCTGATTGTCAGCTTGTGCTACAGAAGTTGTACTCAGAGGAGACTGGAACCAGAAGGTGTGTGTGCTGGATCCACCTCTGTTATTAGAGGATTTATTGGCCTCTCTTTGTGGTGCAGAGTGCATTTTTCCAGCCTCAGTTGGTGTCCCAGCCAGCCACAACCCTTTCTGGAGCTGTACAGTCTGATGTAAATCCAATTGCTTCTTTCATCTAAGAGGAAACCCCCAAATCAATGGAAACTTGATAAGTCAATCTTTCTGCAAATTCCTCTGAATCCATGGAACTGTCCAAGTTGGGACTAATAACTGGATACAGGTTTCTGGCTTTTGTTTGGATCACTGTCATGGACTGCACATGGGTCAGCCTTTTAAGTAGGGATGGGCCAACCGGATCCTCAAATCCTTGGCACGGATTTGAGATTCATGAATCCGAATCCCTGTGCCAAAATGACAAACTGAATCTTTTGAATCCACCAACCAAGTTTATTTTTAATGTTTTAAAATTGGCACCTCTGGGGCCCGCCAAAAGCCTGATTGGCTGGTGGGCCCCTGGGCGCTCGAAAATTGTGGCATGAAGCCATACGCACACTCTGGAGGCTGCCTGTGCCTGGGGCTGCTGCCTGTGCCTACTTGTCCTGCCTGTGCCTGGTCATGCTGCCTGTGCCCGCTGGGGCTGCCTGTGTCCGCTGGAGCTGCCTGTGCCCACTCAGGCTGCCTGCTCAGCTGTCTGTGCCCCCTGTGGCTGCCTGTGCCTGCTGGGGCTGCCTGTGCCCGCTCGGGCTGCCTGTGCCCGCTCGGGCTGCCAGTGCTTGCAGCTGCCTCCTTCTGCAAGGCAATATAATTAATCTCTATTCTTTTTACTTGAGACTGGAGGGTAGGGATTGGGAGTTACTGAGACTGGACTAAAGACTTGACTTGAAAGTCCCTTGCAAAACTTGAGACTTGACTTGAGGGTAGAGAATTGAGACTGGACTAGAGGCTCATTTTTTTTTAAATGAATCCTGCCTTGTTGCAGGACTTGAGACTTGACTTGAGACTGCAGGGTGCAGAATTGAGACTGGACTCGAGGCTTGACTTGAAATACCTTGCAGGACTTGAGACTTGACTGGAAGGTACAGTCTTCTTGAGATTTCAAGGACAGCTGAAAGATTCCTTTGCATAGCTCCCTTGCAAAGCTCTTTCATACACAGTTCTGGGGTCTGTAGTTTTACAAGGTGTCATAGCCTTTTCTGCCAAAGTGTGCTGGCACATCATCACACTACAAACCTCAGGATGCCATAAGGAGCTATGCAAAGAAAATCCAGTTTTGACCTGGATTACCTCTGTACTGTAGTTTACACAGGCAGGAAAATGTGGGATTAATCCATATTTTCCTACCTGTGTACAAAGGGCTCTCATGTCATTTTAAATCTGGGGAGATCCTGAGGCAAAACTATGGCAATTGTCCTGGCCAGATTTCTTCAGAGGGAGGTTTGCCTTTGCCTAGGCTTTTGCTAAGACTGAGAGAGTGTGTCTTGCCCAAGATTATCCTTCTTTCCCTTGCTTTTAAAATCCTTTTTTTAAAAAAGGATCAAAAGATTTGAGATTCATGAGATTCATGGATACCCAGAACCTTCCAGGGATTCAGATCTGGATTCGAATCTGAAAAATTCTGGATTCGTCCCATCCCTACTTTTAAGACTATTTAGAAACTTCAAATAAGGGGCAAGGTGTTAAGGTCATGTTACACTGGTCATTTCTTGCCTTTCCTTGCTCACAATTCATTTCTGGGCCCAACTCAAAGTGCTGGTTTTAACCTTTAAAAGATCTTCTTGGCTTGAGGTCCCAATACCTGAGTTGTCAACTGAATCCAAAACTTAGCATGTAGCAAAGAGAGAGCTCGATTGAGGTGGGCTTTCTCAGCAAATGCTCCTTCTGCTTTCAGATATAGGGAGCTCACCTGGCTCTCACATCCTTGTCTTTCCACCAGCTGTTTTTGTTCTGCTAGGTATTTAAAACATTTTTTGATCTATTACTTTATCTCTTCTGTGTATGTGTGCGTATTAGCCACTGAGAGTTTATTTCCCCTTTGTATTTTGTATATTATTTTGTTGTGCTCTGCTGATACGTTTGGCTTTTATGTTGTGCCAGATTTAAATTATTTGTGGTGAATTTCTATTCTTTTTTAATTGTTTTTTTAACTGTTGTACAATACCTATAGAACTAGTTTTATGAGATGTCTTATACATATAATAATAAATTGCATTTTGAAAAAGTCTCCTCCTTTTTGCCTCATTAAGCAAATAGAGGCACATGCATAACATATACTGTATATCCATAAGACAATCCTAACTACAGCTTGGAAGGCTCTGGGTTAGCATTAGCAGTTACTTTAAAAGCTAAATTATTGCTTGTTACTGTACAAATTCTTGTTTCTGTTTATAAAATACATTTTATACGAACTTGAATCCATCTTGGGGGCAAAGGGAGCATATAAATTCAGTAAATAATTAAGTAAGATTTAAAAATAAGGGGGAAATGGTCAAATAATCCTCCAAAGTATTGTTTTAGAAGCAACAGCAGGCAAATGTTACACTTTTAAAACATTACAAGCTATATTACCTTGCAAAAATAATATTGTTGTGCTGCTGTTACTACACACACACACACACACACACACACACACAAACCCTGGAACAATAGACCCTGAAGCATATGTGTATATATATGTGTGTGTGTCAATAAACATCTTGTAGGTTGCATTGTTATTTGTGATGAGTTACTTCCCAGCTCTGATGCTAGGCAAACTTTCCTGGGAATAAGCCCCATTGAATACACTGGAATTTATTTCTGTATAAACATGCAGAGGGTTTTGGCGGAAAAATCAGCTCAGAGAGGAGGAAAAGAGATAAACATGCTCTTCCAGCTCCACCCCAAGATCCAGACTTCAGTGTTCTGGTGCAGCTGCTGTTCAAAAAAAAAAAAGGAAGCAAATGCAAACCATCTCTGGGATAATATCTACATAACTGGGCCTTGTGTGTATTTAGATCCTTAGATGTCTCTCGAAGGGTTGTTAAAAAAAGAGTGTGGGATGCCTCTGTTCTTTGTCAAAGATGGCAGAACCTGCCTGCCTTTCTCTATTTACTCTGCATCTATTATACATGCCTGCATAAATTGCATTGACTGCTGTTGTTTTGCTACTTTGTACAGTTTGGATTGTCAGTGTGTGCAGTGCATACCCTTCAATGTTTCACAGATGAAAACTTGGACACATGTGGCCAAGCAACATCAGAATGTGGTCAAGATGACAGAAGTTATCATTAAGGAAGATTACACAGGCTAGGAGAGGCTGCAGCTGAGTGCAAACTATTTGAACTCAATTTGCAGCAGCTAAAGTAAACTGAGGACAAAGAATAAAAGTGGGGAGTGGAGAGAGAATCTGGGACATTTAAAAGCAAGTAAATAAGTGGGAAGACAGAGGGCTAATCGGGACTGTTGTTGCCAAGTAAAGACAGTTGGAGGGTATTCTTATATGAATGGAGAGGGCATAGGAAAAAGTCCTTTTGCATTCCACACTGTGGGCAACTTTGTAGTGGTTCATGTGTTTTCAATATGGACTTCTGATTTATCTCCCACCTCACTTCTTGTCCTCCGCGTTGTGGGTGATGATTTTGCAGCTGACCCTAAGTTAAAAAGTAGGCAGGAGAGAACTCTTTAGACTAAAAGTGTGAAACATTAATTCTATAAGAATCCTCTCCACCCACCAGTTTTGGACTTGGGAACCCTTTTGGATGGTTTTATTAGGTGATCTTGCATAATATTTTCACGAGGAGACGGAAACTGTAGATCCTGATATGAGGGAAAGTGATCTGAGAATCGTATCATTTTAAATTTAGATTCCAAACCAAGCCTAGTGCAATAATGGTGGAGAAGGGTATATACATTTGTGTGGGTGCTAGTTTTGTAAAATGTCTCCTCAGTATCGTTTCTGTTGGGTGGAGATCCTGGCCAGATTCCAGGGAGAGGTTGCAAGCCACCTATCCAAAGCTTTGGCCCAGATTAAAACACAATACGGTACAATACAATACAGGAATCGAGATGTCAGGCACATTCTCACCAGATGGTCTGCTCAAAAAGCATACCACCAACCTTTATGTCTCGTTTAGCAGCATTGGCTCTCTGTGGTTTCCTGCTGTGAAAAATTGTTCTCGAGCCAGCAAGCCACCCACCCTTTTTCTTCCTGTTCCACATTCTTTCCCTAGAACCATGTTGCAGGCAGAAGTAGTACAGATTTCTCAATCTGTATGTTGTTTTTTGCAGTATGACAGGGCATATCAAGAGCTGAAAGGATTTTCCAAAAATGGAGACAATTTCTGCAAGCAACTCTTATCTATTCTTCAACAGAGGTGGGTATAGAGGCATGTTTGCACATATTAGTTCTATTTAAGCCTGCCTTTCCCCTAGTTAGCTCAAGAACCAGAGCACATGGCTTCTTCTTTCTCTCTGTGTTTTCACTGTCTGAGGTAGTCTAGACAGAGAGAGAAGAAGGAAAGGAGACTGGCCCAAGGTCTTCTAGTGAGGTTCATGGCTCAGTAGGGACTTGAACCTTGGGTCTCCCAAGCCAGTCCAAAACTACACCATGCTGTCTCTCAGCATCAGCTTGACAGAATTCAACATTGTTCTTCGCTCAGATGCTGAATTATTTTCTCAAAATTACATAGGCAAGGGTTGTTGTCTTTAGAAACAGATTTGTTTGGCTGAACAGGACACACACCGCTTGGTCTCATGCTGCTATAAGGCAGTGAACTCAGCCAGTAATTACTTGGGCGGTTCTTGGAATGAGAAGTATTTCAATGTAGAAAAGTCTCATAGCAAATAAAAGCTTCAAGATAATATCATACACATGGATGTTTCTTTTGCATAATGATATGATGGCTGAGTCTTAATGCCAACCTATCTTATAATGTGGGAAGAACAAGTTTGGGCATACTTTAGGATTGCACAATTCCATCCTTAGGCACAGCTATGAGGAGGAGTTTGGAAACTTTTATATCCATTGTTTATTAATCACCATAGGTTACTCTATCATCTATCTACATCTGATGATGGCTAATCTGAACTATTGTATATGGAAATAAGACAGTTTCAAACCATTTTAAGGAACCTGTCTTGTTTCAACAACCAATAGTTAAGATGAAGTAGTTAAATATCCCTCCAAGGAAAAGGCAGCAATTGAAGCAGAATGATTAAAAATACAATGTCGCAATATGCAGTCCAATTTCTTTCTTCTTTTTTTGAAAAAAAATAACATAAGAACATCTTGCAAAGTGATGTTTTATTCAGAAGTTTAATAAAGCATCCTAGCTTGTCTCATGAAGGAGAAGAGGAACCAGACAAGAGTCCAATGCATCAGGAGTAAAACCTAAGTCATTTTCCTGTCAGATGGTTTGAGCAGACAGCAAGGATTTCATTAGCTGCACATTCCATGTGGAAACTGTCATTCTGCGAAAGATTTGACTTGCTTCTGAAACGCAGGATTCCCTTTGTGTGAGATACCTTTCTGAAACTATTGAAATGTCTCACCATGTCTCTCTGCAGTAAGGCAAAGGGAAAATGCAGCAGCACAAAAGGGAAAAAAAAACTCTCTTCATTTTATATAATCTGGGATGCCATCACTACTTTCATAGCCATGAATAACATACTACACTTTTTGTGAGGTGAATTCCATTTGATCCTGTCAGGAGGCAGTCCGTTGTACTGAATCAGACACACAGCCTGTCTAACTCAGTATTGGTTATTTACTATATTGACTGGCAGACTTTCTCCAGGGTCTTTCCCACTGCCTGCTACCTGGTCCACTTAGCTGGGCGTGCCAAGAACTGGCATGTCTGTGTCCTTCGCCATGCAGATTCTGTGTTTCTTCATTCAGCTACAGCTCCTCCCCTTGTTAGCTTGCTGGCATTTACTCTGATAGTCTCTATAACCTATGTGTTTGAGTGAGGCCATCACAGATTAGACTTCACCCCAGGTGTAATGTTCATTTCATCCCCGAGACTGTGTTTTATCAGACCCGGTTCTGACATTCAATAACATCCAATGAGGAGCAATCAAGGACCTGAATTCCAAGGCTTGTTCCATTGATGGTAACCCTTCATACCAGATTTCTAGGCAGCGCAGAAGGTGGCAGACCTTAGAAAAACTATTTTTAGGGCAACTTTCAGAATATGTGCTGCACAGACAACACAGGTATTGGTGACACTGGCTGGTGGGGTGATACGTAGTTGAAAAAGTAACTTTTCAGAATTCCATGCAGATGGGAAGGGAAGAAAGTCCAGCCACACAAATGGATGGCTGCTAGTGGAACACTGGGTTTCAGCAAAGGGCAAGAGATCAAGTTGAGTAAATATATGTCTGCATCAGCACATAAATACGGGTGCTAATCTTTGTATCCAAGAGATCCATTTGCATGCCTGCACCTTTCAGCATAATACAACATTTCTGTGCCAGAAGATCTATCAAATTGTTTTCAGCTTTTGCGCTTTGCTTTTGTTCTCTGTGCTGCCCCATGCTTCATTTCCAGAGCATCCTCTAGATAACTCCCATTTTAGTGAAAGCCCGCAGGAGTGGCTGAGAGATGCAAATCAATTTTCTCATGTAAATTGCATGAACACTGAGGGCAAACAGGGCACAACTGATTCATGATATAGCATTAGGAGCACACTTGTGAAAGGTGATGTCTGTTTTAATATAGCACTGGCAGAGTGACATGAATTATGGAGGGAGGCATGTGGGAGGACTACTGCTCCAACATGACAAGATAATTGCTGTCAGGGTACAGGGATCTGTTTGCTAAAACGTGCACTAGGACAGGATTTCTGAAAATCTGTTACTTTGGGAGGAAATATTAAGATATGCTTTTCTTTGGTAAAAATGCCATCTTCTGCACAAAAATTAATGAGTAGTATTCTTTGAAACAGATGGTACAAAATACTCATAATACTATACTCTATGACACCGTTCAATTAATGGACACTAAGCGAAGGCATACATTTTTACTATTGGCATTAGAATATTCAGGGTTTTGATAAGCTTGACAGGAATCAACATGTTTTTGATTGGCTGGCTGAAGTGATCTCCTTTTAAAATGTTACATCACTGTTACTTAATAGTTGTTTGCTTTGTTTAGCGCTGTGCTGTTCTAGATCAAGGTAATCTAAAAATACCGAGCAATGACATATTAAATGATTGTGGCCTTTCCAAGCAAGCTTGGAAAAAAACTGAAACTACATCGATAACTGTTTGCTTACATGTTGTTGTCCTATTTTTGCATATTATGGATAAGCATTAACAGATTCCTTGCTGGGGCTGTTTTTGGTGACATGAGAGTGTGCAGACCTTCTATTCAAGTCCTCGCAAAATAGGAAACAGTAAACTATAAGACTGTATGAATTTAACCTGAATTAAGAATTTCTGCTTTTTAAAAAGCAAATGTAAGAGTCTTAAAATTTTTTGTTAATGCTGGAATATGGTCCCATTGTACCCAGTTCCACTGAGGAGCATTTAATTATTGAGTAACAGGAGTAAGTCAGTTATTGGAACTGAGGGAAGTCCACTTGAGGCAAGAACTTCTGATATGGTAATGTCACCACAAAGTCTCCGTCATGTTTTAAAGGTGAAGAATATATAACCATTCACGAATCCCACATGGAGACTTCTCATCTACTGCATAAACCATGTATGTAGACCGTGCCCCAGAATTACAAATCTATTGAATAATTTTTAAAAATATCTTGTTTAAAAAAAAAAAGTAAAAACTATAAGGAAAAGTTGGTGGACATGCTTCATTAGGGTATCGCAAACTCATTATGTCAGCTAACAGAGACAACAATAATATTCACTTGTGGCTTGCCTAAACTTTCTGTTAAATGGATGTTACTGCACTGGCCTTAATTTTTTCCATGTAAGGATGGTCTTTGAACAGCTATAATGGCAATACATTGTGGCATGAGGAACCAAAATTCTGTATCACCTGCTTAGTTACATGCAACTAAGTAGCCTCTCCTGGCCCGACATTCCACCCCTCAACTTACTGTACCTGACATCAGCCTCACCAAGAGGATGAGGTCCGTTCTGCTTGCGATGGGCGTGCAGGTGGATGACATTTCTACCCACCTCTCAATAGTGAACAACAACAAAGAATTGAGGCCGGGGTGCTGACTGTCACTGCCTCACTCACTTGCAGAGGGGGTTGGAGATGTCATCCACCCACACCCTGATTTCCAGCAGAACGGACCTTCTGACCTCGATGGGCTTGATGCCTGGTAAAGTAGGTTTGGGAAGGCAATTATGATCATAGCAAAAATGCCACCATCGTAATTAGGTAGGGAACATGAAAAGAAAGCAGTTGTGAATATATATCACTCTAGGTCACACTTCTGGAACAATGATACTGAATGCCAGCCATTTATTATTATCAATACTGTAATCATCATCATCATCATCAATATCAACATCTCACTTTTTCCCATTTTGTGACTCAAAACAGATAAGAATAGCTAAAACAACTAGAATTAATAATTCACCCTGTACAAAAATTAAAAAGCTTGTTTACAATTTTTTTTAAATTCTATTGTGCTTTTAAAAAGTTCTACACCACTTTGGATCCCATGTTGAGAGAAAGGTGGAATATAAATTTAAATATATAAATATAAATATATAAATTTAAACAAACAAACAAACAAATAAATATTTTATCTTTCAAAAGCTGCATGCAAGCATATTGGAAACGATACTAAGAGAAGAGTACTAATTAACCCTGTTTCCATGCTGGACTTGCCTTTCCCCCTCTGAATGATAGGGATATTTAATTGTTCAAAATATAAATACATAAAAGAAGGGAAAAAGGAAAAAAAGAAGGAAAAAAAGAAGGGAATGAGATGGAATACGTAACATATAGAAATAAAGTCAGCCCTCCACATTTGCTGGTTTCACTTTTGCAGATTTGATTATTCATGGATTATTTGTTGTCAGCTCTGCTGCCTCCCTATGCCATTTTTAATAGGGACTGCAAGCCTCCTGAGACTGAGAAACTGCAAACAAGGCTAATAAGTTCCTGTTAAAAATGGTGTGAGGCATCAGTGGAGGTAGCAGTAAGCCCCACCAGCCACCCACTTCTGTCTTGTGAAGGAACCCTGATGCCTCAAAGGAATCCATGGTGGGTTCAATATAGTGATCATACTTTTCTGCGTGTTAAATATGATTTGGGAGGGCCCAGAGTTATCTATGTTTTTTCCACTTTCATGGGGGTCCTGTGCCCCTAACCCTAGTGAATGCAGAGAGATGACTGTACTTAATATTCATTGGGCACTCTGGAATGTTCAGTACGCCTGACATTGTTTATTGTTAACAGTGTATAAAATATCCATGAAAGTAGGCTAGTAGGCTTATCCTGGTACTGCAGACACAAGACATGGGATAATGACAACCTAACCAGTTTCTGGCTGTGATGAGACTGAAACCAAACCCTTCCTGGTTCATGTCCAGCACCACTTTTTCCTGTCATCTGGATTTATTTTCCTTAAAGACCTTTCACACTCTGCAGATATATCCAATGTGATGCGCTCAAACTTGTTCTACGTAGTGTCATAATTTGACAATATGAAATCAACCCATTAGGGCTGTTACATACTGGATCTGTCCTCTGCTAGCTTCTTTTTCATAAAAGAGTCTGGTATGTGGACTGAAGTATAATTTGCTAGGATCTTATATTTTGATAGGATTTCATATTGTTTCTTGCATAGGAGAGAAATTCCCCTCTCCATATTTTTTTTCTGGATCAGCCTTCCCGAGCAAGTCAATTTTTAGAAGAGTTGAATTAATGCATGATGACTTAGGAATATTTTGTTCACAGGGCTAATCTGGAGATTACATATGGTAAAGGACTAGAGAAATTGGCCAACAAGCTCACCAAAGCGTTGAAGAAAATGAAAACTAAGTAAGTGACCCCTTCTCAATGGGTCCTGCTGTGTATTGGGGGGGGGGTCCTTCCTGCCCTGCTCCTGTGCTGAGCCCTATGCATACACAGGGGTGCCTCTACTTGCTTTGACAGATGGAGCTATGGAACCACATCTGGTTATTTCCTCAATAATGTTCTTTTGAGCTGTTGTGGAGAAAAGGAACTGCCTGGTGTCCTGACATAGTAAAATGGATTGAAGGGACTCTAATGACTACCTCATTCTGTATAATCCCAGAAAATATTCTCTATGAGCAATGGAGCAGGATCTTCTGAATGTCTAAGGGAGCCCTAACTCATATGGAGCTTCACCTGCGCATCAGAGCCATGTGGAGTTTTGCATCACAGCCTGTTGGCTTTTCCCAAAATTGTACAAATGTATTTCAAACCCACTACCCAGCTTCTAAGGCACACACCATCAATTCTATGAAACAACAAAACTTCATATTATTCTTCTTGCAAAATAGTGGTTGTAGAACTGGTCTGCAGTTCGGTTAATCGTGTAGAGCTACCTCACATGCAAATATTAACATAGAACTGGTAAAAATGTCATGCTGAGCAGATTCTTGGCAGGAAGAACAATGATGTCAGAAGCTGAAGTAAAAATGCATGTCTTCTTTCTTCCTTCCTTCCTTCCCTCACTGTTGCTCTTTAGTTATATTTGCAGTGCCTGGCTTTGTGTTTCTGAGGGGATGAAATCTGCGTCAGATTTGCACAGGTAGGTAAAGTCTGGTAAACTGTTGAAAGCCTGCTGCAGGCTGGAAGGCTTTTAAAGCCTGTACAATTAATTTCTTGGGTTTTCATGGAGAATATTTACAACCACTTTCTTTGGCAAAGGTTGTCTGGCAAAAGTTTCATGCAACAGGTGTTTTTCGTTGTTGTTTTTTTAATGTTGTGTGCCCAGGAAACTTGGCAAAGACATTCAGATGGAAGCAATAAACCCAACAAATCATATTCTGGTAGAACACGAGAAGAGGAAAAAAGCAGTGAGTTCAAACGATCTTATTTTGGGTTTTGTATGTTGTGTTTTTGTATGTAGTGGTTTTTGTTTTTTTTAACCCTTACAACTTGAGAAGTATTTTGAGCAGGTTGTTTGTATCTTTCATGATGTTGGTTAGATCATAAAAGATTGTACAACATATGCATCTCTTGGTTGCATAATTATCAAGCTTCTCTCATTAGAAAGAACTTTCTGTATTTTAGTCTTGTCAGATCTCCAGACTGGAATGTGCTGAAATCACAGCCCAACATGAGTAAAGGGAACTTTGCACACCCACAACTACATTGCAGAACATCCTTAGGAAAGTATGGCTGGTCCTCAAAATGAGGGAGACCTAAAAACCTGCACCCAGTCACCTTTCATGTAGGGTCACTCTTACCTTCCTCAGATAAGGGAACTAGATAGCATTCTTTTCCCCATCACTGATCTCACTGCTCAGATTTGGGTAGAATCTCTTCAAGAGCCATCCAAGTGAAATAGTGTTTCACTTCTAACCAACATTTGCTCAAGGCATGTGTCTTTAACACAGAAAGGTTGGATTGGTCTTGTTGGTAGTGGTAGTAGGTGACTAGCTTCTCCCTGGAATTTATAGTGGAGTTGTTTCCTCTTCAGTGTGCTGAATGTTAAAAATGTGTGGGGTACAAAAAGGTTTGGGAGGTCCTGAACTATGCCAGATGTAATGCTTTTCTTCACAATATCCCTATAAAGGGCCTAGACAGTGTGAACCTCCAGTACGAGAAACACAGCTGCCTAATCTCATACATTATGGCATTAAGACTGTAAGAAAGTATTTAATGCTCTGGTTTTGACCCAGGTGACATTAACTTGGTGCTTTTAAATACTAAAATTTAAAACCTGATCGTGAAACAATGCTTTCCTTCACATGTCATGGTGTTTCTCTTCTATAAGCTAGATAACACAGTTGAGAAGGCAGCTGACATGGTCCTCAGCAACTGGCGTCAACAAATAAAGGCAAGTTCGTCTTTAGTTACCACAAGAGTCTGAGTGTCTCTAACCCTGGGGTCAGCACCTGAGGCTGGCCGATTCTGAGAGTTCTCTATAAGCTCCAGAAAATGTCCAGTCCTTTCCACAACACCTCCTGGCTACCCCTATTGATATCTTTGTATTTTATGGCAGGCTAAGAAAAAACTGAAAGAACTTACCAAGGACCATGAAGCACTATTCCGTGACACAGAGAGCTCCCAACCGCTGGCTTCACCAAAGACCAAAAGAAAGGTAAGGCTTCAGCCTTTGCAAGGAGCGTAGCTTTGGTGATCTTGGAAGTATCTCAGCTGGCAAGTTATAAATCCCTTGAATCCCCAAGCCAGTGGAATTAGAGGAATGAGTGGGGTGTAATGTTCTATAGGGTGGGGATCTTTTTTTTTAATCAAATAATTAGTTGGGGGATGAATGTCGATGGTGGTTAGGCTAAGATTGGCAATGGGCAAAGCCAGAGCCCCAAAGGGGATGGTGCCACCACTTTTCTCTCTTTCCTCTCCTCTCAGTACAGTAAGCTATTCTGGGAGGGACAGAAGTCTCTTAACAAAGGTCTGACCTGGTCTTTTGGAAAGAGCTTTTGGAATTAGGCTCGGGGCCCCATGCAATCCTAAGACCACAAGAGTGTCCCGTACTGCTTCGCAGTATCTTCCCAGTTGAATGACTTTGAAAGGACACTGTTCTCCAAAGCATGAAGGCCATGGTCTATCAACCATGGCTCAAATCCTATGAATTAGTCTCAACTAGAGGAGACACACTGAACCAATTTTTGAATGGTGAGTCAATACATAAGTAAATTCCATTGATTTAATGGGTCCATTCTAGTTCAGGACTAGACAACAGGATTCAGGCCATGACTCCCAGTTCCAAGGTGCTATGCTCCTACTGCATACCAACTCCTGTGATCTAGACCAGCTATTGACTGATTATGGGCTTCCCTGGGACATGTGTGCATGACCAGGAAATGGACTGTTGGCCTAATCTGCCAACACTGTCCTTGTGTTTATCTCAGAGGATGACAGACATCAATCAATTTATGGGAAGGGGAGTTTTTTCAACACTTTGCAGCCTCCTGTAGTCATTTTTATCTCCCTTATACCCTCTCTGCATCATCGTTATAAGCATGTTACATAGAAAGTAAACCAAGATGGCAGCCTTACTTCACCTCATCTTGTTGTGTGCCTTCAAGTTGTTTCGGATTTATGGTGAACCTGGCTGCACTTATCATGGGTTTTCCTTGGGCTGAGAGTGTGTGATGTGTCCAAGGTCATCCAGGGGGGTTCCATGGCTGAGCAGGAAATGCAACCCTGGGAAATCTCCAGGGTAGTAGTGCAACGCTCAAACCACTGTACCCCACTGGCTCTCCTTCCTTATCTTACAGGGGCATAAAGCAGAGGTGAACACAGTATGGTCCCAGGGCTAGATGCATTCCTCCCTCAGGGTGTTTTTGAGGCCCTAAGTCCTTCAAAATTCCCTGTACCACTTTTTTTTTCTGGCAATAAAAAAGATGGGCTGTTTCTCCTGGAAGCCTCCTGGAATAACACTTCGCCTTTTAAACATGCCATAGTCTCCTCCACAACATCTAACGTCACAAATTTTCCCCTTTTTGAAAACCAGAAGTAGATTTAGGAACACTTCTGGTTTTGTTTTGCTTCTGCAATTTTTGTGTCCCACAAAGTGGCCCAGGGAAGAAAATTAGCCCTTCGATCCACCACAGCTGCCCACCTCTACTGTAAATCAAAGGTCATTTCTATTGGCTCACCTGCATATGAGAACGCCTCTGGTGAACGAAGTCAAGCATCTCTCTCTCTCTCTCTCTCTCTAAAAAATACTGGCATGTGCATTTTCCTTTTAGATACTCAGAAACCTGGAAAAATCTGCAACAAAACTGGCAAAAGATGATGAAGACTATTATAAAAACAATTTAGCTGCCTGTGAAACTAGGTTAAAATGGGAGACCACTTTAGAAAACTGCCACCAGGCAAGTCATTCTGAGAACTTTTCTTTTTGTGCTGATAAGCTGGTTCTTTATGTCAGTTTCTCCAGAATATAAATAAGCCACAATCTGTCTTCTCACCCATGTTTTTATTTTGATTTGCTATTCAGGGAGACCAGGGATTTATGGCTATGTGTTCCAAGATTTACTGTACTTGACCTATAACTGTTTCAAGATCTGAAAAATTACTCTGGAAATGGAAAAACACACACAGACACATTTGTTTAAGGTGCAAACATTAAAAGGAACAAAACGTAAAGTGCCTTGTCTGCAGGCCTATGGTCAGAGGTTCAGTTCCTAGCATGTTCACCTCAAAGGACCTAAAGCTAAAGCTGGTACCAGAGTAGGGTAGTCCAGTGCTGGATGATGCTCCCATGTCAATGGGGTGGTGACTACACTTTGAACTCCGAACTTTTTTTTTATATAAATCATTTTATTCAAATTACACATATAAAACAATCAAATGTTGCTGTTATTTTACATGAATTATTTCTTGATTCTTCCAAACTGATCTAGATTTCATTTTCAATATCTCTTAACATACTTATATCATTGTACCACATTTTACTGCTATTGTTACATGTTGGTTCTTGCATTTCCATCTTCACATTCCAGCTGCATGATATCCATACAATAGTCATCTCAATAATCATTAATTATTAATATCTAATACCACGAATTATACATTTCCGTCTAACGATACCCAGCAATTACCCACAATTTGCCATTCTTTTTGAATTTCATCATCTGATTTCCCTTTTAATCTTTGAGAAACCATGTCAGCGTTTTTGTTTTCAATAAGAGTTCTCCACCATTGCTCTATTGTAGGTATTTGCTGTGTTTTCCATAACTTTGCATATTCAATATGAACAGTTGTTATCATACATAATAATATTCTCCAATATTTCTTTATACTGGTACCTTCTAATAGGTCTGTCATTTTTAACAAGTACAATTCCAGTGTCATAGCAAACTGTAATTTCATTGCTGCACAAATTTTATTATGTATTTCAGTCCAGTATTTCCTAACCTTAGGACATGTCCACCACATATGATATATCGTGCCAACCTCTTTTTGACATTTCCAACAAAGTCCAGTACCTGTATTGTAAATTTTTTTTAGTTTATCTGGTGTCATGTACCATCTATGAAACATCTTGTAATAATTCTCTTTCAGATTCTGGGCTACCGTAAATTTATTTGTCTTTTTCCAACTCTGTTCCCAAGAATCTAACTGAATTGTATGTCCAATATTTTGCGCCCATAAAATCATTACTGCCTTAACTGTTTCTTCGTGCCTCTGCTGCTGCAATATTTCTTGATTTATATGAGCTAATAAATGAGGCGGTTTTTCAAACAGCCATTTAATTACTCCAATTTTGTCTTTTATTTCAATTCCATAAGTCTTTAAGTCCATCTGAAACCTTTCAGTTAGCTGTCTGTAAGGGAACCAACTTAGTAATATTCCTTCTTGTTCTAATTTTTCTCTTGTTTTAATCCGAAGATTATTGGAAGTAAAACTCTCTATTATATCTCATATCGCAGCCATTTCTCTGTTTCAGTCCATCTTCCAAAAAAAGCTTCTTGCGGGGAGACCCAAGTGGGAAGCTGCCATATGTTTCTAGACTTATAATCATCCCAAACTTTCAAAAGCGATTTCCTGATATAATGATGTGTAAAGTCTTTATCTGTTTTTGTTTTATCATAAAACATATAAGCATGCCACCCCATCCTCAGATCTGCACCCTCCAATGTCAGCATTCTCGTATCTTGTAGATCTACCCAATCTTTTATCTACGTAAAGGCCGCTGACTTGTAATATATCTGAAAGTCAGGTAATCCCATGCCGCCTCTAGTTTTCTGATCTGTCAAAATACTCCATTTAATCCTAGGTTTTTTCCCTTGCCATATAAATTTGGTTAATTCTCTCTTCCATTGTAAAAAAAGGTTTCATATTTGTTATAATAGGGAGATTTTGGAACAAAAAGTTCATTTTTGGTAGAACATTCATTTTTATTGCCACAATCCTCCCCATCATTGACAAATGCATTGAAGTCCAACTTTCCAAATCTTTTATTATTTCTTTCCATTTTTTTCATAATTATTCTGATATAACTCATTATTTCTTTTAGCTATCCAGATACCCAGATATTTTACCTTTTGTCCTCTATTGAATCCTGTTTTTTGTACTATTTCCTTCTCTTCTCTCTCAGTCATATTTTTGATTAAAAAAATTGTTTTTTCCTTGTTAACTTTAAATCCGGAGAATTCTTCATATTCTTGAATTGTTTTAAGTAATTTTTCAATACATCTCCCTGGATCACCCAAAAATACAACCAAATCATCAGCAAAAGCTTTTAACTTGTATTGATATTTCTTAATTTGAACTCCTTTTATATCGTTGTCTTCTCTTATAGCATTGTTAAGTATTTCCATTGTCATAATAAACAACAGGGGAGACAATGGACATCCTTGTCTAGTCCCTCTTTTCAGTTCTATCAATTGTGTTCTTTCATGAACTCTGAACTTTTAAAGAAGCTGTCCAAAGTGCTGATCTCTATCCTCAAAATATATTCAGCAGCCTGGATAACTCTCAAATTCTCCAATATGCAACATGGCCTAGCTGCTATTATTCCGTGGTAGAAAACCCCTGAATGACTTACTGTGACAAAGTCTGCTTTTTCTCCTCACAGACTGGTATGGCAGCTTCCCCCTCCAACCAGTCTGCTAAACCACCTTGCCACTTTATACACAGCTCTGCCTGCCCTTTAAACACCACCTTTGTGTCCAAAGGGTAAGGCTTTTCAGTTGTTATTTAGAATGGTTTACTGATCTACAGTAGTGCGTTTCTGTTTGATTAGAACTACTGAAAATCATTCAGCTGAGTCAAAATTTATAAAAATATACTATAATCATTATTAAAACAACAAACAGAATAAGGTATTGGTTTGTATGTATGTCCAAGCTCAAACAGATCTTCAGAATGCATTTAAACGGTTTCTTACATCTTTACAACAGCATAAAGGCACAGGTCTCTCACACAGAGAGAGGCTTTTGGCTACCCTTTTTGCCAATGGCTCTGTTCTCAAATCTAGGTCAATTCTCTCCATGTCCAGATTCAAAAGAGGGTTTATTTTTCTTCTGGTCCCCTCTCTAGGTTTTCTCTGAGAAAACATCTCTTTTCATTCAACCCCCCTTGGTTGACTGAAGAACTCTCTGGCTGAAGGACTGGCTCTCAGCCTCTCTTATGGAAATCTGACTAAACTCAGTTCCGGGCCTACTATTTATGCATTTTTTTCTGAGGCCTCCAACTCCTTCTCCACAGTGAAGGGGCTGGATTTGTCTCTGGAGTGGCCATTCCAGTTGCCTAGCAACCTGTTGCTGGGCAGCTTTCTACCACTCAGGATACCACTTCCCCTATACTCCATCTCACTTACCTGTTATGGTCCACCAGAGGAGAGGGAAGTTCACGACTCACAAGTCCAATCCATTTCACTACTCTTCGCCAGTTGTCTCATAACCCTTCCCAAACCCAGAAGGGAGAGAGAGTAGAAGGGACAGGGTATGAATTGTGGATCTGTGGATGGCTTTGTCCTCTGCTTGCTTTCCCCACATGGGGAAAATAAGGGTGGAATTTAGCTGAGGGACTGGCTGGAGAGTCAGTTGTGTTATAACATATGGCCATACCACTACTATCTGGGGAATGGTCATACACCTTGAGACCTGGCTGGTGAGACATCATGAGGGGAGAACAACTACATCAAATTGGTTCCCCACCCCTAGTGTGCAAGGTACACATATAGTAGACTTTTTATGATTTCCCCATTCCATCCACTTCACAACAGCTATCCTATTCAGTTTTTCACAAGCTGCTTTTTAAACCTTTGCCTTTGCCAATGGCAATAATAGTGATGGCCACCATACTTTATTTGCACAAAAAATGGGCACAGAGGATGTGCAGAGATAGACAGTAACATCAACATTCCCAAGATTTCTTTAGATTTTTCATGTTTTATTGTAAAATCTTATAAACATACATATATTCCTTATTTAAAAATCAACTGAATTTACAAACCATTCTCTCCGCTTCTTTCCCTTCCCCTGTCTTCCATTTAAACATCTTTTATCCTTGAATTTTACATTTATATTCAATTTCCAATAACCTCTTCATTTTAATCATAATTCTATCAAACCTTCTACCATTTATTCTAAAAAATCATAATTATTCTCTTAAAATATACAATATACAAACAACATAATCACTATATAAAAACAATATAGTCATATTCTTTTTAGCTCTTGATTTATATAGTCTGTAATTGGTTCCCACTCTTTTTCAAATTACTTCTTTACATTTAATAGCCCATCTTGTCTGAAATCTTTGCTTTGACCTCTGCTTTTAGATGCACATTCTGGCATTTGAAGCTGTATGTGCTTACAGAAAAACTGGTCAAGTTAAAAGATATTGACCAGCACTCAAAGAAGAAAAGTTTAAAAAAGGAAACATTGGCCATTTGTGGTGAAAATGGCCAAAGCAAGTGAGTCTTGTTTGTGGACAGTTTTCTCTTATGTTCACATTATTTCCTTTGCATTTCTTTCTCAGGGTCCCACACTGTTAAAATCAGATCTCTCTGTTAGATCAAGCAGTGGGCAACTTCTCAGATTACTCTTGACATAGCTTACATAGAGTCTGACCTCAAAAGAAATAAAATTGATAAGCTCATTAAAAAGTGCTTTTTTAAAAAAAGAAAAAAACCCCATCAGCATCAACAAATGGGCCATAAATTTCCCATTCAATCATTTTTCTTGGAGCAGAAGTTTAATTAAATGCTGCTAAGCATCACCACCTCCATTCAGAGCTGCCGTATTTTTAATTGCATGCTTAGATATACTCCAGTACTTTAAGCGTTCTTCAGCTAAAAGTAACACACCTACATAAAAGGAATGAAAGCCATGATCCAGCTATAGGCTAAGCACTTATCAGCCCCATTGGTTTTTACATAGTTAGTTGTACACATCACAAGGCTGCCATTGGCTGTTTGAGTCTACAGTTTCAACCCATGGAGTGAGTCAGTAGCTTATAGATTTCAGTGGCCAACTACTTTTGTAGTCTTCAGGGTTCAACATAGAGAATACAAGCCACTGCAAGATGACATTTTGAGAACTGACAATACCTTAACACTGTTTGCCCAAATTGGACACATGCGCGCATGCATGAGCGCGCACGCACACACACACAGAGTGGCCAAATGCCAATATACTGTAAGAATAACCTCAGAGGCCCAATAGGGAAATAAATCTCCCCTTAACGTGTGTGTGTGTGTGCGCGCGCGCATGCACACACCTTGAAGTCTCCTGTCAACTTATGGTGACCCCATTAATTTCATTGGATTTTCTTTGGTAAGGAATACTCAGAGGTGGTTTTATCAGTTCCTTCCTCTGAAATATAACTTACAGCACTTGGTATTTTTTGGTGATCTCCCATTCAAGTACTAACCAGAACTGATCCTGCTTAGTTTCCAAGATCAGATGGGATCTGGTGCCTTTGGGATATTTATTTTGAAGCTTCCTGACGTACAAATCCATGACTCTGGGGTTTATGTAAGATGCTGCCTCTCACAATCTTAAATTTGTTCATTTTAATGCACCCAGACAGATACATATCCAGCTAGTCAACAAGTAGTTAAGACTGCTGAGACCTCAGATCACTCTCTTTGAGTCTCTGGCTGTCAGACTTACGTCTCTGAACTGTTCTGGAGGAGAGACTTCCCTGGGCCAGCTGACAGCCTTGACGAATGCTCCTTGTGATCTAAAGCTCTAATGATGCCACCTATGCAATTTTTTCCAAAATTTGGACACTCTAAAAATACAGTGATAATATAAACCCAGAGGGATATAAGTTTGCATACATAAGAATGTAGTTATTATTTAAAATCCGTCATTATGATGCTTATATCACAGGAGGCAGAACTGTGGCTGAGAGACAGGGTTGTGCAAGTCCAGCAAAGAAACTAGGTTGTTATATGCATTTTATTTGTGGGGAGTTATCACAGCCCTATAGAATGACACAGCAGTATTGTTTTTTCAGTCTCCTGGCGTGTTGGCTTCTTGTAGGAAAATGGAGGGCATAGGGATATCAAACTGACTGAAGCAGCACTGCAGTTTCTCAAGGGATGGAGGGCAGTTACATGGAGTGAAAGAAACCAAGGAAAGACTTGGTTGCATTCGGTGCAAAGGCAGGATATAGTTCAGACACATGTACTCACTAGAAAACAACTAAGAATTACAGTAGAGTATAGATTTCTCAGATAGCAGGTCTACTAGTCTTGAGAGACTTAGTGCCCAGGCTACCAGTCATGAGAAATGGAGGAACTGTTCTCTGAAACTATCAGGACTTTTTCATAAACAAAATGTGCAAAATGTTCCAAAAGAACATCTGCAAATTTCAAAATTCAAGTAAGGCAAAAATTGTTCTATGATAGCTAATCCTGGCTCCTATAGAACTTTGTCCCTGATGTAACATAGCCATTTCGCCTTGGTCTGCCGAAACATAATCTCTACAGAACCAGTTGCTACTCCACAGTACATATAGACTGTTCACCAGTGTTTTCAAGATGGAGATAAGGGGGGAGGGCCATTCCTGAGTTTTAAGTTGTCAATCTTAAGATAAGACAATGAGGATAGGTAGTACCGGATATATTAATTACTGTGTTTCTTGATTAATGGCCTTAGGCGGTTTTGTAAAATATCACTCACTCCACAGGATTTTTATGGACGTTTGTGATGCCTCTTGGCTTCTGCAATGTGTGCTGTCAAATTTCAAACTCTGAGGATTATTTTCACCTCACTGTTTGTACACTTCTAAATGTCATTGAATGAAACATTAAGGATTAAAGGATGGAAAATGCACAGCTCTCTCATTTTGGGATATACCATCCGTTTAAATGATGCTCACTTATCACGATGTTGCTATAAACACACACACAAACACACACCAGGAAAATACTGTGGATACTCTGGTGTGAATCCCATCTGTACTTAACATGCGTCCTTGACTATCTGGTTTTTGTGGAGAAGATTATTCATAAACCTGGGCAAGCATTGGAAGCCTCACAGTCAAACTGCAGTATTGGGAGAGCACACTATCCTCCAAGATCTCTACAGTCACTGGTTAGCCACTCTTAGCAGTGAACCTGTTACCCCAAAATGTAGGTGACTCAAGGGTCCACCTGCAATGCCAGTACCTCTGCTCAAAGGTGGGGAATTATTAGCTCAAATTAGGAGGGCTACAAGAGGGGGGTAGCCTAACAAGATCTTTTCACCAATGTTTACAGGGTCCTAGCAGGAAAGAACCAGCCAGAGATTCCAAAATAAGCTAAAATGTGTTTTATTGAAAAATGCACACATAAGATCCAAGCACTCAAATGCTCACACAAGAGCTAACTGAAGGATAAAGGGAGGAAAGTTGCGAATAAAGGAATTTTCAGGGAATGGGCAACAATTATTGTTCCAGAGAACAGCAAAGAAAGCAGCAATGTGGCTTAGACAGAGCCTAAGCACAGTACTTGATTGGAAATCAGAGTGACAGTGGTGTTCAGCAAGTGAGATATTGTGGCAAACTGTTCAAAATGGAGGGTTTTAATACCCAAAATCTATCTGGAGGGCATGGGTGTGAACGGCTCTCTGGCTGAGCAGACAATGGAGGCTGCCCCATGGACAATGGGGTTTGGATGGTTAATGGTCTTAGTGTTGGGTGACAAAGAGTTAATAGCTGTCATAATAACTCTGTAATTGTGGACAGGTATGAGAACAATGCAGGGAACTATCCAGGTGCAAGGAAGCAGGACTGAAACAATCAGTGTTTTGGTGGGAACTTCCCTTTGCTATTGTGTGTAATCAGAGATGTTACAGCTTCATCTTAAGCCTATTATCTCTGGAGTTGCTTTGTAATCTGCCTGACAATGACCTTGGCTACACCTAGAGGGGATCTCCTGATTTACATTGCAATCACATGTGTTCAGTCAGTAATTTCCCTCTGCCCAGCTTGACTTTCCAGTCACCTCAGGTTCCATTTTATATCAATGCCAATTAATGTATTTGCCAGTTAAATCATATCTCACCAATTAAACCATATCACATCTAAGGGTTGTGCGAATCGCTAACAAACCCACCATGAACTCTTGGGAAGTTTAGAAATGCAAAGGCAAAGTGATTTTGTTATGCAAGTTGTTAACCAAGTGGGAACTGGAAATCTTTACTGATCAGAATTCACTGCTAATCTCCCAATGATCTAACCAGTAGATTTAGTTACCCACTGTGGACTGATGACTTCCAAGATTCCTTCCTGAAAAACAGGATCTTTTTCCACTTGCATGTCTCAGCAGGACTGTGGCTTTTTTTTACTGTAGTTCCAAAGCAGTGGAATGAGCTTATCAAGACCATAGTCAGTGCACAGTTTTTAATGTCCATTTTTTAAAGACTATATTCTGTTT
This sequence comes from Cyclura pinguis, assembly GCA_030412105.1. Classification (NCBI taxonomy): domain Eukaryota; kingdom Metazoa; phylum Chordata; class Lepidosauria; order Squamata; family Iguanidae; genus Cyclura; species Cyclura pinguis. The sequence goes on along the minus strand of CM059599.1, from coordinate 224,563,791 downwards.
TCTTAAAAAAATGATTTTTATTAAGGCTCCTTCAAAGTACAATAAAAATTACTAATAACTGTAAAAAAGGGGGGGGGAGAAAAGGGGGGGAAAAGAAGAAAGTAGGATACTTCTAATTTTCTTTTTGACAGCTATACATGCATATAATATAACCAAACCTCACTCTAAAACTACATTGCTTACTTCTTCAGATAATCAAATCTTACTAATTGTTAAAACCAATAGTTGTCAAATTGTTTTCCTTTTTTTTTCCTGCAGAAAGTCTATAATCTTTTAGAAATGTCTCCAATTACTTTTTTCCAATCAAGCCAGTCAATTTGTCCATTTCTGCTAGATCAGTCAGCTGTTTGGATTTCAGCAGAATGGAAGTAAGGTTCAAAAACCATTCTGTAATATAAATACAATTTAAGTTCGGATGAGTTGTGAGTTTTTGTTTTGGCTTTTTCTTTTTTGGCACTTTCGCTATTTCGTAGTTTGTCATAACCAGAAATGTATGTGTTAATAACACAGGTTCTACTTCCCAAACATATTTTTAAAAGCATTCTTGGTTTAGGGGATAATTATCAAGCAACACCCATGAATGCATCATTTCAACACTACTGGTATGACTTGCAGAGCTGTTCCAGTTTGATTTTGTAATAGTTACATATGCCTGCAACCAAAAGATAGGTCTGATAGTTACAGATGGACTTTTCTATGCATGCTAATTATTTTCTCTTTTAAACAGAGTGTTCTAGACCTTGAAAAGGAGAGACTGTATCTTCTGTACAGTATGTTAAATCATCACAGCCAGCAGCTTTCCAGTTTTGGAGAAAACTTAACTGCTGTATGTACATTTAAGATCTTTCACACATCCAGTTAAACAGAATGAGAATTTATTTCCCCATTTAATCATGTTTATTGCTATCCTAGTGCCATACAAAGATTCATAAGGCTGCCTGTGAGGCTGATGCTGACAACAGTGTGCAGACATTAATAAAAGAAATGTCCATCCCCAATGAAGACACCAAACTGGAGTTCTTGTTAACTGACTATTATGTAAGTGTTCTCTAAAATTTCCACCATCTTGGGTGAAAGGAAGGGTTGGATACTGCAGGCCTCCACGGAGGCATGTGTCTCAGTATGCTTTGTGGGACCATGCTGTGGCGAGTGCCGTCACTCAGTGGAAGGCCAGTGTTCTTACAGGGGCCAACAGCAGTGCTTTACTTTAACTTTCAGTAGAGAACGACAACCACTCGCATGTGTGATAGACATTGTTGTGGGGAAACTGGAGACTGGTAAAGTTACCTTTCTGACTACCGCTCCCAGAATTCTCTAGCCATAGTAACTGCTATGTTTCTGGTATTATGCAGAGTGGAAAATATATTTTGTTCCCGTATGTATAGTTTCCTCCGGAACTTAAAAAAGTTACTTTTGGATTTATTCTGGTGTTTATGCTGGCCGGAGATTTTTGGGATTTGTGGGCAGTGAGGGAAGTAACTTGTCCAGGCATTGGCAAAAACTATGCACATAGGGGCTAAATACGTTTTCGCCTCTAGGTAACACCAATCAGTGAGGTCCAACTTTTCTCCTATCTATATATTTCAGCCTTTTTTGTTTCCTTGAGCGTAATTCAGTGGTTTGTAACCTGGGGTCCGGAGACTGCTGGGGGTCCACAAATCCCTGCTGTTGGGCATCAACAGCAGCGACAGGGAATTGGCAGTGGGGGTGCTGAAACTACTCCCTCATTTGCAAATGAGGGAGGGCATGCACACATATCCTCCACTGCTGTGCCCCTGATGAGAGGAACATGGGGGTGGGCATGCCCACACTATGGCGATTTCCACACTACATTGTCATAGTGCTATTATTCCACTTGCAACCTTCTGTGCGATTCTGGGGCTCGTAGTCTACTGAGGCCCAAGAGCTCTCTGGCTGAGGATTCTAAAGGCCCCTCCCTAAACCGCAAACCCCAGGATTCCATGGGAGGTTGAAAGTGGAATAATAGCGCTGTAACGGTATCGTGCAGAAATCTTCTTTGACTCTGGAGACCAGAGTTTGAATCACCACTCAGTCATAGAAACCCATAGTTACTTCAGGCAAGTCACATTCTCTCAGCCTGCGAGAAAGACAAGGGCAACATATCTTGCCAAGAAAACCTGCATAATAGGTTCACCTTAGGGTCCCTACAAGTCAGTTTTGAAAGCAGAGAGACATGATGGCTACAAAGAAACTCCCATTGTCAGTGGCACTTTGTTGTTGTGTCCCTTTAAGTCACTTCTCGCTTATGGCAACCCTAAGGTGAACATATCACTTTTTTTTTTGGCAGGATTTGTTCAGATGGCGTTGCCTTTGCCTTCCTCTGAGGCTGTGAGAATGTGACTTGCTCAAGGTCATTGTGTCTGAACGAGGATTTGAATCCTAATCTCCAGAAGCCCTTAATAAATATTTGAATATTTAAATCTAAATTTAACTATTTAAATCTTGAGTTAAATCTCAGGGGTCCCAGGCAAAAATTTATATTTGTAGGGGTTCCCCAATAAAGAAAAGGTTAAGAACCACTGGTATAATTTATACAAAATGTGAGTTCTTACACATGGAAGCCTTCTATGTGTCAGTTTTGGATTTACATGTACTTACCATGTGTGCTTGTCCACTCATATGTAAAATTAGCAAGTCATGGCTTGGTAATATAGTATATAAAGTGACTGATACACACTGTAATTGCATTTAACCACATTGAGAAAATGATTATAAGCACTGAGCTTAATCCACAGCCTACATTCAGTACAAATCAGGCCAGAGACATATAAGAATATTCTGGAAGAGTGGGACAAAACACTGAGAACTGCACTGATACACATATAAGGTTACCAAGACTTGAGCATTTCTGATATTTTAATTACCTATGCATGCTGCAATAATAAAGAATACAAACTCAAGATGAGTCCCCACATGAAGAATATTTTAATCAATAACTGAGCAACAGACTACATCTTTAAAAGGGTTTGCAGTTATTTCAGTATCACTGTGTTGTTTGCTTTAGAAAGCATTTGTCACAAATCAATGCACAGTGCCAGGTGCTTTAGCCATACAAGAAACAAAGCAATAAATCAAACCAAAGTCCATGGAGACAGAAGATACGCTGAAATATGTTTTTGTGACTATGTTTTCTCCCATGTTTCCCTATACACTGCAACTCAGTGTCATGCCCACAAAGATACAATGCAGCAGCAACAGAGAACTGTTTGTTCAGCATTGTAACTTTTCATTCTATTTAATCACAACATTTTATTGGTACCACAGTGAAATGTGTTGCATCATCCCACCCTCCAAACAGAAATGCAGATTACAGATAATAGATTTGGATGGGCTTTATCCATTGTATCTATTTTCATTCACAACCAAAACTGGAAAAAATATTTAAATGTATTTAAATATTGGGAAGAGTGAGATGCTTATTTAGGGGGGATGGGAATCCCCAGCCCAGCAGAAGCTAAACTTTTGCCCTTCCAGTTCTTCCTCAGGCTCCATACAACTTCTATAAAATGAACAAACAAATTAAAAACCTATCTCTGATAAGTCTTGGTTCAGGGAAAACGCCTTCATGCCTCAGCTCATCAATTTGCTTCAGGCTGGTAAGATGTATCTGTACAACGTATATGAATGGTAGGTGAAAGAATGATTAATAAGTATTTTATTTTGGCCTCAGGTCATGCCTACAGCTGGTATGATATCACCAGAAGGCTTCCAGTGTGATGATCAAGGACTCTTTTCACACTACACAATTATAGCAATATGATCCTACTTTAATTGCCATGGCTGTATCCTATAGAATCTTGGGGTTTGCAGTTTGGTTGAGGTATAAAGGAGGTCTCCAGCTGAGGGTTCTAAGTGTCCCCCAAACTACAAACCCTAGGATTCAAAAGGATGTTGGAATGGCAGTTAAAGTGGAATCATAGTGCTATAACTGTATAGTGTGAAAGGGCCCCTCGTCATCAGGCCAAAAATATTCTCTCCATACAGAGCAATAGAAAAATGACTAACACCATGTAGCCAACTTACAAGCCAGTTCAGTACAATTTCTGGGCCAGAAAGAATCTGCATGGATCCCTGTTCTGCCACTACAACCCATTGGATGACCTTGGGCAGGACATACTTCCTATGAATAAACCTTGATAAGTAAATCCTAGGATAGATTGGGCTAAGTCAGAGTTCACTTGAAGGTACACAGAGGTAAACAGTGATGTGTGCACTTTATTCTAGGTGCCACATCTAGAGACTCTGAAATAGGAATTAGCAATGTTTAGACATTAGGGTGAATGGCAAACAGATTTGTCATCATTCCCATTTGCCAGCTGTGTTGGACACTAAATTGAGGGTGGGTGGTCTAAATCGTATCTGCTTATCTCATTGATGCCAACTAAGAGACAGGAGGAGAACTGATGCTTGTAGCAGTGAATCTGTTGCCAGTTTGCTTTGTAAGATGGAGCCTGGCCTGTTACTTTTCTGTCCTACAGCTTTCAAGAATGTGGCCCTCACAGGAAACTGATTATTGGCCAGGATCATACTGGCAACACACAAGTGAAGTGGGTGCTTGTTATGTCAAAGAGTCCCTTTTTCCCATCAGCCCTGTCCACACTAGCTGAAAGGGTCTGGTTTCATTTCTGTAATCTGTGTAAAGTCAAGATTAGTATCATGCATGCACTGCTGAGGAACCTACTCTCCTACCTTCAGTACTTTTGTATTCCAGAGCAAAAGCTGTCAATAATTTTGTGACAGCATGCCAGTGATGTCAAAACTTGAAGCATGCTGGCTGAGAGCATTATCAATACATACTTCATTCCTTCCTATAAAAGGAGGAAGATGCTACGAGCCTTATTGAAAAAGAGAGGCGACAAGCTTCCATCAAAGCTAAAGTACTACGTCTGCAAAAGGACTTGGAAAAGACCCTACAAGACAAAACAGGTTAGCTAACACTTTCACAGTGTGTCTTATTATGCTGAATGGCACGGGTTATCCAGACTTTCTACCTTCAGGAGCCACTTGAGAGGCCTGAAAATCCTTAAGGCCCACCAGTCACAAATGGTGATAGGTATAATGTGAATTAGCATTGCTGTTTTCATAGTCTGGGCGGACAATGCCAGTGGTGTTATAGACCTGCAGATGGTTCCCTTTCCTACAGTGTCCTTAACACTACAGCTGATGTAGGAAGCACAATGTTCAAGCCATGAAGTCAATAGATTCATGACCCTGCAGTCCTATATAGGTCTTTTCAGAAGCAAGCCCCATTGAGTTTAATGAACTTATTCCCAGGTAAGCACATGATAGCCCAAATTTGTCTAGAACAGCACTATCCTATTTACCTCCATGTTGTGAGCAGGTAAACACAGAGTGAAGAACTGCAGGGTTGCATGATAATATCTGGTCTGCCCAGGCCAAATACCAAATGTTTCTGGTAACAAGTTATGACAATATTAGCCAGTCTGGACATACCCTTATTTTAATGTAAGAGAGAGCAGAGGGCCTATGCCAGAAAAATTCCAGAAACAATTCTTCTGCATACTATTGCCATTCTTCCACTCCTCTTCTGCAGAGTTTTGAGCTCTGCATGCTTTCTCCCACCATTCCAAGTCAACATTCCAGGGAATAGCTCAAGGAAAAGAACTTATGGAGCCACAGAGTAAAAAGATTCCCACTCTCTAGGAAGGAGCAACTCCAGAGAGAAAGTGCTTTGCTTTCATAGTTCAGTGCTGTTTCTGCCACTTATCCACTCATGTCTTTCCTTTATTAATAAAATAAGAGGAAGAAGCAATAGATCAATGTCCATGCTCAGAATGAAAATTTGTGTCTACACACACACACACACACACACACACACACACACACACAGGTTTTCAGGGTATTTTGAGCTGTTCACTGTTTTTAGCCTTTTCTTCCACCCAAGAGTCTTCACAAATCTATTGCACTTTAAGGAATAATCCAGTTCCAGTCTGTATTTGGGGAAAGGGACAAGGCTAGCCTCTTTTTCCTTAACCTCTCAAATGTGAATAAAAGCTAACTTTTAAAAACAGACCTTTGCTTTAGGTTAATTTATTCCTCTAAAATAACACATTTTACTGAAGACTCCTCATACAATTGCATTTTTACTGTTACTGCGGCCCTTTTTTATTGTAATGTTGCCAGATTTGTCTCTGGAGTCAAAAGTAGCAGCTACTTTTTAATATAGATAAATATCTTGGCAATATTCTAAAGGTACTGTACCTCTTTACAGTTGATTTCCAGAGAAATAAGGGCATGAAGGATTAGTAAATATTCTGTATCTGCCCTGTTAAGATTTTTACAAACATTTTAAAATGTTCCAGCAGTGGTCATATATTGAATATCTGTTTTTAAAGGTCTGGAACGGATGCTTAAAGCTTACACGGAGTCCCCGCAGTTCTTGCACGCAAAGAATCAGAATGATATCACTGAACAGCTTTATGAGGTACAGTTTGGACTACATGCTGCAAATTAGTTTTTGGGCTGGCTTTTAACTATTTGACTGGGCTTGATTCAGGTTTAACAAAGAGTGTAAACTGAAATAACCAGGTCTCCCATAAATGCTAGTTGATCCAATGTACAGGTTTGGAATAACTTGGCAAACTGGTTCTCAGTTTAATTTGAACTTTGTTTTTAGGACAAGGAACCCATATGAGATGGTTCCTCAATCTTACCTTCAAAGAAGAGTTGGGGAAAGTGCAGCCTATTGGCAGTGTAGAGCCCCCCTGGCTGTTTTTGAAGCCCCTAGGGCTACCCAGCATCCCCAAATAACTTTTTTAAAGGGGGCAGGAGGAAATTACACTATGGTTTGGGGGCCCTGGGTTACCTTCAAGTAATTTTCTGTCTTTAAAAGACTGAAAATGACTTTGAAGTCCCCAAATGTGGCAGAATTGCCCCAACATCCACTAGCAAATATTGGGGGCTAAACATTGTTTTAGAAAAATACTTTCAGGTGAGGCACAGAGGGATGTGGAGCAATAAAGGCCCTCAACTTTTTTTGCCCCCCCCCCAACAATATACAGGCTGGGGTTGGATATTGGGTTAAATCAGGTTTTGTGGGAACCTTGGCTTCCCAGTATGTGCTGCCTCAGTGCTCGTTTGCGGCGGAACCAGCTAAATAAATCATGAATCTTCTGTCCTTGGCCTGTTTAGGCTTACAACTGAACCTTACAGGAACTGGTGCTGTGCTTGTCATTCTCCAGTGAGCCAGATCAATACTCTCTGGTTTGTTCTAGGATTATTCCTCTGTCTTATTAGAAGAGAAACAAGCTAGACTTGCTAGCTTCTGTTGCCATGCTCAACAGGCTTCCTATGGGAGATACCTGCATATTTAATGGCTTGTGTGGACTAGCACACAGGCCATTAAACAGGGTGCAATGCATGGCCTGATTCAGAATGCGGCTGCCAAGTTGAAATCAACACAAGGGAAAATACCACTCTATTAATACAGTAACTTTTTGATGTTTGTATTACTCAAGACAACACTGAAAGCCAATCTTCTCCAAGCAAACCACTTCAAGTTGGCCAGTGTGCTAGCAGAAATTGAACAGAAGCCTAAACCAACGCAACTCTGGAATAACTGCATTTCAAAATGGAAAGAAAAGGTAATATTTAAGAGTTGTGGCCAACCATCAAAACATATCTTGTGTACCTATTTGGAGAGATGCTTCAATGGCTCACTAAAGCTTCTATATACAGCCTGGTCTTCTCACCATCTACATGTCTAACATGGAAACAAGAAGTCATTGCTACTAATGGGCTACATCTAAGGAAATACTTCAGTTGTTCCATTATTCTATGGGTTGAACTTTTAAGAGCCTGACAACAGTGGAATTTAGTTATCACTGAAATTTAGAAAAGGCTTTGGGAAAATTCTTGAGGAACTGGAGGCAGTACTGTAGTACGTATTACCCATGAACTTCCTCGCGCTTTGCTGTTTTAAGAGTTATTCTTCAGCTTTAAGATTTTGTAAGTTCTGTGTTGCTGAGCTGAATACAAAAGACAAACCATGACAAATAGACACTTCTGTAGTGATAAGGGATACATCCTATTAGCATCACTTCTATATATGCTAACTCAAGACAGAACAAAATCCTATTCATGCTGCTTCATATGTTACAAGAAACTTAGTTTTTTCTGTAGTAAGCCCTTCGATGCAGAGGCAAAGATGTGTCTTAAAATATATGGCAAAATCATGCATAGAATTCTCAGCCAATTACAGCTACTGCACATATCTGTAGCAAAGGTTTCCCTGTTCTCTGCAGCTGCAGTCATACATTAGACAAATAGAAATGCTTTTTTCTAGCAGTCCTTCATAAAAGGAACTCTGACTAGTTTCCTCCTCCAGAAATGTTCCAATTGCTACAAATACCAGCAGGTATCATTTAAATATTCTAAATTAATACCAGCCTCATACAGCAATTATGTATAACGTTATACCTTCCAGTAATAAAATATTTTAGTGAGATGGTAGCATTCCAGTAGCAGACCATGATAAATAATAATGCCATTCTCTTTTTCCTAATAATAATAGGACTGTGTGCATAGTTCTGTAGTAATCACTTGCCCCATGAAAGGGAATCACTTTAAGCGCACTATGAGTACAAGGAGTGCTGGTAAAGGACAAACTAACTCAAGTGGCCTTCCAGGTAAGAGCATCATTCATTCACTATTATGCCAACATATATGGTCTTTGTTTTAATCCTCTCATGATCACCTAGGTGCAAAATTCTTCTTCTTCTGATAATACAAGCAAGCTCCATACTGTGTGAAAATAATCAAGTCAGCACAAAGTCTTATCGTTTAGGCTGAATGCACCTAAACTAAAGAGATCTAGGAATCTTAGTAGACCACAAACTGAACATGAGTCAAACAGTCTGATGCAACAGCTAAAAAAGTCAATGTGATTTTAGGCTGCATCAGTAAGAGTACAGTGTCTAGGTCAAGAGAAGTAACAGTACCACTCTATTCTGATTTGGTCAGACCTCACTTGGAGTACTGTGAACAGTTCTGGAAACCACAATTCAAGGATGTTGACAAGCTGTAGTATGTTCAGAGGACAACCAAAATGGTAAAAGGCCTGGAAACCACGGCCTATGAAGAGCAGCTTAGGCAGCTGGGCACATTTAGCCTAGAGAAAGTTAAGAGGAGACATGATAGCCATGTTTAAATATTTGAAAGAATATCATAAGGAAGATAGGCCAAGTTTGTTTTCTGCTGCTCCAGATACAAGAAAACAAAAGAGCAATGGCATCAAAGGAAATGAGATTCCAGCTAAACATTATTGAAGAACTTCCCGATGATAAGAGCTGCTCAGCAGTGGAATATGCTTCCTCAGTGTGGAGGAGTCTCTTTCTTTGGAAGTGTTTAAACAGGGGCTAGACGGCCAACTGTCTGGAAGGGTTTGATTGTGTATTCATAAATGGCAGGGGCTTGGACTTGATGGTTCTTGCGGTTTCTTTCAACTGTACAACCTATATAAGGGGCAGCTGGGCCTCCTGACTGACGCACCAGATCCTAGCCTGCCTCTCATATCTGTCCTGTCACTCAATCTTCTTTCATTGTAAATTTAAGTATACTCAATCCCATGATTAACTGAACTACTACTGATCATTTAAAACAAGATTATGCCAAAACAGCTTTTATGGAAAAAAGCCATTTGGATTTTTCCTCTTTTCCTCCTTGGAAAACCTGTCCAGGAAAAGTTATATCTCTTTTTACCCACTTCTCCATTTAATGCCAAGGAATAAGAACCGAGGAAAATACGAAAACGCTATAGAATTACCCATTCCTTTTCTTCTGTTTCATTCCCTTCATTTGTTAAGCAACTTACTTAACTTCAAACTGCTGAGAGATGATGGAGTTATGGTTGGATTTAAAAGTCTCACACACACACACACACACACACGTGTGTGCGCGCTTGTAGCTGCATAGTCTCTCTCTCTCTCTCTCTCACACACACACACACACACACACACACATATATGAGAGACTATGCAGCTACAAGCACCCTTTTTCTAGAAGAGAGAAAGACAAGTAACTGCTGTGGGGGGAAAAAAAGAAAAAAAGAAAGAGGGAGCAGAAATAGAATTGCAAGTCCCAAAGTGAAACCATCACACCAAATTTCCATTTTCTTAAACAACTGAAAAGGAGTCAACATATAAAATGAGTGGAAAAATACTTCTAGCTCTTCAGGTCCAACCTGTTTTCAAATGTATATCTCTTTAAAAAATTAATTTAAGAACTGTAATTGGGTGGATGTTCAAGAACGGTGCTGCCAGTACCTGCAAACAGTTATTATTTACTGCTGAAAGCAGTATAATTTCATTGTTCTACCTTACAGCTCCTGTTACTAATTCAAAGGCAGCACCCTCTTCGCATCCACAGAATGGCAATTCAGTATGTGGAACTTGTACAGCATTGTATGATTACTGCACAGAAAGAGAGGATGAGCTATGCTTGAATAAAGGTAACATTGTCCAAGATCCACTTTTCTGCGGTCTTTTGGATGGAATCACCTTTAATTTCTTCTCTACTTGTTCCTTTCTTCTCTTGCTCCAGAATACCTATTTTAGCGGTAACCCAGACAGGGGAAAATATGCATCTGACTGGTTCGCAGGAGAACTAAAAACTGGCCAGACAGGGAGAGGAGTCCAACGGAAAATAACTGAATGGAACATGTGGGCTCCTGCATTAGGCTGGCGCATGAGGGATCAACCCATCCGTGGTGGATTGACCCTCCTGCCATCCCAAAAAAGAAAGGCTTCCCTAAATGACTGTGTTAGGATTGTTGGGTGTCCCTTTTTATAAGAGATGCCCTGAGGGCTGGAAATCTTGTCCTTCTATATAGCTTGAGGAAGATGCCAAAAGTCCAGTATTTGGGTATGTGCATAATTTTAGAAAATATGAGGCCCCGTTACAGGAATTAACTGCCAATACAGATAATTAGGAAATGATTAAAATGGATTCAGGACTATTGACGCATACCAAAAAGGAAACCAAGTATGGACTTTCCGAAAGTTTTCGGAATTCCGAAAAAATTGCCAGTACTGCATGCCATGAATCTGGACTGTCCCTTATTGGTGTTTTGAAAACCACCCTACTTTTTTATGCATGTATCAAGGAGCTAGATAGCATACAAGCCTATTTGTATATTTCAGCATCCTATACATGAAGTCCATCTCCTTGAAAAGTATTTTAAAATGCAAACAATAAGAAGGTTGTATTTTGGGCATCTTCTCTCTCAACCAACCCTGGGAGAAGACAGATAAAAATATCAGCCAGCCCTGCAAATAAGTTGATTGGGAATGACTAGCTTACAAAAGGTTCTGTGGCCTATGCAATGAAATCTCTCAATTTTAAAAATTGTGATTTGCAAAATTCAAAATGTTATGGGATTACAAAATTAGAACAAATGCCAAAGGGGGGGGAGGACTTTTTTTTTTGAGTTTATCCTGACGTAATCATAAAGATATAGCAAAAGCCATGGCAATATTAGCATGAGAACTTTCAAGTATTAAACCTGTAGGCTTTTAAACATTCTAAATACCAGTGGTTCTAGCATCCACAGCAACAGAAAGTGAGTGCCTATTAATTACAGATACATCTGCTCAGCTATGAAGCATGGGTAGTTTAGCTTTCTATCCTAAATGTATATGGGGGAAGACAATGAAATCCAACCCCTTCACCCTTATTTCTCACCATACTACTTTGCTTTAAGCCCTCCAACCCCGCTACAATTTTGGAAGTCTGGTCAATCTGTCTTGGACCTAAGCATAGGCATGCAACAACACATGTAAGCACAAGATGCACCTGAATAGAGAGAGGTTTCTACATATAACCCATTCAGATATTTGTGTAAAGGGTGTCAGAGTTGACTTGACCAAAGAGGTTAACATACCTGTGTATATATTACCCTGTCAGGTGACGTGATTGTAATCCACCACAAAGAAGAGGATGGATGGTGGTATGGATCTATAAATGGGAAAAGGGGTATTTTCCCAGCCACCTATGTGGAAGAAGTGCCTTCGTCCACTGACACAGAGCTCACGATAGATGACAAAACCTCTTCAAACTGAGATGGTGAGGTGACCACCACTGGAATGCATCACAAGGCCAGTTTACAATATGGTGTATTCAGCTTGACAAGACACTGTTTCAAATTTTTCTAAATGCCTTCCCTTCATTTGTTCAGATCTAAATCCAAACCAACCCTGCTTCCTTTATGTATGAAAAACTCTGAAAGATTCAGTATAAAATATACTTTGGTGAATTATCATACTATCACAAAAATTAAAAATGACTATCAAACTAAACTTATTTTGGTCTCATTTTTAAATCAATAACACCAGTACTTAAACTGTAATCCTATACATGCTCACCTTGGAGTAAACCTCCTTGAATTTAATGGGACTTACTTCTGAGTTGACAAATAAAACCACATTGCTAAAAGAACATGATTTCTTATTTAATGGTTAGTTCCTGATAATCTATGCTGACTGTCACAGATTTTAGTATATACTTTGCTTTTTATTAAAAGGCTTAAGCAAAAGCAAGCAAAAAAATTACTACAATCTATTCATATATTGAGATCAACACAGCCAAGTTTCATAGGCTGCTAGGTTAGGAAACCTAGGAACTGGGAAAAAGTGCCTTTTGGAGAGGAGGGTAGCCTATAAATATGTACCACCAGAGGAAGCAAAACCTAATATCCACAAATGCAACTGCTCTCTTCAGACTGCAAAGTTCACTGGAAGGCAGGGATGATTCTCACAGATTGTGTGAGAAACTTTTCCTCAGTTCTGCATCAAGTCACAAACTGTTCTAACTTTTATTTTTTTCTAAATACATTAAAGGTGACAAAAATAAGAATACAAATTTGAAAATAAAGAAACACATCATTTGTAAGTCAAAGCAATGAAGGCTTTCCTAACATTAGCAATAAATGCAGAAAAATTGTTGGTTTCTCTCACTTTGAGCTGTAATTCTTCTATACAGTCCAAGGGAGGAGAGCAGGAGATCACTGCAAGGAAAAAAAGGATAAAAATCATTTCTAAGTTGAAAATAAGTCTTTTTAATGTGACAACTTTTAGACTTGCTTTCTGGCATATAAATCCTCAAATGACTCTGCAGTGAGTGTTTTATAATAGTCATATTACAGGCCTTTTTGGCTTTCTAATCTCCTACAGTCATGCTCAGATCTGAAGAATTCTACTTTGTATCATAGATCAATACTGGTAATCACAACTTGGGCCACAAACAGTAGAAGTCTAGCCTGAATTGGGTAGTTCTTAAAAAGATAAATATGAATCATCCACATGGAAGCAGTACAACAAATTGTAAAGAAAAAGAAACTTAAAAGCCAAAGACATTAAGGATGAGGGAGGGGAAAGTCTTGCAACCTTTCATAAATAAATAATCCAGTACCTGAGCGATTTCTACATTGTAAAAATGGGCATCTGTGGTTGTTTTCTTCAAAATTATAAAGTGAGGAACATGTGCCCTTCAGATATTCTTGGATTACGACTTGCATTTCCTTGACCAGTGGCCATATTGGCTGGGGTGATGGGAACTGGAGTCTGAAAACAACTGGTCACAGCTTTTATATCTCTGTTAGAAAGTGAGATTCTGTTTAGAAAATTTACACCTACCTTCATAAGCTCCCTGTTCATTTATGGAAAGGGTAAGTGTATATGGCCTGTCAAAATCTTTGTGGTCAATGCAGCGGAATATAAACTGAAGATGACTGTCTAGATAAAAAAATGAGAATGTATTAAGTCACCCAAATCTATCAGATAAAATCTGAGCAATACAGCATGAACCAACATCACATCATGGTGGAATCCATTTCTGCAAGAGCACAAAACTATTCTGTTCCAAGTTGCAGAAGAGCTCTGCCAGTACTGGACTGTAGGTTGGCCACAGCAGCACTCTTACTCAACCCAAAGCAGCTAAAGGAGTAGCAGGAAATCCAATGTGGATTTGCTAGACTCACTGTCATGCAGGACTGGGTTGTCAACTTTCTAAACATCTAACCTTGAATTGTCTGTATATTTTTGTTAATCAAATTGCCAGTTTCATGAACTACGCTTGGAAAAGTGGAGATAATATCTTTAGTGACGTTAAATCCAGTGGTTGAGAGAAAAATAGGATATAAATAAATAAACATGACTCCACACAAAATAAAAATGCTAATTTTGGACTTAGATGAAATAACTCAAGAAACTGTTAACAGTTGGGATGCCTACAAGAGAAGTGCAGAAATTATTCTAAGACAATTTGAAAACTAACAGCACACCTGTACATAATGTGCCACTCTTCTATGAATGCAATTCTGTATTGCTTAGCTTAATCCACATGCAGACTTATGCTAGCATGAGATATCTATCACCCCTTAGGCCTACTGAACAGCCTCTGAAACCAACCTGCATGACCATTACTGGCTTTGTGGGCAGGGGCAGGATCACAAATGCATCCAACTACATCCCCACAGAGTTGATATGATGACAGTAGCTCTGAGATATAGGAAGATCCAGCAATCTCAGTGCCTAATGTCATCATTTTGTTGTTGGGATGTAGCCAGACATTTATGCAATCTTGCACAGTCCCTGTGAAGTAGGGAGTGAACATGGGTGGGGACTTTAGAGGCTGTCCAGTAAGTCTAGGGTGGGCTTTGGACACTGCAGAAGGAAGCAACGAATACCAACCCACACAGCACCCCAAAATGATATATGCATGCAAAAGGGAAACTTACACATGTTATGTTCCTAACAGCCAATGTAAGTTAAGTGAATTTGTCTGAAGTTTACTGTGCAAACAAAATCCATTATTAAGTGGGTAGAAGTATACTAGGCCTTGGCAAAATGCTGCATGTTTGTTACTGCACTTGCGAAATCTGTCCCTGTAATGCAAGATCTTGTCATTAAAGGTACTGATGAGATTGGGTAAGAGGTACTTGCCACTCATCTATCAAGAAAACTGGAATTACTTGTGCTGATAATCTGTTAAACAGTGAACAGAAACCACATAAATTCTCCCCTGAACCAGTCTTTTGTATCAGTGACAGGGCAGACCTGCATGGAAAATTGTTTCTACTCAAGTGTGCTCTTTTTACACCAGGACAGTAGTCAGCAAAAGGGGAAAAGCAAATGGATTAACATTGCTGTAGAAAAATAGCATTAGTACACATCCATCTTACCACTGGTTTTGCGTATTTCTAGCCCAAGGCGTTCTTTAAATAGCTTTTCAGCCTTACGCAGTCTTTCCTCCTTTTCTTCAGTGGCCTTGCTTTTAGCTGAGATTGAAATGAAATAAAACCTCAAGATTTTTTGCCATGCCTTTGAACCTAAACCAATTTAGTGCAAAAGGGATGATATGACTCCTAAGCCAGGAAAAAATTCCCTAGGGCTTGTCTACCTGAGCCTTGAGTAATCAGATGTAGGATTTGGAGTGTGGTCTCGTATCTATCACTAGAAGCACTGGGGTCTGCTGTGGTTCAAACACATTTCATTGCTTTTGGCTGCTTTACCAGCCATGACTCTGTTTCAGAGTGGGAAGCTTCAGTGGATATGGGAGACAATTTTTTGCCCCAGAACTTCAAGGGACTGTAAAGACTGCCAAAAATAGGGAACAAACAAACCCAAAAGTGAGTGGAAGTCCATTTCTAGTTTTGAAAAATAGGTATGGTTTGATGTTAAGCAAAGTGGAGGAGCCCTACAAACTATTTAAAAGGGGCAAATTGCACTTCAGGATATTTCCAAGAGAGGCAATTCAGACTACGTTTATTTTGTCAGAAAAAGATGCTGTAATGAAGTTTGTAAAAACAGCTTCAGGATTGTATTTTTATCACATTGCCCTACCTGGAGATTGTCTTGCAACAATTATCTTACACTATTATCTAATCATTGATTTAAAAAAAATCACAAATCATGACTGAGATTGTACAACTAGTTGCTGAAAGTAAGCTCTATTGAAATCAGCATAATCTATGTGAAAATGCATAAACATTTAAAGAATTTCAGCCAGCTGAAAAGTAACTTAACTTTTTAATTAACGACAGAGACAATCCGACAAATAAATATGAGCAGTTAAACAGTTAGCATGAACTAATAGCTCTGTCACAGTGGAGAAAAGAAAGATCCAGCCTCTGCTTCATCATTTCCCTTATTCTCTGACTCTGTCTCTAACATGTCAAACAATTATACTTGCAGGCCTTGCTATCACTTGCCTTTCCAGAACAAGGAGAATCCATAAATTAATCATCCTAGTGCTGCCATAAAAAGAGTCCTAGAATTATGCTCCTCTTCCACTATAACTCCAATCGTATTCATTTATTTTGGAGAAGGGACCCATACAAGAGCTGCCAGATTTGTATAAATGGCAGAAAAAGGCACAACTGCATCTGACATGACAACGTCAGACAAAATCTGACAATTGAATACACACTTCACTATAGCAAAACAATCTTCATGTAAAAAAATGGAATGTGAACTGGCTCTCAGCTGCACATTTCCCATAATACAATGTTCCTAAACTGCATATTTATGATCAACATTTTCCTTGCAACTTACTATTGCTTTTTCTGATCAATTCTTCCTTGAGCTCTTGAATATTTTCCATCAGTTCTTTCTCTTGTTTTTTTCCATCCTCAATATTAGCAAGAACTTCTGATAATTTCTTCTGTTTTTCTTCAACTGATTTGTTCTTCTGACAGCACTCTGAATGGGACAGGGAAAACTGGATGATCACTGTTATTGCAAGACCCAGTTGCAAATATGGATTTATTCCTGAGCAATTCTGGTGGCAGACTTAAACATGCAAATAAAAACATTAAATGCAAAAAACACAGGATAGATGCTACTTTAAATTTTATGCCTGCCTCTGTCTTTAACTATATTGAGCACTTTAAAGCACTACATAATTGTTAGGGACTAAATGATATCCCTGACAGTAAAACTCATGATTATAAAAATAAATGTGATGAAGATGTGTAAAGAAAATGACAGCCTTTGGATTACTTAGGTACATATCACCTGGATAATATATTTACAAAATAAGACAATGCTACTGACATATGTGGATGAAAACAGCCTATAACCAATGGGAAAAGATAGAATTTAGTCCAAATTATCTGGAGAATAAGAGGTTGTCTTGTTCCAAATCATGACAGACAAGATTCAGCATATTTCTTCATTTTAAGGCATTTGTTCAAATGGTAGTAAAATGTTTATCAAAACCATTTACAACCTAATTGTGCAGCACACATATTTTCACTTTATTTGAAAACATACTAGGCACATCCATACGGAGATATGCACACTTAAAAACTTGTTGACTTCAACAGGCTCAAGAATTCAGATTATGGCAGAAACTATTCTGGGAGAAAAAACTGCAGGAGGGATGATGGCATTACAAATCATTTAGGCAAAAGACTCTATCTGAGATATTTTGCCGCAAAATAAGATAATTAGTTCAGCTTGTAATTAATTCTTCTTGCAAAATTCTATGCATAATTGGATGAACTATGGGGAGGGTGGTTTCCATAAAAATTAAGACAAAAACACTAGGTTTGTGTTAAGTTTATCCTGCATCTTTCAATTTTCTTAGACTCACATCGAAGCACGAAAACAAAGCTGTTTCAGTTGTAGAAGACAAACACTGCACAACAGTGGTGTTTCAATTGTTTTGCTTTGTTCTTCTTTTGACATCATATTAGTTAATATAAAATGTTTTAGAAGCAATAAGAACAAACTCATACTGTACCATTTGTATACTCATGAACTTTGTTGATGATGTCATCCCCTTCTTTCAATCTCTTGGACCATTTATCTGTAATTTTTAAAAAAAAATTATATGCCACCCCAAACCTGATGTACATGTTGTGACAGGCCCTTGCTTCTCCCTGATTTGTGTGGCAATTCCCAATCTCATAAGGCACCCTGTTGTTACCACACAACTCTACCTCCTCCACCCCCAAAAGATGGTGTAAAAAGGTGAGTTTTCAATGTCTAGAACCATTTAAGAATTTTATGATAGCATGCTTTCTGTGTTACTTATCACTGTAGACAACTCAGGCTGAATAGTATTTTCAAAGATAAACCGTACCATTTATTAAGATAAGAATAAGGTAGCATGTATAAGTTCATATGAAGTTCAATGCTCATAATTTCTTCAGTATATTTTTCAGACAGTATTGACAGTTAACTCACTGCTCAGAAATAGTTCAATTGTATCTTTAGACTTTCACAAAAGGCACAATTATCATACGACAGCTCTTTGGCTAAACTCCTACCAAAGGCTTAACCCCCAATCTAGGTCACACTCTCTGACCAGTTCAGTTACACTTCTGCCTCTCACTAGGCTTCCACTGAGAACTAAATTACCTAGCAATCTGCTTCCAGGCCCAACAGCCACACCTCCAGAACTTTATCACACTTGTGCTCCTGTATAATCATATGCAAAGCAGTCAAAAGATATAAAGATATCTTTAATAAAATAACTCAAAATAATTCTGAGTCTCAGAATTTTCATTGGACTCAAACATACCTTTCCCCCAGTGCTGCTGAGAAATCAGGGAGAGGTAGCCACATGGAAACCAAATGGAACAAAGTTGGCTCTTCTTTGTTCACAAAGGATCCTCTTCCCTCCCAAAGGTTTCTCAGCCATGGAAATGACAATGTATTGCACACTGCTACAACAATCACTACAAAATGATTTAAGAGATACAACCCTTTCTATAGGCTGCAACTTGGCATTTCTTTCTGGATAGCAAATTTTATCTGTTCAGACGCTTGTTATGTGTGACAATACCCATGTATTGTAACATGCCCAGATAACCAGAAGAACCACATGGCAATAAGGCAGTAAGATAGTCCTAAAACAAGGAAATTACAAAGAAGGACTACAGAGTGAAACAGCTGGACTGAATGATATTGACAAATTCCAAGCCATTAGCCAAGGTATGAACAAAGACAATGGCTTCACAGCATACTAAATGTATTAATACAGTACAGTCATCCCTCCACATTCGCTAGGGTTAAGGGTACAGACCCCCGTGAAAGAGGAAAAACCGTGAATAACTATAGGCCCTCCCAAACCGTATTTAACACAGAAAAAAGTACAATCACCATATTCAGCCCACTCTGGATTCCTTTGAGGCATCAGGGTTCCTTCACAAGGCAGAAGTGGGTGGCTGGTGGGGCTTATTGCAACCTCCACTGCTGCCCCGCACCATTTTAAATAGGGACTTACAAGCCTCATCTGCAGTTTCTCAGTCTCAGGAGGCTTGCAGTCCCTACTAAAAATGGCAGAGGGAGGCAGCAGAGGGGACAGCAAATAATCTGTGAATAATTAAATCTGCAAAAGTGAAACTTACAAATGTGGAGGGCTGATTGTAGTCTTCACAACTGTACCTTCTCAGAGAGAGTTCTGAACCCAGTGAAACTGACTCTTGGAAAGCAGGTCTATCGCTTTCACACATTAACACTATCTGACCATTGCAAAAACCGAAAAGACCTGTATCACTTTACACAGCCCTTTGAAAATTTAGGGCACAGATCATGATTTGCATCTTCCTGGATCCTATTACCTTCTATCCCCTGCCCCTGCAACTGTATAAATAGCTTTACACCTGAGGCCTTAATACCACTTGGTAGTGTTTATATCCACAAAAACTCATGCAAAATAAAAACCAGTTAGTCTTAAAGGTGCTGCCACATTTCCTCCTCTCCTGCTTTTTGTCCAGCAATAAAATATAATAAATCATATACAACTTTACCTGTAAGTAAGGTTATGGACTCACGCCACATATCTCTTAGTCCCAAAGTCTGTTCAACAGATTCATGGTAACAATTTGTTTTAAATTTAGTCCAAAAGTCCTTCATTTCTTTTTCAAGTATTGCCAGTTCACTCTCATCTTTTGCTTGGGCCATTATTCTAAAAAACAGATCCAGTATCGTCACAATGAAATCAGCCTATATCAATTAAACACAGCCTTGCTGAGGAATATTTACTGGGAAGCTACAACATAACTGCTTATCTACATCTCTTGGATACCTTACGTACCCAACTCATCTAGACATCAAAGTAACTGCTGGGCTGTTTTCCAGTGTTTACAAACTGAATGTTTCTGACTTTAAAAGACCAGAAAAAGCCCTAGATATATACCTAGTTAAAAAGCAGCTTTTCAAGAAAAGAAATAAAGCAGCGAATAAACCCAAACTAAATAAATCGTTGAAACTGACCAACTGTGCTTTCGGCAGCGACCACTTCGTTTTTTAAAAGCTGTCTTTAAAATTGTACCAAGATCATTCCTTAGGGAAAAAAAAAAAGTCTGCATTTCATACAAGACTAAACAGTTTTTTTAATGCGCCCTCCCCAAGTACTTTGCTAAGCGATTTGCCAGGAGAGTAGTAACTTTTCAAAACATTTTTTTAAAATAGGACTTATAATGATTAATGATGTACATTCCGCCTTTCTCCCAGAGGTCTATCCCAGCAGGAAAAGGAGGAGGCACCTGCAGAAGGGGCTCGCAATCTCGCCACGGCCGCCGCCGCTCCCTTCGCCCTCCCAACGCACCGAGCGCGTCGCTCGGTTCAAAACTTCCACCGATTTCGCGCCAGCGACAAACGGCTTCTCTCTTCCTATTAGCTCAACTAGCCCCGCCCTGAGCGCAGCTAGTGATTGGTTCGGCTCACATAGACCAGGCGGGGAAATGTCACGTGTGGGGAGGTCTTCTTCTCCGCCATTGGACATGCTGGAAGGGGTGGGTGTGGTCGGGGAGATGAGCATGATGGGAACGGTAGTTTAATCTATTCGGGCCTTTACCTCCTCGCTTATGTTGTTAATATTTGCCTTTTTAGGGTCAAGGAAACGGGCAGGGGCGGCGGGCGAAAGATTGGGAGGTGTGTGTGGCTGTGTGACTTTAAGTCGTTTCAGACTTACCGCCAGCGGAAGCGAACCTACAAGGGGGTGTTCTTGGCAAGATTTGTTCAGAGGGGGGTTGGCATTGCCTTCCTCTGAGGCTGAGAGAGTGTGACTTGCCCACGGTTAGGTAGAGGGCTTTCCATGGGCGAACGGGGAATTTGAACCCTGCTCTCCAGGGTCCGAGGCTCAAACTACTGCGCCACACGGGCTCTCCAGTGAAGTTTGCCTCATACAAATTCAAATTGTTTGTTTTAACCTAATATGGTCTGCTTTGTTTGGCTTGGCTTGGCTTCTTCTTTCCCTCCTGAGAATGAAGTGGACGAGACCTTTCCTCGTCAGCTGCCTACTGGACTTTGGAGGTGGCGGGAACTGAACCCGTCCTGTCTAGACCCAAACAATGCATGGATTCTGCTCCTGAGCTGCCTATGGCTGTTATTTTTTGAATTTATTGGTTAAAAAAAATAATAACAGGAAATACAGGGTAGAGATAAATGATGACAGTTCTCCTGAGAAATAATTGAATAAGGGTGATGGAGAGGGAAATGTGTAGGGAAAGTACTGGCAATTTTCTTCTCAAAGGAGGCAACAAGCAGCTTTAGCAATTTTCTTCCCGGTGCAAGAAAGTCTTTGGAAACTGAGCAGTTTTTGAAGACAGTTCACAATTTGGGACTGATTCTGCACTAAATTTACACATGGTTGTTTTGTGCAGAAAACAGCATTTTCTGCATAAATATTTCTTCAGAGAAATACATAACAAATTAAGCATCGTTCATTAAGCCAATTAAGCATTTTTTTCCCTGTTTTTTGGCTTTTTTCCCCCTTTTGGCTCCTACATTGGGGGGAAAATGAACTATAAAAAGTAAGTAAATAAATTTTCCAAAGAAAGAGGCAAAAGGGGTTGAGAGCTCTTCCCAGGGAGTTGGCATGGTGTGGTTTGAGTATTGGACTATGATCCTGAAGACCAGAGTTCATTCCCCACTCAGCCATGAAAACCCACTGGGTGCCCTTAGGGTCACCGTAAGTCAGAAACGCAACTATCACAGTGTTTCTGTACTTTTGTTAAGCTGGTGGGTAGGCATAAATTTGCCAGGTGAAGGGTTTTAGTTTTGATGGTGTGTAAGTTGGGTCCAGCTTTAGGAGTGGGTGACCAGGCCAGTTGCCCTGAGTGCCAAGATAGCCTTTGTGGTTTAGTCCATTGCGTTGTGCTTTCTTCCATGCATGAAAGAAAGAAAAACTGTGTCTATGCCCATTTTTAACCCAAATATCTACATTCTTTGGGCATGGATTTAAAAAATTCCATTAATTCCATTAATTGAGCAGTTCATTAAAAAATTCCATTAATTGAGCATTAGAGTATGGCTTCTTTTTCTGTTTTGAGATTAGTGTTATTTTTTTGAAAAATAAAAAATAAGCAGAATTTTGAGGTGAAATAACCAAGAACTGAAAGTACTACAAACGCTAGAAATCCTACAAGGACAATTTGGCAATATCAGTGTGCAATGCTATTTATTCTAGGGTTGGCTGTCCTTCAAATCAGAGAAGTGGAAAGGTTAAGCTCTTGAATTTCTGTAAAGTCGAAGGCTTTCGCGGCTGGAATCCGTAGGTTGTTGTGGGTTTTCCGGGTTTTGAGGCCGTGTTCTATTAGTATTTTCTCCTGACGTTTTGCCTGCAACTGTGGCTGGCATCTTCAGAGGATCTGGCGGCATGGAAGTGAGACAGAAACGCAGCGTCCAAACACATAGAATCCTAGAGTTGGAAGAGACCCCAGGGGCCATCAAGTCCAACCCCCTGCTATGCAGGAACACCCATCAAAGTATTTGCAGCACGAATCAAAGAACGCAAAAGACACTGCAGACTGATCCACCCAGAAAAATCAGCAGTAGCAGAACATGTTATAAACCAACCTGGACACAGAATGCTTTTTGAAAGCACAGAAATTCTGGACCATTCTGACAACTACTATGTCAGACTACACAGAGAGGCCATTGAAATCCATATACACATGGACAATTTCAACAGGAAAGAAGAAACTTGGAAAGTAAACAAGATTTGGCTACCAGTACTGAAGAACACTAAAATCAAGACTCAAAAACATGCCAATGAACATCACCCAGACTCTGGAGGTCCCTCTACAGAGAACAATACAATGGATGGCTAATGTACTTAATGCACTGTTATGCGTATCCCTTGACTAACAGTACACCCTGGGGGATATCCCATTTAACAATAAGCATTCACACAGGCCAACTGTAACACATTGCTCCCTCCCACCCAGGGACTACACAAGTATATATACTCTCTCACTTCACCTTTACTGTCTCACCAGATCCTCTGAAGATGCCAGCCACAGATGCAGGTGAGACGTCAGGAGAAAATACTAACAGAACATGGCCTCAAAGCCCGGAAAACTCACAACAACCTCTTGAATTTCTGTCCACCATGAAGCTCATAAATGGATGAGAGTTTTGTAAAGGAAAGAGGTAGGCAGACTAAGAACTGAGTGTTTGCAGAGATTGTTCTATATTTCTATAAAGTAAAATACCCTAGTGTTCAATAAGAACTGTACAAATGTTACTTCTAGGTTCCCAGATATCAGAGCCTAGCCCCTTTTCTTCAGTCCAGAGGGTGAGGGTGAGGAATCTCAGGGCAACAGCACTGACTTCAAAAGCAGATGTATATGTATGTTTCTCATTTGTTAGACATGGATTTTTTAAAAATCTGAATGGCGTGCTCTGTGCTACTGTGGTTGATGCTTAATTTGTTGTGTGTTTTGACACCACCAAGGCCTGCCCTATGACATCTAAAGGTATCCTTACATCTCAGGTTTGGGCCCTGAAATTTCAGGGTCTTAGATGGTGCTAACTTGGCAACCCTACTTCTGAGTAAACTGAGAACACATATGTTGGTGGTTCACCATTTGAAGCATCCTACTGGCCATGAAAAGAACATAGGACAAACTGCAAGGATGTATTTGTTGCTAAAGTAGCAGGTACAGTTTAACTCTAGACTGTCAGTAGGTTAGATGAACCAAAAAGTCATCTCACCCCAAAATGGCTGAAGAACATGGCCATCTATTGGATATATGAGCTGTCCATCTGATTTACTTCAAATAAAACTATACAGAGCAAAATGAGCATTTTAATAACTAGTAGTAACATCACGAAATCATCTCTGGATCAGGAGTATGGTCTTTGCTGGCAGTTTTGGTATGAAAAGCTACAAAACATATCGTAAGGAATAAGACTACGGGTAGAAGATCTGTATTTTGGGATTTGCCTTATCAACATATGTACAAATTTAGTGGGTCTATAAATCATGTTTCGCTGAATCTTGTTAACACTATGTGCAGGGTTCATATGTTAATATAATACAGTGCCTTTCTTAATTTGCCATGAGATATTCAGCACACACTGTATTGTTAAAAGGAAGCACAATATACTAAGGATGCTCCAGTATTTCCCTCCATTTTGTCAACATATTAGGAGGCCAAATGCTCTAAAAAATTTTAAGGCACGGAAAAAAGGGTGACAGCACTGGAACTCAGGTCTGGCTTTTCCTGAAGCAAATGTAGAGCTTGGGAAATCTAATTTACAACCAGAGAAGTAATTTTCTGATTTGTTAGACTTGGTGTTTCTTATGTGCATGATGTGCTCTGAGCAACGGTGGTTGATGCTTAATGTATCATGCTTAATAATATCACCAAGGTCTGTCCCTAGACAGGTTTTGGCCCTTAAACCTCAGGGTCTGGGATATCCCTGACTGGCAATCCTAATGTCAGCACCTGAGAGTCCAAAGCTCGGCAAGTAGAAAGCTAGCAAGGCAATAGAGAGGAAGGAGTGGCATTTCCACTAATTTTTCTCCTCACCACACTGTCCTTAATCTTTCTTTTCAAATTCCTTCCCATTGATTTATGTGGCTACATTGGGAAATTAATCAATGGTAGCTCCAAGGTTTGCACAAATCTTCCCTAGAGCTGGTTTGGGGCCATATCTGGGTACCGTCAGGGCTGTGAATCCTGCAGATGCACAGCATCTTCTGTCATGCTCTTTGGTCTTTCCTAAGCATACCTCCTTTCTGACATTGGAGCTCTGATTTGAAAAATAGTTGACTGCAGAGATTTTCATAGCATTTGCAAAGGAGTATCTAATGTTAGATTTCCTGTTCTATGAATGAATCTCGCTCCACCTATGGAAGAGGATATTTGGAAAATCCTATGAACCTAGGAACAAGTTCCAAGGAACCTAAGATGTTTGTCTTGTACCTTTCAGTTCTAGGGGCCAGAAAGGGACATGTATTTGGTATATATAAACTCTAAATGAATTGCAGTAAGAGATGATAGGCTATCTAATGATAGACTGTGCACCCTGCAGTTTGTTCTTCTTCAGTACTTGTAGGCTGAACATTCCTCTACATTTACCTGACTTCAGTTTGGGAACATCCATGTGTCATCCTTTTTTAAAAAAATGAAGCCTGGTTTTAATGGAAGCTAGGTTTGGCAGATGAATTGAATCCATTCATTTGTTTGTTGAAAGTATAGTTCTCAGCAGCACGCGTTGATCCTTGGCATAGCTGTCTGGAAAGCTGCTTTTGTATGCTTCCTTAGACTTTTCAATTCAATGGTACTGTATGATTCTTCTGTTTTTACCTGTTATTTAGCAAAGTGCCAGCGTGTCTTGTTCCAGTTCCCTGCCTTTGCAGGTGCTGATTAGAGACCACCTTTGATAACAGAGCAGCAAGAAAGCCATCATGTGTTATTTTCCCATTGACAAAAAATGTATCCACGGTACACAAAAAGGACTCAGAATGCATTTGGAGGAATTTCTGAGCACTTCTCAGTTCTTTTATTAGGTGTGCTGATCTCCTGTTAAAAAGACCATCTGTTTTATGTGACAAGGACAAAGCATTATTTCTTGTCTCCTGGAAGGAGCATGACAAACTTTTCCAAAACTATTCGTAAAGATGTTTTCATAAAACTCTACCTCAGTGGACCTTGTTCAGTAACCTACATAGGCTTGGTTGGTAAATTCCTATTATTCGGCCCAGGAGCCTGTGTGATGGCTGCATTTGCAGATTACTCTTAATACAGTTTGTGTCAGTCACAAATTGTCCCACAGATCAACAAACCACAGTTTGTTTTCCCTATATCTGGTTTGCTTCCCTCCTACCCCTTGGTCAGCTTCTGTTTGTGGATGGATAGTTGTGGGAAATAAGCCAGAAATAAGCTAAAATTTTGGGTTCAAATATAACAAACAAACAAACAAAACATGAAAGGTCAGAGTTTGTAAGATACCTTGTCTTCTAAATGGGGTTTGCAGCTGGCACAAACATTTGATTGATCCCAAAGATGTATGTGTTATGAAGCTTCTCACCTCCTTATAATAATTCTGTGAAGATTTCCCTCAATATTTTTTTCTGCCCCGCTAAAAGCTATAGATTGCTAGATGTCTAAGCTGTTAACACCAGCTGGTTTTGATGCGCTTTTAAGATATCACAGCAAAATACCTTTGTTCATCTGTGTTAAGTGAAAATACCACAATCCTAAGGGGAAGCTTTGACAACTCCCATTATTGCCAAACAGCGTGGCCATAGTAGGAAATTGTGGGACTTGTAATTTAGAACATCTATACCTTTATTAGCGATTCTGTGCCTTCATTAGTGATTTTTCTACTGGTACAGGCATTTTCAGAGAGCCAGCGTGGTGTACTGGTTTGAGTGTTGACGTTTGAGAATTGGACTACAACCCTGGGTTTAGTTCCCTGCTTGGCCACAGAAACCCACTGGGTGACCTTGGGCGTGGCACACACACTCTCAGCCCCAGAAGACCTCATGATAGATTTGCCTCAGGGTTGCCATAAGTCAGAAATGACTTGAAGGCACACAACAACAACAGCAACAGCAACAGGCATTTTTGGCATGAAACTTCCTAAAATGATGTTCCAATTCAGAATAGGGAGCTGAAGGAGCTCTTGGTAATAACGTTTCCATTAATCAGATATAGACCTTTGGAACATTGCTGGGGATAGCATTTGCCCAACCTCTGTCTGCAGAAGTGTTTTTATACCATGACAAGTTGCTGCCAGTTTGCAATTTGTTTAAAGCATTTTTACTCTGCTTTTCAGAAAACAGATGAACGAGCCAAACTCTGCAGAATGGCTTACGTAATTTTTTTTTTTAAAAAGCAACCAAACTGTCTATGCCACAGATTTATAGTCTTAAAAATGTGATGTGAAGCAGAAAGGGAAGGAAAAGGGAAAAGGAAATCTAGTTGACCTAGGCACTAGTACTTAAAGTTAACAGTGGTGTTATAGTGATCAGACTGAATTAAAATGCTTCAGAGAGAGGAGCCAAGTGAAGCTGGTCTCTCAACAATGCAGGTGGAAGCAGACCTGCTGTTGAGTCTCTACTTCTGTTTGGAACCAGATGCAATAGCTGCAGATAGATGTAAACTGAGAGACAGGAGGAACCTCAAAGAAGTCTTCTCTCAATGGAGCTAATAAAGTGGAGCCTGGTGTCTTCTTCCATTGCTGTGAAGCTTGTGTGATATTCCATTGTATAGCCTTCTTTACTCTGGTTTTATTGAACTACAGCTCCCAGAATCCTTCAGGCGGCTGTGGTGTTGGCTTGCTGTAGTGGCAGAAAGGGATTCTGAAG
The DNA here is from genome assembly GCA_030412105.1 of Cyclura pinguis. Taxonomy (NCBI): domain Eukaryota; kingdom Metazoa; phylum Chordata; class Lepidosauria; order Squamata; family Iguanidae; genus Cyclura; species Cyclura pinguis. The sequence goes on along the minus strand of CM059599.1, from coordinate 224,536,197 downwards.
TTTGGGAGAGAGGGTCATATTGAGTCCTTTTTGGTTAATATTACATCTACATGAAATTGCCTAATAGAGACGAGGCAAGGCATTTTCATATGTGAGTCTTATCTTGACTTTTCCGTAAATTGTCTCCTAATGTGGATGTAAAACCTATATTAGCTAAAATAAGCATGTAATCTTACTTTCATACTTCATCTTTCAGTAACAAGATTCAAACATGATTCTGTTGATTGTTTTGTGTGGGCTGTAAAGAGATAAGCAATCTAAGATTCTTTAAGTTTGCAGCAGTGTAGCGACAGTGCTGAGAGCCAGCCTGGTATAGCGGTTAGAATGTTGAACTACAACTCTGGAGACCAAGGTCTAGCTCTCCACTTGGCCATGGAAACCCACTGGATGACCTTGGGCGTGTCACACAGTCTCAGCCCCAGAAAACCCCCTGATGGATTCACCTTAGGGTTGCCCTAACCTGGAAATGACTTGAAGGCACGCAACAACAGCAGCAGCAACCAGGGAGCAAAACAAAATGAGGGCATTGCCCGCTCAATGAAATTTTCCTTCAGTCCTCAAATTTCTAGCATTGCAAAGAATGAAACACCAGAAATCATCCACACTTCAGTCTCTTATGCTATTTGCTGTGTTCACGTTCTCTTGGTCACTTTGCCTTCCCCTTTCCTCTGAATGCCTAGACTGTGTATCTAAATGCTCAACTGAAGTTTTAGGTTAGAAATTTGGGGACTGAGGGAAAATTTCATGGAGGGGGAGAATTCTTGTGGAGGGAAATGGTCTCATTTTGAGGCCATCCTGTGGTTTCACTCCTGGGATTATACATAGATTTACTAGACTGTTGAAGTTTACCTTTCCGTTTGAACCAAGTTTTAACATACCTGAAACTGGGATTATTTAATGCCACCTAGTGGTCATTGGAATTATTAGTAGTTGAGGGGGCAATGCAGAATTAGTAATGTAACAATTTTCATAGTGTTGACCTATCTGCACAGCAACAGGAATTTTTCCGTACTGTGTGAGAATGGCCACTTGTCAGTTTGCTAGGCTCCCTGTCAGATGGAAGTAAGTAGGGTTTGCTGGATGTGTACTGGGGCAAATTTATTTAACCATCGCATAAAAGCTACTATATATCCCTGTTAAGTGTTGCTAATTGCTGTTGCAGTATATTCATATAGACTGCCTGTTGCAACTATGTGTCTAGATAAGGAGAGGGAAGAACAGATAAGGGCAAAAATCAAAGTATAGAGTGGAGAGGCATGTTGTTTTGAGAACCCCAGCACTTTTGTGATAAGAGGAGGAGATATGCAAGCACATCACCCTCGTCAAGGGTATGGGAGATAGAGGGGCAGGCACTGGCCTGGGAACATGTTGGGGAGGTGGTGTTGTGTACGGATTTGTGGCTCTCACCAATCACTGCTTTTTGTGCCTTAATTTGTGAGGTCAACATATAAAAGCTGTAAGCTGTATGTATTCTTTTGTCTCAGCAACTTTGGCGAAAGTGCGCTGTGTTGTTCATGCTTATCCATAGAAATAAGCTACTGTCTATTTCAGAGTGAATTTCGTGGAGTATGGGTTATCCAGTACATGACAGCTTCATACATAAGTTTTGGAGTATGAGAGCTGCTGGATAGTTCCCAAGGCTTAAGATTTGGTCCCAACATAGATGGTTTTGAGCGTTCATATTGGATCTGGTGGAGTAGTACCATTTGCCTAACTTCTCTGTTTAAGAGATGGACAGTCTGTTGTTATTCATTTTACCATAAAGAATACAAACAGCAAATACAATGCAAGTACAGCTTTGCTTAGATCAGGACCTTTGGCCTTCCAGGTGGTGACGAATTACTCTTGCTTCCCAGTGGCCAGACTGACTAGTGCTGATGTATACAGGAGTTCAAGAATATCTAGAGGGCCAAAGATACTCCAGCCCTGGCCTATATGACTGCACAAAAACCTGTCATTTCTAAGATGTGAAAAATGAGATTGCTAGTTACCACTGTGCTTATAGACCCAAATAAATAGTTAATATATGAAAGTTTCCCCATGAATTACCTTCATTCCAGAAAAAACTGTATTTGTTAAATTTCTGTGGATACAGAGCGCTTCTCACGCTATCTGATGTGGAGGACCAGCATCCCCCCTCCTCCATCTGTGTGCTGGGAATCAGTACCCATTTTGTACCCCTTGGTTACAATTGTTTAGTTCTTTCCTAGAAACTGTACAGAAACGATCATTTGATGGCTTGTGGCTGATACTAATCCATGGACCACCACTTTGAGTAGCACCAGGGTAAACAGTTGTTGAGAGCACAGGACAAGGAGCAATTGTGAAGGTAATGACATGAAGTACAGGATGTGATTGTGGAAGAAGATAACATTCAAACGAACATTAATGGTACTGCTTTTGGTTGTGGGAGTAGGACAACCCCATTCCTAGCAAACAACATGAGATGTGATAATTCTGCCCAATGACCTGTTTGCTGATTACAGCAGGATTTCATGGCAGTCAGAAGTTCAACAACGATAGAAGGGAACAAACCAGATATTATCAGTAAAGTCCATACCATCTATGTTGTTCTGAAAGTCAAGGTTTGCTGTTGTTCTACCGTGCTTTCTTGTCAAATATCACATTATTCTGAATGAAGCAAATTAACTGAGTTTTGAATCTTTATGATAATTCTTAGGCTTTCTACTGTGTTTGAAAATGAGCAATCTTCTCTGCTATTATGCTCTGGACAGAAAAGGTATTATTATTCTCAGAGGGGAGAAAACCCACTGTCTGCTCAATTGTGACATCTAAAGCTCAGGTTGTTGCTGCCTTGAATGAAAAACACAATGTACCAAAGGTAAGTGAATGCCAGTTAATGCTGCTGGAGACATTGTTTGCTTTGCTAGCTTTTCCTTCTCTTTGCTTGGCAACACCTGACCTTAGTTATCACATAATGTTTACTTTGATCTTTAGGTCTACAGTAATCATGAACATTTTTACCTTCTTGCTTTAATTCAGTGGTTTTCAAACTGAGGTCTGGGGAAACCTCAGATGCCTTGGCCTCCTCTCAAAGGCTTATCACTGAGAAGATCAGTAATGACAGACAGCCTTCTTCACCATTACCAGTCTGTCCCTGCCATAGTTATCCGTAACAAAGTGTTGGTTGCATTTCACAGCAGACACGTGTGGGCTTCAAGCATATGGGGGCCTCCTTTTTTACTTTTCTAGTAGAAATCCAGAATTTTCCGAATCTGAATCCGGATCTGAATCCATGGAAGGTTCTGGGAATCCACAAATCTCACAAATCTCGAATCTTTTGAATCCTTTTTTTAAAAAGAGTTTAAAAAGAAAGAAGGGTAATCTTGGGCAAGGCACACTCTTTCAGCCTTAGCAAAAGCCTAGGAAAGGCAAATCTCCCTCTGAAGAAATCTGGCCAGAACGATTGTCATAGTTTTGCCTCAGGATCTCCCCAGATTGAAAATGACATGAAGGCCCTTTCTACACAGGCAGGAAAATGTGGATTATTAATCCCACATTTTCCTGCCTGTGTAAACAGGGCCACATACTACAGTACAGAGATAATCCAGGTCAAAACTGGATTCTTTTGCATAGCTCCTTATGGCATCCTGGGGTTTGCAGTTCGATGATGCACGAGCATACTTTTGGAGAGAGGGCTGTGACATCTTGTAAAACTACAAACCCCCGAATTGTGTATGAAAGAGCTTTGCAAGGGAGTTATGCAAAGGAATCTTTCAGCTGTCCTTGAAATCTCAAGCCTGTACCTTCCAGTCAAGTGCTGAACTTAAATATTAAATGTTCAATTTAAATATCTTAGAATACGACCCCAGATGTAATTTCTGAAATTGTTAGCAAAGGTCATTATTACTCCAAGGGAAAAACTCACATACTTGCCATCTCCCTTTGTGTGTCTGGTCTCCCAGGTATTCAAGCGTCCCAGTCTCCAACAAACTATTTGGTTGGTGAATTCGAAAGATTCGGTTCGCCTGTTTTGGCACAGGGATTTGGATTTGTGAATCTTGAATCCTTGCCCAGGATTCGAGGATTCAGTTGGCCTACCCCTAGTTGGGAGAGATTCTAGGAAGTTCTATTGCTTTCAAAATGTGAAAAAGAACAAAGCCACTATGAGTTCTACCAAAATGAGGGAGAAATAAAAGGTAATCATCCTTTTTTTTTTCCTTCCCTACTCTGATATGTTCAAAGATAACCATAAAAAATTATATGAAGTGGCAAATATATGTTATAAATAGACAAACCAACAACATGTTTAAAGAGAAGAAGTGAATGGGGCCTTTAGGTAGGATTATGAGAGTGTGTCCAGTGTGTCATTTCACTAACACATCACCTGTTTCACAAATGGTTGCACATTTTCAAATTTAGCATAAGGACAGTACTAATACATCCCATTGAACTGCTTGTTGTACAACCAGTTGCACTGTCTTTCACCATCTTTCATGTGCTTTACATACTTTACACAAATGTGCAAAGGTGAAACTGAACACAACTGCCTGAACAGGGATTTTTATTCCACTAGATTTAAAATGGAATTATGCCATCATCCTAAACATTGAAGGGGGCGGGGGGTGGGTGGGAGACAAGCAAAACAGGGATGCATAAGCACAGGAACATACAACATGTTGTCTTGTACACTGTTAGACCATTGGTCCAACTAGCCCAGTAATGTCAACCCTGACTTGGCTACCCCTACATAGGGATGCTAGAGGTGCAACCTGGCCACTTCTGCACGAAAAGCATGTGCCTCTGTCACTGAATTACAATAGCCTATTCCTACAGATATGGCACTGCAACTATGAGGCGAGAGTTAATAGCAAAAGCTTTTATTAAGCCAAAGACAATTGCTTGATAATTTTTTTAAACTAGATTTAAACTATCTTTTTCAAAATGAAATGGCCTAGAGAAAAGTTTAATATTATAGTGTTTTAGTTCCCTTAGGAACACAGGCAGATGGCTTATATTGAGAATCAGGCATTGATACATCTAGCCCAGTACAGGAAGCCCCGATGTTTTGATGCCCCATTATCTGATGACTTGCTTTTTCAATGCTTTCAAATCGAGGAAAAGTTCCATTTATTCAGTGGGAGTTCCACTCTTTCATCAGTTTTTCTTTCCTGCTCCTACAGAAGCTCACTTGGGACCACGCGCCTGTGCCCACTGCTTGCAAAGTGAGTGGGGGCGAGGGCAGGGAAAGGGTGCCAAACTGGCTGAGAGACTTTGCAAGCAGCCTGCGTGCAGTCAGTCCCAAGTTAGTCTCTGTATGTCCTTCATGCTCCCTACAGAGCAGTACACAGGCTCCATTGTTTAACCAATTCCATTTGCTGACAGTGCTCTAGTCCCTGATCTGTCAAATAAATGGGGGAAGTCTGTACCATATTTTATTAGTTTTATATTTATATTTCTCATTTTTTTCCCTATATATGGGTGTGTATATGTGTGTGAGAACCAGTGTGGTGTAGTGGTTTGACCTATGGACTATGACCCTCACCCACAGAAACCCACCAGTGACCTTGGGCACATCACACACTCTCACACCCAAGAAAACCCTGTGATAGGGTCACCTTAGGGGTTGCCATAAGGAACAATGTGAAGGCACAGAACTATAACAATTGTGTATATGTGTGTACACGTACGACTGTATTCTTTTCGCAGAGCTGGTAGTTCGTTGTTGTTTACTTTGTAAAGCATCAGGTATGCTGATGGCATTATCTAAATAAATGATGAGGATGCTTTGGTTGTTTTACAACTTTCTTTCCTAGCACTTCCTGGAGATCCCTGATACTCTTGGTGTACTACCCAGGCCCAAACCTGCTTGGTTTGCCAGATCAAACATATTCAGGGCTGTATGACCTTAGTCATTAAAACTGGTCGTTATAGAAAACTTTTAACATTAAGCCTCTATACCTAGGTTTAATTGCTTTCATGTTCTCTTTCATCTCCCTTTTCTTTCATCTTTGTGCGATTGTAATCCTTTTATTCTGATTTTATTGATATATAAACTACCCTGAGTCTTTCCACCTGAAGAACAGAATACTAATGCCTTAAAATTCAAATTTTAAGGCCTGTATCCAGTGATGTCTTTATGCTAGGGCAAGACCCATGGCACTAGCAGTTGGGATACTTCAAAGTCAGCAGACGTTTTTGTTGTTGCAAGTGAAGCCTCATAAGCATTTATAGTTTTATTTATTTGTTCTTGTTATGTGCCTTCAAGCTGACACCAGCTTATAATTTCCTTGGCAAGATTTGTTCAGAGTGGGTTTGCTGTTAGCCTTCTCTTAGGCTGAGAGCATGAGACTCGCCTGAGGTCACCCAGTGGTGTTACCCCCGTGGCATACCCTATCCTGGGAACTATAAATTTGATATTAAATATGCCCACCATGCCAGAGAGGTTGCCCGGATGGGCACATAGGCAAAGTGGTCAAGCAGCCAAAACTAGGTCAAGACCAGGAAAATCCCCAGTCATGTAGCCCAAGGAGACCTCAAGCTGTGCAAATCCACATAGACAAAGGGTCCTCAGCCAAGAATAGCCAACTTGAGGGGATTAGTTTTCCCCAGGTTGAGCAACTGTGATTCTGGAAAAATCCTACAAGGCAAGGTCCATCTACATAAACTTACACTGCAACTCTTTGCAACCGGAACCCTGAACATTTGCAACCCAGCATAAACCAATCATGCAAACGACCAGCCCATTGTTCTTCCCGGGAGAGGGCCTGCCCTTGAGGTACGTTCTGCCCTACAAGTAGTCCTAATTTTTGAGGGTCTCTTCGGAGAACTCCCCACCACACTAGCAGACCGGCACTCTGTTAGTTGAGTGATCCCCTCAGCTGTCTGTTTGCTGAGCTCCATTCTTCTCGTCACTTCCCGGACCGAAGACTTCAGGATAGGTGCAGTATCAACACCTCTACATTCCCTTCACTATATCCTCTATCCATTTTTCACCTCTTTTCCTTCTCAGTAGGCCTTGTGTGCATGAGTGAGTGAGTGTGTTGGTGTGTGAGAATATATTCATTCAATAAAATTCATTTATTTGATACATTTGTCTGGCTTTTTGGCTTGGCCTGACCCCATAAAGTTGGGTAAAAGATCCTGCTGGGTTACCCTGCCCCTTGTTTTGCTAATGCCAGTGCTCCGCTAATTTCCCCAACTTTATAACTTGGAGCGAATCAAGGTGTCCCCAAGGGACCCCCAGCAGTCAGGGTAACAGTGAGTTACCATGGCTAAGTGGAGATGTGGACCCTTGTCTCCCAGAGTCCAAGTCTGACATTCAACCCACTACCCCATGCTGGTTCTGCAATAGTGCAGTCCAATAGAATTGTGCTAGTGAGGATTTTCATTTCAACATTAGTTGTGTCTAGGCCCAACTAAATGTATAATAAGATGTTGTATATCCAATATAAAACACAGTATGAACCACAGCACCATTAAAACTAGCAATCATTAAGCAAGCAAATGGCAGACCATGTAGAGGAATCCACGCAGAAATGATATATGAACTTTTTAAGGTACAACCCCTGTCCTCTGTCCAACCCACAGACACCCCATCCCTCTTCTTCTCAGAATCAATGCCCACATCCAAGAAACCACTGTATGGAGAAACATCTTCCTTCTTCAGTTTTCTCCCAACAAAGCCTCCCTTAAGAAGTCACCCATTTTCCCCACCATCTCCAATTAGGGCGACGTTTGAATTTTGGGAGTGAGTAAGCTTTAGCTCCCACCTATCCATGCACCCCTTCCATTTCTGCATTGTTGGTACATTCCCTCCTCAAGTGGTAGGAGTGAAGGAAAGGGGAGAGCTCGGGGAAAGCAGCATGGTCGAGCTCAGTGCAAACTCAGGTTTGAGCAGTTAAAGGGGATGAGAGATGATGAAAGCTGAGATATATAGAATTGCTTTCTCTCAACATTTACTCTGTGTGCATGAGCAGCAGAAGGGGCTTAAGCCCTCCTCTTTGGGAGCGCCCGTGGAGAGGGGCCCATGGACTCTCCTGCCCTGGCCTCCCAGTTGGTCTATTCTCCCCAGTCAAGTCAATCAGTGGCATGAGGCTCAGAGTTTTGGTGTCTTGGTGGCAGTGGGGTGGTTCAGGACAGGGAGAAGCTGCCTTGCCAGTTGGCTGATCTTGAATGGAAGATCCCAAATGCCTCACCTGTTCTCTCTGGCATGGACTGGAGAGTGGCCACTGCCGAGTGGGAGCAAGGCTCTGTGGGAGCAGGCAGTGTCAGTGGCGCCACCGGGTTTAGTATTATCCCACTCTGGTGGTGTAACCCAGTGCAGTGTGCACTCACTGCATCCTCTTAGGCCGTTTCCACACTACACTGTGATAGTGGTGTTATTCCACTTTCAAGATCCTATGGAATCCTGAGGTTTGCAGTTTAGGGAGAGACATTTAGAATTCTCAGCCAGAGAGCTCTTTGACCTCAGTAAACTACAAAGCCCAGAATTCCACAAGATGATGTAAGTGGAATAATAGCACTATTAACAGTGTAGGGCAGAAATGGCCTTAGTGATGCCACTGGTTCAGGATTAGTGATAGTGGCCCATTCTTCAATGCCTCCAGCTCCAGGAGGCTTAGATTCATTTTCAGAAGAGAGAAAAGCTTCAGTGGGGCCATAACAAACACTCTAGCCATAAAAAATGCATTGGGGGCATATCAAGGGTGGGGAACCACCGTATGTTTTAGTCTGCAAGTCCCACAGCTCTTTCCCTTTGATGATGCTGTCTGAGGCTCATGGGAGTTGTAGGCAACACCACGTGTATCTTCACCCCTGATTTACAAGTGTGTGCCTGTGTACATCAAATTATGGAGGAAATGAGACAGGCAAGAAGCTGGAAACCTATTAAATGAATAAAAGATTTGCTAAATATTCCACTTCCTAGAAATGAGAAACCATGCAGCTGTTCATTGCATTTGAACCTTGGTGTCCTGTCCACCACTCAAACCATTGCACTCCTCTGGCTCCATACTCATCCCTATTACTGGTAAGTTAAAACTTAAAGCAATTCTGGCTTACTGTTTTGCACAAATGTTCCTATTTACTACACCCTCAAAAACGAATGAGATGTTGGTCTAGGTTTTGTGATTATTTATCCATTATTTCTGCAGTGTGATTTATTTGCATGGTGCTTTTCAGAGTACCAGAGGGCAGGGCTCTGAAGCGATGAGGAAAAGAGATCAAGGAGATTAAGGAACAAAAGAAGCCAAGAAACAGTAAAATGCAGGATACAGCATTAGGTGGAGATTCCACTAAAAGAACCTCTTGTTGCCCTTCCATTAAAATATGAGGGTTTGGGCACAGGGATCTCAACTATACAAACTGTGTATGTCTAACAGAATCATATAAAACTATATAATTGAAGGCTTTATTAGGTGAACCGAAAGGACCTTCTCTACAGATAGCTTGTTCTCATTTACATTAGTACAAATAGATGTGTTTGAAGAAGCGTTTTAGCAAATTCAGCCCTACCCTCTTAGTCTGATGAAGCCATATGGATAGACATGAGAGCAGCTATTTGCTTTTCTAATGCTTTGTTTCTGAGAAGTATGCATGTTACGTAATTGAGAATGGCCCCCTAGTTAGTTTTAGGGCTTAAATACTCTAAAGACACCAGATCCCATCTGATCTTGGAAGCTAAGCGGGGTCTTTGCTCGAATGGGAGACCACCAATAAATATCAGGTGCTGTAGGCTATATTTCAGAGCAAGGAACTGTGCATGCTGTCAAGTTGCCTCTGAAATAAATCAGCAATTCTTGAAAAGGTGGAGTCTGCTATATAGGGTTGTTGTTTTCCACTATGCTTTAGAGAGGAATTCTACAGTATATTGTTCATAACGCAAAGCTGCTGCTTAAAAAGTCACCCCTTTGTTGAAGTCCCCCTTGCCTTAACTTCTTGTTGTGATCCCTTCAGTTATGTGTTTTGCTGCCTTCATTCAATCCCTAGGGTAGTTTCCGGAGAACTGATATTACGGCATCATAACCAAGGGAAATTAGCCTATAGATTCTAAAGGAGGGTGGGAGGTCTCATCATGGGCTTCAAAGCATCTCTCAGTTGTGTGTGTAACACACTGCTCAGCTCTTACGCTTGGCATCTTCATGACTTATGCAAAGGAAATAGCCTATTTTGGAACAGTCCCCTTTAAAACCATTTTAAAAGCCCTTGTTGCCTTACACAATTCGTACAGTTTGAAATGGCAATGTAAAAGCAGAAGGTGTGCTAAGAGACAAGGATGGTGAGACAGGTAGGTTTTAATTTCAGATAAAAATACTAAACTTTCATGACTTCTGCTGGGATCAATTATTCCTGTATTTCTCCGGGTCTTTATAGCAGTAGCAGTTAATCAAGTGTACGGATAACTAATGTCCAGTCTTGGGCGAAATGAACTGTACAAAAAAGTGAGAGCAAACACAGCCCAACTGTTCATACAATGGTTATGTAAGATACGTATTGGGCATTACACACTTTTGCCCACAATTTGCTGCAGCTCAGCATGTCCTCTAGTTGTCTTCAATTAAAGTGATAAACAAAAAGCCCCCCTGTTTCCCCTACCAGGAGGACATTGCAAAGAGTCACATGCTTCAGGAACTGACAGTATAAAAGCAAAAATGAACTGTCACACACCACTCGTGTGGTCTTAAACAACCCCCTTCTTCCATGGTTTTACTTCTTCCATTTAATCTAAAGAGCAAAAAGAAAGTTACTTCCTTGGAGGGACTCGAGTCTCAATACAGGTTTTAACCTGTGAAAATGGATCTCCTCCATAGCAATGGAGTGCTCATAATTCAGCATCTGCAGAAGGATTACAGGTCTTATCAGAGCTTTCTAAATTTCATGTCACATGTTGGAGATCCTCGGAATATTTTTTCAATTTATTTCCCTCTCTGGTTCCAGCTTAACCGAGTGGTTGGGACAAAAATGATCTGGGTGGCAGTGATTGGCGATTGGTTCAATCTTATATTTAAATGGTAAGGCTGCTTTTGCTGCTTCTTTTGAACTTCCACAAAATGCAGAATTCGTGCACATTGTAGATAAGAAGTCTTTCAATAACTGTTGGTCATCTGTTTACATTATTTAATACCTAAAGTTTGAAGGGCTGACCTATTCTCCCTTGAAACTGAAAAACATGGAAAATGGTTAAGAATCCAGCTTTAGCAAAGGGATTGTTCCAATTTAGTGAACAAGCAAGTATAACAGATGTAAGAGAAGTTGTTATGTTACTAAATTATGTCTTGTGTTTGTGTGTGCACTAAAGATACTCCTTTCTTTTCTGGCAGGATTTTATTTGGTCATCGCCCATACTGGTGGGTCCAAGAGACCATGATCTATGCTAACCAAACAAGCCCATGCCTTGAGCAGTTTCCCATAACATGTGAAACAGGGCCAGGTAAGCAATTAGTACTGGGCCAAAGTATTTAATCCAGAAATCTAGTATTTGGGGGTTGTGGAATGAAAATACCCTTTCTGAATATTGAGGTAATCTTCAGAGAGACATAAAATCAAGTAAATTAGAGTGCAGATGGACTTAACTTTAGAGATGGGGCAGTGTTTAAAAACAAACCAACAAAAAGAAACCTTTGCCAACACTTCAGTCAATAGGTTGGGTGCCTTCAGCAGCCTGGATGTATTAGCACTGCAAGTAGGGACTGGATATTCTATACATGCATTCAGGGGGTACAACTGTCCTTTCTCTCCAGAACCTGCTCATGATGTAGCCTCGTCCTCCTTTGTTAATTCCATCCTAAGTATGAAGAGAACACCATCATGTTGTTGAGTGGAAGCAAGCTACTGCTTGAACTGAGGCAAAGTTTTTTTTTCTTTTGTACATTAAAGAAGGAGCAAATCAACAACATGAAGAAACTATCCAATGTGCCTTAACTCATCCCTTACTTGACAATTGTTAGATACCATTTATGTCCCTGGAAGTTACTAATAATTGTCACCATCAGTGTCCTGGGATAAAAAGCATCCTCAAAATGTTTGGGGCTGGACATATTTATTCCATCTGATAAGATATGTTGGTAGATTTACTAGTGTATAGTGCAGCTCTAACATTTTGAAGGGTGTGTCAGGATGTGAATTAATGAGAAAATACAGAGTTGGACACTGACGGTGCATAAAATGTTCCTGAAAAACTAAGGCATGATGGTTCACCAGTGTGCTGACAACACTGACTTTGTCACTTTCATCAAACAATACAAGGATGGGAATCATGCATCCTCCCAGATGTTGCTGGACTTCAGCTCCCAGCATTCCTCATTATTGGCTGTGCTGGCTCAGGCTGCTGAAAGTTGCAGTCCAGCAGCATCTGAAAGTCTGCTTGATTCCCACCTTTATGAAAAGCAACAGTGTGAAGAACATTCTTCCAAAAATGCTATGTCGCTGTTCAGAAGTGATACAGATTTTGTAAGAAGGAATAAGCAGAGAAATAAATGGATGGAAGTATATTCTTCACATTGGTTATCAGTGTAGGGAATGTTTAGATCAGACAGTTTTAGATGCATTGATCACTCGGTATCAGCTATATGTGTCAAAGTCCCCCCCCGAGCTGCGTTTTAGGTATGGAAGCTAATTAAAAACCTTGGGACAGTCCAACAACGTAAAGGGGGCTGTAGCAATATTTCTGAAAGGTGAAGACCTATGTTGGCTGCCCACAATTGCTGCTTGAAGAGCTTTTTAGATGCTGTTGCCAATTACCTGCTTCTGCATGGCACAGCTTCCAGCCTGTCACGTTACTCAGTGGGCTGCATGAGATGTAGGCTGGCAGAGACGTGATGAAAGCCCTCTGTGAGCAGCTTGCTTCAGGGAAACAACTTATCGTGCACGGGCAGATGACAGATACCATCATAGGGTACAGAGAATAGCTGGAAGGCACATGATGCCATTCCAACAGCAAAGCAGAGCAGATTTCAACCTGTAAGTTGTCTGTTTAGTAAACTCTTTCATCCCCCTGGAAACGTGTAAGATGTTCTGAGCGACTTAGATCAAAAATGGGGGTAGGATGAGTAAAATACATAAATGTAGTGCAGCCAATATAGGGGACATCTTCATGCGTGACATTCCGAGCAGCTCCCTCTCTAACCTTGCCTACAGATGAAAATACAGTGTTTGCTTTCATGATTATTCAGCTGTTACTTTGTGGGTTGGGTTCTCCCAAGTCAAGTCTCATTGGCAAGCTTCCCTGGTAACATGGGAGACATCTCTTTTGCTTGAGGTGTGTGATCACATTGCCTAAAATCTAAGAATATTGTTGGCCATTGATTCCTGTGTGTACTTCTGGAGTACAGGATGGTTCTAACTTACTCCTGATCCCTGCTTGCTGATTCCCACCATAACCTCAGTATCAGTAACCTCAGCTGCTACATGGGGACAGATCTGCTATATGACAAAGCAATGATGAGAACCATATGCTTCCGCAGATGTTGTTGAGCTGCAGGTCTCAGCAGCCCTAGCTAGCACAGCCAATGGTGAGGAATACTGTGAGCTCTGGTTCGGCACAATGTGGAGGGCCACGTAATTCCCACCGCATGACGAGGATATGGGTTTAAATTTAATTTCTAGACTGCACCAGAGTAGAGCCATAAAATTGAGTGCTGCATGGTAAGTACACATCTATGTAAATCCCACTGTATACTCTTCTTGGGTCAAATATATCTTCCTATATGAATCTGCCAGAGCCCCAAGATCTGCAGGGGAGAGCTTTCTCTCGGTCTTGCTACAGTCCCAGACACACTTGGTGAGGACATGGGACAGAGCCTTTCCAGTGATTGCTCTCACACTGTGGAACTCTTTTCCACATGAAGCTAGGCTGGCCCCCTCTCTGCTGTTGTTTCACTGGCAGACAAAAACATTTCTTTTCAGGCAGGCTTTTAATGTGTGAGCAGGGAAGCTTTTTATTTATCAAGCTGTTTTTAAAACTGGGGGTTTTATAATTTTACATGTTTTTAATTGCTTTAAATTTTTTTTAATGTTTTTAACTTTTTTGGGAAGCTGCATTGCATCCCACTCTGGGAAAAAGGTGGTATATAAATATATTAAATGAATAAATATAATAAATAAGTCGGATTTAGGTTATGGCTTGGGATGAGATCCTGATTACTGTTGGTATTTTGCTACCATCTTGTTTTGTTATTTCCATAGGAAGCCCCTCTGGTCATGCCATGGGCTCTTCGTGTGTTTGGTATGTAATGGTGTCAGCAGCCCTGAGCTATACAGTGAGACAGAAAGATAAGTCAGCCATCAACCTCCACAGGTCAGTCTCTTCCCAAAATTCATAGTGTCTGCTTTGGTGACTTCATTCATTTGCTACTTAACAAGCACTGTTAACATATAAACAAGATGCTGTTGTTATTGTGTGCTTTGGTTGTACAGCAAAATATGCGGAAGACCTGTGGTGTTCACTTGCTTGGCATATCATTTGTATATAAATCAGTCCTGCATAATATGAAGACTGCAAGCAAACTGGGTTTCTCCCCCTGTCTGTTTGGGGCCATTGGGTGGAATTCCAGATACTCAACGTCTTCAGAAGATTTGGTGCCTTCTCAAGTGCAGGAAATACAAAAATAAAGAGTGGAAAGGATGATACAGAAAGGAGCATAAAGGGTGAAACTGAGAGGTGGAGATGCAGAGAGTGCAGTGGGAAAAAGGAAAACCTGGGGTAAGAGACAGTGGTGGCTCCCACATTAGTAGAGCAGTGAATCCACTTCAGGCTTTAATCCAGGTTTTAAAAGAGCTTTCCAAGGTGCTGAACCCTATTCCTAAATAACTTTGGAACCTAGGTTAGTTCCTTTAAGGCCAGCCAAAAACCTAGGTTGGATTCTCTACCCCAATGACTTGAGAGCCACCAGCTGCCACAGCTGTAACCTCAGAGAGATCTGCAGTAGTACAGAGAAGAACTCAGAACTTGAGGAAGTTTCTTTTTTGGATTACAACTTGCAGGACTCCCCACTCAGCATAGAAAATAGAAAGAACTTTCTAAGCTCTGGAAAAATGAGGGAGGAGCTTTGTGATCCATTGCATTTACTTTTTCTTTTACAGACTCACCTGGTCTTTCCTGTGGAGTGTGTTCTGGATTATACAGATCAGTGTGTGTGTGTCAAGAGTATTTATAGCGACACATTTCCCACATCAAGTTATCCTTGGAGTAATTGCTGGTAATAGGGGTGGCTTTCTTTGTCTTGACTCAAATATAGATTTTGAAAACAATGGAAAATGTTTGTGATATAATCGGTGGAATTTAAAGTAGGAAAAATCTAATCTAGCATTTGTTTTGACAATTGCAAAGCTTGTTTTCAAAATCTGAGGCATGTTCTAATCTATGATTTTATTTTATAATGTGCTGTAGATAGTAAGTGCTTATGGCATGTTTGTGAACATTCTGACTTTTGAAATTGTGAAGTTCCCCAGTAGAATGCTTATAAACACTCTATTTTAAGTGAGACTTTTACCTGTGGGTTGCTGTGGGGACAGGCAGCCTGCTATAGAAAGATGTATAGAAAGGTGTATGGAAAGATGTATAGAAAGATACCCCAGGAAAAAAAGAATCAAACAGAGTTTGGAAAATTATTTTTTGGACTGTAGCTGCCACAGAACTCCACCCAGCATGGCTAATTGTAATCTAAAAAAAGTATTTTTTTTTTTAATAATCAAGGAGGCAGTGGGGTAGAATTACAGTGGATGAAGACAGGAAACAGAACAGATCATATACCGTTGATTCTAATTTGAAATTAAGTGAAGGGATATATGGAAGGGGTGGAATATAACAGGTAAAAAGAACCACTCTGAATCTCACCAAAAGTTCATATGGTTCAGCATCCTCTTTCCAACACTGCTAACCCAGATACCACTAGATGAGCACATGAATAAGGCATTAATAGCCCTGTCTGCTTTTGTTCCTGAACAACAATATACCGAGATAGCTAAAGGGACTGTGACAGGATGAAATGCAAGGAACTGCAAATTGTAGTTAGGCTCATAGGAAAGGGAGGCCAAGGAATGAGTGAGACTGTGATGGTACCTCAGTTGGGCCTTGGAGGTAGAAGGGACTTTGCTACGTATTTCCTTCTTGACAATAGCACAAAGAGTTTAGAGGATCAAAAGCTATGCGCCAGGGTGCAATGGTGGGTAGATCTTGAGGGTGCTTCTATGGCTGTATTCACACATATTTATAGCAACTTGATAACACCATGACTGTCATGGCTTCATTTGGTAAAATCCTGAGATTTGTAGTTTAGTGAGGGATTTTGAATTCTCTAGTACCCTGAAGTATATCCTCACTTGCAGTACCACATAAAACTACAGATCCTAAGATCCCACAGGAGAGAGCCATGGCATCATGTATCAAAGTACTATAATTGTATAGTATGCATGCACCTTGTATCTGTCAGATGTGGTTTCTCAGGTTGGATATGGGACAGGTTGCTTAAAACTTTACGCCTAAACAGACTGAAAAATGAGATGAGGTACTATAAAACTCCAGGAAGCCGGGCAAAGGTACCTGTGTTTCCTTACTTTTCAGCCTCAGCCTTTTTACCCACAGTTCTTTTTTGCAGGTTTAAGGTTAAATCTGGAAACTGAAATGATTTGTGTAAACGAATCTTTCCTAATGCCTCATTTCTAATTCACAGGTATGCTTGTTGCAGAAGCATTTGAATATGCTCCAGCCATTCAGACAGCAAGTTTAAAAACATATATCCAGGCAAATGTGTTTCTCTTTGTTTCTGCTCTTGGCTTTTATCTGGTTCTCAAGCTTATTGACATTGACCTTCTGTGGTCTGTTCCAAAGGCAAAGAAATGGTGTGCCAACCCAGAGTGGATCAATATTGACACAACTCCCTTTGCTGGACTGGTGAGAAACTTAGGTGCCCTCTTTGGGCTTGGTCTCAGCATAAATTCTGATATGTTTATCATAAGCTGTAAAGGGAAGCATGGCTATAAAACCAGTTTCAGGATACTGTGCATAGCCACTTCTTTAGCTATCCTGCAGCTCTATGATTTTATCAGAATACCCACCCACACTGAGTATTTGTTTTATACCCTTTCTTTCTGCAAAAGTGCAGCCATACCGCTTACTGTGGTGGCTTTGGTTCCATACTGCATACACTTGCTGATGAAGCCAACAGAAAAGAAGCTTCCATAGATGTTATGTTGCATTTGGTATGGGAGATCCTGGAGCATCTAAAATGCCAAGAATGTTTCATCTCTGACAGCTTGAACAGTTTTTTTTCCTGTTCTGAACAACAATGGGCACACTTCTACACAGAAAACCAAAAAGATATTTATATATCTGGAATTCTTGTTGTCAAAAAAGGAAAAAAAGCCAAGTCTTTGATTTAATTCCCCAAATGCTGCAAAATGAAAAGGAAGCAACATCATTATGTAAACTTCCACTAGTTTTGGAAGTTTTTGCATATATTATTGATAGTTACAACTTGATGCTGGTGCCCATCTGCAACCTGAAAGGTGCTTTACCTACCTTGTCCAGAAGGTAGAAGTATTGGCATATTCAATATTGCATTTTATGTCTATGTACAGATTTGTGTGTGTATAGATAGAGAGACAGATATAGATGTATATACAGTTACTAACAGATAAAACGTGTTCCACAAGCATATTTTTTTCCTTATTAGATATTGTTGAGTTCTCCCTCTCATCCTGGCTCTAAGCAACACATATATTTTGCTCTGTATTGAACTCTGTTACGAGGTAAACTTTGTGACTCTGGTTTCTGTTTGTTAGAAGCAAGAATGTCACATTTTTCAGACTTTTCTATTGATCAGTGTATTGTGAACTATGTACCAAATTTCAGACTTCCAGGCATCCTAGAAGTAACAAAAGCAGTACACTTCTCTCTCACCTGTGTTTCTAAGGCCGCTGTCTTGAACTCACTTAGCTTAGCCTCACTGAACTCAATTGGACTTACTTCTGAATGGCATGCATTGTACTGCACTATAATTCACCGGGAAGTGAGTAATGAATATACAATAAAATTCTGTATTACATGGTCGAGCCATCTGGATCATATACACTGAGAGGTAATAGTTAGTAAAAGGCATCTTTCAGATTTTTCTGAGAAGGTAAAGCAAAAGTAATTATCTATTCTGAAACTATCTTTTTCTCAGACTTACTCATGCATCACATATTTTGCACTGATTTTTTTAACATCCTGCATGCATATCAATCCTTCCTCCCCCACTTTGACGTGTGCAATCTTGAGATGAAAATGGAAATAATTTTTTATGCCTTAATCATCTCTCTCAAACAGAGATGCATCCCAAGATACTGAATTAGGCCATCTGAAGCTCTTTAGTGTAAATGGATTGGTGCTAGATAGGTACAAAGAGAGAAGAAAAGCTTAGTTCACTTATTGTTCAGCATGGTCTCCCTTCTGTCTTCTGAGTGCACTGGATAACATATTCCTGAGTTTTTTTCATTGTCACAATAGGCTTACTTAGGATGGCTGCTGTTATTGTTCTGCCTTTACAGACAAGAGGAATAACATCTGATGTGTAAAAAGGCTAAAACCAGCAAATACTGATATCTTGTATCCTGACACTTCTCACATTAACTCACGTACAGTAAAGAGAACGTGGCTAATTTTGGCAACTCCTGGACTTTTACACTGATAGGCCTGTTTAGGAAGATAATTGTAGTATTGTATTAGGTACTTTATAAACACAAAAGATATGTTCCCTCATCAAGGCAGCATGCAATCTATTTTGAATCTGTATTTATAGTATGGTTAAAAAAACCCTGAACTATATTGTATTGCTGCTTTCTATGACATGTTTTAATTGAGTAATCAAATATACATATATTTCTATACATATAAAACATTAGTTCTGAAGGAACATACTTTTTTTGTTTTTAGATGATCATACATGTGTTTTAGCAGGCATTATTTTTGAAGAAGCATTCTGTGCCGTGTGTAGGAGAAGGAAGAACTTCTAAGAAAGTGTCAGCCTCTTGTGGTGTTTATAACTATTTGTATAAAAATAAAGTAACCATTTTTTTAAAGGAAAGTGTGCTGGCTATTATCAGGCCATATTTTATATTGATCAGATTTAATTGATTAAAGTTGGGAAAGGAACTGAAGATTTTACCCATGTTCCCGTTGATTTAAGGATGCATGTGATGCATAGTCCCTTCCAAACTGTTCCTTCATTATTTAACTCCGGGCTCCTGCTACCTGCCTTAATCCCTCTCTCCTATGCTCTTCTTTAGAATTTAATATACCTGGATCCTATAGTGGCTCCAAACAGGGACATATACATATATTTTTTTAGGATTCTCGATGATGGATGGCTGACACTCATTGATGATGGATGGCTGACACACTGACATTCCTTGGCTGAAACAATTTAGATAGAAATTAACAAAAAACGCTGTCTTTATTACAAGGCTTCTTTCTAACAAAAAACACTAAGTTGTCTATTTTCTGTTAATAGTACAATTGGTATCAATTTCTAATGTTCCTTGAACTCTAACCTCTCCCCCTGCTTCCTTCCTTTTACCAAACACTCTTCACTTCCAGCCCATGCTTCAAACTCTGACTCACAACTGTTAAACTGTCAAGTCTGACTTTTAATTTCTACAGCCCACCCTCTTCCCAATGTTCAGATGGCTGTGACAGCTCCACCTAAAGAGTGGCCCGGTCCTCTGGCTCTGCTGTCCATTATGCCACCCAGTGCTGGTATCTGCAGCCCGTTCATACTCCACTACACAGGTTCATACTTGTGCTATTATTTCACTTTAACTGCCATGATTCCATCCTGTGAAATCCTGGGAATGGCAGTAGCATGTTCAGGAGTGAATCTTGCTCCACTTGAAATAACACACAAACGTACATACGTGAATGGAAGAGGGAGACCACAATGTCTATTGGTTACAGTTGCTGATAGGATTGGCATGCACATGGGTCCAAATCCAGGCATTCCTCAACCTGCCTGTTGATTAATGAACCTGTTCATTTGGCCTGATGCCAGAACCATTGAGATGACAGGTGTGGGATCCACCTGGATGAATGCCCCAGCAAGGTCCCCCGGCTATGAGGAGGAACGACTCCCAAGCTGGGCATGGCCACTTCAGCCTAATGCCACCTGAGTCCCTTAGGGGGACCTTACCTATGCCCGCACGTAACCAATAATAGATGCCCTGGATCGAGGACCCATGCCAATCACCCAAAAGTTGTGACAAAATAACACAAAATGCATAGATGGGAACACCTGCATTGCGCAGCATGAATTACAAACATCAATCAACCAAAGCAGCTGGGTAGGTGAAATGATGCTCCAAATACAATGACCAGAGGAAATAACCCCCTTTGACTAATGTGAAGCCTGCACCTGGGTCACTCTGACCAGGCATGCCAGCCAATGAGTTCAAACCACAATTTAAACTCATTAGCTGGTGGTTCCTGCCTCCCCAGAGGCCATGCAGGCCTCTAGGAAGAAGGAGCTCGTGAGCTGCCATGATGGCACGACTGCCAGCACTCTGCTCTGCCCCAAAGTTGCAAAACCACCATGTGGCAAGATGTGCAACACTCTTTAGCCAGAGAAGAGCAGTGCCTCACCTGCCCCAGGATTCCACAGGATAGAACCATGGCAATTAAAGTGGAATAATAGTGTTGTGATTGTGTAGTAGAAGTAAACTCCTGGGGTTTTTTTGGTGGTGTATGTGTATGTAATTTTTGCAGACATTTCTGACACCATCTCATTAGGTGAACAATAGCCAATGCTTCACAAGTGTTGAAGGTACTGGAATATTACTTGGTGAATTTAATGTGCAAAGTGTGATGAGTTCTAGCTCAGAGCCAAGCATTTGGAGAATACTATTTAAATTCATGCTCATTGTCATCCCAATCATTTTTAACATTTTAGCAGTGCTGAAAACTAATAGCTACACAAGGGAATTGCAGTTTTTAATTTAATTTAATAAAAATTTTTACAGCACAGATGTTTTCAACTAAAATCACACATAAGGAACAAACCCTGGCCATTTCCGCACTGCACTGTTATAGTGCTATTATACTGTTTTCAACATCCTGTAAAATTCTGGGGTTTCCTGAGGCCAAAGAGCTCTCTGGCTGAGAATTCTGAATGCCCCTCCCTAAAGAGCAAACCCCAGGATTCCATAGGATGTTGAATGTGGAAATAATAGCACTATAACAGTGTAATGTGGAAATGGCCCCTGTTTACAGGAAGATCCGTACCCCCAAGTCTTATCTAAAATTTAAAGCTATGACATGCCCTTTATTTAAAGGAACAGATCTCCTTCCTGTAGAATATCGTATCTCCCTAATGAATAATCCTTGTTCAGCACACATAACCATCAGTTTAATAATTTCCACCTTTCCACACAGGCAAGTCACAGCTGGGACCAATGCCCAACTGAAGCCATATTAATGGACTAGCCATAATAAAATGCCCTGAATTGACTGAATGACAAAGTGGAAATTCTTCTCCCTCAAGCTGACTGTAAGTTCTATAGAGCTGGAAGGGATCCTGCAGACCATCTAGCCCAACTCGCTGCTTGTTGCTGGCTCTGTAATGCAGGATGCAACGACGTTATTCCTGACAGATGGTTCTTGAGCTTCTGCTGAAATACATCCATCAAAGAAGAATTCACCACCTTCCTGGCAGTTTTTTCCCCTCTGTAAGGGATTTTTTTGGGGAGGGGCACATGATCACATTTTTTTTCCTTCACAACAACTTTGGGAGGTAGGTTAGACTGAAAGATAGTAGAGGAGATTAGGATACACAGGAGCTTATAATATAGAGGAGCTTAAAATCTTTCCCCTATATATATAAACATTTAGATCTAAATATATCCATAATTACAATAGTCAAGTTCAGTAATATTGTGACATATGGTTGTATGCTTCACTGTGGATCCTGGATTGTGTTGCTCTGTTGTTGTTTTCATCACTGAATTTCCATGTTTATAAACCAATAATCTAGCCACAAGATATATTCACTGAGCTGCCACTCAGCTATTTTTCAAAATGTCTCCTTGCAGTGTCATTGTAGTTTCCTAGTGACAGTTCTTCAAAAAACTTGTAGTGGAATGACTTGTTGGTTCAATCCTAACCAGAGCCATCAGGGCAGCACTTCTTCCATGAAACATTTTCACCTGCACAAGTATAGTATTATATAATAGCACAGCATTCTTCTTCTAAAATAAAAGTTGCTGACATGCTTATACCATACCATTCTACCATCCCCAAAGAAAAATATGTCAGCCATGTCACAGAGTGAGTATGAAGGCTCAACTAATTGGTGCACCAGTTGTGACAAGTTTGTAATATGCCCCCTCCTGGGCCATCAGTTCTTCATGTGTGCCCTTTTCAATGATTACTCCTTGTGACATCACGGCTATAGTATCTGAATTTTGAATGGTAGACAGCCGGTGGGCTATGACGATGCAGGTTCGGCCTTCTCGGGCTTTATCCAGAGCCGCTTGCACAGTCTAAAGGCAAGGAGGATGAAAATTATTCTACAGAGATGAAGGACCGCAAGTTGCTACAGAGTGACATCTTTCGAGACAGTGACTGACAACTACCTTTCAGTTCAACTGCTATGATTTATAGACCCAGCTATTATGTATCCAGCAAACTTGTGTGCATGTATGTGTGTGTACATATATGTGCTGGAATATAGTAATGCACTCAGTCTGATGTTTCCAAAGACCTTAATCACACATTCCATGTGTGATGGAGAGGGGAATAGGAACATACCTGCATCTAGACACTCAAGGCTGCATGTGCTGAGCTTAGGGTTGATATTTTGCTGCCTAAGACAGTACGACAAATGGCTACCTTTCCAAAGTCAAGATGCACTGTATTCAAGGCCAGCCAAGTACCAAACATTTTGGTACCCATGCGAGAGATATCCTACATATTTGTCTCCCTGGCAGTAAAAACACAACAGTGATCATTCAAATAAAAAAAAAATTGCTGCCTTTTTGGGACATGAATAATCTGCTGCCTGAGAAGCCTGTCTCGCTCTGCCTAATGTTAGAGCAAACTCTTAGCCACAAATTATATATAAACTATTTCAATCTCTGCCACTTCCCTGTTCATACACAGAGAACATGTGAAAAAGTTAAGAACAGGGAGGAAGAATCTCTCTACAATTCCTTGAAGTATTCTCTTGATGCATATAGAAAAGAGGAAGATATAAAGAAGCAGAGAACCAGTAAATGAAGACAAACACTTCCAAGTTCAGCAATACACAGGATGCTCTTTTTAAAATCCAATTTGCACGTTACCTCTGTGGCTTTACCCCTGCAGAGCCATTCCCCCATGGCTGGTTTAACTCATATCATGGGGATATGGCATGGGAGACAACCACAGTGAAACAGCTTTCCTGCAGCAATCAAAGAACACAATAATGTTTAAACTGGGCCTTTGGGAACTAACTTGCAAAGTTCTATTCAGAAAACAAAAGAAGACTTAGATTTTGAAATGCCTTGTAAGAGATGTGGAGATTCAGGCCTGTTCAAAGTTACTTCAAGACAATTGTTTCCTCTATAACCCTTTGAATCTTCATTGTTTTCTAAAAGCTTCCTCTCCCTGGTTGGCAAAATAGAAGGCATTAAGAGATCACCAGCTTTAAATGCATTAAAGCATGGATTAAGTTAGCGTGAGGAGTGAGTTAGAGGAAATGGGATGGAACAAAACCATTAACAGTACATCCCAGCAAACTGAAAGCTGATACTTTAACATTTCTGCTCCACACTAAACCTGCCATCTCTGTCTGCAGAGACAGGGTCTCCATTTTTCAGGTGAAGAGACAGTAACTAATCTACCTTCTTGTCTCTTCTCTGCCCCGTCTTCTAGTTTTTTTTCCCTACCATCTTGCCTTTGTACCACTTTTGTAACATGCTAATGGTCCTAATAAAAGGTATTACCCAAGTCTACATTTTATTCCTATTTATAGAATTTTATTCCTATTTGACAAAGTTCCCCATGACATTCGTGCAAAGAAGCTTATAAAATGCGGGCTGGGCAGGGCTACTGTCAGGTGGATTTGTAATTGGTTGACCGACCAAACCCAAAGGGTACTCACCAGTGGCTGCTTTTGATCCTGGAGAGAAGTGACTAGTGGGGTGCCACAGGGTTCTGTCCTGGGCCCAGTGCTATTCAACATCTTCATCAATGACTTGGATGAAGGAGTAGAGGGCACCCTGATCAAATTTGCAGATGACACCAAATTGGGAGGGGTTGCTAATACCCCAGAGGACAGGATCAAATTTCAAAATGACCTTGACAGATTGGAGAGCTGGGCCAAAGCTAACAAAATGAATTTCAATGGAGAGAAATGTAAGGTCCTGCACTTAGGCAAAAAAAATGGAATCCACAAATTGGATGGGGGACGCGTGGCTGGACAGCAGTACGTGTGAAAGGGATCTAGGAGTCTTGGTAGATCACAAGCTGAACATGAGTCAGCAGTGTGATGTGGCAGCTAAGAAAGCCAATGTGATTCTTGGTTGCATCAGTAGAAGTATGGTGTCTAGATCGATGGAGGTAATGGTACCACTCTATTCTGCATTGGTTAGGCTTCATTTGGAATACTGTGTCCAGTTCTGGGCACCTCAGTTCAAGAAGGATATCGACAAGCTGGAACGTGTCCAGAGTAGGATGATCACAATGGTGAAGGATCTGGAAGCCATGTCCTATGAGGAATGGCTTAGGGAGCTGGGTATGTTAGTCTGCAGAAGAGAAGGTTGACATGATAGCCATGTTTAAATATTTGAAGGGATGTCATGTCAAGGAGGGAGTGGGCTTGTTTTCCGCTGCTCCAGAGACTAGAACAAGGAGCAATGGATTCAAGCTGCAGGAAAGGAGATTCCACCTGAACCTCAGGAAGAACTTCCTCACGGTCAGAGCTGTCCGGCAGTGGAATATTCTGCCTCAATGGAGTGTGGTGGAGTCTCCTTCTTTGGAGGTTTTTAAGCAGAGGCTGGATGGCCATCTGTTGGGAACGCTCTGATGTGTGTTCCTGACTAGCAGGGGATTGAACTGGATGGCCCTTGTGATCTCTCCCAACTCTATGATTGTATGATTCTATGGACCAGACAGCTACTTTGTTTTTGTTTTATATATGTATGTATATGTATATATATAGGTTGATTCACATGTAAGAATGAACTCAGACATACAAAACTTTTTTCCCCCCACAAAAGCAGTGCTCTAATGTGCTAACACAGTATTCTTGGGTTAGGTTACTCCAAATGTAATTTTGGTATTGAATTTCTTTACAATGATGGGAACTGATAGGTAAGATTTGCTTTGCAGAGATCCATCTGTGATGCACTGATGTTGTTTTCATCAGAGACGGAGCATGCAAGTGTGAACCAGGGCTGGGAGGTCTTTAGAAAATACATTATCCTACTTGCTCCCTGATTGTCAATCAACAGTCAATTTACTTTCAGTCCTATTTACCTGTTCACTTTCAGTATCCAGGGCAGATGTTGCTTCATCCAATAATAGGATCTTGGGATCTCGAACAATGGCTCGAGCTATAGCAATACGTTGCTTTTGCCCCCGAGACAGCAGTGCTCCCTGAGCTCCAACGTTAGTTTCATATTTCTGGAAGATACAAAATGTCTGAATTTTAAGCGACACTGTTTATCATCACAACAGTGAAAAGCAAAGCAATCATTCTGTTTCTTCTGGAGGAAATGGAGCATGAACCATTTTATTGCTGTTTTACGGGTGATATGACCTACTTTTGGGTTTACGAAAGTTGTCCTTTATTCCTTCTTGGGGTAGGGAGATTGTCAATTGCTTAAGTTAACAGAGAAGAAACTTTGGGTAATTGGAATAGGAAACACTTATTAGTCCTTGGACATGAAAGCTGAATATTTATAGTTGAATGCCTAAAATTATGTCATTAAGGCTGAAATTCTCAAAGGGGCTTACTTCTGAGAAAATATGTATGAAGCCGATTTGATCTGCAAGTGATAGTCTACTGGATGCTTTTTCAAAAATGAATGCATTTAAATAGATAGACAGAATTAAACTTGATTGGGGAGCATAAATAATCCCATCCCCCAATGTAATCTAAGTCAGTGCCTTTCAGACTTTGGTATTCATATCATCTATCATATTAAGATAGATCATATCTATCATATCATCTATCATATTCAGACTTTGGTATTCATATCATCTATCATAATAATCTGGTTCAACTCTGTTGAAAGGCAAGTGACCAGGCCTACAAAATTCAATCTGCAATCAGGTAGAGCACAAGAGAAAACCAATGTGCTGGAGGGTAGGGATCTGCGGCCAAAGCCCCAAACTGGCCCCTGAAAGGCACTTGTGCTCCTTTATTGTCATGTCAGAAGTAAAAAAAAGAAAAACAGAGGGACCAGTTGCTGGGATAGCAACCTTAGCATGCTCAAAATTCACTGCCTAGTTAAGCTGCATAATTATTGTAGGTTTAGAGGCACAGCCTAGACTAACTTTTTGTTTGTTTGTCCATGCCCACTTCCTCCTGCACCTGGGCATTTCTTTGTTCTCAAAGGGCCTCTCCGGCTGCTTACTAGCTCTCTTTGTTTTCTGCCTGCCTTCCTCTGAGCATGTGGTCTGAGATGCTCTAAGAGAGATGCTACATTACATGCTACAAGTGTGTAATTGCTTATTCTTTTCTTTTTACTTTTCTTCAAGAACATGAACCTGTGTAGATTATGCACCAGTATCTGTAAGTAAACTTTTATACACTTTTAACTAAACTTTTTTTTGTGTGTTTACTTCTCAGCTACAGTTAAGTGTGTTGGGAAGATTGAGGTGAGACTAGTAAGCTGTTCAACTTCTGTTTGCGCTTTACCAATGCTCTGTTAAATGGAAGACTCACCAAATTTCTCTCATTTCCAATACCAGTGGATGTGGAAATGGGATCTTCCAACACAGTGCAAATGGGGAACTTGTGGCCCTCCAGATGTTGTTGCAATGAAGTTCCCAGCAGTCAGCACAGCTAGCAGTGAGAAATGCTGGGAAACAGCATCCCAGCAACATCTGCAGGATTGCACTTTGCTCACTGTTACAGCAGACCTTTTGTTAGGTGAGATTTAGGGTTTTGGTACACCACCCTGGAGTCACTGCTCCAAAGGATCCAATAAATTGCTATTTGTTGGGTACTTTGTTGTCCCACTTTCCTTTGAGCAACTCAGATCAAGGTGCACATATCTGAGTACAAATGTTCTCAGTTCAGCAGTCTAACTGCCACACAACACTCTCTAAACAGCTAGCTACAGACCTGGACCCTACAGTTGCTTAAGCACAGGCTTATAACAAATCTATAACATATTCAAAACAGAAGTCAAGATTCTGGAGTTTGTAGCCCTGCGTACCTCTTTTCTGAACACTGCAATAATTAAGAAAAAGTAACTTACATCAGGAAGTGACATGACAAAGTCATGTAGCTGGGCCTTCTCCGCTGCTGCAATCACTTTTTCCATAGAAACATCTCTAGCGTTATCACCATACTTGATATTTTCAGCAATACTACAGTCAAAAAGCACAGGTTCCTGAGACACTATTCCAATTTTAGATCTCAGAAAGCGGATGTTGACTTTCTTGGTGTCATGCCCATCTATCAACTGTACATCGAAAACACAAAACATATAATTTATTTCAGGACTAAAAATAGGAGGGGGAGTGCACCCTGTATGGATTGATTTGAAATAATTTTCACAAGACATTGTGGTGAAAATAACCATTGTTGGATGTAACTACCTGTAATTACAGACCAAGCACAAACAGTTTCACTGAGCATAAACAGTGAACAGCACATAATGAACAGTTATGACCTGACCCTCACCACAGAAATGTTACTGTGTAAGCTGCTCCTGTTCAGAATTCCTGTTTCTTCCACACTGTTCTCTGTTTCCTTCCCAACAGTCAGTCAGTATCCCATGGCCATTGGCGCATGCCCAGACTTCTGAGGATTGTCTCCTACCTCACTCTTTTCCCCTAAATATTTTTGTTTCTCTTTCTGAAAATGTGGGGATGTTTCAAGCTTGTCAGTACTTCTTTTTTTTCCTGTTTGTGGGCAGCACCATTTTGGTTATATAAGCAATGGGACTCATACTCTGAACATTAGAAATAAAAGGGATGGTGATAAATTCAGATAAACAAGTTGTTTTTTTAGATTCTATGCAATCAACTTGTATTAGCTGTGGTTCAGGTACAAAATAAGATCATTACATGGAATTGGTACAGTTGTTCATTTGAATTTATTCAGGGTATATTCTCAGTGGAGTTCAATGGAATCACGCTTACCTAATTAAGAAGTGTCTGTTTGTGACAGCAGCTTGCAACATTGATTTCACATGGATCTACTCTAAAATGTTTTTATTATATTTTCTCTTTTTTACTTTTCTTTTTATTAGATTCAAGATTGGGGGGGAATCAGAGCTCTACTGTATATTAGTTATATGCTTTTTCCCCTTTTTTCTCCTTTCTCCCCTTTTTTCCTCACTCTCTCTTTTTCTTTTTCCTATATTTTTGAATGCATATTACTTTGATTGTAAATTAGATTGCTCGTGTTAAAATTTAATCTTAAAAAATGAAGGATATGGTGAGAGTGGGAAGGGTTAAACATCCCCCGCCCATGTGCTGTGGTCCCAATTCAATTCATTCACCATTTATTATTACTTTTTCAACAGCTGAAAAGAAACTTGAGCATGTAGTTAGGTGATGAATCTGGAAAGAAGGTGAAGAACTGGAGGAATGAATGAGGTATAAGAAATTTTACACCTGGTAGAGGAAGTGGAGGGAGAAATTGCCCCTTTTTTTGTAACACCAAAGAATCCAATGAAGATTATCTGAGGAAGATTCAAGAGTTTCAAAAGGAGGGAATTCTTCAACACAGCATATAGTTAAGCCCATAGAATTTGCTTCATGTGGTGATAGTCAAGAGTTTGAATGGCTTTGAAAGGTAACTGGACAAATTCATGGAGGACAAGGCTATCAATGGCTATTAGTTATGATAGGCATAGACTGGGCCTTCCTTAGCTGCTGTCTCTGGACATCTGAATTTGAGCTTCCACATCACATCTAATACAAAAAATTGCACCCATGTACACGTGCTGAAGTATCTGCATGCACTTCACTGCCACTCAATATAATAGGACCTAAGCATTTATAAATTTCACAATTTCTGGGAGTTCCTGGAATGGAACCCCTGTATATACAATGGGTGCACTATATATTCCCTTTCAATTCAGAAGCAAGATGGCTCCCAATTCTGGTTGCTGGAGGCAAAGAATGGGAGATGACTTTTGCTCTCCAATTTTGCTTGTGGGCTTCCCAGGTAATTCTGATGGTTACCGTGGCAAACAGGAATCTGATAGGTCCTTGCTCTGACTCAGAATGACACTTCTGATGTTCTTCTGATAATTTGCTGTGGGATATGCACATGGACCTGATCTATGATCCATACGCATATCTCACTGTGTCTATGATCCAATAGGCTAGATGAACAGGTTGCTTACCTGTAACTGTGGTTCTTCGAGTGGTCTTCTGTGAACTCACACAATTGGGTTTTGTGCCTGTGCAGAACAGCATTCAGAACCTTCTAGAAATCCAAAAGTAGGGTGTTTTGACCGTTGACCCCTCCCCCATCCTCCAGGGTATAACAGCCCCCACCTGCTCCAATGGTCAGTTCTGCTTTCGCCGCTATAGCAGCATTAATAGAACCAACACATTAGCAGGACATATAGAGGGGAGGATCGGAGGGTTTGTGTGAGTTCACAGAAGACCACTCAAAGAACCACAGTTACAGGTAAGCAACCTGTTCTTCTTTGTGGTCTCTGTGACTCACACAATTGGGAGACTACAAGCTATTATTACAAGGATGGTGGGATGTCATGCTAAAACCAACTCCACCTGAAGTCAAATAACAACCCCTCAAAAAATCATCCTCATACTAGACGACTACAACAAAGAGAACATTATTTCGTTACCGTTAGATACTTGTGAGGAAGAAATATTAATTAATAGCAGACAATAAAATTGCTCTCCCAAAGTTAAAATCTCTTTTTTCTCTATTATCAGTTCTATAATGAGATATAAAGGTTATAGCTTGTGACCAAGTAGCTGCTTTGCATATATCATCCAAAGGAACCCCTGAAGGAAAGCAGCGGAAGCAGCCAATGCTCTAGTCAAATGGCTTCTAAACCCTTCAGGTAGCTTTTTCCTTACAAGGTCATAAGCCAATTTAATAGTAGCAACAACCCATTTTGCTAACCTTTGGGATGAAACAGGCATCTCTTTCTTAGGTACAGAATAACAGACAAACAACTTATTAGTTTTCTAACACCAGCCGTGCGCTGTACATAAAAGGCTAGCACTCTCCTGACATCTAAACAATGTAACCTTCGTTCAATATAAGATTCTGGATTCTGAAGATATGCAGGTAAAATGATCTCCTGATTTAAGTAAAAGGATGATACAACTTTTGGGCAAAAATGTGATATCTGGTTTAAGAACCACCTTACTCTTATGAAAACGTAAATAAGGTGAGTCAACCCTCAACGCACATAACTCACTAGCCCTTCTAGCTGATGTTATCGCCAATAAGAAAGCTGTTTTCCATGTTAAGAGATGTAAATCACAGGTTGCCATACGTTCAAAAGGTTTACCAGTCAGTCCCATTAACATGGTACTCAAATCCCAAGACAGTACAGGAGCTTTA
Organism: Cyclura pinguis; assembly: GCA_030412105.1. Taxonomy (NCBI): domain Eukaryota; kingdom Metazoa; phylum Chordata; class Lepidosauria; order Squamata; family Iguanidae; genus Cyclura; species Cyclura pinguis. The sequence continues at coordinate 224,505,493 of CM059599.1, read as the reverse complement.
ACTGGAAGGTGTAAATGTTTATACCCTTGCAAGAACCTCTTAACCATAGGATCCCCAAGTAGAGAAGGCTTGCCATCCTGTTGACGGCACCAAGAAAGACCCGCCAAGTAACTTTTGATTGACGACAGTGTCAGTTCCTCTGTCGCCAACCTTGACAAAAAGTCAAGTACATTAACCACAGCATAACTTTGAAAATCAACATTTACGTCATTCAAGTACTTAATAAACTTGTTCCATTTATAAGTATATGACTTAGATGTGGATGGCGTATGTGCTGCCATCAAAACCCTCTTCACAGCATCTGGTAAGTCATTCAATTTAACAAGTTCCACGCCGTCAGTCTCAACGATTGAACATCTGGATGAGCACTGTCCCGTTGTGGATGGAAATCAACTCCAGTTTGGACGGCAACGCTCAATACCGTCAGTTGGCTAGATGCATTCGATTTGCGAACCAAGGCTGTCTCGGCCACCAAGGTGTTATCAGAATCACGGTTGCCTGGTCTTGATGAATTTTGGATACCACCTTTGTGATCAGAGGGAAAGATGGGAACACATAAAGGATCGGTCACGACCAGTTGAACAGGAAAGCGTCTCCCAGGGACTCGACGTCCCTCTTCAGCCATGAGCAATATAGCTCACATTGTCCGTTCTCGCTTGAAGCAAGGAGGTCTATCTGAGGGTAAGCCCAGTCCCGAAAGATGTTGAGCAGAATCCCTCTGTCCATCTTCCACTCGTGGTATGACAGAGGAGTCCTGCTGAGCATGTCTGCCAACACATTCTCCTCTCCCGCCAGATGCACCACTGAGGGAGTGATCTTCTTCAACAGACACCAATCTCATAAATGCAGGGTTAGATCTAACAGTACCTAAGATCTTGTCCCGCCCTGCTTGTTTATGTAATACATCATGGTCATGTTGTCGGTAACAACCTGAACAGAATTTCCCCGAAAGTAATACCGGAAAGCTTTGAATGCCTTTATCACACCCTTCAATTCCAATGCATTGATGTGTAACTTTTTCTCTGACTGATGCCATCTCCCTCTCACAGTCAGATTCTGCAGATGCACTCCCAATCCTTCCAATGACGCATCTGTTGTCACTACCATACAAGGCTGAGGAGGTACAAACGGCATTCTATCAACACGTTGCTTGGATCTATCCACCACAGCAATGACCGTAAGATCGGTCTCCGGACCGTCAGAAGCATGCTCTGCCAGTCCTGTAGTGGATCGAAGATTTTTATAAACCATCTCTGCAGGGGCTGCATCTTCAATTTCGCTAATGGCGTCACCATCGTTGTTGAAGCCATCAGCCCCAATGCCACTTGGATTGTCTTTGCTGTGACTCTTCTGTGCTGCCGAATCAGATTGAACACCTTCAGCATTTTTGCCCATCTGTCTTCTGGTAAAAATGCTTTTTGCTGCGAAGAGTCCAGTATGGCCCCTATGAATTTGATCTTCTTCAATGGTATCAACGGTGATTTTGAGTAGTTTATCATCAGTCCTAAGTCTTGTAGACAACACACCACCTGTTCAGATCTGCCAACAGCCAATGTTTTGTTGGCGCCACTATTAACCAGTCATCTATATACGGGAACACTGCGATACCTTTCTTTCTCAAATGAGCAGCCACAACAGACATACACTTTGTAAACACCCTTGGAGCTGTACAGATACCAAAGGGTAGGACTCGAAAACGGTACCCTTGACCGCCTATAGCAAAAGCAAAGTACTTCCTGTGCTCTGGCCTGACAGCGATATGGAAGTAGGCATCTTTGAGGTCTAGCGTAGCAAACCAGTCATTTAAATGTAGCAACGGCATTATGGTAGAGAGAGTCACCATCTGAAATCTTTTCGGGATTATAAAATAATTCACCCCTCTCAGATCCAAAATGGGGTGAAGACCTCCATCGCTTTTCGACACCAGAAAGTACCTTGATGTAAAACTTCTCTTGAGTTGCAGATTGGAGATTTTTTCTATGGTCCCCTTCAACAACAGGGTATCAATCTCTGCCTGCAGTTGCGGAGATGGTTTGGTACGCCGAACTCTCCCTATGATAGGCAGGGTTCAAAATTCTATAGAATAGCCTCGATCTATTATGCCCAGAACCCAAGATCCGTTGTTATAGATTGCCAAGCCTGGTAATGCCTCTTCAATCTGTCCCCAAAGGGAGGTGTTACACCCATACTTAGATGTGTATCTTCGGTACCGTGATGACCTCTTTGACAAGTTAAACTTTGAACAATTGGCAGAGTATTATCCTTCAACATGGTGCTTACATCTGGAAAGACATCGGTATTGCACCCTTGATTGTCAAACCCTACGCTTGGTTTAATCAGGCTGACATTTCTTGTATTGTGGCTGCTTGACTCTTGTTGAAGAAAACTTCCTCGAAGTTTGATCTTGTGGTGTAGTCTGTCTTTCATGCTGTGTTTGAGTTGGACTCGTCGGTCTCCTTGAAAATGGCTGATACCTTCTATACCGGTACCTGGATGGATAATATGAAGCTGGAAATCCATATTTTCTCGCAGTGCTCCTCATCTTTTGAGCATGCTCTAGCTTGTCATCTGTGCAGTATTGAATAATCCAACAGCATCAAAAGGCAAGTCCTCAATCATATTCTTAGCTTGCTGAGACAACCCAGACAATCTCAGCCACACATGTCTACTCAAAGCTATAGCTCTTGCAAGTGCTTTACCGCTACAATCAGTTATATGTTTAGCCGTTGTAAGTTGTTGAGAGGAAAGCCGATAAGCCTCACTATACAGTGCTGATGCAGTTTTCCTCTCATCATCAGGTAACATATCAATGAAAGTCTTAAGTCTGGACCACAAGTATTGTTGATACACTCCCATACATGCTGCGTAATTGGAAACTTGAAACAACAATGCAGCATTAGAGTATGCTTTCCTTCCCCAGTTATCCAACTTCTTCCCCTCTCTATAGGCAGGAGTAACGTGTAGTCTCTGTGACTGCCTCGACTGTGCAGCATCAACCACAACAGAATTTGGTTTGGGGTGATGAGTCAACCAGTCTTGTTCATCTTCAATAACACAATAAAGAGGTTCTAGTTTTTTTTTAAGTTGATGGTACCGAGGAAGGAGTCGTCCATGATTTCTTGACAGTCTGTAACAAATATGGTAAAGGAGTTATCATAGAAGTTGCAGGTGCCCTATCTTGAAGCTCCTGCAAAATAGGGTCTTTCAAGTCCTCTTTCTCCATATTAGTTGTGAGATTAAGACAACGAGACATCCTCAAAACAGGATCTGAAAAAGATCAAACATCATCCGTTGGAGAAATCCTCTCAGCATTTGACACCAGTGTAGGACAGTGTTCGTTGGCATCTACGGAACAATTAGATGCCGACGAACTCGATACTGACATCAATCTCTCCAAACGAGAAGGCACAGATCTGTCCTTCAATCTTTCTTGAGGTTCAACAGCAACCTCCTTATGGGCAGTGTCATGTCCACTCCCTCAGTCTCGTTGAGGGGCTACCTCTTCCAGCTCCACTACTGAAACCCTTCGACACTGAGGGGACAGGGAACGAGATCTCGACATATAGTACTCAGAACAACAGTACTGAGTCTGAGAATCAGCCCAGCACCAATAATGTCTACAATCACCATAGTCCTCAGGATAAGGTGAAATGTCCCTTGCATCAACAGAAATCTCATCTAGGTAACATTCATGGTATCTGGGAGGAGTTGCATATCTGTAACAATGATATCTCATAGGTGATCTACTTCTCGACCTCGACTTATGAGACGGGCCTGGAGGTGAAGGAGGTGTTCTCCTACAGTGTATAGGAGTCACTACCTCCTGCTGTGAAATTCTCTGCACTGACACCGATCGCCCCGTATCTTGAGGTCAATCTTGAACTTGAGGTCGTGGTCCCACATTCATCAAAGGAGAAGAATCAACAATTTCTCCCTCCGACTCCACTCGGACTTCTTGTATCTCCAAAGGAGGATTTGGTGCCTGCTCTAGATGTCTAGCAGGAGACAATGACTCAATCTGCACCTCCACATTGCGCTCAGATGTAACTGGCCTCGGAGATGTCAGAGAAGATGGAATCACATGTCTATCTTCTTTTTTACGTTTCTCCACAGAAGCTTGGTCTGAAGACTCTTTCAGCTTCCTCTTCTTCTCCTTCTCTTTCTTTCTTAACACAGAAGGAGAGGCTAAACTTTCACCGTCATCAGACACTTTCTTTGCAGCCTTCTCCAATCTCAACTCCCGAGATTGAGATGTCGACGTTGATCTTGGCGTCAATCTCGGCACCAATGAAGAAGTCAGCTGACGAGACAACAGAGTTGAAGAAGTCTGGGCTATCCTGGATTTAGTGCCAAATGTCTTTGCAAAACTCACAGGATCTGATGCAGACAACACTTGTTCCCAGAGCAAAGCTTTTAACCTGCTCGCTCTATTACGTCTAGCCTGTGGAGTGAATTCTTGGCAGTATGTACAAGAATTCATGTTATTGTCAGGAATTTCTCCCTGCTGGGCTGCAGCCAGCAAAGGAGGAAAGAGGCCAGGAACACTTGGGGAGTCTGAATATATCAAACACCAAGAAAACACAAGCTGAGCCAGGTCAAGGTCCAGTCCAAAGGTTCAGGAGGCAGAGATCCATCCGGAGGGTTTCAGGGAGCAGGAGACACAAAGGTTGTGAGGGCTTGCTAATGATTTGCTGCAAGCAAGGAGCAGCCACACCAGCAGACTTAAATAGCCCCTGTGAGCAGGTGCTGCTCGTTATTGTTTCCTCAGCCTAGTCCAAGCAGCCTCCCTCTCAGCAGCCCATTTGAGCCTTCTGTGTGATTGAGGGCTGATGGGCACAGCTGGCTGCAACTTCTCTGCATCACTGCTGGTTCCCTCTCTGTCATGAGCTGGCTGGGGCAACTCAGTCTCTGTTTGACCTTGCAGTGCAAGGGATGTTTGCAGGTTGACTTGCTCAGTCACTGGCTCGGCCCCCTGCACAATCAGTTGCTCCTCAATCACAGCATCATCATCTATCACAGTTATGGCTTTCTCCCCAGACACAAAAGGCACTTTGAATGTCCGTCTCGATTGGGTATCTTGCCTTTACATGCTGTACAGCGCTTAAACACTTTGGTTGCCATACACTGCAACAGTGCCAAATCCGAATCCAAAAAACCTTAGTCAAACACAATCCATCATCAGTCCAGCAAATCCATGGTTGAACAAGTCCAAAACACCAAGAAAAAAATCATCGTCAACCATACCAAAGTCAAAGAAAACCGTTTAGTCAAGACAAACACTAACAAAAGGCTCCTTAAATGCTGCTAACGCAGCGGAAAGAAAGGAACTGACCTTTGGAGCAGGTGGGGGCTCTTATACCTTGGAGGATGGGGGGGGTCAACGGTCAAAATGCCTACTTTTGGATTTCTAGAAAATTCCGAATGCTGTTCTGCGTAGGCACAAAACCCAATTGTGTGAGTTACAGAGACCACGAAGAAGAAGCCAAGTTTTTCACCTGATGAGATGCTCTCTTGTGTGTGGCACAAGAGGCCATGCAAGTGTCACTTCTACAAAGATTCCTGCTTTGGCTTCTAAATCATCCTTCCTGGAGTAAAGATGCTCTTGGGAAATCTTAAAGGGTAAGAAGCTGCAGGGCCCATGTGTTATTTTTTTGGCCATTTTAAGGTGCACATATGGGTTTTAGTCATATGAGGCATCCTATTATTTTAAACTTATAAATTACATATTTTATATTCTTATTGTAAAATCTGAGAAGAACTGAAGATTCACTTTATTCATCAGTACCATGTTATTATCAGAACAAGGAGTGTTACTTACCACTTTTCCTTCATCAGGATCATAAAATCGTTCCAAAAGCTGGACACTGGTACTTTTGCCACATCCACTGCTTCCCACAAAAGCAAGGGTCTGTCCAGATTTTACCGACACTGAAAGACTGTTTAGCACTTTGACATCAGGACGAGTAGGATATGTGAAGATACATTTCTGAAATTCAATACTTCCCTGGAAATTGTCCTGGTTATGCAAAGACAGAGAGATGGTCTTCAGTCTTATTGAGTTCACAAATGATTCTTATGAAACTAATGGTTACTATTGCTACTATTCTTATAGTAGTCACAACTAATTACGTTCTGTTGAGAAGCAAATGAAACCAAAATCAGTCTGCACACAGAAAAAACTGCAATGTCTTACTAAGAATTTTGGAAGAAGGAAGCAGTTTATCTTCATTGAGATATAACTGACAATTTAATAAACAAAAGCTAGCACTTGCAAGTAAAACGAAAAGCCACTGTGCACATATTTATCACACTGGGGGATTTGCAATAATTTTTCTATAGTAAGAACTACAACCACAAAGGAGGCTGACAAATTCAGGCACATCACCACCAGTACAGTGTGGAAGATCCAGATTTCGTATGCACGTCGACACAGACTTCAAGTGTTCACTGTCTGCTTCTGTTTCCTCCTGCAGGTCTTACACTAAAAGGAATGCTATGATGTTGTCACAACCAAAAGCAAACTGTTCACTTATTTGCATGCAAATTGGAAGGAATAGCCATCTTTAATTTTCTTTTCCATCATCATGCTTGGAAGCAACACACTGCAAGTAATACAAATGTCAAGTGTAACATTTCTGGATGATGGCATTACCAACACTGCTATTTAAAAAACAGTGTAAAGATTGCTCATGTTGCTGTATCTATAGTGTAGCAAGTAATGTTTACTCATTGCTTCAAAAATGCTCTGTTTTGGAGTAGCCTGGGGACTCTTACACTTTTAAAAAACAATTACAAACTAGAAAGCAATCTTCTGTCAACACTACCAGTAAGTTAACCCTAAAATAATATCAACTCATGACTATGAAAAACCAACCTGGTTTGGTTTGTTAAGGAAGCCCATTCATAACCTCTCTGCCAGCTAATATCGTAAAAAGAACAAATGCTGTGGTTTCTGTTCATTCTGTGGCATTAACTGCCTATAACTGAGGTTACAACAGCACTCTCATAGCAGCCTTCCCTTAGGCCATATTGGCTCCTACATAATACAGTGGTATCCATTTTGAAGAGCAAGACATTTATTATGGCAGGAAGTCAGAAACTTGTGTTCTCAGATGTCTTTAGATTTCAATTCCTAGAAGCTTAACTGGCAAGACTGAGGGTCAAAACACAGAAGACAATGAGCTTTGTAACTGGAAGCCACTAGCATTGTTTCCCCTCAGTCATGGAACGGCTTTGGAGACAAGAGACTATGCCCATTTCCGCATGATGTGCCATCCTGGCATGGGGACGTGTTGAAGCCAGTCTGTGAGTGTGTCATCACACATCATTGCAGTTTCACTCCTGTCACATCCCCAGCCCTTGTGATCACATGGTATATAACTACCAGAAAAAAAAATCCAGTGATGGTCTCCCTTCACACAACAATTGCATCACTAGTGGCCATGTGGGAATGGCGGAAGCGCTATCAAGTGCATCCTTCCTCAACGCAGCACAGGAAGAGGTCAGCTGCACTGTGGAAGGAAGGAGCATGTCCACAATACTAGCCATCCACCGGCAGCCAGCTGGGTGCGGAGGGGAGCATTCAGGTGCCACATTGCGACGGGACAACACAGGATCCAGGTATGGTGTAGAAAGACCCTAGATAATTGGAGTTGCAAATGTTGCTTATGTTTGCCATTTGCTATGTAACTTTTCTCCATGGACAATCTATATTTTTGCACTTGAAAAATGTGCACGTCTTTTAGTGTTTTCTGTATGTGTCCCTTTATGGGGGAAGAGAAGAAAGAAAATTAATTCACCATGAATCCTCTCTATACAGGCAATTGCTTCAATATTAAGGACTGTTTTTCTCTGAACTGTCTTAGTCTAATCAAAGTTACTAAGAATACAAGAGAGGTTGTAGAGAGAGGAAGTGTTTTTCCGTACAGTGGAACAACCTGTTAGATAGCGTGGGAAGAAGAGAGGAAGAATTAGTGTTTACCTCTGGTCTCCTCTCCCAGAGAAAACTAGACAGGGAGGAAGTACAGCTTATGTCCTAGGACTAACCCATTTTACCTCATGCTGAGTAAGCTTGAATGTGGGGGAACCTGACCAGAGGAAATTGTTTGCTTTGTCAGTCTGCATTCTATGCATGTTAACTCAACCCCGGCCCCTGCCCTCACCACCATTCCACCACTCTTTATTTCCCATCCCTGGGATGAGGTAAAACACAGACACAGAGGGATCCTCCCTTTTTAAGCTAACACATGGAGGACATTTGTGCAATGATCAGGACCCTACAAGCTGACTATGAATCCAAGTCTCAGCTCTTTAGTTTAGTACAGATTTTTAGCCACCAAATCCTCTGCGATGGGGCTGTAAACATACAACAAAAACAGGAAATTGTTTTCAGGTAAGCAGAAAGAATGCCTCTTCCTATGGATAAATGACAAAGGTTTTGACGCTGTGATGTAGACTATTTACTATCCAAAGCATCATGGGGGTGGGGTGGGGTGAAATGGAAAATGCTGATTTGCCCTCCCCACAATCTTATATCTCCCAGAATACACTCCACATAGGAGTCAAACTGGGTCTATAGCATCAAATCTCCAGTCTAGAAAGGGTTTTGCTCAGAGCCTGGACCCTCTTCTCTAGTCCTCAGGATGAGGCATAAGAATCTCATGGTGAAAGCACTGCTATGAATATACTTGTGTTCCCCCTCACCCATGGCGACTGTATACTCTTTTCTGTTCAAAGCAGAGCATTGAAAGTTTTCTATGGCTGGATTAAACTGCAACGTGTTCTTAAAAGGAGTACTTGCAAAGGCGTTAAAAGCAGAGTTGGGAAATATATATATATTGCAGAGCCTGTGAAAGTGAATTTCCAACCCCCATTCCACAAACCCCATTTGTGTTAGATTTGGTGTGCTGAGTAACTGTGGAAGATGCTTAATGTAGCCCACTTAACAACATCAGTAAGGCTCCAGGTGCACCCTCGGGTGAGTCAAAGTCTCAGTTTTGGGCTCTGATATCTCAGGGTCTGGGATGCTCCTGATTTGGTAACCCCTAATCAGAAAAAGACGTTTTGCTGAAATGCTAGAAGAGGGATTCTCAATGTATCTGGCAAAACTAAATTGTCACACACCCTGAAATTGTGTGGGAGAGGGACGGGGTGAGCTGGACATTCTGTTGCTTAAGTCTGTAGTAAGAACCTGAGAAGTGCAGTATTGCAGAATCATGCAGCTGAAATATAGCAGAGGAAATGCAGGATGTCAATTGCAGGAGAATAATGTGCACTGATGACAGGATGGCTTTCACCACTTGAGGGAGCACTCCTTCCAAACAATGGTTCAGCATGTCTTTTGGCCCTAATACTTAAGGATTCTGAGGCCATTTCCGCACTACACTCTTATAGTTCGATTATTCCACTTTCAACATCCTATGGAATCCTGGGGTTTGCAGTTTAGGGAGGGGTCAGCCAGCCCCTCCCAAAACTGCAAACCCCAGGATTCCATAGGATGTTGAAAGTGTTATAATAGCACTATAACAGTCTTTTGCGGAAATGGCCTTAGGGGCCAGCAACCTCTGGGGACCCAAGTCTGCTGTAATTTGTTGCTTTTTCAAATGCCACAAGACTCATTGTTGTTTTTGCTGCAATAAAGCAAGGTCGCCCCCCCCCCCCGATATTGGTCTTAGGTGCTGATTTGCTTAATTTCTCAGTCAATGTTGGGAAGCCTGCATTATTTTATGTGTGGTTTTACTTTGGGTTTTAGTATTTTTCTTTTCTTGATCTAGGCAGCTCAGAAAGGCTAATTAGTTTTTTCTCCAGACATTGTTGCAGATGAACTTCAAAAGAAAGGCAGTGAAGGCAGAGTGTCCAGTTCTGGTGGTTTATTTCTATTTGTTTCTAAAAAAACCCAGGTTGAGTTTTGTACTATCCATGATTTGTCTTACCTGAAATAAGATTAGAGTTTACTTCTGAGTAGACATACTACACTCTGAAGTACATCATTTAATGAGTCGGCTTTATCACTTTCTTAAATAATACACAACATTCAACAGGGATAGAAAATAATGTGGGAGTTCTAAAGTATTTCTATTGGGAGTACAGTCTGACTTCCTCATCTCTGCGTCATTACAAAGAGAAGTAAAAATGCACCATAAAAGCAGTGATATTTGCCTTGCATTACTCATAAAAGTGTTCATGACATTTGTATCATTTATCACTATAGTTTCCAGGTTGTAGCACACAGCAGTAGGTTCCAATGCAAAATCAACATTTGTTGGTAAGATGACTGAGCTATCAAGCAATAAAAGCTTGTGGGTGGATAAATCTGTGTCCACCACAAAATGCTGCATTAAAAGGCAGTTCAATCTATGGCAGGTATATATAATATATACATACATACATACATACATACATATATATATATATATGTATATGTATATTTGTTCACGAAACATGCTGAATCGACAAATAAGGAAACGATGAGGAAAAGAATGCATTAACCCTTCCCCTTCTGTCACCTTCCATGTGTGAAAGACAATGTATCCAAAGATGAGAACCACTGTCATTTATGAAGGCTCTCCCCATGAGCTGGAATTTGAAAAATCAGGATTCCAGTTCACAGTGAGAGTCTCCCTAGATAGCTGAGGCTCCCCACATCTACATGTAGGAAGGTAAGAAGACTGGGTATGGAGATGCGGTTGGCATGCTCCTCTCTTCACTCGTTAGCTTGACACATTTTTTGAATAACTAAATAAGGCAGTGTTGGTAGTTGCAATTATCAGTCAGAAAATATGTTGTTGATAAGGCAATTCCACAACCTATCCAGCTGGAGGTAAGACAGTAGCTAAGTTTAAACTTTCACTTGAGAACTACCATGAGAAGAGGGTGCATCATGCAAGAACAGCTGGATGGACTTCAACCAACATAGATGGTATGTTTGGAAAGATCTGACTTAAAACCTAGGCTGTGTGGCATATATGAAGTCCTCTTCGGGAGGTAATTTCCCAGAAAATGGCTGGACACATTTTGAAAATATGTTGAGAATGGTCAAAATATAAGCTACTTGGCGAAACTATTTCTGAGTGCCCTTTGCAGTGCACCTTTCTGATTTCCTCAAATATAGCAAGATGGGGTTACACCAAATTTTGGAGTGTATTTTTGGAATGGACTGGCTTAAAATACAGGCAATATGGTGTACATGACATCTGCTTTAGAGGAATGTTCCTGGTGGATTATCCTGGTAATTTTAACAACAACAGCAATCATGGTAATAACCCCAAGTGAGGTAGGGCAGAAGTGTAGCAAGGGAGAGAGAGTAAGTGATTTCACCATCTATGGTGATGAAGATAAAAAATTGCCACAAATGGCTGATGGTCCTGAAGTGCTGATTCTTCACATTCTCTGTACTACGTGGTTTGTGTGTGTGCATGTGTCTTCAAGCTGCCTGTCAGCTTATGGCAACCCCATGAATTTCATAGGGTTTTCTTAGGCGAGGAATATTCAGAGGTGTTTTGCCAATTGGCAGTGCCACATCAAGGACATTGCCATGTTTGTAGGTGTTGTGCTTATATGAGTACTGAAAGCAGGGCTACCAACTGATCTTCCTAGAAAAGATTTCTTAACAGATTACGTTAAGCAAGGATAGTATGTGCCTTCAAATCACTTGTCAACTTGTGTGAACCACATTAGTTTTGTACTCAGAGGTGCTTTGCCATTGCCTTCCTATGAATATACGTTAACAGCACCTGGTATTTCCTGAAGGTCTCTCTTTTAAGTACTAAGCAGGTTCTACCTCATTTAGCTTTTTGAGATTTGGCGACATCTGGTACCTTCAGGATATTTAGGTGATACAACAGACTATATTACTGCAGACTAAGAAAAAAAGGTATTCACTAAGTATACCCATTAAACCAGGTGGTTCATTGCTGTATTATTTATTTTTAGTTACTCCTCTCTGTATTTTAGGTCTAATTATTTGCTGTTTTTAATTGATTTCTGGCACCTAGCAGTGCAATTGTGTGTATCTGTCTACTCAAAAGAAAGTCTCCTTTTGATTATCAGGACTTACTTTTGTGTAAGTTTACTAGGAATGCAACCTCATTGGCTTTAAGTCCTATACCATTTATTTTTGACAACATGCCTAAGAACAAAATTGGTTGAAAGACAGCCTAGAAGTTTAACTGAATCAGGGTCAACATTCATAGCAGACTATAACAAGGACAGTGTTTTGGGAGATAGTGACAGGGGACAAAAGGAACTTTCTGGACATAAAAGCATACCCTATAGGTAAGGGCTAGATTCCACTCCTTTCTTTTCTGTCCTCCTGCTGAGTTGAGTGCAAACTGCTGTTGCACTTCGAACTCAGTTTGCTGCAACTGAAAACAAAGGAGGAAGTTGGGAGGATGGGAGAGAAGCCAGGACATTTTAAAAGCAGCTGAAAAAGTGTGATGACAGAGAATTAATCAGGACCATCCTGCTAAATTAAAACAGCATATGCGAAAGGAATTTGGAGCATAAGGGGAAAATTTTCATCATATAAAATCTCAGTAATCACTGATCAAACCATCTGAGAAGCTGACAGCACAGTAATAAATTATGCCACATGCAAACTTCACTCAGTCCTCAACTAGCACCGATGTGTCTTGCTTTTACCCTGCACACACATTATTTCTTCATTTCAAAAGGGTTTGTTTTACCAAACACACTCTGTGCCCTCAGCACACTTTGTTTGTTCCTACGTTTATGTTCCTAGAACACTATAATCTAGTTTGGAGCAATAGCAGACTGCATGACTGTTGTATCTTCACAATGCTACAATTATGTGTTTCTGATAATACTAATCTTTGCTCTTACCCATGTTTCTCCAACATCACTGTAAACACTGATTCGGGGAATCCGATCCACCAGCTGAAAAAAACGTGCTGCAGCTATTTTTGCTTTGGCATAATTTGGTGTATAAGAAGATGCTCTTCCTAAAGCAGTTCCACTGGTTACTATGGAGGAGATCACCCTGAAAAACACAGAGGAGAAAGCTCTTAGTGGGTGAGGCACTTACAAAGAGCCCTATGGAACAAAGTACTATCCTGATTCTACTATCCTGGCCATTTCCGCACTACACTCTTACAGCATGATTATTCCACTTTCAACATCCTATGGAATCCTGGGGTTTGCAGTTTAGGGAGGGGCCATAATCACGCTGTAAGAGTGTAGTGCGGAAATGGCCCCTGTTTCCACCAGCAGCCAGCCACCAATGTCTGGGAAGACCACAGGAAAGGCATTAAGGCAAAAGTTCTCCATCTCTGTTTGTCCCCTCAACTGAAATTCAAAAGAATATTGCCTCTTAAGGTGGAGATTTTATGTCTTTTATCCTTAGGGTTCTCTTTAAGCACGTGTGGGCAATAGATTGCCTGCTGACATGACATGGACACCCTTGCCCATTTTTAAAGCCATACCTTACTACTGAGTTTGCCACTCTGCTACTGAGTTTGCCACTCTGCTACTGAGACAGCATTGTCCTAAAAGTGGGATTATTGTTGGACTGCAAATGTACCAGCTCTAGCCAGTGTGGTCAAAGTGGGGACGCTGGGAGCTATAATACAGCAGCATGATTCCCACCTCTTCTTTAAAATAAGGTGTACAACAAACACACATCTTGTTTTCAAACTAAAGTGTTTCCGCAATGAGCTTGAAAAATAAGATGCATACTCTTCGTGCACCTTGTTTTAAAGAGAAATTGAAGCAGGGAGGGCGGAGGTGCTGCTTCTGTCCCTGCTGCAGCAAATTTGATGACATGGCAGGAAGAGATATATGGCCCTACTCAAACTCCCAGAAGCTGTTCACCTGTGGCTTTTAAGGAAAAGTGTTTCTCTCTGTGCATCTGTGTCTTCTTGCATAAGCTGCCTACCTGTGAGTCTGTATCTCCTTACCGAAATACATAGCTGTAATGAAGTCCTTCCTTGTCAACCAAAAATCCCCCATACCGATAAGAGACAGAATTGGCTATAAACACCACACACTGTGCAAAGCCAAAGCAAACTCCATAAACATTTGCTTTTTTGATTGCAGCTCTGTATGGGATTTCCAGCTTTCTCTCATAGGCTTCAATAAATGTTTTTTCTTTCCCAATTCCAGCAACAGTCCTGATATTTGTGAGAGCTTCATTGGAAATCTGTCCAAAAAGTGCCAGGATGGGGGGAGAGGGAAGAGAATCTGTTAGATGTCTGAAAAGTAGGCGCTATCCATCCATATGTTTGGCTATTAGCCCAATGATCCTTTCCCTCCTGAGCAATGGGGAGAGGTCTAAGCCATTGTTTGACGCCATCAACTGAGAATCATTATTGCCTGTATAGCTGGTTTATACTTTATTGAGCAAGACTGCTATTGGAATTCTTAATATGGTAATATCGTAATAATACTCAGAGTCATATCTGAGTAAACATCATAAAGGATTATTACAGCCACATTGTCACTGGAACTCAACAAACAACTCACTGTGCATGTCCAAACTTGTTCTGTCTTTAATCTTCATTACATTCTCTAATTGTTGGTATTAGCCATAAGCACATTCTCTCACTCACTCACTCATTCACTTTTTTACTATGCAACCAGAATATTGCTTTTACGTCATTTATGCTGGGTAGGGTAGTTATCTTGTCACTCTGAATAGTACATGCATGTGCTTGTGACCCAGAATGGCATTTTCAGTTATGTCTTAAAAGCAACTGAAAAAATGAGACGACAGAGGATTAATCGGAACTGTCCCCAGCAAACTGGGAAACTTGGAGGGTAACACGGGCTTAGATTTACAATGTAGATGTGTGTGAAATCACAAGAACTTTAGAAGAACTGACTGGATCATATAGACACAGACGAGAGTTTATAGGACACGTGACATTCATGTACGGACAAATATGCATCAATAATACCTAGGCAGCTATAGCTACAAATTAAGCAGCCAGAAACAGAAAGAATTTAAACAAGGAGAACAAAAGGATAAAAAGTAAACTAATTGATCACCTGGTTTTCAGGACAGAGAAGTTTTTGAAGTGAGGAGTGGAGCAAGGGAAAGAGGAGGCCTGTGATCCAAGTTTGGAACATGGCTAGTGAAATTATGCTTGGCCCTGGGGTGAGAGCCAGTGTGGTTTAATGATCTGAGTGTTGGACTACAGCTCTGGAGACCAGGGTTCAAATCCTTGTTCAGCCATGGAAACCTAGTGGGTGACCATGGGCAAGTCACATTCTCTTTGCCTCTAAGGAAGGCAAAGGCAAACCCGCTCTGAAGAAATCTTGCCAAGAAAACTCCATGATAGATTTGCCTTACAGTCAGAAACTACTTGGGGGCATGCAACAACAATTGTTAATGGGGCTGCTAATCAAACCACTGCCCTCTGCTTAATGACTTATATTCCTTACACAGCATAAACATGTTTCTGAGCTCTCCTTAATCCTGCTGATTGGAACTGGAAGCTGAATATTTGACCACCTGATGTTACAACCCTTAAACTATACATTAATTTAGAATTGCTTTGCTTTTTACTCACAAGGAAATGTATGCAGGCCCAATTTGGATGAAAGCCATCCTACATAGGTAAGAGATGTTTAAAACTTCCACCTCAGTTCTTTAATCTCCACAAATTTTGCTGCCATCAACACATAGAGTCTTGACAAAGAAGGAAAAAGGTAGTGGAGCTGCAGTCAACATCAATGGAAGCTTTCTTTTCTTCACTTTTTAAAGCCTCCACAAGAAAGTTGCTGGAGTGAAAACTAGAGATGGCTCCTATACTTTCATGGTTGTGCAGAAGAGGAAATTACAGTAGGTATTGCTAGTTATCTGGTTGCATAATCTATTAAGGGTACTGGAGCAATCTCCAGTTTTCATTCTGGCAACCCTACAGATAATCTGGTGGTGGCAGTGACAGTGGATCTGGTGGGAAAAATCCAGGTGGGAGGGAAGGTTTAAACTTTCTCAGCTTGTGAATGGTAGATTTTGTGACAGTTTCCAGTTTGGGGAAAAGGCGGGATACAAATAAAGTGTAGCATGATGAATAAAAGGTGCTGGCACACTTCCTTGTCAGCTAAAAGCAAAAGAGATCCAAACCACACACTAATTTTGTGTATCGTGTAGTTTACCAAAGAAAAACAAGCCGCCTTTCAAAAAAAACCAGGATGTGAACTGTTGGAAAAGTTGCTGTGACATTCTTGCTGCTTGATGAGGAGAAAAATATAAATATATATTAACTTTTGCTAACACCGTCAGGCTTGAAACTCCTGTTAATTCTGACTGCTTAAGCTAGTACTCAACATCTCAATGAAGCTTAAATTAGGTTTTAAAAAAAGAATAAGAAGAGAGAATCATTACCCTCCCAGTAGCATCCATTGCTTCCTTGTCTTGAGAAGCAAACCCTGTCAACATCTGAGACTGCACCGCTCCAGATAAAGCCAAGAAAGGCAGGAAGCAGGTGATGACTAAGCTGAGCTTCCAGCTGAAGTAGAAAGCAATAATAATGGCCGCTCCAATGCTGCTGAGAGAGTTCACAATCATTCCTATCTGGGTCCCAGTTGCCTTCAAGTAAAGCACAAAAAAAAGAGATCACCAGCAGGTTCTTCCACACTGAACACTGGGATACCTTTTCCTCAGAACTGTGGAAGAAGGAAAGCTATTGTACAGAAGGACTCACAGCTTCCAGCTTAGCTCCTCATAAGTTTTCTGCAGCTTCAAGAAGACTGAACAAAGAAGTACCGTGATATTTCCTACCTATGCAAAGAGAACAAGGTTTGATACCCTTAACTGTGAAAATCAGCCCACTAATGACATCCTTAGTGAGGGAGACTAACATGTCTGAGCCATCCTTATTAGCATATTGTCCATTTCCCCTGGCTTCTACCAACTAGGTCGACCACGCCAGATACGGTGGCCATGTGTCCCATTTCACCAAAGACTGTCTTCTGTTTAAATGTTTTGTCTAACTGAAAGCTCCCCAGTTCATGTTCATTTTATAGGAAAAGAACCACAATAAGAAGGGAAGCAGGCACCCTTGAAGTTGCCCATCAACACCAACCTATGCCTTTTGCTGTGCTCATTTAGGAGCTCATTTACCATCTCTGCTCACTGAAATTTCCATTGCTATCATTTCAGACTACTGCACCTAAAAGAAACTAAATATCAGGGAGAAGAGTTCTGGTTCAGTTGTCTCCTTAATAATTTTTGCTTTTATATGTAGAAAGTTTAGAGTTCTTTCTGCTGGAATATTCCAACATCCCATCTGTTGGAATGCTATAGAAGGATGTCTTCCCTAAGAGGGGAATGTGAGACAGTGCCTTCTTAATGACTACACCCAGATTGTGGGATTTCTTTTTCTGTGGAGTGTCATTTCTCTCCCCTTTGCTGTTTTTCATCAGTTACTGAAGATCATTTCATCCCAGCAGAGGTTTGCTACATAGAACATGATACAAGACAGGTAGTGTTTTAACTGTCTGTTCTGTCTTCCTGGTGGATTGTTTTATCTTGTTTTCAAGAAATGGTCATTTTTGAGCATAAGCTATCAAGTGGTGTATTTCCACTAGAAAGAAGGGCAACAAATATTTTCATAAAAAATTAAATATCTGAAAATAAATAATCTCTACCAATCACCTGCAGACTGAAATAGTATAAGCCACAAGTATAGTACCATAGTGAAAACTGGTCCACAGATTCTTTGGCTGATTATACCTGCTGTGCTATGCCTCAGCATCAGTTTTAAAGAACAAATTAGCTTGGAAGGGGAGAAAAAAACAGAGCAGAGAAGAGAAAAAAAGTATATTACCCTTTCCCTCCAGCTATTTTTTCTTCTCTCCAACATCACACACCCCAGGTGCTTCGTCCTCTCTAGAGCTTCTGATATGCATTTATTTAATAAACCAAGAGGCAATACAGGTCTTGTCTCATTTTGATTAAGTTTACACATTAAGTTTATACATTACACATTAAGTTTACTCATTTTGCTCAAGTTTACAAGTTCACAAAAACGTCTCTGGACTTAACTTATATTTCCTGATGCATGAAATTACCATTATATAGCAATCATTATATAACAATGATATAGCACCATTATGTAGCAATTTCTTACCCCTTGAACCTGAGATGCATCAGTAGCAAGTCTTGTAGTCAAGGCCCCTGGGCTATTCCTGTGATCGTCAAACCAACCAATTTCTTGGCCTAGCATAGCCTGGAAACCAATCTTCCTTAACCGCCTCGTAAGCAGCTCACCTGACTTTGCAAATGTATACCCCTGGGGGAGAAAAAAACCAACAACACAGTGGGCTCTCAGTATTCACTAGGATTTGCTCAGGATTCGCTAGAGTTTGGTTCCAGGACCTTCCATGGATGCCACAATCTACAGATGCTCAAATCCCATTTACAAACAATGACACAGTAAAATAGCATCCTTTATATAAAATGTCAATATCAAGGTTTGCCTTTTGGAATTAATTTTTTTTTAATATTTTCAAGCCATGGATGCTTGAATCCATGGATATAGAATACATACATATGCAGAGCCAACTGTATTAAGCATTAATCCAAGCACGTGTATCAATAAAGCCAGATGTAAGAACTGGGGGAGGGGAGAAATGGAACAACAACCCCGTTGCCAGTACCTGCAAGAACTGAGTTACAAAGGATATGACTCCAACGACAACAAAGAGCATGCAGATGCTGTTGATTTGCAACCTTTGTTCTTCTTCATCAAGAATAGAGAAGGTCTTTGGGGAAAGAAAAGAAAATGCCATACTATTAGAGTGCCTTCACACAAGACAGTTACAAGTTTATTGTGAGTCTCTTGTCTGGGATTTGCATAACATGGTTGTAATGATATGGAAAGGCACACGGTGGTGTATTCAAGCAGCCTATGGCCAATTCCGCACCACACTGTGTCAGGGTTGGCAGGATTTGGCTCCTCTGAGCATGAGCAGAGTGCTATCTGTGAAGCAAGGCTTCGCCGCAGCAGAGAGTCCCAGTGAAGCAGAAAAAATTCCAGAGCTCATTAAATAAGACTTCGAGTACTGATTTATTGCCACACTCTAAGATAAGGCTTAGCCAAAACACGCTAGCTTTCCAGCAATTAGACAAAGAGGAAAAACAGAGGATAATGGAGAAAAATCGGGCAGCATCTCCCCTTACAACTGGTATACTGCCAATGGCATGGCAGGTCCAGACAGGGCATCTAACTGGCAACTGGTCAAGGCAAACACCAGCATTTTTATGCTACCTTGTCACCCTGGAACAAGTGGGGTGACCCAATCAGTGCTCTGGCGTGTCGCCTTCTCTAATACACAAGACATAGCCATAACAATTCTGCTGGCCTTGCACCTGGCTGTCTGGCCACATCGCCTCTTCTCTCTGCCATCCACTCATAGGAAATCTTTGCCTGCCCGGCAACAACCTTGACACACTGAACTCATCAGTGTCATCCATGTGCCATAGGTCTTTTCATATGGATTCTCCCTCATAACTGAATTTTTAAAAGAAAGAAGTGTGAGGTATCAAGTCTCTCAAGACTGAAGACCATGTTCTCTGACCTGAAATACACCTGTTTTAATAAAAATAAATCCAACTCACCTTTCCTTTTACAGGTCAAGGTGTATAATAACACAACCCAAAAAAATATAAGAGAAAAACAACGAACTGGAATATTGAATTGCAAAATAAACTTATTTTATTTCCAGGAATCCTTCCTATTTAAATCAGTGTGCACAACTTCCTGGGTTCTAAGGATCAAATCCCCCCATGCCCCCTACATGTGGGCTGTACCCCCCCCCAGCTAGCCCAAGCACCTCCATTTCCTTTAGCATTCCCTCCCAAAGTGACAATAGGAAGTGACAAGACATTACTTCCTGTGGCTTTTTTTTAATAATGACTGCAGAGGAAAACAGGTTGTTGGGGATGGTATAGGATTCCGGGAGACCCTCCCTGGGACAGTGGTTCAAGTGTTGGACCAGGGTTCAAGTCCCCACTCAGCCACAGAAATCTCCTGAGTGAGCTTGGGCAAGCTCCCTCATCCTCAGAGGAAGGCAAGGGCAAATCTTCAATGGACAAATCTGGCCAAGAAAACCCCAGGACAGGTTCACCTTAGGGTTGCCATAAGTTGGAAACAAGTTGAAGGCAAAATAACAACATGGGGTTCTCGGATGCTTGTGGGGTTTGGGATATTTTTGTATATTTTCACATTTTGTGGGGCTTTATGTGTGGTTTGGGGCAAAAACTCCTTGAAAGGGCTTTTGAATTATAAAAACTGGGGGATAAGGGGCTTTGGGGGACTGTGGAGGTTTCAGGGACCACAAAAATGGGGTCTAGGTGTTGCATGCAGCCCGCACTTTGCCCATCCCTGATTTAAGTTCATATGCCTCATTCATAACTGAAGTCAGCAGTGGACCCTTTGACACCAGGTAGACTCATGAAATCATAAGGTTGGAGAGAGGTCTCATAATGATGAACATCTAGTCCAACTCTCTGAATTGGGAAATCTGTGACAGATGGCTGCCCAACCTCTGTTTCAAGACCTTCAACAGGGAAAAAGCCACTCACTCCTTGACAATATTGTTAAATGGCACTTCCTTTTAAGAAGTATCTCTTGATGTTCAACTGAAATATATTCTCCTTTAGATCTAGTCCTGACAGGACATCAGAAAGCAAGTCTTTGACCTTTTCTATGGGACAGGCATTCTGGTATTTAAAGAGTGCTGTCTTCCCTCTGCATAGTCTTTTATTCTCCAGGCTAAACATACTCAGTTCTTTGATCTCATAGGCCATATTTTAAACATCACTGACTAGATTTGTTGCCCTTTGTTGCAATTTGTCTACATTTTCCTTAAAGTGTGCTGCTCAAAACTGGACACAGTCTTTTCTTATCTATATACAGAATTAAAAAGAAAAGTATGAATTGTCACTTAAGACACTAACGATGCTAAACTCCACTAAAATCTGAGCAAGATCAAAAGAAGTATGCAGCTACTGAGACGGCGGCAATCAAAGTATTATTAGTAACTCCTTTTAAAATAATCATCCATGCAGCTTTGAAGCAGAGTAAGGAAGCACTAATCAGAGAAAAATGACAGCCAGTAATGAAACTTTGAACAGTCAATTGGAAAAGTCCACTAATCTACTAATGAGTTTTCAGAGGAGAATCAGGAGACTCAACAGATCTTTCTCCACTCCCCCCACCCCACTCTCTCTGATAAACACTTGTTTGGCATTTTCCTTTAACCCTTAGAAAGTCAACTGCAATTATTTGCTCATTAGGAAATGTGAAATTACACATGCATATCAGAAACATACCCAAATGCAAAGCAGAGATATTTCAACCTTTTTAAAAAATGCATAATATTCCACTACCATTGGCATTCCTCACAGGGAGAACACAGCTCCTATCTACCACAGTATGAAACATGTTTTACAGTAAAACAAGGCAAAATGGGGAAAGTGGCAATTAATCACAGTGGCATATGTAGTTGCCAATCCAGTGACTTAGCAACATTTGCCTTCAGACAAAAAGTAAATTGATTTTCCTTCCCGTTACTGACTTCTCAGAAATACAAACTTTTAGAGTCTTAGGTAATACTTTTTTTAATTAGCTAGCTCCAGAAAATCAAATTAATAGATTAGCGTTTATAATTTCAAATCATTGGCTAAAAGGTTAGCACTTGAGTTTGTCATTCCTTTGTCATTCAACATACATACTGGAACACTGGGGAACATTTTCTGGCCCTGTGAAGGAGGAGAAGGAGGAAGAAGGGGAAAAGGAGGAGGAGGAAAAGAAGAAGAAAGGAACAGAAATCTGACAGATAGTAGGACTTGGAAACAGCAGCTATATAATTTCTGATTGGTATTTTGTTAGTGATGAGGTAAATATTTTTTACTGAAGATAAACAGGATCTCTTCTTGCACTGGATGAGTGTGCAGAGGAGATCATACGGGTAAGCTCTGACTAGCACCACTGCCGTGTTCTACTATTCCACTCCCTTGAGAAAGGCCTGTTTGATATTTGTCCATATATATCTATACCAAACATAAGCCCTTTCCCCAGCATACCTGGATCCTGCATCATCCTGGCAGTGCCATTGCTTCCCACACAGACCCAGCCAATGCAATCATCACACATATATAAAAATGCAATTATAGTATAATGTGCAATTGCGACAGCTGGGGACATGATAGGAGCAGGATGGGACCACAATGATGTCATGCAATAGCACACGTCATGGACCAGCTTCAATGCATCCCCATGCTGGAATGGGGCCATAATGCGGAAATGGCCATACATATATGTATGCTATAGATATATAGATGCACATGCAAAACCTCCCAGATATGAGACAGAACCCTGACCAATCAGGGCCCCTTCTCATGTGTAGGAGCTATGAACCACCGTGTGGCAAAAAATGCCAAAGGGGTGGTTGGAAAAGTTATGGCAATGGAATACAGCAACAGTAATAGATGAGGTTGCCTGCAGAGCTCCAGGCTTGCCCTCAGTCCCCACTTTCACTCAATACATGGAGATGGTAGGGATGTAGGAGAAATCTTGAACAGACTATAATTAAAGCCAATTCATGCAGTTGTTCAAACAGATTTTCTGTCAGCAAAAATGCAGCATACAGCTGCAGGTTTCACTCAAATGTGGCTTTAGGTGAGGGATAGCGCAAACAGCATGGTGAAAGCTCTACACAGAGTTCAATACAACACAAAGCATTTGTATATAGAGGGCATACAGAGCGTTGTGTACATCTTTTGTGGCAACATCTGCCCAGAATTCTACTCAATCCCTTGAGCAGAAATTAAATGATTCCATGCAAAGGAAAGAAAATTTGTCATGCCCTACCCCAAGAATTTGACTGAAGAGCAAAGCATAAAGTGGACTGACTGCTCCATTGACAGCTGCTCCCAGTGATCCAACCACCATATAGGGCCATTCAGGAGCATTGTATTTCAAAATCCTGGCAACACTAGTGGGTTCTACTTCTTCCTCCTCTACAGTAACCAGTGCCTTTAAAGAAAGGGGAGAAAGAAGTAAGCAAGGAGAATCACTTTGAACATGAAGCAAACATCATTTTACCAACAGATCCATATAATAGCACCCTCAGACATTTCTGAGAAAGATTGAGAAGCAAATTCAGGACTGTTTTCTGCTTCAGTTTAACTTCCTCTTCCACTCTACTATTGTGAAAGGATTTCCATATGTACATAGAGTGATGTGAGAACTCTCCACTCGTCTGGAACCTATCTCCCTCTCCTCTGGAGAGCTCAGTGGAAGTAAAGTACTTACACTTACATGTGTCTGTATACTTCATAATATCTAGACTCATTAGGAATTTTATATACTGAGCTTTTCAGAGCACTTTGTCATAACATGGTGCTATTGGGAATATTGCTGCTGTCCTTATTAACAGATATGGCCAGTTGTAATGTAATATTCCAACCCTTTGAAAAATGGTAGCATGAGTAGAGTCAAATATGGCCATCACTTCCCCTTTTTAGAATTGCAGCCCCTTCTCACCCCTCTCAGAATCCAAAGACTTCATGTCTTAGGAACAGAGAAAACTGCCTTAAACTACATCAGACCACTGGTCCATCCAACCCAGGATTGCCAACTCCAACAACTGGGAATGGCCCTCGAGGATTTCAGGTAGGACTGTTTCCCAGCCCTATCTGGAAATGCCAGAGATTGAACCCGGGACCTTGTGCAAGCAAAGTTTTGCTCCTGAGCTACGGGTCCTCCCCAATTTTATCCCACTGCACTGGAGTATAAAACTTCTTCAAAGCAACTGTCTATTATTTTGCCACTCTGCTCTTTCTATTCTCCCTTTCCATGCAATCTGCCCACCTAATCTCTGCCACCTGACCGAAATGCTCTCTTGTATCCAAGACCCTTGAATTCTTAAACTACTAGTGGGGACTGAAATCCACAGCCCACTCCCAAAAATAAACATAGATCTATTCTACTTTTTCCAGTCTTTAACCACCCTGATTCTAAGGTCATTTCCACACTACACTGTTATAGTGCTATTATTCCACTTTCAACATCCTGTGGATTTCTGGGATTTGTAGTTTACTGAGGCCAAAGAGCTCTCTGGCTCAGAATTCTAAATGCCCTTCCCTAAACTACAAATCCCAGAATTCCATAGGATGTTGGAAGTGGAATAATAGCACTACAACAGTGTAGTGCAGATATGGCCTAGGTATGGTCTGAGTTGCTTGAAGGACAGATGAACTGTTAAACTTGTGTCTGGCCTGTGCCACTTAAGATAGCAAGTATATTATCATGTGGCTGACTGAACACTCTTCCATTAAAAAAAAATGCACATGGAAAACCAAATGTCAGAGGAATGAGTTCTATCCTTGTCTTCCTTCTGACATACAACATTTCCATGTGCAAGGCATTTTTTTCTTTTTATTCTTGCAAAGTATTCAACCTTACAGTCTTCCACCCATGAACTGCAGTGGTATAATCCAGAAACAGTCCTTTACCTCTTCTAAACTAGGCCTACATGACAGGATAAAGAACATGACGGTATATATCAGAGGTGAGCAACATGTGGACTGCCAGATGTTGGACTGCAGCTCCCATCTATCTTACCGGCACAGCCAGTGATGTGGGATTCTAGAAGCTGAAGTCCAACAATAGCTGGAAGTCCATAAATATTCTCCAACCCTGCCATACATAATCAGCAATAGAAATCAAGAGATCTAACTGTGAAGAAAACTCAGAGACTGAGGGCCTTTCTTGCACTACACTGCTACAGTGCTATTATTCCACTTTCAAAATCCTGTGGAATCCTGGGGTTTGCAGTTTAGGAAGAGGCATTTAGATTTCTCAGCCAGAAAGTTTTTTTGTCTCAGTAAACTACAAACCCCAGAATTCCACAGGATGTTGAAAGTGGAATAACAGCACTGTAACAGGATAATGCAGAAAGGCCCTGCATTTGAATAACTCAGGCCATTTCCACACTACGCTGTAATAGCATGATGATAGCATTATAACAGTGCAGTGTGGAAATGGCCTCAGTCTCTGGTACCTAATATACCAATTGTAAATCTAATATGTACTAAAAAACATTCAAGTACTCAGATCAGGATCATAAGAGTTTCTGTCCATTCATATGTTCAGTGTTACGTGCTCATTCCAGTAACTTATCTCACAGAAATGTTTTCCCCACAAAAGTTTAATTTAGATAACTAATATTTTCTATCATGTTCATTCTACTTTTATGCTACAGAAAAAAACCCTGCAGGGTTTCATGTTCAGATTTTCATTTTACAAGAAACACATGCTAGGAAAACAAAATGGACATTTGTCTTTCCTTGGGTAAGACTATTACTGACCTTTTTAAGTGCTCTATCATCCTCTTTATACTGAGTTGTGCTATAGTTATGCTCTGAATGGTCTCCCACAATAGATACTGGATGGTCAGGGACTATATTTGACAACTGAGATCTGGTACGCTGTCGAAGGGAAGCCCTATGAAGGATTAAAGAAAAATGGCCACATTTTAGGGACATCAATCTGAAGAATTTATATCATTACAGTAAAATAAAACGATGCCATAATTGAAGGGTTTTTCTTCTATTCATTCTCTTCTTGTTGCTATACATGCAATGACTATCTCTATTTTTTTATATATTCAAGTGTGAATGCCAATGGTTGTATAGTTGATGTGGCACCCCACACGCACAGGAGTGAGATATCACTAGACTTATCAAAACCCTGAGATTTGCACCCATGGACTGCGGCATGGGGCAGGGGGAGGGTCTCAATCTTCCCCACAAGACTAGGCTGGAAGGCCAAGCCCCCTTCCTGAAATGATCAGGCAAATTTGGAGCACCAAGACCCCTACAGAGCTGAGCCCCTCGGAAATTATAATTCAGAAGACAAATTGCTAATTGTAAACATATAAGTTTGCAGATATATAAGGGATCATTTCTTAATTTTTTGGGATGGTGGAGACACAGCCAGTGTGGTATAGTGGTTTGAGCATTGGACTACAACCCTGGAGACTAGAGCTCAATTCCCTGTCTGGCCATGGAAAGAAACCCACTGGGTGACTCTGGGTGTCTCACACACTCTCAGACCCAATAAACCCTGTGATATGTTTGCCTGAGGTTTGCTGTAAGTCAGAAATGATTTGAAGTCAAACAACAACAACAACAACAGCAGCAGCAGCAGGCAGGTTTTGTTTTGTTTTGTTTTGTTTTTTATTATTTGGGCAATAAGAGAAAATACTTTGTTCCTAGATCTTTACCAAATATGCGCATTGCAGGATCGGAAGTCAAATCAGCAGAGCATCACTGGCGAAACTGTATTCCAGTGGTTCTCAGCCAGTGAATGAATTAGCCCTTGAGTCAAATATGTAAGTTCCATGTGGCAGATTTGCACCTGATCATTCAGACATTGCAAAGACGCCTGTGTATATTCTTCTTCCTTCTGCCAACTTGAACAGAGGACCAAGGAAACATAATTTCCAAAGTAGTCCTTTAGATAAACGTTTCATAGCTGGAGACATCCGTACGTCCTCTTATATCACACAACAACTGAGGAGAAAAGATTGGGAACCTCTTGCTAAGCTTGTTCACAAAGCATGCCAACAAGACTACTGTGGTTAGGCCTATGCCAGTGCATTTCTGAACAGTGGGAGCTTCAAGATTATTTTTGCTTTTCTGGAATAGGCCTCAAAACTTTCATTTCCGAACAAAGCTTACAGACTTAGATATTGTTCCTGTTGAAAGGATGCTTACTTTATAACAACAGCCTTGTCTCAAAGCCTTCAGTGAGAATAATCAGGTTCCAGGCAAGCCCTTCAGCCATGTGGGTGAGCTATATCTAAAAGACCACTCTATATAAAGCAGATTTATGAGACAAGCTTGCCTTCCCTGGAGAATACCAATTCACTTTAGTGTGTTGATTCCCATTTTAAAACATCAAATCTCAAGGGGTGCCTACTGCAAGTGATTGTTGCATACAGTTTTCAATAAAGTAGAGTATGCCTCATATTTATGGCAACATTTCATGACAGATAGAACATATACTGTTAAACACAAAAGTTAGAATCATCTGTGCCATAGTACTTCTGATCTCTATGTATGGTTGTGAAGGCTGGACAGTGAAGAGGTCTGACAGAGAGAAAACCAACTCATTTGAAATGTAGTGCTCAAGGGGAGTTCTATGTGTACCATGGACTACAAAAAAAAAAACACAAATAAATGCATCCAAGAGCAAATCAAGCCTGTAGTCTCCCTGGAAGCTAAAATTATTAAACTGAGGCTATCATACTTTGGATATATCAACTGGCATTCTGTTAGGGGCATATTAGATGTAAGTTTCCCTTACCCTGCATATATCCTTTTTGGGGCACTGTGGAGATTCGTACTCCCTCCCTCTCTCTGAAGCATCTAAAGATGGACCTATGATACAGTCTCCTGGACTTATCATACAGTCTCAGAAGCTCCCCTCCGCTTGGCCATTCTGTGCCTTGTGCAGAGTGGGCAGAACTGGAGAAGTAATTGGTTAAATGCAAATGATTACACCAGCAATGAGACCTTTGGAGGATCCCAGTGTATCGGAGTGCTGCTGTAATAATTCAAAAATCCTGCCCACACTCCACGAGACACAGAATGGCCATGTTGGCAGGGGGTGGGGGGACTTCTGAAATTGTACCATAAGTCTGAGAGGAGGTGATACGTGGTTCAGCCTAGAGTGACTCCTCATGCAGAATTACCATGTTATGCTGAGCCATGCAGAATTGGAGCCATCATGAGACAACATAACTCAACTGGAAAAGATGATAGCTGGCATCCTATATTGGCAGTTAAGGATCTATGACCTAGAGTTCATGGATTTTTAACTGCTCTCTATTCAGTTACACTACATATTCATGTACTATGTGTTTGAAGTAAATGTCTCTCAAATCCCATTTTAAACTCCAGGCAGCTACTCAGAGTGATAAAGGTCTCTTCTGCTGGTGATCAGGGTGCAGCAAGATGATGTTTCCAGCTCCCTCCTGTCAGCGATCTGTGACGCGAAGAGGAATTGCAACATAGGTCTTGCTTCTGATTGACACAACCTTGTTCACTGGTGGAAGGGGGCTGGAAACATCATTTTGCTGTACCTGATCACCAACAGATCTCAGTTGCTTGGAACAGCTGCTGACTGTTATGGTAGGTTTGGGGACAGGGACAGGAGGTGACACTTGGTCACACATTTGTTACAAACTCAGTGAGATAGGATCTCAGCCTATAATGCTTGGTAAAGCGGAAGGTAGTATGAAAAGAGGAAGGCCATATTACAGATGGATTGATTCATTCAAAGAAGCCACAGGCCTGAGTTTGTGAGATGTAAGGAGGGCTGTTGATAAACAGAGATCTTAGGGGTCTCCCATACATAGGATTGTTGTAAGACAAGGGCCATTTCCGCACTACACTGTTATAGTGCTATTATTCCACATTCAACAACCCATGAAATCCTGGGGTTTGCAGTTTAAGGAGGGGAATTTAGAATTCTCAGCCGGAGAGGTCTTTGGCCTCAGTAAACTACAAACCCCAGACTTCTACAGGATGTTGGAAGTGGAATAACAGTGGAAGTGGAAGATGTTGGAAGTGGAGTAACAGTCTAGTGCAGAAATGGCCAAAGTTGAATTGATAACAAATGATGATAAACAATAGCATTTGCTCTAATCACTTAAACAAATATAAATAAAAACTGAGTATATATAAAGCTAGTTAAGCCAGCCCTTTGGCCTGGTTCTGCATTACCTAGCAATCTACTTTGCCTACTACAAGTCTAGCCTTACTATTAGGGAGTCTGAAGCAATCACCTTAGGCCTCAGATGCTGGAAGGAGGCAACAGTGGCAGCCTCCTGGTTGTTCTTCCTGAACTCCCCCATCTGTTCACATCTGCTGGAGGACTGTTTGGTATATTCCACACAACCTGTCCTGGACTCCCTCAACTAGCCTGCTGTCTTCATGAAAACATGAAAACCCATTATCCCACCTCAAGTAAAAAGCTGCTCAAGTAAAAAGTTACAGTGCTCAAGTAAAAAGTTAACTGCCAGTCCAATGTGCTTTTCTTTGTGGGATGGGGAGGGGATGTCATTTTGCTCTTTGCCTCATGTAAGCAATATGTCTTCAGGCAGCCCTCTCACTAATACAACTACAGAATAAAAGGATTTTGTTATGCGTCAATTGTCTACAAAATTCTCCATTACATTTGTGGGCTGAAAAATTGGTGGAAGAATTTCAGCAGGCTACCTCAGAGGAAGGAAAATTTCTCCAACATTTTCTTCAGTTGTAACAATGCTCTGGGGTGCCCATCATTACATTCTTCCTAGGATAGTATAGTGTTATTTTTGTCACAAGCAAGTAGCAGAAACCACTACTACACTGGCAGTCTGGATAGCATTTTGAGTCCTCCCAAATGACCTGGACCTTGTTCCAGGACACTGAAGGTGAGGTGCCAATGAATACCAGGTGCTGTAGGCTATATTTCAGTGGAAGGAACTGGCAAAACCACCTTTGAGTATTTCTTGTCTAAGGCCATTTCCGTACTACAGCCTTATAGCGCGATGATTGCACTTTCAACCACCTATGGAATTCCGGGGTTAGCAGTTTCAGGAGGGGCCAGCCGGCCCCTCCCGAAACTGCAAACCCCAGGATTCCACAGGAGGTTGAAAGTGGAATCATCACGCTATAAGTGTAGTGCGGAAATGGCCTAAGAAAACCCTGTGAAATTCAGAGGGTCATCATAAGTTGACAGGCAACTTGAAAGGTGCACACAGACACTTACATTCCTCTAGATATCATCATGGATATCCTATAGCAAAACTTTCCTTATTGCATCAATTTTTACAACCATTTCCACACTAGAATGTTACAGTGCTATTCCACTTTCAACATCCTATTGAATCTCGGGGTTTGTAGTTTAGGGAGGGGCCTTTGGCTAAACTACAAAGCCCAAGATTCCATAGGATGTTGAAAGCGGAATAATAGCACTATAACAGTCTAGTGCAGAAATGGCCTACATCATTAGAAGTAACATCACATGTTTAGGACACTGATGGGTAAAACCAGACATTAATTTTCACAGGAGCAGGATTTTCAAAGAGAATTTTTCTCCTCACATATTAGTTCACATTCTAACACTATATTGCATCATGTTCCATATTTAAAAGTAAAAAGTCCTAAGTTTACCTCAAGCTGGCGCGGTAGCTTCCCCTGCTGAAGGACTGTACTTTCTCAAGCGTTGGTTCAGATACTGCAAAATATAGGGATAGAAGCACATTAGATGGTAAGAATGATCAAATTGCTATTAATTATCAGATTGTTTTTTTTTTAAATGTTGTTTATAGTGCAGGAAGCAAATCTATTACAAAGTCAAAAGTCTTTCTATGATAGTATGATGCAAATATAAGTGCACTTTTTACACAGTTGTTTTAAGGTCTTCAGTGTGCTCATTTGGGAAGCATCTGCATGGATTCATGCCCTTCCATGATCCTATGCATGGCCACAAGGAAGTCATGGTAATCTCTATCTATTCCTGGTCTGTCCACAGGAAAAAAGATGTTATGCTGCTCTTTGCACTTCAGAAAGGAACCCCTCAAGCATTTTTTTTCACCAAGAGTAGAATCCAATGGAGTAGTCACTTGGACAGCTTTTGTTGGGTTCTACCATTTCAGACTGTAGGTATGTGTACAAGAGGGTCGCCTTCTGAAACTTCCCCTGAAAGCAAAATGTCAAGGCAAATATATAACTGGACTGTCAGGATGAAAATTAAATTAGAACCATTTATCCTAACATACTAATTTGGTATTTTACAAGCAACATGTCACATGTGAGGGACATTCAAATATGTGATCCTCCACCTCACTCCCAACACATGACTGGCTCTTTTGCCTCTTCTGACATGGTGAAAGCAAGACAAAATTAGATGTAATAATTGAAGGAGGCATCTCTGACTGTTTGCTGGAATTGGGTATTATGACATGCACTAGAAATGGATGCATACTTGAAACTATTTACATTTTATGTCTGATGCTTCATAAAACTGTTTCAGAAAAGTCAAGGAATCCACTTTAGAAGAAGAGCAGGATCCACACAATCACATCAGTGTCAGCAAGTGTTAACAACTGAGATATTCATAAAATGAACTGCAACATAGAAGGCAGCTTGTTCAGTACATATGAGTAAAGAACTCAGATGCATACATCACCAACAAAGCACTCTATTCCATGTGTCTTATTCCCAAGAGCTGTAATAGGGGCAGGGAACTTTTGGCCTTTCAAATGTTTTAGGCGGCAGCTCCCACAAACCCTGACTATTGAGCATGCTGGATGGGACTTTTGGCAGCTGAACAGTAACCATCTGGATAGCCAAAGGCTTCCCACTTATGGTCTAAAGTTGCTAGTTCCAACTAAAACTGACCTGAGAGAGTCCAGAGTTCAGAAACTGAACAGTAGCTTTGGCAAATGGCTAGAAGCTTATAGAAGAACAGTGAAGCAAGGCTTGCAAGATAGCACGAGATCTGAATAACAGGAAACTAGCTAAGTATGGCCCTTTCCGCACACGGTTATTAAGGCAGCCAATGCGTCTTGCCACGGAGGTCTTCTTCATGTGAGAGCAGACTAGGTTCGGTTTATTTACCTTCATTCTGCACGCAATTCCGACTAAATGCACCCCCATGTGGTGGTAAAGTGCGCTGTTTGAAAACCAGAAGAAATCGGTTTTCCAATTTTCCAAATCGATCCAATTCGTACTTTCACAGTGGTGCAGACATGTACATTCGCACCAATGTGAATTGGTGGTCAGGGGAGGGCTCATGGGAAGGGCCAGGGGGTAGTATGGACTTTTGCACGCACGCACGTACGCCATGACATACTAAACCATGCCAAAAAAAAAAAGGCCAATCACAGCCGACGGGACGGGGTGAGGGGAGTAGCGGGAGTAGCCACGGCAGAGGCAGTGTGGATTCATGAACCCACACTTCTCCGAATCAGAATGGAACATACGCAGCAGCTGTGCGGAAGGAAATGAAGGAAAGTCCACCTTCTTTCGAGCCCAGAAAATCCGGTAAGAAATGGCACAAACTGATTCAACAGCCTCGTGTGGAAAGGGCCTAAAGCAACAGAGACATCGCAGAAATGGGGAAACATGTATGAGTAGATGCTAGAGTGTGGTTAGCTCTGTGGTTTGCAATGTCTGGAGCACTCCCAACTAGGCCAACAGGAGGGGGAGCGACCACAGGAGCTAAACTTAAAGTTACCTTTCGCCTTATTAAGCTTCAGTGTAATATTAACTTCCACATCCCCAGGGTGGGATTTGGTATTATAATTTGTGGCCATGTATATGTACATGTGCAGTGCTTGAATGCTGACATAATAATGTATTCATGACATGTAGAGTTACCTCCTCCCCAGGGAGGACTGTGTAATCCTTGAAGACTATATAGGTTGCAGTTTGACTTGTGTTTGGGCAACAATTGATTTGCTGTGTGCCTTGTGTTCCCGATTCTGCAGAATTTGAAATAAAACTTCGATCTCTCTCTCAGTGTGGCTTAGTGACTAGCATACTGGGCATGAACACTGCCTAGAGTCCCTTCCCTGTGAAAAATCCAGGTGACAAACCCATAGAATAACTGGAACTTACATAAGTGTTGACTTATCAAGTTCTCATTAATTCAACAGATCGACTTTAACTGTGACTAACAACTGGGCTTAAGCTAAGACTATAGCTTATTAGGATCCCTGGCATCTCCAGTTAGAAAGATCATGGAGTAGGTGATGGGAAAGACTGTTCTCTTGGACAACTTCTTCAAGTAGGTAACATCCAGGGTGAGAGGACCAAAAGTCTGACTTCCTGCAAGGCAGCTTCCTTTGTGCTTAAGCATGGGACTGCAGCCTGATTCTTCATGGACCCAAAGTAATAAAAGATTCATGTTCTATTAAACAGAAACTCACCCTGGTCAACTAGTGCACTTTCTGAATATGCAAAAATAAGATACTTGCTTTGTAGTGATGTTTCTGTGACTGCCTTGTCTCCTTGGCTTTGCAAAGTCACCAGTGTGAAATAAACTCCCTTCCGTTCCATCAGCTCCTCATGTTGTCCCCTTTCCACTGCTCTCCCATGCTCAAAACCAATGATGACATCAGCAGTTTTGACTGTGGACAAGCGATGAGCTATGGATATTGCAGTGCGTCCAAGGCGAGCCTAAGGGAGGAAAAAAATAGTCTCAGAGAAGGTAATGGCATCAAGGAAAGGATATAGGTCTGCTCTATCTGCTCTTTTGTTATCAGAAGGAATGAATTTTAGGTGGTATAGTTCTCTATATATGTATTGATGTACTGTTTGTAAAAAGCTTTCTTTAACTGATGTGAGACTGACATTGGCTTGTACTGCAGCAGCTCAGTTAATGAACACCTTTGATATAATGTGTGCCTCTAAATTGCTCAAGCTCCCAGTACTCCCTGAGATATCCATTTCAGACATGATGGTGCTCTCTTTCTCTAAATCTTATTTCTTTTCATTCTCTTCTCCCATCTCTGCTTCTTTCTTACTGTATCTTCTTTCAGATCTATATGTCTAGTCTACATGATTTTCCCCTTTTTTTCACCAAGCTACATGCTCCCACTGAACTGGGGTATATATTGGCTTATGGTCAGGAGCCCTGAGCGATTTTCCACCCAAAACAAATTAAAAAAAAATCACCAGTTTTGTGTGGGAGATGGGAGGAAGGAGGACACGGAGGGGACTGCTGCTCCTGGACACTTGTAGGAGTAGAAACCCTTCTCTTTTTTTCAGATCCTCAAGGTGGGACTTGGGGTGGGCCCGGAACTAGATCTTGAAGGGCTCTGGAGGGGGCAAAAATCTCACAGAGACTCAATATCACCTATCTGATTCCCGCATGCATGTGTCTGTATGCCTTCAAGTCACCTGTTGACTTATGGTGACCCCATGAATTTCAACGGATTTTCTTAGGTGAGGAATACTCAGAAGTGGTTTTGACAGTTCCTTCTTCTGAAATATAATCTACAGTAGTTGGGTGTTCCTGTTCAAGTACTCACCAGGGCTGATCCTGCTTAGCATTTGAGATCTGGTGCCTCCAGGATATTTAGGCCTCTATGTGATCCCTATGCCTGCCCTAAACCATATTTTTAACTAACTCAGTGCATGCAGAATTGAAATAACCACATAGATTTCCCCATCTATGTCTGCCTTCAGTTCAACTCTTCCCCTTTCATTTCCTTCTATCTGCTTTACATTGCCAAGCTGCTTGGCACAGGGACTGGTCATACTTGCCCGTTCTTAAGAGCCAGATCCATGAATTGCATTGTGCAATAAATGGTCCAAAAGAATATAATCCAAAACCCCCCGTTGGTCACTACCCTCACTGCTACAAAATATCTTAAGTGCTGATACTGCAGGAAGGGAGGAGGAGGAGATAGTTCCAATGCACAGATGGCACACAATGGTCAGAATACTGTATGGTACAGTGTAATGTAGTAGTTCCACATGTGGAACTATGCTACAGCTGGCCACTTAACCTCCTCCCAACTTACCATGCGGCTGCTGCACCCCACTCCACAGCCATTCTGTGCTTGGTTGAGCATCACGGGGGGTGGAACGGAATCAGAGAATTGTCTGGCTATGTCTCTATAGCCAGAATCAAAATGATTACAGTATCCTCTGAAATCTATTGAGGTCTTCAAGAGGTCTCAGCGGATGATGCAGTCATTTTGCATCTGGTGATGGAGACATAGCCAGATGCTGTGATGTAGACTCAAGTCAACTGACTTGAACTCGAGTCTGACTGAAGTTGCTTAGTGACTTGATGCGGACTCAACTCATCAATAAATCATGGATCAACTTGGCTTACTTTAGAGTACAAGAGGCTTGGAAGGCAGAGTGAGTGAAAGGCAGGAACCAATGGAGCTGGAGGGATTTAAAATCTGGCAGGAATCCATGGATCTAGAGAGTTTAAAATCTGGTTGAAGCAACCAGGGAGTAAAGGAGACTTAGAAGGCAAAGAAGTGAAAGGCCAGAATCTATTGGTTTGGAGGTTTAAATCAAATCCTGATTACTCGTGAGGAAGCCATCAGGCTAGGTATGCTGCATTCCTTTAAAGTTTAAACTCTTAAAGGAAATTTTAAGTCTGTGTGAAGCATTGCTAAGACAAGGTGGGAAAGGGAGTGACAGTATGGGGCTTTGATTTTCTAATTATTGAAACTTAAACCCTGTCCCCCCACCTCCTTTCTTCTGTCAAATTTGGCTCCCAGACTTGAGACTCGACTTGAATTATCCTGCAAGGACTTGAGACTCGATTTGAGACTTGAAGGTACAGACTTGACTTGAGACTTGGAGTAAAAGACTTAAATACATCACGGTCCACCCCTCTTGTTTACCTTCAGCCATGGAATGGCCATGGTGAGAGGCCTCAACAGTTCAATGGTGAGTCCTGAGAGGGGCTTCAATAGTTGCACCGGGAGGAAGGGAATACCAACCTCCACAAGAGATACGCAGGTATAAGGTGGGTTTATGCCTGCATATCCCACTAACAGAGTATCAACCAATGACCTCTTCTTTGCAAGGGAGAATGCACCAGAGAATGCCACTGGCATACTGGAACAGACTCAAAGCTACATTGTTCTGCTTATTTATATTTTTATGTTACCCTTTCTTTAAGGATCTCAAGTTGGCATAGCAGTCGTTCTGCCCCACCTCAATGTTAGCTCCAACAAC
Organism: Cyclura pinguis; assembly: GCA_030412105.1. NCBI lineage: Eukaryota > Metazoa > Chordata > Lepidosauria > Squamata > Iguanidae > Cyclura > Cyclura pinguis. The sequence goes on along the minus strand of CM059599.1, from coordinate 224,469,756 downwards.
AGCCCCAAGAGACAGTGACTAGTTAAGTGGATTATTTCCTGTTCCTCAGAAGAGACTCTGTTTACTAGGCCACACTTGCTCTACTAACTGTTTTCATAATTCTGGAATCTCAAGTGTAAAAACATTTGATGATGCTAACCTCTATGACTAAAAGATCATATTGAAATAGTATTCAAAACACAGCAAACCTTATGAAGTGCCTCTTGAACTATAGCTTCACTTTCATTATCCAGTGCTGAGGTAGCCATGTCCAGCAGCAAGATTTTAGGGTTCCGAACTAAGGCTCGGGCAATAGCAATTCGTTGCTTCTGGCCTCCGCTCATTTGGCCACCTCCTTCTCCAACAAGAGTGTCAAATTGCTGAAACAGCAGGGATAGGAAATAAGCAGTCAAAGGTCTTTCACTTGTTCCCCAGTCATGAGAGGTAGGACACTGCGTGAAGCAAAGAAGCCAAGGAATAACTTGAGTTTCTTCGGGCCTTTTCATACCACACAACTATTGCACTCTGATTCTACTTTAACTGCCACCATTCTGTTCTATGGAATCATGGGATTTGCAGTTTAGGGAGGGATATGTAGAATTCACAGCCAGAGAGCTCCAGTACCTCCCAAGAGTATAAACCTAAGGATTCGACAGGTGGCAGCCATGGTAGTTAAAGTGGAATTACAGTGCAATAATTGTGTAGTGCAGAAAGGTCCTTCTTTCCACTCTTCTATTTATGGAATGAAGAGAAATGTGTGGTTCTCTCTCCAGTGGGAAGGCACATCTATTCCTGAAGGAAGTATCACATACCCATTTACTTAATAGAGAAATGAGCAAGTTTCCCATCCCTTTGTATGACAACAGAAGTATGGAAAGAGAAGTATAGAAAGACATGCTTGCAGATTCTTGTTGCCACTTCTGTGGAATGTAAAAGGAAAGAAAGGCACTGAAAAGAAGGAGTGAACAGTCTGAGACTCTCAAGATGTTGTTGACTGCAGCAACTATGATCTTTCACTAGTGACTATGCCAGTGGAATTGTACTCCTACAGCTTTCAGAGGGCCACAAATTGCTCATCTGTGCTCTAAGATACAAGGAAATGCCTTCTTTCAAGTCTGATCAATGGTCCACTTAACCTAGCATCTCTCTACTTTGACTGATAGTGGCTGTTCACATCTTTGGGTAGCGATGTTCCCTGGTTCTCTAGCTCAGATCATTTTGAGAGAGATGCCAGGTACTGAGCCTCTAAGTCTTCACAACCCATGCATGTATTCTGTTGGAGAACTGTAGTCAGCTCCCCTCAAAATGATCTAAGCCAGCTGAGAACAACATGTTTCTTTTATAAGGGCCACAAATATCAACTCCCCCGTGGGAAAAAAAAACAGGTCTTCTCTTACTTTGAATTGAATTTTAGCTTTCAGAAGTTGCATGGTTGCCCTAAAAAAAGTAACTGTATAATTTTATAGTCTGTCCTCCCCAATTGGCAGGAGAGGAGGGAGAAATGGGGCACAGCAAGGATGCATGCTTCAGCAGCAGTCTGTTTCAAAGTCTCCCACACCATGCCCAAATTAACTGAAACTTCTAGCAGACGAATTGGTGGTCCATGCACTCACTTGTGGCCCACAACCGGTAAGCTGTGCTATCCAGAGACAGCCCATGGTCTGAGCAGAGGGACAACATCTCAGCTCAAAATAAGTCACAAGCAATGGTGAACTTACTCTCTTCATCTCTCCTTCGAAGGACTCACAAATCTCTCCAGATAGCAGCCATTACTGAAGATGGCAGAAGTCCACATTGCCTTACGTGGCTCTCAAATGTAATGGACAGGCCAGAACAGCTTGTCATCCACCAACTATTTAGCATCAAAGCACATCACAAAAACATATTTAACTTCCTGCTTCTTTTGCCTGTCTGCAGTGCTGGAAATATACATAAGTCAAATAAACCACAGCTTAGGGCCTGAGATTATGAAGGCCACTAAAAGAAAAAGCCTCTTAACATAGTTCAGGGCATCAGTATGTCCTAATTTATCTCTGCCTGGCTGGGACTGCAAAATCAGGGAAACTCTTAAGCATTTTGTCAGGTCATAATACATGGCTGAAGGAATGCACTGGATTTGGTGAGTCTCAAGCTATAACAGGCCTGGTGAAGGCATGTGGTCACATCAGAATTTTATGTTTATATTTTGGTAATTTAAAAGTAATCAAAAGTACTGAAAAACTAGACTTGTATCTTCAAGCGTGATATCTGTTTATTGTATATGCAAGCAAGGCCTCCTCACTGCTGTATGATCACTCAACAACTGAGGGGTAGGGTGGGACTGGGGTTGGGAGGGATGCCTTTAAGACCTGATCGGACATGAACTGAGGCCATTTCCACACTACACTGTTATAGTGCTATTATTCCACTTTGAACATCCTATGGAATCCTGGGATTTGCAGTTTATGGAGGGGCATTTAGAATTCTCAGCCAGAGAGCTCTTTGGCCTTAGGAAACTACAAACTCCAGAATTCCACAGCATGTTGAAAGTGGAATAATAGCACTATAACAGCATAGGGCAGAAATGGCCTTAGAGAAACAGATTCTTCCAACCATGTGAAAAGTCCATCCAACTGGGTGTAGAGATTTCCTACTGTTTGAATGATGTTTATCTCTTTCCTTCGTAGCTGTGGTTGTCTTTTTTCTTGTACTTATTTACATTATGGTAAAATAAAAGCCCTCCCCCTTGCCAAAAAGCATTTTGCAAACTCAACATTCACTTTACCAAAGGTAGATCCATGATAAAGTTGTAGGCATTGGCTTCTTTGGCTGCGTTAACAATATCTTCCATAGTTGCATCTTCCTGACCATAGCGAATGTTCTCAGCAATGGTGGTAGAGAAGAGGACAGGCTCCTGTTCAACAATGCCAATCAAAGAACGCAGCCACTGAATATTCAGAGAGCGAATATCGTGTCCATCTAGAGTAATCTATACAACAACAGTCATCAGCAGAAAAAAATAATTAGTTATAATACTATTATATTATTAATACAATTATTCACATAACTGAGAAGGAGGGAAATGTTCAGCTTGGAAACTTTTCAAAGAAAGGAAGAAAAGAAAAAGGAGAAGAGCAGCAATAAAATGAATAATAATATTAATATAGTAGTAGTAATAATAATTCTTGTTGTTCGCTATAGCTATAGTTAGAGTTATACACCATGCTTCCAGATTCTTTAGCTTAAGACAAAAAATGAGAACCTGCTCTTGAAGAAACTTAGGGTACACTCTCACCATGCCTTCGCTAGGGTCATAGAATCGCTGAATAAGCTGTATTGTGGTACTCTTCCCAGCTCCACTAGGGCCAACAAAAGTCGTTGTTTCTCCTGGTTTGATAACCATATTGAGTTTATCTAAAATCTGGAAATTAAGTGAGGAAAAGAGAGAAAGAAATTGAGAGAAAGGTTGTATGTATGTGAGAAGTGTTTTTTAATTATTTAATTATAAGAAAAGAAAAAACACAAAAAATACATAAGGTGATAAACATAAAAGTGAAGGAAAAAAGGTTACAACAACAACAAAATGCTTACATTTCTATTTTTCTCTAAACTATTTACATAATATTATTTATTCAACATATTAGAAATCATACTGATTATATATTTTGGTTATATATATCTAAATCTCATTCTCATTATACCCATTGTTGTTATTTATTCCCATACTTAACATTTTGAAAATATACTATTAGTAATTACATCCTTATTTTTATCATTTTCAAATTAAATTTAATCTATTACTATTGCTAAGCGTACCCCATCCCCAGAGCCAATTATGCCTCAAATTACTCCACTCTTCCAAAATTGTAATGCTTCTTGTGGAGGTGTGACACCTTCCTCTTTTACTAACACCTCTTCCACAAATATCTTCCATATTGCTTCAAAATCATGTATGTGAGAAGTGTTAGGCTTAGTTATTAGAGCAATATTGGGAAGTCGCTGGAGTGCTATAAGAGAAAGGGATAAGTCCTTACCTTTACTTCAGGCCTGGATGGGTAATAGAATGTTACATTATGGAACTCAATTTCACCTCGGACTTTATCCAGTTTGTAGCCATCTTCTGACATACAGTCAATGGTAGGTTTCTAGGGCAGACCACACATACTTGTCATTTATTCTTTCTAATAGAAAATATCCCCCTCTCTCTTTTGCCTATAGTCACACTCTTCCACCATCATTACTCAGCCACCCAAAGGTCTCCTCCTCCCTCAGAAAACTCTGCTTCTTCTTCTTTGCTGCCTCTTGAGCCTGCAGACTGGAACTGCCACCCAGACCTTCAGTAGACACTCCAGCTCTCACTTCTTTCAAAGCCTTTTGTGATTTTTTTTTTTTAGATCTCAAAACCATCACTTTCACGAAGTTTTGACACAGCCTCTGACTCCCCACACCATCCTGTTACTCAGCCTATTGTGTGTAACCAAAGCAACCACATCTTATTCTTGGGCTTGTCACAACTCCTTTTCCTTCCCCCTTCGCCTTTCTCTTGCTCATCTTGCTTTCTGGGTTGTAAGCCTGCCTGGGGAAGGACTTATCTTCTCATAATTTGTAAAATGCCATGTGCACTTGCAATTTACAAATATTGCCACGCTACTACTAATACTACTATTTTAAATGTTACCATCTTAATATCTAGAAATCTTTCATACATCACAGCTGTGGAGATCTGCTCTGCAGCAGATATCAGGTATGAAGATATGGTGCAAACATCTCCAATGCAAAGTGATGATGTGGCTATTCTCCTATTTTTAAAGATCTCTATCGCCCTGTTTGCCAGCACTGCCATAATTTGTGGGTGTCACAAAGAATTGCTGTAATTTGTTCATGTTACAAAGAAACAGAATTCTGAACGCCTTCTTCAGTGGCGAAGACTGAAAAGAGTCTTTCTTTTGTGGTACTAACAAAGTTCAGCAGCATTCTTCTGGCAATTGTGGTGGCACAACCACTTATTTCAGCCGCATGGTGGCCACTGGGGGCAAGAAGGGAGTGCAAAAATGACCAGAAGGCCATATGTAGTCTACTTTTAACCCATTTGGCTCATAGATTGGCACTGGCACACTTCTGACCTGGATACCCAGCCCAACTGGGTGTTCAGAGCAGCCATTACCGGTAGGTCAAGGCTATACAGTGCAGGAGAGCCCTATTGTGATGTTAGCCATCACCCACATTTCTACAACATATGCCTGGAGCTTTCTATTGATGCACAACTGAATTAAAACTACCTTTTCAACTATGTAAGGATTATATAGAGCACAGCTGGCTTCTACAGACACTACTTCAGTGGCACCACTAAAATTGTTCTGCATTTGGTTTGCTGGATATCTTATCCTCACTGTTCCCTGAAGCTTCAGATGCACTATGCATATTAATATCCTTCTACATCCCTTTGATTTAACTTCTTTTCTTATAATCACCTGCCTGAGAAGCCATAGCTGCTTAGTTCTTTAAACTACTCAATTGTGAACAGGCTTCTTGCCTTCTAGTGCAGTTTCTTGATGATCAGGCAGCATGTAGAGTGCAGTCCTAATAGACAAATACTCAAGCTTGGTGATAGTCTGAATATTCATAAGCAAATCACTTAGAAATGTCACTTGGATGAATGCATTCTTGGCAAATTCACAGGCACAATGCTGGTTTGCTTTAAACTGCATTCAATTTTTCCTTAATCACTATTTCTCGTTCTTACTATTAGCAAAAACCCACTCAAGGCTGATGTCATCTACATTTTTCTCTCAAAAGCATTCTAATGACACCGAAACAATTGGTTACTCACTTGATCTATTGTCTCAAAGATATTTGTTGCAGCACCTCGGCCTGTTGCAAAGGCTTCCAGACAAGGAGCAGCTTGACCAAGATTTAAGGCTGCTATTAGAACTCCAAAGAAAACCTGAAGAGCACAAAGGGAAAGATATTATGTTTCCTGGTGTATATATGGAGAGACATTCAATGCAGAAACTGAATTATAATTAGACGTGGTTGAAGCCATAAAGGAATATTTCTGCAAGCAGACAAATGCTTTAATCTTAAAAAAAAAACAGTAAGAAGATAAAAAGATGCAGTTCCTTTATTTGAAGATAGGAATACAATTAAAAACATATAATGATCCCTCACACTTTTGACTCCTCTAGTAGAGAGAAGCCATTTCACCAGAGCAAGAGGAAGGAAGATTCTAAACAAGGTTCAACAGAGTGCTCTGGAACACATTCACTATATCAATAGGAAACTGATTTTCAGAGTGGTGTTATTTGTACATGACCTTCAACTGTTCCAGTTTGGCAAAGACAGTTGCAATTAATCCTCTCTTGTCCCACTTTTTCAACTGTCTTTAAAATGCCCTACTTTTTCCCTCCTCCTTCCAGTTTCCGGCTTTGTCCTCAGCTTACTTCTTCCATTGGTGCAAATGGCGTGCAGAGTGCAAAAGTAGTTTGTCACTCAGGCCATTTCCACACTAGCCTCTATTAGTGCTAATATTCTGTTTTCAACATCCTATGGAATCCTGAGGTTTGCAGTTTACGGAGGGGCCTTTAGAATTCTCAGCTGGAGAGCTCTTTGGCCTCAAGAAACTACAAACCCCAGAATTGCAGAGGGTGTTGAAAGCGGAATAATAGCACTATAACAGGCTAGTGCAGAAATGGCCTCAATTAACTCAGCAGGGGGAGAGGATTGGAGAGGAGGGAGTGTAATCTTGCCCTTTCCAGGAGGCTCAGGCAGAAGAAACTGATGCAACCTATCCAAGCTTATGCATTCTTCCTTATTAGTAATTTTACCATCATGACCATGCTATCATGTCGCTTGGCCACATACGTCCCCCTTTTCATCTGTGAAATGTTGGAAGGTCTGTTTATGTAGCCAAAAGGGCACCGCCCATGCAATGCAAGGGGGATGTCACAGGGCTTTGGGGAACCTGGGAATCTTTACCCAAAAATTGTTTTGGGAAGGAAGAGTCAAAGATGACACTCTTTCCACCTGGTATGACCCAGAATGCTAATTGACAATGAGGAGAGGAGGAATGGAAAAACATGCGAAAGGGGAAAATACAATTGAGTATCCTGGAGATCCAGCATGGTGCAGTGGTTTGGGCATTGGACTATGATCCTGGAGAGGAGGGTTTGATTCCCCCCCGTTCAGCCATGGTAACCCACTGGGTGATCTTGGATGCGTCACACACTCTCAATCAGTCGTGTACGGGGGCGGGGCGATGGGGGCAATTCACCACTGGCTGCAATGTTTTTGGGGCATCCTGGCTCATAGCCACGCCCCCACGCACCGCAGCCATGCCCCCACGTGCCGTGGCCATTCCCTACACACCGTGGCCACGCCCCTGTGCTGTAGCCCCCCCCGCCCCCCCTCCATGCACTGCAAGCTCCTCTGCTGCTCTCAACCCCAGAAAGCCCTGGGACAGGTTTGCCTTGGGGTCGCCATCAGTCAGAAACAACTCGAAGGCACACAGTAACAGCAATCCTTGGGAAAGGCATGGGTGTCTGAATGGAATGCTCCATGCTGCAACATTCTGCTGCAGGTTCCACTTGCTGAAAATTAAATTCTAACGAATGTAAAGTGAACCATTAACAATCATCCCTCCCACTCCCAATGCATTCTTTTATAATGACTTTCTATCTACGGTAGCAGCATGGACCCAGTTTTTTATAGTTTGAACAGAAACATATTTCCATTCACCAAGGCAGGAGTCCCTAATTCCACTTTCAGGTTGAAACTCCTTATGCCAGACCGCACACCATTCTAGGGAGTTGCCTCAGCTTTGAGAAATGGGGAACACAGAACACCACACCTGGATGAAAGACACAGAAACGCTCTTTCATTTGTAGTTTTAAGATTCCAGGCCAATTACTGTGGCAATATTATCAACACTGGCCAACCATCCATTTTTATTGCAAAATACTCAACCATCTACTATATAAAAATCAAAGTTTGTCTGTGAGTTCGACTGTTTGTCTGCAGCAGGCAGGCGAAGACCTCAGATGATTGGCTGTGTGAGGTGAGAAGACCTCATATGATTGGCTGGCTGTGAAGATTCTATGGAATCCTGGGGTTGACAGTTTAGGAAGGGGTGGAGAGCTCTTGGGCCGGTTGCTATGGAGATGAGGCCTACCATTAATAAGGATGCCAGAAAACATTTGGGAGGCACATATGAGAAAAATTAAAGTGACATACACAACATAGTTACAAGGTCTTCTCGCCTCACACAGTAGATTGCATGGGTTCCATAAAGTGAGGAATCTTAAAGCTGAAATTCAAAATAAAAGATGCTTCCAGAAAACCATAAAGCCACTGCACAAATTCTACAGAAAGCAAAAAAAAATAAAAAAAATAAATAAAAAGCCAGCATATCAACATTGCCAGAGAACACAGATTGGATTGGGGACTATGGGGAAAAGTTACAGGTACTGGAATGGGCTGGTTGCCATTGAGACGATGCCTAGCAGCAAAGAGGAAGACAGTATATTGCTGCAGGAACCCAACGTCTGTATGTTAACAAATACAAATAGAGATTGGATTGGGGAATATGGGGATAAGTTACAGTTACTGGAATAGGCCAGTTGCTATGGAGACAAGGCCTACCAGCAAGGAGGAGGACAGTGTATTCCCTCAGGAGCCCAGCCTCTGAATGTTAACAATTCTGAATACAGATTGGATGGGGGAATATGGGGAAAAGTTACAGAAGACAGTTGGGTGAGTTCTTAAGAGGAAAATAAAATCCTGGGCAACACCGGGTAAATACACTATTTATACACTGTTTATAAAATTTTCAAAGCAATACGTTGACCAGAACAAATCCACCTGTACAGCCCCCTACTAATTCCTTTTTTTAAAAAATTTTAGGAAAATTATTTTATATTTATATATATATTTTTATATTTATTTATATTTATTAAAGCTGTAAATACAGTACAAAAATAAGTTAACAAGACAAACTGCAACACTATTACAGAATCATGAGACAATTATTTTGACTTTCTGAATTAGTTCAAGGTAGTTATTTTGAGTTCACATTATGCATATTTATCCTGAAAAGTAAGATGATTGGGAAAAAAAATATTTGGAAACCATTACTTGTAAAAGCGTGCCAGGCGAGTACTCTTCTTCTTCGAGGACAAGTTTCGAGCCATACCAGAAGGCTAGTCCATAGCACAGGAAAATGATACACCAGATGTAACCAGTGAAAAATCCCATTATTATCCCCTTTCGAATTCCCCAGTTCTGAGCAAACACCAAGTTTTTGTCATATCTGTGGGAAATAAAAGAAAAGGGACATTGAAAAGGTTTGTTTGGAGTAAGAATAAAGTAGTGACGCAAGGCCTAATTGAAGCGCTAGACCACAGCATGAGAGGAGTAGCTGCCTGTTACAGGATCTCATAATTCAGTGACGCAGCGCATGTTCTGTGTTTAAAAGGCCCCAAGCTGAAGACGGTCACTCTTTCCATGCAACCACGCTCTCCCGCGTCACCCCGTTGCAATCCCGGCTGTGCTGTTGCTGGGCAGGGAGTGTGGCGGGAACACAACCCTCTGCACCTGACCAGCTCCCTGCAGAAGGGAGCATGAGCAACGCACCTCTTCCTTCTGCAGCGTAGCCGGGCTCTTTCCCATACCGCGCTGGGTAAGGAAATGCTGCCGTCACGTTTCCTGCCCTTCCATGTGGCAGATAAGTACGGGAGCATCATGCAATCGCAGGCAATTAACATATTTAATCCGTTAAGCGAATAGCCCACGATCACAACACAGGGGGACGGGTTGGCAGCAGGACTGTAACGACATCATGCAAAAGCATGACCTGTGGACTGCTGTCATCCCATCCCCATAGCGGGACTGTGATGCCACATGGAAATGGCCAGTGCTGGTAAAGACTCTCCTCTGTATGTATCGTGTATGTAGATAATGCTGAACTAGAGGGATCAATGGGCTGCCAATGTTAAGGTAGCTTCCTGAATTTTTCCTATCCTCCTGGCCTAGTTTTTACTCCGAGTGGTAAAATTACAGATTCATACAGAGTGCTGTGTCCTTACAACACCCATGTTTGCAAATATGATTCGGCTGCGTCTTCAGACACACACGCTAACAGCCTGGACAAATTTGACAGAATGGCATTTCTTTGATTCACTTAATAAATTTAAGTGTTCTTTCCCACTGCAAAAAGCAGTTTATGCTGGGAAGAAAACAACAATCCATCATCAGTGTACCGAAGGAAAGCAAATCCATATAATTTGTAATCCGGTGATTGGAAGTGTTAGCATAAATGCTGAAGCATTAAATTGTCAAAGAAAATTAATCCATTAACTTTAAAATGGTAAGAGAAAAAAACATAAAATTATTCTGCTGCATTAAGTATATTTATGTGTTCATTTTAAATTAAAATGATCAATTAATTTATTAAAATTAACCAAAATGGATAACCCTCCAAATCACCCCAAAAATAATGAATCAAAGTAATGTAAATCATTAATTTGTTACTCAAAAGAGAAGAAAAATCTCAGGGTGAGACTGCTGCCTTGAAAAGAGTGTGTACATTTATTTTTCTCAACTATTAGATTTGGATTTATTTTTTAAAAAATCTGAGTGACATACTCTGTGTAGCTGCTCTTGACACATAAGGTATCATGCTTGAGGGCATCATCAGGCGGTATTCCTTTTAACATCACCAGGATGTGCTCCCATGGCATCACAAGGGGTCAGTTTTACTTTAGGAACTAGGTGTTGGTCCCAATATTTCAGGTTCTAGGATAGTCCTGACCTGGCAGCTCTACCTTGATATTGCTTGGGGGTTACAATTGTTTTGATGAGCAGCCAGTTGTAGGAGGATTTGTATGTCTTTGCAGAAATATCCACGTTCACTGAGAAAACTAGAAAGGGGAGATGGGACCAAACTTGGACAATACAGCCAAATTCGTCTGGCACAGATTGCGATACCTTTATGGTTTTCTGTAGAGGATTGTGGGAAAATACAATTCTATTGGGAATGAAATGTTTAGTTTATCACATGAGGCAGGTCAATCACAATTGCAGCAGGATAACAGCATCTTTGGCTGGGACTTATCATATCACATTGCTCCTCTTCTGTTGTTCTCCTAGTGGGAGACCATTTGGAAAGCATTTCTTTTATAAACAAACACACACAAAAATTAGCTAATGACCTCCTTTGTAAAAGAAATGCTTTCCAAATGGTCTCCCACTGGGAGATCAACAGAAGAGGAATGATGTCATGTGATAAGTCCCAGCCAAAGATGCTATTATCCTGCTGCAATTGCAATTTGCCTACCTTGTAGGACAAAGCCCATAGTCTGAGAAAATCCCATGGCATCCCTATCACCTCAAGGTGGCTGACCCATTCTACCATGCCTTTGGGCCCATCAGAACACAGCACCTTCCTAAGACCCGTGAATGCTTCCAGTCAAGATGTTTATTTTTCATTGTGAAATGACACTGCCTCTTTCATAGAACTCCGTAGGTGCTGGTGGCATTTTTATCTTCTATTCATACCCTTCTCATATTTTTCCACTGCTTCTTCAATCCTTTTTCCCACCAAAAAATATGTCTAAACACACACACATCCATAGAGGGGGAAAAGACAGAGCAAGTGTGCCCTGCCTTTTGATTGGAGTCCTCTGTCACAGCTTCCAGCTTAAGCCATTGTCATACAACAAAAATTCCTTTCAGCTGGGATTTGTTAATGCTGACATTTAACACTTGAACAAAGCACAATATGCACAGTCAAGTTCTTTATGTATCGTTTCCTTGCTGAAGCTCTCAAGCAGCCTTCGCAGATGAACCAACCTTTCAACTTCTTTTCTTTCCCCTCCAAAAGCAGCCACTGTTCTGATGGATGAGAGCACTTCATCAGCTACGGCACCAGCTTTTGCGTAAGCCTTTAATTCTAGACCTGTCATCTTTGCCACGGTCTAAAAGAAACCATCAGGAGAGTCAGTGTGGCAGGAAAGGGTTTTATACTCAGCAGACCAAACTTTCTGCTTTCATATCAGGTTGTACATATTTATAAAGGGAATATTTCTATTGCTCATCATCATCATCATCATCATCGTCATCATCATCATCATCTCACATTACCTACTTCTAATTTTATCTGCTAGCTGGCTTACATAAGATAGAGACCGTTTCAAGTTTTGTATAAGGTACATCGAAGGGAAGTCTCAGCATATTCAGCTACCTACATTAGGGTCAGCTGTGAGCCAATTGCCTCAGAAAACAAATGTTTAGGGTTAGGGAATACTGATGACATGTTGGAGGGAAGAGCCATGTAAGGCCTGCCCCTCCCAAGCTACCTTGCTGGCCTTTGCGGGATGGAATATTCCATCACCAGCGTAGAAGCAAGACACTACTGGGATTCTAGGTCCATTGGCTTCCATATGTGGAACATGGAAGAGGGAAATACTGTCTTGTCCTTTGCCTTAGGCAACAAAATGCCTCAGGGCAGTTTTTATCTATATACTCTGCTCAAGGACCAGCTGTTTAAAATGTTGGCATTGTATAGGTAAATGTATAATCCAAACTTGTTGTTGTGTGCCTTCAAGTCATTTCTGCCTTATAGCAGTCCTAAAGTGAACCTATCACAGGTTTTCTGGGGCTGAGAGAGTGTGATGCACCCAAGGTCACACAGCAGATTTCCATGGCCAAGCAGGGATTTGAACCCTGGTCTCTAGAGTCAGAGCCCAATCATAGAATCACAGAATCATAGAAATGTAGAGTTGGAAGAGACCACACGGGCCATCCAGTCCAACCCCCTGCCATGCAGGAACACCCTCAAAGCACTCCCCACAGATGGCCATCCAGCCTCTGCTTAAAAACCTCCAAGGAAGGAGACTCCACCACACTCCGAGACAGCATATTCCACTGCCGGACTGCCCTGACTGTCAGGAAGTTCTTCCTGAGGTTCAGGTGGAATCTCCTTTCCTGCAGCTTGAATCCATTGCTCCTTGTCCTGGTCTCTGGAGTGGCAGAAGACAAGCCCTCTCCTTCCTCTACATGGCATCCCTTCAAATATTTAAACATAGATATCATGTCCCCTCTTAACCTTCTCTTCTGCAGACTGAACATACCCAGGTCTCTAAGTCTATCCTCATAGGGCTTGGCTTCCAGGCCCTTCACCATTTTGGTCGCCCTCCTCTGGACCTGCTCCAGCTTGACCATGTCCTTCTTGAATTGGGGTGCCCAGAACTGGACACAGTATTCAAGATGAGGTCTAACCAAAGCAGAGTAGAGTGGTACCAGTACCTCCCTCGATCTAGACGCCATACTCCTATTGATGCAGCCGAGAATTGCATTGGCTTTCTTGGCTGCCGCATCACATTGCTGACTCATGTTCAGCTTGTGGTCTATTAAGACTCCTAGATCCCTTTCACACGTACTGCCATCCATCCAATGCTCAAACCTCTACACTTATACAATATATAGGATTTACCTCATAAGCAATATAGTATTTAACATAATGAGACTGTGTCTTCAGGAGACCAAGCTCTAATAGGGGAACTTGATTAATCTTCTAGTTTCACAAAGAATTTTTATATAGGAAAGGTAGAGAGACTTTTGCTAAGAACATGTCTTTCACAGGGAGAAGCTTCAGAGGGCTGGGCATGTTTCTTGGTTTGCATACCAAAACGTGCTTCTGGCACATCTAAGATTAAATCATTTATTGTGGCATAAGCGATACTACACCAGAGCCCTCTTTTTCGGATACATGAAGTGATCATCTAAGGCCATTTCATAATACACTGCTATAGTGTTATTATTCTACTTTCAGCCTCCTGTGGAATTCTGGGGTTTGTAGTTTACTGAGGCCAAAGAGCTCTCTGGCTGAGAATTCTAAAGGATGCTCCCTAAACTACAAACCCCAGAATTCCATAGGATGTTCAAAGTGGAATAATAATAGCACTATAATAGTGTAGTGCAGAAATGGCCACAGTGTGTGTATTTGTGTATAGCTGTGCATATCCATAGGTTGCATCCCATCAGTGGAAGGGCATCTGCTAGAGGAAGAGACCTGCAGTTTGCTGGGCCTCCTCACTTAGATCTGTTCCAGAGGCTTGGAGGATACTTTACAACAGATTTTAGAGTTTTGAAGAGGCTGCAGGGGTAAGGAGGGGAAGGGAAAGTCCCACCGTCCCAGATGTCCATTCACAAAATGCTGGACATAGTTGTTATGGTGGACTCTCTATTTCATTGGAGTAAATGGAAAACAATAATTCTTTTCACTGAAGTCCTGTTACCAGTTTGATTAAGGGACAATAGGGAGCACTGCTAAGGAATGTTGAAAAATGGTCTGGATAGATTTCTTTTGATCTAGTAGTAAGTGGTTTGACTGAGCTCTGCAGAGTCATTTTCTGAAATAGCCTCCGGCTTGAAAAACTGCCCTTCACTCTCAGTGCCAAAATTACCTCAGGCAACCTTGCTTAGATATTATTGCTCCTCACCAGGCCCATGAAGGCTGCTCCGATCCCAAGCAGTGGACTGACTGAGATAATAACCAAGGTCAGCTTCCAGCCTCTGATAAATCCTAACAGGAACCCACAAATAAACGTGGTGAAGCGCTGCATAAAGATCGCTACTTGATCAGCAATAGCATCATTTATTTTATTAACGTCACTGTGGAGAAGAAGAAAAGTTAAAGCAGAAGATACATTTTCTTGATGTAAATGCAAGATCTTAATGAGAACAATTTGTCTCATTAGGTATTTATTTATTTGTAAATTTTTAATACAACCATTTCGTCACTTAAGGTCAAATAAGATTTCCTGCTTAGAAGAGCTTGGAAACATTACTTTTCTTGCACTATAGTTCCTAGAACCCCTTAGCAAACATAGCCACTGGCCATATAGTCCTGAAAGTATTGGGAGATGTAGCCCAAAAAGTGAATTTTTCAATTTCTGTCTCTTATATCCAAGGCAGGCCTGCAGGTTCTTGGCTCTTTTTGCACCTTACCTTGTCATGTCTTCTGCTGGTCACGATCCCAGCAGCACCTGCGCCAGGAAGGATGTGCAACAGGAACGCTCCTCTCCGCACCAGACTGGCTCCCTGCGGAAGGGAGTGTGATGGACACGTCCCTTCCTTCCGCAGCACAGCCGGGCACCTTCCCATGCTTTATTGGGGCAGGAAGTGCTGCCATCACCCTTCTGAGGCTTCCGCAGGGCAAGTAAGTACAGGACTGTTGCACGATCAAGGTGTCACTGACAGGGAAAACTTGCCAATGATTTACCCCACTATCATGCTGACTGTCGACGGGAGAAGGACGGGACCGCAACAACGTCTTGCGGAAGCATTGTTCCAGTCCTGCTCCTCTCCTGTCCCCATGCTGGGACGAGAGCCTCCTGCAGAAAGGGCCCTTGTGTTTCCAAGTACAGGCATGAACACATTTCCCCTTAAGTTTTTTTTCTGCCATCAAATCTGTGCTTGCCTTTCTCCTCCTTCGCCACCATAATTTTCCCTTTTCTGTTTTGGGGATTAGTTATGCCATATTTTGGGCACGCTATTTGGTGAGCAAAAAGAGAGGAAGAAGTATTTGCATGGATTCTTAGCATTAACAAAACATGCTGATCAGACACCACCCACTTGTGAAAAATGGCTGGCCAGGTGCATATTCTCCGACTGTCCTGATTTGGCAGGAACAGTCCAGATGTCCCAGTTTCTGTCTCCTCCTCCTACTTTCCCCCATTGTCCTCAGCTTACTTCAGCTGCTGCACATAAATGTCAAAGTGCAAAAGTCATCTGCACCCAATTAATTTGGGGGGAGGGGAGAGGAAAGGTGTGGCAGAGTCATGCCCTAAGACAAAAGCAAAGTGCTGCAGCCTCCCCTAGCTTGTGTGTTCTTCCTATTGATAACTTTTGCCATCTTGTGTTGCCTGGCCACATATGTCCCAGTTTTCATCTGTGAAATTTTGCAAGAGTATGCAAGTGCTAGTATGAACTGAGAAATCCAGGTGGGGAAAGCCCAAATGACATGCTTTTATTATGATCTGTATAATTTCACCCTGTCCTACCAGAATTGTGCCTGCCTCTTTTTACCACTGTCTTCTATAATATTCATATAGCTATAATGGTATTTTCTGGACATCTGAATGTACATGCAAAGTACAGTAATAGCCCCAGGTATCAGGAAACAAGAGGATTTAGGGAGAGGCAACCAGAGCAATCCCAAGAAATATTTCTGTCTGAAGAGGACTGCAAATCGAACCCTTCGCCTATCCCGCCACAACCTACCAAATGAAGGTGTGTACTACCCAAGGCCAGCCACAGGAGGCAGAAAGTGGCATAGGAAGCAGTAAATCCTTCAAGCATATTTCCTCAATAATAGTAGTTTTTTTAAAAAAAATACTATGATAGCAAATTAAATAACAAACAATTTTTTGCCCTGTCAAGATGTCTAAAATCTACTACTACCTCGGTGCAGAATGGTAGGCCCAGCCCTGGTCCTCCCTCTCCTCTTGATGTCAGATACCCATTGTTGTCAACATCCACTTACTGCCTTCTTGATGGAATGGTTGATCTTATTAGCTGTAGCTGCACAATGTCATCTTCAGCCTGACTGTGAATGAAGTCCCAGCAGTCTAATAGGTAATTTGGCACTGCTTTCAGAGTCAAACCCTGAATAAGTCCCACTCACCCCCACCTTACAAAGACTGCTCATGGCATGCAAAATCTTAAAAATATGCAGGCATACACATCCATAGATAACTACGTTACTCACTCAGAAATCCGTGTATTGAGTTCTCCCACAGATGTACAATCAAACCAGCCTATATCCATCCTCATCACTTTCCTGAAATAGGCTTTTCTGATTTTTTGTGTCTGTCGAGCGGCTGATATTACCCAAAAGCAGATCTGGGAAAAAAGCAAGCACAGTAAACAGGTGTTTGGATTTATGAGTCTCAAATGAAAGAAGAACGATCTTTTAGAACATAATGCAATTGTTAGAGCATGGGTGGCCAAACTGCAGCTTATGAACTACAGGCAACTCCTTGACATATAATGTACGATTTGCATAAATATGTTGGCTCAGCAACTTTTTGTGTTATAGTTCATATAAAAGGTATTGGTATAAACTGAAAGTCCACTGCATTAAAACATTGTTCATGGTAAGCAAATATATTTAAGAATTTAAATCTTAATCTAACACTAGATTTGAGTCAAGAATTGGATAAATTTTGGATTAGCAAGGATTACAGACGAATTGTGCTGGAGAATCTGTAAGTGTACAAGCTAGTGCTGACGATCTTAGTTTTACTGGGCATGGCTTGCGATTGAGTGATTGTTGCGTGTGCGGCTGTGTGGCTGGCAGTGAAATTAGTGGGGTCTTAGCGTGATATTGAGTGCTGTGGAGTTTTGGTTGTGTTGTGCATGTCAGAGTTTACTGGTTTTTTTCACTTTAATTTTTTTCAGAAGTGTCTGTGAAAATTTTGCAAAGGACGATGGCATCATCAAATTGCAAGAAGGAAAAGTATGAAGATGAAAACAGACATGTTTTTATCCCTTTTATTTTAATTTTTTGCAATCTCATTTAATGTTAATGAAATGCAAATTTGCATATTTTTTCTTATATGTTTCCATAGTTCATTACCATATTAAATACACTCAATATAGTTCAACGCTTATCAATCAGGATTTTGAAAACATTTGATATAAATACGTGTTGCTGTTGTTGTTGTGTGCCTTCAAGTCATTTCTGAGTTATGGCAATCCTGTGGTGAACCTATCACAGGGTTTTCTGGGGCTGAGAGAGTGTGATATGTCCGAGGTCACCCAGTGGGTTTTCATGGCCAAGCAGGGAAACAAACCCTGATCACCAGGGTCATAATCCAGCACTCAAATCACTACACCAAACTGTTTCTCACATATGTATGCATTTTGTGATTATTGAAACTAATACAAATTAACAGTTTAAAAACTACATACAGGAATAATTATTATTACCGTATGTACATTTCTTAATCTTTATTACAAAAATTTTGTAAAAAAATGTGTCTGTAACAATAACAATGTGCGTGGAATATCTGTTCATGTCTCGTGACTCTCAAATATCATATGTGGCTCTTACATCAAGCAAGTTTGGTCATCTCTGTGCTAGAGCATAATGCATAGTGCAAAGTGTGAAAACACAACCAGCCTAATGGAATATGTTCCAGTTTTCAATAGACTTGGCTCTGTTTTATGTCTTCCATTACGATTATCCTGTACATGCTTGATGACTTGAGCTTTGGTAATATTATCTGGTAAAAGTAGTTACACTCAAGACATTAGGAGAATTGCCCGGCTATAATGAGGGATGTGGAAATTCAGGAAGCTATACTATACTGAGTCCATCTTGTCCAGCATTTCAGTGCTGTCTGCTCTGAATGGCAGCAGTGGCTCTCCAGGGATTTTAGGTAGGATTTTTTCTTAGTTCTACTTGAAGATGCCTGGTGTTACCTGATTGCCTCCTATCCAACTTATAATTAAGCTTGATAAAATCAGATGAGACAGGGTGTGTTCAGGGTGGTATCATGGGGTTCAGGCTGTTATGGTGGGATGAAACAGAATTTATATGGAACAGAGATCATTATGTGCTGGTGATAGTTGTCAGGTAATCTGTTATTTTGGGCCTGTCTTGCATTCCGGAACAAAGTGGTTTCTAGCTTTTTCTAGCTCCAAAGAACAATCTGCACATCAAATTATCTATGTTGGAACTGCTGCATGTAGCAAGGCACTCTGAAGAATCTTCAATGGAGCAAATTCAGTTTGTGCACAGGGCTTCCCAGGACACACAACACTTCTTGGTTGTTGTGTATTGCAAGGAATGCTGAACATTGGTCGGTAAATTGTTTTTCAGAGAATCTTGTGTGACATTGATATTAGTATACCAACAGGAATTCAGCTTGGAAATCTCTCCTGTATGTATGTGTGTGTGTGCGCGTGTGCATGTGTGTGTGTGTGATTTAAGAGCAGATTTCACACAAATTACCTACTTGTATGTTTCACACATTATGGGGCATGACAGCAAACTACCAGTCTAGCGTGTCTACTCTTCTTTGTGAAGAAGAGGAGCTTGCACATATTTTTTTTTCCTGAAATGCCACTGTGAGACAGCAGGATGAAAATTACCTTATGATATCCATTTCACTGAGCACAATCCAGTCATCATGATTTCAACACCTATTACAGAAGCTTCTCATCGACTGCACAGAGCCCTACTTTTCTTACCTTCTCCTGTCAACATAGGTCAAGGAAATTAGAAAGACTGAGAAGCATGTCAGACTATGAAACAAGGCTTTTTGTGGAGCAGAATGTCTACTATGGGATCTCTCTTCAACAGATAATAAATTGGGTCCATTTCTGGTTCCCTTTTTGCAGGTAGTTAAGACATCTTTGTTCCATATACCAACCTATCAGGTTATGATAAGCTTTTATCTTACTAGATTTGTTTTATTTAGGCTTAATTTAATGGTTTTTAACTGTAAATATATTTTAATTGTTATAAATCACATTGAGGGCTTATGATTTTTATTTAAAATAACAAAAGAGATTGTGTCTCTCAGAGCCATAGTTTCACGGGCATGAAACCTAGACACCTGAAACGTGGCATGCACACACTGGAGAAATAGTAAAAGCACAACTCCACAGGGCTCTTTCATTTTTAAAGTGCACCAGTTAATTTGCATTACTTTAGATGTGTTTCTATGTTCAAAATTGGTAGTATCATCTTCATTCTCTAGGGGGCAGAATTCTCCAACCAGCACATAGATTTGTAGCCAATAAACTCTGAAGCCAGCAGAGAGGAATAAAAAAGACAGAATTATTGGGCTGCACGTCCCTCCTATTCATGGAGTGGCCAGACATCTCTTTCATAGGGTTGTGGGGTTGCAGTGCATCAGAGAGCATCCCTTGGGAGTATAAGCAGCCATGGCTTCATTCAGCCAAAAAAGGGTATAATGTATTCAACTCTGAGAACTGCATAATTTTCTTGAAGGCTTTGGACTAAGGCTAGCTGATGTTGTATGAAGCCAGGAACATTTGCTAATAAATAGATAAATAAATATCGATTTAGTCTCCCTCTCCACCTAGTACATATTGATCAAGCTCTATGGCAGCACAAGCAACTTGTGTGAAAGGAAGAAGCAGAGCTGAGTGAGAAAAGAGGATGTACTAATAGCAATCCTGTTTCCTTTTTGTTTTTGCTATATCCATATGTCTAGAACAGAGCTTTCCAAACTTTTCAGGTTGGTGACATACTTTTTGGGCATGCATCATTTTGCTACACAGTAATTCAGTCTTACTAGCAAACTGGAGGTTAAACTAACCCCTTTTAAGAGATACAGATGCGTATATAAATTTTAATGTATGGGGACACTACATATCTCATGAAAATTTTTCATATATTTTTAAAAATATATGATTTATAAATAATAACATACCTTTCCAAGACTGTAGGCAACACACCTACAGACTACAGGCGACACACTAACGTGTCACGGCACACTGTTTGGAAAGCCCTGATCTAGAAAGAGAAGAGGAGGGGAAGCACAGCTATACTAAATCTGTAAGAATGCTTTATGCACATTTGCTGTGCCTGTAGTCAGGATACGCGCGTGCCTACAGCCCAGTACGTTCTATTATTTTGCTTTGATATAAGTATCTGCTTGACTCCCAAGCCAAATGTGGAAAGAATGATCTATCTGTATAGTGCAGAAAGCTCTGATTTCCAAATTAGTTTTGATTGACCATTTAATATACAGTAACATTGGCTGCTAAATAATTTATTTCAGGAAAAACAATACAGGGAAGTAAATACTGACTTGAACGTATCCAAGTACAAGGACGGTACAGCCGATTCCTGCATAGTAACTTGCAAAGTAGGTCATTTCTTTTTCAATATCCAGCAATCTATTTAAAAGAAAAGGAAAATAAACAGTTTTTGTAACAGCTTCCCAAGAGCCAATCTGTCTGAAAGCTTGTTTCAGCTTTCTGCTGAATTTAGGCAAATGATTTAAATATTTCTGATTGCAAAGAATCAATCTCGTTTTCATTTTACTGTGTATGAACTGAATTGGCTCATTTAATATCAGAAATAACACAACTTTCCTTACAAATGATAAGACTTTTTCCACCTTTTTTTAAATTTTGGGTTTATTTTGTTTTGCACTCATATTGAGGCATAGATTAAGACATATAGATTTTCAGGAAATTCCATATGATGAAAATACAGTGAAAACATGACATGAAATTAATGGACATTTGATCTGACAGAAAAGGTCCATCACATTCTCTGTCAAAGGGAATTGGTAACAGCAGTGACTGATGCGTAATGGGCAAAACAGAGAAAAGAGATTCAGTATTGCTTAAACTATTTGTAAAATGATCCAGCTTCAGACTACTTTCCTATGAAAGATGCTGAGTACTATAAATTCTTTTTTTTAATAAATTTTATTAAATTCTTGTTTAAAACATTGACATACTACAACAACACACCACCACAACAACAACAACCTGCATATATTATACAATTGAACTATAAATTATATAGACAAACTGATATATATCTAATGTATGTTTTCTGTACATCTACATTCCCCTTATTATCTATTATCTTTGTTACTTTAATCTTATATCTAATAATATCTATTAATACAAATCATTAACAATTCATTAAGTCATTTAATTACTATAGCTTATACCTTATACTTTATACTATTTATATTACTGTTTATGCTATTCATCAGTGTCTATAACCATTTTTCCTAGCTTCTATATGTATGTGTCAAAACATTTAACAATTGACAATAAACAAACAATTTGACAAACAATAAATAGTAAACAACAGACATTACAACAGTTATTATGTCATAACTACTTACATACTTACTTTCATACTAACTCTTCCTCTTCATACATCTGCTTACATTCATCTCACATATACATTGACTTCTTTCATTTTCACCATTAGGTAAATCACTTAACTATTTTTATCATCCTGCTATTTGGATATAGTTTCCCCTAATCCTTACAGCAATTTCTATAATCTATATATTTTACATTACAATATCATCTACCTATTATTCTCTTATAATGAAATTAAGTTATTATCTTATCTTGTTATCTTATACTCAAAAACCTCTTTTACTTCACTCCTTGTTATTTCCCTGTTATCTCCTCTCTTTCCTTGAAATTATGAATGATAAACAAGCATGCCATGTTTTACTGAAATCAATCATACAGTCCTAGTAATGCGTGGTTTCCCCAGTATTCTTCCCATATAGGGTTTAAAATTTCCCATTCTCTTTTAAATGTGCTATTACTTTTATTTTCTAATCTTAGTGTCAATTTATCCATTTCAGCTAATTCGTATAATTTAGTTATCTAATCATCTAATGTCGGTGTATTCATATCTTTCCATTTTTTAGCAAACATAATTCTTGCAGCGTATGTCATATAACATATGATTCTAAAATATTTCTTTCTTACCGTCTTATCTATCTTTTCAAACATATTTAATAAGTATATTTCTGGTTGCACTGGAAACTTGGTTTTTAAATATTTCATTATCTGCTCGTGTATTTGTGACCAATAGGTTCTCGCCTTATTACATCTCCACCAGCAATGAAAAAATGAACCAGTTTTTTGACATTTCCAGCAATTAGCTGCTGACTTTTGTCTTCTTCATCTTGGCAATTTGTACTGGTGTTAAGTACCATCTATAAAATATTTTTAAAAAATTTTCCTTCAAGTTCTGGCTTCTTGTAAACTCCTGATTTATTCTCCATGCACTCTCTCATTGTTGTAGAGTTATTGAGTGCCCTAAATCTCGCACCCATTTTATCATGTTACCCTTTATTATCTCCTTTTCCAATTCTAGATTTAATAATAATCTATACATTTTACTTAGGGGGCATTTTATACCTACTCTCATCAATTTGTCCAATTCCGTTTCCTCCAATGGTATTCCCCACGAGTACTATAAATTCTAATGTACATTCTCTCTTTACATTCATTTGAGAGGAAGCTCCACATAACAAAGCAAGAAATCTACTTGAACATTATACGTTAGGACTTTTTTTGACATTTACAGAAAATTCATTTGTTATTGTAGAGTGGCAGTAATAGCTACAACTTTGTTTTTTAAGCACTTACAAATGTAAGAAATTAGAACAGAGATAGACCCAAATACATTTACAACAGCCAATGGTGGAGCTTGGAGTGTGTGGAGAGGTGGATGGAAGGGGGGGCAGGACTACGGCACAAGGGGCATGGCCACTGTGCACGGGGGCATGGCTGCAGTGTATGGGGGCGTGGCCAGCATGTGGGGGCGTGGCCAGGGTACGCAGGGGCGTGGCTATGGGCTGAGATGCCCCAAAAATATTGCTGCCCAGGGCAAATCAGACCCCACCCCCACGTTCCTACACACCTGACAACAGAGCGCCCAAATTTAGGTAGGGATTAATTCTCAGATCCACTTTTATACATCTAAAATGCCTTTCCCCAACATCAATCATATTGATTCAATTACAGGGCACAGTAATAGGCCATCAGAAAACACAGATGAAGATTTCTTCCCCCAGGAGGCACTGTTATATGAAGATGTATACATTAGTACACAGTATGAGTTAAGGTGCATAGGCCTTAATCCCAGTGAAGTCAGCTGTGACTATGGCTTTCTCCACACTACATAATTACATCAGTTTCATACCACTTCACTTGTCCTGGTTCCATATGGTTTTGTGACTTCTGTATTAGAAAGCTTCAGTGCTAAAGCTCAAAGAAGTATATTAGAGAATTCTGAGTCTCTAGACTACACATCTCAGAATTCCTTAGAATGGAACCATGGCAGTTAAAGTGGAAACCAAGTGGTATAATTGTGCAGTATGGATACAACCACTGTCCATCTGAAGTTAGTTATTCCGTGCTTTTAATGCATAGAATAACAATTAACTTGGACTGATGCCACAGCTAAAAAAACAAAACAAAACAAAAACCTACTCAGATTAAGAATAACTTGCTTATGTGCATAATAGGGGATGGAAGGGTCTGTGTCAAAAAGCTTTGCTAAAGTCTTCATAGTTCCAAAATAGGAAACCTTTTATCAACACGGAAACCTTTTATCAACAATAGAGACCACAAAGAAGTAAATATAACAATCCATTGTACATTTAGTCCAATTGTCTCTAGCCATCAAATCCAAGTAGTCTACCATTAATTAATCTGTGAAAGGAAACTAAAGGAAACTTTACAAATGTTTGTGTGCGACAATGGAAAGTGAGCGCAATTGTTCTAGCTGTCAAAAGTCAATATTTGCCATTATTATTTCAACAACAACAACAACAACAAAAAATACTGTAGGACAAGGCAAAATGGGAGAAAGTAATGGAAAAATTCCAGTTTTTATACATTTTGTCTGAGTTGAGAACTGGCTATGTTTAATTGGACTTCGTGGTAGAGTCTGCATAGATAAAAATGAGTGATTGGTGTTGAACAAATATGTAGCAACACCTCCGGCTCTTGAGAGGTTGCAATGTTCATTTGCTGCACAAATGAGACTTGACATCATTTAATGCATGAATTTGCTGCGGTGATAATGACTGCCGATCCAATGCCCGGTTATGGAAGCTGAAGCCCACCAATTTTAGAGGGACAATCACAACTAGCTGGAGGCAAGATCATAAACTTCTGGAGGAAATCAATCAAACTAGCTCCTTGGCAACTGTGTGGCAGACTACTGTAACCCCTGTCCTTTAACAACATGAGAAAAATCAAACATTTTCTTACTTACCCACAGCTCATTGATGTATTATTGTCATTCTGATGGTGGGAACTGTTGATCCACACTATTGTGTTATTCACACATGCTTTATTTGGGTCTCCAAGCTCCTGTCGCTCTATATCATATTGAATGAAGGTGTCCGTCATTAAGCCAAAGACCAACAACATTGCAGGCTGGGCTGCTCCATGAAGAACGGCACAAATGCTACCCAAAACCATCATCAGTATCTCAGACGAAGAAGCAAATCTAAACTGTTTGGAACAACAGATGGAGAGTGCTCACAGATAATATTTGCTCCATTTTTATGTGTGAATTCATGGTCCGTTGTTAACAATATAATTCTAGGCTACATTTCTTTCTAGGGTTATAACTATGCCTTCTTTTGAAAAGCATTATGTTTCCATGCATGCATATTTAAACTTTCTATATCATTTTAATATTCTCCAAACAGATAATTAAAAGAAAGGGGCTCTGTTGGTCAATATTTGGAAAAATATGTTTTTAACCTCTGCAAATTTTGATTAATGATAAACAAAAAGCAAAACAAAGTCCCATGATGCTTATAATAGTTTTAATCAGCATCATGGGATTTGGTCTCTCCTTTTGGTGGATGCTTCCCAATATTTGCTTCCTCCTCCCATTGTACAAATACTAGCAATGATAGCAAATAGCAAATCTTCCAGGATTTCAAGCAATAATGGACAGAAAGGAAATTGTGTTTCACTGGGTAGATTTGAAATACAAGCAAGGGCTTTCGATTCCCTAGTGTTTAATAACAAGAATAACATAACTTTTTTATAGAAAATATTAGCTGCTGATACAAAGTAAGTTTTGTGAAAGGACTGGTTCAGGTACTAGCCACAAAGTCCCATGCTGAGCTTGTGCTCAGAAACACCTTGAGATTTCTCCCAATATCTGCAAATCTTCCTGACCCCTATCTAACAAATCACATAATATCTAAGAGATACAGGAAACCAGGAATTTTATTACCAGCTGAAAGAAGCCAACTCGGATTTCATTCTTTTTCTTCTCTGTCCTTTAAAGGAAGCAAAATGCCTGACATCACAAGGTTGCATTTTAATTGTTACTGTTATTTCAGATATGCTTGAACTCTTTTGCTGGGATGAAACTGATATTTGGTTAACCTTTTATTTAAAGAAAAGGGTTGGCTGGGATTCCAGAACTAATAGCAACACCATCCTAACACTGCCAGCACCTGCTCTCTACGGATTAACCCACGCAATCCAATCTGTGGATAACATTTCTAGGATTTTGAGATGCTCATTGTTTGTTTGTATACTCTGGCTTTTGTACTTGGTCAACTGGACTACTGGTGTGCAAAGAAAAAAACATTTCCACTCGGAAAAATTTAATGGGATGAGTGGATGAGTGCTCTTAAGCTGCTAGAAGATAAAACATCCACAAAACAGCAATACTTTTATTGGCCTACCAAAATGCACAAAATGTAAACTTTCAATGCTTCACTGGCTTCTTCACCAGGCAAAGATGTTAAAAATCATATAGGAGAAGAAAAGTGATGATGTTAAGAGTCACAGCCTACATTTTATCCATTTCCTCAGTAGACTGTTACAGTGCTATTATTCCACTTTCAACATCCTATGGAATCCTGGGGTTTGCAACTGCAAACCCCAGGATTCCATAGGATGTTGAAAGTGGAATAATAGCACTATAACAGTCTAATGCAGAAATGGCTTTTGCCTCAGATGTTATTTCTCTTGTTAGTTAGGATCGTCTGGAGGGATCTCAACGCAGGCAGAGGCCATTCCTCTTTTTAGCCATGTGGTGAAGAGGGGAAATTTAACAAGAGGGAGCTAATGGACTGGGACTTAGTTCTTTGAGGTTTTTGCTTCCAACAAAGGTAAAATTCTTTCATTTGGACTAGAATCGGCAAGTTTTACCTACATAGTACCTAAAAGTTTTTCCAGAGGTAACAATACAGAGACTTTTTGAGAAATTCAATGTTCTCTGCCCAAGACAGGGGCAGTTAGCTTCATGCAGGACAGGGACAGCCTGGATCTCAAGGGAAGTTACTGTTCTGTTGCGAATGGAGTTGAAATTTTATTGCCTGACATTTGCTGTCCTTTATTCTCTGGTCTCCCCACCCCATGACCAAAAAGCAGAGGGGCTCCTGCCTGCATTGAGATCCCTCCAGACCATCTTGGCTGACAACAGAAGTAACATCTGAGACAAAATGGAGGCCTGTGACTTTAATATTATCACTTCTCTTGTCCTGTACAATTTTTAACATCTTTGCCTGATGGAGAAGCCAGTGAAGCTTCAAAAGCTTCCACTATGTATTTTGTGGATTTTGGGTGGCCAATGAAGGTATCAGTGTTTTGTGGATTTTGGATTTTGTTGTATTTTGCTGAATGGGCCAACATGGCTGCCATTGAATACAGAAGATAAAACAATATAACTTACTTGTTCCCCTTTGCATTGTTCTTTGATGTCTCTTTTATTGTATAGAAATAGCTGTAGAAGGAAGAATAACATAAGAAGAGCCATGCCATGCTGGATCAGACCAAAGGCCTTTCTAGTCTATTAACCCTGTGCCCACTGGAATACTTACGGAAGGCTGTCAGTAGAACACTAAGACAGCAGAACATGTAAGGCACTTCTCATATGAGCAATCTGACTCTGCTTAGCTCCACAAATTATTAATCACATTTATTTTGATCATCAAAAGGTATGTTATCATCTTGCCATTTTGTTACATCTTAGATTTCATTGAGGATTTCATTAAAATGAGCCATGATTTAGCAATATTGGGGAGGAGAGGAGGCTGGAACTAGAGCTTATTTTAGATAGAAATTACATTTTATCGAAAAGAGATTTCAGTCATGTTCTAAGAAATTCTACTCAGAATGAGTCCTTGCACTGGAGCATCCTCGGTAAGGCCCACTGTTACATCCTACTCCCATTAGCCCACAGGGTCACCTGTCATGAGCCAATGACATAGGCCCTTTCTGCACCCTACCTTTTTGAGGAGTCATCCGGTTGGGATCTCGGCAGTGGCTCTGCTGGAAGGGGAGCACAATGGGAGCACTCCCCTCCGCACTGGCAGGTTCCCTGAGGAAGAGAGTGGAATGGACACGCCTCTTCCTTCCACAGTGCAGCCGGGCACTTTCCCAGGCTGCGCCGGGACAGGAAACACAGTCATCATGATTCCGGGGCTTCAGCAGGACAGGTAAGGGTGGGGTGGTAGCACGATCATGGATCATTGACTGGGAAAACCCATCAATAATTTAACCTGTGATCATCCCGCCTGGAGACAGGAGAAGGACAGGACCATGATGATGTCATGCAGAAGCATTGTTGCAGTCCTGTCCTTCTCCCATCCTCATGGCAGGATGGGAGGGTGCTGCAGAAAGGGCCTGAGTTTCTGTTGCCGTTTTTCACCAAGCAGTTTCTTGAAAATAGATATAACTGATTTCTGTGGAATATCCTCTAAAGCAGTCCAGCCATTTTGCCAAACTCCAGAAGAATGAAGCATATTTTCCATCATCATCATCATCATCATCATCATCATCATCATCATCATCATCTGAGTTAGTACCTTTTCCATGCAAGGCAGAATATTCTCATACGAGAGGAAGGGTCACAGTTTGGCTGAACTGTTACTCTGTCATAAGGCTTTCACACTAGTATCAAAGCCAAGAAATCTTTGAGTCTTAGGATTCCTCAGGACAAGTGTGGCCAAGCAACATCACAGTGTGGTCAGGATGGCAAAAGTTATTAAAGAAGAAGGAAGCACACGCAAAGTTGGAGAGGCTGCAGCTATTTGCTTTTCCCCAAACCTACTGGGAAAGGCAAGATTCCGCCCCTGCTCTCTTGCTTCTCTGCTGAGTTAAATGAATGCAAATGACTTTTGCATTTTGAATTCAGTTTGCAGCACTTGAAGCAAGCTGAGGACAAAAGGGGACAATGAGAGGAGGAAGATGAAAACCGGGACATTTCAAGAGCAACTGAAAAAGGTGGGATGACAGGGGATTATTCACTTCTGGTCCTGGCAAATCAGGCTGGTTGGAGGGTATGCAACTGACATAATGCATGCCTGCCCTGCCTCTACAACTCCTGCACATCTCTCTGGACTGAAGCCATAATGCTCAAACATAAACATTAAAACCACTGTCCCAAATTAATTAAATTAATCACCTTTGCAACATTGACCCATGCATGTTGGAATTTATGCACATATACTGTATATAAACATTATACACCTTCAAACCCATGCAGAGGAGCAGGAATCTGGTATATCACATTTTAGGCTGGCGCAATGGGTGGGTGGGGAGGGCAGGTTTACCTTTACCCTTCTGCACTCATATTAGGCCAGATGAGAAAGAGGTCTCACCTGATTAAGGTGGCCATGCATCCTATTTCACAGAGGACAGTTCTGTATTTTCAGGCATCCTTCAGCTGCAGGTATCTCCAATCCAAGTCTGGTTTAAAGATTCATTCATTCATTCATTCATTCATTCATTCATATACAAAGGAAGGAACAGTAGGGATCATGAAGTTACAAATAAACATTTAGTACTTGTACAGCCAATTGAGGAGGCACACGAATCATCTGGTCACATCTCTCTACTAAGAGGGACCTTATGGCATTGTATTTCCATGTATGCATCTATCTATCTATCTATCTACCTACCTACCTACCTACCTACCTACCTACCTACCTACCTATCTACCTATCTATCTGTGCAGGTTTTATACACAACCATGGCCTGCTCTCTTTTGTCCTCCTTTTGGGCAACACATTTCCTCTCCTTTTCTTTAAATGGTTATACTCCTTCAGAATGTTTTTAACAAATAGATGGTATTATATGTTCCATACCAGCATGTTGAAATGATTTTTCATTTTTTGGAAGAAATTGGTAGGATTCCTGTTACAATTATCAGAGTACATTTCTGATAAAATAGCGTTCAAGAAGCATCCGTCAGGGCCCCACTCCTCTCAGCATTGTTTGGGAAATGACCAGAAGACCACTGTAGTCTTGAGGAAGTGTAAGGAATGTCCTGACCTCAGTTTGTTCTTCTGTGTTCTAAGTTTTCTCCATGCTGCTACTAAGAAAGGTCTAGAAAGGACTTCTGGCTTGTCAAGCACACTATATTTTGCTTTGACATCTGTATTCTGCTTTGATTCT
This sequence comes from Cyclura pinguis, assembly GCA_030412105.1. NCBI lineage: Eukaryota > Metazoa > Chordata > Lepidosauria > Squamata > Iguanidae > Cyclura > Cyclura pinguis. The sequence continues at coordinate 224,439,825 of CM059599.1, read as the reverse complement.
GCTTTGATGTACTCTATGTTTGTTAGCTTAAAATGTAGACAAAACAAAGTTGCAGGTGGTGCTGGCTAATGAGCACCTTCCTTTGGCTCAGGACAAATGGCTAATTAATGCTAGAGAACAGGTACTGGGAAGAACCCAAAAGACAGCCACTTAATTGGTGACTTTGACAGTTGAAAAGAGTTTAGCTCAACCCAGATGCGTAAACAACCAAGAAGCTCCCATGAGAGATGGTCAAGTCCTCCCAGACCAAGAGGTATAAAAGCTCCTGGACTATGCTCTCAGTGGGAGTTCAGCATGGGCTTACAGCTGGAGTGCGTGCAGGTGTCTACACAGAGGGGTCTCCTTTGCGGGTTTCATCTGATACTGATATTCTACTGCTTGTATACTGTGGGTTTCATCTGCATGCTGATATTGCTTGTATGCTTATTTTGTTTGAATTGCTTGCTGTTGAATAAAGTTTGAGGCTTTTCCACTACAACTGGCATCTTTCGTTGTTTCCAGATCCCTGCAACAAACCCCTTGCCTTTGATGAACCAGCCATTTGCCTTTGGCACGATAAGCATTAGACTCCTAAGCACAGGAATTCTGTGTTATTCCAAATTATGTACTACCAGAAGGTTCCGTCTGCAGTTTAATCATTTCTATTCAAGTGCATCCTTTAAATCAAGCTTCATGAGAGTTGGTTTCAACTCTTCATTGAAAAGAAATATGAAGGAGCTTGGGTCGTTTTCCTTCTCCCAATGTATTTGGGTTATAGCTCTTCAGAGATCTACATATGTCTATGTTTTTGCCTTACAACTCTGCATAAATACAATAATGAGTTTTCTGTTGTTAGATATAGTGAGTTTGACAGAGATCCTAGATCAGCTACTTAATTAAGTATACTTAACTAAGTAGCATTCCCTGGCCTGATCTACCCTCCTCCCCACAGATCCTGCTTTGTCAGGTATCAGCTGATTTTAGCAATGAAAGTCTATTCTCTTATTGATTGGGATGCAACAGACCGACATTTCCACCCTCCTCCTGCAAGCAATCTCCCGTGTGACAATCAGAAACAGGTTCTGTGTCACAATACCTCTTCACATGGGAGACTGGTGGTGGAAGAGGGATGGAAATATCAGTCAGCTGCACGCCCATCAACAGGAGAACAGACCTCTGTCGCTTGCAGTGGGTGATACCAAGTAAAACAGGATTGGAAAACTTTTACAATCATGGCAATAGTGCCACAATAATGAATACAAAGACTGTGTGAATAGGAATCAGAACAGATCAGTACCTGTAGGTTACCAATCCTTAACTGCACTACTGAATTCTAAACATTGTTTTTACATCTCAATATCTCTGAATAAAATTCTGTTTTATTGCAGTGGGACTTAATTTCCTCTTGTTTAATATTCTGCTGTGTCATGGATGACAGCTGCACAGAAATATTTGATGGATTGGCTGTCAGTCACTGAACTGGTCAATCAATCTCACATTTTGAAAAAAGAAAACAGAAAGGGATTTCTTATGTCTTTTCTTTTTTTTCCTTTTTTTTTTGTATGCACGAAATTGTTTATCCTCACACTTCGCCAGAGGCAACCTGCATTGCAAATGGGACTAGCTGAAACTGGGGCATATTTTTCTTGCATTATTCTGTCATTTATTGCATAGTGTGGTCTGAATTTCTTCTTAACTGATATCAGTTGTATAATATTATCTTTAGCAAAGTCAAATTCATGATTGCATTTTAGTGGTTGCAAATTCAGTGGGTTTGATTAGTTTTTATTCCCCTTTCTCTCAAAACCTGAACTTGGAGAAAACTCTCAAAAGAATTTTAAAGAGTTAGAAATAAAAACACATCAAGTTACAATATCAGAACAGAATTCAACAACCAAAATTATTATACTTGAATTAAAAGCAATTTAAAAATCCCATCAGTTTAAAAAGTATAGCGCCCTATGCCTTAAAAGCCTTTGTCTCAGTAGCCATGCAAGCTGCCAAAGGAAAAGAAAAGAAAAATAAACCCAGCTGAGTAAAAAGGTCTTTCCTTGTCATGATCAATGGATTGGGAAACATGGTTTCTAGAAACCCATCTAAAAGCAAATTCAGTTCTCCACAAGTGTATCCTTATATGGCCAAAACTCCACCATTTGCAAACAAGAGAGAGGGATCAGTAGGCTTGGTGAAAAATCCAAGGTTTGAAGAAATATTTTTAAAATTGATTTTTTATACATTTATTTGTATTACATTGTTGTGGTATATTATTATTATTATTATTACTATTATTATTATTATTATTATTGGTAGTGGTAGCAGTGGGAGAAAAAAAGGCGTAAAGATGTGGAAACCCTCAAAACAACCTAGTGAGCAAAGGAGTGTGCTTAGCAGTTGTGAATGGAATCCTAACTGATGTGGGAGAGGAAAATTTCACCAGAAAATGGGTGAGATGGAAGAATGAAATGCTGTGTCCTAGGGCCCTTCAACACAACATTATGGTTGGCCTTTAACTGCCATGGTTCCATCCTAGGGTAGTCTGGGATTGACAGGTGTGGGAGGAGCCTTTAGAGTCCTCAGCCACAGAACTCCTCCGGGGTCTCTGACCAGACTACAAAACCCCGGATTCCAACATAGCAGACAGCCACGGCAGCTCAAGTGGCACCAGAGCACCGTAACTGCGTAGTGTGAAAGGGCCCCTAGATGAGAACATGGCTAAGCAAGTGGTATATTGGATAGGAGCACTCCAGGGTGCTGCATTTTGTTACACATTCCATCTACATATACTAACAGAGAATTTATTCTCTCATTGTTTAGCCTTATGCGGCACTCATATTAGCATACTCCAGGAAATCAGAAGTATCATGGGAAATGGGGTGCTGAACTAAGGAGATGAAAGGTCCCTGAACAGGCCAAGACTGTAGAGAACATGGGGGGGGGTGTTTTAGAGGCAAAGAATGGAAGACCGGTTAGAGCAGTGGTTCTTGACTTTTCCTTTACCACAGACCCCCTTTAAATATCTTTTCTTGCTGTGGTCCACCAAGACTAAACTCAATATTTAAAACCTTAAAATGCGCCAAATGTTTATTTAAAATTATCAAGGATCTTCAAAGTTATCAAAGGTGTTCAAATCTGGATAAATAAATGCACATACTCCTATTATAATATTTTTAGTGGAATGATTCCATGCACATTTGTCTTGCTTGCTTGCATTCATTCATTCATTCATTCATTCTATTTTTACTGTAAAAGGTCATAACATTTATTTAAACCTTTGTAGACCCTCTGTGAGGATATTGCAGTCCCCCCCCAGGTTCCACAGACCACAGGTTAAAAACCACTGAGCTACAGGCAGGATGGAATGGAATATCCTATAAAAGGGTTTTGTCTGGCTGGCTCAAATCCTCAGAGCAATTCACAGCAAAACAATGTGTTGTAAGTCCCACTTACAACACTAAATATTCCATATGTAAACATCTACATTACTTACTCTGATTTGATGATGCCATTATCTGTAGGGAAACACAAATAACCTATCTTTAGAAGTCATTGAAAATACACATACCATTTTAATTGTGCAAGATTATGTAGCTATGGATGCTTCATGAAACATACAAATGGACCTGTGCAGAAACTTGTTAAAATCTGGAATAGATTAAGCTGGGATGGTTTGAAGCTAGTTTCCAGAAGACGTCAAGGAAAGGGGAAAGGATATACTTTAGTTTCCAGAACAAGTTAAGCAATCAGGGCGTAATTCATTGGCAGAACAGAAGACAGCTAGGTTCACCTCCTGCTATATCTACTCAAACAAAAAATTTGAGATAAGTGGAATGGGAAGGCAAATGTTTTGACTCAGCAGAAGGAAAGTTCTCCTCCCCAACAGTGTCTGCCTAATTGAAACATTCCCTGGTACCTCCATGTCTAACTCTCAGAGGTCCACTTTGTTTCCAATTCATTTGCCAAAACTGATGAAACATCTGAGTATGTTGCTATATGGCACAAGAGCATTTGTATGTTAAGGCTAAGCAGCTTAAAGAGAAAAATTCTATCTTTATATTCCACTATTAATATCCTCTGCAGAAGTAACCATTTAAAAGGTTATCTTTACTGTTATTTTAATATATTTATGTTAATATTGTCAAGCTACTGTTCCATTTATTGGCTGCCAAAAATATCTAAGAAGAGGTTTTTAAAATGGCTTCTAAAGCAGCATCGCACAAGGAAGAGAATGTGCCAAAAAAAAAAAAAGTCAAATATTAGAGATAACTTATCCAGCCAAGGATGGGAGAGTACAAACCTCAGACAGGTAACACAGGGTACAATTAGCTGTTTCTCCCAAAGAAAAAATCCCACCCCCATGTGCACAGTCGCACCCTCCAAATATGATGATTAAACTTAATTTTATTTGTTCGTGTCTTGTAACTAGTTTGGTTTCCAAGGAAGCAAATGTGTTTAACCACAATTTGATCACTAATATGTCCGCTTTGCTTCTCTCAGTTACTTTTTCTCTTATTGCTTTTGTACTCTCATTTCCTCCTTCTCTATCTAGGAAGAATCAGCATTCGTAGTGGTTATTTATGAATTTTAAAAAAAAGAAAGCATGCAGTAATTTCTTGTCATCACTCTTGTTTAACTTTAGTACTAATGACTAGCAAAGTTAACAAAGGTGACAAATAACAAAAATCCCACATGTTGGAAATGAAGATACAGGAACCTTATTTCACTCATGGTGGAGATGCCTTGCAATTAAAAAATTCTGGAAACAAGTCCACATGAAGATAACTGGGATTATGAAAATACACTTCCCACTTTGCCCAAAGATTTACTTATTGAACATGACAGAGAGTTCTTTACAACTGCAACGATCAAGGAAAACACAAAAACGAGTGTTATTTTATATCATAACCACAGCCAGGATAACTTTAGCACAAAGATGGAAAAATTCAGAGGCCTCATTTTTGAAGACTGGCTGCTGAAGCTGTATGAAATTGCAGAATTGGATAAATTAACAGAAACATTATCTCATAACCCCATCAACCAATTTAGAGAGATATGGAACTTTATCTCCCCTTTATGGGAGTCTATATGGGGCAAACTAGCAACAACCAGCATGTCATGTTGCATGAATCTAATCTTGTTCAAGAACAGACAGAAGAGTAGACTTGATTACAGATAGTCAGAAAAGGTTGGACCAAACCTCAAGAAAATACTTTGTGATGTAAGTGTAAATGTCATGTTGCTTTAATTGCTTTAATTGTTATGTGCACCTGTGGGAAGGAATGTGACTCAAGCTAGTTTATGCTGAGTCATGCTGATGAGCACCAGGTGCAGAGAATGCAAGGGCTGGCCACGATTGGCTAGGTGTCTGTATAAAGGTAGCACAATCGCAGCCAACAAGTGTGCATGTTGCCTGATGCATGTTGCTGGAGGCTCTGCTGGAAAGAGCAAGCTAGATATGCTGGATTGCCATCTGGACTTTGTAAATATTGTATATACTTGTAACAAAGAATAAATAGCCTCCATATTGGAAGATTACAAGCTGAGTGGGTGAGTGTTACTGGCTTAGTGCATTTGCTGCTAAAGGTGTTCTCTGCAGCTTGGCATGCTTTGACAGCTGTGCGGAGCTATCTCTGCTTATCTATATAGAGCTTTTCTTGGCTGGCTTTTTCCCTTCATTCTCGGGACATAAATGAGATAAAGAAAATTGGTGGTAGTAGAAGGATCTTACTGGTTTGTTTGTGTACACATAACATTTTTTATGAAATGGTAGGATTCAGCAAAAAGTATGTGCAGACTTACATTGATATGTTTGTGTATTTATATACTTTAACTGGAGAAATAGAAACAAATATTTTATCCCCCATACTCTTAGAACAGGAAGTTGTAATGAAGTAAAGGAACCTGAATATGACGAAAGACTGATTAAGTTAATGATACAAATAAATATGGTTAAATATCTGAGCTATAGAAATCACTCATCAAGCTATAGACCAAACTATAGACTGTTTAGCTCAAAATTATGTACTTTCATTTTATCTTGTAATAACTGAATATGTCGCTATTCTAGGTAATGTGTAGTTGTTTCCTTTTTCTATTTTATTTGTTTTTTAATAAAAATAATTTTTTAAAAAAGAAAGTATGCAGTAATTTCTTGTCATCACTCTTGAGTAACTTTGCTACTAATGACTAACAAATGTACTAATCAATCGTTTTAAAAATCATTTTAATAAATAGAAACAATGCCCCAAAATGTCCTCGCCGAGGCATCATTTTGAAGTACTGTGTTTTGCTCAGAAACCATTGACCTCATTAATGTTAAAATTCTTAAAAGGAAGGTCATGGGCCCTTGTTACTTTTCAAAAAATGGAATGAATACTGACATTACTTCTAACATGTCTATGTAAAACCCTGGGAACAGTTGAGATTTTTCACATTCAGGCTGGTGAGACACAGAGGCCCTTTCCACAGGCTCCTGGAGGTGTCCTGCAGGGAACCTGGGAAAGCCTCTTCCAGTAGGGGAGCGCAACAGGAGCACTCCCCTCCGCACTGGCTGTCTGCTGGAATGGAGGAGACGCAATGGCCACACCTCTTCCTTCCACAGTGCATCTGGGCACTGTCCCAGGCTGCACTGGGGCAGGAAGTGTGGCCATCACGCTTCCTGACCTTCCATAGCACAGGTAAGTGTGGGAGGGTAGCACAGTTGCCACTCATAGATGAAAGAATTCATCAATGATTTGCAGCGCAATTGCACCACCTCAGGACAGGACAAATACAGGACACGGATGAGGTCATCCATAAGCGTTGTCCAGGACCTGTTCTTCTTCTGTCCCCAGGGTGGAATGCCAACACCTTGTGGAAAGGGCCAGAAAGTCTATACTACATAAAGTGAATCACATTTTCCGGGCTCCCTTCTGAAAATGGTCTATGGTGTGCTGTTTTGGCAAGAGAGGATATATACTTGCCTCTGATCTCTTGTGGGGCCATTTGTGTTACTTATTCCAACTAGGCAGCAGAAGTGAGCAAGGGACAGCTACTGACAGAGCAGAATAAAGCCAGATTGACAGAAGAGGACTTGACCTACTGACACTCACATCTATCTACCTATCTTGTCTGAAAGGATAGCTAAGGAACATCTTGTCTTTGTGTGTGATTTTTATGTTACATCTTTCCTTTGCTTGTGTGTCTAATGCTTATATTATATCTGTCTTCATCTGTACCTTGCTAAGGATGCTGAACAAAAGATCTGTGCACTATAGCCCTATTCAGCATTACTTATTGGTTTGGCACTGACATGTGAGAGAGAAGTGCTGAGCCCTGCCCTTCTCCATCATTACTTTTCTTCAAAGACAGAGTGAGAAGTCGGCTGAGGAAAGGTTTCTGCTCATGTGGGGGCCCTCCAGGTAATCAAGAATTCTGATTTTCCAGCATCCTGGCTGGAGATGTGAAGGCCTGGAGAAAACTAGAACATTTTAGAAAATATGCAGTTTTTCCTTGTTTTTCACCAAAGCCTTTTTTTTAAAACTGGAAAATTTGGGGGAAAGAAAATTGAAAACATATTAGAAAAAAAACTGGATTATGAAATAGTAGCTCAAATCCTGTTGAGAGTTACAAATTATAACCCAAAGTTACACATTCATAACTGTCTGGTATTTATGATCCATACGTAGCCCCTAGTTTAGGGGACATTTAGGGACTGTGAAAATTTCTGTTTTCCAACCCCACATCCTTAATCCTGGTTCACATGGATGCTTTCCATGCTAACAGGAAATATCTTTGTCAGACTGTGTGAAGAAAATGACAAGGGGAGGGCTTATTTTCCTCTATACATTTAATCCCAGTCTAATAAATAATGCTTGAATAAGGTCAATGTTTTACAAAATTCTGCATAAACCTACTATAAGCATCTTGCATAGAGTTTGGAAATATCATGTTATAACTGCAAAATTAACTGTGATGCCTTACTCTTGTTATTGTAATGAGTTACCAACTTCATTACTTTTAAAGAGTAAGGTAATAATTAGCATCATCATTACTTCTTGTTGTTGGTGGTGGTGTGTGTGTGTGTGGGTGTTGTGTTATAGGTATTCAGAGCTTCACTTATTTTGTTATTGCATTTGAAAGTAAAAATATTTAAATATTTTTGTCTCCACCAAGTGAGATTAAAGTAACTGATAGTGTTGATGAGAAGATGGTTTTACAGCAGCCCAATTCGTGAGTTTCCCCCAACAAATCACTCTTCTCTCTCTTAAAGTACTTGATGAACTTGGTTGGTGTTGGAAACTTCCCTCTCATGGTCCCACAACTTCTCCACCCCATTTCTTCTTGAGTTGTCTGCCTAAGCTTCTGGTGAGCACAAGAGAGACTGAAAGCTGCTACCACCAGGGATTCATCCCTTTGTTCCTGACATACTGATCTTGCCCCTACTGCCTGACTGCTGGGACTTTTCTGCCTCTCTTCTCAGCAAGATCATTTGATGCTACCTCTTAGTACAGGCTGCTGGTAATTTAATGCTCTGGCAATTTACCCTTGCTAATTTACTTGCTTACAGTGAAGGCAGATAGCAATCCTGGGGATCTCCTCCCATCTTGGAGTTTTACCATATAATGCTTTGCTTTTTCTGTAGTTACTCAAACAGCCTGACTTCCATCCACCACTCAACAAAAACAACTAGTGTAGGGATGGAGCAGCTGGGGTAGGGGTGGAGAGAATAAGTTTCACTACCTAAATACATGCAGACCCACAAACAGACTAATTGACAAATAACAAAGAAGACAAAAAAAGTTTTACAACTTTTATCAGTGACAAATTTATTGAATAGCAAAATAAATAGAAGGTATTTTGGGTGGCCAGGAAGCCTGCTCAAATAGCTGGCAATCATTTTTCAAGGCCACACTGCATGGAGTGGGGGATTATCCTGGAGCTGTTTGAAGTGAAGATGTTTTGCTTTCCCATTAATTAATTAATGGTATTTATTTCATTCTTTACTGCCTTGATTAAATTGTAGCATGCCTAGGGCAAAAGTCACATGTGGGTCTGCTGATTTACTGATGGTTGTTAAAATGTACAAAGCCTCTGCAACAACTATTTTTTAGCTGTTGACAGGTAAAACATTATTCCAAAATTCAGGACCCACAGGGTTAAGGAAGGAAAAAGAAATTTAGGTGATCAAACTGCTATGCCAACTCAAAGTGAAGCATCTTAAAAAAAAATTCTCAGGGCCAAGGCTTTATTAAGCTAAATGCATATGACAAATATTCATTTAGTTAGTACAGCCCATGCAAAAACAACTAACTACTAAATAAAGATGGCATCCTGAAAGGGTGAGCATTCCTGAGCACCTTTAGACTGTAGCAGCATTGTTTAGATTTTTGGCTGACTAACATGATCTGATTAAGACTATTGGAGGTGGGGTTAAGGATTGTTAAGCGTCATTGTTGTAAAGTCAGTGGAGGTCATTTCAAAAACATCAAGTCTCTGAGATTTTTGAAACATCAGCTACATTTCCGGGTATGCTTCCTAGAGAACACCCTTTGTCAGAACATCTCCCTAGCAAGACTGTGCATATATACTCCAAATATCTTGATGTCTTTGGTGATCTGTTTATTTGTCTTCCTCGATTTTGTCTTTGTCACTTTTATTCTGAATAAACTTTATCAACTGTGTAACTTGATTGGTGAGTGTTTGTTGGTCTCAGGTCAGTGGCTACTAGCCCACGTACTTAAGAACAGGGAAAGGATGTCTTTTCATGATCATTTTAACAGTGGTAGTCTTGTGTCTCTTCAAGTCACTTCTGAGTCATGGTGACCCTATGGTGACCCTATCATGGGGTTTTCTTGGCAAGATTTCTTCAGAGGTGGTTTTGCCTTTACTTTTCTCTGAGGCTGAGAGAGTGTGATTTGCCCAGGCTCACCCAGTGAGTTTCCATGGCTGAGTGGGAATTCAGAACCTGGTCTCCAGAGGCATAGTCCAAGGCTCAAACCGCTATGCCACACTGGCTTATTATAGTGATCCTTTGAGTACAAGAATTATAAAAGGATTGCTTAAAAGGGTTAAACATTTGATTATAATGGTTTTTTTTATTAAAACCCAACACTCTCAGCCCATGAAATGGGTCCTTGTTCTCAAGGCTTCCTCAGAAGAGGGAATGGCTGTTCAGGTCATTTAGGACTACACGACAGTCTATGTGCTAACATCTTGCCTGGAATTTCAGTGTCTGCAACTGTTTTAGCAATGATATCATCACAATTTTGACTCTTCTTCTTGCATCTGCTTGTTATTTAGGGGTGGCCCAAGACACACGGTATACCCCTTTCAGAACAAGAACCATTATTATTAACTTGTTGTCTAAGCACAGACACTTTAGACACTTTCTAAGTATTGTTAATAATAAATATTATTTGGGAAGAGGACTGCTTTGGAATTCAGGGAATGTGTATTCAAACCAGTGGTGCAGCTACGAAAGTAGGCAAAAGGAGGGCACTCTCCCCCCCAAAAAAAATTTCCTTCGGTCCACCAAATTTCTAGCATTGAAGAGAGTGAGACTAAGGACCTTTCCGCACTACACTGTTATAGAGCTATAGTTCCACTTTCAACACCCTATGGAATCCTGGGGTTTGCAGTCTAGGGAGGGGCCTTTAGAATTCTTAGCCAGAGAGCTCTTGGGCCTCAGGAAACTGCTAACCTCAGAATTTCACAGGATGTTTAAGGTGGAATAATAGCTCCGTAGCAGTGCAATGCAGAAATGGCCTTAGATGATCACTACTTCTACCACTCTTCTGAAACTCCACTCACATGAAACCATATGAACAGCCTATCAGCCTAAACGTCTTGTCTAGTTAAACCTTGATCAACAACAGGGACAAGGGGGCAATAGCCTTCTCCCACTGTTACTCATCAACAATTGGTAGTTCTGAGGCATACTGCTTCTGAGTCTGGAGGCATTGTATAGCTGTTATGATCTTTAACTACGGGCACCTTCACTTTCCATGAATTTTTTCTAATCTGTTTCAAGAATTAATATGATGACATGCATGTTCTGTGTAAAAAACATGCAGGGACACATTCATCAGATTTAGATGAATGGCTGATGATAACGGGCTGGATCCTAACTAATTTCTCTCTGAATGCAAGACCTCCTTCTGCTCTTCTAGAGAGTCTCTCTCAACCCTTTGCAGTGCATTTTCAGGTGATGAAGAGGTCAGGGGGTTGAGGAAGGGGCAGAATCGGCCCAAAATGTACTGCTCCTTTCTTTGGCCAGAAGGAAAATCTATAGACAGACTCCTCGTGACCAGAGACTCTCGGACAGAACATGAGTTAAGATCCAAACCAATTTACACGTTAGAAATGGCATGAAAGCAAATATTGTGCAGAGGGGTGATCCAAGAAATTAATAGAAATCGTTTATTGGGGTTGTTCAAATTGGCTTGAAATAAAAAACATGGCCCATGAATGATGTGAATAAATGCATGCTGAAGCCCATGATATATGTTTGAAGCCAAGAGGTGTCTGAAATGTGGAACACCTTACGTGATTCGTCTGGCTCAAAGGCATAGTTGTCTTCTCCAATTTTCTTAATGCTGCGCAAGGTAACTGGTTCAGGCATTGTCTGCTTCTTCACTTTTCTATTAATAAATCAAGAAAGTATTACTGTTGTTGTCTTATTTCAAGTCATATGACAAGTTTCTATAGCCCTGACAACGCTCACATACTTGTAACACTTCTCTAAACCAAAAGAACTTCCTTTTATGACTCAGGAAACCTTGCGTCCTTTGGCTTCATGTCACTGGTTTATTTATTTGTGTTTTTTTTGTTTTTTTGTTTTTTTTAAATAACTCCCAGTCTTGATTTTGACAGTGCCCAACATCCCACTCAATCAGTGGTTAGAAACAGGAATAAATAAAAACAGCACTAAAAAATCACACACGCAGTTAAAACAGCAGAACACAGGAAACACTTTCAGATGACCATTGTCTCCATAGCAGAAGGACTGGTGTGGCCGATGGGTGCATCCAGGATGAGGGCCTAGCAATGAGGTCACATTTACCCTCCTTTGCCACTCACACCCAGAGTGAATGAGGAGGGTTTTGTCTTAATAGCCTTCTTGTTTCCCTCATTATTTGTTCCAAATAGTTTTAGATTTTACACACGTGCCTGGAATTTCAGATCCTCAACCAAAGCCCAGTTGCATGTCCTGCCACTCCCAGAGGTGAGTACATAAGAAAGAGCTTTTTCCGCATCAGGACCCCAATTATGGAACACCCTCTCAAGGGAGGTCAGCTTCGCTCCATCCTCACAAGAGAGTTTGGTGGGCAGCCAAGCCTGTTTTGGTCTGTGTGGCCTCTGTTCCCTGAAGCTGGTTTCATAGTTGGCTTTTGGAATTCTTTTGAATCTGTTCATGAAGAACATTTTCCCCCCCTCACTCAAATGGACTTTTCAAAGTTGTTTTTAAAGAATAATTCTATCTCCTTTGTTGCACATTGTTCTGGGAGTCTCTGCAGCAGAAATGTAACGCAATACAACACACAACATAAATTCCACAGAAAGCAGATTAGGGGCATTTCTGCTCTACACTGTTATAGTGCTGTTATTCCCCTTTCAACGTCCTATGGAGTCCTGGGGTTTGTAGTTTAAGGGAGGGGCCTTTAGAATCCTCAGCCAGAGAGCTCTTCAGCCTCACAGTAAACTACAAACCCCAGAATTCTACAGAAGGTTGAAAGTGGAATAAAAGCACTCTAACCGTGTGGTGCAGAAAGGCCCTAAATGTCTAAATATATGTTTATTTGCATATTGCATCTTTATACCAGTCTTTCAAATGTTGCAAGCATTGTTAGGTTTTCTGTCCATTGAATCATGCGTGGGAGCAAGTTATCCTTCTAATACTGACCTATAAGTCTTTTCAAGTATCGGTCAAGAAGGCATGGAAAAACATTGCAAATGGACAAATGTTTAGACATTTGGTCTGATTTTATTGAAATTTACAAATAAAAAATGCTTCTTCCCCTCTTTTTTCAATGTTAAAATATTATAATATGTAACTGAGATCATTATCGTTTACCCTTACAGTATTTTAAAATGGAAAGAATATACTACAATATAATTATTTTATTATTGTTGCAATACAATACAGTATAATTAATGCACAGGGACACTCAGATAAACGTAGCAGTTGTTTAAAGCATTCTATTGAGGATGGTTGCTGGCTGGTTAAGAGGAAAGGTCAGGACCTGGAGGGAGACATTAGCGAAAACTTTGGCGCAGTGTGGCCTGTGGTGCTCTATTACAGCAACAGAAACTCATTTGACCCTGCTTTATCTTCCCCTGAACGTCTTTACTCAGAAGCAGCACTTATGCGCCATTTCCGCACTAGACTGTTATAGCGCTATGATTCCATTTTCAACATCCTATGGAATCCTGGGGTTTGCAAAGTCTAGTGCGGAAATGGCCTCGATGGAAGGAGAGGCACTGCTCACTTCTCTTCTCTACCATGCGGCCACCATGTTCCACTCTCCCAGGCACATGAGGCTGATATCTACTAGGCAGCAGAAGCACTGGGCAGGGATCCAGCCGTAGGAATGAGGAAAGCCCTTTAGATTCCTCCCCACCACATTCTTGGTAATAGTTCATGCATGCAGCAGCTAGCGATTTTGAGTAAAGAGCAAAGACGTCAGTGGCTAAACATACGATAGGAAAGATCTCTAAGGGTGCTAAACTGACACAGAACTGAGCTGGTTCCAGTTTTGGTAGAAGTGAGAGAGTAAGGGTGCCAGAAGAGAAGTGGAAAGATCCGTAGGTGTATCAGTTTACAGAGGCAAGTTGCATGGAACAGCTCATTACTATTTCCCGTTCATCTGATTTAGAATTCCTCTTTGTTAAGAATATAAAGAAGTAAAAAAAAGAGTAAACAGAATAGTAACTCGCTGATATTCAGGAATAGAATGAGCTCATCTACCTCCCATTGTAAGATCTCTGCACCATTTTAGAGTAGGGGTGGGCAAAGTGTGCTCCTGGGAAACCACATGACAACCGAAGGCTCTTTTTGCCCTTTCCTGTCCCCTCCAGACTTTCCCAAAGGGATGAATAGCTTCTTCTGGAAACCTCTGGAAGTGACAAGTCACCTTTCGAACAGTTTACAGACACTCCCTCCCACCTACACTGTTTAACATCGTTATTTATTTATTTATTTTGGTGTCTGTCTACTGTGTCCGGTTCTGGGCACCTCAATTCAAGAAGGATATCGACAAGCTGGAATGTGTCCAGAGGAGGGCGACCAAATTGGTGAAGGATCTGGAAGCCATGCCCTATGAAGAACGGCTTAGGGAGCTGGGGATGTTTAGTCTGCAGAAGAGAAGGTTAAGAGGGGACATGATAGCCATGTTTAAATATTTGAAGGGATGTCATGTTGAGGAGGGAGCGGACTTGTTCTCGGCTGCTCCAGAGACTAGGACAAGGAGCAATGGACTCAAGCTGCAGGAAAGGAGATTCCACTTGAACCTCAGGAAGAACTTCCTGACGGTCAGGGCTGTCCAGCAGTGGAATGTGTTGCCTCGGAGTGTGGTGGAGTCTCCTTCTTTGGAGGTTTTTAAGCAGAGGCTGGACGGCCATCTGTTGGGAATGCTTTCATGTGTGTTCCTGCATAGCAGGGGGTTGGACTCGATGGCCCCTACGGTCTCTTCCAACTCTGTGATTCTATGATTCCATGATTCTATGGTGCCAAATTTATAACGTGGCTTTCTCTTAAGACTTTTTTGGGGTGGAGGAGAGGTTTGAATGACTTTATATCTTTCGTGCATGGCTTTGATGTATTTTAAATTGTTATATAATTCAATGTATTTTTAGACTATAAATTATCTTCCACTGTCTTATTTTTTTAAAATTTTAGAATTGATTTGACTGTATGCCAGCCTGAGACCTTCAGATCTATGGAGGGATATAAACATTTCAATACACACTGTATATTCTCACATATAAGTCTAAAAATTTTAGCCAAAAAATTGACCCAAAACACCTTGGTCGACTTATCCATACATCAATGTAGGTAACCTTCACTCTTATCAAAAAAAAAAAAAAAAAAAGGAACCATCCCCTTCTCTGAACAGAGTGGCAAAGGCCTTTTTGAATAGCTGGGTGGGAAAATATTGGTGATGACCAAGAGCAGCCGGCCTCCTGAGGTGGTACTGGTGCTTTCTGCAGAGTGACCTTCAACTTATCCATGGGTCATTTCAAAATCCAAAATTTTGGCCCCAAAACCTGCCCTCAACTTAAGATCAACTTAAACACATATATACAGTATCAATCATAATATATCCAGTCCTCTGACCACTTCTGATTTGTTATGATTTGGCATTTTTGACAGTGTAATCCTTGGAAGATCTAGAGGTGTTGCTCGGGGGGGGGGGTTGAGAGCATCGACCCCCCCCCATAAGATTTCTGCCCCTCCAAATGAAATTTTCCTTTAGTCTCCAAATTCCTAGCATTCCAGTAACTTAAAATTTCAGTTGAGCATTTAGAAATAGTTACCACAAAGGGGCAGGCAAAGTTACCAAGGAAATGAGAACACAGCAAATATCAGAATTCTAGGCACAAACAATTTTCAATGTCTCACTCTCTGTAGAGCTAGAAATTTGGGACTGGGGGGAAATTTCATGGGGGGACAGAAGAATTTTTTCTTTGCAAGGACAATACCCTTATTTTGCCACATCTCCACAGCTACATCACCAGCAGGGTTTCTAGGAAAATAAGTTGACCCCTAGATCCACCTCAGAGAGCCACTATGATGCAGTGATTTGAGCACTGGACTACAACCCTGGAGACCAAGGTTGGATTCCCTGCTCAGTCAATTGAAACCCACTGGGTGACCCTGGGCGCATCACATACACTCTGCCCCCACAAACAACTCCGTGATACGTTTGCCTTAGGTTTGCCGTAAGTTGGAAACAACTTGAAAGCACACAACAACAATATCTACCACAGTGCCCTATCCCCTGTTTTAGGGGTATAGCTAATTGACTTTAGGAATCTAGATTTTTTAAAAAAACTTTATTTTAAATTTCCAGGTATAGTGTCTACCAGGAAGTATTCTAGTTTCTGCTAGATGTAATGTGAGGGGGATACTAGTCTTAAAAGCACGCTAAGATTTAGACTGCAGCTCTCAAGTTAGATGATAGAGTTGGGGGAAGCAGTTGCATGTGGGAGATTAAATGAATGAATTTGCATAGGACAAAAAGCTTGCCCCCCATTCCATCCCACTCTACCTCGTTCTTGACCACATCTGTTTCTCCAATCCCATTCAGAGCCTCATCTTCCCTCACACTCAATTGCTTCACAATAAAACCTACAATATCAGGATATATTTTATAGATCTCCCACATCAAATGTCATTTGACAGTTACACAAGCTACTCTAAAAATGAGAAGTGAAGGACTCTATAAATAAATAAAGCAATTTCATCTTAAGACTACAGTTTTTGAAGAAGTGTCTCAAGCCATTACCTCTTCTATATGGTTTTGACTCTAATAAAACAGAATTTTATACACAGGTGCTTCAGGAAAACACAGCTTAATAGTTTTCACCAACAAAGCACCCTTGTTCTCTCAATCACAGCACAAACAAAAGAATCGAGTCACAAGATATTTTTGAAGGATGCATTTTAAATTACTGAGGCACATTACTACTACTACTACTACTACTACTACTACTACTACTACTATTATTATTATTATTATTATTAAATTATACTCACTAGTTGAAGTAAACAAAAGAAGAGCTAGAGAGACAAATTCCAAAGATCCAGTCAAGTGAGACTAGCCAATGGTTTGTCCATCCATTTTCAAGATCTACCAGTTTTCAGCACAATAACGCATGTACCAGGATTTAAGCTGCTAAATTGTCACGGTGTGTTTGCACACAGGTCAGTAACCATGTGGTTATCAGAGTTCAGTGACATCCAGTGTAGAATTTTAACCTAACTTAGCAGGAAAAGAGGGGGGAGTATAACTTTTCTGAAAGACTACTCTCAAAAGTATAAAAGAGACATTAATTCAGGCATCTTCTACCATTTTGGAAGGAAAACAATATATTTTAGACAGTGGAATGAATTTATTGGGGGGTGGGAGACCTCTGTGCCCTCCAGTCTCAATATGGGGTTTGGGCTTGGAAATGGTCCACCTTTAAAGCTGGAGTTTTAAAAACCTTGTGCCATTATCAAAAAGGTACACACAACCTCACTTCCTACCTTTTCCACCTGGCAGTTCAATAAAGAGAGTGGTTTTCACTGCAGTGCTCCTCCTTTCTTTGAGTTAGCGCTGAAAAGTTATATGTCATAGTTAAGTTATAGTTGACTAAAAAAGCTATTTGAGGTGGTATCTTGGATATTTGGAGGAAGTGATGAGGTCTCATAGGCCATTTCTGCACGGGGGAATTAAAACGGCGCAGTGCGTCCTCCACGGAGGAGGTCTGCACCTTGGAGCGGACTAGGTTCGGACTGCTTACCTGAGATCTGCACCCCAGTCTGCTCCGAAACGCCCCCAACTGGTCCTCCAGCGCGCTTTTTAAAGACCGGAAAAAAGAGGTTTCTCATTTTTCCAGAGCGCGCCATTGCGTACCTGCTCCCTTGTGCAGATTCGCAGGCTCGCACCAATGTGAGCCTGCGATCTGCGGAGGGTGGGCTTTAGGCATCGCGAGCTTCAGCGGTTGGTCGGGACTCACGACCAACCGGAAGCCGCCATTTTGGAAGCCAGAGCAGTGTAGATCTAAGACCTCGCACTGCTCCGATTCACCCTGGACCAGACCAAGGAGCCAGAAGATCCGGTGAGTAACGGCACGGAGCGATTCCCTCGCCTCGTGCGGAAATGGCCATAGAATGCGAATAAAGGAAGACCTTCTACATTTTAAATTGCTTATTCAGCCTTCAGTAGAGAGACAATGGACCTTTCTGCACTACACTGTTATAGTGCTGTTATTCCATTTTCAACATCCTATGGCATTCTGGGATTTGCAGTTTTGGGGGGACATTTAGAATTCTCAGCCAGAGAGCTCTTTCCCCTCAGTAAACTACAAATCTCAGAATTCCACAAGATGTTGAAGGGGGAATAATAACGGTACAGTGTGGAAAGGAAGGTCACACAAGTATTTCAGACTTGAGACTCAAGTCTGAAGTGGAGAGGTGTCTTTAGATGGTAACATTATTGCTTCAGATCATTGTGAGTCCATCCAACTTGTTGTGGGAGGTTTTCTGTTCATTCTGCTGAATAGGGAGCTAGACTTTACCGCCAAAGTTCTTTCCCGATAACACCATTGCAGATTCGTAAGTAGCTCACAGCTCTTGGCTCTGAGGGCTTCAGTGCACTGCCTATACCAGAGCTTGGAACATTAGGTCTGAAAAATAATCAGTAACCTTAAGTGTTAGAAATTAGGGAATTAATTCATTTTTACCAGTAGAAATAACTAAATTGGCTTAATGAGTTGGGTTATCATTGATTAACTCATTGTTGAAAATGTCTGTTCTCAGGACAGACCAGGAGATTTCCAGAAAAAAGCACAGAGATCATTGCTCTCGACCATAAGAGTGCATTTTGTTACTGGTAACTGGTAGGATTTTTATTGTTTTAATGTTGTCTTCAACAACCTGGACTTCCCCCCCCCGAGATGGACTGCAAGTCCCATAATGCAATCCCATAACCCCCTGGGTGACCTTGGGCAAGCCACACTCTCTCAGCCTCAGAGGAAGATAAAGGCAACATCTGTCTGAAAAAAATCTTGTCAAGAAAACCCCATGATAGATTTGTCTCAGGGTTGCCATAAGCCAGAAATGACATGGAGGCACACAACAACAAAATACCTGACTAAAATGTCCCATTCTTGTCCACTTTAGTTCACTCACCCCAAGTATTGCAATGTTTATACATTCCATTTTTTTCTTTTAAAGTATCTAGCTTCCCTGATTCATGCTTCTCACATGCCATGTTCCTATGTGCTCTGCAGTTTCAGACTTTCTTTTCACCTCTGAGCCCATCAAGAGCTGAACATCCTTTTGAGTCCAGTTGTGTTAGTAGCCACAGTGCTACTTATAGAATCATAGAAATGTAGAGTTGGAAGAGACCACACGGACCATCCAGTCCAACCCCCTGCCATGCAGGAACACCCTCAAAGCACTCCCAACAGATGGCCATCCAGCCTCTGCTTAAAAACCTCCAAAGAAGGAGACTCCACTGCACTCCGAGGCAGCCTATTCCACTGCCGGACAGCCCTGACTGTCAGGAAGTTCTTCCTGAGGTTCAGGTGGAATCTCTTTTCCTGCAGCTTGAATCCATTGCTCCTTGTCCTGGTCTCTGGAGCAGCAGAAAACAAGTCCTCTCCTTCCTCTACATGGCATCCCTTCAAATATTTAAACATGGCTATCATGTCCCCTCTTAACCTTCTCTTCTCTCAAGATCTGTATCAAGTCCATAGCGTTGCCCCAAAGTTATAAGGCCAAAGGAGTATTTGATAAGCAATGCAGTGAGATCTGACTGGCTCTGTAAATAGCGTGTAGACACACACACCCTCACACACACACACACATTATTCCTCTAAGGGCCCAGAAGTTCAATGAAAGTGCTTCAGCTCCGAACAAGATGCACAAGATAAATGGTTTGGGAATAAGAAAAGAGGAGATTATCCGCCTCACAAAGAAAACAGAAGAGAGCATCTCATTAAGCTCTTAGAAAGGAAAAAAATGTTGCTACATATACTCCTATCTAACAGAGAAAAGCGTGTGTTGGAAAAGAGAAAAGATCATGCAAAGAGGATCAGAAACTGAGAAAACTCTGCTGTTTCCTCTGTTCCCCCCTTCACACCTTTTCCTGGCAACAGAGCGTTTGAACTCCTAATTTCTTAACAGCCTTGCTACCCATAAACAAATCAAGCATGTTGTTCTCAATAACAGCCAGCCAGATGCCACAAAGAGTACCTTTCCTATTTCCCAGTAGTTTGTGCTTTTTGACCTAGGAGTCTCATCTTCCGGCACTATCTTTTATTTCATTTTGGATTGTCTCATCATAGGGTTTTCACCACAGAAGACATTAAGAAGTGGTTTCCTAGTGCCTCCTTCTGTGCAGCACTAACAAGAGACAGTTTTGAACCTTGGGAAACTGGCTTTTGGTAAGCAGATTTATTGCTTTCAGACATCCACACTAACTGTCCTCTGTAAGGATCTGAAAGACCTGTGTCACCTTACACGGCCCTTTGAAACGTTAGGGCAAGGTTTTACAATTTGCCTCTTTCTGGATACTATTACATGCTATCCCATTCTCACAACTGTATAAATATTCTTTATTCCTGAGGCCTCAATACCACTCAGCACTGCTTCTGGAGAAGTGGGTTTATATCCACGAAAGCTTATGCGGAAATAAAAACCAGTTAGACTTAAAGGTGATGCCACATTTATTTTCCTTTTTTCCTGTCCCCCTTCCGTCCTACTTTTTGTACTAATAAGCGTTAGCTATTGTGCCACTGCCATTGTCTCTGTGAGATTCTCTGCCAGTGTCAGCCACCCACCCACCACCCACACACAAAACTTCTGCTGCCCAGTAGTTATTTGGCACATTTGCTGTGCCTCCTCAGCAAAAGCCTGTCTGACCCTACCGGGAGCAGTCCTACCATTAGCATAGCCTCTTCCCTCGCAGGAGCATGCAGTCCCACCTCCACGGAAAGGTAGTGCCATGGTAAAAGGAAAGGGGATAGATACTCTTTTATTTTCTGATGCTGGTGCTTTGTATTGCCTTCTTTTAATGATTATGCCATTCATCAAACTAGGCATTACGCTGCAGTCCTGCCTACACTTCCTTGGAAATTCAGTCATGCTGGACAGGACTTTCTTTTGGGACAGGGGAATGTTAGAGGCACGTGGAAGGAAGTGAGACAACACAACACATTTATTGTTCCCAAGAAGTCACCAAGGCACAGGGTTTAATGAAAGATCCATTTCACTGGTGTTTTGCCAGAGGACTCAGCGGCAAAGACAACATAAATATTGTAAAGGTTTTTTAAAAAGTTTAAAGGCTTTCTGGTTGGCGACCAGGCAAATGAAAAGAATACAATAAGTTTACTGAGCAAATATCTTACATTCTACTTCCTGATGTGGGGACTGCCAAATAGGCAACAACACAGGAAATCTCAGCTAGTGGCCAACAAGTGCAGAGCACGACTGCTATCAAGGTCTGTGCTGGGCCTCCTGGATAGAGGGCCACATTTATACAAAAATCTCCTTGCCTTGTGTGTGTGTATGTTCGTATCACCACCTTAATTAATCACAAAAGTTTCAGTGGTCTTACTCCCAACTTTTATCACTGTGTTTATGAATGTTTTCATAGGCCACATATAAATAGTGACACCAGCCTTCCCCTCTCTAACCAGGACCTCCCAAATTCTGAGATCACACCATCCATGTTACATAGCAGAGAGGGGAAAAAAGACCCAAGACCCATCTGTGCAGAAATATAAAGACTGAAGCAAGGACAGGAAGTGATTCTGCTGACCTGTCTCCCCATTCTGGCCATTTTCCATGCAACTGAATTAGCATGTTTAAAAAACAAAAACAAAAACAAACATTTACTGGCAAGCCAACAAGCCACTAGTGTCTGTTGCCTGGATCAGCTTGGTCTCCTAGATCCAGTCATTAGTGACAAGTTACCATGTGTTCCTTCTGGCAATATAAGCAGCCTAGTCCAAACTGCCAAGGCATCATTTCCTGTATTGCTAGAAGAAAAACATGATGTCTGCCGTGATAAAGCATCAATTCTATCTTTGCGATTCTAAGATGCTGTATTGCCCTTTAGCAAAGCTGTGGTGATATGGTGTAGGATAAACAGACCAGAAGAAGCTGTGGCTGCATTATCTCCAGCAATTTTGTAATCTTTAAAAGAAAACATAACATCTCTAGGAAACACAAGTTGCCAGCAACCCAACTCATTCTGGCCTTGCACTGTAATGAGGAAACCTCTTCTGTTCCACATCAGAAACGATGAGGTTTCTGCAGGCAAGCATTCCTTTCAGAATAATCAGAAAACCCAAAGAACCTTTTGTCATTACTCAATTATAATGCTTTTTAAAATCCCATATTTTATGTAACACTGTGTTCTTTTCTATGGCTCTTTCCACACAGCATTTGCCATGCGAAAGGGTGCCTGGAGCGTTGTGCGATTGTGAGGAGCGATCTGCATGATGCACTCACAATCACACGACACTCCAGGGGCCAGCAGGTGCTGATCACGCACCTTTTCATTTTCGGCTGGAAGCCAAAAATGGTGCGCGATCGCGCATTGTTCCCGGGCCCCGCGCACACTTACCTGGTGTGCAGAGCCTCCGGAGCTGCGCCGGTTGCACTTCCTGCCCCAGCACAGCCTGGGAAACTCCGAGGCTGCGCTGCAGAAGGAAGAGGCGGGGCTCTCATGTGAGCAGACAGCTCATGCGGAGCTGAAGCAGCAGGGACTCGAGAGCCTCTTGCCGGAGGCTGCTCACACAATCCCCGAACCCCAGCGCCAGAAAAAGGTAAGGTGCAGAAAGGGCCTATGTTTCTATGACTTTATATGGAGTTCTGATAAAACTCCTAATAAAGCTGTTTATAAAAAAAAAAAAAGTCACATGTAGGGAGTCTTCCCCTCATGCCCCTACTTTGAAGAGCTGTTCTTAGTGGTGTGGTGGAACCAGTGTAGTTGTTATTGCTGTTTTGAGTCTTTCGGTTGCTTCCAGCTCGTGGCGACCCTATCACGGGGTTTACTGGGACTGTGTGCCAGGCCCAAGGTCACCCAGTGGGTTTCCATGACTGAATGTGGAGTCAAATCCTGGTCTCCAGGGTTGTAGCCTCTACCTGTATACCATACTGGTAGCCAAGGTCAAACTACCAGCACTTTTTAATTAGCAGGAAATCATCTGTACCCACATCAGATTTCCTCATTTATCTGCAGCTCACACAGTAACATGCAGGAAAAATTAGTCTTATATCCCTGAGCTATCTCTGGTGCAGCACAAAGTATCTTGGGATGGCGTAGTCCCGAAAGGGTATTCAAGACCCTTTAGCTTTACAACAGACCTGCTCCTGATGGAGGTCAAAGATGCTGTAGCTGGTTTGCTGTCTTTGAGATAAATTATTTCTCCTAGGTACTGCGAAAAGAAGCTCCTGGAAAACCTTGAACTGGTTGTCTTATGCTTTTTAGGTACATGTTGTGTCCCACTCTTCATCTTTCTCATACAATTTTGGGTCTCTCTAGCCGAAGTCAAACTTGCTAGCCACTACACTGCACTTTGCCAGCTATGGCTATCAGCTGATCCTAATAAGCTGTGTGTAATGTTATGTAGGGCTGATATTTTGTGTGTGTTTTACATCTCATAGATCAACATGACTGCCTGCGTCTTTGGACACTCCTTAGGGGTGTGGAGTCTGTTGTGATGAATTCACCACTTCATCACTGGCTGTTCTAAAGAAAGCCCTCAAATATACCCTCTCCCACAAATACATTTCCTATGGTATATGAGAGTCTATTACTTGTGTGAGCTTTTGCAACCTTCCAAAGCAATATCTATTGCCTATAGACTGCTTAGAGGAGCTACACCTGGAGCCTATTCACATATTACAAAATTATAGCTCTATTAATCCACTTTAACTGCCTTGGTTTTATCCTATAGTTTCATCTTATGGAAATCTGGCACTGGCAGTTGCAGGGGGGGAGTGCTTTAGAATTTTTGGCCAGGGAGCTCCTTCAGTGCCTTTGACCAAACCACAAGCCCAGGATTCTGTAGGATGCAGACATAGCAGTCAAACCGGAATCATAGCAGTATAAATATGGAGTGTGAATAGGCCCCCAGACTAGGAATGCATGCAGAATTAAGGCAGGACACTGTAGCAAAGAGGTCTATACCTACCTTGATTTTGTTCAGAGCATGGGAACACTGTTGTTGTTTTTCAGACCATAATTCCCAGAATCCTCAGCAATGGCCATTTCTGCCCTACACTGTTATAGTACGATTATTCTACTTTCAATATCCTACAGAATCCTGGAGTTTGCAGTTTAGGGAAAGGCATTCAGAATTCTCAGCCAGAGAGCTCTCTGGCCTCAGTAAACTACAAATGCTAGAATTCCACAGGATATTGAAAGTGTAATAATAACACTATAACAGTGTAGTGCAGAAATGGCCAGTGTGGCTGTTGGTTATGTTGACTGGAGGGATTCTGGGAGCTGTAGTACAAAATAGTAATTTTTCCAGGCTCTGAGTTTCTTCTCACTCTCTCAAGGAGGGGCGTTCTGGTAATTTAGACCCTTTTGTTTGAATTTTCATCTCCACCCTTAGCCTTACATGAAGGTCTTTGGGTAGGTGCCATGGGCAATATGATGAACTAGCCTCGGGATCACTGAGCACCATGTGTGACTGGAGGAATATTCTATTCTCACATTATAGCTGTGGCTTAGTGGATAAGAAAAATATCTTGAAAGGTATTGGTTAGAAAGGGAGTGGTATTAAACTGAGAGAACAATTCATACTCTAGGGGTGTATACCTTTATGTCAATTCTCTGGGACTGCTTCAAGAAAACAGGTTAATTCCGGGTGCGGTTGAGTGCTTGGTTACTTCATGTTTATCAAAACGACACAGCTTTTTGTGTATCAAAACCTTTTGTCTGAAATGTAAAGTCGGCAACTCTCCTACAGCTCCCTGGAAGAAACTTCTGTGCTGTAGAAGTCAGATAACACACTGAAATTTAGCAGATGACATTTCTCCCAGAACAGGGAGAAAAAACAAAAGGAATTGTTTTCCCTGTCAGGTTTTTTTCCTTTTACACTGCTGTTAAGGGCACAAAAGCCCTGCTATATAGGAATGGTGATGGAAGCTCTTGAGAGATGACGCAGTTTCTGTTGGTCTGCCCATGATGAACCGAGCAGACCAACAGCATCACTGTTAGTTGAATCTTGATCAGATTCTGCCTCAACAGCAGGAGTGAGAGTTGTGAGGTCCTCCAGATGTTGTTGGATTGCAACTTCGAACAGCCCTAGCCAGTGATGTAGACTCGAGTTGACTGACTCAGATTCAAGTTGGACTTAAGTCACTTCAGTGACTCAACTCAGCAATAAATGATGCATTGACTTGACTCAACTCAAGACTTGTGTGTTTTTAGTGATTGACTTGTTGTCCTTGGTTCAGTAACATAATACATTCATCCAGAAACCCTACAACTTTGAACAACACTTCCATCTCTTTTGCCTACTGGTCACACTGTTATGATCCGAGATTTTTGGTCCTTTTATATCCAGAGAGAAATTCAGCCACCCCAGACTATAGGATTCCCAACAAAAGGCACATAGGAAACCAGATCTGGGTTTAAACACTATTCATGTAACATTTATTAAGACATAAAACACAAAATCACATTTGTATCAAGAGCTCTTGCACACACACATTCACACGACATACTCACAAACAGTCCTTTCGCCGAACGTTGATCAGGCGTTCTCGAGAGGTGGATGACTCCTAGCCGGTGTCGGAACATCCAGAGCTGAAAAATCTTCCACTCTTTATACCCATGTTTCTCCCTTCTTGTGGGGGGGGGGGGAGGAAACATGTTCTGACTGTTGCCAGAGTTCCAGGACTTTCATTGCGTATGGCAATCAAGCAATTAAAAGACCAGTTCATATCGTTTTGTACCATACTGATAAAAGGTTGCTTGCAGAAGAAGTCGTCATATATCATGTCGTCAAGAAATGTAGGAGTACACTCTGTTTGTACCAAGTTCTTATCGTGTTTGCAAACTATCTTCTCTGGCCAAATCAGCATTCCTGGAATTCTCTCATCACAGCTCAAGGAATCCTCGCTCCACAGTTTCAACTTTCTTTGGCTCAGGACTGTACTTTTCAACTGGAACCCATTCGTTCATCACAACACGACAGTCTGTCTCAAGCCCAAAGGGTAGGTGCATTTCTCAGAGGGGAACAGCAAACAGGTTAGGCGGTGGGCTTGAGGTCTGCTCAGCAGCCTGTCCCCACAGCATATTGGAGGAGCCTTCTAAACTTTTCCTAAGAGCAGAAGACAAGACACAAGAGTGCAGAGTATATTTCTGAGAGGGGAACAACAAAGCAACGGCTTGAGAAGGAAGGATCCTTCCTTCTAAAGCTTTTGAAGCTTCAGAAATGGGAAGTAAGAAGGTTCTTGTTCTTCAGTTCCAAATTTGCAGACTCTTTTATGCCCATTAGCACAAAAGTCTCCAGCTTTGGGAAGAGAGAGTAAGGAGGATCCTGATCCCCACTTCTGAAGCTGCAGATGACAAAATCGCAAATGTGGAGGGCTTAAATTGTTAAAACTGACTCTGTCCAGAAATTCTGGAATATAGGTTGGGGTATAATGTTGGCTCCCAGACTTGAGACTTGACTTGAAAGTATCTTCAAGGATTTGAAACTTGACTTGCTTTAGACTTGAAGGTGAAGACTTGAGACTTGACTTGAGACTTGGAATAAAAGTGTTAAATGCATCACTGTATATACAGGAATGCTGGCAAGCGCAGTGTGGCAATATTCTGCAATACATGTTGGGTAGAAATGTAATTTTTTTACTAAAAAGATTCTTCCATCCTGAAGATGGGCCAGAAGTTAGACTCTAGCTAAATTTCAGTAGTATTTTTGTGGGCAAAAGGTGGGGCAAATCTACTCCTCCACTTTCTGTCTTTTCACCAGTTTCTCCACTCATTCACAGCACTGGAAAGCAGTTCTGTCTGGCACTCCTCTCAGCAGCTGCCTTCTTTATTTCACATGGTACCTCTTCCACATGCTGTTGAGAGATGTGCCAGGTTGTCTCAATCTACCCACTCCCTGCTAATGTTTGTTTAAATAGCTGCTCCTCTTATCACACAAGGATGGGGAATCAAAATGCGGGGAGGGGGACACATTGCACCTCTGTCCTAAAGTCTCCATGGCAGAGTTCTTAAAATGAGAGTTTCTTTTGTATCAAGGGAAGAGTGTGAGGATATTAACATATTACACTGTTAGAACACCATATACTGTTTTAACTGCCATGGCAACATCCTATGGAATTGTGGGATTTGCAGTTTAGGGAGGGGTATTTAGAATTCTCAGCCAGAGAGCTCTTTGGCCTCAGTAAACTACAAGCCCCAGAATTCCACAGGATGTTGAAAGTGGAATACTAGCACTATAACAGTGTAATGCAGAAAGGCCCCAAGACAACCAAAGATATGGAAACCAAACCTTATGAAGAACAACTCAGGGAGGTGGATATGTTTAGTTTGGAGAAGAGAAGACTTAGCTATCTTTAAATATCTGAAAGCATGAAATGTAGAAGATGGAGCCTCCTAGTTTTCTGCTGCTCCAGAAACTAGAACATGAATCAGTGGATTCAAATTACAGGAAAAGAGATTCCACCTAAACATTAGGGGGAATTTTTTTACTGTAAGAGCAGTCTGACAGTGGAATAGATTGCCATAGGGGGTGTGGATTCTCCCTCTTTGGAGGCATTTAAGCAGAAATTGGGTGGGCATCTTTCAGGAGTGCTTTAGTTGTCTATTCTTGCATGACATGGGGTCAGACTAGATGGCCCTTGTGGCCCCTTCTAACTGTAAGATTCTATCATTCTGAGAGATGCCAGATTAATGTGAAGGGATTATAAAGTTCACTAGGGCCCAAGGAAATCCAGATCTTAATAAAAGTGCAGGATTCTTGGATCTTTTTAAAATTACCTTCAAAGTTATAACAGTAATTCTAGTTTTATGAACTGGCTGCAGTCCTGTTGGTACACTTGCACATTTCCAGAGTCTGTGCAATAATGGTGAGGACAGCAGACAAAATGTGCAAGCTCCAAGCAGTCTATTTATCCATTGCTCAACTTCCTCCATGCATATCTTCCAACTATCCTGATGTGGCAGGGACAGTCCCTATTAATCCTCCACCATTCCACTTTTTCAGCTGCTTTTAAAAAGCCCCTGTTTCTTTCTTCTCCTACCACTTTCTCCCTTTTTCCTAAGCTTACTTCAATTGCTGCAAACTGCCTTCAAAGTGCAAAAGTAGTTTGTACTCAATTAACTCAGCAGGAGGGAAAGAAGAAGAAGGGGTAGAATCTTGCCCTTTCCAGTAGATTCAGGGAAAAGCAAATTGCTGCAGCCTCTCCTAGCTTGTGTGTTCTTCTTCATTAATAACTTTTGTCATTTTAACTGCACTCTGATATTGCTTGGTCACATGTGCCCCGGTTTTCATCTGTGAAAAGTTAGAGGGTATGTTTGTGGCCACAGGGTCTGTCCCTTTTTTCTCCTACCACCACCACCACCATCAATGCTGGCCCAGGAACACGGGTGTGATGCACCAACGGGATCCAGGCTGTTATATTTATATTCTGTGTTTCAACTACTATAGGACTCATATAGTGGCTTACAAAATAAAACAGTACAAATTCAACATACTTCACTAGTACCATGAAGTAAAAATAGTTCTTTGGGAAGCAGGCGAAGACCTGTTTGTTTCAAGAGGGAAAAAACCACGAAAGAGAAAGGGCTTTCATTAAGGTGCTGTTATCATCTGTATTTGTTATCACTGCTCTTTTTAGTGAACATGTTCTTAAACTGCTTTTAATTCTATTTAACTTCTATATTTCTCAAAGATGGGGAATTTTATCTGTACTTGTTTTCATTTCGTAAGTCACCTTGAGTCCAAAAGCCGAGCAGAAGATGTGATAGAAAAAAGTACGCACATGAAACAATGATCTAAAATAATTGGCTAAAAAAGTAACTTTCTTGAAATAAGTACTACGTATTCACAGCAGTGCTGAATACAACTCCTTGCCTCCGATGTTTCTTCAAGAAGGAAACATATGTGACTCACTGCCTCCGCAAAGAACTCACATGTGGAAACACACCTCCCTCGAGTAACGTGACTCATTAATAGGAAGTAAACCTCTGCTTGAGTCAGACTCCTATTCTGCCACAGCATAATTTAAAAAGCCAGAGGTCTGCCCGGTATAGGAATAGTAGATTAATACTTCCATCCTGAGGAAGGAGAGGGACAACCCAACAGACATCTAGATAAGCCGTCCTTGTGAGGAGCTGTCCCTTTCACAGCATCTTGCCACAATGTTCGCTTCCTCTGGGTAAGTGCCAATTCCAGTTCAGATGTAAATAGTTTACTGTTTGGTGTGGTGTCATGGCTAAAAGTGTACCGAATTAAACTAATATGTAATATTTATTGTAATATATAAAATACTGTGGGATAATATTTAACCATTAGTTGTTGATTGGTTATCAATTTACAACAAATAGGATAAAGTACTTTGAGGCAAAATTGAAGTATTATTAAATACTGTTGTCATTAATTTTTCTGACCAGTCTTTCCCAATATGGGCCACTTCACTTAATGTGACAGAAACTTAAGCAGTTTGAAATAACAACATAATATTAAAATTACAGCAAATTTGCTTGTAACTAGGTGGTGGGACAAGGATTTTTTCCCCCTTTTGCTGTTGCACAGCTGTCTATCTAGAGCCAGACTCGCAAAGGATTAGGCTTGTTGTCTCTGTTTCTTTTTTCTCCTGAACTTCATGTGACTTTTAGAGTTGCAAGACAGACTGCTATTCAGCAAATGGAGAGATGTCCACGTGTAAATTAACAGTGATAGAGCGCCTCATGTTGAATACGGCAGCGTATCTGTGATGGGGGCAGGAAGAATGGGCAGGCAGGCTGGCTGGCTGGCAGGCAGACACACTTTAGCCCCAGGAGCCCTCCCACATTACACAGCTACGGTTCTACCTCAGCTGCTGTGGAGACATCCTGTGGAAACCTGGGATCTGCAGTTTGTGGAATCCTTAGCCATGGAGCTCCTCTGGTGCCTCCGACCAAACTACAAACCCCAGGATTCCATAGGATGCAGCCACGGCAGTTAAAGTAGAGCCACA
The DNA here is from genome assembly GCA_030412105.1 of Cyclura pinguis. NCBI lineage: Eukaryota > Metazoa > Chordata > Lepidosauria > Squamata > Iguanidae > Cyclura > Cyclura pinguis. The sequence continues at coordinate 224,409,941 of CM059599.1, read as the reverse complement.
ATGCTCTAATTGTGTAGTGTGAAAGGGCTCCAGATTCACTCATTTTCTCTTCAACAGTCCCAGAGCAATGCTTAAGGATGATAAGGCTGGACTCCAGAGACTCTTCCAGGCTATTGACACTTCCAGGCAACTTGACGCTGATCTGGTGGTTGCTCTGATCAATTCTCACATTTCTCTAGACAATGTTATAGAACAGTATTGGTTAGTCCCAATTACAATACAGACCTACTGAATCAATACAACTGACCTGCTGGGGACTCACCATTCAATAATGGATTCGCTCACTGGCAGCAACTGATGCGATTGAGGGTAGAAGATCCAGTGTGCCATATCTTTAAAGGTCCACACACTGAATTTCTAAATAGTCTGGTATCACTTTGTTATGGAATTATTCAGCTTCTTCAATTTCTGCCTAAATAAGTAAGAAAATTCTCTTCTTTTTCAACTGTTGAAGGTGCAGGGACTGTAATGCCAAATGAGGCTGGTTCTTTTAGGATACAGAGGCAATAAACTTTACCAAGTCAGTAAAAGAAATGACATATTTATTAGGCAAAACCAATAGGTGTTAAATAAAACCTCTCCCTAAAGCAAGCACCACCAGCTGAAGCAGCTCGTACCTCCAATCTGATATTCGGAGCCCAAAGAAGCTACAGCAGAGGTACCCCAGCACCCTGGCAGCTCTTCTGTCTGCACCTAGCTCTCACAGGGCAATGCTACTGGGGTTTTTAATAGACAGAACCCCCTCTACATTACATGCACCCTTGCACTGCCTACCAATAACACTTTTGATCTCCTGTATATGTGTTTCTGGTTAATGGCACCTGGGTCTAATGCATACGTCCAAAGAAACAAACTACTACTGCTAAGTAATCTTCTGGGGGGGGCGGCTTTACTCCCACTACAGGAACCCCTTGTGTGTCAGTGGGGGGGAGGTCCATGGTAAGGGTGAATCTTTGGATGCAGTTCCCTCTTCAGATTAAATCCTGGAGTGCAGCAACCACATCATCTGGCAGTGTAGTAACTCTTCTGCCCGCTCTCCCTACTCCCTACTCCCAATAAATGCCCAGAGTTCCAGTCAGTCCTGCCATGGACCCCATTGGTGGGCATCCAGGCCAATGACCTCTATCTCTGGGCTGTGGCTCCCTTGAAGATCTGCTGCTGCAGCCGTCACTGCCACCCCAAAGCTACTCTCCTACGCTTTCTTCCCATCTCCTCTTCCTCCCTCTTCCAGTTTGAAACCAAGGACCCACTGCTGCCACATTGCTCTGTGTGCCCCCACTTCCTTTTCTTCCAGGTCAGTTGCACACATGCACACAGACTAGAAACCAAGGAGTGAGTTGGGCTACCAGTAGTAACAGCAACTGGGGAAAGGAAGCGGTAGAGACGGTGGCATGGCAGGATGTGGCATTTCTTTTGCTGCTGCAGTGAACGTGTCCCCCCTCCCCCCCCCGTATGTCTTTTAAGCTATTTAATTTATGGACACTCTTTTATTGTCTGAATCCTGCCCTGAGATCTCTAGATATAGATTTGGAAATACAGGCCAAGAGCCCGCATCGCTGACTTAGTTACAAATGCATAACTGAGTATTGTTTCCTAGACTGATGATCTCCCAATCTGAAATTCAACAGCCCTTCTCACATCTTACAGTCTGCCTTCCTTGACTGAATCAATCCACCTGTAATATGGCCTTCCTCTTTTCTTAATGCCTTCTACTTTACCAAGAATTATCAGCTGAGATCCTACATCTCCTGACCCAACCTCTAGACCTGCCTTAACAGCAGACAGCCACTCTGAGCAATAGAATTGAAACAGAGGTCCTGGTTCTGATTGTCGCAGCCAGGGTGCCCTGGTGGGAGGGGGCTGGAAATGTCATCCTGATCACCTGCAGAATGGAACTCCATTGTTTGAGAGTGGGTCCGTGGAGCTTAAGGTGGAATTCAGGTGGCATTTACAATCATAGCAATGAATATGTAGTATAACTGAATATAGAACAGTTACAGTTCTGTATCTGCATTACAGGATGCCAGCCATTGGATATGAATATTTATAACAAATAAATAGTAGTAATAGTAAATACTAGACAAACAAATAGTGCCACACTTCATGGACCAGCAGATGGGACTTGGGGCTCTCGTGTTGCTGATGAGGCACAAAGCTACTGATCTGGTACCATGCAAGAGCCACAACTGCCCAGTTTACTGAGCCAAGGACAGGAATAGCCAGCCAGCTACTGCAGCAGCTTTCAGAATGTGTGTGGGAGAGTCAGCGCATATAAGCATGAGGGAAGTCATCAGGGAGAGAGGGGTTGACAAGAGGGGAAAAAATGGTTTCTCTTCCCAGTTGTTTTACTGGCACCCTTTGACAAACATCTTTAATTAAACAGAAATTGAAACTGGCCCAAAACATTTTGCTGCCTAAAGCAAAATCCCTTCCTTCCACACCCGTACACACCAGGAGCTGACATATAGCATCCATAATCAGCCAAGTCATTTGGACACCTGAGGCAAAAAAGTATCTCTCTTTCCTCTCCCTGTTAATAAAAAGTATAAATACAAACACATTAAATAACCAAGAAATTGTGGTCCTTTCATCACACCCAGAAGCAGCTACCACACTCTGCTTATAAAACTAAATAAATGTTTGCATAAAAAAAAAAAGGAGAGAAAGAAAAGGGAGGACCTCAGGATAGGATAAAGGAGAAAAGGAGAAAGCAGGGGGATTTCAGAAGTGGACAGGAAATCAAGAAGGAAGTGAGGTGAAATTTAGAGAAAAAGATAAGGGAAGGCAGGAAGAAGGTAGGTGTGGGTATGATTGCCTGGGTATGATTTGTCTGCTGTGCTAATAAGTTATCTCACTTCCTGGAGTGACCTGGTACACAGAAGTTTTGAACTCTTCTCTCCATGGATTCACAAGATTTGTGACATCATCAGGCCTGGCCTTGTGACATCACCAGATCCTGCCTTGAGGCTCAGGCTTTTGGATGCTGGTGTATGAAAAATAACGGTAGCTGTAAAAGCTGCTGCACCATCTACCACCATCTCCTTGCTTATCAAGGAACATGGGAGCTGCACCAGCCACTGGGGTGAATCAGACAGCCGATTCCTTATAATCATAAGTATTGAAATAACTTGCCGCCATCTTACCTTCATGATCTCCGCCAGTCTACGCTCTTTTCTCAGATCAGGACAGAATAATGAAACAAACTGAGCATGGCATAAAAACTCTCAGTGGTGGGTTGAAAACCTAATTATTGAAGTCTGCATATGAAGTCTACCAGATCATATACTTAGATTAAAAGTTAATGATCCAAGGGAAAGGAATTGACCTTAAAAAGAAAAAGTGTGGATCTTTTGTTTTAATTATCTGGCTATTTTAAACAGAGTTGAGCCAAAACCAGCCTGTTAACTCTACAGTCTAAGAACAAAGCTGGGAAGGTGCAGCTTGTATCTCTCATTGCTGTGTGATTATAAAGTTTGGCTACTGTTTGCCCTTGGAGTTTACTTGGTACATTTTGTGATCCAAACTATTTTCTATGTATTTTTCAAACTCGTTTCTTTCTATGAGTATCTTTGTCCATGATTATCCCTGTTATTTTGTTCTTCTGATGCTCTGACAGCACAGCACTGGAAAATTGGGAGAATAGCCTGTTTACCTAGGTAGGCTGGAGTTGCTTCCCAGACACCCCACACTGTGACAAGACAGAAAGGATCTCTGTCATCGTCCAGTATCAGGCAGGGATTATCAAGAGTTCAACTAGTGCAATTGCTTCAGACTTCACACTTGCTGGGACCTTGTTGTTGTGGCTGCTGCTGTTATAATGTGCCTTCAAGTCAGCTCTTACTTATGGTGACCATATCCTAGGATTTTCCACGCAAGATTCATTCAGAGGAAGTTTGCCATTGCCTTCCTCTGAGGCTAAGATGGTGTGATTTGCCCAAAGTAGGCAAGCCAAACCCAGTGGGTTTCCATGCTGGAATTAAAAATGTGTGGACTTGTCCTCTTCTGTCATTTCCTGAATTTCCTGAGGTTTCTATTATCATCAACATATTATGTCTTATTTGAGCAGCTAAGTAAGAATGGATGGGATCAAGCCATTAGTCTAAACTGAAATTGCAGAACTAAAAACGGGTTCGCACATGAAGATAGACACATGTTGCTATCTATTGGATTTAGTACTTTATTCATTCATTCATTCAATTTCTCTGCCAGCATTCCTGGAAGAAATCACACACATGCAGAAAGGGAAAAATCATGGGATGTCTTAGCCTGTTTTTGCCACGCCTACTGCAGTGTGCTGAAACACTTCCATTTTCACCAGGGTGGATTCTGTGGGGGTGGTTTTGCATATCTTTGTGCACTTGGGAGTCTTTTAAAAATGAGGGGAAAGATTGGGCACATTGATATTGATGGGCTTCTGCAAAAAGTAGGTGCTAGGCTTCACTTTCCACTCCCCTGCTCTAGTTGGAGTTGTGGCCCTAGACCTGTAGAATAGACCCTCTCAAAACACGATGGCAGACATGCAGGTTGACGGATGCGAGGTCCACAGTGCATGGAAGGTCATACACAAATCTATCCCCTATTTGGCCCTGTGGTCTTCTCTTAGCTCTCTTTTAGAGACCACTGGAAGTATTTGTATTCCATTAGAGATTTGGCGATGGCTCTTTAATTGTTGTTGGTTTCTCTTTAAAAGGCTTTAGGATTTTCTATTATTTTAACATGTAATCAATTTATTATCTGTAAACTGCCTTGGATACACTTTGGCTACTATTCTATATCAGCTACTTAGTTAAGTATATCAGACTAAGTACCAGTGGTGAATACAGAACAGTGCAGGATAAGTAAATCTAGGTAACTGTTCCAAATTCACAATTGCTACATAGTCATGATTGTGACACTATTATCAAGGTTGTAACTTCCTCCCAAACTTACTTTACCAGGCATCCTCTGCATGGAGAGAAGGAGGTCCATTTTGCTGGTGACTGGAGCCATCAAGTTGAGGTGGGAGGTAAGGCCAGGAGAGGTTACTTAGTTAAGTATAAGTAACAGTGAGAGTTAAGTGTACTTAACTAAGTAGCTGATAGAGCATACTGGCCAATGTATTTAAATGCCCACATAGAAATACAATAAGTAAATCATTAATCCAGGCAGTGAATGATTCTGTTGGTGGATTATTCTTCTTATATGCATAAGGATGGTAGAACAAGAGATCTTATACATTTTCAAATGTTTCTGGTTTAAAAAAATGAAATATCACTATTGACCACGTTTAGTTTCAGGATGGAATATATGCTCCCTTGGGTCCCAATTTGGGAGAAAAGGCAGCATATAAATACAATAAATAAATAAATAAAATAAACTCTTAAAAACACATTTTAAAACACTCCAGGACTTCTTACTGCATCAAGAAGGGCTCAAAACAACTATGGCAAAGGATGATAAACATTTGCTCCTCCAGATGTTACTGGACAGCAACTCTCATCATGTGTAGACTGCATAGCTGACAGTGAGGGATAAAGGAGGTTGCTGTTCAACAACATCTGGTGCTCATAAGTTGCCCCTCCCATGCACCACAGTAACAATTGCAAAAGTCTTTTACATTCCTACAAGCTTACTAAAGAGCAATGGTATTGTTATGTAATTATTGCACCATTAGGTTAAAGCAGTTCACCAGCCTTGCATGAAAATAGAAGGAGTTAAACCAACCGCATCTACCTGTTATCTTCTGCATTGTTATGTGTGCAACATCCTGCTTTTAAAATGGGGCCTTCAACAGAAAAAGAACTAAAGTAAGAAGATAAGCAAACAGCATTTTGTTCCTGGTAGATCTCATAAGAAAAGCATCGCTGCACCTAAATCACAGCCCAGGATGACCACAGTGAGTGTCAAAAATTTTGCAATGGCTTTGTTTCCAGATGTCTCCTTGGCTTCAGCCCTACCATTAGGCAGAGTATAGCAGTCACCGAAGCAACTGATCTGGTGTGTCAGGAAAGGGCAGAACATTGTTATTTAATGTGCTGTTATTATTGTGAATTATTCAAAAAGAAGATAAAACTAAAAACTCAATAAGCTATACTAACAAAAAAAATTAAATGATTGTCTTATTAAAACAACAACTTAAAATAATATTAGAAACAAACCAAAGGGGCAGTCCAGCATGTGCACTCTATTAAAAGCCCCTTTCTCAACAGCCACTCAGTTACCAGAAGCAGCTTGCATAAAAAAGATGAAAGATGGATGAAAGAGAGAAGGGCAGCTTCACTTTCATTGGAAGAGAGTTTCACATGCTAGGAGCAGCCACTGGAAAGACCCTCTCTCACGTCCCCGCCCAACATGGCTGTGATTTGCTGCCTGACAACTGATATGAGTCAAACGGAGAGAGAATGGTTATGTAATAGTTACCTAACAACTAAAATCAGGACTGGTCCTAAAATTAGGCAGAGGAGATAGTTGCTTCTAGTGAGTTGTTGGAGCTGTAGGTGCTATGTAGCCTTCTCTGTACCCTCTATACCAGCATAAGGAGCCCTGGTGGCACAGTGGTTAAACGCTGGTACTGCAGCCGCAAGGTTGTGAGTTCGATCCTGCTGGGCTCCAGGTCGACTCAGCCTTCCATCCTTCCGCAGGTCGGTAAAATGAGTACCCAGTTTGTTCGGGGGAATTAGCTAACACATTGTAAACCGCTTAGAGAGCACTTAGCTGATAAGCAGTATAGAAATACACATGCTATTGCTATTGCTATACTATCTACAGATATAGTTGGAGACACTCTCTGACACCATGGCTGAAGCAATATCCAACAGTTAGTCTGGTCAACTTTTGCACATAGGATTGAAGGTGGAGCACCTTGTGACTTACCTGATAAGCTAAACATTGTGAGTCAGCCCTGGCTGAAACATCAGACACTGTGATGAACACAAGATGGCTCCCTGGTTATTTAGCCACATAGTCTTTCTTGCAGGCCTGAGTAGGAAGTATATCCAGCTACTAGTGCTATACCCCCCCCTTTTTTTCTTCTTCTATATATAGGCCATTTCTGCATTACACTCTTATAGTGCAATTATTCTGGCTGGCCCCTCCCAAAACTGCAAACCCCAGGATTCCATAGGATGTTGAAAGTGGAATAATTGCACTATAAGAGTGTAGTGCAGAAATGGCCATATAGTCAGTATCATTGAAAAAAACACACATGACCCTAATGCCATTTTCATTTTTTTGGATTTATTTCAGGGAGTAAACAGTGACAATTCCCGTGGCATGGAAACATTTTGTTATGTGTTACTGTGGTCAGTTGTCTGCTATATCTGGTGGAAATGGAGAGTGGGAGAAAACCTAAGGAGTGTGGATCTTGAAGGGAAGCATGTCTTCATCACTGGCTGTGACTCTGGCTTCGGAAAGCTGGCAGCCAAGACTTTGGCTGCAAAAGGGTTTCGTGTTATTGCTGCATGCTTGACAGAAAAGGGAGTGGCGGAGCTGAAAGCAGATGCCTCCGAGAAGCTCCAGACCGTGCTGATGAATGTAACAGATACAGAAAACATCCAATCAGTGGCAGAAAAAGTTAGAAAAGAAGTAGGAGAAAAGGGTAAGTGTCTGAAGACCTGGATATCTATTAGATATATCTTCTGTATATCTATTAAATACAGAGTTGCAATGCCATATCGTAAAGGCTCTTATACCTTTAAGAGATGCTTAGAGTTAAAGCTGCAGTGAAAGAAGATGCCCTCGCTCTATAGATGCTTCTTCCAGTTAACCAAAACATAACCATTTAACTTACTTTTGAAATGTGAGAAGTATAAAGGGTTTTAAAATGGGTTTTATGACAGTTGTCGTGTGCTTTCAAGTTGTTTCCAGTTTATGGCAACCCTCAGGCAAGCCTATCACAGGGTTTTCTGGGGCTGAGAGTGTGTGACATGCCTAAGGTCACCCATTGGGTTTCCATGGCCAAGCAGGGAATTGAACCCTGGTCTCTAAGGTCATAGTCAATGCTAAAGCTATGACAGCAACTATATGTGTTTTGCCTCAGAGCTGTAACTGTAACTAATTACTTATTAAAGTAAATTTTATTTATCACACTTGGAAGTACAGGCAACTAGGAATCAGTTCTGAGTCATATTTAGCCTCATGTTTAAAAATCTAAGTTGAAAATCCAGGAAGAACAGTGTGAGGCTGAAACCCCTATTGCCCCTGGGGATTGTCTTGAAAAATGAGAGAAGGGACCCAGCGTGCGAGGCCGGTGCATTCACATTCATTCATATCAGAGCAAGCCACTTATTGGGTCTGTCCAAGATATGTCATTAAATCAAAGGTAATTACCATTCCTTCCTTCCTTCCTTTGTTCCTCTTTCTCTTGATCTTCAGAGAAAAGAAATGTCAAAGAGAAAAGAAATAACATGGTACAATATGAGGCAATAGTCCTAAGCAAACCTATAGGGAGTAAGGCCAGTTGAATATTGGGTGGGGCATGCCTTCTGAGTAGGCATGCCTGTACTGAGAGAAATCAAAGGAGAATGGTCAGAAAGTGAAGGTCCAGAGTCAACAACAAAATAGATAGACAATTAGATATAGAGTTCCAGGGCTGCAAAGAAGGATGTAAGTATTTGTCTATTTGAATCTTGTATTCAAGAATGAACAATTTCACAAGTTTTCTTTCCACAAGGCAAAATTATGGGATCTTTTGCCCATTTTTCAATTTGATTTTTAACTTTAGGATTTTTTTAAAAATCTGCAAAAATTTAGATTTGGCATAGAAAACAGTGTATTTTACACAGAATACACTCTTTTTTTTGTGAAAACATGCTGAAAACATGATGGCAGGTGAACACTTTTCTATTGCAGCAAACCTTTGGAAATTGATTTTAATAAGAGAAGGGCTTTTCGCAAGAGAAATGCTATATTGTTTTCAATTTTGTTTTAAAGTAATATGTTAAAGAGTTTTAATTTGTTATTAGTTTAATGCTGCTTTAATATCAACCTTTTTAACTATATGTGTTTTTATTGGAATCTTCTGTCTTTTGTAAGCTGCTTTGAATTCCAAGCTGGGGAGAAGTGGGGTATAAATAAAGTGATGGATGGATGGTTTGGCATAAAAACAATTATTTGCACAAAAAACAAATTTGTAGTACAAACTTTTACTGTAAACAACAGTCCCAGATAGTGAAAAATCTCTTGCTGGTTGACCATATTCTCAATGGGTTGCCTCATTGTCTCAAAGTAACCTTTCTTGTCAAGGTTGAGAAGATCTAAGACCATGTTTTTGAACCCTAGTTGCAGCTGAGCATACCTACCTCCTAATCATTCCCCTCAAAACGCATTTCCGCACTAGGCTGTTATAGCGCTATGATTGCACTTTCAACCTCCTATGGAATCCTGGGGTTTGCAGTTTCGGGAGGGGCCATCTGGCCCCTCCCAAAACTGCAAACCCCAGGATTCCATAGGAGGTTGAAAGTGGAATCACAGTGCTGTAACAGCCTAGTGTGGAAATGGCCTAAGCTTCAATTGATAGGGCTGGTATCAGCTCTGGAACTGAAGGTGTGACACCATAAGATGGGTGATTCTGAAAGACTTCAACCCTCAGGTTAAGTGTCTAGCACCATCAGATCTTGGTGGCCTCAGGTTTCTCCCAAACCTCAGTACTTAGCAACTTTTGCTCCTATAGGCAGGCATTCTCTTCTTCATGGAAACAGTTCTGAATTTTACAAGTCCCTTGATGTCACTAGCCATAACTTTACCTTAAAGGGACTGAGTTGGGAAGTGAAACCAGCTCTTCTACCTCACCCTTTTTCTCCCTGTTCATCCAGACTGGGATAACTCTTGGCAGTTTGCTCATGGACAGCAGGTTGTCAGACTAGTTCACCTGAGCAGAAGCTGAAATATGGCATGTTGTCTCAGATCTCCTCAGCATGAGTAAGGTAGTGACAGGCAAAAAGTCCGTAGTAAAGTTGACCATTTATTTTGAGTAGTCAGTTGCTGGCATTCAAAACAAACGATATCTAGGATGGAACAGGCACCAAGGCTCTTATTTTCTTAATATGAAGTCTTCAGCTGTAGACAAAATTTACCTGGTAATAAAGCTCATTCAGGATCATTGCCTGGAACTCATAATGTGGAAATCATGCTTTTGGCAGCCCTATAATGTGGAGGATTGCTTATTCCACTGGCGTTGTCTTGGTGCTATGTGTTTCCTTGCCCTTGTACCACATCATGGTAGCTACTGTTGGAAGCTAAGAAATCTCCAGTGTATCAGGAAAAAAAACCCTGCTAATACTGAATCAGGGATAGGAATCCTGCAGCCCTTCAGATGCTAGCAATAGCTACAGATAAGGAATGCTGAGAACTGTAGCTCGGCAGCCTCTTGTAGGGCTCTGTAATTCTTACCCCCTGCACTATCTGTTATGGAAGGGGACAGAACTCAGCATGGAACTGTCCTTTGGGGTGCTCATTCTGTATCAATCCTTACATCTCAGGAGTGTATTTTTAAAGTTGCCAGCAGTGATGGCTGATGGCTTCCATGCCAGAGTAGCATTAAATTCATTCCAAGGTCTAGTTTGAGCTCTAACGGAGCCATCCAAGATACTGAACACTAATTCCACCCATAGCTTCAGCACCATGGATAGATCCTTTAATCTTTAATTTTTTTAGGAAAAAATAATGTCTCAAATATATTTTAAATGTTTCACATATATGTTTTAATTCTTTTAAGTATGCTTTAACATTTGGAACAGTTAATCTCTTTTTAACTTTTGGAAATTAAATGTTTTAGCTAGATCTTTTCAGATTACTGTAAGCCACCTTGGATCCCATTTGGGAGAAAGGTGAGATATAAATGCAATAAATAAGTAAATAAATAAATAAGCTCAGACTGAACTATTCCCCTAACAAGGAAAACCATTAAGCCACCACTGGTTGCCAGAAATCCTCAGAGGAAGGCAATGGCAAAACCCCCTTTGAACAAATCTTGCCAAGAAAACCCTGTGATAGAGCCACCTTAGGGTCATCATAAGTTGGAAATGACTTGAAAGCACACAATAATAACAACAACAATGTTGACAGAAAAGAAATCCAGCCCAATAGATTCTCCCAGCTTCTCCCTCTGCAATTTAGGCAGTGGGCACAGAAGTCACTGCCTCATCCTGTAGTCCCAATTGCCTAGTAACTGCTTGGAGGGGGGGAATACTTACCCATGAGGTGAAGGCCTCCTGATTTTTAGTTACATTAATTCATTTTTTGCTGCTGGGTTTGATTTTTCCTTTGTATTTTAAGTGGTTGTGGTGGTATTGTAATGATTTGTAGCCTGTGAAAATCTACAAAGAGGACTTATCCTGAGCTGAAAGACGAGATATAAATTAAAGTGTAGCTTTACTCATGACTGAGTGAGCAATTACTGGTTTGTCTGAAAGAGCCACTGTGGGCTAATTGCCATATTTAGAGTGTTCACATTGCCTTGTAGTACAATACATTTCATCAGCAGCAATTTTAATGCACTCAGCAGCGGGTTATCAAATGATTAAATGTCAAGTGATTCAATCAGTTCTCACTCACGCAGAGGGAGGAAAGGAATTTTTGAAGGGCATCTAATTCCACACTCCCACTGAATGCAGGGTTTGAAGTGTGGGGTGCAGCTACAGCAGTAGAGCTTAGAAACAATACTTTGGTGGACTACAGCTTCTGTAATCTCCCAGAAACAGGGCCAGTAACTCTGTCTGTACAGCAGTCTCAGCAGATAAGCATCCAACCTCTGTTTTAAGTACCTCCAGTGAAGACCTATAATATATCTTAGGAAGTGTGGTACAGCTTGACTTTTTTGTCTTCATTTTTGATATTTTCTCCTCATGTTCAGCCAACAGCAGCTACTCCGAGTGTCCATCTGTTGATTCTGTTAGTGCCTCCTGGCTCAACAAAGTCCAAACCTCCTCTCTCCTGTGCATGATAGCCCTTCTAATAGCTGAAACCGAGCATCATATCTCCCTTTCATTTTTCCTTTTCAGTTATTCCTTGTAGGATTTGATTCCCAGTCCCCTTGTCCTCTCAGTCACTGTCCTCTGTACACAGTCCAGTTTGTCAACATCCTTCCTAAGTCCTTCTCAAGACAAGTACTCAGTGTGCTTATGAATTGCTCATCAACCAATATTTCCGAGTTCTGACTGTTTTGATCTTCCTGTTTTCGTGATATAGTCCTAGTGGTTGTTATCTCATTCTCTATATTTCCAAAACAGTGATCATTTCAAATTCTAGAAAGGAATGTGTCCACATCTGCTTCATTTCCAGTGACAACGAAGTATCTTTTGTTCTTTACTTTATTTCTTCCCAGGTTTGTGGGGCCTGATCAATAACGCAGGGATCATGGGAGCATCCGCACCAACTGACTGGCTGAATATTGAGCACTACAGAGCACCCATTGAAGTTAATTTACTTGGCCTCATAAATGTTACAATAAACTTCCTGCCTCTGGTGAAGAAAGCCAAAGGACGAATAATCAATGTAACCAGTGTTGGTGGTGTCGTGCCAATATGTGCAGGTGGTTATTGTCCATCCAAATATGGGGCAGAAGCATTCAATGACGGCTTAAGGTAAAATGCAAATTAACTGATATATTCAGCCTTATACATAAGAATCATTCCAACCTGAGTGGGAGTACAGTCTCATAGCAGGATTCAGTATAATTGTTTTCCCCCACTATTTCCTACAGTGCAGATCCTACCTTTACCCAGCATCCATCTATCCAGTGTTACAAGTCAACAAGCTGCATAGTTCCTCTTTAACAAGCTACCTTTCTTTCCCTAACAAGTACATAATGAAGTTGTATTTCAAAAATAATGTATCAACTGGGAACAAAGCTACTTGACTGGTATAACAAATAATATCTTCCAGTTATTTTTAAAGGACAGAATTAGGTTTTTCTACAGGAATGCTGGCTGGAGTTCTCTAAGTTTTGTGCCATTCTCTCACCAATCCTAAAAGTGGCCCCCCCACTTCAAAAAAGTAATTGGAAAAAAAAACAAGAAGGTGAGCAGCAGGTAACAAGATGGGTTAGTTTTTTAAAAAAAAACACAATAAATAGTGAAAAATGAACTAGAGTACTAGTGACTAACTACAATTAATTATTGCTTCAATACTATAATGAGTCAGGGGACCAAATTATTTTTGAAAAGTAGGTTTCTGAGTTCTCCCCAGGATCAGACTCTTTGTGTAGGCTGAGCCTTCTCAAGTTCTCATATGAGAGATATTCGAGGATAGGGGAGAAAGGGCAGGGCTGGATGGACCTGTCTTGTGGCAGAGGCAGGGGACACTTGTTCTTAGAGCAGCCCTTGGATATTTCAGGAATAGAAAAGTCTATCTCCCTCAGGTACCATTTTTTACCCCTGGGAAAAAGCAAATTCCTTTTTGTTGTTTTTAAAGCAAATTAATATAGATTTGTTCTGCTCAATAACTGTGGTTCATGTAGATCCTCAAGCAGCAAACAAATTCTAAATGTTGATCCTACAAGCAAATGTTGTCTGCTCAGCACAGGGTGTATATGCTTGCTGGTGTGTGTTTCAAAACTAATTCTCAGTAATAGATCACACTGTTCTTTATATCCCTTTGCCCTACTTTTCCTTGTGTTGCAAGATGTCTGTTTTTGAATTTGCTAGAAATCAATAAGAGGGAGGGAGCACTAGAGGTGCCAGTAATGGTTGCCATGGGCTGTTTCAGCCAACATATTCTGCCTTTTCTCCTGCGTCAGTCCAGAAACGGCACATCCTCTGAAAAGAGTGCACACCACCACGGGATTTTAAGTGACCATGCTAACCATATGAATTATACATGATGGGAAAGACTATTAAGTCATTTCCATAACTGTAAGCAACATGTTAGGTTGTTGTGCTTGCCAGTGCCCACCTGTGAGAATTTTTAAAAAAGAAACTCCATTATCCTGTCATTCATCCAAGGAGCCTGGAGCAACATACATGGTCCTCCCCTTCCCATTTGATCCTGATACAATAACCTTGTAAGCACTGCTGACTGGTGGCTTCTATGTCAGTGGGATTGTGAATTCACACATTTACTCCAGAATTTCCAGGAGCTAATCAAAGTGGTGAGCGTCTTTTGACAATAGGGCTCAGCACTTTGGATAGCTCTTTTAACATTTGGATTAAAACCCAGAGGGGATTCACAATCCCTCTGACATGGAAGCCACCAGTTCCCACAGCTTGTATTAGGTTAGACTTAGCTTAAGATAGGCTCAATGATGGTGATTAGTCCCAAAGATCACCCAGTGACTTTCATGTCTGAAAGGGGATTTGACCCAGATCCCCTTAGTCCAAGCCCAGCACTCTAACTGTTGCATTTTATTCACTCTTTGTGATATATGGACAAAATCTCAGATGTGACCTCTGTTTAAAAATGTATGCAAAGTAGATTCTTGAAATAATGAATGACACCTTTCATTGTTTTTCAGGCAGGACATGAAGCCCTTTGGAGTTAAGGTGTGTTGCATTGAGCCTGGGCTGTTCAAAACAGGGCTCTCAGATAGAGTCAAAGTCATACAAGAAAAGAGGGCCATTTGGAATAATCTTTCTCCTGATATCCAACGACAGTACGGAGAAAACTATTTGAGGGATGGTAAGGCATGCGTCAATTTATTTCATATTGGTGGTTTGGTTTATTTCATACTGGTAGATGAATCAATATGAACTAGTCATCATAGCCAGAGGAGCCTGGAATGATCAGAAGTTTGTCAAAGGCCAGCTCAGAAATGAATTTCCAGGTTTCTTAAAAGAGTGCCTAAAAAGAAGTGAGCATTTATTAGGAGCTCAGATATAATTCATTTGTTACCACTAATTCATTTAACAACTGTTTTCATAAACAATTTAATGTTAATACATTAGCACCGGCATTAATGCAATTAGACCAAGCTTTATATTGATATCTTCATGCTAATGTGTACCCCAGTATGTAAATTTGTAAATAGTTAAGGTTCCCTACTACCCTTCTTCCCATCCCTGCCAGTCCCCAAACCACCCTTTGTACTCGTCCCTTAACTACCTGCAAGTGGCTAGGGCAGTGGTGGTGATGGGCATCCACTGGAAAGGAGTAATATGTTTCAACATCCTGAAACATTGTACAGTTCAGTGGGGACAAACAATGGCAGTAACCCTTGGGAAGACGCCTATGTCCCATATGTCATCAGGATAACAGAGAGGACGGTGCAGGAAAGGTGGAGGCGGGATACTGCTTACCTCCATGGGGCCATATTTGTATCAGTGATCTTTGCACAGGGCAAATCGAGCTTCCTCCATCCTACTCCAACACACTAACGGAAATTGTAAGGAAAGGTATGAGTGAATTTGCCAGATCGTGGGATCAGATGTCTGGGGGCCCTGGAGTAATCCCCCAAATAGGGTATCATTTGAGTATGTATTAACTATTCCATTAGTAGTGGCATGAAAATTAGATACAACAACAGATGAGAACACAAAAAAGCAAAAAAGTCTTGTGTATGCAGCCATCTTCAGGCCTGCAACTCCAATGAGACTAACAGCCTGATCCTATGTTGTTTCACACAATTGCCCAAGTAACATACAAAATAATAATAATAGAAGCTTCAGGAAGGAAGTAGAGAAGAAAAGGAAACAATACACTTTTCCCTTTAACATTGGCCCCAAGACGATGATGGGCCTAGAAATATTGCACAACTGAGCCATTGATAATCTAGCTCTGCTGGTAGCATTGTGTATATATGTTTTGATGCAATAAGCCCTATAATATCACCATTTGGCCTCATTGCATTATCCTTTAAAATTAGAAGTAAATATTCAATAACTCAATAGATAATGAATTCCACAATACAATAAAATTTGAATAATTTAATAAATATCAAATTAAGAGTATTGAACTCTCCTATGACATATCTTTAACTGTCTCCAATTTCCTTCTCTCTTCAGATGCAGTCAAGAAAGAACAATTAGTTAAGCTGTGTGAGAACTCGGATCTCTCACTGGTTGTGAACTGTATGGAACATGCTTTAATGAGTAAAAACCCACAGACAAGATATAGTGTAGGCTTGGATGCTAAGCTGCTTTGGATACCCCTCTCAGTCATGCCATCCTTTGTGCAAGACTATGTACTAATGAAGAACAAAGTTAAGCTACTTGATCCAAATGCAGGTTAAAATACCTTCCTTTGTTTACCTCGGGTTTCCTCTGTAGCCTTAGCTGGATGTCTCAAGATAAGAACTGGATATATCTTGACTGTTCCTGTTTGTATAGTCACAGCCTGTAAGCACCAATTCATGCCCAATTCATGAAAGTAAAATACACCAGTGTTCAGAGATGAGCAAGTATCTAATGATCTTGGCAATAATCTCTTATCATTTCTGGTTTACATTGATATTACTTCTACTAGGGACTTTTTTTGTGAAGGCTGGTGGATGTACTAACTTGTGTCAACTCAAATAAATCTTAGTCAGTTGACCCCTATTGATACCTTGGTACAGTAACAAGCCAGTAATGATAAATAGTGTTCCCTACTATCAGGAAACAGAGTCCATGGAAGCCATGTCACCTGGCAAATGTGACTAACTCAGTGGTATCCTGATTCCTAGGCACTTATGCATTTTGGTTGCAAACATCCTGTTTCTAAGTGCCTCTGATCACATGCAGAGTTTCTTTTTCTGTCCAAGAAAAATGAAACAAATAAAAAAAATCATCCACCAACAAAGTGCTCACGAATATATGTGGTCCGCCTTTACTCTCTGAAGACAATGTACCCTGGTGTGCCGGAACTCTGTAGAATCTTGTTTCCTGTGTCCTGCTAGCAGCTCTCTGTGCTGCCTAAGAAAAGGCCTATGCTGAGAACACAGGCAACCATTCTATTGAGGATTGGCCTACATGCTGGGTTCCCTAATTTAGGCTCATGCAATTCACCTGAAACTTCCTGCAAAATGGTGCCCACTATCTCAACAATTCCCTTACTTCAGAAGCAGGGCTGTACAAAGCAGCAGTGTGCATTCCTTTGCACTGATGCTGTACCCCCAAATACTTTGGGTGCAGTCTGTCGTCCCCTCAGTATCGAGTAAATATTTCCATGCAGACCTATGCTATGCTGAGCCATATACCCTCCCCCTGAAAAAAACCAAAGCCACCATGCGCAGCCATTCTGTACTTCATGGCAAGCAGGCAGGATCAAAGAAGCATCTGGCTATGACCCTGTGGCCAGAAGCAAAATGATTGCAATAGTGGTGAGATCCCCTGAGGACCCAGCACAAGTCATAATTTTCCAACTGGCTATGGAGTATGTAGTCAGACCCTTTCCTAATCCTGCCTGTTTGCCATGAAGCACAGAATAATCATGTGGGGCAGTTTCAGGGGCTTTTCATTAAGTGTGTGTGTGTTGGGTGCTGTGGAATGAGGAAGGGAATGCAAAGCCCTACAGCACCCAGAAAAGGACATCTGCATGCATAAGGGACATTTATGCATCCATATGTCCCTAACACAATTCCAGCCGTTGTGTGTACATATGTAAGCATAACCTCCACGTTGTGCTCCATTGGACATTGTGCATGCTATGGGTGGAATTCTGTTTGTTAGTCTCAACTAGAAAAGACCCATTGAATGAACTGTTAAATGGTGATTCAGTACATAGATACATCCTATTGATTCAAGGGATCTATTCTAATTGGGACTAACAATAGGATTCTAGTTAATGAGAGATCATTGCCCAGTGGAATAGCACACCGACCTCGCATGCAGAAGGCTCCAGTACAATCTGTTAAGTCTGCAGTTAAAGGCTTCAGATGATCTCTGCCTGAGACCCTGAAGAGCCACAGCTAGTCAGAGTGAACAGTACTGGGTCACAGAAGCTAATAGCTACATTCCCAGGCCCTTTATCAAAAGCTATGGAAGGTAATTCAGCTGGGAAGGGGGGAGGCAGAAGCTCTTTAGGAAGAGTAAATGGCAGTGACCCTATGTGAGACTCTAGCCAGCACCCTTGCTCCTGCCACTCCTATCCCAAAGTAAAACTCAAAGACAAGAAGGCTGACACTTTCACAAGGATGTGTTTGACTTTATGGCACTTTTGATCATGATTAATAAATAGGCAGTTGGCTAACACTGTGTGATGGGTCAGTTGACCAGCATCTATCACATAATACAATGGGCAACCACATTTGCTATGCAATAACTGAAAGAGCACCTGGACAGAAGGGTAGCATGAAACAGGGATATGTGGAATGAACTTTGGCATTCTAGTCACGCCTTGATAAGAAGAATAAAATGCCATTTTACCAAGGTTACCATTTTCTACCTTGCTGTTACCTCTGCTAGTTCACCACAAGGTGATTTTTAAAAAATACATAAAGAACAATAAAAGAGATAAAGGTATCAATGCAAGGTAACCAGACAGTCTCACACTCTCAGATATCTTCAGCTCAGCTTTCCAGAAAACAACACCATTCACCAGGGAGCAATGCCATATTTGTTCCCTTTGACAAGAATTGTTTCTTTCTTTCCTGGAAACTCTCCAGGAGTTGATGGCTTGTAGACTGGCATTGGGGTTGAACTAGTATAGTTGATAAAAGGCTTACTAGAAACCCCTCCATTTTTTCTTCCTAGCAGTGATATATTGCATGTCTGCTATCTTTCATTTCGCTTAACATAAGGGCATTCACAAACCAGATTCCTGCAGGCCTACATGCTAACGTGCCTGAAAACACCATGAACTTTGGAATGGGTAACACAGCATATTAATACCATGTTGAAATGGACATGTTTATCCTGTTATTATTTCTATCTCTGTTCAGGCCTGGCAAAGCCACAGAATGTGTATTTGTCATTTGTTCCCTTTTGACCAGGCCTCTATAGTTGCTGGGCTATTTGTGTTTGGCTGCTTCCTCTTTTATTTTCTAAAGCTTTTCATGGGTTTAATCCTGGAAGGCTTTTGCCTGTTGTTTGAATGAGTATGTTTATTTTATTTTGATTTTATTTATGGTTTTGTATTGATTTTCAATTTGCATGAAAAGTTGTGCATATTTGTATGGCAGACACATGTATATTAAGGAAGGAGGATGTACTAATTAAATGTGACTTCCTCTCCAATGCATCCATACAATAAATATTAACAGGGAAGGGGGAATGGAAAAGGGCATCCAGGCAGGCATGCTGGCATCTTGAATGGGAGCACTCCATACTTCACTTTTTCAATATAAAAAGTGAGGAGGAAGGAAGAAATGAGTCTTAAGGCACCTCTAAATCTAACCAATTTATTGCTGCGTAGGTTTCTGTGGAAGGCATCTTTCTTCAGAGATATCAAATATTAATAGTGAAGTACTTTTGGTTTGTCTTAAAAGTACCACAAGATTTCTTCCTCCTTCCCTCCCCTGTTTTTACACTGAAACAGAGCTACACGGTACCTTTTTACTACAATGTTTTGTCCCTCTGTAATATAAACATAAACGTATGTCAACGTATGATTCAGACAAACCTGAATGGAGGGAATCTTGGTTCCTCAGTTCATTTGGTACAAGAAGGAAAGTAGGCTCTAATATCAAATAATGGAGACCATACTGCCATCTGAAACTTGCAAGTTGGCTGGCTGTCAGAGTGCCTGTCAGTAATCCTGAAAAAGACTTTTCTAAACTGAGGTGCTTTGGGAATTGGACTTAAAAAAATCTGCCATAGTAATGAAGAAACCAGACACAGTATGATACAAGAGACCAGTGACTGGGTCTCCTAGCTGCTTTTCATGTCCTAAAAGCACTAGTGGGAGAAGAGGGTGCTATATGTTTCCCTGTGTGGCTAAAATAGCAACTCTAGCAGAAGGCAACTTGCACCTGGGAAAGCAGCATGGGGTGTGTGGGTGCTCTTAAATCCCTCCACCCCTTCACTACAGCATCAATCTCTCTTCCCTCTGATCTCATTTTTAGGAAAAGGAATTGGGAGAATCCTTTACAAATCTATGCACACTTTGGCTCCACGAGTGTCCTCTTCCCACATTTTAACATTTTAGTTGATGTTATTATACCTATAGATATATGTTTCCTTTATTATTGTTGTTGTTCTTGTTCTTGTTAATGTTGTTATTATTATTTCTAATGCTATCTGTTTTTGTATTTCTCTTGAATAAACATCTTGCTTAATTAAATATGCTAGAGTTCTGCTTGGGCTCATTCTGCAGACTGTGACCATAAAGCAGAGCTTTAAAAGCCTGAGGAGATCAGATGGGGCATGGGGAAAATTCTGTGTGTTTGTGCCAGATGGATGCTGGAGCTTCCCCAGTGGACTATCACTCCACCATGAATGAGTCTGATCTCCTTTGACTTCAGAAGCTCAGCTGTGTTGGGCCTGGTAGTCTTTGGATGGAAGACAACCACCAAGGAATAGCAATGACCTCCAGGTGTGGCTAGGAGAGAGTCCTGCCTGAAATGCTGGAGTGCAGCTGCCAGTCAGAGTTGACAGTAATGAGCCAAGTGGACCAAGGATCTGACTCAGTATAAGGCAGCTTCTTACATTATCCTCCCTGCCTCAAGAAACATGATGTCAATGTCCTTTGGTCTTGAAAATATTGACTTGTGTTTTTAAGCATAGTCTAAGGAAGTGAGACAACCCAATGCCAAGTGCATGGGTGTGGATGAGTAGGTGGGTGTGATCTTCTACCAGTTATGGCATCACTATCCTGTATGTTAGTCACCACCCTGATCTTAATTGCTGTCAGATGGTGTCTACAGTTCCATTGGATTGCACAAAGCTCTGGGTGCCATCCAGTTTGAGGTTGAAGGAGATTACTTCAGGACTCAGCTACAGAAAGAACAGTATCGACCCTGCCAGGATCAAACTGCTGTTGCACTGTTTCTCTATTCCAGCTGAATGGCTGTGTCTATAAATACTTCATCCCAAACACTGTGGGATGAATCTAGAATCTTTCTCTTATGGACAGAAAGTTCTTTCCATCTGCCACAACCTGTTGATTCAATAGAAGCGCCTTGATCGTGGAATGGAGGTGATGGTGGTGCCCCTCAGAACTGCCGCTCTCAAGAACAGTGGCGGAGGAGTATAACTAAAGGTCGTTTTGAAGGGAGGATAAATGTTGAAGATCACTGCCTCCCTACCTTTTCTTCTGGCAAGGGGCCTTCTGAACAAATGGAATTCTGCTCAGAAACTGCTCCTGTGGCTACCAGAAAAGAAGCTGTATTCAGCCCTCTAACTGTAATTTAATTACTTTTTCTAAAACTCCAGACACCCAGCTGGCTGGCATAGCAGCACCAGGGGCTGTTGGAAGAGAAAGCAACTTTTTCTCTTGTCACTGGGTTTAAACTATTGGGGAGGCAGGAAAAGCTGAAAACAGATGGAAGGAATGAGTTTTTTTTTTCCTGGTTGGTTTCTATTGAAATACAAGCGGAAGAATTTTGGAAGAATATGTAAGCTGCAATGCTTGCCACATGTTTGGCATTATGTCACTAATCATAAGGATTTGTAACTTGAACCTAGAATCTATGATGAGGTAACCATGCATTCACATTGGGGACTTTTAACATTTCCCCTGGTGGAGGTGACACAACCTATTCTTTCCACATAGAAGCAGATATTATTATTTCTAAAGTGACTAAAATCTGCCAAGTACAAATCTTCCTGCAATTGATGAAAGCAGAAGTCTTTCACTAGCCCTCTTCACTGTGGTTGCCCCTCCCTTTTGTCTTTTTGCTCTCCTAAGAACTGGCTTGCTCTGTGATTCTCTTGCTGAAAACAATATCCTTGTTGATCCTGTATGATTTTTATGTGTGCACTGAATTCTGGCACAACTGCCCCAATCCCCACTTACCAAGTTGGCAGCTGCTGCAATTGACACAGGTTTGCTCCCTTCTTACTCAGTAAGCAGTTGGCTGCTGTTTCCACCTCTTCCTGTGAGTGATTCTCATTGTGACAGGTAGAAACTCGGTCTCTGTAGCCATTCCCCCTCATGCTGGAGACTGCTTGCTCGAGAGAGTTGGGAACAGCACCCAGCTGCTTCTCAGTGGAGAGAGGAACAGATCCCCATTGATTGCAGTGACTGCTACCCAGTAAGTGGAGTCTGAAGGACTTTGATAGTCCCTACCTAGCCCCTAGCCAAGCCATCTGATGCTTCTTAGGCCCTTCCCACACCCTTCCTTGTCCTGTTGTGTTCCGGTGGTGATCCTGGCAGTTGCTCTGCTGGAAAGGAAGCGCAAGTGGAGTGCTCCCCTCTGCACGGGACTGGATCCCTGCAGAAGGGAGTGCGATGGATATACTGCTTCCTTCTGCAGTGCAGCCAGGAACTTTCCCAGGCTGCTCTGCAGCAGGAAGCACCACCATCGTGCTTCCTGCCCTTCTGCAGGACTGGTAAGTGTGGGTGGTGGCACAATCACGTATCATTGATGGGGAAAACCCATCAATGATTTAATCTGCAGTTGTGCCACCTGGGGATAGGAGAGGAGCAGGACTGCGTCATACAGAAGTTGTCGTGATCCTGCTCCTCTTCTGTCCCCATGCTAGGATGGACAGACACTGCAGAAAGAGCCTTATTTTTAAAACACCATTAATCAGGCAATAGTTGTTGTAGCTTTGTGGAATTAGGCAAAAATAGTCAATACTGGCATGAAGTCTCTAGCTGCATAGGAGCTGTGAATATGTAACCGTCATGAGTGCATAACTCCAGGTTACACATTTGTAACTGTGATGCAGGATTCTATCCTTAGTCTTTTCCCTTTGTGGACGAAAGCAAATCCACAAACCCAGAGCAAGCCCAGAAGGATTGGCTGATTGATCACGAACACACAGGCCATCCACCGATGCTTCTTATTTTTAAAGTGCCATTGACCACGCAATAGTTGTAGTTTTGTGGAATTAGGCAAAAAAGTCAATATTTGTAAAAAACCTCTTGCAGATGAGGAGAACAAATTTGTACTTTCTTATTCTTTTCCTCAAGAATGAGATGAGGCATTACCGCATTTGTCAGCATATAAGACGCACCAATGTATAAGACACATCCTATTTATATGCTGGAAAACACTAGTTGCTGATGTATAAAACACACTGGTATATAAGACACATCCCATTTTCAAACAGTATTTTTCAGGAAAAAAGTGAGTCTTATACACCACCAAATACAGTACTTACTTCTATACTATAAACAAAGCAGCACAAGGGAGAGTGCCCTGTAGCACAAAAGTGGACTTCTACTCATGCAACAGGACTTTCTTTTTTGCTCTCCTCCTCTTTGTCCCCATGTGTGGCTCCCTGGGGCTCCAGAGGGACCCAAAACCTTTGAAGGAAGAAGCTGCACACAGGAAGTGAGATACAAAACACTGAAATTCTATAGCAATGTGGGCAACTGAGGGAGGGTAGGGGGACATGTTGACCCCCAACAATACTCACTGCACCCCCCACAAAAAAACCAAAACACACACACACACACCAATTTTTCTTCACACCCTTTATGGGCTGTGGAGGGCATTTTTGCCATGTTTTTAGGTCCTTCTGGGCCATTTTAGCCCCAAGAGAGGCCTTTTTTCAAATCAGGAAGTGATGGGAAGTAACTTCCAGCTTATCTCTGTTTTTTTTTTTAATGAAAAGGCCTTCTTGGGCCTAAAATGGCTCAGGGGACAAAATGTGGCAAAAATGCTCCCATACCTGTAAAGGGCATTTGAGAGATTCTCCCAAAGGGAAAAATAGGGATGCTTTATACAAATTTTTAAACCCCGGGAGGGCCCTGGAGACCACAAAAAAGGCCCACAGGCTACAGTTTGCTCATTTCTGATCTAAAGCAACAGAGTCACTTTATCACCATTCTCCTTCTTACACTGTTCCTGTGACCCACTGTTTTCCCCTTTCCATTCCGGGAACAAAATTTCAAGCCACTATGTGTGATGGAAGAGGGTAAAAATCCTTTCAATGTCACATCATCTAAAAAGTTCCCCTACACTTGTTATTGCTGTTGCTATGCTCGGATATGAGGCCTCAATGTAGCAGACATGTCTAGTTAGGAATGTTGGTTGTTGAAGAGGATGAATCTTTAATTCTGCAGAAGCACAATTACTTCACTACAGCTGGAAACAGTTTGTTGTTTCTTGGACTCCAAGAAAACAAAGCCAAGAGAAGGAAACTATGAACCTAAAGCAAAACAGGTACAAAGAAGGTTAACTAACTAATTGAAATCAAAATGAATAAAGAATTATAGAAAAGTGGGCATGGAAAAAAATTACAAAATGAATAAACATGGCATTCTGTTCAGATTGCATCCATCATCTTGATGATGACATTCACTGGCACTGACTTTTTGTTTCTCTAGTATATGTACTTTTAAGGTTGTTGCAGAAGGAGGTACTCAGTAGCTCCTTGTGCAACATATTCTCAGCCAGTGTGATGGGGTACAGCCACACAGCCAGAGACCCCTTACTTGTAGTTTAGCAGCCAGGAGAAAGAAAGAAAGGTGTTACTCTGCCACACCTTTGATGTATTCTGTGGAGACCCAAGAGAGTGCCATCTCCTGCCATTACCCAGCTGTAAAACTGAAGCTGGATGATGCTCAGTTTCTTTCTCCCATCCCACCCCACCCCACTCTGGCCATTAAATGGCTGTTAGAGTGAACTATTACATCCCTTCCTCAACACTAGAAGATACTTCAAGACTGGGCTGGTTACATGTTACACTCCGCCACCCTGATATAGAATCTAGAATCATAGAATCATAGAAATGTAGAGTTGGAAGAGACCACACGGGCCATCCAGTCCAACCCCCTGCCATGCAGGAACACCCTCAAAGCACTCCCCACAGATGGCCATCCAGCCTCTGCTTAAAAACCTCCAAAGAAGGAGACTCCATCACACTCCGAGGCAGCATATTCCACTGCCGGACAGCCCTGACCATCAGGAAGTTCTTCCTGAGGTTCAGGTGGAATCTCCTTTCCTGCAGCTTGAATCCATTGCTCCTTGTCCTGCTCTCTGGAGCAGCAGAAAACAAGCCCTCTCCCTCCTCTACATAGCATCCCTTCAAATATTTAAACATGGCTATCATGTCCCCTCTTAACCTTCTCTTCTGCAAACTAAACATACCCAGCTCTCTAAGTCTATCCTCATAGGGCATGTCTTCCAGGCTCCTCACCATTTTGGTCGCCCTCCTCTGGACCTGCTCCAGCTTGACCATGTCCTTCTTGAATTGGGATGCCCAGAACTGGACACAGTATTCAAGATGAGGTCTAACCAAAGCAGAGTAGAGTGGTACCAGTACCTCCCTCGATCTAGACACCATACTCCTATTGATGCAGCCGAGAATTGCATTGGCTTTCTTGGCTGCCGCATCACACTGCTGACCCATGTTCAGCTCGTGGTCTATTAAAACTCCTAGATCCCTTTCACACGTACTGCTATCCAGCCACGTGTCCCCCATCCTATATTTCTGTATTCCATTTTTTTCTACGTAAGTGTAGGACCTTACACTTCTCTCTGTTGAATTTCATTTTGTTAGCTTTGGCCCAGCTCTCCAATCTATCCAGGTCATTTTGAATTTTGATCCTGTCCTCTGGAGTATTAGCAACCCCTCCCAATTTGGTGTCATCTGCAAATTTGATGAGCATGCCCTCTATTCCTTCCTCCAAGTCGTTGATGAAGATATTGAACAGCACTGGGCCCAGGACAGAACCCTGTGGCACCCCACTAGTCACTTCTCTCCAGGATCTAGGTCGCTGTCTGTTTTACTGTATCTGCTGTCTTCCTTTATTGTTATTTATGATGACCCATTTTGGTTCCCTTCTGTTTTGATTATATTTGAATACCACCCTGGTCTCCATAAGGATAAAGAGAAGTTGAATATGTGTGTGTGTGAGAGAGATAGAGATCAAAATTCATTTGCTTTGTCATAATAACCTCCACAAGGTAACTGTGTAGAAGTACCACAACCCTTTCTCCTCATCTGCCACACATCTCTCATTTGTACTATCTGTTTGTTCCAAATTATACCTTAATTATGAATCAGAGATGTGTTAACTCTCATGGCCGACCTGGCATTTCTAAACTGGATGAATGAACTGGCCTATTGTAACTGATGACCAAGTGTGGTATGTGAAGAAGAGAAGTGTGTGACAGGGACAATTTTCTTTTTCATCCTGTAGTAACTAAGCAAAGATGTTTATTGATTGATGATCATTGATCCAACCACATGCATTTATTCTTGTAGCTGATTCTGGAAGAGAGAATGAATGGACTTGCACAGAAATTAAACTGTACTCCTTTGTAATCAATATTCAGTCAATTAATTGGGTGTATGACAGTTCCCTCTAAAATTCAAAGGCTCCCCAATGCACTGAAAGCATTAGCTTAAATTTATTTCTTGTAGTTAAAATGTCACCCTAAATTTTATGATATGTCATGACACCACTCAGAAAGGAGACTTTCCAGTGGAATTATGGGCTTTCTTTGGGTCAGTTTTAGAATTTGGGTCAGTCAGTCTTTGTATCAGCAAAATCCCTGAGATTCTATGACACTGAAAGTCCCAGCATGTGGAATGTAAGCAGGAGATTACCCTTTGAACTTAATTGCCCCTGGCTAATTTGCATGACCTGACAGTGGTCATGCAGAGCTTAAATAAACACTGATCTCTTTCAGTTTAGCTGAAGGGCTAACTGTTCCCCTTGAGCATATCACTTTATGTAAGTCACCAACCACCCTAATGAGCTACTTTGTTCATTAGCTACTCCGGAGATATTCTTCAATGTTATTGAGGAACCAAGATTTGAGCAAATATGTAGAGGCAATTTCAAAAGGTATATAAGAAATTAACCTGCTACACTTTCCTTTGTGTCCACATGTGTATCTACATTGCCCATTGCTACATTTGTACTAAATTCTTTCGGCCTTTGGAAAACAGATTTCAGAATGAAAATGCTAGTCAACAAACACAAGCCTTAATCCAAGTTTAGGCCACCTCTGGCTCTTCAGGGGGTTTTGAGGACAACTTCCATCAATAGGACAATGGGAACTGCAATCAAACAAGAGTGGGAGGAACATATTCCTCAATCCAACAACATTTCAAAGGACAATTTGGATTCTCTGTTGTGTCTATTTTGTTCACGTAACTTGGAAATATAAGCTAGAATCCTGTGGGTTAATCCCAACTAGAGTAGAGCCACTAAATCAATTGCTGAATGGTTTGCCAACATGCCTGTAAATCCCACTGATTCAATGGCACTATCCTAGTTAGGACTAGCAATAGAATTCAGGCCATACTTTAATGAATAATAAAATTTTGAAACTAAAAAAAAAAAACATCTGGCAGACCATATGTCCCTCATCACTGACTGAACACCATTGGTCATGCAGATGAGGTCAGATGAAAGATAATGTCCTCTCCCACAATTAATAAGTAACAAGTATCCATTACCCTGTCCAAGGATTAAGAAACGCTGGTACACCAACCTGTGTATGTGTTGTCTAAGGCAAAGCAAACAGTCTTCTAAGAGGAACCGGAGACTAATGACCCAGCACGTAGTCCCTCTATTTTTAAGATCTCTGGATGTTAACTCCAATCTACTGCTCATAGAGTGTTAACCACAAGCTATGTGTAGCCTCAACTCAATATAAAAACCTCTCCATGCAAATATTATCATTCAGCACAGTTTCTCTAAGAGGAAACAAAACAAGGGAGTACCTAATTCCAAACATCCTTTGACAGATCCCCAGCAAACCCGTTCTATCAGATCTGATGTGTGCCATTATCTGTTTGATAAAGCAAGAACACTGATTGGCTGAAATTAGGTCAGACAGTTACAAATGCATAACCGAAAGTTACACATTTGTGAATGTTTTGTATTCTGATCCCTACATATTCACTGGTTTAGGAAATACATAGGGACTGTCAAAATCTTCTGCCCTCACTTACTAGGCAGCAGCCACTACAACCAATGAGGGTCTCTTCCCTTGTCAATCAGGAAACAGTTGATTGACATTCCCACCCTCTCTTGCCTAAGCAATCCCCAGTGTGAGGGGGAATTGCACCAGGGCCCTGCTTCTGCCCGTTGCAATAGCCATCACTCATGGGAGGGAGTAGGAGTGTCACGTCAGCTGCTTCTTGATTGACAGGGGAACAGACCCCTGTTGGTTGCAGCAGCTGCCCAATAAGTGGGAGACACTATGTAGCTAGGTAATTATAATAGTTACATAGCTGATGGAGAATTTTGGCCATTGTATTTATTGCAAGCATTTTGCACATGACTTGCTTAGATCCAGAGAGAGATTTATGTGTGGAATTTATCCATTTAAAAAGGATAGAAGAATTCTGCATATGTCTGCTTGGAAGTAAAACTATTTTATTCAGTGGATTTACCCCAGGCAAGGATGAATATAGGGTAACTGTTAGCTTATCATTCCCTGAAAGACTTAATATAATATTCATATTCTGCCTTTTTTCCCAGTGTAAACTAAAAGTTGGAATGAAATGCAGAGTAAAGCATATTTAACTGTGTCCTTTGAACGGTTGCACGTTAATGATATTTGTTGCTTTCTCAGTGAAAGAAAACAGTGAAGAAGTGTTTGGTTTCAGGAGAGTTCTGTTTCTTTGTTCCGTCAGATTATGCTTTATTTTTATCTCTGAGTTCTGGGCATCGTGCTGTTACCTGTTCAAACAGTACTGTAGTGACTGCTAATGATAATTTACAAGGAGTATGATGCAACACAGTTTACAAATGCCAGCAGAAAAAAGAGAGAAGGAACTGCCTATGCAAAGTAATGTATATATGTCTTCAAGTTGTCTGACAACTTATGATGACACAAGAATTTCATATGGTTTTCTTAGGCTAGAGATACTTGGAGGTGGTTCATAATTTCCTTCCTCTGGAATATAGCCAACAGCACCTGGTATCACTTGGCACTTCTCTATCCAAGTACTAACCAGGACTGCCACTGCTTAATTTCCAAGACCAGGCAGGATCTGAGGAAGCCGTGGATGATTTATATCCTCCTTTGCCATAATAACATCCACGAAGCAGACTGGTTGCTAATGCCATTCCCATGCTAAATCATCAGTATTGAGAAACACTTCCCTCATTATGTCAAAGGAATTGCTTAATTATGTTCACACAAGATGACATAATGTAGTTATTCCAAAGATACATCTCATAGAGTGAGACTAAATCATGAGTGAATCATATTCCTAAAAGGATAGAATATGAATGAACACACAATACAGTCAGTTGGGCTTCAGAGAGCCAATTTTTATAGATCCAAGTCTCAGACAGCACAGGTGGAACTGACCATTGGAGTTTAAATGGTGGAGTCGCGCAGCATAATATTGCAGTGCATTTGTAAATAAATACCCACAGGGAAGCAAATATTTTGTTATATAGTCAAAAGAAATCAAAAAGACCAAAAGAAATCAAAAAGAGCAAAGATATATAGATATAGATATATAGATATCTTTGCTCTTTTTGATTTCTTTTGATCTTTTTATATATATGGCTAATTAATTATATGATTCCTTCTATTTCCTATTCAGGTGTTTCATCATCATGGATCTGTAGCCAGATGTTTACCACCCACACAGACTGTCTGGAAAAGGAAGAATGGGAGCAGAGGGCAGATAAAAGATTGTCTTGTTGTCTGGATGTGTTATTTCCTGCTTCACACTGTTTCTGGGCAGAATCTTGTGTGGTCTTTATGTATGGTTATGGTGCTATATACTGAATTCTGACACAACCCTTCAGTCTCCACTTACTGGGCAGCAATGGCTGTGACTGACAGGGATCTGTTCCCCTGTTGCTAGGAAGAAGCTGGCTGCCATTTCTGTGCCCTCCTGTGTGCAATCCTCATTGCAACAGGCAGAAACAGGGTCCCTATTGCAACTCCCCCTCATGCTGAAGATTGCTCACAGAAGGCGGGTGAGTGGGAACGGCAGCCAGCTGCTTCCTAAGTGACAAGGGAATAGACCTCCTTTGACTGCCGTGGCTGCTGCCCAGTAAGTGGGGATTGGCAGACTTTCACAGTCCCTAAGTAGCCCCTAAACTAGGGGCAACTAACAACTACTAGGAGCTAGGTAGGTACCATGAATGTGTAATAGTCACGACTATGTAACTTCAGGTTTCACATTTGTAACTGTGATACAGGATTCTGGACAGTGTTTTTATAGGTATCCCAGCACAGAGGTGAAATCTCTCCATAGATTTCTCTTGGGAAATCAATTATTGTGATGTAGCTGGGACTAAGTCTACCCCACTGCCTAAAAAAAAGGGGCAGGGGATCGAAACAAGACAGTAAGGATGGGGCATGCTTTAGCAGACATTCATTGTTGACTGACTGTAGGAAGAATGGAATAGAATAGTTTGAACCCTGAACCAGAGCTCTCTCACATGGCAACATTTTGCTGCAGGACTCCATCTGTTAATAATTACAATCACTTTGAACAAAATATCGAAGTCCTGGATGTACTGAAGTATTGAACGAGCACAGATCGCACACACAAAAAATACAATGTATTTTGTGCTCTTGTATATGTCATCTGACGTTAAGTACAACCTGAATCAATCAACCTTTCTGTATAGTGTCTGGATTAGGAGAGTGTCTCACCTTTCCATGGTTCCTCTCAATTCGTAGGTACCAGCGTGCCTTAAATATCTGTACAGTCCGCCCTCCACTTTTGTGAAGATTAGGGTTGCAGCACCCCCATGAAAGTGGAAAAACTGCTAATATCATAACCCCCCCCCCCGAAACCGTAATTAACACTCACAGACAAGTACCCGTACTGGTGGGGTGGCTGGGCGTGGCTGTGAATGCATTCTCTCACTCGTTCATTCACTTGGGAGGGAGAGGAGGGGGGATGGCATGAGGGGGGAGGAAGAAGAAAGGGGACACCTGTCCCATCCCCTTCCCTCCCACATAAGCAAGTGAATGCCCATACGCACCCTCCTCCTGTCTCATCCCCTTACCCCTTCCTGCCCGCATGTGAGCAAGTCAGCAAATATGTGCATCCCTCTTCCTTCCTCCCATCCCATCCCCTTCCTGCCCAGCTGAGCTAGTGAGCAAATGCGTGTGCCCTCCCTCTTCTCATCCCATATCCTTCCTCCCTCCCACCCACACGAGTGAGAGAACATGCGCATGGTGATGCCCAGCCATCCCACCAGTTTGATTTCCTCCCAGCATCGCAATCTGTAAATAATCAAATCCGCAAATACTTAACCTGCAAATGTAGAGGGCCAACTGTATTTAAATACACTTTTCTCAGACTTTCCCACAGCCTAAATATAGGCTGAAGAGACAGTATGGTATAGTGGTTTGAGCATTAGACTACAACCAGGGTTCAATTCCGTGCTTGGCCATGGAAACCCACTAGGTGACCTTGGGCACATCGCACACGCTCCGCCCCAAAGACCCATGATAGGGTCACCTTAAGGTTGTCATACGTCAGAAACAACTTGAAGGGACACAACAACAACAACAAATACAGGCCTAAATCCAGAAAGTACACACAACAGCACAACCAAGGATAATATTGGCATATTTCACTGCAGGATCTTGGAACTTCTATCATAAGCTTTCAGGTATTTGATAAAGTGGGTTGTATCCTTAAAAGCTTATGTTTCTGCTAGAAGTTTTGTTTTCCAGCTAGTCCTAAAGGTACTACCATTTCTTTTACATATTTAAGCTAAAACAGACTAACACAGATATCTCTTCAAATACTACTGGATCTCGGTCACATTTCAAAAATAATGTAGCTTATGAAACTGATAAAAAAAATGTTGATTTTGTTATCTGCACTCTGTAGATGAAACACTATCAGCTATGTCACCCTTACTGAATAAGTGGTGTGGCATCTGTGCATACTCTGCTTAAGCAACTTCCATTCTTGCTGAAGTAATTTCAGCTTTCTTGCAATTTCTTAGCTAGAGGAATAGCCTAAAGGAAACCAGAGTGTTATCTCAGGAATGGGTGGGGTTGTAATATTCTTTCAGACAATGTTCTTTACTATGTATGCTATAGCTCCCATGCCTATAAAGAACTGCTAAAATGTTTTAACAGGACTGACCTTCACCTGGTGGACTGTGATTCACAACAAAGGATGATAGGAGGACATACTCAGGACTTACACTAGATCAAATGTCACTGCAGGCAAAGGGTATCTTTCCCAACTACCTTTCCTTGTTTGAACTTTTGAACACCTTTGACTCCCTCATTTTATGACTCTAGTGAAAGAAGTGTATGCATGATTTAACCTAGTGTCATAATGAAAGTATATATTTGCAAGCAACAATGTGAATTTTACAAATTAGAAAATCATTGGTTCAACACCTGCCTCTGCCATTCACTCAATAGGTGGCCTCAGGCATACTACTCTCTGTATCAAACAAATTCCCTTAGACTTAGTCCATTTTATTTCTCTGTGCAGTTTCCTAACGATGAGTACCTCAATAATCAGACTTAAATCACAAAATAAAGCGCACTAAATGCAGTATATGCAGGTGACTAAAACAACATGCTATGATAAGCAGATACTTTTCACCATTTGAGGGAATACCTCTTGCGAATAAATGCTGAATGCCTAGTTTGGCCTTCTTTATGTGCAACAGCAGAATTTATAGCTTCACATTTCAGAAAGCATTCATTTCTTGTTACTCATTTCTGTGTTTGAAAGGTTTCTGTTACTCACCAAGATGTAAAAGAGATAGCTTATTGCTTTACCTTTTGCATTTTCCTTGCTTTTTTGTTACTTTTTTTTTTAAACACCCTCTCTTTGCAATACACAATAATACTGACTTTCCTTACAGGGTTGAGCACGATAAAACAAATATTAAGAATAGTTACTATGATCGTATACTTTAGCTACTTTGATAGGTTTTACAAGCACAGCATCCAGCCTGCCAGAAAGGGAAATGTTAAATCTGACATGGAAAGACTTATTTCAGCAAATTTGATGCAGAATTTGAAATGATTTCTGAGGCTGTGATGTTTGCTAACAATACGCTACAAATGTGTTTTACTGCCTTTTTTCAATCAACTCATACATTGGTGTAAGGAACATTTGACTTCATCAGAATTTTAGACTTTGACTCTCAGTAGCTTGACCTAGCATGGCCAATGGTCAGGGATTATGGCAGTCTTAGTCCCCAAAATATCAAGACCATTCCTCTTCACTCAAAAGGTCTGCCAGCCATGAAGTGACCAATAGTTCTTAGGGACTCTGTGCAGGGAACAACCACAAAATGGTGACCATGTTGAATGTTTTCAAGCATTTTCACAAACAGCTAACAGGAAAGAAGAAGGGTAGTGGTGGGGGACAGTGATGGGGGGGCGGGTCTAAATGTAAGGTCAACGAGAATGTTAAGATCCAAATTTCAAGAACTTATTGTGATTTGAGCTGACTATGCTCTTGTTGCCAGCAGAGGTGGGA
The DNA here is from genome assembly GCA_030412105.1 of Cyclura pinguis. NCBI lineage: Eukaryota > Metazoa > Chordata > Lepidosauria > Squamata > Iguanidae > Cyclura > Cyclura pinguis. Next base: position 224,376,594 of record CM059599.1, on the reverse strand, counting down.
GACCTGCATTAAAAGTAGAAATCAGACTAATCCTCAGTAAAGAAGATTAGCTGAGATCATCAGCACTGAGATGTACTCTACCTGTGCAGTGCCAGGAAATGCCTGTTTAATAATCACAGCATCATGTCTGTACTGAGATTGCTGGAAATATAGAACCATTCAGACTATGCTACTAACAAGCCCCACAAAATGAAATTCCAGCTAGCATCCATTCTGAAACCAGAATAAACCTGGCGTTGACAGTCCTGATCTTACAATGAGCTGGAGAGACACGCTTGCAAAGTGTAAGTACAAGCATCAGGAACAAAAAAACCTGTAGCAATGAGTGCATTTGTAAAATAATATATTTTACACATAGGGTAAAGTGATAGTCACAGTGATTATCATAAGTGGGCTAAATAAACAAATGGACTTCCACAAGGAGCTTGATAATATTATGGTCTGGGAGTGATGGAAAGGACCTAGCAAACCAGAATAGGTGACTGTTGTGAGTATGCAACAGGGCAGAACTGGGCAGAGTAATGCAGCTGGCTCAGGAAGAAGATTTTGGACATCATAAAAAGACAGCAAATTGTATGTTGTTAATTCATCACTAGGGTATTTTGATTGCCAAAGATACGGTAAGAAGTAGCTGAAGTACCACTTCAGATGCCAAAATAATTTGGCTGGCTTTGATTATTACTTAAGGGTGAGAGATGCCCTTTGCTTTTCTGCATCTTGGGTGGGTAATGGTGTGCTATGCATAGCTTGGTGTATGTCTTGGGTGAGTGATGGTGTCTTGGGTGGGTAAGGTGTGCTATGCATAGCTTGGTGTACTGCAAAACAGGAAGGTCTGATTTAAAATCTCCCCTATTTTGTTTTGATTATAATCTGTGCTTTCCACCAGGCAGCAGGGTGTTGTTTTTTCAGTAGATTTGGAATTAAGAGATTAAAAGATTACCAAGATAGATCCAGAGATGTTCATGTGCAGTGTGTTTTAGTGGATGTTGATAATATTTCAAATGAATTACCTGCCCCTCGTTGGTTAATTGATCAAATCAGATAGATCACCTTAAAAGTGCGACTGAATAAGTAAAACTGTTTCTATGCAGTAAATAAGGACTCCTTTAAGAAATCTATTGGGACACATGTACAAAGTGGCTTTAAATTTTAAAATAATGCTTAATGTATAGTATATGTCTGTTGTACATATATGGACTGGCAACTCCTCCTATTTCTCCTCATCTAAAGTTCTCATCTTTCTCATTTGTGGGCTATACTACTGTCTACAACTTTTTTGAGTAACTACAACAGCAATCTATTTAAAGACAAATAATTCTTACACAACCGCTGCCATACAGAGCATTAATCTGACTGTCTCTGTTCCCTGTTTAAAATCTCACGACAATCAGCAAGGTACTGTAATATTTGCAGTCTTCTGCACGCAATGAAACTGCTTAGGGAAGTTTGGCTGTTTCATTTTCTCTGTCAAAAGAACAAAACGACAGAGTGGGAGGGAGAGATGCTTTAGCTCTCTGATGGTATTCTGGGGCCCCCTCCTCTGCTGGTGAGCTACTGTTCGCTATCTATCCTTCTTTATTGATTTATATTTAAAATATTTCTGTACCAGCCTTCTATTATTATTGTTTTCAGAAAAGTGTGCTGATACCTGCAACAAACTCTATATGGCGAGGGAAATTCAGGACAGGGCAAAATCTCAAGTGAACAGAGCCTCATGAACATCATTTTCTTCTTCTCCCCATACAAATTTTTCTCATTTTACGAAAAGACTGGTTATTTTCATTCCCACCAGCAGTAGGAGACATTCCTGGTTAGATGCCCTGCCTGTTTAAGCTCCACATTGTGGTCCCTTCCCTGAGGGTTCTCTTTTAAGACAACTTCCCTACCTAACTGCAGACTGAACACCCAGTCTCTTGAGACTCATCTCTTAAAATTGAAATAAGTACAATGAATTCAAAAGAAAAATAATACACAATCAGTCCAAGGCTGATCTGGTCCATAATTCTGTTGCCACAATGGCCAACCAGTTGCCTCTGGGGAGCTCCTAAGCAGAACAAGACTACTGCAACATGCTCCCACCCACCAACTGGTGTTCACAGCTCTGCTGCCTCCGATACTGGAAGCAATATATAGTTGCTGTCATAAACAGTAGCCGTGCAGAAGGCTTTTCTTCCCCGTACACCGGTATGTATACAGCAGCATGATAAGTACTATGAGTACTCATAGTTTGGAAGAGATAACAGCATTTAAAAATCACACAGTACAGCTCTTTTTTCAGAAAGGATAAATGTCTACTGCACTCACGTTCTACTAAAATGACAGTGCAAATAACTAGATGGTTTATACTTTGACAAGCTCACCAATATGAATGTGTGTGCCATCAAGTCGCCTGTCAACTTACGGTAACCCTGTGGATTTTAGAAGGTTTTCTCAGGTAAGGAAATACTCAGAGGTGCTTTTGCCAGTTCCTTCCTCTGAAATAAAGCCTACAGCGCCTGGTATTCCTTGGTGGTCTCCCATCCAAATACAAACCAGGGCTGTACCTGCTTGGCTTCTAAGATCAACAGGATCGGCTGGGCATGTGTGCGCTCCTTTAAGCAGCCTGTGAAGTTTAGTTCAAGGATCTTGACAAGCATTTGGATTTAGCAGACATCTGACGGTCAAGTCCTGCCTGGCATTCCCAAAAATGTTCTGTAGAAAAAATATTGTGTTCTAGGATACTACTGTACTGACCTCTTCCATTGCTGGGGTACTGAGATGATTGGGATGGTGTGCTCCACTGGAGTAGGTTAAACTCACTTCAAGTACCCTGTCCATTTATGGTGATGAATTTCACAGAGTTTTCTCAGACAAAGAGGACTCAGAGGTGGTTCTGCCAGTTCCTTTCTCTGAAATATAGCCCACAGCCCCTGAGATTCATTGGCAGTGTCCCTTCCAAGTACTAACCTGGGCTGGCTGTGCTTAGCTCCCAAGATCAGATGGGATCTGGAGCATTTAATTGGGATAAGTGTGGAATGGATGTAAGAGAGATCAGCAGAGTAGAACTCTTGGTGACTTGTAGTAGAGCTGCAAAGGTCACACACTAATAAAAAAGAAAAACAAAACAGTTCCTTTCCCCATTACTAAACTAGACTGCTGAGAGGAGGAAAGATGTGGGGTGAAGGAAGTGCTGTGAACTTAGTTCTGACACTGAAAGCAAATTCCTGGTCACTATGTCTTTACCAGGCCCTGCCAAAAATGATACAACTTTCTCTTATCTCTGTTGCTGGGAAGGTACTACTGAGTTTCTTTCACTGAGAAATTAGGCAAATAAGTTATGATCCCACATATCTTGCAAAATCTGGGATGAGGAGGTCAACACTTTTCCTCATCTTTGCTCCCTCCATCTACTATGAGGGGTAATGATGCCCCTTTAAGCAAGGAGGGAAGACTACCCCATTTTTCATCTCCCTCAGAATCCCCAGACCAGGGGGAACCACTGGGTTAATAGATTTCAAGATAGAAGAAGGGGTCTTGTTTGTGGGAACTTCTTTTTCCCCCACTAATAGGTACATAGGCACATTCCTGTCCCATCCCATAAACTCTTAAGTCTGCTGCAATTCTCTAATCCTCTCAGCCTTCACCCACAAAACACAAGCACACTACACTTTAGGGGCTTGGTAACTCATCCTGCATTGTCTTCCTTAACTGAGTCAAATTAGGTAGGGTGACCTACCTTGCACCAAATTGTATCCTCATCTTCCTCTCTCTTCTCCTGCAAGCAGGATGTTTTTCCTAATCTCTCATCATTTCTGACCCTAATTCTATTGTCTCCCAGCTCCCTCCCTCCTAAGAGTTCTTCTTATCCAATTTCACAGCTAAGCAGTAGAATAGATAAATTGAGACAGTCCTCAGGATCCCAACAGTCAAGGCAGCTGCACTTGAAGGGGACACCTCAGGTAGTGCTCTGGGTTGCGGTGACCTCATAGCGCCAACCCCAAGAAAGCTTTGAATGCATTTTCAGGTGGAATGCTTAAGGCACGCAGTGCAAGCACAGTCAAGAGAACTTGTGAGGCTTCCTGCACACAGACGTCTGTGGCAGGTCTTTGGAACAGAAAGAGTGCGAGGTGTCATAGAAATTAACAATACAAAACTTGTTCAGTCTTACTGATAGGCCAATACATGGAAGAGAACTAGGTTTACAAAATTTGAGACCTAAGGATGGCCCCATGTGATGTCACAGGAGATAGACCCTGGTGATCTTAAAAGGAGCCACCACCTAGTGATGCCATTAAGCATGATTGAGGTTTGCTAGGGAGAAAAATAGGGAGGGCTCCTGTACCGTTAATGTGCTGTGCAGAGGAGGGAATTTCAGCACATGTTGCTTGTCATGCAACCAGTTAACAGGCAACACCTTCTGAAATTCTCTCTCTTACCCAACTATTAAAGGTACAGTACGCCACTTAAATTAAAAGAAAACACATCAGGGAAATAAATATTCCTCTAACTTTCAAGGCCATGCTCTTGCAACTCAGATTCTTCCCACTTGCCTTGAGGACTGGAGCAGAAGGGCCAGACCCTGAGACTCAAAGTTACACCCTGAGTTCTGACAACCCTGAAGACAACAGACTGTCACCATCGGTAGCCAAAGGAAATAGCAAAGGAGTCGTCACTCACCAGTAGGGCTCAAAGTTTGCTGTTTGTTCAAAAGTGCCGTGCCCTTCCACTGCAGAAGAACATTATGTGTAGTAGTAACGGGAAGAATCTAGTCCTCAGCAGCACTTGAACTGTTTCCCCCCCTTGTTTTTTTCCTGCCTTCCTTCCATCTCCCGCTTTCCCTCTCCCATCATCCTCACTGCCCTGAATAATAAAGAGTGTTTCCAATAACATAAAGGCCTCTCTGCTAACACTAACTGAGGCCCCTTTCAATGCTGCTGGAGGATTTTTCAGACTGGAGACAGCAACCAAGGCAGAGCAGATGGATCTTGAAAACAGTAGAGAGCTATTCAGAAGAAACTTTAGAGAAAAGCTCATGCAAAGCATGGTATTCTTGGATATCATTCAGGTTCTGCCAGAATCTCTAGCTGCCAATTTTTTTGTGTTTAGAAGACCTAGTGAAGCTGAGAGAAACAAATGCCTCTTTTGAACACCCAAGTTGGCTCATGCATTGGGTCAATAATGCTCGCTGCTGTCATTATTTTGTTGACTGCCTTTGCTTTCAGATGGCGGTTGGGCAGGAATTGTGGTGCTTTCATTCATGATTTGTTGGATCATCAGGGACAGGCTGAAAGAAAAAAATCTGAGGGGGAAATATGTCTTCATAACTGGATGTGACAGCGGCTTTGGCCATGCCTTGGCTAAACACCTGGACGAGAATGAGTTCCGCATCATTGCTGCTTGCCTCTCAGAGAAGGGAAGTCGGGAGCTGCTAGCCGGCACCTCTCAGTCCTTGAAAACTGTGCTACTCAATCTGACTGACCCTTCCAGTGTTGATGAGGCTGTGAAGTTTGTGAGAGAAGAAACTGAAGGTGTGGGTAAGTGCATATCCTCCAACTTTCCCTATTAGGCAGGAACTGTCCTGATTAATCCACAATCATCTCACTTTTTCAGCTGCTTTTAAAATGTTCCTGTGGAGTGTGCCAGGCCTGTTTTTCGTTCTCACAGATTGGAGTGGCCATGTCCTTCCCAGTCTGCTATAGCCCCCCCGGCCTTATACACCCCTGCTTTTCCCTTTAAAACCACCACTTTAGTATATAAAAGGTTAAGCCTCTCAGTTGTTGTTCAGAATGATTTACTGATTTGTGGTCGCATGTTTCTAATGAAGAGTACTCTACTGAGTCAGAATATATAAAAATATACTGTAATCTTTGTTAAAATAAACAGGGGAAAGGTATTGGTGTCATAAGTAATTCCAAGCAATACAGAAGTTCAAAAGGTGTTTAACCAGTTTCTTATAGCTCCACTCATTATACAGGCACAGAATTTTTACACATACACAGAGGCCTTTGGCATCCCTTTGGCTCAGAGGTGTAATTCCCAAGTCTAGGTTACACCTTTTAACCCAACTCAAAAATGGTTTGGTTTCTCCTCTGTATTTCTCTAGACCTCTGCGAAGACAACCACGCTTATTCAGACAACCACCCTAGCTGACCGAAGAGCTATAACTTAAAACTCTCTATCTCTCTGGAATCTCACTTAAGGAATCTCTAAAATGCAAGTCACTGTGCCTTATATAGATTTTCCCCACACAAACCTCAGCCCCTCCCTCTCACCAATGGGCTGGGTTTCTCTCATACACAGAGCCACTTTGGTTACATGGCAACCTGTTGCTAGGGCTGCCCTGTCACTCAGACTAGCCGCACACACCCGGGCTCTGTCACAGTTCCAGTCTCTCTCTCTTCCTGCACCTTACCCTCTTTGTCCCCAGCTTACTTCAATTGCTGAAACTGAGTTCAAAGTGCAAAACTAGTTTGCACTCAACTGAGTGGGAGAAGGGTGAGGAAAGGCAGGGAAGAATCCTGCCCTTCCACATAGGCTCAGGCAAAAGCAAACTGCTGCAGATTCTCCTAGTGTGTATGATATTGAAGACAATAGCCTCATTAATAACATTTGCCATCTTGACCACAGTCTGATGTGGCTTGGCTACCCATGACCTAGTTTTCATCTGTGAAGTGTTGGAAGATATAAAAGTGCCATCACACCTCTATGCCATTCAGGAACCTACCAACAATCTCATCTCTATAAAACTACATTCCTTTCCAAAGGCAAAGAAACAGTATTTTAGGGCCACAGCACTTCATTTAGTGAGTAAGCACCTTCAGATGAAGAAATGACCAGTGGCCACATCCTGAAAGTGGCTTGTTTTTCAGGAGGTGGTAAAATGTGCACATATCACCTCTTTGAACTCACATTCATATAAAAGGGGGGGGGGAATCTTATTCAGTCATAGAACTCTTTGTGTGGCAAAACACATTGGCTGACCCATCCATACCCCTGATAAAGACAGGCTGAAGTGTTACTTGTTTCGGAAGAAGTGTTGTTTCAGCAGTGGAGGGGAGCTCTGTTAGCGGGTTTGCACTTGTGCCCCCTGGAAGAGTCTGGAAAGCCCTGCCAGCATAAAAGAGACGCTAGTCCATTCCTCCAATTGTCCCAATTTAGATAGGACAATTCAGATTAATCCTCTGCTATCCCAGTCTTTTTTTTTTCCAGCTGCTTTTAATATGTCCGTTTTTCTCTCCTCCTCCTCTTCCCCCTATATCCTCACCTTATTTCAATTGCTGCAAATTGAGATCAAAGTGCAAAAGTAGTTTGCAATCAATTAGCTGGGGAAGAGGAGAGGAGGGGGCAGGATCTTGTCCCTCCAGCTTTCCCAGTTTTGCCCAGTAGACTTGTGCAAAAGCAAACTGCTGCACCTTCTCCTCTTGTGTGTTTTTTTTCTCATTAATAATTTCTGCCATCTTGACCACACATAGCCTTGTTTTCATCTGCGAAATGCATGAGGGTCTGCTAATCATGATCTCACCAATACCCAAACAAATGTTTTCGGGGGGTACAGAGAAATGTCTACACACAGGATTCACAGGATCAAAAAAAAAAAAGCCTTCATTCCCTTGAACTGTCCATGATGTGTACTCCTGAACTCTCCCAGCCTGGGACTCTCACAGTCATTTCTCCTCTCTCTGATGTCAATTAAAGTTGGGGGTTGCATTTGGAAGTGGGGAGAGAAAAGGCCTTGCCTTGAATCAGCAGTGCTTAAAAATGATCAGCTTATCTGGCAATGAAGTCTTTTCCTCTTGCTCTTCTGTATTATTCTATAAGCGACCAATAGAACTGAGTTGAAACAAGGGGCACAATTAGGAAAAAGCAGAAGAATATTGGTCCCTGAAAAAAAAATGTGCAAGGTAGTTTAACAGCTGTTTGAGGAAATCCGAATCAAAAATATTGCCCCTTTATACAAGAGAAAGAATTATCTCCCTTCAGTTCTGGCTTCCTTGTGACTTCTTGGCTGTTGTTGTTGTATACTTTGAACTGGACTCCAACTTATGGTGATCCTATTGTAGGATTTTGTTGGCAACATTTATTCAGAAGAGGTTTTTCATTGCCTTCCTCTGAATATCATCAACAGGCCCTGGTATTATCTGACAGTTCCCCTTCCAATCAGGCCTGATTCTGCCTTTAGGGTGTTTGGGCATGTAGACAAATCCAGTTGACTGTAGTACAGGAAGCCTGCTCCAAGTGAAGGCAAAGTTTCATGCCCTCACTCTGATTTGGCTTTTATTATCCTCATATAGCCAAATCACGTTGTGATCACTGATGTCATCAAGTTGCATGTTTCTTGATTGGTAGTGGCTGTGGTTGGGACTGCCACATACGCTTGTTTGTTTTAATTGGCACTGCAGCTGTAGATAATGGAAAGAGGCGGCTGTGTGCAAGTGTCAAACAAGATGTAACCAAAGTAAGCAACAGAGTTCATGTTATACTTAGTCCCAAGTACATTTATGGGCAAAGATTTGGTGCAACCCCAATGACTATCTTGGGACAGTTTGAGGCACCAGCCTTCTACAGTTCCTTAGGTTTTCACAAAACTTACATTCATTCCAGTTTTAGAACAATCACACCAATCTTTCAATAAATACGTAGCATAGCATAGGTTTAAAGGTTAAAATATCAGTTTAGAAATGATACTTTAGTAGACTACAATTTCCAGAAATCCCAGAACCCAGAGGCCATACTGACTTGGAAATTCTGAGAGTTCTAGTCAGAAAAAGTAACTTTTTATCTCTGAAAAAAGTAGCTTGCTAAAGCCTGACTTCTTCCACCTCCTGAATAACCAAAATTTTCATTAAATGAATATATACATTTAAACAACAGCTTAACCATTGTAGTTACACGGTAACTCCCTGCCTGACCTCCCCAATCTCTACTTACAGGGCAGCAGCTGCTGCAACTGTTGTGGTTCTGTTCCCCATCACCCAGGAAGCAGCTGACTGATGTTCTCAACTCCTCCTGTGAACAATCTCCAGTATGACAGAAGCAGAATCCCTGTTGCAATTCCTTCTCACATTGGAGACAGCTTATGCTAGGCGTGTATGTGGAAATGTCAGTCAACTACTTCCCAAGTGACAGGGGAACAAACCCCCACAGATTGCAGCAGCTGCTTCTTGGTAAGAGAGTACTGAGGGATTTTCACAGTCTCAACATATCCCCTGAACTGGGGTATATAGCACATAGTACTATAGTACATAGGTATTGTAAATATGAAACAGGCATGAACTCTAGGTTACTCATTCATAACTGCCCGTGTGGACTCCAGCCATAGTTCCCAGATTTTTCAAGCAGGCCTTTGACCTAAGAGCTGCGGCTCCTTTCTTAAGCATAAACTGGACCAAGACTGAAGATGTTTAGGCATACCCTTTTTGAGAGAGTTGTGCTAGGCAGAAAGTAGCTCTAGATTTCCTGGTATTCAGTTGGGAAGGATTTCCAGTTCCCAGCTATGTACCCATAGCGACAACACAATGATTCCACTTCAACTTTCTGGAGTGGCTGAGGTCAAGGGACAACACAAGGGCTGAGAGGGTTTGTTGCTATTTGCAGTCAAGTCAACCAGACCTTAGGGTGACAAATCCAGTTGGCTATAGATCACCGTATGGTGACGTAGGAATGAAAAACCATGAAGATCCCCAGTCATCAGCTACCCTGTTCGCGTCTTGCACACTTAGAGGTATGACTTCCTTAATTGAGTCACTGAGTCAGTTCTGATTTAGTTTTCCTCTTTTTTACTGCCTTCTATTGGGTCTGAGAGGTTCTATTCCAAAACAGTAACTTTTTCATGCTCAATACCATATAGTTTGGATTTATTCCATTGGCTGGATTTGCTTCTATTATTATAAAAATTTGCACTGTGTTCACATTACGTACAGAAAATTTTTCTTGTCATTAAAATAATACAGTTGACCCTCCATATCCATGGATTCTATATTCATGAATTTCAACCAACCACAGCTTGAAAATATTTTTTTAAATATTCCAAAAAACAAAGTTCGATTTTGCTATTTTATATAAGGGATGCCATTTTACTACACCACGGTACATAATAGGACTTGAGCATCCACAAATTTTGGTATCCATTGGGAGTCCTGGAACCAAACCCTAGTGGATACTGAGGGACTACTGTATGTTGTAGCATTCAGAGACAGGTTTCTGCTCCCACATTATCCATTCCTTCCTTGATATTCTCTTCCTGCCTGCTGACAAAATTATCCTTTCTGAAATTCTCCACAGGACTGTATGGTTTAGTCAATAATGCCGGGAGATCCATGCCCATGGCCCCCACTGACTGGATGCAGCTGGAAGATTTCCACACCACTTTGGATGTCAATCTAATAGGACTCATTGAGATTACCTTGAAGCTCCTCCCGCTTCTGAAAAAATCAAAAGGAAGAATAGTCAATGTGTCAAGTGTTTTGGGCCGACTGGCATGTATAGGCGGCGGCTATTGTGTGTCAAAGTGGGGAGTGGAGGCATTTTCTGATAGTTTGCGGTGAGTTACTGTAGATTTGAGAATAATGAATTTTTGGAGTAATGTCCCTGTGGTCACATCTTATAAACATCTGGCAGCTCAACTTGAGCTGATCTATAGTGTAATTTTGATTAACAAGACAGTCAAATGTTATTTTTAATTACAACTGTTCATATGATAGCACAGGCCTCCTCAATTAGGCAACCTACAAATGTGTTGGGACTACAGATTCCATAATCCCTGGTCAGCATGACAGTTGGTTATCCCACATGGAGTTGAATGGCTAAGGTCCATTCATCCTCAATTTAGTATGGAGGACACTGAGTTGGGGATAGTGTAATAGCCAACTGTTGTGTAGTTATGGGATTGGAGTTCCTAGAGCTACAGAAGAAACAAGTCAAAGTCATGAGCATTCATTCAAGGTACTTTCTGGGGAACCTTCTGCACAGGTTGTGCCATCTTGAATGTGCAGAAGTGTTTGAAACAGAGGTAAGGTCTTAGCTTCAACCCACTGTAACTGCTTGTTTTGAAGTGGATCATTGCGGCGGGATTGTTTACTTGATAGTGATGATTAAACAAGTGAGACAGAAGCTAGAGCATCAGTAGTAGAAAACTCAGAGCAGGTCCGATCGAACACAAGCTGGAGCCCAGTAGAATGCCTGCTCTGTAGCACTGGCGGCAACAAAGGATTCATTCTTCTGTGCCAGCATTGTGTCTGTGCAGAGTCGTCCAGCAAAGCTGCCTCAAGTGATCAAGGGGCTTTTCTGCTGTCTTCCACAAAGACAACGCAGACCACTGGACAGTCTGCTGTGAAGAATGTGCATGCTTTGCAGAGAAAAATCACTCAAGGCTGCTGTTAGCCAATGCTGTAGATGATTCTGCTTCAGCGGATATTTATTTATTCTATTTATTAATTAAAATATTTATTGTTATTGTGTCCCTTCAAGTCGTCTGCAACTTATGATGACCCTAGGGCAAACCTATTGGTATCTTCTGAGGCTGAGAGTGTGTGACATGCCCAAGATCACCCAGTGAGTTTCCATGGCTGAGTCAAACCCTGATCTCTCGGATCGTAGTGGAACATGCAGACCACTACACCACGCTGACTCAAAATACCCTGCTTATAGCAAAAAAGATCTCAGAGTAGCTTACAAATAACATTAAAACAACAAGTTGAACAGTTTAAAACAATAAAATGTGTTAGCTACTATCAGACTGTGACCTGTTACTTGCCTGAAAGGTATTGCTACAGACTGTGCAGGGGACTCATTAATTTGTTTTTTTTTTAATTGATGTACATGTATGTATTTTTATTGGATTTTTAATGGCTTTTAGTCAAACACAATAAATGACTGTCTTAAAACAATAAAAATGTAAATAAGCTAAAATATGTTTAACATAATAATGAGTTAAAAACAGATTTTTAAAAAATTATGTTGTTGGTTTTTTTAAGTATTTGGGATAAACAAAAGGCCTTGGTGACCAGTCAAGCTTTCACTTGGTGCCTAAATAAAATGAGTGTTGGTGCCAGTTGAGCCTCTAAGAAGACAGCATTCCACAGTTTGGGTTATCACAGTTCAGAAGGATTCTCTATATCCCAACACAGGGTATTGACCTCACTGGTGGGACACAAAGGGACACCCCAGCAGACCTCAGTCCTTGGGCAGGCACATATAGGGAGAGGCCCCCCCTCAAGTATAGAGGCCCGACACCATTTAGGGCTTTAAATGTCATCACAAACACCTTCAGTTCGGACCAGTCCTGTATTGGCAGCCACTGCAATTCTTTTAGGACAGGCATGATATGCTGTCTATATGGTACTTCTCCCAGCAATTGAGTGGCTCCATTTTACACTGGCTGCAGTTTCTGAGTCTTCCTCAAGGACAGCCCTACATAGAGCACTTCACAGTAGTCTAACTGGGAGGTTACCAGTACATGGACTACTGTGGCTAGGTTATCTCTGGCCAGGAAAGTCAAAGCTGGCACCAAGCACTCTGAGTCATGGAGTCCACAAAGCCTCCTGTGACAAGGGTGGGTCTAAGACTGCTCTCAAGCTGCTTTGGGGTGAGTGACACACCATCCAGGATAGGATATTCTTCCAGTTTGTCCCCTGAAGTTCCCATGTCACTAGATACATTTCAGTTTGAGCAGCCTGAGGATATGGACTGGATCTTTGGAGAGACAAAAGCCACCACATGCCCATTTGATCCTTGTCCCTCCTGACTTATAAAAGCAACCAGCAGGGATGGAGGTGATGGCTGAGTGGGTAAGGGGAGTACAGACTGTCTCTTTAGGACAAGGCAGGGTTACACCCTACATAAAAGAAACAATAATAGGACCTTTGCTGAAAAAGCTACTCCTGAACACCACCATACTAGACAAAATAGTGACTGGTCTCCAATAACTCCATTCTTGGACAAAGTACTGGAGTGTATGATGGCCTCCTTGCTCCAGGTGTTCTTGGATGAAATAGGTCCATTTCTGTCTGGTTTCAGGCCAGGCTGTGAGCTTTGGTCATCTTCACAGATCATTAATGCTGGAAGCTGGCTGCAGGAGTGTCTACTGGTTAGTTCTTCCAGATGGTTCCCCTGAACCTCTTGCTGGCTTTCAGAACCATTAAGCCTCTGTGGGATGGGTTTGGAAGCACTGTTGAGGCTCTAGTTATTCCTTGAGGGGCAAACTCAGAAGTAGATGCTGGGGATTTCTGTTCTATCCCTGGCCTTTGACCTATGAAGTCCTTCAGAGTTCAGTTTGGTTCCCCATACTATTTAACCTAGACATAAAAGTGCTGTGAGAGAATGTTCCACCAATGTTTGTAGAGGACAATAATGGGTATAATGTGAATGAGATTTAGATACATGTGAAAAAAAATACAAGGAGTGTGATTCATAATATGTGGAATAAGTATGTTACGTTAATAGATTAGAAGAAAAATAATCTAAGCATTTTTCTGTTATAAATTCTCTTTTTTCACTTTTATCTTTATCACATTATGTTTTTCTTCTTTTGTTCTTTTTTTTCCCTTTTGTAATCAAATAAAATTTAATTTTTTTTTTAAATGTTTATAGAGGACTTTGACCTATATTTCCCCCTGTGAGGCTGCCCAAGTTTTGAAATTTTCAGAGAAAGGCTTCCTCTCAGTCTCACCACCTCACAGGGACATAGTCATAAGGTCATAAGAGGTGGCCTTCTTGGTGGCTGCCCCTAGACTTTAGAACCCTCTTTCACAGGAGGCTAGGCTGGTTCCCCGCTCTGCTTTCTGCAGCAAATCAACAAGGCTGCGATTTAAACTTATCTGTTGCTGAACAATAACATTTTGCACTGTCTAATCAAGCCATCGTTTTCAAGTCAAAGGTCATAATAGTTCCACTTTATTCTCCACTATTCAGACTTCATCTATAGAACTATTCGACCTGAGGAAGAAAAGGCTGAAGAAAGGTCACACTGAGGAGTTTACAGACTTGGGCCCTGCAACCTATTGGGCAATCCCAGCAAGGGGAGACCCACTGAATCAGTTCTTGAGTGGTGGGTCAGCACATAGATAAATCCCACGGATAGTACAGGTTTACTCTAGTTGAAACTAACAATAGGATTCAGGATTTCAAGACTAGATTGAATGGACTTAGAAAATCATAGATTTTAGTTGAACATTAAAAGAAAGGTGTTGACAGAAAAAGGGACAAAATACTCTAGAGGCACCAAATCTCACTGATCCTGGAAGCTAAATAGGGCCAGCCCTGGTTAGTAATTGAATGGGAGACCACCAATGAGTACCAGCTGCTGTAGGCTGTATTTCAGAGGAAGGAACTGGCAAAACCACCTCTGAGTATTCCTAGCCTAAGAAAACCCTATGAAATTAAGGCAGTCACCGTAAGTCAACAGGCAACTTCAAGGCAGGCATACACACACACATACATACACACATACATACACACACAGATACACATACACATACACATACATACATACACACACGTGTGTATGTATGTGTGTGTATATATAAATATATATATACATATAGAGAGAGAGAGAGAGTGTAAAAGCAGAACCATTCACCCAGGTGGCTGATGAGCATTTCCTTTCACTGCTGGGAGCAAACTTTTTCCTGGTTTCCTTCATCAAGCATAGGTTTCAACTAGGCTAACTACAAGACCCACTCAAACTCTAGGAATGAACCCCAGTGAAAACAGGAGATTATCATTCAAAAGAAACATGGAGCAGATTCTACCATTAATGTAATGTGCAGTGAGCCCCAAATACGCAATTAGTGTTGTTCTCCCTCATCCAGTGGTAAACTATACCTTCTTCTTTCCAGACATTTATTTTAATTCACTTGGTGACAAGCAATGTGCTGTGAGAAGGCAGCTATTTCTAGACCTCTGTGATCTTAACATGGAGCTCTCTCTTAACAATAGCTTAAAAGTTTTTGTCATTAGTGCATGAATTGATGAAAACTACCCTATTGGAAAACTAAGTTTCTTTTTTATTTCCAGGAGAGACATGTATCATTTTGGTGTACATGTGAGCATTATCGAACCAGGGTTCTTTAAGACAGGAGTAACTCATCTAGAATCCGTTGAGAGAGAGTTGTTCAGGTTGTGGAACCAACTGACTCCAGAAGTCAGAGATTCGTATGGGGATAATTACTTTATTAAGTGTAAGTGCTATGTCATGAAGTCCGGGGTGGTTTTGCATGCACTCATACAGCTACATCCCAAGTTGTTTTGCAAGGATTGGTATAATAGTTAGATGTACATAAAACCTGTGGTTTTGGGAAATCCGTTCGTAACAAATCCCTTCCCTGCTCCCCCTCGCTTGCCCAGGTCCCTGCCTCTTCCATTCTGGAAATATATCTGAGCCAAGAATACAGCTAGGCAGCTGTAGGTCCCCACTTCACATCTCTAGGCATGTTTCTAGCTAAGTTGTACTCCCAGCAATCACCGAGAAAATTCTGGTCACGTTCTTGATTGGACAGTTTGAATTTCCCACTTGAGAACATCCCCAAGAAATACCTTTCGCTGTGTTTTACAGGGGCCTGATGGCTGCCCAATAGATTTTGGGAGTGTTGGAGTGTTAAGCAGGAAACAAAATAGCCATGAGTGGAGGGAGTAGTAGTAGCGAGGGTGGTTTGTATTTTCATTTAGGGACTACAATTAACAGGATATTATACTGATCCCTTTTCCTTTAAAACCTGAAGTTTCACTAAGATGTCTTTTTTTCCCAGCAGATTTAAAGATGCAAAGACTATCAATGAATAGGCTGTGCGATGCTGATATTTCAAAGGTCACACAATGTATGGGGCATGCCTTGACCGCAAAGTATCCAAGGACACGATACGGAGTTGGATGGGATGCAAAGTTCTTGTGGCTTCCGCTCTCCTACGCCCCTACCTTTCTGTCTGATATGATGCTGAGAATGCTTTTTCCACCGCCACGAGGCAGGAAGAATCCAATATCCAGGTTTCAAACTGATGTTTGACACCCAAGCTGACAGTGTTTTGAAGCAAATCCAGTTAATACCAAATCCACAGAATCCTCTGATGACAACATAGGCCAGAAACTTATTTGGGCACAACATCAATGGAACTATGCTCGCATAGGCAGTCGCTGCAGGGAGGGAAAAGTCCATGGGTGCTGTGACCACTCAAGAAGTAAGTCAGGCTTTGGGGCCATAAGCTGCTCAATTTTCTCTGCCTTTTCTCACCATCCTGGACAAAAGTGCAAGTGTTAGCACAGTGAGCCAACAAGATTTGCGCCCATGAATCTCCTCACATGAGACAGTGTGCATATCTTGTAATCCAGTGCTGGAAAACCTTTCGGACTACAACATCCTTATTCCTTCACTGTTGGCCATGCTGATTTGGGGCTACTGGGCATTAAAGGAAAATCAAAGCTTCTCCATTCCTATTGTATGCATTTGAAAGGTGCATAGAAACATCACATTTTGTACCTCTCATATTTTATGTCCACACGGCCCTCGTTGTACAATGTTTCTCTTTCCTCCCCATGGATAGACTTTGAATAACACTCCACTACTCTGACAAGACAGGCTTCCACCTATGTTTATGCTATAAAACATATGTTAATCTAAAGCAGGGGTAGAAATTGTGTGGCTCCCCAGACGTGGTTGTATCTCCACTATCCTGCACTATGGGTGGGGCTGCTGAGCCTTGCATCTAAAGGAGTGCACAAATCCCATCCACACCAGTTCTAAGAAACCTCACAGTTCTTAGAAGACACACCTTTTCCTTAGTCCCTGTGGCAATGCTCAAGATCCTGCATTGGCAGATGTAGCTACATTTCTGTAACTACATATCCTGCTGCTATCCCCCCAAACTTACACCTACGGGAAGAGGGCTGGATGTGTCTCTGCTAATCCCCTGCTCTCCAGCAATACAGAAAGGGTTGTGTTGGGGGGGGGGGCTGCACTGCTGAAAAGGTAAGTTTGGGGAGGCCTTTGATTCATTGCATATGCAGTGAATGTAAAAGTGCATTGCAATGGCGCAAAGCAGACATAGGACAGCATGGTTACTGAACATGTTGCCAGCTGTCATTCTAGACTGTGGCTGGAATTCTACATGACTTTTGAATAACTAAGCAATGTCTTCTGACCTGACTCCCGCTGCCACTTTAATGTGTATTGGCTGCACCAAGAGAAGAAGATCTGTTCTGTTTGTGATGGGGACAAATGATCTTTTCACACACACCCTCCAGCTACTGATGAGGCTACAACAGTCAGAACCAAGATCCTTAAGTCTTTGCCAGTCTCACTCACTGATGGCAGGGGAGTGGAAACATTCACTCATGCTCCAATCATAAACAGAATGGACCTCCTTCTCTTGGCACAGCCAATGCCTGTTAAAGTAGGTTTCGGGAGGCAGTTGCTATTGTGACAAAAGCACCACAGTGGTGACTATTTAAGGATCATGAGTATGGATCATTTACAGATGTGTAACACCAAGTTATGCCCCTCTAAATGTGATACTGAATTCTGACCTGTGTTGTTGCAAGGTCCTCTGAGGATTACATGGAGGAAAAGTGAGCAAAAGTCTAAATGAAAATGTAGCTACTCAGTTCTGAGGGAAATTCACCCTGAAGCTTCCCAGAGATGCTTTTGTCCATTCTGATTTCACATATTCCACAGTTAAGCTCTTGCAAAAAACAGTAGTTGGCACTGAGTCTTGGCACAAAGAAATGTTGAATACAAATGTCGTTACCTGATTTGATGCACATAGTGGTTTGAATAGAGAGAGGATAAAAGTATGAGTATGGCCTAAATATCCTAATTGCACCAGATGCTGTCTGATCATGAAAGCTGAGCAGAGTCAGCCCTCATCTGTACTCGGATGGGAGACTGCCAATGAATAACAGGTGCTGTAGGCTATATTTCAGAAGAAGGAACTGGCAAAACCACCTCTGAGTACTCCTTTCCTGAGAAAATCTATGAAATTCATGGGATTACAGTAAGTAGATGGGGCTACTTGAAGGCACATGCACGCACACATTTGGTTCAAGTGAGTTTAACCTACTCTAATGGAGCACACCATCCCAATACCCCAGAAATGGAAGAAGTCAGTACTTTAGTATCCCAAATTAAATTTTTTTCCCACAGAACATTTTTGGGAATAACAGGCAGGACTTGACCATCAGATATATACTAAATCCAAACATTTGTCAAGATCCCTGAACTAAACTTCCTACCAAAAAATAGTTTCTAATTTAAGCAGGCTGACAGATCTGTGCCAGGTCTAAGTCATCATTTATGGAAAGAACTTAAGGTCATAAAGATGCTGTAAGATTATTGTTGCAACAAAAATTGCTGGTGGAGATTTTTCCAGGTTGCAGTGGTGGGGTGTGTGTCCCAAACCTGCCATTTTCAGCACGTTGTGACCACATTTTTCATCCCAGGAGCCTCCGTGCAATTTCACAGGCTCTGAGAAATTGCAGGAGAGGTGGCCAGTCAGGAGCCTCTGCATGGCTACTGGGTGGCCTCTTCCATTGCTGAGGTATTATATGAATGTAGGCTGTGCTCCAGCCCACTCCCAAGATGTAAGGCAGGCCAAGATGTTTCCAGAGCCAGACAGCTTCAGGCTTTCAACCCCAGCCATGCACCCACCTATGTCTCTCGTATCTTAAAACTCTTTTAACATTTTGTCACAGATTTGGCCAGTTTTAGCATGGGGCCCAAATCCAGTTGGAAGGGAGAGATGAGGCAGGAGTGCCCTATCATACTTGGCTGGGGTACCTTAACGGGACCAGGAGGGGAAGGCAGAGAGAGTGAAGCCCAATTCAGGAGCAGGTGACTACAAGCCTTTACTCCTTAAATGACATGAGGTTCATTCACCCAACAGAGTTATAGCACTATTATTCTACTTCGCTGTGGTTCCATCCTCTGGAACTCTGGGGTTTGTAATTTAGTGAAGCAAACAAAAGATATCCGGCCGAGAACTTTAAATACCCCTCCCTAAACTGCCATTCCCAGGATTCCATAGGATCGAATCATAGCAGTTAAAGTAGAATAACGGCACCATAATTCCGGAGTGTGAATAAGCCGATGGTTTTTCAGCTTCCCCTTGAGCTGAAAAGGTATGTACTAATCTCTGTTCCGTTAGTTGTGCCGGCTATTGAGATCTCTGTACATAGCTAAAGATCAAATTAGAAAATTGGACTGTGAGTTATGTATTTCTTGCAGTTAACCTGTTTCTCCACCCACAGTGTGATTTCCTCAAAGATAGGAACCACAACAGTCAGATTTAAAATTAAGTTTGTGTTTACCTTCCAATGACCGATCACAAAACAAAGCACACTAAATCTAAGATACACAGTTGAACAAAATCATGTTATGACAGGTATCTTTCACCACTTGAGGAAGCACTTTCTAAAAACATGATAAACATCTCATGCAATTTGACTCTAATGAAATGCTTACAAAACGGAAGCCACAGCTGTAATGGACACCGTGGCAAATCTCTATTTCCTTAGTGACATCTCATGGTAACAAAGAACCATGTCAAGCAAAATGCTTCACAAATAAAGCACTACATCCAATTCATGTATAAAGTACATCCCAAATCACCACTCTCTAAAGACTTTGGCAAGAATCTTGTTGGAGATGTATGTATGCATAAACGCTGTAGTTACAGTGCTGTGCAGTGAATCCCATGCCAATACCCCAATCCCCACTTACTGGGAAGCAGCTGCTGTGGTTGATGTTGATCTGGTCCCCTGTCAATTGAGAAGCAGCTGCTGATGTTCCCATCCTCTCTTGGTGTGACAGGCAGGACTGGGACCCTTGTTGATATTCCTTCTGTCATTGGAGATCACTCACATGGGAATGGAGTCATTAGCCAACTGCTTCTTGATTGACATGGGAAGGGATCCTTGCTGATTGCAGATGCTGCTGCCTGGTAAATAAGAGATTGGGGGATTTTCAAGATTCTTACATAACTCCTAAACTAGTGGCTACATAGAGATTGTGACTAGGTACAGTCATGACTGCATAACTCCAGGTTATATTCATAACCAGCAGGATTATGGCCCTTACATATTTTACATTTGGCTGTGAATAATCCTACGGACTCAGGTTAAACAAGGACTGTTGTAGCCAACATGCTGTTCATGATCAGAATGAGTCTCACTGGTGGTTTGAATTCCCATCTCTCCCATACAACACCCTGGAGGATGGAAGGGACCTTCTGGAGCCAAACTAGGAGGTTTCCTGGTGGTTGCAGGGGGCAGACAGGAAGTAACTCCCTGCTGCACAATGGAAGTTGATTTGCCTAATGTTGCATTTAAACCAGAGGCTCCCCTCTCCTATACATTTCTAAACAGAGAGTAATATTGCCAACAAGTGAGAAATCCCTGTAATTTTTCACTGGTCATTATGATTTTATAAAGGAATGCAATGCATAGTAGTGCAGAAATACCATTCTTCCAAATCTTTCACTGGAAATCAAGGCTACAATCCCAAGCACATCATCTTGGAATTTTTTATTCTCAATGTACCATTAAACACACTGGAACTTACTTGTGAGCAGAGCTTAGAAGTTATAAGCGATGTTGTTACCTGCAACTAGTTATTGGGGGGAGAAGGTAACGAGATTCATACAATGCACTAGATCCAATCAGTTAGAAAACACTGAAAATGGTAAAACACACATCAAATTTATTCAGCAGCATCATGTTCCAGTTTTTTTTCCTAATCAAATTACATGTCAAGGTAATAAACCCAAATTAAAAGAGGGATAGCACTTAGCTTTGAGAATTCATATGTGTGTGTGTATACATATATATACATGCACATACATACATATATACACACATACATACCTTAAGCTGAGTATTTATATATATTTTTATATATATATATTTAGATATATATATCTAAAAAAGCACCAAACAGTAGAGTTACATGAGTAGCTAGGCCAGGAACACTAAACATCAGCTTAAAACTATACATTCCTGGAGTGGCACATAAGACTTTCCTTAGAGGGTTAAAATGCTTACTATACCAGCTAATCCAGAGTAAAACTAAGAGGATAGCATAGCACAAGGCTGTATTGTAAAAATGGTTCCCTTTCTATTATTGCCCACCTTGGGAAATAAATAATCAGCAAATATCAAAAATGTTCACATGAAAAATAAAAAGAGAGAAGGGGAGAGATGTGGCTCATTTTAAAGTGTACCAACATAATTTGCATGCTATGGCACAGAAATCAAGCATCTTAGGTGCTATGGATTTAACATTAAATTACCTGTAGAGACTTAAACTGAGAACAGAATTATCTCACTGATGATCAGCTGGGATGGGGGTGGGAGGTGCTAAGATTTCCAAAGGTGAAAGCAGTAAAAATGTAAAACATCCTATCTTCCCATGTACAGCAGCAATGACATTTTAAAACTAGGCCCTTAGGAAAAATAGGATGATTGAGGGAAAGAATTATTCTGTTTCCAGCAGGCAAAATATTAGTACAAGGAAAAAATGTTGTGCCATTTGTTTTGCTCTGTTCCCCAAGAGAGTTATGGATGTTCTGTGTAGTATCATACAAAGAGGCACCTATTTTTCACATACTCTGGTGTAGAAAACAGAGAGGAGAGCACCGGTACCCATTTAGCAGAGTGCTGCCTATACATACACATTCCAAAGGGCTTAGCAAGTCAGTAGATGGCCACTACATTCCCCTCTACATTATTCAATATAATCATTTATACAGAGGGTATATTCCTAATGATAACATTTTCAGAATAGAGTCATACTAATACCTCTAAGAACCAGATAATCTTTCAGAAATTTACAAATGTACAGTATATTTATAACATTACTTTCAGAGAGTGTCAGTGCAAAGATATACATATAGTACACGGTGATAACTGCTCATAAAAATAGGCATTGGCATGTGTAAAAACAACAACAAGGCATGGTTTCAACAGGTGTCCCCAGCTAAAGGCTAAATATATTTCTTTATCAAGAGATGTGAACCATATTTTTCCTTCTGTTTATAAAAATATATGTGCAAATGGTTGTGCCTAAAGATTCCCAGTTTGAATTGGTTATACAACAGAGTCCTCTTTGACTAAATTGGCGGTGTCTTTGAATGAATCTTCAGTTGCTGTATAGGCTACCGGCTGATCTCTTCTGAGAATAATCTTCTGAGGCAGTGATGGAGATGGAGGAGGAACATTCACAGCTTCTCCTTGGTGCTCCTTTTCCATCTGAAACAATAAATGCATTGTCTAATTGGCCCAGGCTGAAATTTCACAGGAACTGGACATCCAGCTTTAATAAGACAAATGAATGTGTTACTGCCCTGGCTAGCCCGAGCTTGGGGGATATAAAGATATCTCTTGATATCAATAATTCGGCCTCACATACCCATTGCCCTCCACGTGCTTGCGAGGCCCCCGGACAAGCACGCACACAGGCTCGGCCGATAATCGCCGTAATATTCCAAAACAATACAGGCAGGCCAGAAATAGCCGACTCGCAGCTTCAGGAGACCTCAAGGCAAGTACCTCCATTAGGTATGCACGCAACTTTCAAAAGATCCTCTGCCCCGCGCTGGCAGCTTGATGATCTGACTATACAACGCTCAAGTACTCCGCATTTGCATACCAGCTACCCTATTGGCAATTTGGCTATAACTCAATCATTCAAATTCTGACCTTTCGGAGGCTTTGTCTCCAGCCCCAAACGCATTGTGTTCCCCAAGTTCGAACTAGCCTGCGGTCACAATTCTCCTTATAAAAACCCCTGACTTTGAGCGCTTCCTTGGATCGCTCTTGGCTTCCATCCCGCCTTGCTGTCGCTTTGTCCAGTGAGCCTTCCCCTCAGCCCCACGTGCTGAGATCCATGCTCCCCAACTTCTCCACTTCTAACCGGGCTTCAGGACAGGTGAAGTATCACCCAAACCAACAACTCCTCTAAAAATCCCTCTATCCCACTCCAACCTTTACTTCTTTAGTTATCTGTGTGAGTGTGCTGCATACACTGTTTGATTGTGTCTTCAATAAAACCACATTTATTATTTCAACTTCTGTGTGCTCCTTGACTCGGCCTGACCCCGTAAACATAGGGTTCAAGATCTCGCTATGTTACCCTGCCTCTCGTATGGCTAGGCAGTGCTCTTGGCTAATTTCCCCAACTTATATAATTGAGAGTGCATTTAGGTGTCCCTCCCGGGACCTCCAGGAATCAGGGTAACAAATGCCTCTCTGAATCCCCTTTAAAAAAAAATGATTTATGCATTGCTTTGTTTATTCACACAGTACCATCTGTATGTATGGCACTTTACAGAGTCTTTGAAGAACAGGTCTCTGCCCTGAAGAGCTTGCAGTGTAAAATCCGAAATAGGAAGCCAAAGTGTAAAGGGGGTAAAGAGGAACCTGGGAGTAGAAGGGGAAAAAGTTGTTTTCTCATATATTCTAAGAATGAGTTATAGATTGAGTTACAGTGGGATATGGGAAGCAGGGAGTTGTGCCAAAGACTGTGCAATCTTGTACTGAGAACTTTACTCCTAAGATAGTGTGAGTCATTGCATGATGTGCAGAGTTGTGGCCTGGGAGCCAAATTCCTTGCTCTCCCATTGTGAGTTTCTTCTTCACATACAAGATACTTATGAAAGGTCCACCTGGTGGGGCAACTATTATGCGGTTCAAGCCAGTTTTATGTTTTACAGGGCAACCCTGTAGTCCCTGAAAGGACATCGCCAAGGGCCACAAGGTATCACAAGAACATATCCTCTACAGGCAGCATACGCTTTCATAGACTTAAGTCAACTTCATGAAACGCACAGAGCAAAGTGCCTAGGAACAGTCCTTTCATCCCACACATTTGATGAAAACAGACTTAAGTATACAAAAGCTTATGCTACCAACATTTTTCTCTCAGTCTCAAAGGTGCTACAAGACCACTCTGCATACTGATCCACACTAATATGGCTATGACTTTGAATTTCTCTATAGACACTGAGGGACATCGACCCAGAAAGAAAGAGAAAGGGGTCTACCTGCCTAGATCCTCCCAGAATGGAAGCAGAGCATTCCTGCACTGCAGCTGCTCTGACAGGAATAAGGATGAGAACAAGGTGCGCTGCAGTGGACTGGAAGTGGTACTTGATCTGTGGAATCCCAAGGCCCTTCTTCCCTGAACATGCCCTTAAAATGGAAGACAAGCTAAGCAATCCGTGGAACCGTTGTACTGAATTTCACTCCTACTGGAGGCAATGGGAGAGAATTTTTCCTCCAAACGGGATGTGCGAATGCAGGAACTCAACTTCTTCCTTTTTTTCCCTCCCCTTCCTAAGTGGTGTGAGCCCAGTAGATCTAAGAAAATAGTGATTGTTCCATCATCCATTTTCACTGCCCTTCTCTCCAAAGAACTGCTCTTTGAGTCACATCCATCATTGCCCCAATAGATACAGTCAAGATTCAACTTTCTTTTTGCTGAGGATGAATCTGAAACATTACCTCTGAGTAGATGGGATTTTCAAAGTTAGTACTCTGTTTCAATTTTCTTTTAAAGATGTTCCACTTTGACTCCTGAAGGTTTGAAAAAACAAAAAGTACACTCATTAATATTTTTGTTGCGGTGGTAAATCAGTGACAGTCAATCCACCAAGGTTTTAAAAAAATAGAAAAGACTAGTAAATGCAGTACCTGATTTAACCAAGGAGCAGAGACCAAGGCAATGGCAGAAACAGGGAAGACCAGAACAGCTGTGTGACTGAATTAAACAAGCCCCAGCTTTCCTGATAAACAGCTTCTAGCTTATTTGGCACAGAGAGAGCAAGAACCTTGGCGCCTCTGACAGATTGCCTGCCGACCCCCAAATGGTCTCTGTCAGTCTGTTTGATAGGGAGGAGTCCTGGGAGAAAGGGTGCCTCTTAAGGAAAGCCATCTGTGTAAGCTGCCCCCAAAACTGCCCCTGCCCCCAGACCAGTTATCCCTACAGGCACCACAGTGAGAGAATGGGGGAGACCCAACTCGGTTGCAGGTCAGTAGCGTGTAGATGCGACATACAGGCTGAGCAAACAAAGAAAAAAAAATAACCAAATAAAAAATTAACTTGATCTGGCTTGCTATGAGGAAGGTGAAAGACCTCAGAACCAATCCCTACCAAGTAGGCCAGGGGCACACATCAAAAGGAAGAGCTTCCATTTTCACTCTTTTCATAATCTCAATGGACAACTGGGGCCACAGTGTCACTAAACTTCAGTTCACCCTGGAAGCTCTGCCCACAGAAACACAGGACAACTGAGAGTTCAGACTGGCTGCCCTTGTGCCACCTCCCAACCTGGCCGACCAAGAAAAGAGGGTATCTTCACCTGGCCCCACACCTTTGCATGCACACAAACAGTACTCTAGGTAAATTGCAAACCTCCTTTTTTGAAAAGTCACTTTTAGTTCTGTTAAATTAAACACCAATGTCTAAACCAGGGGCACGTAAAGTTGGGAACTCTGTGTAGGACCCTGCAAGGCTGTTTTTATGGCCCTCAATCCCTCCAGACTCCCTGAATTCCCTCCACCTTTCTCACCAAAAAAGGGTGAACTCTTTCTTTTGGCAATCTGCAGGAAAGGCAGTTCACTTTTTAAGTTGGTTGCAAGGGCCCTCTGCACTGACTTGACATTTTAAAATTTATTTTTCCTCTTTCTCTCAATCTCTCTTATTCTCTCGGTTCTTTTTGTATTTCTGGCAGTATGTGGAGCAACTGCAGAGTTCTAGGAATGGAAAATTAGCCCCGAGATCCACTCTAGTTCTCCATCCTCATAGAAGGCATCCATATTCATGAAAACAAGTACATTACAAAGCCTGGGAGGGGGTGAGGTACGTTACAAAGTATATAAGTTCCACCCCATGGAAGTGTTTGATTCTCGCACATTTGGCAAAACAACATTCCATTACCTGTGCAATTTCTGCACTTGCAGGAGGCTGTGGGGCACCAGCAGACAGAGGTGTAGCGTATACTGGATTCTCAAAACTTTCATTTCCTTCACTGCTGGGAGCCGCCACCTGTTGTCACAGACAATTGGTGAGCAGAGAACAACAAAATATATTCAAACTTGCAGATGTTTGAAAGAAAATGTACCAAAGAAAAAAAGAAACAACAAAGTGTTGTGCTGCACCTTTAAGAATAAAGTTTCTTTTAAGGTACACAATTAAAGGTCTGCGATTCCACTTTAACTACCATGGTTCCATCTTATGGAATCCTGGGATCTGTAGAGTAGGAACGAGTATTTTAAAATTCTCTGGCAGAGAATTCTAAATACCTTGTGAAACTACAAATCGCATGACAGTTAAGTTGTACTGAAGTGCTATAATGGTGCAGTGTAGAAAAAAGGTGACAACATTTTATTCAGCAGAATTTTTCACAGACTGCAATGCCATTTTATCAGACTGTTGTCCACAACAAACTCACAGGAAATAGACATTGTTGATGCCTTTACAGTGCATCAAGGCTCTTATTTTTGCTGCAACAGATTAACATGGCTAGCCTAGTGGACCAATCCAATAAGAGTATGATGATACCAAGAT
The DNA here is from genome assembly GCA_030412105.1 of Cyclura pinguis. Taxonomy (NCBI): domain Eukaryota; kingdom Metazoa; phylum Chordata; class Lepidosauria; order Squamata; family Iguanidae; genus Cyclura; species Cyclura pinguis. The sequence continues at coordinate 224,350,067 of CM059599.1, read as the reverse complement.
CAAATAGATGCCAGGCTAAGAGGGAGACTAATGAGAAGGGTGAGTGGTAAAACACATTAATGTGTTTGCTTACTTGTGTGGGAGGAGCTACGTTAACATCCCCAGCTCCACTGTCTTTTGTTGTATACATAGGGTTCTCAAAGGTGATTGGCTGCTTTCCACTTTCCACAGCAAAGTTTTCATTCTGAGAACAGCAGCAATATAGTATTTTGAAGTGAACATAAATTTTATAACACCTTAAAGCAAAGCATAACCATAACACATAGCATAGAAAGTGTTGATGCTCAACAAATAAAGTGTAACTAATGCTGACCTCTGGGGGACAAAAATTTCCATTCTTTTCTAAAACTATAGCAACCTGGCAGGAATTTTGCCACTTACTATGTTGCCTAATGTTGTCTGTCAGGAATTGTGTTTGAGATCATCCAATTAAGCTAGTGCTCCAAGAGAGGCTGCATACTGATGCTCCATAAATCACTTTAGAACTGGGAAAAATAAACGCATCTGTCTACCACTCCCTCCAAAGTACCCTGAAATAACAGGCCAGTCCATATACAACCAACCAACCAACCAACCAACCAACCAACCAACCAACCAACCACAGGGCAAAGAAATGTCAAAACGATCTCTAATTAAGCAAAACATTATTATCTAGATTTCATGGTGGGCTGTGGGGATGATTAGGTGTTGTTTTACAGTGGATATCTGCTAGTAAAACAGTGGGATCTGGCAAAAGCATGGATTAGGGGAATCTCCCCTTCCCACTGCAACCTCTCCAGTACCTCAAAGATCAGCTATGGATAGCCGGGCAACCTTCCAGAGCCATTTTTGGAGTGTCCCAAAGAGCTACAGGTGGAGGTGAGGGGAAGGAAGCTTTGCTGGGCCAGCACTGTAGCACACTGGATTTAGGCCGTTATGACTTTCTTTTCTTCTCAAAGACAGGCTAAGTTTGGCAGGCAGCCCTGGAAGCAAGCTTCCTAATAAATATTTGATGAAGGAGAGGCACCAATTCATCCCCCAGATTTATTGTATAAGAACAACATCTCACAGAGCAAAACAAAAAGTCACAAAGACAGCAATGGGAAAAGAAAAACACTGAGCTGCCTCAGAATGAGATGAACTCTTAAGTTGAGGCAATCTTTCAGAGAGAAAAGGCAGGGGCTGGAACTGGTCACTGCCAAGGACGATAGATCTTGACAGAAGAAGAATTTATTCTTCCTTTCAGTGGCTGAAGGGCAGCTACCAGGGAGATACTGAAGGCAGTATATTTGAAGGTGTGAAACTCCAACAACACCAAGATATTAAAGTAGATTTCACTTTTGCCTAGAGCAGCTTACACTGGAGAAATCACAAGCTGCTCTGTGAACTTCTGAAAGAAATCATTATTGGAAAACATGAAGGCTTTCCTAAAATTTCTAATTCAGGTAGTGCTTCTTTTTTACTAATGCTAAATTACTATGTTTAGAGAAACTGCTGCTGCAATTTTTGGTATAATTATATGGAACTCAATAAAATTTTAATAGGGACATAACCCTCACAACACTTCAACTGAACATGCACAGCAGTAAAAATTAGTAAGACAAACCAAGATAAATAGACAATGCTATAAAAATCTGGATTGTAATTACCTTTTAAAATATGTACCTCAAAATGGTAAATACAACATGCCAAATTGTATCTACCTTTCATATAATTTTTGGAAATTAATAATTAAAAAAAGAACATGCACAATGTAAGATTCCAGCAGGTAAGTGACATTCACTTCTAAAAATATATTCTTTTTTATATTTAAAGTGTTTCTCCACAAAGTGCACCCACCAGAGAGCAGAGATTTCTTTTGCAGAGGAAAAAAAAAACCCTTACCATTTGCATTGCTCTGTCAATAGCAGATTCAGCTCCAAATCCAGATACACTTATATCCATGGTCACATCAGCTCCAGATCGAAATGTTACCCCGTTGCCATTTTCCGTGGATTTTACAAGACTGCTTAGGCTTTGCAAATAAGAATAATTGTTTTTAGCAACAGAAAATGGCTTAATGAGAGTTATCTCTTTAGTCTACCTCCCACTCATGCATTCTTTGTGATTAAGTTCATAACACTACTCCATAGGGGAAAAAAAAAAACTCTGTAGATAAAATAAAAACACTTTTTGGAGAAATTTCCAGTGACGCCTAAGCTGAAGTTGTGGCTGGAATCCTGTTAGCAACATCCACATACGTTTCTTTTTGGATGGAGCACAAGATGCTATTTTATAGCCCTTTGCACAATGTCCAAAAGTCCTTCTCTCTCCACTGTGAAGCCCCATGAAGGCTCTTCAGATAATGTACCTCTGAGGGGAGGGAATGGGAAGGTGCATTCCATCTGTGAGCACACTTCCATTTCCTTCCCCATCTGAGCCAAGGCAAGTCAATGTCTAAACTGCCTCCATTCTCTTTCCTTCACTCACTTGTAAGCAGAACAGCAGCAGCTGCCTTGCCTGGGACTTGCCAGCTTTGGCTGCGAGGAGGTTTTGGATGGGACACAAAACGCAAAAATCTCGCTGTAGATCATTAAAAAAACACACAAAAAACACATGGGGCTGGACACAGAATTGCATGGATGAGCATTATGTTCAGCCTGCCTGATTAAGATTTTGGCCTATCTCTGATGTTAGTCAAATATCTTTGGGGGTAAAGATAACAGCAGTTATTTGATAAAATAGTACACAGAAAGGATTAATGGAAATACTAACAACTGCTGAGCCCTAAACATTTTTACCATCATGCTCGATCAGCTGCACATTATTTCACAGTAGATATATACGACAAGGATCTGCAACATACACAGTTACCTAAATGGGCATAGCAGCTTCAAGTATAATGATACATCCAACGTCCTGCTGAATGTACATGCAGTATTGTGTAATACTCCTTAGAGTTCTGTTTCATAAGCACACTTCCACAGGAAGTCTGGGTGCATAATGGAGCACATATAGGGTTCATCAAAACAGAGATCTTATCTGTCTGGGTGAATGAATGAATTTAAGCAATGGCTGATCAGGGCTGGCTCAAAACATTCAGCTGCCAGGTTTGAAGAACAAAATGGTTTCTCTTCCTATTCCAAAGACTGGCAGCTAAATATTTTGTCAATACTAGTAACAGGACCAAAATTGTCCACCACACTTGAAGGCAGCATGTTAGCCTGGGGCACTGAGTGCAGGCTGCTTGGATCACAGCTCCCCTCCTACAATACTTGTCAAACCTCCCAGCATCTACTGCCTGTGGTGACCCCTGCTTCTCTCTGACTAGTGCTAGGCCCCGTCCTACAGTTGACTGCCACTGGGAGTTCTTGATGGAAATGTTTGTCTGATCTCAATCCATACCAAATGAAATGGGCCTTACAGAGAGAAAGGAAAGCAGAATAGGCAGTTGACCTCCAGCATTCAAAATGGATAGTACAAGTTTGAAGAACAGGTTGCTTACCTGTAACCGTGGTTCTTCGAGTGGTCATCTGTTCCCTCACACAATGGGAATCTTCGCGCATGCGCAGTAGCTTTTCAGAAAGTTCCAGAGCTGAGCAGCTTGGCAGGAACCCCTCCCCCATCCGGTACTGAGCATGCTCAGTCCCGCCAAGCCAACGGTCTCTCCTCAGTTTCGAAGTCCGCCGAAGCAAGGGCCTGAAAGAGGGGAGGCTGGGCAGGTGTGTGTGAGGGCACAGATGACCATTCAAAGAACCACAATACAGGTAAGCAACCTGTTCTTCTTCTTCGTGGTCTCTGTGCCTCACACAATGGGAGACTGAATAGCTTACCGGTGGACGGCGAGTCAGGTCCTAGAAGCACCATACGACCAAAGCAAGCATCCCACCAGGCCCTGCAGTCAAGGCGGTAGTGGCGGATGAAGGTCAAAGGGCGGGACCGTGTAACCACATGACAAAGCTCCTGTAGGTCAACTACCCTGAGAAGGGCCGCTGAAGAGGGCATTGCCCTGGTGGAATGGGCATAAAGCAGAGCCGGGAGAGGTTGCCTGGCAAGTTCATAGGCAAGGTGAATTGTCCGGGCAACCCATTTGCAAAAACACTGAGTGGAGGAGACCTTGTGACCTTTCTGGCACCCACCATAGCAAACAAAAAGGTGGGGAGTCTGACGGAAGGTCGAGGTCCGTTGCAGGTAAAAGGCAAGGGCACGGCATACGTCAAGTGAGTGTAGGGAGTGCTCGAGAGGCAATGTAGGGTCTGGATAGAAGGTAGGTAGAATCAAATCCTGGTTCAGAAAAAAGTCGGAGACTACTTTGGGAAGAAAAGACAGATCTGGACTCAGGACTACGTTATCCCGGTGGAACACCAGGAACGGTTCATCAGAATGCAGTGCAGTCAGCTCTCCTGCCCATCTGGCTGAAGTGACAGTGACCAAGAATGCCATCTTCATGGTAAGGAGACGGTCATCACACGTGGCCATTGGCTCAAAGGGATGGCGCATGAGCTGAGAAAGCACGAGCGATAGCGACCATGGAGGGAGCAGTAGGGTGATAGGAGGGCAGAGGTGTTGCAGACCTTTAAGGAATTGCTTGACTGTAGCGTTCCAGAAAAAGGCTGAGGAAGGAGACCCACGTGGCTGATAAGCCATGATTGCAGAGAGATAAACTTTCAGGGAGGAAAAAGCGAGGCCCTGGTCCTGCAGTGTCAAGAGGAAGCGAAGCACTGTTGACAGGGAGGTCGGAGAAGTGGCCTCATCACGGGAGACAGCAAAGGCCATGAACTTCCTCCATTTGTATTCGTAGGATCTATGAGTAGATTCCTTCCTCGTGGCCGTGAGGACAGCTTGGATAGTGGGAGAGCCTAGAATGTTATCCTCCAAGCGTGCAGGCAGAGGAGAGGGAAGTCCGGGTGTAACACGTGACTGTCCAAGTGAGAAAAGAGGTCCGGTATGTTCTGAAGTCTCATATCTCATACCCCGTGAGATGGTGAGAAGGGGATCAAACCAATGTTGTCTCAGCCAATAAGGGGCTACGAGGATAGCATCTGCCCCGTCCGCTGCGATCTTGGCCACCACTCGGCACAAGAGAGGAAACGGTGGGAATATGTAAAGGAACTCCCCACTCCAAGGGAACTGGAATGCATCCGCGAGAGAGCTGGGACCCAGGCTGGCTCTCGAGCAATAACAGGGACGTTTTCTGTTCCGTTGGGTTGCAAAGAGATTGACAGTTGGAGTGCCCCACCGGGACACTATCCGCCTGAAGGCGGCATTGTAGAGGGCCCACTCATGGTGGCATGCTGTGTCCCTGTTCAGCGTGTCCACTGTCATGCTGTCCTGTCCCACTAGGTGAACCGCAACGAGATGTATTTGTAGTGGAATGCGCCAGTCGCAGATGCGTAGAGCCAGATGGAGCAAGGTGGAAGAGTGAGTGCCTCCCTGTCGGTTCACATAACAGACAGCTGTCATGTTGTCTGACAGAATCTAGACAGTTCATCGGACAACAAGGTTCTGAAAGGCCTGAAGAGCTTTGAGGATTGCCAAGAGCTCCAACGTGTTGATATGGAGACACATCTCCAGGCCAGCCCAGTGGCCCTGGACTGCGAAATTGTGAGAGACGCAATCGTGAGGGACACAACCAAGGAGGGACGCATCGGTTGTGATGGTAAGCGTCAGACAGGGCTCCACAAATGGCATTCCCAAAAAGAGATGGTGTGGGGACAGCCACCAATGAAGGGAGTCCCGTACTGGATGAGGGACCCACAGAATCCAGTGTCGATCGTCAAGCAGAGGATCGAAGCACCGGAGAAACCAGTGTTGCAGGAGGCGAGCCCAAAGGTGGGACGAGTAGGTGATCGCCGTCATGGCCACCATGTAACTGAGAAGCTGTTGGATCCTGCAGGCAGAAACGGATGGACTGCACAGGACGGCGGCAGCGGCTGCGGCCTGTCGCAGGGTCCGAGCATACCTCACAGGTAGGAAGGCCTAGCGCAAGTGGAGTCTAGGGTGGCCCCGATGAAGTCCAGGGTGCGTGAAGGTTCCAAGTGGGATTTCTTAGGATTGTGATGTTACGCCAGGTGTTGAGGTGGCGAGCCAGTCCTGTGGGTCTGGATAGGTGGTTGGGCAGATAAAAGAGAGGCAGAGGTGGCGACCTGCAAGGGGAGTCAAAAACGTGACTTAGCCATTGAAAAAGATTTCTTAGAAGATGGTTGACATCGTCTAAAGGAGCAACGGGAAGAAACCAGCAAGGACGACTGGTGAGACACACAGTGAGGAGAGCGCGACCTATAAGAGTAGGAAGGGTGGCTCCATGAAGAACAGGATGAAGATAGTCTTCTAGGTTGAGCCGTTGGGTGAAGTCCCATCTTCTTAGCTGTCAGTCGAGCTTTCATAAGATGGTCCGTAGCATCATCTGTAGTCGCATGAAAGAATCCTTGGCCGTAAAAGGGCAGGTCCTCAATCCTTTTTCTGCTATCCTCGGTCAACCCAGTGGACTGGAGCCAGGCGACTCGGCGGAGGGCAATCGCACCCACCATCACGCATACTGCACCTTCAACAGAGTGTCGGGACGACAAAATCTGTTGATTCGAGAGAGCCACAGACTTGTTAAAATACTGAACTGCAGTAGCCCTGTGGTCATCCAGCAGGTGGGAAGGGACGGGAAAAAACCTGTCCCAGATATTACGTTGATAGGTCGCCAGGCAAGCTTGAGTGTTAGAAATCCTGGCAATCAACAAGGAGGCAGAGTAGAAGCGACGGCCGAAGACATCCAAACGGCGGCCCTCACGATCAGGTGGAGTCGTGTGGGCCCTTTCGTCCCCTTTTGTTTGGGATCACTCAGTGACAACCGAATTAGGAGTCAGACGATTGAATAAGAAATCAACATCCTTCTTCTGGCTACGGTAAAGATGTTCCAGCCAGTGAGCGATCGGTTGAAGCGATGCCGGCCGGGCCCAAGGATGTTTCAAAACCTCCTGTAGGATGGGCAGAAATGGAATTGGAGCCATCGACAGAAGTCGAATGTCAACATAGTGGAATACTGGGTCCTGTACCATAGGAGCAGGACCAGAAATGTCAAGTCCCAAGGCACTGGCCATTCTGACTAATATGTCAGAGAACTGCTTGATGTCCTCAGGCACTGAATCAGCAGACGGGTCCCCAAATGCTAGATGTGGGGAGGTATGAGACTGCGGTGTAGAATCTGTTGAATCACTGTCGGAATCATAAGAACCAGAAGAAGGAGACAATGAGCGAGGGGATCGAGAGCGACGATGTAGTGCAGGTCCTGTTGCAGGAAGAACAGCCTATGGGGCAGGAGCAGAGACCAGTAGAACAGTCGGAGCCGGTAGCGAGACTGGAATTTGCACCGGTACCGAGGTCAGGATGCGAGGCAATACTGAGGTCGATGCCGACGAAATGGGTAGGACGGTTGGGATCGGTGCAACAACAGACTGTGCCAACGGGGCTGACAGAGATGTTGGCAGAGTGGATGCAGGGTATCTGATGGAGGCCAGGACACCGTTGCTGTCACCCGAGGAGAAGGTGAAATGGCCCAATGATGAGGCTATGGGTCTCCGGACAGGTGACAGGACCGAGATGGCGAACGCTGGTAGTAGGCTGATCGGGACCGAGAACAAGATCTGGAGTGGCGATACTGAGGGGAGCGTCAGTAATGAGATCCCAAAGGAGATTGTGATGGGGAACGTGAATGTCAAGGGCGGTAAGGGGACCAACGACGAACACTGGGATGGTACCAGTCACAACAGGCAGGTGAATATGAGCGGTAGGAGCCGGGTTGGTCTCTCCAAAGGTGCTTGTGGCCGTACTGGGCAATATAGGAGGCCAACAAGAAAGGTGAATCAACTCTCGCTAACGAGGGCTTGTAAGCAGTGCGGTAGCTGTAGTTGCGACAACATGGGGATCTACCCCTTTCACCACATCCCGGAGAGCAGGCCACACTAAGTCGAGGCCAGTCTCGGGAAATAGCCAGAGGAGAGTCCGAAACAGGCGGACAGTCCAACTCGGGATGGCCAGAAGAGAGGGCCAGGGTCAGTGGAGTCTGCAGACACCCATCTCCGGATAGCCTGACATAACAGGTGGAGAGGCCAGTGGTGAGGGCCAATGGTCCAAGTCAGACACGAAATCCTCAGCCACTGGAACTGACAGCACCAGGAGCTGGGCAGCATCCCACACCGGTGAAAGGATGGGAGCATTCTCCTCTTCGACAGTAGACGTTGCAGGTTGCATCGGAGGAGGTGTCGGTAAGGGACCGAGAGAGGAAGGTCGATTAGCCGACGGACGGGCAGTGGGAGGAGAGCGATGCTTCTCCTTCTTTTTCTCCTTATTGGAGGAAGCAGAAGGGTGGTGTGACAAAGTACGTTTACGCTCCACCAAGGTAGGGACCTTATGGGCCTGGTGAACAGGAGCCTGCTGCGAGGTCGAAGGAGCATCTCCAGTGGCAGATGGGAGAGTAGGCATCCTGGAGAGCTTTGGAATTTTCGGTAAAGAAGATATCTACAGTAAGGCCAGTAAGGTCAAGGTCGGTACCGGTACCGAAGCCGTTGACACCAAGGGACTGGTTATTACCAATAATTTCAGGACCAAGGCAGAGAACATCGTAGAAGGCGTTGATACCGAAACAGTGGAAAGAGTGGTATTGGAAGACGCCTGCTCTTTAAGGCGAAGACACCTCCCAACAGTAGGACTTCAGCCGAGAAGCTCTATTCTTCAGAGTCTGGGAGGTGAAATCCTTACAAATGGAACAGGTCGAAACGTTATGGCCCTCCCCAAGGCAGAACAAGCAGTCAGAGTGGGCGTCGAAAAGAGAAACCTTGCAGCCGCAAGACATGCACAACTTAAACAAAGACAACATAAGAAGGGGGAAGAGTTCTTACAGCTTTTTTGTTGTAAAGAGATGAAAAACGAATGAAAGAACAAAGAAAAAGCAAGAATTAGAAGAACTGCTCAGCAAGGAAGCCTTCCGAGCTGCTAACAGATCAGCAGACAAAAGGAAACTGAGGAGAGACCATTAGCTTGGTGGGACTGAGCATGCTCAGTACCGGATGGGGGAGGGGTTCCCGCCAAGCTGCTCAGCTCTGGAACTTTCCGAAGAGTTACTGCGCATGTGTGAAGATTCCCATTGTGTGAGGCACAGAGACCACAAAGAAGAACATTATTGTTGTGTGCCTTCGAACTGTTTCCGACTTAATGGCAATCCTAAGGCGATCCTATCATAGGGTTTTCTTGGCAAGGTTTACTCACAGGAAGTTTGTCATTTGCCTTTCTCTGAGACTAAGGGAGTGTGAAACCTAAAATATGTTTCCATGGCTGAACAGAAGTCTAAATGTGATCTTCCAGAAGCCTGGTTCAACACTCAAACAACTACACCATACTCGGTCTTGAGCAAAATAGATTTATGGATTTTTATCTTGTATTTATTTGTTTATTGAGTTTGAACTGTTCTGTTGTGATGCACGTTGACCACGTCAATAAATTTCATTCAAATGTAAGTCAAATCCTATTAAAACCAAATTAAAAAGTTCACAGAATAATCTGGATAGCTGTAGGTGACATGTCTGATTTTATTGTTTCAGAAAAGAAGCATCAGATGCAGAACTTGGTAAAATTATTTTGGACTACACTCGCAGAACCTCCACATAGTCCAAAATAGCTCTTGGCACTGTTTTTTGTTCTTCACTAATCTTTAAACAAACTTTGAAGGTTGTAGCCATGTGCACGCTTTCCTAGGAGTAAAGGATACTGAACACAGTAGAACTTACTCAGGAGCAAATCCAAATGGAATTATACTGCAAGGCATTTTCATTTACAAGGGAAATGACAAACTCTCACCACGCAAATAATCCCATTTCTGACTGTCAGCAGATATTGTCATGAAGCACTTTTACTGCCAGTCCATTTACAGCTTTCAGAACATGGTTGCACCTAATGGGTGCTTTCTGAGGCACAGGTCAACCATCATCCCTTGTGATACCTACCTTGGAAGTTTGGGAAGTGAAGGAAGGAGCGAACCTGTCCGTCTGTAATTGAAAAAGCCACCCACACCCAGAGCTCCGATGACGATTATCAGAATGACAGTCAGCAACACAGCCACCGCTGCTGCCAGAGAAGAAAAAGGGTAAGAGAACAATATAGCACACAGCCACTCAGAATTCAAGGCTGTCTCAATGACAACTTATAGACTGGTTCTCATCCAAAAGGCTTCAGGCCCTTGCATGGCTATTCAGTGTGAAAAGGACACTTCAAAGCTTACTTGTTGCAGGAGGCACTCCCTTTGACAGTCCTGCTTCGCAGTAATTTCCAGTGTAGCCATATGAGCACCTGTAAAAGAAAGCAGGACACCTGACTGGAACGGACTGCAGAAATACTAGCTCTATTTATTGTGCTCTGTAAGGTTTATCTGCCCTTATGATTTTTTTTAAAAAAATCTCATTCCTTAGTAATTACATGGGAGCACACACACACACAAAATCAGCTTGTTTACTTGAAAATAAGCAGGTAGGAATGCTGAGTCACAAATGAAATATCTCTGGTTATTAAGCACGAGAGGAAATGTTTGCTTTCGGTGGAATATCAGTGACCCCTACAGGCTCAGGCTGAGCTTTTTGCTCTTTTTTTGCCATGCTCCCACAGATATTCCCATAGATTTTTAATACAGTAGTCTGAACAACTCTTGCTCTCTGACCACCTCCTTTTCTTTTTTAAAAAGTTTACATTTCAAAGGACTCATCTTTCAAGACCATTTTTTAATTTGTCACAAAGTCTGCCACTTCATCTTTCCAGTGACAGTAAATACTGAGTACTACAAATGAATGCATTTGGAATAGAGCCTTAAGAGCTACAATATATGGACTGGAGCCCCAGTGATATGGTATATCTGGATCTAGTGTTTCACATTTAGGAGAACTAAATGCTTCTCTATTAAGTATTCCATCCAAATTTGAAATGAATATGTCAGGTGGGAGAGAGACCTCTGACACAGAATTTGGAAACATTAATTTTTTGGACTACAACTCCCAGAATCCCCTAAACAGAAGATCCTGAGAGTTGTAGTCCAAAAGGTAATGTTTTCCATAGTCTGACTAAGTCCTTCTCTGTGCTAGTTTTCTCTGTGTAGAGAACATTTAACATGAAATGTCAGTGTGATCATGCTTGCTTGGCCCATTCCCAATAGACTTACTTGCATTTAGGAAGTCCACTTTCATCAATGTAGCACGTTCCTCCATACATACACCTACAGGCTGGTGGCATTGTAGGGGGAGATTCAATGGCTACAAAAAAAGGGGGGGGGGCGGAATCATACATGGGTTTAAAAGTCACATACACTCTGCAGAGCAGACACCAATTTATCTGTGTCCAATTACTCTTGGGACCAATTCAACAAAGACCTTTATGCCTAGCTCAAACACTCTTTTCTTTATTATTTATAAAACCTGTATGGTCCTTTCAACCTCCCTTATATGAGGTCTAAAATGGTGAACAGTAGTCAGTAATATTAGAAGGTATATGTATTCCTCTGCACACACTATCTACCTATCTAGCTAGCTAACTATGATTTAGTGCAATTTTTAAAAAAATGAACCACAAAGGAGATCTATATTCAAATATCCTGGCCTTGCACTAAGACCTGGTTTGAGGGGGAAGGAAGGAAGACAACAAAATAATGTTCTACTCCAATTGAATCTAGTTACTATCTGTGAAGTATATGAGAATTACAGAGACTGGAAAAGTTGATTTTTGGATTATAACTCCAAAAATTTGGGGAATCAAAAAAGGAACTTTTCCAAATTCTGAATTTCTCTATCATGTGCAATCTGGGACCACAGCTAGAATCTTATATGTCAACAAAATGTAGGTAGTCTAGCTTAATCATCCATGGAGACTAGTGAACAGGAAAAACTTTTTTTCCACTTTAATTTTGTATTGTTTAGTTCTACAAGGAAAATGGCAGGAACACAGTAATGGCACTGCCATGGATGTGAGAGAGCAGGCTCCATTATCCCTCACAGTACATCAGGACTCTATTGGTATGGAAGTAGTCTTTGAATGGAGGTGAAACCAAAGCAAAAAGGCATTTCTATATAAAGACTTAGAAAAGTCTCTCCTTGTCATGCTTAACTCAGTTAAAAAAAAATTGTTACTCATATTCATATGCTTTTAACTTGATCCAGTTGAAGCCTTCTTTCATCAAATAAGTAACTACCAATTATATGAACGTTCAATGATTTTAAGCACGAGAAATTTTGAACAATTATTCTAAGTTATAGAGGAAATATTAATTATGAGGTGTTGTACATCAACCAGAGGGAAACATGGTAATTTATTATGGAATTCTATGGCACTTGACAGTATTTGATTAATACAGGAAGCTATATTGTGCTCACAAAGAGTTCCATTATAGTGTAAAATAGAATTTTGTGGAAACATAGCAATCAGCATCAACCTTCATTACCACCATAGTCAAAAACTCATGTCAAGCAAAATAACAATGTAACGGTATTCACATATGAAGGAGAGAACAAGTCCTTCCTTAAGAGGTTTACAATCTAGAAATGGAGACAGAGTTAACCAGGAGAATAATGCATTTTTATTTCAGTTAAAGGTACATCACCTAATGACTACGGTATTATGCCATAAATTTCAGAGAAAAACAGATACAGGTGTCAAATCTTCCTCTGCTTTTTCAAAGTATGTTGAACTTTATGAGTATCATTAAGTGAGGCAAATTAATTTATTTGAAAATACAGCCCAAGATCATCAGCCTCTCAAGGTGCTATACTTTTACCCACATTGCTACGCTTTAGATGATTTTAAATTGTTTTAAATTCATGCAGATTTTTATAGAATAGTATATTTAATGGCATATGAATATTTTTTTTAAAAAACTGTTATGATTGATTTTTGGCTGTATTTTGTTTTAGTTAGAGTTGCCAGGTGAAAACCTTTAATGTTTGTGCAGAAGAAGGTATTTCAGCAGGTGGAGCTTGTGTGACACAGCCTCTTCTGTACAACTATTAAAGGTACAGGAGCCCTGTTCTGGTTCTCCCTGTCAACCCTGGTTTTAATCTACACTTAGAGCTACCTTGGCCCCCAATATTGGGAGAAAGGCAGGATATAAACTACCTAAATAAATAAATAGCCTTGAAGAAATCTGGAAAAAAATTAAGTACTATCTTCCAGTTCAGAGCAAGGTTCTTCTGTTATCTTTACTTACCCAGATACTGGTCTTATGGTTGTCACATACATGCACAAAAATGAAGCCCTAGAATTGGTATGCCACTCTGATGAGGAAGCAGCTGGTAGGATCAGAGCAGATGTTTCTGAGCTATCTTTGCACAACTCCACATTACACTGCTTCTTTTAGGAGGGAGGGAGACTGTCCACACACAGCCCCTTATGCAGCATTCTCCAGATTATGTTAAAAGGCCATCCACTAAAAACATGCAGCAAACTTTATATGGAAGGTTTACATTCCAGGCATTGCCCCTTCCAGAAGTTCACGTTAGACCATGAATGCCTTTGCATGAAAATGTTGCTTAAAAGAAAGAAGATGTGAGCCCAGCTCTGAAATATTAGTTCATGACTAATTCTTCTCAGTGGAAAACATGAGGTAGAACGTGCAATACATTCACTGTATCATTTCTGTAAATGACTACAAGCGCTTAACTTGTGGAGCTCAGCCAGTGTAATGCAAGTTTCTATGTTCCTGTTCTACCTGTGTGGTTGTGAGTGAAGATGCCATGGAATTTTGAGAATGTTATACACAGGTGGTTTATTGCGAAAATAATATATATGACTCTCAAGTGTATGTTGTAATGGTACACTGTAGCACAGGTGGCGGCAATTGTGGTATCCTAGATGATTTGAGACAGCAACTCCAATAATTCCTCACAACTGGCTATGCCGTCTAGGGCTGATGAGAGTTGTAGGCCAAAAACAGCTGGTGGGCCACAACTACTGTACCAAGGATGCCTACTGCCACTTTGCATATCTCATTTTAAAAATAAAAACAGCCACTGAAGAAACAGTAATTGGTAGTAGTAGGATAACAGTACTAAGAAGGGTAGGCTTAAATGCAGTTGTTAGTGCCAACTAGAACAGAGTCACTGAATCAACAGAAATAACACAGGTGTCACCTTATCAAGTTTTCATCGATTCAGTAAATTTGTTCTAATTGGGACTAACAAATTGATTCAGGCCTTAAAGGCCACTGTACCCTAAATATGTGCAAGAATACATCTGGAAATGAACAAAAAAGAAGATGCCAAGAAAAATGCTTCAGATGGCTTTTTGGTTTTGCAACTGAAAAGGAAACCAATTAGTCAGATTAGTTCTGGGATTCCTAGGTAGGCAACCAAACTGCAGTTTTAATATAAGCAAGTAAATAGTTAACATGCACAAATAAATCACTGTCATGGAAAGAGATTCATAGACAAGATAAAACAAACTGGCACTTATTATTCTGACACATGGCTCTGGTTTTGACTTTTTTTAATTCTTCTAGATAAAAACCAAAAACAATGCTTTAAAATCAGTATTCAAAAATGCTATTCAAAATCAAATAAGTAAGTTTTCCCTCCTCTAATACGGTATTTGTTTACTGAACTGAGTTCTTTCTTCACTTTTCAACAAATATTTCCAAGATTGTGCATATCTGGCTTGAATACAGTGGAAAATACACCTTCATACTATGGTGCGATCTCTCATTTTTAAAATGTGTGTCTATGAAAGCAACTTCTTGTAAACAAAAAATATAAACATGTCACATGTTCTCTCCTTTCTGTGTTACTTTTCTTCTTCCAGCAACCTTCTTATTTGAGGACGCAATCAAAAGTAGTATGCAGTCTGCTACATGTTTGTACCTGACTTAGCACTCCAAAAGGAAACACTTGCATGCAGAATCTTATCTGAAGAGTTCTGAGTTCCATTTTACCTGCATCACACTCTGTTACACTTCCTTCTACAAAACGAGTTCCCTGTGGGCAAGCACAGCTATATCCTCCAGGTCTCAACAAGCACAGGTGGCTGCAAACATCTTTACATGGATTGGACACTGTGAAGATAAAAAGAGAAGCAACTGAGCATATTTTATGAGAACTAATGCAAACTTTCAAAAGCCTTCTGTGGTTTATATATTTCTCTCCCCTTCCATAGGCATTCTATCTCTCCTTTGTAGCTTCAGAGCTAATGATTCTCAACTCACTGGGAAGAGAAAGTGCTTGCACAGAAGAAGAGGTAGAAAGAGTACAGACATACTGGTAGCCTTGCAAAGCAGTGTCATTCTCCTAACTAACTTTCACCAAGTGTCCAGGGGGGACTGGAACAGCACTGTAAGACAAATGCTTCTAAATTGCACTAGGTTTTGTCCCATTTTTATTTCTGGCATGTGCCCTAGGCAATGACTTGCTATTCTAACAATGTTTTAAGATGTAAGATCTATCTTCTGTCATTTAAGCAAAACTGCCCTCATCTACAGAGCACCAAATGACAGCTGTAAGACAACCAGTGACTTTAACCAGCAACAGAGGCAGTAGGTGAATTTCACTGCTGTCTCTCCCATGAGATAAATGTGAGATACAAATGACATGAAGCAGTAGCAGAAAATGGCAACAATATGCTTCCTCTCCAGCTCATAACTGGTTTTCTTGCACACTTTAAAGAAATATGATGCTTTCTTCCTTTCCAGTCTTTTGTCAAATGAGAAGTTCCTCTTGATTCCAACCAAGGGCCACTCATATATGCAGAATTGCCACTCTAGATGCAGTCTGCAGATACATCATAGCAGTGCACAAGAAAAGGAAGCCTACACTTAACACACAGGACTGTTTGGTCAGAACTCAGCACTGCGCGCACACACACACCACTAAAGAGATGGACGGTGCTGTCAAATAATCTCACAGAGCCAGTTGCCAATTCTGTGGGAGGGGACTAACTCTCAGCATGTTCCTTCTCCCCAGAAATTTAACTAGTATGTTTAAATAGACACTAACAACTTTTTGATTGCCAGGGAGAGATTTACATGTTTCTGTACACAAGAAACTTTAGTTTGGGCCTCTGGGCTGGTCCAAGATATTGTGCTGCCTGAGGGAAAGAAAAAGACGACACCCCCTTCTATTCCATGGGGAAGCCAACTGTGAAAGCCAACTGGACTGGTAGTTCAATCTTTTTTCAATACAAGAAATGGGAGAGTTACTTGCACAACACTTGGTAGTCAAGGGCACACTGCACAAAATATAGTTCTATCTTCTAAAATTTTACTGCTGCCTCCCACCACCAGCTGCCCGAGCCTAATACCTACTTCTGCTTAATGGTAGGGATGGCCCTACTGTGCCTCTTTTCCAGACTCAAGAAGAACTGGACAGAATGGTTGGCCACAAGAACCTGTGACCTGCTCTGCTGTTTTATGGGGATTAGAGCAGGGCCTGAACTACTATAACCTGTTACTTTGCCTCTGCCTCTTATACCCCTTATAAATGCTCTGCTTCCTACCCATTGTGTCTTTGGAGTGAAAGGGAGCAAATTATGTATGCATTCCTTGAGCACAGAACAGAAATGAAAGCATGATTACTACAAAATCTGTGTTTGATGGGGATTGCTTATTAAGCCTTATTACATGAATTAAAAAGAGCCAGCACGGTGTAGTGGTTTGAGCACTGGACTATGACTTTGAAGAACAGGGTTCAATTCCCTGCTTGGCCACGGAAACCCACTGGGTGACCTTGGGTGCATCACACACACTCAGCCCCAGAAAACCCCATAACAGGTTCACTTTAGGGTTGCCATAAGTTGGAAATGACTTGAATACACACAACAACAACATAAATATCTAACAAGACAAGGGTTCTAGGCATCATCAGTTCTGTGTTTTCAGAAACAACAATTTCATGTATGGAATGATCAGCTTATAACAGGTTATTAGTAACTTCTTTGAAGACACATGTGATTTGCAGGGGGAATTGATAAACAATGATAGTAATAATTCATAATGCTTTACCACCCGAGACTGCCCATTACCTGACTGATTGCATCTGTGTTGGTGATAGATGCGGACTTGAGTAAGCCAAGGATTTATAGTCAGCACTTTTACTTTCTCTCCTTTCCCAAATTTGTCTTCTTTCCAGACTTCCCCTCTTTCCTTTGAGATCCAGTACAGGTGGCCTTCAAAGACATCTAGGCTGTAGGGGCTGCTAGCTTCTCGGTTAAATGAAACAGCAGGTAAGTTAGCATCTGTAGGCCTAACAAACGTTCTCAGTCTAACTATCATACCTGAAACAAAAGTTTTATGTTCTCATACTTTTGTACATTTCTATAAGTTGACATGAACACACATCCCAGAAACAAAATTACAGAAGCCTGGGAGAACTTTACAAAGAAGCCAAACATCCTTCCAAAGAAACATTAGACAGGACAAAATCACAACAGGGGAGCACCTGTCTCAGATGTAATACAGATACTGAGCAACTTTCCAAATCTCTGCTTTTAACATTCACACTGGTGGAAGGGGAGTCCAAAAATCTAGGTGTGCTGTCCCTCATGGAATCAATAACAAAACTTTCCCATCTGCCACTATGTAAGTATTACTTATACAAGTCCCAGGTATATCCTGAAAAATACTTTGAAAAAATAGGTACGATCCATGTTAATTTTCGTACCTCCATGCAAAACTGTCTTCCTGTCTGTTCCATCAAATTTCATTGATTCAATCAGATTTTCCTTCTGGTCACTCCAGTAAATTCTGTCACCATTCAAATAGTCAATAGAAAGGCCAGTTGGCCAGCCAAGGTCTTCAGAGACCAGGATTTGCCTCTGCTGTCCATCCATCCAGGCACTTTCAATCTTTGGTTGCCGTCCCCAGTCAGTCCAATACATTAGCCTAAGGAAAGCAGATCCAGTATCCATAATTGTTTTAGTTATGGTATTTCAAAACACAAAAACTAGCAAGGGAAAGAAAAAATTCCACCAAGATTATTATCAGCTTGGTAAGAATTTGGCAATTCTTCACTGCAAGATTTGCTCCATCCACAGCAGCCCTCACTAGACAACTCCTGAGATTCTTTCCAGCTGTACGATTCTATGACGAGATTCCCTTCCCTTGTTGAAAAATGTTGCTTTCATCCTGGAGTCTTAGACCATTTCCGACCTAGCCTGTTACAGTGCTATGATTCCACTTTCAACATCCTATGGAATCCTGCGGTTTGCAGTTTAGAGAAGGGCCACCTGACCTCTCCCAAAACTGCAAACCCTAGGATTCCATAGGAGGTTGAAAGTGGAATCACACTGCTATAACAGGCTAGTGCGGAAATGGCCTTAGTTGTAGCTATCCTAACCAATCCATTCATACAACCTGAATGGAAGCAGGAGACAGGAACCTCCAGAGCTGGAAGGATCCAGGAATCCACCATCTCCTTCCCAAACCCCAGTCCCTGCAGACACCTCACTCCTACCCCACTCACCTGCCCAACTCAAAACAATGTGGGAAGCAAGGAGATCAGACAGAGCAGCAGAGATTCCTATCTTCCCTCCACACTTCACTTAGGAAGGCTAGTAGTGCACAGGGAAATCCCAGCTGTTGCCCAATCTCCAATAAAAGATTATAGCGGGAAGTGCCCCTGGCACATAAATATACCTGTGGAGTCCCAGTGGGGAAAACACTGGGAGGGCAAAGCTTCACAGACCCCAGCTGTAGCTGCAGGACTGTTCCTGCAGCCTCAGTCTTAAGAGTCAGCTTCACCTTTCCTCCCCATTTTCCCAACAGGTGAAAGTAATGGGCAGCAAAGTTCCCCAGATCCAGGCAACAACAGCTGGAATGCACTTGTAGCTGGTGCTTGGGTTTCCTTCCCCCTCAACCTTCACGGGGAAGGTAAAAAGAAGACCAAGCTGGGCTCCTGGCTGCAGTGACAGCAAAAGTTCCGGGCAGTGCTGTGACCAAGGAATCACTATTGTCAGCAGATGTGGCCAAATCCATAACACTGGGGAATGGCTACTACCCTTGATGTCATCTAGCCAGTGTGAAACTGGAGGAGGAAAGAGCCAGTCCAGCATACCGCAAACCCACTCTTGAGACATTTTGTACCGTACGCACAACGCTCTCAATTTGATGCTCTTTGTTTTGTTTTGAATTTTCACTTTTTTTTCCTTTTCGCTATAACTTTGCAATGCAAATTAAACTAATATACTATCATATGCCTAAGGTCAGGGCCAATCATCTTTATGGCAAAACAAGCATTTATAGCACATGTGTCTCAGTGCTCAAACTAATCTTCTTTCTGCCACATTCAAAATTATTGTACATTCATATTTTGTATTTTCAGAACAGATAAATTCATATGAAACTTTTAAAAATGCAACATTTCATATACACTGATAAAATCCCCCTTGAAATTATTGCAGAACTACTACCTGACTATACAACTAATGAGGATTTCTTCATTAAAAACAGTAAGAGCCACTGAAAGCCAACCCATCAGAGTAAATTGTATCAACACATCAGAGTAAAATAAATTATTTTACAGTTTTGTCAAAAGCTGGCAGTGTATTTGCTTTGGATTCAAGGTTTCCCTAATACGTAGGGAATATTTGTTTGACTGCAAGTTGCTTATATTCCAGTGATCATCTGCTGATAAAGAAAAGAATTCTACCCCATTACTATCAGCTAGTTAGCTGTGCTAAAACAATCATGGAGTATTGTTAAATAAATCCTGTTGTCTTGCTTCTTTTATGTTCTGCTGTACTATAAGATTGGAATGCAATTTATTTATTTCTGCCTACAGTGTAATATTTTTTATTTTTGTTCACATACCAAGTAGAGAAGTAGCCACCAGCAGCACTCTTGTGACAGAGATCCATTCTGGTCTCCGTTCTGTTGATTAACAGCATGGTGTTCTCTTATCAAAAAGCCCATACTGTTCAAATGGGTATAATTCACCCCTTATCCAGAAACATGTCTTGAGGTACTATGATGTATCCAACACAGTATTTGATCTCTTTTTATCTTCCAAATGCTTACCCAAGTTTAGGATTGACTGCAATAGCTGCTGGTTGGTCCAGCTGAGAATAGATGAGCCACTTCCGGTATCTCCCATCAAGTTTTGCCACCTCTACACGATTTGTTCCAGCATCAGTCCAATAAAGGTGCCTAATTTAGTTCAGACGCAATGAGAGAGAGAGAGAGAGAGATAGGGGAGAGGAGGAGGAGAGAAAATATGTTTCTTTGGCCAATATTAGCTACAGTATATGAGAAAGTATATTAACACAAAGTAGTCAAACGCAAAACATTCAGAGGCACTGCCAGCATTAGCATGTATAGATAACCAGAATTCTGCTGTATTGTTCACTGTTCCATTGCCCAAATGTCCTCAACCTGGATCTTTCTCCTAGTGGAAATGGCTAGAGGAAACAGAAACCAACAAGAAAGTAAGAACTTCCCATTACATTATAATGCACAAATTCCTCATTTCTTGGTTCTCTGACAAACCAGAACCTGAAGGCAAGTTTTTAAACTGATTTTCCATTTCTGGTTTGTTAGAAGGTGGACAAGCCAGAATCAAACATAATAGGAATCTTCTGTCTCCTTGTTACTTTATGTGTTCTTAATGAGAGAAGAAGACAAGCAGAAGTGATTGGACAGCATGCACAAGTGTACTGCCTATAAATGATGTGACAGAATATTCAGCATTTCTGATATATCATTATATCCTAAAATTGTTACTGACAAAGAAAGAGTGTTAAATGCATTTGGGGTTTACTATACATTTGGCCTGCAGATCATAGACATCTCTGCTATAGAATTCATGCAAATATTCCTAGAGATGTAATTCTGTCAGTCAACACCAAATCCTGACAGTGAAAGCGAAGCTAAATTCACTGAACATCATGTAAGCAGATGTTTATTCAAATACTGAGTCCCATTTTGGAAGAAAGGCAGGATATAAATAGAAATAAAAATAAATAAAGAAATAAGATAAGACAAGACAAGACAAGATAAATGCATTTCTCTGTATCTATGTGAACTGTCCAGATTGTGCTAAATTTTGTCAAACTAGCTAGACCAAATCAGAAGCACTATTCGGAGAAAAAACCTCACTAAGCAGCAAGATACTGGGGTAAGACCTCTTCTAGAGCACAGGGAGACAAAAGTGAATGCTTGTACAGAAAACTCTCTAACTTGCAGTCTGAAAAATAAGGGGATGACTGCCATCCTAGCTCACATGGTTTCTCAAGAACTGTAAGTTTCAAGGTCTCCTAGGCTTTTTCCATACTAGACTGTAACAGTGCTATTATTCCACTTTCAACATCCTATGGAATCCTAGGGTTTGCAGTTTATGGAGGGGCATTTAGATTTCTCAGCCAGAGAACTCTTTGGCCTCAGTAAACTACAGACTCCAGAATTCTGCAAGATGGTGAAAGTGGAATAATAGCGCTATAACAGTGTGGTGCCGAAATGGCCCTAGTTCCTGCTGGCATTTTCTTGACAAAATGTGTGGCAGCCAACAGACAAAGGACAACAATAACCCAATACAACATAAGCAAACTAAGCCCTCAGGGCTCAAGAGTTTATGAAAGAACTAATATACATCTCAGAGACAGTAACAGTGCCTAAAGGACCTTCTTCATTTGCGTATCATTAGTGTGTGTGTGTGTGTGTGTGTGTGTATGAACATATATGTATGTATAGGTATGTGTATGTGTGTGTGTGTGTGTGTGTGTGTGTGTGTGTATGTAGGTGTATGTAGTATATATTAGGATTTCAACATAAACATTTGTCCAACACAGATTAAGGCACTTTCAGTTTTGGAAAATCCAGGTACAGACCACACATAGGGAGAAGAACATGGGTTTCTCAGAATAGTACTGGTGAAGTGATGACACCAATGGCCTGAGCAGGTGCCCACTCTCCATTTTCAACCATAGGCCACCAGTAAGGTAGTGGAACATACAATACTCACACCTTGTTTAGAAGCAATCGCAGGTCAAAATCTCTGAGGACACGTGATAATATCCAAAAGCCCACAAATGCACATCAGTACTGATGAACTGAAGGATATGTGTTTTAAAGGAGTCCTAGGACTTTGGACTAGAAAGAGTTGCTGTACATTTATAACTCTTTCCATACTTTAAAATGAGTAACATTTTTAGATATTTTATGTATTAAGGGTTTCATAAACCACCTTTTGGCACTGAAAGCCCTCTGAACATGGGGAACAGCAATCAATAAAACATCATTTATGATTCATCCATGTTTTGTGCTTACCTCCCAACCCAATCCACAGCTAAGCCAACAGGACTGACCAGGTATCTCAGATTCAGATCCACTTCCTTCACGGGATTATTTCCGCTGCTTTCAAATGTGGGAATATAGGCACGTTTGATTGAACCAAACTCTGAACCACGCCCCAGGATGCTGTAATATACAACACCTGCAGAAAATTCAGAGTTGAGAAAATTCACTGGGCTTTCAGTTGAAATAGTACTGTCCTTTGGGATGATACAAGCCCAAGACCCACAATGTCATTTAATCTCTCTTGCTGAAGTGGTAAAAACAGAGATCATTCTTCCAAGTTCCCGCAATCAGAGAAAACTAATAATGACCCCCAGACACGATGGCTTAATACATCACAAAAGCAATGGTTTGGAGGAGGTTGTATTCTAAGATGCTGTTAAGAAAGAAGCCCAGTTTCAGCATTCAAAATAAATGAGGGAGCAGCCTCACTCCACCATCTCTCTCTCTCCACACAGGCAGCCTCTCCACATGATTAGAAGCTCTGATTTTTCAGAGTTGTGGATTATGTGGAGAGCCTCCACATATAGCACAAACTCTCCTTTCCAGACTATCACACTTCACATGAAGAAGCAGACAATGAAAGGCAAGGGTAGTCAGTCCCCTTTCTTCATGCATTCAGGTTTTATTGGCTTCTATTGTGAATGTCCAAATAGTACTAGAGTGAGCTGACAATAGAGTCTTATGGGAGTGCCAGGCACTTCAGCTGCCAGCATTAGTGTCTTTTGATTAGCAAAGCTAGCATACTTTAGTATAGGAGTAGGCAAACTTGGAAGGCTAAGGGGTCACATTAGCCCTCTCCTAGGAGACCTTGGAAGGCTGCACACTTTGTAAAACATTATTTTGTTCCAAATGGCTTTCCAATCCTTCCAGCACTAAAACAGCCGCCCACCCAGGCAGAAATGTGGAGGGCATTTTCTAGCAATAGGAAGTAATTGTTGCTTCCTGTTCTCTTCCTGCTTTTTTAAAAAAGTATTTTTTTTTACCCCTCAGAAGCCTGGGGGCCATAAAATGTTCCTGGGGGCTGCTTTGAGGACCACAAGGAACATTTTGCCCACCCCTGCTTTTTTGTAATGATGGATATGGAACTTTGTAAGTATACAAACACTACTATTTCCATTTTATATACAGGAAACTAATGCCAGGAGACAGTGATATCTTTGAGACTTGTAGGCCTAAATCCAATTGTTAGTCTCAACTAAAGTATATCTGTTGAATCAATGTATCAATTTACATAAGTTTTAATTTGCCAAGTTCCCATTCATTCAATGGGTCTGTTTCAAGAGACATTAGCAACTGGACTTAGGTGCAGAATGGATCCCGTGGCAGAGAAGGGGCTCAATATCAGACTGAAACCAGATCCTTTGGTAGCAAAAGGATAAATATGGGAAGGAATGAGAAGATCTCATTAATGCATTCAGTTGTTTCCTGAAGCCAAAGTTTTAAAAAGAGACTTCATTTTCAGTAGTTCATTAAGGATTAGCTATATCTATCTATATATATATGTAAAAAAAAAAAAAATACTCACTGAGGCCTATGCCCTCAGGGTCCCAGTGATAGTCTATGGCTTGGATGTGCTCCTCATTTTCAATATAGTCAGAGTATTGCTCAGATGACATATTATATCTTCGAATACGGACATTGTCAGGCAGGAGTAAGATTGGTGGGTTACCTGGAAGGACAGTAATACATACAGTCAGCCTTCCACATTTGTGGGTTTAGCTTTCACAGATTTGTTTATTTGCGAGTTTCTCCAGCCCCTGCTCCCCCACCCCAAGTGCTTCTTTTCCAGGGGAACCTTCCCCCTCAGCAGCTCTCTGATCAGACCACACAGGCCTCTAAAAACCTGCATCTGGTCCTCCTTTCCTCCTTCTCCACCAGCTGCTGCCTGGCCAGCTAAGGCAGCCCTCAGCCCAGTTTCTTAGCACCACAAACCCTCTCCCAATGCCCCCACCCGACCTCCAAGGATGGAGACAGGCAGAAGAGAAGACACATAGGGCCACCATGCAGGGCCACCATGCGGGGCCACCATGCGGGGCCACCATGCGGGGCCACCATGCGGGGCCACCATGCGGGGCCACCATGCGGGGCCACCATGCGGGGCCACCATGCGGGGCCACCATGCGGGGCCACCATGCGGGGCCACCATGCGGGGCCACCATGCGGGTCCATCCCCTCTCCAACCTGGTTTGAACCCTGGGTGCCTACTCTCCCCACCTCGCCTCAGGCCCCTTCCCACAGGCATGCACACACATTTTGATAGTTGCACCCTAACCACAGAGAATGTGGAGGAGGATTGTATTTTTGCAATGTATTAATCTGTTCTTTCCAACAAGTAATACAGGCGATTAATTGAGACATCAAATGTCTCAAACACCAAATTAAGCTTTCAAAGTTTCTGCTTGCATTTGCCTTGGAACATTTTTAAAGTAACTTATAGGCTATTCTTGAAAACACATTATCATGGAGTTTCCACATTTTTCCTGCTATGATGTTCAAATTCATCCTGTCTCTAGCTACATGTGGTTGTAACTTTCCGCATAGATTTGGATTATGGATTTTTGGATGTTCCTGGTTTTTCTTTTCATTATTTATACCTCTGGAAAAAGAATTTATTAAAACAGAAATAAGGATATCTTTTAAAACATAAATCATCATCTGGAATTGGTTGTGATATTTACAAATTTTTTGCCTCACGTTAAGCAATCTTTTTGTTTCCCTCTGTTTTCACAGCCTGAGAGAAGATTCCATCCACGCAAATCTATCAGGCTCAAAAGCCATAGGCATTAACTTAGAATACCCCTGACTCTCCTGTGTAGTAAAAGTCTACAGACTCATGCTATAAATGGGATATACTCCCATCTATTTATGCTCATTAGTCCATGAACTATAAATGGCAATCTGTCAGCAAAATGTCTTTTATTTATGTCAATCTAATCTCTCTTTAAACAAATTATTACAGCTAATTTTCTTCTGCTGACAACCAAATGAACAACCTTCTTTGTTTTCTGGAAACCTGCAAAGATATCAGTGAAATGGAATGAGATGAGGGTTGGTGGGAGGAGGTTAACAGGATGTCAGAATGTTTTCTTTTGCTTCTTGTTCAGATATCGCAGCCTAGTAATGGACAGTGTTTTTCACAAGCCTTATAGTTACAATTCTGCATGCAGCTGGAGTGGAAAGGCACATGAAAAAGATGAAGTCTGACGTGGGCACAATGAAACCTGCCTTCATTACATTCCCACCAGACTACTAAAATGCACTCAGTGCAGGGATGCCCTTGAAACGTGTTCAGAACCTTCAGCTGGTCCAGAATGCTGTGACTGGGTACCCATTCACACTACACAATTATAGTGTTATTACTCATTTTAACCGACACAGCTGCGTCCTATGGAATTCTGGGGTTTGTAGTTTAGAGGTACCAGAGTATCTCTGGTTAAGGATTCTAAATGCCCCTCTCTAGACTCCACAGGAAGAAATCATGGCAACTAAATTAGAATCATAGCACTATAATTCTGTGGTGTGAATGGGCCTCATCTTATTGGCCAGAAGTGGTTGCAAGGAATGGATAACTCGCTTGCTATAGTTCAGCTTCACCAGATACCAGTCTGTTTCAAAGCTCAATTCAGAGTTAAGGTTACAACCTATAAAGTCTTAAATGACTTGGGAAATCTATCTGGAAAACTGTATTTTCCTATTCAAGCTTGCCAAGGTGTTAAGATCTTCAGAAGAAGCCTTTTATTTAGTCCTTCTGCCACTGGAACAATGTTTAGAGACATGTGCGTGAGAGTCTTCTCAGTGGCTGATCACAGGCTCTGGAATTCCCTGATAAACAAGGCTAGGCTGGCCCCCCTCTGACATCTTTTGTCTGGTCAGCAAAGACTTTTCTGTTCAGACAGGCCTTTCATATCTTATCTGAGTAGTTGTAGGCAGGACTGACTGGTTGAGTGGTACTGATGCGCTTCTAATTATTTTTTAAATCTGCTTTATATGTTGTTTTTATTCTATGTTACCAGTATTAGCTACCTCAAGTGCCATGTACTGGCAAAAAAGTTGAGGTATCAATTTTAAAAAACAATAAAAAACACCTAAGACATTGGATCCAAGCAAAAAAAGAAAGATTTGTTCCACAATAAAGTTCATGTACCCAATTTTAATTTAATTCCCCTGGAATGGATATGGTGGCTGAGCTTACCACTGGCAGCACATTGCTTGCCCTGTTGATCCCCAACAGATCTAAATCCCTCAGCACAGAAACATTCATAACTTCCTTTGGTATTCTGACAAATCTGAGGGCAAGTTCCAAAGATATCACACTCATTAATGTCTGAAGGTAGAGAGGAAAAGAGAGAGAAATACAAGTATTAGTTTAAGAACAGAACACTTAGCTCAAAGAACACATCAAAGCTTCACAGAATCCAGTATTCTGGGATTCCTAAGGCCACCAACTCAACGTTTTTTTAATATTTACCTTCTTGCATTGTCTCATTCCCTTCAATTTCATTTTAAGCTTCAGGCAATTGTTTTCTTTCATTTTATCTTCTCATCTTTTTATGCATATACCTCTCTCACTCTAGAAATTTCCATCACCACCCCAACAGTCATTCTATTTTACCTCTTCTCTTTTGTACATGACCTTAATTTTTTTAACTGTAGTCAGTTTCCTCTCTCTTCCTTTTTTTTTCTTTTCTTTCATTTTATAAACTTTCAGACTGTTTGCATTCACATGGAATAGTAACTTGCAATTCTGGTGAGTCCTGGGTTACTGTTAACAATATTTGCAAAAGCACACAGCCCAATCATAGTATACCACACCCACCACAAGCCTGGCTTACCATTCTATCCAAATTTAGTCATTGTTAAATTACAGGAAAGGACCTCCTTACTTCATTTTACTGGATGCTTTAAAACTGTTTTTTTATTTTTTAATGGTATATGAACATGACAAAAAGGATGTAACACATCACTGAAAATATTTAAAGCAGAAAAGAATCTGAAAATAAAAAATACCATCACAGTTGTTTCTGTTCAGCTCACTGGGGCTGTATCCAGCACGGCAGGTACATATAAAGCCACCTTCAGATAAATTGGTACAGTTGTGTTCACAAATATTTTCAGCACAAGTTCTGCCTGTCCCAGAATCTGAAAAAAATCAGAACCAGAATTATAATTTAAAACAAGAGAACTGTAAAATTATTTATAAATCAATAATTAAACATGACAAAGATCAACACTGACTCAACTCCTTCCCTGGATGCTTAAGAAAAATATGTTGGCAACATAGGAATATTTCTGGCATCCTTCACTTCCATAGAATCAAGGGAGTTGTAACTTACATGGGACCATTACTGCCACCGGTATCAGTAAAGCAGGAGGAAGATGGGTAACAATATGGAGGAAGAGTGAGACACATAGATTTCATGTATAAGTTATGGAGGGGTCAGATTTCTGGATTAATTTTAGTTCAGTGGGTCTTATAATCACTCCTAATAACCACAGGTGCTCTCAAATAGGGATTTCCTAGTGTTGTCAGTCAAAACCACTGCATATCTAAGACATCTTTTTCTTCTCAATATATTTATTTATTGTCAGTGCAAACACAAAGATGGAAGAAGTAGTAAGAAAACACAGAAGAGTTATAAACAAAAATGGCACTGTCTTGACCCTTGTGGAAGACTGTATATGCAGCAGGGTAACTGCGCGATCTTTCCACCTTGCTCAGAAGCATCCTATGACATATTGGAGTATGCAAACCCCACATGTCATAATCATTTTCCTTCCCATCATGATGTATTTATAGCAAGACTTGAATGCATCTGCTGTGATACTTACTGCAGCCCAGTTCATCAAAGTGGTCTCCACAGTCATCATAATTATCACACACATAATGCAGAGGGATGCAGTTTCCATTGCCACACTTGAATTCTTCGGTAGTGCAAGGCTTAGGAGTAGGTTCTCTGCCTGCATGAAGATGACACACACAGACACATTCCTCAGACATTGCTGAGTGAATGCTACTTACCATACAAAATGTTTAGCTCTTAGGACATTTTCTTCAGCAGAGATGGCTGCCTTAGTAACATATCATGTATCAGCCTTCCCGGTCACCACACCCTCTAGTTATGTTGGACTACAACTCCTATCACCTCTAGCCAGAACAGTCATGGCTGCTGCTCCTGGATGATGTATGCTCTAGTTCAACATATGGGGACGGTGCTGGATTTGGAAAAGAGTCTTCTATATTATAAAGAAGCTCCAGAGCTAGAAAGAAGGCCTGGGAATTCACAGAAATCCTCTTGAACAGACGACTGATTGGCGGAAAGACTCCCCTTTCTTTGGTTTCTGTCTCTGAAAACAACCTGATGTTGGAGGCCTTTTGTCAGAAATCTCTAAGACTGGACTGGATTTGCTGCTTTGGCAGCAGGGAAACACATAAACTGACAAGTCTCAGTGTGCTCAACTCTGGGGTGCTAAAGCTCTTATGAGCACTAGCAGAAGAAGGGTCTGCTACACTGGTGGCCTAAAGCATTTAGCAGCCAGGGAAACAGGCTGTTCTGCATTTCAGATTTAATTTCAACCACAGAATAATATGGGGGGCTTGAAAAGCTCACTTCCGTTGAGTTCATCTAAGACTTCATCTTATGGAACTTTACTCCTTCTTTACTTCTTATCCTTTGTGTTTGACTATAGAAGACTACTTCCCTTTTCGCACGGCATTTTGCAAGCGAAAGGGCCCCTTGAGCATCGCGTAAACGTGAGGAGCGGTTTGCATGACACACTCACATTTACGCGACACTCAAGAGCCAGATGCGCAGCGCATACGCATTTTTTTATTTTCAGCTTTTAGCTGAAAATGGTGTGCGCTCGCGCACCGGTCAGGGGCCTGGGGCGTACTCACCTGCCGTGCAAAGCCTCCTGAGCCGCGCCGGTCACGCTTCCTGCCCCAGTGCTAGCCTTCAACTCCCAGGCTGCACTGCAGAAGGAAAGGGTGGGTTGCAGGCGGGGCACTCGCGTGAGCAGGAAAGAGCTGCGGAGCTCAAGCAAGAGGTTTGCGAGACTGTTCTTCTCAAGCCTTCATGCATGAGCTGAGCAGCCCAGCAGCGCGAAAAGGTGAGGTGCAAAAAGGCCCTACGTCACGTGCATACTGCTGGTATTGAATACACAGTAAGCTAATGGTAAGGAATGGCTCATTTTATGACATGCATTAACACTTTTGTGCTGTGAACTAAATTATTATGAAGCAGTAGGTTCTAACAGCAGTCATAAGCTTAATCATGAAAGATTAGAAAAGGGGATGGAGACATGGGCATGCCTGTAAGCCCCCTCCCTAAATACCAGGAAGTAAGTTAAAAACCTTTGTGCATTGTGCATGAGTGACTGGGAATCCTGCCTTATCAGGGTATCTGATTGTAAGAGCTCTGTACGCATGTTCAGACAAACACAGTTAAAAAGTGCTCAAGGCCTTTGCACTCTACATGGGAAGGTCTAGGATGCTACTGGATGCCTGAGGACATCTAAGGATGGGACTGGGGTGAGTTCCCACATCCCCACTACTCTTCTAGTTCTCCAGGCATTCAGACAAATCCCTCAAAAAGACTTTAAAATAGCTAATAGTCACAAGACATGCTAAGTTATTGATTCCCTTATTTTATGAATGTGGATAGACCTACAATGTTCTTCTTCCTCATCACTTCCATCTCCACAGTCATCCTCCTGGTTGCACAATTCATGGCTGTAGATGCAGCGGTTATTCCCACAGCGAAAACGAAATGGTGGATCACAGGCAATATCCACTGAAATAAAGTAGGTCAGTAATATTTAAGTTTCGTTAATTTGGCACCAATATAAAAGCTTGTATATTTAAGTCAGGGATAGGCAATTTTGTGAGGGCACAACTTCCACCACTCTTGGACCTACCATGAGTCACATCACTCATCCTTATCAAAATCAGAAGTGGCCAGAAGTCCACTTCCAGTTTTTTATTTAAAAAAAAAATCTGGAAATTCCCTTTTAAATAAAACAAAGCATACAGTGTTCTTCCCACTTCCTGAGATATGATTCTTTATTTCTCAGCATTCCTGACCATTGGCCATGCTGTGTAGGGCTCCTGGGAGCTACAGTCCAATAACACTCCCACCCACGGCCCATGTTTTGACATTCTTGCCCCCTCCAAAAAGTTGGTGTGTGTGTGAAAAGACTCTAGGGTCTACAAAAAGAGTATGTAGGCATATATGGCAACAGCCCATTCCTAGTCTAACTTTCAGTGCCAAACCTTAGGAAAATTATATATAACCATATAGTCATATGTCCTTGATACCTATAAGGTTGTGCTGACATAATGCAGTATTGGCTTTATATAGGTCAAGGAACGGAAAGCAGGTAAAAAGCCTCAACTAGCTCTTCCCGCATTCCTTCCTGCTGCCATCTTTATCCCTGAATCCCAGCTAAAAGGTCAACACTATATTACGTTCACAGTAGCCATTAAAGAAGCTAGCATAATCAGAGATGAGTGACTGCTCTAGTTTCTCTTCAGAATAGCTTAAAAATTTTCTGAGTTTTCGTTAGTTCCTGTTTTTCTACTCAACTTTACTTGTTCCATGATATTTCTCTGAATTTTATCTTGTAAGAACCTTTAATACCATGAATTATGTATTATTCCCTGTCAAGACCCTTCTCGCTTTTGAAATCATCTGCCATTCTTTATAGATATCATCATCTGATTTCCCTTTTAATCTCTGTGAAACAATATCTGCATTTCTATTTCCAATAAAAGTTGCCCACCATTGTTCTGTCGTTGGTATTATATCACTATTAAGTAGATCATACTAACAATTTATTGTGATGCATTGATAACAGTTCAATGGAATGATAAAGATTGTAATCCAGAGAGGAAGGAAGACAGTTGTAATACGACAATTAAGAATACAATGATAATTGTCTGTTTTACATGTTGGAACTTTAATAAAATTACTTAAAAAAAATTTTTTTTCTGAGTTTTTCAGGGAAAAAAATTCTGGGAAAGCCTGTAACACTTCATGCTCAGGAAGCATCTACATGTCATTGGCTGTGCTGCAGTTTAATAAGTGAGCTGACATATCTATGAGAAATCTGCAGTCAGGATCCAAAATGCTAGGTAACATATTCCAAGTATCCATGTGTTCCTTGAACAGTGAAGAGCACCACTTTAAAAAAAAAATCCACATTTAAAAATGAGAGGAATTCCAAAAGCAGTTTGAAATATGGCAGAGTGAGAGAAGTACTGGTGGTCATTGTTAAAACAAGCACAAAACTTTTCTCATGCCTAAAGAGATTTCTGAAACCAAGCCACAGTTTCAAGCAACTTTGTTTAGCTTACAGCAGAAGTGAAGTTCTTCATCTGAGCCATCTCCACAGTCATCATCTCCATCACATTTCCAATATGGCTGAATACAGACATGGTTCTTGCACTCGAACATTGTGCGAGGACAGTAAGTACCATTGGGATAGCGAGTAGCTGGGGAAAGGAAATGGAACTTTTCATATCTCAGTTGTCTGTTATTCTGTCTACTTTCAACCTATTAGTTAAGTTTAAAGGAAACCTTTTCATTACATTAGCAAGCCAAATTTATTGTTACCTACCCCTGGCTAATGACTATATAAGACTTTGATCTTGGGAGAAGTGACATCTCACCCAGTAGGATACAGGGAAAATGGTTGGTGTTTTTTCTATTTTTGGTTTTTAGGTTGCACTGATATTGCACTTAATAGTTACAGAAAACTGAAAACTACACTACAACATAAAAGCAAGAAAATGAGGTATGTCCTTTTGAAGTCTACATCATTGTTTCTGCTTTACCTGCTCTTCTTGTAATTTGGGATATGGTAAAAATAAAAAGAGCACTTAATAGCATGGTATTTAGATGCCACCTTCCCCAAAATGGGGAGGATGAGGTCATAAGGAGTCTATATTCCTTGTAAGCTTCAGCTATAGTTCAAGACACTCACGACAAGTTGCCTCATCGGAAAAATCCAGACAGTCCGCACTTCCATCACATCGAAACCTTTCTGCAATACAATGCCCACTGTTGCACTGGAAATAACCAGGGTGGCAAGTCCTTAGCTCTAAAAAAGAAGAATAAATTGATGCTGGAATATTTTTTAAACATAGAGATAGGGGAAGGGGTGGTTGTTCTACAGCCTTGGAAGGTTGGAGGCGCTAATTCAGACCATGGAAGGTTGGAGGTCCTCCCATTCCTCAGAGCCCCATTCCCGTGGCCTATGGGTGGGGAGGAAAGGAAACAAAGCCCACCACTCCTTCTAATCAGTGGTCAGTAATAACACTGGGGGATTGCTCTGATTGCTCCCCACCATCCTAATTGGGAGACAGAAAGCCATTTCTGTACTCAGCATCTGCAAGTGCCAAGTGAGCCACAGACTCAGGACTCTGCCAGCACTTGAAAATACAATCAGAGAGTGATTCACTTCTCCTCCCCCTTCCCTGAACTGGAAAAAGAGAGCAGTAGCAGAGCCAGCTACTCTCAGATGGTATTTGTAGGTGTTACATCAATATAAACATAATGTCAATTTATATTATATTTAAAGTGCCTTCAGAATACTCAAGAGCAACACCCACCACAGTCCCGTTCATCTGAGTTGTCCTCACAGTCATTGTCATGGTCACATATCCACCGAGAAGGAATGCAACGCAGATTCTCACACCGGTATTCACTTTCTGTGCACTCACGGGGGCCTTGTTTTAAAGAGATGCAGTGGAGATACCACAGGTAAATCAGGAGAATCATTCAACTTCTCAAGGGTCCTCATAACCACTTACTCTCCCACAATTTTTCCCTTTTGTCTTTCTCAAAAGAACTACCAAAACCACCTCCTGAAGTCTACAGGGTAATTGGCCATTCTGTCCCATCCCTTCTTCTTCCCCCACCTCTTTTAAGTCCATACAGTGATCAGGTGAGAAGAGGTAAAAATGGGGCAAAATAGTAATCTCTGTGTGTTCACACACACATGCATGACTTCAAATCACCTATTGACTTATGGTGACCCCATGAATTTCATACAGTTTGTTTTAGGTGTGGAACACTCAAAGGTAATTTCATCAGTTCCTTACTCTTTTATATAGCTTCACCTGGTATTCATTGGCAATCCCCCGTTCAATTACTAACCAGAATTGATCCTACTTACCTTCCAAGATCACATAGGATCTGATTCTTTTAGGTTATTTAGGCACCCCCTACACACACCAAAAATGTTTTAGGGCTGCTTTTGACCATATTTTCTTCACACAATTGATGGAAAAAAGTGTGGTGGGAGGCGCAGGGGGTGAAAATGGGGGAGGGGGAGCTACAGCCTTTCAGGATCCTGCAAGAGACCAATGCGGCCTTCCAACATATGGACGTTGCTCACCACAGTGTAAATCACTACACTAGGTCATTTCACAAATATGGGTGTTAATCCTCTGCTATTTTTTCCTGTTTCCTAATCTGTAAAGATACTCGTTAGTCCAGGATTCTTCTCATTAGGGTTTCTCAAAGCCCAAGAAACACTTTTTACAACTGTTTTCTTAATACTTTTGAATATTCTTTGGAATGGAAAATTTTAATTGATTTTTTTTTAATGGAAAATGAGGGTAAATTGATGACTTTAGGATTTTGAATTTGCATATTGCTGTTCCTTTTTTTTATTCTTACTGCTATCATGACAAAGATACTATGAAAAACAAATATGATTCTAAGTTGTTACTATTTTACTACTTTTTAATAATCTAGTTATAGTTGGTTTAAAGATGTGTTAGAATTTATGAATGATCTATAGAATTAACCAATAATACTCTGAACTTACTAATAATGTTATTGATACATAAGTTGAAACCTAGAAGTCTAAGAAATCTAGAAGTTAAAATAGTTTAATATTAGAATAATAACTTTACATAAATTATAGAGGTTTTTTTTGTTCTTAGGTATTGGGGGTTTGAATTATAATGAGCAACAAAGTTAAAACTAAGCTTAAGTAATGACTTTACATTAAGTACATTTATATGCTAGGAGCTGTCTGCAACAAGGGCGGGAACCAATTTTTAAACAGTTATGTTTTTTTCTTTATTTAGTTAACTTATTAGTTTAATTATGTTTTCGCTGTTGTTTAATTGTTTTAGAGTTATGTCTGTAATGTTTAGTATTGATGTGTATTTCTTTTTTTTTCCTTTGCTGTACTGTTTTGTGTGGTGTTGGCGTTTTGTGTTTATGTTTAAATTTTAATAAAATATAATATAAAAAATAGTTTTGAGTATTCTTTCCATCCCATTTACAAACAAGTCCTGCTCTTTGGGAGATGGGGCATTTGAGTGCAAGCTGTAAGATACACCATTCTTACTGAATTCAAGTCAATAGGTTTGACAGATAAACATACATTACTGCTTCAGTGCTAGATATATCACCTTGTTGCCATTAACCTTCTTAATGGAGTAACACTGTCCCTGTGTTAATAACCAGAGGTGGGGTTACAACCTTTATCTCTTTACTAACTGATGACATCTTAAGGTCAGGTATGTGGCTGATGTTGCTGATTTAACAAAATAATATGACATATAAAAATTATAAAAATAATTTTAAAAATGTTTGCAAATGTGCTCGTTTCAGTTAAGGTTATAATTGTGGAAATCTGAAAAAAAGCTAATGATCTTTTGTACACTGAATTCCTTTATAAAAGTACCATTTGTTGCTATAAGACCTTTCTTAAGTTAGTGGGCCTGATACATCTTTGAAATGGAATTGATAATGAGATGGGTACCTTGTGAGATACACTAAAATATCATTAAACATAACCCAAATTGAGATGAGAATTTGTTTTGTATTTTGCAAGACGTGTCTATATAACACCGAATTTGTATTTATTTACCTATTTTTAAATGATAAACTTGCAGTGAAGCATTTTAACCCTCAGACATATTTATAGATAGCTGTAAAATTTTATGGGTTAATTCCAAATGCTATCATTGAGTGATATGCCACTTCACACCTTTATAGTTACAAAAATGTGTAAATATTAAGAAGGTTTCAAAATGATAATATATACTTAGCATAAAATTCTGTTTTCCCTGAAGATAAAACACAAAACATATGCTATCAGTACATTTTTCATATACAACACCAAAGCAATACACAATGTTTGGACTTGTCAGGAGTAGTTTTCCACACAGCAGAGAGCTGCTTTCACAAAACCATTTTTAACTATGTAGGTTGAAAACAACAGATCCGAAAAACATATATAATTATTTAATTGGGGTGAACCACTCAATTTATACTGGGAAAGTAAACCATATTTCACTGCTAGGTTATCATTATTACAAAAGCTAGGAAAAACGGAAAGAACTTACTGCAGTTTTGCTCATCAGACTCATCTCCACAGTCGTCATCTCCATCACATTTCCACCGCAGTGGGATACACCTGTGATTATCACAGCGGAAATCTCCCAAAGGATCACAAGTCCGTGTCTCTGCAGTGCGCACGCGCGCGCACACACACACACACACACAAAATTCACAGAGGAGTTAATAAGGCAACATATACAGCGCACGTTCACAGGTTTGACTTCTGTGAATTCGATTATTCCTGAGGTGCCCAGTTGCCTCCCCCACACTCTCCCCTTTTGCCCAAGCACACTGCCTTCCTCCTCTGAGGCCCAGCAAAAGGTAAGCAAGCCTTTCCCTCTCCATTCACTTGCCTTTCGCCCAGGCGGGCAGGCAGGCAACAGAACGGAGGGGAGAAGTGTTTGCCCCTCCATTTACTTGTTTTTCACCTGGGCACACAGAAAGAAGGCAGGGTGTGTGGGCAACAGACAGCAGAATGGAGTGGGGAAGTGTTTCCCCCTCTACTAGCTTGCCTTTTGCCCAGCAAACAGGAAGAAAGTAGGGGGCCCAGGCAACAGAACGGCTGGGGGAGAGATGTTTCCCTCTCCATTTGCTTGCCTTTTGCTCACACATGCAGAAAAAAAAGGAGGGTGAACGGGCAACAGGCAGGAAAATGGAGGCGTGAAGTGATTCCCACTTCATTTCACTTGCCTTTCACCCATGCACACAGAAAGAAGGCAGGGAGCCCAGGCAAAAGGCAAGAGAATAGAGGGTGGGAGGTGCACATGCTCCTTCTACCCCCTCCCATTCACTTGCCTTTTGCCCAAGTGCAGAGAAGATAGGCACATCCACCCAGGCAAAAAGCACGGGAATGGGAAGAGGGAATCCTAGGACAGAATGGGCGGGGGAGTGCTCACTTGGATGGGGGGGTTATTAACATTTTTTTTTACATTTGTGAGGGTTCTGCACCCCAAACCCTTGCAAAAGTTGAGGAGCCACTGTATTAACATGTCCTTCCCAAACATGCCTCGGAAAGAACAGCGGTATGGTGTGTGTGTGTGTATATATATACACACACACACACACACAACATATACAACATATACATACAGCATATACAACAGCAAGCAGTCAAACAGCTGGAAGTGTATACTGAAGGAACTTTGTGGAAGAGAAGGCAAACAACCCCAGCAAGGCAAGTATTCTGTCTATGTTTTGTAAAAAGGTTTGCCAGAAAGACAAGATCAGTGTTTACTGTGATACTTGATATTTTTATCACAAAGTGAAAGACTTTCGTTTCACAACCCCTAAGAACAGGTGCACAAATGAGTCAAGACTAGCTTCTATAATGAGATCCCAATATAACCTTCAGTAGAGTCAGCTTCCCAATCAATTGCTACATCCAGTCATAATAACGCAAAATGAAAAGAACTTGTTGCTGAAATTCAAACAATGTTTTGGGGGCCAATCTCTTCCCTAACCACCAGCACCTGACACAGTATTCAATATCCATATTATTTCTGGATTCACCTACAATCACTGAATTATAGTGAAATGTTCCTAATTCTTGCAGTGAATTGTTGAATGCATAAATCTCAACACACACATATCAGCTGCTTTACAAACTAGAGCACATCAATTAGTACACAGCCATTTTAAATACACTTTTCAACCCTTAAACGTACCACAGCCTTGCTCATCACTGTTGTCTCTGCAGTCATTGTGACCATTACACACAGCCCAGAATGGGACACACCGATAATTAGTTCTGCAGCTGAATTCTGTATGGTTATCGCATCGATAGGCAGGGCCCACTAAAGTAAAAGGAAGAGTTGAAATGTAATTACCGTAGTGCTGAAATTTTTTTTATCATAGATTTAAAGTACTGATGTCAAATTCCTTTCAAAAGGTATGTTCTATAATATCGATAAATTACTAGTACCATAGCCTGTCCTAGTTTTGTTTAAATGTCTAAACGGTTTTTCCACCTATGGGTGCTCAAATCCAGTTCTACAACAGAGAACTACGATATTCTAAACAAGTTCTGGTAGAAGACCTACATATTAGTCCTGACCATCTGTACATGCATATAAAATCAGGGGTGGGCAAAACACCACCCTGGGGGCCACATGTTCTTTTTGTACTCCTTGATGCCTCCAAACTGTCTGGAGGGTACCTCTCCTGGAGCTGCCATTTCATGTTAAATAGATTGCCACCCTCCATCCAAAAAAAGCAAAGTAAAGTAAAAAGTAAACTTTTTAAACTAAAGTAAACTTCCTTCCAGTTGTTTATCTTCCTTCTTGGGGGAAGGGGAAGCATTTTTGGTAGTTTGTGATCACTGTGGAGCATCCCAGGGCAGAAAATTGGTGCCTGTGCCCATCACAATTGCCTACTCACCATTTGGTATTCTTAACATCACACAAAATCTGTCACCTGTTGTGGCCATACTGCTCACAATCGGAGTCAGGTATTACCTAATCCCAATTTGTCCTACCTCACTGTCATATTTTGAATTAGAGGATAGAGGATGCCCACTATTTTCAGTAGTCCTCATGAAACTATAAAAACAGAGGTACTATTTTTTTCTTGTCTGCTCCCTGTTCTAATTTCCTTTTCTGGACAGCATCATCGTTATGTGTAAAATAGGGGAGAAAGAAGCAGGGGAAATTGCAATTGCCATGTCTGATTGCCAGATGAAGCAGTTCCCCCCCCATATCTGCTCAAAGGGTACTGCTGGGCCCTTGATTAGCTCTCCATTAATGAGCATGTGAAAAATGTTTTTTTCCAAAGTGGAAAAAAAGTGATTGCTCAAAGAATGATCAAGGAGTGGATTCTCCTCATACACTTTTAATACACTAATAAAGATTCTCATTTAATTAGCAGGGGTGTCTGATGGCTTCCAAGTCAGTGGAGATATGAGTCCACTATGACTTTCAGTCTAAACATCTAAGAAGATACTCAAGGTGCTGAACCTATTTTAGAGCTAAAGCTCAGTTCCTTGGATAGCTCCTTTACAGTTCAAGCTAAAACCCACTGCAGAATTACTATCCCACTTACATGGAAGACACCCCCCAGCTGTAGTAATTAGTGCTTGCTAAGCACAGTACTAAAAAACCAGTTTGGACTGATTAAGAAGGTGTGATCTTGTTGATGTGTCAACAATATGCCTATATTCTTCCTCCATTCTCTGCAACCTGCACAACTCACTCCTGGAGCATTCATTCCAAAGTGCTCCCCTGCTTACATTCTGCTGTGTTTCATTGCGTGTGCCTGGCATATCAGTATCATCACTAGAAGCAAAGTCAGCTAATGCCTTCCAAGCTGCTCAATAAATAAAAATGAATACGAGCTGCAACTTACTGCATTCATGAATTGGTTCATCCGAGTTATCTCCGCAGTCATCATCCACATCACATTTCCAGGACTGGGGGATGCAACGGCCATTGTCACATTTAAATTGCCCTGGAGGGCAGGTTCTGCTGGCACAATGAGAACTATCCTCATCTGAGTTATCACCACAATCATCCTCTCGATCACACTGCCAGGCTTCTGGAATGCATCGTTTATTGGCGCACTGCCACTGGTGAGACTCACACTGGTGGGTGGCTAAGAGGAACCAAAACTATGTTACCTTGACATTACTATAAAAAGTAAAATAAATACTGTAGAACTGATATATGAGTGATGACAACATTTTGAGTAACCACCAGTGTGGATCAATGGGAATGCTAATTATGCAGAGGGATGAAGAGATGGGGCTACATCCAGATGAAATCCTAAATCTGTGGTTCCCACCCTTTGGTCCTCCAGATGGTTTGGACTTCAGCTCCCGGAATTCTTGACTGTTAGCCAACCTGGCTGGGCTTCTGGAAGCTGAAGTCCCAAAACCTAGAGATCAAAGGTTGGGAACCACTGCCCTAAATGATCACAGGACTTATGCAGATAGGTTAAGAGATAGTGGCAGTCTAACATTTTGGGTTGTTTTTGATCCCTGGCAAGAGGTAGATGGCCAATAGACTCCAGTTGGGTGGCTGGAGCCTGAAAATGTTGGCCTCAGACATGACCATCCCCCTCTCTGGGTGTCAGGAACTGAATTCACACACACAAATATAACAGTACATAAACACTATTTATTAGGAGTGTGATACATTGTACAGGACTTCAGTGAGTGAACTGGGGGCAATTAGCAAGATTCAAAACATAAAAGGCAAAGAATACATCATCCTGCCCGCAAGAGACCTTGAAGTGTCTGGTGTAGCCTGGATGCGCTTATCACTACATTCCTAGCTTTGTTTACCTAACGGTCTCTGGTTCTCATACCTTGTTACAAGCAAGCTGCTACTTAACTCCTACTACATATCCCATAACTAAAATATGGAGGGCTACCAGACACCGGGTGACAATATCTTCTTGTGGCAAGTAATCAGGACTCTGTGGCTTTTTCTCTCTGACTAAGCTTGAGGAAAAAAAGCCAAGGGCAAACCTTGGATTCTTCTGCATAGAATCCCCTGTGCAACTGAGAACAACCGAGAATCAGACACTAGACACTAGTTCCTCCCCCACAAATCAAAATTTTACTGAATTCTGGCCTCCTATGGTGTACAAACCTGGCCATTGTGTTTACTGATCTACAAGAGGTTTTATCTCATTTCCTATCAGTGAAAAGGCAATGGCTCTCAGATCTCTGAACACCTGATCTTGCCTGTGATGAATAAGTGGCTAATATACTGATAAAGTATTGAGAACTTGCCACATACCACAAAGCACATGGTCTTCATCTGAGCCATCTGGGCAGTCTGGCAGGCCATTACACAAGTAATGAGAACTGGTACAGTTGCCATCATTGCACTGGAACTGACCAACATGGCAGTACCTGTGAGGGCATGTGGGAGGTTCATCAGAGCCATCCCGGCAATCTCTTTGCCCATCACATTTCCACCAGATGGGAATACATCTGTTTAAAAAGAAAAAGAGGTGGGTGGGTGGGTGGGGACAGGGATAAAGATATTTATACTGAGGAAGCAATACGCTTGGACATCTCTGCATTATAGACCAACAGTGTTCATCTGAAAGCAAGTCTCACTTTAATCAAATGGAATTACTTACTGGTAAAGATGCCTATGATTTCAAGTTCAGAGTCTTTACAACATTCATGAAAAATGAATGCATTTTCTCATATAAAAGTCTCATGTGTTCAGTTGTCCTTACCAATAAATTCCCTAAAGGTACCAGATCCTGTCTGATCTTGGAAGTTAAACAGAGACAGCCCCAGTCAGTACTTGCATGGAAGACCACAAATGAGTACCAGGTACTGTAGGCTGTATTTCAGAGCAACGAACTGGCAAAACTACGTCTGAATATTCCTTGCCTAAGAAAAACAGTATGAGACAGCCCTTATCTCCCATCCTAATCTACTTCATAAGATTGTAAAGATAAAATGTGCAGGAGGAGCTATACACGTTACTTCAATTCCTGGGGGAAAAGTAGGTTACATAAAGAACAATATAGGAACATACAAAACAATCACATGACATGTGTTATGCGTACCTTTCACTGTCTGCACAAAGGAACTGGGTGCTAGAACACACTGGGAGGCAGTGAGCTGTTTCACCAAATTGAACCACCATAAAATTATCTGGACATTCACAGGAATAACCATTACCACCACTTTTTATTAGACACAGATGAGAACAGCCACCATTGCTGGTCCCACAGGGGTTCCTCACTGGTGAGAGAGAAGCAGGAAGAAATCTAATTATTTCCCAGGAAAAAAAAACAGTCACAAATGAAACTCTGGGAGGCTGTTTCCTATTGACAGAATGCTGCTTAAATATTTAATGAAAATATGCAAGCTACTCAAGATTGAAAAGCAACCTTGCAAGATATATCCTGGCCTGCTTAACAGATCCAAGTGAACAAATCCTCTCAGTACATTATCTCATAACAAACTAACAAGGGTAAATCAATGGGCTACATTCACTGGTTACTCCTAACTAAAGTAGACTACTGATTTCATGTGGAACTTGATAAGTGAACACTTACATAACTGCCATTGATTTAATAGTTGTACTATTAGCTATACTATATACCCAGTTAAGATTAGTAGCCCAAATACTACTGGTCATGCTGTTTGAATGATTATTCATCAGAAGACAAATACTGGTAGCCCAAATACAGATCAAGAAAGCAAGCCCGGGATAACAATGCACATTATGTAGATGGAAGAACCAGGATTCATACAGATGTAACAACCAAACTGCCAGCAACTCTTTCTTACCTCCTTATGTAGACCTGCTGGGACCAAAAAGGACAAAGAGCAGCTGGCGGCAGTTACCAGACTAGCCCTGTAGAACACGAGCAACAGGACGCAGGGAAGCAATACTTACAGGTGATGATATTGGTTGTGCACCTGGGAAAAAAGCAGCAGCCTTCTTCTCCGGTACAAGGCTATTCCTTCCTCCCCAGATGTGTGAAGACAACAAAAATGCACCTGGGCATATGCCTTTTACAAATTAGTGACCAGAGAATGGAGCTACAACCCCTGAGCCCCTCCCCTGACAGCTACTGAGCAATAGTGAAGAGCAACATTGTGTAGAGAGGTACAGAATACCTTTTCCTGTAATATCCCAAAATATGTACAAGAGTTACACCAGTGTATCATACTAAGAGGATTCTAGCCACTGTATGTGCTTCCAAAAGCTCATCCCATGAGTGCAAAATGTTTAAATGAGAAGTGGACATGTATAAGATGCCTATGTCTTCTCAGCGCCTACTTCTGCCATGTAGTTGCAAACACAATTCAAACTTGAAAGATAGTCTAAAAGAAAGAATCAGGCACTGAGAGCAAGAAGAATGAATCTCTTACCAATTGGTTGCCTGTATGGGTGATAGACGTGGATATCAAAGGGCCTGTGAGTGGTATTCACTAGAACCGTCCTGCCTGATCCATTGTATTTATTTCCCTTTTCAACTGTTCTTGTGTTCCAGTCAGTCCAGTAGATTGTGTCCTCAAAAATTGTAATCGCAAAGGGATGAGGTAATGTCCCGTCATACACAGTATGACGGTGCTGGCCATCTAAATCTGAGTACCTGCAGGAAAAAAAGAAGAATGGGTGACACTGAGGGAAAAAATGGCAACAGCATCTGAAACTTTTGTCTATGACTTCAGAAAAATACAGGTAACAAAACCAACTGTCCCTGCTGTGTGCTCCCCAAGGTGCTAAAATAGAATATAAGACATTTTGTTACACAGCTGAGTTATTATACTTTCTCAATTCTAGCTCTGGGGAGAGCCAGCATTGGACTTGGACCATGGAGACCAGAGTTTGATTCCCCGCTCAGCCAGGGAAACCTACTGGGTGATCTTGAGCATGTCACATACTCTCAGCCTCCAGAAAAACATGATGATAGGTTTGCCTTAGGGTTGCAATAAGTCAAAAATGACTTGAAAACACACAGCAACAGCAACAAATTAATACTGGAAGGGACAATCATTCAGAGCTACAAATCCTAACAGGCAGCAGTTCAAGAAACAATAATGTTAATGGCTACTGGTCATGATGAATGTATACAAAACCTCCAAGAGCAAAGGAAGTATGCCTCTTTAATGTTAATGTGAAACACTAGGGAACACGAGCAGGTGGGATTTGTTGAAGGTCCCCCCATCACTAGGAGACCCCTGAACTCCTAGAGTCTCAGTTCAACACTCAGATCACTATACCATGCTGAGTCTCATGCATACTTGCTAACATACTAGTAGAAACAATATTTTTAAAAGGCAGAACAGAAAAGGTTCATTAAAAAAGCAAAGTTATCTGCATTTAATTATAACTGCATCTCCCGAATCGGCTGGCTTTTTAAAATATCACTGACAAATATCATTAGCCATTACATCAATACTACAAAACAAATGTGCATTGTAAATGGCAAGCTTGGATCTTTTATGTTTGCTATAACATTGATTTAAAACTGCAGTAGGCTAGTTTGGTAACCCCCAAAATTTGGTATGAAGAGTTACCCAGTTGCTTTATTCTTCTCTATGTACGTACTCAATG
Organism: Cyclura pinguis; assembly: GCA_030412105.1. Taxonomy (NCBI): domain Eukaryota; kingdom Metazoa; phylum Chordata; class Lepidosauria; order Squamata; family Iguanidae; genus Cyclura; species Cyclura pinguis. Next base: position 224,306,424 of record CM059599.1, on the reverse strand, counting down.
TAGTTCAGATGGGCATCTGCCCAGTAGAGCTTGTCGTTGGTGTAATCTATGGTGAGTCCATTAGGCCACTCTAACTTGGCAGAGATAACCACTGTCTTATTCTTGCCATCCATTCCCACACGTCCAATATATGCTCGGTCTGCCCAATCAGTCCAGTAGACCTGCCTGTTTTAGTAAACAGCATAGATTTATTCAGAATCTTTGTAATACAAAAGAGAATGTACAAGTAAAAAACTGGGTGAGTTTGAGAAGAAGTGTAGGGGTGTGGAAATAAGGCAGTGAGTGATTTTATGACACTAACCTCCAGATAAGAAATATACAATGCACATCCACAATATTTCGATGTCATGAATGGCCTACAATTGATCATTCTATGCACATTCAGTGAATAAGACATTAAATGCCCAAGCCACTGATTAAGACATGAGTATAAATTACTTTGGGATTTTACACAAAGAAAAGGTCAGAGTGGAAGGGAATTTGCTATTTAAAAATATTTATTTATTTGCTTGTTTGTTTATTGCCAGTAAAACTTTTTAAGTAGGAAGACTGCTGTCATCTCCCTCTGATACGTTAATGCTATGCCACTTTGGTATAAAACTTTATTTCGGCTTCTTCAGTTGCAAGATAATGATCACAATTAACTTTAACTTCATCCCACCTTTTCCCTAAAACTTGGACTCAAGGCAGTTGTCCATCAAGATACACATTAAAGGAGAGATACTGCCAATGAAAACTATAAGTAACAGCTGAAGATAAAAATTAAAAAGCACTGTTGGGCATTAAGGATTACTGGTTTGCTGCAGCACTTTTCATAGGCTACAAACATCTACCATAAATTACACATGAATATTTGAACTCTGTCCTGAACAAAGGGAAGGATAATAACTGAGTGGAGTGAACCTCACCTTCTTGGGCAATGGGGGAGCTTAACCATTGTGGCTTCTGGCTTATATCAAACTGAGTAAGACAGTATCCATAAATGAGACTGGTGATCTTCCCAAAATCACATCTTTATCTGTTTCACTAACAGTTCACTTTCTTTTCCTCCCTCAATATTCTTTTCTCAAAATCTTGTCTCCTCTTCATCTTGTGTTAGTTTGTGACTTTGCCTCATTCCTCAGTACTCTACTCAGATAATATTAATGCACAGCAGCACAAACAGCATCATTCATGACCTGTGCTCACTTTGCAAACTTTCTGCTTATTTTAAAATAAAGACCTTCTTGGCCATTACCCTGAAAATTGTTAAAATAATTTAACTACTTCCCATGAAGGATAACATAAAATAGTTGCTTCAGAAGAAAATAATCCTTGAAAACTTACCCATATTTAGGATGAACAACAACAGCTCTAGGGTACTGGAAACAGAAGGTATTGTTGGGATCCAAACACCGATCAATTAATTTTTTCCGAAACCGGCCATCAAGCTCAGAGACATAGAGGCAGTCCTTAAAGTCATCTACCCAGTATAGTTTTCTGAAATAGTTGAGAAAGTCAATATTAAACCAGCTCTTCTTAATGTATTTTTTGTATGTCTCAGTAGCTATTTTATTTTATTTGGTTCCACTACAATACAATAGGATCCAATGCAACCATAAAAGGCAGACAAATAAAATCAGACAGGGTATCACAGGGTCAGGACAATGTGGTATCTTGAAGCAAGAGTAGGTAAAAGGTACATCAGAGAGCTACTAAAAACTTCTGTTTAACTTGCAGTAGACTGGCAAGGATTTCTACCTGCATTTTGTCAGTAATCACTGCAATATAGCTTCTCGTATGTAGGTTGCTAAAATGCTTGGGGTTAATCAGGAGAGGACTTCTATGTAACAGATTATGAACTGAATTCAGTTTTAATAGTGAAAATAAGTTCCTGGGCTCAAGATGAACTCTAAAATGTCTTGTTATTTAGATGTGCATTGTTTCCACCAGATTCTGATTCATGGAGTTTGGGAGTAAAAAAAACAAACTAATCGAAAAATAGACTGGACAAGGCTGAAGTCTGCCCAAACTTCTCCTGCAGTATTTACTGCATGAATGTAACTAGTTTCAACTCCAACTTGGTAGCATTTATCCCCATGTAACATGACAGTAACATTGCTTGTGGTCAAAAAGGAAACTTATTCATACAGTTAATAAAAAGAAGAGTTGGGCAATGTCATTAATGCGGTCGTTCTCAATCTTTGATCCTCCAGATGTTTTGGATGTCATCTCCTAGAGCTGCTGAGCATTGACTGTATTAGTCAGGACTTCTGGGAAATGAAGTCCAAAACACCTGGAGGGACCACAAGTTGAAAAGTACTACCTTAGTAGACTAGTGAAATATAATTTTAAAAAAGGTGAGGTTTTCAGTCCTTCAGAATTCCTCAGGTTGGGCACTGCAGAGTTTTGGCTGAGTGGAATAAACAGATACAGTACATAGAAAGCTCTCTGAATGCCATACAAACACAAAAAATGTGAATTGTTACATTGTTGCTTGCAATTGCTTATTACGTTCTGGAGAATGTAAACCGAACCACTGATTCATAAAAATGAACCAATCACATACAGAAACACTTACAGATGTTTAAAAACAAAGGGACTTACCTGCCAACCCAGTCAACTGCAATTCCTTCCCCATTAGGCACACCATCATTAATTATTACTTCCTTGTTTGTCCCATTGAAGAACATTCTTTCAATGACTTTCCTGCTGACATCAATCCAGTACAGCCTTTTTTCCACCCTGTCAAAGTCCAGAGCAACCACATTTCTGAGCCCTTGCAAAATAAGAGAGTAAGACTGGCCATCTGTAGTGAGATTTCTCAAATAGTAGCGATTGCTAAAAATTAGGTATGGTGAGATGTTACTATTTTGCCGGCAGGTTTTCCCATCTGGCTCCCGAATGTAGCCTGGTGCACATTTACAGATATAGGAGCCAACAGTATTCTCACAGATTTGACTACACACTGATGGGGTTTCACTGCATTCATCCACATCATCACAAGACCTTTTATTAGACATGAGTCTGTAGCCAGGATGACATGAACAGTAGAAACTAGTCTGGGTGTCTGTGCAGACATGATCGCAGCCGCTGATTGAAGAGTCATTGCATTCATTAATGCCTAGTACAAAAATTAAACAAACAGACAAAAAATGAGTCAACATTCAGTGTCTGAAATTGCTCTTTTAACTGTTTCAAAACTGGATTTGAAGATTGTTTTTAGACTGCTTCTAGGGGTATTTTTATGTGTTTTAAAAATGTTTTCATCTTTGTATTGTTTCAATTGGTTTTAATTTGTCCATCACCTTAGTAGCCCTTGTGACTAGAAGGCAACACAGAAATACTTCAAACAAATAAATAAAATAAACATTACTCCATTGTATGAGGAAATCAAGCAGCAGCTACATGAGCGCCAATTTTTACCTGTGCATTAAATGTCCAATGTAGGCCATGATTTCTATTTTTACTTTATTTGTGTTTGTGTATGAGTCTGTTAGGATTACCAGGTGTAAGAAACATCCCTTATTTAAAGGCCAGAAAGGCCCTCTATAGGAATGTTATTTTTTCCTTATTATAAGGAATGTCCCCTATTTGAAAGTTGGAAAACTATTTCTTTTATATAGACTGAACTAGATGCCAAAAATCCTGTAATTTTGAGTGTCGGTCCTTCATAAGGATGTGTAATGTGCAATTTATGAAAGGGGAGAGTATGTCAATTTTGCAAAAAATACTTGGCTAGATTAACTGAAATCAATGCTTCCATTTGGCATTTAAGGTAGAACACAATTGTATTCACTGCTAATTTCAGATTGTCAACCTTGGATGTCATGAATTTTTACTGTCCCTTACTGCTATTTTGAAAACCTGGCAATACTAGTGTGTTTATACACACACATACATATATATGTTTTCTTTCCCCAAAGAACCACGGCAACCCACTCCAAAATGAATCTCATGTGTTACCTTTATGTATGTCGAACACATTAGTTTGCTATTTTTATCAGCACTCATAAATCAATAGCGTGTGTATCCTGTTCATAGCTGACCCAATTTGTGTTGCTGCCTCAGGCAAAAGGCTCATTGGTACCCTCTCCTCCCATTCCATGCAGAGAAGCAAACTGGACTGGTAACTGAATTTTATTTCAGCACTGGTGATGGGACAGTGTTCTTCACTGCGTGGGAAAGCAGGAGGCTATAGAACAGACTGTATGGCAAATCTGCAGTTCTGCTGTTCTACAGTAAAGAACAGTCAAGAGGTGGAGACTGAGTGGCTAAGAAGGCTTCTACTGGTCTTTTCTGACTTCCAATGGCAGGGCCAGCCCTAGTCCAGTCAATCAGTTTTTGGGAATGATTTCACCAGTCCCTATTTCATTCAAAATGCATGCATTTCCTAACCTTAGGTTCCCAGGTGAACCCCTACCACCCCTAACTATTGGCTATGCTGGTTGAGAGTGGAAGGAATTGTGATACGACATCTGGCAACTCATGACTGGGAAATGCCACATAATAAAAACTGGCCCAGTTATCAAGTTAAATCCAAGGACCCAGAAATAAAAAATGAGTTTGGTCAAAGAGACTGTAGGCATACCACATCCTTTCTCATCACTATTATCCAGGCAGTCATCTATCCGATTACAAAGTCTGGCCACCTCAATGCAGTTCCCATTGTCACACTTAAAATGATGAGGAGAACAAGTTGCTTCCGGTGTAACACAAAGGTGCTCCAGCTCATCTGATTCATCACCACAGTCATTGTCTCCATCACAGAGATAGGCTTTCGAGATGCAACGGCCATTCTGACATGTAAACTGGTGCTGTGGGCATGACTGATAGATGCAACCTCTCTCATCACTGCTGTCACCACAATCATTCCGCCGGTCACATCTAGAAAAGAAACCCATATCTGGAACATTACCAACGTGACAGCACTGCCAAGTGCAAAGTTATGTAAGGCTGCATTTATTGTGAAAAATGCAGATCACAGCCAGGATCAGTTCTTGTTCAAATGAAGTGAGAATATATTGGAGAAAATTGTTCCGCTCACACGACCTCCACAAACGTAAGATTTCACTGACACTGGTATTATCTGAAAATAGAGGTATCTCTGGCAGATCTAGGGGCCAATTTTCTGCCCCTTCATGGACCAAAAAAATGCCCCCCCCCAAAAAAAACAACAAAAAAGGTAGAAGTGGGCAGAAGTTCACATCTGAATTTGAAAAAAAAAAATCCAGAAGTGGGGAGTAAAGATAAATAGAAAAGAGAGGCCCTGCAATCTGTTTAGATGTGAGTTGCTACTCCTGGAGGCTTCTAGGACTGCAATTCACACTTTTTTGGCTCAGAAATTCTGGAGGAATCAGTACGGTAAACACAGCTGAGAAAGGCACACATGGCTGTATGTGGAATTCTGGGCAGGCAAGTGTTTACAATATACTTTGGTGGGGCTGGACAGGAGAATCCAGCAAGGCAGGCAACAAGCAGAATAGCTGAGTCTCCTAAGGCTCTTGTTAAGTTCCAACCCACAGAACATCCTTCATAAATTTCTCTCACAACCCCACTCCAAACTCCAATTTTTGTTCTATAGCTGGCTATTAATAAATCTAACATTTTCCTTCAACTTTCCTACTTCTACCCCATCCTCATCCTTCCAACATTTAAAGATGCTTCTCATTGCTAAAGGTCTTCCCCCCCGCCCTATTTGCACATGAATAATAAACAGCATGGCATGAAAAACTTTTGCTAACAATCTTTCATTGATTGAGAAAGGAAGGAAGGAAAGACAGTAGGCAGGTAAGAGGGAAGGAAAGAAGAAGGCAAAAAAGAACATTTTTGACTGGGTGTGACCATGATGAAAGGACAATGGCGCTGAATGCTACTATCCCACCTGGGTGCTAGATCAAACCAGTAGTCTAGAGAAATTGGGAGCTGGACATAGACTGTGATCTCTCACTATGTCTACTGGGATTTACTGGCCCTCCCTGTTGAGCTGTACTAGTTCCACGTTAAGGCAGGCAATTCACAGCCCTTGGCAATTTGCAACAAGGCATATGAAGCCAAGAAACCCTTACACTTGTCCCTACCACCTGGAGTGGCAGGGAAGATCAAGTTCTAGCACTGTTAGCTATCACACACACATTCATTCTGTGTCCAGTCTACCAAGACTAGTGTTTCCCTTACCAATAACACCAGACGTGAACTTTCATCTCAGTGCAGACTGCTGTTCAGTAAGAAAGGCTTTAATCTCTCACTCCCAAGACAACTGGACACTTAGTTCTCAATGCACCGGCGGGGGTGGAGTTTAAACCTCAGCATCCCTACAAGCTGAGATGCGGCTGGATAAGAACGTGGTTTTATGTGCATATATGAGTGTATACATACATGTATGTATGGGCTGGCCTGCCTGCTGGAACTGTATGGGCTCTGGGGATCAAAAAGGTTGCCCACTCTTGCTCTAGAGGCATGACTTTCTTGCAGCAAAATGTAAGCAAACCTGTAAGTGTTACGGATGCACAGTCCATTGCTGCAGGTGAATTCATTATCCATGCATGGTCTTCTTGTGCAGTTTTGATGTTCATCATAAGCGTCGCTGCAGTCAGCATCCCCATCACAGACCCAAGCCCTAGGGATACATCTTCTCAGTGGGGGTGCATTGTTCACACATGTAAATTCAGAGGCTGAGCAGCTGCGATTGGCTGTAAGGAAGCACACATTTCCAGCAGTTATTTTGAATACGTCCATTGGTTATGCATTTAAATTAAGTATACAGTACCTGCCTTCAGTTTCTTCTTAGCCTGTTAGGACTTATTGTTTTTGCACTGTAGGGGAAGGGCTAGCCCCAAAATAGTCTAGGAATAACATAACAAAAGAAAGGCAAACATTAATACTGTATATCTCAAAAGTGCTTACCACAACTGTGTCTTTGGTCCTCGTCACTCATATCACCACAGTCATTATCACCATCACAGATCCACGTAGCCGGGATACACCTGCCATCATCACACCTGAACTGATCACTTGAACAGCTCCGGATAGGAGGAACTGAAAAGAAAAAAACCCAAGATTGCTCTGTTTGCAGACTGTTCAATGTGTGTACCATTTTTAGTTGATTTATTTATTTGATTTATATCATGCCTTTCTTGCAAAACTGGGAGTCAAGGCTGTTTGCGACAAGATTAACTTTAAAGGGTACAGGGGAAGCACACAACAAAAACCGTAACACTAAAACACATATAAGCAAACTGTTATGCTAAAACACAACCAAATTAAAAACAATTTTAAAGCACATGGATAAACTTACAGCACCTCCCACCAAACCTTTCTTCTTCAGCAGCTACTGCTGGTATTAATAATATCATATTGAAGGCCACTTTCCACATTATGTGCTTCAGATCTGCAAGACTACTAGGCAATTTCTGCACTACGTTGTAATACTGCTATCATTCCACTTTCAACATCCTGGGAAATTCTGGGATGTAAATTCTGGGAGTAAATTCAGTTTACTGAGGCCAAAGAGCTCTCTGGCTGAGAATTCTAAATGGCTGTAACAGCGTAGTGTTGAAATGGCCCTTGTCTCAGCGCAATAGTTTAACACACATTAGTGTCTTCAGCAAGTATGTGTCATGCCATTTCCTGGCTTCTAATTGACATGACTTTTTCCTAAGAGAAAGATGCACATTAAGCACTTTTATGCAGCCTTACTGTACTTTAGACTCCGAAGTGCCTTGCAAAATCAACCATATATCATTAAATATAGAAGCACAGGGAGCAGACTCCAGGAGGAAAGATCTTTAAATTGACTTTACTAACATGAACTGTAAAAATCAATTCTCAAATTACAGCTTCAGGTTGCAAGACTCTTTAACATCCATAATCTTGGTCTACATCATGAGTCAAAAATGATGGAAGCCAAGGGGGCTGCATTAGCCCACAGGACACGTTGGAAGGCACTACTCATTCCTGAAAATAAAAATGCCCCCAACTCCTCTAGGGAGCAGGGGAATCACTAAGTTTTGGGCTTTTTCAGAAAAAGGCCTCTCCTAGGCCTAAACCGGGCCAGGGCCCTGCAAAACATGACACACCCTATGCCCACTACTGGACATTTTGTTAGCATTTTGGAACAAAATTCTTTGAGAAAAAAATACAAATTTGTTTTTGATCTCTAGGGAGCCCTGGAGGGTTGGATGCGACCCTCAGGTTGCACTTTTTCCATCCCTGGTGTAGCTTAGTATTATGTTCTAATTTTACGAGTCCTCTCTCTCTCTCTTTTTTCATAACATATATTTCTTTGACAATAATTGTAATTCTAATTCTGCATTGGACTGTTGTCTTCTTTTAAAACTAATAAATAAATAATCTAGTAAAAAAAAAGTTCTTCCCAAAAGGACAACCAGTATGAGCCTGAAAGCCCAGGGCAGTGGATCATTCTGCCAATCTTGCTGAAATGCAGCTAGACCACATGTGGCAACCTGGTTAGCTTGACTGCTATGTCTATCTATATCCCACCCTAATATTGTAAAATCTCTCTGTCTCTCTCTCTCCTTCTCTCTCTCTGTGTAGGTATGTATATATCTGCATCCGTATCCATGTGTGTGTTGCATCTCATGAGATGTGACTTAGGAAGGTTTCAGAGTAAGCGAGAGTATAAGCGGGGCTGCTGTCCAAGTCACATCTCATGAGATGCAATCTGTACTCCAGATATTATTATGGCAATATTATAGCACATTGAGAGATTTTATTCCTCTCCAGCTGGACCGCAGTAAAGAAACTTAAAGCACAATTTACATGCTCAGCAAAGGTAGCCATTATCAATGTTTTTGCCAATTTTCATTCATGTCAAATGAAATCCTACATTAGAAAAGCATGATCCATGACAGGCATTTTACACCAGCAGTGTGCAATCTGTTTTTATGTATATATATATAAAAAAGCCAGTCTTTTAAAAAAAAGACCCATTAAACTCACTATGGTATGGTACGTAATGTGTGGTACGTACATCTTCCCTCCACGTGTGTTTCCCCTCTTCCCTTTCCCACACCTGCTCTTTCTCACTACCCCTTTCCTTTTAATTCAAAATGTAAGAAACTAAAGAAAAGAAAATGGTGGCAGTGTTACCAGGGCAGCCTGTTTTGGTACTGAAGAATAATCTGAAGAGCCAAACTATGCCCTCTTAGCTTAACTATGCTATATATAAAGCTGTGTGAATGGGGCTTCAACCAGTTTCTTCTGAGGAGCCACAAACAAATACACCCATTTCTGAAACATGTCTAATTTTATCTAGGATACTCTCAGAACTAAATTGCAAACAGTTGTCTATATGATGAACTTTTTGTTTTCTCTTAGCACAACTTTATGGAGAGGTTTTTGTTAAATGATCCAATTTTCCTATCCTTCCCATTTCCAATTTCAGTTTTGAATCAACTACTTTTTAACAATTTTCTAAAGCTACATTATCAAAAATCCTCCTTACCATTCTATCAACAGCAGTGTTTCAACAATACAACTCTATGCCTGCTTAGTTAGAAATGGGCCCCACTGCCTAGTAATGATGTGCAGGACTGCAAACCAAGCAGAAAGGGTAAGATTTCCATTTACAATCTTTGGTTCTAACCTGATGGAGACTGGACAAATTAAGTGCTCTGAAAATTATACTAACTACAACTACAACATCATAGAACATAGCATTAACCTACTCCAGTTTAGCCAACCTAACGCATAAACAATAGGAATTTGTTGCACTCCTAAACTGGAAGACGATAGGCCACCAGCTTCGTCACATACAGGAAAGCCAAGTCTTGCCTGTTTTATGATAATCTGCTCCTAAACAGACTATAGGCAAGCCTGTCTCAAAGCACAAAGAAGCTGCATATGAAGTATTGTATGCATCATAGTAGGACTATCTCAGATTTTAGATTCTGGACTTTCCATCTAGGCTGACCATCACTACCTAGCAATAAATTTATCCAATTCACTTTCCTGAGACTGGTTACACCACTGGTGTCCTGTGATCCAAGAAGAGGTGGGTGGGTGTCATGGCATGATGGTCGGATGAGGTGTGCACATACACTTTGCTTGGTCCACAAGCCACTGGTGGGTTATAAATTTGCACATCACTGTGTTCTAAACGTCACACTTACCACAAGAGGAGGGCTCATCTGAGCTGTCAGCACAGTCTATTGCTTGATCACAGTACCAATGAGCAGGTATGCAACGGCCTGATGAGCAACGAAATTCACTACTGGAGCAGGTCAGAGACACTGGAAGGGCAGGGGGAAAGAGTCAGTTTTATTTCCCCCTTTTTCCCCCTTTTGCTTCTAAATTTATTTTTCTCAACAATGATAAGAACAATTCTTAGTAAGCACGTGCACTCTGTTCTGGGGTGGCTCACACATTTCTTATTTATTACTTTAATCATCATTATAAAAAATTTATAAAATAAGGCAGTATTAATATCTTCACACTGCATAAGGACGGGGAACTTGTAGCCCAGATTTTGCAGTTCCTATCATCCCAAACAACCAACTGTGCTGTTTAGGGCTATTGGGAGTTGTAATGGAACAACACTGGGGAGGACACTTTGATACTGTGGACTGGTAAAGGGTGGTAATAAGCCTGGCAGAGAACAATTAAGTAAAACTAAGGAGTACAAGATTGTTGAGGACTCTGTTCTCAAACGGCATCTGTAAGCCAGAGTGGCTGGTCTCTGTGACAGAAGCCCTCTGGATGAGAACTGATTACATGATTTCCACGCTCTGTGTAGCCCAGAGCATATTGCTGGTACTGTCATAGCTGAGTCTAGAGGGTTGCAAGGCTGGGGGTTCGCCAGCACCTTAAGAGTAGCACAAGGACCCGTTATCCTAACAATGCTACCACTGCCACTTTATCCAAAGTTTTCAGAAGATCAGATCCAGGCTAAGTGAATTTTTTATCTGTATATCCCATCCCATAGGAAATGGTAGCTGAAGGTCTCTCAAAACCCTGAAGCCAGCACTTCACAAACTGAATACCAAATGATCATATTAACAAAAGAGCCAATACAGTATAGCAGCTGAAGTACTGAAACAGAATTGGAGAGACCTGGGTTGAAAGATCTATGATTATCTTTCCTTTAGAGACCTCATGGCCCAAATCCAAATAAATGGAAACTAGGTAAATCACCATTTAAGTAAATTCTTTTCATTCAGTGTGTTGAACACAGTTGGGATTAACAATTTGAGTCAGATCTCTGTTTTCAGTTTTAGCTTCCAGAAGTTCACAGGTATGTTCACATCACACACACAGCACCATCGTATGTATGCAAACTATGTCTACTGCAATGCTAAAAAGACAGAAGCTACAAGAATGTTTGGCTCTTGATCAGAAGCAAGATACAGGAGCACAAAGCGGAGCAGCATAACTGAGAGACCCATTAGCTTACCACAATGAGTAGGGCTCTCATCACTCATGTCACCGCAGTCATTATCCCCATCACAAAGATAAGTCCGAGGAATGCATATGTTTGTACTCTGACATTTTGTGTAACCTGGCTGACAAGTACGTTCAGCTGTAAGAGAAAAAGAAAATAAGATGAGGAGGGAAGAGTTTCCATTTCTTCTTTTCTCTCTTAAAATGTAACACACTACAGGTTTTTAAAACACAAATGTAATGACAAACAACACTGATTTTTGCAAAAGAGTTATTATCTAGGATTCAGTTTCAAATGGTACTACTACATGTCATGTAATCACTCCCAGATTAACCTAATAAACATTTACCTCTTAGGACAACACATAATTAAACCACTTGGTTACCATTCAATCACTTGGTTTCAGTTTAATCACATACGAAAAATAGTACAGGTATTAATCCAGTGATAAATGCTCATAATTTTATTTAGATAAAAACCATTTAATCACGATTATGACGATTATGTCAGCTTTCTGTGGCCATTTAGGGGCAATTATCTAAAATTTGATAGAAAGCAGGCATCAAACAAAAATATTTATCGAAATAACTTTATAGATTTTTATGTGTGAGGCACAGTAGAAATTCTGTGCCTCATACAAAAGAGAGAAAATTATATATGGCAGAATCCAACACTGCATGAATGGTTTTCTGCTTGGACAGTAAGATTTCATCGTTCCGTCCTCTGTCTGAAGTCCTCCGTGGCCTCAAAAAAAAAAAAATCTGCCATGAAGAGTCCTCCAATACTCCATAGTGGATCCGGAGGTGCATGAGGGAGGAAAAATGGCAACTCTATGGCCATTTCTGCACTGGACTGTTATAGCGCAATGATTCCACTTACAACATCCTATGGAATCCTGGAGTTTGCAGTTTTGGGAGGGGCCAGCCAGCCCCTTCCGAAACTGCAAACCCCAGGATTCCATAGGATGTTGCAAGTGGAATCACTGCGCTATAACAGTCCAGTGCGGAAATGGCTTATAAGCAGGTTAAGCTAACTGGATTCCACCTGTGGCTTATTTAACTGAGATAATTGAACAATATTAGTGGAACCGTAGAAGATTTGTCATCAGTCTCATGGGTTATCGAATCTTGTTAGCATTGTTACTTTAAAAAGTTTTACAAATATATCATAATCTGAAAACAGTATGCCTTTAATTCTGAAATGTTGTCCAACTCTAGCTATGTTTTCCCTCATCTATTCAAAATGGTAACATGAGCAGTAAAGGCACAAATCAGTTCCTTTCTCTCATCAGTAAACATAGACTTGTTATTCTCAGGATATTCTCTCTTCTCCAGGAACATCTACTCTCAACTCAAAACAGTCTCCTTATCAGCTACAGGTCAACTGCTTCACAAAGCAAAAACAGATGCCAGTACCAAGCTGATCAAATTTCACAAAAAAGGTCCGGTTTGGCCCATGGAAGTTGCCTTCCACAGCTTGTGACACAGCAAGTCAAACAAAGCCTTTAAGCAACATATTATGGCCAGAGAGCAAGGAGAACAATCTTCCTTTTTTTGCAGTTCTGGGCAGGCAGCAAGGAAAGGACACATATAGAGATCCACCACCGAGTATTAGTAGGTGCTCTGTGGCCTGACAGTATATACAAGTCTGATTTATGGTGCAAGCGAAGGAATTCTGTTGAACATATGCTGGTTACATGCAAGTAGAAATGCACAGTACCGCACTGCACATGAGAAAGAGCTGTAGCAGGGACTGCTTTTTGCCCATGCCAACGGCTTTATTCACCATTCTTCTATTAATCCAGGAACCTCCGCCCTGGAGGTTTGATGCCTCTCTGTTTGATGCCCCTCCCTGACTGCCTGGAAAATTCAATAGCACCCTATATTGCTGGTTCTTAACTGTGTCACTTGAATGAAGCAGAATTAACTATGGGAAAATATGTGAATAATGCTGCTAAGTCTCTAGTAAAGAACTTCTGCCACAAGTGCAGAGGGGAAGACATGGACTTCTTCTTTCCTCTTTCCCAGCTCATTCTCTGATTTCAGTCTTATGCAGAACTGGACAGCATCATGCCTCCGAAGATGGTGTCAGGGCCATGGTCATCATGGTAGCACTGATAAACCCGCGTTCAAAAACAGATCAAGGCCAGAAGATAAGAAAAGAACACCATTCTTATTTACTTTGTTTCTGAGTCAAAGAGCCATGGGGCTAGTTACAATGCAATTAATACTCAATGAGAGCATTAACATATTCTGTCGAAAATATATCTAGATTCCCATTAATTTCAATGAATTCACAGTTAGAGTAGTTTTGAAATATACATTAAAGATATGCTATATAATCCAATTCCCAGTGTCTAAAACAAAATCTTACAAACTGATTAGATCATTTCTGAAATGGCAATGGATAATCAAATCACATCCAATCAGTTTCTGAAGATTTCTGTAGATTCAATTTGTGTTCAAAACAGGAGGGAGCTTTTGTAAAGTGATTCCACATCTCCCTCTTACTGATTTCTTGTGAGCAAAGAAAAAGTTTCCTCTTCTGTATCCTAAAGAATCAGATCCTAAAGGACAATATGTAGTTTGTATCAACTTACGGCAATTTCTCTCATCTGAAGTGCCATTATCATAACAGTTGTTTACACCATTGCAGACGTATTCAAGAGATATACACCTTCCATTATTGCAAGTAAATTCTGTGTGGGAGTCACAAGTTCGGAACAAGCAGCCCACCTCATCACTGTTGTCTCCACAGTCATTGTAGTGATCGCAGCGATAAGCGTAGGATACACACCGCCCGTTGCCACAGGTGAAAGCTGTTGGCTGACAGGTATGAAAGGCTGAAGGAGATGAAAGTGACAAAGACATATCAGTGAAGGAAGCAAAGCTAAAGGCTTTGACAAACACATCTTTAAAAAAAAATTACACAGCACTTGGGTTTGTTTTACCTGCCAGGGCAAACACAGCTGCAAAACGGACTGCATGTAAAATAAAATACACATCTAGAATCAGTCAACAGAAGGCAAGTTTTTATTCTTGTTTCTATGTGGACAAACTAATATAGATTATTACAAATTCCTACAAATCCCTTCTTGCCCTAAATGAACATTTAGCAAATGACAGACAAGTTCAGGTGGCAGTAAGTTGTTTGTAGCTTGGACATCGCCATAAAGTTACAGGACCATGTAGTTGTTAAAAAGTCAATGGAAAACATGCCATTCACTCCACTTTATAGGCAGAAAACACGTTGTTCATTTCACTATATGGGTCCTGGACCTCTGAATGTCAATAGAAAGAGTCAAAAGTTTTCTGACCTACTGTCCCCCTCACCTTGTGTGAACACTGATGTCTACACCCTAGCACATCAGCAGTCCTCTGCGAATCCTCTGGACAGCTGAGCATTTGTTGCACGCGTGCAGGAAAGGGGAAGTAGAGGCCTGCTTGCTATGCCATTGTACGTAAGTTTTGAAGAAATAAATAGGATTGCAGTAATGTAATTATTAGTGGGTTGAATGAGAGCTAATCATTTTAAAAGCTCCCTCCCCTCCCCCGGTCACATGCTCATGTTATACTTTTTCAAATGCTAAAATTGGACCAGTACATCTCACACTTTCCCAAAATGAGTATTGTATTTTTTTCCCTGTAGGGTCTAAACTGAATAAGGTAATTCAGTTCCAGCATCCCATGCTGATCCACAGGAGAATTTTATCACCTTTTCAATTTTCCACCATAAGAACTGCATTTTGAATTAACTCTGCTCTTGTACACAGATCCAGCCACTGAGCAAACAGCTCTCAGATTGAACAGATATTGGTTATCTCTTTTTCCTTCCAAGACAGTTTCCACTAAATCAATAGCAACTGAGCAAGAAGTTCTGATTCAATTATGGAAGTGCTTACCACACACATTTTCAAGCTCATCGCTGCCATCCCCACAGTCATTATCATTGTCACACTTCCAGCGCTCTGAGATGCACCGGCCATTAAGACAAGTGAAGACCCCTCCTCCACACCTGGTGCCATTGTCCACAATACAATGTTTGTTGTTATTGGCTAAATACCACCGTCCTTCAGAAGGGCACTGACACTCTGCACCAGCAGGACCTGTAACAAACAACCACAAAATATTAAAAGGGCAACACCTCTTTCTAGAAGTTCCCTGCAAATGCTAGTTTTAAGTCTCCAATAAAGTTTACTCTCTCCGTGTCTCTCCCTCTTCCTCTCTCACATACACAGAGACATAATTTAGGCAGATTCTCTTATATCACAAAGGCCTCTGCCCATTAGCTGTGTACTCTATAATAATCTCTTCATTTATACTCTGTATCTAATGACAAGATAAGAGATCCCCCAGAGTTAAGTGTTTTGGGGACTGCCTCTATTATAATTTGTGCCAATGCATGTAATACTGAGAATTTGAGAATTGAGAAAGGGTCTTATCCCATGTTCTTTGCAGTTGAATGTGGCGCCTGTGCCAACAGAAGTTTTTAAACTGAACTAGCACTAAGGACTCAATGGGCATTTAACCACCAACTTTAAAAGGAGACATACACAAAATGGAAGTTTTGAAAACTGATTTCCTAAATACATCCTTTGCTGGACTATATTACAAACACTGATGTTGTCATCCATAATGACTATTGTGATGAAACTGGAAGATAATTGCAAAGAAAAGAACCCTGAAGATATTTCAGAAACAACAATCTAGACTTTTATTAATAATCCACTGGCACAACTATTTTGGATTTTTTAGAGGCAAAATACATGTACACATGCATGTGGAAGGCCCTGTACACTTGGACAACAGTTCCCTTCCTGTGTCCTGAGGACCTGCATCCCATTCTTTCCAGAATGGGTGACTAAAGCCTGTATTCAAGCAAGGAAAAATCAGGGTACCAAGGACTTGATTCTCCTTGGCAGCTGCCACTGTAATTGCTTTGATCAGTTTCAGAACACTCCATGGCATGATGAATAGACTCCATGTTCATTTCCAGTTAAAAGCGTCAATACTGCTGCCTGACTGCCAAGGCTAAGCTATGTGCATGTACATATGTTCTGGACTTTTGAAAACTTGCATTCTAAATGTCTAGAGCAAACACATACTAATAAAAGTTATCCAAATCAGTAACATGCGAGTGTATGAAAGAAAAAGAATTTCAGCTGATTAGGTATTTTGTTCAAAGCCATCACTCTATTAGAAAACAAATTTTGTTCGGTTCATACTCTCATTGTCAAACATTTTACCTGGTACACAGATGTGACTACAACCACCATTAAACTGGTTACAAGGATTGGTACACTGGCGTTGCTTGCTTTTGGACCAAACATGAATATCCATTGGTCTGGATGGCAGATTTGAGATCATAACAATCTGATCTGACCCATCATATTTGTTGGCACGGTAAATACTCCAGGTATTCCAGTCTGTCCAATAAATGTGCTGATCAAACAGGGTCATTGCGAATGGATACAGGGCAGTGCTAATAATAACTTCACGATTTGCACCTGTAACGGAGCTGCGTTCGATCTTCTGTCTAAAACAAACAGGAAATATCACTGTTTGAAAATGAATCATTCCAACATTCCATACATTTAAAAGTTCCTACAGACTTTACATGGAATTGTAACAGGTACACAAACTCTAATTATTGAGTTAAACTGAAGAATAACAGGGCAATCCTATGCACAGTTTTATCAGAAATAAACTTTACTGAGGCCAGTGGCTCTTGCTCTTGGGAAAGTGGGTACAGGATTGCAGCTGAAGCCTTACAGCTGAAGGTGCTACAAAATTGGTTCTTACACATTTCAAGACACTTTTGTAATCTATAACTGTCATATGGTGACTAATATTATTGAAATATTATTTTAGATCATTACCATTTGCAAATAATGCAGTTTCTACAGTAAACGAAACACAAATACGTACAAATTTGCATCAGCCCAATAAAGCTGCTGCTCGTCATAGTCCAATGTAAGTCCATTTGGCCACACCAAGTTGGTGCTTATAATGGTGGTCCTGAAGTTTCCTCCAAGTGTAGCTCGTTCTATCTTAGCACTGGAGCTCCAGTCAGTCCAGTAGATGTATCTGTTGATGACACAGTTGAGAAAAGGGCCTTGAGTCAAATCAGGAAGCCAGGAAAGAAACCTGCTTCCATTCATGAAGGGAAGGGATTCATGGAAAGAAACTTAAATGGTTTATTCTGTAACTTTACTAGAGGCTTGACTAGATTTGACTAGAGGGATCACACCTGAGCCTAGGAAAAGAGACAGAAGACTAAAGCGCAGTTTCAGGTGAGGAGATCAATGATTTGTCCTGAGACTTAGCCAAAGGTGGGGCTGTCCAAATGTTCTCTTGTGCTAAAGCTATAAACCATGGCATTTTGCACTACTGAAAGGGCATTATAAGATGATGCACACAACATTTTGTGCACAGTCAGACAAAGGCTTATCTGACCCAATTGGGTGGTTGGATTTGTCACATCCCAGTTCTATCACCTGACTTTCTTCACACACAGCAACACTTGACACAGTTTGTAATTATTACTTCTTTTTTTCCACTTTACCTCATTCCCAAGTTACTGGAAAAGAAAGAAGCAAAAGCTAAGAAATAACACAGCAATAATCAGAAAACTACTTTTTTTACATTGCTCAGCCGGAAAACATGGTCAGGAATTATGGTGTCAAATGAAATAGCTGCACAATCACACAACCAACAGGCCAGTTCAAGTATTTGGGAGTGAGATCCTACAGTTCCTAAAACAAGGGACTCCATTCTTTCTTACAGTGCCCATAGGCTATAGCAACCTTTACCGTTCTTCAGATAAAATCTCTGTATTTCACAGTGTAACTTAGGCATGTTTGGAGAATTCAATCTACCTATCCACACACCTTTTGAGAAGAAGTAATCCTGCCCCTTGCTTTATCATGTTGTGTTTTTATTTGTTCTAAGTCTTAGAGATGGGATATATTACTAAACTATATTTACCCCATTTGTGTGCGTGTGTGTGTTCAAGTCACGCATTTCATTGGGTTTTCTTAGGCAAAGAATACTCAGAGGTGGTTTTGTCAGCCCCTTCCTCTGAAATATAATCTATAGCACCTGATATTAATTGGTGGTGTCCCATCCAGGTACTAACCAGGGTTGACTCTGCTTAGCTTCCAAGATCAGATGGGATCTGACCAACCGTGAACACAGAACCACACAGAAGTCATAGGCATCTTCCCCCTGCTGACCTGCCATATATTGAAGATCACGCTGCACTACAACTATGCAAGAATTTTAAAAAAAAAGTTCTCTCATTCTCTCTTTCCAAATCAAGCCACGTGGAGATGAGAGAAATGAGAAAGAAGCAAGTAAAAGGAGCAAAACCCAAGCTAATGCACAAAGACCTCAGTGAGAATAAACCACTAATGGAGAAAAGTATCAGTGAAGCAGCCATCAGATTTTTTGGAAAAACACTGGGCAGGGCAAGAAGACACTCCCCCCACCCACTGAATCAAAGGGTGGACAGATACACCTTCCCCCAGCTAAAGATCCTGGTACTCTGCAGAAGCACAGAAACCAAATTTGAGACTGAGCAGAGGAAGAGAAAGAAAAAAGAGGTATCTGAAAAATTCCCTTATTAAAGTTGGGAAGAGAAAATCAAGGAGACAGCTAGTGATACACCCTGTTCCAACATGCAGAATGCACAGCTTACCCTTGGCAAGGATCCAAGACAATGGCCCTTGGGCGTGGAACACGAGCCACCACCGAGCGGTTAGAGCCATCCACCGCCATTGAACTGATAGTCTGATTCAGATAGTCACTATAATAAAGTCTCCTGTTGATCCAATCAAAGGCAATGCCATCTGGGGTTCCCAAATCTTAAGATACATCAAATGACACAAGATAAAGAACCATCAAATCTCTGCATGATAATGCTAGCCAATTAAACACCGCTATTTCTACAAAACCCTATCTTATTTTAGTTTTAACTAACATCAGTGAGAATTAATCTATTTTTACAAATACTTGCAAAACAGATTTTACTTTGTAAATGGATGCTGTTGGCCTTCATACTTGCAGTGAAACAGGCTCCTTGAAACTCTGGCAGAAAAGTATGGCTGTTACCTAGTGGATGGCATCTAACAATGTATTTGGGTTTGGGTTCTTTTCTCAGTATACTTTCTTCATGTACTTTTTTCATAAACTCATACATGAACATAACTGTCTGTGGATAGATGGATGCATATCTATTTTGATATGTATGTACAGGCATGCTTGTGTATTGCAAGCAAATAGAACTGCAATCTCCTTATGGTTGTTAACAATAATCAAAGAAATAATTCAAAACAATTATTTTGAAAAAAACATATTTCACTGAAATTACAGTGACCTAATTCCATGCAAACCAATTTAGGACTGTAACATTTTTAGCACAATCACTGACACAGTTTGAATAACACCCTAGCTCATGAAATATTTAAAGTTTAACAATAGATTAGAATACAATATCAAAATTATTCAAATTATTATATAGTTTAGTATTATAATCTAAAAATATAAAATAAATTCCAGTCTGAATATTTACACAGACAATTCCTAGGATTCACTTCCAAGAAACATACTTAGGATTACAGCTTTACAGCCCAATTCTAGTTGTATTTCAAAGTAAATATGGCCTAAATGCAATTATTAGTGGCAACTAGAGTTGAGTCATTGAATCAATGGGATTTACAAACAAGTTGATTTACCATTCAGTAATTGATTAAATGGGTCTACTCTAGTCAGCAATAAGAGCTGAATGAAGCCCCACTTCCTTCTGATCCAGAACTGAGTTACATAGAACTGACTACCTGGTAATTATACGTGTGCTAGTATTCAATGGGGCAGTTTCACTGGCAGAACTGCTCCCCTAAGTGGAAACTAGAAGGGAAAATGCACCCACTACTCAAAAAAAAATGTGGGCTGGGGATCTCTCTAGGCTGGGTGTTCAGGTGGCAAGGGACACAGCAATAGGCTAAGGAGGGAAAGAAACCCACCATACTAGTGGGCAGAATGTAGGCCTTAGAGCTGTGGCTTCATTTGGATAGTGCCTGCAATATTTGTCAAATAGACATAATTATAATAACTAATAATCAGGCTACACTCCTGTGTGCACTTATTTAGCAGAGTAACTCACATTTAACTCCCTTCTTCTGAGAAGATATCCATCAGACTGGGATGCAAAATAATTTTCCTAATTTCTGACAATTAATAATATTTACCTGATGCCACAACAGTGGGATTGGCAGTTCCAGAATAGATACTAATGTAACTTATTCTTCCTGTGCCTGCTGGAGAACTCTGAGTGAAATAGATAACGTTGTTCGCACTGTCATAGTCGAGAGCTACTGCGGTCCTCATGACGTTCATTGTACGAAATGGAGGGCTGTGGTTCTCAGGATCCAGGTGAATGCTTCTAAGAGCATTTTCCAAAGCAAAGACCAGGTAGTTATCCGTTGAAATGGAACACCTCTTGCCATCATTTTCTAGTACTCCAAACGCACATCCACATTTGGGTGTTTGTTGATCAGGAAGGGCAAAACACAGATGAGAACAGCCTCCATTGTTCTCCAGACATGGGTTGAAGTTGACATCACCAGGCAACCGTGACTGATAATGGCTATTGTAAATGGTAACATCTCTCAGCCAATTAATGTTGTCTCTTATAACTGTTGGCTGTTCAGTATTTCCTGGTTCTTTACTGGCTTGGAAGATTTTTTTCAAGTTCCTGTCTACCCAAATCATAGTGTTTTCAAAGATAGTAATGCCATATGGAGTTGGGTATCTGCTACCGTAGCGGACAATTTCAGGCTCGCCACCATCATGTGAAATTCTTGCAATCATATCTAAAGAATCATCCACCCAATAAATGTAACCAGTGCTGTGATCTACTGCTAGGCCACGTGGTGTGACAATACCTTCAGACAACAGCACAGTCCTGTTTGTGCAGTCAAGAAATGCACGTTCTATTTTGGGGTTCTGTCCATAATCAGCCCAAAAGAGATATCTGTTTTTGGGATCTACTACAATATGTCTTGGCATATCTACAGTGGTTTTAAGTAGTACACGGCGATAAGTTGTATTTAAGCGCAGAATTTCTATAAATGTCTCTGTTACAAAGGCATTGGTAAAATAGAGATTTTCTGTGGAAAAAAATAAAATGAAACAAAATAAACTGCACTGAAACATATTATTATCAATACAGTATAGATTTTAGTACAAGAAGCATATAAAATAAAGTACTTTAGCACAGTACAGAAATTTAAGAAACACTGTGAAACCTATGGTGTTCAGTTATATATTATCTTCCTTATTACAGCTTCTGTCTTATATCTGGGTATCCAAATCAGAGTTGGGCAGCTGCATGGTGGGTCAGGCGCCAACCCCACGAAGCCACTGGCAAGATACATCCCCCTTCATGGGGGAAGCCCAAATAACTCCATTTTCCTCTGTACTCCTTCTCAAAGTGGTAATAGGAAGGGACACTGCTCCTTAAATTAATCACTTTTTATACTAAATTTTATTTTAAAATGCAGTCTGTGTTAGGCAATGTGACCTGATTTTGGACATAGAAAGCTTGAATTCCTGAGCTTCCAAGTGGTTTACTTAACAAACCAATTCTGATCTTATGAAAGAACATCTAAAATGGGGAAAATCAAATAATTCTAGCAAGAATTAAAAAAAGAAAGAAACTATTATAGTCCTTGAAATGATTTAGCATGAAGCAACCAAATAAAGATTTGGTGTTTATATTAACACTTGCTATGTAGTTTGATTTTATTTCATTAACTTAAAAGTGTAGCTTTAAAACAAAGCCAGTAACAGTGGGACTTTGCAGAAGGATCTGTGGACAGCATTACTTAACTTCCCTATTTGATACATTACTCTGTTGAGAAAGGTACACTTCCTGTTGATCAGAGTCCAAAGGGACGAACAGACACAGACATTAAGGTGTCACAGCAAATCCCAGTCTGAAAGGTTCCTCGCACCTCTTGAACTGTATAATGGAGCTGCAATGAAGAGAGGAGCTAGAAAAGCTCAGAGCTTGGAAGAGGTTGTGTAGGGGCTACAAAGCCTCACTGGCTGAAGAATTCTGAGCCTTGTCTCCAAAACAGTAACTTTTCCAAGCTCTAAATAAAAGGCCACAGAACAATTTCACAGGTAGGTACCTATAAACAGCCCTCTCAATTCTGGAAATTTATTCCCCACTATTTCACAAATTTTGCTTACTCAGCCAACTACTCCATCTCTGAGGAATTAAGAAAAAGAAAGGAAAGAAAAGGACTATGCAAGTGACAAAATTCTTAGCTGAAAGCATGAAGGTTCTTTAGATAGGTCAACAGACTTGATCCAACTATTCCATATATGCTTGTCCTTAGAAACAAACTGATCAGTGCTTTCTATTCCAAAGTCCTACACACACTTATTCAGGAGTAAAACCCACTGATGTAAATGAGATGTTTTTCTAAATAAACAGATTTCAGAGGGCCTTTATCTTACTATTTACATTTCTGTTACTGACAGAAAGAAAGGTATTGTGCAGAAACAGTACTGACCTGCTACCCAATCAATTGCAATGCCACGGATTCCATTGAGTCCTATTCCATTTGTGATGACATTTCTAAAGTAGGAGCCATCTGGCTTGATTTTGCGTATTGCGTTCTGTGATGGAATTCTGCCACTGAAGTCACACCAATAAATGAAACCAGAAGGCACATGGACATCTACATGGAGTGCATTTCTTCCTGGAACAATTTGAATAAAGAAGCAAGTTATTTATTTCAACGTTCTGCTTTAGGAGTGGGGAAGCTTCCTCCCCAAATGTTTTCGCCCACAACTCCCATCGGGCCCACCACCCTGCATGACCAATGAAAAGAGATTGTGGAGACAGAATTTCAGAACTTCTGGAGAGCCAAAGTTTCCTCACTCCTGTTCTACTTGATGCATGCAGTTTGCACTGCTGAGACCAAACAGATTTTCATCGTCAGCCTTATCTTAGGCTGTATACTAAGGGAATCTGCTATTTTCTTTATGTTTTGGGGACATTTTTAATGCTCTAAACTCAAGACATGGAGCTCTGTCAGTCTGCCCTGGCGCTTAACCATTCCAGACAACAATATGTGCATGTCTGGTAAACCCATTTGCAAATGTGCTCAGATAAACCAATGATTTCACTGGCTCCACCTTAACTTCCATTTTAAGGTGGCTATTTAACTATTCAGAGGTTTTTTTTCTATCACTAATAATTTCAGGGAGAACACCTGATGAAACCGAATTTACTGGGATGGAGGGTGGTGCACACATGCCCATCGAGCACCTGATGACAGTGATATACACCTCAGCCTTTTATTATTACCCACTAGGAATATTCAACTATTTCGCCCTCACATGCAAGGAAGAATAATTAAAGCAGTTTTCTCCCTGCTGTAGAGAAAATGAATATTCCTCCAAAGTATTCTCCATGTATTTAAAAATCCTGAAATGCTGTGCAAAAATTATTCTGCAAAGAAAAACACATGGGCTAACATCCTGTTCACTAAAGAGAGCATAAGCTGAACTTATTATCTCACAACTGCTGAGGATTCACATTTATGACCATTAATGATGAAACATGCCAATACAAACCTACCTTTTCAGTCTGGCGGCACCCCAACTAAAGGGTTGCCAAGGCACTGCAAATCAAGACCCTGGGAAATGATATCTGCAACATTCTCACAGCCACAGGATGCACTGAGAGAAGCAGTTGCAGCAGGATCCCAACGGGTCTCTCCAGCTGTGTGTTCTCAATGTGTCCTGAGACTGGGAGAATACGCAGACATTATTTCCCAGCACCCCAATCTGCACTGCCTTGGGAACTCTTTAGCTGGGGCACTGCCAAGATGGAAAGGTAGGATTTCGGGGAGGTGGCACTGTCAGATATAACAAGGCTCCCTTGCATTGATGGAGATCCTTCATCACGGTCACATCTGACGATGAGGAACGCATGGAGTTTTTGCAAGAAACAGTGTTTTCTGTGCAGAAAAGAGGTTTCTTTATTGGAAAAAAAAAGTGTTTTTCTCTACAGAATAATTCCTGCAGGACACTTCAAAATGTCAAATACCAGGAGCAAACTGCATACAATTATTACTGGTCTTTTATTATTCTTCCCAGGAGTTCCCAACTGTCAGGAAAGCTGCTTTTTAACCTGGGAATGAATAATTATGAATAGTTTTCTATCCCTATTATCCATACTAGCTCAAGTGCAACAAACTTCACAGAAGTCCATTCTCCTAGGCAACTACTAATCAAATGAGCAATGAGAAATATATACACATTTGATATAGGTCAGAGTATGGTCCATAAACAAAGAACCTTGGCTGATCCATGAAATCTACTGAGGCTTTTCCTCTTTTAGCTGGTATGAGTTCACTGACATGCTTCATCACTTTGATTAAGTTCCATAAAGCAGTGTGAACCAGCAGTGAAGCTGAATTAAGCTAGTGTCAAATTACAGTGCCTGAATCCTAGCTAGAACTGGATCTGCACCCCACTTAGGGTACAATGACAGGATACGAATTTAAACAAGTGGTTATCTTCAACCAGCTCAGACATCATTGCTACATTTGTTAGGCTCCAGTCACTCCAAGACCCTGAGCCTGAGGTTTCTTTGGAGTAAGAAAGAGAGCAAGGAGAGTAGAACCTCACAAGAAACCTCTGTGTTGCTAGTATTCCAAAGGGTTCTACTCTTCTCACTGAATTTTTACACCTCAGCTTTCCAGCTGTGGTATCTCCAAGCCTCCACAAGAGTAGTTTGGCGTATGTGCATAGCTGCTTCCACACAAGCATTTAACATTTAACAAATATACTTAAGAAGTTGTCCCAACAACATAGAGAACCTTCATCCTAGTGCTAGTGGCCATCAGAATTGGTATCTTTCGAACAGAAACTCTCCATATGATTGTGAACTTACTAAGCAAATTTCACATGTTAAAGTCTCCTTCTGTAGAACTGTCACACATTCTCACTAGCTTAAGTGTCCACTGACAAACAGGAGAACACCACACCTTGGGTTCCCATGTTCCAGAATAATTTCCTTTGTGAATTTTAGACAAGCCACTTTAAACATTAGCTGAAATCTATTTCTACTTTACTAGTTTCTGCATCCAATTTTTTTTGTCTCAGACCATAAAATGCATGCATATTTTACAGGAATTCAACACAGAATTATCCATCTGCAATGCTCAATTTATGACATTAAGCTTAAAAGGATTTCGCTCATCTCTTAAAAGCTTTATCTACCTCTTCCTGCCAAGGGGACCATGGCTTCAGAATGATCTGACGTCTCTAAGCTAAATCCTTTAATTGCAGACAACATAGATACAACGACAAAGGAATTGTATGGGGAGCAGGTCCTATTATCAGGATTTAACCGAAAACCAGTAGCACAGGCACATGAGAAGAGCCCGCTGGGTACTGGCAGACACAGATGCTGGCAGACTCCCACGTTGTTGCTGCAGCCATTTGAGGAACCAGCAGAGTCTAAAGCAAAGGGAGACAAACGTCAGTACTGAAATCAAATGAATGGCATGTTGCAATCCTCCTGCAGCGCTAACAAAAAAGATGCCTTTAAAAAGCAACAAACATCTTAGTCTGTAAATTAAAAAAAAAAGCAGCTGCCCAAGCTACTAGCAGCTTGCAAGTAAAAAACAAGATGCTCTCCCACCAGCTGTGATAAATATCATAAAGTACAAAATAACAAAACTAATCTTTTTGAATCAACCAGCTAACAATGAGCAGATTCAAGATACTTGTGTATTTGGTAACCATAAAAAGTAGAGCTACAAAATGACAACTTGGAAAGCTCTCTCCCCATACTTAAGAAAAGGGTGGGGAGGTCTTTTGGGTCAAGCAGATTGCTGGAGTGTTGCCTGATGCTCTTAAATACTCAGTAGATAAGATTTTATTTCAGTGTTTCATTTTGATAACTGCACTGAATTGTGGCTTTTTTTCCCACATTGTACCCTAAGAGCCTCAATTGGCTGATTTGGTTGGATAAAATTTTTAAAATTAAATCAATAGATGAATGTACAGATGAATAACAGTAAAGCTCAAATGCAATTATTCCGACTGCTTCAGCTCATTCTGCATAGATAGACTGTCTCCAGATCAGAGCTTTTACACTTTTGTTTGTGCAGGTCCAGTGAAATTATTCTAACTGGAATTTCAGTTTGTTTATTTAAGTACTTATTACTTAAAGTAAGATAGCTGGTTCAGATAAATAAACAAACAAGTTAACTGGTCACTCAGAATTAGGGCCTTATGAGAAAGCTTTCACAAATCATATCATATACTCACTGTCTCGGTAATACACTCGGAGACATTTCAATCCTGAAATGTTGTCTCTCAAAACCACTTTGTTTGCTCCAGTGGACTTGTCAACCCGCTCAATGACCTCATAATCCCGGTCAGTGTAATACAGAAAAGACCCATAGACAGCCACTCCCCATGGGTGAGAGAGGTGAACTACCACAGCCATCCGAGTAGTACCATCCACATTCCCTCGTTCAATCTAGAAAATTGAGGATACCAAATATTACATACGACAATGAAGTTAGAGCTCTAATTGTAAGAGTTTTATGTCTGAAATGAAACCTATGTATCAGATTTTGATAATTATTTATGTGCCCCTCCCATCATCAAACAACTGGGACTCCCCTTCCTCCATATAATCTTACTTCATTTATCTGCTCCAAACTTGGCCAAATGTACACATTATTGTAAGATTATTTTACTGTCAAGATAAACAAAGTCTAAAGCAAGCAGAATTTAGCAGCACCCAGCTAAATCTAGATCATATTTTGAACCACTGAGAAACCTGGTTGAAAAAAAAATGGGGGGGGGGAACCACCTGTAGAAATATTTACGCATTCTGGGACTTTTCTGCACAAAATTTCACATGTGCAACCACATCTACTTTTTGTTCAGAAAGAAATATTTCATGTAGGAAACACTGTATTTTGTACAAAATTCGCCCTTTTCTGTAGGAAAATGTTGGTGTTTGCGCCAAAAGCAATCTTTGTGTGCAAATGAATTATTAACAAAACGTCATAAACAATCCACACGCACACAAAATCAAAATGTACAACACTCCTCATAATCTCATCCACCGAAGAGAAAGCATTTGAGAGTATTCATTCTGGCAAGCAAGAACAGACTAAGCAAAGATTTACATCCCTAATAAGCACAGGAGAGTGGTTTGGGAATCCTTTGAGTCACTTTGGGAGATCTTTGGATTCAAAAGGAGGATGCTAAGTTTTAAAAATCCAATAATTACAAATGTCAGTATGATATTCCATTTAAAGTCTAGACTGCTTATATTTACTGCCTGCCATATATAAACTATAAATACACACACACTGCCTCATACAATAATTACTGTGTTACTGAAGCAAATGGGTATCTCTAGTTTTAAAAAGAAAACAAGCCTCATTTACAGATGACAGCAGGAAAAAAACGGTCTTATGCATCTTTGGATTAAATCCTGTTGAATGCTGTGAGGCTTAAATGCATAGGACTTCATGTAAGTAGACATAAAAGGATTGCTCTGTTAAATGTTCTTGGTGATAACTGTGATTCTGAAAAATCATCCTATAGAGATCTGCTATGCAAAATTTATTCCAGCTCTATTACCAGCTACATGCTGAATGTAACAAATTCAGTTCTTCACTCTAAATGCTAACAATAATACCACTTCTACTTGAAATCATGCAATTCCACTGTGTTAGGATCCAGAATTCAGGTGCATATATATATATATATACATAAGAACACATGTGTTTACATACCACTCCGGTGCTTGAAACCGACCAGTACAGCTTTTGTTCCTTGAGATCAATGGTGATAAAACCCACATGGTCTAGATTACCAGTAAAGAGAGTTCTAATATCTGAGCCATCCATGTTGGCACTGGCAATCTTTGCTGGGACCCCACTGTCAGTTCCTTGGTCTGTCCAATATAGCTTCCTGCAACACAGGTTATCTCATCACTAAAAAATCAGGTATGGCTAGCTTCTGTGAGTGAGTAAAACGTGTAAGGACTAAAGAGTGTGACTTTACAGAGCAACAGAACTTCAGTGCTGTGCTTTTGTTGCTGCCATGTGCCTTCAAGTAGATTCTGACTTATGGCAACCCTATCCTAGGATTTTCTCTGCAAGGCTGAAGAGGCAGTTTGCCAATGCCTTCCTCTGAGGTTGAGAGAGCGTGACTTGCTCGAGGTCACCATGTGGGTCTCCATGGCTTACTGGTGATTTGAATCCAGGTCTCCAGAGTCCAACATCATACTTCAATGCTCAAACCACTACACCATGCTGGCTGTCAGCAATCCTGTGCATGTGTACTTAAAAGCATTGGGTGGACAACTACAAAGGGGCTTGGGGCCATTTCCCCCTCCTCTACAGGCTACACAGTCACTCCCATAACAACCAGAAATGATAGAACATCCCCTCCAGTTCCAGGAATCATAAAAATACAGCTAATTTTTGGTGAGTTATGCTGTGTAGTAGAAGGCAAAAATAATCTCAAAGTCTCCAAGGAAAATGTTTTAAAAGAACTAGTTCGGGCAGTTTCCTGCTTGGTTACCTGCACACAACAAAGCATGCAGCTATATGCCAACTTGCTGTGAGACTACCTATATTACCTATATCAGAGTGATCAAACGTAAGCTGATTGGCAAATAATAAATGACTCACAATTGTTTAAGACAGCAGCTAGGAACGAAATAATTCCTTCCTCCAAATCAAATTAAGAAAACTGCCAGCTGGGGACAGGGGGAGGAGAAGAGTGGAGCATGCACGTTTATATGGAAGAGTTCTATTCATCTTCAAAATTTAAAACAAATTCCTGGGCTCAGAATTTACAGTAACTCTTAAATCCAAAAACAAAGGTCCTTAAACTGTTTTAAAAAGAAAGCAGCTACAGATTCCTCATCTGATTTACTCTAGAATAAATGTTGGGGGCACAATCTAGACTGGGATCTACCATGAGGGAAATGACTATTTCCTCCAGTCACTATGGGCAAGATGCTGACTGCAGCCTCTCAATTTATATTGCAAACTAATGGTCCATCACAAAGAATCTCAAAGAAAATCTTCATAAATTCTGAGCACAAATTCTCCCCACAAACGCTGTATTCATTTTGATGATGCTAACAAAGCAATTCTATCTTTACAGTACATGCAAAATATTAAACTGCTACAAATGTCTTGCCCTCACATTCAGTCTACCTTTATTTATGCAGCCAATAAAGAGAATTTAAATTAAAAAAAACCTTTCCCAAAAGAAGAGTTGTAAATCTTTGCTTGTTTTATTCCTGGACACAAAAATGAAAAAATTCAAAGGTTTTCTCCAAGAGATTATACAAGTGTTTTTGCATATTTTGGAAGAATTTCATCTATGTAAAATACTACAGTTTTACACACACACACACAAAAAAACCCCATTGCCTGTCATGCACATAAAATATATTTTGCTCCCATCCGTTCAAATAAAATTTTTGTAAAAGGTCCTAAAATGTTTTTTAAAAATTAAAATGCACAAAAACTTTCATGTTATGTTGATACCCTTTCTCGTAGAAAACAAGAAAATTTGTAAATATTACATTCCTAACCAGGGGAAGTCCAGTTGCATCAAAGCTGCCATACTAAGGGAGAGAACAGAATCACAAGGCTAATGGTCATTACAACTGATTCTAATGTTTCTAACTGCAAAGGTCAATGAAACAGTAGAGCAGTACTGCCAGCTTATATTACTCAGGGAGGTGGTAGGGTAGACTTCAGTAATGGTTACTAAAACCTTATTATACCACAAACAATTTATTGAACTTACCCACGAACTGGATCAACAGTTAAGCCAATGGGTCTTCCCGATCCAGCAGAAGTACCATCATTTGTAATCAGTGTTTTGCGGTAGATGACTTCACTACGGAGTTTCAGTACCTAGAGAACACACCAAATCTGTTGATATGGCTCAGGAATTAAAGTGGTCCTCAAATTACAATTTCCATACTTTTTAGTAACTTTATAAGCACCTTGATGGCACTGGCACTGTTAAACCAAGGATTGATTTTGATCCTAAAATTCTTCACTTTAAGTTGGAATATTTACCTCAATGGACTGTGTATCAGGATTGCTGTAGTACAGGTTTCCAGATATCCAATCTAAAGCTAAGCCTATAGGGGTACCGATAACAGCAGCTGGGGCAAAAGTTGTCCGGTTTGTACCATCTGATTTCACTCTATGAATTTCACCCTTCGGATAAAAAAATTGTAAAGAAAACATCAAAACCCAGTACAAGCAAGAAAATCTTACACTCATCTTTCAAACATATACACACCATAGAGTGTTACGAGTTATACAGAGGAACATTTTGATCTGTCATTTGAACTTACAAAAGAGGTGATGTAGAGAAGAGAAAAAGCCTCAGGCAGCTTAAAAAAATGACAATCTTATTCTTCCAATTAGCCCAATGCATTTCAGCTTGGTAACATTTACTGGCCTTCTTCAGGGAAATGAAGCTTTAAAACCATCTGCCTAGCAACTAATCCCAAACTCAGAAAACACTCTTTTTTAAATCCCTACAGGTGGTTGCATTCCCCTGGAGAAGACCATGGCCATTTCCACACTAGACTGTTATAGCACTATTATTCCACTTGCAACATCCTATGGAATCCTGGGGTTTGCAGTTTCGGGAAGGGGCCAGGCGACCCCTCCCGAAACAGCAAACCCCAGGATTCCATGGGATGTTGCAAGTGGAATAATAGCGCTATAACAGTCTAGTGTGGAAATCACCCACGAAATATTACTAGGCTGAATCGCTTTGGGCTAATTGGAAGAATAAAACTGTCTTTTTAGCACTCTGAGACTTTGTCTCTTATACATCCCTTCTACTGGGTGCTCCCAGTCCCCTGTACCTTTGAACTTATGAAAGAACCACAGAAAAATGAATATGCATACAGCTGTCAAACAAGATGCAGTGCAATCCTATATGTGTTTCTAGTATTCTACTCATAAGTAAGCCTTACTGACATCAATGGAACTTACTTCCATATAGGTGTGCACTGGATTGCAACCACAATCTGACCTTGAATTCAGACTCCAGGCTAAAGTAGAGATGTTGCAGAAAAAGAAACCGGGGGAAGAAAATGGTGGAAAGAAGGAAAAGAACAAAGTGTGGGAATGAATGGGGAGGAGGTCTCAAAGATATATTCAGGTTATTTTGAGATGCTGTGAAAAATGGTTTGGGGTTTTCACTGGAAGTAGTGAGTAAGACTCACTCTTGAGGAAGCATTTTAAATAACAAAATGCTCTGGACAATGCACCGCCTTCTGTACAACTATGAAGGTATTTTCTGTTTTCCTACACAAAAGACACCAGGCGCCATACAACTCTCTCTCTCAGAGGTATGCAATTTTGGGAATCAGTTCTGACTTTCTCTCCCACCCATATTTCTTTTAGTGTGGGACTGAGCAGGCACAGAGAACGGGTGGGGAGGACACAGTGACTTTCAAAGGTCAGGATCACATTGTTACTGTACTGTAACAGTAGACCATTTCTATTTTTAAAAAAGTACAAAAAGTCTACAAAGGGGCTTCAAGTGTAGAGCACTGAAAACAGACCAGAAAATATGCCTGTTTTCTTGGGAAGTCTTGTCCTCTCTGCCCAAGCACTGGAAGTAGTCCAAAGCTTCCCTGTCAGAGGTTTCCATGGGAGGGATAACAAGACCAGATTGACACCACTCCCACTAGTCAATCGTTCTCACAGTGAAGCAGAGTGAGACATTCACATTTAAACTAATCACCCAAACCGTAAAAGAAATTGCTTCCAGGACAAAAAAGAAATCAAATTCCCAACAACTCTACAGCACAATAATACCAGGAGAGCTGTGATGTCACATGATAAAGTTGAGGCAAGGGCAGGATTAAGCCATCTGCTATAATGGTGTAACAACATTGTGTAGTATGTACCAGTGAAAGATAAGCACAGAGTATTTTAACACAAGCCTAAACCATGTGGCAGCCTTTGCAAATGAACAATTATATAACAAATCAAGAATTAAAGCTTTCACAGGATGACTGACAGCATCACAAGATAGTATTGCTTTCCCCATTTGCCAAGCTCCGGATGAAAAAAATAACTAGTAACAAAAAGCCATTTTCTGCCGTACCACATTCTAAAATCAGCATGCGCATCTCTTCTACCGCCTACAAAATCTGTTTTCTGCACTAATTTTAGAAAGCACAGCCTTTTACAAAGATCAGCCATAGAAGGTAACTGCATTTACTCACTGGATTTTCAACCCAGTAGATCATCTGCTCTGAATCATCAAAGTCAACATCATATCCATTCTGGACTCCTGCTATTGGAACCATGGCATCATTGGTCTTCTCCTCGGGGTTCAGAGAAATACCATAGATTATGTTATCTCTTACAGCTATAAGGAACGGTTCTTCAACTGTAAAAGAGCATCAAACGAGCAGAATTTTACTCTTCCACATTTTCTACAAACAGCATAACAAAATTTGTTAATTCCTGGGATATTTCTAAAACAAGCAAACACTTTTAAATTGCGCTTGCTGAAAAACAGTTAGGTTGCATAGGAAGGTGCCCTTAGATCAAGTGAAACTGTTTGCCTATGCAGCCCAGTGTTGCTTTCTTTGATGGGCAGTGAGTCTCCAGAATCTGAGACTTGGATCCTTTTAAACTGGACGTACCAGTCATCATTCCAGATCTTCAACATACAAAGCATGTGTTCTAACACTGAACTATGGATTCTTTCTTCCTCAATGCATTCAACGTCCTTCAAAAGACTAATTGTGGAATAGTCTACTTCAGTGGCTCTTAATCTTTTCTTTATTGGGGACCCCCTGTAAATATAATTTGTTGCTGGGAAGCCCCAAGATGTAACTCAAGATTTAAATATTTAAATTTAGACATATTTACTTGTTTATTTATTAATGGCTTCTGGAAACTAGGATTCAAATCTCCACTCAGACACTGGGTGACCTTGAGCGAATCACATTCTTTCAGACTTGGAGGAAGGCAAAGGCAAACCCCCTCTGAATAAATCTTACCAAAAAACATTTTGTGATAGCTTCACCTTACGGTTGCCATAAATCAGAAGTGACTTGAAGGCACACATCAACAAGCTGCTGCTGAGAGGAGTTTCTTTCTAGCCATCATGTCTCTCCCCTTTAAAAACTGACTTAAGGTGACTCTAAGTAAACCTCTCATGGGGGTTTTCTTAGCCAGGTTTGTTGACTTTGCCTTTCTCTGAAACTGAGATAATGTGACTTGTCCAAGGTCACCCAGTGGCTTTCCATCACTGAATGAAGATGCAGATCTTGGTCTCCAGAGTCATAGTTTGGGTGTATGCACACACCCGCCACCATATCTCTTTTGTCAGGGATGTGATGGGGAGGTGCAAATGTTAAAACTACTCCCTTGTTTGCAAACAAAGGAACAGTCTGTGTGGACACACCTGCCACCCTATCCTTTGGCAGCCCCGACTGCTGCTGCCACGTCCCTAACAAAAAGGACATGGCATGTGGCATGTGGCATGTGCATGTACCCAAACTGCACCCTCGCCTGCCACCACGTCCCTCAGCACTCACATCTCCTAGTACCGCATCTCTGACAAAAAGGACACGGTGGCAGGTCTGTGCGTACACCTAAATTGCTCCCTCATTTACACACAAGCGAGCAGTTTCAGTATCCACACATCCCTGCTGCCACATACATGTTGCTGCTGGTGGTGGTATTCAGCAGCAGGGCTTCACAGACCCCCTATGAAGGCTCTGCAGACTCCTAGAGGTCCACAGACCCCAGGTTAAAAACCAGTGGTCTACTTCAAATCATTGCTCAAGGGTACTTCCAAAAGAGACTCAAAACCAGAGCTCAGTCCAAATATTTTTTTTTCTGGCCACGCTAACTAAGGGATTCTGGAATTTGTAGTCCAAAAAGTTAGATGACCAAGCTCTGCTCCAGAGTCTGTTTTCCCAGCACCTTCTACATGGTTCACTGATATCCAAGCACCAAGCCAACTTGGAACTGATACAAAGAATGTGAATGCTGAAAGCTCCAATAGGATACAAATTTCCCTTTCCCATAGAGTTCTTTTGATCCAATTATAAGCAAAGCTTACAACAGCTGCCCAGTTTTTGAAACTCCTGAGAACATACGTTATTTGCACATTAAGACACCTGGACTCAAACCACAGTATTCCTATACAATTGTATACAACACAATACAAATGTTTCACAGTTTCCCACTAAGTACTGAAAAACATAAAAATATTAAAGGGTTATGTCAAGGATAAAAAATGATAATGCCAGAAACCGAGAAGAAAGAAACAATTCCATTTGAAAATTACCACTTTTCTGCCATTGTAACAGTTTGCAGTATTAGGCCCATCAATTAGTTATGGAAGCTTTAATAGTATCACTGTGTTGAAATAGAAACAATGCAAGCAAAACTTTGGTTAGCACAATTGCTGAGAGTTCCTGTTGGCAAACTAAACTAAACAGTGCCAACAAAGACTACAGTCATAATCAATCTCTGAAAGAGTCCAGTCTCCATTCATTCCAAAACATTACTGATAATTACCATACTTCACAATGAAAAGTGTTGCCACTATAGGGAAATGCTTGAATTTGCTAATGTTTGACCTCCTATATAAAATCTACTCTGCACGAGAACCCTAAGTCTGCCTACTTGGAAGTAAGTCATACCAGGTGGCTTTCAAAGTTCCCTTTCCTCCCACTGAGGCAAGACATTTCAACAGGAGGAGTTCCCCTACTGGAGAAAGAACCTTTGACTCCACCCCACTGTCTTCAAATATGTATTTATTTATTTGTCTGTTTGTTTGATTGATTTCTATCCTTCCTTTGTCTCAAAATGGGACTCAAATAGGCTTACAACATAAATTAAAGCAAAACAGTTAAAGCAATACGTGGTGTGGACATTTAGAAAGCATTAATCCATCAATCCAATTAAAACACTACTTTTAAGACGCTAACGTAAAAACAACTAAAAACACACAAAATGCATATTACACATGAAAAAATAGCATACTCACTGCACAGCCCTCTACCCTAAACAGTTAAAAGCTAAAGGCCTATTTAAGTAGGAAAATCTTTGCCTGCCAGCAAGCACAAGACACAGAAGAGGCCAATTGAGCCTCCTTTGGTAAGAAGATCACAGCCTAGGAGTAGCCACCAAAAAGGCTCTCTCCTGTGCTTCCACCAGAAAAGGCTGGGAAAGTGGTGGGATGAAGACAAAGCTCTTCCACAAAGATCCTAATATTCAAGAAGGTTTATATGGGGAAATATGGCCTTTCAACTAATCTGGATTTAAGCTGCACAGTACTTTGAAGGTCATAATCAAGGCTTTAAAATGTGCGTGGAAACGGCCAGTGAAATTGTTTCAACAAGGCAGTTGTATGCTCCCTACCAGCTTCAAAGATCCTTTCACTCAGGTCCTTTCCACACCTTACCTTTTTCCGGCACTGGGGTGCGGGGATTGCACCAGCAGCCTCCGGCGAGAGGCTCTCGCATCTGGGTTCCTTCAGCTCCACACGAGCTGCCTTCTCACACAAGAGCCCTGCCTCTTCCTTCCACAGTGCAGCCTGGGAGTTTCCCAGGCTGCGCTGGGGCAGGAAGCGCAACCGGTGCAGCTCCAGAGGTTCTGCACACCAGGTAAGTGCGCGCAGGGCCCTGGAGCAATGCGCAATCACGCCCCATTTTCGGCTTCCATTTGAAAATGAAAAGGTGTGCGATCGGCGCCTGCAGGCCCCTGGAGCATCACGCAATTGTGAATGCGTCATGCAGCTCGCTCCTCACAATCGCACAACACTCAAGGGGCCCTTTCGCATGGCAAATGCCCTGTGAAAAGGGCCCCAGGTGTGTGTGCATAAAATTGTCGT
The DNA here is from genome assembly GCA_030412105.1 of Cyclura pinguis. Lineage (NCBI taxonomy): Eukaryota > Metazoa > Chordata > Lepidosauria > Squamata > Iguanidae > Cyclura > Cyclura pinguis. The sequence goes on along the minus strand of CM059599.1, from coordinate 224,270,064 downwards.
GTTAAGTTGCAATCCTGTATTAGGTGTTGTTGTTAACTGCTGTCAAGTAGACTTCAACTTATGGCGACCCTATGAATGAGAAATCTCCAAGTCACCCTGTGGTCAACAGCCCTGCTCAGATCTTGCAGGTTCAGGGCTGTGGCTTCCGTGATTGACTCTATCCATCTGTAATACAGTCTTCCTCTTTTCTTACTGCCTTCTACCTTACCAAGCATTATTGTCTTTTCTAGTGAGTCACATCTTCTTGTGATATGGCCAAAGTACAACAATCTCAGTTTAGTCATCTTGAATTCTAGGGACAGTTCAGCTTGATTTGCCTTGGACCCACTTATTCATATTTTTAGCAATATAAAGTATCCACAGAACTCTCCTCCAGTACCACATTTCAAATGAGTTTCTTTCTGTCAGCTTTCTACACCGTCCATCTTTCACAACCTTACATAGAAACCGGAAATACAATGACATAGACCATCATAACTTTAGCATTCAATGATGTATATTTACACTTTAGGATCTTGTCTAGTTCCTTCACAGCTGCCCTTCCAAGTCATAGCCTTCTTCTGATTTCTTGACTGCAGTCTCCATTCTGACTTATGATTGAGCCAAGGTATGGAAAATCTTTAATTATATCATGTTTTTATTGTCTACTTTATTTATGTTATCTGTGGTCATTATTACTGTTTTCTTCACGTTCAACTGTAAACCTGCCTTTTAACGTTTTTGACTTTGACCAGTAACTGTTCCAGGTCTGTCGGTATTATAGTGTAATTTGCATATCTTAAACTGTTGATCTTCCTTCCTCCAATTTTAACGCCTCCTTCCTCTGAGTCTAACCCTGCTTTATTTATGATATATTTAGCTTAAACAGATAAGGTAAAAAAATGCATTCTTGCCTGATCCTTCTGCAAACTGGAAATCATTCCATCTGTATTCTGCCCTGACAGTAGCCCCATGTCCTGAACACAGGTTATGCATCAAGACAATTAAATGTTAACAACCCACCTATTTCTTTACGAACAATCCATAGGTTTTCATGATCTAAACCATTAAAGGCTTTGCTATAATCTCTATGGCACAGGCTGATTGTCCTCTGAAACTCTTTGGTGCACGCTGTTATCCAACATATGTTTGCAATACGATCCCTAGTTCCTCTTCCTTTTCTGAACCAAGCTTGGACATCTGGCATGTCTTGCTCTATATACCGTAAAAGTCTTTGGTATAGAATTTTGAGCAGTTAGGAAGATGAAATTCCTACTGATATCATGTTGACCATGAATTAGGACCATTTCTAAACAGGTTAGAATATTTGACAACTATTCAAGTCCTGCTGATTTCAGTCAAGGCATAAGGATCCAGTCTATCTTCTATATATACTGAAATCTTTCACCTTTATCATCCTACATTTTAGTATGTAGTGGAAGACCTAAGATCTGTAGAATATAGAATCTTATGTATATTTAAGAAGAATCTGACACAGTTTAAATGTTTTCAAAATGAACATCTATAAATTCTGCTCAGTGGTGAAATGTATTGTTTGTAGATTTTTACAAATGGTAAGACACAAACAGAAGATATAGTGATGATGATAAAGTCTGGAAGTAGTTTTCCTCTGCCCTTTACAAAAACCTGAGGCTAGAAAAGCATTTAAAATGACGTATTTTCTTTAAAAAAAAAATCCTTCTCAACTACAATGCTTCTAATCCCACCTCTCATGCAGTTCACATGGTCAGGGGAGAGAATCCATCCAGAAGGGCAAGCACAAGAGTAAAAACGTGGTCCTGATGAAGAAAGCAAACACAGATGGCTGCATGGAGATCGGTCACAGAAGTTGATACCTAAAGAGAAAAATAAAACCAATGTTAAATCCCCAAAGCAGTAATGTAGCCTGTTATTGACATGAAATGGGAAAGTTAGACTAGATCACAAATGTATTATATTTAGCTTTCTGTTCCAAACTGATACCAGTAGCCAAGACTATCACTATATCATGACCCAGAGACCCTAGTTTGTAATTAATACTGGCGCTGGGGTCAGCAGCCCTTTTATCATGCCAAGGGCAACAATACTCCTTTGGGGGGCTGCATGCTGGCAATGGATGGACCTGAATCCAGCAAGGGAGAGGGCCAGAGCACAAAGTAATGAAATATTCAACCCCATCTTCCTTTTTCCTCTCATCTTTCTCACTTGAGTAGACAAGAGGGAAAAAACAGATGATTCCAGAAGACTCTTGACCTGCTCAACAGTAATGGAATTTAATAATACGCTACTGACCACATGAGAGGAGGCCACCATTTGCCTACCCACGGCCTACATTGTTGAGACCACTGTGGGGCTGTTAAGGGCAAACTTTTCAAAAGTGAGCTTAACAAGGCTTGGTTTGTTTTACTTTTTATTCCTTTCCCCTTTTTTCTTTACACTTTCTCTGACAAAGAAAGAAAATATGCTTTTCCAGGCTTTCTTTTTTTCCACTATGGGGAAAAAGCACCATGGATGAAGTATTCTCATCTCTGCTCAGACCACAGATTGCCAATAGAGAAAGGATGCCAGTATGTTGGAACAAGAAGACAAATTTATTTAAATTGGAGGAACAAACCTCTTCCCCATATGTTTCACTTGCCCTCTGAGAACTGTTTTTCTTTTTCTTTTTTTTTTCTGGTTTTTGTTTGGTTGACACTGCTATTGTTTCCCTATTAGTTAAATTTCTTGCTTTTTATTTCCTGGCGTTTACTTTGGTATGGGTCTGCTCAGCACTACTTTATGAATATTTATTGTTTTTCTAGTTGGAGAACTTATTTTGTAGTTACTATGAAAACAAGATACGTATAATTAGCTTTAGATAAAACCAAATCAATCATCTTAGAACTAGCCTCTGCAAGAACACAGAAACAACATCCATATGCCACTTGCCATAAAAAACAGCACTATGGAAAGCACCAGACATCTTACAGATAATCCAATGAACTCTGCTTCAAAGAAACCACTAAAAGTAATAACTCTGGGCGAAAAACATACTGAGCCCAAGTCAAAGAGTTGGAGAAAGCTGACCATATTATACTTTTAAAAAAATTGTACCACTAACTTACATTTAATTTTCAGAAGAGAGAGAGTTTTAGAAAATGCCACAGCACGCTTGTGAGAGTGGTATAACACTCTAAAGTACTTTGAGCTTGTTCACTTTAATTGCTGTTGCACTCTGACAAATCCAAAACTTTGTTAATATTTATTAATGTTTACACGTCCCAGCTTATGTTTCTGTTGCCAAAATTAACTGGCTAAGCTTACCAGCTGGCTGTTTCACCGGGTGGACTGCAACAATGCCCAGAGGCTGGTGAACGTTATAAATCATAACTGTTTGATTTCTTCCACTCCACTTGTTGGCTCGAATTACTCGATGGGTATAACGGTCAGTCCAGTATACAAAATCTTCAAATAGAGTGAGGGCATGAGGATGCTGCAATACCTGAAACAAAAAGAGGGAAAACACTTCATTTTTATTATGGTTTGCACTGAGAAGCGGCACCTGAAGAGAATATGGGAAGTCTTAATTCACATCTGTTCATCGGTATCACTTTGTGACCTGGTTAAATGAGATTAAAAAAAAAGTTTAGCAACTGTTACTCTCATTAATCAAATCTGCTGTTCTGTTCCTAAAATGAGGTACAATTTGTAATTCTTTTTCATTAAAGCATCCTCCCAGGAAACAGAAAGTCAGTTTGCAATATGTGATTTATTCCTAGAATGCCTTAGTTATACTTAACAGGAATAGATTTTGGTATCCTTAGTCAACCTCCGGCACCCTCCAGACTTTGTTCTGCTTACCCTGTGCTATTCATCCTAAATTCTTGTCTCCAGAGTTCTGATACCCAGCCACAGGAAACTAGACATTGGTTTCAGAAATCTGTTGTGGTACAGTGGATAGCTGTCTGGACTTCAAGTCCTTCTCAGCCATGAAGCTTGCTGAAGCTTCTGTTTAAGCAAAGCAGACTACAAGGTCAGGTTCTAGACAGCGGCACGATCCAACCCCCCACGTGTGCTTTATTCTTTTGTCCCATACCAAGTCACTTGCCACGACTTGCCGCCTATTGTTTCCATTGTAATCACAGAAGTCAATATAGTCGAGATAGGCATCTGCAAAGTACAGGAGTTTGTTTGGGTAGTCAATGGAGAGTCCATTGGGCCAATAGATCTTATTACTGACAATGGTGGTTCGCAACGTGCCATCCATGCTTGCTCTTTCAATTCGAGGATTACGGCCCCAGTCTGTCCAGAACATCACATGAGCACTGTGGAAAGTAAATGGTTAACCGTCACAGGAAACAGTAACAATAACATTCGTATACCTTGATATACCAGAACAAGCACAACCTCATTGTCAAAAATTACAAGTTTTTTCATGCAGTGAAAACTATTGTAGTATAATAGCTAGTTCTCAAAGTTCTCAGCTAGGAATCAGGAAATGCATGCTATGTATCTCCTGTTCGCCATGAATTCACTGGGTAATCTCAGAGGAATTTCGCCATGAACTCATTGGGGAATCTCAGTCTTTCCTCAACCCCCCCTCCCCATATAAAGCATATACCTTACACAATTATTGTAAGTTTACAACCTTTAGGACCTTTTATCTTAGGAACAGGATAAGAGGGGACATGACAGAACTGCATAACACTGTGCATGGTGTAAACATAAGAGAATAGTTTCTCTGTTTGTCTCATATTATTAGATCCTCAGCCATCCACTGGAGCTGGGTGGTGAGAGACTCAGGAAAGATAAAAGTAAGCACTTCTTCATGCAATGAAGAATTAAACTATGGAATTTATTGCCATAAAATACGGTGAAAGTCATCAACTTCAACAGCTTTCAAAACAAGACTGGACAAACGTATGGAAGACCAGACTGTCAACCACTACTAACAGTAATGGCTCAGAGGCAATACGCTTCTCCATATCAGTTGCTGGAGAGTTCTACTGGCCTTGTGGGCTCCCGCTAGTCATTCGGCTCACTGCTAGGGAAAACAATACTAGACTAGACAGGCTTTTGGCCTGATCTATCACGGTTCTTTATATTTACTTAGGATCATAATTAAATAACACATATGAAGTATTTTGAATCCTTGAAAATGCTACATACTGTTAAATACTATTGTTCTTTTTAACTCGTAAGCTTGAAGTAAAAAATATTTTCTTAGTGATAAATATATATGAAATCATAATTTAATAGTAAATAAAAACTTGCTCTACATATCTTTATTTGAAATTTGATTACATGCGGCCACATCATTAGGGACGTGTGAGGTCTACAGGATGCGAGAATATGGTACCAAGAAAAGAATTCATCAAATGAAAACTCTAGCTTTTTTTCCTCTATGGCAAGCGTCTGCCCTTTATGAGTGTCAACACGTAGTTGAAAGTAGACCCACATATCTTCATAAACCATCAAATAAATCACCTCTATTTACTGCCTATCTCAGGGCTAAACCTACATGTTATTGATAAACTAATTTTATCTATTATATAATGATGTGGTTCATAATGTAATTTAAAAAATAGATTAAAAAAGAAAAGCTTACTCTGTCCTGGGATCTAACACTAGTCCCCGTGGGTTTGTAACATTTTCACTGATCAGCACAGTCCTGTGGCTTCCATCAAGTCTGGAGACCTCAATTGTTTCAAGAACAAAGTCTGTCCAATAAAGATTGCGGCCTACCCAGTCCACTGCTATGCTTTCCGTTATGGTAACACCACTGTCAAACACCTGCCCAAAACAACAAAAGAACAAGTTGGTGCTCTTCTACTTCTTTACAGTTGGAAATTAATTAACATTCTACAGAACGAACAGAAATCTTATTATTCACCAAGCAGACCTAAACCGTATAATCCATGTCCCGAAAGACAAAGGATAACCTGCTGACATAAAGCTGTTGGTTGCTATTCTAAAACAACTTATATAAATAAATAGCTTTTTGCTAGAAGCAGTTCATCATCGCATATTGACACGGTTGGTTAGCTAGAATAACTTTAATGATGGTAAGAGCAGTTCAACAGTGGAGTACAGTATGTCAGCAGGTGGCAGACTCCCAATATTGGAGATTTTTAAACACAGGTTGGATGCCTATTTGTCAGGGATGCTTTAACATGGATTCCTGCATGAACAGTGAGTAGAACTAGATGACACTTGCGTACTTTTCAGCTCTACGATTCTATTAAGAAAGAACAGGAGAGCCACTTCTGCAGAAAGAAACTTATAAGAACACGGCAGGCCCTAGAGATTTTGCTGTCTGGGGCAGAACAGGATTTGGTGGTCTCCTGCTTACCAAGTTTAGAGTCATAGCTTTCCAAACAAGGAATGCAAAGTACACCAATTACAATCGGAATATAGCCCTCTTCACAAGTTTATGTGCGGGAAGTGGGACCTATTTATTTACTAGGAGCAAGGTGAACTGCTGGTTCTGATGCCTCAACATCCCTGTGCCTGAAAAGGCGTGCCCTTATGTAAGCAAGTGAACGGGCACAGGTACTTTGTGCAGTCCATGTTTGCATTCAATAAGAGACTTACTACTTTTCTGTCTGTCCCATTCTGGAATGCACTCCAGATCTTATCTTGGGTGATATCCGACCAAAAAATTCTATCAGTCACTGAATCAAAATCAATAGCAACAATCTTCCTTCCATCTCGAACCAAAGAATAAATGCGCTGTGCATGAGAAGTTATGTTGTCAACAACAATTTGGTTACGGCTTGCCACCAACAAGAGAAGATGCCCAGGTTCTGCAATAAACAGGCAAGTATCAGCAAAACAAAACAAAACAAAAGTTTAATTAGCAATGCCTAGAGGTAATTCCATTCATAAAACTGCTACAGTGGGTTAACATCAAATCATAACAGCAAGGTTCAAAGCACAGTGGCAGTCAGAGCATCTACCTTGCTAGCAAGAGATCTCAGTTTGATCACTGGCACCACTAGGCTGAGCTGGGAAAGAGTGAAAACTGGAGAGCTGATATTAGCCAGTATAGACTAGGAACAGGGATGGACTGCCAAATGTTGTTGGATTATGACTTGTATCATCAGTAACTTTCCAACAAAATTTTCCCCACCTCTGATTAAGAGAACACTGAGCTAGACAGACCAAATGTCTGACTCAGCTTAAGGCAACTTCCCAACTAAGGGAATGGGAATGTGTTTCTCACAAACACTCCTATGAAAGGTATTGTGAAGAAGACAGTTACTGAAGTTATATTTGTTGAATGTACCACTTCGGCAGCTTGTCATTCTCAGAGCTAGGAAAAGTTACTTTTTTTGGACTACAGTGGTCAGAATATCCCAGCCTGAGGGATTACGGAAGTTGCAGACCAAAAAGTAACTTTTCCAGCCTCTGGTCATTCTTGGCAAGATGCGAAAGCATGTGATCAAATCCGCCAAGGTAACAGCAGCTAGTAACTTGTCTCCTAATTAATGTGTGTAATATAAAGCACTGTATAGTTCCATGAGTGACAACAGGTAAGCATTTAACCTCTTGCCAAGTAGCAGGAAATAAATGGCCACACAGCAAATGGTCAGGACGCAGCTATCGGTCTGTACGTCTGTCTGTATCTCACTTGGTATTCCTCACCAGTTGCTTTGCAAGTCTTCCCGTCGGGTTCTAAGACATAACCTTCATCGCAATAGCACCTAGAAGATCCTCTCTCATTGTGGCAGTGCTGGCTGCAAAACCCCGGGGGGTCACACTCGTTAATATCTTCACAGGTTTTGGAGTCATTGGCAAGCTGATATCCAAACGGACAAGAACACTGAGCTCCAAAGGGGCCCTGAATGCATTCATGGGTGCAGCCTGCATTGTTATCAGAACAGGTCTCCTGGTCTGCAAATAAATGGAAGACAGTCACTAACTCTGAAAAGCTTTTACCTCCCCCCACCTCACAAAAGTAAAATGTCATCATAACAAACAGCAAGTAACAGGCCCCATTTTCCTGTTGGAATGAACGGTGGATCAAATCTACATTTAGTTATACTTAAACCAGACCCTCTCAATTTGAGTCTCACTGATTTCAGTAGGTCTGTATTAAGCATAATGAAGTACGAATTCAACTCAGTTTATTCACTACTACAGGCTAACAGGGAAAGACTTTATGAACAGTGGCAGCTGGTGGCTTCCATGATAGCAGGTTGGCAAGTCTGCTTCAGGCTTTTGTCTGGACTTTAAAGCAGTTATGCAAGGTGCTGTCCTCTGAAGCATAGCTCCTTTCAGGTTTGGACTAATATCCAGAATGGATCCACTGATAAACTGTCAAATAAGCCACTGATTATAAATAAGATGGCTGAATCTGATCTGTAACTAACATGGTTTAGGTAAAATTGGAGTCAACTTGGCACCAGTGATACTTATGACTAGTATCACAGACTGCTCTTCCTGTGCTCGTCATTGCTCGATTGCCATCTGCATGGTACTACAAAGTGGAAAAAGAATTCAAAATAAAAATACCTATTGCCACCAAGTTAAGAGATATTGCAAAATAACAGCTGTGTCTCAGGATCATTAAATGGCATAGCAAGAAAATGGATAAATAGCAAGTCACAGCAAGTTTCCTTTGGTAGGGGGTCAATCAAAACCCTAGCTCCATTTTGCATACGTGAATCACAATTCCTCTGCAGGAAGCAGATGGAAACACAAAGGAAAATGCAATGGCCAGCCATTAGCTATTTGACTTTTCCCCAACCAAGTGACATAAATACAATACTGTATATTCTGATGAGAGGGGAAGACAAAATGTTTCTTTTTCCTTTGTGACATGACCCTTTCAAACATTCTCAACCACATGTACTCTATTTCTTTTCTGCAAGTTTGACATCTAGATATTCTATGCTTTTCTTTACCAAAGACCACAGAAAACTTAATTTTATATTAGTACATTCCCAGGCTGTAAACTGCTCAAAAGTAACTTATATTAACTTGCTTCTCCACCCTAATACATATAATGAGATAATAGCATAATTAGGAGTTATGATAATCTGGGGCTTATTTACACAATCAGGTATGCTGAGGAAAGAACTCAGGTACCAAATGATTTAAGTCCATGGTGTGTTCGTTTATATGTGTATTTATTGGATCTATTTCCCATTTTTCTTTCAAAACTGGGATTCAAGATGGTTGAGAGAAGGATTGAATAAAAGCTGGATCAAACAAATAAATATACATCTTAAAACACTATTAAATTAAACTCACAATTGAAAACACCTCAATAAAAAGATATACAGCAAGTACAGCACCCTCTTCATAAAAAGCCTCTCTTCAAGTCAGCTGCCCAAAATATCTGGCTGATTAAAAAGATGTTTGCTTTCTCGCAGAAGGACAACAGTGAGGGGAGGCAACTAACTGTCAGGGATTCAGAGCAGGGAACCCTGGGAAAATGATCAGCCCACTGCAAAGATGTTGCATCATGCCCCAGCTGTGGGTAATTGCAACGTTGCATAAGAAACTGGGGTCGTGTGCAGGTGGTAGAGGGAGGTGTGCAAACCTCTACCTGATTGATGGTAGATATGTATATAACAAAGCAATGCCAGTATGTATTTGTCTGTTGACCAAACCTGGTGCCTGGCGCAAGCTTTTGTCCGTCTGTCCTATGTTTGGTATATAACGTAACTTTGCTGCAAGATAAAGTGCCTCCTGTTTTGGAAGAAACTCCTCCGTGTCTGAGTATCCTTACTGGGGAACAAGGCTGCTGCTGTTGGCTCGCTGAACTCTGGCTTTTCCGCTGCGTTTCCATGGGGCTGAAACTCCTATCATACCCCAACACTAACTCCCTTTAGAGGGAAGTTTCACAGCCTGAGAACCGCCAACTAGGAAGTCTTCCACAGATGGAGCTCTGAAGGTAGCAGAACCTCCCATAAAGATCCTAAAATCTGCATAGGCTCACAGGAGAGAATGCGGTCCTTTAAATAGCATGGACCTCAAGCCACATGGGATTTCATAGGTCATAAACGGCACCATCCAGTTTTGTCTGGAAACAGACCAGTAACCAAGGTCAATGTCAAGAAGAAATGCTTCTCAGGATGGCTGCCTCTCAATAGCCTTGTTGAATTTTTGGAAAGACACCTTTAAATTTTAACTGGCTATTTTGATTTAATGTTCTCTGTGAACTAGATACACCTATTATTACTGTTATTCTTTTCATGCAATTATTTTAAATGCTGACAACAGAAGCCAACTACATGGGGAATGTAACCAGCAGGGTATGGTTGCACTCATGTTCTCCTGGTGGGCTTCTCATAGGCATCTGGTTGGCCTCTATGGGAACGGAAGGTTTGGCTAGATTAAGCTGTTGGATTAAGCTGTTGGCCGAAAATACAAACATGAATCAAGAATCTTACAGACCATCTCAGAAATCCCCTGTTTCTGTAAACAAGCCCTCAGTGAACCAATATGATTTGAATCTCGGTATCAAAATATGAATTTAATATGTTTTAGGATCATACCTGGCTGAGGCTCATCTGAGAATTGCATTGTTTGATTAGAAAAGAGGAGGAAAGAAAGAAGAGAAATCAGCATTAAGAATAAATCAGCACTGATCATAATCAACACAGATACTTCTGGCCCCTTGCAGGTTTTGAGATTAAAATCAGGTAAAAGTTAGAAATATTAAAGGAAATATTAAAGACTGAATGAAATTTGACTTTAAATTAAAAGCCACTACTGATTAAGCCCAAATCTCAAATGGTAAATTTAACATTTATTTGAAAGCTAATTCTGGTAATTGGCAAACATGAAATGTAACATACTAAAATTAAAGAGAACACTGAGTTGGATAAACAACAGACTCAAAGTCATATAAAATTGCAACAGGTCTTCAGTGCATCAGAGGGCCAATACATATAGTTGTTGGCTCCAAATTGTTTTTGTGTGCCTTCAAGTCATTCCTGACTTGTGGTGACCTTAAGGTGAATTTATCACAGGGTTTTCTTGGCCAGATTTATTCAAAGAAGGTTTGCCATTGCCTTCCTCTGAGGCCAAGAGTACGTGATGTGCCAAACATTACCCAGTGGATTTCCACGAGCAGGGATTCAAACCCTGGTCTCCAGAGTCACAGTCCAACATTCAAGCACCATGCTGGCTCGTTGCCTCCTAATACCAAAATTCATATGCAATAGGGGGAAAGAAAGATTGGAATCTACCAGTAGATCTCAGAATAATTTGCAGCAGATTGGCAAAGATTTCTAACTCCCTTTTGCATTACATTAGCACCGACAAAATGATTCCCAACCAGCCACAAAACACAACTATACCACTTAAATGTCAGGGGTATAGATGTCTGAAGGAGAGGGCTTTTGTGTGGTAGGACTGAACTCAGCTCAGTTCTGGTACTCAAAACAAATTTCTCACCCTAGAATTTCTGAATTCCAATTCTGCATTTCTTGCGTTTCCTACATCTGGTAGCTGAATTTTCAAATTCTAGTAAAAAAACAAAGTAGTTTCCCACAAATCTGACGTCTATTCAGTCCAGCTTTACAACATGAAAGTGACAAATGCCACATATTATACTTCAGTCTGCAGTCTGATGCTTTTACTAGCTCATTCTTCCCTCAAGTAACTCAGAATAACATATACACTTTTTTCATTTTATCTTCACAATGGTTTTGTGAGGCAGACTAAATTTCTCTTGTCTCTCAAAATTTAAGCCAGCTTACTCAACAGCTAATGTCTGGGCTAGTGCAAGCCTACATGTATCTTTTTTCCCCAAAAAAAGATCATGGTCACTTACTGCAAAGAGGGGATTCATCAGCTCCATTAGGGCAGTCTGCAAGATTGTCACATACTTTGCTCAGATTTACACACATACTGTGGCCTGGACATTGCCACTGCCAACTAGGGCACCGGAAAGGTGGAGTGGGACAGTCTCTCTCATCACTCATATCCCTGCAGTCATTGTCACCATCGCAGATCCAAGCACGATAGATGCAGTTTCCATTGTCGCAGTGGAAAAGAGAGGGAGGGCAAGTCCTAGGTGGGCATCTGTGATGCTCATCAGAGCCATCTACACAGTCAGGATGTCCATCACATTCCCAGTTAGCTGGGATACAGTTGCCATCAGACTGACACTGGAATTCATTCTGGTGACACATCCCAGGTGGCCTTGTAGCTGAAACAGTCACATTAAGCAAGTGAGACAGTGTCCACGTATGTGTGGAAATGCAAACTTAATTGCTACGTTCTATTCCCAATCAACCACACAGTGTATATCAAAGGCAAAGACAAAAGAAACACATACGCCCTAAACTCAATTTTAGACAGAGAAACACTGAAATGAACAGGACATGTTATTTAATACTAATATTAAATGCTACTGATTTCAATGCATTTCTTTTCATTTGTACTTAACCCAAGCAGACGAAAAAGCTACTATCAAAGTATCATTAGTGCTGACCATATCAATTGAAAAAGGAAGGAATAGTTTGATCTGCTAGGAGCTGTCCTTAATAAGGAACACAACAGAGGTTTCTTGTACTCTATAAAAATGCAACAAAAACATATAGGTATCAGCTTCCCTGACTTACAGAGACAGTCTTTGCAGAAGTAGCATTATCTGAAAGTGACTTTCCACTATCACAGATGGCATAAAATTTCAACTACACAGAAAAATTGGTTTTCCTATATTTGGGCACAGTTAGTCATTTCAAGTAAGGAACCCAGCCATTCAAATGCAGAATGTACACATCGTACACTACAGTCCTTCCACAGCCAGGTTAAAACCCTTTTCTTATATCACCCGGCATCATTAGTGATTGGTCCATTAGTTGCTCTACCACTTCAAACTATTTTGAAATTGGCTTAGCTTTTTGTCTATTTGTTTCTGTTCATGCAAATTAATATAAATACCTTGTCATATACTTGGAAATCCATACTTTTCCCTATATAAAAATACAGTTTAATAGTTGCGCATTTCTTCAAAGTGCAGTGCCAGCAGTCAATTAAAATGCATATTTAAGATTGCGGCTTAGTCAAAATTTGGAACAGTAAGTATAGGCCTCCAATGCTTTCTAATCATAATTTTATGAGTTAAATCATAGCTCTTCTGTTGCCATTACTTTCTTTTTTATTTTCCTGGGACTGAGAGTGTTTGATGTTTTCAAGGTCGCCCAGTGGGTTTCCATGGCCGAGCAGGGAATTGAACTCTGATCTCCAGGGTGGTACTCCAATGCTCAAACTGTACACCACACTGTCTCTCATTTACTTTCAAAGAAGTCAGTATTCCCTTTGTTATTATTATTTTTTTTAAATCTCAGGCACCTCCTGTTTAAGCCAACTGAAAAATCCTAATGGATTTTAATGTCTGATTCCCATTTGCTGTTTCTAAAGCTGCACACATAATCAATTCAGCAAAACAAAACTGATTTAGATTCACAAGGGTTTCTGACCCATGTCACACTGTCAGAGGAGAACATTGCTAGATTGTGTGTGTTACATCAGTTTAGTGCAGAACCCTGTTCATAGGGTTTCACTAACAAAGTAGACTGCAGTATACTTACGACAATTAGCTTCATCTGAGTGATCACTGCAGTCAAAGACACCATCACATTGGTAGTAACTACTAATACACTGGTCTCCACTTGCACATTTAAATTCAGTGGAACTACAGTTGTAGACTGTAGTGAAAAAAAAAGAAAGAATAATTATCTCAGATGCTATTTTTTTAAGGACAAAATTCTACGTAGCTACTTAGTTATGGTAGTGATTGTACAGAACATTGGAAGCAGCCACTATAAATAAATATGTTATTTATAAAAAATAGAATACACAAATAAAAACCACGGTGTCATTATTTCCTATGAAACATTTTCACCACAAAGTGAAAAGAGCAAGTTGAGTCTAGCAATAATCTTCTTTCTCAGCCCACACAGTAGCTATTATGCATTCTGACAAATTTACATAATAATACAAGCAGAAATTAATGTTAATAATCAAACTAGGAGGAAAGGTTGTACTTTTAAAATTTATAGCGAAGGTATAAAGAGTCCTTGTTGTTGTTGCTGCTGCTATTGCTGTTGCTGTATGCCTTCAAGCCATTTCCAACATATGGCAAGCCCAAGGCAAACCTATCACAAAGTTTTCTTGGCAAGATTTGTTCAGAAGGGGTTTGCCTTTGCTCTTTCCCGAGGCTGAGAGAGTATGACTTGCCCAAAATCACCCAGAGGGTTTCTGTGGCTCAGCAGGGATTCAAACCCTGATCTGCCAGAGTTGTATGCCAATGCTCAAACCACCACACCACACCGGCATTCATAAAAATGTGATAAGAAGACCTACCACATACAATCAGTAAATCTAACACAATTTCTTTCTGACATTACTGTTTATGACTCATGGATTATATTGCTATCCTCCTCATCTCTCAAATGGGAGAACAGAGTCAGTTTTTCAGGGCCATCCAGTGGGCCTGTGCTTGAACCTGTTATTTGAAGTATCCATGTCTTCTAGTTCTTATTCAAATACAACCCATGTTACCTCAGAATTTACATATCAGAGTCCACTTCTTTTCAAATGAGGTTATTTGTAAATAAGGGTTGGTGCTTTTTGAAAAATACTGATACGAATTATTATATGAGACAGCAGAGCTTGCAAAAATCAGTATATAACATCTCCTTGCGTCAGTGAGAGTGGCGGATGGATACTTAACTGCAATCATGTTCATCTGCTCCATCAATACAATCCTTGTCACCATCACAGACATAAAATGGATCAATGCACCTGTGATCAGGACACTGGAACTGACCAGGTTCACACGTCTCTGTGAAAGCTACAAACACAGCATTTTTAAAAGCCCAACCTAAAATACATCAATTCTGCTGCCAGATCCCTGATCCTCACTTTGAATAAACACATTACATAGCACAATAATACAAATCATTTCTTACCTTAGTGTCCTTCAGGTGCTTTGGACTACAACTCTCATCATCCCCAGGGACAAGTCATGCTGGTTGTGGCTGACAGGAGTTGGAGTCTAAAGCATCTAGAATATAAAACTGAGCAACTGTGTGCAGAACAATCCTAATGATATTTACTCTGGAGGGGGGAAAGTCTACTTGGAATCAATGAGACAGCTTAATCATGATTTAAGTCTCTCTGATTTCAACAGTCTAAGTACAACGAACTTAATCTGGATCAACATATTTATTTTCATGTATTTATTTGTAGGAGTTACAAGCTCCATGGGACTTAATCTCTAGGAAGCGTACTTATGAATGAGCCATACATGCCTAGGAAAGCAAAGAAACAAAGCAGCCACTTTGAAAGCTTTCACTGGGGTAAAGGTTTGGTGTAAAAGAAACAAACAGGCAGACACGTGCAAAGATCAGTCACTTTGATGTTCATATGGAAGAGCAGAACTCTGGTGACAGTGGAAACAAAGATGGGTCTCCAATTTACCAGGGCCCACACACTTGTACCTTGTAAGGCAAAAGATAGAGACCACTTTTGCCCATGGAAAGTGTTTCTGGCATGTGGTACAACCATGCTGGGTGTTGTACTGCACCTGAACAACCAGAATGTTTCACTGGCTGTTCAGGGAAAGGACTTCCTCCTGTGATCCAGTTAACAAGCTCAGCCCTGCACCTAGTCTCATTGCTGCATAAGGCATCAGAAGATGGAATCCAATGCACCATCCTGTTCCAAGACTTACTGCAGTTCTTTTCATCTGATCCATCACCGCAGTCATTGTCTGTATCACACAGCCAGATTCGGGGAATGCACTTGCTGTTATCACAGGTGAACAAGGTTGCAGGGCATGACATTGGGCCCTGTGTGGGGCAGTGAAGTTCATCACTATTGTCCAGGCAGTCATTATGCTTATCACACCGCCATCGGCTGGGAATGCACTGGCCATTTCTACAGGTAAACGCTGACGTGGCACAAGAAGTGTCTAAGCAAGAAATAAAATGTCAAAATGTTGGAGTGATACAAAAAAAATCTGTTTACCTTACAAATATGCTAAGGCTATAGCCATGCACATGTTCACTCAGATATAAAGCCAATTGAGCTGATTGGTACTGACTGCAGTTGACGAACTTCAAAGTATTTGCATCCCTGGAGCAAAAAGCAAAAGTTTTACACCTCACTGATTTAAATGAAACTGATAGCAATCCCCTGCTCTTTTATCCGGGCTATAGCTTTATGCTTAAACAGCACTTTCTTGTACAGATGATGAGTGAGCAAACTGCCATGTTTCACAAGGCGTTTTCCATTTGAAAAACAGAGAAGGAAACCCCACATATACATTCCCTTGTAAACACTAAACTTACTATTATCATCAATTGAGTCCCTGCCATGTGCAGAAGTTCAATAATGCACCAGTAGGCATAAAAGTTATCATGCCTAAAAATTATATCAGAAGTATTTCTACAGGCCAAAAATAGTTGTTGAGTGGGCTAAGCAACAGAGATGCAGAGATATTGTTTTCAGACGTGACAACAGGAAATTTTAGAAATTTTCTCCCTATATGAGTTTTTCAATACTTTTCCACTCATTCATTCAGAAAATTTTGCAAAAACATTTTTAAAAATATTGTATTTTTCCACAAAATGTTCCCATTTTGTCCAAATTCCATGATGTATTTGCTACTGCTGTTGACATTAAAAAAGCACTGGTGTATTTGCTATAGGACAGGGCAAACCATCTCATGGCAGTTGAGATTTTCCCATCAGGCCCTTTGTTATCAAACCGAGAAAATTTCCAAATATTTTTGCCAAATTAAGGTACATGCGCTTAAAGGGGAAGAACACAGATTTTCAGAAATATTTCAAACATTTATGTCCTTTGATGGGAGGTGTTTGATAAACGAACAACGAAGAAAAAAGAGGCGAAGCAAACTGCTCAGCTAGGAAAAGCCTTTCCGAGCTGCTAACAGGTCAGCGGATGAAAAGAAACTGAGGAGAGATTGTTAGCTTGGCAGGACTGAGCATGCTCAGTACCGGATGGGGGAGGGGTTCCCGCCAAACTGCTCAGCTCTGGAACTTTCTGAAAAGCTACTGTGCATGCACAAAGATTCCCATTGTGTAAGGCACAGAAACCACGAAGAAGAAATATTTTAAACAAAATAAAATGAACAAAAACCAAATTAGCTGAAAAATTAGCTGAAATGTAAAATGAAAAGGTCTCCATAAAGCAAAGAGAGACATAGCACTGAATTCCAAATGCAGAGGGAAGTTACCAAATTTGTTAGTGCAAAGCTCTTCCACCCACTCAGTTATTTTTATTCATTACAATTTTTGCTTAGGAACACCCTCCAAAAAAAAGCATTCTTTGCTGCTTTTTAAAAAAATATATTCTAAACGCAAAAATGTACACTAGTATGAAAATTTACTCAACTCTCATCATAGCTAAAAGCAAATTTTTTAAAAGATTAATCCTAAAAGCTAGATTTTATTTTTCTACACACTACGTACAACTATACATACCATATAACTTATCAGAATTCTTCCTATTTTAAAATATATCATACTATTACAAGTTCTATAGGAAAGAAAAATGATTGTAAAACTATGACTAGTTCTAAATGGCAAAAAGAAGCTAGAAATCCATTTTGATTTAGACTTGAGGACAGACACTGAATGATTTCCTATGGACAAGCATACATCAAAGAATTCCATTGACATACATTTTCAACACAATGCAATCAAAGCTAACCTTGTAAGCCAGATCTGTCACAGG
The DNA here is from genome assembly GCA_030412105.1 of Cyclura pinguis. Lineage (NCBI taxonomy): Eukaryota > Metazoa > Chordata > Lepidosauria > Squamata > Iguanidae > Cyclura > Cyclura pinguis. The sequence continues at coordinate 224,252,376 of CM059599.1, read as the reverse complement.
TTTTCATATCTGTGCATTCTTTACAATCATGCCAGAAACCATCCAATAAATGCAAAGTATTACATATGAACTGCCTCTCTGAAAGCCTATTTCACGCTGATGCAATAAATTTTTTTTAACTAGCTCCACAATTCCAGTGTGTACACCACTACTAATTTCAAAGGAAAACCTACAAACATGCCATTTTGGAGATACAGGCAATACTTACTTAGGGATCCACAGTTTTGTTCATCACTGTTGTCATGGCAATCATCCACACCATCACACTGATAGAACCTGGGTACACATCTTCCATTGCCACAGGAAAAGGAATATGAGCCACACTGTAAAGTGGGAGGTTCATTGGATGGATCTTCAACACATGTCAGCTGATTAGAACTCAATTTCATTCCATAGGGGCAGCCACAAACTCTTTGGAAATTAGGTACTGGGAAGCAGAAATGGCTGCAATCTCCATTGGGATTGGTTGCTCTATTGCAGTAGTTAGTGCCTTTAAAAATATCATTAAAGATTAGCATATATTTATATTTGTAACACTTAAGAAACAATTCTAATATGTTATTCCTGCTAAGAAAAGACAGACAGACGTTAGAAATTGTAAACGATACACCAACAAATTCTGGAATCAAATACGTCTCATGGTAAAAAAAAAAACTGAAAATTAACGTTCAGATGAAACCATATTTGTATCTGCTGACATTGACAGAAGAATCGGAGAAGAACTACGGCAAAATTCTGTGACATATGGCAACCGAAGCAAGACTATTCTATGCTCAGAAATAGAAGTGAATTGATGTGCCAACAAAATAGGACTGGCTAATAAAGCTATTTAATTTAGTGGGGATAGACAAATTAACAACACTGATAAGGAAAAAAAAACCTGGAGATCTTTGTGTAAGACCAGAGCTTGTTTGTATGCTTTTTACAAGAGAAGGAGAATAATACACTGATAATAGGACTCAGCAATTAGTATTTTGGGAAAAGCAACAGTGAAATTATTTAAATGATATTTGTATTTAGAAAGTGTTTCCCTTATATGCGAGCAAGCTTCTTCACTGGGAAAACTTGAAATCATCTTTGTAAATATTTGTAGTGTCTGTCTTAGTTGTTATTTTTATTTTCTATGTAGTGTTTTACTCGAGGGGGGGTGTAGTTTGTTAATTTGGGGTTTTACTTATGTTTGGGTAAAACTTGCAGTTGTTATAACTGGTTGTTTTCGCTTAATTGTGCAGCTTTTTATTTTAAATTTATCTTTAATTTAAAAAAAATGCAAAAAAAATGCTAATGATGAATATTTATAAGGACCTGACACAGCCAAACTTAAGCATTTCTAACTCCAATTACTTCCACTGAAGAATGAAAAATATACTCAAGGCTACAATCCTCCATATGCTTACCTGCCTCACTTAGGAATATGTCTCAATAAATCCAGGAAGAATTAATTCTGAATGAGTAGTAGGGATGGAATATTCACAATTATTCATTCCCAGGTCAAAATAAAAAATGAGCTCCTCAACAGTCAGGAGCTCCCATCAGTAAGAATAATAAATAAGCAATCATTCTGTATTTTTTTCTCCTGGTATCTGAGACGCTGAAGTGTTGCACAGGAATTATTCTGCAGAGAAAAATATGTGAGTTTGGGAAGAGAAACCCAATGGAAAAAATGGGTTTCTTGTGCAGAGAACGTGGTTTTTACACAAAAACTACATTTTTTTCCACAAAATAATTCCTAAGCAACACTTCCAAACACTGAGCATGGGAAGAATACTACGGAGAAAAATTCTTTTTTTTTTCCTGCAGCAGGAAGAAAAATGCTTTAATAATTCATCCTCATACACAAAGACAAAATAATCAAAAATTTACACCCCTAACACATAGAGACCGTGCTATGAATCTCTCCCACTCAAATTAATCAGTGTTAAGTGTTAACATTTAGTTGTGTCCTTTTTCTGAAAGTTCAGCATAGCATTCTGCCAGAAAATTAAAATAAAGTCTTGTGACAAGCCTTTCAGTTTTTAAATATGAAGACTTGAGATGAACTCCATATTACGGAGACCAATCCTATGGCAGTATGTTCCATTGCAATTACCTCACAAATGAACTGCCACAATTTGCATTACTGTAAATATAGTACACCCAGTATTATAAGCAAACAGAAGTGAACCCAATGTCCCATTAAATGCTTATCAATCCTCCTTCCAATAGTTTAAAAAAAACAAACACCCAGATATGCTGCTAACTTGCAGATATCTATTCAAAGGTATCTTTTTACAACTATATCCAATTTCCCTCCTCTTTTGTAGGAGAGTAAAAGGAAAGGTGGACATGTACATATGCAGGTGAAATCCAATGTCATCAGAATGGCAAGTTCATTCATGTGACAGGACCCCCTCTGCCTCTTCTTTCCTTTCCTCTAATAGAGGTAGCTCTGTTAGCAGGAAAATATATCTGGTTATCACTCACAATATTAAATTTTAATTGCTTTATTATGCCCATCTATTGATATGCTGATAATTCATTAATGAATATCAATAACAACACATAGCCAAATGATTCTACATAAGACTGAATTGTAGCAGTACTGCCTGTGAAAGAAGCATCATTTTATACTTCCTGACACACCTTCTCAAGGAACCTCAATCATACATTTGTACTCCCCGAAAATTATTAATATGAAATTGAATATGTAACCATGGTGCCAAACAGAATGTTTCAATATACACAACTGTATAAATCAAGCTGATTAGCTTACCTGTTTGAAAATGAGCATTATATGCTTTCACATGCATGATATTATTGATTCCTCTCCTAATAATAGTCATTTCTCCTCCATCAGTCTTTCGAACTCGAACAATTCCACCAAGCCTCCAATCAGTAAAATATGCATAACCTGCAATACCCAAAGCAAAATTTCACAAAGATCATCATTGTACAGATGAGAGATACACTCACATTCCTGTGCCAACAGGGCAAATGTAATGTTTTGGATGCAAAGATGCCTTGCTCCTATGCCTCTGGTCACGAGCTGGACATGTAAACAATCTTGATCAATTCCCTCTTCTCTTGCAATCCCACTGTCATATCACACCCCATGTATTCTATATCGTACCCCTCACATCAGAAGCAGAAAAAACACTGTAGCATGGAGTTGCAGAAGGAAGAAGCATTCTACCCATCGAGGGGAATTCCATTTATATTCACATTTTTTAAAGACAAGCCAAACACCAGACAGAAGATATCCCAAACTATTGTAGTATCAGGAGAACCAGAGGTAAGCATGAAACCTGCACTATTTTGCTTGGGATCATAGATCCTTACTGAGAATTCATTGGCAGTATCCCCTCAGTGGCATCCCTTCAGCCAATTTCTGCACATAGGATAGTCCTCCCGGTACCAGAGGGCAAGAAAATAATTTTTGCTCATTTCACCTTCCCTTACACCTTCTCCTGAGTGTTGGAAAACCTCTGGAACAATATGGTGGTGGCACATTGGTCTCACTACAGGCACTAGACAGTGGAGGGAAAATGTGTGAAAATGACTTTACAACACTCTTTCTCCGACATTAAGTCTCCACTGAATTGGAGTCCTTCTGCGGACACAAGACGTTCAGTATCCAACCCTCTGTCTCCCTCTCTGCATGACCCTTCAACCAAAGAAGTTAAGAAACAGAATGTCTGCATTTCAAGTACTGTGATCAAATAGTCCAATATGCTGTCATGTAGTTTCATACTATGAGAAACCGAGGACTGCAACGACTCTGAGTGTTGTCTTGTCACACTCACCTCCAAATATAGTGAGTCCAAATGGATGTGTCATCTGATCAATGCGTTCAAGTGACCTCCTGTCTAACCCATCAAAGGTACTGTGCTCAATTTTATCAAAGAAGGCATCCACCCAGTACAGCCTCAAAGAACTGGAAAAATGACAACAGTTTAATTGTTTAAACATTCACAGGTTTCGACATCAAACTATCTTAAAATCATTCCCATCCATTCTTTATTCATCCTAGCGGGGACTCTGAAAACACAGAGTACAAATAGGTCTGCACAAAATGTTCTTCACTATCACTATGCCCAGAAGTAATTTTGTGAAGCATGACATCTTCTACAACAGCTGAACCAGTGACAGCTGCTTAGGTATTTTTTTAAAGAGGACTTCTTCCTGGGAATTAGGCCCACAATGTGGTTTAATATCGTATTCTCATATGGCCAATCAGATTCGGCTAATGTGACAAAGCTACTGGAGAAGGAGGGGAATGCCTTCTAGATTAGAATCGCCTTCACTCCGAAAGAAGGAATCTCTTTGCTCTCTTCCATAAGCACATGCACACACACTCGTATAGGAAATATCACTGAACAGGAGTGCTGAAATAAGTGCTCTTTCAGCTCAGCTCTTAATGTAAACGTGAACCACTTTTTCACAACCGTATTTCAAAAATTTCCATTTCTAAAACCTTAGCCTCTTTCCAGAATTTCACTTTTTCCCAATCTCAGTGAAAAATACAAAATACACCAACAACTTTATGAGAAAATGTTTAGTCTTATCTGTACTCTAGCAGAACTGATTGATTTCTTCCCACATTTGCTGTAATATGAAATACATTCTTTTAGTGTCCCTTCATTGTGAAACAGCTGCTCAAAAATGCTTGTTTTGCTTTCTTCTTCTAACCTCCAATCAATAGCTAAGCCATTAGGCCACCCAAGCGTGGTGTTCACAATTGGTAGGGCATGGGATCCATCACTCCAGGCTCTCACGATCTTAGCGGGGCGGTACCAGTCTGTCCAAAATATGTATCTGAAAATAAAAAGAAAATACATTGAAAGTACACACGCCCATAAAAATGCTGTTATCCCCTCACTGAAATAAACGATCAGACCTCAAAACAAGTTTCCTTTAATCATATTTACATTTTAGATGTAAGAGTGCAATCCTAACTTACCAGAATGTCCAGAATTCAGCTGAACAGGCACTAAGTTAGCTGAACCTGTGCTGAATCCAAATCTCTCTTAGCCTTAGGATGTTTAAAATTACTTAGGACAACTTCACTTTGACTTACTTTTGTGCTGATATTCTGTGTCCCTCAGCTGAAGGAGGTTTGAATCTGGCATGACTTATAGCTCCTCCCTTACTTCAATCCTGTTCTGCCTCCTAGATCTTAGCTAACAAAGCAGTTCTGCTAAGGTATCACTTCACTGGCATATTTTATGACCAGCCAGGAAAAACGAGTCCTGCTGACAGAAAGGGACTTCTGTCAATTGAAGGGATTTCTATCAGCAGAAGATGCACGGCCCTAATCATAAACCACTACGGTTGACACAACACTGAGCTTGGATTGCATTGCCATTTTTGTTCAGGTTTCTGTGCATGTCTGTCATTCATTCTGTACTATACCTAGAGATTTTAGACCCTTAAAAAATTATTTTAAGTTGCTTTTTATGTATTTCCACTCCATGACAATTTGGATTAATTTACTGTTACTTTGTTCTAACACTTTTTCGTTCTACTTCATCAGTTAAAACAAATAAAACACTGATGCAAAGAATAAAGACTGTGTAATTATAGCTCAAAGATGTGCCAGGTGGATCAAGACACTCAAGAAATGCCTTTCTGCTATCAAAGCTCCCTGCTCCCAGAGAACTGCCAATAGCAATCTGACAACAGATTACTCTAGTGGCTAAGATCCGATGGAAGATGAGTCCACAAAAGAGTGTAGAAGGAGCAAGGCCAGGGAGGAGCAAAGTGACAACACATCCAAATCTCCTCAAGTCTAAGGACAAAGCCACAATGCTGGCACAGCTAATCCAGACTCAGGGTTGTCCCACATAATTTTCAACATCTCTAGGTTACCAAGGGCTTGGAGTTAACACAGCTTCATCTAGCCAAGAGTCAGCCTCCCTGGCCCTTGGCCATCTTTTGATCTGCTTTCAAAGAATGATTTACCATTGTGCGTCACAGTTGGGAGCCCTGGCAGTTGAGAGGCAATAAATAAATACTTCTAATAAATAAATCCTAACTTGACAAGATGGCCAAGAACCAGCTGAACTGCGACGAGACTAGTTGAACTATGCTGGATCAAAACTCCTCCCAGTCTAGTGATGTTGAAAATTACTTACGGCTATCCTTACCTGGGCCTTAGTTTGTGCTGGCATTGTGGCTTTTTCCCCTAGGCTAGGGAAGTTTTGGATCAGCATAGCTCAATTTCACCTTTTCCCCACCTCATGTACACCCATATTTTGGCTCTTACGTCAATAGATTGCACTGTCCTCTGTTAGCCTTGTGCTTCTAAAAAGCAAGTAACAATAATGGCATCTTGTGGCAGGAACCACTTTCATTCATACACCAAATCCAACATTCTCCTTCAGAGTTACTTTATATACCCATCTATAAGTCGAAAAATTTTAGTAAAAAAAACAAAAAAGACCCAAAAAATCCACTGGTCAATATAAGTACTTTACCTTAATTCTTATTTTAAAAAGAGAGAGAGAGAGAACCATCTCCTTCTCTGAGTAGAGTGGTGAAAAGTGAGTGCTTAGTTCATCCCAGGAGAACCTAAAAGAAACACTGACCCCTTCTATTCTCTCTGCTGCAGAGCTGCTTCTGATCTTTTTGAATGCCCGGGAAAGAAAATGGTGGTTGTGGTAGTGGTGATGGTAATGGTGACAGTGGTGGTCGGAGTGGCTGAGCTCTGAAGGAAGGCTGGTGCTTTCCCTTCTCCATGGAGTGACCCTCGACCTATCCACTGGTCATATCAAAATCCCTAATTTTGCCCCCCAAACCTGCCCTTGACTTTGGCCATTTCTGCACTAGACTGTTACAGTACGATTCTTCCACTTTCAACATCCTATGGAATCCTGGAGTTTGCAGTTTCGAGAGGGGCCAGCTGGCCCCTCTCGAAACTGCAAACCCCAGGATTCCATAGGATGTTGAAAGTGGAAGAATCGCGCTATAACTATCTAGTGCGGATATGGCTTTTGACATGAGGTTGACTTATAACACAAGTATACACAGTAAATAAAACTAATAAACTAAATAAACTAAATAAACCAAAACTAATAAACTAAAGACTAAGTATATACAGTAAATAAAACTATCAGTTATCACCCAAAAACGGCTGTGTCTTTTTCACTGCCAATGGACAAGTAAATGCCACTGACAGTTATACTGTTAAAAACAATCTTTACCGATCTATCATGGATAAGTAACAGGGGGAAATCCTGACTGTTCATTGTTACTGCTCCATTAACATTAAACAATAAGGAAAGCATGGAGGGAGAGGCAGGGTAGATGTAAGTGGTAGTAAAAACCAATGTTAGAAAAGATTAGCATTGTAATCTTATACCTGCCCCACTGAGAATCTCACTGACTCCAACAAGGCTTACTCTCCAGTAAGTGAGCCTAAAAGAGAGTTTTAAGTAGCTTGTCATCCAAAGGGGAGATTACCATATGGCCTCATAGCTAAGTGGCAGGAGAGGGTGCTTCAATCTGGAAAGGCAGCATATGCTCAGCGATGACAATAAAACCTACATGGACTTTAAATATTTTGCTTCTAGAGACCAAAAACATCAAGTCAGGATTTGCCCCTCAGAAATTAATCTTAGACACTAGGTAAGTATAAGATGTGCTCTGACACTCAGGAGGAGCTATTTATACAGATAAGACTATACAGATAACAGTAATTCTTAGGCTGCAATAAAATGTTTTCCAATCCAAAAAAAGAAAGCTCAGAACAAACACTTCTTGGTTTCTACAGATAATCCTGCTGAATATCCCTTTTGTGTTGATTCTGTACCACCTTGTATTTTGCTCTAGATATTGCACTTGGTGCCAGGAGAACTAGGGAGTAGGGAGCCTGAACCGAGGAAGATATTTCAGATAGAAAAAGAGGTTCTTGGACTGAAGGCGTTAAGAGGAATGTTTAAAACAGGAACTACAGTGGCCTTTAAACACAGAGGGGGGAAATGCAGCCAGCCTACATATTCAAAAGTATCATGGGGCACACACCATTTCTTGAACTGAATTTTTCCAGAAGGCAGACAAGAGAATTAGATATTTGAACACACTCATCCAAATTAAAAACAAAATCCATGTACATATATTGGACACAAAAGCCAGGTCAGATCTCATCTCTATAGGATTCACACTTTCCAAAAACAAGGAATTTTTGAGCAGGGGAGCAATCAAATGCATGACTCACCACCTCTGTTTTAAAGACGTAGTTATCAGAGAACTGGTATCACACAATACTCGTGAATGTGTAGTTCACCTCTGAGACTTACCCAATAACTGGATGAACTACTATTGAACGAGGATTGTTCAAATTCTGGACAATAGCTCGCCTTGATTTATCAGCCAATCTCATGACACTAATGCTTCTGTATCGAGGGTCTGTCCAGTAAATATTTTTTGAGATCCAATCAAAAGCCAGGTCTTCAACTCCTTCCACTCTGTTGGCCGCAAGGATTTCCCTGCCTAGTATTAAGAAAAAATAGAATGAATAAATCAGTCCTAGAGGACTGAAATAGACTGCAGGGGGAAAAAGACAAAAACATGCTGGCTAAAGGATTCTGAAAACTACAGTCCAAAAGAGTAGTGTTTCTAAATTTCAGTTAAATTCCTGAGTTTCTTTTTGCTTCTTCAAAATAGCAACTACAGTGAAGTCTCTGTATCTGCAGGGGTTCCATTCCAGGACCCCCCATAAACAGGAAAAATCACAAATGCTCACCTCACATCCCATATTATTAAATGGCAGCAATGAACATGTAGGGCCTTTCCACACTATAGTGTTATAGTGCTACTATTACATTTTCAATATCCTATGGAATCCTCAGGGTTGCAGTTTAGAGAAGGGCATTTAGAATGCTCAGCCAGAGAGAAAGAGCTCTTTGGCTTCAGTAAACCCCAGAATACCACAGGATGTTGAAAATGGAATAATAGCACTATAACACTATAGCGCGGAAAGGCCTGTACAGTCTTCAGCACATCTAGGCACATGTTGCCACCATTTAAGTACTGGACACAACATTCCGCAATCGCTTAAATTCATAGATCTGGAAAGGTTCACTGTATTTTGTAACTGATTCAGTGCGAGTTGTATTCCAGCACTTCTTTGTAAACAAGGGAATGAAGCTTACTTGATCTCCCCACACAATGAGGAAGAAACTGAAACTCTCAGATACTATGAAATATTTGGTAGGGATTATTTTTACTATCGTCCCCTTGCATTCAAGAGATACAAAGATAGGTAGGCTGAAGAATCAAAAGCAAAGAGCATCTCACCTGTCCCATCAGTTTTTTGTTTATAAATTATGTCCTTGGTGGTATCTGAATAGAAGATAGTGTCTTCCTGGGCATAGAAGTCAATCCCAACAAAGTAGGAAGGGCTCCCTGTTACAGGGATGATCACATCTTCCTGAGTGGAGAGATTGAACGGGATGCCACGCACAGCCAGCTGGGACGAGAACAGCAGAAACTGTTGCACAGCTGTAAGAGAAGTGAATGAAAGAGAACTTACTTATGTCTCCAATGAGCATGAAGAAATGTTTTTTGGAAGTAGCATTTTAAATACACAAGCACGCACATATATTATATACACAGAGAGAGGGAGAGCATGAATGAGTGTTAAGAGGAAAAGAAAACTGGTTGTGATCAAAACAAAAACACAATACCCAAAGAAACACTCAATTAAAAATGAAAGAAGGAGGAAAACTACAACAAAATATATCATGTTAAATTAAAAAAAAGAAGGGTCATGTCTGAAGGCACATGTGGCAGCAAACTTACTAAACAGGTTTTTGTCTGTTCCATGGTGGAAGAAGTACTGGACATAAAATCCAATTATGAAAACAAAATAAGGGCTATACTCAGACCCAACCTTCATCTCCAGCTGGCAAAAGAGTCCAACATGACTCATGGTATAGACTGTGAGATATGGGTCTTACAGTTTCCAAATCAAGAAGAATTTCCACCATATGGAGCACTTCTGAACAGAGCCTGGAAAAGTTACTTCTTTGGAATATACTTCCAGCATCCCTCAGCCAGCATAACTGGTGGCACTACCGGCTGGGAAGATTCTGAGAGTTGTAATCAAACAAAGTAAATTTTCCAAGCTCTGCTTCTGGAAACATAAGCACTACCACTCTTGTGAGATGCAACAGCTCCATGTGCACTTTGCAATTTCTCGCAATGAAAGACAGCAACAGTGAGACTTATTTATACTGAAACTCGTGAGCAGAAAATCAAGTAATTCTTAAAAGAGTCAACGCAATTCCTTACCAATGCAACGCCGCCCATCTGCGAGCAAGTCAAAGCCCAGCATGCATTTACAACGATAACCAAGACCATCATTGTCTGTTTTATGACTGAGAACACAGATCTGATCACACCCTCCATTATTACCACTACAAGGATTTCTTACTGAAAAAGAATACAGGTATACATTTATCATTTATTGTTACATTTTAGGTTTTCATGTGGTTGCTTTCAGCAATATTTTTCACCAAAATGCAGACAGGACTTCAGGGACAAAATGACAACCATCTTCTACTGGTGTAACCTGTCAAGCAGAACCTCAAAAACTCAAAACCTAGTTGCTGGTCCCAACTGGAGTGTGCCTAAGTGCACTTAATTCTCATTGTTTTCAAGGAAAAAGCTTAACACATTATTCTTTCTCCTTGATAACAGCAGGATTTGAATTGCTTAACTGACTGGATCATAGCCTTCATACTCATAGCATTGCCAAGTCTCATGTTGAATTCATCTGAAATACTTATCATTATGATACAGATATCACAATCACAGAATCATAGAGTTGGAAAAGACCACAGGAAACATCCAGTCCAACCCCATGCTATGCAGGAACCCACATCAAAGCACGCCCAACAGATGGCCATCCAGCCTCTGTTTAAAGACCTCCAAAGAAGGAGACTCCACCACGCTCCCAGGCAGTATATTCCACTGCCGGACAGCTCTGACTGCCAGGAAGTTCTTCCTGAGGTTCAGGTGGAATCTCCTTTCCTGCAACTTGAATCCACTGCTCCTTCTCCTAGACTCTGGAGCAGCAGAAAACAAGCCCACTCCCTCCTCGACATGACAATGGTGGCAATGGTCTCTCATACTTTAAAAGTAGCTACTGTATACCACAAACCAAGAGATAATGCTTCACATACATAAATATATGTCTTTTTTCTTCAAATACCCAACATATATTTCAGAAACTGAATGAGGTCTAGAGAGATCCTCTTGTCAAAAAGGGGCCGAACACATAAGTGTTCTACCTCAGAAGCTCTCTAAAACGTGATCAGCATTGACAACAATGGTGGGAAGGGAGGGGACGCCTGTAGTTAGTCTTCTATTTACCTGTAGTGACGCCAGAGCCGATAGTGCTGCTCTATGACCATGAATGCATTCACAGCAGAGCTTGTTTAAAATTATTTGCTTCGAGTATACGTTGTTATGTATATTGTAACATGATAGGCTGTCCTTAATCATCACAGCATCTAAAAATACCTCATGCTCTTGTTACTTTGTTACTTTTTGACACAGAGGATCTTATGACAGATATGAGGATGGCATAAAACTTGAAAAATTCCTGCCTAGATGCCTCTAAAAATGCCCTTAAAAGTCACATGCAGAAGTAACAAGAAAATATAATTTGTAATACCTGTGAAGTAGTTTCATTTCTACTCATTATATTGCTTTGGAAAAATGATTTTATTACACATTTTCTTTCCACAAAAAATGTAACTTGTTACAGGTAACTATGTTTATTGTAATTCATTGCTTCTAAGCTCTGATATTAGATCAGTAATCCTGGATTAATAAATCATAATGTTAATTCCTTGCTCATTCACTCCTCAATTAATAGGAGCAGGTAAACTACACCGGGAAAGGTATTTTGCATGACAACTTCTCCTGGAATTATAGTTGTGTCCAAACAAACCAGGGTTCTACATCAGCTTTAAACCAGGGTTTGCTATTGTTTTATGAATCCTAGCTTATTTTAGCAAGCAAATACAGTCCTAGGTTTGGATGTCATGTGAAGCTCTCCCCTTCCTGGTTTATTTACAGACTCATGTAAATGCAGGTATGACCCGCTACCTGCACTAGCCACACCTTTCTCACACCATGTTCACTTCCGCACTAGCCTGTTATAGAGCTATGATTCCACTTGCAACATCCTATGGAATCCCGAGGTTTGCAGTTTCGGGAGGGGCTGGCTGGCCCCTCCTGAAACTGCAAACCCCAGGATTCCATAGGATGTTGCAAGTGGAAACAGCGCTATAACAGGCTAGTGCAGACGTGGCCCATGACTTGTTAGCTGAAGATTTTTGGCTTATCATTCAGTTTGAATACAGCTAGTGAAAATATGGCACGATCAGGAAAGGAGAATAGCCTAAATGCAGCCCATGTTAGTAGATGCACAAGTTTTTCTTTGACCTGCTTCCTATTCTATATTTCATGCTCTTTCATCCAAATGCAAGTTGCCCCTGTGCATGGATACTTTACGTCCATTATGCTACCCCTGATTTTGTAAACAGTTTGAAGACACAATGAGCTGCACGGCACAATCCAACCCCAGGCATTCATGTAAAAGATCAGCTTTCTTATAACCAAACCCACACAAGAACTAGTCCTTCTGATTCTCTCATTAGACTTACCATATGGCTGTCGGAGAGCATGATAAATTGTCACCCCGTAGGGACGTAAAGAAGACTGATAAATCACTTGTGGGCTAGATTCTGCGAATTTATTTGCCTTCATCACTGCCATTTTTGTCCAGTCAGTAAAATACAAATTATGTTCAAAAAGGCTTATTCCATAGGGATGAGGAATCAATGAACCTCCATGAGCTATTGTTCTCCTGTTTTTGAATTTTAAAAAAGGAACTTTTTAAGTACTGAAAATAATGATATTCAGGCTCAAAGATTATCACAGTTCATCTCCACTGCAGACTGTGAAAGTGAATTAGCAACTGCCCCCCATGGAATGACATTAGGTATACTCTACATCAGATAAAAAAAATCAGAAAGCAGAAAAAATATTTGGTTGACACAAAGCAGAAGCACTAAGGATAAAACCCGAAGGTTTGTAAGGTAAAAGCAACAAAAGCAATTTTACTTTTTAATGTTTACACTGGCTTTGTTGTTAAGCTTCAAAAAAGTCTTTATGTCAGAAAAGCAGTTATTTGAGCATATCCAAATGAACTGACATCAATATATGGAGTGGCATTTCTGTATGTTATTCTTAATATGTTATTTATACTGAATCAAACCTCTTACTTTTAAGTAATTAAACAAACATTTCTTCTATTCTGGAAGGAACATTAATTTGAACCTTCATTTAGCAAGAAGCAACAGGCTTTTTATCTTAAAGAAAGCAAGATTTTTCAACTCGCATTCTCAGGATAGGAAACCATGAAAATGCCCTTGAAAATGGCAGATTACAATAAAAAAACAAAGATAACAGCAAAACCTTAAAATGAAGTTTTCTGTTGGAAATGAAAGAATTAAGTATTCAAGATGCTGCTCAGTCTTATGGACAAATGAGAAATCAACACGTATAGCAGAAAAACATTTCTTAGCTCCTACCAGTCATCTTAGGATCAATATCTGAAATTAAAAAAACAAAATACTCCCCAGCCAGGAAATAATATACATGTTAACATGTGCTGCAAGAGAACCTTCTTGTCTCTTAATAATTATCTGTAAATCAATTAATGCAACAGTGATATTATATCCTTTTTCTCACTAATACTATAACCTGTAATAGAGGTGAATATCTATAAGCTCAAAGTATCATATTATAGTTCAAATGTTCACCCACTGGGGAAAAGCTTTACTTACCAATTAGATTAAGAACTACGTTCATGGCTTATGAGGCCTATATTGTTCAGGATCACACCTGTCTGAGGAAATATCTTCTGCCATATAAGCCATCCTGCTCTTTACAATTCAGGATGGGAGGAACTTACTCCCAGCCTAGTAAAGCTCATCATGATGAACAGTAGAGGAGAAGTGTCTTTATTATGGCCTCCCCCAAGGTGGAATAGTCTCCCCACTGAGATTTAGTACAGCCAGCGCTGGGTAATTCTACCACCAAATGAAGACCCAGCTGCTTACCCTCTAAAGTTTTCCTAATTGTTAACCCTATTTGTTGCCCCTGGTTTTTAATGAATGATTTTTGAGGTATCTTATTGTTTGTATTACTTTATTTTTCTATTCTTTTAGCTGTTAGTTTTATTATATTTGGTTTTATTATGAACCACTTTGGGATTCTATAATTACAAGCTTTATATAAATATTCTGAAATAAATGAATACATTTATCATTCTGGGTGGGTTTTACGGAAAACTAACATTCTGCACAGCAAAATTAAAATTACGAAATTCATTTGGTTAAAAAGAATCTAATTTGTAGCTATAGTACAATCAATGCACCAACAAAATGCATTAACTGAAACTGGTTCCCACCTCTGCAATCCATCATAAGTCACAGTTTCGATATAATCAAATCGGCTATCCACCCAGTAAAGCCTCTTTGATACAATATCCAATGTTATCCCAGCAGGCCAGCCTAATTTTGTTTTAACCAAGTCTAGACGGTTTGTTCCATCCATGAAGGCTCTTTCCACTTTAGGATCACCAGAGAGGCTATCCCAATCTGAGAAAAATAAATAACTATAAAAGAGAGAAAGGAAAAGATTACACTGAGAATCTTTTTCAAATAAATGCAATAAAGAATCTAGGAGCACCTTAAACATTAACAAAACTTAATATGGCATAAATTGTCACAGACTAGAACCTATTCCAGCATATATATGATGTGTAATTCTAAACCAGCAAGTAAATGTAGTAAGATGTAAATCTTAATTTTATAAAAAATGTTCAAATAATTTCCAGTGCAATCTTACGCATGCTTATCCCAGAAGCAAACAGCACTGAGCAAAATAATGCTTGTCAGGAAGTATGCCTAATACTACCCCCTTAAAAACTTAAAGAAAAATGTTTTGATTTTGAAAAATCACAAACTGATGCTATATAGTGCACCCTTCCAATACCATTACGCTGAACTCGGTTTCCACGTGCATGACAATGCACTGAATGGCAGGCTTAAGAGCCCACCCAGCAAAGCCCTTGCTGGAGGACACGTACACATGCATACAAACCCCCTGTCCTTCTTGGAAGTTATTACTATCACTCTTGACTAACTAGAGATGTGAAGGCCTGGGAAAAAACAGGAGAAAATTCAGGGAAAAAAATGTGGTTTTTTGTTTTTATCATTTTTCCTGGAAGCCTTGTTTGTTTTTTTCCCAAAAAATGGAAAAATGGAAGAAAATCGATTATGGAATGTTTTATTTTAGCATGATGAATAAAATCTTTAAGACAAAGTGTTCATATATTCTCCAAACCATTTCTAAAAACTACGACTGAAACTGATACTTATAATTATAGCTCCAAAAATCACACTGATTAAATTGCATGCCTATTCATTGAATTTTAGTCCCTCCCTCCTCCCTTCCACACACTTTTCCCCCTTCAATTCTTTTTATGGAAATGGGTGATTTATATCTATTTGATACTGTGGAGAGGAAATATAAATAATTGTCTTTGCTACTAATGTTGATGGCTTCTTCTGTTGTGTGCGTGTGTGCGTGTGTGCGTGTGTTTTGTTTGTTTGTTTTTATTTTGTTTTTTTGCCTGCTCCACATAAACTAGCAAAACCAAAGAGGTTCTGCACAGTTCAGGAGATTGTTGCTCCATTTGTTACAAGCAAAAAAAATTTAAAAATAAAAGTAAAATCTGTTTACATAATTGTTTGAATACACTGTATTTTTAATATACCGACTGTGATAATTTTATGCCAGATCAAATTGTACATAGTCATATTTTATGTTCCTAAAGTAACAGAGTGACTTTCAATCTGTAAAAAATCCTAATGTTGCATTTTTTTCAATTTTTCTGAAAAAAATGGAAAGAAAACAGTTTTTTTCCAAGGCTTTAAAATTTCCAGAAATTTTACATCTCTAGACTAACCACAAATACATTTTTCTGTCTACTGTTGATATGACAGTCAGTAAACCAGAATCTTCGTTCTATACAGAGGCAGGTTTTTAAAGGGCTGTGTGGCCTGATCAGAGCCTCCAAGAGGGAAAGTTCTACCAGAAAAGAAGCACATGAGGTGGGGGGGGCAGGGGTTGGAGGAAGTCGCAAATAATCAAATCCGTGAAGGTCAAACCCACAAATGTGGAGGGCCGACTGTACTAGAACTGAACGAGTCTCACACTCCTTCCACTCAGAAACTTTAATCCCAGCCAGCCCAAGGCTTCTCCATTCCAGTGGGAGAGCGGATTCATGTTGTTGTTGCTGTCGTTTATTAAGTAATAATTTATTAAATTTATAACCTTCAGCCTTTCAATCAAAAACGGTATTCAGGGTGGCTAGTAATTCTACTAAATTCTAATAAACAGAATTAAAATCCAAAACAATTGCTTTTTTGCTTATTTAGGTTCAAATTTTTTGTTAGAAGACCTTCTGAACAAAAGATTTAGATGCTGCTGTCCCTAATATGCAACACAGAAGGAAAATCTCAAAGCCCCTGTATCCCTATTACTATTTATTCTACTATAGGCTATATTCTGAATTTTACAGTTCATAAATGAAAGGATTCTATTTCATTAAATATTAAAACTTACCCAACAGTAGGATCAACAGCTATACCTCTGGGGTTTCCCAAACTTTCAGCAATAAGAGTTATGCGATTAGTTCCATCCAGATTTACCATGTCAATTCTATTGACACTGGTCTCCACTATGTACAGTTTGTTGTTAATCCAGTCTACAGCTAGATTCTCAGGCATGTCAACTGAAACATTTAAAACCTCATGGACATCTGAGCCATCTATTCTGACTGAAAAAACCTGAAAAAGAAGTTTGATTTACAATAGTGGAGTCTTCAGACATCCAAAAGACACCCTTTAAGGGACACTTTAATACTAATAAACTGCTGCACAGAAACTGTGTGTATCACTTATAAACAAGAGGAACTAAGATAACATTGGCACAGTACAGATACAAGGTTTTCAATTTCTTAACCATTCCTTCCCTTCCTCCCCAGTTCGGCTTCATGTCCTGCCCTTCTTCATTTCTTCTTTCCAAGCATTGTAGGTTCACATCTGCATGGGCAATAAACATTACTTAACCACTGCTGTAGAGTTGGAGACATGGGGTCAGAAGCCATTTTGGGTAGCAAATATACAGCAAATACATTATTTCAGATTTATATTTTACATTGAATCAAATAAACATATTTTATGTTCTATAATCTAAGAATCCTGATAATACACCTGGGTAGTGATAAAATGCCTTGTGCTACCATTTTACTATACTAAACTTGTTATTACTAATTACCATTACTATATATGCCGTTTATGAAGGAGTTGGGGCCAGAGTTGGACAGAAGACAAATAGTGGACTCACAGTCAGAATTGAAAGTTTGGCATACCCAATCCACAGCCCTGTTCTTAACCAAGATTTAAAACTAGAAAAAATGTATAAACTCTAGTTATATGGCATTCTGGTTGGCATTACCTATGGTCAGTAGTGCTGCAGACACAAAGCTACACTATAGCTAAAGTAGAATGGGAAAGGGAAAATGGAATCTCCACAAGAAATAAGAAGCAAGGGAAGACAACACATACCATGCACTCAGACTTCCATACTTTGAAGAGTAGAGCACGGACTGAGCATGCACGCCCACCTCTGTATTATTTTCCCCCACTACATTGTGAGGTACTGTATTTGTATTTAAATTACTGCAGCACTTTTAGATTTGCATAATGACCTATTTGCATATGGAATGATTATGAAAAAATGTGACCTTTTTAAGTGGTACAGTTCTTTGTTCAGGGTGACTCAAAAGCAGCCACCTGTTGGTTAAGAGGTTAGCAGGGATGGAAGTGGCAGCAATTTCCCCAGGTACCCTAGATAGACCTCTCTCTCCCCTTTTAACATGTAAGATCCATCCTACAATTTGCCACACTCAGTTTGATAACTCCTTTCTTCATGACTTTGAGGATTACTTAGTCTTAACAGTAAATCCAGACTCATTAAGATACTTGTCTAAAGCAGTCATGAGTATAATGAGTGTCTCTTGGGGGTGCCAGTACAAGAAAAGAAGTGAGGAAAGTACATCTAGATGTCTCAAGAAACTAAGCAAAGCCATATACTACAAAAGCCATATACTACACATGCCACAAATTGAAGGTTAAACATTCCTCAAATTGCTCCTAACCAGCTTATTCAGGATGAAAATTCCTCCCAATATAGTAGTTTTTGGGAAATAGATAGGATAATGATATTTTCAGTGCATTTGTAAGTCAAAAGAAAATGTATTTTCATACTCTTTAACTTACTTTCCTGATTTGATATTCACAAAAAGAGAAATAATGTTGATTTTGAATACAGTATATATTTTGGAGAAAATGAAACAAAAGAAGAACTTGGAAACACAACTTATTGGACTAGAACACCCTGAATCCCTCAGAGAGAACTGACTGTGTTCTCCAAGGGTTTCTGGCAGCTGTAGCTCAAAAAATGTAACTTTTCCAAGCTCTGAATAAAAGCACTGCAAGGAATAAGAACAATAAAATAAAATGTTGGCCCACAGTACAATATACTGTCAATATTTCTTACCCAGAGCTCAGTTATCAGTAATATATTTTAGAGAAATATCTGATTTTTATCTTCCCTGAGAACACTGGACTTTCACATTTTAAATGATCATGTTTCAAGAAACTGAAAAGAAAAATACATCCAGTTTTGAAAGAATGTCTACTATTTCTCTTAATTAGGTTTTTGGACTCCTTTTCCAATAATATTAAGAGTTGCTCAAGATAGTACCATAGCATAATAGCATGCTTTGTTTGATATATTACATGTAAGAGCATAGCTTGCAAATAAGATGATTATCCAAAAAGAAAAAAAGAAAGAAACTCAAGAGTTCATTTTTGTTAGGAAACAAAGAGAGGCCTTGAATCTGATAACAGAAATAACAAGTTATCATCACATCCTGCTTCGTGAGCCCTCTGGGTCCAAGAAAACCATTTTGCTGGACATTTTCATGTACCTTATCTTGCACAGTATCAGTCCAAAATATCCTACGCAGCTGAAAATGGAAGTCCACACCAACAGCTACTCCACGATTCCGGCTTTGTACCAGAGTTCGAAAACTTCTTCCATGAAGGTCTCCAATCAGCAAATCACGTCCATTGGAAAAAATCATAGAGGCAACTCCAGCTGAAAATAAATATGGCATCAGTGTGGCATGTTTTAGATCAATGGACATGAGTGTACAACTTATAAAGTGGATGGCAAAAGACCAAGAGTTAACAGTGATAATTAACTATCATTCATCTTTAAAATAAAGGCCCTTAAAGAAGCCTTCATTCACCTGGTGCCCTCTGAAAAGTTTACTTGTAAAGCAGCCTTCTCCAATCTAGTGCCTTTCCGATATTTTAGAACGTAGCTTCCAGCATTCCTGACAATTTGGTTGTGCTGGCTTGGACTGATGCAGGGTAAGGTCCAATTCTGGACTTTACCCTGCATCAGCCCAAGCCAGCACGACCAAATTGTCAGGAATGCTGGAAGCCATGTTCTAAAATATCAGAAAGACACTAGATTGGAGAAGGCTGCCTTACAGGTAAACCTTTCAGAACTTCTTTCTTTATGGTAGACCCAAATGACCAAGATTCTCTAAACATCTGGCTATCAGCCCATATAGTTATCTGCATGCATGAGTAGGTATTCATCACATTGTTCAGCCTATTACAGACCCAGAAAAATACCAACTTTCCATTTACTAGGTATTTCCCACACATGTTGACAAATAGAGCTAAAGCAACAGATACCAATTCAATACAATTAACCACGTGGTTAAAACAGACTGGAAAAATCCACCTCTGATGAAACATGACACTGAGAGAAAATGAGCAAGTGAAGCATATTTCAAAATACCATCCGAAAAATACTATTTTTTCTTTTAGAACTATGTATTTTTAATACTTTAAAATATTACTTTAATATTTAATATTAAATATTTAGAATTCCAAAGGACATCATCAAGAAAGTGGAAGCAAAAACTTTTATAAACATCTTTTCAAAATCACTTTATTAAAACGACTTTGGTTTAAAGTATACTTCCAGAATCCAGCTTTTACCTGAAAATACTGCCATTCAGTTACTTGTTGTTCTGTGCCTTCAATTTAACTCCAACTTCTGGAGATCTTATCAAAGGGTTTTCTTGGCAAGATTTGTTCAGAGGGGGTTTGCCATTACCTTCTTCTAAGGCTGGAACAGTGTTGGTTGCCCAAGGTCACCCAGTAGATTTCCATGAATGAGCAAGGATTCAATTCCTGGTCTCCCTAAATCCTAGTCCAACTCTCAAACCACTATTCTACACCTGGCTCTCAGGCCATGTCCACACTAGACTGTTCAAAACCAGGATTCCACAGGATGTTGAAAGTGGAATAATAGCGCTATAACAATCTACTGAGGACATGGCCTCAGACGGATGGATGGATGGACAGAGACATTTTAGTTCAACTCAGGCCATTTCCATACCAGGCTTCTGAAATGGTGCAGAGCAACCTCTCACGGAGGTCTTCTGCACCGTAGAGTGGACTGGTGTGGACTACTTTTCGTAGTTTCACACCAGAATCCACTCAGGAGTGGCTGGAACTAGCCGCGCTGTGTGTTTTTTAAAAACCTCTTTTTCAAGGTTTTTAAAAAGCACAGAGCACGCAGCCCCGTGCTGCTCCGTCGCCCGGCTCCAAAGTGGATTTGCAGGTGCGTGCAAGTGCATGCCTGCAGATCTGCCGGGGGCGGGCTTCCAGCTGGCGAGCTTCTCCGGTTGGTGGAGAGCCTCCACCAACCGGAAGCTGCCATCTGGGATGCCGGAGGAGTGTGGAGCAGCGAGCTCGCGCTGCTCCGCGTGGCAACGGACTTACCTGGCTGCAGGTAAGCTCCGTTTTAGCATGTTTTCGTCCGTTCCCCCCCCCCCCACATGTGGAAAGGGTCTCAGTTAAGCATGTTGCAGTTCTACTGATCAACAGCAGAATTCAACAAACACTTAAATCTCATCCGTGGAAAATCAATAGTATTTAGACATGCTTCACTTCGGTTGGGCCAGATTAAATTGTTCACTGAAGGAAACTGGGAAACCTACAACCTGGTCTTTCATCAACAAGCAGCTAATAGTCCGCAGACAAGACTGGAAATGACAGTATTGTGTTAAAAGAGGCACTGCAGCCCTTTAAGTTTGCCTGTGTTATACTCACGGATTTTCCATTTATCAGAAATATATTACTTGTTTTTCTTTCAGTGCTAGAGAGACGAAAAGGTAACACTAGCTTTCAAATTAAATATGAGGAGGGGGTTAGGGAGGGAAACATCTGGAGCTACCGGCTTACATGAAGTATTAGCTCGGCAGTGACGGTGATGCTCTAGGACGTAACCTTCCACGCAGCGACACTGATGGTGGCCAACACGGTCTTCACACACTTGGTCACAAATACCCCACATTTTGCAATCATCAAAGTCTGCAACATAAACAAAGGTTCAAGAATACTGAATGCACAAATTCAAGAAATGTATCAATTTACCATCTATCTGTCCACATGCAAAATCCTAGGCATAAATGGTACAGGTTCCCTTTTTCTAACGAGGATCTGCTGCTTTCTTCAAAACAGTATTCTAACAACCAAACAGATGTAGCAGCGGAGATCTGTGACCAGCCTTCCCAATGTGGCTGTTGTTATTTAACTTAAAAGCAGCCCAGCTCAGATTTTAACTTTCAATCTCCCCCAGCCCTTCAAATGGCATTGGACTGCAACTCCCAACATTCCTCACTGTTGGCTTTGGAAGCCAAGGCTGCTGGGACTTGCAATAAAACAGCTGGAGGGCACTTTTCCCACCCCTTGACTAGCTTATGAATAAAGAACTTGTGGTATTCCAGATGTTGTTGGACTCCAAGTTACGTAAGCCCAAGTCAGCAGTGCCAACATTCAGGGATAATGAGATGTCTAGTTCAATAGTGTTGGGCAGGGGAGGGCATGTTCCTCACCCCTGAACTAACCTGCTTATTAAAATGGGAAGAGTGAAGAATGCATAAGAATGCGTAAGCCCTTGAGACAGGATGGGAAAGAAATGTAAACGTATTGTTATATTGCAAGGCTTCATCAAACCTGTACAGGGCATCTAATTCGTAAAGTAAGCTAACGGCAACTCTGTTTTAAATCAGAAGGTTGTTATCCTTGTCTGCCTTTTTATGTGTGAAAACTGCCTTTCTTAAAATAGTATTATGGCTTTAACTCTAAGAGGTCTTTTAGAACCTCTGTCAAAATAGAGAGATAAGAATAATTTTTTAAAAAATTGCAAGTGTTATAGTTATTTTTTCACAAGCAGTCTCTCAGGAGCATTATTTTTAAAGCAAATCAGGCCACCTAAGAGTTTGTCTTCAGATATTTCATAAATCATCCTGGAGCCAAGTTGCCTCTTGCTCTCCTGTCCCATAACATTTATAAAAAGAGCAACGACCAGATTATAGACACTAATTTGGACACAGCTTTTGGTATTAAAAGGTTAAACTCCTCCACATCAAAAAACTGTAAGGACAACTGAAATTGGATTACTTCACAGGTAAATGGATTTTCAATGGACATTTGGGTAAGGCAAGGCTACACGCAGAATGAACCAATAGATAAAGGTGTTGCTCTCACTAAGGCTGGATTTGTACCACTTCAGATGGGGAGAATGCACAACTAAATACACATTCACACATTATCTGCACACAGAAAATATGTCAGCTAGAAGACTATGATAAAGTCGCCCTGCCACGGCTCAGCAGTTTTCAATATGAAGTAACTGTTTTGTATAGAAGAATATTCAATCGCTTAAGCTCCAGTCTGTGGCCTGAAGTGGTACTGCCAAACAGTATTGCAATTAAGGTCAAAAGCAAAGGGAATGGATTACACATCCTTGTTGTTCCTGCCTTCCATTACAAAGCACTGCAGTACTGCACCTCGTCATGCATGTAACAAAGACCACTGAATTCAGTGGGACATAGATAAGTAACTGATGATGGGATTATATCCAGGAGTCTTGCTATAAAAGGAGAAAAAAAGAAAATAATTGGCTTTACCATAGTTTGGAAAACCAGATGGCATTTTCTGCTCCAAATCAGAACAAAAGCTCATGGATTCAAATGTGGACTCTAGTACTCAAAAAGGAAGAGCAGTTCTAGTTCCTTTCCCCCACCAAAAAAAATAATGTTTCACACAAACAAGCCAATCTAAACCCAGTTAAAACAGGCCAGTACAAATGGGGATCCATATACAAATACTGAACCAAGCTGAATGAGGCAAACCTGACAAGTATTATGTTCCACCAAAGGCTTCACACCTCAACCATTACAGACATACATGACCAGTGGACACATATGACAAATGGTGTAGACACACTACAGAGCCTCATAAATATTTTTAGTATTAATGCAGAAATATCCAGGAACAAACATATCTTCCACATGAGGTAAAAATGCCATATATCTCCACATGGAAGATGAGCACAAAATTCTTTGTCTTTCCACATTATTAACAAACACAGAATAAATTATGTAAAAAAAAAATTCTATGCACAAAAATTGCTTAACTTCCATTAATTATCTAGGATACACAATTCAACTTTGTTCAGCACATAGTTTGATCTGCCTTGGCATGCAATTTCAATGCCGCCTTCCCCCAACCCTTTCATTTTACTTCCAGGTGGAAAAAAAACCTGGCCTACCTAAAACCAGGGCTTAAGAAAAATGCTTTTGGACTACAACATCCAAAATGTCCCAGCCAGTATGTCCATTTGTAGTCCGAAAAAGCAACATTTTCAAGTTCTGGTTAAAAGTAGCACAAAAGAAGAAAATAGCCACCTTGAGTAGCAGCTCTGGGGAAAAGACAAGGTATAAATAAAGTAAATAATAACAGTAACAGTACAGTAGGCCCTCCATAGTCGCCAGGGTTAAGGGCACAGGACCCTCTCAAAAGTGGAAAAATCTCAAGTACCAAAATACATGTGGTGTGCTGTGGGAAGAGGGCCAAGCCATAGTGGGGGTTGCCATGGGGGCAGGTGTTGGAGAAACTCACAAATAATCAAATCCATGAAAGTCAAATCCCCGAATGTTGAAGGCTAACTGTAATAATGATAACAACAACAGCAACTTCCTCTTAGGCCAGCTATTTCTTTCCTACTAGACTGGCAGCATCTATGGTAAGCTTCAGAGAAACAATCATGATTGTTTCATTACCATTAAATAATGCTAATGTGGAAAATGTACTGAACTGGAATTATGGCTAGGATCAGTATGACTGTTTTCCCACAGCATTTGCCATGCAAAAGGGCCTCTGGAGTGTTGCACGATTGCGAGGAGCGTTTCAGACGACGTCCTCGCAATCGCACGACACTGCCAGGGCCGACAGGCGCTGATCGTGCACTATTTCATTTTCGGCTTGTAGCTGAAAATGGTGTGTGATCACACATCGCTCTGGGGCCGCACGTGCACTTACCTTGCATGTGGAGCTCCAGAGACGCAGCCCTCGCACTTCCTCCCCCAGTACAGCCTAGGAAAATACCCGGCTGCGCTGCGGAAGGAAGAAAGAGGCGGAGCCCTTATGCTGCCTGTCAGCCTGAAGGCAGCTCCTCTGGAGCCGAAGCAGCAGGAACACGAGAGCCTCTCGCAAGAGGCTGCTCACATGATCCCTCCGCCCCCGTGCCAGAAAGAGGTAAGGTGCGTAAAGGGCCTATATGTGAGTTTTTGCTTTCACAGAAGATAGCTGCAATGAGATATAGTTAAAGTTTACAATGCAGAGGAGGTGGGCTGATCTCTGGTTCATTTTGGCTCGAGCGATTCCCAAGCAAGTCCATCTAGAACTAATTCAGGGAGTGCATAAGCTGGTGCAATATCTCTTTCAGACTGAACTTGGTTCTAGCTATAACACAGGAAATCTGAGTCTTGGGCCCTTTCCGCAACTTACCTTTTCTCGGCGCTGGGGCACAGGGATCACGCAAGCAGCCTCTTGTGAGAGCTTCTCACATCCCCGCTGCTTCGGCTCTGCAGCTGTTGCTGGCCGGCCGGCAGGTATCATGAGGACTCTGCCTTTTCCTTCCGCGGCGCAGCCGGGCATCTTCCCAGGCTGCGCTGGGGGAGGAAGCACAAGCCTCGCAACTTCGAAGGCTCCGCACGCACAGTAAGTAAGCACGGGGCCCTTGAGCGATGCGCGATTGCACACCATTTTTGGCTACAAGCTGAAAATGAAATAGCGCACGATCGGTGCCTGCCGGCCCCGGTAGCATCGCGTGATTGTGAGGAGGTTGTCTGAAACGCTCCTTGCAACTGTGCGACGCTCTGGAGGCCCTTTTGCATGGCAAATGCCATGTGAAAAGGGTCTTGGTTTCAGCCTGGTTCTAGCTGCAGGACTGGTTATCAACAACGCATACTTTTTCCCAACTATTTCCAGTATGTACTTCTGTATAACCAGTGTTACACAGCTTTGACAAACCTGTGTTAAGGCCCTCACTAATTTGCCAGTATTAAGGAAGGACCTTAATCTGGGGCAAATAAATTCTAGTGCTGTTTTGGTTTTTCTTATTGCTAAGTTTAGAGATGGATGATCAGTATCTTCATGTTCTTCACTTACCAACACAGGTGCGACTGTCATTGTTGCTGATCACATATCCTGCAGGACAATAGCATGTTCCTCCAGATGGGGAAGAGTGACAGCGGTACTGGCAGCTCAAAGCTGCACAACGAGATATATCTACCAAGGGAGAAATTATGTTGAATTCTAATGTTAAGTACATGGCACCAACAACTTGGATCTACAGACTGAGTCATGAAAAATACTGCGTCAAAGAAAACCCTGAACCACAATCACAAGGACAGTATAGTAAAGCTAGTAATCAGGGAGCATCCAGCATAGGTCAATGTGCGCACAATGCAAAGACATCAGCTGGAAAATCAGGGCACTTTATGAATGAACCTCACTGTAGCTGCGATCCACCAAAAGGCACTGTCAAGGCCATTACTAGTGATATGTGACTCATGCACAGGAAATGGAAATAAGATCCATCCTCTAGGTAAGAGATAGGGATGCTATGGCTCTCCAGACATCACTGATCTACAGTTTTCATTATGCCTGATCATCTGCTTTGGTGGCCAGAAGTAATACGAAGTCCTCCAGCACCTAAAGGCCACAGGAACCCAAATGCTGCCTTCATTGACCCATGTAAACATTCATCTCAAGGAAATGCAATGGAACACTATAAGCATAAATGCATTTTATTTCTACCAAACTTCAAAGTCCTTAGAACAGCTACACAAACACACAAAGAAAATCTTGCATGACGAAAATTATTGCAAAAATCAATCACAGTCAAGAGGCATGCAAGTCAAAAGGAATGCAAGCTAAACAAAAATTTGCCACCTCTTCAGTAATAATCACATAGATCATTCTTGACATGATTTAAAAGGCTTTTGCTATTTCCAGTGCAATGATCTCAGAAACGTTTCACATCTGGCAATTCTGGTATTCCATACACCTTTCTTGTGTTATTACTCACTGCAGAGCCTGCCTGCTGTGATGTTAGTTTCATCTTCTCCAGCAGGGCAGTCTGGAGTCCCATCACAGACTTTACCAATTGGAATGCATTGTCCTGATGTAGGGCAGGCCCATTCTCCAGGGTAGCAATCTCGATGACCACTCTCTTAGGAACAGAACAGAGAATCAATGTGCAATATTGCCAAATCCTATTTCAGGTCTGAAGAAGCATAGATATCTCCTGGGCTTTTTATTCAGATTGGAAAAGTTACTGTTTTGGACTAAACCTTTCAGAATCACTCAGCAACCATGGTCAGTAGCTGTAGTGGCTGGGAGATCCTGGGAGTTCAAGTCCAAAAAGTAAATTTTCTAAGCTCCTGGTTTTGTCATTAGCTTCCTAGCTACAGCATAACTGGGAAGCTCTAGCAACAGGTCCTCTAGTTTTCTCTGCTTCGGTCTTTCCCATCGTACATACATACATACATACATACATACATATGAAAAGTATCGCATGAATGCAGGATTTTTTCCCAATATTTCTGGACGACAGTTCATATATCACGCAGAGATACACTTAGGCTTTCCAGAAAACACAAACTCAACAATTGTTGCCTTCAGTCACTAGTCCCTGGCACATGTCCCTGTATATTATAAATACCTGCAAGCAACCATTAGTGAAATTCACAAATGGCATCTTTAGATATAATGAAATACTACAAGTGTTCCCCTAAAAAAAAAAAAGTATAAAAAGTGTCTTAGTTTTTTCCTATCAGTGTTATACTAACAATATGTGTGTTCAGAAATACTTTGTGGGGAAACTCTTTTTGATTTCCCAACTACACCAGGATAAATTGAGAATCTCTGTGTGAAAACATTAGGGCAGAATGTTCTACTCCTTTAACAAAACCAGTGACTCCACCACGCTGAAATAAATGCCAAGAGGCCCGCACTCCACATGCATACCTATCTACATAAGAACGGCACTAGTGGTTGTTGCTGCTGTGATATTTAATTTTTCTGTACTTAATGTATACATCAGGTATTATTGTGGGAGATAAGCTTTGTACCAGATCTTCCCAATTAAATATATGCTGTGAGATCATTACAGAACACTAACTTGTAATACATTGGCCCAGCATTACATGCTGGACAAAATCTTTGATATTCTGTATTTTGAGTACCAAAGACAGTTCACACAGTCCAGACTTGACAAGTCATAACCTAATATCTTGGTTTTTCCTAACAGGCTGATTTCCATTTGAAACTTATTAGCAAACAAAACATATTGATAGAACTGTTTGTGTGGGTAAGTAAATTCTAAAAGTAAAAACATGACAAGTTATCTTCTAAACACATTTGTAATAAAATTCATGAGAAAAAGTGGCAGAGTTTTATTTGCATATGTCCCACTGAAGCCATGTTACTGGTTTATTTACCGCATCCTATTTCATCATCATTATCTTCACAGTCATCATCTCCATCACAAATCCAGCTCTGATGAATACAACGACCACTTGGGCAAGTGTAGAAATTTCCTTTACAAGTTGCATAAGCTGAGGAGTAGAACAGCAAATTTATATTGTAAAAAAATGTTCGTATGCCATTTTTAAGCTATCATATTTTAAGTTAAGTACTGGCCTTAAGCATAGTAAGTGGAAATAAAACTAACAGAAGCAAGCTCAGGCCAACAGCCTCAGCAATAACTATCACTGCTGCTTAGTCCCATCTTCTCTGCCTGACATGCAAGGAGGTAAACTGAACTACACCAGTAGATTAGAGCAGATTTGGAACATGGAACCATTCACTACAGAGGCAGGAGAAAAATTAGCTTCAGATGGGAAGTGGGGGATGTCTTCAGATCCAGAATCTCATTAAATCTTTCTTCAAAAATCCTGTCTTTGATCAGATGGAGGGAAGTCCACAGGTGGCAACGTATCCTACTGTACAGATAATATCCTCTGAAAGGCTGTCCACTCTAAGTCTGACTTAAAGATAAAAACTTGTAGTAAAAAGGGAAAGCAAAAGTGAAGTTGTCCATCAACAGTTAGCATACAGAAAGCAGGCTGAGTAGGCACACAGGCCATTGGGTCAAGATGGCAAGACACACTGTATTTTTATTAGATTTATATTATTATTTCCAGATATGCATCTATATTTCTAAACTACGTACACACATCTTATCTAAACTGTGTCCCCTTTTTCACTGATGCATTTCCCCTCTTTTAGCATTGCATAAGT
The DNA here is from genome assembly GCA_030412105.1 of Cyclura pinguis. NCBI lineage: Eukaryota > Metazoa > Chordata > Lepidosauria > Squamata > Iguanidae > Cyclura > Cyclura pinguis. The sequence goes on along the minus strand of CM059599.1, from coordinate 224,223,502 downwards.
GACAATCCTAAGAGAGCACCTAGTGTTTTCAACTGGCATGGGACAACCAGTAGGAAGAATTTCCATTCCGTGTAAGTGTACTTAATTTTATTAACACCCAGATGCCTCTGAAACCTTATCTTTGAATTTCAGGATCAGAATTAAGAGTGTTCAGTATGAATGCCAGCTTGAAATAATCCATGTCCACATAAGCCTACCCCAGTATTGACAAAACTCTCAAGCACGCTATCACATATTTTAAAAACAATGTTACCTACTTAACAGACCTCACTGTCTGATGAAATAATTCCTAAGACTGTCACTCAGTATGTGCAACTAATGTAAATTGCCTACATCAGAATCATTGAGAAGTATACCACAATGCAAGACAGCTAAGCGTAACACAAAACACAATCCAGAAAGCAGGTGTAAATGCTAAGATAAAATCTTACAGTATTCTAGGATAGTTAACTATTGTGACGCAGAGAACTGAAAGAAGCCAAACATACTGCAAGAGTTTTCATCGCTCCTGTCTCCACAGTCATCATCATGGTCACAAACAAAGGCTCGCGGGATGCATTCTCCATTCCCACACTGAAATTGGGAACTAGAGCATCCATGAGCTGAAAAAGAACAAGAGAGGCATGAAAATGTGTCCAGAAATACAGTCCAGATTTTATTTTATTACGATTCTGTTGATTGTTCAAGGGCCTGAAAATGCATGGAGAAAACTTCCCAAATTCACCATGGATAATGAAGAACGCAGATAAGAGTGAACATTATATTTTGACCCCAAGCTGCGTGAGGTGGTGAAGGAGGGAGCCAACACCACCACTCAGGCCCTCCTTCCTGCCTGCCTGCTTGCTTGCCTTCCTGGCAGGGCTTGTCAAGTTCCCTGCATGCCCCTCTCTATCCCTCCTGGTTCTAGGCACTCGCCTTGCTCAGGGGCAGAGGGTGCTCAAGGCCCATCAGGCTATGCCACTTTGTGCTCTTTCAGCCGAGGAAGGAATCTGTCTCCCTCCCTCCCCAACCAAGAGTGGTGCTCAGATTCAGACAGCCAGGCTCCCTGCACTTCTCTCAACTGAGGAGGAGCTTCCCTTATTACTCAGCTGAGAAGCACACGAAGCCCAGCTATGCAGAGCCACACACCTCTCAGAGCCACACATCTGGCCAAAAAAGGAGACAGACACTCCTTCCTCAGCCAAGAGAGGCACATGGCTCTGTGCAGCCAGCCCCCTAACAGATTTGGCACCCACTCTCAGGAGCTTAACAAGGGCAGCCTGGTCCCCTGCTGCCCTTGCCTTCATCCCTAGAGCACCTAGTGAGGTGATTCTGTGGGAGCCAGCAGCCTGGTGCAAGGAAGAAGGTGAAAAAAGGGAAGGAAGGACCCCTACTGGCAGTGGCAGACATGGCCCTTGAACCCTGGGTATTTGCTGTCTAGCTCTTCACCCTTCAGCTGACCCTGGCACTCAAGGGGAACAAGCCCCAACATATAGGCTTTCCTTTAGCTACTCCTCCCTACACAGGGGAGCAGGTGAGCAAGAGGAAGAAGATGCTTTGGCATGTGAGTTAGTGAAACCATGGATAACAGTCCAGTGGATACAGGGGACCTACAGTACTTACTACAGTTGGCTTCATCAGAGGCATCTCTGCAGTCTACTTTGCCATCACAGTGCTGACTTGCATTAAAACAGGCTCCATTAGAACAGGATAACTGGTCACATGTCGGGTACTCTGCAGGAAGAAATATCATTTATTCCAAAGTAAGAGTAGGAACTGTGGTCTGCAGGCCACATGAAACCCACACAGGCCTTTTGTTCAGTTCCTGAAGGGCCCTTACAAGACCCTCCATGATTACTGCAAGGAGGAATAATCAGCAAAAATTGGCAATTAGGGCCTCCAAATCCTCCAGGGGGTGCAGTCCCCCTGTTAAATGTTATTTGACTCCAAACAGCACTTGTGTCCCAAACAGCAATTATTTAGGCCCCTTCTGTTTTTTCAAAAGCAGCAGGTACACTCCATGGGAAGTGGCAAACTCACATGAGGCCTGCAGACCCTTCTGTTTCCCACCCCTTCTGTAATATATCAGTTAGGTTGAGAGAAATCAGGATCTGCTGTTAGATCTCCGTAATTCACTACAAAGTTTGGCAAGCCTTTTAGGCTCCCCACAGGATAGTGGGAGCAAACTCCTCTCTCCCCATTTGGCTGAGACGACTTGGGAAAAATTCGCACAAGAGTTTTCTGTGAAAAAAACATTTCAATCCGGTTGTTATTCTGCTCAAAAACTCCAGGACTATGTGCCAAGAAATTAGCCTGTTCCTTAATTTATGGCATGTATGCACCCAACTTTGGCCATTATTTTGTACCTGGCTCTAGTTGGTGGACCTCAGGTTTCCAGTAAAACACAAACTGGATTCCATAAGCCTCAAGTCTACTTGTCTATGAGGTAGACTATAATCTTGATCTTGTTTACTCTATGCAGCATACAGGAACAAGAGAACCCACACACTATGTCAGCCTTGCTGAACCTGAGGCCTTTCAGATGTATTGGCTAAACTAACCAGGAATGATAGGAGTGGTAGTCCAATATATTTAGAGGTCATCATCCTGGAGAAGGTCGTTCTAGGAAGTCAGCAATATCTTTGTCCTTTGTTTTCAATCTCTTGACTGATCAGTTTTATTAAGGTGATACCCTATATTATTTAAAATGCACAGAAAACAAGAATAGCTACATTTCAAGCATCTTGGAGAACCTGCTGGAGCGTACCTAAGCATTTTTTTTCCTCCTCCTCAGAACTCTCTTGAAAGAAAGTGGATGAAAGATTCTAGCCCCTGCACATTTGCACCAACTTTCTCATTTCTTATTAGGAGCCTTGAAGTTGCCACCAACTTATGCCAACCTTCTCCTAGGGTTTTCTTGACAAGTTTTGAACAGGGGTTTGCCTTTGCCTTCCTCTTCAACTGAGTGAATATGACTTGCCCAAGCACCAAGCAGGGATTCAAACCCTGGTCTTCCCATGTTCTAGTCCAATGCTCAGAGCACTACATCATGCTGGCTCTCAACTTTCTCATCACCACAGAAACGTGATTGCCTAAGTAGTAGTTCTTCACGTTAATTCAATGTAAGGTCTCTTTTCATCCAACGTATTAAACCATTTTTAAACAAGAATCTCCCGTGTTTTTAAAAAATGAGAAAATCCGTACTCTCCTTTGCTTCCTTCTCCCCTTGTCTTCTTCAAGTTTTGCAAAATTGGGACTAGCACTACAGAATCCACAGCTCTATTCTCCTAAGAGCTCCATTTAATAAGTATTGTTCTCACAGCTCATAAGTTGGGGCAAAATCATTTTGAAACATTTCATTTCTGATTTGTTTCTTCGTTTGTTTAAAAAAAAACTCAGTTTTTCTTTCATTTTAATTTGTGGAAAAGGTCAACATTTCCAGTTGTGTTTTTAATTCATTTTCTAAACAAACATGAAGCAACAGAACCTTATGAGCCAATGTCAGGATAATCATCACAGACAGGTGGTCATTAGAAGTTAATGGGATTATCTTGACAATACAGCAACAGCTGTTAGCTACACTGCAGACAGTAGCACGTATACAATATCTTAGACAGCACTGCAGGAACGCTTCATTAACACAGACTTCAGCCACACCTTCAACCTGATGTAAGCCAGAGATTGTACAATGGTAGTTCACAGGAAGCACAAAGCATTGTGAAACATTTATTACATATGCAACAAGCACAAAACACCAACTATGGCTTTGAGCCTATCCTCACATCTACAACAACAAACTAATGAATGGTTCTGATTTAGCTAGTAAATGATCCAAATAAGGACACACAATTAGAATTCCATGAGGGAGGGACACAGACGCACTGTCAGGCACCATGTCCTCCACTACATCCCTGCGGCATTAGTCTTGCAGGTGCCCACTGCTAAGGTTTTCTGCTAAGATTAGCAGGAAAGAACCTGTAAAAGAAGCAGCCTTCCACTGGCCTTCTCCTCCAAAGCACACAGAGACCAGTTTTAAAATTTTAGAAAAGGTACACATCTTGCTATAGGGGCAAGCCATCTATTGTTTTCATCTACTTTATCAGCATTCCATTTTCTGACCACCATGGGCAGCATCCTCTCAGTGACCTACAAGTATGAAAGTATGACTTAGGCCCTTTCCGCACAGCACTTGCCATGTGAAAAGGCGCCTGGAGCGTCACGCAATTGTGAGGAGCGATCTGCACAACGCACTCACAATCGCACAATGCTCCAGGGGCCGGCAGGCGCCGATCATGCACCTTTTCATTTTCAGCTGGAAGCCGAAAATGGTGAGTGATTGCGCGTTGCTCCCAGGGCCCGCATGCACTTACCTGGCGTGCAGAGCCTCCGGAGCCACGCTGGTCGCACTTCCTGCCCCAGTGCAGCCTAGGAAAATCCCAGGCTGCACTGCAGAAGGAAGAGGCAGGGCTCTCATGCAAGCAGGCAGCTTGTGCAGAGCTGTAGCAGCAGGGACGCGAGAGCCTCTTGCCGGACACTGCTTGCGCGATCCCTGTACCCCAGCACCGGAAAAAGGTAATGTGCAGAAAACGCCTCTATGTACATGTATGTCTCTTTTTTAGATGGGGAGCTGGGGGTTATTCTTTAGACTTTTGTGCTCCATTCAAATACTTCACCAGGACCTGTCAAACTCTAGGAAGGACTGCTGCTCCTTCTGCTGGTCCTGCTTCTTACTGGTGGAAAGGGAAAGGGAAAGGGCTGGGAGGCCATTCAGATTATGAAAAAGCAGCTGCTCCTGACTGCAGGGGAAGAAAAAGAGGTCACACTCCACTTGTGAGTGCATTTGTTCCCTGCTCAGATCAGCTGCTTCCTTATCACACGAATTCCTAGGAGACCCTCCTGGGATTTGATAGCTGTCAAAGTAAGGGGATGACACAGAAGTGTCTACATGCTTGGGATATAATCTCAGTCTCTATCTACCAAAAGCATTACAGGCAGCAGTAAGTTAGGCAGCAATTCTGGGTTTGCACATATATTGTTACACACCTCAAGTGTATAAAAAATGGCACTCTTACTTTCTCAGAGCAGAGATAAATTATTTATTTTGACTTCAACCTCTGTGTTGAAATATCTAGCTTGTTCCACACTGAACTAAAATATGGTGTGGCTGGAAGATACAAATGTGAAATTACTCTAATGATGCACTTTGCCATAGCAGCAAGGTTATATGGCTGAGGAGTAAAGTGTGTCTTACAGGCTACATGCAATCCCCTAGGGCCATTTTTGGCCCTGAGGATCCTCCCAGAGCAAGTTGTTTTGTTTTTTGCATTTTTTGTTGTTGTTTTTTGGTTGGTTGGTTGGTTTGGTTTGATTTTGGGGTGTTTTTCTTAAAAAATGCCTCTATTAACTTTTCCTCAGTTTTGTTCCTGCAAGTTGACGCCCAGGAAATGCTTTTTCAAAACAGGAAGTAAACCAGAAGCAACTTCCAATTACTTCCTATTTTTTCAAAAACAGCCTCTTCCAGGTCAGAAATAGCCCAGGCACCTCAAAAAACATACCAAAATGCCTCCCATGTCCCTAGAAAGCATTTGGGGGCATTTTTTTTTATGATGGGGGTGTTCTAGGCAGGGTAGCCTTCTCAGTTCTCGTGGGGGTTAATACAACCCACCAGCCTCCCCAAGGCCCTTTTCGCACGGCATTTCTGATGCGAAAGGGCCCCGAGTGTCGCACAAATGTGAGGAGTGGTCCACACGACGCACTCATGTTTGCGCAACGCTCCAGGACCTAACACAGACCGCGCATGCATTTTTTCATTTTCGGCCTGAAGCCGAAAATCCTGCGTGGTTGCGCATCACTCCAGGATCTGTGCGCACTTACCTTGCATGCGGAGCCTCGGGAGCTGGGCCGGTCGCTCTTCCTGTCTCAGTGCAGCCTGGGAAGGTCCCAGGCTGCACTGCAAAAGGAAGAGGCGGGGCTCTCGCGCAAGCAAGAAGCTCGTGCGGAACCAAAGAAGCAGGGAAGCGAGAGCCTCTCTCCGCAGGCTGCTCGTACAAGCACCGCACCTCAGCAGTGAAAATGGGTGAGTTGCGGAAAGGGTCCAAATTGCTAATCCATTTTATGGCAAAAGACTATAAAGAAATACAGGAAGAGGAGCGATCTGGTGTCTCCTTCACATAGCAAAATGGAGCAGTTGAGCTTTAATCTTCCTACAGTTGAGGACACTTCTGGAACTAAATATATATTAAGTCACAGGCCCCTTTCACACGCCATTTCCCACGCAAAATGGCCACGGGAGCAACACGGGATCGCGAGGACAGCTCCGCATGACATCCTCGCGATCGCGCGTCGCTCCTGTAGTGATCGCACAGCAACCGCACATTATATCATTTTCGGCTCTTTGCTGAAAATGATGTGCAATTGCGCGTCCCTCCCGCACTTACCTTGCATGCAGAACATCAGGAAGTGCAGCTATTGTGCTTCCTCCCCCAGCGCAGCCTGGGAAAGTACCCTGCTGCACTGCGGAAGGAAGGGCAGAGCTATCGTGCTTCCTTCCGTCCAGCACAGAGCTGGTGTGGAGGGAAGCACAGGGGACACAATTCCCTTCCGAGGGAGGCTTTTCGCACGATCCCCGTGCAATGCCAGAGGCACCAGGTAAGATGAGAAAAGGGCCATAGCTGCTGTATTAGATTTCTCTGTACTAATGTCAGTAAGATGAATTCTAGGTAAGTAGAGAGATCATGTGTCCAACTTTACAGAGGATACTCCTCTGTCCGAAGGTGTCCACTACTTATAAGGTGATCAAATCCTATTTAAAGATAAAGAAGTGTAAGAAGAGAGGGCAGGATCCTTGGAGCATCCCATCCACAGTAAGCACCAAGATAGCAGACTGAGCAGGCAACTGACACTCCATCATCTTCCCCAGAAAAATGAGATGTTTATATTTCTATTTGTTGCTGCTGTATGCCTTCAAGTCATTTCTGACTCACAGCAACCAAGTTTTCTTGGCAAGATTTGTTCAGAGAGTTTGGCTTCTTCTGAGGTTGAGAGAGCATGACTTGCCCAAAGTCAACCAGTAGCTTTACATGGCTGAACAGAGATTTGAATCTTGATCTCCCTAGTCCAGCACTCAGACCACTATATCACACTGGTCCCCTATTTCTATTTAAATAATAGTAATTGCTTCTAAATTTGCACCTACAATCTAAATTAGCATATGCAAATATTTGTCCGTGTCGTCTCTTTTCCTTTTTTGAGTATGTTTCCCCTTTTTCTACAATTTTCAAGTGTGAACAGGGTTGTGATGGTAAAGGCTACATCTGACAAAGAGCTGACATTTTAGAATTTAAAAAGGAAACACCCAAATACAAGGGAAGGGACTCAGGCTTCGGGAGCCACAGCATAAAGGACATTTTGATGTCATTGATAGTATACATGCTAATATTTTGAATGTATTTGATTCTTTAATTTGGTTTATCATCTGTCTTGGGTATTCTCTGTCACTCATGGTCTCCTCTCCTGTGAATTTGGAAGGGGTTGAACTCGAATTATGTTACCTTTTTTGCTAAGAGGTAATTATGAAACAATGGTGTGATAAAAATAACACCTGTCCCTATTGTTGGATAAACTCAGTTGTAAGCAAGCTTGCCAGATGAAAATCACAACAGGGCCCCTGTACCTTGAATATTTGCATAGACGAGCGAGTTTCAAGAGCGTCATTTCCACACTAGACTGTTATAGTGCTATTATTCCACTTTCAATATCCTATGGAATAGCGCTATAACAGTCTAGTGTGGAAATGGCCAAGGTGTTCTAGTCACACAAGCTCTACCTGATGAAATTCCCTCTTCCTCGCAATCATTAAAGGTATAACAGCCCTGTCCGGGTTTTCACCTGACAACTAATTGTAAAGAAACTGGAACCATAGTTTGCTAAGGTGAAAAGGAGATGTGGTCTTCTTCTGCATGGTTTTCCTACAATTTTAACACTGAATTTAGCCTCAATTTTCTGAAAGGGAAGAGCCAGGATTCTACAACGCAGCAATGAATGTATGTAACTGGAAGGAAAACCCCTTTTTCTTTAATGAAGCAGAAGCAGCTTCAGTACACTAATTAAACAGTCTGGAGCTGAAACACTAGTCTGATGTTTATCTTTGCCTTTGCATGAGTAGTTTTTTACTGCTGTTAATCTCATTAGCAGTAAAATGGGCTGCGGCTTTGGATTCACTTGTTCCATTTTACTTGGTGGTGCATAACTGCTGAGTTAATACCAGGAGAACTGTGCATTTGACTGGTCTATTAAATATCATACCTCGTTGAGAAACAGGGTATTTATCTCCTCTACAATTTAAACCAATTGCCAGCTAAAATAATGGCTCTTCACAACTTCCTGGAGTAAAAGTAACTGCTGACATTTGTTTGGTGTGAGTTCTGGGGAGGGAGGGTGAATAGGTGACTGCAACCACACAAACTTTGCTTTACATTCAATAAATTATAACTATTGAGCAACTATTTTCCATTTTAAAATTACTCTTCTGAAAGAAAAAGGAATTGTGAAAGGGAAACTCTGCGTTGTTTTTTCCTTACGTCAACAGCAAGGAGAAAAGAAAAAAACTAGCTGGAAACAAATAACGCACATACAATGTTTTGCTGTTGCTGCTGCCACTACTATTATTTTTAAAACAGCAAAAACTTCACCCATTTGATTAATGTAATAATTAAATAAAACAGGTAACAATGAAGAACAGTTAAGAATAAAACCAACACGACTAAATTAAGCAAACAATAGTATAACACCATAAAACTAAAATGCCCATGAGTAATGAAAACCAGTACAATTCCTTGTGGGAATATCTTAGGTTTTTGCTGATGACAAAAAAGGTAGGAACAAAAGAAGGCAAATAAACAGCCTGAGGCTGCTATATCCTCTTAATTTGTTTGCCCTCACCGTTGTTGCCTTGGGTTAAGAGCAGACATTATGTAACACACGTTCAGTCCAAAGATGGCTTTTTTCTCTTCACGGAAGGGATTCGGGTTTAATGCAACCCAACAACAAAGAAGGGAAGGTATACTGAATTCTTCCTCCTAGCCCTGCAGATATCTATGTCCTCTGAGATGCTGATCAAGCGAAGGAGGAGATTCTCCAGAACCAGAGCTCTGGATGTTTCTGGCATTCACTCATCAATTAATACCACTGAATTCAGAACTAAGTGGAACAAGCAACTTTTCCAAAACAGCACAAGGTGTATGTGGGTGCACTATAAAGGGCAAATTGGTGAAAATTTGCTATTCCAGCAAAGAAACCGGGTCACATCCTGCATTTATTCCAAACTCAGACTGATTACTTCCACTTTACTTCCAGAGTTCCAATCTGCTCTGAATTCAATGAAACTTACATATGGGTGTCAAATATATGACAGAAGAATAAAAATACATTTCTAGAATTGAACATCTTTTTTACCATCCAGTGAGATCAACACACCTGGATCAGACTTTTTGTAAAGTCACGGCATCACCATGGCCAAGGTTCAATGGTATAATGCCACATTTAACACTTCCCAATTTCTTCCCCTCTGTCTCATTCTGCAGTTCTTCACACTACCAAAGAAGTGCTCCAAAAGGCTTCCAGGCCCTTTACAGCAGATTTTTAGCGTACCTAAGTAAGGTAGTAAGGGTGGAAATCACCAATTCTGGAAGAAGCAGTGGAATCTAGCAGAAGTACCCCACCGGATCTTGGCCAAAATGTACTCACAACTCAATATTGTCTGAACCCTTTCGCCTTGATCAGAGGTGGGCTACTGAGGAAGGGTAGCATGACACATTGGTCCCCAAGGAGACCCATCCATTCACATTAATTTTTTAAAAATCCAACTTTTTTGTTCCCAAAAGATTTTCACCATTTTGTGGCATCTTTCTGGGCCATTTTCAAGCCAGGAAAGGATTTTTTCTTTTTTAACAACAGGGAGAGGAAGTCACTTCCTATTCACTCCTTTTTTCATAAAAGGCTTCTCAAGAGCCCAAATTGATTCAGGGAGTGGTAAAATGTAATGGAAATACCCCCATGTCCCCTACAGATCATTTACTGGCAATATTGTTTTTAATAGTTGCAAAATGTTTTACCACTGGGGGCCCCAACCCCCAGACTTGGTGGAAATGCCCTCCACATCCCCCAGAGGTAATATTTTAGGGGGGAAAAAATATTATTTTCAATCCCTGGGAGGCCCTGAGGGCCACAAAAACAGCCCATGGTCTGCCCTTTGCCCGTTCCTGCCTTAGATGAACCCAGCGTACTGGTTTATTTAGCTAATTGGCTAAAACAGCTATTAGATTTATTTTACATCTGCATCATTCAGGGAGATCAGACAGTAGTCTGAGCATATGATATGGTCCCTGTCCAGATTTTTAATGACTGAAATACAGTTATCATATAGATTTGTGAACAACTTGTCATGCTCCAAAGCATTCTGATATAAGAAAAGAAGTTGGGGGAAGTGTAAAGAATGCGCAAAGATAAAGAAATCCACCAGGGTTTCCACGCTCTTTTATCTATTGTTCCTATGGAGAGATTTACAACAAACTCACATTGCTAGGAATTCTACTGAGGAAGTTCCAAGCACTGAGAGGAAATACCTTTTCCTTCAAAGGACCTGTGTCTTTCTTAGAGTGCAATGAAACATTTGAAATTGTGCATTTATGTCTTGACACTCATTTGTCATTTCCATTTCCAGATTTCTTCCTTTCCTCACTTCTGTCAGTTCCATGAAATTTTTTTAATTTAAAAAAAGTATGCTTTTTTTAAAAAAAAATGGAAGCATTATGGGACACATGCCCCTATTGACTAAAGCATGTTTCTGTACATTTTAGAAGCACCCCGTGTCATTGATTTAGCAATCCCTTGAAATGCTTTGAGAGTTAATCATATGTTTCCTCTATTCTGACTCCTCAAATTGAACGGAGATCTTCAGGTGGCTGTGCAGTAAAGTATTCTATGGGAAATTCTGTGTTGTGGTCTCAAGCAACCCTTCTTGTGCCAATGAAGTAAGGAAAAAACATGATCCACAAAGGAACTCAGTTCTCCCTTTTCTCTGGCATGTTAGAGGATTTTTTTTCTACATGTATCTTAAGAACTTTACAAATGAAGGCCTCATGTGATTCCACTGGGAAGCTAAGGACAGGGCAGCAATACATTCACTCAGGGTCAAGAATGTAATCTGCTTAAGGGTGAGTAGTTCATATAGTAAATTTGTTACAAAAATAGTAGGGTTCCCCTACTACTGACCACCATCCAGCAATTCCCAAATTATTCTTATATGCCTTCCCCACCCTTCACTGTCTGTATGTATGGTAGGGACCACAAAGTACGGCCTGCCAAATGCTAGTTAGCAATTCCCATCATCCCTTACTCTGACTATGCTGGCTTGAGCTGCAGACCATCAATATGTGGAGGTTCACATTTTGCCCATCCCTCATGGAAAATCTTCATGAGCACCACTATTAGCATGATTTTCAATCTCCATTCTGGTAGTATTTCTTTAGATATTGCTATGATCTACACAGGTTTTCAGGGGCTGAGACACCAGATGTGATGGCAGCTACATCTGGAAGACTAAATGCAACCCAGAGAGTGGGAGAGCGGGGGGGGGAGGGAGGGGGGAGAGGGAGAGAGGAAGAATATTATGTCAGATGGGTTTCCTGTAATGCTGGACTGCACTGAGCTCTTGGTATCTTTCTGAGACCTCCTCCCATGCTATTCTTACACAGCATCTGATCAGCCAGAGGCCTGAGGCACCATTCGTTTCAAAGGAAAGATCAAGACAACCCCCACTATGGCTCAGAAGGCAGCATGGAAGTCAAAAGAAAATTTAAAAGGAAAACAACAGAAGTCTTATCATTTAACCGATTTAACTGATAGGATCTCTGAAGCATCCAGAGCTCACATTCCAACTGCTTCTCAGGATGCAATCTTGCTCACAGATCCAAATGAGCAGATTTTTTAAAGAAGATTTTCCATTTTCATTTATACTATCATTTCTGACAAAACCAAAATCATAATCAGGTACTAAAATCCCATTTTAAAAAATACCCTTTACTGTGAAAGCAACATCTGGAAAAAAACTATTTGTGAGCCATAGTTAGTGCATCATGATCACACATAGTCAGGACTACTTAAGTACACTCTGACTAGGGTTGTTTTCTTTATAATATCCCAGATCATGTCCTATATGCGCCAATGGATTAACTTTCCACAGTTTTCTAGATTATATATATTCAATTTTTGTTCTCTCATGTTTTCAGGGCAATTTCAGCAAAGTTTTTTTAGAGGGGTTTTTTGTGTGTGTGCACCAAACTTTCCTTGCCATAAATAAAAATCATGTTTTAGCTCACAGATCCTATTTTTAAAATCTTTCTTCAAGGTACTAGAACTTGCTTCCACATGTGAATACTACAGCTAAGGCTGCTCCTCTGGCTTTTGCTTGTTGTTATGTGCCTTCAAGTAATCTCCAAGTTATAGCAACCCTAAGGCAAGCCTACCACAGGATTTTCTTGGCAAAGTTCATTTAGAGTGAGTTTACTTTTGCCTTCTTCTGAGGCTGAGAGTGAGACTTGGCCAAGGCCACCCAGTGAGTTTCTGTGGTTGAGTGGTGATTTGAATCCTGCTCTCCAGAGTCAGAGTGAACTGACAGATTTTTGCAAATCTTAATTTTCTTTTAACAGGCGATATACTGAAGTAGCTATACTAAGGGACTGACTGTGAAGACTAGAGTGGTGCTTGCATGTTTCACTTTCATCCTGATCATACAACCTTCAGTACACTAGCACACTTTTGAAATTCACTACCATTTGGTTTTTTGTAATCCACACTACACTGCTATCTTTAAGGCACTATGCTTACAGACACCCTTTAGCCGATGAAGAAGTTTGTCAGCACCAACCCTTTAAATAGCTATAGTGGTTTCTGTCGAAAGATATGAGGGATTTCCTTAGTCCAAGGCTGAATATACCAGCCTGTAACAATTCCAGGGTTTACTGGCCTGTGGATTACTAAAGAGCGATCAAGAATTAACCCCAAGTCTCTCATACAGCAGTGCAAAACAACCATCACCTTCAAGCAATGACAGGTCTGCTTAACAGAGTTGACTGAAAATGGACTTCCAAATTAGCAAATGCTGGAGAGAAGCTTAGTCAGGATAGTTTTATGTACATGTGTGGTTCATTGTGTGTGTTTTTCTTAACATCATCCTAACACCATGATCCAAGGATCCATTTTGTTCCAGCAAAGGACTGCAAGAACAGGACATTTGAAAAATGTCATAAATGAGATAGTCACTGATGGCAGCAAGGGAGATATACACTGACCAGAGCTTGGAACATTTACTTTGGTTCTATTAAAAACCCCAGACTCCCTCAGCCAGCATGTCCACTGGAATGATCAGCCTGAAGAATTATCTCCTTGGGCCCTGACTAATCCAAAGAAAGTAGCAAATAGGGAGAGAGGCTAGGACCCAAGAGGAAGGCATCAGGGGTAAGTAAAACATCCATCCCTTCAAAGCAATGACAAACCAGTTCATCTGACCTGCACATCTTTTCCACCGTCTAATAATTGCATAGTTTTCTTCTTGTCTTATTTGATCATCTTGTGGACAAATAACTTTTGTTTCAATGCACTAAGTTATTTCCCCAGTCAAAGTAGCTTGTCTACCTCTTTTGCTGAGATACAAGTACATGATCTGTGTGCACGACCCTTCTCTGGAAAAGATGTCTACGTTTCTAGAATTGCTGGGAGCACATGTACACAGATGAATTCACGGGAACGAGCATGTGAGATAACAAAGAATATTTGGAACTTTGGCATTTTAACTGGCAGATGTAACTGACCGTATTTTTAATGCAGCCTCAAGAATTTCTGTTCACCTTCCAGTCTAAGGGATAATACTCTTTTCAATCTGAAGTTGTTATTGTCTGAGAACTGCTCAGTATGTCCATATCCTTTTCCTTGTAACTCTTTACCACACAAACACTATGGTGCAGTTATATGATAAAGGCTATACTACCATCTCCAGGGGTATTAAAAAAAGTAGCTATGTCCAGAATAGAAAGTAGAATCTAGCTACACCCAAATATTACCACAGATTATGTTAACGTAGCTACCTTAAGAGGGCAGATCTGATCCATGTATAAGCCACTGGGAATTTCTTCTGTACACATTCCATTTGAATGGTAATGCAAAACCCTGATAGACCTGGTCATTCCCCATTCATTTAAATGGAGCTTGTTCAGTGAGAAGCTGATAACTGGATTTCCTACCTCAAGGGTCAAAAAGTTTTGGGTCAGCCCTGTCTGTACCATACTAATTTTCTGCTCTGTGTGTGTGTGTGTGTGCGCGCACGCGCATGTGCACACATGCATTTTACTCCCTGTATGATTTATAGCAGAATACATAATCCTGTAAAGATGTGAGAGATCTCAATGTGTTTAACTATTTGCTGTGCTCCTGTTCTGCTCCTGGACCTGTTTCAATTGAGGCCCAAAGGCATTCAGGCCTCTCCATCCATTAATCCAGCCATTAACTGGATCATCAAAGAAATGCCTAACCTGGTAAAAGAATGACTGATGGAAATCAGGCCATTACAGCATTGTGGTAGAAATCACAGAAATGCCAACAAGGCAGCAATGGAGTGATGAAAAGTCATGAAACAGAAACTCATGAAAATAGTATCCAATAGAGCAGGAACTGGTAGCAAATTCTCCCCATTCGCTACTGCCAAAAGATACAAAATTATAGTTTTTTTCAAAAAGACATAGCCTTGAGTGTGTCTCTGGTCATTTCCAAAGATTCAGATCCTTGTTTACTTCTCCCCACATCCATTTACCTGTTTCCTGATAAGATAACCTGATGTTATTTCATGGAGAAGGGGAGATGATAAGTCTTCTTCCTAACATGACCTACAAGCCAAACTTCAATTTACTATCAACACTACTATGTGTCAAGAATGCCAGAAGAGCAAACTGGAAATAGCCTTAAAGTACTAAAGAAAAAGAGATGAGGAGAGAGACAAACAGAGACAGAGAGACAGGTTCTGATAAACCATGTCCTGCTATATAGCAACTGTACAGTTATTAAGTCTCAAAACAAAGTAACTGTTATGAGCACACCGACACTAATCCGTGAAAGAATCTGCAATGAAATTTCGATAACAAGAAGCATATTGTGGCCATTCTTGTCCATCAACCAACCTCTTAATCTTACAAATTGATTAAAAAGCTAGAAAGAGAAGGGATGAAACCCAATCTAGTGCTAAAAAATCAGAAGTACTCACGGCAGCCTCTTTCATCTGTTTCATCCATGCAATCTTTTACTCGATCACACCTGTACGAGCTTGGAATACACTGCCCATCTGAACATGTAAACTGTTGACTGGAACATGTTCGACCAGCTGCAAGAAACAGTTTATTTAATAATGTATGAAATAGAGGACAATCAATATTTTTTCTGATTTAGCCTGTTCCTATCAATCTTTTATTTCAGAAAATACATTAATTTACTCTGTAAGCTGGAAACAGAAAAGAATCATGCACCTTTTTCTACTGACTGCAGCCTGGATCCCTAAAATGTCTAACAAGCCATTCCAGAAATAACATCCCTCTTCAAAGGTATTATTTAATGTAACCCGAAGAGCTGTTATCACAGGAAATACAGCAAAAATCCCTATGCAAGCCTTTGAATTTGCACAAGCCTACATGTGCTCTTCAGACCCTGGTAATTATGTAGGTATCCTACTTTATCCCAGGTAAAATATCCACGAGAACAAAATGAGGACACAGAGGACAGAATGTCATCAGATTCTTAGCCATCTTCTTTCTAAATCCACAATCACTCTGGGAAGATTTTCATTACACTCATAAGTACCTTGCGCTTATGAACAGAAAGCAACTACTTGACTGACGCTGACAGGCAGTGGAATCCACTGTTAGCATCATTCAAATGCATACAGTATGCACACATGTATGCGATTGTGAGTATGGACACATTTTTAGGTTTAGGTTTGATTCCCTGTGATCATATTCTCACAGGATAACCCCAAATTACGGACCATCACTTATCATTTATCTAGAGCCATTCCACCATGGGAACTTAGTGCCCATCAATATGAAGGGGAAGGAATGCTCCAGCGAAGATGTAATCTCAGGATGATTTGGTTATCTTTAACTGCCTGTTCTAGCTTGCTTTGTTTGTGCCTCTCAGCTACATGTTAAGTGTCACTGTTTATTTAGGCTATAAATCCTCTGGAGTAGCAGACTTTTTATTAGACTTGTACAACACTGAGGACAACAGATCTTTGATCTCTTGGCATATCTCTTTGTAAGTAAAGGCTGTACAAAAAGCATAAAAGCGCATCCCAGCGCAGTAGGTATAACTTATTCTTCAACCTGTCACCCACAAAGCAAGACATCTGGAATGACTTTTAGATGTGTACTCGAACATATACATGGTTGTTTATCCCTTGTTTGATGTTATTTGCACGCAGAAGAGCCGCACAGAATCCCAATGAATCAGGCCATGCTCTTATGCATTCTGGTATATACTCAGCAATGCATTAGCCTGGTCCTCTGCTGTGCTTACAGTAACTTTGTCCGCTTATGTAGGGTTTTTTATAGCAAAGTGGACAACATCCACTTTAAGTAGGTCATCCAGCAACGTGTGCCCAAACCCTTGCCACCAAAATTCAGTAGCAAATTGTGACAGTGAATATATATAAAGATATATAAAGTAAACAGAAAATGCTTACTTTAACATTTTGTTTGGTACCTTGCTGCTGATTTTTGTGGCAAACTGGGAAAACCCAATTAAAACCAAGTTTCTCCGCTAGTTTCAATGGCATTTGGGCATTTTCTGCCATTTTTTGTGGCACAGATTGCTAGCAAATTTTGATGATACAGTTTCAGGGTTACATAAGAAGGCTGCAGCCTGTCAGGCAAAACTGGTGCCGATCCACCAAAGTTGCCCACTCTGCCTTATAAAGTATTACTAATTGCAAGGCAACAACATCCCAGCTGTTTACATGCATCCATGTAAATAAACATGGATGTACTTCCATGTGCTTACATGCACAACAACCATGGTTGCTCTAACAACGGTCATAGCTGAGCAACGAATATGTTAATAGAGTAACTCTGAACCACTTTCCCTGAGTGCCAAGGATACACCATGTACTACCATGAAGAACGAGATTCAAGTTACTGCTCACAGTATGCAAACTATGCATATTCCCAAACATTGCCTTACCACAGGAATAGGACTTTGCTCAAGAGCTACTTTAAAAAGACTCTGAGTTAATGTGCACACACATAGAAGTGAAGCAAGCGTCATGATTTGGTCCAAACTTGTCTTAGAAATGTCACTGGATTTTGCCCTTTACTGATTTCTTAGTGGATAAGTAACTACTACTGGCTGTGGCCTCTATCCAATGAGTGATGAAGACAAAGCACAAGCTGAGCTCCTCTTTCTTCTAAGACAGCTACAATAAAAACCCTAAATTCTAACCATTAGTGAATAGTTCAAAGTGAGATCTGCACCGTAAACTAGGGAAATGATTTCCCAGAAAGTGAACAGCTTAGCAGAATTTGCTTGGCTTAGCAAATCCCATAAAGAACACAGGAAAAATACAAAGATGCTTAAATATACAGTTACAGCCGAAGTACAGAATGTACAGCCTGCCCAAACCCTGATGTCCGGGGCAAATAAAAGGTGTCAATTTGTACCCATTCAAGCGCATCAGAACACTACTGTGAGTCTAGTTATTGCTTTTCCCATTTCACTGAAAGGAATCAGAAGGTAATGGATGATGCTTTTGCAATCCTGAAATCAGCTACCTGGAAGTAACTTCATTGAATCAAAAGAGGGTCACTTCTGAATAGATATATATAGGGTTATACAGAGACATTAAAACAGAATCCGCAGTTGAGCTGGGACACAAACAAGTATTTTAAATAGGTGCTTCTTTACTCCAATGGTGCAGAACCTATGACCCTCCACAAACTTAAATGACAGCTCTCATCTTCCCTGGCAACTGATCATGTCGCTTGGGACTTATAGGAGTTAAGAGTAAAACACAACCAAGGGAGTCTAAGGTTCTCCACCCATTGGCTAATTTATCTTATACAATATATATGTCTATAGATATAGACATATTTCATATAGGCATATTTCAAATTTAAAAACTCTATTTTTACTTCTTATCTCACATTTTTAGAAAAATGGAACAAAGTAAACATATTTATATTTATATACGATGGAAAATTGGTATAAGACTACAAAAGTAAATTCTATAAAAATCAAGACCTGTGGAAATTTTTAAAATATTTTAAATCATTGGTATGTCTAGGATTAGAATTGGCTGAGGAATCTGACATTTTGGAATTCCAGTACTAACTGACCTGATCCATATCTCCTAGCCTAGTAGCAGGATCAGAAAAAAAACATTCTTCTGGCTTTGTATTTCTCTGAATTTGACAGTGTACTACAGAACTCAAAAATCCCATGTGAAATGTGTAATTTAGGATAAAATACATTTATAAATTAACATTTTGTGTTGCATTTTGTGTTGTTTTGAAGGGATGCCATGTAGAGGAGGGAGAGGGCTTGTCTTCTGCTGCTCCAGAGACCAGGACAAGGAGCAATGGATTCAAGCTGCAGAAAAGGAGATTCCACCTGAACTTCAGGAAGAACTTCCTGACGGTCAGGGCTGTCCGGCAGTGGAATATGCTGCCTCGGAGTGTAATGGAATCTCCTTCTTTGGAGGTTTTTAAGCAGAGGCTGGATGGCCATCTGTCGGGAGTGCTTTCAGGGTGTTCCTGCACGGCAGAGGGTTGGACTGGATGGCCCCTGGGGTCTCTTCCAACTCTACATTTCTATGATTCTATGATTCTATGATTCAAAACACATTTTAAAATATACATCTAAACACATACTTAAACATGACCTACCCCTCATTTCATAGGATACATTTAACATACTCCTTAATTAAGATTCACAATATTCAGTTAACTGGATAGATACCAATATTATTTAGCACAAAATCCAGTGACATGTCTAGATGGGAACTGTACAGTAAATCTGAATGCCAAGGAGATTCTAATAAGAAAGACTCACTCAATAAGCAATGTAAGAAGCTGCCTTATACCATGTGCGACCAGTCATCTATCAAGCTCCATACTGTCATCTCTCAGGGGCAGAAGTCAGAGGTCTTTCCCAGCAATGCCGTGTGACATCAGGGATTGAACGTGCAACTTTCTGCATGCAAAGCACATACTCTGCACCTGAGCTGTACAGTTCAAGATCAGTTTGTAACTTACGGCATTGCTGGTGTTCATCAGAGCCATCTTCACAGTCTTCTTCATCATCACACATCCATGACCGAGGGATGCATTCTCCATCGCTGCGGCACTGAAACTGGCTGCCTCCACATGTGGGGCGCGCTAGTGTGGGTAAGCAAACAGTATTTAAATTCACAATTTTAGAGATTGGGTAAGTAAAGTAGGTTTCGCTAATAAACAGGTTTCTGGTCCTATAAAATGCTTTTGAAATACACAGGGTGCTTAAAAATAAAAGTCTGATTTTTTTTTAAAAAAAAATCAAGTTTCCAGTGTCATTTGGCCTGGCTACTCTAGAAGACACTTTTTAGCTAATACGGTAAATGCCGGGGGCAGGGTGCTTTCTTTGTCTCTGGCCTTCCCAGGCAAGTTTGGTGTGCAAATATGGGGAGTCACAGTCTGTCAGATAACCTAGACCTAAGGGTTTCATAATCAGCACTTTGAATTACTCTACTTACGACAGCCAGCTTCATCAGTATCATCTGAACAATCCCTGGCACCGTCGCATCTCCAGTCTGCTGGGATACATCGGCCATTTCCACAACGGAACTGCCCACTTTCACACGCTGCAAGAAAATGGTAAAAACTGTGTCCTTAGTTTCCTGTTAATTGAGTAGTAGATTATATTCCTACTGGTATTTATGTCATTCCTTCCCACAAGGCCAAATTCTTATTTTAATAGGACTATATAACTTCACTTAAAGTAAACTCAAATCAAATCTAGATAAGTATAGAGCACAAATTTCATATCAAAAGGTATCTGTATTCTCCATTGCTTGAACAGTAACATATATTAATATAATATAAAGTCAAGAACTGCCTCATGCTGTAGTTTCTCTCACACTGTTTAAATCCAATTCTGTTTTACCAATAAAATGCAATTCAATCTATTCACCAAATATATGCACTCAAATCCCTAACTAATCTATTTTGAAGATGATAACCTGCAATATTCTAATTTATTTGTCCCAATCCTGTGAGGTAAACACATTCAAACTGATTTTAATTCTAATTTTAATTTTAATCAGAAGGACTCTTCACTTTTGTAACTCCAAAGGTTTAATTAAGGATTTCTTCTTTAAAAAAGCAAGTTGCCAGCATAGGGCCACCAGATCCTCAGATCAAAACAGCTGTGTTTCATGAGAAGAGCAAGATGTCACTCCCTCAGTCCTTCCCATTCATAACATATTTACTCAGGAGCTGGCACTTTTACTCTCCTCATTGCAGAACTACAGCCAAGAGCATCTCCCTGGCCAGTCTGCCAAAAGTCGAATCCAGGGAAAGACAGTTTCCAATTATCCTAATAGTAAAGTAGAATTAAAGTAGAACAGCAGGAGTCCACATTCAAACAACACATTAAGCAACTCATTTCTGGCTTATTTATGTTAGTAAGAGATGACTGGGAGGAAATGTGTACCCAGTACATATCCTGTCCACAGCACCCCAGCATTCTACAGAATCCATGCAACCATGGCCATTTGCTTCATACACATATTTGCAGAAGGTATTGTAAGAATGTGTGGTTCAGTTTTGGCAATTAATAAATCTTTATGTTATTAGTACAGGTGGAGCACCTGTTGTTAAAAAGCATCACACCTGTTTTTGTTGCTGTTGAAGTCAATTGCAGCTTATGGCTACCCTATCCTAGGATTTCTCGGTAAGGTTTATTCGAAGGAAGTTTGAAACTGTGCTCCCCACAACATCGCTGAAAAAGTTAAAGCAACAGCTCTTCTGGCTTACTGTTTTCAGTGCCTTCATTCTTTAAAAAAAAAAACTTAAAAACATAAAGGAAGCATCTTAATATATTTACAAGGAGCTGTGCTGGCTGAGAGAGTCCTGGAGTTGTAACCCCTGCAAACTTTTACAACCTCTGATATTCAAATTAAATCTATTTCCATGCAAAGTGTTAAATTAGACTGACTATAACATTTAAACTTCACCTATGGTACTTCACTGAATCCTTTTCAAATATTCATATAGCATGCATTTTTGTAGTTTTGTTGACTAAGTGTAAGTAAAATAAATATATTAAGTCAGACCACTGCTGACTTACTGTAGTGGGAAATTTTCTAATTCAATTTTTTCTAGAACACATACGTAGCTGGACCAGTTCACACAGCAAGCAAGCAATGAGTTGCTTGTGTGAATGGCCATCACAAACCGATGACATCACAGATACACAGAGGTTTCATGTCATCTGGCATCAATCTGAACACCCAAGTTTTCAACAAGACCAAGTCTTTTAGTGTTGACTGAACATGGCATCAGAATAATCATGCAAACTAAAAGCCAACACAACTAGCCGTAAAGCACACTACCCTTAAGAAGGGCTGGACTTCTATTCACATGTTAATATTATACTTTAAAAATCCATAAATAGAAAGATTAAGTCTTTCTCCTCAGGGATCCTGTTATGTGTGCTCTCACCTGCTAAGGAAAAGTTGTTTGTTTGTTTTATTCCAGCTACAAAAAAACCTAACATCACCAAGAAGGTTTGCCTGGCTCCATCTTTATGGGAAGAGGGACATCAAGTGAATCATATTTTTCTATTCAGACTTTATAAACAATTTGCATTGGAAAAAAAATTGACTGAACTGCTGAACTGAGCTATATTTTAATAATCTGAGCTACACATTTGGTTTCATCCTCTTCAACAGACAAAGTCTTAATGCTGCATTAATTTGTATCTTATTTTATTTTAGTGTTGCAATTTCTTTGTCACTTTTTGTATATTTTTGTATTTTATCCTTTGTTCTATCAGTTGCTGAGAGAGCAAATGTTGATGGGCAGCCATATAGATTTAGTAAAAATCTAAGAATAAATCCTTCAGCAAAAACAATGGCTCAAAAGAACTGATTCCACAAACTTATTTATACATTACATTACTGATAAGGCAACAACAGGATAACATCTTATCTCCTCCTAAGGTGGAGAAATCATGCTGCCGTTACCACTGGGAGCTGCAAACTAAAATTCAGATTCTAAATTAACAAGACAATAAGGAAGTATATGGGCAGTCAGGCTGAAGTGATTTCTAAACACTTTTCAATCAACTTCTGTTTCACACAGCCTCAACTAAAAGGCTGAAAGAACAGTGAGGAAAAATAAGCACTCACAGTCTATCAAGCCAAATATCTTGTTTTGTCTCATCAATCAAATTGTTGAAATTACCTATTTCAATTACAACAAAGGAACTCGTCAAAAAGAGACAGCACCAGTAAATCCTTGGAACACACAATGAGATAAACAGACAACAGGTTATTCGAGCTCTGACAGAAAACCAGGCATATCACCACTCATAAACACGGCTAAGTGATGCACTCCTTTGGGATATACTGAAGGCAAACTGCTTTATGCAAGGAATGTTCAAATCTGATTGTCTGGTAGTGACATCCTGATTTATAATGTATCCTGCAAATGGTCAGATACTCCGCTTGGATAAATGGTGGTACAGAGTGGTACAGGAACATGTACATCCAAATACCTTCTAGACTAATGCATGATGGTGGTTGGTGGTGCAGGTCTGGGGTTGGTGGTGCAGGCCTCTTATCAAGCACCTTTAAAAGCACAACAACCTCCCTAGCAAAAAATGCCCTTAAGGAATGTACAAATGCAGCCTGGAATCTCTAGCCTTTTGACTGAAGTCTGCCCTGCAAACAGGAGACACTCTGGGCTGTTTAGAAGACTGGATTGTTCTGGTTTTGGTTTTTGGTTTTTAAAGGAGCTTTAAAGTATACTAACATAGAAAGAAACCAACCACCATATTTACTAACATTCAACTGCTAAGCAGCATTAAGGTGTACTGTAAGCGTATTTATTCTGTCTTTAGATATATATGCTGCCCTTGGATTTAGGTGCCAACTAATTCTATTTAAATAAGTCCCTTTGATTTTATAATGTGAAAAACAGTGTGAGTACAAGTAAAGATTAACAGAATAGTAGCTCCTGCATTCATTCTAACATTTTAAAAAAGAAAAAGAAATGCCAGCCATTCAAAACTACACACAGTAAGTGCTGTACCAATGCCCACTTACACAATTCATCAGCAGACCTATTGTAATTCATTTAATTACAGTACGAATCTTTCCAAATGCAATCTCCCATGCTTGCTTACCCGGTGAAGGCAATGATTATACAAAAGCAAAACACCCTCACACTTTCTATTCACTAAGCAAATACCAACAAAGAAAATAAAATATTGATTAAAAGAAGGAAAGGGTCCTTTTGAATATCAAAGTAATTAATGGAAGATATTGAGTAATTAAACTTTCCTTGTCATGGAACAACTTCTGTGAGCAGATCAGGGAGTGTGGCAATTTACTCTTCCCTTGCAGCCCCCTTCATTCCCTCAAGATCTAGCATTTGGGGTACCCTCTAGAGCAGACTGTAATGAGTGCAAACCTGAAGGGAAAAGGAATATAGTAAAGAATGCTTGTGCAATATTGTATTTTACATAATAGATTCAAGATGTGAAATATATTTATTTAATTTCTATCCTGCTTTTCCCTATGTACCAGATCCAAGGTGGCCCGCAAGCAATTAAAAACTGAGTAGAGGCAAAAAAATTATTTGTACAAAAGCTTTTTTAAAAAAATAAATAAATAATGCTTTAGTTAAAAACACAAAGTTAAAATACAATTAAAGCATACTGCAACCCCACTAAAGGCCCAATCTGCCACATAAATTATAAGCCAAAAGGCCTGCCAGCAGGAGAGAAGAGAAACCACCAACCAACCATTGTGTGGATAGGAATTCCACCACCTATGAGCAGCTACTGTGAAGGAAGTTCTCTCACTAAACCTGTCTGTTGTGATTGCCATGTGACCAAGAGAAAGCCCTCCAGCAAAGATCTTATAACTCAGGCAGGCTTATAAATGGATGTAAATGCATGTTTCACTCTGAACAAAAGAGCAATTAATTGCCAACTAAATTCATACTGACATAAATAACCATTCATGCCTACTATGTGCAATTATATAAAATTATACATATATTATATAATTGTATGCTCAGCTAGATTTGTATGTGTGCAAAAAATCACATAAAGGGATTCTTAACTGCAATTGTATGCGAATAAGCTCTGTACTGCAATGGGTGGTACTGTCATTAGTACATTTAAGATCAAAAAGACGGTGGCTCAAAAAGCAATAAATTAGCTTTCCTACAGAAATCTAAAACAAATGAGAATCTTCAAGCAATGCATTCTTAAGTTTGCTCGCATGGTCAGTTCTGGCTGAAGGCCGAATATGATGTGAAAGCAGGTGAACCGTCTCTTTCAGTAAGACTCTGCTTTATTCTGAGGAGGTTCACCATCCAAGCGGGGTGGACCCTGAAATGGCAGAGTGAGGCACACTCCATCACAGACCATACATTGCCAATGACCTCAGTAGTGATCCATGGATGCCTGATTTAAAGCAGAGCTTGGAAAAGTTACTTCTTGGAACATAATTCTCAGAATCTCTCAGCCGCCATGACCAGTGGCCAGGCACTTTTTAAAAAAGTAACTTTCCCAAGCACTACTTCACAAAGGGAAAAAGAGAGAAAAAGACATAACTGAATACCACTATATGTCTTTAGAGCAGACACACTTTTAATACAGACCAATTATTATCACATCTAGTTTATTTCTAATCAGACTGAGATAAGGCAGGCCAAAGAATCCCTAGATAATCAGGCGCTCACTATTAACCTCTCTAATCACTAATGAGCAATTCGACTTTTAACTCACATTACAGTTAATGCTGCAACCTGGCAGGGGAAACTTGAGCTGAATCGTTTCTCCATGAACGCAAATTCAGCAAACCAATCTCCTGGTTCTTTAGCACACCATCACTATCAGTGGACTTTGCATGCATGAGATAAGGCATGGGAGATAATCACAAGCAAATTTTAACAATAGAGGTGTCTAAATAATGCTGGGGAGGGCCCAAATTTTTTGTAAAAGTTCAGATTAGCTAACAGCAATTCACAAATGTGTTTTTATCCCCTGTGAGGACAAGAAGATGTTGTTTCATGATTTCCTTGACTGTCAGAGACAGGTTGACACACTTTCCATGGCACAGCAAAAAGAAGAGCACTGCGCAAACAAATGTCTTCTAGTACGACATCTGGACAGCCACAGAAGGCAAGGAATGTGTGAAATTGTGTAAATGTGTTGTTACACTGATAAGTCTACAGCAGTCTTCAGCCATGTACTAACTGGTATGTTATAAAGGAAAACATTTTTGAAATGTATACCAAATAATTTGAAGAAGAATATTAGTTACTAGTGAGATTAGATATCCTGAAAGAATTAAATATCCTGATTCAAATAAACGTGCTCAAATAGAACATGAGTGGGTAGCTAGAAACCTCTACAACAGTACTCCACCCTGCAACATTTAAGTGCATGATCCACTTGTCTTAGAAAGGCAAGGAGAAAATTAATGTACTCAGATAGGGTAGTCCACAGCTAGTATTTTCATATTTACAAGGTGTCATCAACTTCTGTTTAACTGTTTGGTTTCCTGTTTGCACTACTTTACCACCTCCGCTGAGTCTTTGAAAGGGAATGGGGTACAGACTTAAACAAATAAATATAACCCATGTGAATTTGGCCCAGTGTATGCTTCCACCTCAGCTAGGAGACAGAGTGCCAACTTAGCCAAATCCATTCGGTATGCGACATTTGAAAGGCTATCAACCTCCTCCCCACCATTTCAGTTGTTAGAGCTGTGGGTAGGGGTTGGGAGGGGCATTTTTCACAATGTTTTTGCTTGCGTGTTATCATTCCATTGGGGATTTTAATTAATGTTGTATGGGTCCGTGTGGGCCCACTGCTTCCCATTTCCTTTTGATCTGCTTGCCCTCATGCTGAAGGCTGAATTAAGTATTATCACTGTGTCTTAGTTACATTTAAGCAGCAAACCAATCCCCTTTTCAAGCTTTCAGAATCCACATAATGCAGTGAGCAGTTGTTGCTATGAGCTGAGTTGTGGCCTGACAGAGCAGGTGAGTAAAAAACCTCAGCACTAATGGGAAAGCTGGACTCACTGGAAGATTAATAAGTATTCTTACCACTGGATGGGAAATAGTTACTTTTAGGAAGTCGTTAAAAAAGGAGTACAGAATTAGTTGAAGACTGCCAAAAAAGGTTATACTAATGAGCTAATTTTCACCAAAATTCTTATTTACTTTGACAGAAGCTGATAAAACTGGAGACTTCCTTCAGGAAAATCATTTTGTTAAGTAGGATTCTTTCAGTAAATTAACAGAACTAACTAAACAATAAAACTAAAAGTATTTTAAAACCACTGTTAAAACTGGCTTGCTAATAAGCTATATTATGCAAAAGGGAAGCAGGACTGGAAAAGAAAGCTTTCGTTCCCTTTTCCTTTTAAACAATTCTCAAAGAATTGGAAAGAGAACAGGGTGAATAAGGATACGAGTTGGCAGGGCCAAGGGATGTCAAGAAACAAAGCAATGCTTAAGAGAAATGGAATAATGTAGTATGGTGTATTTTCCTATATGTTTGGTTCTAAAAATTCTGCTGTTGTTGAGAACGCACAGCAGAAAATCTAGAAACTCTGCAAGAGCTGCCCACAGGCTTTCTGACTGGCCATTGTGGAAACAGGTTGCCTAGGCAAATATGTTATGGAGTCACAGGCAGCATTTTATCAATGGGGCCCCTAATTTCCCAACACCCCAAGTTCTCACACCAAGTGACGACTGCAGCTTGAAATCTCTGCCTTGGTAGGTCCCTTCAAAACAGAGTCCATGCTCTAGAGGCAAAGGCTGCAGTGTAGTCCTTTAGCCTAGAAAGTTCACTCAAACCAGTCCATCACTAAAAACCTAGTCATCTCTGTTTCAGTGCAATTCTTGGTGAACTTTATGTTGGAGCCCATAATCTCTTGCCTGAGATGATAATTTCTTAAAATCAGGAGTGGGAAAAGTGCAGCCCGTGGGCTACATGTTTCTTCCCAGGTGGTTTTGGGGGGCCAAAGGGCCTCCCTGTACCCCAAGAATGCTGGGAGGATTAAAAAATCCAAAATAAAGATGGAAGTTGACTGGTGGTTTTAAAGAAGGGCTCATTCTGGAAGGACTGATACAGCACAAAATTGCCCTTTGTCCCCTAGAGAGCATGGACAAGGATGTTGAGGGGTAGCTGAGGTACAGCCTTCAAAGGTTTCACAGAACGCCCAACATGTTCCCCAATTCCTGGCATTTCCCCACCCCTGCTTTACATCAAAATAGAGAAAGATTAATATCCATATTTAACTTTGCAAAGTACATGTATCAAATCAAATCAATAATTGTAAAAATTATCTTGCAGGACAGCAATGTACTGATTCACTCATCTTTCGGTGAATGCTGCACCTGGGGCAGGTGAAGGGAGGGAAAGAGTGAATCTAATACTTCCAAGAGGTATTACAAGGATATTAATAGGACAAGATGTACAGCAAGAGAGTTATGCAACAAATAATATAGCATTAAGAGAACTGCTTAATCTTACAAGAGCTACTAAGACTTTTTCACCAGTCTAGCAGCTTCTTCTGGCCAAAAGGATTGACATCCAATGCTGCACTAAAGGACTCTCACTAGTCTAATTGACCCTTCCCACCTTTTGTCCCTTATGCCCTTGTTTCCCAACCATTCAGAGCAGACTGGGGAAGGACAACGGGGTTAAGGCAAATCTCCTCCTCAGACAGTCTTCCACTAGAAGACCTGCACAACTGGATTTTGACAGATACACTGCTCTCTAGTGTAGTGCAAAATCCTGATAATATGAATTGCAGTTCCTCCGTGAAGTGAACACTCAAATCTATGGACCAAAGCAATTTTCTGTAGTACCATCAGCACCCACGAAATATGCTGCACTCCATCTTGAACATGATACAACTTTACAGGTACTGAAGTAAGCAGCTATGGTCAGGTCTAATACGTCAATACTGAGTACTGTATCCTCTTTTTAAAGTGCGTTTTTATTTACTTTTTTTAATGCTATAAGCACTTTTGATAAAATTATCAAATGAACAGTAATGTACAACATTATTTGGAATGTCTGTAAAACATTCCTTTCTCCAGTATTCCTTTTTTATGTCTTATAATTTTGCTTGTCATACAAAAAAGGACATATTTTAAGAGAATCTATCTGGATTCAAGAATGCCAGTAATCATACAGTTCTTTAGACAGATCTTAAAAATTTCTCAACTGTACAACACTGGATTCTTTCCCAGAGACATTTATATTTTCCTAGTCCCCTCATTTAAGGAATGTTGGGCAGAAAATCCAGATCAGAGAACAATAATGCAAAGCTCTACCAGGTCCTATGGAAGTCTAGAAAACTTCTAGAATTATATGGAACTAGTAAGCTATGTACAATTTCTTCTGGTTGCATTTGATCTGAAAATTAACACTTTTACCGCAAGCACACAGGCAAAACTTTACCTACTTCACACTGCAGGTGTTTAGAATTTTGGTACAAGGATATGGAGGATCCAGTCTAAAAGAACTTAATCACAGAATCCAAGTCTGCAAATTCCACAGTAATTTACTTTCAAAAGGCACTGCAAATCTTGAGTACAAACATGTAGGCTACAACTGTATTTTAGTTGTGCCTTTATAAGACAGTGACACTACTGTGGAAGGAGGTTTCTGCACCAAAAGGATTCTTGAAAGCACCATACCCTTCCCATCAAACAGGCCATTCATCCATAAGAAGCCCAGCACTATACCGACTGTATCAATCACTTGCCGGTGCCATATACCTTCTCTTAAAAGATAACTAAGTGACAAGATCTTTCCTTATCTTTCTAGCAGTTCTTTGGAAGATTCTTCCTCCCACTTTAACACTGAAGGCTACAACAAGAGGCAGATCAGCATTCCAAAGACCAAAAAAAAAAAAAGATCTCTGGAGATTGGAGTGTACTATTCTATGGAGTTGGGAAACAGAGCATTTGAGATAAGGAGCTCTCCCAAAGCAGAAAAAGTTGCTCGGAAGCTCCTTCTTACACTGATGGGGTTTACAGTGTTGTTGCAACTGACAATGAACAAGTCTGTTATTTGAAAGTTTATTTGAAAGAGTCATATTTGTTTCTGTGTGGTAACTTTCATTCCAGCTGCCTAAGGTTGCAAAATCAATTAGGAAATGAAATCCTGTCTTAGCTAAAGCAGGACAACACTTGTA
Organism: Cyclura pinguis; assembly: GCA_030412105.1. Lineage (NCBI taxonomy): Eukaryota > Metazoa > Chordata > Lepidosauria > Squamata > Iguanidae > Cyclura > Cyclura pinguis. The sequence goes on along the minus strand of CM059599.1, from coordinate 224,193,993 downwards.
CCACTCAAGACTGACTCCACTCCAAAATCAAAATGTACTCCCACTCCAAAATCAAAATGTATTTTCTTCTTTCACAGTACAGGCCATTTTGCAACAGGTAAGACAGGAGAAATAACATTTGAGAAATGTATCTTGAAAACAGGACCATCTTCATCTAAACCTTCATCTGCTGTCCAGTACAATGAGCGAAACTACTCCCCACAACTATTGCAACACATTTGGAAACTATATTTGGTTTTGATCCTTTGATCATCCCTTCATGACTATTTCTAAAACCCATAATGATTGATCATACTTGTTAGCAATAATTCTAAGCCACTATTCAGCCAAAGGTATTCTAGTGAGCATGTCCAGAGATAAATGAAATTATTCCTACCAAATACACACATACAGTAAAATAAAAAAAGGGGGAGACAATAAAGCAGGCCTAGACAAACAAATTTTAGATATCTAAGCACATTAAAGTGCTACAGCTTGGCACCAAAAAGATTGTGGTATTTGGAAAAGGCATTCAAAAGTTAGTATACCACTACAAAAAAGTAAAAAATTTAGTTACCTTATACAAAGTAGGGAAGGTTAACAACGAAAACATCTGTGTGTGCTTAACCAAACTACTTCATTTTGATTTGGCATGTAATCACTATCTCTGGCAAAGCCTTTGGTTGGAAGAGTATTTCTTTTTCTGAAAAGGTGACATACCATCTTTATGTAACCCCCTTTAGTGATGCTAAACCAACATCCCTAAATGTTTCAGAATACTTAATTTTTTATCATTTTAAATGTAAATTGTTTAAACCAGATAATGCCCAGAGATCTTATGATGGTATTATTATTATTATCTCAGTTTCACAATCTCCCAGATCTTACCTACTGCAGTTTTGGAACAGCAGTGATTCATATTGATATGGGCAGATAATGTGGCATGCTCTAAATAGTGTTACTTTTCATAATAGTATTATCAAGATCCTATCTGCGGCTATCTCATGCAGATGTTTTGTCAGTCTCTTTTGGAATTGCTTGACCAGAGCAATTATCACCACTGGAGTCACAGCTGCCTTCTTTTTCCAGAGACAGGCCCTTTTTGCACGTGACTTTGAACACAAAATGGCCATGGGAGCGATGCAGAATTGCGAGGATGGTTCCGCATGACATTCTCGCGATCGCACATCACTCCCGTAGCGATCCTGCGACAATCGTGCATTATATCATTTTCGACTCTTTGCCCAAAATGATGCACGACTGCACGTTTCTCCCATGTCCCTCCCACACTTACTTGGTGTGTGGAACCTCAAGAAGCACGATGGCCACACCTCCTCCCTCAGCACAGCCTGGGAAAGTACCCGGCTGCACTGCAGAAGGAAGGGGCGGAGCTATCACGCTTCCTTCCATCCAGCATGGAGCTGGTGCGGAGGGAAACGCAGGGGATGCGATTCCCTCTCGCAAGAGGCTTTTCACGCAATCCCCGGACGACCCCAGATAAGGTGCAAAAAGGGCCACAGTGAATCTCAATTTGTAAGTCTCAGTATTTCATAATCTTTTCCCCTCTCTTTGACTCTGGGAATAGCCACATCTACACTCCTCTTCATAACCACAACTGTGCCTGCTGGTTATGTTTATCAGCCTTAGTCAGACCCTTTCTGCATGGACCTGGCATCCTGGCATGGGGATATGAGAGGAAAGCGACTGTGACGATGCTTCCTCAAGATGTCATCATGGTCCTGTCCTTCTCCCAGCCGGTGCAATCACAGGGGTAAATCATTGACAGATTTTCTCCATTATTACCCCTGATCGTGCAATGCTCCTGCACTTACCTGCCCTACGTAAGGCCCAGAAGCGCGATGGAGGTGCTTCCTGCCCCAGTGCTGATGCAGAAGGGAGCATTCCCGTTGTGCTCCCTTCCCACCAAAGGTGCTGCCAGGATTGTGACTGCAGGATGATGGGATAAGTTAAGGTGCAGAAAGGGCCTTAAAAGTCCCATAAGATTTTTATGCCAGAATTGTCAACTTCTTCATTATGAACCTCCCCTATATCCTATGATGATATACAATAAAACCAGTTTAACAGTTTGAACGAATTTAATATACTATAATGTAAACAGACTAAAAATACTGAAAATGAGATGGTTAAGACAATTTGAAAACCATCCACTTGTACAGATTTGAATGAGATCAACTGAATGAATTAGGCTTCAGTAGAAAGCCATATTTTATTTGGCATCAAAATTCCCCAACTGAGGATCCACGGCAGAGAAGGACTTCTCTCACGTCTTCCTGCAGAGTACTGCCTCCAGTGGCAGGATGCAGCTGTCCTCAAAAACATCAGGCAGACATACATGGGGAAAGATGCTTCTTCAAATATCAAGGTCCCAAGCTATTTAGGGTTTTAGATCTTACCATGAACACCGTGAACTCAGACTAGAAGCATATTAGCAGCAAATGCAATTCCTTTAAAACTGGAACTTTAACATACAAACACACAAAGGATATGGGATTTGATGGGAGCTTCCCTTCCATACAGGAATGCCAAGGCATATGGGGTAACAAAGAAATGAATGCAGCTAATAGAAACTGCAGGTGAAAGTCATAATTCTGTTGAAACTTATTTTGGAGTATAGCTCTGAAAGTTCATTTCTGACACTGTGTAACGACCCATCACAGCAGCACCGTCTTTTAAGTGGATACATGTGAAGATTCTGTGCTGCTAAAACAGTTAAAAGTATTACTGCAAAGATCATCAGAGTAAGGATTAAAATACAGATGACAGCAGACTAGTATATAACTTATGCTCTTTTGCAAATTTATTTTGTACCGCTTCCCTTTTTCATACATTTGTTTCTGTTTTTTTAAAAACTATTATTTGATTTTGTGTAACTACAGGATACAAAGCTGGGTTGTTTCAAACAAACTATGGTTAAGAGATTAACCAATTTAGGATTTGACTGAGGCCATTTCTGCTCTACACTGTTATGGTGCTATTATTCCACTTTCAACATTCTGTGGAATTCTGGGGTTTGTAGTTTACTGAGGCCAAAGAGCTCTCTGGCTGAGAACTCTAAATATCCCTTTCTAAACTGCAAATCCAGGAACCTTGGCCTCCCCTGTAGGTTCAGGCAAAAGCATACTGCTGCCTCGCCTAATTTGTTTGTTCTTTCTCATTAATAATTTTTATCATCTTGACCACACTCTGATGTGGCTTGACCAATGTTACTGCCCTGGCTAGTCCGAGCTTTGGGGATATTAAAAGATATCCTTTTGATATCACAATTCGGCTTCACTTCTCTACTCCCCTCCACGTGCTTGCCAGGCCCCCGGACAAGCACGCGTACAAGCTCGGCCGTTAATTGCCGTAATATTCCTGGACAATACAGGCAGGCCAGAAAATAGCTGACTCGCTGCTTTAGGAGACCTCCAGGCAAGTACTCTAATTAGGTATGCACGCAACCTACAAAAGAGTCTCTGCTCCGCGCTGGCAGCTTTATGGGTAACCTATACAATACCGAAGTACTCTGCGTTTGCATACTGGCTACTCTATCGAGAACCTCTGCGATAACTCAATCATTCAGATTCTGACCTTTCGGAGGCTTTGTCTCCAACTCCAAATCTATTGATTTCCCCCAAGTACGGCATAGCCTGCAGTCACATTGTCCTTATAAAAACCCTTGATTCTGAGACCTTCCTGGGATCGCTCCCGAGTTTCATCCCGCCTTGCTGCCGCTTTGCTTGGCGAGCCTCCCCTCAGCTCCACGTGCTGAGCTACATCGCACCCCAGCCTCACTCTCTATTTTTCCGGGCTTCAGGACAGGTGAAGTATCACCCAAACCAGCAATCCCTCTAAAAATCCCTCTATACCACTCCAACCTTTATTTTCTTTAATTATCTTGTGTGAGTGCATCGCATATACTGTTTTGCTTGTGTTTAATAAAACTTCATTTATTGTTTCAACTTTTGTGTACTCCTTGACTCGACCCGACCCCGTAGACATAGAGTTCAAGATCTCGCTACGTTACCCTGCCTCTTGTAACGCTAAGCAGTGCTCTGAGCTAATTTTCCCCACCTCTAGTTGAGCACATTTTGGTGTCCCTCCCGGGACCCCCAGGACACAGGGTGACACCAACGTATCTCAGTTTTCATCTGTGAAATGCTGGAGGGTATACATTGTTAGTAGCCGTACACCTCCATGTTTTGATATGGTCTAATTGGCAAAATATATTAATTGGCAGATACGTTTAATGGGCATAAAATATATACACACTTGCAGCTGAAAGGCCACGTGGAAAAGGGAAACTGGCTGGATAGTAGTCCAAAAGGCAACCTCAGCCTGGCCAGGTCATAGGTTCACTGAGAGTTAGCCAAGACAGCCTGACTTAATGGTTCTAAGCTAATCCTTTCAATGAAAACAAAAGTCAAATTACTCAGGTGCAGGCAAGCATCCCTGCTGTGTGCATTTCCTACTGAAACCTTGCACAGTCCTCTTACCCAACCAAGACATTGAAACAATCAGTCCATTCCAGGCCCTTTTTGTTTACTCTACCAGAAAGCAATTAACTCACATGCCTTCAGAGAGGGAAACAAGAGTATAAAAATCTCCAGTTTTGAGCAACTACTTTGCAGTTCACATTGCTGAATGTCTCTCTGCCACTTTGATTCCCAGCTGTGTACTGCCCTTGGACGCAAGCCTAAACCGTCTCTACTGCTTCTTCACTACTCTTCTGAATTGATAATTATAACCCAAATCCTCAGCCATGCTAGCCATAATATTTCCTCCCTTTATACTTCAGTTAGTTCTTGTGTGAATGTGTGACTGTATCTGTGTGCATTCATGAATGAATTCTCCTCAATAAAACACATTTTTAATTTACGTTTGAATCTCTGGTGGTTCTTTCCTGAGTGACCCCATAAACATCGGTGGAAAGATTATGTTAAGTTTCCCCCCTCTTGCAGGCCTCCTAATTTTGAGCTAATTAATTCCCCTCTATCATGCGGAGTTACTGGCATCACAGATGGATCCTTAGGCAGTGATGTAGACTCAAGTCGACAGACTCGGACTCAAGTCGCTTCAGTGACTCGACTCGGACTCGACTCAGCCATAAATGATGCACTAACTCAACTCGACTTGAGACTTGTATATTTTTAACGACTGACTTGATGCCCTTGATTCAGTTAACATAATGCATTCATCCAGAAACCTTATGACTTTGAACAGCACCTCCATCTCTTTTTGTGTACTAGTCAACGACAATCTCTCTTAAGCCCAAAGTGTCGGTGCATTTCTCAGAGGGGAACAGCAAATGTGTTAGGCAGCGGGCTTGTGGAAGAAGGATCCTTCCTTTTAAAACTTTTGAATCTTCAGTACTGGGGACCAAGATAGGATCCTATTCCTCACTCCTGAAGCTGCAGATGGCAAAATTGCAAATGTGGAGAGCCGACTCTGCTCAAATTGTTAAAATTGAATTTATTTCACTCTATCCATTAATTCTCAAATTATGGTTGGGGTATAAAGTTGGCTTCCAGACTTGAGACTTGGAGTAAAAGACTTAAATACATCATTGTCCCTAAGTCACCCACGCTTTTAAGTAATAGCATGTTACACACCAATTGCTACCATTTCTTAAAAAGTAATGCAACATGGAAGGGTAAGACTTTCAGTAGGAAAACACAGTAGAGGGAGTTATTTAACTCTTTCCCTACCTGTCACATCTCTGCCCTCAATTTTCTTCCCCTGAAAGGTAATTTTCCTTTCCAAAACAGGGTTTTGTTCCACATGTAATTAGCCCCCTTATACAGTAAAGTGACCATACGAAGCTGCTTTACATCAAGTCAAACTACTGACGGAGCTATGTTGTTGTCTGCACTATATACCATAATCGTCTACACTGACTGAAGCAGCACAAATAGGACAACACACATATTTTGTTCCTGATGAATGATACAAGTTGTAATGCTCAGGAAATAAAGTGTTAACAGATTTAAGAAAAAGTATGCAAAGCTGTGGATCCAAAGTGTAATATTAAGGATAGAAGAGAATAGGTAGACAACTCAATCCAAATCTGGCCCAGTCGAAGACTAAGCCAACCAAGTCCTTCTCTGCAACTCAGAGGAGGAGTGGGGCAAGATATGGAGCCCACTTTCCCCCTGCACACCACATCCTCCCCTTAATTCCCATCATGGGATATGCCATAACGCTTAACTGAAATGCACACAAAAGGAAAGAAAATTAACTTCATTCTCTCTCTCTTTCTCTCATCCGGATATACTTCCTTCTCTTCTTGCCATTGTCTGCAGTGGGACTAGAGAAAGAAACAAGGATGGAGGGATCAAATGCTGATTACTCATCTCTGCCTTTCTGCATCTTCCATTTGCTCCTGCAGATGGGAAGAAAATAGCAAGAAAAAGCTATGGATATGAAGCTCGGGCTGATGCTAGCACACATGCCCTCATAAACAGACACTGTTTCATCCTGATTCCTATGATTAAAGTCCTACCACCTTTCTCAGACTAAAGAGAAGAAAGGAAGGCTAGGAGAAAAGTAGTCGGTGTTTCCCAAAGTGAGTGGGAACCAGGCTCACCATCTCCCGGCAGCTTCCAAACATCCTGCTGTCAACCAAGGGCATAAGAGATATGGCCAAGCACATTTCCTATCACATACATATCAAAGTTCAGGTCTCCACTTTGTATTTGTAAACTTCTTACCATGAAACAAAAAGTCATCCCTTTTGTGATCGTTCTAGCAAATCAAGAGAGTTCCAAAATTAAGCAATCTTGCTAAAATGGTCCAAACTTCAGTGAAATCCATCTCATCTACTTTAATGTTCTTGAAGACACAACCAGAGGTGAAAGTTATTCTGGATTACAGTTAACCCTCCACATTTGCAAGTTCAGCACTTGCAGATCTGATTATCTAAACATGTTTTAAAGATTTATTTTGCTTATTTTTAAAAAATTCTTACCCTATTTCCCCAGTTACTGAAAAAAAATGTTCTCTCTAGGAATCTCTAGGTCCTCCAGCGCAATTCTTCTTCTGGTAGAAGCAGACAACAGAGTCACACTGAAGGACCTTGAAATTCCTAGAGATTACATTTCTCTAGGCATTGCTAGGTTCTCCAGCATGATTCTACGGCCCACTTCCACCAGAAGCTGATCACAGAATCACACTGGAGGACTTAGAGATTCCTAGAGAAGTGTTCTCAGGTTAAAAAAAAATAGCATTTGTGATTTCTATTTTATTTTCATTCACATTTTTTCCATTTTGTGGGGGTCGTGCCCCTAACCTCTGCAAAAGTAGAGAGCTCACTGCAATTAACTCTCCTCAAAGAAGTAGTATGTTCTTGTGTTTCCCATATAATCAATACATCTGTCAATATTTCTGTCTTCTCACCTGCAAAACTCCCAATGTGCCTGTATTCAGAAGTTTAAATTAGATCTCAAATATCCAAAATAAAATATCCTGGAATTTAGCCAATCCCTATTTGTCGAAAAACGGGATTAATCACTACAACATGTAAGTATAGAGGTAATGAAAAGAATCTCAGGGCTTTAGTGCATTTCTACACTGACAGGAGCAAAACTAAATTCCAACTGTGGAATGAGACGAGCATTTAAAAGGCACCCAGTCGCTAACATGAAAGGGAAGGAAAAAGCAAAACCTGAACAGCTAACAACGAAAACTCCTACACTTCACATTCAGGATGCCAGAAGCACTGTTGCTAATTTCAGGCAACTATGTAGTTCCATTCACTTAGAACTGCAATAGTTTAGAAAAACTATTATATTCCACAATGGTCACAAAATGGTGCACAAATAGGCCTTTATGCAGGTCAGTGTAGAATACCAATAAAAACATACAGTGGTATTAATAAGTAGCCTGCTGTGGTTTTCAGTCTCTCAATGAGATTATTTTAATGTCACATGAGACACAACACACATCTATTTGAGAGCAACCACTGAGCGATCCCACTGAAATAGAATTCCAAGAAACACAATACAAGGAATTTGAATCAAATGGATATATATCAAAGCTAACATTGCTTTCTAAATTTTTTCTTTCAACTTTATTACTTTTCAGTTTGTCACATTTATCTGAAGTGATTCATTGGTTATATCCGCAAGAGTTAAACTTACCTGTGCCAACCTGTTTGTCACCTCTCTCACACAGCAAGAAGCCTGGTATTATTAATTCATATATGTTTCAGTTGTACATGCAAATCATAAAAACTCAGTTTCATAGTTCTGACAAAATATTTGAGCTCTAACAATGTTTGGTGGGGAAGCAGTTGAAAATCAAATACCTGACATCTCTTAAATATGCTTTGAGATGTTGTATTTAATTGATTGCCCAGACCTAGGATATAGAATTAATCAACTTCTGTCACATTTGGTATTCATTCTAGAAAATTTCAGTGCCTTCCCACCATTAGCCTGCCGTGCTGCAAGTGATACTGTACATATTCAGCACAACAAATCACAACATTTTACCTAACCCCAAAGCATAAACACAAGGTGACAGCAAGGTAAGTGCTGAAATGCATTTATGTTCTTTGGTAATTTTGAATGTTCTTTTCTGTTCACTTTACTAATCTTCTTGTGTTCATCTACCTCGTTAATATTCTTAATTGATACATCAACTTAATATTTTCCAGCAAAACTAAATTCAAAAACAAAAAGCCTCAAAAAACAGTCACCAATTTACTTTTATTGATTTGGTAATAACAGCAGAAAAAGGAGATTCCTATGCCTCCGGTGGGTCATCAACCAATACTTTAAGCACACGCTCTCTGCTTGCCAGTTATTAAGCATCATACATACATACACACATAAAAACATATGCATATTAAACATGCACAGATACATATCTGTCTAGATCCAGGCAGCAAACTGTAAAGCTATAAGTCTCTGCCAGTGTACAGTGTCTTGCAAAAGTAATCATTCCCCTCACTTTGATTTTTCCACACGGTACTACGTTACAATCTGAAACAAAGAGATTTATTTATTAATGTACATCATTGTTACCACCTGATGTACATTAATAAACTCAACATAGTGAGGATGTAAAACACAGTGGGCCTGCCATATCCACAAGGGACTGGTTTCAGGATCCCTTGCAAATACAAAAAATCATGCATGCTCAAGTCCCTACTAAAAAATAGCATTGGGCAGTGAATGAGCAGGACCAACACAGCTCCCACTACCATGTCCCTGCAGAAGCTCTTTGCCACCCTACAATTGTTGGCAAAAGTGGTGCTGATCTTGCTCACTTGTTTGCAAACAAATAAGCAAAATCGGCACCGCCATCATCAACAATCACAGAGCAGCAAGTAGCTTCTGCAAGGACACAACAGCAGGGGTGGCGCCAGTCCTGCTTGCTCGTTTATGGTTCGGATCCTGCTTGTTCATTTCTCTGAATCAGCCTCAAGTTTTGGGAGCAGGGGTGGCACTGGCAAGCTCACTGCAAGGACAGCTTCCAGACACCACAAAATATTCCAGCTCTCTTCCTGATGCCCCGCCTGCAAGGAACACGCAAGACACCCACTTTCAAAGGCCTAAGAATCCACACCTGGTGCTAAGGTTTGCCGCCACCTCCTCTGCTGCCCTCGGACTGCTTCTGTACTGGATGTGAGATAATTTAAAAAAAAATTTTTTGCACTTTTTGGTTCACAATAGGTTAAATCTGCAGATTCCAGACGTGTGAATACAGTGGGCCCACTGTACCAGCTGTGCACAATAAATAAATAAAAGTTTTTACAATGCAGGGGAAAATGCTTTGTGTTTTTCAAAACAATGATTTTTTTATGTGTGAAAATTTTTTTTGTGGGAAAAAATAATTTTCAAAATGCTCACTTCTGTATTATTCTTGGGAAATCTGCTTTTTAGGGTTCTTTTTTTCATTTTTGGTTTTGTGTTTCTGGTGTTTGTTTGTTTTTTGGTCAAGTAAATGAATAACAAATGAATAACAAATGGTACATCGAACCCTCATTTTCAATCAAGTCTGTCTCAGATTGAAAGCTTACCTGAGAGATATCTTTATATATTTGCACGTACATCTGCTAAGATGCAGAAAATCTGGGAAAAAATGTGAGCATTTTTCTAGGTATTTTTTAAACATACTCAGTTTTATCCCTTTGACTAAGCATTGGTGCATATTTTTTAAAGATACACACTTTTAATATGCGTTTCCCAAACACGCTCTTTTTTCCAACGCATCACTTTCTGTATACATCACATTACAAAAGTATATAGATTTCTGATTTCAAATTATGTTCAGGTACGCATTCAATTCTTTTACAAACTGACTATAAACTGTATACATCTGCAAACCCAAGAAATATTTCATTTGTCCCCAGTTCATTCAGGCATAACAGCTTGCTAGTGTACACTGAAGATATAAACCACTGCACCAGGTTTTTTTTAATCATATCTTTAAAAGGCAGAATACAGGTTGTGTATCCCTTATTCAAAATGCTTGGGACCAGAAGTGTTTCATATTTTGGATTTTTTCAGATTCTGGAATATCTGTATTTGCATCTACATAAAAATACAGTATTATATACAAGAAATCTCCAGGAAGCACACAAATGAATGAGGAAGAGCATCACACCCGTTACTTCAGGTTGAGTGCTACACTTGGGCCCTTTTCGCATGCCATTTCTCATGTGAAAGGGCCTCCGGAGCATCGCACGACTGCGAGGACCGTTCCACAACTAGCAGCAGCTGAAGTAAGATGAGAACAAAGGAGGAAAGTGGGATGGGAAGAGACAAACTGGGATATTTAAAAAGCAGCTGAAAAGTGGGACAACAGAGGATCAATCAGGACTGTCCCTACTAAACTGGGGCAGTTGGAATGCATGCATTCCCCACCCATAAGTTTTTTTCTCATGTACAAATTGTGGCCACAGATAAATGTAGCCAGCCACACTAACCATACTCTCCAACTGTCCAGATCTGGCAAGGACAATCTCAACTAATCCTCTGTCTAAATTGTCTAAAACACATTCATACATGACCTAAAGTTCCATGCAGCAGAAAAGATACAATTTTGTGGCCAGGTAAGATTAAGAATATGCCTCTGTACACTGTTCCTAAGAGCTCTTAAGGAGAAAGATGGCCAGTATAATAGCTATTAAGGGAAGCCCAGGTCATGCATTTCCATTTAGAAAAACAGTCTGACACACTGTCCTTCATATGTGTAAACACTCAGATGACATTTAGAATTTCTATGGCAGGAAAAATTTATTAAAATTCTAAATTTATTAAAGAATTCCAAACTCAGGGCTCCTTGTGCAACCAATCAAAATGTTTCATTTACCCAAACCATCTTTTCCTCCTTAATGGATCTTTTTTGCTTAAAAAAATAAGAGAATAAGCAGCAGGAAAATATGGAAAAGTTAAAATGAAAGAGAACATCTTTGAGACCTATAGTAAAATTCTATGGCCATTTTCACACTAGACTGTTATAGCACTATTATTCCACTTTCAACATCCTATGGAATCCTGGGGTTTGCAGTTTAGGGAGGAGCCAGCCTTGAAAGTGGAATAATAGCACTATTACAGTCTAGTGCGGAAATGGCCTGCGAATGGAACAGAGATTCCAAGACTAAAGGGTTGTCTGGAAGAACACTTAGACTGCTACACACATACAGAAAGACGGGAAAAGCTTGTCATTTTTCAGATCATATAATTCAAGCTGTTTCATGATGGAGTAGGAAGAAAAGCCAAGCAAGGTACAAATACCAGACTCACTGACAATCATCTGCTCTAAATCTGATTTACGGTACAGCCAAGAAATCCAATGCAGAAGCTAAGAAAAGCTCTTCTTACCTGTCAGTATATTCTTATAAAATGATTATTGGCTTTCAAAGCCCTCTTGACTGCTTCAAAGCAAGTAATGCATCAGTTATCTCAGGTGTACAGCAATGTCATTCTATGTGCATAAACACCGACAATTTCCAAGGAGGGAGTTAACATCTTCTGACTATACTTCTAAAGAATTTAATTACTATACATGTGCATAGTATATCTTTAAAAGTTGGTGCATTTTACTGTCCTGAAACTGATGTTTTTCAGTTCAGACAAGACAAAATCAGAACTAACTATTCTTTTACCCATCACCAGATCCACAGTTCCTTACAGGAACACAAAGATCTCATTTACAAGGGATGCATTAATGTATTTCAGATTTGCTTGCATGTTTTTGTACACTAGTGGATGTGACTGTTTCACATGCCCAAGAACAGAATATTCCACATGAATGAGAATTATGTATGTATGTGGTCCTACCTGCAAAGTTCATTTAAAAAATAAAAACCCAATTTTTGAGAACATTAGAAGATTTTAAATGGGTAATAGATTTTTATTCTTGATACAAATTATATGACACATCTATATAACTTTTTAAACTTTAAATAAGTAAGTAAGTAAATACTTGGATGGAAAGCCACCTTACTAAGCTGAGAATAAACCATTTACGAGCTAAGACTAAATTCATGTGGTATTTACCTACTTACTTATTTAAAGTTTAAAAAGTTATATAGATGTGTCATATAATCTGTATCAAGAATAAAAATCTATGTATTACCCATTTAAAATCTTCTAATGTTCTCAAAAATTGGGTTTTTATTTTTTAAATCAAAATATCTTTTAATCATACTTGTCAAAAGCTGGAAACTGAAGAGCTCATTACTGTATGACGAAATCATGTTGCTGGATTTTTACCTCCGATGCAGCCACTTAAAGAATTTATTTATAAAACATATATCTTATCTTTCTTCACAGAACTCAAAGTTTTATACGATACCTAAGGGGTCTCCTATCAAGCCACTGGTTAGAACTACATCTGCTTGGAGGCACTGTGTGATTCCAACCTAACCTCTGTGAATGTGAACTCTTTCCGCAGTTGAGCAACTTGGATGCAGCAGTGGGGGGAGGAGGGAGTAATGATCAATGCTACAAGATTCCTTTTGGTTAATCTTACATGAATGTTGTGTCAGCTAAAGTAATGCAAATTATCAAGGGTCAAATTCTGGAAGGTTCTTCACAGTCCACTGCATTTGGTAGAATTTGCAGGAGTAAGCACTACTTTAAAAAAAAAAAAAAGAACCAATACATCTTGAGCTATAGAGGCCAGAAAGTTTGTTGTTGTTGCATGCCTTCAAGTAATTTCGGACTTATGGTGACCCTAAGGCAGACCTATCACAGCTTTTCTTGGCAGAATTTGTTCCGAGATGGTTTCTTCTGTGCCATCCTCTGAGATTCACTTGCTCAAGGTCACTCAGTGAGTTTCCATGGCCAAGAAGGGGTTCAAACCCTGGTTTCGCAGTATGCTAATCCAACATTCAAACCACTATCCCATCCTAGCTCTCCCAGAAGTTCTAACTCTACATTATCCAAAAGGAAAAACAAACACAAATGGCTGATAAAAATCCAATACTGCAGGAAGACAAATCTAAGGGAAAGGCTCAGAACAATGCTGCTTCAGCCCAAGGAACTCAAAAAGAATGGAAAGGAAAGGAAAAAGCTTTTGTGGTATTACAGTTTACAGCCTCCCCTCAAATGACTGTTCTAATTTCCCGTAGAACACACAGAAGGTAAATCTGGATTAAAGGGGAATGTTGTTGCTCAAATTTCTTAATAACTCAGTATGAAAGAGGGATTCTTTCATGGTTCTGGAAATGTTAAAACAGATTGCACATCTATCTTAGCTTAATAATGAAATCCCATACCGGTCTACTCAGAAGTAAACCCTACTGTGATCAACAAGACATCCAGGTAAATGAGTATAAGACTGCATCTTGAATTTCCTCAAATCCCCAATACAAGTCTGTCTTCAGTACTGCAGCTTAATAATTTACCGTAATTTTAACCATTGGTAAAAAGGAATTTTAAGTCTAACCAGGTGTCATCTATTACCTCACTCAACCTTTAGCTGAATTTTTACCACACTCAACCTTTAACTGAAATTTTGTCAACTTGTACTATTCCCCACTTCAGGTGATTACTTAGCAAATTCTTGCCTCACTTCACTGCACAAGACATCAAAAAGAGTAAAATATTAAAGGCAGATTAAAGAGAGTACAAAAACAAAGTACTATTTATCCCCCCCTCAAAAAAAAAAAATCAGTCAGCGATAATGACATTCTGGTTAACCTAAATACAATTTGTTATACACCCATAAAGAGGTTTGCACTTTGGTTCATCTCCCTTTCCAAAAATCCTAACACTAAGACAACAGATTTATAACTGTTTGCTATATTCTATTGTGCCAGACAGATTAAAATGATGTTCCTATCATTAACATTTATTTATATTCCTGTGTATTTCTTAAAAATTAAGGAGAAAGCTAAGTAAAGCTCACTATTAATAACACAAATACTGGTCTAGATAGTCCCAAATAAAGCACATAGCTACAATGCATAGCTACAATAACAATAGGAGATATAGATTCATCTTTCTTCGCAAAAACAGACAGTTAAGATTTTATCCTTTATAAACTGCAGTCCATTCACATTACAGACTTTTAGCACTATTATTCCGCTTTAGTTGTTTTAGCACTATTATTTGCACTTTAGTTGCTCTATCCTGTGGAATCCTGGGACTGGCAGCTTAAGGACAGGCATCTGGAATTCTCAGCTAGGGAACACCAGTTCCTCAACAAACTACAAACCCCAGGATTCCACAAGACACCGCCATGGCAGTTAAAATGAAATCATAGCACTGTAATTCTGTAGTGTGGATGAGTCAGAATCATGCAATGCATCACTTGTGGTTGGACTGCAGACTCAACAGCTCTAACCAATTTTGCTGATGGTGAGGAATACTAGGACTTGCAGTTAAATGTCTGGAGGGCCACAAGATTCCCACACCTGCTTTCTGGCTCAAATTCTTCTAACTTGATCAAAATCTAAACTCATTACAGGCTAAGCTTCCCAAATTGCAGAGGACATATTCCTTCAGGTCACAGATTATTCCATGCTTTGTACTGTAAAGATGTTGCCCTACTTGACAGAACAGTGTAACTCCAGAGAACAGATTGGCCTGATTCAGATACAATGGAAAATTAGTTGCCTGATATGCAAACCTGCTGTGGCAAACCCTGGGTACAAGCATGCCCCTGCCCATTCTACCTTTTAGCTCACAAGAAGTATAGATTCAAAGAATACAGTCCTGGTTTTAAACTAACAAAAGTGAGAGCAAGCCAGGATCAAACCATTATTTCAGATTCACAGTTGAAACAAACTACTGCTCCCCCAGATTGGATCTAATGAGAGAAATGTAGAAGATTCCAGACTGTTATAAATGGCTACTGATGTAAAATGATGTTGAATAAAACTTCAACCAGGACTGTTCTAACTAATACGCAAATATGTAAACCAGTAAATCCTAGATTTATCATTGTTTGGGACATCAGCACTATCATGTAATAGGAATGGCTACTTACGGATTCCATTCTCAGGGCCTATAATTCTCCATCCCTAATTGTTTGCTGACTTCATGAGGTAATGAAAATCCTTTGACCACCCCCTAGAGAATACTATTTACTAGCAGCCTATAATCTGAGTGAAAGGAGGACACCATGTGCCACCACCATCCCCAGCTATTAAGACTACAGACTGCCAATGAGACCACATCAGTAAATGTGGATAGAGTGACATGCTGCACTACAATCCCTCAAAGACAGGGACAGAGACAACCTTGTAAGCACATTTTTAACCCTATTACCATAGCACATCAAGCT
Source organism: Cyclura pinguis (assembly GCA_030412105.1). Classification (NCBI taxonomy): domain Eukaryota; kingdom Metazoa; phylum Chordata; class Lepidosauria; order Squamata; family Iguanidae; genus Cyclura; species Cyclura pinguis. Next base: position 224,178,270 of record CM059599.1, on the reverse strand, counting down.
ACCATGCTTTGTCTCTTTGTCCTCAATCACAGCTATCTCAGAGTAAGAGATTAAATTGCCTTCAGGTCAATAGCACTTCCATGGGCACCTACATTTTACAGAAGAGATGAGTGCACTGGCTCTCCGTACATGTTCAGTTCTGTTTTGTGCTTTCACTAGCGTTACCCTGACATCATGGCGGAAAAATACATTTTGTTCTAGAAAAAGTAGCATGGTGACAAGCATGGAAAACATCCAGGAACAAGAACAATGCCCTGGATGCCTGCAGAGGAGGAAGAAGAATTGCAGGTGTGCTTCCCCCACTGACTAATTAAAGGCTTGCTCCCAGGGAAATGCAGAAATATACAAATGCCTACCTGAATACTAAGTTGCCAACCTGCCAGCTAACTTACTAAGATCAGGGCCTTGGTAGAAAATACAGACCAATCCTAAAGCATTTCCACTCACTGGGTCAAGAGATTTAGATGCCACCTGGGTGCCCCACGATGCTTTTTGTTTTGTAAAATGGTAGCTAATCATCTTCCATTGGACAATTTTCACAGAGTACAGCCAGTTAGCTTTAACTCAGTTAAGCAGCAAGAAACTTTCCTGAGGTTACTTTTTCTTCCCTAAAAGTCAAACTACAGTTTCCTTTGTTCTGCCCAATGTGAGTATAGACTCAGTCACCAAATCCTTTGCTCTCTCTGTTCTGAAGCCTCTAGCTGCCTTTGAATTTGGGCACCAGTTTTCTCTCTTTTTGTTTGGACACTCAGTACACTCAGCACATTTGTGAGTTTGTTCCTTGTGTTCCTTTCCCAGCACCAGCCCAGTTCCACTGTGTGTGTCTGTGCATTTGTGCCTTCAAGTTTACTGTTGACCTACATGAACCACATGAATTTTATAGGGTTTCTTAGGCAAGAAACACTCAGAAATGGTTTTGCCTGACACATAGCCTACAGTATGTGGCATTCATTGGCTGTTACTCATCAAAGTACTAACCAAGGATGACTCTGCTTAGCTTCAAAGATTAAACAGGATTTGGTGCCTTTAGAGTATTGAGGCAGCTCCACACTGGGGCCTAACTCACACTTTCAGTTCTTGGCTTTCCTTTTTTTTTTTTCCCCCTCAAACCACCTTGCTATCTCATTTGCCTAGAGCATTACATCCTTCCTTCCACCTCAACAAAGATTTATACCCTAGCAAAGCATCCCCTCAGCCCAAGGATGGTACCATACATAATGCAACTTAACCTGCTTCCATTTTTATGCCCTTTAGGGGACCACATCCTATTGTAGGAATTATTATTCTGATCCCAATGAGGATTCTCAAACAGGAATTTCCTGCACTGGATATCCTCCACCAAGAGTAAAAGTGCCAACTGCCACCATTTGACCATCTTTTCCAGTTTCTTTCTAATTAATCCTCTCTTGTCCTTACCCCGCTTCCTGCCCTCTCTCCACATTTGCTTTTCTTTCACATAGCCATGTTCTAAGGAAGAGACACATTTTAAAGCCCTCCATTTTTAATTCTTTATCTAAACCATGCACTGGCACAAGTGTGGCCAATGAACCTCTGAGCTCCTAAAAAAAATTAAAATTTCCAGGTATTTTCCCCCATTCACCTCCAGTGATTAAAAATCACTGCAGAATTCAGTGGTTTTCCTTCTCCAGCCCCAACCCTCCAATATCTTTAAGACGTGATAGAAGCCAGAAAAAAACTGCCAAAAATTGGCCAAAATCAAACCCAGAAGTAACACCACTCACATCCTATTTTAATTTCTGCTTATTTTAGAAGTTTCTAGTAGGTTTTTAAGGAATGGGGGGAACTGAAGGAGCAAGCCTACTGTGTTTTGCAGTGATTTTGAGTGGTTTTGTTAGGAGTGAGCAAAAAAAAATGCCTGTTTTTTGTTTTTACTGGGTCTGGGGGCACTAGTAAATCCCACCAGCGGTCCATGAGGAGAAAACTGCCCCTGCCTTCTCTGCAGCTGCCTTCCTGTGGCTCCAAAATCTGCAGTACGCTTCCATTCAATCTGTCCCTCACTGTCATATCTACTAGTTCAAGTCAAAGGAAGTCAGACTGCCTTTGGATGCATTACTGTTCGGCTGTTGCTGGGCACTTCAGAGTACCTGAACAACTTCTATTCCAGTTTTGAATTTTAAATAAGAGCTGGGAGACCTAAGGGTCGCTTGTGCTTAACAGCATTTCTGCAACTTTCTGTCATTCCCACAGAAAGTGAGAGGCTTTGTGTTCCCTTTATTCTCAAACCAGATCATTGTAATCACTTGTGTTCTATTTTATTTTCTTCCTTCCACTAAACCTATCAATCTGTCTCTAGAACTATTTTCATGCTCCTTGGACACACGGTCTCCATCCCCTCCCTCTTCCTTCTTATTTCACAATCTCTAATTCCCCAGTCCCTGGCTTCCTCTACTTCTAAACTATCACAACAGCAACACTCAGCCACATACTGAAGCTTGGCTACCTGTTTGCCTCTTTTGTAAAATCTCTGCATGCTTATGTGTATGTTTTTAAAAGGCCTGTTAATTGTGGAACTCAACACTTGTTTGAACTGTTTCCTCACGACTTTAGGACCAGTTATTGCTTGCTTTGCTGAAACACAGTGCACAAATATGCCACACCTCTGTTTCTGTGTTTGTCATTCGTCACATATTATTTATCACATTTAGAGTGACAGTGAAATAGTGGTTTAAGCATCAGGCTATGACTCTAGAGACCAGGGTTCAAATCCTGCTTGGTCACAGAAGCCCACTGGGTGATTATGGGCAAGTCACACTCTCACAGCCTCCTCATAAACCTCCTCTGAATAAGTATACCGCATGAAAGATTTGCCTTAGGGTCACCGTAAGTCAGAAATGACGTGAAGACACACAACAATGACATTCATCATCCTTGTATGCCACTGAATATAATAAAATCTCTAAGTGGTATATAAATTATGATAAACTCACAAATAAATTCATAAATTTGAGTTTATATATGCATGTGTGTGAAAATGTGCAATACTGCCAAGAATATATTACACAATTCATCAGTTGCAGACAAACCCTCTAAGAACTGTATTTTGTTACAGTACATGAAACAAGGACTCACATGAGAAATATTTACAACAGGCATCCTTAAAAATGAACTGCCCACCAATGAAGTTAAAGAAATAGATCGATAAAAAGTAGAACTCAGGAAAACTCTAGTGTGTGATAGGACAAAATCAAAACTGATAAAACATGACTTGTCAAACTTGTCAATGAGATAATCCAGCCAACACTACAATATATCATCAAAGACCAACCAGCCATCTATGTCAGGGCAACAGTGAAGCTATCCCAGGTTCTGAGTTTTTAATGTTTTTTTTAGTTTTTAGACCATGCTCAGCTAAGGGACAAAAAATTGCCCCCTTGGGCCCATCTAAGTTGCTCATCCCTGAACTGTCCCTCGCCCAAAAATCACCGCTACAACTATCCATTGCGTTGAACAATGTTCGTCACTGGAGAGGGCTGCTGTTTTCTAAACACCTACAAAATTGTGTACACATGTGACAACCCATGAGGATAACACTCCACATTGTATAGTTGAAGATGGAGAACCTGTGTGGTGTAGTGACTTGACCAGAACTTCGTTGGACTAGGCCTCAGGGAGACCAGGCTCCCATGGCCTCCAACTGTCCCAACTGGTCAGAGACAGTCCCAATGAACCCTCTGTCTCCCATGTTCTCTGCTGCTTTGAAAATGCCCCAGTTTCTCTCTCCTCCTCCAACTTTCCCCTTTCATCTTCAGCTCACTTTAACTGCTGCTGAGTTTACAGTGCAAAAGTAGTTTGTACCCATTTAACTCAGCAGGGACAGGAGAGAGGGGGGGTGGAATCTTGCCCTTCCCTGTAGGCTCAGGCAAAGCAAACTGCTGCATCCTCTCCCAGCTTGTGTATACTTCCACACTGACAATTTTTTGCCATCTTGACCACATTCTGATGTTGCTTGCACACACATTCCAGTTTTCATTTGGGAAATGTTGGATGGTACGAAGTTTAGATCTCCCTCTGCCATGGAAACCAACTGGGGGACACTGGACAAGTCACATTTCTCAGCCTTAGAGAAGGGCAATTGCAAACCTCCTCTGAACATGTCCTGCCCCAAAAAAAAAAAAACTTGTGCCAGGTTCACCTTGTTGGTGTTGTTAAGTGCTTCCAAGTTGTTTCCAACTTATGGCAACCCTAAGGTGAACCTATCACAGGGTTTTCTGGAGCTGAGAATGTCTGATGAGACCAATGCGACCCAGTGGATTTCCATGGCCAAGCAGGGAACTGAACCCTGGTTTCCAGGGCTGTAGTCCAACACCAAACCACTACACTGCACTGGCTCTCAGGTTCACCTTAGAGTCACCTGAAGTAAGAAATGGAGGCGCGCACACAAACACACTGCAGCTAACAATGTATGCTGTACACAAAGCTGACCCAAGCCATGAAAGCGCAAGCCACAATAAATGTCAGTGCTTCATATTTCTGCAAAACTATTGTATTTGCTGAAACACACTCCGGTCACTACTTTTCTAGAATGTACCTCTATGCAGTTTCCTCAGAAAGACAGGATTTGGGAAAACATTTAGGTGGGGGAGCTTCAGCGACCAGAATGCCTGAGAACTACCACAGCCTAAGAAAATTACTTACTGGCCCCAAAATGTGACTTTTCCAAGCCTGCAAAATAGTTTTGGAACCAAAAATGACCACTCAGAGGGATGAAGGATATGAAAACCGAAGACATGCCTGTAATTTGCTTCAGACATTAATGAAAATAATAACTGCAACCGGATTAGCTTCCTGTCCATTTTGACCTTCTCAGCTGGAGCTTCTGGGAGGCTCCCAGTGTGCAACAGGTATATCTGCCTAACTACTTCCCTGCTAAGAAAGAGGGTGCTGTTAGCAGCAGTTGCTGTATAATTACTTACTTGATTCCTTCTAAGGAGCTTAGGCTAAGAGTTGAGCAAAGAAAGCAGATTAACCATTTGAATGCACCCACACAACACACACACACACTTGCACACCAGCTCTGACCCCCTCTCCCACTTTCCAGTCCTATACATGCGCCCTAGGAAATTTATTTACTCTTCTAATCCTGACCAACAATAGGGTCCCCGTTCATTGTAGGGTAATTATGTGTTGTTTGGGTGAGATGGGGGGGGGAGGAGCCCGAGGCTGCAATTCCAAGGTGGAAATAAGCGAGCCAGGGGGAGGTAAGAACTCCCCCATCCTTCTTCTCAACCACTAGATTAGTGCCGGGGGAAGGAGGCGGCAGCGATGCGCCCTGTGGCTCCGCGGGCTACCCTGCCCTGCCAGTCACATGCTCTCCCGCGTTGCCTAGCAACGGCAAACCTCACAGAAAAAGTTCTCTCTTCCAACTTCCCAACTGTCTGAGTGAGGCTGAGCGAGGGAAGCTTATTGTGTCCTAAACAAAACATCTGCTTCTTGCTTCAAAACACACACACACACACACACACACACACACACACAGAGAGGGCACTGCCTGCAATGCACACGCTTCCGTCCCTCCCTTTCTCTGGATGCGTGTGGACTCAATGCACGGGTTCCCAGCCACTCGGGGTGGCACGCAAAAAGCTCCTCTCCGCTTCACAAACCCACCCCACTTCTCTGTGGCAATAATGGCTTGGCTGTGCGCGCCCCGCCGCAGACTCCAGAGCCCTCCCGCGCCCAAAATGGTAGCGGGAATTAGCCTTGTGCCACAGGATAGCAAAGAGCTCACTAAGGGCCATTCGAAACGCGCCTCGGCTCCCCAGCGAACCGGCGGCAAACAGCGGAGGCGCTGGCGTTGCTTCCCCGCGCGAGACGAACGAGGAGCGCCAGGCGCGCAAACGCAAAATGGGATGGTAACAGATATTCGCTGTGCGCGCGGGCCTGCAAAAATTAATCTATCTCCCTCCTCCTTCCTAATTTCCCCCTCAAAGCGAGTTTCTTCACTGTCCTAAGCAGGAGTGAGGGCACATTTTTTAAATGCCCTCGGCAGACGGAACGCGCCTGGGCTCTCCTCTCCGCCTCGTCGTTCCCTCGGCAATATTCACCGCGGGAAAGAAAGAACCACGGGACCAGGGAACCTGTCGTGCGCTCCTGAAGCGACCGACGCAACCTGGATCCACTTTGCCTGGGGATACGCGGCGGTGCTTACTTCCGAGTAGACTACAGAAGATTCCCTCCACCCTCCTGAACAGTCCCTCCTTCCCTCAAGGACCGCCGGCTCTGGGAAGTGGAGTACTTGGCGCGCCTTCCTGCTGCTCTTCTCTGGGGTCCCTGGTTGAGGAGACCCTTGAAGCTGAGCGCGCGGGGAGGGGGGCTTCGCTTACCTTGGCAGTTAGCTTGTAACAGGCAAGCGGCGAGCAAGAGGAGCAGTTTCCAGTCGAGTCCTGCTGCCGCTCCGTCCATGCGCGGGTGAGGTCCCATCTGGGCTGGGATGCTCCAGCCTCCCGGCGGGCGAGGTGGCTGGGCTCCGTTCAGAAAGCGCGCTTCTTCAGCCCAACTCTGCTAGCTCTCCCTCTTCTTCCTCCTCCTCCTCCTCCTCTTCTCCTTATCCCGCTACTTGCAGAAGAAAGGCGTGCCCGTCAGCTGAGACTCATCGCGTCTTCTCCACACTCCCACCCTCCAGACATTGTATAAAGCTCTTTATACCCGGCGGCCCCGGAACTAGCATGAGGCATTTGCACCACCAAGCCCTTGTAGCCCGGGCAGGAGTTGCCCCTCCTTCTGCACTTTGCAACCGAGGGATGGCTGCTGCCACATAAAAAAACTTGGGTCGCCTCACGCTGGATCGCTACTCGCTTGCAGAAGAATTGGACAGCACTAACCATGCATGTGGCTTCCATGAAATCATTTCTCTCTACCTGGCACACGTACACATTCACACATATATCACGGATCAGATTTTTTAAAAAGTAAAATAAAAAGCTATGAACAAATGGCATAGTTGTTTTAAAAGGAGACTTATTTGATTAGAAGTTCTTTCCCGCTCTGTTCTACAAATAAACTTTGCCAAATGAGAGGGAGTGAGCAGCAAGGCTGTGACAAAAGGCTTGGCTGGGTGGTGGTGTGCTGCCTGCATAGCAGATGAGATTGGAAAGTTTTTAAAAAGGCTTCAGAACTGTGGCATCCATTATGGAAAGCACTTATGAAGGATCAGCCACCTATGTGGGGATACCACAGTCCTACCTTGCAAGGAGGTTTTGAGAATTGCCTAGATAACATTTATGAAGAGTTTTAAATACTCTCAAGCTAAACAATTTCACAGTGTTATTAATGCTGCTGTCTCAATGAACACACAATTGTGGGTACAAACCAGTGTTTGCAAAATGTATGTAACCCTTTCATAAATTAGGTAAGGAATTATCAAAGTTAATTCCTCTGCATGATCTGTGCCCTCTTGCATATTTACAAACCAATTTTACTATTCCCAGCCTGCCTTGGTTTGACCTACTCCATTTATATCACTCTCTCTCCCTCTCTTACCTGCATTCCTGAGTCTAAATAGGTGCCGCTGTGAGAGGAGCTCCTCCCCATTGCTGAGATTGTAGATCAGAGATGTGCTCTTGCTCCCTCGCCCCTGAAATTTAACCCAACATGATAAACAGCTGAGAAGGATTAAGCAAACTGAACAAGACCACAGTTTTAATTTTAATCAGTGGTGTGTGACGGACCTTTAGGAATCAAGCACATAGTGGAAAGGTGCTCCAGTTTGCACAGTGTCTAAGGTGCTTTGAGTCTTGTGTCTCTAGGTTTTTTATTTTTATCAGATTTACACCATGCCAGCATTATTCCTTGTTTTGCTTAATAGTGCTTGTACTTAACACAAGTATACATAGAGGAAGGAAGTTCCTTATCACCATCATCATCATCTATTTATTTTTATTGATTGATTGATAGATAGATAGATAGATAGATAGATAGATAGATAGATAGCACAGTCAATGTACATGGAGCTTTACAAGTAAAACAAACACAAACAATGGATCCTCTTGAGGCAGAAAATCTTAAATATATGTGTGTACACACACAAACACACAGAGGGAAGGACAGAATATAAAAACTATACAATTGTAAAACAAATTATCCAGATAAAGTACAATAATATATAAAACAAAGTGACAAGTACATGTAATGAAAATATGCAAGATTATACATCAGTAATAAGCAAACATTCTAAAAGCTTTGGAAACCAAGAAATTTTTTAATTGAGTTTTTAAAATAACAAGGAAAGCCATTCCTTGAAACAAAACTACAGGGTCAAAGTAGTTTATAAACTAAGATTAAAAAAAAATTACAATAGTTTTGGTACACCCTAGACTTTAGAGTATCAAACACCATGGGAAGAGTTCCCCCTCTCACTCAGGGTAGACAAAAAGGAACAGTTCGTCACAGAGTACATAGTTAAACTATGGAATTTGCGTCCTCAGGATATGATGATGACCACCAATTTAGAGGGCTTTAAAAGTGGATTAGACGAATTCACTGTGGATTAGGCTATCAGTGTCTGCAAGTTGTTCTGAAGGCTATATATTACCCCTAGCATCAGAAGCAAAATGGTTCTCAACACCACAAGCCTGTGGTCACTGCTGCCCTCCTATCTTGCTTGTGGGCTTCCCATAGGCATCTGGGTGGCCAACATGGGAAACAAAATCTTAGAGTAGGCAGGTCTTTGATCTCAAGCAGAAGTGCTTTTTTAAAAAAAGATCATGCATTGGGTCTAAGATGTTTCCCAACTTAATATAAGGTGGAAGGCAACTGTGAAAATTTTAAACACACACACACACACACACACACACACACACACAGAGTACATGTGATGCAGCATGGTTTTAGGGGTTTGAATGTCCAACTAGGACTCTAGGAGATGAGTCATTCGAATCCCTGCTCAGCCACAGAAACCCCCTGGAGGATATGGGCAAGTCACATTCTCTCACCCTCAGAGGAAGGCAATGGCAAATCTCTTCTGAATGAAACTTGCTGAGAAAACCCTAGGATAGGGTCACCATAAGTCAGACTTGACTTGAAGGCATATAAAAACACATGTATATAAATATAAATATTCATTACTCTTTCTTCTGGCTTTTGTTTTTTGTTGAAATTACCACAAATTACCCTACATTAGTGAGTACTTTCAGAAAGGGGATGGGGTTTGTATTTTGCTTAGATGGAGTTGATATATTTTGTTCAGATGGCCCAATATCTGTTCAGAACGGAAAACACACACATACCTGCACCTTTATTACTCTATGTTTAATTACTGTACACTCAATAACTGGCAGCTGCTTTGCCTACATAGTAGTGTATTTTGAAATGATCTTCAAAAACCTGAACATTTTGTTTGTCTTGATATAGCTGTGCAATGGAATTTGTGATTAATTTGTTGTTGTTCTTTGTTTCTGACTCTGTATTTTATACTGGAAAATGTGAAAAAGTTAATTGCACCACACTAACCTTCCAGTTTTACACACAGGAAAATGATGGATTATATAAAAATAAGATACTGTTGCATGGTACTGGAACTTTATGTGATCCTGTTGACAACAAACAAGATAAAACAAATACATGGAAAACCATTGCAGACTTGGGCAAAATTTATTGGATCCTTTAAAGATGCAACTTTCCCAATGATGTGAGTTGCCAAGAAGTTGTGTCATAAGGAATAAAATATATACCTTGAGGATAAAACAAAATACAGTACCCAAGAACATCCTAGGTATAATAGGGTCTACATCTTCAAATACATGCTAGCTTTCCATATCAAAAGTTCTAATTTCAGGAAAATTTCACATTATTTAACTTCCTTCAGTGTGTCAAGATCCCAACTAGAATTATATTCACTTAAAATGGAATCTTGTAGCACTTCAAAGACTAATTAATTCAGCTTTCTTGGACCTGAAATAAATTCGTGTTGAAAAAAGATGCCACAAAATTCCTTCTTTTTGTACCGAAACAAACTCAGCAACTCTCTTACTCTGAAACTGGATGAAAAGTTGGCCAGAGGCAATGTGTTGTTTACCCTCTGCCTGTCCCCGGGCACTTTCTCTCTTCTTTCTGCCCCCGATCACTCAAAGACTCTCTAATCTCCCCAATGTTGCCATTAGGGCAGGAAGAAAAAAGAGAGGGGGAAAAACTCTGCAAGTGTATTACAGGTTTCTGTGAGGGTTGTGATTTATGCAGGTTCAGGGCCTGCTTGGAGTAGTGGTACGACACAGCACCAGGGTCAAGCCACAAGAAACACTGGGGGCAGATCAGAATATTCAATGAGCTTCCTGGCACCTCTGAATCACAAAGAAGGGATAAGATCTCTCCATCACAAGATCCAGAGCGGCTGAGATTGAGGGAGGGAGGCGGGGAGGGGCTCTCCTAATCTCTCTGCCTGCCTGTCTCCTTTCACTGTAGGAGAACAGCGCCTGAAACATTCCTTTCTGCACGGAAGGGCTTTTCCTATTGTTGTTTGCTTTGTGTTTCAGTGTTGCCAGTGGAATTCTTGTCGTGGTTTCACAGCGAGACGCACAAGGCAAGCAGCAGGCTGAGGAAAAGAGACCAGCTGCTCTCGGCCAGGAGGGGAGGTGGTGCTGGAGACAGAGGGGGGTCATTGCTTCTTAATCCTCAAGAAAGTGGGAGGGGAGGTGGGGGTCAGTAGTCCATAGAGGGCAGGCAATCTTTCTCCACCAATGGCCATTTCCGCACTAGACTGTTATAGTGCTATTATTCCACTTTCAACATCCTATGGAATCCTGGGGTCCTCAAAGGCCCCTCCCGAAACTGCAAACCCCAGGATTCCATAGGATGTCGAAAGTGGATAATAGCACTGTAACAGTCTAGTGTAGAAATGGTCCCAGAGTCCACAGGCTGGGGAAACAAATGAGCTAATGAAGTTTATGTGTAGCTGTGTTGTTGATCTTAGCAATAACTTAATTTTGTAGATATCGTTCTAATCTTTCTAGGGGGCGGAGATTAGAACCTCACAGAGATGCCCAGAAGAATTCCAAACATGCAATGAGAACCCTCTTCAAGAGGCGCATGTGTGTCCCTTTTGGAATTGGAGACCTGTTGACTATTTTTTCTACCAAGCCCAAAAGCCCACATTTCTGAAGGAAAAGAGCTTTATTCCCTTTTGGGGGTATTTAAAAAATAAAGCTTCTTCTGAATCAACTATTTTGACGAATGGTTCATTGAAAGACAGTATTTGATGGAGTTTAAATACACTTTATTTTTACTCAACTAAAAGGTTTTACTTATTTACAGTAACAGTTACTTCTATCTATCTGGGTAGGCAAAATAGCAATTGAAAATAGGTTTTCTCCTTTCAGCTTTTACAGACTACATAAAAATCACTTGAGTTAATACTTCCCTCTTAAGAAAAAGAATGGAATTCTCAGGTGATGTGCACAATGGAAAACTGAATGTAGAATAAAAAGAAAAAGAATTTCAAATTCTAACATGAGCACTGCGTTTATTAAAAAAAAAATGGCAAATTCTTAGGCACCTGTTTGACAGTTTGGAAATACAGTCATCTCTCTGCATTCACTAGGGTTAGGGGCATAGGACCCCCATGAAAGTGGAAAAACCGTGAATAACTTTAGGCCCAGCCAAACCATATTTAACACACACAAAAATACGATCACCATATTCAACCCACTGTGGATTCCTTTGAGGCATCAGGGTTCATTCATAAGGCAGAAGTGGGTGGCTGGTGGGGCTCACTGCCACCTCCACTGCTGCCCCACACCATTTAACAAGCCTGATCTGCAGTTTCTCAGTCTCAGGAGACTTGCAATCCCTATTAAAAATGGCATAGGGAGGCAGCAGAGGTGACAGTAAATAATCCATGAATAATCAGATCTGCAAAAGTGAAACCCGCAAATGTGGAGGGCTGACTGTAATTTGTTATATTAATTATTTATCTTCATTTTGGGGCACGTTTAATACTATTAGAGGTTTCACTTTACAGAGATATAGAGAGATTGCTCTTGATTTGATTTTTTTTTCTTTTTGCCTTATATACATTTAAGATAACCTTTTAAAGGCTTGTTTCTACAATCACAATTCAGAGAATAATATCCTAGGAATTACTGTATCTTGATCCAATAGTCCTTGTCTTCAGGAAATGAGCAGTTTTTACATATGTTCAGATTTGGAGTTTAACGCTCAGTGGGGGAACAGATCACGTTATGGTTTATCTGTAAATTAATAAACAGTATAATTCAGACAGAATATTAAACTTTAGTAGGTAAACACCAATCTGAGCCTTCAAGCATCATATATTTTTAAAAAAATATCTCCAGCCTGAGGAGTTATGTATTTAAAAGCGTTTGAGCATTAATTGGTCCAGTAAATGCATTGACATACTTGCTTTGTGCGTCAGGATCTTTGCTAACATTTTGATCGCAGTGAGGATTACAATCTATGCTAGAAAAGGAACCAATATTCCAGATATCCAACAATTCCAGTTTATTTGCCTAGATTGGGAAATGTTTGTTTATATGCTTCAAAAATAATCAGAAAGGCTTTAAATGGCTTCCTGTTCAAAGAATCCATTGCACAAGTTGCTGGTAAATCAAATACTTGACCTGGCCCTCAAGCTGAAAATGTGAATACAGACCAGAGTTCACTTTTTTAAACTGCGTCAAATTACGCAGGTGCTATTATGTGAAAAAGGAGTAAAAACCAAACTTGAAGCCTAGAGAGGATAGATACAAATGAAAAGGTAATTGCCACTTTCTGTTAACAATTTTGTCCACAGCCAAGGATCAGAAAAGCTCAAGAGGTTGCTGAATATGAGGATTCTTTTTAGTTCTACTATACCACCATACGTTTTTTTTCTTGCAAGAAGGGAAACTTACCCAGTCCTTAGTTCAGTTTTGTAATTTGACAATGCAATACAGTAGCTCATCAATTAGCCTACCACTATTTTAGAAGGTAGAATTAGATGTATTCCATATAACACTCCTGCAAAGGCCAAATTTTCCCTCAGAACTTATGTTTAATAAAAAAAGAAAAGAAAAGAACTTGGATAGACAAAGGCTTTTCATCAGAATACCTGTGTGAATTTGTTAATTATTTATATGTTACCACTCAACCTCTGTTAGTGACCATTGCCAAAGTAATAAACCATGGTTGTACCTTTTGCGTTTCAGTTTTTCTGCATCCTCATCCCACACATCTATGTGTGTGTGTGTGTGTGTGTGTGTGTGTGCAAACCAAGGCTACACTCCATGATTTGATGAAGTGGGCTGCAGTCCATAAAAGTTCATTCCAAATAAAACTTCTTAGTGGGATAGCTAATACCCTCAGAGTTTTAGTCCAAACTATAAAGAGAGTACCCAGTTCTACTTGGGGGATAGTGTTCAGCATTCTGGATAGCTCCTTGAAAAGTATGATTCACCACTTCACTGACATAGAAACAACCACTCACCACTGCAGTCATGCCCAAATATAACAGTACGACACATCTGTATATAATTTGCTAGGAAATTTGCCTGGTAATGTCCAGATTTAGTCTTAGTTCTTCCACGGACCTGGAGACCAGAGCCCTAACTCGTATAGTCAGATATGCATTGTAGGGAATGCATTTGTATTCACATATGTTTTGGGACCTGTAAAACCTGGGTGGGATCCTGTAGTGCATGAAACAGCTTTGGATCCATTGCACATCTCCACTAGTAGAATAAGAGAGGACAATTTTCACACATTTCCTCCTCCTCCAGCCATCTCACCACCTTCTTGTTCTCAAGGATCCCATCACCCTCTAGAACAAGTTTTTAGGGTCCAGTGGGAAGGGGTGAGGTATTTGCTGGATCAAAAGCTGCTGAACTAGCAACAAGCACCACTAGATTCCACCAACTCTAACTACCCCTGAGATCTCAATGTCCCTGGTTATTATGGTGTTTGTTCCTTCTTCCTTCTGCTATTTGGATGCCATACCACATTGGTTTTTCCTTGACTGTACATGGAAAATACCAGTAAGTACCAAGGAAATCTGGATCATACAAAAGTTAGGGCAGCATGCCACATAAGATAGTCTGTAAGATTTTCCCCACCACTTGGAATTTTCATTTTCAAAGTAATTACATACAGTTCAAAGGCCCCTAAAGGCAGTCACTTGCCATTATAGTTACATTTTTCTAAAGTAGTACTACTTGTCCATTTTTCAAAAGCAACTGGAATAGTTGCTTTTATACAGACACACAAATCCTGAGTGCTACAAGCAAATACTTTCCTCCTCTATACTTTGTTATCAACTTCAACAGACTATGAGGCTACAGCATAAGCCAGCACTCATTTAATACTCCTCCTCCATCATTTAGTGAGGTGACAACGTGTAAACAGAAAATTAACTAACAAGTTAAGAGTTCCCACACAAACAAGGTGAAGTTGCTTTGTTACTTAGTTCTGTCTTACTGAAAAATGTTTTTAGAAGTAAATAGTTACTTGTAACTAGCTTATTGCAAGCTCCCCCATGTCTCTCAACATGCAATCTGGACCAACAGGAAACTCTTTAGACTATTACTTATTCATTTCTACCACTGCTTCTGATTGATTCCAGCAAATGTCTCCAGGATTTACAAAAAACTAAGCACCTGTTATAAATATAGGCAATGTTTTGTGCTGAAGAAAGATCTTGTTCACAGAAACACTCTTAGTGACAAATATAAATAATAATAGAATACAAGTGTGTGAAGTGGCACTTGCACGACTTGTGGCCTACCAAAACTAATACAAACAGCAGTTTGCAATCAACATTTGGTCTTGATATACCTCCTGTTTGTGGTGTTTCCCCATGACTACAAAAACAAGAGTGGTAAGCACATATCAGATCATAGTGTATGGCTGGTGAGTCGTTTGTCTTAGCCAGTCACAAGTTTTGCAGATGTTTCTGGTATCATGTTACTGCAGTAGATAACCCTATCCCGGGGTCTACAATTTAATATTAAAAATATCTCCACGTGCTTGAGAGGTCCCCCGAACGAGCACGTAGGCAGGCACAGTCGAACGGCCAAAAACAGGAAAAACCCGGTCAGGCCAGTAAATCCATAGTCACGTAGCCCCAGGAGACGTCCAGACATGTAAAATATAAAATACAAAAAGGGTCCTCGGCCCCAAGGAACCGGCTTGAAGGGATTAACACGTCTGCATACAGCCCATCGAGCGAGGATGATTTGCATACAGCCGAGGCTTTGACAACCCCAGCAAAATCCAATCATGCAGAGGACATTGACATTTGGAGCTTTGTTCTAGCTCCTCCACCTATTGTTCTCCCAGGGGAAGGATTAGCCCTCCAGGTACCATTTCCACCATAAATAGACCTGGTTTTTGAGCAGTTCTTTGGATTGCTCCTGGCTTCCCATCAGACCGTCTCTCCGTTGGTTGAGCTGTCCCCTCAGCCCTCCATGTGCTGAGTCTCATCTCTCTCTCTGCTGCTGTCTCGGACCTCCGGACTTCAGGACCAGCTGCAGTATTCCCCAATCATAACCCTCCAAAGACCCCCTATCCAATTTCTTCTCTTTTTATTTCTTGCTAGGTCTTGAGTGAGTGAGTGAGTGCGTATGTGTGCAAGTCTTTATTTTTAATAAAATCATTTTATTAGGCAATTTCACTTGGTTTTTGGCTCGGCCTGACCCCGTAAAAATTGGGTTAAAGATCTCGCTAGGTTACCCTGCCTCTCGCATTGCTATTGCTTGTGCTCTGGCTAGTTTCCATTCCCCATCACGTGGAGCACATTGAAGTGTCCCCCCAAGGGACCCCAGAAATCAGAGTAACAATCATTCAATTTTTAGTGTACCACAAATTTACTTTGGTGTTTTGTCTTTTCCCTCTTTATTTTCTGTTCCCCATTGGTGACATTTGGTTATTTTGCTTATGATACTCTCCAGTGTCAAATATATTGAAGATATAATCACAACAGGATAGGTACGTAATATAGGTAATATCCTAATTAATATTATTTACTCCCATTTGAGAATAAGTCTGACAGAAGTATGACTCCTATAATATTTTCTGTCAATTGCCTTTAAAATATACTTCTCATGTTCTTTCTTTCACGTGCAGTTTGACAGTAAACACATCTCTGAACCTAATGCCATTTCATCTGGTATTATGATAGAATACAGTTCATTTTTATGAGTTGCAAATTACACTAGAATACCCATGCAATAAGAGAATCCCCATCCAGTGTTATTTTAAAAAATAATATGTATTTACTGTGTTAAGGGGAAGGATTTTCATCCAGCTTATGGTTTGTTTTTTTAAAAATTAGAGCTTTGAGATCCATGAACCTGAACTGGGCCCAAACAACAAGACGCTTGAAGAATTCTGAGCCAAGAATTCTTTCTGAATAGCAGAACTAAACATAACGCAGTGTCTCTACATAAAAATATACCTCTGGCTACCCTCCCTGCTGCTACACTTTTGATTTCAGGAGTCTTCTTTGAAGTTGTAGGGGTGCTTTGTGCCTTCTAGGTTTTACTCCAAACTTTGAAGTACCTATCCAAAATACTGAATCTGTTTTTGGAGATGGCATTCAACACTTTGGAAAGACCTAGAAAGTTCAGGGTAAAATTGAGAGTAGATTTTACCTACTTACAGACAAAGAAGTAAGCCTGCTGCTCATTTGGAGTTTATTTTGTTGCTGATCTTGATAAACACTTGGATTTCTGAAAAAGTTGGCGATGTACTGCAAGTCACCCAGAATACCAGTAGATTCTGTTCCATTTTCTGCCAACCTCTGCTGTAAGCACAGAGAAAGGTGGAATGGTTAACTGGTATCCCAACTGGATCTGCAAAGTAAAGCTGTTAAGAGAAGAGATTATTTTAGTTAAAGAAAGAGAAGAATGGAATTAGCTGTGCTCAAGTAAGCATAAGTTATCACTCAGAGTCAACATCTCCTTCCCAGAATTGTAATAAGGAGCTAGCTCAGTAATTCCTAATTATCTTTGGCCCTTCAGATTAACTAGTGCAGTCTTGACTGGGAGTAATTATTCATCAGGTTGGCCAGGTCACAACCCTCTTTTCCTTTAAAATGTCTAAAGCCATAAAATGGAATGAGGTTACACAGCGTCTCCTGCTCAGTTTCCACCCTGAACTCACTGACTACCTTTTACCATCAGAGCTCTTGTTTTGCCCCACAACAGGCAGGAGAGGAAGAGCAGATGGGGAGAAGCTGCAGCGGGATTCTCTTGCACAGCTGGGGAGCTGTGAAACAGACAAGTGGATTTTTTGAAAAAGGATTATGACCTGGTAATCCTAACTGGTTACAGTCTCTTACATGGGAAAGAATCAATGTGACGATACCATACTGGTGTCTCACCATTCCATTGTTAGTAGGCTTCTGTGCCCACCTGACTTTCCCACCCCAGTCTTTGTGTGGAGTTTTGCACTGAAATGTTTTTGGCACCATGTAAAATAACACAAGAGTCCCTGCAGCAGTGGCTGTAATGCACATAAAGGCACCCATTGGCAAAAGCAAATGAATATAACTCTTAAAGACCCACAACCAGGGATAGGAACTTTATGGTTGCTGCTCAACATCCTCTAAACAAGAGGTGGGCAACCGTGGAAGGGTAGGGGCCGCCATTAGTCTTCCAAGAGATCTCGGAGGGCTGTACCCCTCAGCTACACTCATTTCCACAAAATAAATAAATAAAATAAAATAAGTGCCCCCAAATCCCCTTTGGAGACATGGAGGACATTTTTGCCATAATTTTTTGACCTTCCTAGGCCACTTTGGGCCCAGGAGGGGCTTTGTGGGGGGGCCTTTCTGATTACAAAAGGAAATGAGTGGAAGTCATTTCTTGTTCACTTTCTGTTTCAAAGTAGTCCTTTTGGGGGGCTAAATTTCACAGATTTCACAGATGAAACCTGGGACACATGTGGCCATACAATGTCAGACTGTGGACAAGACGGCAAAAGCTATTAATGAGGAAGTACACATAAGCTAGAAGAGCAGTTTGCTTTTGCCTGAGCCTACCAGGAAGAGGGAAGTGACACTCCCTGCTCTCTTCTCCCTGTCTGCTGAGATAATTGAGTGCAAACTCCTTCCAACTCAGTTTGCAGACACTGAGATAAGCTGAGGGCAAAGAGGGAAAGTGGAGGGGGAAGAGAGAAACAGGGACATTTTAAAAGCAGCTGAAGACTTGGGACAACAGAGGGTTAATCAAGACTGTCTCTGCCAAATCAGGAGAGTTGCGGAATATGTAAAATGTGAAAGATTCCTGTTAAAATACCTCTAAACACACTCTTTAAAAGTAACTTTTGAAAGTAAGTAGAAAGGGTTACCTATTACCCTAGAGAAGTTAACATGTACTCCTATTTGTTTTGCTATTTTTAAAATACACTGTCATCCCTTCCTCCCCAAAATAACTAGCTATGGCATCAGATAGCTGCTTAGCTTAAGAGTTCCAACTTTGTTGGCCTTCTGTTTTTGATACCGAGTGCCCAGGAAACATACATTGTGTTTTGCCTGAGCTCCAATAAGCTACTCCAAAATCTACTTGTTCTCTTTCCCTATCTCTCCACTTTCCTCCTCTTCTTGGCTCCCTTTGCCAGGAAGTTCAGAACCCTGTTTTGCATAAACTTTACATTCTTCCCCCTGGAACTTAAACTCAGCCCACTCCTGTCCATTTTTATCATACATGATGGTGCCCTACCTTCTCAAAGACTCAAACCCCACACTTTGAACTGCGAGTGTGCTTACAAAGCTAATCTCCCCATATAGAAATTAACTTTTTTTAAAAAAAAATGTGTTCTTTTAATTCTGAGTCTGGTATGTCTACATGCATGGGATTGTTCATTGCACATGAGCTAATTAATTTCCTATTACAACTTATATCGTCATGGTTCTTAATTCCTAGCTGTGATTGCTGTATATCTTTTTTTTTTTTAATTTTGGGGTGTTAATAAAATTATCATAAGAAGTAATCATCTGTATACATGAGTTACTGAGAGAAATCTGCTAAAGTACAATGCTGCCAAAGGTCAAAGATGCCTCTGTCTCATTACATGTGCAAGTACATATAGAACACACATCTGATGAGGATACAACATGTCCATGGCAGCCATGTAAATCCTTGACTATTTTCTCCTTATATGCAAGAGGAAATAATTACTTTAGTTTTCTGTGGGAAGAAAATAATCACTGTGGGTAAAAAATAATGTACGTGTGCGGTATTCTACCCTTACTCAAGTAGTGTGAAACATTCTGGAGGATTTTTTCTGTGGAGAAAGAAATGTTAGGGGTTTTTTCATGAAAAAATACCAGGAGAAAACTGTGTAAAAGTCTTGCTGCTCTGGACTTCCGGTTCGGCATTGAAGGGGCGAAGATGGCGGGAAATCACGATCCGATCCCCAACAGAGAAAGTAGCGGCGATCCACAGACTATAATTGATCTAAAGTCTGCAGGTGGGGGCCCCAGGAACTAGGGGCTCCCCGAAGATCCCTGGTTTAGCTGCAAGAGTCCCAGCAAGCCATTCGCTCGAAGGGAACGACAACTGCGAACGGACGCAGTCTCAGAAGCAGAGCTGCTGCATTGTCAAGTGGGAGGAGAAACTCTTTCCTTCCCCTTACCCACACCGCAACCGATCCCTCAGACCTCTTGAAATTAGTGAGTAATATGAAGTGAATTGTTTAAAATCAAGAAGATCTCATCATCAGTTGAGGAAAATACCTCTGATTAGAAGCTCTCCGGTGTGTTTTTTTTCCTTTCTTTTTTTGGTCTTGAACTGCCCCAACTTGTCTTGAGGTTCGCCAGCTTTACGGCTGAGTCCCTCTTGTTCTCTTTTCTTTTTTGAGTTAAATACCCAAACTTAGGTCCCAGAAGTATAAGATATCCTAATTTCTTGCTTGATCTGAGAGACGAGTTCAAGAATTTTTTTTTATGAATCTCTGGAGTCTTGTTTTGTCTTTTTTGAGCTTTCTTTTTCTTCTCACTCACTGCGTATGTGCTCCTTTCTTTTTATATTGATGCTGCTTGATCAGCTTGAGCAAACTGGACTTTCAATTGAAGGGGGAAGGTTAATAAAATAAGTGATAGTCTTGAAGATATGGTGATACGATTTTGAATTTAGTCGAGAGCCCTAACCTGTTGCCGTGTCCTGCTATTTAAAATCTGTCTAGAATCTCCCAGTTAGTAAAGAAGCCATTTTTGTCTTGTGGCTGGTGGGAGTATAATGACCTTGGAAACGCCGACAGCCCAAAGAATGCTTCTGCTCTGCCTTCTTCTTTGAAAGAAGCATAAAGGATAATATAACCAAAAGTACTGCTGCCATGTTTTGGATTTTTGGATTTGTGTTTTTTTGATTTTTGAATTTTTCTTTTTCTTTTTCCTCCTCCTCTTCCTCTTCTGATTTAAACTTTTTTTGTGGGGATTTTTTTTTGTCTCCCCCAAATACATTTTTTTCTCTCTCCATTTTTTTTCCTCTCTTTTCCTAATAAGAAGAATTGGAGCGAAGATTCAGAAGGAAGAAGGAAGAGAAGAAGAAGGGATAGAGGGGGAAAAGAGAAGGTAAGAGGAAAGGAGATCAAGAAGGAAGGAAGGAGCGAGAAGAAAAGAGGAAAGAAGGCAAAAGAATGTTGAAGAAGGCATGAGTAAGTTGAAAGCCTGAGTACACCAACAGAAAGGAAAAGGAGGTGAAGAGAGAAGGGAGGAGAGAAGGGAAGGAGAAGGAGAAGTAAGAAAGGAACTGAAGAGGAGGGAAGGGAAAAGGAAGAACAGGAAACAGGAAATAGAAGGAAGGAAGAGGGAGAAGAGGAAGGCGGGAGAAGAGAAAGAAGGAGGAAGATAAGAAGGAAGAGAGAAGAGGAAAGGAGGAAGGAAAAAAAGGAAAGAAATCTTTTTAAAAAATGACTGATGTAAAGACAAGGTTCAAAACTCAAGAAATTAACAACACACAGACTAAAAGAATGTCCATGGATGAGAGTGTACCTTTCTATATGGTAAAATTTATGGAGGAAATGAGAGATTTTAGAAAAGAGACAGGACAAGTGCTGGATGACCTGAAAACAAGATTCAGTTCTGTGCAAGGAATGATGTTACAAGTCAAGAAAGATGTAAAGGAAAATAGAGAAGAAATCCAGAATTTGAAAAGAGATACACAGGATTTGAATCAAGAACTGGAGAGACAATTAGACCGACTAGCACTAATGGAGCAAAGAGAAAAGGAATCATGGCTGAGATTTAGAGAGGTTATGGAATCTCCGAATGAGAATATAAGAAAGAAAATAATTTAAGAACTGGCGAAGAACTTGGAAAGCACTGAAGAATTTCTAGAAATTGAAGTGGACCACGTATACAGAGTTAACTCCTTGGCAGCTAAAAGGCGAAACCTCCCAAGAGATCTAATTGTGCAGTGTGTGCAGAAGACAATAAGAGATCATATTTTGGAACTGCACTACAATAAAGGAATCCAAATTGATGGGAAATTAATAATAATACTAAAGGAAATCTCCGCACAACTGTTGAGGAAGAGAAAAAATTATTCTTTCCTGTGGAGGTGTTGAAGAAGGAAGAAATCCCCTTCAGCTGGGACAGAATTGAGGGAGTTAACTTTACTTACAAAAAAGAAAAATATAGAATAAACTCAATTGAAAAAGCCACAGATTTTTTTGAAAAAGAACAAGAAAGAACTTCAAAAGGCAACCAAAAGTCAAGAGGAAACTGCCATGGACCTGGGGGACAGTGGTATTCGGCAAGTGGACTTACACCAAAGAGAAGAGGAAACCCGAAGAAAAGATCGAAGGAAGGAGAAGGAGGAAAGAAGATGTCAAGAGGAAGTGAGCCTGTTGGAGCTGGACTTTTCAGATAAGGAATAGAGAGATAAAGAAATAAAAGTGATTATTAATAAGATAGGGGAGTAGGGGGGTAGAAGGAGTGGAAGTAGAGTAAGAGTAAGGGAAGAGAAAATAGAAAGGGGAGGTTATAAAGGTAAGATACCATAGCATTATAATAAGTAAGGAGGTTAAGAAACTCTTTTTACATTGGAATATATATTGATGTAATTAGAGAAGTATGCAAATGCACTTATAATGAAATGGAGTGTCTTACATGGAATGTGAAAGGTATAAATTCATTTAAAAAGCGGAAATTAATATTTCACTATCTACAAAAATTAAAATTAGATCTAATATGTCTTCAAGAGGTCAGAGTTAAGAATAAATATGTTAAATTGCTAACTCAGGAGAAATTAGGAAAATAAATTGTATCGGTCAGCCAAACAAAAAGAAATGGGGTAGTCCTGTATGTTAAATCTTATTTGGAGCCCAACTTGGTGTTTACAGATAATAAGGGAAGGTTTGTAGGGGTGGAAATTAAGATAAATAATGACAAAATGTTAGTAGTTGGAATTTATGCACCAGTAACTGAGAAAAGCACATTTTATAAGGAATTGAAAGATAAAATAAAAAGACTGGATTATGAATATTAGTACCTAATGGGTGACTTCAATGGGGTGGTAAATCCACAAATGGATAGACTATCAGCTAAAACAATTAAGAAAAATCAAGGTAAGTTAGCAAAAGAATTTTTTTGAAATAATTGATGAATTACACCTAATAGATTCTTGGAGGGTAAAAGAAGGAAGCAGGAGGGAATTTACTTTTCACTCTGATGTTCATAACTCCCTATCTAGAATTGATATGATTTGGGTTTCTAAAAATCTGGGAAGTAATCTGGGGAAAACCGAAATTTTACCTAAAATAATATCAGACCATAATCCAATTAGACTAACTATTAAGACCAGAACCCAAAATTATAGATGGAGACTGAATGAAGTTTTATTATATAAAGAGGAAGTGATAAAACACTGTAAAGAGATACTTACAGAATATTTTAATCTAAACCAGGACAAAGGGGTAGAGGATATAGTGGTATGGGATGCAGGGAAAGCAGTAATTAGGGAGATCCTTACAAAATTAAATGTGGAGTGGAAAAGAAAGAGACAAGAGAAAATGACTGAAATTTCTAAAGACATTAAAAATAAAGAATTGGAGTTAGCAAAAAACCCAATGAATAATAAAATTTTAGAACAAATAAAAATACTACAAAATCAAATAACAATGATGATGGCAGATGAGATGAAAAGGAAATTAGGCTATTTAAAACAAAACAAAAAAAATGAATATGAGAATAAACCAGGGAAATGGTTGTTATATAGACTTAGGAAAGAAAACGCTAAAAGAAGGATCACAGAATTGAAACGGGGGGATAGAATAGTAATCAATGAAAAAGAATTACATAAAATAGTTCATAACTATTTTCAAGTATTATATAAAAAACAAGAAGTAAAAGAACTACAAATAAACAAAAACATACAAGAGCATGAGATTTTGAAATTTACAGGTAAACAAAGAGAAGAATTAAATAAGGTAATATCAATTGAAGAAATTAAGAACGCAATTAAACAATTAAAAAGAGGTAAAACCCCTGGCACAGATGGTCTGACAGCCCTGTACTATAAAATATTTTGTGATGTATTGGAAAAACCACTCCAAAGAGTAATGGATGGTATTTTAGGTACTCAAATAATTCCTGAAAGTTGGAAGGAAGTAAATATAGTGCTGGTACCAAAAGAAGATAAAGATTTGCCATCAGTTAAAAACTACAGGCCTATCTCCCTACTAAATGAAGATTATAAAATATTTGCGTTGATTCTAGCAAATAGGCTGAAAACATGCCTGCAGGACTATATATATTAAGATCAGAATGGATTCTTACCAAAACGACAAATTAGATATAATATCAGGACAGTATTGGATGCTTTAAAATATTGGAATTATCACAACCAGATTAAAGGAGTATTAATATTTGTAGATGCAGAAAAGGGTTTTGATAATGTTAATTGGGAATTCTTAATCAAAATACTAGAAACAATAGATTTAGGAAGTAATTTTGTGAAGTGGATCAAGGCAATATACTCCCTACAGAAGGCTAAAATAATAATAAATGGAAATTCAACAGAATATATTAATATAGAGAAAAGGACAAGACAAGGGTTTCCTCTCTCACCACTGCTGTTTATTCTTATATTAGAATGTCTAAATAGATCAATTAGAAGCAATAAAGATATAAAAGGAGTAAAGATAAGGGGGGCAGAGTTTAAACTAAAAGCCTTTCTGGATGATGTCGTTTTTATTTTAGAAGATCCAATTAGTAGTGTAGAACCCATTACTGTTAACAATAAAAGAATTTGGTAACATTTATGGTCTCAAGATTAACAAAGATAAAACAAAGATACTAATTAAGAATATGGGGAAGGAAGAAGAAGAGGAATTACATAGAAAAACTGGTTTTGAAACTGTGAAGAAGGTTAAATATCTAGCGATAGAATTAACAACGAAGAATCAACAATTGTTTGAAAACAATTATGTGAAAACCTGGGAGAACAGAAAGAATGACCTTAAGAAGTGGCAAAAAATTAATGTCTCCCTATTAGGGAGAATATCAACAATTAAAATCATGGTCCTACTCAGATTAATGTCCTTGTTCCAGACAATTCCAATTATTTTCTCTAAAGCTCCCTTCGCAAAATGGCAAAAGGAAATCTCAAATTTTTTATGGGCAAGAAGGAAACCTAGGATAAATTGGAAAATTTTAATAGATGCTAAAGAACGAGAAGGGTTTAGCGCCCCAGGTTTAAAAATTTATTTTGAGGCTGCATGTCTAGCGTGGTGTAAAGAATGGATTATGTTAGGAGATAAGAGACTATTAGAATTAGAAGGCCATGAATTAAAATTTGGCTGGTATACTTATTTGTGGTATGGGAAAGTAAAAGTAAATGCAGGATTTAAGAATCATATAGTGAGAAGATCAATCTTTAAAATTTGGGAGAAATACAAAAACAGATTCGGATCCAAAATTCTAGGATGGCTATCACCACAAGAAGCATTCTATAGAAGGGAAATGGGTAGTCTAGATTCTTGGTTAAGATATAGTGATATGTTAAAGAGGAATGGAGATAGCTGGAGTATCAAAGACATACAAAGTTTAGAGACACAAGGGCATAAATTACAATGGTTAACATATTACCAATTAAGAGAGAAATTTAAAGACAACAGAAAAAATTATGGTTTTGAGAACACCAAAAGTGAATTTCAAAAATTGTTATATGTAGAAGAATCTCATTTAATCTCCAAAATATATAAATTATTGTCAAAAATTAACACAGAGGAGGAGCAAATAAAGGAGAGTATGATACACTGGGCCCAACGTGTAGGACACACTATAGAACTAGATCAGTGGGAGGAAATTTGGGGGAAAGGATTGAAATTTACTAGGTGTAATGATCTTAAAGAAAATCTTTATAAAATGATATATAAATGGTACCTAACCCCAAGTAAATTGGCTAAAATGTATGGAAAAAAGAATAATAGATGCTGGAAATGTAAACACCATGAGGGCTCCTGCTATCATATGTGGTGGCAATGTCGGAAAGCAAAGAAATTCTGGTTAATAATTTGCAGATCTATTCAGAAGGTCTTAAGGGTAGAAATTGTATTTAGGCCAAAACTCTTTCTTCTTAACATGATAGATAGGACAAATATTAGAGAAAGACAACATAAAAATTTGGTAAGATATATGGTGACAGCAGCTAGGATTGCATATGCAAAATACTGGAAAAATAAAAGAACTCCAAAAGTGAGTGAATGGTTAAATAAAGTAATGGAATTAGCCGAAATGGATAAATTAACAACATTATTGAAGAAGAATTCAATAGAACCATTTCCAAAAACATAGAAACCTTTCATGGAACATGTAAGAACCAAAAAGGGGGACCTAAAGATTAGTGGATTTGATCTGTAAGAAATAAGATTGATATAAGGGGATAATTTGGAGAGCGAAATAGTTATAGGATTTACTTTAGAAGTATTCGTATTTATATTTATGTTTAAATTTATATTTATAATAGGAAGAGGTGTGGAAATAGAAATGGATTAAAACCAATTGACAAAGAACACAGGAAGGAACTGAACTATTATATGTTAGTACTTTCTTTTTTCTGACTTTTCTTTTTTGGCCTGTATAACCTTTATTACTATATACTACTTTGATATGTGTTATTGTAATTGTTGTTTTGGCCAATCCCTTATGTTTCTCTTTTTTCTTTTTCTTTTTTTTTTAAATTCTTTTTTTTTCTTTTGGTTTTTTGTATGTATTAAATCAATAAAGATTTTTTTTTTTAAGTCTTGCTGCTCTATTATTCTTCCTGATGAGGTTTTCTGACTGTCGAAAACAGCTCAGAGTGTTCAATAATGTTAAACTTTCGAAAATTGGAAAGTTAATTTACTAACATAAACATTAATAACTGAAATTTTTAATGTAGTAAGTTAATGTTGGTTAACCCACTGACTGATGCATTAGTGTTGGACCAGGGAATGGAATTTCCAGCGAATGGCACGGAGAGTGTCAGTCTTGATTTTGGAGGGTACATTTTGTTACTGGGCTCTTTTTGGCCTTTTCAAGTTGCTTTCCTCCATCCTGGAATTTTTATCCAAATGGACTACAAAGCCCACAAATGGATCGTTGCCTGACAATGGTGAGAGTCCAGCACCTCTGGGAACTATCAGGTTGGGGAAGCATGCAATCGATTCATCTTCCAAACTCTTTAGTTCAGTTGGTCACTCATCTGCCCCTTTCACCAATCTCACCAACATTAAAGTTCATTCACTCTCCAAATACTTTCTTTTTTAAAAGTTAATAAGGAGAGATTTATTTGAATTGGAGGGAACTCATCCTCTGTTAGAACAGCAATAAGTACATAACTAAAAGAATGGTTAGTGAATCAAGAATGCATAATTCTGAATCTGACATTTTTGAGAGACTCTGGTCATAAGCAGAATATTTTTCTCTCCAACTGAGGCCATTTCTGCACTAGCCTGTTATAGTGCTATTATTCCGCTTTCAACATCCTATGGAATCCTGGCGTTTGCAGTTTAAGGAGGGATCAAGGGGCCCCTCCCTAAACTGCAAACCCCAGGATTCCATAGGATGTTGAAAGCGGAATAATAGCACTATAACAGGCTGGTGCAGAAATGGCCTGAATCACTGCATTCTTTCTTCCTCTCCACTCCCAATCAAGAAGTGAGGTTTGCAAAGACCGGCAGTAGAGCACAGTTTATGCATACAGGATGGAGCCAGGGATCTTAAATGTAACCTGTGGCATCTCTGCAGTTTTAATTGTCAGGTATTTAGCATGCTCACTCTGCACCCATCTTACCGTAACTGCCTCCCTAGGCCTTTCCACACTACACTGTTATAGTGCTATTATTCCACTTTCAACATCCTATGGGGTTTGTAGATGAGGGAGGGGCCTTTGGAATTCTCAACCAGAGAGCTCTTTGGCCTCAGTAAACTACAAGCCCCAGAATTCCATAGGAGGTTGAAAATGGAATAATAGCACTATAACGATATAGCGTGGAAATGGCCCCTGTTTTCCTGAATGTAACAGAAGAAGAGGCACTCACCCTCACAAATTCTAAAGAAATAATTTGCTTATGTGTTAATCAGGGAATCCAAAAAGTTAAGTGAAATCACTTATTGATGAACTAATAACTTAATGAATTTGATCAACTAGCTAATGCCAGTATCTGTTTAAGAAATCCTTTTTTTTTTCTTTTATTGGGAAACAAATTATATAGAATATTCTTTCCACTCCTAGCCAATAGTGCTGATGCCCCACAGTCCTCTATCAAGTGTGTAATGAACCTAAGACTCTCTCCAGATCTAGCACCTGGGAATATTTGCTCTCTATTACTGAGAAACAGGTATACCAGACCTTGTCTCAAGTCTAGGTGCATCTTGTTTTCAAAGAGAATTCCTATTCCTGGAGATTTCCATAACTAACAATCCTCAATTGTTGTTTTAATGGCAGGAAGGCTTTCTGAGGAGTGGTCTGTGTGCAGCCTGTTGGCCACATGAATCTTATCTATTGCTCTAAAGAACACTTGGAGTGGATTTAGTTTTTGAGCTACGGGGTGAGATTAAAAAAAAAAAACTGGAATAGCAAAGGACTGTCATCAATGGGTGAAAAAAAAGTACCCTCTCCCTGCTGTCGATTATCCCCTGTGTGAGCAGTATAAGGCAAACACAGGGTTGGCAACCCTTGATTTATTTCCTAATAAGTTGTTCTGACTTTATACTCTTATCAGACCACTGGACAAGTCCACTGTTATATATACTGTGAGTAGTATAGCAGGAGCACCTCAGGCAGAGGGCTTTGCCATAGTGTGCCCCTTTAACTGTAAGCGCCAGATGGAATTTAGACCCTTATCCGTGCAAAGCATCTCTCTTTGACCACATTCTCCACTCTCTTACAGCTGTGTGCTTATGAGGCAGTAGAGCATTTCCACTTCTAAAGCTGCTTTTAAGATTTTAAATACTCAAGAGCAAGGAAATACAAACTTGTGGACACTGGTACTGGTGATGCGGAGCATTTTGTTAAAAAAAATGGCAAAGGTCTGACTCATGCTAAGGGCAATAGACATCAGCCAAAATAAATAGCAGGCGGCATGCATCACACTCCACTGCATTCCAAAAAACATTTCTTTAATCCTGGACAGTTAAAGTTTCTTCCAGAAAAAAACTGTAACTGTGCCTCAGAGTATCAGGAAGTTGATAAGAGACACTATTGAAAATGGCTCAGTTCCCTATAATCCTTTGTTAATGACTAGGTACAGTAGAGGATCTGTTCCATTAGTCCAAAGTTCATGAGGCTAAGGCTTCATTGTACCCTCATTATTTATGGTTATTATATTCAGAAAAAATGTTTAAAAAGGAATACAAAATTTTAGTGTCAGAACTCATGTATCCAGTGAGTGACACAACTAAAACAACAAGGCTCCTTTCTTTCTCTATTTTGCTGATTTTGATACTGCATTATTGTGTAGCCCTGTGGAAAAAGAGGAGGCGAAAGCATTTCAAGTGCTGTCCACATTATAATAGATGGGTTATAAAATCCTTGTATTCTTATGGCATACAAGAAAAGTATTTCTCCTCCTCCCATTGTTTCCTTATTAGAATTATTTTAACTGAAGTCTTCAACTATAAATGCAAAAAGGAAGAATAAACATGGGATATACTTGTAGGTTAGGCACTCTGTTGATGTCTCTAAGTATCATTGAAGTGTAGACTGGGAAAAAAACATTGAATAATTGATGGAACAAAGTCTCCCTGCTGCTCCATTGTAGGTTTTTGTTTTTTGTTTTGTTTGTTTTTTGTTTGTTTGTTTGTTTGTAGTTTTAAAAGTCTTTACATGTTAGAAGACAATAGCTTTGCTAGACAAATAAGCAGAGCAATCTCACTTCATCTCCAATGTTAACAAAAAGTACAACATTAAACAAAATAGTCTATGCATATTAATTCACACTGAGATCCCATCACATAAAAAGCAGGGACACCATTAACCTGAGCACCAGATGATGTCCCTCACCACTATAGATATTTTACCTCTTAATGATTTTGCCTAGTTATTTTGGACAGCTAAATTAATGCCCATGTTACTTACTATTCTACTGACAACTCTAGAAGTATATTCAGATATTATCCAAAGATTAAAGTATTGGCATGTTTTCAAGTATCAGCAGGAAATGCATAACTCCTCCTCCTCCTCCATTATTACTATTATTATTATAATTATTAGCTGACTGGTGTGAGTTTAATGAGGCAGCAGTTTGGCTGCTCTGTTAGGGACGCACATCAGCTGACAGGCTGAATCATAGGGCTTTTTCGTACTACACTGTTATAGTGCTATTATTCCACTTTCAATGTCCTATGGAATCCTGAGGTTTGCAGTTTAGAGAAGAGAGTTCTTTCGCTTCAGTCAATTACAAATCCCAGAATTCCACAGGATGTTGGAGGTGGAATAATAGCACCATGACAATGTAGTACGGAAAGGCCCACAGTTTGAACTAATACCCTCTACTAATACCCTCTCACAAAATGTTCTGGTGGTAACCACTTCAGTGCAAACATTCCATTCACCCCATTGAGAAAATAAATACCAAAAGAAACAATTGATCTGTTCACCTCACAGATTCAACATAGTTTGTCTTATCAGTCATCACTGGAACAGTAGCAGCTGCATCTCTTGGTGACCTACAGGCAGGTGGGAAGAGTCAGGACCATTCAGCTCTTGTTCTTCATAGTGCTTGTAGTTAAGATATGGATTTTACTATCAAATGTAGCTGTGATTGCATATTTGGAGATCTTTGAAAAAGGGATTTGACAGATTCATGAAGGGCAAGGCTGTCAATGAGTACTGGTCATGATGACTGTATGCCACTGTATCAGAGGCAGGATACTAATTCTGATTTTGCACTCCCCAACCAATACTCCGATCAGAATGCAACTGTTCTTTGTTTTCTCAAGTTCTCTGAAGTTTGCAACACAGTTTTCAGCTCAATAAAATATTAAAGTGCACATAAAAAAGCATGCTTTTGGTTAAAATGCATACCAAAATGTGTATATTATTGTAAAATCTATACAGTAATGAATATTTTAGGGTAAATGTATATAAATATGCAAATTTGGTAGGAAAAAATTTGGTAAAATACTACAAATTATGTGCATGATTTTATAGCAAAACACAGATTAATATGGAAAGTGGTCAAAGAGATTTATGAATGAACACATGTTCATGAAAGGGAAATGGATAGATCCATCCATTCCTACATGACCTTCAGCCCAAACTCTGCTGCAACTCTTTTGACATGCTTCTAAAACAAGTTGTGGATTCTTTATGTCAGCAGAATAAAAAACAGTAATGCTAATGAGATGAACTGGATTTGCTCAGAATTGAATAATTCTGACAAATTATTCAAATGAGACCTAATACTGACACAGAAAGGAAAGGCATGCCTGTCGAAAAAGCATGAGTAATTATTGTAGAACTTATTAATTTGTTGCAAAGAATTTGGAGAAAGGTACTGAATTAGATAACCACATACATCTGTGTGGTTCTAGTAAAGATACACACTCTGCTCTTTTGAGGATCTTACATTTTTTAAAAGTCTGTTAATATTTTTACATCTGCTCGTTCAGATTTATGATGAAAACTGTTCTCCTATCGCAGTACTTGCTACAGCATGGTAATTTTAATCCACTACTGTCAAAGTATGTAAAAATTATGATCCTTTTAAAAGAATTATTAGGAATATTTGAGGCAGCCGAAAAACATTTGTCAGATTTGAAAACCTTCTTGACACTATTTATTACATCAGCACCTAATTCATGATTCTCTACTAGATGAAAGCAAACCCAAGTAAGTACAGGAAGACTGTATGTGCCTACAAAAGATGATTGATACTAGCATTTTAATTTTCATACATATGAACTCCCAAATATATGAGAGAGCTAATGGAGAGCCAAACTCAACCCCTAGTTAACCACAAAAGTATGACTTTATGTCATATGTCTGCATGGGAGAAAAGTTAATGTCTCATTGGGCTGAAGAGTATTATATCTTGTATCAGAAAAGGAAAGCCAGAAAAAATTACACACCAGACCCCAAAAGAGAGTCTGCTAAGTGATATCTATAGCTTGTGGATGGTATTTTAAATATCTGGAACATGTTAGCATACTAACTATCTGCACTGCAGCCTTCTCCTTGTAATCTGCTAGCTAGCAGCTTCATCCTAAGGAGCTGCATTTGTTGCAACAAATTTGAATCTATAAAAGTGAGGAAGAATGGTCTGGTTTTAGAGGATGAAGAGGTGCAGAGAGCTTGCTCCTTCTCCCACCTAGCAAGAGCTCCATCTGCAAGAAGGAACCCAGCCTGCTCCTAACCACAAGCTCAGTCATTGCCAGATGATTGCCCCACACTCCTCCTGGATAGATAACTCCATCACAGATATCAGTTGTCCGTTGGCAGTAGGACAGGAAATACAGAAGGACATAAGGACTGAAGAATAGTATGAGATAAGCTAGAGAACCAGTGTGGTATAGTGGTCTCAGTGTTGAACTAGGATCTGAGATACCAGGATTCTAATGCATGCCCAGCCATGGAAACCTACTGGCTGTCCTTGAAAAAGTCATGTTCTTTCAGTTTCAGAGGAAGGTTATGGCCAACCCTTTCTAAACAAATCTTGCCAGGTACACCCCATGATTTCTTTAGGGTTGCCACAAATTGGAAATGACTTGAAGGCACACAACACCACCACCACCAACAACAACAACAACAGTGTTACCCCATTCAGAGGTGTGCTAACCAGTCCTGGACGGGGTCACACTCCTCCAAAAGACTATGTTCGCATCTTGGGAGTGCTCCTGGATCTGTCCCTCCGAATGTCAACTCAGATAGAAGCGATAGCCAGGAGGCTGATACGCCAACTGCACCCCTTCCTAGAAGTGGACGACCTAAAGATGGTAATGCACACACTGGTAACCTCAAGGTTAGACGTCTGCAATGTGCTCTACATTTGGCTACTTTTGTACCAAGTTTGGAAACTCCAACTGGTTCAAAATATGGGAATCAGACTGATTACAGATACAGGAAGGAGTGAACATATCACAGTGATATTAAAATCAGTCCCTGGCTGCCAATTAGCTTCTGGGCAAAGTACTAAATGTTAGTTATTACCTCTAAAGCCCTGCATGGTTTGGGTCTAAGTTACCTGCAGGATCGCCTCCTCCCATACGATCCTCTCCATACATTCAGGTCCTCCGAGGTCCATTTACTTAAACCGGCCAGGACTAGACTGGCAATGGTCACCCAGAGGACCTTCTCCTCCTCGGCTGCCCCTAGACTGTGGAATGACCTGCTAGAAGAGATTCGACAGCCAAATATGCTGTCTGAATTAAAAAACGAAAACTAAAGACCTATCTCTTCCGGCAAGCCTACCCAGTCTATTTTTATTTATTATGTATTTTAATAATGATATATTTTAATTATATTTGTATTTTAAATGATTTTATGTGTTTTTCATGTATTTTAACTTATGAAGCATTTTAGTTGTAATTTAATTTATGTTGTACCCTGCTCAAGCCTTGTGGAGAGGCAGGTAAGAAATAAAAATCTAGTAGTAGTAGTAGTATTCAACCAATAGGATAAGCTAATGACTTGAATCCTGTGTTTGACTCATCTTCATGGACAGAGAGTTTCACTCCTAGAAAGAGGCCTTCTGTGAGTGGAGAGAGTCCCTTCCATGAGTACAACTCTTCTCCCATAGAAAAATGTCTTTCCATTCACTGAACAAGCCTTTACAATTATGTACTATAGAGCGAGCATGGTGTAATGGTCTGAGCATTGGACTGACTCCTGAGACCAGAGTTCAAATCCCTGCTCAGCCATAGAAACCCACCTTGGGCCAATCACACTTTCTCATCCTCAGAGTAAGGCAAAGGCATACCCCCTTTAAACAACTCTTGGCAATAAAATACCATGATAGGGTTGCTAATCAAGTTGGAAATGACTTGAAGGCACACAACAACAAACTATAGAGAAAAGAATGAAAATGCAGTACACGCAACCTAAACGTTTGCTAGACCATGAGGGTGTGAGTATCAAACAAGTTCTTGCTGTAATACCAAATGGGAGTCACTTATGTTTTATATTGCAATAGTCGTGAAAACCCTGGCAAATGGTGGCAAGTTTGTTGTAGTTCCATATTTCAATTGTTCTTTGCAAATGTTCAATTTATTTTTAAGTTAGAGCCCATACAGCAAGCAAACTGGCCCAAGCCGAAATCTCACGCTCGTACATTGGTTGATTGTTGCATCATTGAAGTAAATGGTAACAAGGGTTTTATCATGTCAGACCTACTATATAAAAGTCAATGTTTATCTGTTTGTGAGTTTGTCTGTTTGTTTGCATCAGGCAGGCAAAGACATCATAGGATTGGCTGAGTGAGGCAAGAAGACCTCATATGATTGGCTGGCTGTGAAGATTCCATGGAGTCCTGGGGTTGGCAGTTTAGGGCGGGGCCTTTAGAATTCTCAGCCAAGAGCTCTTGGGCCTCAGGCCAGTTGCTATGGAGATGAGGCCTACCATCAATAAGGGTGCCAGAAAACATTTGGGAGGCATATGTGAGAGAAATTAAAGTGGCATACACAACATAGCCCATTTCCACACTACACTGTCATGGTGCTATTATTCCACTTTCAACATCCTATGGAATCCTGGGATTTGTAGTTTAAGGAGCATTTAAGAATTCTCAGCCAGAGAGGTCTTTGGCCTCAGTAAACTACAAACCCTAGAATCCCACAGGATGGTAAAAGTGGAATAATAGCCCTATAACAGTGTAGTGCATAAATGGCCATAGTTACAAGATCTTCTTGCCTCACACAGTAGTTTGTATGGGTTCCATATGTGAGCAATCTTAAAGTTGAAATTCAAAACAAAAAATGCTTCCAGAAAAACGTAAAGCCATTGCACAAATTCAACAGAAAGCAAAAAAATCAAAAGCCAGTACATTAACGTCACTGGACAACACAGATTGGACTGGGGACTCTGGGGAAAAGTCACAGGTACTGGAATACGCTGGTTGCTATGGAGATGATGCCTAGCAGCAAGGAGGAGAACAGCGTATTCCCACAGGAACCCAGCCTCTGTATGTTAACAACTACAAATTGGATTGGGGAATATGGGGAAAAGTTACAGGTACTGGAATAGGCTGATTGCTATGAAGACAAGGCCTAGCAGCAAGGAGGAGAACCCAAACTCTGTATGTTAACAACTCTGAATACAGATTGCATTGGGAAATATGGGGAAAAGTTACAGGTACTGGAGAAGACAATTGGGTGAGTTCTTAAGAAGAAAATAAAATCCAGGGGAATGCCGGGTAAATATGCTAATATAAATATATGGCCAATGGGTGGCAGAATGTGTAATAGTCACCTGTATAGGATATGTGTGGCCCAAAGATAATAAAATATTGAGATACTGTCTCCCGTCTGATTGTATTCCACTGTCTAATGTCTCTTTTGTATCCATTCATTCTCCTTTAAAAGGATTATCCTTTCGTGACCACTGTTCAGCACTGTGAAAGGCACTCATGGCACTGTTGACATTTGCAGATGAATGATCCTTCAGCACCACAGTTGACTAAGATGAAGCCTTCTAACTGTGTCACAGATTACAAACAACAGTATTGGGTGGTCTGGGGTTGGCAAAACCTGCATTTCTTGATTTCTATCAGTAATCTAGTACTGTTGGCAGTTTTTTTTCGCCCCCATGCTGAGAGACTACAGACGACAATGGGCCTTCCACCAAAGGATTCTTTGAGAGACTCTTCGTTTTTCTGATTAAAGGCTTTGACAATGAATCAGAGTATTAACTGGGAACTGCCAGGTGTCCTGTCCTACATACCAACACACAGCTTTACTTCATAGGATCCATATTGCACGGCTGGGAAGTCCTTGAGACATATGCTGTTGATTGAAGGACATGCATTTCTTTCCTCATTCGTTTTCTCTTTGCAACATACGCACGTATATGCAGCTCGGCTTTGGTCCCTGCAACAGCAGTTTGCTCCAAAACATTCTTGACCTTTTAGAAAGCTTCCTGACTACCACAGGATGAAGGAGATAGTGGCATTTATTTGTCTGAAATCTTTTGTTGTTGTTCTTGGGCAACCAGCCGGCTTTGGCAGAAGTTGCTGGCCAAGATTTCTTTATCTCTCAATCCGAAGAAGTGACTCCACTCACCAAATCAAGGTAGAGCAGGGTTATTCTTTCCTTAATGGTTTACTCTGCATGCTCTTCGAAAGGGGAAAGTCTGGTTCTTTTAACCTTATCCTGTCAGGATGGGCGGGAACCTGCTGATAAATAGAAAATCTCTTATCTTAAAAGCTGTGCTGTCAGGAAGGAGACAAGTCCTCTTTCTGCCCTCACCCACTGCATTTTACACTGCCGTGTTTCCATTAACATCTCTAGAGATTCGTTAAATTGGTCCCCAATAATGAGTATGTATCTCTTAAAATTAGGAAATGTGAAGTTCTGCCAGGAGCATAAAGCTTTTGGAGTAGCATAGATTTGTATTTTTGACCCACATTCAGGTCTGCCAGAAGATCGAATATACTGAGACATACACATATAAGCTGTTAAAATGGAGGGAATGGGCTGGATACAGTCCTCTTAAATAGTTTTTTTGTGTGCCTTCAAGATGTTTCTGACTTATGGCAAGCCTACTGCGAACCTATCATGGGGTTTTCTTGGGAAGATTTGTTCACAGGGGGCTTGCCTTTGACTTCCTCTGAGGCTGAGAGTGTGTGACTTGTCCAAGGTCACCCACTGGTTTCTATGGTTGAGTGGGAATTTGAACTGGGGTCTCCCGAGTCATAGTCCAGTGCTCAAACCACTAAATTCCATTGAAATCTAAGTATCACAGCTTCATATCACAGCTGATATGCTTCATATCACAGGTGATGAACTGAGAATATGCCGCTGTGTATTTTACAGAATGTTGACTTCATCCTTGTTCCTGAATGAAATTCATGTTTGTTGCCTAGAATACAGCAATACATTCCAGTTCTTTCTTCCGTTCAGGGCCAGAATTTCAATGATTTTCACATCAGTAATGGTGCTGTCTATAGTACAGGTGGCGGCACAGCTTTGAAAAAATTATTTTTTGTACCAGAACTCTGAGCAACCCACAGCCATCAACATCAGTGGTCATGCCAGTCAGGGCATGCTAGGAGTCATAGCCCAAAAAGGTATCTTTCCCAAGTTCTGCTTGCTGAGAACAAAGCCAAAGGGTATCCTGGTTATGTCACTGAGGATGTGAAACTCACACTCTGGGAAAACTGTCTGTTTTCCTGGATTATCAATCTTCCAGCATCATTTGAAGGCATTTTTGTTTCAACTGGCCTATGGTAACTTGTGTTTTACTTCTAATTTGGGATCCCACTGGCTGTTGCCTTTTTCCATTGGAGGAGGTATTTGCAGATGCTATTTATTGGTTGCTTGGGTTTTAATTATTATATTTGTTTGCTAGTGCTTGAATATTACCTTTTTAGCTACTTAAGTGTTTCACCAAAGTGGAAAATACAGAATAGATGTTGACATTAATTAATGAGGAAGGAACGTTAAGAATACAAATACAACAAAATGGATTAATATTAGATTAGCCTGCATCCTGGAAGGCTCTGGGCCTGATCTGAGGAGAATAAATCCAGGGTTTTTAGATTCTGATCACAAATTGCAAGTTCTCCAGCTTGCTTTTTTTGTTTTTGTTTTCTCATTTTTGTTTGTTTGTTTTCATTTTAAAGAAGGAATCGTTTGACCCATCTGCACGTCAAGTCCAGTTTGCTTCTTACAGTGCCAATCCGTATGTGCCTACTCAGAAGTAAGCCTCCTTACATAGAACTAAACACAACATTGCCATAGAGGTGCAAAGGAGGGCTGGAATCTTGATAGGATCTTATGCTAGCATAAAAAGTGTTGCACATGCAGTTGAACTTTCTTAGAAGTTGCATAAGGGCAGTGCCTAGTACCCTATACTGTTCCACAAGCATACCCACAGCCACCTTCTCTCAGTTTTGGCTTGGAGGTATTAATCAATTATTGTGCAGTGAGCTCAAGGCTGCAGTGCCTGTTGAACAACTGGTTGCACACCTGTAGGAGCCAGTGGAACTCTGCTGTCCATATTCGTGCGCTACACTAAAAGTACAACCTCCCAATAGTTTTAGAGGAAATAACCTGTGGCATCTTTTAAAGCTGAAGGCAAAAGTAGAAAAAAAATGCAGCTCTGTTGAAGCCCGATTCAAATATTTTGGGGAACAATAAAAATGAGAGTTACAAAGCAGTACTAACTTGAGATTAAGACACAAACCTCTTCTGATAGTTGAAATGCCTTTCTGCCAACAGAGCTGCTCTTCTGCCAGCTGATTTCATAGATGGACCAACACAGCAATTTGCAAGCAGAACTACCCTGCTGGCTGATAGAAATGCTCAAACAGGGGAACAGGAATGCTTTCTCAAACAGAGAAATCAAATTATGCCAGCTTCTCCTGCCCAGAGGCATGAACACAGTGCTGGTACAAAGTGAGGTTGGGAGGGGTTTGGAGTCAGCATAGCTTCAACTAGCCTGCTATTGGCTCAGTTGGCTCTCGCCTATCTTGGCTAGAAAAGATTGCAGTCACTGGGGGTTCAGCCCCCCACCCCACAGCTGCTCTTGTGCATTCATGGAAAAATCTGTGAGGGGACAGCAGCCCAAACCACCAGAGTGAGTACCTTAGCAGAGATTTAGGCAGTGACCTAAGTGGATCTTAGCTTCAAGCTTCATTTCTAAGCCATATTACAGAATGTTTTGTTGTTACAACTAGACTTCAATTTGTATGTTTTGGATCTGTGTGTGTTTATACGGCAGAGGTCTGCTACCTTTAGCTGTTCAGACATTGTTAGACTCAAGCTGCCAACATCACTGTCCATTGGCTAGGACTGACGGAAGTTGTACTCTAAAAATATCTGGAGGGTGACAGGTTGCCCAGATCTATTTTAATGCTCTTGTGTGTTAGGTGGAGGACAGAATGGAATGATTCAGTCTTTGTCTTTATTCATCCCCTGCACCAGAAACCTCCCTGCCTTTCAGTGCCACAGAGCTAGTGCATGTTATACAAAACTATACACATCACATGGCCGTGACAGGGGCCATCTCCACACTAGACTGTTACAGTACTATTCTACTTTCAACATCCTATGGAATCCTGGAGTTTGCAGTAAACTGCAAACCCCAGGATTCCATAGGATGTTGAAAATGGAACAACAGCACTGTAACAGTCTAGTGTGGAAATGGCCACGTAGAATATTTTCTTGGTTGACACAATTACAGGTTGAAGCCAACATTATAAAGGGATTTTTTTAAGCTAGGGACTATCTGGTGGTCACATGACATACAGCTACATACCTTTCCCTTCACTGGCTTCTGCTATCATTTCATATCAGGTTAAATATTTCTTCTTAACTGTTAACACTCTCCACAGTCTTGTCCTTGCTTCTCTGTGTTCTCCGCCTTACTACTAATCTTCTTATGAAACTTCCATTCCCTTGTGGTATTTCTTGTCTCTGCATTGTTTCCTGTGGCCCCTTACATGTAGAACTCACTTCCTTTAAGTAATTGGCTGGATTCTTCTTTGTCTCACTTTAAGAACTTATTCACTCATCTTGGGATTTATCTCTGGATGTACTATTTGCCTTTTTTGTTTGTCTCTTTGCTTCTTCTCTGTATGTGGGTTAATCACTGTATTGTTTAACTCTCTTCTTTTTACTGTGTTCCATTATCTTCTGAATCCCTTCTCCTTTTCTCTCATTTTTCAAAAGATTGTAAACCTACAGGCAAACAGGAAAGCAACCAAATGTTTTTACGTGGGTCTTTGTTTTTGTTACATTGGGTTTGGATCTTGACTTGATTGTATTTGGAACAGGCTTATAAAAATCAGTGGTTAAGTTGATTAAGTTGGAGACCAGGGTTCAGTTCTCCACTTGACCATGGAAACCCACTGAATGACCTTAAGCATGTCACACATTCTCAGCCCCAGAAAACCCAGATGACAGGTTCACGTCAGGGTCACCATAAGCTGGAAACTGCATGAAGGCACACAACAACGACAAAGAATAATAGGAAATAACTATCCTGAAACTCTCTCCCAGTATCATCATCATCAATACCACCACCATGACACCACTGTTTTTTTAAGATTATACAGCATTCTAGGCCCTAGACATATGCTGCAATCCTATACACGCTAGGGAGGAAGCTCCATTTAAAGCATAAGACTAACCTTGAGTAGACATGCATGAGACTGGACTGGTAGTCATAATATATTTCCGCACTAGACTGTTCTAGCGCTATTAGTCCACTTTCAACATCCAATGGAATCCTGGGGTTTGCAGTTTCGGGAGGGGCCACGCAGCCCCTCCCAAAACTCCAACCCCAAGGATTCCATAGGATGTTGAAAGTGGAATAATAGCACTAGAACAGTCTAGTGCAGAAATGGCCTCACTTGGAGCCAGCCCACTAAAATGAACAGCACTTAAATTAGTCTTGACCAAGTGGAGAATTGAACCCAGGATCATAGTCTAATGCTCAGATGATTACACCACTTACACCACCATGCCTCTCATTATCCTTTATATATAGGCATTTAAATAAAAACAATAACAAGCATTTTAGATTCTAAAATACATTGTAAATACATTTTATAAGCTTCTCTGATTCATTACAGTTGGACTTGTTTAAAAAAACTGGTAAACTAATAAAAGAGACTTGCTGTTGCCCTCCCCCCTATTTTTTTAAATAAAATTGAATGAGTTGACATTCTGGTTCAAACATAAAATACAGATAATGTTTTCTGTCTATTAGATAGCAGCCTACGGCATCTGTCCTTCACTTTCCAGTTTGTAAAAAAGTGGCACAATTCAAGGGCTTCTTGTGATATTTAATTCCAACAGAAAAATCTCCTTGTAAACAAAAGGCATTTGTTGTTACTTAATGATATACTTGGATAATGAAGAAGAATAGCTCAATGGGAATGGATTGGAAGTTTAATTAAAGGATTACAAGACCAAAAAAAAAAAAATCATAGGCCCACAGATTCATCATTATGCTGGAGAGACTGGGTGACTTGTTGAGGCAATTTTTGAAGTAAATCAGGTAGGCACATCTAATACAACCTGGCTGATATGAATTTGTAATCTCCTTGAACCAAATCAACTAAGATGTATTAATCAGGAAATGAAATTTTCATTGTCTTTTGAATAGACAGTTGCTCCATGTTTGATATACGGTAATCTCACAAGTAAATTTAGCTGCTATTATTGATAATACTATTTTGTGTATGTCTGTGTTTGGGTCCATGTACGCATACACACAAACAGAACATCTCCCCACAATGCTTACCATGTAGATAGATAGTGGAATGGATAGATTTAAAGCAGAAAGATTTTCAGTCTTTAAAATATTCTTTTTATGAGACTGAAACAGATTTTTACAGCTGGTTTGAGTTGGCAAGCTTAGTTTCTTGACTTTGCATTGCATTTGAAAAGGGAAATGCAATCTTACTAAACTAGACAAAACCTGAGTCTTTGGCCCTTTCCGCACCTTACCTTTTTTCAGCGCTGGGATGCGGGGATCGCACAAGCAGCCTCCAGCAAGAGGCTCTCGTGTCCCCGCTGCTTCAGCTCCGGAGGAGCTGCCTGCTCCCAAGCAGGCAGCACGAGAGCCCCGCCTCTTCCTTCCTCAGCGCAGTCTGGGAGTTTCACAGGCTGCGCTGGGGCAGGAAGAACGACCACCGCGGCTCCGGAGGCTCCGCATGCACGGCAAGTGCGCACAGGGCCCTGGAGCAATGCACTATTGCACACCATTTTCGGCTGAAAGCCAAAAATGAAAAAGTGCATGAGCGGCGCTTGCCCTACCCTGGAGCATCACACGATTGTGAGTACATCGTGCAGATCACTCCTCACAATTGCGCGACGCTCCAGGCACCCTTTCGCATGGCAAATGCCGTGTGAAAAGCGCCTTTGTTATAAAGGTTTTTAACAAGCAAAGGCTCCCCATCACCCTTTGTTTCCAAAGCAAGTACTTTTCAGAAAGCAGTAACACAAAAATCCAAAAAACTTTGGCTGGTATACCAGCTATGGATATTCTTAAAGGACAGCCTGGCCACTGTCATGTACATTTTGGTCACATCTAGGTTAAAAATATTGTGATGTTTGTAGGTCCCTTTGAAGAGTTTTTTTACAACTGTGTTTGGAGCAAAAATTACTGTGAAAGCATTGCCAAGCAATAACAATTCAGAGAAAATCTGAAATTTGGTATTATCTAGCACTGACTCCTATTTTTGTTTGTGAGCTCAGTGAAAAGTTTTGGTTATCACCTTTAAAGCCCCCAAAGGTTTAGACCCATAGTATGTAAAGAACCGATTGTGGAATGTGCTCATCTGTTGAACATTTCACAGCAGGTTCTGCTCTATATCCCATTGTTGCCAAAGATTAAGTTAGTACGTTTGTAGGACAGAGGCTCCTCTGTGATAGGCCCCTCAGGAATTCTCTGGAACTCCCTCCCTTGAGAGGCCAGCATTCCCCTTTCTTCTAGTCTTCAAAAATTTTGTAAAGACTGGCCTGTTTTACTAGACCTTATGATGAGTAATTCACCTCACAGTAGGCCTCTTGTTCTTTTTAGTGTTTTGTTTAGTGTTACATTATTACATGTTACTGCTTTTTAAAATTTCTATTATTTTAAAAACATGTATTACATTTGATGCTTGTGCCGTGTGGAAGTGACAGCTCTTAGTTCAGTTCTCAGTTCTCTTCTTTATACAGGGATGTGAGCTACTACAGCATCATCTGAGAGACACTGAGCCTGACCAAGGCCTAGTTTAGACAAAGAGAGCTAATTACCTGGATAAAGTGCTTCTGGACTTTACCACTTCAAATTCTAAATTTAGAGGACTAGATACTTGAATGTTTCTCCCCTAAATAAAGGATACCTGTGTACCTGCAAAACATACAAGACTACCATGTCATGGGAAAATTTAGAGTAGAACCTTCCCACTTAATGTCTCTAGATGACCATGCTCTTTTGCAATATGGTGCAAGCCATCACAGATTATAGTAAGGGAACTGTTCTGCTCTATAAGACATTAAAACTGAATCAAGTCCTCTACAAACACTTAAGCATTAGGATTCTCACCTTCACCAGTACTAAGACTTGGTTTTTGCATTAGTTTGCCAGTGTGGTATTTTCTCAACCCTCCTCCCTCATCAGAGGTGAGGGCCAAAGACAGAAAGGATGGGGGAAGGACTGATATTAAGAAATACTATGGAAGAAAGGAATTTATTAGAGACTCCCACAAATGAGGAGGACCCCAGATGGACCATGATGCTTCCACTGTCTGATCTTGACGAGACAGTCCTAAACTGCAAGTTATCCCCGGGTTATCTAATCTGAATCAGAGGATTAGATTATCCCGGGATAATTTGCAGTTTAGGAGAGCTCCTCTCTATTGGG
Organism: Cyclura pinguis; assembly: GCA_030412105.1. Classification (NCBI taxonomy): domain Eukaryota; kingdom Metazoa; phylum Chordata; class Lepidosauria; order Squamata; family Iguanidae; genus Cyclura; species Cyclura pinguis. The sequence goes on along the minus strand of CM059599.1, from coordinate 224,135,326 downwards.
GATGTAGAGAATATTTGTAAACATTTGCATCTTCAATAAGTGGATTTTTTTAAAAAAGTCAACCCCCTTTGGGTTGTTTTGTTTGAGGGAGAAGTTTGCTCCCATACAAGAGTCAAAAAACCAGTACCCCTTTCCTTCTAGACCCTTCCTTCTGAGAAGATTTTTTTTTAAGAAAAAGGGAACTTGGCAGTGCCTTTCTGAAAAACTCCGTGAGCCCCTAGTTTGCTCCAGTCAAGTACTGTGTCTGGAGCTGAGGCTCCATGGTGATCCACTGAAGGTGAATCCAGCCCCTCTATGAGCTATCCGTGGTTCTGACAGATTGTCTTGGACTCTTATCATATCTGTGTCGGTGTCTGTGTGCTTTCAAGTCACCTGTTGACTTATGGTGACCCCATGAATTTCATAGGGTTTTCTTAAGCAAGAAATGCTCAGAGGTGGTTTTGCCAGTACCTTCCGCTGAAATATAGCCCACAGCCCCTGTGGTACCCTGCTGGAAAGCCCCTGAAGAAACAAGGGAGGGAACCACAGAAACACAACTCTTCTTCCACTAGCAGGGAGCCATTAGAAGCCCAGAAATACAACTCAGCAGGTACCCAGGCATCATATCTACACGAGTCCCAGACTCAGGGAAAAGGGAGAGTATAAATCAGTTATTAACAACAACAATGCCTCCTCCTCCTCCTCCTCCTCCTCCTGCTCCTCCTCCTCCTCCAGTTAACTAGGGATTAACCATGGCACAAATAGAACCTAAAAGATAGGCTTCTTCCCCATAGTGTTGGTTTTGTTATATTACCCTGGCAGTGGAGCAAGTAGTGGCTGATGTGCCTGCCATCCTGCCAGTATGACATGAGTGTAGGGCCACAGTTGCAAGTGAGTCATGGCCTATACAGGTCTTGTTCCATTCCTGAGAAGGAGAATTCTTTGCTTTGGGTCATGCAGTGCAGCAACTGGGGCTTCATGATGCTTCAGCAGTACACATAAGAGGTTTTGACTTTCAGGTATTTACTTGTAATCCCACCAATGCTAAATCCAACCCAGCCAAATATTATAGACTGCTTACTAACTGGGGCCAAAGCCCACAGATCATAGTGGTATAATTTTTGGAAACTTTTATAGAATATTAAAAATCTTAACATTGTACTTTAGATAGTTCTTGAAATAGCACAGATAAACTTGGGTAGCTGGGTGAAAGTTCTCAGGCACCCACCATTGCCACTTTCTTAAAATCTGAGTCAATACTGACACCCAGTGGCCACTTGGGTAGCAGATTCTCAATCATAGGGCCAAATGAGTGGGATGAGCAGTTCCATGTGTTCAAAAATAGATGTGCCCAAATCGTGTAGCAGAAAAGGTATGGGGAACTCATTTAAAAGCTAAAAGAAGTGTGCAGAACTGTTCCTCACACAAATAGCTTACCTCTCTGCCATTTCTGTCTAAAAATACATACCTTCCTGCTTTTGAATAAGGAAGCAACCCTGGCTGGACAAAATTCCTTTTCAAAGACATACCAATGGATCCAGCTGCTCATATTTTGATAATTCCACATGTTCTGAATTTATAAAAATGGTTTTGAACCTTTTGATGACTGCCAGAGTTGTCGTAACCAGTTAGAGTGAACTATAAGTGGTAAAACAATTACTAAAATGTCTGAACACAGAAAATATACATTGAAGTAATGTGAAGAAATGATTTTAAGAAATCTCTTTTTCTACTTGAACTTTATGGAAGGCAGACATAATTTATATATTATTTCCTTCTCATGATTACACGTGGTCACAACAAAAACAACAAATATTCTCGTGATACTTCGTAGATTAGCCGATGTATTGTGACATAAACCTTTGTGGACTCATTTTATCCCCATCAGATCAAGATTAATTTGAGGGAGGAGAAAGTATATGTTAGTCGTGAAGGAGGGGGAAACTCTGGTTCTTCAGCAGTTTCTAAAAATCACACAATTCCACTTTAAGCTGTTCTGATTTGGGGCTGATGGGAGCTGTTGGCCCAAACATCTGGAGTTTCAATAACTCCCTATTCATATTACATAGCCTTAAGGTTTTTATGTTTGTTGTTATGTGCATCCATGTCATTTCCAATTTATGGGCTACCTTAAAACAAACGTATCATGAGGTTTTCTTGGCAAGATTTGCTCAGGGGAGATGGGGTTTCCTTTGCCTTCCTCTGAGTCTGAGGGAGTGTAACTTGCTTAGCGGGTTTCCATGGCCGAGTGGGGATTAAATTCTGGTCTCCCAGAGTCCTAATCGAACACTCAGCCACTACACTACCCTGGCTTTCTGTTTTATAGGTGCTTCTGCTATATTTTGGAATATTATTTTTAAAAAGCAAGAGGGGAGGGGAGTGATGGGGAGCCAAGTCAAGAGCAGCAGGGAAGAGTTTCTCACTTGTGCAACACCTTTGCATAGGGTGGTAGCTATGAGGGAAAGCAACCCAATTGCCCACCCAATTGTCATGCCCCCATCCCAGGACCTGGATAGGACTCTTCCCAACAGCCACCACACAGAGACCTGAACAGGATAATACTAACGGCAGACAGTGTAAGTAAAAAAGAGAGAGCCCAGGAGACTAGAAATGTTTATATACTAAGGAGGCATCAATTAGGCAAACAGCTGGGGGAGGCTGTCAGCCTACATAAACAGGAAAAGGGATGGGAAGAAGCCGTTGGAGACAACTGATCTTATCAGTGGAAGCAACATGCCTCACATTCAGATCCCTTACTTGTGCTCCTAGAAACCTTGACCCTCACCTTGCATATGGACTTCACTACTGGACTGTTGTTCTGAATTTAGTACAGACTCAGACTATGAAAACAATGACTGATAACTGGCTAACAAACTGTTATAAACTTTGTTTGTGGCTGCTGATAAAAGATTCTAATTGGAGAGCTTTAAACCTTGGCTGGCTGCCAGCACAGCACACCAATGAGAATTCAGCCCCCCACAATGAATTTTCACTTCAGTTGCCAGATTTCTAGTACTGCAGAGAGACCCTGAATATGATTTGCACCTACAGCTCTTGTGCCTGTTGTGTTTGCATTCCCTTGGGACCTTTCCTGCCTTTTCTCTTTAGGTGCCTGTACTCTATTTCTAAACGCTCAGCTGAACTTGTTTTCATTACTGCAATGCTAGAAGTTTGGGGATTGAAGAGAAATTTCACAGAGAAGGGAACTTTTTATTGGGGATCAATGTCTACAGTCTCTTGCCCCCACTTTTGCTGCTATATGTGCGGTTTTCCACCTATTCCTTTCTCTATACTTGGCTAAGGAAGTGTCAGATTTAAACACAAAGAACTGAGATCGCTACACAAAGAATGCTCCAACAGATACACAACAATGTCACTGCACAAGTCTAATTAAGTGTACTTGAAAGCCAGCCCCATTCAGTTCAGTGGAACTTCCTCCTAGAGAAATGCTTTAGGACTGAGCTAAAATCCTACAGGTCAGTGGATCTCAAGCTATCTGACGTGGCCACATTTTTTCCTCAATGTGCCAAGGACTAATACCATTTTTGTGTCCATTGGCTACAATTGGTGCTTTCTTTCCTTATAGGGACTGACAGCCATGGCTATAGGTGACATGTTTTAACCTCCTGTTTTGGGTCATTGCAAAAGGAGATATCCAATACCTTTATGCACAACAACTGTTAAACCCCTGATGCAACCTAATTTAATGGTGGGGGTTTGTATCTTCATGTCAATCAGTGGCCCAGAGGGGCACTTTCAGGCTGTTTCTGCACTACACTGTTATAGTGCTATTAATCCACTTCCAACATCCTATGGAATCCTAGTGTTTGCAGTTTAGGGAGGGGCATTTAGAATTCTCAGCCAGAGAGCTCTTTGGCTTCAGTAAAAACTTTTAAAACGACTATATGAAATTAAAGATCTATCAAGCCTAATAACAATCCTTTAGCTTTGTGCTTTTCTGCAAGCTTCATATATCAGGCTCCAAATTAGCCAATGACAGCCGGAGGTCACCTCTTGTCACGATATATATTCTGTTCTTGGATTTTGTCAAGGAAAGTCTGGGAACAGGCACCAAGAAAGCCTCTCCCTTGTTCCTACCAATTAAACCTCAGAAGGTGGTGGAACAGAGAGAAGGTCCCTTCCAGAAGATCTTAGAGCTCTGATGGTCTCATAAGGGAAGATACCAATCAATTAAGATGGCATTATAAGATGAAGATAAAGACTGTTGCCAGATCTAAAAGCTTTTTACCAGTTATCTATGGTAATGGCCTTTTGAAACATTTCTGATAGTGCTTTCTTTACCCTGCTAACACATACTTCTGTATCAGTAATCAGAGGAAGAACATCTTTCCTCTGTCAGGAATACTATTCATCAGCCACATAAGCTCTAAACCTTTTGTTGTTGTGTGCCTTCAAATTGTTTCTAACTTATTGCAAACCTAAGGCAAACATATCATGGAGTGTTCTTGACAAGACTTATTCAGAGGCAGTTTGTCCTTGCCTTCATTTAAAGCTGAGAGAGTGTGACTTGCCCAAGGTTACCCCAGTAGATTTCCATGGCTGACTGGGGATTCAAATCCTGATCTTCTAGAGTCCTAGTGCAACACTCGAACTACTACATGACCGTGGCTCTCTTCCTACATTTTTAACTATGCTTTAAACATATAGGCAGCATTTAACTTACACAAGATATCGTATGAAGTTGTGATGTGTATCAGTACTTGTAGATAAAGAAATAGATGAAATGTTAATAGATATCTTCCTGTATAAAGGGATACCACAGATAGTGTCATCCTCTATATATGCAGGAAAGAAACAGATTACATTAGGGCTACGGTTAAATGCTGTTTGTTTCTTCCCATGTCTCTGAGGCAGAATGGCCCTTGGAATTTTCAGTTTGTCAGATTCCTTGCATTTTTACTTGCACACTGTTGCACCTCGGCAGAACAACAGGCTACAACAAGTTAGCCATTCTTCTGCATAGCCTCAATACTGTTTTTACCAATTGTTAGACTAGTTTAATTTAATTTTCTTTTCTCCAAATATCATTGGGTCAGGTTAGTGCAGCTACTCTTTTGTTGATGGCTCTAATACCCTGTGGCCTTTGATATACTTTGAAGAAGAAAAAGCTTTATTACTATTAAAAATCAAATTTCATTCTCACACACACACACACACATGCACTATTTGGATCACTTACTGCGGATCCTGATACTGAGATATCAAGGTGTGATTACTTCAGTGTGGAATAATTCAGCAAGGGGCTTTTTTCATGGTTTATTCAGCACACCAAATCCCTTCTTTTTCCCCTACAATCCACTTTTTAAAAAATCACAGATTAAGATACTGTGGGAGAACAAATCTTTTAATATAGTCTTTTAAACAGTGACAGTAAATACAAGCCAAACTCAATTTGGCCATGAATCAAAAATCTCTTGTGAAGGACTTTTCCAAGTGATGTGTTGGTTTTATTGTGTACACTTGCATGGCATGTTATGTTGGGACTTGCTAAGAAAAAATGTCTCTTGGAGCAGCATTCTTAATTAGAAACAAGTTCCTTTAAAAGTGAAAATTCCACCTGCAAAGTCTATTAGGAAGGAAGGGAAAAGAAGCAACTACACAGTCTATGTAATCTCAGCATAGCATTATAATCAAGATAGAGAAAATGCTAAGAAGGTCTGCAGATACAACTACCTACTAATGTTGTTATGTCATCACATATGGGTAATTTAGGGGGAAAATGACTGTGGGGAAGGCTTAACCCTCCCTTCCTGGTAGCCCTGATACACATCACACCCCTGTGCACATGCGAGGCCAGAACTTTCCAAACTTTTCATATTGGTGACACACTTTTTAGACATGCATCATTTTATGACACAGTAATTCAGTCAGTAATTCAGTAAGTAGAGGCAGCCCCTCTACCTGAGCCCAGCCCACCACTGCTGCCACCCTTGCTGGGGTCTTCCTCAGCCTGGGGCAGCAGGGGCGGGAGAGGCAACCCCTCCACCCAGTCCTGGCCCACTGCTGCCACCCTCTCTGGAGTCTTTCTCAGCCCAGGGTGGCAGCAGCAGTGGCAGGAGAAGGACACCCTCCACCCGTTATGTTCGTGCGACACATCTACACACTGCAGGTGACACACTAACATGTTGTGACACATAGTTTGGAAAGCTCTGTATTAGGCAATATGAAAGAAAGTGAAGCTCAGTTATATGCTACACATTTAATATTTTGTGTAGTTTAATCCTTAGATCTGCCTATTACTGATCTTCTTAAGCACAGCTCATCAGTCACAGGTATCATGGCACTCTGTACTACGTGAGACCATCCTGAGATCTCACATGATCAAATCACCATGTGTATATGCTAATGTATATGCTAAGATGAGCTAGATGTGCAAACATGGAGCAAAACACAGACTGGAGCTAGATATTTGCATGGCTCTTTCAAGGGCCGGAGATACCTCTGAGCAGTAACACAGAGATAACCTGGTTGGAGCTACTTGTGCTCTGATGATGTTGCAATTACTCTAAGGGTGTTGTCAACAGGGCTGCTCTGGAAGGCTGTTTGGAAAAGGAAGTTACTTTTATAAACAGCAGCGAGATTACTGGATAGGATAGAGTGAACAGCAAACACAGGGTTAAATAGTCATGCTAATTCCTCTAGGCTTTGTTCAGACTGTATTGACCTATCAAGCTTTAAACATGGCTTGTGGATGAAACAAGGAAGACTCTGCCTCCCCATTGCAGGTGAAGCTCCATCCCTCACTGTTTGGCCCAAAAGCCATCACTGCCTAAATGGCAAAGACACCTTGGGGAGTTGCTCCTCCTACAAGAACCTGCCCTGTACTTGAAGAGTTTATCACAAAGGCCCTTTACTAGGTCCCTTGGCCCTCAGAGATGATGCAAGTAGAAAGAGAAGATAGAATTTGTGGTGGTGTCATCGTGGCTTTGTGCATTTTCTCCCCAGAAATGTTTATCTGGTGCAAAATCTGTTGTCCTTCCAGTGTCAGGTAAAAACCTATTTTTGATCTGCGGTTTTAACATTTTTTTTTTAAAAAAAATCTTGATGCTGCTGTGTTTTGTCAAAATGTTTGGTACTAGTCATGTTTATTTCTGTTGAGTCAAATTTGTTTCAGGAGCTTCTCTGAGAATCTTGATATTGAACAGCAGAGTGGTTGAATGAATGACACAGAATTGGTGCCAAACACTAGGCCAGGCTGAGTTTAGTGTATGCTGATATGTGTATAATCAGGTCATTCATTGACAGCACAGCTGCAGCACTGGCTGAGTTTCTGCTTTCTTGCTAATGTTGTGTAAGCAGCAATGCAACAACACAATGTGGCTGGTAAAACTAAACTTTGTCAAGGTACTTTATTACTTTAAATAAATAAAGATCTCTATTTAATTTTCAGAGTAACTATTAAAAATCCCCAAATTTCACATGATCTCCACTTACTTTGACACTCAACTTAGAAGTGTATTTCAAGTGTGCTGTATATTATAGCTTTAGACAGCTACAAGTCTAGAAGTGCCTAGCAGAGCATATAACATGTCACATACCAGGAATTCTAGTAAGAATGCTGTCACATGTCATATGCACTTGGCTATGAAGCTTCCAAGAGATCTACTGAGCTGCCCAGGCAAGAAAACACCTGGGCAAAAAGAAATTTTGTCCAGAAGGTAAACATTGTTGGTTAATGATATGATCAGCCTGCAGCAATGAATTTGCTACTAAATAAATATATGCACTAAATTATCTGTCAACTTCATTTGAAGACATGAGTTAGACACAAAATGAAACAAAAGCTATTTCTTGCTTGCTGTTTCTCCAGTTCTTTCGGGAGAGGGGAGCTGTTCTGTATTATGCTCCATGTTATTTTGATTATATACTTTTGAACTTTATTTTTGTTTGAATTTTATTGTTATTAGCTGTCTCAACTGACATTGTTAAGCAGTACATGGGACAAAATCAATGAATTAAATTTGTTACGCCTAATGCATCCACAGCCAGTGGTATAACTATTTTTAAATATGCAGAGGAATATGGTAGCATCTTTGAGACTGACTGAGAGAAAGAAGCTTGTAGCATAAGACTGTGTCTATTTCATCAGATGCAGTGTATTTTTAAATAAAACCTAGGTAAGTAACTGTTTAGCACAGCCTCAGTATCCTTATCTTCCACAACAGGGCAAGCACATATAAACACAGTCATAGAGATCTGAATATTGTTGTCGTGTGTGTTCAAACCAACTCTGACTTATGGTAACCTAGGATTTTCTAGCAAGATTTATTCAAAGGAGGTTTACCATTGCCTTCATCTCAGGCTGAGAGAGTGTGACTTGCCCAAGCTCACCCACGGGGTGTCGCTGGCTAAGTAGGGATCTGACCTTTCCCAGACTCTTAGTCTTACACTCAAACCGCTGTACCATGCTAGAGATCTGTACACAAGATGTTAAAAGCTATGGTAACACATGATAAAGGACATCCTTCTTAAACTAGCCTGACCCCAGCACTTTTTCTCTTCATGAAAAGAAAAGGCAATAGTTAGAGAGGTGCCAAGCTGCAAACTATCCCCTCTCATCTGAAAACTCTGTGCTGTGGGACCTATTATGACATTAGGGAAGGGAGTTGTGGCAGGGCACCTGCTTTCCATACCAAAGTCCCCAGGCTAATTCTTTGGCATTACTGGGTACATACAGCTAGGGGAGACCTTGATCAGAAATCCTGGAGAGCCACTGCCAGTCAGAGGAGCTAGATGAGCCAAGTGGATTAGCAGTCTCACTGGTGGAGAAGAAACCATCTTCCACATATTCTCAGAAACATTTTTTTAAAAATAGCGATAAATCATTGGTTCTTCAGACCTGAACTCTGAAGTCCTGAACCGTGATAAAAGCAGTGATTTTTAACTGTTTGAAAAAAATGTACCTTTTAATGCAACTTTTAATGTGAGGCAGAGGCACATGAAAAAGCCTCAATAGCTAGACAAGGCAGCTGGTACCACTTTCAAAGCTTTTAAAGTTTAAAAAGAAAAATGCTTTTTGTATTCAAACTTGCATATGAGTGCAAAAGAAAGAGAGAGAGAGAAAATATGGGAGGGTAGAACATGCTAGATTGCAAGTATTTGACAAGAACAGACTGGACAGCAAAGATTTGGCAATTTTGTTGTCTGGATTCTCTGTAAAAAGAAATTAAAGAAAGGAAGGTATTTTCAGAGAAAAGATTAACATAGACTAAGCAACTTTTAGCAGCCTCTGGTTGTTGTAAATTGTCATAAAAGGACAATCAGAAGGGTTGCTTCTTTCTCCAGACATTCTAGATGTAGCAAAGCATGTATATAGATTTTGCATCCCAGTGTCATTTGACTGGCCTAGGGGAGTTCAGGGTTTAAAGCTACTATTAGCCATGACATTCTTTACATGGTTGGAGAACAGCAATCACTCAGTTTAATATATTCTATCCTGAGGATAAAATGGGGAGTGGAATAAGATGAAGTATACCAGGCTTTCTCAACCTTTTTACCCTGGAGGAACTGTTGAAATAATTTTCAGATCTCAGGGAACTCCTGTTTAAAAACGATTATAACTAGAGCCTAAAAAAAGACTTTTTTTCCCCAGTCACAATATCTCATGGAACCTCTAGCGACCTCTTGCAGAAGGCCAGGGTTCTGGGTAACCCTGGCTGAGAAACATTGCTATATACTGTCCAATACTGTCCTAATCTTCTTAAAGGAGGGAAAAGGGATAAAAATATGAGTTTGCATCCAACTGTGTCTACCCAGCCACAGAAAGGATACCCTTAGCAGGGCTGATTCCCCCCCGCATACTTTCCTGCAGCATCCTCCCCCGCAGTCCTCTAGACCAGTGCTATTCAAATGTGCAGTCCACAGACTGGTACAAGTCCACCAGCCACAAGCTGCTGGTCCCTGAAGAGTTTTCAGGAAAAACAAGGAAGAATTGCAGCTAATAGGCACAAATATGGTACCTGGCACATAGTAGCCTAAATACCCTAAAGGCACCAGATACTATCTGATCTTGGAAGCTGAGCAGGGTCATCCCTGGTTCACACTTGCCTGAGAGATCACCAATGAATACCAGGTGCTGTAGGCTATATTTCAGAGGAAGAAACTGACAAAACCACCTCTGAGTATTCCTTGTCTAAGAAAACCCTGTGAAATTCAGGTCACCATGAGTCTACAGGTGACTTGAAAGCACATATACACACACCCTGAACATTGGGGGAACAACACAGCTTAAGAAACACTGTTCTAAACTTGAGCTTACTGGGAAGATGTGGGGGTGAGTGGCAGGGTGAGGAAGAGAGAGGAAAGTCCCATTGGGTTAGCAGAAATTTGCTCACATACAGCTGGATGAGATCCATAATAAATAAATATGTCCACTGGGAGAATTCCTGCTGTAGTTACAAATGACTTGCATTGGATTTTGCCCTCTAGTATATAATTTTTCTCCTAGCAACAAGGCTTATTCTTTGCATGTGCAAAAGAATACAGTGGAGACTTACTGGAGTCAATGATACATTCAGTTTGTGTAGAATAGGTGTGGGAAAAGTGTGGCCCACGGACCAAATGGGGGCTACAAGACAGTTTCTGTGTGCCCCAGAATCCCCTAGGATCAAAGGTTTGGCCCCCAAATGCTCTCTATTGGGTGCAGCGGCAATTTTGCTACATAGGGAGGGGGGCGGTTTTTCCAGTCCCTGGAGAGTTTTTTTTTCTAACAGGAAATGGCTGAGAAGTTGATTTCCAGATCATATCCTGTTGTAAAAAAGGCATCTCCTGACCTTAACATGTCTTATACAGGGGGACGTGGAGGCAGATGCAGCACTCCAAAGTCTCCTTCGGGACCAATGAAGTCATCAAATCCCCACCAGTTTTCCACCTCTAGTATAGAACAAGGGTGGGAATTGTGTGGCCTTCCAGATGTTGTTGAAATACAACTCCCAGGAGCCCTGGCCAGCATATCCCATAATAACAGGTGCTCAAGGCTTCTGTCCAGCAACATACAGACAGCCTCACAATTCCCACCACTGGTACAGAAGAAAACATTTGGATTGTTTAATATATTGCACATATTAAATGCAAATGTTGTCTGATGGATATTATGCCAATATTATATTATTATACATTGTTGCTGTTGTTGTATGCCTTCAAGTTGTTTCTGACATATAGCGACCATAATGTGAATGGGGTTTTCTGGGGCTGAAAGTGTGTGATACACCCAAGGTCACCCAGTGAGTTTCCATGGCTGAGTGGGGAACTGAACCCTGGTCTCTGAGGTTATAGTCCAATACTCAAACCACTATACATGCAAAGCACAAATGCCGAGATGGTGAAAGATATTGTTTTAAAAATTGTTGTGAAACCATGAGAGACAAACTGAATAAATTGAATATATTTAATACGTTATGGATTTGCAGTTCAATTCAATACAAGTCTAATCTGAAGGAAGTCCTACTGAGTTTGGCCATTTTCGCACTTTACCTGATCCCATTGTCCTCCCATTGCAATCCCAGCAGCGCCTTTGCTGGGAAGGGAGCATGACAGGAACGCTCCCCTCCACACCCAGCCAGCTCCCTGCGGAAGGGGGTACAAGCGATAAACGCTTGCCTTCAGCAGCGCAGCCAGGCTCTTTCCCATGCTGTGCTGGGGAAGGAAGCGCCTCCATTGTACCTCCTGCCCTTCCGCATGGCCAGGAAGGTTGGGAGCATTGCAAAATCGTGGGCGCTTAACAGGTTTATTCCATTAAGTGAATATCCCATGATTGGAATGGGTGAGGGCAGGATGCCAGTGGTACTGTGATGACGTTGTGCAAAAGCGTGACCTGCAGACCACTGCCATCACATCCCTATCCCGGGACTGCAACACCATGCGGAAATTCCCTTTGTTGTTGTTCTTAATTGCCGTCAGGTCATCTTCGACTTAAGGTGACTTTATGAATGGGAAACCTCCAAGACAGACATAGAGCTTATTCCCAAGCAGATGAGTGTAGAGTTTCAAATTTATTTCAGATACTTAGCTTGGTAAACATGTGACAAATAAGACTACTAAACACAACTATTCTATCACCTAATACCCATTCATTCTGGCCATAGTAGTTATTATTCCCTCCTGAGGGCTTAATTTCTTATTCTGTGAGGACCATTTGTGACTGTTGCTCAAGAGGAGCATCTTTCTGTTTCCTCCCACACGGGGATCCCAGTCTGACCCAAGCTCTTGTGCCTCTCATGCTTTCCCTTCATGAAAATAGTAGCTTCAAAAGTAAAGACAAAGAATCAGCACAATGGCAATGAGTAAAACAACCGCCTTTCATGCTTTGGCTCTAATCCATATTGCCCTCCCACTTGTAAGTGCATTTTGGCGAAGAAGTTCCCATCAAGTGATGATAAAATAACATGTAATTTGGGCATATGATGGCCACATGCAAAAAAGGGGGGCAGGGCTCTTGTATCCTTAACGGTCATGTGGAAATATGGAGGAAGTAATTTAAGCAGGTACAGCTTCTTTCTCTCTCTCCCTCCCTGTATGTATGTATATCCAATTTGGTACCCAGTTTGGACTTCAGGGCATCTCCAAAACATAGAAATGGTTGTTAGCATTGATTTAACGGCAACGGCAACCAGTTTACCAGCTTCTCCTCCTTCCTTGGAAATCTGGTGGTGTTCCCCTTATTCAGACCAGCACTACAACAAACTCAAAGGGTAAAGTGGCCCTCATACAACCAGGCCTTGATTGAGCTCTCTTCCCTTCCCCCTATCTCACCATGCAGGCTTGAAGGCCTTAGTGATGCCATGCCCATCTTAGCCCTCACACTGGGGGCGTTAGGGAGATTATAAAAGCTCTGCTCTACTAGTAATTAGCTGAAAACTTTTTATATGCTATTCTGGGCTTAACGTTTCAGGTCCCATGTAAATTTTCTAAATAAGAAATCTGATTTTATTCCCTCACTCCTTAAGAAAAATGTTAATTGGCACTTTCCTTAAGATGTTGTGGATCAAGGCTAGAGACAGTGCAACCTAAGGGCACATGAGGCTCCTGAAGTCCCCTCCCCGAAACCACCGAAGACCCCAGACACTCATCCCAAATGTTCTTTTTAAATTGGCCAACACACACACACACACACACAAACATCCAATGTGCCACAAAAACTGGTGGTTTGCTTCACAGACTAATGTTTTCCACTGATCCAGATTTCAAGAAAGTTGATCTAGGATGCCTTTCATGTTCACCTGAAATATGGAACAAACCTTCTCTGAAAATAACGAGCTCCAGGTATTGAATGGATTCAGATACTCCAGGTGTCTACTCTTCTTGGGGCTACAGTTTTTCCTCATGTTACAGACACATAGTCTTTATCTAAGTTCTCTACAACAAAACCTCCCAAATAAATCACAAAACTCTTTCATGATGATTCGGGGAAAATATGGCCATAGCTATATTGCCGCTGTTACATTTACTTACCCCCAACAGGAACAGAAGAAGTGTGAATAAATATGTCTTAAGAGTGAATCTGAGTATTCATTGGTGGGGATACAGATGAGTGAGGGGAGTGGTCTGCTTTCTTTGTCTCACTTTTTTCTTTCTTGTCTTCTTGCACTGTTCCTTCTCTGAGTCCCACCCCTCTTTACTGCTAGAGTGAAGGACTATGAGCTGGGAATAATCACCAAGGCGGCAACCTCTTCTCCTAGACACAGCACTCATCCTTCATTGCATCCCCTGCATTTACCAAGAGGTAAGCTTCCTTTGCTCTTCCTCCCCTCCACCCCACCCTTCACTTTATATGTCAGCCGCAGGAGAGTTGAAACCTCTTCTATCAGCATCAGTGTTGAATAGGGAGTTAGAGTTCTGCAGACTTTTAACTATAATTTCTTTCCCCTTAAGGTCAGATAGTCTGAGTTAATAGGAAGAGGAGGCAAAATGAGGCCAAATAAGAATCCTGCTCTCCAATTACAATTCCTTTTATTCCCCAAATTTCTAGTATTGAAGAAAGTAAGACACTGAAAACAGTTTGCACCTAGAACTCATATTTGCTGTGTTCAAATTCCCCTGGGAACCTTCTCTGCCCCTTTTCTTGGATGTCTGAACTGTATTTCTAAATGCTTGAAGTTTTAAATTACTGCAACGCTAGGAATTGGGGACTAAATTAAAATTTCAATAGGGGGCAGAATTCTTATTGGGGGAGGGCAGTGCTTATGTTTACCCCCCCTTCTAGCTATACCCCTGCTGAAATCGTGACACAAACAGCATGAAGGGAACATAGTGCTGCTAATATTTCTCATGTGACTGGCACATAATTGGTTGTTTTGCTAAGACTGTACATAAAGAATGCGGCATTGTGCAAGAAAGTGGTACAGCTCTCAAGAAACTCCTTTCAGAGTGGGTTGACAGCAGCAAACCACAACTAGTGAATAAGGGAAACTGTAAACATGGTTGAAGGAAAGGAGGCAAAACTCCTTCTGTTAATATTATTCTTTTAAAATCAGGATATATATTTATGACCAGATCTCTGGGATGAAGTCTATCATTTTAAACAGTTAGAATTTGGGTGAGTGCTATAGCTTTAGATACATGACATTAATTCTGGCATAAAATGCTGGCCGGTTTTTTAAACCTAATGCATGCCTCTTAGAACAGACACGTTGAATTTATGTTGTAGCTGCATGATCTCTTTTATCCCTGGTCATGGTTGTACAAATTTTAAGCTGCACTATTATGTTAGCCATTGGAGGCAAGCAAAGATAGACGCACAGCTTTTCCCAAATGCTCCTAAGTACTGGCCTCAACTTTCTCACACTTTTCAACTACAGTACTTGCAAGATTCAGAAATGTGTAAGAGACGTAAAATATGGAAACAGCTCAGTATGCTATGGTAGTTGGAACACAGAGGTAGGAGTTTAAATACTTCCTCAGTCACAAAGTATTTTGGATGGTCTAGGACAAGTTTCTGTTCTTCAGCCTGCTTTGCAGGGCCATTGTAAATGGCTTTTCCTTAAACATTATTGCATTGTGTCCAATGGTGCCCTTCTACTAGTGAAAGAGGCACTAGCCATTTCTGCACCAGACTGTTATAGTGCTATAATTCCACTTTCAACATCCTATGGAATCTTGGAGTTTGCAGTTTAGGGAGGGGCATTCAGAATTCTCAGCTAGAGAGCTCTCTGGCCTCAGTAAACTACAAACTCCAGAATTCCACATGATATTGAAAGTGGAATAATAACACTATAACAGTGTAGGGCAGAAATGGCCAGTGTGGCTGTTGGTCGTGTTGACTGGTGGGATTTTGGGAGCTCTAGTCCAACATAGTAATTTTTCCAGGCTCTGAGTTTCTTCTCACTCTTTCAAGGAGGGGCATTCTGGTAATTTAGACCCTTTTGTCTTTGAGTGGGTGCCGTGGACCATATAGCGAGCATCATGTGTGACCGGATGAATATTCTATTCTCATACTATAGCTGTGGCTTAGTGGATAAGAAAAATATCTTGAAAAGTATTGGTTAGAAAGGGGGTGGTATTAAACTGAGAGAACAATCCATACTCTTAGGGATGTAAACCTTTATGTCAGTTCTGTGGAATTGCTTCAAGGAAACAGGTTACTTCCAGGTGCGGTTGAGTGCTTGGTTACTTCATGTTTATCAAAACAACATAGCTTTTTGTGTATCAAAACCTTTCGTCTGAAATGTAAAGTCAGCAAGTCTCCTACAGCTCCCTGGAAGAAACTTCTGTGCTGTAGAAGTCAGATAACACACTGAAATTTAGCAGATGACATTTCTCCCAGAACGGGGAAAAAACAAAAGGAATTGTTTTCACTGTCAGGTTTCTGCCTTTTACACTGCTGTTAAGGGCACAAAAGCCCTGCTATATAAGAATGGTGATGGAAGCTCTTGAGAGATGACGCAGTTTCTGTTGGTCTGCCCATGATGAACCGAGCAGACCAACAGCATCACTGTTAGTTGATTCTGTCTCAACAGCAGGAATGAGAGTTGTGAGGTCCTCCAGATGTTGTTGAATTGCAACTTCGAACAGCCCTAGCCAGTGATGTAGACTCGAGTTGACTGACTCGGTCTCAAGTCGGACTTAAGTCATTTCAGTGACTCAACTTGGTAATAAATGATGCACTGACTTGACTCAACTCGAGACTTGTATATTTTTAGTGATTGACTTGTTGTCCTTGGTTCAGTAACATAATACATTCATCCAGAAACCTTACAACTTTGAACAATGCGTCCATCTCTTTTTGCCTACTGGTCACATGACAATCTGTCTGAAACTGAAAGGGTAGGTACATTTCTCAGAGGGGAACAGCAAACAAGTTAGGCGATGGGCTTGAGATGGGCTTGAGGTCTGCTCAGCAGCCTGTCCCCACAGCATATCGGAGGAGCCTTCTAAACTTTTCCTGAGAGCAGAAGACAAGACACAAGAGTGCGGGGTATATTTCTCAGAAGGGAACAACAAGACAACGGCTTGAGGAGGAAGGATCCTTCCTTCTAAAGCTTTTGAAACTTCAGTAATGGGGAGTAAGAAGGATCCTATTCCCCACTTCTGAAAAATCCTCCAGCTTCAGAAACAGGACGTAAGAAGGATCTTATTCTTCAGTTCCAAAGCTGCAGACTCTTTTATGCCCATTGGCACAAAAGTCTCCAGCTTTGGGAGGAGAGATTATGGAGGATCCTGGTCCCCACTTCTTAAGCTGAAGGTGTGGAGGGCCAGCTCTGCTTAAATTATTAAAACTGACTTTATTTGCCTCTGTCCAGAAATTCTGGAATATAGGTTGGGGTATAATGTTGGCTCCCAGACTTGAGACTTGACTTGAAAGTATCTTCAAGGACTTGAGACTTGACTTGCTTGAGACTTGAAGGTAGAGACTTGAGACTTGGAATAAAAGACTTAAAAACATCACTGTCCCTGGCCAGCATACACAGGAATGCTGATAAGTGCAGTGTGCAATATTCTTCAATACATGTTGGGTAGAAATGTAATTTATTTATTAAAAAGATTCTTCTGTCCTGAAGATGGGCCAAAAGTTCAAACTCTAGCAAAATTTGAGTAGTATTTTTGTGGGCAAAAGGTGGGGCAAATCTACTCCCCTGCTTTCTGTCTTTTCACCACTTTCTCCCGCATTCACAGCACTGGCAGCAGTTCTGTTTGGCATTCCTCTTGGTAACTGCCTTTTTTATTTCACATGATACCTCTTCCACATGCTTTTGAGAGATGTGACAGGTTGTCTCAACCCACCCACTCCCTGCTCATGTTTGTTGAATAACCGCTCCTGTTATCACACAAGGATGGGGAATCAAAATGCGGGGAGGGGGACACATTGCAGCTCTGTCCTAAAGTCTCCATGGCAGAGTTCTTAAAATGAGTTTCTTTTGTACCAAGGGAAGAGTGTGAAGACATTAACATATTACACTGTTAGAACACCATATGCTGTTTTAACTGCCATGGCAACATCCTATGGAATTGTGGGATTTTCAGTTTAGGGAAGGGCATTTAGAAATCTCAGCCAGAGAGCTCTTTGGCCTCAGTAAACTACAAACCCCAGAATTTCACAGGAAGTTGCCAAGGCAGTTGAAGTGGAATATAAGTCTATAACAACATAGTGTGATAAGGATCTGAAAACTGAGATGTATGTAATTGGACAATGCTGTTAATCAGCTGTGTCTGAATATAACAGATCCACCTGAGATATCTGTTATTATAAATAATTTATTGAAATGCGTTTACACTGAATCTGAGCAGAACTCAGTCCAAGATATTTTGCTGCACGAGGTACAGCTGCTAAGGGTAGCAGTATGTACCAAGTCAAAGTGTTGTTGTTATGTCAACTCTGACTTGGAACAACACTATCTTAGGGTTTTCCTGGCAAGATTTATTCATAAAGGATTTGCCACTGTCTTCTTCTGAGATTGAAAGAGTGTAGTTGCCCAAGATAAATGTAAGGTACTACATCTAGGCAGGAAAATGTAAGGTACTACATCTAGGCTCGGACTGTGCACCACAGTAACACTGTTATAGTGCTCTTATTCCACTTTCAACATCCTATGGAATCCTGGGGTTTGCAGTGTAGGGAGGGGCCTTTAGAATTCTCAGCCAGAGAGCTCTTTGGTCTCAGTAAACTACAAACCCCAGAATTCCACAAGAGGTTGAAGGTGGAATAATAGCACTATAACAGTGTAGTGCAGAAAGGCCCCAAGACAGTCAAGGGTATGGAAACCAAACTCTCATGAAGAACAACTCGGGGAGGTGGGTATGTTTAGTTTGGAGAAGAGAAGACTGATAGCTATCTTTAAATATCTGAAAGGATGGAATGTAGAAGATGGAGCCACCTAGTTTTCTGCGGCTTCAGAGACGAGAACACAAATCAATGGATTCAAATTACAAGAAAAGAGATTCCACCTAAACATTAGGGAGAATTTTTTTACTGTAAGAGCAGTCTGACAGTGGAATAGATTGCCTTAGGGGGTGTGGATTCTCCCTCTTTGAAGACATTTAAGCAGAAGTTGAGTGGGCTTTATTTGCCTATTCTTGACATGGGGTCAGACTAGATGGCCCTTGTGGCCCCTTCTATGATTCTGAGAGATGCTGGATTAATATAAAGGGATTATAGAGTTCACTAGGGCCCAAGGAAATCCAAATCTTAATAAAATTTACAATTAGTTAAAATTTAACAATTAGTTGTTGATTGGTTATCAATTAACAACAAATAGGATAAAGTACTTTGAGGCAAAATTGAAGTATTATTAAATACTATTGTCATTAATTTTTCTGACCAGTCTTTCCCAATATGGGCCACTTCACTTAATATGACGGAAACTTAAGCAGTATGAAATAACAACATAATATTAAAATTACAGCAAATTTGTTTGTAACTAGGTGGTGGAACAAGGATTTTTTCCCCCTTTTGCTGTTTCACACCTGTCTATCTAGAGCCAGACTCGCAATGGATTAGGCTTGTTGTCTCTGTTTCTTTTTTCTCTTGAACTTCATATGACTTTTAGAGTTGCAAGACAGACTGCTATTCAGCAAATGGAGAGATGTCCACGTGTAAATTAACAGTGATAGAGCGCCTCATGTTGAATACGGCCGCGTATCTGTGATGGGGACAGGAAGAATGGGCAGGCAGGCTGGCTGGCTGGCAGGCAGGCAGACAGACACACTTTAGCCCCAGGAGCCCTCCCACATTACACAGCTACGGTTCTACCTCAGCTGCTGTGGAGACCTCCTGTGGAAACCTGGGATCTGCAGTTTGTGGAATCCTTAGCCATGGAGCTCCTCTGGTGCCTCCGACCAAACTACAAACCCCAGGATTCCATAGGATGCAGCCACGGCAGTTAAAGTAGAGCCACAATGCTCTAATTGTGTAGTGTGAAAGGGCTCCAGATTCACTCATTTTCTCTTCAACAGTCCCAGAGCAATGCTTAAGGATGATAAGGCTGGACTCCAGAGACTCTTCCAGGCTATTGACACTTCCAGGCAACTTGACGCTGATCTGGTGGTTGCTCTGATCAATTCTCACATTTCTCTAGACAATGTTATAGAACAGTATTGGTTAGTCCCAATTACAGTACAGACCTACTGAATCAATACAACTGACCTGCTGGGGACTCACCATTCAATAATGGATTCGCTCACTGGCAGCAACTGATGCGATTGAGGGTAGAAGGTCCAGTGTGCCATATCTTTAAAGGTCCACACACTGAATTTCTAAATAGTCTGGTATCACTTTGTTATGGAATTATTCAGCTTCTTCAATTTCTGCCTAGATAAGTAAGAAAATTCTCCTCTTTTTCAACTGTTGAAGATGCAGGGACTATAATGCCAAATGAGGCTGGTTCTTTTAGGATACAGAGGCAATAAACTTTACCAAGTCAGTAAAAGGAATGACACATTTATTAGGCAAAACCAATAGGTGTTAAATAAAACCTCTCCCTAAAGCAAGCACCACCAGCTGAAGCAGCACATATCTCCAATCTGCTATTCGGAGCCCAAAGAAGCTACAGCAGAGGTACCCCAGCACCCTGGCAGCTCTTCTGTCTGCACCTAGCTCTCACAGGGCAATGCTACTGGGGTTTTTAATAGACAGAACCCCCTCTACATTACATGCACTCTTGCACTGCCTACCAATAACACTTTTGATCTCCTGTATATGTGTTTCTGGTTAATGGCACCTGGGTCTAATGCATACGTCCAAAGAAACAAACTGCCACTGCTAAGTAATCTTCTGGGGGAGGCGGGTTTACTCCCACTACAGGAACCCCTTGTGTGTCAGTGGGGGGGAGGTCCATAGTAAGGGTGAATCTTTGGATGCAGTTCCCTCTTCAGATTAAATCCTGGAGTGCAGCAACCACATCATCTGGCAGTGTAGTAACTCTTCTGCCTGCTCTCCTTACTCTCCCTACTCCCAATAAATGCCCAGAGTTCCAGTCAGTCCTGCCATGGACCCCATTGGTGGGCATCCAGGCCAATGACCTCTATCTCTGGGCTGTGGCTCCTTTGAAGATCTGCTGCTGCAGCCGTCACTGCCACCCCAAAGCTACTCTCCTATGCTTTCTTCCCATCTCCTCTTCCTCCCTCTTCCAGTTTGAAACCAAGGACCCACTATTGACACATTGCTCTGTGTGCCCCCACTTCCTTTTCTTCCAGGTCAGTTGCACACATGCACACAGACTAGAAACCAAGGAGTGAGTTGGGCTACCAGTAGTAACAGCAACTGGGGAAAGGAAGCGGTAGAGACAAACATCTTCAATTAAACATGAGCAGATTTGGACTCATGCAATATTGGATTCAGCCCATTTTTATTTGCTATCTCTTAATACGATGTATAGAGCCAGTGTGGTATAGTGGTTTGAGCACTGGACTATGAGTCTGGAGACCAGGATTTGAATACACGCCCCCCAGCCATGAAAACCCTCTGGGTGACCTTGATCAAGTCACACACTCTCAGCCTCAGAAGAAGGAAAAGGCAAAGCCCCTCTGAACAAATCTTGCCAAGAAAACCCCATGATAGATTACCCTTAGGTTTGCTGTAAGTCAGAAATGACTTGAGGGCACACAACAACAACAACACTTATGATTTATAAAGTGTCCCCAAACTAGAATTTGGAGGTATTGAGCTAAAACATATAAAACCTGTCTGCAAAGTTTAAAAGTCTATGGGATGGGGAGAAGAACTTACACACAAATCGACACAAGTTGCCTTAGCTCTTTAAGTGAGGGAAACATATACATTTGCTACATCTCCCAAGGCTCTCTCCCTCTTGCCTATTCTCTCTCTCCTCAGTAAATACTATGAAAAATGTTACTGTATCTACTCTCTGGTGTTAACACAAGTGACAGCTGCTACTTCTAATTTCCTATGAAATATTGGATCACATCCTTAATGTAGGAATGCTGAATGCCTACTTTACAGAATATGCACAGGTAGATCTGCTGAATTTATAACAAGTCTGGCCTGTCTTTTCATTCTCTTTGATGTGTACAAAAAAACAGCTTTTTGAAATTGTTCTCTTTTATGTCTTTTGAGCAAACATAGCAAATCATGTTCTCCAGATTATGTTGGCTTTTATTTCTACTGGATCACCATGTATTTGTGGCACAGAACACCAATGAAGAAAAGAGAAATGGAGTAAGAAAACAGAAGCCCAAACCTTTCCTGCCAAATGCAGTAGAAAAATATCCCAGTTCAAGTGACCAAGGTGACTATTTGTATTTTAACAGATTTCTTTAAAATTCTTGTTCCCGGTTCTAAAATTTACTTTTTTTTCCCCGCAAGCTGTTTTAGAGTCCAAACATATTTATCGAAAGGGGCCACAGCTCAGTGGTATAGCTCCTGCTTCTCACACAAAGGGGCAAAGTCATCTTCATTGGCTTTTTCAGGAGAGACTCTTGCCTAAAAGAATGTTACCTTTCAAAAAGTAGTTCATTATATAGCCCCTGACAACACTTCCCCCAAAGTAATTATTCAACATTGTTATTGTCTAAATAAATAAATAAATAAATAAATAAAGTTCCTCATTATTCTCATTTGTTACTTCTGAAATGTAACATCATTGTATCCTCACTCCCACCTCCCCAAAAAATAATGAGTTACAGGTAACCATGTCACTTGTAGTTAGTTATTTTCATGTTCAAGGATAGGAATCATATGGCCCTCCAGATGTTATTAGGGTGCATCTCCCATCATCTCTCACCATTGCCTATAGTGGCTATTGTTGATGGGGAAGTCCAACAACATCTGGAGGCCCAGATGACCTCCTCATATTCTGTTCACTGTAAGACAACTTTGTATGTATATCAAAAGAATATGAAAGATAATTTCTATTATTTTCTTCATTACTATAACATTTTCTTCATGACTACCTGTACTCAGCTTGCTAAAATGGAGGAGGTTAAGTCCATTGATATGGTGCTGTAGGGTTACTACCAAATAAACACATATAAAAAAAGGCCTTTTACACCATGAACTATTAAATCTTGGTAAGATCCAAAGAACTATTTCTAGGCATGCCAATGGGCTAGGCTACACCTAGTGGTATATTTGACTCCCCTCTTGGCACCAGAACCCACTACTCATTTTCATTTTCAAAAAATGGCTTACTGTATGGCATGTTGGGACCACAATTTAAAAAACACAAGTCCAAAGTACCCTTTGATCCACAAAACTTGGACACTTCCTTATGCCAGTTGTAGCCCCTGTGTTTGTATGGTACATCTGATGAGAATTTTCACATATGATATCTCAGTACACCCGAGGGCTAGTAATCTTTTGACCTATGCCTCTCACTCCCAACTGATGGGGGACACAAATGAAAAGGTGCCATTGTCCTCATGTCCTGCTGGTGGGCTTCTCAGTAGAGATCTGGATGACCATTCTGAACAGAATGTTGGGCTAGATAGACCTTTGATTTGATCCACTATAGTTATTTTTAATATTCTTTTAAACACACATACACCCAGAGAGAGTGCTATTGTTGCATTCTTGTGTTCATCTCCCATCAGCAAGCACCTACTGATATAATGTGGAGTTCCTTGATGTGTACAGACATTAGTTTCTATAGTGCTTTTACTGAAATATACATGAAAGTCCCACATACCTTACAAACTTAAGCTCTAAAGCAGAGGCTTCTAAATACCTCACCAAACTACAAATCTTAGAATGCCTGAAGCTGGAACCTTGACAATTAAAGTAGGATCAAACCTTTTAATACTAAATGCACATTTTCACTTATGATACTAAAACTGACACTAAAGATGTATCAACATTACATAGTTACAGTCATTTGATACCACTTAGTGCCACTAAGATGCACCATTAGTGCCAGTTGCTAACATTTTTATTTGTCAGGATTCAGCAGGATTCTGAATTCAGCTTCCTTCCAGAAGCTATATGTTTGATGCATCTTTTCATAAGTGGATATGTTGAGGATGCAATTATTTATAGCTGGGGTGCAACTTGTGTAGCCTTCCAGATGTTCCTGAGCTGTAACTCCCAGCAGCCCTAACCAGCACAGCTAATGGTGATTGCTTGGGAGTTGCACTCCAGCAATGTGTTGGAGGCCTCACCAATTCCTACCCTGTTGTAAACACTTAGGGCCTTTCTGCACTGCACTGTTAGTGCTATTATTCCACTTTCAACATCCTATCCGAATCCTGGGGTTTGCAATTTAGGGAGAGCCTTTAGAATTCTCAGCCAGAGAGCTGTTTGGCCTCAGTAAACTACAAGCCCCAGAATTCCACAGGACCTTTCCATACTACACTGTTATTGTGCTCTTATTCCACTTTCAACACCAGTGTAGTATGGAAAGGTCCTTAGATGGATGGGAACAAGTCCCATTGCTCTCAGTGTGGTTACTTCTGAGTAGACATGTATAGGATTGCACTGTTCATGTGGAAGTCAACCACTGATAACACATTAGAGTACAACTGTGTTGTATTTTTTTTCTCTATAACTTTAATTAAAAGCCCTCCATCACATATACAGCAAGTAAAAAAATATTTAGATGAAATTAAAGTAGACCAAATTTTGGAAGAGCAAAGAACAGAGTTAAATAAACCCATTACAAAAGTTGAAATTAAAACGGCGATTCAAAAATTAAAAATTGGAAAAGCGCCGGGGCCGGATGGATTTACAGCAGGGTATTATAGAGTATTTCAAGATCAATTAATTGACCCCATTCAAAAGTTGTTTAATGAATTGGAAATGAAGGATAGACCGGATTCATGGGGGGAGGCAACTAATACCTAAAGAGGGTAAAGATCAGCTGGAAGTTAAGAATTATAGACCAATATCCCTGTTGAATACCGATTATAAGATTTTTACATCTATTCTGGCAGAAAGACTGAAGAAAATTTTAAAGAATTGGATACATGAAGATCAAAATGGTTTTCTGCCAGGAAGATCAATAAAAGATAATGTAAGAGTGATATTGGATAAAATTGAGTATTATCATAAACATAATGAGAGAAAAATGGGACTGATTTTTGTAGATGCTGAAAAAGCATTTGACAATGTAAAATGGAAATTTATAATAGAAGTACTGAAAAAGTTAAATACGGGGGAAAGATTTATTGATTGGATAAAAATGATATATAATAATCAAACAGCGAATATTATAATTAATGGAGAAAAAACGGAAAAATTTGATATTAAGAAGGGAACAAGACAAGGTTATCCCCTGTCACCTTTAATTTTTGTAATGGTGTTAGAAATATTAAACTGTAAGATAAGACAAGATATGGAAACAAGAGGGGTCAAAATTGGAAACCAAACATATAAATTACGGGCCTTTGCAGATGATCTTGTAATTACGTTAGATGATCCAGTTAAAAGTATATTAAAATTAATTGGGATTTTTCAAGATTTTGGAAAGGTGGCAGGATTTAAGGTTAATATGGATAAAACTATGATGTTAATAAAGAATATAAATAAAAAAGAAGAAGAAGAAATTGAACAATTGTCCAATTTTAAAGTATCAAAAAAAGTGAGGTATTTAGGAATTAATATTACAAATAGTAACACAGATTTATTTGATAACAATTATAAGAAAGTCTGGGGAGAAATAAAAGAAGATTTAGGAAGATGGTCAAAACTCGGTTTATCATTGATGGGAAGGATTGCAACGATCAAAATGAACATTTTACCGAAAATGATATTTTTGTTTCAAAATCTCCCGATTATCTTAAACGACGCACCTTTTAAGCAGTGGAAGAAGGATTTATCAAAATTTATTTGGAACGGCAAGAAACCAAGGATAAAATGGACTCTATTAAAAGATACACAAGAAAGAGGGGGATTAGGATTACCTGATTTAAAATTATATTTTCATGCTAGTTGCCTTTGCTGGATTATGGATTGGATTAAGTTGGAGAATACGAGATTATTAAAGATAGAGGGGGCGGATCTCTTTTTTGGCTGGCACGCCTATATGTGGTATGATAAGGTAAAGGTGAATAAGGAATTTAATAATCATTTCATAAGAAAACCTTTATTAAAAGTATGGATACAATATAGAAATAAGTTATATATAAAAATACCACAATGGGTGTCAGCGCATGAAGCGTTTTATAGAAGAGAGAAACCCCAATTAAATAAATGGTTAACATATAAAGATTTAATAAAAGTTCAAGGTGAAAATATAATTTGGAAAAGTAAGGAGGAAATGGTTAAAGGTGGTATTACTTCACATTGGCTATTGCAAGGGCAACTAGAAGAAAAGTTTAAGATGGATATGAAGATGCAAGGAATTGAAATAAGGGAGAAAGAGTTTGATAAATTGTTAAAACTAGAAACAGACCATTTGATAGGTAAAATATATAAAATCTTATTAAATTTATGTATGGAAGAAGAGACGGTTAAGGATAATATGATAAGGTGGGCACAAAATTTGGGACTTGTAATTTCATTACAGAGTTGGGAAAATTCTTGGAAAGATGTGAAAAAATATTGTATAAGTACAAATTTAAAAGAAAATTATTACAAGGTATATTTTCGATGGTACTATACACCAGTACAAATGGCTAAGATAAGTAAAAATAGGAAAAATACGTGCTGGACGTGCACGGAGAGAGGGACTTTTTATCATATATGGTGGTCCTGTGTTAAAGCAAAGAAATACTGGAAAAGTATTCATGAATGTATTGTTAATACGTTTCAAATTAATTTCCCTATGAGTCCGGAAATATATTTACTAAATATGTTAGATACTAAGTATTTTAAAGAGAATTCATTGAGAAAAATGATGATATATATGGTAACTGCGGTGAGATTAATATTTGCACAACAGTGGAAATCAAAAGAGGTCCCTGATTTGGATGATTGGTTATGGAAATTGTATGAATTTTGGGAAATGGACGAATTAACATCAAGATTGACTGATAGACCAAGAAAACAGATTACCAAAGAATGGAGTTTAGTTAAACCCCTTTGGGAAGCCCAATGGGGAAAACAATAGTAAATGAAGTAGATAGTTTGGAGTAAATAAAAGATAATGATAATGAGGATGACGATAGTAATAATAATAATAATAAATGATGATGATGTATGGTTATAAACTTGGAGGAATAAACATTATAGTAAGAATTAAGAAATATTGGAAAGAGGTAGTGGTATGATGGTTAGAGTTGAGCATAATGAATTGTTGGTCACTCAAAGGTAAAGTATAATCGCCCACGATTTATGTAGAAGTGATAAGGGAAGGCTGAGAATGTATAAAAATATATAAATGTAAAAGATAGGATGTATGTTATTTAAGTATATAATATATAAAAATGGTGGAAGTATACTTAAGTTTATGTAAAAATTATATAATGTTTTATATTTGCAATTTTAATGAAAAATATATATAAAAAAAGCCCTCCATCACTTTCTTGGTTTTTAAATCAGAGCACAGTCTAGTATAGAATAAATGAGTACCCCATACAATGGGGCAGCAAAGAGCCTTCAGTGTGCAATGACCAGAGGAAGGATGGGTAGGCAGGAGAGGTGGCTTTATAGGTGATCCTTGGTATGAGAATAGGAGCATTCCAAGCATCCCCGATAGGCTGGATGTTACAGAATGGGATAAGTAATTTCCTCAGTGTTTATCAGCTTCCTAATTTGATATGTTTTTTCTATCCAACTCTGTGTTATTACCTCTAGATGAAGACTGCATTCTGGAAATGGCTTTCCTCCTGGATAGTTCAGAGAGTGCCAAGAACTTCAACCATGAACAACAGAAGAAGTTTGTTTTGGAAATGGTGGACAGAATGAAGGGACTGCAACTCAGTTCCGGCCGTCACCTAAGCTGGCGGATAGCTTTGCTTCAGTATAGCAGCACTGTCCTCATAGAGCAAACATTCAAAGACTGGAAGGGCCCAGATGCTTTTAAGTCCCGTATTGCTCCCATAACATACATTGGCCATGGCACCTACACCACTTATGCCATCACCAATCTCACGCAGCTCTACATGAACGAAGGAACTCACGGTAGCATAAAAGTAGCTGTCCTGCTGACTGATGGAGTGGACCATCCAAGAAACCCTGATATTTTTTCAGCTACAGCTGATGCTAAGCATCAAGGTGTCGTGTTCTTCACAGTGGGAATGACCAGGGTGGCTGAGGAGGTGGCCAACGCTGCCAAGCTCCGGCTCCTGGCCAGTGTCCCAGCATCCAGGTTTGTCTTCAGTCTGCAAGAGAAAGGAGTTGTGGAGAAAATTCTCAAAGAAATGGTAGGAACAACCATTTTAGTCAGGCTTGTATATAAAGTATATATATTGCACTTGCACTATGAACATACTATATAATAATAAAGGGCTATGTTGAAAAAATGTATGAATGGAAGGCAGTTTGCACTAAAGTGCACTCTTTTTTCAGTTCTTCATGAGTGAAGAGTGACTGAAACGGCTATAGTTTCAATGTTATCTAAGCTTTGGCCTACCTTCCAGCCATCCCAGTTTTATAGGGACAGTCCCAATTAGTCCTCTGCCATCCCAGTTTTTCAGCTGTCACTTTCTCCTTCTCCTCCCACTTTTCAACCTTAGCTTACTTCAGTTGCTGCAGAGTTCAAAATGCAAAAGCAATTCACAATCCATTAACTCGGCACTGGAGGAAAGAGGAGACGGCTGAGTATTGTCCTTTGCAGTAGGCTCGGGCAAAAGCAAACCACCGCAGCCTCTGCCTGTTGTCTCTGTCCGCAGTCTCTGTCTGGCTTGTCTGTTCCTCCTCATTAATAGTTCTTGCCATCTTGACTACACTCTGAAAGTTGTTTGGGCATGAGTGTTTCTGTTTGCATCTGTGAAATGCTGGAGGGTATGTTTTGGTAGATTAATTATTAGACTAGAGTTGGGAAGTCTCTGGCTTTCTAGATGTTGCTTGTTCAGGCCAGTGTTGAAGCATAAGGGGTTCTGTAGCTCAGCACAGCTGCTCATTCCCCTGCCTATGCATTTTATCGTATGCATCTTGTGTTTTCTTTTCCACAAGAAAGCCAGCTCATCAACGCTGAACACTGACACTTTAGTTCTACAATATAGATAAGCCCTGATAAATGAATTTGAAACAGTTGAATATATCCCCTTTTTAAGTTCTGTTGAAATTCACATGCATAATCATGGCTAAAGTGTCGTTTTGTTGGACCTAGTACAAACTTGTAACAATGCTTCCCCTTTTTCCCTCCCATCCCCAAAAGGTCATGTCTGTTTTGATTAGTGTCCTATAATTCTTTAGGTTTCTTTGTCTATAGTTTTTACAGTTCTCACTGCCTGATTTGCTTTTATAGCCTGGCACGGCAGTAGGGCATGTATGTCTATTAATTATACATGAGTGACTGACAAAAACCCTTCAGTCTCTGTCCTCTGTCCCTGGGATCTACTTTCAATTCTTGTGAGCACGAAAGAGGTCAGAGGCCTAACTGATCTACTCACATTTTATCCGGGACTTGTAAATCCTGTTAACAAGAGAATTGGCTCCTCCTGTCCTTGACATCTCAGTGTCTCTGATTACTTTAGTGCTTGTTCCTCTTTCTCCCTTCTGTGATTTGTTGTTTCCTCCTGCCTAGGCACAGAATTAAGAAATTCATGGACTTTTAGGTTGTGAGAGAATGCATCCTTGTCTTACCCAACTAGGTACCTTCCAGATGTGTTAGATTACAGGTCCCATCATTTTTACTCATACCTGCTGTGGTTTATGGGGTCTGTAGTCAAAAACATCTGGTAGGCACCAGATAAGAGAAGACAAGCATATCTTGCAGACAACACGTCTTAGTTTTCTGTGCAAGTTTTCTCTTTTCTCACTCTCAACTTCTCTCCTTCTCTAGGAAAGGATAGAAAGCTGGAACTACCTATTCAGAATGCTGCTTGCTCTGTTCTAATTTTGCATCTTTTTCTTTTTTTAAAAAACAATTGTTTAATTAGCATGAACAAAGAGATCAGAAATTACCAGGGGGAAAAAATGACAAAAAAGATGGTGGACAAAAGAACCAAAATTCAGTGTTGATCATTATGGCTTGCTGTATTGGACCTAGAGTTATGGATCTGTAAATGCTCCATATTCAATTATACTATGTACTCATGATCACAAATGCCCCCTGAATCCCATATTAAAATCTAAGGAGCCACTCCAAGCAATGGAGGTCTGTTCTGCTGGTGATTGAGGTACAGGAAGATGACATTTCCAGCCCCTTCTCACCAGTGAGTGAAGCTGTGCCTATCAGAAGCAAGACTCCTGTTGCAGTTCCTGGTCACAGTTTCCCATAGTACCACAGATTGCTGGTGGGAAGGGGCTGAAAAGACTAGAAAAGACTCTGAAAGGAGGTTGACCAAATGGACCAAGCTGCACAATGTTGTGGGTGGGGCTAAAGTGTGACTGTATGGATCCTTCAACCTCCTCCAGCTCTTAGAGGCTTTAAACATAAGAGCCAATCATCAACAACTGAAGTCTTTCCCAGTGTGAAATGTATCACCTACTGCAGTGATATATTAGTGAGGCAAACCATCTTGTTAATTTATGCCAATTATCTAGTTGTTAAAGGAATGGGTATTTTGTCAATTAAAATTGGCAGTGGCATGGTGTCACAAGTTGCAGGTCTCCTTATTGAAATTATCTTGTAGCTGACAAAGTATTGGGTTTTTTTTTCACTTTTTTCTTAAAGTGTGCTTAATATCTAGTTCTAATTTTGTTTCTGCTTATTTCCCCAGAAAGATCTAGTAGAAGAAGGGGTAAGTCTTATTAGCTGGGATGATAGTGGATTTCATATGCATGAAAAGGAATTTTTCTTGCAGCTTGAATTGAAAATTAAAACACAAAATTGGGGTGGGGGAATTATATTGTGGTTTTACCAGAAGATTGGGCATTTTAAGTGCTGAAGTTTCCTTGAGTAAATGTGTAGGCATTGCAAGTGTTTGATAAATATTTTCTAAACAAATATTGTGATCATGTCATTTCAATAATGCGGAATGAATAGAAAAACCAAGAAAATGTCTTATTAAATGTCAAAACATTTCTTAGACTATACAATAAGAAAATATAAATGTGTTTGGTCTTTAATACATCTGCTGCTTATTGTAGTATTCAGAATATTACATACAGTTGGCCCTCCATGTGTTCAACCAACCACCGCTTGAAAATATTCCCACCACCACCACAAAGCAAACTTTGGTTTTGATTTTGCCATTTTATATAAGAGATGCCATTTTACTACACCACTGTACATAATGGGACTTGCGCATCCATGAAATTTGGTATCCATGGTGGTTCCTGAAACCACACTCTAGTGGATACCAAGGGCACACTGTATATACATATAGAAAAGAGCAGAGCAGTTCTGAATCCCTCAGTTATCTGTCTGGTGAAAGCTAGAGTTAGATCCCTAAATGGCGTGTTTCAAAGAAAAAGCAGAAAGAAAGCAGCTAAGCAGCCATGTGTCTATTGCATCCAAAGCCCCTTCACTGATGAGGAATCCTGTCACTCTACATGGTTATTATAGCACTAAAAGCCCACTTTAGCTGTCGTGGCTGCATTCTACAGAATCCTAGTATTTTTAGTTTGGGCAGGCACTAGACCAGAAATATAATCAGGGGAACATTCAGTGAAAAATAAGAGGAGTTATATAGAATATAGATCTAGTGTCACATAGCACATTGAATAAATAAATAGTTAGAAGATAAAAATGAAGTAGGTCTGTTAGATAGAGAATTCAGCTCTTAATTAATTTGTATCATTTATTTTTGTTCAAAGTGTCCCCAGCCTCCTATATGTAACTGTGAAAAGGGAGAAAGGGGTCTTCCTGGCCCTGCTGTAAGTAGCCATTCTTTCCCATTGTCTTTCTTCTCATGCTTAATTATCATTGTAAACAGGGTCTAATTTGGGTGGTAGCTTTTTTATTAACACCTCATTCATGACATGAGCATTTAGAAGCAATGGCTGTATAATCCAGTGAGGCAGACACATGCCCCAGTATGTGGAAAAGCTACTCTTTGGGACTGAAACTTCCGGAATCCCCCTTCCATCTGGCTGCGGGATTCTGGGAGCTATAATCCAAAATAGTAGTTTTTCCAAGTTCTGAATCATTCACAAAGACATGAAGAAACATCCGTGAATATAAAGTTGTACTGATCAGGTTTCACTACGCTTTAATACAGTCCTCCCTCCACATTTGCAGACTTGACCTTCACAAATTTGATTACTCAGGAGGCACATGCGTGCCTTCCCCCATGGCCATTCTTCTCCTTCCATTCCCTTGCATTCCTCACCCCAGGCTTGCGAGGCTTGTGCTTAAAATGGACATTTTTTTCCTTTTGGGTGAGCAAAGTCCCACCCCCACCCCACCCCTGGAAGCATGTCCTCTCTGTCAGGTGCTCTTTTTGCTCCTACTCCTCCCCTCTGGGAGGAATCTCCTTTCTCAAGATGTCAGTCAGAAGTTAGAACACCAGAACTCAGTGCTCCACTCTTCTCTATCTGAGAAGAAAGTACTGGAAAACCCTTTCCCTTATCTTTTTTCTTCCCCCCAGGAGTGCTGGAGCCAGAGGCAAATGAATAAGAAGGAGAAGCTCCAGAGAGGAAAGGGAGGGGGATTGTGGGGTGGAGTTATTTGTGGTTTCTCCACTTTCACATGGATTCTGTGCCCAAACTCTTGTGACTGTGGAAGGGCCACTGTACATGCATATAAGTTGGGCTACAGAGTCAGCTTGGTGTAATAATCTGAGAATTAGACTGACTCTGTAGACCAGGGTTCAGATCCGTGCTCAGCCATGGAAACCTACTGGGTGACCTTGGGCAAGTCGCACTCTCTTAGCCTCAGAGGAAAGCAAACGCAAAGTCTCCTCTGAACAAATCTTGCCAAGAAAACCCCATGATAGGTTCACCTTAGAGTCACTGTAGGTTTGAAATTACTTAAAGGCACACAACAACAATGCTGCTCCCATAAAATTCAAGTAGGCCCCTCCAAATGTGTATATACCAGATCAAACTGCAGTTCCCAGTTTCACTTATTGTAGTAGCAAAGACCATGAAAAACACTCTGGTTGCCAGAGCAAAAACGGCAGGCCCCTGTCTACTATACAACCATTAAAGGTACAGGAGCTTTCTCCAGTTTTCAGTCTGATAGCCCTACTCACACTAAAACTTTTAAAAGCATTTTCAAACATCAAAAACATTTATTTAAATTTTAAAAACGTAAAAAAAAATTTAAAGCTGCAGCTGTATATTGCTTACTTAGAAGTAAGCTGCAATGCAGCGTGGGACTAATTTATGAGTGAGCATGTGTGGGATTGTGTTGTATTTCTTTCTTTGTTCTTTTTTTTTACGTTCAGATTTCAAAACATGCCAAAAATAGCCTAACTTGTTCCTTCCTGCCCTTCTTGTTTCAGAATATATCGCTGGTGTGTTTTTAAAAATGGTTTTTGAAGGAATCTTCTTACTTATTAGTCAAACTATTTGAGCACCTAGTAAGATAATGGCTTGGTCACCAATATTTCAGTTTGTTGGTTTTTTATTTTATTTTGTTCTTTTAATTGTTAAATTATATTAAAGTGATTTTAAAGTTTTAGGTTCTTTTAAGATAATTTTATTGATTGTACCATGCCTTGTTATAGAGTGGGTGAAAATACTTTATTAGAATGACACCCACATGTTCAAGGATGAGAAGTAACACAAATAAGCGTACCAATCAACATATTGTTGGTGGTGTAAAATTAATAGTAATAAATGCGTTATAAATTATAAGACAGATAGATGGAAAGGATGAAAGGCCGAAATCCTGTTGGTCAGTTACGAATGTGTAACACATAGTTATGTGCTCATGACTATTTCATATTCACAGTCCCTATGTTGCACCCAGTTTAGGGGCTACATAGGGAAGGTGAAAATTCTCCTGTCTCCACTTACTGGGAAGCAGCTACGGGAATTGACAGGGGTCTGTTCTCCTGCCAGTTGGAAAGCAGTTGCTGATGTTCCCCTCATGCGAGTGATCTCCAGCATGGGGTGGGATTGCTACAGAGATCCTGCTTCCACATGTCATACTGGATATTGCTCACAGGGGAACAGACCCCAATCAGTTGTAGCTTCTGCTTCCTGGTAAGTGGAGCTTGAGGGGATTGGGATGGGATTCACTGAGTAGCACTGTAACCACAGTGTTGAGACATACATAAATCCTCAACAGAATTCTGGCCACCATAGGTGTTAATTTGCCGGGCAAATCTGATTCAAGCAAAACGCACTTCAAGCTTCAGCTGCAGATATAAATCCTTACAATTTGATTACTCTCTTCCTGCTCATTTAATCATTTTCTTAACAACAAAAATATAAAGCTACATAAATATGACGCAACAAAAGTATCAAAACAAGTAATATGCAATTAGTCAAGGAAGTTTGAAGATGGGACACTGCATTAATGTTCCCCTGTGTATTTCTTCTTTCAGGGTAAAAAAGGCCGTCCTGGTGATGATGGAGCTCCTGGGCCAAAAGGAGTGAAGGTACTTGTCACTTGAAATATAATTAAACGTCCATTAATTAAAAGTAGTCATAAGGTCTGCTCAGAGCAGTGTTACTTGCTATATTTTCTTAAACTTGGGAATAGCAGAGTGTATACTCAGCTCCCTCCTTGATCAGTTTACTCACAGGGAAAGTGGTGGTGTGTTTGAAGAGGAGAGGATGCTGTCCATGTGGAGGGTTTCCTCACAAGCAAGATCCTTCATTTCCCAGAGTTCTTGTTCATGGAGAGAGCCTCCATGTGAACAGGAACCTCTCTTCAATAGATACATTGCTTTCCATGGGAGGAAAGTGATGAAAGAAAGAGGAGAGGCCAAGCATGTACACATACTCTGCTCTCATGTTGACAAAAGCATGATGAGGAATGCTGAGGGACAGATGCTGAAATAAAAGCGTGTTTGGGCACTACATAGCAGAGTTTAGAACAGAAGATTGATAGATCATTCTAAGTTTAAAACTACAGTACATAAGGTAGGACTGGAGTGAAGGTTCCATCTTCTCCTTCTCTTTTTCATAATACAATTCAGGCTGATGATAAATGAAGCATAGGATAGTATTTGAATGACTTCATGGCTTCAACATTGTCTTTTGAAATAATAATATTAAAACATCATGTTAATTCTAGGGAGAGCCAGGCCTACATGGAATTCCAGGCAGAGATGGAACTGAGGTAAAGCACTGCATGTTCTATGAAGTATTTACTCTGAAGTAAATGAATGCATTTCTAGGAGCTATAAATGCACATACATACATTCTGATAAATCCAGTTTGTGCCATTCCTCCATGTGTGTATGTGCCTTCAGGTTACCTGCTGACTTATGGCAACCCCATGAATTTCATAGGATTTACTCTTATATAAAGGAGAGGAGAGCAAATGAAACAGCTCTAGGGACTAATTTACTGTCCTTGAACCCCTCAGAGGCCAAACTGGCTTCCATTCTCCTAAACCATGCAAGATCCCTAGCTCTGTGAAGCCCTACAATGGCCAGTGATCCAGATCTGACCTGGCCTGGGACATGGTTCAGCATTGACATCCAGTAGACATTTGCACAATAATGGCTGCTGGTTTCCATGTCAGTGTGGTGCTGAATCCATTCTGGTGTATAAACTGAACTTTGGAGGAGCTATCCAAAGTTCTGAACCCTGTCTCCAAAAATAGGTTCAGCACTGTGGGTAGCTAGCCCCTTTAAAGTGCAGATTAAACCCCATTGATATGGAAGCCACCAGTTGCTGTAGCATTTACAGTGCCAGCCTTAGATATCTTCCTAACTGAAGCAGAAATTAAAACAATACTCACTCCAGGTTGTACAGGAGCTCATTATAGGTATATTTGGTAACAAAATCAAGCAGAGTGCAGCATAGCCAATGCAATATGAGTTTGTGGTAGGAAACAGGAGAAAATACACAGGATACTCTTGTAAGGTGAAAAAGGAAAATTTACATTTATTGTTTCATGAAAGCCATCTTGGGATAGGAAAGGAGATAGACAAAAGATGACTACCTACATTTCAATAGGAGAACCCCATAAGGCTGGTTCTCATGCATACATGTAATGCATCCTGAGGCAGGAGCCTCAACTTCTAGAAGAAGGGGGAAGTGACCTCTGCAGGCAGGAAGGAAGCAAAAAGGCTTGAGTATATAGATCAAAGAAAGAAATGGAGAGGTAAAACAAAAGGGCAGGCAAGCTCTCTAGAATTCCCTCTCACCAATCACTTTAGACAAGTGTTGATGCCTCTCTCCTTCCAACACTCATTTGATGCTCTTAAAAATGTCAGACAGAAATGAGGGGCAGACAAGGGTTTTTTATGTGGAGTGACCCACAGTTTACTGCCGAAACAATTCAGCCTCTTTCCACCATTTTCCTCAATTGTAAGGCACATGGATGGAGATGAGATCCGCTATCGACAATGTCATGCCCCAGTCCCAGGACTCAGGTGCAAACACAGACAGGATTCTCCCCTACAGCTACAGTACAAAAACATGAACAGGAAAATAGTTACTGCAGCCCAGTGTAGATGAGAAAGGGAGAGCCCACAAGACTCAGAGCATTAATATAGAGAAGATGCAATAATTAGGCAAGCAGCCGGGGGACACTGTTGGCTAGTGCCGTATTTGCCAGCATATAAGACGCACTAGCATATAAGATGCACCCTATTTATACACCAGCAAATACTATTTGCTAGCATATAAGATGGACTGGTGTATAAGATGCACCACATTTTCAAACAGTATTTCTTGGGGAAAAAAGTGAGTCTTATATGACAGCAAATAGGGTAAATACAATGGATGGGATGAGGAGAAGTCCATTGCAAATAACTGGTATTTCTGATGGAAGCAACATGTTCTTCTTTTGGATCCTTGGCTCATGTTCCTGAAAAACCTTGAACCTTGCTTTGTGTGCTGCCTATGCTGCTGGATACTCCCTTGAACTGACACTATTACTGACTTGGACTGGTGAAACAAAAACAGTAACTGACTGATAAGCTTTTGTAAACCTTATCTGTGGCAGCTACAATAGACTCTATCTGAGGACCGTGAACTGTGGCTGGCTATCTAGACAAGACAGAGAAGCTCACTGTTTGGTGACTTCTCTCTCAATAAGTATACCCTACCTTCTCCCCACCCTAGTTGATACTTGCTTGGTGCAACACTTCTCTCCACCTGCTCTCCGCTTCTACTTCTTGCTTACAGAGAGAGGAAAATTAAGGTGTTCTTGAAAGAAATGAGGCATCAACCAGCAGGGAAGAAAAAAAATATGGGGAGTAAACATAGCTAAGCCCTATGACATAGAGAACATTGTTATTACCCTAATTTTTGCTATGTCTGCTACTTTACTAAGATAACATGATGTAGGTCCAAAACTTCCCCACTGTTTCATTCAAACTACTCAATGGGCAGAATACTATATGACTTCTAATCCTTCTACTACTATGCAGCACTTAATGTTCATATTATGAGACAGTTATAGCACAGTTCTTAACTTCTATCATACTGAACTACTCCCATTTCAACCTTAAATTCAAAATTTTAACATCTTCTGCTTCCTGTAGCATTCCCTACTTTCTCTGTATCATGACTTTAATGGTAGGGGAGTCATAGATGCAGTGAGTTGTGAATCATGGAGATGCCAGTATGCTGCCAAAGCAAGATGTCATCAACCACAGTACTGTCATCTTGATCCCCTGCAGGAATAGGTCATTCCTAGTAGGCCCCTAGAAATCAAAATGCAGAATGGCAGAAAAGAGAGAGGAAAGGCTGATGAAGGAGAGAGACACCCACAATCACCTCGTCACTACACGCAATGTCAGACATGATCCCCTGCTCCCAGAAGCAATACTTCACAGTAGGAGAAAACACACTGACAAACATAGTGCATCAGCCTGTTTTATTTAAATTGTTGATTTATTGTGGCATGAAAAAGACTGAGGCTGATGTTGAAAAACAAGACTCAACTGCAGCAAGGTGTGCTTTGTTTGGATCACCCTTTCACACCAAATGATTATAATACAATGACTCCATTTTAACTGCCATGGCTGCGTCCTGTGGAATCCTGGAGTTTATAGTCTTGTCAAAGCCACCAGAGGAGCTCCCTTGCTGAGGATTCTATTGCACCTCCCTAAACTGCAAATCCCAAGATTTCATGTAATAGAACCATGGCAGTTAAGGTGAAAGCATAGTGTCATTATTGTGTATTGGAAAGGGACTCAGAAATAAAGCAAACAGCCCTCTGCAGTATGATATACCCCAATCTAGTTTCCCTTGGGAACAGGGAATAGCATTCCTGTTAGCATTTGCAAAGCCAGTTTTCATGGTTTCCTAGAGTGGTTGTTGTTCCTGTTTTTGTTGTACCTTCAAGTCATTTCCAACTTATGGCAACCTTAAGGTGAACCTATCACAGGAATTTCTTGACAGAATTTGTTCGGAGGGGTTTTGCCCTTCCCTTCCTCTGAGGCTGAGAGAGTATGACTTGCCCAAGGTTATCCAACGAGTTTTCATGGCTGAGCGGGGATTTGAAACCTGGTCTTCAAAGACCACTACATCACTCTGGATACTAGAGTGTAGTGTTGTTGAAACTGAAAGGAAGGCCACTGTGCTGCTTCCACTCCCTGTCCCTGTGGAATTTTGACCACCAAATGCAAGGCCGACAGCCATGACAGAGCCAACTCCAGAGCTGGTTCTATGAACCACTTCCAAATTTCAGAATAGTAGCCTCTCTCAGATTAATAGATAAGCTTTCTTTCTTTAGTGCCCTATCAATACTAATTTTGTCAATATGTTATTTTTCTTTTCTTTTTTTCCCCTTCCGTTAAGGGAAAGTCTGGCTACAAAGGGGAAAAGGTAGGGATTTTTTTTCTTGTCATCTTGAATTAACTGTTTGTTGCATGCCAATGATGAATATAGCCATATTATTTATGGAATTTAGGAACAAAGAATTCAGCATCTAGAATACATTTCAGCAATAGAATATAATGAGAATGGTTGTGAAGAAGAAAGTGCTGAAGAAAACGCTACATATGTTTTAAAATGTTGAGATAAAGTTAATGATTCATTAATTAACAAATGCACATTTTTTTAAATCTAAGGGGGAAAGAGGTGAATGTGGAACCCCAGGAATAAAAGGTGACAGAGTAAGTAATAATATTAGTGTTCACATGAAAAAAAAATCATTTGGGGAGTTGTACATTCAGTCAGAAATTGCATCACTCATAGAGCTGCTCAGTCTGACCCTATAATAATGGTATGGTTATGAGTAGTGCATTGGAACATTTTAAATTTCAGGCATTCATCATCATAGTCTTGATAGCCAAACCATCAAAGATATGGATTAAGACAGGCAGCTGTCCTAGGTCCTGTCAGTAAACCAATTTGGCACTTCTACCGGGAGCCATTCTTTCATAACAGTACAGATCTAAAGCCTTACTCAGCCATTTGCCAGCTCATGCATAGGGCTAAAACTGAACATCGGAGTGATGGTGAGTGCACCTAAACATTGCTGGCTTTCTGGAAACATCCCAGACCTATACAGAGCTCTCTGTCTGCATTCAGCTAAACATGGGAGTGGAGCTCCCATGAGCAGGGTTTCCAGTCACATCAGTTCTGTAACTGCATTCAAGTGAACTCAAGTAGAGAGACTTACACAGACATCCTTATATAAGACCTTCATCCTCAACACATGATAGTGGTGATTGATAATCTCCATGTCACTGGAGTTGGCTCTGGGTTTTAATAGGAATTTTAAAGGAGCTATCCAAGGTGCTGAACTCTCAAAAAAATCTTTAGCATATTAGATAGCACCTTTAAAGTCTGGGCTAAAGCAGGGAGTAGATTCACCTCCCTCAATTACGTGAGAACCAGCAACCATCACTAATATACAAAGGTCTGGAATGCTTCTGAGCAGGCATCAGCAACTTGGGGCAAGACTCACATGCGGGCACACTCCTATTACAGAGGTATAACCCTACAAGTAAGTAGGCAAATGCCTACATAGAACTTTAGTTACCCATTCAAGACTCAAAATCAAGCCACTTCCAAAATATTTGCATTACAATAGGATTAACTTGGAACAGTATGTTGTTATTGAGGAAATCCACTCATCTCCTTCTGCCTGATCCCATACTGTAAGAACTGCAACTAAGCTCAAAGAGAACAGGAGGGTCTACAGCTGATGTTTATTAACCCCTGTTAATAAAAGTCTAGGCACTTCAACCATGCAAGCCCTGGTTGCACTATGCTACTAGTGGCTACTGGGAAACATAAAAAGGAAAGGGATATATGCTGAGTTGTGAATAGCCTAGCAGTAGTGTGCATGTGTGCCAATAGAACAATTATATAAGCTACATTTAAAACACCTTTTCATTTTCTGCAACTGTTGTAATTGCCCTTGACACATTTTTGTCCATTTTCTTCTTGCTAGCTATGTATTTCTTCCATATTTTTATTATATACGGTCCAAGTATAATTTCCTTTCTTCTTATTCAGGGCCCAGAAGGTCCAGTTGGCCCAAGAGGTCTCCGAGGTCTGCAGGTAACAAACAGACAGTGGGAATGCTTTGCTTTCAGGCTGTGTTACCTGTCATCTTTTCTGAGCTACAGTTATGCCTCCAGTTTTACTCAAGTTGATATTAACTGCCTGTCACTGATGCCAACCTATGTTACAGATTGAAACAGTATTCATAATTATTCATTCTTAGGTTCAAAAAACTGGTTTCCCAACAGCTAGGGAAAAGTATCAAGAAGAAGAATAGACCTATGAGAATTTTGCACAATTTTCTTTCAGTAGTCAGATCCCCCAAATCAGCTAATCAATAAATACTAAGGATGAAATGTTCACTTTCAGATTAGAACTTAGAAATGAGAGGAGATTTGAGACAAACAAATTGTAGAGTAAGATACTAGTTTCTGTAAGTTGTGATATAAAAAGACATGTAATCTGCAAAACAACCAGTCACTTTTGTCCTTCTCTCTCAGCTGTATAGAACAAATATCAATTTATACTTCTATGGACTAGCTTAGAAACACACTTTGAAGTCAGCTTATTAAAATAATGTTTGCTCAGTTCCCAAATGAGAACAATAATGAACTGAATTAAATTTCAGTGCAACTGTGTGGATCAAAAAATAGATAAATAAAATATCTGAGAGAACTGTCTCTAAAACTGATGAAGACAAACTGTCTTAGTTTCCATTGTAAGCAAACAAGCTTTATTTTTAGTAGGAAAAATACCAATATCTGAAAGTCTGAGTCCATGCGAATCCTCTGCAAAAGAGGAGAAAAACTGAATAGATTGAGTAGAACCTAAGCCTGCCCAGGTCCTGCAATATTCAGTGCAACCCCTTTATGACTCTTGCTTTTAGAGCTCTTGGCTTTCTTGGGACATTCATGCAAGCCAATAGCAGCAATCATCAAGAACAAGAAAAGAATAACTTCTTTGATTGAGCCAGTACTTCCAAAGCTATTGGCATCCATGAACAGCCATTTTCTGGGCAACCCAAATTCTTCATTGACCCACAGACCAGGAAAAACAGGTTCAGAAGCCTAGACTAGATAGATAAAGGGTGATGGCTCCTCGGGAATGTAATCAGCCTTCGGGTTTATAGCCAAATAACATGATTTCTTGATCACTGAATATATGCTGTTTTGTGTGGATAATAGTAAATCAGTCATATCCTTGCCTATCCAGGCATCTTTACCTTAGATTCTTATCATGTCTTCATACTTTAATAGGGGCCCCAAGGTCTGCCCGGAGATCAAGGGCCTGAAGGAGTTCAGGGATCAAAGGTACAAATCCTGAAATTAATATTGTTCTTCAGCATTACCAGACCTTACAGATACATGTGTAACTTCTCCACGCACTTGGTTTTCTCTCCTGCTGTTTGATTCACGTGTCTGGAGTGAAATGCTCCTAGAAGCAAAAGAAAGCCACAGCAGAAGTTCCTCAAATCTAAACAAGATAATTTATTGAATTTAGTCTTTTATGTATCAATTAGAAATTATGGACAATATTTGTGGTGCTTACAAAAGCACAGAAATGCTATGAAAATTGACAGTGTCAAAATGGCACTATGATGTCCATTCCTGAGTAGTGTCTGTAGACATATTATTTAACAACTGAAAGAAATTTAAGAATAACAGTTATATGTTTAGACTAATATCTATGGTTGTTGTATAGGTACATCTGTTTGCATGTGCACTGTCATAACTACTAACATTAATCTTGGTAGAACAGAATCCAGATTTTTAAAAATATAATTTTTATATTTTTTTATATTTTTATTTTATTTATTTATTTTATTTATTTTATTTTTATGCACACACACACACACACATAAATATAAAAATATAAAAAATATAAAATTCTATAGCAGCAAGTTTAGATGTAATGTAACTTACTGATATCTGTTGGGATGCATACAATGATGTAAAAATGCTATTGAGACTGACTCTCCAAGGGTGCATGAAAATCACTCAGTGAATAACCAAAGAACAAAAATCAATCCTTTGTTAATGCTTAAGAATGAGATGCAATATCAAACTAGAAATGCAGAATTTCCATAACATTCCACATCAGAAAAATTCCCTTCAAGGCACTTTGGCCCGATTATGTCTTTGTATGGCTTTAAGCTGCAGGCAACCATTGAAGTATGGCTCATAAATAACATCTTTTAAAGACTTCATATGACTTGAATGTCTTCTCAAATGTGAGAGAAAACTATTTTGCTTCAGGCCATCTTTTCTGACAACAGTAAGAGACATACAGTAGTTTGGGTTACTACAAAATAGATTCAGACTCTTGATTTCCTCCACTTTCATTGCTGCTGTTGTTAAAACACTCTGCTAAGATCTATGTGGAACCCAATTCTCATCGCAACTCAATAGCCACTTGCCTTTCTGGCCAAAACATTATATTGGAGTGTTTGGAAAGTGATGAGCATGTAGGTCTCAGCATGAGGAACTGTTTGCAAAATCTATTCCATTGTCAGGCAAAATTAGTTGCCATAAGAAAACTGAATTTACGCATGCTTTGCTTCTCAGTTAACATAAAGGTATAATATTGTGACATCACGTCCATTCAGGTAGAACAGTTGTTCTTACAGCCCTAGCTTCAGTATGAGAAGGAGGAGGAGCAGGAGCAGGAAGAAGAATTTGCCCTCTTGACAGATTTCATTCTGACCTGAATGATGTCCTTACATGTACTTTGGCCCTTCCACACTATCCAGTTATAATGCTATGGTTCCACTTTAACAGCAACAGCTCCATCCCATGGGAGCCTGGGATTTACAGTTCAAGGAAGGGCATTTAAAATTCTTAGCCAAACAGCTCCTCTGGTGCCTCTGATCAAACTACAAACCCCAAGATCCCATAGGATGTAGTCATGACAGTCAAAATGGATATCCCAGACCAAATTACCTTCCTCCCCTATTACAACTAACCGATTGTCTCCAGTGAATTTTCCCCTAATGCTAACTACTCTTGAGGAGAGAGATTTTTGCTGAGAATTTGGCTTGGTAGAGAAGACTTAAACCACCACACATGTTATGATGCTGAGAAGGATGAACCCCTTCCAAAGTGTGTTATTTGAAAAAAACAATGATGTGATTGGTTATCATGTTAGTGTCACATGTACTTTAAGAACTAAGAAGCCAGTTGGTGGAACAGCTACATTAACATTCCTCAACTGTTCTGTATTTTATATCCAAATTTTGTATAGAACACATGGGCTTTGTGTGGGTTTTTTGTTATTGTTTTTTGTGGGGGTTTTTTGTTTCCCCTTTTACATTACCAATCCAGACTTTAGAAAATTACTTTTCGTGGCTACAGCTCCTAAAATCCCTTAGACAGAATAAGTCTTTGGCCATTGTTTCCAAGCTCTGTGTGGCACAAAGTAATCTCGATGCATCCATGATGTCATGAAGATTTTTTTTTCATGCACATTGCAATCATACATAAAACAGCAGAATATGCAAATGAACCCATGGAGGTGAAAACAGCAGCCCAGAGTGCTTAGAAGTTCTCCTAGTTGCCATGGAATTCAGGAGCAGTGCAACACAGAGAAGTCAAGTAGGAATGGACAGAATAATCTATTTCCAATTGAGTCCACAAGAAAAACCAGGTGACAGTGTTGTGGTGTTTCAGAACTGATTTAGAATTCTCAGCCAGAGAGCTCTAGTGCTTTACCAAACTACAAATCTCCAAACCCCAAAATTCCACAGGGCTACTATGACAGAGGGAAGAAAAACCAGAACAGTCATAAAGCAGTGCTTCAAAGACAGGCATTTGGCATGTGTCTGTCAATTGCATGTATTTATGCATGCAGAAATCTATATTTTTTATTTAAAAAATTGCAGAAATAACGCAAATATTTGCATTATTTTTGCATTCATTTTACTCTAAAGCACACATTTTTGTAATATTTTATTTTACTTTGATATGTACTTGGCACTCTTTTTTTGAGTCAGGAAGTACATTGCAACATGTAGAAGCATAAAAACAAAACAAAATAAAAACACGCAAAAAACCTCAAAGCAAATGAGATAAACAAAAACTCTACATACTGGCTTATGTATTAATTGAGGATGCATGATTTGGTGGTCTCACATAAGAAAAACAGGTGCTACAAAATCCTCAAACATCCCAATGTGCAGCAAAGAAGCACAAAATCTACTCATCCCTATTATTTTTCTACTTTCTATTCATTTCTTTCATGTTTGTATGATCTGCCCATTCTTAGTACATATTTTCATTTCTGACCCCCAGACTATCTACCAATGAATAAAAGTCATTATCATTTATATTGCAAATACGGCAGTTTGGGGGAGACAGGGAGTACATTTGCTTTCCTTAAAATCCTATTAAAAAGTTTGAAGTTGTTCCTTTCTTTTGGGGTGTATACCATAGGGTGAAAGAGGCCTGCCCGGCCCTCCTGGGTTGACTGGAGAAACTGGAATAGGATTGCCTGGCCCAAAGGTAAGAATGCCAATCATATAGCTTGCTGTGTAAAGAACAAGAAAGGCCAGCTGCTGAAATAATATACGACCAAATAAAAGCTTAACAAGAATAAATGATGTCTTTGTAATACCTGAAAGGTATTCTGGATACAGTTCAAATACCTTCATACTATTTAAAAAAAAATCAGTAACATTGCACAGTTTGTAACTCTTAAGTGGTCCAGTAGAAATGAATTTTGATTTATATATGTAGGTAAAGAGAGTTGGTTATTAGTGCTGAGATGAGACTTATTTTTCTTCCTTCTAGTGCTTGCAAGAGCATTATATGTAATACTGCCTATTTTTGGTGTTTACAT
Organism: Cyclura pinguis; assembly: GCA_030412105.1. Lineage (NCBI taxonomy): Eukaryota > Metazoa > Chordata > Lepidosauria > Squamata > Iguanidae > Cyclura > Cyclura pinguis. The sequence continues at coordinate 224,090,586 of CM059599.1, read as the reverse complement.
CTTGTACAATACTAAACATAACATACCCCACTTTTTAGGGTGACATTGGTTTGCCAGGAAGACCAGGCCCTGTTGGTCCACCAGGAGTTGGAGAACCAGGTTTACCAGTAGGTATTTTATGTGGAAAGGAGTGGGCAGAGAAATCTACTTTTGTTGTTGTTGTTGTTTGCCTTCAAATCAATTCTGAGTTATGGTGACCCTAAGGAGAACCTATAATGGGGTTTTCTGGGTCTATGTGAAGCGCCCAAGGTCATCCAGTAGGTTTCCATGGCTAAGCAGGAAATCAAGTGTTCATCTCCAGGGTCATAGTCCAATGCTCATACTTCTGCTAGTCCTTAAATCTGGATCCAAACCAATGTGTTCTTTCTTTCACATCTTTAATAAGCGCAATGCCCTCCTTTCAGACTTCCTATTATGATCCTTTCTGTTATCTTTTATTCTGCAACTTGACGTGTCCCCTCTGTTCCTTGTCCTAGTGAAATCTTCTTTTTCTCATTTTTGGCTTCCTTTTCCTCCCAGTTTTTATCTTCAACTCTTATATTCTGCTGATCCAACTTATCAGTATTTAGTTACATGTCCATCACCTGGCTCTTTGCTTCCTTCTGCTTATTCTCTATTGTTCTTCAATTTTATTCTGTTTTGCTCTCCTTCACTGATTTCCTGCATTAGTAATGATTGAAATGGTGGGAAAACAAGGAAAGATTACAAGTGATGTTGTGGGGAGCCCCTGTAAAATTCTGTGGCTGAAGCAGGGCAACAGAATGATAATAACCCCCATATTCATCCTGTCAGTATAATTGGGAAGGGTAATTTTGTTGCTGCTGCCACCATTAAACTATTGGGAGTCAGAAATCCTAACCAGTCTGCTATAAATCACTAGAGAATTACTAATAGGTCCCAGACTTCTGCAGTGTGACATGTATTTATATATAAATGGGGATGTGAGAAAAACTGATAAATCACTCAGTTGTCTGTGGAGATAACTGCAAATGGTGGATAAGATCAGTGGCGGAGTTTGAAGTGCATGAAGGGTAGGCGGGAGAGAAGCGGTGTTAAGATGCCTGGGGTGGGGCCATGGTGTATGGGTCGGGGCCCCGATGCATGGTAACATGGCTGCGGCATGCAGGGGCGTGGCTACAAGCCAGGATGCCCCAAAAACATTGCCACCTGGGGCGAACCGCCTTCATCATCCCCTTGTCCCTACACGGCTGGATGAGATGCTCCAGTACCTGACAGTGGAATGTTTAGTTAAGCAGTGGTTTAACCAGCATGCTTGAATGTGGAATGCCTTCAAAGTATATTGGGGATTCTTCACTGAGAAGATCAGCACAACAGCCAAGCTGCCTTGAAAGACAACACTTTTTCCACAATGTAGTTGGAATGTAATGTTGGGTGTTAGGCTAGAGAATGTTACCCATAGCAGCAGTATGGCCAATTAGGTCTGCCCCATGCTGTGTGGGAATCCACACTGTAGGAAAAAAAATCAGAAAATTCTTTCAGCCCGAGGGCTGAATCCAATTTCAGAGGAGTTCTCAGGGACTACACTCCAGTGAAGAGCAGAGCCACAAGCAAATGGTGAAGACCCAAAGTACTAGAACGTTTTCTCTTAATTCTTTCCTGGCCAATAATGACACCTTCAAAAAGGAATTTCAACCTTAAGAACATAAGGAGAGCCATGTTTGACAGATCGATGGCCTATCTAGTCCAACATTCTGTTCACACAGTGGCCAGTCGGTTGCGAGGAGGAAGCCTGCCAGCAGAACATGGGCATGAGTGCACCCTCCATCTCGTGCTTTCTAGCAGCTGACAGCACAGAGGCATACTCCTTCCAAGGCTGGAGATTACAAATAGCCATCCTGATTAGTGTTGCTGTTAGCTCCGTTTTCCACAAATTTCTCCAGTCCCCTTTTTAAGCCATCTAAGTTGGCAGCCATTACTACATCTGGGATGTATCCACACTGCAGATTTATGGCAGTCTGATACCATTTGAATCGCCATGTCTCTGCCCTGTGGACTTGTAGTTTAGTGAGATCTGTTGAATTTTTTAGTGAACTCCTTTGAACAACAGCAGAGAGTTTGAAGTACTTCATCAAACAACAAACCCTAAGAATCCATTAGAGTCCATCAGAAGAAGCTGTGAAAATTGAAGTTCTATAACCATATAGTATGGATACACCCCTTGTGGCCATGAGTTTCACAGTTTAACTATGTGCTGTGTGGGAAAGTGTTTCCTTTTATCTGTCCTCATTCTCCTTCAGTGGATGAACCTGACTTTCAGTATTACAGTAGAGGCAGGGAGAGAACCCATGCAGAAGCTTGAAAAATGCTGGTATCTTAAAGGAGAGGATGTGGCACTCAGGGAAAACCCAGAGGGCTGGAGTGGGACCCCAGGAGATTTCCCACCCAAGCCATTGAAGATTCTTCTGACATCATAACCCATGATGACAGGATTCAGTGGCTTTTTATCCACTGGCTCCGTGGAACACTCACTGACATGGTAAGAGTTGCTTAGGGCATTGCAAACTAGAGACTGGCTGCCTCTGTCTGAAAGCACTTGAGCACTTGCTTACTTTAAAGCCTGTAAATGATCACATCAGAACCTATTATTAAAGTTGAGCTTATGCTTGACTGCTTTGCTGGATTATTACACGATGAACCTTGCAGAGTTACATTTTTAAGCCTTTTATTCAGTGATGCCAGAAGTTCGGGGGAGGAAAAGGCTGGGAGCATAATCTAGTGCAACTTGTTATTGCTGCAGCTCATAGCTGTCTGCTTTTTTTGATGTATCATGAATATAGTATTACTATAGCAGTTTGGGGCAGGTTGAAACTAGGCTCCAAACCACAGAGATGTATAACAATCATGTTTAGCTTGATTTGCTATTGGTTTCCATACTTCTCTGGGATGCTTTTTACTTTTTTTTTTCTTTTTCCAGGGACCTCAAGGACCACAAGGTGTTCAAGGAGAAAGAGGTTCACCAGGTGAAGGGTTTCCAGGACCAAAAGTATGACACTGTTTAAAAAATGCCATTATACTTGAATGAATGACATTTGTTCATAAATCTACTATACAAAAGTCAAAGTTTGTATGTTTGTCGGGTGAAAACCTCATATGATTGGCTGTGTGAGGCAAAGACCTCATATGATTGACTGCCCAAGAAGATTCTGTGGAATCTTGGGATTTGCAGTTTAGGGAGGGGCCTTTTGAATTCTCAGCCAGAGAACTCTTGGGCCTGGCCAGTTGCTATGGAGATGGGGACTAGCAGCAAGGAGGAGGGCAATGTATTCCCCTCAGGAACCCAACCTCTGTATGTTAATTACTCTGAATACAGATTGAATGGGGAATATGGGGGAAAGTTACAAATACTGGACAAGACAGTTTGGGGAATTAGAGACACAGGATCTCAAATCTTTCTAACAAGTATTACCTATGTGAAAATAAAATCCCAGGCAACGCTGGGTATATACGCTAGTATAATATACCTGTCACTGTCCATTCCAGATCAGAATGACCAAAGAATACAAAGATATGGGTTGCAACCAGTTATGAACCTCCTACAAGAGGTTCTTTGCTCTAGCAAAGTCTTCCATTAGTAGAAGAGAGAGGGAGGTCAATTTTGACAACTCTTTTCAGCCCTCCTGTGCAGATACCCATGCTGTTCTGAATTGTCTCCAAACCTCTTGAGTGGACAAGGACCCCTTCCACACACTACACAGTTATAGCACTATGTTTCCACTTCAACTGCCATGGCAACATCCTATGGAATCCTGGAACTGGCAGTTGAGAGAGGGGTATAGAATCCTCAATCAGTGAGTTCCTCTGGTGCCAAACTACAAACCCCAGAATTTCATAGGATGGAGCCACGGCAGTTAAAGTAGCATAACAGTGGTATAATTCTGTAGTGGAAATGGGTCCCTGATGATGAGTGAGTGAAAAGGCATACACTGTCAAGGACAAATCAGTAAAAACCACTTTCCTCCCTTCTGTTTGGGGAAGTTTGTGCTATTATTGCTATTAACTTTATTTATACTCCACCTTTTTCCAAACACTGGGACTCAAGGCAGTTTACACATTTAAAAGATTATAGTTAAAAACATACAGAACGTCAGCATTAAAACCAAAATTAAACTACTGTATAACCATATTAAAATCGTATATTCTAAAAAGATTTTTTTTAACTTGCACGGTATAATGTAAAACAATACAGCACTTGCAAAAAGCCTGTCTGAATAAAATGGTCTTTGCCTGCCACTGGAAAGACAGTAAGGAGGGGGACCTTCTAGGGAGTTCCACAGTGTAGGGGCAGCCATTAAGAAGGCCCTCTCTCGTGTTCCCAACAACCGTACCTGTGAATGTGGTGGGACTGAGAAGAAGTCTCTCCTGTGGATCTCACAGGCCAGCCAGGTTCATGTTGAGTGATACCGTCTATCAGATAGCCTGGACCAAGCTGCTAGAGCCTTCCATGAATCAATGGCACCTCATCCTGCTTCTCCGTATATTTGAGATTAGAGTCACAAGAGCTCCGTCCCATATACAGACTGGCAACCCTAGGCAGCAATGGCCTATCTTCTTGCCCCTGAAAGCTACAGATAGTGCCTGATGTTGAGTTGAAGTCTATGTACATAAGCATCCCTGAGATAAATATAAGGTGTACACTGATCACTCTGCACACTTTGTATTTGGCCTCCTGATGTTTTCATCATGTTGTAGCAACTTTTCTATATGAAAATAAAAATGCTAATTGAAAAATGCTTGCACAAACAGAACAGTTCCTTAGGATACATGAAGCAGTTCCATCCCAATGAACATGGAGCCAAACTTCACATCAGCTCAGTGAAGTTAAGGAAGCATTAACAAACTGAAACTACAAAGAAAGTTTAAACAAGCAGAATGAATGTAAGGAAACAATTTGGAACCCAGCCAGGAGCCCAATCTTAATACAACTCCTTTCTACCTCTATAGAAGATAGAAAAGGAAAGAAACATCAATAGTTTGTGTATATTTTAACATAATCAAGGGTGTCCGGTGTTGTTTGCTAGACAAATTATGTGATATTTCCCATTTTTAAAGAAGAAGGAAATCAATGAAAAAGAAAGCAATATCTGTCATCTTTAAGACAAAAGAATACACTTCTAAATATGAAACTCCAAAAGGATTTAAGGAAGGGGTGGAGTGAAGAATTTGACTACTAGTTAATTGGAAAACCATGGCCTGATCAAGCAGTGGGCAGTGCATGTGAGAAAAAGAATTTCCTTATCACATCAGAAAGACAAATTTGAAAAAAAAAATTAGGTATGTACTTTCCCCAGTAAGGTTCCTAGTCAGGGCCAGGATTGTCTTTTCAGATCCTTGGGACTGGGGGCAGGAATCTCAGGATGAGAGCTCTGCCTTGAAAAGTGATGATTTTTCCTATTTTGCTCCATTTGTTAGACTTAATTTTTAAAATTTACTCTGTGTAGCCATGGTTGATGGTTAGGGTATCATGCTTAACAACATCACCAGGGATTACACCTTCTAACAGCACGAAGGCCCAACTCCTGTGGTATCACAAGGGATTATCCCTACATCTCAGGGTTTGGCCCTGCAGTAACAGCACCCAGGATAGTCACGACCTGGCAAGTCTGCTGACCCCAATGTTGGATTGTTGCAGCTAGTGCTTGGAAAAGTAAGATGTTTTCTAACACTTGCTGGTATGGAACATATACTAGTGAACACATAATTGGTGCTTTCAGCTTTGACAACACAATCAAATGGTCTGATGAATTCCATGATGGTGGCTGTGACGAACCCTAGGGGGGCATGGCCTGTTAAAAGCTGGAAATTCTTTTCTGTTTGATAACATTGAATTGCCCGATACTTTTCCCTTGTTAGTTCTTGTAATAAAGATTTTATTCCGTTTTTGTATACGAGCAGTCTCAATACAGTGTTTCTTCAATTTTAGCTCATTTACACACACTACCACAAGTGACACATTCATTTGGGATAGACCTGAAAACACTTTGCCCTATATCCACAAGAGTTGTGGACTTAGGGAAGGCAGAAGTGTGATTAAATGTAGAGAGGCAGCCAGGGGGTGGTAATCATATAAAAGGGTGCTGCTTCTCCAGGGAGGGAAAACAGAAAGCAGGCTCTGGTCTGTTCTAGCTCTGGCTGGCCCAGATCTCCATGTGACAGTGGCTAAACTCAGGCTCCCTACCTCTCCAAACAGATGATTATCAGTGACCACTAGCCATCTGTTAGAAACCTAGGAAAATGCAGTAGCAAAAGTTCTGCCTATGGCAAACAGTGTGAACTTCTGGATTGAACTGTCCTTGCTGGATCAACAGTGAACATATCACTCATCCATTTTGATTAGGAATGACACTGGGTTCCAGTTAGAGTCAAGGTACAAGTCGTGTGTGTGTATGTGTTGTGCCTTCAAGCAAACTGTTGACTTACGCATCATACAAATGAGTATTTAGGTCTATGTATAAGCAACATCTTTTGTATGACATGTGTTGGTTGAACTCTTTCTCAGACTATGGAGAATTCAGGAGTGGTGCAAATATATCTGAATTGGAGAGAAGGGAAAATGTTTTATTGGTTGCTTTGTGAATGGTGATCTCATTAATATGAATCTCATCTGGTAATGAAAAAAAAAACTTCAACCTCTGGTATGCTTAATATTTTGTATTATTTGATGATATTATCAGCAGTCAGTCCATTTGAAGTAAATGGAATCCAGGACTAAAGTGAACAATCACATTTGCTAATTACCATGTAAATTTGTTTCTCCATACAGGGAGATCGTGGCTTTGATGGTCCAAAGGGACCCCGGGGCCAACCAGGCATTGGCATCAAGGGTGAAAAGGTGAGCAGTAAATATGCCAGTGGACTTAGAAAATCTAAAGAAACTTGAATGCCCTGTGACTGATACTAATCACAAAGGGTGTAATGAAGCAAAATAAAGAATTTGCTTTTTCAATAGACATTGAACAATACTGTAGTTTGGAGATAGATTGATGCCCAATAAACTTCCCAAAGGCTCTTTTAACACCCCTTCATAGTAACGTGTGAGATTAAATAAGAGGTGATTGATTCTGTGGGAAAGTTAAGTTCTTGGAATGGAATAGCAGTGACTGTACATGTCCTGCGCTAGAGCAGAGACAGCATTTATAAAGCCTGCTATTTAAATGTGACTTAGGAAATATAGAATTGCTTTGTCAGCTCATCCGTATTGAGCTTACCCCCTTGGCTTCAAAGGAGCTGTATCGAATTGTACCCAATGAGTATTCAAGTAATTTATGAGAAAGGTTGTGAAATTGTATGTGTGGTAGTAATCAGCTGAATTTTGTTTATTAGGGTGAAATTGGCCCGCCTGGTTTGCCTGGGCCTATTGGATTACCTGGGGTTGGAATTCAAGGTGAAAAGGTGAGTGTGTATTTTAAGAAAACTACTTATTCCACATTAAAAGAACTTGATCCTTAAGATGAATATTTTTTTTAATATTTTTTTAATTTCTCAGGGAGTAGAAGGCCCCAAAGGACCACCAGGGCCAAGAGGACTAACTGGGCAAGGGGTACCTGGACCAAAAGTAAGCAAACAGAACTATGATTGCCTCATTTTTAATATCAAATAGAATTTGCAAAATATGTTTTCATTTGTTGTGATGGTTTAAGGTAGGTATAGTGTGGTGCCTCCAAGGTTTTTTTTTCCTAACCCTCAGTCTCCCACCACCTCTACTCCTTCCCCACACCAAAAAAAAAAAAAAAGGGAAAAATTGGGGCTTCCCTCTCCTGGAGGTCTCCAGGATCAGTGGTTTGGGGCATATATACTAACTAAAATGGTGGGCCTCCTACTGGTGTGTTGCCATACTCTCCTTGTGAAAATGAAGTCAGGCAACTTACTATCTAAGTATTACATAAGGTTGTCAGTTTGGTGTTTGTGTTGCTGTTGAAGGGCGATCAAGGTTTGCCAGGAGAAACTGGAGCCCCTGGAGAAAGAGGTCTTGGAGAACCTGGTGCAAAGGTAAGTTGTCATTCTCATGATATGACTATAGAACTATATCTGCTATATAAAAGCCAATGTTTGTCTGCGCATTTGTCTGTTTGTCTGCATTCAGCATATGATTGGCTGTGTGAGGCAAGAAGACCTCATATGATTGGCTGGCTGTGAAGATTCCATGGAATTCTGCGGTTGGCAGTTTAGAGAGGAGCCTGTAGAATTCTCAGCCAGAGAGCTCTTGGGCCTCAGGCCGGTTGCTATAGAGACGAAGCCTATCACCAATAAGGATGCCAGAAAACTTTTGGGAGGCATATGTAAGAAAAATTAAAGTGACATACACAACATAGCCTATTTGCATACTACACAGTCATAGTGCTATTATTCTACTTTCAACATCCTATGGAATCCTGGGATTTGTAGTTTAAGGAGGGCCATTTAGAATTGTCAGCCAGAGAGCTCTTTGGCCTCAGTAAACTACAAACCCCAGGATTCCACAAGATATTGAAAGTGGAATAATAGCACTATATGTAGTGCAGAAATGGCCATAGTTACAAGGTCTTCTCGGCTCACACAGTAGATTGTATGGGTTCCATATGTGAGGAATCTTAACATTGAAATTCGAAACAAAAAATGCTTCCAGAAAAACATAAAGCCATTGCACAAATTCAACAGAAAGAAGAAAAAAGCCAGTACATAACGTCACCAGACAACACAGATTGGATTGGGGAGTATGGGGAAAAGTTACAGGTACTAGAATAGGCTGGTTGCTATGGAGATAAGGCCTAGCAGCAAGGAGGAGGACAGTGTATTCCCGCAGTGAGTGAGTTCTTAAGAGGAAGATAAGATTCTTATTGGTGAAAATAAGAGTTCTTATTCGTGAGTTCTTAAGACGAAAATAAAAACCCCGGGCAACACTGGATAAATACGCTAGTTCTGAATAAAATTTGAATAAAACTAGCTCTGTCAGAGTGAAAGAAGGACTGGATCCTCCAGAGCCAGGGTGGGTAGCTCGGACAGGAACTGGTAGCTAATTTTTTTGAATGACACCACTGCAATTAGGACTAACACCTAGACACTACTGTGAAGATAACAAGGAGCCATTTGAGAACAGACTGTTTGTTTGTGGTCAACATCCGGTAAAAAACACTGTTCACTGTAATCTATTCTTTGAATGGTGATTCAAGAGAGAGATTTTTGAAACCCTTGCTTTCTTCTGTCTCCCATTTGTTTTGAGTGATAGCAGTACTATGTGACACACAAAATGGAGCTTTTAGCTTTGGTTGCGAAAAAGAGAGAATGGGGAAAATGGTAAAAATTGCTAAAAACTGTTTAGGAGACTCAGCACATTAATCTGTGATGGTTGCTGATAATTTTGAAACTCCCTTGTATATAATTGTATTACCACAAATAATTTAGGCTGGAATGCACTTGGTCACTTACGGATGCATAACCACTGTCATTACGCAGCTGTGCAGTGACTCCCAGCCCCACTTACCAGGCAGCGGTCACTGCAATCCGCAGGCACCCATTCCATTGTTGTTCAGAAAGCAGCTGGCTGACATTCCCATGCCCTCCTGTGAGTGATCTCTGTTGTGACAAGCAGAGGCAGGACCCCTGCCACAATTCCCCCTGGCATCAGAGATCACTTGGATGAAGGAGGCTGTTTTCGCAACTGACAGGTGGAACAGATCCCTGTTCATGGCAGTGGCTGCTGCCTGGTAAGTGGGGATTGGGGGATTTTCACAATCTCACCACATCCTCTGAACTAGGGCATATGTAGAAATCTTGCATATGAAACAGTCACAAATGTATAGCTCTAAGCAGTGGCATATCCAGGGTGGGGCAAGTAGGGCACATGCTCTGGGTGCCAATGCCAGGGAGCACAAGAAAGCCCTGCATGTAGGGGTAAGAAGGTAAGGCCACAATTTCCATGCCTGCCCTAGGTGCTGTTTAGGCCAAATACGCCACTGGCTCTAAGTTGCACATTTGTAACTGCCCAAGTGGATTCTGGCCATGATCTGTTACTATCTGTAATCACATGTTGTTGTACTTTGTATATTTTATATACCTTTGTATACTTTAATATATATGTCATGGATTTGGGCTAGTAAAATAAATTCCTAATTGAATACATAAAACTTTCCCAGATTTTCCTTTTATTAGGGGGAGCCAGGTTCTTCAGGACTAGCAGGATTGCCTGGTCTTCCAGGAGAAGATGGAGCACCTGGACAAAAGGTTTATTTCTCTTAGCTTTTTTAAAAACTTGGAATAATTTAGATTGACAGAATGACAGCTTCAATATTTAAAACAGCCAGGTAGATCTGGACTATGTTCCTCTACAGTCAGAAATTAAATATGTGTGTTGTGATAGGCTGATCACATACAAAATAACATAAAAGTGGGCAGGATTTGGAGATCATAGAATCAAAACCAGGGTAGGGAAGGGGTCTGTGTTTTATGTTTCATTGGCTTGGTACTTTTGAAATCAATTACCCAATGTAATAACCATGCTTTGAAGAGACAGATATGAGCATCAGCATGTTGGACCCATTCTGTTTGGAATTACATATGGTACACAGGGGTAATCAAGTGGGGATTAATTAACCTTTAAAAAACTTTTTATAAAGTTTGTCTCCCTGTGTCTCCACAATGGGAGGAATACAGACTCAAGTAACTAAGTAAATTAATTGTGTGTACAATTTATTGTTCTTTTATGTGTGTACACATATATGCCTGTGTTCACTGGTGTGGGTACACATGTTCTTGTTTAAAGTGTTATGGCACCTTAAAGACTAACTTCTTTGATTTGCCATAAGCTTTCATAGACTGCAGCCCACTTGCATGTGATAATATGGATGTGGGCATTTTTCTTACGGCCTCCAGAACTCCCTTTCGCTTTTGTACACTGTACAGTTAAATACCCAACTATTATGCTAGCCCTTTCTTTCTATTTCAGGGAGAACCAGGTTTACCTGGGCTCCGTGGTCCAGAAGGTGCTCCTGGGATTGGAATACAGGGTGAAAAGGCAAGGAATTTATTTTATCATTGGCTGTGGGATCTTAAGCAAAAATAAAACTTAATGATACATTATTATTACTGTGAGCAACATCTTGGAAAGTAGATTTCACCAAACACCTGCCAAGTGGTGATGATTTGAGGTTAATAAGATTTCAGGGAAAGAAACAGCAGGCACTAGCAATGTATGCTGGGGTGATATTAACCCTATTTTTTTAAAAAAAAAATCACTGGAATCATGTTTTACTACTTTTTCAAAAAAAACTGAAATAAACCAATTTCCTATTGGTTTTATAGCATCATGATCCCAACTGAAAGCTTCTTTTCAGTTTCAGAGTTCTGGCACTCATGCAACATGAGTTTCCTCTACTATATACACTTCTTCTGCATGCGCCCCCCCCCCCAAACCAGAGGTTCCCCCAACCCTCCTTTTGGTTACAGAATTTGGGAGGTTCCGAACAGGACGAGAGAACCTCCCCCTCCGCTTTCTGCTGACAAAAACAAGGCACTACCTGCTTGTAAATGTACTTATGTACATAGAGATCTCCTGTGCCACAAGACCTCCTAATTACCCTTCTGTGTGCTACCAAGAGTTTTTATCATTCTCCACAACAAAGTTAAAATGTATTTTTTGCATGAATTCTAAAGTGAAAAAAAAACACATAAACATTTTTCCTAGGGTGATCAAGGTCAAAGAGGTATACGTGGATTATCAGGGCCAACCGGAATACCTGGACCAGCAGGAGCTAAGGTATCGTTCTTCTGTGCTTGTTCTTTATTACCATCTCTGGCATGGTTGGGAAAATTGACTATGGCCAAACTAGGCAAGATGTTTATCACACAGTTTGCCATTGCATAGTTTATTCTTTTTTTTTTTTCCAAACAGCCAGCATCTATAAGAGTTTTCCTCCCATTGCAAGTAGCAGGGATGTATGTGTATGATTCTAATCAAGACTGCAGGAGAGGAAGAGTTAAAGGTCCCCTCACTGACTCCCTCTCACAAACCCTGAAACAGGCAGGGAGCCCTCAAGACTTCCCTAAGACTAAACTGGACGAGACCCCCCCCCCCAAAATTGAACCATCTATGTTCCTACGCAGTTGAACCTCCTCAGGAATTATAAATCAGAAGTGTACTAAATGATCAAGCACTAAGAAATATTAAAACAGCTGTTGTAGTTGAACCTTCCCACAAACAATAAAGGCTGCCAGCAATCTGTCCTGTGAACACTTACTTGGGAGTAAGCTAGTCTGAATGCATGAGGGCACTTTTCTAAGTGCTTGCTTCATATTTAAGGTGCTTTCAACAGTAATGAATGGGAAAAGTAATCTCCCCCATCCCCAATAGTAAACAGCATTAATAACAACCTGACTACCAATGTTGATCTCCTTCCCTGGGGTTCCTGCTACCTCCATAGTCCTGTTCCAGCTCCCCACACTTACCCACTACTTTGTTCTGGCTGTTCACCTTGAAGACAACAGCTATGCAAGGATGAGGTGTGACAAGTAGGTCTAGTTTATGTCCATGATAGACAACGACAAGAGTAAGAAATAAATGACAGGACAAAAGGAAAGGGCCCTTCAAAAGTGTACATCAGCCTTCCACAACCTATTGTTATCCAGATCAGAAGGACTACAGCTCTCATCAACCTCAGTCCTTTAAAAAATGTAAATTATTTAAAGAACTTTAAAAAAATCCCTTTGCATAAATTATACAGGTACAGAAGGCAGGTTACTTTGAATCTGAGTTACTTTAGCAGAACTGTATTTTTAGTTATGGCAAAAACCCAGATCTTCCTATATATAGCAAATACAAGAGGCTTTTGTTGAGAAAGCTTCATGATTTGAATATCTTTTATTCTGTTTGCTTTATTCTGTCAAAAACCCATTGTTTTGTCTGTTATGGCAGGGTGAACCTGGAGCCCCAGGGCGTATCGGAATGCCAGGTCTAGCAGGACGAGCCATTATGGGACCAAAGGTTAAGAGCTGTATTTCCCTTGCTTTGCAGTATTCCTCATCTCAGCATGTTTTGGCTTGGCAGTCATCTTTGATTTGCCAATACTTGTTGCTAGGTTTAATTACAGGAAAAAATCATGTTTCAGTTTAATTACTCTTTGCATGTCAAACATTTATTTGGAACCTGTTGTTGTTGTTGTTGTTGTTGTTGTTGTGTGCCTTCAAGTCATTTCTGACTTATGGCAACCCTAAGATAAATCTATCAGAGGGTTTTCCAGGGCTGAGAGTGTGTGATGGGCACTCAGTGCGTTTCCATGGCCAAGTAGGGAATCGAACCCTGGTGTCTAGGATTGTAGTCCAATACTCAGACCGCTACACCATACTGGAAAACACTAATTAAAAGGAAAGTTGTGGCTATTCCTTGATGGGGGAAATGTGAGCACAGTCCTTTTTTTCTACCCAGAATCAACTCTCTCAGCCACAGAACCAACTAAGAATTTTTTAAAACACCTGCAATCCTGAATGGCCGTGGCACTTGGGTTTTTCACCTTCTCTGCACTGATCTACAAGATAGAGTGCAGGCAATTGAACAGGTTGCTCACAATGGCAGGACAAGGGAGGATAAGGAAAGAAAAAGCTGAGCAGTCATTAGTGAGTGCCTCGAGGTGTTTGCTTTCTTGCTAGTGTTTTAACTGTAGTATTTTTATACTGCCTGTATGTACTGTATTGTATTTTTATACTGCCCTTATTTATTTCTGACATTTTTGTGCTGCTTTTCTAAACCCTGCCAGTGTTAAAAAAAACTGAAAAGAAATAAAGTCAAGTGAAGTAGTCAAGTGAAAACATATTAACAATAAAAACAAGATTAAAAACTATGAAAGTGATTTCAAAAACTGAGTGAATGAGATACATCATTTGGTGACGGCATAGGCTGCTGGATGCCCATACTTGGTGGGGAGGATCTCCTTTGAGGTTTGCCCAAAGAGCAGTATACACTCTGAGTTGCAGGACTCAAACAGGTTATAGGTCTCAAGCAAGGTATCCTCCTGCCTTTGTTTCTGATTCTCTGATGGGGAGAACTCTGCCTCCTTCTGTACCCACAGAAATGTCAGGACTTGAACAGATGCAAATCATTCTGTTCCTGCAGAAACATTTATGTATTGTCTGCTGCTTCCAAATGAGTCTTCCAATGTTTTTCATTATTTCACACTTAGGTGGACATATTTTTCTCTTTCTTTCTTTCTTTCTTTCTTTCTTTCTTTCTTTCTTTCTTTCTTTCTTTCTTTCTTTCTTTCTTTCTTCTGAAGGGTGATATTGGATTGCCTGGACCTCCTGGCCCAATTGGAGAACAGGGCATAGGGATTCCAGGGCCTAAGGTAATAACTAAACACTCAAAAAAGTAATTTTCATCTGCTTAACAAACCACCATAGCAGAAAGTACATATATTTTCTTTTTGAAAAACAAAAGGGTGACCGAGGACTACCAGGACCACTGGGACCATTTGGACCTAAGGGAGATGGATATCCAGGCCCACCTGTAAGTATTCAAATACTTCTTTGACACATTGTGGTTCACAACTAGTCCCTGAAAGATGGTGGTGGTGATGTTGAAGAGATCTTCAGATCATTGAGCTTATAGAAGAGGAGAAATAATCCCCTTTGGAGAGCACAGAGTTTCAGTTCTTTTCAGTGAGTTAATATGCCCATTTATACCTCACACCTGACACTTTGCCTCCAGGTATAATGAGATCATGGGTGACCTTCAATCTCAAAGGCCTTGAACGTTACCTTTTCTCATTCCTCACTCTCTGTAAATATAGAAGAAAACTCCAGGCCTGAAAATTCCATAGTTATAAGTTTTATAACTTTTATAAGTCCTACAGTGGATTTTTGTTAAAAGGACATAATGTAAAATAATGAAAAAGCAGTGACCTCAATGTAACATTGTTTTTATAACACTATAATAAGTAATATCAATGATTAAATGTTAAACAATATAATGAGTAGTGGATATTACTTGTTTAAAGTAACTTCTGATAGGATGTTTCTGGCATTACTTTAGTAGAGATTTGTCGTTGTGTGCCTTCAAGTAATTTCTGACTTATGGCAACCTTAAGGTGAACCTGTCACAGGATTTTCTCAGCAAGATTTGTTCAGAAGAGGTTTTGCCTTTGCCTTCCTCTGAGGCTGAAAGAGTGTGACTTGTCTGAGGTCACCCAGTGGGTTTCCATGACTGAGCATGGATTTTAAATCTGATCTCCAGAGTCATAGTCCAATGTCATAGTCCAAACCACTACACAATGCTGGCTTTCTTGATAGAGATACAATTTTTAATACTTTACCTCCATAATAGAAAACATTGTGTTATCTTAAAATGATTAAACACCTAATCTATTCACTCTCCAATTTTAGGGCCTTCCTGGTCTTCCAGGAGCTCCTGGAGAACAAGGCCCTGAAGGGATTGGATTACCTGGACCAAAGGTACAAACTGGTAATTTAGTATTGCAAAAGTGATCAAAGTATTGCTTCTGAGGTGACTACCATATGTACTTTTAAATGGCTGTGAAGCTTCCTAACTGAGGTTTGGCTCCTGATTTTGGAAACATTTTTTTAAAAAAAATTATAGAAGTTCTAGACAGGTCTAACTATCAACAATCTCCAGCTCTGCTCACATTAGAACATCTCTTATAATGTGACATATGACAGTCTTGAAATAACCTCATGGACCATCCAAAGTTGGACACATTGTCTAAGGCCCTTTCCACAGCACCCTCCCATCCCGCCATGGGTACAGGAGAAGAATGGGACCACAATTATGCTTCTGCATGACATCATCACGGTCCTGCTCCTCTCCCATTCCCAGGCTGCACAATTGTGCGTTAAATCATTGATGGGGTTTTTCCCATTTAATGACTCACAATCACACCACCATCCCACACTTACCTACCCTGTGGAAGGGCAGGAAGTGTGATAGTGGCACTTCCTGCCCCAGTGCAGCCTGGGAAAGTACCCGGCTGCACTGCAGAAGGAAGTGGCTTGTCCATTGTGCTCCCTTCTACAGGGAGCCAATCCTGTGCAGAGGGGATCATTGCGGTCGCACTCCCTTCCTGGCCACTGCTGGGATCCCCACCAGACACACCTGCAAGCTGTGGAAAGGGTCTCAATTTGGTGAGAATAAAGCCATAAAATGTGAAACTGTTTACCCCTATTGCAGTGTATCCATGGAAGCTGATGTTTCCTTCTGATTGCATCATGTGTTCAAGAAGCTGCCATTAAGGCAATTGTAGTTAATGGATCAGAACCTAATCCAAGACAAGATCATAGGATAATGCAACAGTTCCTTTTTCCATCCAGACGTGGTTCCTGATGCAATGGTTTCTCTTTTGCTACCAGTCTTGCATACTTCTGCAGTGGTGTCTCAACTGTTCCGGATGAAGCCATCTCTACTCTGTCTTCTGCTCTGTAACAACCATTGTGAAATTATTTCAAATATTTTTAGGGTGATCCAGGTGCGAGAGGGCCAGTTGGTCTCCCAGGACCACCTGGGGAAGGCCTTCCAGGACCAAAAGTAAGTAACAATCACATCTCAGTTGGAACATCATGTCTCATAAATATGATTATTATCTTTTCTGTATGTATATAACTGGAGATTAATCTTTGCATTAATGTGGGAGTAATTAATTTTGTGTTTTGTTTTAGTGTTTTGTATTTGTTTTAATAACTGATAATGTTTTCGTAATGAAAAGACAGACACAAAAAGGCATTCTTTAAAAAGTGCTGATCAAATTAATGGCACCGGAGTAATGAAACAAAACTATAAAATGTTCTTATTCACAAGGCAGAACAACATTGTCCTCACAAAACAGAAATAAAATTTGAGAATGTTCAGTCCAGAAAACTGTGCAAACCAGAGTTTGTTCACAGAGATAAATGGGAAAGGGAAGGGTGGAAATTATTTCCAAGATTAAAGCAGAAATGGTAAAGCTTGGAAGGGAGAAGGTATAGGCTGCTAGAGTTTTCCATCTTTTCCTCTAGTGGCCAAACCTTTCTTTTAGCTGACTGGTTTTGGGGAACCATCAGATACTAGAGCAAGCAAGTTGTTTTTCTGTGACTGGAATCAGAGTGTCTTCTTTCTTAAGAAAGTTCTCTTGAGCCTTCTGGCTCTGGACTGGTAGACAGATGCAAGAATGCCATTTTACACGCCACACTGAGGTGGATTAAATGCAGAGATACAAATCCATTTTGTTTAAAATAAGAAGTCTCAACCAATAGTTCACAAACCACTAAAGGCTAAGACCCAGTTTCAAGATCTAGTGACAGCAAAACTGGAACTTTCTTCCACTTCCTCTTGCAGCCTTCTGTGGTGTCAAATCACAGATTTTTAGGTTGCATTGTCAACTGCAAGAAAGAGGGAGGTGTCAAACATTCTGACAGAAGCAGTGGAAATATACTATTGGGTTGTGGCATCAGTCTGAAATTTTATAAACATTCACATAGAAATAAGTCCCACTGAACTCAGTAAGACTCACGCCTGAGTAGATATGGCCCCATAAGGCAACCATATTGAATATCTTTATTTGGAGACCCAGCAAGGTGTAGTGGTATGAGTTTTGGACTATGACCCTGAAGACGAGGGTTCAGTTTCCTGCTCAGCCATGGAAACCCACTGAGTGACCTTGAGTGTGTCACATACTCTCAGCCCCAGTAAACCCTCTGATAAGTTAGCCTTAGAACTGTATAAGTTGGAAATTACTTGAAGGCACACAGCAACAACAACAAAAATCAGCTCATGGATCTTATAATACTTATGGTTATAACCAAGCTGCAGGACATAACAATAGATTCTTGAGGAGCCTAACTGTATCTTACGCATATTTCAAACAGAAGCGACAGAAGTGATGGTAGTATTTACCACAATCTTGCAGCCATTAACATCTAACATCTAAAGATGTTGTGCTATGTCTTCATTTAGGGCCATGCTGGGCGGCAAGGACCACCTGGAGCTTCAGGACCCCCAGGTGAAGGTATCCAAGGGCCAAAGGTATCAAGTCACCTCATATTCAGTGTTCACATGTGATTAACAGTGCAGGGAAATGACTTTTACAATTCAGAGGAAAATTTTAGAAAGAGATCATTTTGCTTTAAAGCTGGATGTTGTGTTGCAAGGCCTAGGGAATGAAAGCCAAATATTTCCACTACAAGGTAGAAATTGACATGGTAACCAAGTAGGTTAATAGATTCAAGTTGCTTTTGCTTATCCTAACACTGTTCATGAGCAAACCTTAGAAAACAGAACTTGCTAAGAGAGTAATGGCTAGCCTATCAAATTCATATTGCATCTAATCGCCAGTACCCATGTGCATCCCCACAAATGTTGCATTAAGTCATCTTTTATCAAGGGGAAGTGAAGATTTTTCCCAATGCCTCCGGGCTTAAGACTGCATGGTCTTGAGCAAGAGTAGGTTTACAGAGTGCACAAAATTAACACATACTGTCTGAATTTCTTTTTGTCCATATATGCATACTGGAATGTACTTGAAAGAGTTGTCTTCTCACCCCCCCCAACCCCCATTGTAAAACATAGCCTTCTTCCACATATTGAGCTGCTGTATTTAAAACAATGAGTTATGATATGCACTTTGATCCTTACTGGTCCAAGAAAAAGTTTATGTAAAAAGCGAATGTATTAATTTCTTCTGAAATGATCTACCACCAAGAGTCACCATTTAATTCAGGTCAACTTATTACTCTGTAGTTTGTAAAACAGAGACAAGCTAGGATTTGAATTAGCACTATAGTCTAATTAGTATTGTATATACTGGTACGTACTAATCACACACTCTTAGCCCCAGAAAACCCTGAGACAGGTTCCCTTTAGGGTCACCATAAGTTGGAAACAACTTGAAGGCACATAACAACAAAAACAACAACACTAGTACAATGGCCATTGGAGTCAGTTTTATGCCATAAAGGACTGAATTGGGGGAGGTGGCAGCATCAGAAAATGATGAAATCACTTGATGGAATCTGTTGCCATCTTTCGAACCATGGAATCAGCTAATTATTAGGACCTCTGGATATAATTTTCCAGAAATAAATCTATTTGGGTTTTAGCTCAGTTGTACATCAAGGAAGGTGCCACCCATTCTAGTATTTGTATGTGCGTCAGAACCAAAGCACCCTGACTAAAAGATTCCACAACATATATGTATAAAAAATATGAGCAGAATTTTGTCTGTATGAATATATTGATTTGGTGGAATGAGATCCAGTATGTTTATGTGGCAAAAGACAATTTGAATAACGTTTTTTTAAATTTACACTTCTAATCATAATTGTTTACTTGATTGCTTGATTAATTTATGACAGAAAAATTTAAAAAGTCAATAATTCTGACTTCTCAGGGTGAGCAGGGAATTCAAGGAATGCCAGGACCCCGAGGGCCTCCTGGAGAAGGGCTTCTTGGACCAAAGGTATGATATGGAAACATGAAGAAAGGACTATACTATGCGATGGTATTCTGCAAATAGCTCATGAATAATTGTGAACATACTAGAAAATCACAGTAGTGATGCTGCCACTAATTGCACTTTCATGTTCTAAAAAGCAAAGTACATTCTTCCCTGGTAGGAGACAGGACAACTTGTAAAATATGTAAGTTTGTGTTTGGATTTTAATTAGGTCTTGATGTGCTCACATCAGTCACATCAAACCATAGGTTCTGTATTGTCTTATTTTGGGGATAATCTTTGCAAGTGTTGGGCAGCTATACAAGTCAGTTTCAATAATAAATAGTAAACTGCAGTGATCTTTGGAATAATAATCTTTCCCATTAGTGGATGATAATTCAAACAAAAGATATCTTACAAATGTTCAATAACCGATTCCCAGGGTGACCGTGGAGCTTCAGGTGAAAGAGGAAGAAAAGGAGAGAAAGGCAACATGGGTGATCCTGGTTCAGCTGGAGACCCTGTAAGTATCTTCAGCCTTCTTCAACCAATGCCCTCCAGAAGCGCTGGGCTACAACTTCCATCATTCAGTTGTTAAGAGGATTCTGGAGGTGCCAGGCTTGGAGAAACCAAATCTCTCAGTGAAATCCTTAAAGGCTATAGCTAAAACTCTACAGATAAATTATTTGATTAAGACAAGTCAGTTTGACATGTGGAGAGATGCATGTGAATTAATTTTAAATGCATACAGAAAAAGACTTAGGTCATTTCCATACCGGGCTTCTGAAACGGTGCAGAGCGACCTGTCACTGAGGTCTTCTACACCGTAGAGTGGACTGGCGTGGACTACTTTTTGTAGTTCCACACCAGAATCCACTCAGGAGCGGCCGGAACTAGCCGGGCTGCGTGTTTTTAAAAACTCTTTTTCGAGGTTTTTAAAAAGCACGGAGCATGCAGCCCCGTGCCACTCCGTCGCCTGGCTCCAAAGTGGATTTGCAGGTGCGCGCAAGTGCGTGCCTGCAGATCTGCCGGGGGCAGGCTTCCAGCTGGCGAGCTTCTCCAGTTGGTGGAGAGCCTCCACCAACTGGAAGCTGCCATCTAGGACGCCAGAGGACTGTGGAGCAGCGAGCTCGCGCTGCTCCGCGTGGCGACGGACTTACCCGGCTGCGGGTAAGCTCAGTTTTAGCATGTTTTCGCCCATTCCTCCCCCCACATGTGAAAAGGGCCTTAGATAAATCTGTCCAGCCTCTTGCCATTTATGTTTTTACATTAAAGAAATGCTTAGATCATAAAATTGGCATAGACTGTTCCTTAGAATACAAAACAAGCACTTAACAAGAGATAATAGGAGTGGAGAAATTTTCTAAAGATTGCTCTCTTCAAAAATGGCTGGGATCAGCACTTTGCAAAGTTACTTTTTGAATTACAGTTTCCACAGTCCTCCAGCCAGCATGACGTTGGCTATGGGATTCTGAGAATAGTAGCCCAAGAAAGTAGCTTTTCCAGGCTTTGCACTTTAGATGTCTTCCCCATCATTTATAACACAAGAGAATTTCAGTAAGGAAAGTATATCCAGAACTCCATCTTCGAGGGCTTATTTTATTATAATGGACAGTATTGGCTTCCAAAATCTTCCATAGTTTTGTGTGCCATAGTTACACTGCTACATTTTGTAATCACCTGCCAAAGAACACTGGAATTGTGTTCTTTAGAAATAACATGTTAGATTAGGGATGTTGCAGAAGAGGATTATTAAGCACACTATTAAGAGCTGGATTTACTGCTGCTTAGTATCTCATACCAAGGAAGGCAATATTCATGAGCCATACATATTCATACACAGGATTTTAGTCACAGAGCATTATATCATAATATGTCTAAATGTCCTTCTAATAAAGCCCTGTCCGCAGATACTGAGTTACTAAAAGGCTAACTGCATGTTACCTATTAACATATTTAAGAAAACCCCAATATTTAAACAGATACACAGAGAGAGAGAGAGAGAGAGAGAGAGAAAGAGGGAGAGAAAGAGGGAGAGAAAGAGAAGCAGTTATATTTACATTACATCCAGGGAAGAAAGACTTTTAGGAAAAGCTACAGGGGGAGAGAGAGCAAAGAACCATTAGGCAGGAAAAGCATCACATCCTTTATCTCAGAAGGACTCTCTTCTCCAAAATATCTTTCCTGGAAATTATTTTTCATAAAAGTGAAAAAAAAGTGTAACCTGTTAGCCTGTAAGTTTGCTTATCTGAAGAAGTTAGATGGTATTTACAGTTTAATTTCTGTCTCAATTTCTATGGGGGGGGGTCTTTGACAGTAATTTCCTGTAGGTGATACAGAAAAGCTTATAGATCAAGTGGGAGTAAGTCAATGCATGATTATTATTTCAGGGCAAAACTGGACCAAAGGGAGAGCAAGGCCTTACAGTAAGTCAATAATGTTTTTGAAATAAATTACTATACAATGTTCTTATGCAATGGTGGATCAATCACTTATGACAGTTGTGTAGCTAACAGTTGTGGTAGTGAGAAACAAATGTTTTATTTGAAAAAGAAATATATAGGGAAAGCACACCAGTCTTTAAGAAATCTAAGTAATTGAGAATGTTTCTTCATAATTTTCTGGCAAACAAAAGAAAGTAACTCAAGGAATATCTCTCTGCCACATAAAAAAACTCAAATTGAATGCTTCATTGTGGGGAGGAGAAATCATGGACTATACAGAGTTCTCTGTTCATTTATTTATTTCCTATGCTGTCCTCCTCCATGGGCTCAGAGCAGTAGTTTTTCTAAATATTAATGGAAGACTGGCTGGTCTGCATTGTCCTTTGGGTGGCTGTTTAGCCTGACTGGTTATAGTGTTGCATCCAGTATTGTGGTTTTTGCTTTTTGTTTTTCAGAAATTACTCTACAAAGTAATTGTTCAAATTTTATTTGGTTTCCTTATGCCCCTCAAACTGCTTGACTCCCTTAAATAGGAAGCCCCTTAAAGATGGTACCATTACTATTTAGAAAAGGGTCCCTGGCCACTTTTTGGAGGGAGGCCATTCACCTATGGCTAGGCCTGGAAGGCTACCTGCACCAAAATCTGATGCCTAGGCAGGAAAGCCTCCTCCCTCATACACCTAACGTATATGCTGTGGTGGGGTAGCAGAGAACTTTAGACAACTCAGAGGGAACAATATGTGAATGCAAAAGTAACGTGATCCTTGACGAAATCCAGGTGGTGGGGTATTCCCTCTCACTAAAATGTCTCCATTAAGGGAAATAAATCTTATCTGTTACGAGATATTACTTGCAGTTTCAGGTTAGGATTACATTTCTCCGCAAACTTCTAAGTGTATTTTGCATCTTTGACTAAAATTTCTTGAGCCAGGATACACTGGAGCATTTAAAGCATTGACTGAATGGACTGATATTTAAATGTTTATTTTTAATGTCATGGAAGATATTGGCAATTCCTCATATAGCAACAAATGCCTGAAGTTTCAGATATGCTTAGCAGAGGCCCTGTAAAACACCTTTTGGTAATGTATACATACACTTTCGTTGGTTTTTTTTCCCAACCCAGAGAGAAGATATCATTAAATTAATTAAGGAGATCTGTGGTAAGTTTTCAAGAAGCTTTGTTATGTAGGTTATATGACTATTCATTATTCTGACTCTGTACTGCATCCCATAAACCATAAAATTGTTAGGACATCTGCAACTCCAAAAGGGGGAAAAAAATGATTGTTGATTATTTTTGTATGCCAAATTAATTTGGAAAAATGAACACTGAAATTTCATAGCACCCAGAAAGAAGGTTGTGACAAAATGGTATGATATATATCTCATACTCTCCAACTGTCCCAGTTTGGCAGGGACAATCCCAATTAATCCTTTTACATCCCACCTTTTCAGCTGCTTTTAAATCTCCTAGTTTCTCTGTCCGCCTCCCACTTTACTCCTTTGTCCTTAGCTTACTTCAGTTGTTGCAAACTGAGTTGAAAGTGTGAAAATAGTTTGCACTCAATAAACTCAGCAAAGAGGAGAGGAGAGGAGAGGAGAGGAGAGGAGAGGAGAGGCAGAATCTTGCCCCTTGCAATAGACTCGGGCAAAAGCCAACTGCTGTAGCATCTATCTTGCCTGTTCTTTCTCATAAATAATTTCTGTCATCTCCACCATCCTCTGATGTCGTTTGGTCTCACGTGTCCCTGTTTTCATTGGTATTTATAGGATTGCCATAAGTCAAAACTGTCTTGAAGGTACAAAACAACAAAGGCCTCATCATACACCCACCAGGTGTCTTCTGGGGAGCTGAGTCAGCTTAGAAATACAAATAGGTTGGGATCTCCAGTAGCCGAGAGAAGGGTTCTTTCTTTATGCATTTTTAATGTAGAAAGAAGAGCAGAGGAAAGCTTTGGTTCATCAAAACAAGTGAGAATATTAATCCTAGCTGCAAAATTTGAAACTTACAGTTCAGAGTTTTTCTAAGTCAAAGGAATAGAACACAATCTGTTCAAATATATCAGTCCACAGTCCAGAATTAGATTGTCCTTAAACTTGGATTCTGATCAACTGGTAGAATCTGTTGAAAGAGCCCTTCTGAAGGCTTGTCTTGCCATTTCTCACTGTTAAAACTTGACAGATGATTTGTATATCTCATTCAACACAAAGGCCTCCATTAAAAATGTCTGGTATTTTACTGCGTTTTCTTTCGTCCCGTCTTATCTTCTCCGAAGAGTTTTAAGACATTCATATCAGGCTGTTATTATTGTTGTTCCAATGTGACAGTGCCTATATAACACTTTTAAGACAGAAGGCTAAATATATGGGTTGCTTTAATAACTGTTTCAAATATTCAGAATTTGGTTTGTTGGTTTTCCTTTTGCAGGCTGTGGCATTAAATGCAAGGAGATCCCTATGGAGCTTGTGTTTGTGATTGACAGCTCAGAAAGTGTTGGCCCAGAAAATTTTGAAATAATCAAAGATTTTGTCACTGCTTTAGTAGACCGAGTAACAGTAGGGAGAAATGCTACAAGAATTGGGCTTGTCCTCTACAGTCTGGAGGTTCGTCTTGAATTTGGACTTAACAGGTATACGACCCAGCAGGATGTGAAACAAGCTATCAGGAAAATGTTATATATGGGAGAAGGCACTTACACGGGAACTGCCATCCGCAAAGCAACCCAGGAAGGATTTTTTGGGGCTCGAACTGGCGTGAGAAAGGTTGCCATAGTCCTCACAGATGGCCAAGCAGATAAGAGGGAAGCTGTCAAACTGGATATTGCTGTTCGTGAAGCTCATGCAGCCAATATTGAAATGTATGCCATTGGAATTGTAAACACTTCAGACCCTACACAAGTTGAATTCTTACGAGAGCTGAACCTAATTGCATCAGATCCTGACAGAGAACATATGTACCTCATAGATGATTTTAATACTCTTCCAGGTGAGCATGCAGACTTGTCTCTCAGGAAAAAAAAATACTTATTTTTGCCACAGGTTATTTTTAGAAGCTGAAAGGTCTTAGGTTCATGTGTTTTGGTTCCTGTGGTCGGAGGATGCCTTCTCTATGTCTAAATGAGGTATAAAACAGAAGACATGATCACGGCAACCCTCCAGATTTTCTGATTACAAGTTCCCAGATCTCTTACTCTTGGTCATGCGATCTAGAAATTATGGGAATTGTAATCCAAAAGATCTAGAAGGCACCACATTGCATCAACATGGTCAAGAAAGGATCATAGTAGACATAGGCCCTTTCCGCACCTTACATATCTCTGGCATCATCCCAGCATCGTCCTGGCAGTGGCTTTGCTGGGATGAGACTGCAGATGCAAATGCTGTCCTCCGAACCAGCTGGCTCCCTGCTGAAGGAAGCATGATAGTAGACACACTTCCTCCTTCTGCAGTGCAGCTGGGCACTTTTCCAGGCTGCACTGGGGCAGGAAGCGCCTCCATGGCGCTTCTGGGGCTTCCACAGGTCAGGTAGGTGCAGGACGGGCACGCTATCGTGGGTCATTGATGGGAAACACCCATCAATGATTTAATCCACCATCATGTTGCCTGGCAACGAGAGAGGGACAGGACTGTAACAACGTCACGCAGAAACGTCATCGCGGTCCCGCTCCTCTTCCATCCCCACGCCAGCATGAGAGGCTCCTGTGGAAAGGGCCATAGACTGTACAAGATAGAAAACAGACACTATTTGCAAACAATTGATTGAAACTGATTGTATGTTGTTTGTAAACTAAACACCAACTAAAACTTTTCTCTTATGGTATTATGGTGGGTTTACTTTTCTGTTATGGTATTATGATGGTTAAGAGTGCCATAGAAGGACTTTGAGTTTCCAACTAGCTATAAAACTGGGCAAGTTAAGGTTGTTGTGAGGTAAGGTTATCATATTGTGGGGGAAAGAGGACAGGAATTTTAGCTCTGAAAAGGAGCACATGTCCTAAAAAAAGGAGGACACATGCTAACCCTGTGTAAGGATAAAATGAAGGAGAGAAAGAACAATTTATATCACCTCGAACTCCTTTAAAGGCTATCAGAACATGAATGAAAGAAATAAACTGATAGGAAATACAGAGTTGATTAAAAGTGTGTCCAGTGAGAGTTACCTAACCACTGTCGCTACATGGTAGATAATAGGTAAAGCAGTGTCATATCTTCAGATAAATTCACTTCGCCTTTCACCTTCAAGTGAAAGCATGTGTGGCAGTATCTTTAACCCCTTTGGAAAAATTAATCATTAAATCTGAGGAACCATTCCCAGGTCTGGGAAATCTAATCATGTTGGTGTATGGTTCCATAGGTCTAAATAAGCATGGTCTAGAGCTTGGGTGTATAGCACATGGCTTATGAATAATTTGAATGTTCTCACCTTGTTCAACAAGGGCCTTAGAGTTAGTTAACTACAGTTCTAAAACCAGCAGTGTAAGTTATACGATGGTTGCTTGTCCTAACTGATGAAGCCTCAAGTTTTATATTGCTTTTGAATATTGATAAGCTGTACCAGCACTAAGAAAACCTGGATTTGATCTTGCTAGGAGATTGATTGTTAATATTAATTTTCTCCTAATATGGAGAAACTTGTTTAAAATAGGATCCTTGAAGTAGAAGATTAGTCTTTAAAAAAAAAATACAGGGCCTGAAGAAAATCTTACTATAGCTCATGGTTTGAGATAATCCTTTTTGGGCTCAGGAAAAGAGGGGAGATACTGAATTTGTGATGCTCTAAAATATGCTGGCTGCGCTAGGATATACTTCAGAGGAAGGACCTGGCAAAACTACTTCTCATTATTCCTTAAGACAATCCTATGAGATTAATGAGATCATCATAAGTTGACAGGGGATTTCAAGGTGTGTATGCACAAACACACACATACACAAAGGATTGAGGGATGGTCATGGGACGATAAAAAATAGAATTAATTATGGAACAAGCTTCCCGTGCACTTTATTTCTTCAAACGTTAATGAGTACAACTCATACATTGCTGGTATGATACTCCAGTTAAATTGAGTTAGATATCTGGAGGGATAAGCACCAGGTTGTTGGTCATGTCACTTAGAAATATTGTCTGATTTTGGACATCAGTATTTATAGCAATGAGTTGTATCACCAAGGAGAATGTAAGCTTTCTGTGTTGTTGGTCATCTGCTGTTCTACATTAGAAATAATGAGTCACTCTTGCACAAAGAGTTATTGGTTTTCTAACAGCCAGACTGAAGACTATCCACTCTTGAAAGGATTACTGTAAATTGTCCCTGCTTCAGTTGAAATGCAGACTCTGGACATTAACTCTAATGGAAAAAATAATTATGCAAACAGCAGAAGTGAGAAATAATAATAACCACAACTTTTTCTACAATATATAGTGTAGTGGGAAACTACTGAGAGCACAGGAGCCAGTTTTCATCCTGTCCCCCTGGCACATGTACCCCTCTGAAAGCTGACCAGAGAGTGACCAAAAACAAAGTTAGAAGTAACCTCCAGGTACTGGTTTCTGCCATTTCAGACAGATTTTCTTTGTTTTGGAGGTTTTGGGGCTTGGAAATATCTGCCAATTTAGAAGGAATGGCTTTTAACATTTGGGGTGGTTTTCATCCCCCAAAAGTTTGAGAATTTCTGCTACTAAGAGGAGGTGGTGACCCAAGTAGAGTGGAGATGGGCCTTAAGGTTCTAAAGCAAACCAGTACTTGGTCAAGGCCCTGAAGACGCCACCCAGGTGACAGAGGGCTGCTTCACCTAACCAGTTTAGTTTTGTTTAGAGCTGGGATGTGGAATGTATGATTCTCAGATATTGCCAGATTGCAGTTCCCATGATCCCTCATGATTGTCTATGTTAACCAAAGCTGATGAGAGCTGCAGTCCAATAACATTTGGAGGACCACATGTTCACGACCCGCTAACCAGAGCTTTATCATCTCTGGGTTTACCTGGACCCCAGTCTAAATGGTTTGGAGCTTCTCTGTATGCAGTAGCCACATCCCCAGTTCTTATATGACCAGCCAGTTTTTGCCTCTTTGAAAAACAAAAGAACAGAAATGCATCTGCTGGAAGCCAGCGCAGTCATGGTTAATTTGTTGCTGCTCAGAAATCCAGGGATTTAAATAATTACCAATGTATCATTGATTGAAAAGGCAGCATCTTACACATCACAGTCTAGCACTTCCATTTCATCAATCCTACCCTATAAGGCAGGGATAGGCAACTGACAACCTTGGGACTCAGCTCATCACCCAGGTTTTTCCAAGCTAACATCCAACAAACTCCCTGATTCCAAGGACTCCCACCCCTGCCATATGTACTTCCTCCCTGTATACTGATGTCTGACTGGTAAGGTGCACAAGGGGAGAAACTTCTGCAGGAATTAAATGGACACACAGACAGTGCTATTTGTATTTCCTAATTTCTAGAAGGATAGCTGTGTTAGGGCTCTTCCAGATTAGGCTAAAGAAGCATGAGTTCTCACAATATACCTTCTTAAGTCTCACCAGGATTTGACAGTTGTTGTCACCTCTGTAACATCCACTCATTCCATTCTTTTCAGGGCTATTTGTAGTGATTTCTTTGAGCTGCTCTAAGGCTGTTCCAAAGGGTTTAAAACAAACAAACAAACAAGGAGGCATAGATTGAGGAGGTAGTCTATAGTTTGAAAGGCATTTTTTTCCCTCTGAATTTTAATTTTTTTAATATGTGTAGCATTATAATGAAAAAATGTTATTTCACTGATGCACGGATGTGCTATTAATCTAAAAAGAATGGAAGAATAAGGAGAAGATGAGAAGGCAAATATTTTAATCCGGTATGTCTCAGAACTGAAAGAGTGAGAATAAAATATTGCAGTTGGTGCTGGGAATTGCTAGAAAGTGGTCCTGGACAAGAACTGCAGCAACAAATACTGCAACCTCCAGCATATTTGTGCCTTCTGGGAGAGTTCTTAGTCTGTTGCAACAAAACAATAAAGAGTATTGTGACACTTGAAAAACTAGCTATCCATAAACTTTCATGGACGCTGTCCACTTCATCAGATGCATGCAGTGTTACCTGAGCTGGCAGTTTTACATACCTAGGCTCAGGTGGATGGGGAATTTTTAAACAAGGGGATCAAGAGTGTTGTAAAGGTACCAATGTATGCATATGAGACTTTGGCCATTTCTGCATTACACTGTTACAGTGCTATTATTCCACTTTCAACATCCTGTGGAATTCTGGGGTTTATAGTTTACTGAGGCCAAAGAGTTCTCTGGCTGAGAATTCTAAATGCTGTTCCCTAAAGTGCAAACCCCAGGATTCCATAGGAAGTTGAAGGTTGAATAATAGCACTATAACAGTGTAGTGCGGAAAGGCCCCTTGTCAAATGAGGTAACACTTCATGCCTCCGATAGGACCCACAAAAGCTTATGCCATAATAAAACTGGCTAGTCTTTCAGGTGCAAAAAGACTTAGTTGTTTTGCATTATTACACAAATAAGAATTCTACATTATCCTTAGGCTTGCTGCATGAGCTAATAAATGGTTACGATAAAATGTACCTACTGTTGTGCACACTAACATAAAGAGTGATATGTAAGGATATTATTCTTGCTTTGCAAACATTAATATAAATAGTTACAGTTTGGGCTGTTGCGTAGTTAGAACATAATATTCCAAAAACTGTTCCGAACAGCACTAAAGAAACAAGTAGAGCTTAAAAAAAAATAATGGAATGTGGTACAAATTACTGGAATAACTTGCTGCTTCAGTAATATTTGTGTATTTTCACCATTTTGATTGTTTATGGGTTTTTCTTATCCTCTTCTTTTTAAAATAGCATTAGAATCCAAACTTGTTAACCAGTTTTGCGAAGATGAACATGGTGCCTTAATATATAACCGAATAGGAAATGGAGGAAGCATAAATGGGCTATCTATTCACTCAATATCTTCTCGTTCCTCACAATACTTACTGCACGCTAACAGTCATAATGGGCATGCAATATCGTCAAATGGATTTGAAACATCTATGAAGGAGAATTCTATAAATCCTGGCCAGCCTTCTCAACCATTAATTCTGGTAATCATTAGATTCCTGATGTTTTCTTAATTTCTCTGCTTTACTTGCAGTAATGGGGTTGCCATTAAATTCTCTTTGCATTCCAAGGGCCCTTTCACACTACAAAATTATAGCACTTTCTTTCTACTGCAACTGCCCCAGCTGCATCCTGTAGAATCCCGGGATTTATAGTTTGGTGAAGCACTAAAGCCCACTATTGGAGATTTCTAACTGCCCCTTTCTGAGCTAGAAATCCTAAGGTTCCATAGACTGTTACAGCGGAACCATGGTCCCATAACTGTGTTTTGTGGAAGGGCCCCAGTATTTTGAATCTGAATATATATTTTTAAAAAACTACCTGGTTAGCTTCTGGGTAATGTCAGTGAAAGATCAAAGTTAATTCTAAAATGTTTGAAATTGTCTGATGCTTAACAGATCCGTTGCTCAGGAAAAAATGCTTCAGTATTCTTGAGCCTGCATTCTATTCTTTATCTTGAAAGATGTAGCCACAGGTGACAATTTGAGGGTGGAAATAAAATAAAATAGTCTTCCAAATAATACTGAGGACAACATTTACTGATGTAAAATTCTGTTACATTTTAAAATTAACAGAAATAAATGTTGTTTTAGGAGAAAGAATCACCCAGGATATTTCATGGAAACTATGATGTGGTACCTGATGGAGACGATCTCCCACTCTTGTCTCCGATTAATAACAAAGGTAGGTATTTTCATCATCAGGTTCCTAACAGGTCATGGCACAACCAAAGAAACCATCTTTGTTAAATATTTTCTTTTTAATATTAGATCCTGCAGTAGTTACCTCCGCAATACCTTCATCTTCAACACCACCACCACCTCTGCCATCTCTAACAGTAGAAAAGATGCTGTCACCATCCCATTTATCAGCTTCTTCCACAGCACCTACACCAAAGCCAGGTTTTCCAAATACATATATTTTTATATATAAATAAATGTATAGTAAGTAAATTCAAATTAATTTTAATATGCTGAAGAGGAAGGCAAATTAACCAAAGTTTTTAAAGAAATTATTGCAAGCTTTTTCTAGTCCTGCTGGTCTGGCTTGAATCCAGTTCGGTATCTCTGCTGATAGAAGAACTCTGTCAGTGGATCCAGGAGGAGGTGATTTCCTCCGGATGCACAACAGAACTTTCTCTTTCTCTCCTTCTTCCATTGCCTTCTGAACCACCTGGAACCTATTCCCACTGAT
Organism: Cyclura pinguis; assembly: GCA_030412105.1. Classification (NCBI taxonomy): domain Eukaryota; kingdom Metazoa; phylum Chordata; class Lepidosauria; order Squamata; family Iguanidae; genus Cyclura; species Cyclura pinguis. Next base: position 224,059,429 of record CM059599.1, on the reverse strand, counting down.
GCTCTCAGGACTTATTGAGCAGCAAGGTGAAAGGGGAAGTAACTACACATAGTCCAGTTTCTTGCCAACCTTTCTTTAGCTGCAGATTAGACCAATCTGGCATGACATGAGGCAAGGATTCAGACACCAAGTAGTCTGACCACTAATCAGCTCTTTGCCCCATTAGATGTGCTGGATTGATGCTGAGAAAGGCAGAAGTCTAAGGCCCATCCCAATGTGTTCCAATAATGTAGGTTTCTCCTACTACCTAGACATTGGGTAGGCCTGTCAGCCTCCAAGGTGGGCTAGAATCTTGAAGATCTTTCTTGAGTGAAGATCTTTTGGGGGTTCTTCTTTCAAGGAATCAGGGTTCTACTCCCTGCCTCTCCCACACTACCCCACAATGGATCTGGCATTACAAAATAGCCAATTGCATAAAGCATGTGTATATGTGCCTTCAAGTCGCCTGTTGATTATGGTGACCCATGCATACCCTCAAACATTTCACACATCAACATCAGGGACGTGTGTGGCCAAGCAACATCAGAGTGTGTTCAAGATGACAAAAGTTATTAATGAGGAAGGACACTGAAAGTAGGAGAGGCTGCAGCAGTTTGCTTTTGCCTGAGCCTGTTGGAAGGGACAAGACTCCACCTCTTCCTCTACTCTACTTTCCCCACCCCTGCTGAGTTAATTGAGTGCAAACTACTTTTGCACAGTTTGCAGCAATTGAAATAAGCTGACAACAATTTGGGAAACTAGAGGAGGAAACTAGGACATTTTTAAAGCAGGTTAACAAGTGGGACACAGAGGATTAATCAGAACACTTGGAGGTTATAAGTACAGTATCCACAAACAAGAGCTTGCAAAAAAGGTTACAAAACATAGAACACAAATAGGAAAACTTACTGCTAGCAAGAAGGCAAAGCCCCCATGATTTCTGACCCAATGATACAGATGGACAAAATTCCTTCCTAGCCTCTTTAACTGACTGCTAACATACCTTCTCAGAAACCAGAAATACAGTAGCAAAAGTAAGAGTGTGCTGATAATTCAGCAACAGGGACTTTCTTGTATGCCCCAAATGTGTGCCAGAGAGGCAACTCTCCCTTCTAGGTCCACCACCACCACCTCACAAGGAATATGCCATGAGAAAGCAACCTGCACTGTGGATTTGTGTCAGATGGTTTCCCACCTGCAGTGTGACTGAGAGACCGAAGCCACTTCCACTTTGGGCTGATATAGTGTTTAATTTATGGTATGCCAACAAAGTCCATCATTCATAATAATAAAGACAAAAAGATACAGAAGCAGGAAGGTATTTTGTTGTCAGTTATGTGATTAAATATTCCTGATTATAGCCCTGTTGGCCATTTCCACATGTTACCTTATCCTGTCATCCTCCCATTGCAATCCCAGCAGCGCCTTTGCCAGGAAGGGAGCGCGACGGGAATGCTTCCCTCCACACCCAGCCAACTCCCAGAGAAGGCAGCCCGAGCGACATGCACCTGCCTTCCACAGTGCAGCCAGCTCTTTCGCATGCTGCACTGGGGAAGGAAGCACCACCATTGAACTTCCTGCCCTTCCGCATGGCAAGCAAGGACAGCAGCATCATGTGATCATGGGTGCTTAATGGATTTAATCCATTAAACAAACAGATTTAATCCATTAAGCAAATATCTTATCTGATGACCACAACAGGTGGGGACAGGATGGCAGCGGGACTGTGACAAATCGTGCAGAAGCATGGTTTGTGGACCACTGCCATCCTGTCCCCATAGCGAGACTGTGATGCCATGCAGAAATGACCTTAGATTCAGTCTCTGGTGACAGGCTGTAACCTTAGAGAATTATTTCCATGCCAATATGCAGTGAGAGAGAGAGAGAAAACCTAAATAGTCCATATATTTGCTGGAGAAAATACGGTTTTGTTGTATCTTAGATGAAAGGAAATGTATCAACTATCCTTCTTCAGAATCCTGTGTCCACTCTAGTAAGCACATACAGTTCATGCTCAAATGCACTTAATTGACAGAGAAAACTCCCGGCTCATATAAGATTTACTGATGTGAGATTTCTCAAGGTGTGCATGGAAACATCCTACTCATAAAGGACCAATGGATTAAGGAAAGCAGACGTGCCCATGGGTAAAACTTCTGTTAATAGTATACTTGTAGAGAGGATTCTCTCTACTTCTACATCAGTGGAGATGCTGACGAGCTCATTTGCAGAACTGCACTATAAAATGAGAGCTTGGAAAAGTTCCTTTTTTGGACTATATGCCATATATGCCATATATAGCCATATATGCTATATGGACTATATGCCACTGGCTGGGGTTATTCTAGGAGTTGTATTCTAAATAAGTAACCTTTTCAAGCTCTGTAATAAAGTTACAGTTCCACTTGAAAAAAAAATCCTCTAACAGATTTTTAAAGTCAAGGCATGCTATAACAACTGCAGCTTCCAACTTCCATAGGGGACCTGCGTGGATTGGGGCTTCAAGGCTGTAGCTCAGCTCAGGCATTGCCTGTCACACACTCAGCTTTTAGAAGAGGGCCCTGTCCACATTGTGGTAAAGTTAAGTCTCCTGGAATCCCCTGTGTTGCATGGGTTTGGGGAATCAGGCAGTAGTTGTGCTGCCCAATGATGGGATTCCTTCCCTATGTCACTCATAAACCATGTAAACTCTTTAAAAAATGGTGGCCATTTTTATCCAGTCATGACTTTGTGTGGTCATTCCCATTGCTCCATCTCACCCTGCAAATGGGTTGTGAATGCAATAATTAGTTTTACAGGCATACCTCAGTTAACAAAGCCTCTGAGAAAGAAGGCCCCTTTTACAAAGTATTTTCATGACTCCTCATCCCCCTGTTTTCCTCCTCATCCTCTCTCTAGCTCAAAGTTTTTGAAACACCACCAGCATTGGGAACATGGTGAAAGAGGGCTAGAGAAACAGAGATTTCTGGTGTTAGGTCACAGCAGATGTGTGCACTAAACAGTGTAACAAAGCTTGAAGTGGGAAGGAATGGAAGTCTGCTCTAGTCAATTCTACTGTAGCAGTGTGTGCCTGCCTACAATAGGCAAGGTAAAAATCAGCTGCCTCCAGAATGCCTTACTGAGCAACTACAAAAAGCAAAACAGAGAGAAAAGAGAAGAACAGAAAAGCCTGTCTCACCAGCTATCTCCATCATGTTGAAAAAACACAGATCTATAAATTCAGCCACAAAACTCAAAATCATAAGAAAAGTGGAGGCTAGTGAAAGGAAAATTCATATTTGGATGCATTCCAGAAGAAGCTTTCAAATGGTCTCTAGAAGGCTGAAGGCTATTGTTCGTTACACTTGCAAGGCTTGCCTGACCTGGTTGTTTCATTTCACACATGCATACTGTTTGCTGAAACACATGGAAGTACTATTTTTGTGATGTAGGAACATATCCCTATTCCTTCCATGTTATTTTGCCTCTGGTACCAAATTTTCTGCTGAAGTGGACACATACACCTACTTTGTTAACTGAGGTATACTTGTATTTAATAGCTATAACGCAGGTGCCCATATGACTAGCTGTGTACAGAAGGTGTGACTTTTGATTGCCTTTTCTTTTGGAATCGCAACTGCTGTCCTAAACTACAGTCCCAATTAATTCTCTATCATCCCACTTTTTAGCTGCTTTTAAAATGTCCCTTTCTCTCTCCTTCTCCCACTTTTCACTCTTTGTTCTCAGTTTACTGCAGTTGTTCCAAACTGAGTTCAAAGTGCAATAGTTTTGTGCTCAACTCAGCAGGGAGGAGAGGGCAGGAGGGGTGGCAGCAGAATCAGGCAAAACCAAGCTGTTGCAGCCTCTCCTAGCTTGACTGTTCTTCATTATTAATAACTTTTGCCATCTTGACCACACTTTGGTGTTGCTTGACCACATGTTCTAGTTTTCATCTGTTAAGTGTTGGAGGGTATGCCACGTACAAACTCAGGCTTGTGAAATCAAGCTTTTTTCCAATTGTGACCAATGCTTTTACAGTTTTTTGGGGACAATTTGCAAAACGCTTTCGGGGTCCTCCTCTCTCTCCATTACTAACTCCATACATTTAACTAGTATTAGATTAATAATGAGTGGTTAAATTGCAGCTTTATTGCAATAATTATTTCTGTAAAGTACCACACTGAAAACAACTATCCTTTGTTTTTGTTTCTTAAAGAAAATATCCTGAGTCCTCCACAGTGTAAATTAAGATTAGATCAAGGACCATGCCGTGTATATATAATAAAATGGTATTATGATAAGCAAGCCAATTCCTGTGCTCAGTTTTGGTATGGTGGTTGTGATGGAAATGATAATCGCTTTGAAACTGAAGAAGAATGTAAGAAGACATGTGTATTTCTCTCTGGAGGTAAGAATCAACAACTCTTTCTACAGTCAAAATTACTATTAACCCTGTGTTGGTGGTCTGAAAGATTCTAACACTTACGGGCTTCAAACATAGTTCTCTTTTCTTCCTTTGAGATCAGAGTCTCAGAAAGAAAAGAAAATATGAAACATTAAGGTTACCTATAAAAGGTGAATTCTGCATCCTATGTGATAATTTGTGACATGTACCATGGTGACTAGAAATAGCTGCTGGTGGAGATGATTAATTATTTTCAAAGCTGCTTGGTTACAAAAATGTAGCTATGATGGCCCATTGGGGTAGAAATTCAGTGGAAGTGATGCAGCTGCAGGATCTCAAGCTGTGCGGTATGGCACCTTGAAATTCATCTGTAAAATACCTGTAAGGTTCAGTGGTACTCTGTAACCTGGCAAGAAGACAAGCAACAGGTGGGGCTGGCTCCCTCCTTGAGCTTCCTCTATTTGTCTCCCATTATGAGGTCAAAACAGTAGCTAAAGAAAGGATCTGTTCTGTCACTACTCTTTGGGTCAGTACCTTGAGCAGGCCAGCACTGCTGTGGTTCCTTCTACTCATCCTCCTTTTCCATCCTCCCTAAACCTCTCATCTGCTTGGATGAAATGACTCTTCACTCTACCATCCTTTAGATTAGGGGTGTCAAAAATATAGACCAAGCTATCCAGGCATAGCTTCTCAAGGCCATTTTTGAGGCTTCAGCCTCCCCGACACCAGCAGTTTCCATTTCTTCTCTTTTTTTAATAAAATGTTTTGGGCAAAATATGGGTGTCCAATATCACCACACACACACTGCCAGCTATTTTAGGCCCAGGGGAGGCATTTTTGAAAAACCAGGAAGTAAATCCTTAAAGTGAAACAGGAACTGAACCCTAAGCACTGGGGAGGCATGTTAAGGAATATTTTTCAGGAGTGGGTAGGGATGGGACGAATCCAGAATTTTCCGAAACCGAATCTGGATCTGAATCCCTGGAAGGTTCTAGGAATCCACAAACATCACTAATCTTTCAAATCCTTTTATTAAAAAGGGTTTAAACAGCAAGGGAAAGAAGGATAATCTTGGGCAAGACACACTCTCTCAGCCTTAGCAAAAACCTAGGCAAAGGCAAACCTCCCTCTGAAGAAATCTGGCCAGGACAATTGTCATAGTTTTGCCTCAGGATCTCCCTAGATTGAAAATGACATGAAGGCCCTTTCTACACAGGCAGGAAAATGTGGATTAATCCACATTTTCCTGCCTGTGTAAACAGGGCCACATACTACAGTACAGAGATAATCCATGTCAAAACTGGCTTTTCTTTGCATAGCTCCTTATGGCATCCTGTAGTTTGATGATGCACAAGCACACTTTGGCAGAGAGGGCTGTGACACCCTGTAAAACTACAAATCCCGGAATTGTGTATGAAAGAGCTTTGCAAGGGAGCTATGCAAAGGAATCTTTCAGCTGTCCTTGAAATCTCAAGCCTGTCCCTTCCAGTCAAGTGCTGAAGTTAAATATTAAATGTTCGATTTAAATATCTTAGAATATAACCCCAGATGTAATTTCTGAAATTGTTAGCAAAGGCCATTATTACTCTAAGGGAAAAAGTCACCTATTTGCCATCTCCCCTTGTGTGTCTGGTCGCCCAGATTTTCAGGCATCCTGGTCTCCCAGGTTTCTGGCCATACCAGCCTCCAACAAACTATCTGGATGGTGGATTTGAAAGATTCGCTTTGCCTATTTTGGCTAGGGGATTTGGATTCGCGAATCTTGAATCCTTCCTGAGGATTCAAGGATTTGGTTGGCCCATCTCTAGGAGTGGGAGACAGAGTGGAATGTGCAGTCCTCCAGGGTTCCATGCATGGCTGACGTGGACCCTCAACCCCTGGCAGTTGCCCATTCCTATACTAGACCAACGGCAGCCAAATTACAGCAATGTCATGTTACTACTCCATGTTTTCCCTCATTATATGAATTTATATGAAAAAGAGTTCTGAAAAGGAAAGCTGGACTCTCAAGGAGGAGGTTGAATATCTCTGAAGGAATTTCTAATTCACTGGGACCCCCCTCCTCCGGGTTAGTCTTGATTCTCAGGCAGCCACTTTGCCACATCAGAAGATGACACAAGCACATTTGCACCCAACTCTCCCTCATAGGATGTTATAAAAGAAACAATTTTTGTGCTCCCCATTGCCCTCCAGTACAAAGTGGGTTTCAGTTACTAGAAGCAGAGAGTGATGGTAAATGTTTTCAAAGCTGTTTGCCTTTTAGATGGTGCTGTGATGGCTCACTGGGTTACAATAGGAAAATGGTTTTTATATAACTGGAAATTGACATTTTGATTTTGGACACATGTGGTTTCACTTTGTCTGACTTGATAAATCTGTATATATCAGTGCAAATTATTTATCTTGCCTATTTTGCAGATGTCTGAAGAATATTAACAAAGATACGGATCAACCAGAATTTCACAGGATTCTTTTTAGCCCCAAAAGAGTAGACTTTTATGCATACTTTAAAATTGTTGTGCTTAATTTGAGGACAGATTACTATCCTCAAACCACTTATTATTATGTAGCCCTATGAAAGTCAATGGGACAGTCTATATCCTACAATTGAATCCAAAAGATTATGTGGCAATAGTGTTTGGCTACGTTATGGGATCATATATACTTTGAGTTTAAAATAATACTCCATAAGAAAAAAAAGTTCAGTCTTATACCTCCTGAATGCAGAAAAGAACAGGCTATTTATATGGTCAACCAGGTATGACAAGTCTTGCTTTACTGCAAGACATTCAGCTTTTCATCATGTACAATCAGGAGAAGGTAGTGAAAATACACCAAGAATACAAACCCAGCTGCTAAACCATAGCTTAGAGAAGCAGCAGCTGATGCAAGCCTGGTTGAGTATCATGCACAGTATCTTAAAAACGGTTTACAAATTTATCTTATTCTGAAAGCCCATAATCTTTTTATGGAACAACTCTACACACATTGAAGCCTAAGGTTACTTTTTTTAAAGACTTGGGTGTATCTAATCTGCATAGGATTGGACAAACTACTAACCTGAAGTTTACCCACTCCTCTCCAGGAATTTTGGAAAGAGTGGAAGATTGTCTCTCTTAAGGTCAAACTATATGTTGCATTAGAATAACATATAGTTAGTTGCATTGATAACATGTAGTTCCTGCCTTAGGAATCTAGGGAGCTGCCCTGATACTAGGTCACAGTAGAAACAGTGATAGAGCAGCTGGTATAAAACAGCTGAATTTTAAAACAATGCTTTATAAGAACTAAAAAGAAACCAGCGTATGAAACAATGGACTTCAGGTACTTTTGTAGTTTGATTTGTTTTTTAAATAAAACAGTATAGTTGGCCATCCACATTCATTAGGGTTAGGGGCGCAGGACCCCTGCAAAAGTGGAAAAATCACAAGTAAAAATGTACATGTGTATCTGCAGGACAGGGCCGAAGACATTGGGGAGTCCAAAGCAGGTCAGGGAAAGTAAAGAGAAGGGGGATGCGTAGGGATGGTGGCCCTGTACTTCCTTTCTCTCATCCATTTCCTTCATGGGCTTGCGGGGAGCATTGGGAAAGGGTTTGTGGTGCTGAGAAATAAAGCTGCAATCAGTCCTTAGTTGGCCAGGCTGTGGCTGGTGGTGGAGGAGGAGGAGACCAGAGGAAGGATTTTAAAGGACTTGATCAGAGCCACCGAGAAAGAAGGTTCCACCAGAAAAGAAACACCCGAGGTGCGGGGGCAAGGGTTGAAGAAAACTGCAAGTAATCAAATCCATGAAAGTCAAACCCAGAAACATGGAGGGCTGACTATTGCATGTTTTCTTTTTACCCTCAAGACACTGGTACTTGATAAAATCTGAAATGAAACTCTTACTTCAGTTGTATCAATTTAGGCTTCACACTGCTGGTTAATATGTAAGTACTAGTAGCATAGGACAATTATCTGTAAAGCGGTATGACAGCTACCTAAATAAACTATATATTAACATGACCCATTCCAAAATAAGATTATTCAGCATATAACTAATTAGAAGCACTAATCACATATATGGCAGTCAAAGCTGCCATCTTACTTTGCAATACTATGCTTCTCTTAGAGGTCTCTCATTCAAATTCTAAGTCAACTTGAGAGCAAGTGACAACAAGGAAATTTGTAAGCAATTACTGCAAACACTCGTAATTTTTATTAACTGTCAAACACAACATAAACCCTTAGAGACTTGCTTGTTTATGATTTTCTGGTTTGTTTGTTGGGTTCTGTCTATCTACAATAAATGTGCAAAATGCAGTTTGTGAATTAAATTTATATCAATACCTTTTTGTAATAGCCTGTTCCTGTTTTTACTGGGGCACAAAAAAAGAACATTAAGCAGTGTTGCAAAAATTAAACATTTTAATTTTAATTCTTTTCTTCTTCTTAATTCAAAGTGAGACAATTTCTGTTAGTGTTGAAAAGGAATGCTTTTTGAACTCTATATTATTTTTTCACAATTATAACCAAGAAAAATATTTACTCCTTCCAATGAAAGGGAAAAAGCATACATTGAATTGAGCTATATAAAAATATGTCAAAGGAGCATGCTGACTAGTCTGTGGAAATTTGTATTTAACATGCCTACACCCCTCCTCCATTTAAGCCACATAGTACTAGCTATCAATATCAGTATCAGTCTTAGCAAATGGTAACTTACACAAGCTTGAGTCACTGGCTTAGAACATATTTTGTTGTTCTAAATAAAGAACTGGATCATGTCCCTTTTTAAAAGGAACAGTATTTATTTAATGCATTCAGAATTTAAGAATTCAGAGTCCAGGACCTGAACTAAATGGATCTGACAGCTCTTCTGTCAGATTTTGTGGTTGGCTCTTAAAATTAAATGAGAATCAGGAAACATTGCTGGACCCCCCCAAATCCCCCACAGATTTACCTTCTTCTGACCCCAACCCTATGCAGTTCTGTTTAATTATTTTACTTCAATCCCACTTTTTTTTCCCACCCAGAGGCTCAAGACAGCTTATAAGGTTAAAACAAGTACAATTCCACATCATTAAAGAGGTACAATTCCAAGTCAGCATCATTAAAACATCTATAAAACATTATAAATAGAATTAAAAGCATATGCATTTAAAAATCTGTTAAAAAACAAACAGTACAGCACGTTACTAAAAGCCCAAAAGATTCTTCGCCGGAAGGTACCATGGGAGGCACCAGTTAGTTTTTAAAAACCTACAATGTTGGCGTCCCTGATCTGGCCGGCCAAGGGATGCAGGTAAAGCAGCGCTGCTGCATCCTGCCCGGAAAAGTCCTCGGCAATTGTCAAGCAAAGTCCACAAGATGGAAAGGAGGGAAAAGCCTAAACAGAGGGGGCAACAGTAAGAAGTTTCCGGGGGGGAGGACCCCAAAAGTTAAGACCAGAGAGACGAAACGGCAAACACAACCCCACAGCCGAAAGGAGCTCTTTGCAGCAAACCTACCAACTGCCCCCAACGGCAACAGAAATCCAGCGCATGCGCACAGGGGCGTCGTGCGAGCGGAAGCAATTTGTCCCTCTTCGGTGTTCGTCGTCGGAGAGTTGCCAAGGAAGAGCTCGAGGACGCCGAAAGAAGGTTGACGGTCGCCATGGCGGCGGCGACGGCGGCCGCCGACACGTTGTGGGAAGACAGGGATGTCCGCTTCGACATCTCTTCGCAGTGAGTGCTCGCGCGCGAGCGAACGCTGCAGGCCAGCCGCTCGCTCGCTCGCTCCCTCCAGCTCCGCGCGCTGGCTGAAGGCCTGTGGCGGTAGAAGTCGCGAGGGCGGCCTCGCGCTCTTATCCGTTTAACCGGCGCTTCCGGGCCTCCGTCTGGGAGCGGGCTCGGCGCCCCGAGGAAGCCCGATTTCCTTTCAACCCTTCAGCGGATTCTTGTGGGGGCTGAGATTAGACAGCCAGGCTTGCCTCTCGCTGCTTGCCGTTCCCGAAATTTAAAATCTTAATCAATTCAGAATTTCCCCAAATCTTCGTTTCTTTCTGTTCCACGTCAGCACTGTACGGCTCTTTCATTTTTTTTTCCCCTGGCCGACGTACCGGGCAAGGTGTAGGGGGTGAAATAGCCGCGCGCCTCGAGGGTGCCCTGCTTTCAGAAGCCCTTGTAGACCACCTTTGACGTCTCTGCGCCAGCGCCATAACCCATAGCAAGAGTTGTGTTGTGCACGCTCTGCCTCCCTGTGCAGGCAAGCTTTCTTCTAGGTCCCCCTAAGACCTGTTGAGTAATACCCGGGTCGCAGTATCGCTGTCGCTGTCTCTCAGCATGACCTCGTATTTCATCTCACTCGCCTTGAAACCAATTTTAGGAGAAAGGCGGAAAATAAATGTATGTATGTAGGTAGGTAGGTAGGTATGTATGTAACCATTATAGGGCGGTTGTGATTTAAGGGATTTAAAGACCGTCTGTCCTAAGCTTTTTGGAGGAAGAGACAAATGAAAACTTAGTAAGCAAAATAAAATACGTGACTCTGAACCAGATGAAGTTTGTCATTTGGTTTTCTTTAGGCTAATAGCTGGTCAAACTGAAAATCTAAAATGCAACACGAGTATCTCTATACAGGAGAGTAACTTTGGGAGCAAAACAGGATTTTCCAATGGCCACTGGGTCTTCTGCTCCCAGGGAGAACCCCACAGCAAAGGGGAGAGCTGCCTGGCTCCATAGACAGCCAAAGAAAGAACAACTTCAGGGAGTTGGCTCTGCCCTTTTCTGTCAAAAAGGACTGTCATACAAACTTTGCAACTTAAAAACAGTGCCTGGGTTTGCTCCCCCAACCCCCCCCCCCTTTTTGTGTCACGATGACTGGCATGGACTGTCTTATTACGAATCTTCATAAATCAGGACTTGAAGATGAGGGAGGTCCTCCCACATCCTAACTCACTGGAACTTTGGAACTTTTGTGTTAGAAGTTCTCCTCTAACACAAAACTACAGCTCATAGCTGGAGGGGCACCTCCTACTTCCTGTGGCCAGTAAGCTGGTGGAGGATGTAGAATTTCTTGGGACCCTCCTCGTACCTTCCTCTTCATGCAGAAACTGGAAACAGGCAGCTGGGAGTGGGCCTATGATATCAGGGAGGGGGCCATGGCTTAGAGAGTGAAAACTCTCTCTGCTTATGTCATCCAGCCTACAGGATTGATTCTGAGAGAGCAATCCAGACACTGGTACAGAGACAGTATCCTCAACCCAGCAAACTGCATGGAGAATTAGAGGTGCAACAATAGATACGAGTATAAAAATAGAAGTATTTTAACATTGTTGAAAGAAACAATGGACTTGGTGCCATTCTTTAAGCTTCTCTACTTTTAGTCCATTGTGTCATTTAGATCCTCATCACACTACACTGTTATAGGCCATTTCTGCACTACACTGTTATAGTGCTATTATTCCACTTGCAACTTCCTATGGAATCCTGGGATTTGTTGTATTCCACTTTAACTGCCATGGCAACATCCTATGGAATCCTGAGATCTGTAGTTTAGGGAGGGGCATTTAGAATTCTAGATGACGATGGTTTTTGTGATTGCATGGTGGGCATTAGTTGTCCCAGAATGCTTGATTTTGTTTCTTGTAGCCACCAAAAATAAAAGCAATGCAACTGTTGTGACAATATCTAAACATGTAATAATGTCGTAGGCAAATGAAAATGAGACCAGGAGAAGTTCTCATTGATTGTTTGGATCCTATTGAAGATACCAAAGGAAACAATGGAGAAAAAGGTAACCCCAAATGTTTACATTTCTAGATTATAAACTACAGAAAATGTCTATAAAGTTTTCCACATCAGGCAGTTTCTGAACAATTGGGAAGCACTTAGAGCACTGCATTGTAGAAGAAAATCTGAAGACTTTCCATCAGTGACTAGAAACAACAGCAGGAGTTCCCTTCTTCATCCACTCTACATCCTTTCTGACTAGGGAGGCTGTAGAGTGGGTAAAGCCCCATCTCCAGGCAAGACATTAGCTGAAGAAACTCCATCTAGCATTTCAGATGGAGATCTGATGATAACAGAGAACACTGGATTGCAGAGGGCTCCATTGGCAGGGAAGGAGTCTTCCTTCCCCGGTAAAAATTCCCCACCCACATTTTAGTCTTTTCCCTCTTTGGTCATTTCTGCACTAGACTGTTATAGTGCTTTTATTCTACTTTCAACATCCTGTGGAATTGTGGGGTTTGTAGTTTACTGAGGCCAAAGTGCTCTCTGGCTGAGATTTCTAAATGCCCCTCCATAAATGGCAAATCCCAGCATTCCAGAGGATGTTGAAAGTGGAATAATAGCTCTATAACAGCCTAGTGTGGAAATGGCCTTTGTCAACTGCCATTAGTACTGTATTCTGTATTTCATGGGCTGTGTGGGGCCTAATAGAATTCCCAAGGTATTCCTTTGCAAACTGCCAGTGCTTCCTTTGCTGGGAAAAAGTGGTGTAGAAATTGCCATTCATGCCCTGCAAAGCCTCTAGGAAACCAGATTTGCCATTTAAAGGCTATTCTTTCCCCCACTCATTCATTTAGGTCCAGGAAGGAGCTGTTTCGGCCTAAACCTGATCAGAAGGGAATAGCTTACGCCATTGTTTTTTCTGTCTGAAGCTTCAAGGATGTTTTGGCTATTTATACATACTTTTTCTCTACATGGGGGAGGTTAGAGTTTTGAAAAATGGTCAGGTACATTTAACTGAGAGGGAGGTCAAAAATGGATTGAATGGACATAAAAGTTGTTCACATTTGTCCTAGAAAAGGTTCCTTTTTTGCAGGTTTTAAGCTTTTTAAAATATCATTTTAAAAATTCCAATATACATATTTTTTGCATGTCTAGAGTGTGTTCCCTGGTATGTGGAAACCACTACCTCATTTTTCCCAGATTTGGTTAATATGTAGGTCCTGAAATATTTTAGCTTTTCTTCCAGTGATTTACATGTTTAATTTATTTTTCTGTAGGTTATCTTCTTGTACCACATTATAGACCATTACCATTAGAACTCTGTGTACTACCACGAAACTTATTCTCTGAGTGAGGATACTTATTAAACATTTTGTTGTTGGCAACAAAAAGGAGCCATCTATGTGCAAGAGAGTGTTATGAATAGATTTGAGAGAATCCTAAGGTTTACAGAAATACACCCCCCCCCAAAAAAAACCCAACCCTCAAATAGCCCAATGAGAACTTAGCATATTGAGTGTCCACAGAGGGAAATTTATGAGGAACACCAGGGTGAGAGACGAATAAATGGAATGGAGCATTCTGGGAAAGACATCACTGGCTAGAAGAATGTTAAACAGAAGCACTTCACATTGTAACTTAATTTTTTTGTTCTGATTGTTTGTTATATATGTAGTGTTTCTGTTTATTGTATTGTGTCTATTGTATCTTGTAGGACATCGGGTATAAAGAAAGTTGGGAATCATGCAGCCTTCCAGATAGTGTTGAACTGCTACTCCCAACTAATTACTGGCTAGGGCTGATGGGAAAAGCAGTCCAAATTGTGAAGGATCAAATGATCCCATCCCTCATGTAGTGGATCTTGCCAGATTGTGTGAATTGCACAAGTTAACCTTTAAACCTCTTCTGTCTCTCGAGTATTATAATAATTTTGTAATAAATTATTCACTTGAAGTTTCCTTCTTTAAATTTCCAGGCAGACTCTTGGTAACAAACTTACGAATTATTTGGCACTCTATAGTATTGCCTAGAGTCAACCTCTGTAAGTATCACTTCCTTGCTCATGCATACTTTGCTTTCTTAGAAGCCTGACTGGCAAACGATGGTATTCTTTACTGTTTCAAGAGAAAAAGATATACATTCTAATCCTAAACCCACTAGGTAGAAGAAAATTCCATTAGTTAAAGAGAGCTTTAGAATCAGAGTTGAAGGGTGCTTCTGAAGAGCTGTAAACCTGGAGATCTGCCATATCTGGGATGCATGGAAATGAAACAGCTAACCCGCACAATGAATGTTGTGCCGCAGGCTCAGTGTATGAGAGAGATGCATAAACTGATACAATTCTCCTGTTAGGGTAGAATGGGTCCTATTTCCAACTCATGCTGTGCCACATCATTCTGTTTTGTTTTGGGATAGCTCATTCCATGACAGTAGCAAGAGAACTTCAGTTAAGGCAAAACGTTTGTTGACAAGCATGTGACTCCTTGGATGATGTTTGCATAGCTGGAAAGTAATGGAGAGACGTATACACGTTTGAGCATGATAAGCAATAGAATCAAAAGCTGCTGATTTCACAATTGTAATTGAAATTACTCGTACTATCTTATGTTAATTTGCCAGAGTACTATGAATTAACGTAATTAATACATTAACAAATGTTTTCCAAATATTGCGGACATTACAAAAAAACAAATTTATGTATATGTTGAATTTTTAAATTTATGAAATCCTGTCTTGTTTCAGTTTGAATTTTAACCCATTTACTTCCATTATTTGGTGTAGAAGAAACACAGTGACTTCATACTTCCTAAAGTTGTTTTAATACACAGCATTTTGATTCAGTATGTTGGTTCATCATAGGTCTGGTGCTGAATATTTAACAGTTTTCAGAGTGATATATAGTGACTTCTTTAACAATATTTTTTTTCTTTTCCCTTATTACTTAGCTGTTGGTTACAACTGTTTTGTGAGTACAACAACAAGAACTGCTAATTCAGTAAGTTCTAGCAACAGGTTTTTAATTGCTGCTGTTCTTGCTAGATGTGACAGAGCTATGGAACTCCTTTCACCTCAAGACATGTTAAAAGCCTAATTTTGGGCATGTTTACTTAGATCCTTATCACACTACATTGTTATAGTGCTGCACTGCCATGGCAACATCTTTCAGAATGCTGGGATTTGCAGTTTAATGAGAGGCCCTTAGGATCCTCAGCCAGGAAGCTCTTCTGGTGCCTACAAGTCCCAGAATTCCATAGGACATTGCTGTGCTGATTAAAGTGAAATATAGCACTATAACAATGTGGTGTGATACGACTGTTAGAAGTTTAAAAAAAAAGTTTAGTACAACTTCCTCTCTAATAAGAATTACAAAGGATTGTCAAAAAGATTTTATATGTCCAAAAACATAGAATTGCCATCCAAAGCCTGAGTTTTTTTCTGGATATATTAAACCTTGTGATGTAGTTTGACTTCTAGTTCCAAGAGAGGAATGGGTTTTATGTGCCGTACAAATAAATATATGTAATTTATTTACCCTGCCATATATTTGTTTGTGATGGGCATGGTTGAGAATTTAAATAATTGCACATTGCTATGTCTCACCAGTTTAAATATGTATAATAATTTTCTAGGGATTTTTTTAAATGATAATACTGAAAATACATAAATACTTAATTGTTTTCTTTTGGAAATTGCTGTACTAAAATATTATATCTTATACTTTTCTTCTTACAGAAATTAAGAGGCCAAACTGAAGCACTTTACATATTAACCAAATGTAACAATACACGTTTTGAATTCATATTTACAAATGTGGTTCCTGGCAGCCCCAGACTTTTTGCCTCAGTTATTGCAGTACACAGGTAATTGAGGTCTAAAAACAGTTTTCTATAGAAGCAAGAACTACTCACTGAAACATTCCTAATGCAGTTGGATTGGTTGCCTGTGATACATAAACTTTCACAATGAAAGCTTTGTGTGTACTTTGAAATTGTATGTAACTTTTCACTGGCATGCAAATACAGAAATCAGCCCAGATGTCAGGATCAGGCCATCTGAAACCCCCCTTCCCCATTTCACTTTCCCTTTTATTTCTTAACTTCAATATATTCCAGAAGTTCATAGTTTTATCCAGCCATTTGGAATTATATTGTTTAATTTCCAGACTAATGTAGTCTTGTGAGCTTGAGGAATCCCTGGAATATAAAACTACCTTATTTTTTGCGGTCATCCTGTTTCATTAAGCACTCAACCTCCAGAATTTGCTAATGGAAGAGGAAAGTCAGACCTGCAACACAACACTGGAGTGTGTTCTCATTAAATGATGGTGGTGGTGCTGATGATGGGGATAATGATAGTATCTTCCTGTTCAGAGTTTTAGCCAACCGTGCCCTCCTCTAGGGTCATTCTCTATCACCTATTTTGAATTTTTCTTGACAGTGGATATTCAGTGTCTACTGAGCATTTCTTAGTGATCTTATGTTAGCTACAGTCCTGTTGGCACTAACCAGCTTGAGATCACTAACAGTAATATAAACAGATGTCTTGACTTTAAAATTATTTTAAGAAATTTCTTATAATAGTGGTAAAAATCTGCCCTTTAATTTTCCTTTTTCTAGCATGTCTCTGAGTATTTAGTCAGATTATTTTAGTTCAACAAAATTAAAAGGGCAGGATGAAACTCTTTTAGGTTTGTTTTAGATAAGCTGTTAGAAAAATGAAAATGTTAAAACTAGGTTGCTTTGTATTCCTAGAGCTTATGAAACATCTAAAATGTACCGTGAGCTTAAACTGAGATGTGCATTAATTCAAAACAAGCAATTGAGATTGTTACCAAAAGAACAAGTATATGACAAAATAAACGGCGTCTGGAATTTATCTAGTGATCAGGTAAAGTGCAACACAAGGATTATATATAGAAAATTGTAGTAAGAATGTACTAACTCCCTCTTTCTTACCAAATTTGTCAAAGGATGAAAACCCAATTATTTTAAATGATATGTGATTCAGTACAATATGCTTAGCTTATAACTATTTTATTTATTATTTAAAATACATGGACAAAGTTTGGCCCTCCAGATGCTACTGGACTGCAGCTCCCGTCAATATGCAGTGGGGCTGATGAGAGTTACAATCTAACAACTTCTGGAGGGCTGCATGGTTTGCTGATGCAACACAATTCACCTTTCTATAAAAACATCCCAGGTTGCTAACAGTTAAAATAATGGAAGCAGTAATAACATCAGTAATGTTAGTGAATACAACAGATAATTCACTAACAAGCAGCATAAGAAGACGGTAGCAATTTAAAAAAAAATAAAGGACAGTTTCAGCATTGAAACCATCAGGTGGATCAGAAGAAAGAGTAACGATTGCCTGGAGACCAAAAGCTTTCATAAAAAGAAAGATCTGAACACTACAGTGGAAGGCCCTCAGAGAGAGAACAAAGCATGCCTTTCTAAACAGGTTGTTCTAAAGCCCTGGGACAGCCAGAATATTTTATAAAAAGTTATACTGCAATGCAGAAAAATATGTATGTGTGGAACGATGGGGGAAACTGAGAGAGAGATAAGCATGAATAAAGAAGGAGTTTTATTGTTCAGTACAGTAACTTTTCCTTTGTTTTGGAAGTCTTTTGAAACCTAAACAGCAGCAGGTGCTTTTATTCTGAAGCGGAAAGAGCCATGTCCTCTAGATTGTGCCTGCTTGAGTGGATTATATGTTGCACACTAGTTTTATGACAGGAGGCATGACTTGCAGTGTCAGGTGGAAATATTACTGCCCTATTGCTATAGCCACAAAAAGCATGTGAACTTTTCTGAAATTCTGCTCAGAGTTTACTGGCTTATCAGGGACTCTGTTTTTATATGGCATTTGTCAGTAAATAGCTGCAACAGTTATGCAGTATTGTGCCATGAAATTATCAGATGAAGGCAATGCTGGGACACATAGTGAGAGGTATTTTTCATTCTCTTTTTGAATAATTAAATCGTATCTTAACTGTAGGAACCATCTAGGGCTGTAAACTGTCAATTTTCATCTGTTTCATTCTTCATTGCAATATTACTTATTTAAATTTACTGTTTCTTATCACTACTAGGAGAAAAAAAAAAGATGGATTGGAAATTTATGTACAGTTCTGCCATATTATCTTACTTTCGTAGGGCTGGATCCTGAGAACCGTTAACCCAAAAAAAAAAAACCCCACAGAAGAGGTCTTACTTGACCTCCTAAGAGCTGCTTCTGTAGATTTGGAAAGACAGAGTGGGACAGGACTTAAAATGCCTCTGTCTGCTTTTATCTGCTTCCCACCTCCTCCTCCAACATTTTTTGTAACTGGAGTTCTTTTGGCCCAAGGTACCTCTGCCCAATTTTAAGCCATTTCACTCATCTCCTCCAGAAGCTGTGTGTGTTCCATTCTACCCCATTCAGTAGCATCCTCAGGCTCAAAGGAACAACTTTTGGTGGGCTCTGGAGGCTTGCAGTGGAAGCATAGTGCACAAAAGTCTCCTTCCTCCTCTGTGGTTCTCTAGCCCGATTTCGCCTGGCATATGAAATAGATGACAGTAGTGTTTTATGTTGCAGGTACAAAAAACATAACCAGTTTTGCAGAGCAGGGACCCCAGAAATGTTTGTAAGAGTGGAGGCTCAGCATTGGCATACAGGTTTTTCTTAATTTTGCCTACTTGCAAGGGAAAACAAATTACTTTTCCTAGCATTATTGAAATATAAAGACTCATACAAGCACAGTGTATCCTTAGAAGAGTGCCTTCCATGCATTCAGTGTAGCTTACTTCCAAGTAAATGTGAATAAGGTAGATTGCAGGCAGTCTTATTATTTCTGGGAAGACTCAACAACAACAGCTGTCTTAATATTCTTAGGGCTTTATCATACAGTACACTTTTGATAAATAGTTCCTGACTAGGTTCAAGTATGTAGAAGTCTTGGTGGACCAGCTTTGCCAGATCATTTGTAGGGAGACTCAGCCCTGCAGCTTAGTCCTAATGGGTGCTTGAGCCCCTCTCCTCCGATTCCAGGGTCCACATTGCAGAGCAGAACAGCTTCTTTTTGGATGCTAGTGTTTCCACTTTGGCATATGTATCTAGGATTACCTAAATTTAACTTGCATGCCATCATGCTTGAATGGCATATTATTTTAAGCCTTGTAGGAACACGGGGGTGGGGTTCATTCCACAATATTGTAATTTATCCCACTTTACTGTCGTAACAGGGTTTATCCATTATGCTGCATATTAAAATGTTTACTTAAATGTTAGTTTTACTTGGTGAAATATACTTTTTAATTTAAATTTTAAATAGAAGAAATATATTGATATAGAAGTACAAACTAATTTTGATTTCTCTTTTCTAGGGGAATCTAGGTACTTTTTTTGTTACAAATGTAAGAGTGGTTTGGCATGCAAATATGAATGACAGCTTTAACGTCAGTATACCATACCTTCAAATTGTAAGTACCATAATGGTACAATTGTTATCCCAGTAGGAGTAATGATAGCTAATGTTATTTAACTCTAGTATATTATTTTATATAAATAATATTGTTTCCTTGACAAACATCTACCATATATACTTGTGTTTAAGTAAAAAAATTTGTGCCAAAAAATCAGCCCAAAAAGCCTGGGTCGACATACATGGGTCAGTGCATTCACTGTGTTGCAAGAATGAAGGGGACCAGAGTTGCTTTCAGGGTTTGCTGACCCTTTCTAATCTCCCCACCCCAGCAGGGATGCTCCAAAAAGCTGCCACCATGGTGAGAATCGAAGGGCTTCTTTCAGGATTGGGATTAGAGTCTGCACACATGTCCAGCAACTGCTGAGTTTTTCCTCAAGAAACCCTTGCTTTCCCACTGTCAGAAATTTGCTAAAAGGGCAGAAAGTATGCTGACAGGTGGGGAAGCATCTGGGACATCTGCTTTCTACAAGGGACTTGTGTGAGTGTAGGTGCAAGAACAGGAGTCTTTCCCCCTTCCTCCCATTGAATTTCTGACAGTGGTGAAGCACAGGCTCTTGGAGGAGAAACTCAGTGGGCACTGGACATATGACAAACCTCCTTTCCTCAAAGGTGGAAGTGGGTGGCTGGTGGCAAAAAGTTTTGGGGTTTCGAAGTTTTTGGATTTCCAGAAAAGCTCAACCTGTATGCATTTGATATTGCAGTAAATCCAAGTGTAAGACTACAATCCATCCCACTGTAAATACAATATTTTAAAATAGAAAAAAATTACATCCATTACATCTTTTGTTACATGCCCCTAAGTTTTACTCTCAACCTATATTAAAATCTATGTCATATCAAAATGCATAATTTTGGCTCCAGAATTTGATCTTGTCTTATACATGAGGTTGACATGCATGAGTATATACGGCAAGTATTGTAAATTTCTCACTATTGAAAAACAAACAGTGGAAATGCTATGAATATGTCTCCTGCTGTGCTTGAGCTGGATGGTGGTGAGGAAGGTGATGTTCATTTTGGCTCTTTCCATTAGAGCTTTGACCTGGATGAGTTTGCTGGGGTATTATTATTTAGTATTTACCTATCAAACATTCCATGTGCACCCGTAAGCTGATGGTTTGGTGACTTTATCTGGCTTGTAAGTTTCCAGAGAGAACACAGGGGACATTCCTTCCTCGTGATCAGCCACAAGGACCCAATTACTCATGACTTCATTCATTCATTCATTCATTCATTCTTCCCCATATCCAAAGATGTCAGTGTGGGTACAATACAATCAATTTAAACAACTTTAAAAGATTTAAAATATATTAAATAGATTATTAAAGACCAGATAATTTAAAACCAGTTAAAATAATTTAAAATAGTGCAACCATAGCACATTATGTAATTGCTAAGCATATAATGAAAATAAAATACTATCTTTATTTAGAGCATTTAGACATTGCCCTTCAGCCAGGAAGGCTCCCAGAGCAGCCTACAAATTGTTAGGCATGGGGAGCTCAGTAATCAGTGGTACTCTACCACACAAGGAATTGCATTTCAACTTTTCATTCTGTCTCAATATGGGAAGTTTGTTCTAATTCTAACTGTTTATGGAGGGGGCTGCACTGTGCAGTGCTGAGTTTTCTCGCCATATCCCATGGGCTGTATTTACTTATTTTTAATAGCATTCTAAATCATGTCATTAATGACATGTCCCTTAGGTCTTCATATTTACATACATCTTTGAACAGTTTATAAGGCAGGACAGTGATATTAATCACTGTCTTACAGGTGGGGTGGGGAACTTAAAAGATAGTTATTTGTATAATCCACTTGGTAAATTGTGATGAATGTTTGTAATCTGGGGACTTTGGCTCATAGCTTACATTTAGAATCACTAAGATATACAAACTCTAAAGGTAAGAACAGTTTATTTGATTCCCATGCTAATTACTATACTGTTAATTGAAGTGGGTTATAGATTTATATAATAAAGGCATATGAACTGTGCATTTTTTTCAAAGTCCACCAAAATGTACATACACATACACGCACATTTTTGGTGTGTTCTTTCAGAAGAAGAATAGTTCTAGAATTACAATAATGTGGGAAGTCAGTGTTGGTAATATTGGATCTGTTATGGAATCACATTTGAAGAAAACTTTTCAAACCAAAATAACTTTTGTTTTAATCAGCGCTCAGTAAAGATCAGAGACTCAAAATTTGGCTTGGCCCTTGTCATTGAAAGCTCTCAAGCGGTAAGAAACTCTAGTCTTCATTCACTTTTATCATGCTTCTTGAAACTCTACTCAGTATTTTCTTAGAAATATTAAAGAACTTCTTTAATTCCTGCTTTGATTAGAGAAGGGGTGGGCCAAGTGCAGACCAGCTATGGCATCCCACAACTTCCACAGTCCCTTTTCTAAAAATAATCTAGGGCTTTGAGAGGCAAATTTGCACATACCCTCCCCACACGAGACTGTTTTAGGTCAGTTGGGGCCTTTTTCCCAAACTGGAAGTTACTTTGGTCATTCTCTGGTTAAGAAAAGGAACTCTCCTGGGCTAAAACAGGTGAGAGAATTCTTAAAACATGGCAAAAGTGCCTCACCACTGCCTGAGAAGGTGGGATAGGGAGAATGGTTCTTTTTTTTTCTTTTTTCTTTTTTTTTAATGTTTTGGGAAAATGTTTTTAATAATCTCTTATGCCCTCTCCCGTAAAAAATTAGGAGGAAGGTTCAGTCCTTCTGCTTCTGGTGGAAGGTTTATGCAGTTCTGTGGATGTCATGGTAGTATGATGTTGGCAAATAAATTAGCTTGAGTTATGAATGTACCAAATAATGACCGTGATATATGAGTGCCAGGTGACTAATGAAATCTCTGAATGAGACACCAGCATGTCACTTACTATTTTCGACTACCATGTTCCTGTGAAAGTGTTGACTAGAGTCTTGAAATTATTTGCTTCTGAGTAGTTACTGGAGTAGGACTGTTTGTGAATAATTTACCTTAGAAACGTACATTGATTGCTTTTACCACAATACATCTATAATTAGATTGTTTTTTACAAATAGCTTTTAATCTGGAATTGTACTGTTACCTTTGTACCTACCTTAAAATTATAATCATCCAAAAAGATATGATACAGTAAACATATATACCCTGATGAGTGCAGTGCTTTACCTTTCTGTTCAGATGTAAGTCCCATTGAGCTTGATGGTGCTTCCAGCTTACTATATAGGTTTATAAATTACTGTGTATCTGAAAGAATGCTTCAATATATCAGAATATATTGTACAGACGAAAACCTCTTAAATTCACATTTATTTAGTCTGGCATTCTGATAATACTATGGTTTATCTATGAAATGGTGCAAAGTATATAGCCCTGAAAATGGGCATACAAATCAGCTAAAAATAAAACTTTAGTAATTATCCTGATACAGGTGATTATTGAAAATGGTTTGGTTTATTATGTTTATATTTCCCTTTTACAGACTGGAGGTTATGTGCTTGGATTTAAGATTGACCCAGTTGAAAAATTAGAGGAAACAGCAAAAGAAATAAATTCATTGCATAAAGTCTTCTCAATTAATCCTATATTTGGAGTGGATTATGAAATGGAAGAAAAGGTATTCAGGTTTAAAGATAAGCTTTTTGAAAATTAAATTATCCACTGCTTCTATCTAAAATATTTAGATATTAGTGATTGTTAAAGTTGTGCCACCTGTTAACTTGCAGCCTAAGCAGCTAGAGGACCTGACAGTGGAGCAAGTACAGGATGATGTAGAGATAGAAGCAGATGAGCAAACAGATGCCTTTGTGGTAAGGTTCTATTGAAAAATAGCAATCCTCTGGTTTATTTCTATAATTTTATATTTATATGTTATAATTTCTTCTGCAGTCTCTATATCTTATACCTGGTTATATCCTACTGAATTCATGTTGTGTTCAAACAACCACATTTTGCTGAACATTTGCTACTGAAATGAGCCAGCAATTTCCAGGGGGGGGTTCAAATTTCAAAATGCTGTCACATTGATTGCCTCATTTAATTATTTAATTCCTTATTTAATTATACTAATTTGAAAATGCTTAGTGATTTTGCTAAAGAATTTTTTTAATTAAGGAAATCAAGAAGTATAAAGATTTTCTGTGGGTACAATGTCAGATTTGCCTGATATTAGTATATTCTGCACTTCTTTAGGGAGCCAATCCTAGCTTGTTTTGGTTTAGTTTTTTACACAACAAATAAATTAAAAATCTTTATCTGTTTTACAATACATCATCTTAAAATTCCTAAGTGACTGAGAACTGCTATATGTCATGCTTATAAGCAGAAATATTCTATTTGAATCTAAACAAACTATTTTAGTTAAAAGAGTATGAAAAAATGTTTTTCAAATCATCTTAGATATAATAGATAATGGTAGGCTTTCATTAAACTAAGATATGGGCTATGTTTGAATTTACCCGTATTTAATAGTTGAAATAAATTATTGATAAAAAAAATTTAGACAAGTACTTTTATTTTTCTGTTGTAGGCTTATTTTGCTGATGGGAACAAGGTAAGAATGCTTATATTTTAAAATTATAATGGTCCACTAGTCCATAACTGACAATTTTAATACATGTTTGTTCTCATTTTCTGTCTTTGTTCCTCATTTCCTGAAAAAAAGCAACATGACCGCGAACCTGTTTTTTCCGAAGAGCTAGGACTTGCAATAGAAAAACTAAAGGATGGGTTCACACTGCAAGGACTCTGGGAAGTAATGGGTTGACATTAATTTAAACATTTAATAGATAAGTATGTTTAGTCTCTCAAAACTCATGCCTCAATACTTTTTAACAAAGAGACTACAACTACCTGCTTTATGGAAATTTTGTGAAAGACCAGGTTATCATGTATAGTGTATAGTTTTAATGTTACTATAATTATATTTGTAAGCTATATTTATGTATTGTATTTTTAAAATTTGTATATTGTGCTTTCAGTGCTTAAATTTTAAATTATTTGTTTATTTAGAATATTTGTATTGCTCTTATATGATTGTAAATATAAGTGTTATTTAAGAAAATAAACAGAGAAAAGATGTGATGCTTCTGAATGAGTGCTTTCATTTGGTATCTATAATGCCTTGCAAAGTGTTTTCAAATGAGGACTCAGTGTGCCACCCTAGGTGGGATTAGAGAAGAGCAAAATGATGGATCTGTCCTAATACCCAAGCCCCATTGGCTCAGAAGATTCAGAAAAACAGAAGATAATAGGAGGCAGTTTTGTTGAACTTCTCAGCCTAGCATAATAAAAGGCTTAGATTGTTCTGTGTATAGAAGTGCATGGTTTCAGAAAAGCACTTTCTCGTATGTTACTCTTATCTTATTAAATCAGTGCTTCTCAGGCTATCTGATGTGGGGGACTGGCTAATGGATTAGCCAGTTAGTTTGGTTAATTAAATAGCTGATAGAGAAATATCAGCCAGTTTACTTTACCATGCTGGGAAGTGAACATTTATCTATATTTCTAAAGCTGGACACCAGTTCTAAACTTGGTTCATGTCTCTTTCCCTTTGTGTCTTATATATTGTACAATATTGCTGTTCCTCCATACCTTCAAGTTGTTTCCGAGTTATGGCAACCTAAGGTGAAAGTATCCTGGGGTTTTCTGGGGGCTGAGTGTGTGATGCACCCAAGGTCATCCAGTAGGTTTCCATGGCCAAGCCAGGAATCACACCCTAGCCTCCAGGGTGATAGTCCAGTGCTCAAACTGCTACACCATGCTGGCTCTCATTGTACAATATAGCATGTATTAAAATCCTTCACCAGATGTTGCCTAATTATTACTGCCATGGATTTGATCATTTGTTGTTGGGGACCACATTCTGTCAGTAACAAAGTCTAGGAAACATAAATTCGTATCTTTTGATCTAATACTAACTAATATTTCATAGAATCATAGAGTTGGAAGAGACCCTAGGGGCCATCAAATCCAACCCGCTGCAATGCAAGAACACCCATCAAAGCATTCCCAACATCTCCTCTTTCTTTATTCATTGTCCTTCTTTCTGTAGACATACCATGATCATTTCCAAAACCACCTTACCAAACATACTAACTTGGAATTAAGTCTATTTTCAGTAGAACTCATTTCCAAAGTAGTATGGTAAATGTTCTGATTGTAGGATTGCTTAGAAGTATCACCTTAAAGTTACATCTGTGTACCAAAGCTAGTATATAGTTCTGGAATTTAGTACTTGGAATGAAATCTAATTTTACTTAATTTTTGTAAACAGAACTTTAATGTGCCATTTCAGAGCTGTTTTTAAATCTGTGTTTGACCTGCCCACAGCCTTCAGTATGAAATCTAAAATACAAACTTTTGCAGACATGCAGGGCATTCAGTTATTGAAACTTCTGTGTTGATAAATGATATAGAACAAAAAGTTTGCTGGTGATTTTGACACATTGCCATTAAATATGACTTTTAAAGGAATCCCAACCAGAAACCAACTACTATAATCTAGTTAAAATTTCCTTTGTTTTCATGAAAATTATTCATGAATTCATGAAATTATTCAAAAAGGGCAGAAGCAAAAGGAACAGCATAGTAGTTGTTAGCCAACAGTGTTGCATGCAACATTAAATGTCATTTATTGTTTGAGAGGGGCAGCTGCTATGTTTTTAAGTGAGGTAAGCCCATGCGCACCATCACTATAAATGGAATAATGTCAAATGACCTGTCTGTCCAGCTGTTGGTTTAGCAGCTGATCTTTCAAGTATACATTGAGAGAAGCCTATTTAAATTTTTCTCATCAAGCAGAGTTGAACCCACATTAAGACAGTCATACTTAAGTCAGACAGTATTCAGTATCATCTACATCAGGACTTATTTTTCATATTTATTTTAATAGGGCTAAAGTGTGACTATGAGAGCCAGTGTGGTCTAGTCATTTAAGTGCTGAACTACAACACTGGGAGACCAGGGTTCAAAATTTATGTTCAGGGTGATCTTGGGCAAGTCACACACTCTCAGCCTCAGGGGAAGGCAAGGGCAAACCCCTCTGAACAAATTCTGCCAGGAAATCCCCGTGATAGAGTCACCATAAGTCAGAAATGACTTGATGGCACACAACACAAGAACAAAGTGTGACTTACTTGTTCTGCATCTATTCCATTTGGTGATATGTCTTCTTCTTTAAAAGTACAAATATGAATTTCAATAAAATGTATCAAACTACAGGCTTTGAGTGCCCTCCTGATCAATTAGAAGTGAGAGTTTGTTATTTACTATTGACTATTTTGTTTGACTCCAGGGGAAGTTCTTTTGTTATTGCTGAGCTCATTTCAGAGTTTATAAGATGTGCAACATACCACCCCCACCTCAAGCCTGGATGACTATTTATGTCTAGCCCACATGTTACACTAATGGGATTGCTGAAGTGTATTAAAATGGGGGGGGGGTTTGATCCATTTATTTATTGCTACTTCTGTGTACTCAGAGTCTGTCTTTTTTTCTGTCATTGAAATAGTTGGTCAGTGTTTTCAGTCAGTTCACATTTTACAATTGTGTGATGGGTAAATATGTTTTAATAGACCACAATTTTCTAGATATTTCTAGATACTGATTAAATAGGAATTTATTTCCCTAGGTTTATGAATTGGCTTAGTTTGTCTAAAATTTTATCTTTTAAATGGTTTTCATTCTTATGAATGGGCATCATATGTTCATCTGATGACTACCATATTTTCAAATCATGCTTGAGAATATTAGTTAACAAAAATGTTTTTGAGACGAATTTCGTTGCAGCCACCTTTGGATCTAATTCTGACTCCTTGCTAACTCAGGGTGCTAAGTATATTCTACAAGTAATCTCAGTGATTCAGTGTGTGTAACTGAGTAAAACTGATTCCCTAGTGACTAAAGGCAACAGTTGCTTCTTTCAACCCATGACAGCTGCAAGCTCCACTCTTCTTTCCACACCATGCATCCGAAATTCCAGCTTGTGAAAGTCTGCATCTATATTTAGCTGTCAAGATTAAATTACAGAAGCTTCAAGCTGGGGAAAGTACACTGATCTGCCTTTTTCAGGCAGACCTAGGTACCAACTAGAGGGCTCGTTCTCTCTCTCTTCATTCCTTGCCCAGATCTTCCACAAAATGAATTCTCAAAGAGAACTTGCTGAAGAGCTTCGACTTTATCAATCCACTCTTCTGCAAGATGGCCTCAAGGAGCTTTTGGAAGAGAAAAAATTTGTTGATTGTTCCCTTAAAGCTGGGGATAAAAGCCTTCCATGTCACAGACTGATTCTGTCAGCCTGTAGTCCTTATTTCCGTGAGTACTTCTTATCTGAGCAAAGCGAGGAGAAAAAGAAAGAAGTGGTCCTTGACAATGTTGACCCTCTCATCCTCGACATGATTGTTAAATACCTTTATTCCGCCAGCATTGACCTCAACGATTCTAACGTTCAAGATATTTTTGCCTTGGCAAGCCGCTTTCAAATTCCCTCCGTTTTCACAGTGTGTGTTTCATATCTTCAGAAGAGGCTTGCTGTGGGTAACTGCTTGGCCATCCTTAGGTTGGGTATCCTCCTTGACTGCCCAAGACTTGCACTGTCTGCCCGCGATTTTGTGTCAGACCACTTTGTGAAGATTTGCAAAGAAGAGGATTTCATGCAGCTTGCTCCCCATGAACTCATCTCAATTATTTCACAAGACGGCTTGAATATTGAAAAAGAGGAGGTAGTTTTTGAAGCCGTAATGAGATGGGTGAAGAAAGATAAAGAAAATCGAATGAAGACTCTTGGAGAGGTCTTTGACTGTATCCGCTTTCGCCTGATGGATGAGAAGTACTTCAAAGAGCATGTTGAAAGAGAGGATATAATCAAAAGCAATCCGGATCTTTCCAAAAAAATGAAGGTTATTAAAGATGCCTTTGCTGGGAAGCTGCCTGAGCCTACCAAAAGTGCAGGAAAGTCAGCCAAAGGAGAGGTTAATGGTGATGTAGGGGATGAGGACCTACTCCCTGGTTATCTAAATGATATTCCAAGGCACGGGATGTTTGTCAAAGACCTCATTCTTCTGATCAATGATACTGCTTCGGTGGCTTATGATCCTAACGAGAATGAATGTTACCTGGCAGCACTGTCAGAACAGATTCCTAGAAATCATTCCAGCATTGTCACTAAACAAAAACATGTCTATGTGGTGGGAGGACTATATGTGGATGAAGAGAATAAAGAACAGCCTTTCCAGTCATACTTTTTCCAGGTATAAATCTTTCTCTTTTCTCGTTATTTTTTTGCTATTGCAGAGGGGTGAAGGAATTTTAGGAAGTTAGGTTCACATACAAAAGATGTTACTTTTATGTAGAATGTAAACTTTTTATTTCATTATCCCTTGGTCTCTAGAAGTTTTGCATTTTTTGTATCCTAATTCAGCATCATTAAGTGACTGGAAAACCAAAGATAATCATGTATCCCATAATTTTTCCATGAATCCTAAAATTTCATCATGCTAGACAATACTAGCATGTTCTTAGCTGTCTAATTTCTACTGTATCTTCCCCCCACTCCCAAATGAACCTTTTATTCAACATTTCCAAAGAGAATCTATTAGTGCTGTGTGGGCCTATGAATGTACATGTAAATGAAAGTGACATTGTATTGGTTTTATAATAGAAACTGTGGCACTGTGCCACTCTGTTGTAACAGCACAGCTGAGACATTTGGCTGAAAAGAATTTGATCACAGCATGCCTTGTAAGTACTTTCAGTCCAGAAGGGCCTAATCATATACTATTTGTACTTGGGCATGTTCTTTCAGACTTTCTGCAAGTGAGACTGAGGAAGGGGCAGAACTAATGGGCAAAATCCCACTCTCTTATATGTTTGTTTAGGTGAACATTTGGCATACTGTGTAGCAATATTTAAACTGTAGAGTTCGCTAGCACACGATGTAGTGATGAGTACTAATTTAAAAGGTTTTTAAAAGGAGATTGCACATACTTATGGAGAACGAGGCTATCAGTAGTATGCATCTGCATATCAGTTGCTCAGGAATACAAGCGGATGCAGTTGCATCTGTGTGGTTCTTGTGGGTTTTACATAGAAACTGGTTGGCCGCTGTGTGAGGACAATGCTGGAATATATGGGTATTTGATCTGGTCTAGCATCACTTGTTTTACATTCTTCAGATTTTTTCATGTCCCTTGCCTATCTTTATGCATATTTTACTTTGCTCTTATATTTTTCTTTAATATAGTTTGACATTTCCATTTCTAATGGGCACATTATGTCATCACCATACAGATTGACTTGTTCCCCCCTTTTTACAAGTGTTTTGCCACTCAAAAGGGAACGTCGTGATTTTTCAGATCACACTTTTCATTCATAACACTAATACTTCACAAAGACAAAAAGGTGTGCAGAGGAGGGTTTATAGCCCAGTGTTCTCCCCAAAACATGTTAATTTTCTATGTGAAAAGAGTGGAAATTTGTGAACAAGATCTGCTGGTCTTCGTTAGAGGCAGCTATCTGGTTCAGGTAAGAGTGTAAGATCATGGTTTAACTCTTTACCTTTGTGTTATCTTCCAAACATAAAATTATTTCCTATCCCACCTTTTTGCTAAAGGATGAAAATATATAGCTTCCTTTGTTTTCTTCTTTGCATCAAAGAGCACCTTTCCTTCCTATTTTAAATTAAGAGGAGTTTCTCGTTATGTACGATGTCTCATCTGCTCAAACTCTGGTTTGTTCAAACAAGTGCAAGATCAACCCATGGTTTACAATCCTGGCTTATAAAACTGATACTTATCTGTTGACTAAATTAACAAGAGTTTCTCAAATCCATGTATAAGAGGGACTTCTAACTGGCCTATAAGCGGAAGCAGATGCTTCTGATCTCATGATAGCCACACCAAAGGAGACAGGAGGAGAGAACATGTGAGCTCAAGGCTTGCTGCTGCTTCTGCTTGTTGACCTAGAATCTTAGATGTACTCAGATTGCACCCAGAGGAATTTGATCTGCAAGAGCAAAGGACTGTCCATGATATCTACTTCCTGTGCTGAAATGAATGAAAGAGGAAATCCTTGTGAAGGGAAAAGCTCCTTCCTGGGCCATGTACAGCAAACAACTTCCTTTAAAACATCTGTTGACAGTTCCAAGTGGGGTTGGTAAATGCATTCATCACTGTTCATATGCCCCCCATCAAGACTGAGAGAACAAGGAGTTCTTTTTTGCAGTGAGTGAAAGGTATTGTAGAAAGCATATCTATGCCAAACAGTTCTAACAGTTTGGTACCATTTTAACTCTCATGGCTCCATCTTGTGGAATCCTGAGATATTACTTTGGTGAGCTATTTAGAATTCTCTGCTATAGACCTGTAGGACATTTCTTAAGATAATTCCAAGTACCTGACCAAACTACTGATCCCAGGATTTCCTAAGGTGGAGCCATGGTAGTTGTAGTGAGATCAAACTCCAGTATGAATGTACTACGTGTTGCTGCTCAACTCAATCTGAAGGGCAGCAAACCAGATATAGGCCTACATCCAGTTGCTAGCCCCAACCAAAGGAGGCCATTGAATTAATTACTGAATGGTAAGTCAACACTTATGTAAATCCCATGGATTGGCTAGGTCTACTGTAGATGGGACTGGATTTAAACCATAATATTACCACATTAGCAAGAATTAGATCCAAATAGATAGAAGAATCTTTGGAGAAAATGAAAAAGGAAAGGGAACATTGTAGCACAAGTAGAAAACCTTGATAATTATTAGGGGAACATGTGATATAGTGGATTTTCAAAAATCTATTGGGATGTGAAAGGATAGTATGGGGGGTGTCATTACTGGGAGCTTGAGGGATGGGGCCAAACAAGTTCACTTCATAATTTGTAAAAGTTTTTAAAACTGTCAATTTTTTTAAGGAGATGTCATGTAGTTGTTTATAATTGTAATGCTATATATGCTAACATTTCTTGCTTTGATTTGAAAAAGCTGGATACCATCACTTCTGAGTGGGTTGGCCTTCCTCCACTGCCATCAGCCAGATGCCTGTTTGGATTGGGAGAATCAGAGAACAAAATCTATGTGATTGCAGGCAAAGACCTCCAAACTGAGGAATCTCTGGACTCAGTATTATGCTACGATCCCACGTAGGTTGCTTAATATTATTGCATTTTAGGTTTTTAACTTGTTATCTGTTATGGTTAAATGCCTACTCATGTCCCCTTCCCTTCCAGATCAGTCAAATGGAGTGAAGCCAAGAAGCTTCCACTCAAAGTGTATGGCCATGCTACAGCTTCGCACAATGGAACTATATATTGTCTTGGAGGAAAAACCGATGATAAGTGAGTACCTGCCTAGAATCCTGTTACTGGCCTACGCAGGTTCAAATAGTGGTTCTCTATGGGCTTTAATGGTCAGCGTGGATGGGGGTATTCAGCTCTGCTGTCTGCAACAACCTCTACCCATGTGGTAATTCTGGTGTTGTGAAATTCCACTCTTGGCCATGGACTGATGGAGTTGCCAGGTAGTAGCTTAGATCTAATCTCTGTTAGCAGAGAAGGCTGACGGGGAGACCCTGGTTCACACCAAGTGCTGGGTTTGAGTACATATTCTCTAGGTCGTTATATATAAAATCCAGTGGACTTGACCAAAACATATAAACTCTTTAGCTGGCATTCTGTTGTTGTCTTACACATACCCAAGTTTCAGAATTACTTTTTGACAGATCTGCTGGGTTGCCCACTTCCTCAAGACTTTGTCCTTGTGGGTCACAAGATGTTGAATCAATGCCGCATATTTTGCTGTCTTGTATTTTCTATAGTCAGAGTCACCATCATTTAATCTCTCCCTTATTGAGCTGTGTGCCAGGCTGTTCAGAAAAATTCTATGTAAAAGTCCTGTTGGAGGACATATGTCCAAACATAACCCTATCAGTTGCTAAATTTCTGTCATCAGCTATTAAGCTCAGAGAGAGAGAAGAATCAAAAATACTCCAGGATACTGGCAATGCACTTCTAACCTAATTCTATTGCACTAATGAGAGGGACTTGACGAACGCTTGTTTATATTTTACCTAATAATCCATATTATCTATGATTTTAATTTAATTCATGTTTTTTTATACTAATTTATACTATTTTATGCATTTATTTCCTATTTTTATGGTTTTATATCCTGCCTATATTTATGTATTTGTATCCGATTTTTAGTAGGTGTATTTTATCTATACTGTACCATTGGACAGTTTTACTATGCTGGGTCTATGGACCGTAAAATAAAGTTTGACTTGGCATACACAAGTTCTCTTACACATTCAATTGTGGGTTTTTTGGCCAAGGCAAAACACACATATTCACTGAAGTTTACAAACATGAAATTATGCATGTGGTACCACTGCACAACATTGTATGTGGCTGCACATTGTGCATTAATTGCATAGCTGCACATGCACATCAATGTGCAATGTGCACTTGGTGCTGCATTGCAGCAATTCTGTAATGAGGTGGTATTGTGCAACCATAAGTGTAAAGTTATGCAACATTTTGTCAATCCAGGAAGAGAATATCATCATCATCATCACCATCATCATTACTACTACTATCACTATTTTAATTATGGTTGTTTAGTTAAATTGTTGGATCCACATTTAAGTCTGTGTAACTGAAGCAGATTTCATTACCCCTTCTTCAAATGGACTAGGCTGAGGTGGAGGTGTGCTAGGTGGGTGTATGAGGAAGGGAGAAACCCTGAAAGCTAAGCAGAGGCTCCTTACTTTTCTGGAACCAGATCTTGGGCCCAACCCATAATTTGGTTTCTACGTTTCTTCATGATACATCATAAGATCAGGCTGAGAGCCAAGCTTCTGACCTGATAATGGAGGAAAGAATCCTGAGACTGGAGGACATTCTTACATATGCAATATAAGTGCAACAGAGGCTTCAAATAGAACTGAAGGCATCATTAAATGCTCATGTATTATTCTCTGTTAAGTCCACAGGAACATGGTGTTTCATCTCTACATCCAGAAGATCTCTTTTGAATAGTTCTTGTTTTGGACATTTTCCTAGTTTTGGAAACATAAGTCTGAACAGTTCAGAACATCCAGACTAAAATGTCCTGCAAGGTGTTGTACAAGGTTTCCTGTAATGATTCCTGACCTGTAGTTTCTGGGAGTTTTTAATGTTATTTCTTTTCTTCCACAGAAAATGCACTAACAGAGTTTTCATATACAATCCCAAGAGGGGAGACTGGCGTGATCTTCCTCCCATGAAAGTGGCTCGCTCTATGTTTGGTTCTGCTGTTCACAAAGGCAAAATTGTGATTGCAGGGGGTGTTACTGAAGATGGCCTCTCAGCTTCTGTTGAAGCATTTGATCTCACTTCCAACAAGTTAGTGCATCATCCATTTTCTCTCACTTAAGAACATGGCTCATTGTAGGTGTCCTGCCTGAGTCTCTCCATGGCTGTTACATATTTGATAAGCACTTTAAAGTGAAACAGTGTTTGTGAAATCAGTGGGGCTGGATCACTTCCAAGATAATCTGCTGGATTTTGATTTCATGTTGCAGAATTTCTAGATGTGCAGTTCTTTGGATCCTTACATTTTTCTTGCTCCCAGCATCATTCTCTCAAGTTACTGCCTTTAAAAGAAAGGTTTTGTGTATTTTGGAATATGTTCTCTGAACTATCTTAATTCTTATACAATACACTTGTAACTGATGATCAGAATTCTGTGTCAGCTACTTAAGAAACTTCTCCTGGCTTAACCCACATACCTGACAAAAACATCATCCCTCTCATCATTGGCAGAACAGACCTCCTTCTCCTCATGCAGCTGATGCCTGGTAAAGTAGGTTTGGCAGGGCAGAGGAAGAGTTACAATTGTGGCAGTGGTGTCACAGTTATGTCTAAGTAGCAATATGAAACAGTTACATAGAATTACTCTTCCAGAACTGTTTCATATGCACTATCACTACTTACTCACAATTTTCACACTACTGCCTCAATTGTTATTCTGCACACAACCTACTTTACCGGGCATGGAAAGGAGGAGGTTCTTTCTGCCAGTGCTCAGAGCATGCTGAAATGATGCTTCCATTAGGTTTGAGGGCACTGGGCCAGGGGAAGGTACTTAGTTAAGTATTCTTAACTGAACTGATACAGAATTCTAGCTAATGTACTCTAAATTCTGTGACACATGCGCCGAATTAAATGTCCTCATTAGAGAAGCATGGCCATCTGGCATACCCTGGCCATGTGTTTGAAATTCTTGGGGTGAATGAGATGCTCGATCCTCTCACTAAAGAAGTAGTCAGTGGTGCAGGATACATGCAGCACCAAATGGTGGATCCATAAAATCCTTCTGTGCTGTGTAATCAAGGCCTGGCAGGAAATTCGTATACCTGCTCTGTATAAGTATACCCTCTCCCTGGTGTTCATAGAATGTCTCCTTTTCATTTTTTTTACCTTGTGTCTGTTATTGTTGTGTGTCTTCAAGTCATTTCTGGCTTACAGTGACTCTAAGGTGAACCCAACACGGGGTTTTATAGAACTGAAAGTGTGTAAAGCACCCAAGATCACCCAGTGAGTTTTCATGGCCAAGCAGAATTGAACTGAATCCCAGTCTCAAGGGTCATAGTCCGATGCTCAACCACTACACCACACTGGGTCTCACCCTGCATCTACTCTATGGTAAAAAAAAAAAAAAAATCACTGGGCGAACTCCAATGTCACCTAAGTACTTGCTCCTTCTGTCCTCCCTACTTCAGTCCCAAGGTCTCCAAATATGGACTGGCAGATTCCCCACCTCCTCTGGAACAAGTCTGGGCATGTTGTCCAGCTTGGTGGGGGGACTCAGCTGTATTCTCGCACCTGCTGTTTTGAGTGAGTGAAAGCAACACACATCACTTCTGGTTGCCTCTTGCACTGTTGAAGAGTTTGGCTGTTCGGGGTGAGGAACCTTCCCCTGAAACAGCATTGAATAGCCCAGCAAAAGGGCTTTTTAAACATTACATGTTTTTTCAGCTGAAAAACAACGTTTTGGAGGGTGGGTTGGCATTGCAAGGGCTGCACAGAGTCTGTGGGCAACATGATTTCTACCTTTGCTGTAGAGCATATTTCAAAGGAGTATCGGAGACACAGGGGAAGATTGCCCCATCCCTTGTTCCTCTGCCAGAAGCAGTTCAGCTGCTGGAAGGGCTTAGTTTGAGCAATCAGAAACAATGTGCATTGATAATATTTTCTTTTTAAA
The DNA here is from genome assembly GCA_030412105.1 of Cyclura pinguis. Taxonomy (NCBI): domain Eukaryota; kingdom Metazoa; phylum Chordata; class Lepidosauria; order Squamata; family Iguanidae; genus Cyclura; species Cyclura pinguis. The sequence goes on along the minus strand of CM059599.1, from coordinate 224,023,667 downwards.
GTTCCTTTGCTGCATGATTTCATCCTAAGCATTTATCTTCTATAGTATAGTCACCAGGCTCTTGAAGAGAACGTTTTCCTTGGTGGCTGGGCACATTTTGTTGAGAAACTTGATTATTAACACTCTTGATCCTGTTGTCCCCTTCATAATGTGAGGAGTATTTCCACTGTTGGACTCTTATCAGTCAAGTGGCTGACATAGTTTGTGCTAATGTTTCCAAAATCACCATACAGCTCAATGATATCACTGACAGCTAGATTTGGAAGTGATCATCAGTCATATCTACACTATTTCAGGTCAGAACCATGCAGCCATACAAACAAATTCTATCTTGACCACATTTTCTCAACGCGTATCAGTGTGTAGGCTATATCCATTTTCACCCCATTCAAAGAAGGAGAATTATATTATATTCACAGCAGAATTCTATTCTTTCCATAAGTTGAGTGAAAACAATGGACACAACCCACTGGTTTTCAATACATGAATGTTTTTCATGTGGTGTTGTATTATAAAAATGCTCTAAAAATGAACATTATATTGTTAAATTACAGATGGGAAGTTATGCCAGAGTTCCCACAGGAAAGAAGCTCTATCAGTTTAGTTGATCTGTCTGGCTCCCTGTACGCTATTGGTGGTTTCGCCATGGTTCAACTTGAATCAAAGGAATTTGCACCAAATGAGGTTAATGATATCTGGAAGTAAGTACTATTCGACTATCACTTATCTATCTGCTAACCTAAGACACTAAAATATTTGGAATTAATCTTACATGAGATCATCTAAAATGGTCAGTGATGAACTTTTTTGTGATATATTCACTAAATGTAGACATAGGCCAGCATTCACTAAGGCAGTTACAAATATGTAATCTAGAGTTTCACATTCATGACTAGTTCATAGTCACAATCTCTGTGTATTCACTCCTTTAGGGAATACACAGGGCCACACAAGTTCCCCAGTCCCCACTTACAAGGCAGCAGCCACTATGTTTGATGAAGGTCTGTTCCCCTGTGGATTGGAAAGCAGCTGACACTCCTTGAGTGATCCCTGATGTGATGGAGAATTGCGACAAGGATCCTGTTTCTGCCTGTCACAGTGGAGATCACTCACAAGAGGGGGTGGGAACATCATCTGCTTCTTTGCTGCTGGAGGAAGAGACCCCATAATCAGTGGGGATGGGGGAGGGGTGAGCCAGGGAACAGTAGGTAGCTATGCGGCTGATAGAAAATGCTAGCCATAAATTTTACTTTTTGCCATAGTATGCAAGTCCACATGTGAATTTATATCCATTTCATGTTTTTTGGTTTCAAACTATTGTACTCCTTGAAATATTAAATAATGCTAATGTTTTGGCACATTTGATACCAGGTTACTCAAGAATTGCCAGATTAGCATTCATCCAGATGAAATAATCTCTTCATTCACAAACAGGCCAGACATTTGCGCCAGTCAGTATATGGGTGTTTGCTGTATAAGCACTTTTGTCTCCAGTTCTGGCACAAGGTAATATGGATTGCAGAAGCAAGTCTGTGCCAGCAGCTGATGGGATTATGTATTCTTTCTTTTGCCAAGGAGATCATACCACCTTTCTTTTGGTCTATTTCAATCTGAAATGGAAATATCCTATTGATTTTTATTTTTAAAAGCAATTCATGCAATGTTAGTCAAGACTGAACAGAGCTTCAGAAAAAAAACCCTAAGAGGATCATGGTAAAATGAAGCATCAAATTATTAATATAGTGTGGAGAATTAAAATTAGAACTATAAGCAGGCCTTTTATACTGGGATACTAGTCAGTGACTGCTATTTATAAGTACAGAAGGGAGCCGTGATATAAATCAATTGTTTTTAGACTGTTCCAAGGAACTTTCTCAATGAAAAGGTTATTAATGGAAGACAAGTATCCTGAGTTTGACTATCATGCTTACTCTTCCCCTAAATGCATTCTTGGTTTGTGCTGGGAACCATGAACCCATACAGGCTTTGCATACAAGGATTACACAGTCTAGAACATACCTGTAGAGCCTATACATCCTGGTATATTGTGAAAGAGTGCTAACACAATATATGCAGGTCCATCTTACATTAGCAATTTATTTCTAACTTGCCTGTTGCCATGAAACAGATTGTTGGACTAGAAAATGAGTTCTTTGAGATTTATGGAATACTAATCCATCCTTTTTGAGGACCTAAAAAGAACTGAGGGGGAGGGCTAAGTTGTGAAAATATCTACCATGCTTACTTATAACTTCTGCCTCTGCAGATATGATGATGAGAAGAAAGAATGGTGCGGCATGCTGAAAGAAATCCGTTATGCTTCTGGAGCCTCTTGTCTTTCTGTTGGCCTGAATCTGTTTAAGCTATCAAAGCTGTAAAACCAAAAGACTGACTAAAAATGAGGATTTTGTAGCCTCTTGTTTTGTTGTGTAAACCTACCCTGTACAGAGTCCGATAAGCAATTTTATTGACTGAACAGTTAATATATCTGTCTTATATGTGAATTAACCTCTGTAGGTGTAAAATCCCACCCAGTTTTTACTAACAGTTTGAACTTGAATTCATTGCTATAACAATGAATAAAATTGAATTTGGCTAAAAATCAGCATGGAAGGTTTGGCCTCTTATTGTTAAATCCCAGCCCAAAGACCCACCTTCCTCCAGAGTTTCAAAAACTGAAACTTTTATACTATTAAAAATATTTAATATTCCATGATAACAGCCCATATAAAATAGCTTCATGATTGTGTATCCCCTCCACACAATACCATCAGAGCTTCTCAAATATTTTCTTCTTTAGATATTCCATCCATGCATCCTTTGATGACAATTCCATGGAATTCCACTCAAAATGAGGGATCTGAAATTAAATAAGAGGATTTGAAATTAAACACTGTTTACGCTACATTTTATCTATTATCTTCCCAGCTATGTGGTTACCTTCAGTGAAGAAACTCTACCCTTACAACAAGAAATATACAAGAACTAATGATATTTTTATTAAATAGAATAGGCACCATACCTGGACAACTCGGTAACCCAAGATCTCCAAATGTCTCTTTTTCATAGCAGTTTCTCCCTTCTGGTGATTTGAGTTTTTGCAAAAGGCTTTTGAATCAAGGAATTCTACTGCAATTCTGAATAGAAATACAATAGAGAACACTGACTTTCCCACAAAAAACACATATAAGAAACCAACAACATACCAATCTGTTATGCTACTCATAGTAACCTGAAAACAAAATCTAATCAGATAATATGGATAGGAAATTCCTTTAAAGCATATTATCTCCAATTTCCACAAGAATAATAAAAAAAGAAAGTTAACAGGTTTCATATAAAAAATACAAAGAGAGTATAAATTTCATACTGCTACATGTCACAGGACTGTAATATTGTTAAACAGTTCTGAACTCTGCTTTGCTAAAAAAAGAGCTGCAATTGTGATATGGTTTAAAATTACTCTTAAATTACACTCTTAGTGACTTGCTTCACAAAAACTTGTGTTGTTCTTCGAAGCATATTTAGAAATCATATATAAATGGAAGAAAATTAATCCACATGCTTATTAGATGGTACAAATAATGAAAGAATATAGCCTTGATGAACAAACTGAGGGAAGAACATAATTTCATATTTTAATGTTTACTTTTTAATTTATTTTATCTTTTATTATTTGAAGCCTATTATTTTTTCATGCTTATTTCACTGATAACCAATAATTCTTTTATATAGCATTTCTCAAGTAGACAGATTTTTTTTCTGAATGACCTGATTTCTGGATGGCTTTTGGATGTCTGTTAATTCCATGAAGGTCTGTTTTAGTGCTAACATTCAGTTTTGGTTATTACACATATTATTTTGGGTCTGTTTTGGACGCATGTTTCATTTTATCAGTTTATACATTTTATATCTTTAATCAAAGTATAGCAAAATGTGTGTAAGTGTGGAAGGGGGAATTAACCAACAGTCTTAAGTTTCTAAATACTTTCAGCTTTCACTTTGATTTTATATCTCAGTTTTCCTTGATCAAGAACCTCACAGTTCCATTAAAAAACCTGATTTTTATTAATTCAGAAATATGGCTCAAGAGTATACACAGCCCCTAAGGCTGTGTAAATGGTAAATGGTAGCAGAGGCCTGCTCAGAATTCTCATGGTCAGATCCAAGCAATAAGCAACTCATTTTAAAACCCTGTTTAAGCTATTTGCATTCATCTACAACAGGTTTTCCTCAGTAGTCACATGGGATAATGGATTAAATGAACAAGGGACAGTGTTTCCTGCTCAACTATTATCTAGCTCTGGTTACATTTACAGTTTCAATGACCAGTAATTTGCCAGCCTTCTGCTCACTAGGAGCAAGAAGAATTTGGCAAGTGAAATGGAATGGACCTCCATTCCCTGAATTGATTGTTGCAAGGCTGAGGTATGCCACTATGACATGAGAGGAAATACTACATGTAGAAGCACACAGAGGTTAGAATCCTATTGGTGCACTCTGCCAACGTAAGTGTCATGATAGGAGAAAGAAGACCATAAGCACAGCAACTGTGAAAGGCGGCAGGCATTGGAAAAGCAGGTTGCTTGGAATAGGCAGATTTTTTTTTCCTGACTTTTCTTACCACTGCTTCACAAGGGCAACCTCTTATGTAGCTCACCAACAGGATTCCAGCCAGGAAATATGTACGTTCCTGCGCTGTCTTCTGGTGTGTCTCTTGAAGTGGGGAGTTTCCTTCACATGACAGAGAGAAAACTTGTGTGCTGTGGTGCCACTTTTTCTGTTTGCATCAGATCTTTACTTTCTGTCTGTGCACCAGAAAAGGAGCGTGGAAAGACCTCTACATCCAAGAGAAGGTGGTGAAAAATTTCTTGTCTCTTGGATCAGCAACCCCTCCATGCTTGAGCAAGGGGGCTTTTCCTCACTCAGCCTGGCAGGATTGCTTGGCCACTAGGGGATGTCCCTTGCCCCATTTGGTTTTCTCTCCCTCAGGCAGCTGCAACTGAGTGCTGCTGGCTAGCTCTTATCTGCTTCTAATAATTGTAATAATAATAATAACAAGCCTTGGAGAACTGAGCATACAAGGCAAATCCCACCTAATAAAGGTACTAGACTTTCTGTCTATTATTTTTGTTGTGCTATTTGTTTTAAAGGTTTGTATTTTTAACCGGTTTTAATTTTTTGATAGTTTAATCATCTTTTAACTTTGGTATTTTGTGAATTGCAAGACAGTGTGTAGTCGTCTGAGTGCTGGACTATGATATTGCAGACCAGGATTCAATTCCCTGCTCAGCCTTGGAAAACCACCGGACACACCATACGCTCTCAGCACCAGACAACTATGTGATAAGGTTCCATAAGTTGGAAACAACTTGAAGGCACACAACAACACCAAGCTCCCTTGAATCCCAAATTCAGGAAAAGGCAGGAAATAAATACGTTTAACAACAACGATCACCTCTGAGCTCCTGGTGGCAGTCCTCTCCTTCCCAAGAACTGACCACCTTGCCCCCAGTGCACCCTCTCCAAGTCAGATACAACAACATTCTGGTCCACATACGGAAGAGGCTTCTTGTTTTTATCAAGAACACATTCAAAGTCTGAAAGACAGGAATTGTTATTATTAATAACTGAAAGTGTTAGGATTTAACAGATGTAGCAGTTATTTTAAAATGGAAAGTTATTATTAACAGCAGGTTTGTCACAGCAGGAAGTGAATTTGCAATGTGGTGCCCCTGCTGCAGCAGAACAATACTGCAAACAATAATATACTCAGGTAATACATTTACTTGCATGTCCTCACAAAGATGTCTACTTATAACTTGCTCTTTTTGAAAACACTTGGTATGGCTTACCTAGAGGTCTCCCATCTAAAAACTGATTAAATCCACACTTAATTTCAATCATGTTTTAACTTCAGGTGCTCCTAGACCACACATTGGTTTATTTAAGGTCAGGGTACAGTTACACAGACATTTAAAAAAAAGTGTAGAAAAGCTCCCTGCATGCATACGAACAACAGCCTTTGAGGTTGTCTATTCATTTCTTTTGTGACTGCAATCCTAGTGATTTCAGCAGAGCCAATCATTGTTCAAACTTTTAAACTATAATAACCCATTCTCGGGCTGACAGGAGGAGCAATCCACAACACACGGGTTGTATCCCTCGCGCCAGCCGAACCAGGAGCCGTCAACACTCCATTTCAGAACAACTGTTAACTGCTCCTTGTCCCCCTCCATCAGTTCCTTTTTCTCCTGCGACCCAGCGGGAAGCGTTTTTCCTCCCTCTCCGAAACAACTACCTATTTTACAGGTTTTGAAGTTTCTTCTAACAGGTTTGAGGTTACAATGGCAGCAAAGCCAGGCAATGAGAAGCCTAATGTCCCCTTGAGCCGAAGCAGCACAGTAGAACAGGGCTCGGTCAAGGAAAAGATACAACCTGGCCAGAAAACCGCTGTACAGCGGGTCGCGGACGAGGTTTTGCCTAAAGAAAAACAACTTACCGTCCAGAAAACTGCAAATACGCGGGTCACGGACGATGAAAACGCCTCTCCCGGCAAAGGCAAGCCTAAAGCTGCCTTCACATACCGTCCAGAAAACCGCGATGGTGCGGGTCACAAACGAGGATGGTTCCGAGGTGGCCAGAGTCAAGCCTCAAAAGCTGGCTTATGAGGACCAAGCGGGGGACTTGAGAAAGACTAACGAGAGTTAACATGAGGAAATTAGGTTGGTGTCTGGCACTGCAAGCGTTAAAAAGCCTGTGGTGAAGGCAAAACTAGATAAGGTAAAAAAGGGAAAGAAATCTGACAAAGCGGGAGGTAAAAAGAAGGACCCAAATATGTCGGAGATTGCGCGGGTACTTGCCAGCGAGAGTTCAGGCCGCCATCTTGATTTTCAGCATTCCACAGCGAAGCGGCGAAATTCCTGCAGGGCCTTAGAGGCCTCCGAGGAAAGAGCGGTGGGCGGAGTGTTGGCTCAGAGGGCCTTTTCAGCTCGTTCAATCAGAGATTCACATGTGGCACCAGAGAGAGAGCAGGGGTCCGCCATTTCGGACTGCCAGCAGGCCAAGCTGAGGGTTGTGGCCCAGGAGCAAGGCCTGCTGCCAGAAATAACAAACCTCATTTCGGAGTGGATGCAGGCGGCTCCCACTTGGGCCAGAGAGATGGAGGCCGCAGCACGTGAGTCCCAGTGGGGCCCAGATAATGTCGCCCTGCCACGTCAAAATAATGAATTTTTACTAAATGTGCAGCAAACGATTAACGAAGCGGTGCGTGTACAAAAAATAAAGTGCAGTCGGCTGTTTCAGTGCAATTGCCACCAATGAATTATAATCAAATGAATCTGAATACAATGAATTCTGCTTTGTGTGATTTTCAAAATCAATTTATGATATGCCACCTAATGAATTTGTTAAATGCGAAAGGACAAAACCAGTTACCTTACCTACCATCAATGAATTTGACTAACAAACCAACAGAACAAGAGGCTGCTGTTAATGAATTAGACCTGCCACCATTCAAGAAAAGGTGAATTCAGTGCACAAAGAATGGCAGTGTGGGCCACATTAAAGATAAAACTCTCAAGCTGGGAAAGTGAAGGAAGAGTTAGAGGACAAAGAGTTCATTGGTAGTGATGAGGAAGAGGATGACCAGTTGGATTCAGATCGGTTGTTTGAGATGCAGGTGTTCCGTAACACCCTAAAAAGAGTGCTGCAAACATTAGGGTTAGAGAATATCAAAGACACAGGTAGCGAGCACAATAATAAAGAAAATCTGGTAGCTTCAGTAATTAAAAGGAAGGAGGCAAGGGAAACCTCCCTCAAAAGGGCGCACGAGGCGTCATCTCTGACTATAAAGGCTTCTGTGGCCGCCTCCATGTTTGCCAGAGCAGCGGTTCTCTGGACTCAGGAAATTCTGAATAACCAGGATTTGAGTGTGCAAGACCTTATGATGGCTGTTGACAGAGTGCAGAGAGTATTCTGATCATCAGTTAGCGATATCACTAAAGGGACATAATCAGGTGGCTCTGACACAGCAGGTTCGGGAAGAACTGGGCTGGTGGTTGAAGGAGAACAAAGTGGCGTCAGGGATTCCGATCCAGATTTGCAACATGGTCCATGTGACAAGGGATGCCAGTCTCAGCGGCTGGGGTGCGCACTGCGAAGGATATTCAGTGCAAGGCATTTGGACATACTTAGACAGGCAGCGCAACATAAACTACCTGGCGCTGCAGCGGTTTCGGCATCTAGTGAGACTCCGCCATATGAAAGTATTCACAGACATTTGCAAACAGTGCAGTTTACATTCAATGCCTTTGGTGGCAGAGTCCACCAGGCTGTTCCGATGGGTGGAGAAAAAACCGAGCTCACTCACGGCGGTGCACGTGAAGGGAAAGACGAACGTGCAGGCGGATTACCTGAGCAGGAATTGGCTGCACCCTGGAGAATGTTCTCTCAATTCAGAGGTCTTCAAAACCATAGCCACTATTTTTGGTCAGCAACTAGTGGACTTGTTTGCTTCTGCCGGGAACGCCAAATTAGAAAGATATTTTTCAATAGATGGAAGCAGAGGTGCAGAGGCACACGATGCTCTGTCAGTGAAGTGGCCATCGGGCCTGCTCTATGCATTTCCGCCGATACGGATCTTGCAGAAGGTTCTGTCAAAGATCCGTCAAGAAAAGGCGACAGTTGTTCTGATAGTGCCTTACTGGCCAAGAAGGCCATGGTTTCCAATGCTGCTGCAAATGGCTCAGATGCCTTCGTGGAGGTTGCCACTGAGGGAGGACTTACTCACCCAGGGCCCAGTGTTCCATCCGGACCCCAAATGGTTGAGTCTGGCAGCATGGAAATTGAACGGAAGTTTCTGGTGCGTCAGGGCTATACCGACAGTGTGGTTCGCACCATGTTGGGATAGAGAAGAGAGTCCACTCAGAGGATATGTGATAGGATTTGGAAGTCTTTCCAAAAGTGGTGCAAAACCGGTCAGGTGGCAGAAGAAGATGTGCAAGTCTCCCACATCTTACATTTCCTCCAAGATGGCTTGGAGAAAGGTTTGCGCCTGAACACCTTGAAAAGGCAGGTGACGGCGTTGTCAGTTTTCCTGACTGCAGATGGGGAGTCCTTCTCTAAACATCCCCATATAAAGAGATTTCTCAGAGGTGCAACCTTGACTTCTTTTCCAACAGTGCACAGGTTTCCTACCTGGGACCTTAATCTTGTGCTCAAGGCCTTAACATCGGCACCATTTGAACCACTACGGGACGCCTCTTTGAGATTCCTGACTTTTAAGACTGCATTCCTGCTGGTGGTGACATCAGCCAGAAGGGTATCAGAGTTGGCAGCATTGTCTGTCAATGAGCATTTGTGCAGGCTTGACCAGGACAAGCTGACGCTGGGGTTCGACCCTTCCTTCCTGCCAAAATGTGTGTCATCAACATCTCGACCAGAGGAAATACATTTGCCAACTTTTTGTCCAAAGCCAGTGCACGCTTTGGAAAAGAAGTGCCACACGTTGGATGTAAGGAGAGTAGTAAAGTCTTACATTAAGAGGACAAAAAGCTTCAGGCATTCAGACGCCTTGTTATTATCTTTCCAGCCAAAGACTTTGGGGCAGTGAGCCAGGAAGTCAGCGATTGCTGGTTGGATTAAGTCTTGCATTTACCTTTGTTATGACTATGCTAAACAGCCTCGACCACAAAATGTGTGGCCACATTCTACAAGATCTGCAACATCTGTGGCATATGCATCTTCCTGCTCTCTGGAGGATGTGTGCGGGGCAGCAGGCTGGAAAGAGTCTTCCACTTTCATTAGGCATTACAAGCTAGACAAGTATAAGTCTGCGCAAGCGGCTTTCCGCTGTCGTGTGCTGCAGGCTGTGCTTTAAGAATGTACCCGCCCAGAGAACAGCTTGGGAAGGTCCCCTGTGCTGTGGATTGCTCCTCCTGTCAGCCCGAGAATGAAGAGTTGGTACTTACGTGAATGGTCATTCTGGGATGACAGGAGGAGCAATCCACGCCCACCCGTGGGCCTAATGTATGGAGTGTAGGTCTGGGGTGGAGAACATATGGAAGGAAATATAACAATTTTTCATGGCATAGAAGATATGACTGAGGCAAACAATCAAACAGGTATGCTAGGAAACAGAACTGACGGAGGGGGACAAGGAGCAGTTAACGGCTGTTTTGAAATGGAATGTTGACGGCTCCTGCTTCGGCTGGCGTGAGGGATACAACCCATGTGTTGTGGATTGCTCCTCCTGTCATCCCAGAATGACCGTTCACGTAAGTACCAACTCTTCATTCACCTTGAAGCATGTGTCACAGAGTCATAAGAGCCATAGAATCTTAGAGTTGGAAGAGACCCCAGGGGCCAGCCAGGCCAGCCAGCTGCCATGCAGGAACACACATCAAAGCACTCCCAACAGATGGCCATCCAGCCTCTGCTTAAAACCTCCAAAGAAGGAGACTCCACCACACTCCAACGCAGAATATTCCACTGCCAGACAGGAAGTTCTTTCTGAGGTTTAGGTGGAATCTCTTTTCCTGTAGTTTGAATCCATTGCTCCTTGTCCTAGTCCCTGGAGCACCTGAAAACAAGCCTGCTCCCTCAACATGACATCCCTTCAAATATTTAAACATGGCTATCATGTCCCCTCTTAACCTTCTCTTCTGCAGACTAAACATCCCCAGTTCCCTAAGCCACTCCCCATAGGGCACGGCTTCCAGACCTTTCACCATGTGTTATTGGTTTTACTGAAATACCTTTCCAGTTAAAAACTTATCCTGAGAGTATCAGAACATGACCAAAATACATTCCATTTCTTGTCCAACTCTTCCTATCAGTTCAATACAAAGATAATTCTTATGTTAAATAAGATGTTAGGATGTTGCTTTGCAATGAATCCTTCTTTAAAAAAAAAACTGTGAGTTATGTGCTTTACAACACAATCAGATCTATACTCAAAAAATTTGTAAAATATAAAATTCATGAAAATGCTATGGACATAATATTATAAAATACAATGAACAAGCAATGAATTTTCACTTGTGCTCATGGCACTTACGCTACCACATTCCACCCAACTAGTTGGACAAAAGAACTATGTTTCTTCAAATATCACAGACTACATCCAATATTTCTCAAGGAGAACTCTCTTTTCCCATCCCCTATTCTGCACCTATCCACATTTATTCTCAGGGGTCCCCCCAACCCTTCAGAGCAGATTTTGGGCACGGAGGAGGGGGGAGCTGTAGAGTGAAGGGGGAATTGCATCTTTGCTGTTCTGTTCATGGAAGACTTCACTTAATGAAATCATAGGAACTGGATTTCACTCTGTGTTTTCATACTTCAGAAACATAGTATCTTTGCTACAGAAACATGACCTTCCAAGGGATGGTACAAGATTTTCAAATGAGAAACAGCAAACAACAACCCCATCTTTAGGATCACCATTTTAGTTTTCCCTATAGCTTGCTTCAGTAATCTGAGTAATTGTGCGGGTCCGTATGTTTAGGAGAAGCTTTCCGTGAAGTACTGAAGGAAGGAAGACTTTCAATGAATAAAGTACCCACCAATTCCATAGCAATAAGGAGTGAATACAGACACCCTGGCAAAATGGCTTCCTCCCAAGATTTCTCCCAGCAGTCTGTGAATCTGCTGTTGCAATGCACTGAGATTACCATTGCCTGGGAGGAAAGAAGGCAAAATGAAACACAACATTGCAAGCAAAGGAAAGACAGAATAAAATACCCACTCAAATGCTATCACAGTGACAATATTCTTTATACTTTAAAAAACTATCACCACATTTAAGGATTTTTTACAGTTCTCCATACACAAGTACTACATTTGCCGGCATAAAAGACTCATTTTCCCCCCAAAAAGTACTGTTTGCAAATGGGGTGCATCTCATACATGAGTGCGTCTTACATGCCACCAAATACGGTATGTTCAGTTTCAACAAGGGAAATTAGTACCAACTGAACAAGCCTTGTTCATATTTATGGAAACCGAGCAGTAATAAATATGATTCTACAAAGGGATCATTTTAAAAATGAATTGCAACGCCTACAATCCTACTGGCATTTAATAGTTTAAAATGTTTACTTTTTTTCCACAGCTGCTGACAGTAGCTGTCATGAAACCACGGGATTTGAAGTTCTGGACACTCCAAGCAGACAGCTCGGTTCAGTTCCATCAGCCGTAAGCGAACCCTCCTGTTTAAGGCATCTGGCAGCGCTAATTCCAAAACAAAAAGGGAAAAAACAAATACCAAATCAGGATTTAGAACACAGTTTGCCCACTAGCTCATCTATCAGTACAAAAGAAAGCAAGTCGCCCTTCAGGCAAGGCAAACCTCATGATCACAGAAAAATTAGCAGTCTCTTACCCAATAACATAGAAGCTAAGAACAAGTAGCTGTTTACATAATGTTTTACTGTGTATTAAAGGAAAAATGCTAAAACTTGAAAACTCTTGTCAACAGCAAAAAAAAAAAACCTCCCCAAAGAGGTTCTGTAAAAGAATCAATGTATTACAATAAAAAACACTCATTGTATGTAAATACATTACTACAAAACAACTATATAAGACACTTATAATACTAATAATAAATAAATAGTTTTGTTTGACAGCACTCATGAAGAATCAAACAATAATTGGTAAGGTGACCCAGTTTGGGAGGTCTGTAGTGGCTCTGTAGAATATAAATTAAACATGTTTGTTGATTGTCTTGCTATTTGCATTACAAATTTTCACAAGATCCTGCCTGCAACTGTTAAGAAAACCCTTTACCCCAAGCAAGTTGATCTATCCACTAGCTAATCTGCACAACTCTGAGAATACTACTTTACTTTCTCTTTCTCTTTCTCCCTCTCTCTCTCTCTCTTTTGGCTTAACTACAAACTACACTTTGCTTAGCTGGCCTGAGAAACCACCGGAGAGCCAAAACCTGTTTCTGTTACAAGTTAACTGGAAGTTTTCAAACAAAATCAGTGGTAGTGTTTCTTGAATATGTAGACCCACTGTGTTCTTGAAACAAAGATCCTCTGTAAACACATATCGCAGGGGATCTCATTTGAAGCAACATTTTTCTACTGCATTACACACACTCATGGAACCAGCATATGTTACAGGCAGTATAACATTCATTTCTGACATTTACATGGAGAAACAATTTTGCCATGTACAACCTAAGAAGTGACCCAGTGGTACTGTACAGTTGCAAGCAAACAAAGCATCACAAGAAGCTAAAAACACGTAAAGTAATAATGGCCAACCCAACAGTGAAGTCTCAAACCAGAGATAAAAGTCTGTTGCTGATGGTATTAAGGCAGCTTGGGCCAAGTATCCTCTCATTTGTCAAAAAGAGTTGAGATATTTATTCTGCCTCTGACAGTTTGGAGTTTTGAGGGTTTCTGCCTATCAGCACTCCAAAGAATCAGCAAGGAAGAAGAGTGGTACTTGCCTATCTTGATTCCTTTTGCTCATATGATCTCTCGCTCTGGGAGGGAAAAAGAACAAAGAGAAGCCTAATGCAAACTGAAGCAATGGACAAATGGCTTCCTCAGTAAGATAGCTTGTAGCTGCTGAGGACCGGAAACAGGCATGTCTTCTCCTCCTTTTCCTTCTCAGAGAGAGCACAAAGGAGATACAAACAAGCAAGCAATGCTGCCATCTTAAACACCTTCAGCTGGAAATGAGTCCCACTTGGACTCATTCCTAAGTGAGTACACGAAGAAATATGACTTAGAACTCACCTTCTAAACTTAACTGTATTCCCCAGTGGGAATAAAGTGGGTGTAGAATAGTAATTTCTAACCTCACACATTTGCGAATGAATCTCCAAACATTTACAAGATGTAAAAGCATTTCTAAAGTCCACCCACAACAAATGGAACACAAGTAGTTATTGCTTACTTTCAAGCTGGGTATCCAGTTTGGCTAGGAATTCAACATTAAATATAGCCTTTACCACATTCTCTGGAAAATACTCAGCAACAGCCAAAGCAAAACCAAGCAGCACCAGAAGATGAGGCTCAAAACAATCTGTATAAAATAAATACATTGAAACATATACTTAATGACCTTATTTTTTGAGAAGTGGTTAAATAGATAGGCAGCCTGATCTATTCAGCAAGATAACTCAATTCTGGTGTCAGAAGAATAACATTTAAACTTAGTTGCATATATTTTTCTTACTTAACATCATTCTGCTTTTCAAAAACCAGATTGCTGGCTTTTTTATTTTTATGAGATTGTAAGGGAAGGAGAAGAAAAGAAAGAAGACAGCAAGGACATAAAATTTGGATGGGAAAAGCTCACTCTGCTTAACTTTTCCCTCTCCCCTCATTTCCAAATGTTTTTGCTGGCTGTGTCTGCCTATTACGCTTATGCTATCTTTCCAAATAAAAGTGGAGATTCATGACACTCCTCTCTGCAGCCATCCGCTCCCCCTTTCATGTCTTATAAGTGACTATAGTGGACTCTCTCTATCTGTGAGGTTCCATTCCAGGACACACATACCCCCGAATGGGAAAAACAGTGAATGCTTGTGTCCTATATTATTAAATAGTAGTGATGGGAATGCAGAAGCTTCAGTGCATCCGTGTACTCATCGCCACCATTTTAGGTACAGGACACGCTTTGCAACTGTTTAAATTTACAGATCCAGAGACTGCTTATATAGAGGGTCCACTGTATATCTTAATGCTATCAGCAGCCAGTTTAGCTGCTGGAACTGCACATATTAAAACATCCTCCTAGAGTGATATAGCTTAAATTAATTCAATGGGACTAAGCTAGAGAAAATGTCCACTGTGGTTTTTCTAAGCTATTATACTGACAAAACCACTTCTTTTCCTTGCACGTTAAATGGGCACTTGATCCTGGGAGGTTTGGATCAATATGGGCAAAGAAAGTAACTAATCTCACTTTCATTGTGGTTGGCTGGAACCAAAGGAGTGAATAGAAATCTTCAGCACGGACAGTTAACAGAAGTGCAAAAATATCCACAATCAATTTCCAAAAATGACAGAAACTTAAAACAAATAATAAAAACAACAGAAAGCCACAAACTAAATGCTCAAGAAAAGTTCAGTAAAAGCTACTATAAGGTTTATAAGTCACACACAATGGTTTGGCTTTATGTTCTCATATGCTGCTAAGATTTATAAGAGAAGATTTAAATAAATAAATGATCAAATAAATGAGTGATAGATACTGCAATCCAGACAACAGAAGCCAAGAGCTAAGTAAGTACAGCATATAATTCTTTTCTTTAACTTTCCCCCACTGAAGAAAATGTTGCCAGAATCCTAATTAACATAATACTTTGTTCCTTTTACCTGGATTAAGTCTTAACACTGATCAAAAAAAGGAGAAACAATTATTGTGATTTAAAAACACATTTAATGTATTCAGTACATCACACACACTCCCTGAAGGGCACATTCCAGATTTCTTCAGTTGCCTCAGTTCAGTTCACTTTTTGTTTTTAAATCTTTATATTTTTGAGAGGCTTTCAATAAGGGAGTGGAGTATGTGTAACATTCCAGATACTGCTGGTTGCAACTCACAACATTTCAAGTCATGTGTTTTTAATGTGTTCTGAAACATGTTCCTAGCATGCATCATAGTTGGACAAACAGTGTAAGAAAATATCAGTAAATTTATTGCTGTAAAGAGTTCGCCATCAGTTCCCAGCCTGCCTATGCCAAAGGGTCTTTGTGCAGCTGAGCAACCACCAGGCAAATAAATAGTTGATGTCAAATACAGGCCTAAAATAACTCAATGACTGATAGAAAGGTAAATGTTAAAGCTGTATTTTTATGTCCTTGGCCTTTACACCAGTTTTGAGAGAAGAACAGACATTCTACTCTCATTCCTGGCTACTAGCACACTTGCATTCATCCATCCCTCATCTCCTAAGATCTTCTCAGGTCTCATCTAGAGCACAGCATTCAGTTCTGGACACCTCATTTTAAGAAGGAATGTACTGGCAAAGCGACTTTTGAATACTCCCTGACTAATAAAATCCCATGAAATTCATAGGGTCACCATAAGTAAACAGGTGATTAGAAGGAGTGTTCACACACAGACAAGCTGGAGAGGGTTCAGAGAAGGGTAAGAGCGGTGATACAAGGTATGAAGAACGAAACAAATGAAGAAAAGCTGAAGGAGATGAGCATGTTCAGCTTGGTGGAGAGATGACTGAGGCGTGACATGATTATATTCTTGAAATACTCCAAGGGCTGTCACAGAGAGGACAGGGCAGGCCTGTTCTCTGCTACCCCAGAGGGAAGAACCAGGTCTAGTGGTTTTAAATTACAGGTGAATAGATTTCAATTGAACATTAGAAGTAACATCTTGACAGAAAGAGTGATTTGGCAACGGAACCAACTGCCTGGAAAAGTGGTGGGATTTCCTTCTCTGAACATTTTCAAAAAGAGCCTGGACAGCTATCTGCTGACAATGCTTTAGCTGGAGATCCTGCACTGAGCAGGAGGTTGGATTCAGTGGTCCACGAAGACCCTCCCAAATCTATGATTCTGTGGTTCTCCATGAAGTGTCATGTCCTGACAAACTGCACAGTTATCCCTACAAATACACAGGGTATGTAGTACAACAGCAGTAGCAGCTTCTCTAGAAACACTGAACAACTTCATATACACACTTTCAGGAAAACAATAAAAAAAAACACGATCTCAAAAATCGATCATTTGTATCTGCAAGGGATACATTCTTCATAATAACGTAAATGCACTCCTGCTTGGTACAGTAGTAATTTTGAATGATGCAAAAAGGAACAGCACCTGCTGCACTGCTCACTCATTTAAATTAACTCTACCTGCTAATGTTTTTAAAGGCTGGAACAGTCTCCCCTGGGAAATAAAGCAATAAAAGGCTCTGAACTTTATTTTTCCTTTAAAAAAAGAGAAAAGAAACACACACAATGGTTTGGTTTTATGTTCTCGTATGCTGCTAATTTAAGCTTGAGCAAAATATCCAGCAACAGCCATTTCTCTTTCATGAACTTACCTAAATGAGGGCTGACATGTCCAATGCAAGCCTCAAAAAACTTCTCACCTTCCAGAGGATCATAATTTAAAACAGCAAAGGGAAGGAGAAGGGAGTAAATTCCTGAACTGTAAATCTATCATGATGTGGGGAGAGAGAGAACAAGAGAGAAAGATGAGAGAAATCACATATTTTTGCCAAACTTGTATATCATTCAAAAAACAGCTAAGGGAGATGGTCTAAGACTGCCACAAATGTCGACCAGCCTCATTTTCAGCGACAAGTTTATGGACATCTTAAAAGCAATGAAGACAGCTCACCATGTGCCATTCACTCGTTACCATTCCAGTGCAATGTTAAATAGAGAAGAAATGAGCACTTTTATTATGAAAATAATCAGGAGGAGGAGGGTTACCTGGGGAACCAGTATAGCCCCTAACTCTACCAGTTGCCCACCTGCACTACGAAGTATGCATCCATATATACCCACACAGTTCAGTACTTAGAAGTGTTCTCATTTTCTTTTTTGTTATTTATTGTTTTGGTTTTGTGGGTTTTCTAAAATGACAAAATCTGATTAATCTAGTGAATTAAGAACGCAAAGTATTTTTTAAAAAAATCAAACAAATAATTAAGTAACAAGTTAAGCAAGGAGTTAGTTTGATTTGGCCTCAAAACATGATGAAAGTTAGACAATTTTCATCAGGTAAGAAAACGTCCTCAAGGAAATCATTAGCTCTACAAGTTAGACTATGATATTCCCTGCACCCCCAACATTATTCCCAGATGTTTTTCTTCCAATCCCTGCCAGATATGGTATGCTAGGAAAGTAAAAGTCACATTTAAAGAACAGCATTTTACAGCTATAGAACTAAGGAGACGAAGAAAAGAGGCCTCCATACAACCCTGTACTCTGTTGACCTCAAGACACTAGAAAGTCATTCATACTTTCCTTGGTGCATTGTATTGTATATTATGTGTTTGTTGTTGTTTTTCTTTTTTTGTGTTTTTCTTCTTACTTTTTCTTCTCTTTAAATCTATCATATAAAAGTCAAAGTCTGTGAGTTTGTCTGTTTGTGTCAGGCAGGTGAAAACCTCATACGATTGGCTGTGTGAGGTGAGAAGACCTCATATGATTGGCTCACGGTGAAGATTCTATGAAGTTCTGGGGTTGGCAGTTTAGGGAGGGGCTTTTAGAAATCTCAGTCACAGAGAGCTCACGGGCCTCAGGCCGGTTGCTATGGAGAAGGGGCCTAGCAGCAAGAACAAGGAAGCCCGTGTATTTCCCTCAGGAACCCAACCTCTGCATGTTAACAACTCTGATACAGATTGGATTGGGAAGATGGGGAAAAGTTACGGGTACTGGATAAGACAGTTTGGGGAATTAGAGACACAGGACTTCAAATTCCTAAGGTAAGGTAAGGTAATTTCTAAGGTATTTCTAACAAGAATTACCTATGAGAAAATAAAATCCCAGGCAACACTGGGTAAATATGCTAGCACGCAATAAAAATTATATTTAAAAAAAAACTTTCTTTGGGTCCCTGTAATTCTAGAGGAGAGCTTCTCCTTTTCCTGATAAGACTCAAGTCCCTTTCCAGCCATTTTCTCAGTATGAAGGGAGGAAAGAGACTGGCAGTACCAGACAGTTCTGGGAGGCAATTTATTTCTAGCTGTGCACCTTCAAGACATTCACAGTGCAACACAGTCAAAAGAAAAAAACCGAAGAACTGGTTTCTGCGTAATAGCAGCATGAACCGATGGTTTCCTTACTCTGCCGGAAACATTATCTTATTTTTTTTTTATGGATGTGCCTGTCTCTATAGGTCCAACCTGAGAGCACTTTTTAATCACATACTGTTTCCTCAGTAACAGCCACATGTATGTAGGAAAAGACTTCACAGACATACAAGGGCTCCCAGTTGGCATGTAACCACAATTATTGTTTATTCTAATCAGTCCAGACCTATCTGAAAAGTACCTGAAACAGCAGCAAATTCAGAAGCAGTCCTGGGTATAAATCTGTTCTGGAGTGGAAGGAGAAAGTGATGGAGGTGCTTAATTTTGCCTCCTCTTGAGGGGAGGGAGAACAAGAAAAAGTGGGCAACTTCTTTGCTTCCCCACCATAGCTCTTTAGTGCATATACCTACCATAGCAGTTTGGTGACAATGGAATAACAGTGTGTCCCAAATACTAATAAAATCACATCAGGAAATATATATTCATATGTTTGCAATGAAAGTGCTCAAGAAGTATTCAGAACCAATTCCAACAAACTAATGTCTGATTTTTTTAAAGTTGTTATATCTGCATCAACAGCTACAGGTTTTTCTAAAAAACAGTCACAAAATCACATTCCTAGATAAATCTGAAGTTGTGTACTCTCCTTCTGCTTAATCTGTCCTTAACAATGAGGACAGAATATATATTTACTCCTGGAGTAGAATGGGAGCAATCTTGTCATCAAAGTTGTGTTTTTCTGGAAAGGAAACTCTTACAATGTATGTCCAAATAAGAACATACATGAAGTATTAGGAAGTTGCCTTTTACTAAGTCAGGCCAGTAGTTCATCTCGCCGGAGTGTGGACACTGGCTGGTGGCAATGGCTCTCCAGGATTTCAGGCAATGGATTTCTTAATTTTATCTGGAGACGCCCAGGACTGGAGTTGGGATCCTCTGCCTGCAAAGTGTATACACAGTGTGACAGCCCATTCCCAATTCAATATTGTGCGATCATTTTCAGTGGAAATAAAACTAGAATATGTTGTTACCTTATCTATGTGTTCAATGGTGACAGCAGCTATTCTATCCAACAATGATGTGCAGAGGTAGCTGGTTTTTATGAGAAAAGATGAAAACTCTACCACATTTGCCCATGTTACTTGGTACATCAAACGCTGAAGGGTACTCATAGTTTCTTCAAGAAGCATTTCTTCAAACCACTCTCCAGATATATATTTCAGTTCCTCTAACAGAAGGTCCAAATCACTGGCTTTTTGAAGTCGCTGAAACGCACAGTCATTAATTTTTTGCAAAAGATGTCCATACGGTCCAGAAGGACTTTGTTGAGTCGACTGGTCACGTCGAACCCATTTTATGACAGCAGTGGCAAACGAATTCAAATCACTCAGGTTGCACTGAGGCAAAATGGCATCCATTCTTGTGACTACAATGTCATCCATGAATGAAGAAGGAAGCATGGAAAGAACACGAGTTAGCATGGAAATATCAGCCGGAATAACGTTAACTTGTAAGCAGCTGAAATTGAAATAGAGAAACAAATCCATCAATGATCAATAGTAAGAAAGTGTGGACCACAATATTCATTACCACATTTCACAAGCAAATCATATGCATAAAGGTATCTCATTTAACAAAGCATGTGTGTTCCTCTATACTACTTAGGAGAAAATATGGTACCAGAGGTAGACATAACATGGAAAGAATAGGAATAGTTCTTTATACCACAAAGAGAAGAGCATTTTGACATGTTTCAGTGAACTTCTTGTTAAAAACTAACACAATGCACATGTGACATGAAGCAACAGGAAAGCCTTGTACAGTTCAAGCTTCCCTCATCCAGAAATCCTAGACCTTTCAGAAACTGAAACTTTTTGTTGGAAGCTGCCCACTTTTGCCCTTCAGGCAGTGGCTGCAGCCCTCCTACTTAAGGCAGAAGCAGGTGCTGGCAGGCTCCCTAGAAAAAGGCTGGAGAGAGAGACATGAGGGTATGTGAAATGGTGGGAGGTGTGGATTCCCACCATTTTACAGATTCTGAGAAAGAGAATAGGACACATCGAAGGATTATTTATTGCCTGCCCTCTCCTCTTGCTATGTTCTTCCTCTTCACTTAGACAAAATGAGATTTCTGGTGGAGGGTCAGAGGGATAAAAAAACCAGTATTTAGTACTCAAAAATCTGAAAAATGAACACTTCTGGCCCCACGTATTTTGGATAAGGGAGGCTCAACCTGTATAAGTAGACAAAAATATTCTGAACTTTCTAGAGACCGTTTGACAGATTCTTCCAAAATGTACTCAGGGATTTTTTCTTTTTCTTTCACAAGCATTCACTTTTCTTACGACTTCCATTTTGGTAGTTCACAGATTTTTTTTCTTTTTTAACATGCTGTGAGTAGCTGCTGAGACAGGCTACTCTGCTTTCCCATTTTCTTTCTGTTTTGTTGTTCATCCCTGCTCAGTAAGAGTTTCTGGAGGCAGATGCTGTTGCTTACTTTGCCTGTTGCACCACAGTTAGCTACAGTAGGATTGGCTACAGCAGAATCCAATTATCTCCTAGCTCAAGTTTTACTGCATTGTTTGCAACAGATATGCTATTGCAACCTGGCACTGAAGGAAAGGTGGGTTGACTGAGCATTAAAAGAATTTGTAAACAGAAGTGTCTTTGTCAGAAGCTTTGTTAATGGAGGTATGTCTGTATTTGAATGAAAGGAAGTCTAACTGATATCAACAGAGTGTACTTAACTGTATTTAGGACAAGCACCATGACCCTAGAGGCAGAAAAGAAGAGGACCACAAACTATGTCAGCCTCATCTTATACTTTGATTGAATTCATTTACATTTATTTTCCAGTAGATATAGTTATTCAAAACATCAAGTTTTTAATAAATTATGAAAATTAGAGTTTTAGGCAAATTCACTTATTAACATGTTAATTACAATTGCATATAGACAAACATAATATTCCTCAAGGAACAAGGGTATTTTCTTTTTTTTTTTAAATGATAAACATATCTGGTACCAAGCATCACTTCACAAGTGAGGCATTCATTTTGAGTGTGACCATCACTTTAGGATGGTCCTTGCTATCTGCAATTCTGATCAACACTTGCATTAAAAATAGTTAAAGTACAGTGTCCAACTAATGTCTTTCCTCAGCAGAACAGGAAGCAGACAAAATTTCTGTCAATTCCCCTGTCCTTCATGCAGCCTCTTGGACCACCCTCAACAAAACATGCTCCAGAGCTGCAAGAAGAAGGGAGGAAAAATAAGTTTTAAACAAGAGAAAAACTTCCTCTTCTCCATTCCACAGACAGATGCCTTCTACCAGCAAATTAAGTAGAAATCAACCAAAAGGGTTAAAATGAGAAGAACTATTTGTGTTATACTATTTGGAAGAAAGAGAATTAACATTCAAAGCATCTAATCTAATACCATCAGTTTAAAGTACACTGGTATGCTGACTGTATTTTCAGAGCTCTTTTATTACAAGAGTGCACAACCAGTCTCCTCGTGGAGGTTTAGTAGCCCTCGACTTTCCTTCCAGACTCTCCTGAATATTGTTTCTCCTGAATTTGCCATAACAGCATGGATTGCTCCTGCCTTGCTACCCACAACAGACAGCCTCTTCACTCTGCGTGTTCACTCTCTGTTCCTGACACTGGCACTGAGCATTACAATCATACAGCTGGGGTTAGAAATCTCTGGGTCCAGCAGTCACTCTCAGAAGCTCTACAACCCTCTCAGTGCTGCTGCTCCTGCTACCAAAGGATCGTACATGACGCAAAAGAAAGTAGTATGTCACCGTGCAAATCTATTTCATTTTATTTATTTTGTAACATTTGATCTGCAATATGCCTGTTCTCTGAAGAATTCTAGTAGCCAACAGCAACTTAATATTTAAGTGATATTTAAGTAATATTACTTAATACTTAACATTTAGGTCTCATTTTCACCCTCTCTCAAAGGTAAGGACCAATTGTGATGAAGTCTGAGTTTTCCCAATGCCTGAATGGGAGATTGTTCAGGAACCCAGACCGAAGCATAGGTAACAAGTTAATAAAAATACATAAAAGGGTATATTTGCGGCGTAACATCTAATGGAGAGCCTGTGTGGGACAGTGGTTTGAGTGCTGGGCTAAGGCCCTGGAGACCAGGATTTGTAATCCCTGCTTGGCAGTACAAACCTACAGGGTGACCCTGTGTAAGTCACACTGTCTCAGCCTCAGAGGAAAGCAAAGGCAACCCCCCAAGAAAACCCCATGATAGGATCACCATAAACCATCAAGAAAACCCCATGACAGGATCACCATAAACCAGAAATAACTTGAAGACACACAACAACAGCAACCTTTAACATAATATATAAAATACACCTTCTTACCCAATTAACAACCTCTGTAATTTGGAGTACAGATCAGGATTGGGACAACGTAATGCAAGTAGGGATTGTGTCACTTTGGCCAGCTCAATCGGTCTATACATATCCAAGTATTTATGAAGGAGGGAAGCAATCCTGAAATCAAGAACAGTTTAAGCTAAATTGCAGAGTAAAACTTCTACACTAAAACGTTCCAAATCTTTAGAAACTTGTTGCTAGAATCTAATCTTGCAATGCACAACAAATTACAAATCACAGAATCAAAAGCGCCATCAAGTCCAACCCCCTACTATGCAGGAATACACCATCAAAGCATTCCTAACAGATGACCATCCCGCCTCTGTTTAAAAAACCTCCAGAGAAGGAGATTCCATTATATTCTGAGGCAGCGTATTCCACTGTCGAATTGCTCTTACTGTCAGAAGTTCCTCCTAAGGTTTAGAGGGAATCTCTTTTCCTGAAGTCTGAAGCCACTGCTCAGTATCCTAGTCTCTGGAGCAGCAGAAAACAAGCTTGCTCAATCTTCCATATGACATCCCTTCAAATATTTAAACATAGCTATCACGTCACCTCTTACACTCTTCTTCTCTAGGCTAAACATATCCACCTTCCTAAGCCAAGCTTCACAGGGCATAGTTTCCAGGTCTTCTAACATTTTGGTTGCCCTCCTCTGGACACATTCAAGCTTGTCAAAATCCTCCCTGAACTGTGATGCCCAGAACTGGATATAGTATTCCAGTTGAGATCTGACCAAAGCAGAAAAGAGTGGTGCTATTACTTCCTTTGACCTAGACACTATACTTCTATTGATGCAGCCTAGAATCATATTGGCCTTTTTAGCTGCTGCATCACAATTCTGACTCCTGTTCAACTTGTGGTCTACTAAGATTCCTAGATCACTTTCACATGTACTATGATCAAGCCAGGTGTCACTCATCTTATGTCTGTGCATTTCATTTTTGTTGCCCAAATGTAGTACCTTACATTTCTCCCTCTTGAAATTTGTTAGCTTTGGCCCAGCTCTCTCATCTGTTATGATCACTTTGAATTCTGAATACAAGAAGGATCCTAATTTTTTTACTAGCTCTTCTGCAATATAAACGTAGCAGTTTTAAAAGCAGGCTATCTGGGATTGACAAATACCTTCTGACAAACAGGTTCTGTATAACATATGTGGTTATGCCAAGAATTTGGAACCAAACTGATATATCCATAGCCAATTGCAGATAGATATGAATGCTGTCTTCTCCCAGCGACAAAAAAAAAATACATGTTGTCTCAAAACAGTGAAATTGGTTGTATCTTTACTAGAAGGAATCTAGTCATGCTAATCCTTAGCTAAAGAGTAGAGGTATCCATTAGTGAATGGCATCCTTTCATTCATGGAAGTATCTTTGATCCAGGAGAGGATTTTCAAAATGAAAAGTAAGAGGCTGAATGAATTTTTGGTGATTCCTCCTTCCCCCTGCAAGCTTCTGTGATGCATCCTCTTCTGAGGATTGGGGGATGCTACAGAACAGCAGAGAAGATAGAACAGGAAGATGGAGGACTGACTAAAATAGTCTCTGCTTCCACTTATGACAGCTTCTGCGGCATCAAAGAATCTTCTGCAGAAGGCACAACAGGATACAACCCAGAATTTTATTAGTGAAAGATCATTTCAAGAAAACTCAACCAGTTTTTAAAGAAGGCAAGGCACACTCCATGTTTGCATTAAAAGTAATGGTAGCTTTCCTCACAGTGCAAATAGCAACTTCAGGTGAGGTTTGTTTTTTGTTTTTTTTAAAGGCAGGACTATGAAGCCCTGGATGAAAAGGTTAGACATCCCCTTGCCTTCCTTCACCTACTTATATATATTTTTTTAAAGTCACATTACATGCAAATACAGCACATCTATTTTGGTCATTAGACAACAAGTACAGCCAGAATCACTGTGTTAGTTTTACGTATCATCACTCACTGTATTTCATTAAATATCTGCTGTGCCAGACAGGTAGTGTGTGTGTTTGTGCATGCACATATGTGCTTCACCTTCACAAAGAATCCTAAACTACAGGATTCTTCTGTGAAACACATGGAAATGACTTATACTATGAGCTAAGTGTGGTATACATAGTTCTTTTGGGGATTTTAAACAGGACTAGCTTCCAATAAACGTGTTTAGGACTGTGGTGTAAAAGTAAATCAACAATACAATATATTTCAGATTCAGTGTGGTGTAGTAATTTGGACATCAAACTAGTACTCTGAAGACCCAGGTCCAGTTCCCTACTTGGCCATGGAAACCCACTGGGTTATCTTGGGCAAGTCACATTCTCTCAGCCTCAGAGGAAGGCAATGGCAAACCTCCTCTGAACAAATTTTGCCAAGAAAACCCCATGACAGGATTGCTTTCATGCTGCCATAAATCAGAAAAGACCTGAAGGCACACAACAACAATATGAGATGCCACATGTATATCCAAGGTTTTAACTGTTCTTACACTAGGGGAAGTTATGGATGTTTCACATGCACATTCTGGACAGTCCAAAAATGAGAACTATTTAAAATGAAAGCAGTATTGTTGTTTTGTCTTGAAGACTTACTTTTGAATCAGCTGTGAATCTCTGCATTCCATTTCTTGCATAGTTTCTGCCACTGCTAAGGTTTGGTGGTGGTCAAACTCATCGGCCATGAGTAGAGCAGTTGCTATTAACCTAAAAATAAATAAATAAATAACATTTTCCCATTAGTTTTTTTATGTAAGAAAGGACAGAGCTGTATTTGTCACTCTTATTTCAAAGAACAAAGGAAGGAAGAAAATGTGCTATGAAAAAGGAGAAATAGAATACAGAAAGGAGAAGTATATTTCAAGTATTTATAATAAAGGGCAGAGAATGGTGCAAATCCTCTACTTGTGACTATGAAGCCAACAATATGGTAGGTATGCCAGTCTCCAGACTCAACAATCTGCTTCCCCACCATCCCAAGGGCTGTGAGACAAGGCATGAAATGTGTCACATCCAAGACAAATAAATAGTCCATTTTTGTTCCTAGATTTGAAAGGGATTAAATGTGGGTGCACATTCATATCCCTTCATTGCACAACACCAATCTCTGTCCCTTCATTCTTCAGGCAAAATGATACTATAGGCATCTTGGTGTCTCACTGAGCTTCTGTGTTGTATACAAATACTTTGGAGCAAGCTATTATTGTTAGTAAAAGAGTTTCAAAGCGATTATCTCTGTCAACACCTGCATGCCAAGGTATTAACCAAATACTGAATTTGTAGTAAGATGTTATCACTGTTGAAGGGTAAACAAAGTAAGAAATTGGGTGATCTCTTTTGGATTCTGTGCTGCTGCTGAAATCCACAGAGCCATGTTGGGTATACCACTGTCTCATTTTTTTTCTCTGTGTAATCCTGGAAGGACTTCCAAATTTTAAAATAATCGTTTGGGGTAAGAGAAACTCTTTTGTGCTTATTTTTTGATTCTTTTCTTATGACTAATCCTGGAATGTCCATTATTTGTGAAGGAGGCAAGTGTGCTCAACAACGCTCTTACCTTGTTTCTCCAAAAGCACCCCTTTCTTTGGTACCACACCTAAACTGTGGACTGAGGAAAAGAAGCAGTAGCATGAAACAAAGCAGGAGGACATCTGGTAAGGTAAATGACTGGAAAGAATTAACATATTCCTGCAAAGAAAAAGTGTATGCATACAAACACCAAGTAGCAGACAGATAAACTTACTGTTCTTTGACCTCTGGTGCTGCCATGGGTGCAAGACTGACAAACAGCCGAGTGAAGCTCAAAGGATTGTTGCAATCATCCATCATTTCCATCAGTTTCTGCTTAGCAACTGATCTAAATTCAGTGTTGTTGAATTGTAAAGACTGGTAAAGTCCAAGGATGATAGCCAAATGTTCAACATCTAGCTGGTTGGCATTCTGAAGAAAAACCTTATTACATTTATAGAGCAATGGGCGATGTGGTAGTTTCACATTCCGGAGAAACTGTACAAATCTCCTGGCATGGTTTGGAGGCACAAATTCCATGGTTTCCAGAGCAAACTTGGCCTTTTGTATTAACCGATCACGGAAATTCTGGGAGATAATGCTGGATATGCTGATCATCAAAACTGACAAAATCCTAAAAATAATCAAAACATATTACACACACTGAGTCAAGCAAGTTAAAAAACACTGAATTAAAAAACAATAAATAGAAAGATAAGGATGGTGTCTGTGGGGATATATTTGGATGAGATGTGACCAACTGCCTTCTTCTGAAGAACCATTTAAATTAAAAGCAGATAAGAGAAAAGTATTTTTTGTAAGCAAAGCAGTTAAAAAAAATTGTCCACATTTAAGCTAAGGATGTAGTGGCTAATGATGCACCCCTGCACTCATGTACAGAGGGAAGCCAGGCTGAACTGGACAGGGATTATTTCTGAGTAGTCAAGCTGTACTGCATGAGACTAGTCTATAAACCTGTATGTCCCCAGGGCCAATCCTATCATAAAATTAGCATGGGGTCCTCCACTAATCATTATGACTGACTCAGGCCCACCATACAACATGGAGATAATAATATTAAATCTCAGCAGTACCTACAGCCATGCAAAAGAAAAGTTCCAGAACTAATAGCCAGCCATATTTTAAAACTCTTTATAGCGGTAAATCAGAATCACGAGAAAGCCTCAGCAAGTTTCCAATGAAAAGCATATATTACAAAAAATGGTAATAACCACTGCAGTTGTTCCAAATGATCACAATATCTAATATTTAAAAACATTTTCTTAATTGCCCTTTGGAGGTACCATAGTTATGATACAAAAACCCAGACTATCCATTTGTCAAAAACAACAAACACAGAGTTCTGTGTGAGCACTGAGACCAAGAAATTTAAATCAATAGGTCCAATAAAGTAGTTTAAAAAATCTCCACAATGAATTCATCTATGTATGGAAGCTCCTGTCAATTGCACCTTCTTCTCCAGTTTTAATCAGTATTTAACTAAAATAGGTTGAGCATCCCTTATCCAAAATGATTGGGACCAGAAATATTTCTAATTTTTTTGGATTTTGGGATACCTGTATTTGCATATACATAAAATATAGTACTGTAAAGGAAATTTTCGGGAAGCCCACAAATGAACAAACAGCAGTGCTGCAGCCACCCACTTTGCACCAAGTGCTATACCTGGATTCTCCCCATTTCACAGATCTCTCTCCAGCCTTGTGTCTCATTCATGTGCCACTTGTATAGTATACAAGATGCAAGACTGGATAGAGACAGATGATCTGAGAGACAACGAGCAAGAGCACTGCAGCTGCCATCTTGGAGGCAGAACTGGGTGGCTGTTGGCCGCTCAAGTTGGCCCAATTTGGATTTTGGAGGTTTTCAGATTTCCAAATAAGGGAAACTCAACTTGTATAGCCAAACTACAGCGATTTAAACATGGACTGTTGTAAAAACATGAATGTATTAACAAATGTAGTCACAGTCCTGTCCCTGAGACATCTATTCAGCTAAATTTACCTTGTATCCTGTATGGAATCCAAGTTCCTATTCACAATATCAGCTATCTGACCCATGAGAGGACTGTTGTATATTTGTTGCTCATGCAGACATAATGCAAACTTAGATAGTGCCGGCAGACTCAGTCTATGAGGATACAAAATAAAATCCCATTACTGTATCAAAAAATTGAAAGTTGCCCTCCACATTCACTAGGATTAGGGGCACAGTCAGAAATGTCCCATAGATGTTGCTCAGTCAGTTTTGTGCTAGGTTCTTTTTTTTTTAACTCTCTCCTATGAGGGGAAATGCATAAGAGAAAACAAAGAACAAGCATTCTGAAGCAAACCTGCAGTTCAGTATGAAGAACTACTATGACCTACTTAGCCACTAGTTTGGATTCTTGAATTTGTAGGCCTGATATGCATTAACAGCCTCAGGGAAGGGCAGACTGGAGCAGAGGTTATTTACTCCAACAATTTTTTATGGATCCTGCTATAAAGCCAAGTTATACATTTCCTGCAATTAGAAATTTTTAAAAGGTTTTTTCCTCTTAGCCCATGCCAGCTTTTCTAGGAGGGGGAATGGCTAATTGAATCTGTTCAGAAAATCCTTTATGTATGATATAAATGTGAGCTAAGAATAAATCTTGTTTAAGGACACTTTATTGGCCCTCTCTAACTGATCTCTAACATCACCCCTCTACTGTTCAGGGCCAATAGATTTTCAGATTTTTAATAGTCTGGATTTTGATTTGATTTATGAAAAAAATGCTGTTTTGTTTCAGGTTTGATTTGTCTTCCATTTTATTCCCAGGAAGGAACCGGCAAAACTAGCTCTGACTATTCCTTGCTTAAACAAAACCCTATGAAATTCATGGGGTCACCATGAGTCAAAAGGCAACTTGAAGGCATATATTCACATAGGTGAATATGTAGAGCTGCTACCTCAAACTACGATTAAATATCTATGTTCAGCCACCAGTTGGACTGGTCTACTTTTAAATCTGAAGCTTTCTGTCAGTACAGTGGTCTTTGCTGGAAATTTATCTCAACCCACAACTACACCAGTTTGAAACTCTTGATTTAATAGCTCTTTTAAGAAGAAAGATGAAGTTTAAAAATGCTAAACTTGCCAGCAC
The DNA here is from genome assembly GCA_030412105.1 of Cyclura pinguis. NCBI lineage: Eukaryota > Metazoa > Chordata > Lepidosauria > Squamata > Iguanidae > Cyclura > Cyclura pinguis. The sequence continues at coordinate 223,993,891 of CM059599.1, read as the reverse complement.
TAATTTGTGGAATCTCTTACAACCATGAATGACTAAGTTTTCAATGTACTAAAGAACAAAAAGAAAAGAAAAAGTATACTTGCCCATCTAAACGTCTCCACCCTTCCATGACCAGCTCTTGTACCAATGAATTATGAACCTCAACTCTGAACCTACAGAAAGAATAAGTGAAGAGGTTTTGCACAGCTATTTTAATCCTGTTAGAGAGCTGGAGCAATATAATCAGAAACCTATTAGAAACAGCAGCTTGTTGGCAGATACATTTTGTTAATAATGAATTTACTACATTTTTTTTGGAAATCTTTTGACAACCATGAATAGGTCAGTATTTGGCATTGTTCAAGGTTTCACTTCTCTCTTTCCCTGCCAAAACTGCTGTTACGTCCAGTGCCTTTAAGGTCCCATCCCTATCTTGACCAAACATAAGCAAATATAACTGTGTTTGTTCATATTCAGTCCCTGACACTTCTGTCTATACAAGTGTCAACTTCCTCACAGTTCTACATCTCTTTGGGCCAGAACTGAATTAGATGTTGACACTGAATCTCCTCAGTGGACACACTGCCCAGTATATGCATGTTGCTTCCTTAAATTCTACTGTCAAGTTACTTTAGTGCATGGCTTCCAAAGAATAAGAAGGCCTTTCTTACACAACAAAGAAAGATATCTGGGAAAGCATAAGCTTTTATCTTCCATTTCCCAGGTGTTGTGTAGGGAAGCTCTCAGACTGCACTGAATGAGAGGAGGTGGGTCAGCAAACAACTATGTCATAGTGCTTGTTCCCAGCCTGCTGGCTAATTCATAGAAGTGAAGACTAGTAATTATAATTTTCTTCATTTCCAGGCTCCCTTTTCCAGCAGTTTAAGAAAATGGCTGATGCATCTCAAGTACTCATTTATATTTTCCATTTATTGTCTTCATCACAGATTAATACTGCCACGTTTGCTATTTTTGTTTTGGCTTGGATACCACTGCACAAGGTCAGTCCTATTCACCCACCTGCAAACACCTGTGACTTGAAAATGATTTCAGTTTTTATGAGCTTACACTTAAGTACTGGAATTCATTCCACAAAATAAACAGAGTAGTTCACAGGCATACATGTTTTAACACTTATTCTATAAGCAAGCTGTGGTTTGTGCTGCAAAAATGATGGCCCATTTCAAATATTTCGTTTCAATCAAGGAAATTTTTTTTTAAAAATCATACATTTTAAATCTTACATTGCTTACCTGAGTATATTGTAGAGCAAGTCCACCAGTGTTTCATTGTCCATATACACAATTTTGTTTTCTGCTAAAATGCGAAGAATAAGAAACTGGGAGTGATTTTTTATGTAATCAGTATTCCTCAGGAGCTCAGGTTTCCTCTTTTGAAACTGCCAAAGTATGTTTATTGCACTTCCCACATGTTTTTCAGAAAGTTTTGTTTTGTTCTTTCCAACAAGGTCAAAGATTTGATCTTCATTCGTGCAGCTATTTAGCTGGCTCAATAGGGAGTCAGTGCTCAAAGTTCGACAACAGCAATGCCTCAGTGCAAATGGGTAAAAACGTCTCAAGAGAAGCATCATTTGTCACTTCTATAGCTTTCTTTTAACTACATCCAGAATCAGATTTTATTTCTTCATTTCCAATTATCCGCAAATCACATGCTACCAACAGGCATTGGCGTTATACATCTTGCTTGTCCTGTATTCTTTGAAATCACTGCCTGGGACAAAAATAAGGGAATTCTGAATTATCTGTAGCAGAATTAGTTTAAATGGTTCTCTGAGGATCCAAAATAAGACTGCAAAAATGTGACTGTACTGTCCAACTAGGTATATCTGTATCAGGCAGCTGTAGCACACTAAAGTCCCATACCAAACAGTTTTACTTCAGTGAACAGACTTACATTAAACTATGATTTCACATATTTTACACCAACTTGTAGTAAGCCTCAAGTTTACACACTCTTAATTTTCCTGTTCCTCCAATACAGAGGTGGAGTTTGGAAGCTTTCACTTCCATTTTTGATTAAGCAACAAGTTGCTGTGATGTACGAATCCAGTCAAATGAGGATTTACTTTACAGTCACTATTCCACCTCCTTCTAATTCCTTCTCTGGATATAAGCTGCCCTTCCATTTACAAAAAAGTTCCAGTCCTGATCAAAGCCATTATTTGTAGTTCAAAAATTATTTGTAATTCAAAAGTTGGTATCATTATTCTTTGTGTGACATTTAAAGCAAAGGGCACATAAGGTCTACTTTAACAAATGATATACCCTTATACATATACATGCACACACACACATATCTTAAGCAATAGCTAGAGCTACCTCTGGGGGCAGGAGAAATATATTGGGCATACAGTGATCCCTTGAAGTACTTCATCTGAATAAATCTGCAGTGCTTAAACTATTAAGCTGCAATCGTTGTCTTTAAGACTCCACAAACTGCATGGAGGGGGGGAGTTTTGATTTTCTTTTTAAATGCCTCCACCTCATATAATACCAAAAGGAATACACCCTAACTGGTGTAATATACAGATGAAAGACCAAATGTTGGGTTGGGAGGATGAGATGGTAATTTGGGATCTGAGAAGTGAATTCATACTTAATAAATAACAACCAGCTTCTCCAAGCCTGGTATATAAGCTGTATGTTTCTTGGGTCACAGATCCTACTGGTCTTCAGTTATACTTCAGTTATGCTAATTACTAGGTGGGTGCTGTCCGTAGGGGAAACAAGCATGTTTCTCCCAGGTAGCTAACAACAGGACAAAAGGAGAATGAGCTAAGTTTTCAGCCTCTCAAAAGACTCCATCAAGTTCTTTACAGTCATTTTAAGAAGTCTAAAGATGACAGACCAGAGGAATGTCAGTTCCACCAGCAATCCCTGTCTTGTGCTCATTCACACTACTTGTCTACATGCCAAATGAATCCTTTCCCAAACTTTCCCTTTACACTAATTTTTCCTTCAAGCAACTACACTCCTAGACGCAACCTTGGCCATTTCCGCACTGGACTGTTATAGCACTATTACTCTACTTTCAACATCCTATGGAATCCTGGGGTTTGCAGTTTAGGGAGGGGGCCTCTGACAGTCCAGTGCGGAAATGGCTCCGGGCAAGAGAAGTCCCTCTATCTACCAGCATGCAGTTTGCTAACAATGTAGTGGTCTGCATGAAAACAAGTCTGTATGTTTGTCAGGTAGTGACTCAGCCTCAACAGTGAGGGCATGAACTGCCAGTTGGGTGACAGCTTTTCCCCTTCCTGTCCAATCTCTCAATAGTGACATCTACAGATTGGGAGTCTTCATGTATTTCAACCGCTATTCAGTTCAACAGAGCTTACTCCCAGGTAAGCAGGTAGATGATAGCAACCTAAAATTCAAATCCTACACATGGTGAATTAGGAATAAACACACCTGAACAGAGGGGGACTTACTTCCAAGTAAAGACGTACAGGATTGCTCTGTAAATCGCAAAATATTTTGACATTACATTAAAGTAACTACACGAAGGAGAGAACTGTCAAGTGAGTGCTCAAATTAAATATGAACTATGCACACAAGCAAACATTCTGGTATAATATTTTATTGCAAATATTTTATTTTAATATTATATTGCAAAAAATTGATACGTGAACTGATCGTGAAACTGATATGCGAACTGAAAATCTGAACCCAAACTGGGCACTCATTTATGCTGCTCACGGTGTACCAGGTTTTTCAAGTTAGAAGAGTCAGTGCGTAACAACAAAGGGCGATACAGAGCTCTTTTTTCATCACGGAATAGCACAGGTGCGGCTTCTACACACCCGGACCGAGACACTTCTAACAAACTTGTGACATCTATGGTTTTAAAAAGCGTATCGTTAGGATAGCCATAAGAAAAATCCACACGTATTTTGGAGGCTGTTTGTTAGTCCTTCGGGCAAAATAAAAAACCCCTGCCTAAGGAGCAGCACAGTGTAGAAGCACAAGCCCGTTCACGTCCTTGGAACCGGGAAGAAGGGAACCTTACCCAGCTTCTAAACATCTCCACATCCTACCGCGGCGCTTCTGCAGCCACGAAGCTCAGCGACGTTTGTAATCTCCCCATCAAAGCACACACCTCTCAGGCCGAGGAGTATCAGCCCGTCTCTTTCACCGACCACAGGCAGGGGCGACTTCTGCAGCCCGCACGTGAGACCGACCACGCTACGGACAAGGCACAGGAGGCGTCGCTCACCAATTACGTTCCCGGGCTCCTCCTCGAATTCACAAAACCACCGCTTACCATACAGTCACGGATTTCCCCACCTACAAAGGATATGGGGACCAAAAAAATATAAGCTGAGCATGTGCCTACACAAGAAGGTCGCCGCCCCGCTGCTTTAAACATTCGGGAAACGAAAGTACTTCCCGACTCCGCAGTTTCCGCGCGCCACTATAGAGTCCGATTCCTAGTTGGCGCCGGGACTACATTTCCCAGCATGCTCTGTTTTACCATCCCGTTGCCTATTGGGAGTCGTATTTAAGTTGTTGCACCACCCCCTCACTCGCGCGCGCTTACAATCCTATTTCTTGAGTTGCTGTTGCTTTCCGGGAAAAAGTTAACAGAGAGCCATTTAAATGAGTACGATTCTAGAATGTCTCCTACTGTTATCATGCCTCAATATAGATATGATAACTATTTTGTTAGGTATTGTGTCTCCCAAATACCTGCGTGGAAGATATTTGCAACCTGGAAATTTCTAACATTTTTGTAGACTGTGAGGATTCTTCCCCTCACACAAGGTGGGAAGGTGAGAAATGGTTATTGATATTTACAGGACCGTAATCTTGCCAAGAAAACTCCATGAGAGGGCCACCATAACCTGGAAACGTCTTGACGGTACACAGCAACGACAACAAAGATTTAAATCCCGCTAGACTTGTGGGTTTTTTTTTTCTCCTTTACATGGGGAGAAGTAAAAGTTGCATTATGTGGTACGGGGGGGGGGACCTCTCAGTTGTGATCACTCACGGAAATACGGTACCTGGACTGTAGGGAAGCTTAACAACTGCTGCCCAGTACTATGTATACCAAAAAGAATTTCTAAGGTTGCATTTCCTTTATACTTGCTAAGGAGTAAGCCGTATTTAGCTGAGGAGAAATTACTTCTGAATAAACATGCATATATTGTACTTCTCAGTGAATTGGGGCCAGATTTAATCCAAACGGAAATAAAAGGAATCTAAGCAGTGGCTCCACTTCAATCTCACTGGTTTTAACAAGTCGACTTGCTAAATCCAGATCTAATTTACTAAGTTTTTAGAACAGAGTTTCCACTCCTTCTATGAAACGAAAACTATATCTCCTCTCTTACTTCTTCTGCAAAGGTGTAGCCAGTCTAACCTAATCTTTTAATATAAAGAACATCTCATAACCCTGCCAATGTGTGCGTGAGATACAAATGTATGTTTGCAAATGCCCCTCTTCTTAGCACGAGCTGTACAGCCACCTCCAAACATGCAGGTATCCACAGTGTAGTCCAGTACAACTTAGGCTGCAAAGTTTCAAAACAGCAATAAGGGACGTATAAAATGTATGACATGCAGAATCGGCAGTCAGGAATTACCTATTAACAAGTTTGTGTTCCACTTGTATAGCAAATAATAGTACTGATTTCAGTTACCTAGCCACGTGTTTCTCTATAAAATTAACATATTGTCCACATTTATTGCATGATGTATACATTTCTGATTTTATGAAGGACCCACACCCCAAAATATGGGATTTTTTGACATCTTGTTTATTTTACCCAAAAGGAAAAGCTTTCCAATTGTCAAATAGGGGACATCGCCTATAATAAGAAACACCCTTTATTATAGGGCACAAGTTTTTCAAGTGAGAGGCATCTCGTATAATAAGGAATACTTGGCAACCCCAAACTGTGTCCAAACATAACATGCACCAAAGCGGTCTTCTTTAGGGCAGATGACTTGAAACCTTACTACAAGCATTTTTCTCCCCCGTGGAAAACTCAGTTTGAGAAGACAGGTGGGGAAGAAAATTGAGGGCATCCCTGTGGCAAGACCTGTCGCCTCTTCGACCGTTTCCCCGAGAGCAGGGCAAGCAAGCTTCGCTTTGGTCTCCCTCTCACCGGCCTTGAGACCGAGCAGGAAGCGGATTCGGGTGTGCGCGCCACAAGGGGCGGGCAGCGGCCCACTCGGACAGGCTAGAGCTTCCCTCAGACGCGCACGGGCGCCCTTCTGCAGTCAGAAGAAGGAGACGGCCAGGCCGCGAAGGCTGGCTGCCGGGGAGCCCCTGCTCCTCACGCACGCCCGCCCGCGCACTTCCACGCACGCACAGGCGCTCTCCTCCTCCCACCCCCCGCCCCACACCCAGCCACCCCTCCGTTCCGCCCTCGCCAGCCACTCGGCGCTCCGGATTTCCCGCTTCCTTCCCCTCCTCCACTGACGCAGTCCGTGCTGCACCAGATCCTAACATGGCGGCGGCGAGGTGGTGAGGAGCGCCAAGGCAGCCGGAGGGAGGGAGAATTCAGGGCCGGGCGAGCGGCGGCGGCGGGGTGAGTGGCGAGCCGCGCCTCGGCTAACCGGGCTGTGGGCGGGGGGGGGGGTGTCTGTGCGGACCGGACGGGGCCGGCAGTTGGGCCGTCAGCAGATTTGGAGAGGGGTCGCGCGGGAAGGAGAGGAACGGCGTCTTCGGGCCTTCGGAGTCGGGAGGTGTTTCATTTGAATCTGCTTAACGCTGTAATAGGCATCGGGGTGCGTTTTGGGGCAGAGCGTGGGTTCCTCCCCTCAATCGGACTCAGCGGATTCTCGGGGGGCTTAACGGAAGGAAGCGTCGCCCCTCAACAAGTCCCGGTGGGCGGGTGAGGAGGACGGAGAGCGGCGGTTTCCCCGCGGGGGAGGGTTGGGGGGAACAAGGGGCCTTGAATTGGAAGGGAAAGGGAGGAGGGAGGGCGCGGAGGGTGAGAGGCGTGTGGTGGGGGGGCTGTCACCCTTCCGTTGTGATACTGTACTGGTCTGTGTGGAACATGCTCGGGACCCCTGCGATGCGGGCGGGGGGTGGGTCCACTTAAAAGTAAGGAGGCATGACCCCCCCTTCCGGTTTACTTAAGCATTCTACACGAATCAGTATCACAATAAATAGGAATAGCGGCCTCCTTTCCTTCCCTCCAAGAGAATGAACAGTATAACTTGATTTTTAGTAATACTCTTGAATGTATAAAGGACATACTGTACTTTAGTGAAATTGGCGGCTTGCATTCCTGTAATTAGAAGGGAAAGTGGGCTGAGTGGTTGTTGGATTTTGTAATAACTGAGAAGTAAGGAGAGATACAGGGGGCAATAGGTGGTAAAATCTCAGACATGGTGGAATTGGGGAGCAGACCTGGTAATCAGAGGAACTCCCTTGAGCACTCTTGAACACACCATTCCTTTGTTATTGTTGCTGTTGTTATAGGAGGTCGTTTCTGACTTATGGCAACCCTAACATAACCCTATTGTGGGGATTTCTTAGCAGAATTTGTTCAGCCTTTCTCTAAGGCTGAGACAGTGTAATTTGCCCAGTGAATTTCCATGGAAAGCGGGGAATCATAACGTATGTAATACGTAATGGTAAAATAAATTTACATATTATCTTCATTATTTGTATATATGTTTGTCAAAACATTTTTAAAGTTTTTTTCCCACTAGATCCATTTTCACAATAATAATGAAATAGAAGTGTTCCTCTGTATTGCCACAGGTATATTTTACCTTTTTAATAAATGGTGTTGAATTAGGAATGAATGAGTGAAGTAGATAAGCTTTTAAATGTCACAAATTTTTCAACATGATGAAGTTCAAAGCAAACTTGTCAAATATGAAACAGGCAGTGAAATGACAAATGAGATTTGGTCTAAATGCAGAATGATTTTCTTGTGTCACAACAGTTAAGTTGTATGTCAGCTGCTTTATATATTTCTAGTAGTCCCTTTAAAAAAGATGCCATTTGAAAGAGCTACGAGAGTAAGGACATTTCCGCACTAGACTGTTACAGCACTATGATTCCACTTTCAACATCCTATGGAATCCTGGGGTTTGCAGTTCTGTGAGAGGCCGGCCGGCCCCTCCCGAAACTGCAAACCTCAGGATTCCATAGGATGTTGAAAGTGGAATCATAGCACTATAACAGTCTAGTGCAGAAATGGCCTAAGTCTTAAAAATGCGGTCAAAATCAGAGTGCTGGAGTGCTTTCACTGTAAAAGAAGTCTGAAGTGTTGGAGTTTTCAGAAGGTGATCTTTTTGTTTTGTTTTTAATTTAAGGGCAGTTCAGAGGGAGCATGATGAAGGTCATAAACTGTGTTGTCAGTGTCATGGCTTAAAATATTTACAAGCAGGAAATCCAGTTGCTGTGTAAAGCTTTGGATTTGTTTAACTAGAACATTCAAACTGCACTAAGTACTTTTTTTTTTATTCTCTCCAATCAAATATTTCGGATCAAGTACTGTACTTCTGACTGGAAGTAATAATATAAAACAAATCAAATATTTACATAACATATAAATTTAACAAGACCGCTCTATTTTAATTTACTACAACCTTTTCTTTAACAACTTTGTCCTCATAGGAAACAAAAATTTTATGCAGGTGGGTGAGATGGCTGGCAGAAGAAGGATGCATTATTTTCTCTGCTGACCTCCTTGGTAGAAGCAAGTTCTTTACTAATCTACTAAGAAGCCAGTACAACTTTGCATTTCCATCCTGGTTATTGCAGAACAGCTTTTTCGTCTTGCTCTATTGTTAGCATGGAAATAAGTCTTTCAGCTTTCTAGCAAGCTAAGGAAAGTACGTGAGTTAGTAATTTTTGTAGGGTTATTAATAAGGCTTGTTTATTTACTATAAGTCATATGTTTGCATATTCAGGGTGAGACAAAAGTCACTTGATAGTGACCATTCCTGGACATACCTAGAAGAAATTGGGCTAACATATCTTTAGGTTCCCCATATCCATGAGGGATACATTCCCAGACTTAACACAGATGGGAAAAAATGCCAATAATGAGGAGGCCACATTTGGCTTCGCATACCTCTCTCTGCTGAAGAAGGAGTGTCCGTCTCCTTCCTTGGCTGGGAGAAATGCAACGGGACGTACCAGGGCTTCGTGTACCTCTCTCTGCCAAGGAAGAAGTAGCCATCTCCTTCCTCAGTAGACAGATGCACAGGGAGGAACTATGCCGGGCTTCACATGCCTCTGCATGAAGGAAGGAGCAGCCAAGGAAGAGACAAAATTAGAATCATAGAATTATAGTGTTGGAAGAAACCACGGGGACCATCCAGTCCACCCTCTGCTATGCAGGAACATACATCAAAATACTCCCAACAGATGGCCATCCAGCCTCTCTGCTTAAAAACCTCCAAAGAAGGAGACTCTACCACACTCCATTGAGGCAGAATATTGTACTGCTGGACAGCTCTGACCATCAGGAAATTCTTCCTGAGTTTCAGATGGAATCTCCTTTCCTGCAGCTTGAATCCATTGCTCCTTGTCCTAGTCTCTGGAGCAGCGGAAACAAGCCCCTTCCCTCCTTGACATGACATCCCGTCAAATATTTAAACATGGCTATCATGTCCCCTCTTAACCTTCTCTTCTGCAGACTAAACATACCCAGCTCCCTAAGGTGCTCCTCATAGGGCATGGCTTCCACACTTTTCACCATTTTGGTTGCCCTCCTCTGGACATGCTCCAGCTTGTTGATACCCTTGTTGAATTGAGGTGCCCAGAACTGAACACGGTATTCCAAATGAGGTCTAACCAAAGCAGAATAGAGCAAAGCAGTGGTACGATCACCTCCCTTGATCTAGACACCATACTCCTATTGATGCAACCAAGAATCATGTTGGCTTTCTTGGCTGCTGCATCACACCGCTAACTCACATTCAGCTTGTGATCTACCGAATCTCCCAGATCCCTTTCACATGTACTGTTATCCAGCCACGTGTCCCCCATCCTGTATTTGTGCATTCCCCCCCCTTTTTTTTTTTTTTGCCTAAGTGTAGGACCTTACATTGCTCTCTGTTGAAATTCATTTTGTTAGCTTCGGCCCAGATCTCCAATCTGTCAAGGTTATTTTGAATTTTGACCCTGTCCTCTGGTGTATTAGCAACCTCTCCTAATTTGGTGTCGTCTGCAAATTTGATCAACATGCCCTCTACCCCTTCATCCAAGTCATTGATGAAGATGTTGAATAGCACTGGGCCCAGGACAGAACCCTGTGGCACCCCAGTAGTCACTTCTCTCTAGGATGAAAAGCAGCCATTGGTGAGTGCCCTTTGGGTTTATTCGGTCGACCAATTACTAATCCACCTAACAGTAGCTCTGTCCAGCCCACATTTTACTAGCATCTCTGCAAGAATGTCATGGGGAACTTTGTCAAAGGCCTTACTGAAATCAAGATATGCTACATCCACCCTTCATCTATCAAGCTTGTAACTCTATCGTAAAAAGAGATAAGATTAATCTGGCATGATCTATTTTTGAGAACTCTATGTTGACTTTTAGTGATTATGGCATTGCTTTCCAAGTAATTACAAACTGACTGTTTAATGATCTGCTCTAGGATCTTTCCTGGTATTGATGTCAGGCTGACTGAGTGATAATTATTTGGGTCCCATTTTTTCCCCTTCTTGAAGATGGGGATGACATTTGCCCTCCTCTAGTCTGCTGAGACTTCTGTTCTCCAAGAGTTCTCAAAGATCATTGCGAGTAGTTCTGAAATGACTTCTGCCAGTTCTTTTAATATCCTTGGATGTAATTCATCTGGCCTTGGAGACTTGAAATCATCTAGTTTAGCCAGGTGTTCCTGTACTACTTCTCTACCTATTCTGTGCTGCATTTCCCCCCCTTCCTCACCTGCTCCCCACCCCCCAGGTTGAATACTTCTGTCTTTTTGGGAGAGAACTGAGGCAAAGAAGGTGTTGAGCAGTTCTGCCTTTTGTCTTCCCGCCATTAATAATTGGCCATCTTCTCTGCACAGTGATCCTATCATTTCCTTGGTTTTCGTTTTGCTGTGGACATATCTAAAAAAACCCTTTTTATTGTTTTTAATGTCTCTGGCAAGCCTGAGTTCATACTGCGCTTTAGCTTTTCTGACCTTCTTCCTACATATCCGGCTATTTGCTTGAATTCCTCTTTGGTGGTTTCACTGTTCTTCCATTTCCTGTACATGTTTCTTTCAACACTTAGCTCAGCTGAGAGTTCTTCAATCAACCATTCTGGTTTCTTTAGAGACTTGCCATTTTTTCTCCTTGTTGGCACAGTTTTAAATTGTACCTTCAGTATCTCACCCTTAAGAAACTCCCATCCATCATTAACTCCTTTCTCTTTCAGTATTCTTTACCATGGAATTTCAGCAACTCCCTAAGTTTACAGAAATCAGCTTTTTTAAAATCAAGAATACCTGTCTACACTTGGCTTCTCCTTCCCGCTGAATGACAGATTCCAATAGAGCATGGTCACTTCCCCCTAAGGATCCCACCACCTCCACCTGATCAACAAGGTCATCCCTGTTGGTCAGGATCAGATCTAAAATAGCTGATCCTCTTGTTGCCTCTTCTACCTTCTGGACCGTGAAATTGTCTACAAGGCAAGCGAGGAACCTGTTGGACCTTGCGGTTTTGGGAGAGTTTGACTGCCAACAAATATCAGGTAATTGAAATCTCCCATTACTCCTGCATCTCTCCTTTTTGAATGTATGCTCATCTGCTCCAGGAAGGCCTCATCCAAGTCCTCAGGCTGGCCTGGAGGCCTGTGGCAAACTCCCACAATCACATCCCTATTGTTTCTCGCTCCCTTAATTCTTACCCAGATGCTCTTGACCTGGCTTCCTGGATTTAAGTCATGGATCTCTTCACAGGTGAAAACATCCTTGATATATAAGGCTACCTCTCTTCCTTTCTTGTTTGGTCTGTTTCTGTGAAATAGGTTATACCCCCCTATTCCTACTTTCCAGTCGTGAGAGTCATCCCACCAGTTTTCAGTGATGCCTATTAAATCATATTTATTTTGTTGTATTAAGTGTTTGAGTTCATCTTGCTTATTTCCCATGCCCTGTGCATTAATGTAGAGACACTTATGACCATGTGCCCTTCCCGCAAGTCCTGTACTAAAGTTGCTTTTCCTCCAACTGTTGGTCTCTGGTACTACTTGGCCTCCTCTGTCTGTATCATTTGGGCTATTTTTCCCAGCACTTGCTGAATCCTTGCCCTGAATAATACAGCTCCCTATCTCTCTTGGGGGTGCTGTGCTGGGCTTTGCATGCCTCTCTCCACCCAGGAAGAAGCATCTGTCTCTTCCTTGGCCGAGGGAAGTTGCGGGGGTGGGGTGGGGTGGGGTTGCAGGGCTTTGCATACCTCTCTCTGCTGAGGAAGGAGTATCTGTTTCTTACTCAGCTGAGAGAGGTGTGGGAAGTCCAGCTTTGCCTTTATGTACACCTCTCTTGACTGGCTGCATAGAGCAAGGACCCTGGCTGCCAGGACAGCTGTGGCCCTGCAGCAGATTGCAGGTAAGTGAAACTGTGGTACTGGTCACACAGTTATGGGGGATCAACTATATGAACTGATTTTAATTGAATTTTCTATTAGTTTAACTGTTTTATTTTGTTATTGAAGTAAAGATTTGTATTATCTAGCTTAACAAATACGTCTAACCTTTGAGTGAATTTTGCCTTACCCGCTATATCAGATGTAAGGATGTATTGAAATTACAGTTTTTCCAAAACATTTTGTAAGGTTTTCTTTTATACCACAGTTTTCTCATTCAGTTTTGTTGTAGTTGTGTGCCTTCAAGTCATTTCCAGCTTATAGTGATCCTAAGGCAAACTTAGCATGGAGGATTCTGAAGTTGAGAGTATGTGGCCTACCCAGGGTCACCCAGTAGGTTTCCATGGGCCAGAGGAGAATCGAACCCTGCTCTCCAAGATTGTAGTCCAGTGCCCAAACCACTACACCTCACTAGCTCTTTTCTTCCTTCCGTCCTTCCTTCCTTCCTTCCTTCCTTCCTTCCTTCCTTCCTTCCTTCCTTCCTTCCTTTCTTTTTAGTAAGTTTTCTTAAATATTTTCAAAGTATATACAGACAAAACAGAAAAAGAAACAACAAATTAAAAAAACAAAAAAACCTGTTATGACACAAAAGAAAAAAATTACTAAGTGATAAGTACTAAGAATCAGTGAAGGCAGCAAAAAATAGTGACAAATACTAAAGAAAAAGTTTATATTGGCTTCCAGCTTTTCTAGCAGAGATTATATGTAACTCTTATAAAGTAACTTCTCTACTTAAAAATACCATTCAGATGTTTCATATACTACTCTTCCAAATATACGTAATTGTTGAAACCTACGATCAGCATTACTATACTCTTTTTCTTGCAAAACACCTGTCAAAGGTTCCCAATCTTTCAAAGAATTCACCACTGATTTTTCTTTTGTCAAAATCATCAGTTTATCCATTTCAGCTAGGTCCGTTAATGTTATCAGCCAGTCCTCTTTTGATGGAAATTCTGTATTTTTCCACTGATATGCTTATAGTAATTCTACTGCGGTGGTCATATGTCATAGTATCTTACCATACTTCCTTTCCGGTTGATCTACTAATCCCAACAAATATAATTCTTGCTTCAATTGAACATTAGCTTTCAAGCTGTATACACCATAGAATGTATTTGCTTCCAGAATTGTTTGACCTTTTAACAGGTCCGCCACATATGATAAAAGGATCCTACTTGTTGCTCATATTTTCAACAAGTATTAGAAACTACTACATGCATTTTTGCCATTTTTTCTAATGATGCATTGTCTTATAAAAGTTCTCTTTAAGCTCATAAGATAATGTGAACTTTAATTCCTTTAGACCACATTTTCTCCCATTGTTCTAAACATATATTATGACCAAAATTTGTGCCCACTTTATCATACCATCCTTAATCGGCTCTTCTTCCATCTCTATTTATGATAAAAATTTATACATTTTACCAATCATCATCTGAGCACAAATATTTCTCAAATTCTGATATAGTCAATACAAAGTCATATGATATTTTATCCATTTTAAACTTTTCTAGTGTTTGTCTGCAACAGAGCCACTGAAAACTATAACTTTTCTGACATTAATTTTTCAGTTGATTTAATTCTAGTTATCTAGTGAGTTTCCATGTCTGAGTGAGGATTCAGACCCTGGTCTCCTGAGGTCACAGTCTAACATTCAAAGCCATTATACCACGCTGGCTCTGATTCGATACTTCCCTGGAAACTCACATCACTGGTAGTATACTTCTGAATATCATATGTTGGGATGTAATTTTGCCTTCCTGGCCAATTTGCAGGTTTTCTGGAGTCATCTAGCTTTCCTCATTAGCAACAGGAAATTGGACTAGATTTCTTAGTCTGATCCAATAGATCTATTCTTAGATCGTGAAAGATAGTGACTGGCATTTGGAGAATCCATTGTTTACAAACAACTCAGTCCTGACTAGATTTACTTGGGGAAAAGTCCCACTGGTCTTGCCAAGTATGTTCAATTAAGTTCAGTAGGAATTATTCCTATGTGAATGTGTTTAGCCTTACAACCTTAGTGCAATAGTACATTACAAAATATGTGCAAAATAAGTGTGTTACTTTCTTTTGTCAGGGGCAGGTGATGCTGGTAGGCCTTGATCCCCACTGTGTACATTTCTAGTGAACAGTGGACCTAAAGGTAAACTCTTGAAAAGAGAACTACTTTATATCAAGTGTACAGTTCATGCTTCTTTACACATAGCAAATCACGTGGTGTTAATTCAGGCTGCTGCTGAACATAGGAGACCCCTTATACAGTGTTGCAGAATTTGAATGAGTATGGTCCTGCCTTCACTAAGTCCTCCAGTGCAAATCTGTGGTCATCTTCTGGCAATAGTGGGCCATAGTTATGAATCTGATATAAGGAACAGTACATGTAAAAGCCTTTAATGCCTGTATAATGACTATGGGAAACTATAGAAAGTGTGGAGAACCTGATGATAATGTTGATGATGGATAAAAAGATATGATAAAAAGAGGTTTAATGGCTAATTGTAACCAAGCTTGTTGAAGAGGTTAATAGAGAGATATGGTCCGTACAACATGTCCTGATGAAAGGGTAACATCTCGATGACCATATAATATGATGTAATGAATGTATGATGCTTTACGTGCAATATAAGGATATACAGTTTGCTCTCCACTTCTACAGGTTTATCATCCATTGATTTGATTATTCTTGGGTTATTTTATTTTTAAAATGTATTTATCTAAAAAAAATCTTACTGTGCTTGAGCTGCCACAGAAAAAATACATTCTGTCTAGGAACCTCTCGATCCTGCAGCATGATTCTGTGGTCCACTTCTCCTAGGAGTGGACCATAGTGTCATGAAGGAGGACCTACAGATTCCTAGAGAGAGCATTTTTCTAGGCATTGTTAGTTCCTCCAGTGTGATTTTTCTTAAAAATATAACTTAGTCAATTATCCATGACAGGTATATATTCTCATCAACTTTCAAGGGTTAATGTCCTTGAGCATTCTTAACTTTTACATTATTTTTATAACAGCATCTATTATCAAATTGCAGAGCATGTAACAGTCATCATTTACAATCATGGTGAAATATGTCTCACTATGTTAACCTCACCAGTATCACAGCATGTTTGGGCAGCACATCTGGGCCAATTATTGAACTATCAGGTTGTCAGGAACAATGTACTTCTTTGTTAGAAGGCAGTTTGATAAGAAATCTCTTTGGCCTTCTTTTTATCAAAATAGCTTACACCTGAAGTGTAATAAGGGAGGTGTCTTTCTTTTCCTATCTGTCCCAGCTAGGGTACGTACAATTCTCTTCTTTCCAAATCCACTGCTGTCCCCCCTTTCTTGAGTACAGGCACAAATGCTTCAAATGTACAGGTGTTTGTCTTATTTTGTTTGCATTCCAGAGCATCTCGCATTTTTCTCAGACTGACATGAACTGTAACCAGTTTTCCACTGACACAGATGCTCTCACAGCTCTAACTGCTGGCATTAAATCTTATGCCATATCTTACCCTCTATGTGTGATATTAGGGTGAATCCTGTAATTCTTAAAATTATATGAGCAGTGCACAGAGTTGACAACTGAATGATCAGGCCTGCAGCAGTTCATTCCAGGGGAAAAAATGTAATAAATGACAATCGGTTTGCTATTTCCTTTTTGTTTCTATCTCTATCTAGATAGTTTGGACAGTATTCTGTAATTACAGATCTGGAACACCATCAGCCTAATAGTTTTGTAAAACATGATCTCATATTGCATAAAAATCAGCCCCCACAACCTTCAGTTTTAAAACAGACTCATCAGACATGGTGGGTAAGAAAGAAGGTTGGAAAGTGTAGTGTCTAATGAATCATTTAGTACTTAGAGAGGGAATGATACAAAGATCTTATAGATCACTTTGGCCTTTCAGATCTTTTGGCTTAAAACTCTTCAGAGTCCTTTACCTTTGAGATGCTGGGTGAGCCTGATGGAAATTATAGACCAAAATATCTGGTGTGCCAAATGTTCACCCCTGCTCCGAACAGTGCTGTGTCCTAGGTAGTAAGAGAGACGGGTAGAAGGTAGTTAGGTAGCTTGAACTTCTGTACAAGCTTACTGCATGCTGCCATGCCAAGACTTCTATCATTTGACTTATTGAACATTTTCACCATGCTGAAAGAGGAGTATATCTAGGTGTGTGTGTAGACACACACACACACACACGTATATGTATATGTATATGTACATACACAGACATTGGGTGCTTTTTGTGAACATAAGTATTGAGGTGTTAACACTGCTCAATTTTTTCTCAATGCTGTCTCTTGACACTGAAACTTCGAAAGATCAATTGATTCAGGAGTAATAACTGATGAGTTACATAAAGCAGTTGGTCTCATTTTTTTAACTGCTATTTGGAAAGTGCTGGGAGTCTCAGTGGACCACTGAACTCCATTTCATTGTTGTTGATAAATACCTCATAAGATATGTTTGAACAATACTCTTCAATGATAAGCTTTTCAAAACTACTGCCTTACTATGACAGGCCACTGAAAATGAGTCCTTTAGCTGATAAATTTTTAGATGAAAATTAATAGAGTACATTCACAACATATTATGAAAGTTACATGTCTTAAATAATCCAGATATAGTCAAAACATTATCAGAAAATAATAAAGTGTGGGGCTTCATTTTTATAGGCATTTAACTCTTCCTCATCTTTTGTGGAAATCACAAACAGCCAGGAGTCTATGGATTACAGTTTGAGAATCTCTGACTGAAGAGATTCTGATGAGAATAAGAACCAAATTAAAATGTAAAGAAGGGATATTCACATTCATTGCTCGTTACCACTTTATATTTTAAATTTACAGCTATCTACTGTGACAAAACGTTTTCCAAATTCTGCATTTTGAACAAAAAAATTAACATTGGTTTTCAGCCAATATTCATTCCGATATTCATTTCCATATTTAAGGAATATGCAGTATCTTTTCCTTTCTTGTTTTGAGATTTGCTAGTAAAGTGTGGTACTGGGAAGAATAAGATATACACTATAGGAAATTTGATAGTGTGAAAAACTGATTCTGCATCTGAAAGTATTTTTCCTTTTTCCCTCTTTTCCCTTTTTCTGGATTCATAAGTATAGAATTGCTTAATTGATGCTGCATTGGCTTTTTGCCACAGTAGTCCAGAGTAGACATATTTCTTCCTTTTTTATCCTACTTCTACTGGAAACAAAAGTACACAAGGTGACTAGCAGACATCATTAAACAGTTCAGAGTAATAAAATCATGAAAATTCTTATGGTAATCAAAACTAGAAAAGCCAAATTGACAATCTCGTGTGTTCATACCATTTCTAAAACTAGTAAGATCATGATATCAAATATCCTAAACTTGACTAAAATTCCCCACAAGCTAGAAAGTTCCTTCTTCTACCCCTCTGGTCTTTTGCATACAGCATCTCCCCTCTGTTTATTTGGAAACAACAGTGACTGGCATCATGTCTGTGCTAATCTTAATGCTGACCATGGTTAGCTGCAAACCCAAATATGTTTCACTTTTACATACTTTTACTGACATCCCAAAATGAGTAGAGCTGTGCAATCAATTGTTGAATGGTAAGTCAGCATGAGTCTACTCTAGTTAGGACTGTCAAGATTTAGGTCATATTGTACATATTATGTTTTTACAAAATAAAATGGTTTTCATATTGTAAAGGACAAATGTACTGAACAAAAACACAGCTTCTTTTTCCTTCCACACTTTAATTAACAATGTAGACCTAAATCTTTTTACAGAAGTTAATTTTAAACTTCTTCCCATAAAGAAGAGATCAAATTGGCCCTGGTTCCCAGTCCAGCATACCATGGCCTAAATCTACCATCATGCTAATAGCCATCTATTAGTGCAGTGGGAAAGTAAGTACTCCTCTCTCCTTCACAACCCTGTGTGGTACCTGAGACCCTCCTGGGGTCCTGGCTTCCCAGAACAAGGTTTGAAGGTAAAGGAAATGTAATCATTACACTTTCATTTTGTAGGCAAGCAGTTCTGTCAACATAACAACCCACTGAATTGAATTCATTGAGGCTTACTTTGGAGAAGACGTGTAGAATTCCATTGTGTTTCTTCAAAGGACCAGTCTGTCCAAACCACCTATATCTCTTCTGCTATGTGTAGTGCCTTCACTATACAGCTGCCACAAATGCAGGCAAAAGGCAAAATTATGAGACTATAAGATAGGAAACTGGAATAGTCAAAAGAATTAATTATTTGCTGTCACTGCTCTCAAACCATATATACATAATCTAGTTGCTCCAGCTGTTTCAAAGTACAGCCATTCACATTAGGTGTAAAGTCTGGGTTACTGCCTGTGATGATGTGGTTGGAGAATTTTCCACTACTATATTTTTCCATGGAATATCTTCTGTTCAAAAAAGCTCACTGTTTCATAAAATTAATTAGTAACATAACAAATGGATGCAATCACAGCCAAACTGGCTAGTACAGTATTAAAACTTCCTAGATGACTGTAGTTAGGAAATCTGTATGTATATATAGTTCATAATTCTTGGGATATGCTAAAACTAGTATGTAAACAGTTTTAGTGGCATTTTTCTTAAAAAAAATTAATGAACGGAAATTAATGTAGTTGTTGAAGTTAATATATTTACAAGTATTCCAATAATAATAATTTTCAAGTAAATTTTGAATGCATTTTCAATACAACATTTTAGTGTGTCTACATTAACCTGTTGCTTTCTAGAATATCTACTATCAAGTACTATTGAACAGAGTGGCTCTGACTAGGTAGAGCAGAGCTTTCTAAACTTTTCATGTTGGTGCCACACTTTTTAGATATGCATCATTTCACAACACAGTAATTCAGTTTTATGTATTATAAATAAATAAAGAATAAAGCATATGTTTTAAAAATATAAATTAAAGGTTTTCATGAGATAGGTTGTATCCCCATACATTTCATTGTTACAATTTATGTATGTTACTAGCAAACCAGAGGTTAAACTAACTGATTGCTGCCCTCACCGTGGTCTTTCTTGGCCCAGGGTGGTGGTAGTGACACACCTACACACTGCAGCTGACACACTAATGTGTCATGACACACAGTTTGGAAAGCGCCGGGGTAGAGAGTGACATATCTTGGATTAAGTGGCAGGGAACAGATTAAATGGTACAAATGTTAATTTGGTACAATGTCTCTGCTCTTCTTCTCCTGCCTTTGTTCATAGATCATCCCCAGCATAGCTGAATTAATAATGAGGATGTGGGGGAAGTCAAATGTTATGTAGTTTGGACTTGATTGCAAAACTGTGTGCTGTGCTGATCTGCAGTCCATGAAAACAACAACAGGGATAGTTCAGATCACTATTTTTACATCTGTAAGAAAAACTATGTAATTTTCTATCTGTAACTTATTCATTTGTCAAAGTTCCATAATCAAGGTTTCAAAAACTTTCAGTTTTAGCTGAATTCTCTTCTTCATTACTTGGAAATGAAAACTTATGATTTGTAATTCCATTACAGTCTTAAAGTTTTGAAGCCATGGGAGTGAAAACCCAGAGACCTCGTTGCTTTTTTGACATAGCCATCAACAATGTACCTGGTAAGAGAGATGTCACTGGCAGACATATTCAATTTTGTCATGTTAAAATGACCAGTTGCATTCACTGAGTCTTATTATTGACCCGAAGAGTCACATCTTTAATGTTTAACGAGCGTAAATACTGTGTCTTTAGTGATGCATTTTTATTTCTATTTTAGCTGGAAGAGTTGTCTTCGAATTATTTTCAGATGTTTGTCCAAAGACATGTGAGAACTTTCGCTGCCTTTGTACAGGTTTGTAGCTATTTTTAATTGCTTACATAATTCAGTGTATGTTGCAAAGGTTGGCAAAGGGTAGCTCATGGGCTGCGTGCAAATCCAAAGGCTGGTTTTAAAGCCCTTTCAAGTCTCCCTGTGCCCTTTGTTTTTTCCCCAGAAGTTCCCCCTCTCCCCACGCTGCCCTTGAAACAGGGAGAATTTTGCTCTGTTCCTTTAAGCTATAAGCCCTGAATATCCGTTTGCTTAAAAAAGGGCTCTCCTGGGCGTAAAATATCCGAGAAGGACAAAAAAAGCAAACAAACATAGGAAACGTGTCCCCTAAAGTCTTTAGGGGATATGAGCAGCCTTTTTGAAGGAAAAAAGCCTGGGTGTGTTTGTGCCGCTCTTTGAGGTCCAGTGAGGGGGCATGCAACTTCTAGACCTCCAGTCTAAATTTAATTATCCTTAAGATTCTTCACATGCTATGGTGCAAAAAAAAAATGAACTGTAATAGGAACGAAAGATTTTGTTGTAGTGTATTAAAAATGAGAATATATGCAGTCCTGTAGCATTCTGAATTCATATATACAGGTATTGTATTGGGTATTGTGAGCCAACCAGAATTTCTGATCACTCCTAACTTCCTGGTACTTCTCAGTATTTTTTGGGTGCTTTTGAAGGTCAGTGGCAAAATAAGGGAGAACTGCTATCTTCTCACAAGGCTAAATAAGGTTTGTGTCTTACGTTGCACTGGACTTCAAAGGAGTCTGACTGCTTCCTGAATTCCTCCAAGTTTCTATGCATTATCATAGAGGTGCCATCCATGAACCCCAAATAGTACAACTTGGTATAGTAAACAGTAAGGATGCTTATGTTGAAATGGATGTCTATTCCCAGGGTTGGTGAGAGGAGGAATTTACACAAAGTGGGTTTTACTCTGTCACCACCTAGAACAGGCAGGGGAAGGAGATGACATCACACCAAACTGAGGAATTCTTAATAAGCACCCATCTGGCCTCATCACTTCTTTCCCTCTCTGTCCATAGAACAGAACTCCGTTCTTCTACTTGTCTTCTCTTTTGCAGAGAAGAAGAAGTACAGAGTGAGCAAATGCAAAAGAGAACAAGATTCCTTTACCAATTGTGTAGAAGCTGGCAGGTGTGGCTTGTGCAAGAATAAGAAAAACTGCAGCTGGCAAGACAGAGTGAAACAGCCAGTGTTTGCTGTAGAGGGAGGGCATTCTCATTCTTACCATTGGTTAGGTAGGGCACTGTAGTCAGTGCCAAGCAAGATCATGCTTAAGGAGTAGATAGTTTCCCTGGTGTGGCTGCAGGCTGCTGACAACAGCAGAGATGACTCCTCACCAACCAAGGACTTCCACATAGCTGGCTTCATGCACCTTCAGCACTGCTACCTTATGGTAAGGATGCTAGTTATCTGTGCTTTGTTGCTTCTTCTCATTGGCCTGACTTATGCTTTGAAAAGACTATGTTACATAAAGCAGATTCTTCAACTACTAATTTGTGTAGTTGCATATTTGTGTTCCTAAGATACTCTGTGTAGAAGAATCCAGTTGTGTAATGCTGCAGGGAACCTAAACAACAATCGTGGTTTTTCTTCAAGCATGACTTTAGTGGGGAAGAATGAGACTGAATGCCAGAGAGTTGAGTGAATTTTTGGTTTGGAACCCAATTTTGTTAATATTTGAAAAGTAACCCATTATTTTTCCCAAACCTCAGGACAGGCTGACTGGTCATCTTGCTTGAGTTATAGGTAGGCTTTATTGAGGATACTGTATATGCAAGAGACGAAACAAATTTATTACAATCATAATCAAAATCCTTATTTAAATGATTTTCCAATTATTCTGTGTAGGAGACAAGTTTTTATTTCAGTAAAGCAATGCTTTCTTCACTGGCTAACTAAACAGTTAGCATCTTGACACTGAATACATTGGTTTTATGGTCAAGACCAACCATACTAGCACACAGCTGTGTCTACATGTCCATTAGGACTAGGGACATATATCTTGAATAGAAGCTCCTTTCATTTGGATAATCTAGGAGGAGTTTCAGAGCAGTTTGTCATATGGCATAGAAACTGTGCAGACCTTTGTTCCCATATCTGAGGATCTAGGCCATTACATAGAAACTTAGCAGAAAAACATCATATTGTTCTCACAATTTGAATGAAAGGTAGATAGTAAGATGGCTCCTTACATTTTACAACTTATTTTGATTATGTGCTGAGAAACTATCCAATTTAAAGTGATGAGATTTGAATGCTTTTCCTTCTGCAGGTGAAAAGGGTACAGGAAAATCAACCCAGAAGCCATTGCATTACAAAAGTTGTCTGTTTCATAGAGTTGTGAAAGATTTCATGATCCAAGGAGGTGATTTCAGTGAAGGTATGACATGGGCTATTGGAAATAATTGTTTACAAATATGAAATGCATATGAAATAGTAATCTGAATGGCCATGCTAAGTAAGAAAACACTCAGGCTGGCAGTGTCTATTCTGTGTTTTGAATGTGCATTTTCATGATATGTTCTAGCCAAATGTCTTTCCAATGAATATTAGAAAATAATAATGCAATTCATTTCCTTTTAAAACTAAACTAGATGATGAGATTTGCACTATTAAGCCTAATTTACCAGAAGCCAGAAGAACTCTGAACTGAAGCCAAGGATGTTGTCAGGGAGACCAAAAAGAAAGAGATGGTGTAGTGGGTGAGAGATGAAACTCTTCAAGCTATTAAGGACAGATGAGAAGCAAAAGTAAAAGGTGACAGAAATAGGGTCACATCCTGGAATGCTACTGTTCAGGTGCTTTTCTGCAGCAATAAATATAATAATCAATGTGGAGAAAAAGAAGACAGTACTCTGATTCTAACTAAAATCTGTCATTGGATATGGAAAACAAAAGAATTGCCCACAAATGTGAAACATTCAGTATTATATTCCATTCCTCAAGAAACAGGACACCAGGGATTGTAGTAACCACAGAACTGTTGCACTAATCCCCCATACAAGCAAAATGATGCTCCTTATTCTACAACAAAGACTTTACCGTATATGGAGCAAGAAATACCAGATGTCCTAGCTGCCTTCGGGAAAGGAAGAAGCACTGGGGTTCATATTGCAAATGTATATAGGATAATGGAACAAAAGAAAATCAGACCTAACACAAAGCCTTTGATTGTGTAGATCATGGAAAACTATGTTCTGCTCTTAAAGAAATGGTTGTGCCACAACATTTGATTGTGTTGATGACTTACCTGTACTCAGAACAAGAGGCTACCATCAGGACAGAATACAGAAAAACAGTACAGTTTCCAGTTGACAAGGGGGCCAGACAAGGCTGCATTTTATCATCTTATTCCAATTGGCTGAAAATATCATACATATTGTCAGAATTAGAGGAAGGGGGCTTGAAAATCAGACAAAGGAATATCAACAAGTTAAGATATGCAGATGACAGCTTACTACTAGCAGAAAATAGCATAGTCTTGGAATGACTACTGAAGAACGTCAAGGCAGAAAGTGCAAAGGCAGGTTTATAGTTGAACAGGAAAAAATAGAAATAGTGAGTACAGATGAATTACGTAGCTTCAGAGTAGATGATGAAGACATTGAGATAGTTAAAGATTTTCCATAGCTCAGCTCAGTCATCAATCAGAATGAAGACTGCAGTCAAGAAATCAGAAGAAGGATAGCTAAGAAGGAACTAGACAAGATCCTGAAGTGTAATGTTAGGATTATCTGTGGAATCATATTTCTAGTTTTTATGTAGTTGTGAAAAGTGGGCAGTGAAAAAAGCAGATAGGAAGAGAATCAACTCATTTGAAATGTGCTGGAGAAAAGTTGAACAGATACTGTGGACTGCTAAAAAGACAAAGAAATGGGTTCCACAGCAAATCACTCCTGAATTCTTCCTAGAATCCAAAATGACTAAATTGAGACTGCCCTGCTTTGGACGTATTATGAGAAGATATGATTTAGGAGACAAGACAATAATACTTAGTAAACTTAAATACCCTAAAGTACCAGATCCGTTCTGATCTTGGAAGCAAACCAGGGTCAGCTCTGATTAATGGAAGATTGCCAACAGTTACCAAGTGCTGTGGACTATATTTCAGAGGAAGGAAATGGTGAAACCACTTCTGAGTATTCCTTGCCTAAGAAATCCCTGTGAAATTCATAGAGTTGCCATAAGATGGATAGGCTCAATCAAGGAAGCCATGGCCCTGTCTCTGCAAGACCTGAACAGGGCTGTTGATGATACACTGGACCTGGAGGTGTCTCATCCATAGGGTTGACATAAGTGAAAGTCCATCTGACAGCAGTGAACAACAAGATCATGAGAGAAATATAGAACAGCCTCCTTCTGCTTCATGACAATCTGTTTTCTAAGACTTTTCTAATTTCACAGGAATTGAAGTTCCCTACATTAATAAAATCTTTTAGGGGAAAGCTTTAAATCTGCTAAAAAGCATGTTAGAATTGCATGACATGCCATCATCATTCTTATTTGTAATATATTTTTTCATTTTGTACAAGGAAATGGAAGAGGAGGAGAATCAATTTATGGCGGCTTTTTTGAAGGTAAGGATAGGAATGTATTAAATTCCCTTTGGTAGCTATTAGTTTAATAAATATGTAACTTAGGAAAACTGCTTTTCAGTGTCCCTGATCTACAGGCAGAATTTTTTATTGAGGGTTATGTTCAGATCTGTCCTTGAGATTCCAGAGTCAGGGACCAGAACCTTTTCCATAATTACAGATTTTTAAAAACCTTTCCCCTATAAGGTCTAGTAACATGGCCACTGATGTAGCACTTTAGCTTTGTGCCTCTCTTTCTACCTGTCTTGAGGTTCTAATTCCCCTTTCATTGAGGAATGTAACGGTCTTTTGTTCCATGTCCATCTAACCTTCCTCAGCTCCACCTAGCCTTTGCCATCTGCCAGATGGTTCCTAAATAAGAAGCTGTATTGATAAAGTTGCTTATATTACACCACTGTAAGAGAGTAAATGGAACTGAAACCAAAAAACCAGACAAATCCTTAAGATGAACAGGCAGTCTGGCATTAAGGTAAATACTAAGTGGCAGTGTACCAAACAGTCTGACAAATGGAGACTTTATAGCTTCCATATTTCCCTTCACAAGCTACAAGGTAGATGGTTACAGGTGCTTATCACAGTTTTTTGTGCTTTCAGGCAGCTTGAATTGTGTTATGGTGTTTAAAAGGTTTTTTTTTTAGATTTGAAGAGCAATTTGTGCTTCACTGTTGTAGTAAACAAGTCTGCACAAGACCACATTTTTGCAAAGAACTAGAATTTTCTTATGTTTAATTCTCAGAATTATCCATCTTCCTTTACATATTATTACTACCACTTTTTGCACATTGTTACGATCGTCACATGAGACAAAATGATGAGCTTGTTTTCATAAAATCACTGGTCTGCTTGGGCAAATAGGAATGAGAAGTTTAATGTGCACTGCTCTTGCTCAACAGATTTATTGAATAGTAAGGCAGCTCTGCTCATTCATTCACTTATTCTGTGATAATTCTAATTCAACAGAGTTAATAAAATAATGGTTTTAATATTTTTGCACATTTGACTGAAAATTATGGTACATGTCTCTCTGTCTTTAGTTTTGCCTGTCTGAATAATGTTTGGCACTGAGATGATTCATTTCTGCAGTTTGACAATCCTTATTTAAAATGCTAAAGAAATGCCAGTGCAAGGTAATACTTGGATTTTTGAAGTAATTCAAACGCTTTCTCTAGATGAAAGCTTTGCTGTAAAGCACAACAAAGAATTTCTCCTTTCAATGGCCAACAGAGGGAAAGATACAAATGGTTCACAGTTTTTTATGTAAGTATCATACCAGCTCCACTGTGTTTCTTCAGCATTTGGATGATAGTCCTTACAATTCAAATTGTAAGAACTTTGAATTGTTCAAATGGCCAATTCTTTTTCTCTTGACAAAGCATGAATCCCTTTTAAAGTTATGAAATTCAACTGTGCACTTAATGTTTATTTTGGAGGTAGCAAATAAGACTAAAAGTTTATAGGGAACAAATTTGGATATCTTTATACGTAAAAATCAAGATCAGCTATGCATTAGAGGAAGTTGTCACTGTCTTCTGATTCAGGGAAGATTTCTGCTTACTTGCTGGTCTAGCATTGTTGAAGCTAAATGGGTATGTTCCTGATCAGTGTCTGGAGAAGAGACCATTGAGATCCCTGTGCAATCTGCTCTGAGCTTTCTAAAGAAAAAGGTGGATATGAGTGTAGGATATAGGAAGCCAAGAGGCAGTGCTTATTTAGTCCAGATGGTCTTCAACTCTGTCTGAGCAAGTTACCTTTCATTTATGTCAGGCCTTCTGGAATATACACTGGTAACAAAAGGTGCTACTTTGACACCATGATTCTGCCCCTCATGAAATTAGGAACTGGCCTATAGCTTCTTCCTCTGCTTCTCTCATTGTTCGTAGAAGGTAACGGATGAATGGGGGAGATCACCCTGACTAGCATTCGTATCTCCCCATGGTGATGAGGAAGAGAGGTGTACAGATCTGAACTCTGTTTTCTCTTTATGCTATAAATGGAATAGTATCCCAATAGAATCTAAGATGGAACACAGCCAAGAGTTTTTCTTTATTGTGATGAAAAAAAATTAAATCTGTTTTCTTTAATAAGCTCCAGTCTGAATTCAGAGTGACCCCAAGTTTACCAGCTGCAACTAGATGGCGTTGTAGGTAGGGTAATAATATTGAGGACTGCTGTGCCATCAGAAATGTTGTCTTTCCTTCATCTTGTCTGCCTCCTTTCATTTCTTCATGTCTTTTCTGTTATACTCACCCTTTTCATTGCCTCTGTGCCTCTTTAGTTAGACCAGTGTCTTCCTATGAAAGGAGTGGTTACAAATGTTGATTATTAATTCAGTATTTATGATATATAAAAAATCTCTTAAACAGATGTACACTTGAAACATTAATTTGTTTGAGTATTTATTACAGTATTGAGTATTGAAATCCATTATATTCTGGTAAAATATTTTATCTGTATAAATTTGTATAATCCCAACACCATCAGGAGGGCTGTATTTCTGAAACTGAGCAGCATTTCCTTTCTTATTTATCAGAAGAGGCCATGTCCTAGTTCTCACTAAGGTGATGAGCCTGGGTCTAGGCTGTACCACTCTCCATTGGAAATGGGGACTCACATCGCTAACTGTTTTTCCATATGAAATATTTTCTCCTTGCAGAAAACTAGATGTCAAGCAGAAGGTTTCTAGTTTAGCCTTCTTTATGTGGTATCCAATATTGTATGTAGTGGGAATGTGATTCAGTGATGTGAACTCCCATTTACAGTATGGGCGAGACAGAAGCGTACCATCCAAGTGAGAACTAGGTTTGTATCGTACAATGTTTGAAATTCCTTTAAATTTATGTATACTGTTGTCATAGTATTTTAACTGAAAACTTATGCAACATTTTAATTAATATTTGAACTACAGCCTCAACATATAATGTCTTTTGATTATGGTTTTTATTTTCTTGCTAATGGCAATATACACCAAGTTTAGCCTGCTCCCAAAGATCCTAACAAGTTCTTTCTTTTGTTAAATTCTTGCTCCTGATATCACTGAAGAACAACCAAACCTACACCTCATCTGGATGGGTAAGTGCCCTTTTATTTTAATTTGGAAATTTTAATTTGATAACTATTTGAAATCTTCAGTGTAGTAGAGATGTCAGTCAACTTTTTGAAATAAGCTTTAATCTTTTAGGCTTCATGTTGTTTTTGGACAAGTAATCTCGGGTCAAGAAGTTGTAAGAGAAATAGAAAACCAGAAAACAGATGCATCTAGTAAACCTTATGCTGAAGTACGAATAATGAGCTGTGGGGAGCTAATTCCAAAATCCAAAGGTAAGATTGAAATAACTATTCTAAAAATGTCTTCTGGATTTTGTAATATAGATGTGTTTGGTCTGAGTGAGGCTTAGGAAAAGAGAATTCTCAGTTAATTGCTACTAAAATGATAATAACGCAGGGCATATTAGGTGAAGAACAAAAATATTGCAGTATGCTCCTATCTGCTAAGAAGAATCTTCTGATAGGGTATCAGGCAACAAACTGTGCCCTACTCCAAGGTACAACAGAGTGTTAGAGCTTCAGCGAGTGTATAACCATGGTAGTTATGTGATGCATGGCCTGAGGTACACACACACGAAAGCAAGCAAGCAAGCAAAATACGAGCTTACCAGGCAGCAACCACTGCAGTCAGCAGCTGTCCATTAGCCTTTTGCTTGGGAAGCAACTGAAGGTTTCACGTTCTCTTGCGAGTGATCTATGGTGCATTCGACAGAATAGGGAGGGTCCCTGTTGCAATTTTCCCTCACACTGGAGATTGCTAATCTGGGTGGCTGGGTGTGACCATCAGCTGCTTCTTGACTGACAGAGAGACAGACCCCCATTGATTGTAGTAGCTGGTGCACATTAAGTGGGGATTGGAACCCTTTCACAGTCCCTACATATCCCCTAAAATGAGAATATGTAGAGATCGTGAATAAGAAACAGTCACAAATAAGTAAAACTGAAGATATTTTTGTACTTCTGTTTACTGCTTTGTGTATAAGGGGCCCTGTTTTGCATAAAACTGAATATGCAAGTAAACACCCAAGTTTACTATTATTCCCTTGGTGTCATTTTGGCATTTGGTGAAGACTGGATTGTGCCTTTGGTCTGGACAAGTTATCTTTCCTTTTGTAATATACTCCTTTGATTGTTTTGGCCTAATTCATGCATCTTGTTAAGCTTGGCTTCTGTGTGAGCAGCGCATAGCTGATACATTATGTTCTTCATAATAATCAGTATTTCCACTTTGCATAATAGGTAGTTTTCAACGAAAGACATAGATATTATATTATCAAAAGGAGAAAAAATTATAATTTTTAGCTACCTGCTGTATTTTACCTGTGGCAATAAAGGACTCTGAAAGATGCAGAAAATGATAGTTATGATAATTATTAACTTACTAAATTCTGTGTGTTTTTCTTGTTTCCTAATTTTAATGTCATAGCAGAGGTTTATTGCCAACTTATTAAAGAAGTGGGTATTCCTTTTTTCAGATTGCAGATGTAGCAAAGGGCATAAATTAGTTCTATCTTGTTGTCTGAAAACTGAAGTAGCTGAAATGAATTATTTGGATTTCCAGTTTAATATTGTACACCTCATAGTGCGTTACTGTTGAATAGATTTATCAGGCCACAGGACTTGAAGAGCTTTTCTGTTGCTGCAGTGCATGTGTATAAAATGATTTGGATGTATCACATTTAGTAGTACCAATAGACCAGAAATGTGGGACATTTGTGGCTCTGTGAATTTAAATATACAAATTTGCAAAATGTCTTGGGCATTATTAAAAGGTGAAAGAGACTTGGTTGGGCTCTTGTTTGGTCAGTAACTGTCTTTTGCCTTCATTCAAAGCCAAGAAGGAAGAGAAGAAAAGACGAAAGTCATTGTCCTCATCAAGTGATTCAGAAAGTTCAAGTGATTCAAAGTCTTCTTCCGATTCATCATCAGATTCTGAGAGTGCTTCTGAAGAAAAAACAAAGAAAAAGAAAAAGAAACACAAAAAAAATTCTAAGAAACATAAGAAAGAAAAAAAAAAGAGGAAAAAAAGCAAGAAGAGGTATGTAAGGAAGAGGAAGGGAAATGTTCTGTGACAGTATTAGGAAATAGCTCTGTCTGTATTGCACTTGCATATTTGATATGGAATTGCTCGATAGAATCAGTGACCTAACCTAATTCTTTTTCATTTTCTTGTCATGTTACAGAAATAATATATTACAGATTGTTGTGATGCACTTTACTGAGATAAAAATTCTGAAACACGTAGGTGTAACCATGGTGATTACAAAAGAAACTTAAGAGTCAAATTTGAGATACGTCAAGAGCAAGCCTACAGTATCTGGGACAGCATTCTAGGGAATTTAAGATTTTTTGACTTCTCGCTCTGTCCATGAAGCAACTCAAGCTTTGCCAGCCCGGGAGGTGGAACAGTTTCTCCTCCCCTGCTCCCCCCACCAGAAAAAATATATTGTCAGTGGAAGGGAATTACCCTACTTCCTGCTGTGTCCACAGTGAGCCAACAGAGTGCAAGATCATAGAATCATAGAAATGTAGAGTTGGAAGAGACCACACGGGCCATCCAGTCCAACCCCCTGCCATGCAGGAACACCCTCAAAGCACTCCCGACAGATGGTCATCCAGCCTCTGCTTAAAAACCTCCAAAGAAGGAGACTCCACCACACTCCGAGGCAGCATATTCCACTGCCGGACAGCCCTGACCGTCAGGAAGTTCTTCCTGAGGTTCAGGTGGAATCTCCTTTCCTACAGCTTGAATCCATTGCTCCTTGTCCTGGTCTCTGGAGCGGCAGTATGCCACATATTCTTTTTTCTCTCTGCCATAGGACTATTCTGCCTAATTGATTACTGTTTTTTAAACCATCTAACTGAGGGGGAAATCTAAGACCAAGTTTAATCACAGATGAGTCATACTCAGAATGTATTTCTTTATTGCTTATTTTTGTGGACAACGTAATGCTTTCTTCATGATTTTCATACACTTTTGTAAAACATTATTCTTAATTAACATTTCTCTTAGAAAACTCAGAATCCAGCTTCTCTGCAGCTCCCAAAGCTTAGAGGTGACAAGGCTGGGAGAGAGGGACAGTTCTGGGGGCTACTTCTTCCAATTTTTTTTTTAACCTGTGGGGGAGAGTATTTTTTTCCCCCATTTTTTTGTTTTTCCATTCCCTCTCAACATTCCTCATTCCTACAGTATTAAGCACTCCCAGACAAAACATTCTTTTCCATATATGAATTGTAGCTAGTGTTTTACAGTAGCTACTAACTAGCAATCAGTCAGTGATCAATGTACCAGTCTGAGGTACCTTAACAAAATTCACTCTGCTTTTGAAAAGATGATGTGGTTTTAATATAAACTTTACACAAATAGATCCTTGTTTTTGTAGTCTCTTGGACATTTTATGTATAATACAAATTAAAATACAAAGCAAGCTTGCATGTTCCAATTTCTTAAGTACAATCAAGCTGAGATGCCTGTTTTGACATGTGCAAATTGAAAGACACATTATGTTAAAAAGAGACATTGATAACTTTTGTTCTTTTATTAATTAAGCTCGGCAAGTGAAAGTGAAACAGAAAATCCTGAGTCACAGCAACCACTTTCTACTGTCCGTCCAGAAGAGATTCCTCCTGTCCCTGAGAACAGATTTCTTATGAGAAAGAGTCCTCCTAAAGTGGATGAAAAGGAAAAAGAAACAAAAAGCAGGGAAAAAGAAAGGGAGAGGTAAAATTGTGTTTGATTAGGACTGCACAACGATGTCTAAGCTCAAAGATGTGTTCTCCATGTACTAACATTTAACGTTGACCTGAATTATGTGCTGCATGCTGATGATTTGAAATACTTCAAATAAATTTTAAAGAGTATTCTTTGTAGACAAAGGAACCTTACAAAGAAGGAAAAGACTGTTCTTCTCAGTTATGGATCCATTCATTTCAGTGAAGTTGTCGCATGATAGATTTAGGACTGAGGTGTTTCAACATCAACTTCTTAACTCTTTATGGAACAGATATTTTACATTTGGTTACAAATTCACAACACTTACATAAATATACTAATAACTGAATAAAAGGAGGGAACATTAGCTTTTTGTAAGGCTTCACTTTTTATGGTCTTCACAAAACTTAAAATTGTACATTTGAATTATTTGCCATGGAAGAAATACTGAGCCAACTGTTTGGGCATACATAAAGCTTCACAATTGCACAATTATCAAAGAAAATGAAAAAAAAAGCCATTCCAGAATTATAGTGAAGTCTTTCTGTTCTTAATTTTTAGTAATCCATCAAACTGTCAGTCTTCATATCAGAGAAGGCTACTGGTGACAAGATCTGGACGGAAAATAAAAGGAAGAGGACCAAGGGTATGCTTGCTTTTTCACGCTCTTTTAATAAAGTAGCCTTGAATGAACTGCATAACATCTGTGAGAGTTGACGTTCCTTGTTTTTAATGGAAACATTGAAGAGGTTTTAGCGAAAGGCATTCTGGAGATAAACAGGAGAGATGTGTCATCTTGCTTAAAGTTGCATGGAATCTGTTAGTATTTCTTTCACAGCTATCAGATTCTAACAGGTTTGAAGGCTGTTTCTGTAATTATGTAGTGAATGAGCCAACTATTACAAGCTTAGTAGGGATGTTCTACTGCTTAGCAGCATTTTAAGATGAGCAAATATTAGATATTTAGAGCACAGTGTCTTTGACCATATTGATCTTAAATACACTAGTGCCCCTTGGTGGCTGATGCACTTTTCTTATGTGGAAGAATTGAGCTCCTTTGCTTCTATCTGTCATAATAAAATTTTCGTGCAATATTGGTATCTGTGTTGGTTGCCCAATGTGTGAAAAATATCTGCTCCCCTGAAAAGCCTTTACAGTTGAATCTCTCTTATGAACATAAGCTTAAATTTATTCATAGCTGAAAAACACCTAATCCTACATGGCTGAATCTGAGGTTGCTTCTTATGTCGTTCTCAATACTTGTTTGTATTGTTAGAGTCTGTTCTAGCTAGTGACATTGATTTCATTGGAAAAGAGCTGGTTGTAAAATTCCACTCTGAAATTAAGACTGAAGTGCTTAATTTTAGTTGGATCAGACATTTGAGTTTTACTGTGGCATGACCACTTTCAACTTTTCAGGTTGTTCATAAAAAAAAATAATAGCGTGTACATTCTTCATTGCACAATGAAGGGAAAGTTTATTCTGTAAATATATAATTATTTCGCTTTCATATTTATGGTCTAATCCAATTGTTGGTCTCACCAGAATAGATCCGTTGTATCAGTCGCAAAATGATAAGACAACATCTGTATAAATGCTATTGATTCAGTGGCTCTGTTCTGGTGAGGACTAGCAGTTGGACTTAGGGCTGGGTTTTTTTTTTCTTCTTTTGGTGAAATGGTCTGCAAACAGGTTTATAACAGTAGTTACACAACTTATTCAATATCCACAGACAATTTTTAAGGTAATTTTTCCCCCATTTTTAAAGCGCTATCGGACCCCTTCAAGATCCAGGTCGAGAGATCGCTTTAGACGCAGCGAGACTCCTCCACATTGGAGACAAGAAATGCAGAGAGCTCAGAGAATGAGAGTATCAAGTGGAGAAAGATGGATAAAGGGAGACAAGTAAGATATGATCAAAAACTTTGTTTTTCTGTTCCAGTTTAGCAGTGCATATGATTGAGTATATATGAGAATGTAGTAATATTTATCCTTATGCTATATCTGCTATAGCAGCAAAACTGCTGTTGATTGTTGATGTTTTTTCTATGCCCATTTCCCCAGTTTCTGGTCTTGTCCTAGAGCCCAGGTGGGAAATCTGTGGCCTACTAGTTGTTATTAGAGTCCAGCTCCCATCACCTCTGACTGATCATTCTGGCTAGGACTGGTGAGAGTTGGAATCCAAGAGTACCCTGCAGGGCTACAACTTCCCCATCCCTATCTAAAGTTATGAGCAGCTTTAACAATTATTAGGCTTGGATCCTCTTTTAGGGATGCAAGAAGACTGGCATCTCCACCATTAACACTGGAGAAGGCCTGCTGTTGGAAGAGGTGATAGAGGGAAGTCCACTTCCCTCAACCTTGTTGTAAATGCCTGAATTTTATTCTAGCCTATTAAGTTTCGTAAAATAGATTTGGTTATTAATTCAGCTTCCCCCTTCTGACTTGATTACCTTTTCTTTTACTTCAAAATGTGTAAAATATACTTTGGTTGGTTTTTTTTTTTCCTTTCAAGAGGTGAAGTTAATGAGAACAAGAAGGACACCACAAATCAGAAAAGCCCAGGGAGAGGAAAAGAAAAAAAAGCATCTGACCACAGGCAAACGTCTGAGAGCCCGAGTAGAAGGGGGGAAAAAGAAAAGAAGGCAAAAGACCACAAATCTAGCAGCAAAGACAGGGAGACAAGAAGGAATTCTGTGAAGGAGGACAAAGATAAAAATAATAAAAGTAAGGCCAAAAAAAGGGCACGATCCAAAAGCCAGAGCAAAAGCAAAGAGGTGTCAAAAAGTAAAGAGAGAGATTCAAAACACAGCAAACATGAAGAAAAGAAAATACGTTCAGGAAGCAAAGACAAAGATTATGAGAAAGAGAAGGATAAGGAAAAATACAATGATTTCCGTGGGAGAGAAAGAAGCAGGAGTAAGGAGAAGAATAAAAGGGGTGGATCTAAAAGTAATGGTCATAATCATACTAAAAGTAAAGATAGGGAGAAACATGTCAAGTCAAAGAGTAGAGAACGTGAGCAGTCTAAAAACAGACGTGGCTCAGATAGTAAGACGAGAGAACGAAGCAAAAGTGGAGACAGAAGAAAGCGAGACAGGTCCAGAAGTAAAGAACGAGACCGCAGCAGGAGTAAAGATTACTCAAAACACAAAGACAAGGAAATAAAGCGAAGAGGAAGATCAAGAAGCAGAGACAGAAAAGGCACACCAGAACGTTCTAAAGGTAAAGAGAACAAGAGGAGGAAGGAATCACAGAGCTCTGAGAGGGAGGGAAGTCGAAGTAAAGACAGGCATCGGAATCAAGAACACAGAAGTTCTCACCAGAAAGATGATGCTGAAAAAAGAAAGCGCTCAAAAAGTCATGACAGTAGTAGTTCAGAGACTAATAAAAGCAAAAAGCCCTGTAGAGACCAGGATCGCAGTCCTGAATCAAGAAAAAGACGGAGCAGCAAGGATAGAGAACTAAAACGATCATCCTCACACAGGAGTAAAGAAAAGGAAAAGGACAGGTCCCGTTCTTCACGAGAAAAAGACACTGCCCTAAAATCAAAGAATCAGGAGAGAGAGCGTACCCATGGTAAAGATAAAAAATCTGATCACGAATCAAGCGCTGGAACTGATGAAGACAGACGTGGATGATTTTATGGACTTACTGTTTCCATTCTGCCTCCAGGTTCTAGAGACATGTTGGGGAACACTTTTTTTTTTAACGTGGACTTCAGTTTGGTCTTTTGATAATCCACAACCTGGATCATTTGTACTGCTAAAGTTTTAATAAACTTGAAATGGAAAAAGAAGTTTTATGTGTAATATGGTGTGCTGTGTTTGATATTTCATGGTGTATGTATCCAACATTTGTGTTACCAGAAGGCAACATACTGTATTGCATTTACATTTCAGTTTCGATGACTCTAAATGAACAAGTAGGTTGGGTTGAAAATAAATTTACTTTCTTTAAACCAGTAAAATCCTGCCTACTTGTGTTTCAAAGAATTTATGTTGTTGTAATATTAGTGACATTTTGTTAACATTACAGAACTACAGTACTACCAGAGTACAACAGAAGTAGGAGTGCAGAAGAAAAAATGATAGTTTGCATTTTGAATATTTAATGAAAGTACTCCTTTGTATGCTTGTGACATTGTCTTTGAAATCAGAAAAGTCAGTTGTATCTATATTTGGAATGGCATATATTATGGTACTTTCAGAAGAAGCTCTTTTTTTCAGAAATGGTGATCATTACATGGACCTGGGTAACTCCATTGTAGTGGTATTTCACACTTATCTGTAGCAACACACTTTGTGTGCCATCAAGTGTATCTTGTCTCTTCTAGAAAAGACTTAACTTTGCATGCTTTGTCTGAAAAGAAAATCTGAGAAGGAGAAAAAAACAGTTTCTGTAAATGTGTATGTGGAATTTCCTGCTTTCTCACTGTTCAATGGCTACTATTTCCGACCACTGTTTGCCTGACATAGGCATTTACTCTGGACAGTGATTACAGTGGGTTATATCCTTTGACAAATTTCCCTTATTCCTCCTCGTGCAAATCAGCACATCTATTTCCCATCCAATGTTGTCTGCTCTCTCTCCTCTTCAAAAAACTGTTTCCCAGCAGTGAAAAGAGGGAATATCATCATATGGGTTGCTCCTCCCTCTTGCTCTGTCAGGTAGGAGTGGTACAGACATTTGAGCAGTATGTGGAACACAACTCCTAAGAAATCAATCTTGTTCTGTTACTCCACTGAGCTGCTTTTCTTAACACTCCTTACTTAATATTTTCCTTCATTTGAAAAAAAAAACTCTTCTTCCATCCTTTATGCTGCTCTTTCTCCTCTTGTTTCCTTCTTGGGATGAGACTAGACCTCTGGCTCTTCCAGGCTACCTCCTCACAAGCAAGGGAAGAGAGCCCTGTCAGTGTTGACACACTAATTCTCTGTCCTCTGGCAAAGTCATGCTTCAGACTGGATTATGGACAGAGCCAACAAAGGAGCCCTCAGAAGGGCAAGCTGGTGAACGAAGATGCATCTATACTGGTGACTCCTTACACCACCAATGCTTAATCTGAATTGGGGCCAGAAAAGCAGCTATAGAATACAACTCCATTTCAGTAGTATCACCCCTATATGCAGTGTCACAGGATAGTCTGTCCTATTGGAGTTTTGCTTGGATTTGATTGTTTATTGCTCAGGAAGCTGTTGCCACTGCCAAAATCTCAACCAGGGCAACCAATTCAGTGGCTAGCCAAGACATTGCTCCTACCTATCTGGCCTTTCCATTCCCTCAAAGATCAAAACTTGAGAACCAGAAGTTTCTTTTTCAACATCCTCATTTCCTCCTCCCCAGCTCTTCTGTCATCCCACTTAATGAGTACAACACCCATCATTTTGTCTTGTCTTCCAAGTCACTTTCTCTGCTTGGTGACCATTTTTGGTGATCACTTCTGCTCCGTATCAATCAGACTCCCAGACCTCCAACCAGATGAGGAAAACCAAAGGCAAAGAAAGGGAGTGTGCCCCAGAACATCTACCCCTTCCAACTGAAGTCTTTGGTTGACCATTCCTCAGATGACAACCATGTGGAAAGCTCTTCTTCCTCCTTCAGTGGCAGCAGAGAGCTTTCTATAAAAAGAGTCCTCAGCCACCTATTTCAAAGGAAGGATTTCCACTCCTAAAGAAGGCTGTTAAGGCATTGGACTGATCTGCCCATCTGTACAGATCAGTCCCAAGACCAAGACTTCATGGCATAGGGGAATAGCAGGTCCCACCTGTTCAGATGTTTGTTTTCTAGCTAACTTCATGGCAGTGTGAGAGAGGAATGGAACAAGTCTGCCATAAACATACATAATACTGCTTGAGTTAAAATGTTTTATAACCTCCCTGCCAATAACCTTGCACTCCAGATTCCCCTGATGGATGCCCCACTATCTGCACTGGTGTCTTTGGTTTATGCCAAAGATCTGAAAGATGTTTTAAAAGTCACCAGTGGAAAGCTCAGGCAGCCCTTTAAAAAGGTACCCAAGGCTTTTATCTCTTTCAGGGCATCTGCTGCCCTGTCTATCATGGCTAGAACCTCTCTTTTATGGGCCAAGGAGCTACTTAAGGAGGTCACCATTGATAGTGTCCTGTGAGAGAACAAGATGGCTCTGTGGAAACCATAGAGAGAAAGGGATTGAAGCAACTCCTGAATAACTTTCTACCCCTGCTGAAAGAAAGCAGAATGGATGAGCAAATCATACAGGCAGAAATAAATGTGGAAATAGGACTTCCGCCAGTGAGCCAATAATATTACTGTGATATACATGAGGAAATATGGTGACAGTATTCCAAAGGGTACGGCCTGTGTTGGTTGATTATGGGCACAGCTCTGGCTTGGTGTCTTTTACTCCAGAGAGAATTTCAGACATCAGCACCTTCATCTCAACTGCCAAAAGGTCAATGTCCTTTTTCCTGTCTGCCCACACCAAAACTCCTTCCAAGGCATAGTAACAAGGTTACTGTCCAGGTACACATTAGATAGGACTGAAGGGATGGACATGCAGACCTTCCCTAGCTAAAGGGCCTTCTGTATATCTTTCTGCCAACAGAATTCTCTAGTAAGACTGAAAAGAGCTCACATAATGGGTCCTCTCTGGTCAAAGAGGGCTTGGTTCTCCTGAGATACTTCACAAGTCATAAGAGTCTACGGCACTCCCACGTCTCAGATCTGCTCCCACAGGCAGATTTGCCATCCCAATCCAGATTGGCTGCATCTCCACTGATGGAGGTCGAATAAGGCATGTTAGAAGTCTATAGATATTCAGACAGTGTGGTGAGCACCGTTATTTCTTCCAGGCATTCTTCCACTAACCAGATCTGTGGATATATCTTTAGAATCTTCCATAGCTGGGACAAGTACATAGATTTGGATTTTTTTTTAAAGTATCTATTTCTTCCCCGTTAGCATTCTGGCAGGAAGAAACAGGCAGAGGTTTGCATCTGGATACTATAAAGAGGCAGACTGTAACAATCGCTACTTTATTCCACACAAACAAGATGTCTGCCTTTCTTCACACCTCCATATAAGGTTTGTCAGAGCTCTCTCCTTAATGTCACTGAGGCATTCACCACTACCTTTCTTGGGACCTCCACAGAATGCTAAAGGCTCTGAGCATATTGTCATTTCAGCCCTTACATAATATTTCTGAAATACATGTCTTGGAATGTATTGCCTTTGCCTGCAATTACTTCTGCCTGCAGGATTTCTGAGCCAAGAGGCCTTGGCCAAGAAAGAGCAGTGTGTGATCAAATCACTCTGTGGTCTTCCATCTAGACCCCACATTTGTCCCAAAAGTAAAATCTATCTTTCATAGGATGCAAGAGGTTATTTTGCTGTCTTTTCATTCTTATCCCAAGCAGCAATTAGAAAAGGTTCGGTACACCCCATTGTTTGAAGGGCTACCCAAATATACATGAAAAGAACTAAAGGGCTCCGTCTATTTCACTCTTTCTTTGTTTCTTTACAGCTTTGATTATGGGTGGTGGTGAGGGGCTCTATTTTTTTCACTTAGCATATAAATCAATGCGTGCAACATGGCTTGTTGTGAGCCCCTCAGGTCCTTGTTACTTGGGAAGGTTGTCGCCAGTCTACTATGAGCACCACCATGTTAGTGACCTTAGCCACTGGTGCTCCACTTGCTTAGAGGCTTCTGAAAGTCAGGTTCCACCTTCATGACACACTACAAACCAGGTACTTATGCTTTTGCCAAAGTCTCATTCAGCAAGTGGAATTCCAAAATCAGTTTTCCTTGGAACACCAGCATTTCTTCCTGCCTTTAGAATGGGGAGCTGTAGTTCATCCCACTTGAGGATTGTCCCCCTTTCACTACTGGGAAAATGTTGGCTCTTACCTATGATACATTCATTTCCAGCAGTGGAAGATAAACCATCAGTCAGGTGGTCATCAATCATCAATCACACCGCTGGTGTCAGGCTGGTTTCTTAGTTTGGTGGACATAGGGGCAAATTCTTTTCCCTCTTGTGCCCCCGTAGGCTTTTTTAAAGTTTTTCCCTTGGAGAATTAGCTAGCAGTTTGACTGACTTCTCAAGTTGCTCTTGATAGCTGCTGCTCCTCACAGTATTGTACTATTCCTGCCTATCGGGGCAGAAGGAAGAGGATGTTCTTCTTTCACTGTTGGAAATGAATGTATCACAGGTAAGAACCAATGTTACTTTCTTGAGAATTGGTGAGCCCTCTGGAGTAGAATGCACAGAAAGTTGCAATACTTAGGTAGGATCAATGGAAACTAAATATCCCAACATGGGATATTAACAACACGGGAAACTAAATATCCCAACAAGCCACTACTACATATACTCCCAAGATAAGTCTTATGATCACACGCGTAAATTTACAATGTGGGCTGTATGTCTCACCTTTCTGCTGCTGGAAAGAATGAAAATGGGGAAAAGTAAGCAACTTGTTCTTCTATAACCTGAACTGCAGTTGCTATTCCTGTGCAAATTGGAAAAGTAGCAGGGGATGCACTAATCAGATATAGTCATTTGTTCAGGAAAGCTAGGTGCATGATGGTTCATAAGGTTGGATTTCTACCTAGTCATGGGGCAATATGCTAGTTTGTCTGCCACTGAGAATGTGGGCACATGGGAAGTACACTACATGGTCAAACAGCTGCTGTTGTGTCAGTTAATTCCCTTGTCTCCTTTTAGGCTTGTTGGATGACTTCACAGGAAAGGGGGAAAGATCAAAAAGGGCTATTCGTCTCTACTACTATCTTTTCCATTATTATGATTGCGTGATTGCACATGTATTTGGCATGGGAGAGGAAGCAGCAAGACAATTTTTTAAAGAAAATATGTGTGTATGCAAGAAGGGAACTGCTGTACATTCATGGTCCACCAGCTGCTTTCTGAGTTTGATGTCATTCCTGCTTCCCTTCAGTGTGCAGCAAGAAACAGGCATGTGAAGACAGCAGTTGGTACCACTCGGTAGGCCTGTTACTTGAGCCAGCTAGCTGTCCTGTGTTGAGAAATCTCATTATTTCCATGATTATTATTGTTGTTGTGTGCATTTGAGTTATTTCCAATTTATGGCGATCCAAAGGCGAACCTATCGGGGTTTTATGGGGCTGAGAGTGCGTGACATGCCCAAGGTCATCTTTTGGCTTTCCATGGCCGAGCAGGGAAGTCGTAGCCCAATGCTCAAACCACTACACCACATTGGCTATGGAGGGTATCTGTACCAGTGGCTTCCCTCCTTCTGTTTACTTAAACATGGGATTATGAGAGGATGTTCTTAGCAAGTCTGAGAGCCACACCCACCTCGTTTTCAAGCCTCCCCCCTCTCTCAAAAACAGGCTGCGTCACCACCACCCTTCTACCCTTTTTCCCCCCATACTGGAATTTTTCCAGCTTTGGGAGAAAAGAGCTATTGGGGGTCGGAAAAACCCTGCACTTTCTTCATAGCCTTAAAAAGGGGCATCATTTCATCTGGAGGCT
Organism: Cyclura pinguis; assembly: GCA_030412105.1. Classification (NCBI taxonomy): domain Eukaryota; kingdom Metazoa; phylum Chordata; class Lepidosauria; order Squamata; family Iguanidae; genus Cyclura; species Cyclura pinguis. The sequence goes on along the minus strand of CM059599.1, from coordinate 223,952,665 downwards.
TCTGAAGACAAACTTCCTCATTATACAGGCACTTTTTTGAGAATCGGGTGGCGTGGGCAGGTAACTTGAGTTCCATGGATGAGATGATTCCCATCCCTTCTCATAAAAGATGAATAATATATTGTGGGAAAATTTCACACATGACATCTTGCATCAGTCAGGCCATCTCTTTTTACATGGGTTTCCTGCTGTTCTTCATGGACATACTTACAGGTTTTTTTTTGGGGGGGGGAGTGCTTTCTGTGACCGGGGGATCTAATGCAATTACAGTCACGACAGTGGGATGAATATGTAGGGAAAAATCCTCCTCGGTTTCAGTTAGCAAATCTGAAAAATCATTCTCACTATAGTACTCAATATTTTAGGACTGAATATGTTTGAGATTGTTGCACTGGGCAGCCAGGATTCATCACTGATAATTTAGGAAGTTAGCCAATTGTAAGGATTAATTCAATTTTATTAGATACACATTTGCCTACAGGTTTAATCCTGAGCATAACTTGACATTCTATTATTTCAGTTGAACTTGCTTATGTTATAACTAGCAGAAGTGCTCAGGTTCGCAGGAGCTAGAAACCACTTGCCTCCCTGCTCCAAATCCTGGTTTCCTTTGTTTATTTCATTTTTGTTCCTTTTTTTCTTTCTTTATAGTATTTGTTTTCTTCCTCCCAATGCTCATTGAATATTACCTTGTACTTACTTACCCACCTTTGTCATCATCTGTAAGTAGCAGCTTCTCTCTGAGAAGCAGAAAAGGAAGCAGAGGGCCCTCTAGAAAAATGACTGTCACAAGTGTGAAGTCAGGTTCCTTTCTAGAGAGAAATAGGGATGGATGCCATGGAGCAACCAAAGACAGTGTAGAAGCTCAGATTTTTAACTAAATCCGTTTGAAAAACAGTACAAAAACGTTCATAAATTTCAGCGTCATGCAATCGGTTCTGTACATGTAAAAAAGTTCTTAGCAGGTACAGGGATATATTATCTAGAGGGCAAAATAGTGAATAAATTGAACTGAATAAATTGTCAGAGGAAGATGCTATTATGTGGTTTATTTTACCATGTTTTTTTTTCTTTTCCTTTTCAAAATTAATAAATTTGGACTATAAAGCATAAATGTGTGCAAAATTGCTTTGTGGTACAAGATTATAGGTGTTAATAATTTTCCTGTTGTGAAGAATTATTTCAGTATTTGTTCCCTTGTAAACTTCATTTATACTAGGACTGAAATTAGTAAGTCAAAGTTGTGCATTTTAAGAAGCACTGAGGTCTGGGTTTGAATTGGTGGCTCCAGGGACAAAACAGCAGTAACAATGACTTCTACTCATAGAGAGAAAAATAAAGTTGAGACATCTTAAAATATCTAAATACATGTTAAGGATATTTCTTCAATGTGACAAAGTCCATATTAATCTATGTGATGAAATTCTATATAGGTAGTACTATGATGCATTTCCAATTTTGACCATATTGTTAAACCTAGTTTCATGTGCAGTAAATCTGTTCTGTGTTGATTGAAATATCTGTACTGGATAGGAAAAAAAATCTTTCTATGCTTTTTTTCCCTTATAATTGTCAGTTTATTACAGGAGCTGTTTGCTATTTATAGTATGGTTCAAAGTTTAACATGATGCCTCACCGCATACCTGATCTTTGACATTACTCATGGCATTATTAATATAGAAATCCATTTTTGGAGGACACTCAAAACAGGCTGCTGGTATCTGTTTGTTCTTTGATGTCTATGCAAAATACCCCCAAATCTAATAGTATCTTAATTTCCCTTGTATTTTGGTATCCTACTAACAAATGATCTTGTGTGGGTGACTGTTGCTGTCGGCTATACAGCATTGTAGATAGAGCACAACAAATCGATGAATCTATCAATTTTCTTTTTTCATTTTTCCAGTCTTAAATTTGCGTTATCCTGTTTCCACATCAGTCTATGAAATGCTTGTAAAGTCCATCTCAGTATTAATATCCATTTTATATTTCTCCTAATACAGTTTTCTTTATTTAATGTTGCCTGATACATACCATTTTTATAAGTAATTAGCATATTTACCCAGCATTGCCTGGGATTTTATTTTCCTGTTAAGAACTCAGCAAACTGTCTTCAGTATTTGTAACTTTTCCCCATATTTCCCAATGTAATCTGTATTCAGGTTATTTACATACACAGTTTGGGGTCCTGAGGGAGTACACTGTCTTCCTCCTTGCTGCTAGGCCTCATCTCCACAGCAACTGGCCTATTCCAATACCTGTAACTTTCCCCCATATTCCTCAATCCAATCTGTATTCAGAGTTGTTAACATACAGATGTTGGGTTCCTGAGGGAATGCACTGTCCTCCTTCTTGCTGCTAGCCCTCCTCCATAGCAACTAACCTATTTCAGTAACTGTAATTGTTCCCCATATTCCCCAATCCAATCTGTATTCAGAGTTGTTAACATACAGCTGTTGGGGTCCTGAGGGAATACACAGCCCTCCTCTTTCTTGCTGCGAGGCCTCATCTCCACAGCAATCGGCCTATTCCAGTACCTGTAATTTTTCCCCATATTCCCCAATCCAGTCTGTATTCAGAGTTGTCAACATAACAGAGGTTTAGTTTCTCAGGGAATACACTGCCCTTCTTCTTACTACTAGGCCTCATCTCCATAGCAACTGGCCTATTCTATGGCTGAGAATTCTAAAGGCCCCTCCCTAAACTGCCAACCCAGGATTCCATAGAATCTTCACAGCCAACCAATCATAGGAGGTCTTCTCACCTCATACAGCCAATCGTATGAGGCCTTCGCCTGCCTGACGCAGACAAACTTACAGACAAACTTTGACTTATATAGTAGATTTCCCCTAAATAGAGCTAGGAGAGGAGGAGTTCTCTTCCTTCCATAGCACAAGAAAGTTGCTGTTGTTAACTGCCATCAAGTTGACTTTGACTTACGGTGACCTTATGGATGAGAGACCTCCAGGTCACCCTGTCATCAGCAGCCCTGCTCAGAGCCGGCAGACTTTGGGCCGTGGCTTCCTTAATTGAGTCCATCCGTCTGCAGTGCTGTCTTCCTCTTTTCCTGCTGCCTTCTACCTTACCAAGCCTGATTGTCTTTTCTAGTAAATCCTGTCTTTTGATGATATGTCCAAAGTATGAGAGCCTCAGTTTAGTCATCTTGGCTTCTAGGGAGAGTTCAGGCTTGATTTGCTCTGGGACCCATTTATTTGTCTTTTCAGCAGTCCAGGGTGACCGTAGAACTCTTCCCCAGCACCACCTTTCAAGTGAGTTGATTTTCTTTATAACAGCAAGAATGTACAGACTACGAAATGTAGTGAACTGGGATAACTTTGCTATTCCTTACTGGTGCATCTTTGGCAATGAATGCTTCTTCACACATGGGGCATGAGCGAGTGTTTTACTGCAGCCCAGTGAGCTTGAGAAAAATGTCCCAGTGCAGTGGTGTGGCAAAATGGTGTCCCAGCTTCCGGCAACAGCATTGAGACTGTGTCATACAGTTCTGTGGGCTGCTTTCTTAGTGGAGCAGCTCACAACATTGATCTGAGATTTGAGACTGTGTTGTCACAAGAAGCCCTAAATCTTATGTGAGAACGTTCCTTAGAGCATGATGAAATCAAAGTATATTTGAATCCTTCTTTTCTATTAAAGTACTTCATATAGAGAAGAGAAGAATTAATTTCACTACATCTCCATTATTTATTGTAATTTTTTTCTCTGGCTTGTTACAAATCATGATAATGAAATTCTTGTGATGTCATGTGAAACTGTCATAGAGACAGCTTTCTAGATTGTCATTCTTGGAAGAGTATGAAGTTACATATTTATAGTTCTTGTTGTTTCTGTGTGCAAGTGTTTTATTGGTTGGTTGGCTTTTCTGGAAACTTAAGCATGATGATGATGATGATGATGATGATTTTTATAATTCCCAAAACCGTGTGGAGGTGAATACTTAAACATGCACACTAGTCCTGGGCAGACATTCAGTTTGCGTCCGAGGTGAGAGATTGGCATCAGAATGGTGTGACCTAGTCCCTTTGCCATACTAACCCTAACCCTGCCTGACAACTGCACTTTGGGTATTTTCGTTAGGGCCCATGTTCATAGAGCTCGTTGTATGCAGGCCAAGTTCATATGATCTGTCCACCACAAAACTGAGCAGCACAGATCGAACAAGTCAGTGTGCTATGTATAATATCCAAGCATCAAGTAAGGCAGGATGGGCTACCAGAATCCTGATCGTCTTTTTGCCTAAATGCTCTGAATCTGTACACGGGCATATTCAAAAGTCTATGGGTGCTTTTTTTAAAAATTTCTCTGTGAAATCAAAATATATTAGTCACACTTATTTCCTTTGAAAACAGCATGAAAGCTTAGTCCTGACTATCTTAAGTCCTCCTGATTTCAGTGAAACCTAGATGCAATCACCATGGTCTGGACTGAGCCCTGTGTGTCTTATGTTGGTACTACAAAGGCTGCTAGCATGATGCTTTGGGAAAATACTGATTTGATTTGGATCATTAGTTCTGTGCTTCTTAAGGCAATATATTTGCAATATTTATACTCACAGTCCAGTTCTTGTGATTTCCCTGCTCTTTGTGCAGTGATCGAAGACTTTCTGGATTAGCTAACCAGAGTTTCCCATTGCAGTGGGTAATTGGGCACTACATTCAGAAGAAATCAGGATCCGAAATAGTTGTATGAAATTGGTTTCAGGCTTAGGCTTGTTCCAGACCTAATAATCAAAGTTCTTTGTCATCTTGGCACACTCACACGTATAGGCTCTACAAAGCAAGCCTGGAACATTCTAGAGGTAGGCCAGGTTTTTGAGGCACAGGGAGAACCTAACCCCAACACATGGTATGCTTGCTCCAAGGGAAGTGGCTCCTGTCTTCCTGCTGATTCCCTTCTTAACTGCTTCAACATTAGGAGGAACATCTTTTTTTTTTTTTGCTTTTTCTCCAAGAGAGCATGAGCTGTGTCCTGCATCTGTTTCTTTTCTGTCACACACAGTAGTCTAGTATTCTCCCTCCTTGTAAATGTATGCTTTCAGTGGCGTACCAAGGCTCAACAGCCCGCAAGGCAAGGGGGTGGGGTGAGCGGCAGATGGAGGTGAGTGGGGCAAGTGGCAGTGGGGCGAGCGGCAGCAGGCAGGGGTGGGGTGAGTGGCGGTGGGGGGGCCCAGGTGCAGGGTTCCTCTTTTTTTGTGCCCCCCAACATTGGCGCCCAGGGCACAGATCTCAGTTATCCCACTCTAGATCCACCTCTGTGTGCTTTATTTTATTTGGCCCATTTTGGGCTGGTGAGGACTGTTATTGTTCTCAAGCAGATGTTCCACTTGTGGCAGCAGGCTTCTCCTTACTGATAGGCATGACTACTTCCACGTCTGCCTGAGTGGGGGACACAGAATAGATACTTGCCCCATTGCTTATGTTTGGCAGTATTGCAGGCTATGTACAATACTCCTAACAAGATAAATGTGTGTATGCATGATGTTCATGGAACTGCTTGATTACCTGGCCAAAGGCTAGAGAGGGCCTCTGGGAGGGCCTCTTCCAATTAAAGCTTGTAGCTAGCATCTATTTTGAAAGAGTGTGACTCCATTAATATGACCAACCAGCATGTTAAGAATACTAATTAAATTATTGGACACAACTGAGTTACCCTCAGGCAAGGTTCTACCTGGCAGGATGACATCCTGCAGTTCACAAAACAGTGGATTATGAACAGGAACTCACACTGATGAGGAGGGTCACATTCAGGGCACATGGTGTACAACTCAACACTTCTCTTTGTTACTCAGAACATAGCAATAATCTCAGGTGAGCTTTAGTCTGCAAAATGATAGCAGTATTTCCAAACAGTGCAAGATAGTTATATACGCAAACTTAAGCAAACCTTAAGAATCTTTCTCACCTCAGATCCCTTAATAAGACCCCAGATTGGAAAGGCAATTTATCCTAGAGAAAGGCTCACCATCTATCTTTGTTTAAGCCAGCTGAAATCACTCTCTTTCAGACCCCTCTCCAAAAGAGTTTGAGATTTTGACCAGAGTCTTGTTATCGTCTCTCTACTCTCCTTAAAGTTTTAGTCTGGCTTAGAAGATCTTGATAAGCTTGTTCTCTTTTTCTTTGCAATGTTCCAACTGAGAGTATAGTGCTCCTTCCTTGGGAAATCAAGTGGGACGAAGGAGGGGAACTTCTGCAACCCCTAAAATCTTTATTTTCAGAAGTATTTTCTCAACACATTGCATCTTCCTGCCTCTGCTCCCTCTTTTTCTAGGTTTTATGTAGATTAGTGAAAGTGTTATATTGCCTTTGCTTTTTAACCTCTCTTTCTGTCTTTGTTCTTCTCTGAACTTCAACTTGCTTAACCTCAAACTCAGCCTTGTGAGTTTCTTCAAATGTTAGTATTTTCCCATCCTGAAGCAACTATGTTCTATTGGCTAGTCATTTGTATTTTGCATATAATGTTTGCAATTTATGAAGCTCTACCATAGTATTTGCCTTTTTGCAATGCAGTTACTGTATATATTTTGATTCCACTTTAGCTCTGTGTGGGGTGTGGGTTATTAACTCCAATTTGACTCATTCCTGCAAGGCCATAGAATTCCTTATTGGTGTGTATGCTCAGAATATGTGTAAGTTAATACATCTGTTCTGAAAAGCATACATGATAAGAGTAAGTGGTTTAAAACAGCTTGTCTTGTCTATGAGTGACATTATGGGAGCAGGGCTTTTTGACAGTGGATCCTGAGACCAGAACTTTAGAGTTTTAAAACAGTTCTACCCTTGTTGGCAATCACAGTTAGGCAGCATTAAAAGACCTCTTTGCAGTCTAAGGCAGAGCGTTTTAAGTTACTTGATTGCAGGAATCAGCAAGTTTTTTTCAGATGTTCCAGGAACTGATACTCTATTTATGACTGTTCGTTATAGTTGTACCTTCATTTCCTGAAAGTTCACTAGGGACTGACAGATAATGACTCAATGGACTGGTATTGGCCCATGGACTACCATTTTCAGTAGCACTGATCTAGGACATTTGTTTGATGCCCAGAGAGAAAATCAGGAACTGCACCTCCTAGACAGCATAATTTATCTCTTGACCATTTTTGCTCCTTTACCAGGAGTCATAGTCTTCCCTCTCCTTGGCATAATGACTCCCTATGATTCCTTCATACTTCTGGGGTTAAAGGAGGTTTTGTCCTGAGTTTTGGTCATCCAGAGACTTATATTGCTACAGATATTACTAAGTGCTTGACTTTAGAATATTTCTATGATCCTGTGTACAGAGAGCCCTATCAATGTTGGAACTTTCAGTTTGCATTGCACTGTCAAGACTGGGTCACCACAGAATTGGCTTAATAACCCAAGCAGGTCCAATGAGTGCCTGATTCAATGGTAGAATTTTTCAAAAAATTGAAAATTCCAGTGAAAATACAGTTAGCTCTGTCGTTGTGCATTATATTATAGAAGAGATCATTCCTGCCTTCAGCTGAAGCAAGTAGAGTATCAAGTTATATTTTAATTGCCCAGGTATCATCTTTTTATAAAGTTAGCAGATTTATTGGCAACAGTTAAATCAGTTAAATTGCTCAGTCTTCTCCAACCCATCTCAAACAAAGAGATGTCTGAGTAGATGGTTTACAGCACTGAATATTTTATATCTGCTCTGTCTGTGTGTCTGTATTTTAAAGTATTAAATGTTTTTGCATTCATCAGAGATCTTTAGAACTAGCCTCAAACTTTGCACTACATATATTGCAATAGTTGGATTTAAAAAAAAAAGATTGGTTAAAAATTTTGTAACATGCAGTGCATGTTTGTAACACAACCTGTAATGATTTTTCAGCTTGCATATATAGCCCCTTTTGCATATACCCCTGTAAAGCTGTATAGAGAAGTACATCTATGTTAATTTTGGTGTGTTCTCTTAAATGTATTTTTTAAATGTGATTAACCAACATTTTCTGAACCACAACACTGTGGTGACTGGTAACCTTCATAGGGTTTGTAATTACTGATCTGTTGGAAAAGATGAGTTTTCTGGAAAACACAATAGCTTTCTCAGTGTTGCCTAAAAGAGTGTTTTAAAATTCCATTATTTTGGACATTTTTGTAGTTTGTAATTCTCAGCTGGGAGGGACTCATGAAAATGTGAGTGCTTGGTATGGAACATGCAATCTATATATTAAAAGTATTTTGAGAAGTTAAAAGTTGTTTTCACATTCTGTTGCATCACTACATTGAAATTCTTGAAGCTAAGGGGTAACTCTGACCTTGGGTCAGACGGTGAGCCTGTGTGTGTACAGTGCTATGGATATGCCTTAGGAAGCAGGTATATTTCAATAACCATCTTCAGGCTTAATATTACCACTCATACACCCCTCACTTTTCAGTCCCTGTTTTGCTTCCTTGTTCTCAGACATGACCTAGTAGTATCAGACCTCACAGGCTGTTGTGACTACAGTCCAATGCTTGTTGACCCAAAGGCCCCCCAATGAATTCACTTCTGAGCAGACAGGGTGAGGGTTGCACTGTGATTGCTTAAACTACTTAGTCAGGTGCATAGATAATAAAACCCTGAAGACTTACCCTATTCATTCAGCTTTTTTCTGATATGATTCTGGGTTTCTCCCGGCTATGACACGCTAAATTATAAAAATGCATTTGAGCATCACACAACTCTCACACCTCAAACAGTAAAGAAAAGGGGATTTTTGGAAGACTGCAAGGTTAATGAGGTCTCAAAATGGAAACCAGTAGCTGTAAAAAGCCAGTTCAAAAGCCAGTTTCATCCCTTTGTAATAAGCAGTGTTTGAGTCTGGTGAAAAAAAAAATTAAGGAAATAGAAGATTCAATTTATTATACATAAACATCTTTAAAATGTGTCACATAATTTTTGGTGTTACAACATAACAAACTTCCCTAACCTAATCGACACAGTTGTGGTTCTTCCACGGCAGCAACTTTTACAAGACTGAAGGTTCTTTGCTTTGCTGGACTGCCAGATTTTCTAAAATTTGCTGTATTGGCCATGTAAGCTCCCAAGGTTGCAAAATCCAGTTTTATCCAATAGTCAGATCAACATCTGTATCTCCTCTAAGTACTTTTTAAGCCCTGGTGTCTCAGGAAAATCAGCTTTATACTAACTATACTAAACTGCAGCTTTATACTAATATTTATGCTTATAACATGGATAAACACACAGTTTTCACTGGAACAGCTTACATAGACCCTGAATCAGTCTAGGCACACTCCTTATAACAAATGTTCACATCTTTTTAGAACTATAGCAAGGTATTACAATCCTTCTCTTAGTGTGTCTCTTTACAGCTATTACTACACCAGCATTTGCTTGGGTACTAGTTAACTAACATCTAGAAAGGAATACAGTTTTTCATATGTAGGGGAATGGGTTAGCAGCTATCACTCTGTGCCGCATCAAAGGCCAAGAGGTGGACCAGCTTTGCCAAGAGCAAAACCTGGTGCATTGTTGCCACCAATGCTTCTGTTTTATACTCTCACCAGCCAATCAGCTAAAATATCTCCAACTATTCTTCATATAAACATCTGTCTTACCCTGTCAAAATGAAGATGTTGGCTATGATGTGCAAATATAGGCCTGGAACTAGCACACTTCTATTCTCATAACATACTATGATCTAGCACAAGCATTCCAGCTTCAGGGACTTAAGGCCAGCAAATATAACCACCAGATCAGTGCAGTCTGCACCATAATGCCCTCTCTTGATGTTTTTGCCTATAATTCTTATTATGCTAGGGATGTGGGAGTTGTAGCCCAACATACTTTGAGGGAGAGCCAGCACAGTATAGTGGTTTGAGTTTAAGACTACAACTCTGGAGACCTGGGTTCGATTTTCTGCTCAGCCATGAAAGCCCACTGGGTGACCTTGGGTGTATCACACTCTCTCAATCCCAGAAAACTCCATGATAGGTTTAGGGTCTTAGGGTTGCCATAAGCCAAAAATGACTCGAAGGCACACAACAATAACAACAATAAGTACTTTGATGACAAAATCAAGGCTGGCATAATGTAAGTGCAATTAGATATTAAGGAGTGAATAGAAAATGATCAAGAGAAGAATGTATGACAAAGCTAAGCAAAAGGTGGTTAGAATCTCTTGCTCAGAATCCCGACAGGCTGCAGTAGATTTGCAAATAATTTCTGGCTCATCAGAGTAACAGCAGCAAAAACAAAAAGGCCCTTATGGAGGGGGCCAGGCCTGCTTTTCCTGCTCCCTGACTAGAGTAGCAGCTTCACTTTCAGCCTGCTATAGCACCCTGCCACCCCTTATACACCCCTGCTTTTCCCTTTAAAACCACTGCCTTAGTGTATAAAGGGTAAAGCCTCTCACTTGTTATTCAGAAAGATTTACTGATTTATGGTAGCATGTTACTCATGAAGAGTACTCTACTGAGTCAGAATTTATAAAAACATAATGTAATTTTTATTAAAACAACAAACAAGGAAAAGGTATTGGGTGTCATAAGAAATTCCAGGCAATACAGAACTTCAAAAGGTGTTCAACCAGTTTTTTATAGCTCCATTCAGTATACTGGCCCAGAACTTTCATATACATACAGGCCTTTGGCTTCCCTTTTGCTCAAAGGTTTAGTTTCCCAGGTCAGGGTCACATCTCCTGACCCAACTCAAAAAGATGATTTGGTTTCTCCTCTCTCTCTCTCTTTAGACCTCTGAGAAGACAACCACACTTATTCAGACAACCCCCCTGGTTGACTGAAAAGCTTTATCTTAAACTCTCTCTTTGGTATCTCACTGAAGGAATCTCTAAATTGCAAGTCACAGTGCCTTATATAGACATCCTCCTCAGAAAGCTCAGCCCCTCCTTTGCACCAATGGGCTGTTTTTCTCTCTTACACGGAGCCACTTTGGTTGCATGGCAAACTGTTGCTAGGGCTGCCCTGCCACTCAGGCTAGCCACACCCCCAGCTCTGTCACAGCCCTTTTCTTCTTAAGTTAGCATATTTAACAGAATTTGGGAAAATAGATTTGTGCATGAAAGGATTTTAAGTGCAAGCTCCTATTCCAGTTTTTGAAAACGAATTCCTAGGCTGAGCATGTGCTTGGAAGCAAGTGCTTCCCCAGTGCTGTCCACCTTTGTGAGCAGCTTGCTCCAGCTGGTGAACAGTAGGGTTTCAGTTAAGAAACAACTCAGAAACCTAAGGTTTGGTCATCTTGATGCCTGACCAAGAGGTCTTCTAGACATCTTTTGTTTCAGCATATTACATTTTGTCAAAGATATTTGACAGCAGGTGAGGGAACCTGATCCAAGAGCTTTAAATGGAGATTGTCATTGGGGGGGGGGGATTTTAAATCTGACTCCTCTTTCAAGGAGCTCTGCCACCAACAATTATCACTATCCTGGAGTTTCAAAAACATTTTAAGAGGGAAGGAGCCTTCTGTAGGGACTGTTGGGAAGAGAAAATCTCAGAATCAGGAGAAAATGGATGAGCACGTAGGTGTTATCACACTTGCTGTCTGTCTCCAGCCACAAAAACAGGACACATGTACCATGGCTTCTTCCTGATATATTCAAGTTTCTCCAACAGGAAGTGGACTTCTATAAGAGCAAAGGAGCATTTGGAAATATATTTACACATGCAATCTAAGCCAGTACTGATCAAAGTGGTGGTCTATGGACCACTACTAGTCCCCAGTCAGTGGCTGTTGTTGGCTGGAGAGATTCCAAGAAAGAAAGAGTTGTAGTCAATGGGCACAAATATGATGTTGGACACTGACATACTGGGAAAGCATGTCTCCAATATCAGATAGATTAAAAAGCACTGAAAATATTCTTTCCTTTTCTATTGCAGTAGCACATGAATCGCTTCCCATGGCTTCTTCCTACAACCTTGTAAAACATGGAAATGAGGTGACCAGAAAAAAATGTGCTTCTGTTCTACACCAGTATTTGACTTTCTACCTATGGGTAACACTTATCTGGAAAGGAGTCATACAAAAAAAATACCTGCTATGTTTGGAGACTGAACTGTCTTAGAAATAAGTTATCTGATGAACAAGACAGACTGTGAATACAATGGATAGGTTCCAAATAAAGTTAGTTGTATTTAATTTCCACTGGATTCAAAATGAAAAAAAAAATACATTGTTCTATTGATTTCAGTGTGTCTTCAAGTACAATTTAGCATGGAGTCAACCCTGTCTGAAATGTGGAAAAGGTTCTCTCATGCAAAGCCAATTTTGGAGAATGTAGTGATGTCAATAGGGTAGCAAGAGTCCCTGGATTGGCTTCTGAGGTGAGAGCAAAGTAGGGATTTGCTGAGACCCCCAAACCAGCAAAGCACCTACTGAACCACAGTTCCTCTGGATTATTAGTTGCTCAGCATCAGCTTGCCAGCAGAAACCTGAACAAAGCTTCACTGATTTCATTAAAACAGTCATTTCTTTTCTTTTCTTTTGGAAAACAAAATGGAACATATTTCTGTTTCCGTCCTGAAGAGCTGGAAGAGGATAACTAAATGTGATCATGTTCTAGGGATTGTAATCACTACAAGTAGCACTGGCTCCTTCTATTCCTGAGATCTCAATGTCTCCAGATGATGTGCTTCACATTGTTGACAGATCCTGTTGGCTTCTCCTGTTGGTGCATGAAAATACTGCTGGAACTAAGAAACTCCGGGACTTGCAGTTCTTGAAGAAAGCATGTTACCATTGAGAAGCACATTATTTCTCTCTATCTCAAATTAGTTTCCTGCTTAAACACTCATATGAGCATGTTCTCAATCTCATGCTCATAAAAGGCCCAGGTCAGCAGTTCACTTTTCAGAAGGTCAATGTTTTTCTGTTTGGTTCCAGCAAATCTCATAGGATTTTACACAACTGGGATACCACGTAGATAACAAAAAGTACATTTGCAGAAACTTTCCTAAGCACCCCGATCTACAATTAGCCTAATTTCTTTGGTCAGGGGAATGGGCTTTCAGCTCTGGCCCCAGTGTTCAGCTCTTATTTCAGTCCTGTCTTAAGGGTTAACTATCTACTTATGGATTTATTTTACCTCTCCTTTGGCCATTTAGTTGATTCACATTGAATTTTCTTGCTCAGTACATGACATTAAATTAGATTATACATAAAACAATACTCTCCCTGCACATTGCAATCACATCCCTCCATCAGGGGGTCCACATGGCCATTTATATTTTTAAAATATGCCCGTTAAATGCTTTCATACAATTAACTGCCTCAAGAGGTTTAGACTTCTTCTGGAAGAAATAGAAATTCTTGTCAAAAGACTTGTAAATAATTATTAACAGCTAAGCAATAAGGAGATGTTCTCTTAACATATATCATTAATAACTAGCCCTAAATTCAGAGACTGTAAAATAAGAATGTCTCTTTCTATATCTTTCCTCTCTTACAACATCCCCAGGCTCTCATTAACTGCCCTAGAATGTTTCTGTCTTCTAAATAGAACTCCTGATTAACAGTCGAAATGTCATATACTTTCTCAATATTATAATAAGCCAACAATTCAAATATGCTTACAGCAAAAGCAATACACACACACAAACACTCACACACATACATATATTACTCCCTAAAATTTATTTTCAAGTGTATTTATGTTTTCTTGATGAAGAAGCAAGCATTCTGATGTTTAAAAGAAACAATCTTTACAAAATTGTAAAAAATGCCATTTATTGATTTCACTGAAGATGAATTCTCTTGAACCAGAAACGTAGAGCATGAGCCAGTCTCAAATAGTTTAGATTAATGTTAACAACATACATATAGTTGATCTTAAAGAGAGTGCATTATTCTCACATACCCCAAAGTATGGCCTCTTTTCCTCTTACAATTCCTGAGTCCTTTTCTTTCATTTAATTCCCCTGTATTCAAAGAAAGAAATGAGCAAATAGCAATGCCACTCAACTGCCTACATATGAAAAGAGATCTTATGCATCTATTGATGTATGTGAACAGAATTTGTCCATGTAAGGAGGAACAGGGTGCATGTCAGTGGTGCACTGCATCGCCATGCATGACCTCTCGACATGAAGGATATTCTTTTGAACAACACTTCCAGGTGAATCAAACGGACTTAGTAGAGAGACATGTAACTGCCAAGATAAAATGTCTTTAACAGGAAAAGCTTAGCAATAACATAGATACCTCTATGGCATTCAACAGTTGTGGAGTTATCTTTAAAAAGAACCACTCACAGTTAGCTACCCACTGAATGTCAGTATGCACAGATACTTTGAGCAGTGCCTGTAATTATCTCTGAGCATAAGTAGGAAATATGGGACTATGCAGTCCTTTGAATATATTGCCCTGTGTGTTGCAATAGGGTGGTAATTAAAAAACAGGTAAACCTGTCACATGGTAAAAACCCATCAACCATGTTTTAAACAAGCAGAACAAAGAATGGGAATATGTTTCCATGTCTTGCAAAAGGCCAATGCTCACAAAGCATTTGAAAGGACAGTATAGAAGACTGACCTCAGGAAGTCTTCATACTGTTAGACCTTTGCCAATATCCAAGGCTGTTCAAGAAGTCTGCCAGAGACAATCACCTCCTAGATAATCTGCTCTTGTCTGATCGTTCCTTCCAGGTAGCAGTGAAGATAACTGCCTACACATTCTGTGTTTACCACTAGAGTTATAATCGGTAGCTCAACTGCAGAATGCATTTGTTATCAAGCAGGGAGATCAATTCAGGATTCTTCTGTTAGTTGGCAGAAATTTTGTATTTCGGTTACTAAAGCAACTGGGACTGCAACAGGCAACTGGGACTGACTGTGGTTAGTTAATCTGAACAGCATATTGACATATATGTCATTTCTTCCACAACACTGAAAGTCATTGAAATAATCTATTCATAAGCAATTTAACCATAATGTGTTGCCATAACAAGTTACTTATAACAGATAGCCAGTGCCTCGCTGTAAATTACTCTTTATGAAGTTGCAAGTCATCTCATACTTGAGAAACTATTCCTTCCTTTAGTGGAACTCCTATATGATACTGATGTTTAGCTGTATTAGCTACATTGCATTAATTATTACAAAAATTGATTTTAAAACCCAGACAATTGATCAAGAAGACAACAGAATGAACTAAAGATATGTAGTCAACTTCTCAGTGACACTGAACGTTGGACTAAATTTTTCCCAACCTATCTACTTTATGTGGACTCCAGTCTCCGTTAGCTTTTCATTTGATCTTTTAGGATAGAACTTGATTTGAAGAGCAATTCCCAGTTCTAGGTTTGACTCAGACAGACAAAGCAGAGAGGGGCATCTGTAGATGGAAAGCAGAAGGAAGGATAAGCCTCCCTCAGTGAGCTGGACTTCTTCTCCAGCCCCCACCAGCTTGTTCCTGGTCTTGTTCCCATATCAGGCTTTCCAATCAAGTAGGAAACCTCCCCATTCTTCATGTTCTCTGCCCACAGCTCCCTACATCAGCTGTCAGAGGCAAATATAGTGCACCCTCTGTATATGGGGGGGTCTGTTCCAGGACCCCCCCATAAAACAAAAATCATGAAGCATCACATCCCATAATAGTCAATGGATGAGACGTGTGCGCGCCCACTGCATCCAGTGACTATAATGGAATGCAACACTTTGTGTGCCCTCACATTCATGCATGTGGAGGTCATATGAGAGAAAGGCCCACTGTACCTGATTCACTATCTCATAGTTAGGACTAAAGGAGTCATTAATATTTCCAACCTAAAAGCTAGAACGCAAAATGAACAGCCAATGCTTTCTTTAAAAAATATTACAAGAGAGAGAAACAGATGTAACAAAGCAGCAGAAATTCCTAAAGTAAGATTGAATTATAAGCCGGAATTTTTGAAACTCTAATGAAACTGTTTTTACTTTTCAAAACTATATAAAGAAAACAGATGTTTCAAATGCTTGAAAATGCTGTGCATTGTTTATTATAATGGATTTTCCAATTTTTTTGTAAATATATTTAGGTATTTACAACCTTTATTAAATTATCTTAAGTTTTCCAATTTCTTATCATGTCTTTCACAATCTGAAACATTTCAAAATCATTATACTTCATTTTAACATTCAACACAGGAGGGGGCAGCTACCATGTAAAACCTAGTCGTGCCTTAGTGTTATCATATTCATGTTCATTTAACAGTTTCATTTCTTGAGCTGTGTCACCAATATATGGCAACTTAGTAGAATGCTTATCACGTGACTGAAGCTGTTGTCTATGATAAACTGATCCACTGACACCAGCAGTACCTTCACTTGCTGCTTTGTAAAGAGGGTAAAGATGGCGAGTTGTCTTGGATGCCTCATCAATGACTTTCTTTGCATACTCCTGGAATTCCTGCTCCTTCCACAGTGCAATACGCTCTTTTTGCCTTTCATATTCTAGGTCTTCTTGCTTCTCACGGTCTTCTTTTGATAGTTTTTCAGCCTGAATGGAGAAGAAAGTATATCCCAAAATAATTTTATAATATATTTGAACTCAAACTATGAACTTGTGGAAGTCCTGATGCCTCACCACCACCATCCAAATCACACACACACATTATTTTGAAAATCTCAAATCTCAACTTTTGTATACAGTTGGCTCTCCATATCTGCAGATTCTGTATCTGCAGATCTGTATCCACATATTGAAAAATATGCCAAATAAATAAATATAGAAATAAAATCTAAAAAGCAAACTTTGATTTTATCATGTATAAGGGATGCTATTTTACTACACCATTATACAAAATGAGTCTTGAGCATCTGTGAGTTTTGGTATCCAAAATGTTTAACTATGTGTGCTTCTATTTTAATTTTCTGCTTTTTGTAAATCACCTTGAGTCCCAGACTGTGAGAAAGGCAGGATATAAATAAAGAAAAGGATAGATGGATGGATGGAAAGTTAAACAGGGTGAATTACAAAACAAGCATAGCAAAAAATAACAGTATTGATGCAACGCAATGAAATGAGGTCAATAATTAAATTTCTGTTAATTTCAGTGGCTCCAAAATTACACATAAAGGGCACTACTGAACAGTGTTCCTACAGAAATCTTCCTGAATAAAGGAGAGTTTTACTGTAATATCAGTTACTAAACTGCTACTTCCTATCTTGCCCTTCTGAACTACTACAAGCTTGCTTACATCCCTTGTTTAGTCCTGATTTGGTGGATTGCAAATTTCCACCCCATTCTTGGTTTCCTTATCACTGCTTAGTTCTTCCTGCATAATTTCTTTGGAACTGGGTGATCTCTCTGTGCTGTTTATCTTCCTTTGTTAGTTACTGAACATGCACACAAATTGTGGACGCTCTTTCCACCTAGTTTTGGTGAAATCCTGCTTCCCTTCCAGCAGCAGCCCTTGGTCCATGCCACACTATTCAGTAAAGTCCCTGAGCCTCTGTAGAGGGTTAAGGGGGAGCACGTGCAGCTAAATGGAGGAGACACTCCATTTCCCTGACCCTCCTGCTTGTGACAGTCAAGGTCCAAGCCTCTTCCACTACACCACACTGATGATTACTCTCATATGTTATACTAGATACTTTTCAGGCAGAAATAGAAGTTCCTATCTCTAATATCTTTGTCGTACGTCAGTCTGGAGATGAAGGAAATCTGTGCCCGTGATTTTATCCAGATGCAGCAGTAAAAAGTTTCCAATGACAGGCTGTCTATAGCACAGAACAGAAATGTATGAGCCATATTATTTCACTGCAGAATACTATTTAAAAATGTCACACTTACTATTTGCATGACATGAGCTTCTTGTAATTTTAAGTTTGCACAGTGATTTCTATGTTTCTTGTCTTTCTCCAGTTCCTGATAGATCCGGTCTGCTTCTATTAGTCCCCGAAGTATTTCTTTAGCTTCCAGTTTTTCCTGCTTTTCTTTCTCTTCCTTCATTTTTATCTAGAAGAACACAATCCAGTACATATTCTAAGATAATGAAATCTAATACCATGAGCCCTCCTAATTTAGTCAGAGTTAGATGTATGCTGTTCTTATATCTTGGGCAATGTACTCCTTAATATTTTTATTTGAAAGCAAATCCTGCTAAATCTTAATGGAAATTGTTTTCACGCAAGTTGTTTGAGATCACAAATTTCATTTGTTGGTAAAAGAAAACATTTTCAGAAGAAACTGTAAAACTGCAGAAAATACAAGGCTGCATGGATATTTCTTACCACACTAATTCTGTGATCGTTGATGGATTTGAGATCAGCTTTGTTCTTTTCTTCTTTTGCTTTGCGCTCATTCTCAACTTCCTCTTCTGTCTCTGCAACTTCTCTAGCAATACGCTCATCTTCATCATCAAGCTTCTTTTTCATATGTTGAAGGAGGCGGTTGGTAATATTTTCTCTGTGTTCCTCCATTAACCTGCAACAGTTGAGCAATGTGGGCAAGGACTCCCTATTTGCATGCTACAAAACCATCTGAAGTATAATACTGAATAAAAACACAAATCCACACCAGCCAGAGGAGGATGCTATACTCTCTGCCAATAGATATATATGGCTAAATTCCAACGAGTCCTAACTAAAGTAGACTCAATGAATGAATGGAATGTGTGTAAGTACTGACTGTCATTCAGCTATTGATGCTACTCCAGCTGAGAGTAGCACCTGGATTTAGGCCATAGGCAGTGGCATTATCCTGATGGAGGGGGTAAAGAAGCTTCTTTGCACAACTCCTAACATGGATGACAAATATGAAGGAGTCTCTCAAGCACCAACATTGCCCAGAAGCCACCACCCTATCTATGAGTGAGCTGATACAGAACAGGTTGCCTGCCTCCAGAGATAATGCATGGGCTTTTTTTCAGTACAAGATATATTTTCAAAAAAGAGATGTCTTAAAGAAATACATAAACAAAGCACATCTCCATGTTTAATGCAGACATAAACCCTGCTTGAGTTATTCAAAAGTTCTGGAAGTCCCATGTGTGGAGGTGGCCAGGCCTGCTTTTCCTTCTCACAGACCAAAGTGGCAGCTTCCCTCTCCTGCCTGCTATAGCATCCTGCCTGCCCCATATAAGCTTACTCTTCTCTTTAAAACCACCGCCTTAGTGTATAACGGGTAAAGCCTCTCAGTTGTTATTAAAATGATTTACTGATCTGTGGTAGCATGTTACTAACTGATTAGAACTAATGAAAAGTACTGAGTCAGAATTTATAAAAATATAATGTGATCATTATTAAAATAACAAATAGACGAAAGGTATTGGGTGTTACAGGAAATTCCAAGCAACACAGAACTTCAAAAGGTATGTAACCAGTTTCTTATAGCTCCACTCAACATACAGGCACAAAACTTCCATACATACACAGGACTTTGGCTTCTCTTTTGCTCAAAGGCTTAATTTCCAAGTCTAGGTCATACCTTCTGACCCAAAAAGTGGTTTGGTTTCTGCTCTGTGTCTCTCTAGACCTCTGAGAAGACAACCACGCTTATTCAGACAACCACCCTGGCTGACTGAAGAACTATAACTTAAAACTCTCTCTCTCATTCTCTCTTTCTCTCTCTCTCTCTGGAAACCTCACTGAAAGAATCTGAAACATCCAAGTCACTGTGCCTTATATATAGACCTTCTCCTCACAAACCTCAGCCCCCTCCTTCTCACCAATGGGCTGGATTTCTCTCATCCAGAACCATTTTGTTTACATAGCAACCTGTTGCTAGGGCTGCCCTGCCACTCAGGTTAGCCACACCCCCAGGCTCCATCACACTGGGTTAGAACAATATATGAATGACATATGCAGAAACTGAATCTCCATCACAGCTCATCACTGGAACATAACTCTCAAAGACATTGAATTTAAGTGTTCCATTTTGTTTCACAATCTTTGCTCAAATAAGTTATTCTTCTCTACAAAGGATGTTAACATACAACACAGTGATCTGATTTTAGACATTTACTAGGCCAGCAAAAATATTTCCAAGGAAGACCCTGAAATGTAACGTCACATGTGACTGAAGTACTCCATACAGATGTTTAAATGCATTGATTTGTGCTTTATTTTGTCCATCCCTGGACCATCACTTTAAGTTAACACTGGCCTATACCATTTCTCACACAATTCTGGAATGTTCCCCCATTCCTCTAAACAGATTTTCAGAGCTTTAAGATATTGGCATGGGCAGGGGGGCATTCAAATTGCCTTCCCATCTTAAGCTAGTGGGAATGTCCTGTGGGTGGAATGCTGCTGAGGGAACCACAGAGGCGAGTACGCTTCAATCAGGGTCTAAGTCATGATCTGTATGCTGGGGGTAGTTTATCAGTATTTTTTATAATAAGGAACCTTAAAAGTATTGTTTACAATACCCTTTTCTTATACTGGATGCAATGAGCTCATACCAGAAGAAACTAAATCCAGATTTCTTAGTCTACTGGACATTGTACCACTTTGAGTAATTATCCAGATATTATAAGTAGTATAGCAACTGAAATAACAACAAAAAGCATAACATCCCAGCATACAATATGGGTTTCCACTGGCAGAATTAATTATACCATGAAGCTGCATTTTCTTTGATTTGGATAATGTATTTAAATGAACCACTGATTCTGCCTACCTGTGTAGCTCCTCTTCCTTTTCTCTCCTCAGCTTATCCATAGCTCGCTTTGCTTGATAATGAGCTCGAATTTTATCGTCTTCTTCCTCTTCTTTTTGCTTTTCTATAGCTCTCAGAATTTTCTGATCAGCAACATATTCCTTTAAAATAACACAAGCCCCACACAGAGCTAATACATTTTGCTTGCCAACACAGTCACCTGACCTTCCACTTTCTGTGATCTCTCACCTCTGCACAGCTCAGCTGAGTTGGAAACAGCGGAGCAGTAGCTCCCAGTATAGTTGTTTCATAAGGGTCTGGTGCCTCAAAGCATCCCAAGTGCCTTGAGCAGGTGGGTCTGAATGGAGTTAATTTCCTTGCCTCTTTGCAACTTTTCCACACAGTGGGCCTTTAGGGAAGGGGAGGGACTTTAACATGTTTACCTGGGGAGGCTTAGAAGGCCACATCTTTTTTCAGGCTAGATATTTCACTCCCTAAAATTGTTGCTTCCATGTATTTGCACTAAGAAAGCCCAGCTTAAATACTCTAAAGGTAAGGGATCCTGTCTGATCTTGGAAGCTAAGCAGAGTCAGCCTTGGTTAGTATTTGGATGGGAGACCACCAACAAATACCTGGTGTTGTAGGCTATATTTCAGAGGAACAAATGTGGAAAACCACCTCTAAGTATTCCTTCCTTAGGAAAACCCTATGAAGTTCATGGGGTCACCATAAGTCCAAAGTTGACTTGAAAGCACGTTCACATACAAGCCCCATTATAGCAGCTTGTTGTCCAGACAAATGGGGCCAGTGAAGAACCCAAGAGGAGCAGGTAGGGCAGAAAGAAAGGAGAACCGTTTGCCCTTCCTCTTTCCCAGTGAATGAAGGCATAAGAGGGAATTCCTTAGACACAGAGGACAACTGCACCAATCTCTCTTTGCCAAATTTGTTTGGAACTAAAAAGAAATGCTCATTCCTCCCTTGACCCCAAACTTCCAGCAACAGTCCAGTTAGCTAGAAGTCTATATGCTGCTCTGTGTTGCTAGGGAGTTTACTTGTATATGCAAATCTTGTCTGACAGAACTTCTGTGGTACTGTGGTGCAAGGAATCATGAGTAGATCCCCTAATCAGTCCTGCACCCACCTACCTCCTGTCCACCCACATCTCCATGTAGGGCAGTTATAAAGAGATAAATCATTCATGTTTGTCTTCCTTGTTTCAGTTTTTAAATTCTTCTTAACAATATGAGAAAGCCAAAAATTGTCAGCAAAGCTAAACTACAAACAAGCAGGATTCTGGATGCTGGCACCTTTGAAAACAGAAAATTGCCTTGCAGAACTCCCTATAGTGGTTATGGAGTTGTGGGAAGGGCCTTCTTAGAAAAAAATGAAGTGACAGATAACATGATTATATTTTCCATTTGGTTAAAAACTTCGGATATCCCAAAGTAGTAAACATGCTTATGGTTTCTAGAATGATAAATTTTTAGCAGTTTCTTTCTTAAAAGGATTCATAATCAGAACACAGAAAGATTAGAAGCACAAGAGCAATACAACATTATATACCAAAGCCATTATATACCAAAGCTACCTGTTCTGCCAAGAATGGCAAATTGTTAGGAACTACTGTTAAGCTTAATGTTGATATTTTAAAAATTGGCCAGTCACATCTCATTCCATGCTTTGGACTAAGGCAAAAGCTTAATCTTAGGCCTCAAAAATTGTAATTTGGGATTAGGCAGACTTTGTTGACGAGAGCATTCCACAGACAGGAGATCAAAAGTGAAAAGGCTCTCTATCTTGTCGCCAATCTCTGAATATCTCTTATAGGAGATATTTGGAGGTTATTTCAACAGTGTTTCCTGCAGCCTCTTATCTGAGCACCAGAAATCAATTCTCCCTCCATCTTTTGTGCATAAATCTGCTAGCAATTTATTTGTCTAGTGTGTTTAAATCCAGAATCTCTAAATGTTTCTATAACTTTTTAAATATCAGAAAGTATTCTTTAGGTTCCAACTGCCAAATATTTGGCTACTGGCTTCTTGCTACAAACCTGATGGGCCCGCCTATGCTTAAGTTTCTCCTCACGCTCTTCTTGTTCTTTTTGCAGTGTTTCCAACTGATGTAGCCTGGCTAGTGCCTGGATCTCTTCCCTTTCTTTTTTCTCTTCTAGTTTGTTCAGTTCTCCTTGATGTTCATGCTCTTTTATTCTAAAATGCACAGAAAGAAAAACCACATGGTAAGTGAACACACATTACTAACACTTAAAGTTTCTCTACAATCAATGGAAATTCCGAATTAAAGGTGGGGAGTGGGTCAGCAGTCATACACCCAAGTCTATCTCTGTGTCAGGAATCAGCAAAAATAGATAATTTCACAGAGGTATAGGCTACCTTTCAGTCAAATTAACTCCAGGTGGCTAATGCTATCCAGCACAACCCAATGTCCTTATCTCTCTGGTTGACAGGAGAGGCCAATGTGTCACCTCCCCTCTCACTTCTGTGGTCCCAAAGCAAGTGGTTGGACTTTTCAGGCCCAATGAAAAATATAATCTTATCTCTCTTGTATTACCTAGTCTCTGGTATTAATACAGTAGTAGCTGTTACTCAAATACCCCAAATAACAAACAAACAAACAAACGTCCTTACACAGACATTGGCAAGCTAGTAAGATTTCTTTTTCATCTCTAAATGCTTAACCAGATCAAATTTTATATTGTTGGTTTATGGCAGAGCTTTCCAACCTTTTCAAGTTGGTGACACACTTTTTCAACATGGATCATTTTGTGACACAGTAATTCAGCTTTACTTAGCAAACCAGAGATACTGAGAGGCGTATCTAGGGTGGGGAAAGGCAGCCCCCGGATCCTGGCCCGCTGCCATTGTCCTCACCAAGAAAGGCCCCAGTGAGAGCAACGGCAGGGGGAAGGGCAGCCCCCTCCCATCTGGTCGTTGCCCGCTGCTGTCGGTCTTGCTGGGGAAAGGCCCCAGCAAGAACGACCCAGCAGGGGGAAAGGCAGCCCCCCCCCCACTCAGTCCTTGCCCACTGCCGTTGCTCCTGCCGGGGAAAGGCCTCAGCAAGAGCGAAGGCAGTGGGCCAAGCTGAGGTGGGAGGGATCTTTCTCGGCTGGGGAGGCAACACACCAACATACCACAGGTGACACACCAACGAGTCCCGACACACTGTTTGGAAAGCCCTGGTTTGTGGGGTTGCCTAACTAAACCTGCTTTTATTGGATGGATTTTCAAAAGGGTTATCTTGATTATATTTACTGTTCTAACTGATCCTTGCTAAGCTGCAGTCTCTTCCCGTGGCGTTCCTTGGCCTTTTCATCCTCTATCTGTATAGCTTTTTGACGCTCCCGTTCTATTTCTTCATCCTTACTGCGGTACAGACGTTCTTTTTTCTTGTTAAATTCAATCTGAGCATCTCTTTCCTTTAAAATTTCAGTAAGTAAAAAGGCTCTCTAAAAAACAAAATGTGAACATTTAACAGGATATTATGCTTCAACAAAGCCTAAACGTTAAAATGAAGAGGGGAAGAAACCGGCTACATTACATGGAATCCTTTCACTCTCTCATTTTCATAATACTGCTGCATTTTGGCTTTTTCTATTAATTCTTTTCGCTTCTGTGCTTGGTACTTTGCTTCTTCCAGGTCAATCTTTCTTCTCTCTTCCTCTTCCCTTTCTTGCCGCACTTTTTGGGCTTTCAGTTTCATTTGTGACATACCCTGCAGTGAAAATAAATTTTGGCTATTAAGGAATATTGTTCAAAATAAAATGGACGAAAACTGACATCTTTAGAAAGTCAGGCAAACAACTGTTGCTGCTGTTATTGTTGTGTACCTTCAAGTCATTTCAAACTTATGGCAAGCCTAAGGCAAACCTGTCATGGAGCTTTCCTGGCAAGATTTGTTCAGAGGAGATTTGCCTTTGCTATTGCCTTCCTCTGAGGCTGAAAGAGAGTGACTTCCCCAAGATCATCCAGTAAATTTCCATGGCCTGGCAGGGATTCGAACCTTGGTCGCTAGAGTTGTACTACAACACTCAAACCATGCCAACTCTCTCAGGCAAACAATACTAACATGAATTTTGCAAAAGAGGATCAGCTTTCCTTTGTCCTCCTATTCCATCTCAAGGGTAAAATACACCACACAACTTCACTTTTTGAGTTATATTGAGTGGAATATTCCTTATCAAACCTAATGGCAATTTTGTTGTGTCTCTTACATGCCCCCTTTTCATGGAACTATTTATTTTTGAATTAACTTCCATGGTAGCAAATATCTGCAACTACATTAACACAGCAGAAGAGTTTGTTTAATCAGAAGTAAGTCCTCAGGAATTAGATGATGTTTACTCACATAAGATTGTAGCCTGTGGCACTTAAAAACAATCCCACTGACCTCAATAGAGCTACAGTCAGCCCTCCACATTCACTGCTTTCCCTTTCATGGATTTGATGATTTGCGGATTTGATTAATATGTGCTCTACAGCAATCTCTAGGTTTTCCAGTGTGATTCTATGCTCAGCTTCAGCTGGAAGCTGACCACAGAGTCATGCTGGAGAACTTAAGAGATTCCTGGAAAGAACACTTTTCTAGGAATATCTAGGTCCTCCAGGATAATTCTGTGGTCAATTTCTGCCAGAAGCTGACCACAGAATTGTGCTAGAGGACCTAGAGACTCCTAGAGAAGTGTTCTCTCAGGTTAAAAAAAATAATAAAAAATAGCATTTGCAATTTTTGTTTATATTCCCAGTTTTTCCACTTTCATGGCAGATCTTGCACCCCAACTCCCGCAAAAGTGGAGGGTCGACTGTACTTCCCAGTAAACACACACAGGACTGTACTGTTGATTATTTATGATAAACAAGAAAGAAGAAGGGAATAACAAATTGAGAGAGACACAGCATCTTCTATCTTCCACTAACTTCCTTGTATTCTTAATTACTACCAAGTCACACAGTCAAACATCCAGAGAAGTGTCCAGAAGAGGTGGCAGAAAAAATGCCAGTGGGGCTAAAAAAATCATTTTTGGTACAAGAGAACAACTGTTACGTCCAGACCAACACTTCATTGCCATTCAGAACACTGTTAAAACATGATATCCCCAGATCAATAATAGCACTGGACTGAATCCTGACTTAGTCATCAGCAGATTTGTTGAACTCAATTGGATTCAAGTTATTTGATGTTTCAGTAGGTCTAATCTAACTATGACTAGACCTGGTTCCAATACATGCCATGCAGAATTGAACAAATAAAATACTTATCTCAGGTTGCAGGGACATAAAATTTTCAGATCCCTATTAAGTTTATGGAGCTCAGTTTCAAATGTTGCAAATGAGGAACTGAGAGCTCTTAAACAATTTTAGCCCTATCTCTGTTAAAAATATAAATTCTGGTTATGCTGAAACTTTTTTTGACTGACAATTCTTTTGTTACTTAGCAGTAGAAGAAAAGATATAAACATGTTCAGGCATTCAAGAAGTAACACTGAGGCAGTATTTTTATTCTTACTGCAATAGTGTTGGTCCAGTTCTTGACAAGTGCTTGAGACTTTAAATGTAGATCTTTCCGTTCTTTTCTTTCTGCACGAATCTGTGCTGCTTCTCTAGCTCGGGCAGTGAGGCTGTGTTGAATCCTTTGCCATTCTGCTTTGGGCAATATAGTTATTTCATGAAGATCTACTCCTGCCGGGAGAAATATTCCCTCCACTTCTTCCTCTTTATTTGCTGTGAAAGAAAAATGTGATTTACAGCTGTTTCTTTCCGAGCCAGAAAGTCGTAGTTTTAACGCCCACCTGGGATCTCAATCTCTGCATGTAAACAAGGGTGCAAACTGTGTAACTCTCAAATGTTGTTGAACTGCAACTCCCAGGATTCTTCACTGCTGGCTATTGCTTACTAGGGCTGCTGAGAGTTGCAGTCAACAAAGCAAAATTCTTTGGCACAGCCTTAACATGTCCAAACTCTACAAGTGAGGTTTGAATGGAAATGTTACAGGCTGTACCTCTTGCATTTCATGGCTAGGTGGCCCTACTGTTGACTTCCCCTCTAGTTCCAAAAGACAGTCCCACTTCACACATCAGAGGTAGAGGTATTTAATAGTCCACAATGGCTTACATCTTGTACTACAATTGTATAGGAGGACATAAATAGCTTTTATAATATCTCTTAAAAGTCTCTGAAGTATCATAGGATGCTTTCATTCTCCCAGGGCAGCAGGTGCCCTCCACTTGCAACCAGAAAGAAGTCTGCTGCAGCAAATTCAGAAGCAGAGATTCAGGCAGTGTCTTTGCCCAGCTTCCTTTCCAGTTCTCATCACACAGAAAAGGTAGTGGTATTACAACATGGGCAGGGCAACTCTGAGTTCTGCAGTACCTTTAAGCCTAACAAATGAATTGCAACATAAGCTTTTGTGTACTACAGGCCACTCTTCTCTAGTTTAATGGGCTGTAGTCACATTTTACCACAAAGATGTTCCAAGGATGAAAAATAGGATGTGGTTAGTGAAAACTCAGTGTTTCTGCCAAAAAGAAGGGTGAATGCTTCTTTGCTTAGATGTGTGGTCAACTATTGAGTAAAGGAAATCAGATGGCTAATTTAAGTGACCTTTAACAACTTAGGCTTCCAAGGAGATGTACAAATATACTTGGACTATATTGATTTGGCCACCCCTTAAATGGTGGCTGTGTTACACCCCAGAGTAACCCTAAGAGAGGGCCCCTAAATTGGCATGACTTCCCCCATATTGGATATTGGCTAGCAAGGGTCAGTTGCAAGTAAAATTGGTTTTGAATTAAATTCTCAAGACCAGCAACGCTTTTGCTGCTGTATGGGAATGTAGACAACATCCTTTAGGCTAAAAGACAACGACCTATTGTTCCCAGTCACGTATCTCTAGGCAGCCACAATAGACTCTCTCCTTGATTAATAAAAAGGTTGCCTCAGCCAACGCTGATGAACTTTGCGAGGGTAAACAATCAACATCTATCAATTTGGAATGATAATCCTATCATGTACCTGGACTTTCCCGGGAGAAACAATACCGAGGAGAGGTCGTGATATTTGCCTAACATTATATTCCGCAGTCATCGCCCATCAACGCCACCTTGCTAGCCTATACACAGCCTGGGGACAGAAATTGGCTATAAAAACCCTCACTTTTTGAGCCTCTTCGGAGAGCCTCCCCCACTGGACAAGGGCCCGTTTCGCTGCTACCGAGGTGTCCCACTTAAGCCTCTCAGACGGTGCTGAGAGCTGAACGTGACTCGCGTTTCCGACTCACCGCGAAACCCCGCCACTTCCAGCCTTCCAGCCCCGGGATCCAGCTTCCCCCTGGTGCTTTACACCGAGCCTTCGCTAATCTTCTCCTTCTCCAGGACGCCTAGACTAAGGCCCGTATGCCCTCTCTCCCCAACTGCCTCTCATTTCCAACTTCATTTCTGTAGTCCTTGTGTGACTGTAAGATTATTTGTTAACGTGTGTTGTGATCTTCTTTGTTAGTTTTAATAAATTTACTTTAGACTGTTCCTCTGACTCTCACGTGGTTCTGACCCCATAGACATAGGCTTAAAGATCCCTTGCCTTGACCTCTCGCAAACTTTGAGTGTCTCTGTTAATTCCCTTGATTTGAAGTCTGTTTGGGTGTCCTTGAGATACCCCCAATTTTCAGGGTAACAGCTGAATCAAGTAAGATCCTTAATTTATTTGTTATGGCACCATGAGGCCTGTCAACGCTTCTGTTGCAACATGCTAAGGATGCCATTCCAGCTAGTTGGGTTAATCCCAACTAGAGTAGACCCAGACAATCAGTTGTTGAACGGTGAGCCAACAAGTAGGTAAATCTAACCGATTTAACAGATCTACTCTAGTCAGGATGAGCCAGAGTGATGTAATGGTTTGAGTACCGGACTAGGACGTTGGAGACCAAGTTTCAATTCCCTGCTGGGCCATGGAAACCCAGTGTGTGACCCTGTGCGTCTCACACACTCTCAGCCCTCTGAAAACTCACAATATGTTGGCCTTAGAATCACTGTAAGTTGGAAGCGACTTGAAAGCACACAATAAACTCTAGTCACGACTACCAATAGGATCTAGTCGTAATACAGCAACCTCTGTATGAAATGTGAAGAGGGTGCATTTACCCAGCTTGAAAAAAAAATTCAGGGTTTTGCAAAGCTTTCGTTGTTGTTGTGTGTCTCTAAGTCGCTTCGGATTTCGATGGAGCTTTGATCACGACCATCATAATATCACAACCAGGTCGAGCTTTAAATT
This sequence comes from Cyclura pinguis, assembly GCA_030412105.1. Classification (NCBI taxonomy): domain Eukaryota; kingdom Metazoa; phylum Chordata; class Lepidosauria; order Squamata; family Iguanidae; genus Cyclura; species Cyclura pinguis. Next base: position 223,923,826 of record CM059599.1, on the reverse strand, counting down.
CTCCAGAGTCGTTCTTCAATCTGGATGCGGAGGGGGGGGGCGGGGGAAGAAAGCGAGTTAAAAAATCTGGCCAAACGGCCATTGCCTCTGCAAGAAGAAGAGGGGCTCCGGAGAACGTGAAAGCCCACCCGTTTTATGATCACGATGACCACAAACGCATTACCAGAGCCCTGAGTTTTGTTTCTACCCGCGGATCACACGGCTGTTTTCTGGGCTGGGGAGGGCGGGAGCGCTGGCTGGCTGGCTTTTCGCTTAGTGCTGCACTCCTTTCGTCCGCCCGGCTAACATGCCCCTTCCCTGCCCAGGGACTCCCCCGCTACCACGATCTGGCAGTCCCGCTACCCCCGCTCGTTCGTCCCGGTGACACACTCACGGGTGGACTCTCGGCAAGGCCCTCTGCGCCTCCCGCCGCGCCGCACCGCGGGCCGGAGTACCGTCCCCATGGCCGGCCGCTGGAGGACGAAGCGGCCACCGCCGGGCAACAAGGCGCTCCCCACGCGGGGCCCTCGGCGGCCAGGCCCGCGCGCGACGCGCTCGCAGCGTTCTGAGGTTGCCAGGCAACCGAGAAAACCGGCTCCGACGGGGAGGGAGAGGAGAAGTCGCGCGACGCTCCGCGCGCGGGACGGCGCGAGAGTTGTTGGGCCGCTCACGTGACCCGGATGGGCGAAGATGTTGCAGGTTAGTTTGGCCAAAGGTGGGGGAGGGTCCCTGTCGGTGTTCCTCGCGCGCGCTCTCCCTTCCCCTCCTCCCGAGACGTTTTGAGCCGCTTTCTGAGTCCTCCCTCACTTCAAGCATTCCGCGAGGCAGCCGTTGGTCGGTTGGTTCGTTCCTCGCTCGCGCCGGGCCCGCGTGTTTCGTAACGAACCGGTCGCGCGGACCTCCAACGCTGCCGACTCCCGAAGGGAGGGAAGGACTGTGTTGTCTTGCCCCCAGCGTGGCCTGGAGGGCGAGCTGGCGCGCTCTCTTTCTCTTCCCTTGTGGTCTCAGAACCTTGTGGTCAGAATCTAAGATGGTGTCATTTACCGCCACATCAGTGTCTGAGATGATTTTATTGCCCCCTGACAAGTTACCGCTCTGCCTGCGAAGGAGGGTTCCTACGTAGAGTTGCCAGAGTGAAATTTGGAGAGGGCTCCTGTACCTTTGGGCAGCCAGCGTGGTGTAGTGGGTTGAGCGCTAGGCTACGAGTCAGGGTTCGAATCCTCGCTGGGCCATGGAGGCCCACTGAGTGACCTTGGACAAATCACACTCTCTCGGCCTCAGAGGAAGGCAAAGGCAAACTCCCTCTGAACGAATCTTGCCAAGGGTTGCCACAAGTCGGAAACAACTTGAAGGCACACAGCAGTAATAACTTGAACCTTTAATGGCTGTGTGGAAGAAAGAATTTCAGAAAGTGTACCTGGTTACCTGAGAAGTAGCACCTGCTGAAATTCCTTCTTCCACACAGCCATTAAAGGCATAGGTGCTTTCTCAAATTTCAGTCTGCAGCCTTGTTTGCACACTACCTGGGGCTAACCCTTGGCAAATGATCCTGCAGCCTTCTTTCGTATTGCTGTATCGCTAGTCCCTGCTTAGCAGGCAAATGAGAGCTGTAATGCAAAGGCAGGCTGTATTTGATGGATTGTCCCTCCACTAAGAATAAAATATTTATCAAGAACGCATATACCATCTTCATCAGCAAAAGCTACCTGCCGTAATCAACATGTTAAAATATGAATCTTACAATCTCACTTCGGCCTGACTGGCTTCTTAGGGCATGATGGTTCTTAGACTTATGGTAGATACTATATATCACTTCCAGTGTGGGAGGTAATGCATGCCTCTGTATACCAGTTGCTGTGGTATGTAGATGAAAGGTGAAGTTGCACTGGTATCATGCTTTCTGGCATCCCAAAAGCAACTGATTGGGCTCTGTGGGAAACAAGATGTTGGGCTAGATAGGCCTTTAATCAGATTCAGCTTAGCTCTTCTTACATTCTTGTGTTTCATGATGGGAAGCAGATGCAACCTTAGCTGGGAATCAAGGGTGTGTGTAGTGCTGCTTGGCCAGCTAATCAGGCATCTTCTGTCTTTTCCCCACAGAGTAAGATCACTTGTTCACACTGTCTACTCTTTAGCAAGGACAAATCTGCCATCTGAATGAGGAACCCTGCTTGCCTTCAATGTGTTGCAGCTTACTTTCATAGTGAAACTTTTATCTCGAAATGTAAGTGGCATTTGCTGCAGAAGTTGTGGGGACTTTTGAGAGAAAGGATATTTATTTCAGTTAGTTTCCATTGATGAAATAGTGAGGAGTTCTTGCCTGTCTGTGAAGAACGTAAAAAGCAAGTCAGAGTTCAGTGTGAACTGTCTCACTTTATTGTTTGAAGCTATTGCCTTTTTTTGCTGTTCTCTGGTAGCCTCCAAAACATTTCAAAATATTCATATTCTACAATTATTTCCTTCTTTTGTAATATAAAGAACAACTAAATTGTGTGTATATGTGCTTATGGATTTTTTATAAAAAAGAAACAATCACTGTTAGGGTTACAACATTACTAAAGCTCTGTGTTCCCATAACAAGTCAGTACCTGGAACAATATTTATTTATATGCATTGTGTTCTCACACAATATTAGTTTACAGTTAAAATCTGCTCAGTAATGAAATATAATCAGGGATGTATGGTGTAAGGATGGTTTCCTGAAGGCCTCTTAACAGTTGATGTCATTGTCTTAAGTCCCAAGGACATTTTTCCTTAGAGAATGTGCAGAAACATTCAGTGATTCTGTTAATAAAGAGACTTACAAAAGCAGACCATAGCAATTGGTGATCTAATCCCCAGTCTAGCCTATATGATTGGAGCAGTGTTTATAATTTTTTTTTGTGTTTTTTTCTAAATTGCGAAAGAACTTCGAATCCCCACTCCTTTTGAACTAGTCAAGGTCTGCAAACTTACCCTTCCCCACAGGACTGTTGCAAGTATAGAATAATGTATTCCATCCTGAGCGCCTTGGAGCGTAGTGAGGACAGGAGAAAAATGTAAGTCGTCTTATCTTTCTTTATGTGCAGCTGTTGTAAAGTGCCCTGCATTTATGTTGGGACAAAACTGAAAAACATTCACCACTTTTTATCTTGAGATCCTTCAATGAATTCAGATTTCAAACATCTGAGTGTCAACTAGTGAGTACTATTGTCTCGTTGTACTGTTAGATTGCTTTTCCTTTAAAAACAAAAAATGTTCTGTTCTTATATTGGGAAAAAATAATCTTTCTCACAAAGCAATTCCATAATCTTGAAATTTAACCAAATGACCTTTTGGGAAGGGGCTTCTGAGGACTGCTTTATAAACTGCACTAATCAGTTGAACATGCATGTAATTTCTAGAGTGGTTAGCAGCTCAGTCTGTTTCAGTAGAAACAGCAAAGACTACTGTGACATCTCAAAAAATACAAGTGTTGTGGCTTTCACTTTCATGGTCTCTAAACTTATGCTATAGTAAATATATTGGTATGTAAGGAACCATCTGTTTTTTGATGGCTCTGCATATATTTTAAATTAATATACTAAATAAGCATTCATTTCACCAGATGTATCATATTAAAATACAAATGTTGGAACTGTAAATGTCCCCATCTTGGTATGTTGTGTTTTTTGTAGCATACACATGACATAAAAATGTGCTTATATGTATCATACTTCTTAGAGATTTCAGGTCATTGTTATGTATGGTCATAATTTGTTCTAGATCTGAAACTTATAAGGTATAGGAAATACCTGGATTTTCCAAATGGATTATGTATTATTTTATATCTCAGTTTTCTTCAAAGGAGCTCTGCATGTTGGTTCCTATCCTTACAACAGTCCTATGAGCTAGGATAGGCGGAGAGAGCTTCATGGCCAAGTAGTGATTTGAACTCAGTTCATCTCATTCCTAGACCAGTCTTTTATCCACTCCACAACACTGTGTGGTATTACAGAATCCAATATTTTGTGAATTCTGATTACTTCCAGAAACATGATAAAATGCTGTGGTAGGTAGCCTCACTGGAGAATAAAATATAAGATTATTTTCTTGGTAGAATACTTTTTTTCCTAAGGTCATTGGCAAAATTTTTGTTGTTGTTTTTGTGTGCCTTCAAGTTGTTTTAAATATACACTGTTCTTTTTATAAGAGTCTAGTCAAGTTGTCTTTCCAAGGCTATCATCAAACTATGACATAATAATACATAGAAATAGAGCTCTTACATAAACAGTTTTCCCCCCTATTTTCAGGGTTCGTTTATCCAACAGCAATGAAGCTTCTGCTGGTGTTTGATTTTGACCATACAATTGTAGATGAAAACAGTGACACCTGGATTGTGAAATGTGCACCTGCTTCAAAACTTCCTAATGAAATAAAGCATTCCTATAAAAAAGGATATTGGACAGAATACATGGGCAGAGTCTTCAGATACCTGGGAGATAATGGAGTGAAGGAAGAAGAGATGAAAAGGACTATGACAACAATCCCTTTCACTGCAGGAATGAAAGATCTCCTAGATTTTATTGGCAAACACAAGGACGTTTTTGACTGCATAATTATATCAGATTCCAATACAATATTTATTGATTGGATTTTAAGAGCTGCTAATGTCTCTCAACTGTTTGATGAAGTGTTTACAAATCCTGCAAGTTTCAATGACTGTGGCTATCTAACTGTACAGAATTGTCACAGTCATGATTGTTCAAAGTGCCCTATAAACCTCTGCAAGAAAAAAGTCTTAAAAGAATTTGTAGAAAAACGTTTAACTCCAGGAGTGAAATATTCACAGATTGTATATATAGGTGATGGTGGGAATGATCTGTGCCCAGTAATGTATTTAAAAAATAACGACATTGTTATGCCAAGACATGGATATAAGCTGGAGAACATGATTTCTCAATTGTCTCAAAATCTTGTTCCTGTGGAGGCATCAGTTGTCAGCTGGTCATCTGGTACTGAGATACTAGATTATTTAGAGTTACTTATAAAAGGATAGTTCTTAGCAATAGTGATAAATAATAAAAAATTGGTGCTGCTATCTTGATCTTTGAATTATAGGATCATTTTCTTCTGAATGTTAGAAAATTAACACTTTGTTTACACCACTTTAATTCATTGTCTTCCCTTCTGCACAGTCAGTAGATGAGGGGAGATGGGATGGATGAGAAGCGGACTTGAAAAGTGAGAGGAACATAACTAAATGAAGCAGATACCAAAGTAACTGTCAAATGTAGTTGCTATGTAACATCAATATAAAGGAGCAATATGGTCTATTTTATGACAAATTAGGTCTCTGCTGATTGTATGCAGGACAAGGAGATATAGGTAACTATTTTCCAGAACAATAGCAGAATATTCTTTTCTAGAGCTGAAAATTTTACTGCAGTTCTCCTGTAAAATGGCAAAAGCCACCTCAAGCCAAGCTTGGTCTATGGTATCCCATTTCAGCAACAGTAGTTCAGCATCAGTAGTAGTTATTTTTGCCTAAAGGTCATATGGGTGAACTTTTTATTCACACAAATTATGTGTGGGTTTGGCTTTAATTCTTAGCACATGTGTGTCCCTGCCCCAAGATCCCTTTTACCTATATACACTAGCTGCCATTAGCAAGATATCTAAAGATCGCCATTATAGATGAATAAGAAGGCATTTCTTTATAATCTCATCATGTAAGTTATTGTGAACAGTAGTTTCTGCATGTCATAAAATCAGCAGAAAAATAAGATTTCTCACATTTTTACATAGCATGGCAGCTGTCCCTTCTCTTTCCATTTAATAGATACTTTTCAATGTATTATGTAGTAAATAATTGTCATTATGCAATGTCAGTCTTAGATTAGTTGGTCACAATGTGAAAGGTGATATACAGTCATCCTTCCACATTCACTAGGGTTAGGGAAACAGGACCCCTGTGAAAGTGAAAAAACCGTGAATAACTCTAGGCCCTCTCAAACTATATTTAACACACAAAAAAAGTGTGATCGCCCTATTCAACCCACCATAGATTTCTTTGAGGCATCAGGGTTCTTTCCCAAGGCAGAAGTGGGGGGCTGGTAGGGTTTACTGTCACCTCCACTGCTGCCCCACACCATTTTAAATAGGGATTTACTAGCTTTGTTTGCAGTTTCTCAATCTCATGAGGCTTGCAGTCCCTATTAGAAATGGCATAGGGAGGCAGCAGAGGTGACAGCAAATAATCCGTGAATAATCAAATCTGCAAAGGTGAAACCCAGAAATGTGGAGGGCTGACTGTAACATGCAGACAGTATCAACGACAAATATGAGCAACACCTGTTTTGTACTTTCTGATTTCACTTGTCTTTACCCTGTAACTGTCTTTACCGTGCAAATGAGAAATTCAAAGATGCAATGAAAGAGAAATATTCCTTTTCACAGGTAGTAAAAACATTTGGTATTTATGCAGCCAGGTCCTACATGTGTTTACTTGGAGGTTCAATGGGATTTACTCCCATGCAAGTGTGTATAAAACTGCAGTCTTAAATTTCAAGGTAGGATTTTGGTAAAATGATTGTTTAAAAAAAAATAGAAAAGAAAATAATGTGCCAGTGCCCTCAATCCAATTTTGATGCCTCTTCATGCAGTCTTCTATGTTACTGAGGCACTTATGTGTATATATTTGCTAATACCTGTGAGAGTTATTACCAGGAGTTTCTAATTCATTTTTTACAATGTTTTAAAATGTTATTGTGTTTTAAATGAAGGCTTTGAAACATGTAATATATTGTATTGCATTACTTTTTCCCCTGTTGTGAAAGGTGATTGTATTACTGTTTTGCTGAATATGTGGAAATGCATATTTAGGAAATGCAAAATTTTTGAAAGTATTATGTATATTTTGAAAGTGTGGATAAAGGATGTGGGGAGTAAAAACTAGAAAGACAGCTGTTGGCTGGCTTCTACATCCCACTTCTTTCTTGGGAATCCTCATTTTCAAGAGTTTATTTGCTGTCTTCTGAAATTAAAAGTTTTAAACTAAAGGGCTTTGTACAGTGAGCAATAGATATTGTATGAAGATCCAGCTTTCATTTATGTTCTTTTCTCTGAATACAATGTGCCTGCTGCAGCTTTTGGAGTCTGTATATCATTTTAAAATAACAAAGACATTAATTTAATTTATCTTGTTTGTAGTATTTTGTATTTAAGGGTCAATGCTTATGTCAATAATACTTAATTAAATATTTTATTAAGTAACCACATAATCATGTGAAAAATTTGGCTTGTTGTTGTTAAAATATACCTGTAATAGAAGCAAGAGATATTTACATATATAAATAGATCTGATGTACAGAGGTGTTGTTCCACGGACATTGTTAGAGATTTTTTACACTCAGTGGTTGTAAAAGAACCATGTGGTATGTGCAAGAACATTTCCTCTGTCATTTGCTGAGTCTTATAAAATTGTCCCCTGGACAGTGCTTCTGAAAATAAGAAGAAATGTATACTCTGATGTAAGAGACTTGTATTTTAGTGCCACCGTTGACCCTAAGAGAGGTAGGAGTTATTGTTAAAACAATAAAACAAATTCTGGAATAATCTTTAATACAGACAATCTAAAACCAGTCAGCATCCTGTATCCTCCTCAGTTTTCAACCACTTGCATTGAGCAATAAACCTTTAGACTTGGCAGACTAAGGAAATCTAGGAAAGGAATTTCATCAGCATTGTATGGCCACTACAGACAAGGCTGATCTGTTTCTTTGAGAAGCTGAAAATTGCTTAGTCTTGGCCATCTTTCCAAACCTCTCTCTCATATCTCCAGTCAGTTTCCAACATTTGTGCTTTCACCTGTTTTTTGCTATGCTGTTCCAAAACTCAGCCACACTCCAATCATGTAGGAAGTAGCACCCAAAGTGGTGCCATGCAGATGAAAGTTGGGGCTAATTACAGACCGTCTTGGTTCTTAATGGTTCCCATTGAATTCTATACAATAGTAAATTTGATGTGCGTGACAAGGCCATTTTGTAAGAACTAGCGTGTTTTCCCATTTGCTTTGCTTATTGCAATGCCCTCACTGATTGGTGAAAATTGTCTATTCTTCCAGGCTTTCAGCTAGTTCTGATTAACCCATTTAGGAATGTACACCCTCCTTTGATGCAACTAGTCATAGAGGTGCTCAGAAATAATACAATACATTCACAACATGTTAAAATGTGCCAAACCAGCAGAGTAAGAAAAATACAATGGGCACAATTTGAGCCCACTGACTTAAGAAATATTTTAAAGGACAGGGAAAAAAAATGTGTTTGTTTGGCTTCACAAAGACACAAGCACCCTGGAGAGAGCATTCCAATGATAGGGCTTCAAGAAACAACGCTCTCTGGCTGCCACCCACCTAACCTTGGTCTATTCTGTTGAAAAATGTCAGGTGCTCCTTGTGACATTATAAAAGGTGGTAGGTGTAATTGAAGTGTGCCTGGTAGAAGCCTTTGACAAAACATTCTTTCCTGTGTGTCAAATTCTCTATTCTTAGCTGTAATCTAAAATCAAAGGTTAAAAAAATGAAGGAAAAGCTGTTGTATGTAGGTTTACAAAATCACAGAATTCTAACTTTGTGTTTGCATGATTAATATTTGAAATTAGAATCTTTCAGCTTGTCAAATGTACAAACTAGATGTGTGCACTCAGAATCCCTTCCATGACAGAATGAGTCTGTACTAAATGATCAGGAATGCACACAAGTATTCTGACCAGAGTCAACCTAATCAGCGTTCTTGACAAGAAGCCAACAATTAGCAGGTGCCAGTGGATTACAATCTCACCTTGTACCCATTTTCCTGCGAAGTATGTCCTGCTTCCTCATTTGCAAAGGAACAGACCTGAATGTACTAATCTTTAGGTTCCACAGGGTTGTTTTTATTTCCTAAGGGTTTGAAAGGACATTGCCAATCTCTGTCTACAGAATCCTTCCTTGACTCAGAACTGTCCAGATACACTGACTGACAACTCCCACTAATCCCAGCCAGCACTACCAAACGCGAACAACAATGAGTGTTATAGTCTAAAGCATTAAAGGGGCATCAGGTTGAGCGAGCTGTTTTACAGAGCCCATTATTATAACCCTGGCAAATGGAGAATGACAGTTAAATGAGCATGTGCAGAGTGCTCCACCTCTACCACTGAGTTGTTATGGCCAGATCCTTTCACACCTGAGATGGAGGAATAGAATTCAGACTAGATTTTCAGGCAGTCAGCTTTCCTTCTTCTGTTTCCCTTTAACATCTATCTGATAAAGGGATTGGAGGATTTTGTAAGGTTGCACATTTTACTGTGCATGAATTTTGTCGTCGTTAACTGCCATCAAGACAACTTTGACTTATGGCAACCCTATGGATGGGAGACCTCCAAGTCACTGTATCTTCAACCATCCTGCTGAGGTCTTGCAGACTCAGGGCAGTATCTTCTTTGATTGAGTCCATCCATCTGTAATGCAGTCTTCCTCTTTTCCTACTGCCTTACTAAGCATTACTGTCTTTTCTGGTGAGTCAGGTCTTCTCATGATATATCCAAAGTACAACACTCTGAGTTTAGTCATCTTGGCTCCTAGGGGGTTGATTTTCTTCCCAGCAGCTTTCTTCATAGTCCATCTTTCACAACCATACATATAAATTGGAAACACGATGGCATGGGCAATCCTAACATTACACTTTAGGATCTTCTCTAGTTCCTTCCTAGCTGCCCTTCCAAGTCCTAGTCATCTTCTGATTTCTTGATTGCAATCTCCATTCTGATTAATGCCTGAGCCAAGGTGTGGAAAATCTAGAACCATTTCTACTTTAAAGTTATGTAAATTATCTGTGGCCATTATTTTTTTTTTTAATGTTTGACCATAAACCTGCCTTTCTACTTTCTTCCTTGATCTTCTTTGGTAACTGTTCCAAACCTTTGTTGTTTTCTGCTAGTAGTATGGTGTCATCTGCATATCTTAAATTGTTGATGTTTCTCCAGTTTTCATGCTTTCTTCCTCTGAGTCTAATCCTGCTTTATGTAAAATGTTATTGATAAAATGCAGTCTTGTTTGACCCCCTTGCCAATTGGAAACCATACCGTTTCTCAGTGTTCTGTCCTAATGATAGCTTCTTGTCTTGAGTTCAGGTTATGCGTCTAGACAATCAAGGGTGACAGCACACCCATTCCTTAAAGAGCAATCCATAGTTTTTCATGATCTATTCTACACAATCAAAGGCTTTACTATAATCTATAAGGCACAGTCTGATTTTTCTTCTGAAATTCTTTGGTGTGCTCCATTATCCAACATACATTTGCACAGTATGATCCCTAGTGCCCCTTGCTTGCCTGAACCCAGCCTGGACATCTGGCATTTTTTTTTGCTCCGTATATGGTAAAAGTTGTAGAATTTTGAGCATGCCTTTGCCTTCATGAGAGATTAATGCAATGTTACTGTGGTTACTGTAATCTCTGATGTTTCCTTTCTTGAAGATTGGAATCTATATTGAGCATTTCTAATCTGTGGGCCATTCTTTTCTTTTCCATATTTGTTGACAGATTTTAATTAGAATTAGAGTAGATTTTATCTCAGTAACTTGAAGCAGCACTATTGGTTATGCCATCTGTCCCTGGTGATTTATTTCTCTGAAGTGCTCTGAGTACAGCTTCCACTTCACTATCTAAAACTGTAGGTTCATCTTCAAATGGTTGTTTCTTAAATGAATATGTCATCCTTTTATCTCTTCTGTGTTGCTCTTCTGTGTATTGTTTTCATTGTCTCTTTATTTCTGTTTAGTTGCACAGTGTGTCCCCCTACTGGTCCTAGAGCATCTCCATTCTTGGCTTAAATTTCCCTTTGATTTCTCTGATCTTGTGGAAGAGGTCTGTTGTTCTTCCAGTGGTGTAGGGATGGGGGCTGAGGGAGTAGTGTGCGCTGTGCGGCGCTTTTTGGGGGGTGCTGCTGCACCTTGCCTGCCCCTCATGTGCTATTGCCCCATCCGTGCATGCCGTAGCTCTGCTCCCACGTGCTGACACCCCTTCCTGCGCACTGTAGCCCTGCCCTCACCTTGTTGTGTTTCCTATTTTTGCCTTTCAATGATTTATAATTACAAATGTCCTGTTTTGGTGTATGATTCTGTTTTGGTGTATAATGCCACTCCGTTTCTTGTTAGATTGTCATTTCCTGAGTAAAACATTGTGTAATAATCTCACTCAGAATTTCGCATTCCTGTCCACTGTAGCTCACTCACCCCAAGTACACAACTTCTGTGTGTGTGGGGTTCAGTTCCAGGAAACCTCGTATTAAACAAAAAATGTGAATGCTGCATCCCAATATCACCAGTGGATGCAATGTGCAGTTCTGGCATGGGTGCATGCCTGGTGCATCCATTGACAATAATTGGACACGAGGCTTCATGTGAGCTTGCATTAGTGTGTGCAGAGGTTGGGCCAGCAGAAGGCACACTGTATTGCAGTGTTTATACTTTCCATTTCTTGTTTTACTGTGTCTAGTTTCCCCTGGTTCATGCTTTGCACATTCCATGTTCCTTTAACATGTATTGTACAGCAGCTTTGAATGTTCTTTCCACCTCTGAACACTTCAACAGCTCAGTGGCTACTCAGGTTGATTTCAGTTGCATCATTAGCCACAGCATTACTCCATAGTTGTCCTCTGCTGTACCCCAGTAGTTCCTTGAGTGCCTCCCAACTTGGGAGTGTCATTTTCTGGCACTATCACTTGTTTCCTTTTGGATTGTCTCATCAAAGGATTTTCATGGTAAAAGACATTCAAAGGGGATTTACCACGCCTCCTTCTGCACCGTCCTAAGCAGTGATGTAGACTCGAGTTGCAAGGACTTCAGACTCAACCTGAGACTTGAAGGTAGAGACTTGAGACTTGACTTGAGACTTGGAATAAAAGACTTAAAGACATCGCTGGTGCTAAGAAGCATTTGCTGTGGTGCCATTGCTGTTTTCTCTGAGAGATCCTCTGCCAGTGTCACATCCTGCTACCGCTGCTGCCCAGTAGCTGGTTGGCACTTTTAGACTGGCTCCTCAGCAAAAGCCCGACATAGGAGATGCTACCTACAGCACTGCTGCATCAGTATAATCTCTTTTCCCACAGGAGCATGAAACCCCACCGCCACGGAAAGGTAATGCCATTGGTGGGTGGGTGCGCTTTGAGCTAGCTCGAGAAAAGCACGATACTAATGCATACTAATATGGCTTTGGCAATCGCACTATGGGATCAGGAAAGAAGGCTGGTGCTATCCAGCCGGGGCAGCGTTACCGCATATCTATCTAGCCAGTGGCGGCAACCCCCAGCCAGCCTGGAAAGCAGGAAGCCTTTTCGAGGCGGGCGCCGTTAGAGGGACGGTTTCCCCTCTCCCCCCTGGGAGCAGGCGGAGGAAGCCGCTGCGGGCCGAGTCGCCCGGCTGACCTTGTTGGGAGGAAAGGGGCATGGGAGCGGGAGCAGCGGCAGCAACCAGCTGAGACACCAAAATAGGAGGCGCCGCCGGAGCCGGGCCCATCTGCTCTTTCCGTAGCTTGCAGCTGGCAGGCGGCCGCCAAGAGAAGCCGCGTCTCTTCCAAAGATGGTCACAGGGGCTGCGAGGAGCCTGAGGGGGTCGGAGGGCGGCCCAGCCTCTGCTCCCTTCCCTCTTCCGAAGGGCGGCGGCGGCGGCAGCAGCAGCGCAGGCGCCCCCGTGCCCTCATTCGCGCTTTTTTTCTCCCCCAGGCCATTTCCGCACTAGACTGTTACAGCGCTATTATTCCACTTGCAACATCCTATGCAATCCTGGGCCGGCCGGCCGGCCCCTCCCGAAACTGCAGACCCCAGGATTCCATAGGACGTTGGAAGTGGAATAATAGCGCTACAACCGTCTAGTGCGGAAATGTCCCCAGCTGTTGCTGAAAAGCGGGAAAAGAGCTTGAAGCGGCACCTGCTGCCCCTCAGAGAACTAACCACCAACCACGCCCGCGGTCGGGCTGGGGCGCGGTGGGGGCTTCGTAGGCTCGGCAGAATTTGCCGCCCGCCCGCCCGCAGAGGACACTCGCTGGGTGGGCGGGCGGGCGGGCGGACGCCGGTCTTACCGACTTCTGGTCTTGAGAGGGAGAGAGAGAGAGAGAGAGAGATAAGGGAGCAAGAGGTGAAGCGCAACGCGCCCCTCCCGCTCTCCCTCCGTCCCCGCCTCGCCGGAGCTTCTCTGCCCCTTTTCAGTTCTCCGGGAAAGGGGCCCCGGTGCCAACTCGAGGAGAGCCGTTCTCAGGCTGCCCCGGGAAAAGCAGACGGGGAGGCGTTCCCGTCATGCCCCACGACCAATCCTTGCCCGCCTCCCTGGTAATTCAGGGCGGTCGGGGGCTTTCGATTGCTTTTTATTGCCCAGGTCCTCCTCCTCCTCCTCCTCCTCTTGTCTTCTTCTGTTTTGTTCTCTCTCACCGGCCCTCCTTTTTTTCTCCGTCGAGCAAAGGTTTGCACCTTGACGTCACCCCCCACCTTTGGAGAGCAGGTGCGTCTTCAGGAAATTGGGGGACGGATGGGGGGGGGGTCTTTAATAACATGTATGTCGTGGGTTTCTTGACATCGGCGGCAGTCGCCTTGGCGGCAGGAGAGGGTGGGAGAGGCGAGCCCGGTGGATGATTATTTGTGGCGCTTTTTTGTCTTGGACACGTGAGGCGAAAGATTTATATCGAATAAAAAAAAAAAACCAAACCCGGAGTATATCTTAGCGCCAGTAGTATCTGGAAATCAATCAGAGTGAACCTGAGGACCGGTAGTATTAAAGAAGAGGATCTCGGAGCTCTCTTTAAGTCTACAGGGCAGTCTTTTAAAAGTGTGGTCCGAACTTCAAGGTATCGTCGTTACTTTTAACGAGAACGAGTTTTTATTATTCCAGAATGCAACATCCCCCGAGCCTCCCCCACTTCCCTGCTTTTTATTGTTTTGACCCCCTTGTGGGATACTGCTGGCAACGTACTTCTACCATATTTAAATAATAAATCAGGCACAAATGGCTCATCAAAACATCAGCATTCACCACAATAGTGTTGCTACGACACCACTGTCCATTACCTGTGTAGTGATGATGTGCTTTACACGACGCTAGGCACAATTGCTCAGACTAAGTTACATTAAATGGGACTGGAGTGGCAATACCTACTTGCCTGAAAGTAAGTTTTATTGAATCCAGTACACTACTAGACTAGGTAGCATTATACTGTAGCAGAACCATATGTATACAGGCAAATAGATGGTTAAATCTTCTTATTTAGTTATATCATACCACCGATTGCTACGTTTAAGTGTATTCTAATTTTCAGATATATGAGTGAAACTATTCTTTATATTTTTATAAATATATATATATATATATATATATATAAAATAAATAAATAAATAAAATTAACTTTGGTGGTTCTTCCTACAAATTTTTTTCCTTCTTTGTTTTGGTATTTTATATATTTGAATATTTATCTAATAAAAATTAAATTTGAAAAAAAAATATACTGAAGCAGAACCATCAATATAGCTATCTACTCTAAAGAAGTAAGGCACCTTAGTTCACAGGATTTACCTCTCCTGTAAAATTCTACAGGACTGCAGACTAACATTTCTTAGGGTTGCAGTGTTAATTGGTAATTAGCTACATTTATACAACTTATTTTTCACCCACTGCTGGTTTTACTATACCAATTGCATTGTTACCAAAAACAGTGACCTCAGAAACAACTTTGATGTTTAATTATGCTACTTTTTACCATTCCCCTGGTATTTCATAGCTGATGCACTATACATACATGTATACTTACATGTATGTTTATTTTAAGAGATATAGAGAATGGTCTGAGGACCTTTGATGATGTTACAGACAGAGGAACAGGTATGCTAGCCTTGCCCAGAGGGGAGATTGAGGGCCTAATGATTATTATGTGCAAGTTCCTGAAGAATAACTAAATGTGTTTAATGATCATGAAGAATAAAATGGATTTTATGCAGACATTTGCAAGTGTGTAAAATATTTTGATAGTGGAAAATACATTTAAATGGGCAAATGGATATATTTTTTCTCACTACAGCTGAACATCATTACTTTTCTGCCAAGGAGATTAAACTGATGTGTAAATTAAGGTTCCTGTACAATACAAGGAGGAGGGGAAAAAATGTGGTAGCACCTTAAGACTAACTGGGTTTTGTTTTTTGCATGAATTTTCCTGGACATGAAACCACTTCTTCAGAAGCAGTAACAAGTGCTATAGTGGATAATAGCGTGTCTGTATCCACAAGTGTTTATATCCAGGAAAGCTAATGTGAAAAAAAAACCCAGTCTTAAAGATGCTGTCACATTTCTTTTATTTTTTTTCTCCCTTTTCCTTCTTCCTTTTTATGGTGGAAATGACTAACATAGCTACTTCTTTGAAAAATATTTATGGTAGGAGACATTTGACTTCTCTTCCTCTGACTGATAACAGTGTTCTTTGGCAAAACCTTAAACCCTCCTACTGGGGAATCGTGCTGTACTGCAAGACAGAAGATGCTTCTGTACATTATGTATTTGTTTTTGATGCAATGCTATCCATGTATATGTTATTTTATGAAGTATAAGGTGCCATGTTTCTGCTCTTTCATCCTTACAGTTTAGAAACTGACACAAAGAAATGGAAGCGAGAGGAGATGGTACAAAAATATAGTTTTTTTCTAATCTTACTAGGCTAAGTGGGTATGGACACAGGGCTATTCCAACATATTTTGCTGCCTGAGGCACAGCAACAAATGGTGCCCTCAGCCACCCAAATCAAGTCGCATAGTACTTCATTAAGAAAATCTCATAAGCATCTCTGTCTCTGCCGCTGAAAAATAATAAATACAGGTAACAAACAATTTACTTCATTTTTATGACAACTCAAATCTGCTGCTTGAGATGAGTGCCTGACACTTCCTAATGGTGGGAGAGTCCTGGCTATAGAGACCAATTGGTTGTGCCAAAAGCTTTACGGAAAAAGTGAGCTTTGCAAAAGGAAGAGAGGTGTCCTCATTCTCTGAGAGGCAGATTAGGAGGAGCAAGAAAGAAGGACAGAGTTGTTAGAAGGAGCAGGAGAACATTAGATGGCTTAGGGTACTGGAGCTGAACAGGCAGAAGTCATGGGGAGGTACATGTCAATATATAAGAGGAAAGATATGGGCCCAGGATCCAGAAGTGAACAGGAAATCAGTAGAGGGATTTAATAAAGGATGTTGTGTGACTGGAACAATTAAAGTATTTGGGCAGCAAATGATTTTATGCTTACTAGAAAAGATGAAATTGGGATAGTTGTTCTTTATACTCACAAATGAAAACACTGTTGAATCAAAGGGCCATTAAAATACTGTCTCTGGAACTAACAGTATTAGAATAGCAGAATTTTTAGAATTCCCTCCCACCTCTGCCAAGCATATTTTCTATAGGACATGGAATTAGCATTGTCCCGCTGTATGTCATATCAGCTACACTCCTCCTTCAGGAGTGTATAGACTGTTTTATCTAGAACTGAGATGGGACACATATCACCCTTCACATGTTATTGGGCTATGGCTATCATCATCCCATCCCATTGGCTATGCTAGATGGGGCTGATGGGAGATGTAGTGAAACTACATGTTCTCAACCAGTGATCTAGAAGGGAGGGCTGGCCCTGGAGCAGGCTCCTAAATAAACTGAATTAAGATTTAGATTGGAACTGTATACAAAGATTCTGAGGTCAGTTTTTCAAAAGGTAACATTTAAGGCAACACGTCACGCAAGATTCTATTGATGGAATCTTGTAATATAGAGGGAATGTTAGTAGAAAGGTTTTGAGATGAAGGACACATAACTATCAGACATTTCCCTCATGTGAAATAATTGCTCTCTTTTACCTGAAAAATTAAATGTTCTAAGAAGAGATTCTGCCATCATGTATTTTCCGTTTTATTTGGGAGAAGTCTCACTGAACTCAGTACTACTTGCTTCTGAAAAGGGCTGATCCAAGACATTTTGCTTCATGGAGTAGAGAATAACATGCCCCCTGCCTCATTCGATTCATAGAAAAATCTTTGACACTAGTGAAGGAACAATGGTTGCCTCCACCAAACCTGAAGCCAACAGGACAGTTTAGAGACGCAAGGCAGGAGATGCCTGGCACATGTAGGTCTCTCCTCTCACACCTTGCTGTCCTCCCCTCTCCTGAAAATGCTGCTTCATTTCGTTTAATGGTAGGGCTGTCTCTGCTTCTAAGTGAACATACCTAGAAGTGAGCTTTACAAACTCCCTTTCATCACCCTTTCTGATATTTTATTGCAGTGATGGCACTAACTGAACAGGAGGAATACACCTATCTATATAAAGACCTCTCTCATCCTGTGGAATTCTTGGATGCATTCAGAATATTCTACCTGGAAGGATTATTCACTGATGTTACTCTTCAGTGTGCATCCAGTGTGGTTTTCCATTGCCACAAGGCTGTGCTAGCTGCTTGCAGCAACTATTTCAAGGCCATGTTTACTTCTGACATGAAAGAAAAGTCAAAGAACCAGATCACACTTTCTGGGCTCAGTCCCCCAGTACTGGAATCCCTGTTGAATTATGCATACACATCAGAGATCAAAATAACAAAGAGAAATGTCCAAACTCTCCTTCAAGCAGCAGACCTCCTGCAGTTTATCTCCATAAAAAGAGCCTGTGAACAGTTTCTGATAAGGCACTTAGATATTGACAACTGCCTAGGGATGCATTCCTTCGCAGAATACCATGACTGTTCAGAGCTAGAGAAAGAATCTAGAAGGATATTGTTATCTAGGTTTGAAGAACTATGGCAACAGGAAGAATTTCTGGAAATCAGCAGTGAAAAACTCCAGTTTATTCTCTCCAGAAAGAATCTCAGCCTTTGGAAAGAAGAGGTCACAGTAGAGCCCATTATTAAATGGATTGCCTATGACCTAGAGCAAAGAATAGAGTACATTTATGATCTATTGAACTGTATTGGAGCAGGTGTTGATGAAATGTATTTGAGATCAGCCCTAAGCTTGTACAAGAAATGCCAATTAAATGAAACTAAGATCAGGTCTCTGGTACATCACGCACTTAATCCAAACCTGAAAGCAAGTTCTACAAGGTCTACAGCTGTCATGTATGTGATTGGTGGCTATTACTGGCATCCTTTATCTGAGGTGCATGCATGGGATCCATTAACCAATGCTTGGATCCAGGGAGCAGACATGCCAGACCATGCAAGGGAGAGTTATGCAGTTACTAGTTTAGGGCCCAACATTTACGTGATAGGGGGCTATAGAACAGACAATATAGAAGCTCTTGATGTTATGTGGGTATACAACAGTGAAGCCGATGAATGGTCTGAAGGCTGCCCCATGCTTAATGCGAGGTACTACCATTGTGCGGTGACCCTGGGGGGCTGTATCTATGCCTTAGGAGGTTACAGAAAAGGGGCTCCGACTGAAGAAGCTGAATTCTATGACCCTTTAAAAAAGAAGTGGGTCCCCATTGCAAGTATGGTTAAAGGTATGTGACATTATGCATGCTTATTCTGTGAGATTTGTTTGCAGTTATCAGTTAAAATATCAGGGAGTAATCTAGTGATAATATACTGTCTTCCTCCTCCTACTGTGCAGACATTATATTTCTTCAGTCTTTAAAGCTCAGTCTAGTCAAAACATTATACTCTTCTGAGTACAGGCATGAGAGGCTTGAATGATCAAATACTATTGTCAGTGAATTTTTCCCTTAACAGGTATATGCAAAATAGATTTATTCTTTTTCCAACATTATTCATTCTAGTTCAATGGAGTCCTAGATTTTTATTTTAAGTGGGATATTATTCCAATTGAGCCAGCATGGTGTAGTTGTTTGAGAATTGGGCTATGATCCCGGAGACCAGGGTTTGATTCCCCGCTGGGCCATGGAAACTCACTGGGTGACCTTGGGTACATCACATACTCTCAGCTCCAGAAAATCCCATAATAGTTTCACCTTAGCATTGCTGTAAGTTGGAAACGACTTGAAGGCACACAACAACAACCACAACAACAACTCCATTTGTATATCTGGGAAAAGGAGAGATTTCTGCTACTGAGAATGTTAAATCATGTTAAGTTTTGGAGAAGTCTTTGGCCTCAACAAGAGTGCAAACTTCTGCAGTATTACTAATACAAGATCAGCAAAAAAAGTTGACATACTGAAAAACCAGAGCTGTATGACCAAACACAAAATATACATACATTTTAAAAGTTTCAAATAGAAATCAGAACAGTGTCAGTTGCATTAACTTGGTTATATTGACATAATTGGTTATCTTTAGTATTTACAGTATTATGAATCTGCTTAAAAATCTGGAATTGTCATTTTGTATGCATATTAGTTACTATATACACACATATTGTATAATAGTAATAACTTGATGAATATTATGAGGAATGTTGCTTATCCTTTCTGAAAGCCTTTCACGAATATAGTGTTACTGAATAGGGGTTGGAAATGCCACAGCATGTGTCTTGAATGAAGTAATCTATGTCACTGGAGGTCACTACGGTTATCGAGGAAGCTGCACATACGACAAAGTTCAGAGCTATCGTTCTGACAGTAATCAATGGAGCATAATCACCACCAGTCCATATCCAGGTATGCCTTACATCTGCTTTGTAGTTTGAATAACCACGTAGCAATTAGTTTATTTTTATTCCATCAATCATTTCTGAAACTTCTGTACTGTTTTGCTCCCATGTCATGTTGTCATTCAGCAGTCCACACCCTTGTTAACAGTATTTGAGGTGGACTGAGATTGTGTTGCCTAGCCAAAAATTCTGCAAGGTGCATGCCTACCTCCTCAACTTTGCTGTTCCTGTTCACCTGTCTTGTCTTAGCATGTAAGAGTAAGAGGTCAGAGGAGCATCCTTCACTTGACATGCTCTCTTTCTTGTCAGTCCTAAGAACTGGGCCCAGAGAAAGGAGACAAGAAAATGCGCAGTGTGAAAATGGCAAGGATGTGGGTGAGCTCCACTCATTTGAAGTCTGGCACTGGCAATACTTGTCTAGTTCAACTTGCTGTATGCTTTTACTGGCATGAGAGAGATGGTCCCATCTGTACACTCCTCAGGCACTGAGAGCTGATCCTCCCTTATGGCAGGCATGGGCTTATTCCCGGGATCAGAGCAGGACAATAAGCCATCCTATTTGAAAATGAATTTCTGAACATAGGAGGGGAGCACTTGTATCAGAGAAGCTGGGCAAGGAGATTGCTACTGCCACTGCTTATTACAAATAACAGAAATTTTAATTCAGTTTGAAAGGAGATAAATGATTTCACATTGGAGGACAACCTGCAGATAAATCTTTCAAGTGTTCTTCATGAAGAGCAAGCTCTGTTATAACTTCTGGGCATTGCAGTGAGAGATAGTGACCTTAGACTCATCCACCTGTAAAGAATATAGAAACAGACGAAGTACTGCTTCTATTGCAGTGAGGAATGGCAAAGACCTTGTGTTGCCTGAAGCACAGGACAAGATGCCACCCTGTCCATGCAACTGGGTTGCCAACTGAATTGTATTTCAGTGGTGACCTCCATTGCACTTGAGGGCAGCAGGCTAGCTTTTCTTTAGTATTTTATTGAAATATACACAATACATAGAAGCAAAACAAACAAAAAAGACAACAACCTACAATCATAAATACAGAGAGAAAGAATAAGAAATAAATACAGTTGGTCCTCCATATTCGCTAGGGTTAGGGGCACAGGACCCTTGCAAAAGTAGAAAAATCACAAATATCAAAATGTGTCTCTCTGTCTGTGGGAGGGAGGGCAAAGCATGATGGAGGGAGTGGGCACCCAGAGTCCAAAGCAGGCCAAGGAAAGGGGGTGATTTGGGATGGTGGCCCTATACTTTCTCTTGGGTGGTGGTGGTGGGAATCGGGCAATTGGACTGATTAGAATTAGAAGGCTAGGCAGCTGCTGATGGAGGAGTAGAAGGAGCAGAAGTAAGTTTTCAAAGATCTGCGTGGGCTGATCAGAGCTGCCAAGAAAGAAGGTTGCCCCAGCAAAGAGGCATATGAGGTGGAGGAGCAGGGTTTGAAGAAACTCGCAGATAGTCAAATCCATGAAAGTCAAATCCACAAATGTGGAGAGCTGACTGTACAGTAAAATTCCTAAATACTAATACTAGATACTAACACTAATTATACTAAGGCTACAAAATATTAAAACAAAGATGGTTTGCAACCTTCTTAATGCAGACTATTCTTGATTTTCATATAAAAAAAGGAAATTCTCTAACTACAGAATCATTCTAATGCTTCCACCACTGAACTTTCAAAAATCCTACTATGATATTACAATGTTTTTTTCTTGCAAAAAGCTTGTTAAACTTTCCTAGACCTTTATAAAAGTTGCCACCAGTTTCCCCCCTTATCAATATCATCAGTTTATCCATTTCAGCTAAGTCCAACAATTTTATCACTTATCTTCTTTTGCTGGGATCTCTGCATTCTTCCGTTCCTGTGCATATAGCATTCGTACAGCTGTAACCATGTATCTTAATATCTTGCCATATTTCTTTTCCAACTATCTTCTACTAATCTCAACAGATACAGCTCAACTTTTAATGGCACAACGACTTTCAAAATTTTGTACACCATAGCATGTATTTGATTCAAGAATTTTTTGGCCTTTTCACATGTCTACTACATGTGGTAAAAAGTTCCCACTTGTTGCTTGCATTTCCAACATCTATTTGGAGCCCCTTTATGCATTTTCACCATTTTTTCTGGAGTCAAGTACCACTGATACATCATCTGATGAAAATTGTCTTTACCATAGTAAGATTAAATGAATTTCAACCACATTTTCCCTCTTGTTCCAGCTATATATTATGTCCAATAACTTGTGCCCACTTTATCATACAATCTTTAACCAATTCTTTTCCCATCTCAAATTTCAGCAAAAGTTTATACATTTCACTATCTGTTCATTATCTGAGCATAACTTGTTTCTTGAAATCCAATTTAGTCAATGCAAAATCAAGTTTTTTAATCCATTTTATATTTAATTACTATCTGTCTGTAAGAAAACCATTGAAAATTGTATCCCTCAGACATTAAGTCATCCATCATTTTAATTCTAGACTATTCTTGTTCAGTGTCTAAAAGTTCCAGATAAGTCAACCATTTCTTTTTCAGCATCATTCCCTTTCTATCAAAAGCCTCTTGTGGTGACACCCACATGAGTGTTTTAGGACATAACCTTAATTTGTATCTGATCCAAACTCTTAACAAAGCTTTTCTCACATAAAGATTAAAATCTACATTAACATTACCTTTTCATACCAAAAATATCCATGCCATCCAAACTTAAGTTCATGCCCTTCTAGATCAAAGTTTTTTATTTTTCAACAAAATCCATTATTTCAGCCAAACCAGACACCATGCAGAAAAATACAGTTTCAAATCTGCCAAATGCAATCTCTCTCTTTGTTTGAAATACTGGAAAAATCTATATCTTACTCTAGGTTTCTTCCCTTGCCATATGAACTTTGATGTGTCTGTATGCCATTGTTGAAATAAAACATCATTTGTCAAAATCAGTATAGTCTGAAACAGAAACAGCATTCTTAGTAAAACATTCATTTGATTATAAGAATTCTACCCAATAATGATAACTTAAGTTATGCCCATCTTTGCAGTTCTTTCTTGATGTCACTCCAAGTTTTCATATAATTATTTTTCAATAACATAGAATTCATATTTGTCATAGTGATGATAGCTACAAATTCCTCATTCCTCTTTTCCTTCTTTCTCTCTTTGCCATCAACCCAAATATTTTACTTTTTCTCAGTTTTAAATCCTGACTTTTTTATGGGTTTCTGTGGATATAGTTATTTTTACTTTCTCATGTTATTCATCAACATCATTGTTTTCTACTAGTTTAATCTCACCATGTCTCCAAATTCTTTAAGTCTCTTTAATAATATCTTCATACAGTTAACAGGGTCTTCCAGAAAAATCTCTGAATCATCTGAAAATGCTCTTAATTTATAAACTTTTTTTTTATTCTTATGCCTTTAATTCTTTCATCTTGTCTTATAGCTCTGTCCAAAATTTCAAAAGCTAATATAAATAACAAGGATGAAACTAGACCTCTTTGCCTCATTACTTTCAGAATTTGACATAGTTTAGTTAATTCACCATCAATCACAGTCTGTGTTGTCTGTAAGTTATAAATTATTTTAACTCAAGTAATAAGATTATTTCCAAAGCATATCTTCTCCAAAACTTCAAACAAAAAGTCATAGTTCAGATTATCAAAAGTGTTTTCAGCATCTAGATATATAAGCGATGCCTGTTTTTCACTGTGAGTTTCTAAGTATTCCAAGATGTCCAAAGCACATCTTGTATTATCATGTAACTGTATTTTCAGTAAAAAGCCAATTCAGTCTTTATGAATAAATTCCTGTGAATTTTTTCTTTCAGTTTTTCTGCCAAAATTGTTATGAACATTTTGTAGTCATTGTTCAACAGTGGCAGCAGGCTAGTTTAAAGGATGCAGTATGCATACCACCTGGCTGCTATGCCCTTCTTTCCAGTATCTGATGCCTAAATCAGCCATCTAGCTCTGTCTAATGACAGGACTGGCCCTGAGCCATCGTCATATAATTGACTTAATTGAAGCCAATCAGACTATGGTAGATCTGATCTAGAACTGGGCGAAAAGTGGAACCTATGTATTGTGTACTGTAGGGAGCATGAAGGACTTACAGAGGCTCACGTGGGACTGATTGTGCATGTACTGCTTGCAAAGTCTCTCAGCTGGCTTAGCACTTTCCTCTCCTAGTTCACTTTGCAAGCAGTGAGTGTGCACAAGCAGTCCCAAGCAAACTTCTGTATGCAAGAAGTACTGATGAAAGAGTGGAGCCCCCATTTAATTAATGGAACTTGTCATTAATTTGGAAGTATCAAAAGAGTGAGTAGTCAGATAATGGGGCATCAAAAGGTAGGGCTACCTGTATGTAAGTTTGGCCTTAGAAATGATCAAATAACTACCTATGCTCAATAGGTCCAAATTTTATCCAGAATCCCCTGAAGTTCTCTTTGAGTGCTCTTACATTATGATCCATAATTCTGGAGTCATTTTCCATGTTTACAAAATGACCGGTCTGTTTTTGTTTTTTTTTAACCTTCTTTCAAATAATTCTGAGCCTCTATTTGTCCTCCTTATAGAATATGGATTGTGCTCAATTGCATTGGAAAACAAGCTTTACCTTGTGGGTGGACAAAGCACAATCACAGATTGCTATGATCCAGAGCAAAAAGAGTGGAAACAGAAGGCTGATATGATAGAAAGGAGGATGGAGTGTGGTGCAGTCGTCATGAATGGATGTATCTATGTTACTGGAGGCTATTCCTCTTCCAAGGGATCCTATTTACAGAATATTGAGAAATACGATCCAGAATGTAATAAATGGGAAATTGTGGGCAATCTCCCCAGTGCTATGCGTTCACATGGTTGTGTCTGTGTGTACAATGTGTAAGCAGACAAAATGACAGTTCTGTCAAAAAGAAAATCTGTGAGAGCCTAGAATGGGAGCAAGATGACCTACCACCTATATGGGACTTGGTTTATGGAAGAAACATGCCCTCCATTGTTGAGATAACACTGCTCAAATTGACTTTTATTGACCCAGTAACTTGTGATCTACTTAAAATTCTGCTAATAGAAGGACTACCACTTTTTTCAGAGAGGGAGGGTTGTTATTTCAGCTCTCTCACATTACAATGTATGAAACTGCTCAACTGGTTCACTGTAAACCTGAATGATGTGGCTTTCTTTGGTGAAAATGTTAAATCAGAAAAGTAGTAATTTTTCATATTTGTAAATTATTTTGCAGATGATGCTTATGTTTCAGACTGCCAATGATAAATTATTAATTTTTTAATTCAATATTTGAACTGTGATGTAAGCCATTGAAGATAACTTATGTTATGTTGTAACCTTTTCTGTTCATTGAATCACTGGACTTATTTTATATATTCTAAATTTATTGCAATTAGAGACATAGAATAAGTAACATGGGGATGTGCCATGGAAAGTTTATTTTTATTTCCACAAAAATAGTCTTTCTGGTTCCATACTGCCTTTGCACTTAAAATATAAGTCTCAGATTCTAAACTAGTTTTATCTGGTGTTATTGTATGTTGTGAAGATCATGGTTTCTACTCTAAACTGTAAGAACAAACAAATTCACATTGGCAAAAGAGGGCAAAACCATGCACTGTGCTAGGTAAGGTTTCTTGTGAAATATCTTGGCTACCATGAACGTATCATACAGATTGGAATTTGTGAAGTGGAATAATAGTGTAGGAGTTGAAACAATGCCTTTCTGATCTAAATATTGTGACCGTAAATATCTAGGATATGTCAGAACAAGTGACAAAAGGGCCTGTTAAATTGGATTTGGCTGACAAGGATATGATTCTGCTTTCTTTTGTCTAGAAGCAAATAACACTGAAATCAATAGGACTTGCCTACAAGTATTTTAGACTGAAGTGCTACAGATAATTTTTGATTGTGTGGCACTGTTTACTATTTGCTCTAGTTTGTTCGGGCTGAAAATTACATCCGACATCAGGGCAACAAATTGGATGAAAAAAATGCCCCATGTGACTAAGAATTATAACTATCTTTTGAGTCAAACATATCAGCAGAATAGTACAACCTGAGTATCTCACAAGATTTTAAAAAAATAAGATCTCAGCATTTCCAAGAAGTTTCTCCATCAACGCATACCTACCAAGAAGTAGGTGTCATCAACAGTTTTTTTTGCCAGAGCAGTGCCATGACGATTTCTGCAAGCAGAAACACTAGAGCTAACGTTTACAAAACAGAATGTATCATTCTGTTCACAGCTCCTTTGGTTTCAGTGTTAGAAATACACCTTGAACTGTTTCTATTTTTTAAAAAAATTATTAAAGAAGAAATGAATTAGAAAGAATGTACAGTGCTCAGGTTCTCAAAACAATTGCTATACTTATTACTGTTTTTAACTACTGCTAATTAACAATACATGCTTATGTGTTTGATCATACTTCCATTAGTTAATTAATTAATTGTCATAGTGAATACATAACTATAGCTCAATGGGCAGAGAGAGTTTTATTGGTTAAATCAGAGCTTGGTAATGTTTTTTGGACTATAGCTCTCAGAATCCCCATTTGATCATTGTAAGAGATTCTTAGAAATGCAGTCCAAAAGTTGTCATGCTGGTAGTAGTGGTAATTGTTATTTTGGAAGCTGAGTGGAAATTGATCCAGCAGGTTCCAACAGAACAACTGTAGGAGTGCTCAGAACTCTCATAACATCTATAGCTTTTACCTGATAATATACTTGGGTAAGTTTTCTTCCTTATTAGTCAGAGAAGAATAACATTGGCTTCTACCCACTGTGTTTTAAAATTCTCCTAGCAATACTGTGTGAAAATGGGTGATTCTATGACATGCCTAAGCAAATTGTTCACCCATTTGACAATTCAAGGGAAGTTGCTAAAGCAAATAAATCTATATTTGTATCCTAAATGCAGCAACAGTACTGCATGTAACTCTGGAATAAGGATTTCCTTCTTGCCCCTTTGAGGAGATGTTGTGATTGCACTTTCACACTAGGACGGGGTAGATTCAAACCCAACTCAGCCCTGAAGCTCACTGGGTAGCTCTGGGTCAGCCACCATCTCTAACATCCCTGGCAGAGCTGTGACAATGAAAGGAGAGACTGGAGGACACGCGAAAGAGAGGGAAGAAACAAGTCACCTCCCTCAAGTTCTTTTGATGAAAAAGGCAATGTAAATGGTATAAAGGGATGGTGGTGGGGTTTTGTGGCTTCTGTGCTCCTTTGCTGTTTCTGGTAAATTTTAGCAACTGAAGGGAGAAGGGAGAAGTACAGAGGCTCAAACTGATCTCTGCCCCAGTCCCAAATAGATGGGTTTATTGCTTCAGCCTATGATTACTCTAGCAAGAGACCTGCTCTGTTTATGTTCAACTAAATTTATAACTATTATCTCGCAGCTTCTGGGAGCCCACTGTTCAGGGCTAATTCTTTTCTCTCTCACTGATAATTCTACACACTGCAAATAAAGTTAAAATAAAATAAAATGTCACATTAAATACAACAGATTTCTACAGAATTAAAACAAAATATAGGACTGTAAATTAGAAAGCAAATGAGGAAACCCATACTCCAACATTTTGTCAGAGGGATGGACAAAGGGAGCACTTCCATCCACCACTGAGCTCTGGCAAAAAGAATCAAGTGTTTAAAAATCACCGTACAGCAGAGTTTACTCACACAACTTGAAGCATCCCAGCAGAGTGTTAAGACATTAGCAGCAAAAACCTTGAAGCCAGGAAAAATATTCCCACGCAAATGTTATCTTCCAACAGGAGGCTTTACTCTTGAGTTACAATACATACAGTATGTACAAGTCTCCAACGGAGTATTCAGCATTCAACAGCATGCAGAACATAGCCTCCGGCCGCTCTCCAGACAACAAGAGGGCATAGAGGGTTAGAACACCCCCCCCCCTTATATACAGCCGTTGCTGATGCAAATCTAGCAGCCCTTGCTAGATCCCATGTATGATGCAACCTTCTTCCCTGGTTACACACCCCAATGACTCAAGCAGGTATTACATGGGATTGCATCATCCACTGTCATTCCCAGGTGCAAACTTTAATTTACATCATGTATATTTTATTTGGACTTACGTTCTGTCCGACCCTTCCTCACACATTTCACAGATCAAAACGGGGGTAGGTATGGCCAAGCGGCATCAGTGTGCTCATGATGGCAAATGTTGCTAAGGGACAGCAAACAAGCTAGGAGAACCCTGCAACCATCAGCTTTCGGCAGAGCCTACTGGGAAGGTCAAGATTCTGCCTTCTTCCTTCCTCTGATCCCTGAGCGAATTTAATGTGAATTCCTTTTGCACTTTTGAACTCAGTTTGCTGCAACTGAAGCTGAGGAGGAAGGGGGCAGTGGGAGGAGAGTGAAAAACTTGGACATTTTAAAAGCAGCTGAAAAAGTGGGACTGCAGAGGATGAAACGGGGGCTGTCCGTGCTAAACTGGGACAGGCAGAATCACAGAATTGGAAGAGACCAGAGGGACCAGAGTCCAACCCCCTGCCATGCAGGAACACCCACCAAAGCACTCCCAACAGATGGCCATCCAGCCTCTGCTTAAAAACCTCCAAAGAAGGCTAGAGGGTAAGGAATCGGGACATTGCAAATGTTCTAGGAAAAGGAAGAGGGAAAGAAATCCCACAGACCCAACCAAGCAGAAGGCAGGGGAAGGAAGGGATCCCCACTTTCACTTTTGCAAGCAGGAACCCCGGAGGGGGCGGCGCCGGGGCTGAGCCCTCCCAGCGGGCCTGGGCGGGAAGGGGCGGGGAGCGGCTTTTGCCGCACTGGCTGCTGGGCTGGCCGGGGAGGGGCGGGGAGAGCCGCGCGTAGAGACGGACACGGAGAGGAGACGCCGCGGCCTGCAGGCGGGAGGAGCGCCCGGAGGGGAACCAAAAGCTCGTTTCCCCCCCGCCACCCCTCGCTTTCTTCTCGGGAGAAGGTGGGCTTGCTGCCGCGGAGGCTCCCGGTGGAAGCCGGCGCCGCGGTCTCGGCGGCGCGGGGCTCGTTCCCGCCGCCCGCGGCCCTGCCTGGCCCCCACGTGCGCCCTGGCGGCGGGGCGGGGGCCGATGGCTTCAAGTGCGGGGTTTCGCAGGGTCTTTCCCGAAGCCTCCCGGGTGGGCTGGGGGAGCGGTGCGGGAGGCCCCGCCGCGGATCCACGCGGCCTGTCCGGCTTCGCGGGGGGGGGGGCATCGCCGCGCACGGGGCCTGCGCGGGTCGGTGGTTCGGTGGGCTGGGAGCGGGGAACGCGTCTAGGCAGGAATCCCCCGAGGAGGCTCCTGCCGCCGCCGCCGCCGCCGCCGCGAGAGTTTTGCCGCCCGGGAGTGTCGTGGTCGGGAGCGGGGGCTCGGCGGAAGCTCTGGTGCCCGGATCCGCTGGTGCCCCTGCGGGGAGGGTGGGAGGACGTGGTAGAGGCTGGAAGCCGTGAGCGCTGCCTGTACCGCTTCGGAGTGCGCGTGGCCAAAGGCGCGTCATTTCGGAGCTCCTCCTCCCCACTGGTGCATGGCTTTTTATAAAACAGCAAGTCACCGATGGAGGGTATAGAAGGGTTCAGGGGCAGTACCGGGGGAAGCTTCTCGGCGTGGGAGTTAATTTAAAAATTCTCGGGCGTCCTTTCCGATTGGAGGAGCCGCCGAGGAAGAGACCCGGTTGTGCCGAGGGAGCGTGTAGGGCCGGACCACGTGGAGGGCGGGAGCGCGTGGGTGAGTGGCCGCTGGGAAGACCCTTGCTTAAAATGTTCGTGGATCCGGGAAACGGGGGAGGGAGGGTCTTGTTTCCCACTCCTGGGGAGCATTCCTTTTCTTTTTCCTGCCGTAGGGAGTGCGCAAGTTAGGCTGCCCTCTCCATCGCTTTGATCAAAAGTGAGGTCACCAGGTGCTGTAGGCGACATTTCAGGGGAAGAAACTGGCAGACCCCCTCTGGGTGTTCCTGGCCCTGAGAAAACCCTGGGAAGTTCATGGGGTCACCGTAAGACAGGAGGCGACTCGAAGGCACGCTCGCAGATATGCACCATCAGAGCCGCATGACTCGTTTGGATGGCTAATGCTCTGTACTGCAAGCTTAGTCTGTTTTTTTCTTTCATTCGTTTTGTATTCTTGAGTGTAGAGGTCAGCGGTAGCACAGACTCCCCCCGTGGTCCGTCTTTTTGTGATGATGAGAAATTACATGTAATTTGTTTCTTTTTTCTTGACAATAAGCGGTTTGTTTGCTTATGGTCACTGAAAAGCCTGGGGCCCTTTCACAACAGAGACTTGTAGGGGTATGGTCCTACTTTTCCTGGCGTGGCTGCATCCTGGGACTTGTACGTTGGTGGATCTCTGGAGCAGGGCTTCTGAAGCTGTTCCGTGTTGGAAATGAGCAGTTCTCCCCCCTCCGTGTGCCAGGAACTTGCACCATATTTATGCCCATTGACTATAATTGTTTTTCTTCCCTGGATATTTGCCCGAGATTGGCAGCTGATGGGTCAGGATCCAGTAGTGGTTGAGGAACTGCCATTTTGAATCACGCTGCTCCAGAGCACTATGGCTGAGAATTTCTACGTACCTTACCCTAAAGTGAAAATCCCTGCATTCCATAGGATATTGGCATGGCACAGTGGAATCATGCCACCATAGTTGCATAGTGTGAAAGGGCACCTTTTCTTGAGGTGGTAAATGGGTGACACTGTTTCAGTCCATTACATTTGATCATTCCTTTCTGTTACATGCGGGGGAACATCCAACTAGCATGTGAGCTGAAGAGGTTCTAGACCAATGTTGGGAAACATTTGTGGCCCTCTAGATACTGCAACCATTATCTTCCCTCACCACTAACTATATTTTCCAGGGGAGATGGAAGTTGCAGCTAAATGTCTGCATTCCCCTCATGTTCTAGACCAGTGCTTCTCAGGCTAAATATGTAGGGGACTAGCAATCATGATTCTCCGGTGAGCCAGCGACCAGCCCTAAATTTGTCCCCATTGTGTACAGTCTCTTTCTTTCCTGGAAAATTGCCAGGGACTCCTGTCTGTGGCTAAGGGATCTGCACTTGTCCAGGGACCGCCAGGTGGAGTAGCACTGTTCTAGACCCCTCCTCTTTGGTGTACTTGTATTTATTCTTTTTTAAAAAGTGGGTAAAATATGTCTCCCAAAGCTGCTTTTCTGGCTCCAGCTTGCCCTTCTTCTGGCAAAAAAGGAAGTGAACTGCCTTTCCTAGAAGCCTCAGGAGTAGTGATACAGCTTACAAATAGATTGGTAGGCTTGTATGCGTATATTTTGTGTTTATGCAGAACTAGAAGTGAAATTTCAGCCCTTTCGGATGAGAGAGGTTATGTTTGGTCATTTTTGACAGCCCATGTGGCTCCCTGGGGCAGAATGCTGGCTCTTGGATCCCCTGAAGTTGCCCAGCCCTGGTTTAAAACAAGACAGCTTTCTCAAAAATAGTTAGCTCCCCTGCTGCAAGTGTAGTCCCATCCTAAGCATTTTTTTTCCTACTTGAGGAAAAATTATCGCAAGACTCTGGTTCTAAATCTGATGGAGTCTGAGGGTGTGGCTAATAAAGCAGACCTAGATGGATGGTCATCTGTCATATAACCAACCTGACAGGTGGTCATATAACCAGGTTGGCTCTGTCTGAGCAAAACCCAGCCCTATTAAGAGGGAGAGGCTGTGGGTGAGACAGCAGAAAGCATATATACAGTGAGTGTGAATTGCATTCTAGCTTCCTTCAGTGAAATTCTTAAAGAGAACTTTAACTCAGAGCCTTCAGTCACTTCTTAGTGGCCCAGTGTGGGGCACAGAAGAAATCAAACCACTTCTGAGTAGGTCAGAAAGTGGGACCCTGAGTTGGGAAATATACTTTTGTGCTAAGGGGAGCCAAAGGTGTTTTTGTGAAAGCTCTGTTCTGGAAAACTGGTGATTTGAAGAAATTAGTTAAACATCTTTGGGGAGGTGTTATTTTGTTTAAATATTCTTGGAAAACCCAATACTTTTTCCCCCTGCTCATTATTTTAATAGAGTGCATTCTATTTTTATAATTTCTGCCTCAACAGGAGTATTTTTCTTTGGTTTTACTTTGATGAAAACATGCTATTACAGATAATCAATCCTTTTTTGAATAACCACTGAGCAACTTTGCCCCTTATCCACTAAGGTGGTGGTTTTAAAGGAAAAGCAGGATTGAATAAGTGGAAGGGAGGGAGCCAGGGTGCTATAGCAGGGCTACGGGGGGCTGCTACTCCAGTCAGGGAGAAAGAAAAGCTGGTGTAGCCTGGCCCTCCCCCCACACTGGGCTATGGAGGTGTGTGGGGGGAATATAATTTTCACCTCTTGAAATTTGTGATTGAATTGAACAGGCATGGGTGGGGAGCAGTAGCAGGCAGGCTGATGTTGCATGTGGAGCCCCCTGCATTAAGTGATGCAGTCCAGGTCCACGGTGATACCTGTGTGAGGACTACACCATTGATTCTACCAGTGGATTCCTGTGGTTCCTTAAATGTATGCTAGAATCTAAGATTGAGACTTCACTGAAGTAAGTGTGGAGTATATCTAGGTAAACCACTTACGCTTGTGGATCGGGGAGCTCCATGAGTACCCTCCATGTGGAAAATAAGATGGTAGGAAAAATGCTTCTAGCCTAGCTTTCTCTAATTTGCCAGTTTTCTGTGTGCAAGATTCCTCCTGCAAAAGAGCATTTGGTTATATGATCCATTGTCTAGGCATAGTCTAAACACAGATTTACCACCTCAGTGAGAGCTAGATATGTGTTTTTTAGTTGCTGTGAAGTCAGCTTTGCCTTATGGCAACTCTATCAGTAAGAGACCTCCAAGAGACCCCATCATCGACAGCCTTGTTCATGACCTGAGGCTCAGGGTGGTGGTTTCCCTGATTGAGTCTACCCATCTGCGATGTGCTCTTCTTCTTTTCCTATTGCCTTCCATTTCAGTAGATACAAGGCTGAAATCAACATGCTGCATCTAACAGGCACCTGATAAAAGACACTTAGAAAATAAAACCAAGCCCTACGTTCTTGATTCTGTAACAGTTTTGAGCTTACAGAGATATATATATTTTAATGTAGCAAACAGATTAACTAAAAAAAAAAAAGATGATCCTCAATATAAGGTAAAAATGTTGACGAAATGAAATGACAACAGCATCACAACTAATACAGATAAATAAAGCCCAACTCTCTTGCTCATTATATTTCAGTTTAATCTTCTTTCAGCCCAACCACTTAAAAGAGTGAAATCATCATTCACAACATTTTGTTCAGTGGTATTCAGTGTGGTGGCCTGTGGACCAATGCCAGTCCATGAATTGAGGGGGGACTTTCCAGTTTCCCATACCAGATAGGTTAAAAAGCACTGTAAACCACAAAATATTTTTGAGTATGAAAGTAATTCATAGCTACCGGCATCTTAACTGGCCCAGTACTTCTTTTTTCCTGTCTGTCCGAGAGGGTGAAGTTGCATCTCTGACTCTTCCACTTCCTGGATTTAGAATCAGATTTAGCAAGAATATGAAACTATGTTCACCCAGTTTTCCAGGAGAAAGTGCAGTTAATGTTCTTCTGTGTTTTGTTTTTTATCTCTCACTGGTCTTACAAATGCATTTCATTTCAACACCGACCCATAAACAAGTTCACTATCTGCCTGTCTTACTCTTGTGGCTCCACTAGCTACTCAGTCATCAAATAAAACCTTCATTATCTGTTACGGAAATCAAGGAAATCTTCTCATCATTGATTGTAGTTGCCCATCTCAGATGGCAGGGGATCCACCTGTGTTTTTATCTAGGTGACTTCCTAATAAGTACACCAGCTTTGCAGATAGATGCCAAATCATGGCTGGCATCTGGGGTGCCTTTGCTCAGCTTTTGATGGTATGCCACCTATGTCCAAGGTCAGACCAAGCCATACTAACACATGGGATACATAGATACATCTACTGTGCAATTTGCTCTATATAGGCCAAACTTTGAAGAATCTTTGGAAATTTCATTTCATTGTGAGTCTGACAGCAAGATGTTTGTGGGCTTACATGCTCGTGAGATTGTATGAAATACATTCTACAATAGTTTTGGTTGCCAGTTTGTTTCCATGTGCAGTAAGAAGCATTAGAGATACCTTTATGCCCTTAATGGTTTGGGTCCAGGCTGCCTTATACGCCAATTCCTCTTGTATGAGCCTGCCTTTCCCTTGACATCTCCACGTCCAGTCCCTGGCTGTGGCATAATTGATCAGAATGAGAGAAAAAGTATTCTCAGCATCATAATCAAATTGTGGAAGAGGTTGCTGCATGTCATCCACCCCCTCCATGTGGTTTTCCAGTAAGCATGTCTTGCTTGGCAGACCAATTTTGTACAAAAGGTCCTGAATTTTAGAATATGTATCAACTGAGCCTGTTCCCCCTTTCTATGCTCTTTTACCAGGTTGATTTGAGTCATCACATACATTGGACAAGTGGATATAAGTGGAGATAAATACCTACACTTCTAAAACGGTAATGTTCCATAATTCAGTAATGGTACCAATCTTTTGAAAAGTGGGTTTAACAATTTAAATTTCCAATATTGGTAAATGGTACTCTTGATTACAGGTGGTGAAAATGGCTGAAAATGGAGACAGTGAAAATATGTCTGACTTGGAAAAGAAGGTGTGCCAGCAAATCGAGGTATGAATATTCCTGAAAAGCACAGTATTAATGGAGAATACCTATGGGAGCCTTTCCTTTAGCAGAATCCTCCCTATGTATTGGACTGTAAGCCTCAACCAGTGTGACTATACTGTGGAAATTATGGTGTTTATAATGCAACATGTCTGGAGGATGCCAGGTTATAGAAGACTGGTCTAGACTGTAAACTTAAGCCTTTTCTGCACTAGACTGTTTTGGCGCTATTATTCCACATTCAACATCCTATAGAATCTTGGGGTTTGCAGTTTAGGGAGGGGCCTTCGAGGCTCCTCCCTAAACTGCAAACCCCAGGATTCCATAGGATGTTGAAAGTGGAATAATAGCACTATAACAGTCGAGTACTTACAGTGCGTTTCTAACAACATTGCCCCAAACTGTCTTATTCCGCTCAGATCATAATCGAATGCTGTACTTCCTCTATGGCAAATCCTTATTTTCAAGGTATAAGAGATGGTAGGTTTTCCCCCTAATGCTTTTGCTTGGTGAACACAAAGAGATATGGGCTTGCAGAAGAGATCTTTCTGTAAATGGAATGAAGGTGCCAGATACAGACCAATCTAAATCTTGTTCTTTTTGACAGTGTAGCTGCACCCTTCTTGATATTGCCATGCTTGCCACCAATTTACTGGGCCTTAACCTTTACCAAATACCTTAAAACATAAAGCCATTGTGACTAAGAAAACTACTCGATATGACATTTTAAAATACTTGCCGAAAACTGATTTTCATTTGTATGACATATACTTTATTTTTGTTTAAATAATTTTTATTAGTATTTCACACACAAAACACATGGATATACACCACGTTGATGGATATATCCAACTCCCTCCACCACTTCCATATTTATATTCCCCAGCTGAATTCTGCCTTATTTTCCATTTACAGAAGAGAAAAGAAAACAAATTCCTGTTTCATCCTCTCATACATTTATATTTTTAACCAGTCCATTACTCCTTTCCATTCCTTTTCAAAGTTCTGTATAGGTTTATTTTTCAAAGAATTTGCTAATTTTTCAGTCTCTACCATATCCAGAACTTTTAATTTCCATTCTTCTAAGTTAACTTCTTTCTTTTCTTTACAATATTGGGCATATGTCAACCTCGCAGCTGTTATCAAATACAACAATATCTTCTGGTGTCGTCTAATCTCCCTGTTCTGACCTAACATATTTAACAAGTAAAATTCTGGTATCATTTGAAAATTCACTTTACAGATTTTTTGAATTTCATCATGTATCCCCTTCCAAATTTTTTTTGCCCTCCGACAAGTCCACCACATATGAAAAAAAGACCCCACCTTTTCATCATACTTCCAACACTTCACATTCCCATTTTTAGTTATTTTTTGTATTCTCTCTGGGATCATGTACCATCTATGTAACATCTTATAAAAATTTTCTCTTAAATTTAAATTTGGCATAAATTTTATATCTAATTTCCAAGCTTTCTCCCAAGCTTCTAATTTCAATGTATTTGTATGACATATACTTTAAATGCAGGTAAAAGATCAAGAAACAGTTTTAGTAATGAATGGGATGGAAAATGGCAAGGAAATCAACAAAGTGCTGTCATCTTAGTTCTAATATTTATATCATTCTGATTTGTATCATAGTATTACTTTGGTGATCACAACTTACTACGAGACAAATTTCTCCAGGAGCAGATCAAACTGGATGATGGCTGGGTGACATTAGAAACAATAACCAAATTCAACAGGTAAATCTAAAGTCCAAATTGGGGACTCAACTTTGTAGAAGAAGAAAAAAAGACAGCTTTTCAAGGTGGATTTCTTTTTAACTCTGCCAGAAAAGTGCTGACTATTTTTGTTTAGTAAACATGATGTCCAACTGGATGCTGTGACAAAACATATCTGTGTCTTATATTCATGTTCAGTAGTATGTAGAAGTGCAGTCCCTGTGATTTTCTTCCTCCTACAGAATTTACATGTGGCCAGGGAAGTAACTGTGGGATCAAGGCTTTCTGTTTTGGCTTCCTGTATGAGAACATAGGCTTACTTCTGCTTCTGCTAAATGTTAGCGCTTCCTTCAGAACCGTTGATCTCCCCTCTACTTTGTACACTAGAAACCTCTTTTAAAAGACTGTGAAACCCTCAGAAGCAGGTTATTGGCAACACAGAGGGTGGAAGGGCATGGGCAAAAGCAATGTCTGATTTTGCTGTTGTGTGGTACCAAAATACACAGTAGAATCTTGATCTGAGTGAAAATACTTAAGATTTGTATGCTCAGAGCTTCCCAGAAGCAAGGACTTTTAATTGTTGATACCGAACAGTGTATTTCCGTGGCAAAGAAAGTTAATATCCACATCTTAAAATATGTAAATATGACTCTTGGGTCATTTTGGCTTGGCCTTGAAAGGCACACAGTTTTGCTCCTAGATTTTTACATAAGAGAATGGCTGTAAGAGGAGGGCTTTAATTCAGTGGTTAGATCCTTAAAAGTTAATGGAAGTAGAAGGGAAGCTTTTTGTCTTCTCAACAAACTGGCCACCCTGTCTTAAGCTTCTTTGAAAGGTGGGGGATCATAAATAACATTGGAATGGGGCAGAGACAGCTACTGGGTAAGGGGATAAATGACAAATTTTCGGTAAGCAGGTGGCTGTAGAAAGAAGGAGGGAGTAGAAAGGTTCCCTCAATAAACTGGAAAGTTTTTCACTTACCCTTCCAAGCCCAACATGTTTAATAGAGCGTTACTGTTTCAACTTTAAGAGACTGAGTGAGTTTCATTCTGTGAGTTTCATTTATATTTCATTCTGATAACACTTTCAACCAAGCACTCACTTTGTCCCCTTTGCTACTTGCCTTTGCAGGTTAAATCGCCTCACAACAGACTTTGATGTAATAGCAGGGGCATTAAAAAAATCAAAGACTGAGCTTATTGAAGTTAGTGACGACAAAACGAAAATCAGAAGGTCTCCAAACAAACCATTGCCTGAAGTAACTGAACAATATAAGAATGCGGTTAAAAGCAGATCTGTGTACGTTGTAAGTGAAAGTGAGATATTCTATTGCATTATGTTTCAAGCATTCTATCTTCAGGGACACTTGTTGCACATGAAACTTTGCTGATAGTGCCATTGTTCTATTAGTGCATATTACCAACACTTATTTGTGACAGGCCTGTTGAACCTCCTCATTCTGCCCTGTGAATTCAAAATGCATCTCCTTGTTCCTCTGGAAAATTACATAGCTCTTCATAGGACACTGCTGGTGATGCTGGACAAGTTGTGTTCTGGCAAAGAGCCCCAATAAGCTTACAGGAAATCTCAGGGTTCTTAAATATACAGTGTGAAAATTACTGTTACAATGTTATCTCATGTCATTTTAAAATTGAAATTTAAATGACTGGGCTTATGTACTTGAAACCACCTTCTTGATACTTGGTAGTACTTGTCCCTTTGCCTTACAGTAAAATTCAGTGGGAAGTTCAGTAGTTGTACACCGTTTTAATTAGTCTAGGGCCCCAAGTAATCAATGGACTTCTTGAAGGTTCTGTTGGTATAGTTGTGTTTGTGTGATAAAACACTTAACTAAGTACAGGAAATATCTAAATGCTCATTTTTTCAGAAAGGCTTTCCACTAGATGCAACTCTAGATGATATCAAAGAATGGCTAGATTCTAAAGGCAAAGTAGAAAACATTCAGATGCGGAGGACATTACAGAAAAATTTTAAGGTAACTCTTTAAACAGAACTTTGCCCTCTATAAATTTTTGGACAGAACAATTGCAGTAATCTAATTAAATACTACTTTTTGTCATCCAGGGATCCATATTTGCAGTATTTGATAGTGTTGAATCTGCCAAGGCATTTGTTGAGACTCCAAATCAAAAGTACAATGATACAGAGCTGATTGTCCTTTTCAGGTGAGTATGACTTCAACTGTACCTCTAATTTAGTAATGATTTGATATGGACTGAAGAGACTTCTGAGTCTGAAATAGGGTTGGGAACTTGCTAGTCATCTGATACATCAACAGCTGTACATTACTGTTTCGTTCCATACACTTCATAGATTTTTATTCTTCCATAAAGACCAGCATGTGTGGTCTCTTTCCCCCTCTCCATTTGATCCTTGCAAACATCCCTGTGGGATGCCTCAGTCTGTGAAACAGAGATTTGAATCCGAATTACAGTCTATCTTCTTGCCCCTATTCCTCTTTATTCATTCCCAAGTTACGTTTCACCTGTTATATTAAGAAAGTTTTTTTTTTTGAAAAAGTATTCTTACAGGGTATAGTTACTGGGTATCAAATATAGGAAAGATGTCAGGAAAACTGTTACATACTTCAGAGACTGAGCAATATGTCACAAGAAAAATTTAAGAGAACACCATCAGTGACCTAGAATATGGTATAAAGGAAAGAAAAGAGCATTCCAAAACATCCTTCTAAAGAAATTGAAGTTTATAGTCTGGGCAGATAGTTCTTATGGACATATTCCTTACTTGCTTCCATATACACAGTTCTTTGTTCCACATTTTGATTCACTCCCTCAGGTAACACATTAGACTTTAACAATGTTTGCAAATTTAAATTATGCATATCTGTTACTGATTGGGAATTCATCAAGTTATACAATCTTCTGTCAATCAAAGGTTCAAATTCATTAACTCTTTAAATTGATTTCATGAAGGCATCGGCATCACATTTAATTCGTTAGATATAACTCATTTAATCATGTATTGTAATTCATTCATATTCAAGGAATTCATTGTAAAATTAGCCTCAGATGGAATTTGCCTGGTCCAGCCACTCTGTTTTAACACTGGCCACCTTTCCTCAGTCCTCCGAAATACTGCCTCTCAATTGCTGCATGAGGCATTTTAATTGGTTTTCTCTCACCACCGTGTCTGACAACAAACAGGTCTGGGGTTGCGTCCATAACGGAGGAACAACAGTTGCCTCTCTCGCTACCCGTGACTCTTTGTTTCGCCTTGTGCGCTGCTTCCTCCCAACCACAGAGGGCTAGGCGCTTGACTAATGACACTTGCCGGTGCACTTCCTGAGCGTTCCAGCTTGACCCACCCCTTAACATCTGGGTGACAGCCCCTCCAATCTCTGTGGAACCTCTAAAATTGACATGGCGGCTCAAAGCAGCTTTTGTTGATTTAACCTTTGATTTAATTTTAACCGTCTTCGGAAGTGGATCCTGACCTCGTTTAGGAGCAGTATCCATTTTCCTCTTTTTTACTGTTTTCTCCTGTCTTTCTTTCCTAACTGCTTATTTCCCACAGCTCTTACCTCCTCCACTTCACTTTCACTGGAGGAAAGAAATACTTTTCTTAAATCAGTTGTTTTACCTTCCCCAGAGACTTGCGTACCCGCAATCATCCGAGAGGCGCTTACACTTCCATTATCCTTGGATTCCGACTCAGAGCCTCGCTGTGTGGCGGGCATCTGAAGGGAGACATCTGTAACACCATTTCTTTTCTCTTCCTCTGAGCCTTCCTGTGTGGTGGGCATCTGAGGGGAGACATTTTTGACACCATTTTTCTTCTCTTCCGCAGAGCCTCGCTGTGTGGCGGGCATCTTGGAGTCCGTCTCCATTCACATCTTTCAAAACTTGTCTATTCAAGCTCCAAACACCTGTTAAGGAGGCTTTCACCAGATGCAATGGTTTTTGCTAGAATGTCTCCTGGCAGAAATGGTCTCTTTAGATATACTGTTGTATATTACATCATTACATCAAATGCCAGAAATCTGGTCTATTTTTTTCGGTTATCTTCTCTCTTGCTCATTGTTCCTGCCTTTTGCTACCAGCCATGATTAAAAACAGAGTAGCAAGTTCTTGGTGAGAAATGGAGGATTCAGTGCAGTGAGGAGCCTAGGCATACTTTAAGGGAGCCAGATGGCTAGTTTTAATAGCGACTCATAGCCTTCTGTCAACAGTAAAGGGTACCAGAGCCAAGGTTGGGTATGGGTGGTAATTAGCCTGCTCCTGAGATCAGTTAGACTTCTCAGGGGTGGCTACCACATTCTTCCATTTAAATGGTATTCCTTAATTGATTGGCTTAATTATATTCCATGCAGGGATGATTACATTACAAAGAAGATTGGTGAGAAAAAACGGAACAGATTGGAAGCAAAAGCAAAGGCCAAACAGTAAGCAGCAGTTTGAATTTTGAAATTAGCATTTATGTTCACTTGTCAAAATTTACTTGTCTGACTTCACTATCTTTTTGTAACAGGGAGAAGGCAGAGAAACAGAAGCAAGTAGAAGATGCTGAAATGGTACATACTGCTTGATTTGACACTGTAATTTATTTGGTAGTTTTTCTGTTTACTTGCCTGTGCCTCCATGTAACCACAAGGGAACAGTGGCAGAATAAAGATTTGGAAAGCAATTAGCTAAGTCTGGACTCTGCTGTCCTGGACTTAAGAAACAATGAGGCAAATGGAAGAGCTTCAATTCCGAATTTCAGCAAAATAATACCAGTCCTATAGATGGTAGCACTTAAGCCAGTATGTGCCAGGACTCCACCTAGAGTGTACAACTTATCAGTACAGTATTCCTCCTGCAGGTTAACCTTCATTTCTTTCCTGCTGATGTGACTACAGATTGCCCTCACACAGAACAGAGATGGGGAGGGGAAATGTTTGCAGGTAGTCTTGATGTCTGTCTCTTTTTTTCTTTTAGAAATGTAGGTGCTCTTTATGGGTGCTTATTATGTACCTACTGCGGCTATATTAGAGCAGGATGGAAGAGAAATCTGCCTTCTTGTGTCCATTAGACTGTACTGGGAAGAATGTTTTAGCAACAGAGATGGAAAAGACAGTTACACAAACTAGGGCAGCCAAATGAATGAGACTTGATAACTGTCTACCTTTTCTCTTTCAAGCTTCTTTAAAAATGAGCAGACCATATCCCTGAAAACGTATTGCCAAACATGCAAAAGATGCTTACTTCCATTGGTGTCCTAGTTATGTTTTTCTAGCAAACATCAGTCTGTTTTTCCTTTTTAAAACACATCCAGATGCCTCTTATGTTGTGAACTGAATGTGGTTATGTAAATGAACTGCTTTGAACCCTTAGGGCAGAGGTTTCTAAACATGGCTTCTCAAATGTTGTTGGACTTCAGTTCCCATCTTTCCCAGGTATCATGGGCATTTGGTAGGTGAGATGAGAATTGTAGACCAAGAATGTTATTGCCCCTATCATGCCTTCGAACAGCTGTTCAGTGGAGCTTTTCTGAGTGGTATGAAAGCTGACCTTCTCTTGGTCCAGCCAGGTGTGTGCTAGTACCTTCATAAATCTGTTCTGGGCACACCATCTCACCCAGACTTGTACTCACATTAATTTTAGTTGGTGGGATAAGATGTGGGCAAGAAATGTGTGCAGTGATGTGACTAACCATCAGTTTTCTTGATTCTTGCCTGCCTTTGTTTATTAGGACTGTGGAGAGGAAGGAGTGGTAAATATTTTTTTTTGTGAGGAAGTAGTGCCAGCTGTGATC
Source organism: Cyclura pinguis (assembly GCA_030412105.1). Classification (NCBI taxonomy): domain Eukaryota; kingdom Metazoa; phylum Chordata; class Lepidosauria; order Squamata; family Iguanidae; genus Cyclura; species Cyclura pinguis. The sequence goes on along the minus strand of CM059599.1, from coordinate 223,882,033 downwards.
ATGAGATCACTTCTGAAAAAGCTTCTCCTGGAGATTTATGACAACTGCCTCTTGATTATGAAGATCCCTTTTTGAACAAGGAGCTCTTGGAAGATAGGGAGTATCTAGACCCATTCTGACCAGGGTTCAGACATGGTTTTGTGACTTTATTGGCCTTAGTGACCCTGATAACCAACTATACCTGATCATTATGACTTCAGATAATTTATTTATTACTGATTTATTTTGTTATGACTTTATTTTATGGCCATGCTGGCTGGAGATACTGGAAGTTATACTCCAAAACATTTCCAAGCTCTGCTCAATCTTAATTAACCTATTACAGTAATTGTACCTATATGACTCATGAATGACTAGGGCATTCATGCAGGGGTCTCAAAGGCCCCTCCTTAAACGGCAAACCCCAGGATACCATAGGATGTTGAAAGTGGAATAATAGCACTGTAACAGTCTAGTGTGAAAATGTCCTAGATGTATACAAATGGGAGGGTATTGTGAGGAAGACTTGTAGTCTTTGAAGGTTTCCAAAATGCTAGGCACATTTCAAAAGTTAACTAAAATAGTTGGTTGCCAGATACTTAAAAGGTTACTCCTGGATTCCTTAGCACCAGAGTAGCCTATGCATGTACAGCAGACTCCCTTCTTCAGGCTTCTCTCTCCAATGAGTAAATGGTGTTGAAGAACAGGGCGTGAAGGTAGCCTTGCTCTCTTCTTCCACATGTCTGTGATTAAAATGCCTAAAAGGAGTTTATCTGTACACCAGGGACTGAATTCATGGCAACTTCTCCAAGAACTCAACAGTACTTTGAATTCTTAAGAGTTTACATCTGTGTCCTTGTCAAAGTCCTGGGAAGTCTTAGGCGTATTCTTACCGTTGAAGTCTAGTTAATAATCAAAAGGTATAAATGTCTGGCTTGCCTAAAGAATCTTTTCCCTCCCTTAAAGAAATCCCTGGAGGAGAAACAGGGATGCTTGCTGAAATTCTCTGGAGACCTGGAAGATCAGACCTGTCGAGAAGATATCCATGAAGTTTTTTCTGATCATGGTGAAATCAAATGGGTAGAGTTTGTCCGAGGTGCAAAAGAGGTCAGAATGGATTACTACACTACTTATTGTGGATGAAATATTTAAGCAATCAGAGCAAATTTTTTAGGTTTTACGGGGTCCAGGGCATTGCCTATTATAACTGTTCTTTTGTTTTAAATTGACCAACACAATATGGCAAAGAAGAAAATTGTAACAAAAACTTGTGATTCCTGAGTTTTCTTGGCTTTTATTCCTCCTAGATACTTTAAAAATGTTGCATGTAAAGCTTGCTGGACTAAATGTTGTTTCAGCTTAGCTTTCTAATCTGTATAGTAGGTAGAATTAGAAGCGGAAAGCGATTAATGAATAGCCAAGAGCTCTTCAGCCATGATGGGAACATGCAGCTCTCTCACTGCTGTTTGACACATCAGCCTTCACCTTTGGCTAGAGCATGGGATTTATGGTCAATATCAGAAGGCCCACAGCAAGAAATCTAGAGGGTGAAATCTTGTTGGTTGAACTTCTTTCTGGAGAATTAATTTCCATTTTCCACAACCTGGTTTCAAACGGCTAAGAATCTGACTGGGGTGTGCTAAGGGCTCCAGGAAGAAAAGGAAGCAAGTTCTGTTGTGCTAGCATCAGCACACCATTAGATTCAGGCCACAGATTTACCACATGAGCAGTGCTCTACAAAGTAGCCTTTGTATATAGTTCTACTGTAGTTGGTTTTCCCCCAGTAACAAGGCTAGGAACTGTGTACCACATGTGCGGGATCCAGTGTCACCTTTGGGATGCCCCAGTGACTGCTCAAAGGCTTTCAGCTGACAAAGGTATTTTTCAGCTGAAAAATCCCTTTCTGAGCCATAGCAGGCTATTTCATCCCCAAACAGCAAACCCACCCAAGTAGCCAAGGAGGCAACTGGAAGTGGTGTGTCATCACTTCTGGTCACCCAAGATGGTGGCCAAGATGATGACACACAACCCTCTGAAAGACCTAAAAATGGACCAGTGCTCCCCTCCAGGTACCAGAGCATGCCCATCCCTGCCATATAGCCACTTTGTTCTAGATAGCTGCCTTCTTATTAAGATACTGAAATGAATCAGTTCTTCTTCATAGCTTCCTGGAGCCACGAATCTTTTCTCCAGGAAAAGGGAGAATGCTGTACAGGTCAGAATCATTTGTAAACAGTTACCCACATGTGGCTTTCTTCAGATAGTGCCCTGAAACATCCACAGAAAGAAGCTGTCATGTTTCCCGATGAGCAGTGTACATTAACTAAGTAAAATCAAGTAGGACAGCATGAAAATTCATGGAATAGTTTGGCAATGTTAACCATCCCATATGGCTCACAGATAACTTTCAGCTGCTAATCACTCATGCTTCACAGATCTATGGGAAACCATCATTTTGTAATTAACAGTGGTGGGCAGTTTTTTTATCTCAGAAGCTGCTGAAAGCAAGTTGGGTGGTCCAAATTGTCTTTCTCTATGTAGGGAATTATCCTGTTCAAGAATAGTGCAAAAGAAATACTGGACAAAGCCAAAGAAGCAAACAATGGGAATCTGCAGCTGCGAGAAAAAGATGTTACATGGGAAGTGCTTGAAGGAGATGTGGCAAGAGAAGCACTGAAAAAAATCATGGAGACACAGCAAGAATTGATAAATAAAAGGAAAGTAAAAGGTGATTTTTTTCTTTTAGTTTTTATGTATCAGTAGTGGTATTCTTAAGAGCCAGATAGCATAGTCCTGCACAAAAAGAGGACTCCTTTCCTAAAGTAGGGTACCTGTTGAAACAGGCCCATCTGTGTGTGCATTAGAAGCATCTCTGGATCTGTTAGTGGCCCTTACAGAAGGCCAGCATTTATATATTTCTGATTCACGTCAGTAATAGCAGTTGGCTATCTAGGAAGATCAGTGCTTGAAGAGCAGCAGGTACTGAACTTAAGAGCGATAGAGCTGTAGACTAGGCTGTATAGCAGGACCAAATGCTTTGATGTCAGCATGAGATGATGATAATTCTGGGACAGTGGGATAGAATGTGTCAGGTACTTGCAGTGAAGGAGTCTTGAAGATGTGGGTGTTTAGATGGTAAAAGTGGAGGCTGGAATCTTACAGCTGGTTCTTTTTATGCACTGACACAGCTTCATTTCTCATTGCTGGCAGCCAAATGGGCAAAAAGGCCCAGGCATTGCGTTTTGAAGACATAGCAAATACCTGCTTGTGAGGCTGGAGCTATGATTGTTTGGCCATGCGTGCAGCTATCCACTAGTCGCTGGAGGAGAACTCAGTGGTATAAGCAGAACATACTTTTAATGCAGGTCTCTGGTTCAATCCCTGGCCTTTCCAAGTACAGCAGTTGTAAGACTCCTACCTGAATTCAGAGTACTGTTGCTCATTTGAGGCAAACAATACTGAATGAGTTGGACCAGTGCTCTTGACTCTGTATAAAGTAGCTTTTCATCTTAATTTCGAGAAAAAATGGAATAAATTTCTCAAATGTGATAATGGTGTTCTAAGTTGTACATATCTTGCTTAATAGGTTATAAAGGTAAAGGTGGTAAGCGACCTCAAGGTGCACAAAACAGAAAAGTGAAATTCCAAGGCAAGAAAACAAAATTTGAGAGTGAAGATGAAGAGGAGGGTGAAGACAATGGTACAGCAGGTGAGCTGTTTTCTTCACTGGTGTCAACTTCCACATGCATGTGTTCAGTATAGCATCCTGAAGTGTTGCTGTAAAAGAGTACTACTGTCAATATTTTTTTCCAAAGTAACATTAGTTGGGTGTTTCTGGCTCTAACCACAGCTTCTTTCTATAAAACGATACAAAGCTGGAGTGAAGATCATGCTTCTACATATATTTTTTTCACTTTTTAGTTTGATTGGCCAAGTATCTTGTCAAAATATTTCTTCTCAGAAATTTTACTTTCCTGCTTACAGCTCAAACCATATTGATGGTTCAAAGAGCTTGACAAGGAAATTAGGACAATTTGTTATTTCATTGTCTTCCTCGTCACCCATGAGAAGAACTTAAGTCTGTTAAGGTTGGTTGTGGGGATTGATTAAAGAAGTATTAGTTGTCATAGCCAGACTGTTACACTGTGGGAAATAGTGCAAATTCCTATACTTGGAATTGCATTGTCTGCTCTGCTGCACTCAAAACTGGTTATTCAGAAAGTATCAGCTTGGTCAGGCTTGTAGCAATTGCAGTTTTGAAACCATAAAATCTATATAGCCAATCAGTCCAAATAACTCTTACAGGGAAACAGCCCCTTAAACTCTGGATCTTCCATGGCATCAGTAGAGTTTACCTTGAATGGGAAAGAGATCAAAGTGCATTTTTGATGGTCATATACAATCCTTAATGGTGGCATCAAATCAGTGTTTTGTCCAAACATCAAGTATATTTCATGCTGTTCTGTAAAATGGAACCGTGTATTATTTTAGTACTTTACCTGCTTTACTGCCATCAAAATACATCTGATTTCATAATACTGAGCGCGTTTTGATCTTGCAGGGCCAGAAAGTCCTAAGAAAAGGCCACTTGAAGATACTGAGCATGAAGAGCCTGCTCCAAAGCAGCTAAAAACAGAAAATGGAGCTGGAGACAAGGAATAGTACTCCAAAAAGAATTTTTTATTCTCTTAAAACGTTTTAAGTCATTCCGCCATTCATCTTTTTGTCACAGGAGAATCTAATAAAATCAACTTCGATGTCTACCTGCAGAGTCAAAGAAGAACATTTATCTGTTGAGATTCTTTCCTTGGGATACTTGCTTATTTTAACATGCAGCTTTTTTCAAAGTTAATTTTACAGTAAGGATAAAAGGAAAGGCTCAAAAATTGATTTCCCCTACCAACTGTGTACAGAAGTTGTGTGAAATAAGCTTCAACATACTATTAGAATTCTATGAACTTTTACATCCCAGAAGTGGAACAATTAATGTACAAAATTACATCACCATCTTGAATTTCATGGATGAAAGAGAGACTAAAAAAAGGAAATGCAGTTTTGTGCAGTCATCTAGCTCAAATAATTCAGTTCTGAATTGATATCAAATGCTGTCTTAGTTGTATCTTCAACACATGTACTTTTTCCATTGTACCATAGTAACAGAATATGTCTCACTCTGCCTATGGAGAAACTACTTGGGTGATTTTTTTTTCTAGTAGTAAATAGAAAATTGACATAACACTGCATCTTCGTTAATGCTAAAGTATCTCAAACTGAGCTTCCTTCAGGGTAAGATTCATATACCCCATGCTTGGCATGGTAAGCATACCAGATTTGTATCCTTCTGTAATAAAACTATGTATATGGTTGTGCCCATAGTCATGTTTTAAAGGCCATTAAACATTAACATTAAATCATTACCAGTGAAATCCCTTGACACTATCCACATTATTGGCCTTCTGCTGGTGGCTTAGAATGATATATTTGCTTATATCAACATTCTTTTAAAAGCAGGGATGGGAATCATGCAGTTCTCCAGGTGTTGTGGGACTACAACTCCCCATTACCCCTCCTTCATCACTGGCCTGAACTGATGAGCTACGTGTTTTAAAAACATCTGGAGGACCATCTGATTTCCACCCCTGGTTTAAGAGACCAAGAAGATAGGTACAGATGGCAAAAACCTAATAAGTCCTGTACTACACACTGCATTCAATACTGCCTGCCCCTGAAGACTGTTATACCATATTTCACGCTTCTGCCCAGTTTATAAATTTGGGCTTAAGACAATACTGGAATCCTGAATTTCAGAGGGGCTTCTGCAGGGCAGCCACAGGACCGATAAAACGATCACAGCCCATCTTTTGCATGCAGTTCTGTTGTTCAAGTATACGTTCATATTTTTGCCTGTGTTTAGATGTGATTTAATACTTACTGATTTCTTCTTATGAAACTTGTATGATGCTGGTAGGTCATATCTCAGTTCTTTTAAAAACAAAACAAAACAAATGATTAAGCTCCAACTGATGTATACGTTAATGGTATCAAGCACAATGATACTGTGTGTCTCTGAGGTAAACTCTAAATGCATTAGGGTATTGAAGTAAAACAAGGGTGCTGGAAAAATGACATCTAGGAGAATGAGTCAGCTGAATGTTTTGGGGATATGGGAGCATTTATACTGGGCTATTGGAGAATGAGAACACAACATTTGCCTGTGGTTCAGGGGAAAGCTACCTACAGTTTCTTGTTGATGAGACTAGGGATGGGACGAATCCAGAATTTTCCGAATCCCCGGAAGGTTCTGGGAATCCACGAATCTCACAAATCTTGAATCTTTTGAATCCTTTTTTAAAAAAAGGGTTTAAAAAGCAATGGAAAGAAGGACAAGCTTGAGCAAGACACACTCTCTCAGCCTTAGCAAAAGCCCAGGCAAAGGCAAACCTCCCTCTGAAGAAATGTGGCCAGGCCAATTGTCATCTGGATCTCCTCACTGAAAATGACATGAAGGCCCTTTCTGAACAGGCAGGAAAATGTGGATTAATCCCACATTTTCCTGCCTGTGTAAACAGGGCCACATACTACAGTACAGAGATAATGCAGGTCAAAACTGGATTTTCTTTGCATAGCTCCTTACGGCATCCTGGGGTTTGTAGTTTGATGGTGCACCAGCATACTTTGGCAGAGAAGGCTGTAACACCTTGTAAAACTACAAACCCCAGAATTGTGTCCGAAAGAGGTTTGCAAGGGAGCTAATGCAAAGGAATCTTTCAGCTGTCCTTGAAATCTCAAGCCTGTCCCAGTTAAGTGCTGACCGTCAGTATTAAATGTTCAATTTAAATATCTTAGAACACAACCCGAGGTGCAATTTCTGAAATTGTTAGCAAAGGCCATTATTACTCCAAGGGAAAAATTCACCTACTTGCCATCTCCCCTTGTGTATCTAATCTCCCAAGTTTCCAGGTGTCCTGGTCTCCAACAAACTATTTGGGTGGTGGATTCGAAAGATTCGGTTTGCCTATTTTGGCACAGGGATTCGGATGTGTGAATCTCAAATCCTTGCCAAGGATGCGCGGATTTGGTTGGCTCATCCCTAAATGAGACCAATTTCTAAAATGCAAATATTTCCAAACATTTAACAATACTTGCTCTTAGATGATAGCGAAACCAAGCCAGCATCTATGTAACTGTTACAAATGATTTTCAAAACAGGTTTTTTTCTGTTTTTTTTGGACTTGCAAGTTCCAAAAAACTTGAGTGGGACAGCCTGACTAAAAATGCAATCTGTGTTTTCAGGGTAACTCAATATTAACAGCTATTCTGCTTATTTTCATAAATAGAAATTACTGTCTAATTCCTCAGAGCAGCTTTTGCTGGGCTTTAACGCAGCTTCCCATCTGAGCACTTTCAGTGTCAAAACCTTTAGTAGAGAATGGTATCACATGCTTTCAAGGCTGCCTTAAATATTAACAGCTAAGCTCTTACCTGCTAAAACTTCCATCTTCACCTTCCATTCATCTGCTTTCTTCTGAATATGCTGAGCAATGAAGTGCAGAATAATCAATGGCCATCTCAACATCAGCTGAAGCATGCCCAGATTCTTCTGAACTGAAGCAGAAGACGTTGACACCATCCCCCTTCCTTTTGCTTTTAAAACAGGACTGCTTCAGTTGTAAGCAAAAATAAATAATCCTAATCCTAGATTTGCACCATAATCAGGTATGACACCTTCAAACTGCTTATGAATTCTGACTCCATTGATTCCTAGAAGCATCTGAAAAGGGAGAAAATTGTTAAAAGACGTACTTGCCGGGTTGAGGTTTTGTGTAAGGAATATACAGCTGTTCTTGCCATCTGCAGTGCTGTCTTCAGAAAAGCCATATCCATACCTATGAAAATAAAAATTCATTTTAGTTTTAAGACTCTTGCTTATTCAGTAATCTTAAATATGACTGCCTTTCATACACAGGTGATACCCTTTAATAGTCTTAGGAGGTATTACCACAACAATGAAACCGAATTAAAATTTTGTCCTTCAGGCTTTCAGGACAGTTGGCAACTTCTGACAGTTCTTCTACTTTGCTTGGAAAGCACTGTTTTATTTGTTTAGATTTTCCTCTCTGTGTCTTCACCACTGTAAGACTAGTTAAACCAAGTAAATCTGAATTTTTAGCCTTGCCAGCTGTCTCTCCTCAAAAAAAAGGTAGACTAGGAGTTGTGGAAACTCCTTAAGACCACCCTCATCCTAGCCTAACTTTGGGCCAGCATTGTGGTTGCATCACTGGGTTACAGGAGCTTTGGATCTGGCATAAGTTGGCTCCTTCCTCTCTCCACCCCTTCTAAACAACTAGATCTTAGAAGTACAGTCAATAGATTGCTCTTCTGGCAGATCTCTTGAGATCAACCAGCAGGAGGTTCTCTTGGCTGAAGGGCACTTCTGCTGATAGAAGAGATCTCTGCATAATCCTTATGCTTTACAGCTGGCACATGCTGGAATTAGGTATGCGCTCCCCACCGAATTATGCTTTCATGACTTCTTGTTTAGGGTAATGTTTTTAATAATTAACTGTTCAGTATCTCTTTCTATGATAAGTGACAGACATTGTTGATGAGGGGAAGGATATCTAAAGTAATGTGGGGAAGGATATCTGAAGTAATGTACCTGAACTTCAGTATGGTTTCTGGCACAGAGAGATAATTTAGTGTCCCACAAAAGGGAAACACTACTTTTGTCACTTCTGAAGGTGGGAGATGCATTGGGGTGGTGGGGACAGGGAAGTAGCTAAATATATGCTTGGAGTGATTGGAGTGCCAGAAGCTTTTGTCCTAAATCCAGTGTCAATAATATGAAAAGAACAGAAAATATAGTCCGAATATTTGAAGCTGACATGAAACATTGCCTGTTTCACTAATAAGTAGAATTATGACTAAGATGTGGAAGCTATTTCTGTTAGTTGGCTCAGTCACTAGTTTAGTTTTTCGATTCCCTGCTTCAGAAACTAAGAAATCTGAAGAATCTGAAGCAGATAAATAACAGGTGTGGAGAATGATCCAAGTAGGAACTGGGTTTCTGTACTTGGGAGAAAACAAGGCTGAGATGAGGATTGATTACACAGTCTTTCAATCTATAAGGGAAGCCAAAAAAAGATTTGTACTAGACATGAAGACAGGGGTGGGCAGGTTTTGGTGAGGGCTCACGGTAACTTATATTCAGCCCCATCTGGAGGGCGAGACGTTGCTCACCTTTGTATCAGAAAGAACTAGAAGTTATTACCGAGAAGTGTAGTTAGACAAAACATTGGTTTCTGATGGATACAGATTCTGAGCAACTTAAGATTCCTCAAAGCTCCCCCTCCCCCATTGTCTTGTCTCTAGAAATGAAGGTGCATTGTGTTTTGATAAGGAAAGCTTTGGAAAAATCTCCTGGGTGAGGCTACTTTCCATTGCTGAACAGATCACTAACCTTTATTGTGCTTAGTTCCAAAGGGAGGATTCATAATAACTGTATCAAATATTTTTGGCATTTTGTCAGGCAAAGAACATACGTTGCACTGAACCATATCAATATTTGTGAGCTCAAATTCTTCAGCATTCCTGCTAAATATTTCTAGGGCTTCAGGATCTATGTCAAATCCTATACATAACCTGGGGAAGGGAGAAACAACCACAGTAAAATATGCTGTAGATTACTTTACCATAAGAAACTATAGTAAGATATACTCTAGATTACTTTAAAATATGTTATTAGACATGTTAATATGCTACTAAATACCTATATTTAGATATTAACTTTGATGCATTTTTTAATATTTTTGTGCTAAAAGGCAAAAAGAGATTTCTATTAAACTGGTCAGAAAGTCCAGTGCATTGGTGAATGATTACAAAATACAGGCAACCCAAAGAGACATTTCTCCTCTATTTCTAAGTGATTTTTTGTTGTTGTTGTTTTTAGTGTATCTTCAAGTTGTTTCTAACTTATAGTAAGCCAAAGGCAACCTTATCACAGGGTTTTCTGAGGTTGAGAGTGTGGGATGCACCCAAGGTCACTCAGTGGGTTTCCATGACCGAGCAGGGAATCACACCCTGGTCTCAAGGGTTGTAATCCAGTGCTCAAACCACTACAAAGGAAGACTAACCATACTATGCAAAGTGGTTCATACTGTACGTTATCTAAACATCAGTCAGTAAAGATTACCACCACAGCTTTAGTCTTACAAATGACACACACATTCATAGAGAGTAGCTGCATATTTGAATTTTCACAGGGACGTGCATTCTACTCAAACCAGCCAACTGATGCTAGAAGATCATCTCATTTATGGCTGCAATTCCCATCTCACACAATGATGCATGTAAGCCATTTAAACAGCACACATCTTAACATGACCAAATTTCAGTTCAATTGTTGTATGCCTTGAAGTCATTTCTGACTTATGGTAACCCTAAGGTACTCCTATCACAGGGTTCTTCTGGTAGAATTTGTTCAGAGGTTTGCTTCTGCTTTCCTCTGATGCTGAGAGAGTGTGACTTGCCCAGGATCACTCAGTGGGTTTCCATGGCTATACTCTGGTCTCCCAGGGTCCTAGTCCAGCATTCAAACTAGTACACCATGCTGGCTCTGTTCAATACTTGATGTGCTTTTTTTCAGCCACTATATTCCTATCAACCACATATAAAAAAGAAAATCAAAGCATTAAACAATAAATGGAGACCAAAACCTCTGCACAGAAACCAAACTCTTCTCCTCTAGATTAAAAAAACAAATTCTGTAACTATTGATTACACTTCTATTGGATGACTCGTTTCCTCAAGCCTTTCTAGTCACAAAATGCAACTAGTATTAGCTTCTATCTCCTTATTTAGTTTTGTGTTAAGAAAGCCAGAAGAACACGTGTGTAAGGTACCTACCCCGCCCCCAGCATGGAACTTCCAATGCTCAGCACACCACAACCACATCCAAGGTCTGCAACAATCTTGTTTTCAATATCATCAAAGGTATTCTGAATTGTATAAAGCATACATGCTAGAGGAAAAAGATGAAGGAAGACCGGCAAGAGAATTAGGGCAAATTTAGAACTGTACTGGAAAACTGGAATGAACGGAAGGTTGTCTGACCTTATCTGATCCTCCAGCTAAAGTAGCATCTTATAGGTGCCCAAATATCCCATAATATCCATCAACTTTAAAGTAAGTAAGATCAGTTTTACCCATGTAAGACAAGTAATCATCAAAAAATCTCCGAGGTTCAAACAAATGATATATACTAAATGTTCCAAGCCAAAGCAAGTAGGAACCACACCAAGAAAGTCCGTTAAGACTTCTATTTCTCAGAAATATTTGTTAAATTCTTAACTTTCATGAAACTATTCTGATCCATACCTTACAGATTAATAGATATGATGATAACATGGAAAATCTCAATAACAGTGTGATCGTATTTAGGCAGAGTGGATGTCAGTAAATGCTCACATCAAAAACTGTAACTTATAGAATTAGAGTAGCTTTTGGAATTAGTTTGTTAGAATTTGTAGGACAGACTCACTATTTAGGGAATAAAGAGAATAATCAGATTTACCTGCAATGTGTGGCCTTGTTGGATATTGCTCAAGCAATAATTTTGGATTGTCAAAAGTATTAACCTGTTGAAGACAGCTTTCAAGTTCTTTAAGCTTTAATTTCTTCATAGTTATATTTTAAGCTTGAAAAGATATGTTTGTTATAGGTAAGCAAAGGAATTAAAGCATTAGCTTTTTTTTTTACATTTGAGTGTACAACAAAAACACAAAGTTTATATTTCTGCTGTTTGTTCCCCACCCGTTTTGAGTTTCAGCAAGAATTGTTTAAAAATATATGCACAGAACAAGCTATTAAACCCCAAATGCAATATACTGCGTCACCCACCACTGAAGAACAATTCCAATCTTTCTATTCAACTCCTCACATTCAGAATATGAGGATGGTGAACAGCAGCTCATGAAGTCTAAATGACCGGAAATTGGAGCAGACTGTAGTCTTTTGGGCCAATATTAATTCTCAGCACCGTTGCTCTTACGCATGTTTACTTAGGAGTAAGGTGCAACTTTTTCCAAGTTTGTATAGGGCTGCACAGTTGACAGGAATGAAAACAAGGTTGTCTGAATACTTTACCCACATTGCTACTAAAATATTTCTACAAACAATTACAGGAGTTTTTTTTAAAATGCAAAAAAAATATATCCTCAAAGCTATGCCTCCAAACATCCTCTACAAAATTCCGAAAGCATTCTACATCCCACTTACCTATTTATACCTCCTCCGAAATCACGCTTCCGCTTTGTGCGGGGACTTGAGCAATCCCCCCTGCAGAAGGGAAACACAGCCCCTCGGCTTTTGGTTCCGGTGTTACTCTAGCGAACGCTGCGCCGGAGTCTGTCCGCATTTGCCCCCTCTTCTGGAAGGAGGACGAAGAGAAAAACGAGATTGACGCTACGGTCAATTTTCCCAAGATTTGTTTATAACGTGTGGGCTTTCCGAGTGCGCTCCCCCGCATTTAGGCAGAAACAGGCTGTCAGTCACACTCTCTCAGCCTCAGAAGAAAGTAAAAGCAAACCTCCTCTGAACGAATGTGGGCAAGAAAGCCCTGTAATAGGTACTTCCGAGAATCTCCATAAACGACTTGAAGGCACCCAACAACAAAGGCTGCAATTGGCATTGTTTTGATTGATCTTTTTCTCCAACAGCCTTCACTAACTGAGAAGCCTTTGGGAGGGCCTTTCTGCACTAGACTGTTATAGTGCTGTCATTCCACTTTCAACATCCTGTGGAATTCTGGGGTTTGTAGTTTCCTGAGGCCAAAGGGCTCTCTGGATGAGGGTTCTAAAGGCCCCTCCCTAAAGTGCAAGCCCCAGGATTCCCTAGGATGTTGAAAGTGGAATGATAGCACTGTAACAGTCTAGTGCGGAAATGGCCCTAATTCTCCATGGTATTTTTACTCCTGATTAAACATGCTTGGGATCCTGCCCTTACAAGAGCCTTCAACAAAAACCAGTTTCAAACTGGTACTTAGTACACGCCACTTTTTGGTCCATTCGTGAGTGTCTTGTGTCACTGTTAAGATCTGGGAAAGTGTTAAACTGGGAGGATGTGAATGCACCTATATACACGCGCATATATACAGATACAGATAAAGGAATCCTGTTGGACTATTGAGACTGAGAGAAAAAAAAATCTAGCATAAGCTTTGGTGGACTCCAGTCCACTTATAAGATGCATCATTAGACCAGAGTCCACAAACTCTCATACTAGAAATCTGTTCTTTTCAGTCAGTATTCCTTTATGGTAAAACAGATTATCGTGGCTCTCCCTTTGAATACGCACACGCGTATGCAAACACACAGGCCATTTCCGCACTACATTGTTATAGGCCATTTCCACACTACACTATTATAGTGCTGTCATTCCTCTTTCAACATCCTGTGGAATCCTGGGGGTTGCAGTTTAGGGAGGGGCCCTTAGATTTCTCAGCCAGAGAGCTCTCCGGCCTCAGGAAACTACAAACCCCAGAATTCCACAGGAGGTTGAAAGTGGAATCATAGCACTATAACAGTGTTGTGCAGAAAGGCACAAAGTGGTATTATTCCACTTTAGCATTTAGAAATCTCAAGTCAGGGAGCTTTTTGGCCTCGGTAAACTACAAACTCCAGAATTCCACAGGGTGTTGAAAGTGGAATAATAGTGCCATAACAGTGTAGTGAGGAAATGGCCACACACATGTACGGGTCTTCAAGTCGCCGGTTGACTCGGGGCGACCCCATGAATTTCACGAGGTTTTCTGAGGCAAGGAATACTCAAGCGGTGGATTCAGAGCGCCTTGCTCTGAAATACAGCCTGCAGCACCCGGGATTCGTCGGCGGTCTCCCATCCAAGTACTAACCACGGCTGAGCCTCCCCCCCCCTTTCGCCTGTGTGTATGTCTCTCCAGACGGGTGACAGACGGCGCCCCCCACGGCCCGCGGCGCGGCTGGAGGAAGCGGGGGGCGAGGGCGGGCTCATGCGAGGGCGGGCGAGTGGCGTAGAGGCGGCGGCGGGAGGCGGCCGGGCACCGCGGCAGAAGGCGGAGAGGGCCGAGGGGAGTAGGCGGCCTGACAGGACGGGCAGGGTGCCGGCTTTCCCGGCTATCGCGAGAGGCGCCGCCAGGCTAGCGGAGGAAGGGAGGGGAGAGGGACGGGGGAGGAGAGAGAGGCAGGCAGGCAAGCCAGCCAGCCAGCCAGCCAGCCGAGCGGCGTCGAGGGATTGCCGGTGGATCCGGCCGCCCGCCCGCCGCGGCTCCTCTTGGTGCCGGAGCGGGAGTCCGCGCGGGCTGCCGTCATGGCGGGGGCCGGGGCGAGCGCCCAGGAGAAGCGGGCCACGGCGGCGCGCCTGAAGGCGGCCCTCAGCCTCGGCGGCGAGGAGAGCGAGGCGGCCGGGGAGCTGCAGGCGCTGCTGGAGCGGGTGCTGTGCCCGGTGGCGGCGGCGGCGGCGGGCGGCGAAGGCGGCGGCGTTGGGGGCGAGGCGGTGTCGGAGGCGCTGGCGTGGTGCCGCTGCCTGCTGGCCGGCGGCGAGCCCTGGGACAGCTTCGTGCAGGCGGTGCGGGCCTACGACCCGGCCACGCTCTGCGGCCTGGTGTGGACGGCCAACTTCGTGGCCTACCGATGCCGGACTTGCGGCATCTCGCCTTGCATGAGCCTCTGCGCCGAGTGTTTCCACCAAGGCGAGCACGCCGGGCACGACTACAACATGTTCCGCAGCCAGGCGGGGGGCGCCTGCGACTGCGGCGACGGCAACGTCATGCGGGAGGCCGGGTGAGTGCGCGCGAGGGTCCGCCGGCCGGTGAGGGAGGGAGCGGGGGGGGTCTCGGTGGCGGGGCCAGACGGCTGAGGCACGCGAGTGAGCCCCCCCCCCGAGCGAGCGAGCGAAGCTTTCCCTTTTAAACACACAGCTTGTAAAGTAAGCGCACAGGGCGTTAAGGGTGGAAACAGTATAACGTCTGCACACATCCGACTGTGGTCTGGGGAAGCAGGCAAATGTGATTCTGTATAAAATGCCAGATTTCCCTTGTGCGGGGTGAACTAGCTGTTCCTCGGAGTCATGAAGCCCCGTTTTGAAGTCCTGTGTTGTTAATCGAAACTCGCCCACTCCCTAGGTCTGCAGTCCAAGTTAATTCCAGTTTTATGTACACAAGCGTGAAAAGGAGTAACTAAGGTGGTGTTTGTACTTTCATATTCTTAATGCAGAATGATCCAGCTTTCTAGTTGTGTTGATGTATACGTGCCTGGTTGGGTCTTGTTGGCCAAACAGGCAGAAGTAGTGTTGCCCTGTTTTGTTTAGTCTTCTAACCCCTTGCCTCCTTTCCTGTATTCACAGCCAGATGTTACTTTCCATCTGCGGCACTTGGGCAGCTTCCCTATCACTTGCGCTGGAAGCCTGTTCCATATTTTAGTCTGAACTTTAAAGGAACTATCCAAGTACTGAATCTGTTTTGTGGATAGAGTTCAGCACCTTGGATATCAGTTCTAAAGTCCGGACTAAAGACAGGAGTGGATTCAGTGCTTCACTGAGGTGGAAACTGCCAGCTGCTTTTTTATTATTATATTTTGCATTCTGGTGAAGTAAAAGCTTGAGTTACATTGAATAGTGTTAGTCCACCAGTGGAGTGGCATCTGGTAGTGCAACAGCTCCCACTCTCCATTATGGCCACTTGACACTGCTTATAAATCAACTGCACAGGTTTGGGGGTTATCCCTGGCACAGAATTCAGAGGGTGGGGTGGGAACTGCAGAACGGAGCAGTGGAAAAGAAAGTCCTGTTGCACTTTAAAATAATGAAAAATTTACACAATATGGTCTCTCTTTGTGCTTATACTAATGCATAGTTATTTTTCTTTGCTTCATGGAAGTATACTCTGGGGCCAAGGATTGGCAGAGAGTTGGAAAGAATTTGGAGCAAGGCTGTCAGAGTGGTTAGATGTTACTTTAAAACTTGGAGAAGTTTAGGTGTGCTTTCCCTCTTTTCCTTTATGTGCAGGTAGAAAATAAGTACAGCCATCCCTCCACGTTCGCTAGGGTTAGGGGCACAGGACCCTCATGAAAGTGGGAAAACTGTAAATAACTGTGAAAACTATGAAACTGTGAAAAACCGTGAAAAACTCTGGGCCCTCCCAAACCATATTTAACACACAGAAAAGTATGATCACCATATTCAACCCACCATGGATTCCTTTGAGGCATCAGAGTTCCTTCACGAGGCAGAAGTAGGTGGCTGGTGGGCCTTACTGCCACCTCTGCTGCTGCCCCACACCATTTTTAATAGGGACTTACAAGCCTCATTCACAGTTTCTCAGTCTCATGAGGCTTGCAGTACGTATTAAAAATGGCATAGGGCAGCAGCAGAGGTGACAGGAAATAATATCAAATCTGCAAAAGTGAAACGCATAAATGTGGAGGGCTGACTATAGTAAACTACTGATTGTGAGGAAGGAGTCACCTCAAAGTCTGTTCTTGCATTAATGTTGGAGTAGTAGGAGCCTTAACCATGTGGCTTCTTTTGAAGTTCTAATAACACAGCAACCCACATGGAAGGAGTTGACATTTACTTCCCTCACCAAGGGTTATCCCATCCTCTGGAAGTGGGGAAACAGACATAGGAAGTATACATGTTGATGATCCTTTCCAAATAACTTCTTACATTACTAGAACAGTGTGCAAAAGGTTCACACTGTTGCTCTTTCACTGCTACTGAGGCAGTATAGAGTCTGTCTTAGGGACCCATTCCTATTTCTTAGGGCTGGTTACACCCTGCTTTCAAAAGAGCTCAGTTCTTTAGATATATTCTGTGTTGTGAAAAAAACCTTGTGGCACTTTAACATCTAATTTAAGTGCCAAAGATTTATTTAACATTTTCTGTTATGCTTTTGTGTGTGGAGAGAACAGTGGAAACAAATGGGGGTCAGAGTATATGAGCTAAAGGGCTGCTCCTGATCTCTTGTAAAATCTCTGGGGAAAGTACTATCTGAACAGGCTGTGTAAGTGAATGCCTTTGAAGCATTCCTTTCTTCCCATCCATTGAGAAGATAGGAACAAACATATGTTGTAGCATGTGACTGTACCTTGGTTTCTAATCTCACATACTTGTGGTAGAAAAAAAAAGATTTATAACTTGCTTTAAATCACAAAACATATGGAATGTAGGTAGAGAAGGGAAGGTTTGAATGGTCCCTAGGGCTGATGGGATAGGTTAGACAGCCTTGAATAATAAAACTTGGTTAAAAAACCTAGACTGGGTGAAGGAATGAAGTAAAGGGTTTGAATCTCTGACCTGAGAATAAGATGAAGAAAGTGAAGATCAATACAGCAGAGGAAGGAGACAGAGAACACTGTTACCTTTTGGAAGGTGTACAGTGTGTGCAGAAGTTTTGTAGGAGCATCGTGGTAAGAGTGTTTGCTGTTGCTGGCATAATGGGCAAATGTAAAGCGGTGAGGAGTAATTTCAGCTCCACAGTAGTGCTTTTTTGGCAGAACATGATGATCAAATGCTGCCAAATTCTGGCAGCAGTCATTTGCTGTCATAGTGAAAGCATGTGACAGTTGGAGTCATCTTATCCCCTCCCTCCATTTAAGCAACGATTAAGGTGTGAACTCTGAAGTTATGACAGAATGTAAACAGTTTTTTAATGCTGTTTGCTCAGTTTGATTGGCATTGCCTATTGTTGGTATGAATGCTAGAGAATGAAGGCAAAACAACTCTGGAGCTAAGTCATTTTTATTTCCACACATGAATGCTGTCTCATCTCGGTAGGCAAAGCTATAATTAAAATGGAGCTTTGCCTTATACATTGAATGAAAAAAGAAAACATCTAGTTGTCAAAGTTGTCCAAAACTATTTCTTCTTGGTCAGTTTTCTGCATTATTGTGAAAATAAACGTCAGTTTAAGAGAGTAGTTGCGTTATTGACATAATAATAGTTATTTATTATAATAAGATTTTCCTCAAGTATGTGCAATATTTCCTTTGGCTACAGAAAATAAATAATGGAGCTATGAATTCCTAGAACATTGGTTTAATTTAGTGGTTATATGATGGTGGCTTACAGTTATGTTTTCAGGTGTGGTGTTTATTTTTGTGGACTAGAAATAGCAATATACTTTGGTGAGTCTGGTATCACATTGTAAATGTGACAAAGGTCAGTAGAAAAGTTAAGTGAGTTGTGTATACTGTCATCTGAATATGGCTGAAATAATCCAGTTGGGCATAATTCTCACTAACAGCAGAATTCATTTCTTAATTCTACTACTTTAGAATGCAGATAGCTTTCCAAATGATGGAATGCTCCATATTTTAAGTCCCTGCATAGTGGGAATTTGCTTGGCAGGGAGAATACTGAGAAACCTTCTCCTTGATAATCTAGTTTTCTATGGAGGACAATTCAACCTCTCTTTTAGACAAGCAGGTGTACCTTCTTTTCTACCATTTATGGGAACTAATCTTTAGTTTTCCATGGTTGTGTATTAATGGATTCAGTCAGTGTTCTGATAATGCAAAAAATATGGTAACTTCTGTGGTTCAAAATTCTTTCTAAAGGGATTCTCTACTGGCTTTTATGTCTTGGCAAACTGGCCAGTCTTTCCACTCTACTTGAGTGCTCTTTCTGATAAAGAGTGCAAATACTGAGTGTGTCAAGTTGAAAAGATAACACTGCTACCCATTTTTGATAAGGGAAGTAATCAGGAGAAAGTGAAGTATTTTGGTGTTTATGTGATAATAAAACAGCAACAGTACTTATTTTACAGTGGAGATTCTGTGGACTGTTTACACGTTTATTTTGTATATTATTTCTGGGAACATGTCTTTACAGTTCTAGTTGCTTAATTTTCTCCTTGTTCTGATTAATTGTCTGCTCTTCTTACCAATGTCAGCTTATACCAATGTTTGATTATTGTTTAGCCAGTTGGTAAAGACTGTATTAGTGAAAATAATCCGTTAGCTGTTTTGAATAGTAATGTATTCAGCATAGCAAACAGCTGCCCTTTCCCTTTCCCATAACTAAACAAACTTTAACAGCTAGGGGGAGGATCAGGTTTCTTGACTTTTTGCAACAGGAGAAATTCCTAGCATGTGTAGTAATGAAGTCCAAATACTATTCTACCTGATATGGTTTGCTGGAGGCTGCAATATATATGAATAAAATATTGCCTTCTGCAGTTAAAAAATATATTTTTGTGTCCCATGCAATATTTCTTGAACATTTTCCTGTTGTCCCCACATTCCAGTGACCTGCCTTTAATTAATCCATGCTTCATATGTATATACATGTTGTCTGATCAAGCTAAAATATTCAATGTTCACTTTGTCTGATTACATTTCAACCTATAATCAAGCATTATTTTAATGATTACTCTGTCTCTTCCCCTAGACATTTTGTTTGAGGTTAGAAATAAGAGTTTAGAAGCTTGAAATTTATTTGTCGTATTGTTGCAAAGTAGCTTTAGTCCATAGCTGAAATGGAGAAAAAAAAGTCTTCAAAGTTGCACCTACCGGTACATATTGAGAGAGCTTTCTCAGTTGGATAGATTTAGGCCACATTTCAGTTTCTTTTTTAAATTCTGGTTGCTATAATACACACAAATAAAACTAGGTGCAGGACATGAAATAAATGCACAGGTAATGTGCAGTATGGGTGTATATATTGATTTAATCTTCATTTATTTTTTAATTCATGTAATCATCTATGTTTTTAATATTCACTTTTTATTTTAGTCCTGCTATGCTCTTCTGAAATAGCTGCTAGATTTTTATAATTGAGTACTTAAATATATGGAAAGACTTACTGGACAGATTTAACTTCCAGTAATTACAATCATGATTCTAGTTGTCAGAAGAAAAAGCCTTGCTTAAATTAGGTTTCCTGTTCATGCTTTATAACAGTTTTCCTAAACAGTGGTGCAGATCTACCACTAAATCCTATTAATTTACAGGTAGAGTATTATTGACATGTTTTCATTTTTACAACAAAGCTTTTAATCTGTTTGCCCCACATATGTATGTTTGCATGTTCCCCTTTTGTAATAAGACAGAGTGTCTTGGTCTCTTTTACAATCTGTATCCATGAAAGTGCATGAAGTTAAGTGAGGATACAAGGACTTGTACAGTGGACAATTTTCTCTTCTCTTCTTCTCCTCTCCTCTCTAGTGTTGCCTCTTTCTGGTTTACTCTGGCTTGACCCAGACAACATAAAGTAGCAAATAAAAATAAAGTGGTCATAATTTATAGATTGAAGCAAGTTCTGATGCTTACTGGGCAAACTAGAGCAGTTTATTTTTGTTAAGAGGAAAGGAAGTGCTTGTTTATAGGTACTCTAAATGTTCATATTTGAGAATTTGTGGAATTGATTACAATACATAGGGAGACTTTATATATTTGATACTGAATTGATACATGTTTTTAAAAGCAAATGTAATGGTAGGGTTAATGTAGTTATATCTAGATTATGTTACAATCAATACAGTTATTAATGAGAAAGTTTAAACTACAACTTTTGTAGTTGAGGAAGCATTCTGTACTGTGCTGTTGTATTGCTGATTTCTGTGCATGGGTATGAAAAGAAAACTGGACAATGAAGAAAGCTGACAGGAAGAGGATCAACTCATTTGTGGTGGTGAAGGAGAGTTCTTTGGGTGCTGTGGACTGCCAAAAAGACAAATAAATGGGCCTGAGAACAAATCAAGCCTGAACTCTCCCAAGAATCCAGAATGACCAAATAGAGGCTATCATACCATGGGCATTTCATCAGAAGACACGACTTATTAGAAAAGACTACAATGCTTAGTAAAGCAGGAGGCAGTAGAAGAGGAAGACCACATTCCATGTGGATAGACACAATCAAGGAAATTTCTGTCCCAAGTCTGGAAGAACTGAGCAGGACTGATCATGATTGGTATTCTTCGAGTTCTCTTGGAGATCTCATATTCACAGGGTTGCCCTAAGTTGAAGCTGACTTGATGTCAAATAACAACAACAAATTTTGTACCATACCATTTAATGTTTCTTCAGTTATCTCTTGTGGTAGATTTATATCACTTCTGGCCCCTGGAATAACTTGCTTGAAATTTCCCCCTCAGTTGACCATTGAGAGTAACTTTGGCTTTGCTTCTTGTGCTGCTGTTATTTGTTGTTCTAGGATAGGTGTGGTCCATGGCTTTCATGAAATGTCCCAAGGGTTTTAGCAGATGAAGATCACCCAAATTAGTTAATCACCATTCTTGGAGACCTCCAGAAGTGGTAGATAGCAAAAACATTTCCCAAAGTCCTCCATCCCACCCCAAAAAGGAAAAAAATGACTGAAGGTCAGGCAGAAATGAAATTAGAAGTAACTTCTGGTTCCTGTTATTTTTGGCTGATATTTGTAAGCATTGCAGTTAATTATGGGGGCAAACTTTGGCCTGTTCTCTCTCTGCAGTTGCTTTGTATTGCTCTAGGGATAGCCATAGCTTCTGGGTTTTTGATATGCACATTTCTCAGTTATCTGTGAACAGCTTAATTTCATTTTATGATTAGTTCTGTGTTATTTTGAAAGAATGTCTTTTAAATGCCAGACTTCCTTTTTCACTTTACAGGCCTGCAGTGAAAAATTTTTTCAATATTGTAGCTGTATTTGATGTATTTTGGGGTGCTGAATTAGAAAAACAAAACAGTAGTGTTGTACCACATATGGTTCATTTACAAATTTGGTGTTTTTATCAGTTCAGTTGTTACTCAGTTTTGATTAAGTGTGAACACTCATGTTCTAGTTTGATTCCTTTGAGTGCTTTTGGATGGATTTTTGTGTTTAATATCAGCAAATTAAAGTGTTTTTATAAAGTTTTATAGTTTTGTAAATACATATATTCAGAATTGGCCACAAATAGGTTTCATGTAGTAATTTTTCATTGCTAATTTCATTTAGTCATCTATTACAATATAAAAACATCAAAGCAAGTTGTGCAAAAATTATGTGATAAAGCAAATCTGAGGTCATTTCTTAGATTTAGAATGCCAGATTCCTATAAAACCTGCAGACTTTTTTTTCAAAAGTTTTTATGCCCCTCATTTTTCCAGGCCTGTGTCATGCACCAAGGATTTCCCTTTCACTTGCCTTGAAATTGTAGCTCTACTTCTGTTTTAGTTTTTACAGCTGGTAGTGTCCCTGTGCTAGAATCTTTCAATACACTGTAAATGAGTCCTGATAAAATCATTCTAATAAGTACTGCAAGATCCAGCCATAGTTTGTCCTCCCAGCTCTAGAAAGACAGTACAGATGGTTATGTGGCAAGTGTATGAATCAGCTGTGACAAATGCTTTGTATGAGAGTAGGGTGAGGATTGTGTTTGTTAATTTCTTTTCTAATTTTCTTTTCTAAACAATTCCGTGGAATTGTTTCGCATTATTTGGTAAATGGGTATTAAGACAAAATAAAAAGTTGGAAACCACCCTATCATGGGTTTTCCAAGCACCATATCACCTGAAAAGTATGGCAGTCCCCCCCCCCCAAAAAAAAGTTGGCACAGGACTAGATTCTGAAAGGTTTACCTGGTTGTTTAAGTAGTATAAATAAACAAAGATGATGGAGATTATGAAACGTCAATGTCATATTTAAATACCATGAGAAGAAGGCAATATAAAAATTATTTTAACAGCCACATAAAATCAATTGGGGATGTGACTAATATAACTACTTTGGATTGGGTGGGAGTAATTCCATAACTGGCATACTATCCATAAAAAAGTTCTTGTCCAGTGTTTCTGTAAGTCCTGCCTTAAAAGTTAATCTGTTCAGTGAGAATCATAGAAATGTAGAGTTGGAAGAGAAAGAAAACTTATTCATGTATTTATACTTAATAATCTACTGTGAGTAGAGTTGTGTATATTCTGTGATTCCATGCACATATTCAATTTGTACTGTGTGCAAAATTCAATATCAAAAAGCTAATTAAAATAGTTAGTGTCTAGAATGTATGGCTGTGAGAGGAAATTTGGCAGTGTTTTGCATGAGTTCCAGCCTTATAGTGGTAGAACTTTTTACCTGTTTCCATGAAGAGTGGAAAAATATTTATGTCAATAAGCAAATATATGCAAATTGGTTTAATTTTCATAGTTCATACAGAACACTGAGTTCTTCATGGTGTAGCTCTTGTTTTATTCTACAACAGCTATACCAAACCAACAGCCCTGTCATGTGTATGTTTACTTGGAAGCAAGTCCAGTTGGATTCAGTGGTATTTACTGCCATGTACATGTACACAAGATTGAAGTTGTTCTTATATATGAGTGCTAGACATAGGAAGCTGACATTTTTCAGCTCTGTACAATTGGATTTTCCCAACTTTCTGTGCAAGTGTAGCTTTTATGGCTACTTGTCATAGGTGTTGCTGTTGCCATTTAGTGTAGCTGCACATTGCAGGTTGCCAGTGGATTTATATATCTTTTAGTTCTTTGTCATGTCACAGTATTAGATTAAATATGATGAAGTATGAACAGACTCTGGGGCAGGATCCAGGCTTGCCCTTCCACAGATAGAAGCATTCCTGCTTTCAGAACGAACCCAAATCCATTGTACGCTCTCTACTGAGCGATAGGTGGTTAGGTGGTTCTTTCTACCGAGGGATACATGGTTTTTTAAATTCATTTCTTCCCATGCTACCTGAAGAGTTGCTTTGTAGAGTCCGCTAAAAGTGTGGAAACAGTGTGGATGTATATGCTTGAGAGTGTAAGGGAAAGGAGGAATTCATGAAAATTGCTCTCCTCCTTCCTTCAGTAGGAATACCTTTGTGAGTTCAGTTTTGCACAAAGGAAGTATGAGTTTGCCTCTTATATTTATTGTAGTATGTGAAGGCAAGCCTGCAACCAAGACACTTTTATATTTGAATATGTAGAGTTCAGGGAGATGCTTTATGGCTTAGTTAGGATGATGGTCAGATTTCTTAAAAGATGTAGAGACAAATGCTCATCAAATATTTGAAATATTTACTTCATTATTCCAAAACAAAATCTCTTGAAATTCAGATTACGTTAAGATGTTAATGAACATGTTCCACAACTGAATGGTGAAAAAAGGTGAAACTAGTTCTCAATGTCCTTAAGCCCCAATTTTGTACTGACTTACACAGAAAAAAAGAAAGAAAAAAACTGTTTTCAGAATTTGATTCTTCTTCTGAAAAAGAATATCCTGCCTGAGTTGTCTGAGTAATGAACTAATATGACATTGACAGTTGAGGTTTTTGTGATGTTCCTCCCATAGTCTTAGAGGTACAATGGATCAAAATAGTTCTCATCATACAATAGGTTGCCCTAAAAATAGTTTTCTGTATGTTTTAGGACCTAATATTAAGGCAAAAGAGGAAAAATTAGTTGGGAGGCAAGATTTTTGCTGGCATCTTTTTAATGAATTACAGTGGGGTAAGTGTAGCTTGCCCCATTGTAACTCACTCCTTTGGTTAGCATGGAGGTTTGAATTCTGTACTGACTGCTCAGTGAAGAAAATCCTCTCCCCAACTTAAAATAGCTCCTATTTTCCTGTAGTTGGATGCACAGCATTAGCATCATCCTGAGGAATCTCAGAAGGACCCCTGAGAAATCCCAGGAGGTGCCTGTTTCTGTGTGTCTAGCTGTAGAAAAATGGCTGGGTGCTTCTCTGTCGCTCCCCTTGCTCTCTACTAGCCAAACAATGGCCATGTTGTTAGGGTTACAGGGGAAAAGAAGGATTGAGGAGTCTTCTTACATTGTTTACTGAGGTGAATGTGAGATAGCCTAAGACCGTCTGTCTTGTATGTGGAGGCATATGTTTAAGTATACAGTGAACGTCAACTTTTGCAGGGGTTAGGGGAGCACAACCCCCACAAAAGTGGAAAAACTGCAAATATAAATAAAATTGCAAACACTCTTTTTTTTTAACCTGAGAGAACATTTCTCTAGGAATCTCTTTAGGAAGTGTTTTCTCTAAGAATCTCTAGGTCTTCCAGCTTGACTCTATGGCTGACTTATGGTGGAAGTTGACCATAATATCATGCTGCAGGTCATAGAGATTCCTAGAGAGAACATATTAACTCAGTGAATCACCAAATCTGCCAAAAGGGAAACAGTGAATGTGGAGGCGAACTGTATAGCCATATCATGGAGTATAGAAAAATTAAAACCTTTCTGTTTCGTTAGGTGTCTGCCACCCTTTTTTTTTAAAAAAATTGTGTCATTTCGTTCCCAGGTTTTGCAAAAGGCACAGGATAAAATCAAGCTCAGAAGTTCCATCTGTTCCAAAAGATCTGCTGATTATGTCAGAACTAGTTCTTCCACAGTTCATCTTCTATCTTATTCAGTACTTAAGGGAAGGTTACAGCGAACCAGGTATGAATGATATCAATATTTCTGAATAGTCTCACAAGAGAGATCCCTAACTCAACAAGCAAGTTTTGTTTACTAGTTTTTTTAACTGAATGGTGATGGTCTCTCTTGTTTTCTGGGAGAGAACCATTCTAACCAGTTGGTGAACTGCAATGCAGAAGTGAGTAATGTTTGAATACAATTTGATGTATTTGGTACATTTATGAAAGCAAATACAAGCTTATATTAAGTGTAAAAAGAAAATGATAGTCAGTTGTTATGCTAGCCAGTTGATTGGCAAGATTGATTAAATTTATCTTGCTATTCACAGTGAACCTTATTTATATATTTTAAATTATTTTTCAGGGTCAAAATTGTCCTCTTATCAGGGTGTTTCATATCATAAAATAATTATAAAATAGGTTAAATTCGAATACAGAGCTAACAGTAATAACCACCTAGAAATGATTAACTCCAAGGTCAGCAGGAACAAAGTAATGTTAGTTAAAATCATAATTTAAGAGCATAGACTGGGGCTGAGGAACTGTGGAAGGTGGGGGGGCCACATAAGTTTCTCCTAGGAGACCTTGGAGTACCATACCTGCTCCTGCAAAAATCAAAGATCAAAGCATTTTTGTCCCCAAACACTGTCTAGGGAACATGAGGGAAGTCTCATCATGTTTTGGGCCCGTGGAGGGTCACTTGGAGGCCAAAAAAAAAAAAAAAAGGGCAAAAATTTGTTTTGACCCCTGTGGGGGTCCAGAGGTCCTCCACATCTGGTGGAAATGTCCTCCACTCCCCCCCCCCGAGGCCATTTATGAGCATTTTAGCAAAGGAATTTTTTTTTCAAAAAAAATTTTTTTACCACTGTGGTCCATAGACTGCACTTTGCCCACACCTGCCATAGACCAACATGATTATTAGTTAAAAGTAGATGTCAGCAAACAGCATGTTTCACAGGCCGTTAAACTGTCAACAGAGGGACAAAGTCCATTTCATCTATGAAGGAGTACCGCAGCAATGGGGCCGCTACTGAGTAAGCCCTGTCTCCTCCTGGTAGGCTGATGATCCTAAACACTGAGCCCAATCTCAGGACGTTCATAGCTTTTCTTAAGGTCAGAACAGGCTCATGTAGATGCAGGAGATGGGTAGGCACTGTCAAGGTTTAGGGGGTAGTATCTAACCCCTTGACACTTTGCAGGGCCATGTCTCCTGTCACCCTGATAATTGTTATTTTTTTGGGGGGGAATGCTGACCAACACCTCCTAAGGAGCACAGAGAATCATTTTGCCACTTTTTGTGACTTTTGGGTCATTTCCTATAGAACAAAAAGGCCCCTCCTGGTGATAAAATGCCTCAGGTTAGTGAAAATCATGGTTTAAAAAAATGCCCCCCATCTCCTAGGAAGTGTTGGAGTTTCTCTACCCTTCAGTAACCTGACTGCAGTTCTTTTAGGTAACAAGCAGCACTTTGGATTGAGCTCTGAAGCACGTTGGCAGATACTGCAGCTGGCACAAAATTGGTGTTATATGCCTAGATCATGTGGCCCCTGCGAACAGCTGGGCAGCTGCATTCTACAACAAGTGAAGTTTCTGAACACTCTTTAAAGACAGCTTCACATACAGCGTGTCACAGTAGTTTAATCTGGCTGTAATCAGAGCATGAATGATTGCGATAAGGTCTTCTTTTTCTAGTTGCAGATTCGGCTAGCAAGTCTGCCAAAGATGATAAAATGTATTCTTGTTTAGTGACATCACATATACCTACATAGATTGTGTCAGATCTCGGAACACTCCCAAACTGCATAATTGGTTTTTCAAGGGAAGTACAGATTCATCCAATACCAATTGTCACCTTTGTTCTGATCAATTTATTTCCCCACTCTTGCTAACTTCATCTTATCTGGGTTACATTTCAATTTGTTCGCCCCTGTCCATCTCAGAACTTTTCCAAAGGTCCATTGATGACTTCCTCAGCCTTCCTGGGTGTTGTAGGTGGAAATGAGACATGAAACTGTGTGTCATTTTCTTATTGGTGATACTTTATCCGAACCTGTTGGTTGACTTCTCCCAACAGCTGTCTGTCGATATTAAAAATCAAGAGTGATAAGAGGTACACTGGGCCACCCTGAACTCCATGGGTGTGACAGAAGTCCCCCAGTACCATTTCAGATTTTGACTTTCCCTTAAGGATTAGAGGCATTGCAATACCATTGTTCCTAGGTCCAGTCCAGTCTATTTAAACTACCCAGGAGGACAACATATTCAGTAATGCTGAAGGACTCATGCTCTGTCTTGTCTCTTTCTTGGTGTAAGTGATCTACAGAGGTGACTAAAACTGCTCCTGTCTGAAACTAGGCAGAAAGGGAACCAAATACAGGTATACTTCAGTTAACAAGGTAGATGTGTTTCTGGACATTACTTCAGTTTGATACTGGAGGCAGAAATAACATGGAAAGAATATGGATAGGTTCCCACAACATAAAAAAAGAAGTTTTTGTTCAAAACATATGCATGTATGAAATGACGTTCAAAACGATTTGAACCTCCTAGACAGCCTTGCAAATTTCTTCCAAAATGTATGTATCCAACTCTCTCTCTCTCTCTCTCTCTCTCTCTCTCTCTCTCTCTCTCTCTCTCTCTCTCTCTGTATATATCTGTATCTATATATATTTTCCAGTCTCCATACAGAGGGGAGCTGATGCGATAGACTTATCTACTTTCTCTTTTTCTCTCTGCTTTTCTGTTCACATCTGCTCAGTAAGGAGGCAGCTGCTGTTTACCTTGCCTATTGTAGGCAAGCCCGTACAACTGCAACAGGAATGGCTACAATGGAATCCCATTCTTTCTCAGCTTAAACTTTATTGTATTCTTTACTGCAGACGCACTGCTGCAACCTAATACTGAAAGTTTGTGTTACTCCAACCCTCCTTCGCCATCTGCCCTGTGCCATCATTGCTAGAAAAAACCTTCCAGTTAAACAGAAGATAAGGAGGAAAAGGTGTGGGCTGGGCAGGTGTAAAAAGACTTTGTAGAAAGGAGCTTCTTTGTCAGTGGCTTTGTTAAGTGAGGCATGCCGCTGGTTAGTATTGTGTAGTGGTGTCTAGAGTAGAGATGGGCAACTGTGGTAGATTTGGGGATCAGTTTTCTGCCCTGGTGAGGTCCTTGGGCCACACAAACTGCCCCCCCAAAAAAAACCCTCGATGGTAAACTCCAGCAGCACACTAATCTGGAGAGAGGTGATCATGAGTGGTATGTTCTAAGGTTTGAATTACAGGAATTGTATAGTGCTCTTGCTAAAAGAATAGTAAATGAAATGTTACAAAATAATCAGAACTGTTTGTTTGGTTTTTCCTTCCAGTTCTTGATCTGCCCTCAGAAAAAGACCTTCACAAAGTCCTTCAGATGTTGGAACCCCATATCTCATTTTTAGAAGATTTGACAAAAATGGGAGGAGCAATGCGTTCAGTTCTTACTCAGGTTCTGACAAATCAGCAGTTCTATAAGGATCTTAGTTCTGGTGAGTTGGAGTTTTATTTGTCTTAAGCAAGTTTTTGTGTTTCTTCTAATATGGTTTTAAAATTAGCCTTGCTTTCTTGCTAGCTTCCATAAGGGGGAGCAGCAATGCAGTACTATGGGCTGCACATTGTCCTCAGCCCTGCCTTTTTCTTTCCTCTCCTCCACAAAGGGCCAGAAGAGAGGGCAGTGAAGCAGAATTGAAGCTGCGTATATTTTCTTTCCTAACTCCCTATAGAAACGGAGCAGCCATTCTCTGTTCATTTTCCTGTTTAAAGCATAATTCTAGTGACTGAGTTTCTGACCTCAGCTTCAGAAGGCCAAGGGGACAACAGCAGGGATAGAGTTATAGTGCTCCACTTGGGAACTGAGAATGGAAATAGTATGCAGTTAGGGTTTTGTCTCCGTACCAGAACCATCACAGTTTTAAAATCCTTTAAAACTGTTTTCAAACATTTTTTAAAATTTGGTTATTTTTCTTTTTAAACTTTTGTCCTTACGTTGTGTTAGCTCTTTTGTTTTAGCCTATACTGTGAGCCAACTTGGGTCTCACTTTAAAAGACAAGATATAAAATAAATATATGGATAGATAATAGAAGGATGGACACATTGCTGTACCTTATTAGCATTGATGAGGGCAATTACTGTTCATGAAAAGTGTACATGAAATAGCTCGTAAAAAGTCCATCCAAACTGCATGGCAAGGAAATATGATTTTGTTGTTGTTGTTGCAAATTTGGTGGTTGAATAATTTGGCAGTTCAGACTTTAATGAAGACATACCAGAATGTCTATCCTACAGTCTCTCCATTAACGCTTCAGTACTTTGGATGCCTGATTAGAATTAAATTAGATTAGAGTGTGGCTTCTTCTGTCCCTGCCCAGTTATCAACTATCCAATTCGCTAGCTGCATTGTAGACTTAGTGGAATAATTCCAGAGGACAGGAGGGAGGAAGCAGGCAGCTGGCTGAAAACTGAATAAAATAATAAACCCATTCACAAAATGGCAGGGAACTTGCTGCAAGTGAAGACGTAACCTTGCCAGTATTTTCCTCTTGATTTCAAGGGTTAGAGAATGTTCCCTATTAGCACTGTACTGTGCAGTAAAGCTCAGCCTTTGAGAATTAACAACATGCTTTTTAAAAAAAAATAAATCACAAAGTAGTATAGGTGGAGGAAGAGGGGTGTGTATCATTTGTAATCACAAGCAATGGGGAGGATGTGTCATGTGACCATAGTTCCAAACTTGCTTCACAGTAGTCACAGGTGGGTCACTTTGAGAGATATTTGTCATAACAGCATTGCAGTTTGAATGCTTGAGGACTATAATATTTACCTATTGGAAACAATAGTTGAAGAGCACC
Source organism: Cyclura pinguis (assembly GCA_030412105.1). NCBI lineage: Eukaryota > Metazoa > Chordata > Lepidosauria > Squamata > Iguanidae > Cyclura > Cyclura pinguis. Next base: position 223,851,817 of record CM059599.1, on the reverse strand, counting down.
AACTGAAATCCATGCATCAAGTGAGTAACGATGCATTTATTATGTATATTTATTGTGTGAGCCAAAGTTGTAAATGTGTTTTGTGCACCAAGGGTTGATTGCTAAATGTAGTCTGTTTCTTTGAAATCTATGTAAGGTCGTGGAGAACATGCATGTTTGAAGAAGAGCCATGAAAAATACCTTGTAGCTCTGAAAGGTTCTGGACTAACGTTTCCTGAAGAGAAGCTTGCATGTGGAGTGCAGGAACCAGGAGCTGGAGCTAGTTCTTCTGTAATTCAAGGTTTGAAGAATGGTTCTAAAATTAAGATGTGTGAAAATGTGTTTTCTGGTATTAATTGGCTTAAATGGAGCCTTTTCTGAAATGTTTATACTATAGACATGACACTACACAAACTTGTTCAATTGCTTTTCAGTTGTTCTTTAACATTGTAACTTAGTGATTTTTATCTGTGTTCTCCTTTAATTCACGCTGTAATCTGCTTTGACCCTTGCACTGAGAGAAAAGTGGGATATAATTAAAATAAAATTAAAATTAAAAATAATCTATCCCTCCCTCCCTCTCTTTATTTGTATCCCACCTTTCTCCCACAGTTAGATACAAAGTAGCTTACAGCTTTTTAAAATAACTAATGAAGCGCAAATCATAAATCTAAAATCTATGAGAGCAGGGTTTTCTATTCTACACTAATTTAAATCTGTTATTCAGCAATGTATAGTTTTCTAGCTAATATTTATTACATTTTACTAGGCACAAAAAGATTATTGAAACTGTTATTCATTTTCCAAAACTGAGAAATATCTAAGTTTTTACATAATTAATTACTGTGGAAATGCTAGGTCCTATTCTGTTTGTTAAGAAATGTACCACTTTGAATAGCCACATGGTGATCAAGGCATTTTTACAAGAACTTGTGTTTGTGTGTTGTTCTAACCCAGGGGTATGTAGCATTTAGATTGTCACTTCCTGGTAGATCTTGGGGCGATTTACGGGGTAACAGCAACAGTATCTGACTTGCAAGGTGGCAGTGATAAAAAGGCTGCAGTATAGTTGCTTGATCCATAGGCAAATTGCATATTTATGAGCATCAGACTATCCCAACTGCAAAATGGACTGTGTGTTAGGAATTCTGGCCCAATGTGCTGTTTCAAACAATTGCAGCATTAATATAGTCATCATATCTTTTTCTGTATTCTGATCTGTATAGATAAGTATGAATAAAGTAGTTCTGCTGGGCAGTTTTGGATTTGTGTGTTAGAATATTTGATTTGTATTGTACGACACTCTGATGGATGAAGATATATAAATTTTGATTAAAGATAAAACTCAAATCTAATCATTTGTCCCCTTACTTGTGAACTGTAATGGATATTTTCTCTTTTAATTTTGCCAAGGTTTTGCAGGTGCTACACCAGCTTCAGGGCAAGGTGACTCTTCTGACGAGGTGAGACTTGTGCAGGAATAAAATAAAGTGCTCTGTTAAGTAAAATTAACTAAACAATTACTCTGACTTACCTTGGTGGTCTTTGCTGATTGTTTATTTGTAAGACCATATATTTGCTTTATCAGTCTTCTCCCAGCAAAAGAGTTGTTGTTAGTACTATATCCACTGAACTACTTTCACTGAGCTAATTTTAGCAACGCTGGGAACTGAGGTGTAGATAGCAGCTTCTGAAATACAGTACCTCACTACCATGTCAGTTTCACTTTCTCTGAGCAGGTTTTAACTAGTCTTATGTAGTGTTATGTTGAAAGAGTTTGGTGTAGTTGAAATAGTAAGGACAACAAAGCGGGTTTTTTCTTGAGGTTTCCACTGCTAAAACTTTATTTTTGTTATTCTGTGCTTTCATGTTGACTCCAGTTGATGAGGGCTGTGAAGGAAAGCGAGGGCCAGCCAGGGCTGAGACAGACCAGGCCTGGTTTCCTTTCTCCCTCACTGGAGTAGCAGTGCCCCTTTTAAACCTACTGTCATACCCTGGCTCCCTCCCTTCCACTTATTTGCAACCCTCTCCTTTCCCTTAAAAAAACTCCACCTTGGTGGAACAAAGGGGAAAGCTTAATAATGGTTCTTCAGAAGGACTGATAAACTGTGGTAGCATGTTATAAAAGTATAACTGAAGAAAATACTCTGTTGAAACAGAGATTATAAAAATAGAATGAAATCTTTATTAAAATAACAAAAAAAAGGTGTTGTAGTTTTAGGAATATTCCAACAAAAATAACAATTCCTCAAAGATATTTAACTAATTTCTTCAAAACACCACAGTGTTCAACAACAGAGCTCTCTCTCTCTCTCTCTCTCTCTCTCTCTCTCTCTCTCTCTCTCTCTCTCTCTCTCTCTCTCTCTCTCTCTCACACACACACACACCTTTGGCTCCTCTTATCACAAAGGAGTGTTTTCCTACTCAGGATCCCACTCTCTAACACTTTCAGAGGTGGCTTGGTTTCTTCTCAGCCCACACACTAGGGCAGTGAGAAGATAACCCTCTTTCTAGACAACCCCCTTCGGTTGACTGAAGCCCTGACTTAAAGTTCACACTAAGATTCTCACTGAAGGAAGCTAGAACACCAAGTCACACTCCCTGTATATATGCTTTCTGCTGTCTCACCCATAGTCCCTCCCTCCTGCTAGGGTTGGGTTTTGCTCAGACAGAGCCAATCTGGTTATATCACCATCTGTTACTATGGCTGCTTTGCTAGCCACACCCCCAGGCTCTGTCACAACGACCTACACAGTTTTCTTGGCAAGATTTATTTAGAAGAGGTTTGCCATTGCCTTCCTCTAAGGCTGAATGTGAGTTGGCCAAGGTCACTCACTGGGTTTCCATGACTGAGCAGGGATTTGAATGTTGGTCTCCCAAACTCCTAGTCGTGCACTCAAACCACTGCACCACGCTAGCTCTTCAAGAATGTACAGGAAATTAGTATTTACTTCTAACACAGTTTTAGGCAATGGAAGTAAGTACCATTGAGCTCAGTGAGGACATCTTCAGATAATTCAGGATTGCACTAACAACTGCAGCCTAGTTCTCTCTTTCCCTCACTCTTCCCCCCTCCCTCCCCCTTCCTTCTCTCTGAATGGTAGAGTAATATCTCCAGATATAAAGAGAGAGCGAGAAAGAAAAAGTGCTTAACATGGGAACAAAAGGCTCTCACTTTAGAGATGTTTCACTTTTTTAAGCCATGAATTTTCATAGCAAGTAAAGCAGTAAAGAATAGTTCCTGAGATCCTCTGACCTTGTAAACAGTCTGTCTAAATAGGAATAAAAGGAGCAGTGTAGGAGAAAAGGAGAAAGAAAATTACTGGAGTTTCAAGAGTGTCTCTGGTTCTAGACTGGGAAACAGCTCTTGGTTGTTAGACCAGAAAGGTATTACTGATGTACTTCTTACATATATAAGCAACCAAGCACCACATTCTGAGATTCTCCTCTGGCTTTAGGTGTATTTGATGCACTCACACATTTTTCAGACATGCACATATATGGAAAGGAGGTTACTGTAGCAAAGAATAATCAGCTTTTTAAAATATGGACTGACTACAAGAATAAGAACATTAGGCAACTACCTACATGGGTCTCCCCTCAAGAAACCTTCTTTGGAAGATGGACTGATTCAGATAAGTGGCTGTGTTATGATGACATATTAGAGAAGACAAATCTGAATCTTTTTAAGATGAAATCAAGAGGAAAATTGGAATCAGAAGGAACCAAGTTAAACTGGTTGCCTTACAGACAGTTAACTGAGAGATTCCAGATGGAATAGAACAAAAGGATTCCAGATGGAATAGAACAAAAGGAGCAAGGAAGAATGATGAAGTTACTGTGGGAAAACCCGCCTCTTTTATTATTACATTTATACCAGGAGATTTTAAATCAAGAAAGAGAAGATGAGACAGTCAAATCAGTAATGATATTGTGGCCTCAAAATGTCGGACATCCAGTTCAATTAGAGCACTGGGAACAGAGCTGGCAACGGACACAAAAATTTACTGCAGCTCAGAACCTAAAGAGAACTATTATAAGCTTTTTCATAGGTGGTACATGACACCAGAAAAATTAAAGAAGATATATAATACGGGAACAGGTCATTGTTGGAAGTGTCAGGAGAATGTTGGAACACTATTTCATATGTGGTGGTCATGTCCTAAGGCTAAAAAGTATTGGAATGATATACATAATATGATATGTAAAATACTGAGGGTTCAAATTGATAAGAAACCTGAACTGTACTTATTAAATATGACACATATGTTAGATGGAACTGTTGCAAAGAAATATTGGAGAATAATGCTGCATATGATTACGACAGCCCGTATTGAATATGCAAGGTTATGGAAAACTGAGCAGATACCTACAATAGAGCAATGGTGAGCAACTTTTATTGAAAATCGGAATGCAGATATAGTCTCTCAGAGATTAAAAGGAAAATCTGATGATGACATTAATAAAGAATGGCAAATTGTTCTGGAAATGGGTTGAGTGTTAACAGGTAACAATTCTTAATTCATGGTAGCATGAGCAGTTAGAAGCAAAAATCAGTGGAATATCATGGAACATGTAAAGTAGGGTTGAAGAGCAGGATCTATCTTGTATGTTAACAAATGTAATGCGATGCATAATGTTGATATGTCAATGAAATAACAGTATTGAAATCCAGAGAGAAGCGGAAGATAGCTGTAATAGTTCGGGAAAATGTACAATGAGAAATGATGTTTTATACGATGTAATCACAATAAAATTAATTAAAAAAAATAATCAGCTTTTCAAAATTTCTTAGTAAACACAGTTGTTCTCCTTTAATCAGAGTGGTCAGTCTATCCATTTCTGCCAGGTCATACAACTTCATCAACCAATCTTCTTGAGATGGAATAATTGAGTCTTTTCATTGTGACCAAAAATCAACTGTTCAGTAATTTTAAGAAAGATTGGGACAGAGTTATTCCATATACAGTAGGCCCTCCATATTCATGGGGGATAGGTGCAGAGAACCCCCTTGAAAGTAAAAAAAATGCAAATAATTTCCCTCAGTGAGCACTCCCCCTTCCCTGGGGCCCCTGCCCAGGATAGCATCAGGGATAAGATTACCCTTCCCACATCCTTCTCCCACTTGCCTCCGGCTATGACGCCAGTGGTGGGCAAGGAGCAGAGCAGAGAGAGTGAGATCGCACTCCCCACATCCTTTTCCCACCTGCTCTGGGCAGGAATGCGCCAGCGGTAGGCCAGAGGAGGGTGGGGAGAGCAAGATCGCACTCCCCCCATGCCTTTCCCACCCGCCCCCAGTAGGATCCTGCTGGTGGCGGGTCAGAGAAGAACGGGGAATGTGAGATCGCTCTCCTTGCATCCCTCTCCCACCTGCCTCGGCAGGACTGTGCCTATGGTGGGCTGGAGAAGGGCGGGAAAAGTGAGATCGCGCTCCCTGCATCCTTCTCCCACCTACCCTGACAGGATTGTGCCTGTGGTGGGCTGGAGAAGGGTGGGAAGAGTGAGATTGTGCTCCTTGCATCATTCTCCCACCCGCCCTCGGCAGGATTGCACCGGCAGCGGGCCAGAGAAGAGTGGGGAGTTTGAGATCGTGCTCCCCACATCCTTCTCCCACCCACCCCTGGGGTGATCACGCAGACGACGTGCCGAGAGGAGAGCGGGGAGGTCAAGATTGCCCTCCCTACTTTCTCTGCCACCTGCCCAGCAGAATTTCTCTCACGGCGTAAGGGAGGAGAGTGGGGAGTATGAGAACAGCCTCCCCACTTCCCTCTGTCACCTGCCCTGGCATAATGGAGCCCTCAGCTGGTGGAAGGGGAGCTGGGCAGAGGAGATGCCCACTCTCCCACCAGCTGCTGGTGCCATAACTGGGGGGTGGGGAAGGGCAGGGGACAAGATCTTCCCATTGCATTAGGGAATGGGAGAGGGGAATGGGGGAGGCCAACCAACCATGAATAATCAAATCCGTGAGTCTCAAACCCGCAAATGTGGAGGGAGAACTGTATTATTTTATTATTTTATTTATTATCAGCTGAAGGGCTGGAAGTTGTGTGTCTACCTTTTTGGCCCCATTGCAGTTTTTTTCTCCTGTTTTCTCAGTTAGGTACTTTTCAGTATTGCTTAGTTTAGGTATTTGTTATGTATCTTGTCCTTACTTTTTGTTTTTCTGTATCTTTTTATTCCCGTATTGTATTGTGTGTCTAAATTATATGTTTAATAAAAATATTTAACAGAAAATAAATAATTATAGGAAATGAATAAATATGACATTTTTACTTTTAATTATGAAAAATTACAAGAAAACAAAGTATAAAATCTTAAAATGATAAGGTTTTATGATCTTAAAAATATATCTACAGGTAAATTACTATTTCAGGATCATACTATAGTTCATGACTTGCCTTTACCAGGGAAACACCCTTTCAGAACTCAATTTTCCCTAGCAAGGGGTAAGGTTGTATCACCTTATCAGTTGAATACATAATAAAGAAATCAAATTTTTGTATAAATAAATAGCTTTTCTGCATCTCTTCTGTAACTTTAATTGTATGTGTAGAATATGACTTGGCTTTTCCAGTTTACCTATTCTATTCATATGGCTTCAATAGTGGCCTGACATGTAGATATTTTTCAGTGACATATTGAGGTCACTGTTGAAAAAGGCTTTAGCAGCTAAATTTCTTCTTGCCAGATATTGTAAATGTTGCTACTTGAAATCCATAATTGAGAAACAGTCAAATAATCTAAAACAAGGTCAATATTGTCAGTAAATTCTTCAGTTGGTTCCACTTCATATTTGTACCACTTGGTTTTAATTTTTCTGTTATATCAGATCAGATCCATTTCCATATAATGTAGGAAAGTGAAACAAGCCAGTTGTCTTTGATGTTCTTAAAATGTGGATGCACTCTATAGGTCTTTACCTCCATATACTTCTGAATTATTTCACATCAGTAATATGGATACTTTATGTAAAATTAGGGAGAAGAATGCTTGTGATTCCATCACAATTGGTGATTGGTGGGAAGAAATTTTTTGGGCTTTATAAAATAAGCTAGTAGAAAGTACTTAGGGATCTTTTTACTTAAACTTTGAAATATTTTCAGTCAGTTTCTAGTTAAACTGATGTTACGGTCGGTTTATAGTGTGTGCCTGTGCCTTCAAATTGTCTGTTGATTTAAGTTGCCTGTTGATTTGTAGCAACCAAGAATTGTATGTTTTTAGTTAAGTGCCAGTGAAATGCTTGCTTTTAAGTGTGCGTGTGTGCACGCGTGTGTATATACATATATGTGTTCGAGATTGAAGTAACTGACATGTAAAGGCAAATTCGAGAATCTAGATGAAAACTTATTAGAAAGTGTAGTCTGTTTATTTTTAACCCTCAGTTTTCATTCTTAACCATAGAGTTCTTTGAAATCAATTTAGGTAGAATGAGGTTTCCCAAGGATGAGAACAAGTCCCCATAGTTTAAAATATATGTTCAGAAAGATTTTTTGGGGAGGGGCAGCCTTGTTAATCCATTGTGGCAAAAACATCAGTCTTGTGTCGTTTTAAAGACTAAGAAGTTTTATCTCACATAGCCTTACAGGGACTGTAGCCCACTGATCGTGAGATCAGACATCTGAAAAAATGGGCTTCAGTCCATGAAAAATTATACCAGATAATACTTCTTAGTTGTTAAGGTACCTTAGGATTTTTGGATATGTTTGTGGAAATTATTAGTAGCTAAGTTAAAAGTAAAATGTACTGATCTCTGTGATGAAGACTATGTTATTCATAATGTCAGAGTTTTGAAAGTGTTTTGGGAGTAACATACTGCATTAAGCAGATGTTCCTAAGAATCATAGTTCCCATCTTATTTTTCTTTCAAAAACATAATTGCAGAGCATCTGACCTTAAAATGTTTTATATCTGTTTTCAAAATCACAGGAGGATCAAGATGGTAGCCAAGGTGTGGGAAAGCGCAAGAGAGTGAAACTAAGCAGCACCACCAAAGGTATGTGGCAAAGTGATGTAGTGTTTTGTACTAGAGCTAGTAGCTTTTAAGCATTGATGGGAGTGTGCCATATAACAGAAAAGATTGAAAAGTGTGCTTATATGAAACACTTGCACCCAAAAATGAATTTTTTAATTGTCTTCTGTTAATTACACCTCTGTCCTTACTAATGGCTGGTATTTTGCTGACATGTGAAATGCAGTTTTAGTTTGTTGAATTTATAAAAAGTCTTATATGAAGAAGTGGTATAAACTGTGCAACATGCAAAATCTTATTAAAGTAGAAAAAATATAAACATGAGCAATATAGAATGAGCATGTATAAATTTGTGCATGAGCCGAGTCTGTTTAGATGGGTCCCTTATCTCTTTTTCCCATTCCATTTCTGTGCTTATACCTAGTGTGTTGTTGTTTGTTGCTGACAAATAAATGCCTGAACACCTATTCCAGTGTTGGAAGCAAAGGTTTTACATGACTTTCTGTCCAAGGCTCTATAAATAATAGAAAATTAGGGTTTTTTTGCCTGACTGGGAAGGAGATAGAAGAAACATGTCCATTTTTGTCGTTCCTACTAAAACTTATTTGTAAGAGATTAATTATGGCTTGTTTGTTACACAAGCAAAATGATCATTGCATGAAAAGATACGAGGCATGGGTATCTCTTAGCAAGAAGTTTAGCATTACAGAAAGATGAAGATACGGAATGTGAATTTTGGAAGAATGAGTTGATATGAAGTAAAAAGTCACAGAAAGATTGCTTTTGTTGTGTTAACTGTAGAAAGGGGGAAAAAAGCAGAGGATTTTTCAATAAGACTGTATTGATTGTATGCTTGTATGGCAAAAGATACAAGCGGATATTGGCATATGGGCAAGAAATGATGGTTTTGAGAAACTGTAGGGGAGAGAGTTTTGTACTAAGAATGCTAAAATCTGGTATTTTGAGTTCCAACAGTAACGGTGGTGGAGGAATGTCTCAGGTACAAATGCCCTATGGAATAAAACATGCTCTGGAATGAGGAAAGTGGCTAGAAGTTTGATCACAGTTGATGATGTTGACATCAGTGTGACATGGGGACTAAGGGGTGTTAAGCTGCAATTCTGTATGTTCTTACTTGATAGGGAACATCTGCTATGAACAAACCAGGATATGCTGTTACTATGTAAGATCTAGACTTGGTAAAATTTGTATTGACATCTAATTGCAATAGGTCTTGGGAAATGTATTTGTATCCACAGTATGTTAAGGTGATCCAGTTTAGTTCTTCTCATGAGCACCAACAAAAATTCAACGATAAAGCTTCTAATTGAGGCTGGGAAATAAGAGTCTGTCCAAATGTTGTTGGGCTACATCTCCCATCATTCCTGAACATTAGCTGCCTGTTAGGGTTGATGAGAGTTGTAGTCCAATAACACCTGGTAGATCACATGCTACTAGTCCCTGCTGTAGACCCTTGGATCTTACATTGCTCTTAAGTACAGTCAGCCTTCCACATTCATGAGGGTTAGGGGTGCAGGGCCCTCGCAAAATGGAAAAAAATCGCAAATATCAAAATGGGCATCTGTGTCTGTGAGAAGGGGGCTAAGGCATGGTGAGTAGAGCGGGCACTCAGGATCCAAACCAGGCAAGGAAAAGGAGAGAGAAAGAGGGTGAGTTGGCTATACTTCCTCTCTCGCCCATCTTCTTCTTTGTGTGTGTGTGAGGGCACTGGGAAAGAGTTTGTGATGTCAAGAAAGTGGGCTGCGAGCTGTCCTTAGCTGGCCTGGCAGTGACTGGTAGAGGAGGAAGAGGACCAGAGACAGGTTTTTCAAGGCCTGTGTAGCCTAATTGGAGCCACCAAGAGAGAAGGTTCCCCTGGGAGAAAAAAGTGCCTGAAGTAGGGAGGGCGGTGGTTGAAGAGACTTGCAAATAATCAATCTGTGAAAGCCAAACCTGTAAATGTGGAGGGCTGACTGTAGTGGAGAGATGTTAATAAATATGGTTAAAATGTTGCTTTTGGTGAAACTGGCATTCTTTGATGTTTTGCCTTTGTCTCCTAATTTTAATTCTCGTTTTTGTTCAGACCAGTCCATCATGAATGTTTTGAAACATAAATGTTTTCTAGAAGAATTATTATTTTGGACAATAAAATATGAATTTCCACAGAAAATGGTAACTTTCTTACTCAACATGCTTCCAGATCAAGATTATAAGGTATTTATGTGTTTGTGTTTGTCTCTGATATCAATATAGTACTATCCCATAAGGCAATGCTGTGATGGAAGAAGTACAGATCCAGCTTTTCTTCCCGTAGCAGTGTTTCTCAAAAAAAAAAAAAAAATACTGTGGAAGGTAACAAATTGGTGCAAGCTAATTTAGAAGGTGCAGATAAAAAAATGTAAACAAATGACTGCTGAAAGATGACTGCTGTGCTCTATGTAAATAGCTAGTTTTTCATGATTAGCTGACATATTGGCTTGCAGTTCTGTTCTTTGTCTTTCATAACTGACAGTTGAGAGTTACTGTAGCTGCAGCTCCAATTCTCTGAATTCAGCAGTGGGATATAAATTACTTGTGGGATCCATAAAACATGAAAAGATTTATGTAATTTTAATGGTTTTTTGGAGCTTGGGTGGTTTGGATACCATCTGAAACTTGGAAGAGCCTATATATGTGCAGTCGGAAGTGCTATACAAATTTAGAGCACTTGATTTATTCTTAATTTTGGACATTTTTTTCAGCAGTAAGTCTTCTGTCTTGTTTAATATGGAGCTGTGAGGAAAATGTGAACTGAGGTGTTGCCAATATGCTAATGGCACCCAGCTCTGTCTCTCCATTCAGTCTGGTCTGTGTGGTGTGGAATGGTGACCCTTCTCATTGCATTTCACCATTCTTCTTGCTTGGCCACCTGAGGCAGGGATTTAATCGATTACAGTGAAAAGGAGTATATGAATTTATTCTCTGGTTGACTCATATCCTCTTTGGTACTAATTTGTTGATCTTTGAAACTGCTAGAAGACATCTAATCTGATCTTGTGTAGAGTGAATATTAGATTGAAATTGCTAAATCAGGGTGAAACTTGTATACTTGGGAAACATACTTTTATTCTTCATTTGTTGTTATTTATGTTGTAAATATTAGATTTCACACACACACATGCAGTGTATATGCTCCGTTTTATGCTGTGCTCCTGTACACTTGTCTGCTGAGGCAGCAAATCTTTGTGTGAAGTTTTTAAACCATGAATAGTCTGTTTCAGTTAGTAAGGACTGATGTTTAAGGGAAACATCCTATGAAGTTAATTCTGAGATTTTATGTATAGAACTTTTCTTTGTTTTGGTACCAGAAAGTTAATTACACAACATGTCGTCTTAGTCTTGATTTTGGACAGTTCAGATTTATTTTTTCAACAGTAAGTCTTCTATGCTGTTTAATATAAAATTGTTAGGGGAGGTCAGTTGTTTAGACTGAGGTGTTGAAGTATGTGGATGATACTCAGCTCTGTCTCTCCATTTGGTCTAAAAGTTGTGTGGCACACCTTGGGATACTTTGTTTTGGTGGCAGTGGTTGTAGCCCTTCTCATTGCACGTCCATTCTCCACTTGCTTGCCCACCTGAGGCAGGGGAAGGTTGGCCTTGCCTCTGTGGCTATGAGCCCTTTTTGTCAGTTGAGGGTCACTGTTCATGTATCATCCAGTCTGGACACAGAACCTTGCTACAGTTATGCATGCTCCAACAGCCCACCATTGGATTACTACAATAATTCCTATGTGAACTCTCCTCTGAAAATGATTAGGAAGCTTCAGCTGATCCAAATAGAACAGCAAGTCTCTTAACTAGGGATGGACAATATAATCATATTAATGTTTTTGTTCTATACAGGCTGTTAGTCAGTTTCCTTGCTCTGTTCTAGATATTGCTATTAACCTTTACAAATCTTACTGAAACCCCATCTTAGGCTGTCTTAGGACCCTTCTCTTAGTGCCTCTATCACTGAAGTGAGTTGGGTAGCAAATAGAGAAAGTGCTTTTTTGGTGGTAGTGTCCTGGTCAAGGAATGCCAAGGAATGCAGTCCTTTTGACTGTACTATGTAAAAACCTTTTAATTTTCCTTGGCTTTTTTTGTCTCAATGTTTAAAAACTATTCTTGTATTTTTTTAGATGCATGTATTTACTGTTGTCTTCTGCTGTATTTTATGGTTTTAGTTTTTGTTATGTGAACTCTCCAGAGAGCCTCATGCACTATGTGGTATAGAATTGCAGTAAGTGAATGAATATTGAGATTTGTGTGGAATAAACAAGTTGTAATGCTAACATTTGTTTTATACCTTGCAGATTGCTTTCACTAAAACTTTTGTGCAACACTATGCTTTTATTATGAAAACACTGAAGAAAAGCCATGAATCTGATACCATGTCAAACAGAATTGTACACATTAGTGTCCAGCTGTTCAGCAATGAGGAGCTAGCTCGTCAAGTGACAGAAGAATGTCAGCTGCTTGATATTATGGTTACTGTTTTGCTGTATATGATGGAGAGTTGCCTTATTAAAAGTGAGCTACAGGGTACGTTGAATTCAGATATCGCTTTAAGATTTTTTGTTTATACAAAAAGTTTTTTCATGTAATTTATTGTAGCTTCACAGGCTGTATTTTAACTATTGTCTTGCAATTTACAAGTGCAAAATCTACCCTAGCATTGCCAAAAACAAACTAGTTCAGTATTTGGTATAGTTATTCATACTGTGGATCCTGTGGAACTAGTCAAACCTAAAATGTATAGTTGTGTTCTGTATTGAGGCAATTGTTATTCTATTCTTTTATTTATCTTGTAAAACAGATACGCATTTTTAAAGTTGCGTTACGTCTCAAAAGTTGCCTTGCTGCTGTTGAAGTTATTAAATCTGCAAAATGTTCTACTAATCTTTATTTATCTGAGCAGTAGAAATACCCTGTTTTTGAAAGCTCGTCAAACTATCATCTTCACCATCACTGTTGTCATTGTCATATCTTTTGTTTATACCCCACTTTCCCCCCCCAAACTAGGACTTAAGGTGGCTTACAAGTTAAAATAAATACTATATGCTTAAAAAAATACAAAAGGTCAATGTTAAAATGGAATTAAACTATCACAACATAAAAACTTTGAACATATAATTAAAAATGATAAAAAAGCATTTTCTTTTATCTATATTTTAGCCATCTGTTGGTGACTCAGAGCCTTCTCCAAGAGTCTTCACCATCAGTGGTGAGACAGATGGCAACTAAAACACAGGGAAGTTTTAGCTGTGCAGCTTCATCCATGCAACTTCTTCTCTTTCTTGTCATCTTTTTAGTGACAAGAAAAAGAGTATTTTATTCTTTGGATTTTTAATGAATTTTAAATACTTGTGTTAAATTTTACCTTTTAGTTGTTATAGTTACATTTTGTTTTAGTTTCAGTTTTTTAAGTTTGTTGTTTTCCTTATTTAACTTACTATAAACAGCTCAGGGATCAGTCATGCACAGTAGTATAAAGATTCATTATATCCATACATATAATCTTCTCTGTCTAGTTACATGGAAAAAAGCTGTGCGTGCCCCAGTTTGAAAACCTTGTATATAAACAAGTCTAAGACTTGCTTGCAGCCATGAAACATATCAGACAGGAGGGAGTGTTTGAAGTCTTACCTGTTTTTTCCGGCTTGGATTCATTTTTTTTACGTCATAATGTATGAAAAACAGTTGGAAGAGTGTGCTTTCAAAATAATTACTTCCTCTTCCTCCTTGTCCCCTCCATTGAGACCTACAGCCTCAGGAGCTGCTTTTGGTACAAAGGGAAAACATCAGCCAAGATTCATGTGGCGTCTTATTGAGCCTAGTGGCAGTGTCCATATCAGTGGAGTGATGAATCTGCTCTGAGCTTTAGTGTGAACTTCAAAAGGATTTCTAAGGGATAGAACCTTATTTCTAAACAGATTCATCACCTTGCATAATTGCTTTAAAGTTTGGACTAAAACTCAAAGCAAATTCACCACACACACTGATGTGGGAACCACCAGCTGTACCTAAAGCCTTCCTTCTTAATTCTCTGCATGCCTCAAGAACTTTACATACAAGTTCCCCATAAAGACAACATGAGAAGCAGCATTGTATAATGCTTAAAGTGTTGCACCGGGTTCAAGTTCCCACTCATCCAAAAAACATTTTCAGTTATCTTGGATTAGTTATACTCTTAACCTGTCCTTTCTCATAGGGCTGTGGTGAGAATAAACAGTAAGAGGAGTCAGAATCACATATACCAGCACACATTAAGCTACATGATGTGTGGAACTGGCAGTGTTTTTCCCCCCATTGTGAAGGGGATGGGCACCATATTTGAGCCTACTGAGCACAACTGTTTTTGGCTTTCCTAGAAACTCTGCAAGGATTGAGAGCCAATGGCTTGGGAACTGGTATTGATCTACAGATCATGACATTGAGTAGCGCTGATATAATACCACCTTAACCTTTTGAGGGAAGGCAGGGTATAGATGCAATAAATATGTGAAAGTGAACAAATAATGATATATGTAGGAATTCTGTTTAGTGCACAGGAATTTTGTTTTTTTGTTTGCCACAGAATTTGTATCCAGCATATATGGGAGTACATTTTATATCCTTAAACATTTTGCTTTTCTTTTAGATGAGGAAAATAGTTTACATGTTGTTGTGAACTGTGGAGAAGCACTACTGAAGAATAATACTTACTGGCCACTTGTCAGTGATTTCATTAATATCCTTTCACACCAGAGTGTAGCTAAGAAATTCTTGGAGGATCACAGGCTGTTAGTAACATGGATGAACTTTGTGTCATTTTTTCAAGGTATGTGGTACTTTCTTTGGTTTAAACATGAACTAGCTTTGGCTGAGTGGAGGCAGTGTGATGAAAATTTTTAATATGTTTGCAGCTGACCTAATACTGGCTTTATAGTCTTAATTCTCCAAAAATTCATCTGTAAATGTTGTAATTTACTGCCAGACATAGCTCCTTTTTAATTGGAACTTGTGTTTCTGAGAGGGGGATTTGAGAGGAAAGCTAACTTATTTCAAAATAGATACAATTGCGGTTTAAAAGGATTTTAAAGGACTAATCTTTCTTTAAACAGAAAACTGTGGTTTCATTAGGTGGGGTTATTGCCATGAAACTTTAACCATTACTAGCTTTCCTTCTTTATGCATGTGAAGTTATTTTATGGCAGTATTTACCTGGAATGGTGAAGAGCTGCCAAATACAGTGACATCTACAACATTGCTTTGGATGGACTTCAGAAATCTGGAAGCTGACAACATACTGAGCTTCTTCACATAGCTAAATTCTGCCTGAATCAAAGTGTAGTGATGGTAGAAAGTCACAGTGTAGTACAGTTGGTCCTCCACGTTTGCTAGGGTTAAGGGCATGGGACCTCTGCAAATACAAAAATCTGTGTGTGTGTCTGTGGGAAGGCACTGAGGCATGGTGGTAAGAGCAGGCACACAGGGTCCAAACCAGGTTAGGGAAGGTTGAGGGGAAGGGGGTGGGTCAGCATGGTGGCCCTATACTACTTCTGTCTCGCTCATCTTCTCCTTTGGATGTGTGTGGGCAGCATCAGGAGAGGGTTTGTGATGAGAAATTGGTCTGTGAGCCATGCAGACAGTGGCTGGTGGAGGAGGAAGGGAAGCAGGGGTGGGTTTTTTAAAGGGCTGCACAGCCTGATTGGAGCCAGCGAGAGGATCGTTTCCCCTCGAAAAGAAGCAGTTGAGTTGTGGGGGGCGGGGGTTGGAAAAACTTGCAAAATACTCAGACCTGTGAAAGTGAAACCTGCAAACGTGGACGGCCCACTGTAGTAAAACTTACTTTGATGAGACTTGTGCTGTTGCGTAATAGAGATGCTACTACAGATATACCTCTGTTTACAAATTAGATGTGTTCTTGGGCTTTTCTTCTTTAAGAGAAACTTGGAACCAGAAGTAGAAATAAAGTGGAAAGAACAGGCATGGGTTCATACACTATGAAAGAGAAGAGCAGTTCAACACATTTCAGAACTTTGTTTAACTGAAATGCTTTACAACTTTGTCTCAATCTTTTTTAAGGGATGAATTTAAACAAGAGAGAACTTAATGAGCATGTTGAGTTTGAATCCCAGACTTATTATGCTGCTTTTGCTGCTGAGCTTGAGGCCTGTGCCCAGCCGATGTGGGGGCTACTGTCACATTGCAAAGTCAGGGTGAGTAGAGCGCTTTTTTTGCTTGAGTGGTTCTCCGGTGATGCAGTGCTTTGAACAACGGTATGCAGTTGTAGCAAATTGTACTACCTCTTCTGTTAGTCAGTTGGATTGGTGGCTTAAGGGCTATTGGGCTAAAGTGCTACCTCGCAGAGTCTGGAGTTTCCAATAAGTTGGTCTGAATATCTGGATCAAAACCAGATAGCTGCCCAGAAGATGTAACTGTAGGAAAAGATAAGTCAGAAATACAGAGATTATATTTTATACAGACATCAGCTAATTCTCCAAATGAATGAGGCACACATCTACAGCTTTTTTGATTAATAATAAACTAATTTGCTTACTATCCCCATACTATAACATTTTAATAACATTTTTAATATTTGTATACTGTCCAGCACATTCTCTGGGCAGCTGAAGAGTAAAAATAAATATTTCAAAAATTTAGCTGTACATATGCATATATATGGGACCTGTTCAAACTATCTGCGCCATCCACCTTGCTAACTTCAGGATAATCTGTTACCTTTCTGGCTGTTTTTTGCATGCCTGGGAAGAAACAATTAGATCTGGAGATGTTAAACATATTTGAATTCACTGGTCAGAATCCTGTTGGTGACCTAGAGTGGTTTAATCTTGGTTACACAAATCTAGGTATTGTTTTAGGTGCTGCAGTGCTTTTGCCCGAATTTGCAAGAGCAGCTGGGCATCTCTGGGGCATGATTCACCCCTTTCCATCAGTTGATGGGCCATGGGACTGTACCTGAGCCTGTCTGGCTGCTCTTAGACAACCACAGAAAAATGGACAGCCTTTGTGAATGAGGCTGCACCTTCTTTGGGCAAGCAAGTATAGCTGAATATGTGTGCCTCCATGTGTGCCTCCATGGCCAGTCAGTTGGTTGGCAGGAGAGGGAGCAGAGCTGTCTCTGGAAGCTCTATGGCTACCCTTGTGCAGTTGGGGAAGTAAGAGCAATTTTTGCCTCTCGGCCATTGGTGTAGCTATGCTGGTGGAGATATTCTCTCTGCCAACAGTCCTGTAGAATCTTGGGTAGAGAAGCAAAGGCCAAGGAAAAGAAAAAAATAACTAATTTTTTTTCCTGTTTTTTTTTCTGAAGTCTTTTTTTTATTTTGGTGGAAAAATGGGAAAAATAGATTATGTAATATTTTATTAGAATAATTTTTTAGAGACAAGGTGTCTCCATTTATACTGTCCCCAAAACCATTTCTAAGCATTGTGTAAGAGAAAGACTTTTATCTAAGTCTATGTACAATATTAGATCATTACAATGCCTGGTTTTCCTTTTCTCAGTTTATGGAGATGAGTGGGTTGTGTTTACTTGACACTATGGAGAACTAGTAGAGGCAAAACAATTTCGTCTGCTTTACTCATGTTGGCAGTTTCTTTTCTTTTTACTGAAGTTGTTTTGCCTGTTTCTCGGACTGACCAAATCAAAGAGGTTCCTTATAGTTTAAGTGTTCCTTACAGTTCAGGATGTTGTATCTACATTATAAATAAATAAATAAATAAATAAATAAATAAATAAAATTTAAGAAAATGTAAGTTCAATTTCTAATTATATTCTGAAAAAAGTATCCTTTTTATGTAACATGATAACTTCATGTCAAACCAAATTATTTATAGTTCATTTCATGTTGCTAAAACAACAGACTGACTTTTAACCTGTTAAGGGTGCTAATACTGCATTTTTCATTTTTTTTTTTTTTGGAGAATTTCAGCTTAAAAGTGGGAAAAACTCCCGATTTCCCCCTCCCTTGCTCTAAATTTTCAGATAATTTTACATCTCTGACCTCGTTCAGTATTTTTTTTATTAGTGAAAGTCTTTGGCTCTGGGGTTGCTCTTCTGTGAATAGAGGGAGTCCTTCCGTTTGCAGAGAGGAATTGAGATTCAGAGTGGTCTCCCTTTGGAAGAAATGAGAAGAGACGATTTTCAGTAATTCCCCTTCTGTCACGTAGGCCATTTCCGCACTAGCCTGTCATAGCACTATGATTCCACTTTCAACATCCCATGGAATCTTGGGGTTTGCAGTTTCGGGAGGGGCCAGTGGCCCCTCTCGAAATGGCAAACCCCAGGATTCCATGGGATGTTGAAAGTGGAATCATAGCGCTATGACAGGCTAGTGCGGAAATGGCCGTAGTTTCCTACACCATTTTCCCATTTGTTGTCAAGGATCATCCAGTCCACTAATAAATTTCTGTAGAGGAAAGGAGAAATGATAGAAAATCGCCTCTTTTACATCCTCTGGTAAGAGTGTCCCATGAATAGATTTCTGCTAATGGGGACCCTGTATCCAAAGTACTACATTTTGTCATTGAACACATATATTGTGGATGGGGAGGAGACAGGAAAGCATGGTATCTGTTTCCAGTATCTCTGAGCACACAGAATTTGTTATCTGAAGAAACAAATGAGACCTAGCAAATCTTTTTATGACAATTGGGTTCTAAGATTCTTGTAGTAGTTTTTTTTTTTTTGTCGTCACGGAGAGAAGTATTTCACATCAAACTGTTTTAGTTCAGTTGAATGTGCTGATAGGAGATTTAACAGATAAAATAAATTATCCTATTTCCCAGGAGGTTTTTCTGGGAAAGTAACAATAACTTAACTACAGAACCCTTTGAGAAAAACATTATGTTCACTAGCATTGTTAGGCAAAAAAGACTGTTGTCTGTAGTGAGGATTTAAGGCTATTAATAGTGCTATGGCATCCGTGTGTGTGTGTTTTTCCCAGTGTCTTGGGCCACGTGTCTCAAAAATAGAGGACCATGCTGTGTTCTCAGTGCATTTGTTGGAGCCAACAAAATGTGTCCACCAAACTTCAGGGTAAACCAATAAAAACAGTATTGCCATCCCTTATGATAGATGCTACTCTTGTCTGTTGCTGGCTGGCACTGATGTCCCCTGTTATACAGAGCTCTTAGAATATTAGAGAGATATGATGAAATCTCGTCAATTTTATTTTTGAGAATGGTAAAATAGCAGTTGAGTGTTCTTGGTAGTGTGAAAGTTTTATCCAAAAACAAAGTTGAGTAATACCTGTACTGGATCAATAAAATGTGATAAATAGACATGCTTTCAATTTTTTGAAAATAAAATGTTGTGGCTATTTTTCATGTAATAACTTCAAATTTGTGAATAAAAAAATATTGTCTAGCTGAGGTAAGATACGTTGAAGTCTGTTTTGGCCAGTGAGATACTATCCTGTTACTTAGCAATCAAATGCAAAAATACAGATACTACTTGTGATACTCATGTAGTTTGAAAGCATGTTCTTATTTTATTCACCTCAGAAAGATACTCTTTCTTTATCCTGCAGCAGAGAATGAATATAAAATTGATAAAAAATAGCTTGTCTGCATCAGTTTTCTTTCTTTCTTTTTTACTTTGTTATCCCGGTAATCAGAAGGTTTGGCTATTCTCATCCCACCCCCAATTTTGGAATGCAGCGGGTATACTCATATCCATAAAAAGGACCTATTCTAGGTCTTTGGGCCTGTACATGGGATGAGATTGGGAACAGGTCTCAGGCTTGTATGCTGCTCCTCTTATTCGCTCACCAGAGAGGAGAAAGATAATCAGAAACCAAGAGAACTCAGATTCATTTGAAAAGTAGATTTGAAAAGTAGATTTTGTCCTACACGGTCTCCGAAAGCTTGTTCTTTTTAAAAGAACAAGAGTCCTGTTAGCTTACTTATCCATTACTCCCCATAATAGGAGATACTCCCCATAATAGGAGAGCAGAGGGTAGAGCTTAAGACCAGTTCTTAAATAAAAATTTGGGGCCAAATAACAGATCATCCAATTGGCTGATGAGGACTTTTAGTTCGATGCATTTTGCTATCTTCTAGTCAGGACTGCTGATTTCATTTGAGAGAGACTCTAATTACACAGCATAAAGAGCTGGAGGAAGGAATCAAGGGCACTTTGGTGCCACTATATATCTTCTCCCCTTTTCCTTTTTTTCACTGAAACTAACAAAGTTATCTCTTTAACTGTATAACACTTTCTTGCTAGAATGATTACTTGATATGTAATAGACATGATTATTTCCCAGATTGTACTTTAGAGACAGGAGAGATGTGGGGATCTGTAACCTGCCTGTTATTGTATTATGTTATTTTAAGAGCTGAGATAATTTTTTTCAGTTTGTGCAACATTTCATATCCTGTTTCAGGAGACACAAGAGTATACACGAAACGTTGTCAGATACTGTCTGGAAGCGCTTCAGGATTGGTTTGATGCAATCAACTTTGTAGATGAGGTGTGTGCATCTTACGGATTTAACCTGGTATTGTGGGGGAAGATGGAAAGTGTATTCACATTATCTTTGGAATTAAAATAAACTGGTGTTCTTTTTTTTGTTTACAAACGTCTGCTATTCCACTCTTACTAAATCCCAGAGATCTTGACTTCATACTGTTCTTTCATGTGCTTTGGAGCTTTTGTGCACTCACAAAGGCTGGGCATGGGAGGAGTGTGTTTTGCTGTGATGGCCCCATGTGGGAAGTGTTTATTAGGAATGGCCTGTGTTGGGTTCTTACATTCTTCTCCTTAGTTACGAGCTCTGAAAGATTTAATTTTTTGCTAGTAGAAGTACCTACTTTTACACGTTAGAAGTCCCTTAGTCCCTCATCCCTGCCCTAATGCTCTTTCTCTCCTGCTCCCCTAAGTACCCTTTCTTATCCACCTGCCCATGTGCTTTTCCCTTCTTGCCCTAGTGCTCTTTGGTCCTTCCTCTGCGCTTTCTCTTCTGTCCCCTGACACTTCCCTGGTTTTACTTGCTGTATTTCTCTTTCTCCAGCTCAGTGTGCATTCAGCCTTTCCTTTTCCTCATTGTCCCTGATCTCTGCAGACAGTGAGACAATCCCTCTTGTTTATGTCCTCTTAACTTTTCATCAATTTTGAGAGACGTGCAGAAGGAAGCATTAGTTCTGCCTGCATGTTGTTTTCCTGTTGTGCCTCTGGCCCACACAGGGCTGATTAGAGGTACACAGTGTAAACTAATGTGGCAGGTTTGATGGAAATTTGCTCTTTGATGGTTAGGGACATCGGCCACCTAGTAAGTGATGATGGTACAGCACTGTACAGACTATTTAAATTAGCTAAACGTAATTACTCTGATAGAAAAAAAACCAATAATTCAGATTTGCACATGCCTAGGGCCTTCTTATTGTACAAGCCAAGTTTCCAAGGTTTGTGGTCTTGGGAACTGTGGCAGAAACAGATAGATGGACACACACTTTCCTATATTAACATAGACTTTAAGTGAAAGGAGAGATTATCAGGGTTCTGCTTAACTAATGTAACACTTATCATTACAATGGATGGTTGTGAGTGCAGAGAGAATTTCAGTGTTCCATGGACATTTTGGAAGGTGTAGTTCCTCCCACTGCACCACCTGCTGGTGCAGGAGAGTCCCTGGGATAACAGAAATAATTGTCAGGATTCTTATACTGCCTTCATCAAAATTGACCAGAATATTTTTCACATCTGCATTTTCCCTTCCAGCTTGTGGAATCTGCTCTGTAGCACGGCTCTGCCTTCTAAGCTATTACAGTGTGTGTTTGAAATAGCTGTGCTGGGATGATGTGGGTCTCAGAAGCCCTCAGGTAGAAGCAGAAACTCAATATATCTCCGTGGAAATTTCCCAATTTCCCATTTGCATGGAAGTTTCCCATGAAATGACCCTGAGTCCTTCTTTAATCCCAGAGGAGAGGATGTATGAAACAGTTTAATATTTGGTTATTTATTTATTTTATTTATTGAATTAATATGCCCCCTTTTCTCCCAAAGTGGGATCCAAGGTGGCTTCTAATACTGCATGAATTGAATAGCTTATTCATTTTTTTGATGCTGGAATTACCTTTGTTTGTGTTGCAGCCTACTCCTAATCAGGTCACTTTTCATCTGCCCTTGCATCGTTACTATGCCATGTTTCTGAGTAAGGTAGGCTCATTTTTTTTTCAGGGAGAAAAGAGACATTATTTATGTAACTTTGTTGTTGGTGTCCTGGTAAAATGTGTACCTGGTTTTGTTTATAGGCTGTTAAATGCCAAGAAATAGATCTGGATTCTCTTCTTCCAGACCAGGAGATGTTGATGAAGCTAATGGTTCATCCGCTCCAGATTCAGGTACATTTACCAAGTGTTTTTGGTTTAAATATACTGTAAACATTTGTGTAAAATAACCAGAACTGATAAAACACTGAAATTATAGAATCCTTTGGCATTCACTGATTTGCAGTTGTGTGATTGCTTGATGAGATCTTCCATGTGTTAGTTTGTGCTATACAAGTATATAACTGTACAGACTCTTTCCTGTCTAGTAAAAGATGCACTTTTATTTATTAATACTTTTTGAATGTCTATAAGGGTCATAATGAAAGAGATTTTCTTTAATCCTATTCTGAAGTGTCAAGGTAATATAGAGGTAAGAAACACAGGAAAAGTTTAAGTAGAAGAATTGCCACTTTGACAGAATGAGTCTGGATCCCATAGGACAATTTCTCAGTGGCTGCACTAAAAACATTCAGTTCCCTAGCATGTGTAAGATTTTTCCTGGATTGCATCTCCTTTAATTATTTGTCAAAGTCAGAGGGCAGAAGTAATATTTTTATTCCCAAAGAGATTTAACAGTATCTCAAAAGTTAAAATATATCTGTATTGATAGAAACATTCACCTACAAAAATGGGTTCTCAGCCCCTCCCACCCCTTTTTTTTTTTAAAGATTGCATGTTTGTCAGTAACTCCTCAGGCAGAAAATAAAACTTTTTTTCTTCCTTTTGGTAGGCAAGCCTCTCTGAAATACATAGTAATATGTGGGTGAGGAATGGCCTGCAGATTAAAGGACAAGCCATGACTTATGTACAGTCTCACTTCTGTAATTCCATGATTGATCCTGACATTTATCTGTTACAGGTAGGTCAGTAATTTCTGTGACCTCATCTGCTCTATGTTGGTAGATAACTGAACAGTGGCAACTAACATACATATTATCCTTTTTTGGAAAACAGGTCTGTGCATCTAGACTTGACCCAGATTATTTTATTTCCTCAGTTTTTGAAAGGTAAGGTGGGGGTGTGACTCTTTTTTAACAGGTATAAATTATGTATGAGGAATACTATGGCTTGGCAGTGAAATAAAAGGCAAGACCATGAAGTTGCAGTTCATTATTTTTATTATATATTAGTAAATATGTAATGTAGGTTTTCAATGTAAATACTAATTATTAAATACATGTAATTTGTATTAAATAATTTAATATAGCTTTTCATTGTAAAGTATTTTATGATAAAAAGTTTCAATAAATCTAATTGCTAAAAATAAGAAAGCAGTGCTGAAACACTAAAAGCAATGAAGCAATTCATGCAAAAACATGAGTAAATACTAATGTTAATGATCAGGAAAGTAACCAGGAAATCAACTTGACAAAGAAACAAGTGGATGACAGAATCACTCCACACTGGGAGCCCACTTAATCTCAATGTGGAGTTCATTCTCCATGCTGGTTACTGCAGTAGAGAAGGCCCTTTGCTGCACTCCAGGCAAATGAACCTCACTAGGCTATTACATATCTTAATTTCTGTTTTTCGTGTGATGGGGGAACAATGTTTGTAAGGGCATATGTCTGTTAAAGATTGATTGGAATAAACTTTGTGATGTTTACAAACAACTATGCAGTTTGCATTTCTTTTGGGTATCAGTTACACTTGTGGAATAAGCAGAATAACGAATGGTGCCTGTACTCTTACTGAGTTTCCAGGATCAAATAAGCACATATATCAGAGTGTGTTGATAAAAACAATTCCTTATTCAGACTAGATAGGAAAAACATATAAATAAAAGACCAGATATGGAAGACATGAAATTATCCAGTAAACAATAACAGTATTAATTAAGAGGCATTTCTCAATATTCTTAGTAGTTAGTCAATATTCTTAGCAATTTGACTTATTATAAAATTTAAGACTAGAAAAATGGACTTTGTTCTGTTTTTGAATAAGCAATAGCTGATGAAATGTGTTTCAGCACAGTAGAGATCTATGGAACTCTCCTTGCCCTTCCCCTCCTAGCATTTATATTTTAAGAAGGAAAGAATGGCTACAGCCTGATCCTGTGCTATGTCTCAAATATCGTAGCAGTTAGAGAATGTTATACAGGAATATTGTGCTGTTGCAGTGATGTCTTTGCCTGTTTATTTCCTACACACTTGTGGCACCTCTCAAGTTGTTAATAATAACAGATTTTACAAATTTTATTTCCTTACACCTGTAGGTTCAAAGTGGTTGATCTCTTAACAATGGCTTCACAACATCAGAATACTGTGCTAGATTCAGAGCATGAGAGGTCGATGTTAGAAGGCGCCTTAACATTTCTTGTCATTCTTTTAAGTCTCCGTTTACACTTGGGTAAGACTTGGAGTTTTTCCTCATGCTTTAATTGTAGTTTCTTTTCTAGATATGAATGATCATAGGCACTTACAGAGCCTTGAGTATTATGTGCAATGTTTGGACAGTCAAAGCAGGAACAAAAATGATTAGCTAACAGTTTCCTTGTATAGTTTCACAGAAGCTTGGTCTGTGTTACTACTGAAATACATGTTTTTAAGGTGTTTTTTGTTTTTTGGGGGGTGGAAAACATAATTGTACTTGAATAATGTCTCCAAACTTGTCTTAGTGATAAATTTCTATGTATGAGTAGGACTATACAAATTTTGTCTGGTCTTGGCTGCTGAACCAAAATTTATGTTTGCTGGAATCCTGATCACTTTCAGCAACATCCTTTGCGTTTTTCATTGGAAATAAGTAACATTATTTTACTTATTTATAGGAGTATGTACTCCCTGCCTTTCAGTGCCAAAACTTCTTGAAGCCTTTTTATAATTTTATGATCATAAAATATAAATGACATCAAACTAGATTCTTGGTGGAGCAAAAAAAAAGCATTTGTTCACATCTAGAAATCCTAGTAAGAGAGCTAGTTGGGCCTTTGAAATGAGAGAACTCCACAGTTTGGATGCTGCAACTGGAAGGGTTCTGCCATGGTTTCCAACTAGCTAAATGTTGTTTCCTTGCCCCTTTTCCCATGGTATGTACGCTTAGTGTTGTTGTTTTGACCTTGTGTCTTTTAATATGGCAGGTAAGGGACAATTCTTTATACTCCTCTACAACTCTAAATTTTTGCTGCTTGAATACAGAAACTTGTTTTATACTTACTATTCCATCTGATTCAGTATTGTCTACTGTTTTGTCCAGTTTTTCCCCCAGTCATCCCAGAGATGCTAGGGATTGAACTTGGGACCATTTGCTTACAAAGTTTGTGCTTTGCCACTAAGTTATGGTCCCTTTCCAGACTGGACCTTATTTGGTGCTACTTGATGCATTTTCATTCTTGTGACTGACTTCTCAGACTGACTTCTCAGACTTCACTCTCCAGTCCTAAACAAAGGGTTGGGCTTGTACTGGCTATAGATGGCTGAGGTACTCTGAGAGCATTATCATCCTGCCACCAAGTTAGACAGCCCCATCATTCTTCTCTAGCTTGGAAGTGAATGAGGTGAGAGAGGGGGAATCTTCTCTGTCACTGCTTTCAGCCTTCCACACCAAAAAGCAAATACAGTATAGTCCTTGCTGCTTCCCCAGTCTCAGGCAGAAGGAGGATGGAAGACAGGGGTCACCATCTCTTGTCGCCATCTTCATTGGGTAACTCCCACCATGTTGTGGTGGTTTGGTGGCAAGTGAAAATTTGAGTAATCAGAGTGGTGGTATGTGAAGATTATATGCTTGTGGTGGCAAGTGGTGTTCATTTGCTTTTCATTTGTGGTTGTACCTGCTCTTTGGTGAATTGGGCAAAGAAGCCTTTTTATACTCTAGCCAAATTCAGCATTTGTTTGGGGGCATATGGTGAAGTGCCCATACCTCCCATTTTGAGTCCTATGCATAATACTGAGAGGTCAGCCCAACTGAGTTCATTGGAGTTTACTCCTAAAAAGATATGCTTATGATGGATATTGTTACACATGAGTACTTCTTAAACATTTACATCAAACTAATCTGTCAGATGTAATATTTGGTTTTATTCAATACTTTTAAAATTGGAATAAGTTCTTCAGGGCTTCACTTCATCAAATTCTTTTTGAGGAAATCTGAACGGAGGCCCAAATCCAATTGTTGGTCCCTGCTTGAGTAGATCCATTGAAACCATTACTCAATGATAAGTCAAAGATTTGATGTATCCTTTGTAGTTGGGATTAGCAATTAGATTTAGACCCAAACATATCATTGAAGGTTATTTTAACCAGATTTTAACCAGAACTTGTGTTATACTTACTGCTTAGTCTCATTCAGTACTGTCTACTGAATAGGACGTGGATGCCCTGTGGATTTACAAGTCAACTTCTTAAAAAATATTCAGTCATGATTGTGCAGCTGAGTGAACTTCTAAGTAGAAATGGTTTTACTTTCTGTCTTAATGTTACATGGTATTACATTATGTTAATCTGTTCAATTGCTCTAGGAATGACTGATGATGAGATTCTGAGAGCAGAGATGGTTGCTCAGCTCTGCATGAATGACAGGACTCACAGCTCACTACTGGATCTCATATCCTTGAAGTATATTTCAGCAGCTTTTGATATATGATTAGTTAATTGGTATACTGTGCTTTCATTTCATTAACAGTTTAATATATTGATAATGGCAATTTGGCACTCCAGGGAGCTGTAAGTATTCTAATAATACTCATTTGCACAGTGCACTTTTTTGCAGTTTTGAATAAATGTTGTATATTTTTGTGTGTAACAATTGCACTGAGGTAGATTTAAAAATAACACAAATGAAACTGTTACCCTAAGTCTTTCTACCTTCGTCTAGGGATATAAATCATCACCACTCCACTTTCAATCACGTTTGTTTCTAAAGCAGGAAGATGGGACTTAAAGCCATATTTTTTTTTTCCACTGAGGCAGACTGCTGTGTTCTGATTGGGTCCTTGCGCTTCAGGGGGTAATTGGCCAGGACAGAAGAGCAATAAATATCTCCTGTGTTAACTGTTTGTGTGAAGTTCAGATTTAAATTTGTTTAAAACCTGCAGTGTGTACCATGACATTGGGAGGTGCAGACTAGCATTATCTTTCTGATGTCTAAGTCTTCCGCGTTTAGAGGTGAAATGAATTTTGTTTTTCAGATCCCAGCCAAATAGTAAAATATAAAACTAGCACAGGGTTTAAAGTTGGTAGGAGCTGAAGGTAGCTTTAGTCTGTTTGCTTTCTTGTTGTTACAGATGTGGATTTTTTAAACCCAGTGTAATGTGGATTAAAATGGATTAGTAATAGCTCTTAATGCAGTATTTATACAATTATATCCCATTTTGTGTGATGGTGCCTTTTTGAAATATAATGGAATGTAGTTTTTCAAAAAGTTTTTTACAGGCTACTTAAAGCTGTATGATTATGAATAATTATTCTTTCTAATCAGTCTTATAGTGTTGGTTTGTACATTTGAAAGAGTAATAAAGCATTTATAGGAATGAACAGGCCACTTCCAAGGAAAAGTTCTGCATTAAAGCTTAATCTTTGAATGAAAGGGATTCATTGTATAATATCGACCTCTTGTGGTAAAATTAAGCAGTTGCAGAAGTCCCCAAACTATACCTGTTATTTCTAGACAAGAAGGGTAAAATAGGTACCTGAGAATCTTGCTGTTGAAAAGATTCTCACAATAATTGATATTTATCTTAACAAAAGGATCACATTCCAGAAAACCCTAACCCCAAAAGTGGTATTATTCCTGGAAGCTTAAGTTTTGAATCAATGTTGTCAGCTGTGGCTGATTTCAAAGCACCTGTATTTGAGCCAGGGGGCTCCATGCAGCAAGGGATGTATACACCTAAAGGTATGTTCAGTTTTTACAAGTGTGCCTATGCAACATACACATTATTATTAATGAGATAATGTTAATTATAGCAACAGTATTCCTCATATCTGATCTGAAATTTATTGTTACTACATGTATTTTTGCATCTTGCCTGTCTGGAAACTTCCTCCTTCCTCAGTTCAAACAGTTAAATGATTTGGTGATCAAGGTAGAAACCAATTATCCTAAAATGTAGGGAATAAAATAGATGTTCAATCAAATAAGAGCTTTGTTCAAACTAATTATGTACTTTAGAACAGTTGTAGCAGTGTATGTAAACAGGTTTGCACAAACCTGAAGTCTCTTGTTGCTGATGAAAATTGACTTATTGGAGAAAATGGTCATAACGTAAAGATCTTGTTTTAAAAATAAATATGGAATATATTTCAGAACCTAACAGTAATTACATTTTATTTCTATACATATAGCTGAAGTCTGGGATAAGGAATTTGACCCAGTTATGGTAATTCTTCGAACAGTTTATCGCAGAGATGTGCAATCAGCAATGGACAGATATACAGCATTGTAAGTTAAATATATTCTGAATCAGAAAATACTGTGAATATTGTATTATGCAGTGGTAGTATAAAATGCCTTCATTTATTTGTCATTTGTAATGGAAAAGCTCAAGTGCAGTTGTTTAAATACTATGGACCCTGCTTGAAATGGACATATTTGTCTTCAAGCCTTTTCCAAAACTGTGTGAGAAAGACACACAGATAGGTCTGTCTGCTGGTTTCTAAATAATTTTTGGCTTGCTTAAGAGGCAAACCATCCATGATTTTTGGCTGGTCAGCCAAAAATATGGATGGTTTGCCTCTTAAGCGAATAAGTTAGTTTGTTAATGAATGGGTTAAACCTAAATAGTTTTGTCTCGTATCAAAGCTTCCATACAAGTTCTTTATTGAAATGCTTAAGGAATGGCAGAACAAAGAAAAAAAACAACACAACTCATTGTTGGAAAAAGAAAGGGTCCTTTTTAACACTATATCACTCCAAAATGTCACCTTAATTTAGGTTTGTCAGTTATTGCTAATCCCACACCAGTTAAAGTACTGAGCTTTAGATTTAGAGTATATATACATACACACACACACACACACACACACACACACGTGTGTGTGTGTGTGTGTGTGTACACGTGCCTTCAAGTAACCTGTTGACCTAAGGCAACCCCATGAATTTAAAAGGGTTTTCTTAGGCAAGGAATTACACAAATTTAGATTAGTTAATCCCTTTTCATTAAAATCAACATCACATTTGTTCAAGAACTTGAACTGATTGGGATTCAAGTTAGAGCTCTTCCCACTGCAACATCTAACCTGTGAGAAAGACTTGCAAATAAATTGTTTACTGCCTACCATGAGAAAGTCAGCAGCACATTTTCTTCTTCTGACTGGCTTTTGGACTGATTTTAATTCCCCCCCCACATTATAACTATGTGTTTTATACACTGTTGTTTTTAGTTTTACCTTTTTTTAAAGGAGTTTGAAATGAAAAAGTACTGTATAAAGCGTGAATCCCTAGAATAAATGTTTTTGCGTGACCTGATGCCTGTACAGGAGAATTATTAGCATGCTCTCTTGGCAATGTGCAACTTGTACCAGAATGAGTAATAAGATTCTCTGGGCTTGAGGTCTCCTGTAAATGTCAGGCATGGATTTTAACTCATGAGTGGATACATCTGTGAGTGGGGAGGGCTGCAGTATGCTTCTTAGTATAGCAAGAAAGACTCCTTTTTCTTCCATTCAAACCAAGAAATTAAGCAGTAATTAGGAAATCTGTGCAGGATGTATTGCAAACTATCAACTGCTTCCTGAGTATAGCCTGTGAAAAATCATTGGTATCATTTTCTCTGAAAAGTAGATTAATAACTCAATATGTTGTCTCAATTAGCCAGGGAAAAATTGTTCTGTAGCTTGTCGTAAATTGCTTGCTTGAAAGGAATTATTCCTTTTCCTGGGTTGGTATCCACAAAACTGAAATACTCACATGCGCAATTTTGTGCTTTCACAGATATAAATTTTGTGAAACTTTTTGTTCTTAGCTTTTCTTTTCTTTATTTTTACTAGTTTGGTTGATGTGATGTGTCAAAATGATGTATTACCTGCCATCTTTAAGAAATACATAAGCTTTTCATTTTTAAGTGAAATGAATAATGTGTCCCTTGAGGTAAAGTCAAAATAAATTGGAAGTCAACCTTTTGTTTTACTTTTTTCTTCCTCACTCTTACCTCCCCGCTCCCTGCAATTCTTGTATCTTTAAGAACAATTTCAAATATATTAATAAATGGAAATGATGTCCAAGTGTAGATTTATAATTAGTCCTCTTCACCAAATAAGGAGTAGTTAGTGCAGAACTATGTCTTCTTTCAGTATCGTTAAAAAAATGATTAGTCCATTCATAGATATGATCAGAAAAAAAGTCACCTTTTTTACTTCTTTGCCTCTGTTTCCCTTTGGTCATCTGAGAGATACATGACTTGTTTTGGACAAAATTCTTTGGGTTACGTCTCAATCTGGCAACAGTGGCACTGTTTTCATTAAGGGAGCAGTCTCTTGCTTGACAAGAAGAATTCTCCCTCTGTCAGTACTCTTGGACCAGTGTTCGGTGCTTCTTACTTCTTAATCTGGACAATAGGCTTTCACATTTCCTTCTTCCTTCCGTTATTGATATTAATTGTCACAGAACATAACATCTGTACAGAGGCTAATATTAACTGTGAAACTAGCCTTTGCTACATATTAATGCGTACCAAGGTGGCACTGTTACATACCCCTGTGCTATACTGTCATTAATCCTGACAAGAGAAAGTACTGGAGAATTTGCACAAGAAAAGGAAGGCAAGATGGGGAGAAAACATGAAAGTATGCTGTCCACACCTTGAAATTTGGGCCAACAGTCCTCACTTACAGGAGCACAACCTATTGAACTCATTATTTACTTCTGGGAAAATGTCCTTGAAAGTCCTGTTATTAACCATTGTTGAAACTTGGGCAGTATACCATCTGTATTTGGCAAGTTCTGTTTGGAAAGCATCATATATCATCCTGACACAGCTGCTTAAAAAAATCCACAATTGGGTTGTGTCAGAAACAGTAAAAATGCGTATATGTGATATATACCTGCCTGAGAACTGAGATCTATTGGAAAGGTCCTCCTCTGTGTCTCACCAATAGGGGAAATAGACTCTGGGAGGACATGAGAGGGGGACTTCTGTGTGGTGGCACCCAAGTTGTGGAATTCTCTTCTCTTGGAGGCTTCATTGGCACCAAGTCAAAACCTGGGTTTTTGTCGAGGCCTTTGAGCATAACTAATTTTATCCAGGCTACACATGTTCTATGATTACATTATTTAAAATTGTTTCAACTGGCTTTAAATTGTTTGATTTTTAATTGATAATATATTTAATATATTTTAATTTTTAAAAAATAGTTTAAGCCACCCTGAGTTCTTCCGATATAGGACAGGATGTAACTATTTTAATAAATAAATGAATAAATCTCTCAGGAATGCACCCTCTTCAAGATGTTGGGAGAATTGTGTATGTGGTAACTAATGAAGAGTGATGAAAGAGAGGGGACAACACTGTCTACATGACTGTGACACTTTTGTTATACATAGTGAGGGCAGCACAGAAAAATATACACAAAACATTAAACTCCTATAATGTAGGCAGTCACAATTCCATTTGTACTTTACAACAGAAAGAGGAACTGTCCATCTAGATGCCTTCCTGGAGTGCAAGTAGATATAACACTCCCTGTCTTCATAATTAAGGAATTGGCAGGTGGGGGTGGTATTGTGTATATTCTCGTCTTGCATAGAGATCCCCCCATCTCCTCCTGCCTTTACTGCCTTAACTGTATAAAAAGATATATTTTCTGATGAGGAGTACATTCTTAGGATTGTGCCCTGTGTCTTGAAGTACAACCTGTTTATACAGCGGAAGAGATATGTGTGCCACTTCACCCAGTCTTGGTGCATAGGAGAGAGATGGAGAAACTGTGGCCATCCACAAGAACTGCGAACTTGCCTCATTTTTGGTCAGGCTGGATGGAGCTGATGGGAGTTGAAGTCCAACAACATGAAAACTTTTAGGTCCCCTAGCCCTGATATAGGACCTTTCTCTTTTCTCCCTTATAATGACAGCCATTTTGCTAGTGAATAATTGGCACTTGGCTTCCAAAATATTCCACATTAGTGCCAGAAATATTAAATGGGGAATAATGTGGCATGAAGCTGGATGTGTATTTCTAAAGTACCACAGCTCTCTGTTCTAGTTTCTTTGACATCCAATTCACATTTGTATTTTTTCTTTCCTTTTCCAGTTTAAAACAGAGTGGAAAAGTTCACGGAAACCCTTGGCCTCCTTACAAGAAGCGCACACCTTTGCACCCGAGCTATAAAGGACTCATGAGACTCTTGCACTGCAAAACTTTACACATTGTATTATTCACTCTACTCTACAAGGTACTGTTGAATAGACTTTGAATTAGACTCCCAAGATGTAACTTTGTGTAATTACATTTTATGAAGGATGTTGTTTTGAGAATTTGTTAGAAATAATTATTCTTTATAAATTGCAAGTGGACAGAGTACTCCAGCTCTAGGTGTTCTGGGGAAGAATCAAAGGTGGAAGATCTCTCCTGTATAAAGTCCTGCTGCTCTTATGTGGAACGTTTAATCCTGTATTGCTTTGTCAGGCCATCTTACAGTGCCTCCATTTTCAGCTATACATGCTTAAAATAAATTACCCTATTTGCTGGCATATAAGACACACTTTTTTCCTTGAGAAATACTGTTTGAAAATGGGATGCATCTTATAAGCTGGTGCATCTTATATGCTGGCAAATAGTATTTGCTGGTGCGTAAATGGGTGACGTCTTATATGCTGGTGCGTCTTATACGCCAGCAAATACAGTATCTAGAATGAGAACTTTAAAAACATTGTGCTGTGATGTCTTGTATGTGTATTCCTCTAAGTTTTCAAAACGAAGGTGTACATGGTTAAATGACATTGAGATTTTACAGTTGTGTTTGGCAGATATTTGTGCATCTCAGTACTGTATTCGGGAAT
This sequence comes from Cyclura pinguis, assembly GCA_030412105.1. NCBI lineage: Eukaryota > Metazoa > Chordata > Lepidosauria > Squamata > Iguanidae > Cyclura > Cyclura pinguis. Next base: position 223,818,638 of record CM059599.1, on the reverse strand, counting down.
CAGAAGGCCCCCTCTTTTTTTTAGCAGGGGTTATGAACAGTTCCAGCTGCCTTTCTCTGTAAAAATATTGTTCATTAGGGCTGGGTGATCCTGAAAAATGTAGATGAATATTCTTCTTTTGTTTCTCTGAAATGGAACGTGGAGACTTTTGGAGGCAGGACAGGAAAGTAATGTTTATTTTGTTTTAGATATTAATGGACCATCAAAATCTGTCAGAACACGTCCTTTGCATGGTTTTATATCTGATTGAACTGGGATTAGAGAACTCGTCTGAGCAAGAATCTGATGAAGAAGTAAGTACCAAAGTTTTTATACCGTATGGTGGGGTGTGTATCCTGTGTTCCTAATCTCTGCTACATTTTATTTATCTACTCTCTTTCTTCGTGTTTGTTGGCATGTGTTTCCCTTGGAATATCTTAAAAATAGTGTGAATGAGGACATCTGTGTATTTATTTACTGAACTTATACCTTGCTTTTCTCCCATGATAGGTATCGTCTAAAATGAGATGATTCTTTCTGTCTTTTAAAATTTTATGTATACTTTATTCAGTCCTATTGTAGCCACTTCATTTTGTTCCCCCTGTCAATTCTGAGCATTTTCCCCACTCAATCAGTCAAAAATCCCTGCATTGTGTTATTATGTGTCTGGTGTATGTATGTTTTCTTTCTAAAGCGTTCTTGCATGCTGCAGATGTCTAAGTTATTTGAGGTTGCTCATACCTCCTGTGGGAGGGTATTATGGTTTTAGTGGTACTTCCAAGAATATGGGAAGAATTGAACCTCCATCTCCCAGAGAAACCAACTAGAAAAAATAAATCTCTGAAGAGGATGTTGGATGTATGTGTATATATAGTATCTTTTTTTTTTTAGAGATTTATTTTATTTCCTTGTTTGTTCTGGGTGGATGAAGGTAGGCTCAAAGGGATGATTTGCTGGACAACTTACGTAGCAGAGCAGCTAAAAATGAGGAAATCCTGACTCAGTCATCAGAGCACTAGGTGGCCTTAGGCAAACTATTGCTCAGCCTCTGCTGAGTAATACATAATACTTTACACAGATAATACAGAGTGTAATACACAGATAATATAATTTTACAAGGCTCCTTGTAAGGATCACTGAGAGAATGTAGAAAAAATGAAGTGCATTGTATTGCCTGTAGGTTTTTTAAAAACTACTATTAGACTTACAGCATTTCTTAAAAAGAGCTCTTTTTCTCCTGCCTTTTTTATATAAAATAATTTTTATTAATTTACCATTTAAAGTAATATATACAACATATAAACTTACATAACCTGAAACAAGATGAAAAAGAAAAAAAGAAAGAAAATAACAGAACATAAAAATAATACAAGTTCCCCATTATAAATTTTTTTTTGTGTGAATTTAATCTAATTCCTAAACCCTAATCAAACCTTCCCCGTTAAAAACTCCTCCTGATTTTCTCTGACTATAGGTATTAATGTAATGATAATAATCTCCTCTCTAACTTAATTCAATCCTATTGTCTATTTCTCCTTATAACATCACATTTAGATTTTGGTTTTTTATGTTGAAGCCTAAGATTGCTGTGTCCCGATTTTGCATCTTTATTGGTCTGTAAAAGGTTTCCAAGCCTTAAGGTAAAATTCTGTTGAGTTTTCTTTTATGAGATTTGTTAATTTAGCCAACTCTGCCAACTCCACTGATTTTCACGTCCATTCTTCCATTTTATGTATTTTATGGTTTTTCCAATATTTTGCATATATTTTTGTTGCGGATACTTATCATATAACTTGTTGGGGGTCATGTACCGTTCAAACATCAGTTTATGGAAATTTCCTTTAATATCATTATAGTTGGTAAATTTTATTTCCTTAATCCATATTTCTTCCCATTAGTTCAGTTGAATATTGTAACCTAGGTTCTGAGCCCAGTATACTATACATTCCTGTATCTGTTCTTCCTCAGTATTATATCTTAATAGCAATTTATACATTTTGAAAATCAAGTTGGGATCCTCTGTACATAGTGGCTTCTCAAATTCAGTTTTATTTCCTTGAAAGTTAATTTTTTCCTCATCTCCTTTAAATCTTTCTCTCAGTTCGAAATATGTTAACCACTGTAACTTGTGTTTTTCTTGTTCCAAGTACTCTATTTGTTTAATATTCCAGATACTCTAATCCTCCTTTAATAGGTCTTTATATCTTATCTCATTATTTGAACTGCCCATTTCTCCTCTGTAAAGTGCCTCTTGTGGGGACAACTAGCTTGGTATTTTAGATCCAAACCTCCTTTTGTATTTTCCCATATCCTTATTAGCGTTCTTCTTATGATATGAATCTGACACAAGTTAACTTTTCCTGAGGTGCTCAGGCATTTTCAGCTATGTTCCCAATGCATTTGTGTGGATTCTGCTAATCATATTCTACTCTGGTTTTGGTTTTGTGTGTTGATGTACCAGGATTCTCCGGGAAGCCAGGAACGCTGCCATGATAGTTGGTTTCCAGGGAATAACTTGGTGTCTAACATGAGACACTTTATTAACTACGTGCGTGTAAGAGTACCAGAGACAGCTCCAGAGGTGAAAAGAGAACCACCTGCAAGTACAAGTTCTGATGGCTCAGCATCTTCTCAGGTGAGATTCACCATTTTAATGATTCAAGATCTCTTGAGTCCATGTTGACCTTAAGTTCTTTTTCCTATATGGGATCAAACTTTGCTAGAAATACTGTCTTTCTGTATATAATAACATGATTTTTAGGGGTTTTTAATATCCTCCTTTTCCCTCCAACTCACCAGAGTTCAAGGCGATCTAAAGGACTTCAGAGAGAGGTATTTTGTATTTTAATGATGTTGTGTGTATCTAATGACATTATGGCTTTAATTGTGCTGGTCCTAACTACATTGCAATTCTGCAGTCTTTCCAAGAATATTTTACTATTGTTTTTGCAAATTTCTAATGATAGTGTGAAAAGGTATATTGGCATATAGCTATATAGTGCTACAATTAATTCCAAATTCATTGTGCCATCTCCCAGAGATAATTCTTTATTTTTAATTGCTTGCCTGTTAGTGGAATAAATACTGGCTTGCTTTGTTTGAGTTTGTGTGAATTTCTGCTACAGATGTTGCTAACCTTTAATAATATTGGTCTTCAGCTACCTCATTCTGGATAAGCTTCAGTTTTTTTTTAAAAAAAATTCGAATGATAAATGGTTGATGGAGTCATCTTTGTGAACACATAATTAACCTGTTTAAATGATTTATAGCCAATTCATAATGGGGTTGCTGCCTTTTTGAGTAGAAGGATGGGGAACAGTCTAGACATAGCTCATTTTCATATACTAAATCAAGTATACACTGCTACATACTTCATTAGAGTCAAGGCTATGTTAGAGAAAAATGCTAAATGAAAGGTAAACATCCTAATTTAGTTATGTAGCTTTTTGAAGTACATAATACATTCACATTCAGAAAATATATTATGCATTCACATTCATTATGGTGGAGAACTGTTGCAGTCATCCGGCACACATGTTATCAAATGGAGTTTTCATATCCAAGATAACTGCAAGAAGTTTTGTTAACACTTTAAAAACAATGGCAGTGAAAATTGAAGTGCAATCCATGAACATAAAAACTGCAACTAAAGCCATCATCCCAAAATTATCATTCAAGAAAGAGACAGAGAGAATAGGTGGGTCTTCAGAGCTTTCCAGAAGAGTTTCTGGAGAGAGATCCTGATATATTTTAACAAAAGTTCCTTCCAGAGGCAAGAAACGATGTCCAGACAGCCCCTTTCCTTTGCATTTGCCATTGTACCTGCCTACCTCTAAAAGGCCTCTGCCAATGATCTCAGAGTTTAGGCAGGATGATACTGGGAAAAGCGGTTCTTTATGTCACTTGAGCCCCAAACATTTAAGTATTGTGGAAAAATCACTAACAAACAGAAGTAATAGTATTGTGCTTTGGCTTGCTAATTTTGGAAGACCTCTGAGGAGAATGTTCCTCATCCTGGTTCTACTCTCAGCCAGAAGTGAAAAGTGATGCAAAGAATTTCTATCTATGACATAATTGCTAGGTACTCATGAAGAAGGCATTGGAATGGGAAGAAAAACAAGGAAATAACAGGCAAAACAAACTACCTTTTGATTATTTTCAGGCAAGAGTCTGCTTCTTCACAAGCCATGGTTAAAGCAAACCATGGCTTTGAGTTACATACAAACCCACTAAGTGTCTGCAGTGCTTAACTGTGAGGAAGGTCTAGGATGATAGAAGAATTTTTCCATGGGAAAGAACAGAAGGGGCACACACATGATTTTGTGTTCTGCTTCTGTTTGTATTATCTGCTAAACAACTGAGAGCCTTACCAATGCCCACCCTTAGAAGAACATGCAGTTCATTTAAATCAGGTGCTGAAAATGTTGGGATTCTCTGGATGAGTAATCCCAGCATGTCTCACTGTAAAGCAGACTTGGACCCCCAGTGACAAAGATGGATCCAAGAGCTAAACCTCTGCTTTCTCATGTGGAGTGCTATTCATCTGCTGGAAACTACAGTTCAACAGTTTCCAGAAGGCTGCAGATTTAGATTATGAAATTGCTTTTAAGCTGACTGAGTCATCCTGGTTTTGTTTTATACAGGTAAATAGAAGATGTGTAGGAATTATTTTAAATTTTTTGTGCGGGAGGGAGAGATACTTCCCTATAAGGATTTTGGTAGGTGTTTATTTTGATTACATACTTGTTGATTACCAAATGCAATTTTTTATTTTTCTTGAAGAATTCAGGGACTGCACAAGTGTTCAGTTTGGTTGCTGAACGCAGGAAGAAGTTTCAGGAAATCATTAATCGGAATACTACAGAAGCCAATCAGGCAGTTCGACCCAAGACTTCAATGAAGTGGTCTGCTCCAGGTGCAACACCCCAGCTAACAACAGCCATCTTAGAAGTCAAGGAAAGCATATTGTCTCTTCTAATTAAGCTTCATCATAAACTGTCAGGAAAACAAAACTCTTATTATCCTCCCTGGCTGGACGACATGGAAACTTTAATCCAACATGAAAACCCAAAATATTTACATGGGGATGGTATGACTGCTGTAGAAAGGATTTTGTTGAAAGCTGCACTTCAGAGCAGATTAAACAAACGAATCATTGAGGAAATATGCAGAAAAGTTACTCCACCTGTACCACCTAAAAAGATTAGTCCAGCAGAGAAGAAAACTTTGGACAAAGAAGAAAGGTAATTTATTATGGAACTGGGGAGATAATTTCATTGCTCGGTCACACTAGCAGATTGTGGTCTGAATGCAGAGTTGAGCAGCATCAAAATCGTGACATTTTGATGGGAAGTGTGCACACATCCTTGTTTAGACTTTGAGATACTCTTGTTTATCACAGTATATGTTAAAATGCTGCTACCTCTGATGGTACCATTTAGTCTACTTGAGAATTTGATACCCATTTGGAACCCAAATAGATTTTGGGCTCTGCCAGATTGACCTTTAGGCTAATCTGCTGAGGAATACTATGGGTAACTGTGGGTATAATACTGTCTCTGTGTTTCCCCACTGCTGAGAGTTCAGGAATCAGCCTTTGGGTCCTCTGCTTCCTTTTTCCTTTGTAAAGTCAAAGCCACATTCTTGGCTTTGCTGTAGTTAAGGGATATGTTGGTATTTAATTATGGTTAATACTAACCAAGATTCTTATCTATCCAGGATTTGCAAGCTTTGTAATGAACCTTTCACCATTTGTAAGCTGTGCTTTAGGAAAATCTTAGATTTTAAAAATGTACTATGTATTTTTAAATTTGTGTCTATCATAGAACAGTTCTGTGGGATCAGAGAAGAAGCCAGCTTGAGCCTGCTGAATTTCAAGTTTTCCCAAATAGTAATGGTATTGTTGTTGTTGTTGGTAGTGGAAGTGTAGTGTGCCTTCAAGTCATTTTTGGCTTTTGGTGATCCCAGGGCAAACCTATCCCGGGCTTTTCATGGCAAGATTTGTTTAGAGGGTGTTTGTCTTTGCCTTCCGCTGAGATGGAGACGATGTGGCTTGCTCAAGGTCACCCGCTAGGTTTTCACGTCTGAGCAGATTCAAACCCTTGTCTCAGACATCATAGTTCAACACTTAAACCACTACTCCATTCTTACTCTGAGAAATGTTGTTGTTGTTGTCGTTGTTTTTGTTGTGTACCTTAAAGTTGTTTCTGACTTATGACAACCTTAAGGTGAACCTATCATGGCACTGCGTGATGGGCCCAAGGATGCCCAGTGGGTTTCCATGGCCAAATGGGGAATCAAGCCCTGGTCTCCAGAGTCATAGTCCAGTGCTCAAACCACTACACCATGCTGGGTCTCTCAGTAATTGCATAATTTTAGCTAAAATGGAACATAGTATTTTAAATCCAGGATGTTTGGTAAGTACTATTTCAGTCTTCATAAGTTTGCTTTCAGTGGCTGTGGACAATCTCAATTTTAGTTGAGTATAAAAATGGAACTATTTTGTGATTCTACTGGTTGTGTGATTCTTCTGGTTTTCTGTGAAGGAATACATACCACTGGTTTTCAGCTGTTAGATCAGGATGCTGCTATTGCATAATAACCTCACCTAAGGTAGGTTGTAGCAGTAGCATTAGTGCCATGAAGTGATATGACCAAATGTCCATCCCATACGTACATTTGGCCCTGGGTCTTTAAAGGCTGTTGACTGCTGAATACATGGAGATGTTGTGTGCCTTCAAGTCATTTCCAACTTAAGGCAACTCGATCACAAGATCTTCTTTGGGTCCTGTACAGGAATACAATGGCAGTTTGCCACTGAATTCCTCTGAGGCTGAGAAAGTATGACTTTCACAAGGTTACCTAGTGAGTTTCCATGACTGATAGGGGAGTTGAACCCCGGTCTCCCAGAGTCCTAGTCTAACACTTTAACCACTATTCCACACTGGGTTTCAGTACCGGTACAGGCATATAGAAAGGTGCACTCACGCGAGGTTTCTTAGGTCTGTGGCTAGTCTCAGAAACACTTACAGATCTGGGAAGCTGGATGTCCATCAAATTGGACCAAAATAGGTAAAAAATGAAGCAAAAGTCAAGGTGCAGAACAGCAGAAGTAGGCATATACTCAAAGGCATGGAGAGATTATTATTCAAGACAACAGAATTCTAACATTAAAGACGAATTGCTGAGAGCATTAAAGACAAATTGCTCAGGCAGAACCTAACCAATAACACTTGTGGTTGGGACAAGTTTTGGATTCTTGGAGAGGCGAGAGCCACCACATGTGTACTAGATCCTTGCCCCTCCTGGCTTATTAAAAAGGGCAGAAGGGGACTGTCTGAGCGGGTAAGTGGAGTCATTAATGCCTCTTTACAAGCCAGGATCACAATGCACCTGAAGGAAGCTGTTATAAGACCTCTTCTAAAAAAGCTTCCCTGGATCCTACTATATTGAACGACTATAGACTAGTCTCCAACATTCTGTTTTGGGACAAGATACTAGAGCATGTGATGGTTTCTCAGCACCAGGTGAAGCAGATTATTTAGATCCATTTCAGTCTGCTTTCAGGTCTAGTTATGGGACGGAGACAGCTTTGGTCACTTTGGTAGGTGACTTTGGTAGGGAACTAGACAATCAGAGTATGTCCCTATTGGGTCTGCTGGACTTGTTGACAGCTTTCCTTCTGGGTCACCTCAATGGAATGAAAGTTTTAGAGTGACTCTGTTCTTTCCTGGAGGGATGCTGTTAGAGTGCAGTGATAGAGGATTCCTGATTGATTCTTTGGCCATTGCCCTGTGGCGTCCCTCAGGATTCTGTCTTGTCCCCTGTGCTATTTACACGAAAACCATGGGAGCAATGATCTGTAGTTTGAGGGCAGGTGTCACCAGTAAGCTGATATCCACCATTATTACTCCTTTCCACGTAATTCCAAAGAAGCCTGGCAGGTATAATGGACTGGAAGAGGGTGAACAAGTTGAAGCTTAATCCAGGCAAGACAAAGGTATGTCTGGTCAATTAGAACACAGATCTGGGAATAGGGATTCAGCCTGTGCTAGATAGGGCAAGACTCCTCCTTAAAACACAAATTTTTGTTTTGTTTTTTTCTTTTTAAATAATTTTTTATTAATTTTTATTAAAAAAGAGATTCTAAAAATTAATTAAAAAGATCAGCTTCAGTCTACATTTCCCCTAGAGAAAATGCAAATGGATTACATCAAAATAAAACATATTATAGTGTGATGTATCTTAGAGCATTTTTCAAAAAGGTAAAAAAGAAAGAAAGAGATACAAAAAGACATTTAAAAACAAAAAAACAGAAAGAAAACTTCCTACTCACAGAGTAATGGATAGTCCAGTATATATCAATTTACCTTCAATCAATTATATATACTTGTATTTTCTCTAAGACTTTACAACTGTTTATCTACATTATGACATTTATCTACATCTACATTTCTGTGAGGGACTGCCTTTGAAAAGTGCTCAGAATCTTCACATAGTCCAAAGAGCTGTAGCAAGATTGCTAATAGGCTGGCTACCGAGAGCACACAGCTTCCTTCTTTCAACAGCTCCACTGGCTGCCAGTCCATTTCCAGGCACAATTCAAAGGGCTGGTGATGACCTATAAAGCTCTGTGTGGCTTGGACCAGGCTCTTGTTAGAGCTATGAGATCTTCTGGAGAAGCCCTGGTCTGTCCCACCATCTTCTCAGGCGGGTTTGGTGGAAACAAGGCAGAGGGTCTTCTTGGTGGCTCTTCCCAGACTTTGGAACTCCCTCCCTCAGAGGGCCAGGATGGTTCCTTCCTTGTTCTCCAGTTGGCAAGTTAAAATATTCTTATATGTCAGGCTTTTAGAAACTGATTGGGATTGGTTTTTAATAGTGTATGGTGCTGTTGCATGTTTTATATATAATCTTTTAATGAATTTCAATGTTTTTTAACTTTATTGTTCAACTGTTTTTTAAAAATCTTTTATACTTAAGCTCTTAGTGAGGTTTTGCATAGTTTTAGTCTGTAATGTTTTAAATACGTTGTAAACCACCTTGAGTCCCATTATTGGAAGAAAAGCAAGAGATAAATGAATAAGACGATGGTGATGATGATGATGACGATGATGCAAGGGTAAGATGACAGGGTCTACCTGCTGGAAACCCCAGGATAAGGGACTCCTCCTGATACCAGTGTGGTATCAAGTATTAGCAACCATTGTTGCTCTGTTCTTTTTTTGTAATATTAAAAAAGAAAAAGAAAAGAAAACTGTTTCCATTATAGTATGAAATCCACATAGGAATGGTACTGTGATTTTTTTGTTGCTTTGTTTTGGGCAGATTACATTGAATGTGAAGTGAGGTAGATGCCATTTGTGGTGCCACAAGCAAGTTCGTATATTCTTGAACACGAGTGAAACCAGAAATGTTGGCTTTTTGCTAACAACAGCTGAGTCAACTGGAGATGGGGAGGTGGCATGGGTGCCTTCCTTCTCCATATGCAGTACTCCCCACGTCCACTTGCCTGTTGCCTCAGCGCATCTTTTCCATGCCTGGGCAAAAGGCAAGGGAATGGAGGGGAAGACATGTGTACCCTGTGCTTCTCCATGCACAGTGCTCCCCTCTCCCTTTCCCTTGCCTTTTGCCTCAATGCAAAGAAGGAAGGAACGTGCACCTGGGCAAAATGGAAGGGAATGGGAGGAGGATAAATAATCAAATTCAGAAAGGTCAAACCCGCAAATGTGGAGGGAAAACTGTTATATCTATGGATTTGCATTAAAACCTGTAGTGTTGTTCCCTCTCATATGCTCTAAAAATGCCAAGGCAATGTAAAGATGCTTGAGTGTCTTTTGACTTGTTATATACTAGAAATGTAAAAATGGCATTTTAAAGTAAAGCCTTGGTAGATCATTCATTGATCTCTGCTTCAAGAGGAGAGAGGCAAAAATAAATATCTTATTGTCTGGTTAGCAGCTGTCAGCTTTCAGGGCCAGCTGCTACACCTGCTTTTCCATGTCAGAGCTGTGACAAATGCTGCATTTTAGTTTTCTTACTCTTAGTTCTCTTGTTGACATTGAAGCTGTTAAAAAAATAAATAAATTGAAAGATAGAAATGCTAGAGGACAGGAGGCTCTTTTACTCTGTTGATGCAACCTACAGCTGCCAGCTACCAACTGACGTGTTGAGGGACATAGTAATTGGGGTTGATATTGGAATTAAAAACTCGTAAGAAATTCTGAAGAGAGAGGTCCTGCTGTGTGTCCGTAGTAAGCTAGGTTTCCTATAGATCCCTAGTTTACTGCATCATTTAAACTGAATGATGTTGTACATATTAAATTTTATTATGATTTTCCCCCCTATCAGAATAGCTTGAAAATTGTCATTTTGACTGTATATTGTATCTGCTTTTTTGAAATGATACCCACATTAGTGGTTTATGGTCTTGTCTGACTCTTTACATTTTCTGGGCCTTGGGTCCTGGATATTGTACTGTTCTTTTCTCTAGTCTCACTCTGTGCCGTATTTTACATATTTTTTGAGTTGAGTGTATGATATTAATAATTTATATGTATAATGAAATTGGGACCATGTGTCTTCTTGCATACCATATCTGTTTGCTATACCTTGCATATGGACTGACATTCTTGTTTTAGTTTAATTGAAGGTAACACCTGACCTTGTGTGTTGAATTCAGAATTTTCATGCACCTGTCTTACATGCCAAGATGTTTGCTCTGGTAGTAATTAGTTCATTGGACTACTAGTGTAACCAAGTAACCAAGGATCTCTAGAAAGCTAGCACCACAAAAACTGCTCTAGTGATGTGACAAGTGAACCACATGGAGAAGAAGAGGGTGATCTAGAGGTAAATGGAGGCTTGCTGGAGAATGAGATTACCTCTGATCTTCATGAACATTTCTGACTTGTCGTGGTGGTAGAGATATAAATATCTAAACTAAAAACAAAAGTCTTTTAACACCTTACTTGAAGAAGTCTGCTCTAAAATGCTAAAAAATGATGCAACATTCAAATCCCCTTTGCATTCCTAACTTTACAAAATTCAAGAAATGTCCGACTCTATCAGTCAAGTATCTGTTCTTCCCTTCTCCCTTCCATCCACAGACTTTTAAGTCATTGTGTGCCCCATTGTCCTGTGGGAATTACTGTAGTATTGCTTTTTTTCTTCACTTGTCGAGGTAACATTAAAAGGCACAGGTTATGTTAGAGGAAGCCATACTGCGGTTCTTTTGGACGTCACCATTACCTGGGACTGTGGGAGAGAGTACACTGTGTACTCTCCCACCCCACATCTGTTGCAGGGCTTCTGAAATATCATTCATGATACCACAAGGAATTGTACTTTCCCTATATTTAAAATACCAAGTAATATGTTGGACCTGCAACAGAATGTTACAGCGTAAAGCACTGCTGATCCATTTTCCATCCCCCTCTGGTTTTTCTTTGTATTCCCCTTCTTCCGTGGTCAGGATGCCATAGCCAGTGAGCATGCTCAGTGTTTATTGGACTGTTCCTAGAATCCTCGGCACACCAAGCATGGCCCAGCTTGCTGATCTTCCTGCTTGTGCAAAGATGATGCCATTTTAGCTACATTAAAAAGAGTAATCTCAACTGTACCTTTCTTGGGAAACTAATGATAGCTAGAAAAGGAAAGGGAATGGCAAAATCAGTACATATTTTTTACATAAATCCAAAATGAAGATGCTTCTGAACTGGTAATTAAGCCATTTTTCCTGTCCTTAGGTTGGAGGGTAGTAAAGTACAGCTTTGTAGCAATAAAGAGCGAACAGGCTGTGAGCTCTTGAAAATGTCCTTTTTCCCCCAGTTTCTTCATCCTACAAAGGCAAACTTGATATTACCCACATATGTCGTTGCCATAGAAACTAAGGCATAGAGCTAAAAGGAATTTAGCAGTGCTGCTTTGCAATATTTTTCAGTCTCTGGGAGGAACCCCTTAAGCCATTGTGAAAAGTTACTGAGCTGTACTGAATCTGTCAGTTTGTTTATGTCTCCTTATTAAGGGTCTCTATTTACAGTTAGCCTGTTTAGCAAAAGCATAGCAGAAAGAGATTCCCTGGAGAAAAACCACTATTATGAAAGCTGCATCTTTGATACATCATACCTAGATGGAACTAACCCTTGCTTAACTCTGTATTCATCTTCCCTTGTTATATGATGATGCTTTGGAAGGGATGTTAAAATTACATAAGCTGAATATTTGGTATCCTTGAAGATTTACAAGGTTATTTTCTGGATGCAATGCAGCAACCATATGGCTTTCTAAAAAAGTAACTGCATTACAGAGAACATGTGTGTGATTACATGGAAATCTAAACACATTCTTCTAGCTGCTGCCGTTCTGATACTCCTCATCTCTTGCAAGTGATTCAATGAATGTTGTTGTATGTGTTATTTCTCTTTTAAGCAAGATTATGGGGTTTACTTTATTTGCAAGAGTGTGGTAGCTCTTTTTTAGCTCTACACCCTGGTGATGTAGTGTAGTAGTTGAGGGCTTTGATCTGTAACTTCAGAAATCATTGGTTCAGATCCTGCAAGATGGCTAGATGGCCTCAGCATCCTACCACCCCCAATTCATTCGTAATAATAGTAGCATAATGAAAACCGCCTACCTTACAAGATCTTTATGGTAATTTTATATATGAAGCATTACAGAGACACCAACTTCTGTTATCATTTGCTGTGTTTGCCAGCAGGCTTGCAACAGACTTGATATGATGTGGAATGAAAAACAGCTTGCAGATGATAGAGGAACATGTACCATCAGAATCCGTTGAGCCGCTTGTGTATATAGCTGTTACAATTGCAGATGAAGTTTTTATCTTTTCAGTTCCTGATGAAGTTTTATTAATTATTGCACAGAACTACAAAGCAATTCAGTCTTCATTTTAGTTCCATTGTGGGGCTTCCTTTGAATGAAATTTATCCCTTTTCCTACTGTGAATATATAGATATTTGTAAGGTTTTTGGTAGTATAGATGTGTTTATATAAGATTTAACCCCCACAAAAGAAGGATTTCCAAGGCACTGGAGAAAGGATGCTAAGCTGTGACATATCTAACCCTTCCCAGCAGTGGGACATGATGTAACAAGCAGCAATAAGGACAGCTGCTTGTCACATTGAATCTCACTGAAATCCTGTTGAGGAGCAGCATCAGGAGATGTAGCTGCAATAATGGAATTCTTTTATCATACTGTGTTTTCTGATGCAGGATCTCAGCCAGTGTTTTTTTAAGTCACCCACCCCATATAGAATCACAGGATATGTTTGGGGTGCAGTATCATTTGCTGGCATTGCATAACCAAAACCCAGAATAAAGCTTTTGGCCTTGCAAGGTCAGTTTTTGATGCAGTAGGGCACAAATGACATTTCTGATTTTTGAAAACATCCAAGAACTTGCTGTACTCCACCATCCTAAAAAAGATTATAGGAATAAATTTGTCAAGGCAACTGTTTCATAATGCTCTACCTTCTTTTTTTTTTTTTAACCTAGGAGACAGAAGGCCAGGGAAAGACAACAAAAGTTGTTGGCTGAATTTGCATCAAGACAAAAAAGCTTTATGGAAACTGCCATGGATGTTGGTAAGGTTTTATCCTTTATTAATCATATGCATAGTACATAATTCTCAGAGCATAAGGAAATGAGGTTAAAAGAAGAAACAAGAAAATCAGTACCTGGAGCATGTTTAGCAGAAGAGAAAGAGAGAGAGAGAGAGAGAGAGAGAGAGAGAGAGACTCCTTTTGTTTAAAGGGAGCAAGAGGCAGATGATTCAAGATACGCAGATGTTTCAGAAGAACCCATGAATGTAGTAGCTCAGTGTGAGAATCAGTCTTAGGAATGGGTAGAACTGCTTTACAATAGCCTTACAAGTATCTGACAGTGATCTCAGATGGGATTCTAGCACTCTTGATCCTCTACATTAAATACAGCTGGATGGTTTAATAGGGTGTATAATAATGGAATAATAGAATTGACTGGTACCCTAAGTACCGTCTAGTCTCCCTGCTTCCACTGTTCGAGAATGCACAGCCTAAGCAGTCCTGACAGATGGCCATCCAGACTCCTTGTCTAAAGGCTTCTAGTTGTTCAGCCGATTAAAAATGCACCTAACAGTGGCATTATATACATTTTACCCATACGTCTGGAAGAATATCATGGGGAAACTTGTCAAGGGCCTCACTGAAATGAATATGTAGTACTTCCAAAGTATTCTCGTGATCAACTTGGCTTGTAACTTTATTTTAAAAAGACACAAGATAGGGCTGTTTTGAGAAACGCTATGCTAAATTTTAGTGATCACAGTATTCCCTGCTAAGTGCCCACAGAATCAGTGGGGTGTTCTGGAAATTTCCTGGTATTGATATCAAATGATTTGAGTCTTCTTTGCTCTCCCCCACTTGTCTCTTCCCCTCATTCCCCACTTTGGGTACATTTGCCCTCCTCTAGTCTGCCTTTAGTCCAGAAGAATAAAACACATGTCAATCTGAGTGCTCTTTTTTTTTTTTTCCTTTCGGACGTTTTGCTACTTCTCTACACCCAAGAACATCATCAGTTTAAGCCATCCTGGACCAAATTCCATTTCTAGGCCGGGCAGAAAGGAGTCCAACATTGTCCCACAGGCCGTTCGTTGCTATTAGGGGAGGGAGTACTGGTCTGTTTCCTTTGATTGCTGTCCCTTAAAGTTCTCTTTCTAATGGCTGTCATCTTGCTAGGAGAATCTCTCGGTTAGAAGCCTTCTCCATTCTTACATCCAGATGCTTCTTTGAAAACGATTCAGTCAGTCACCATAACACTAGATCCTGGGTTCCTCTCTACAGTCAGCTCCATTTTTCCCCATTCCCAGTCAGTTCACTTGCTTTATGTCTTTACCCTGCTCATCCTACAGAAAAGCTCTGGCACAGGCTTAATGTGCAGAGAGTCCCAAAATTTTACATCCAGTGGGCTTAGTTCTTTAGATGCCCCAATGTCCTGTTCTCCTTTCTCCCAGTCTCCCTTGGGGAAAAGGTTAAGCCTTCTACCTTGGCGCACTGGCTAAAAGCATCTGTTTTCACAGCCTGTGAGTCTCTCAATCTGCCTAAATCCTCACACATCATTGTTCACTCTACTAGCTAGCCTTTCCACCAGTGTCCTTCTGGGAGGCATTTGTAGGGCATAGCATGGTCAAGCCCCTCTACATTCACCAAGCTCTATAAACTAGGCGAGTTTCCCTCTGCAGAGGCTGCCTTTGACAGAAGTGTCCTTCAACTGCTTCTTCTGTCTTAAAGTATCACTGCCCTACCCTGTAGATCCATGTCCGTTTGTGTATATCAAAATATAGAGTGCCTCCTTCACCATATACAGAGAATGGCAAGTTGGTTTTTTACTGTGTTTATTCTGTTACAAATCCATTCTTATGTGCAGAAGAAGGAGACACTTGGCATAACCTGTTTTCTCCTTTTCCTGGTCCTGTTCAGATCTACTGGTTCTCTTTTTTCTACTCTCTTTATCCTAATCTGGCTTGTGTATGATCTGGAACCGGGAGTGGAGTGTGAGTGTTATCGCTTTCACTTCCTATCAGGTGATCCTCGCCTAGCCTGGGTGGCGACAGGAGATAACCCAAGATAGGATGTCTTCTATTTCCACGTACAAGATTGGACTTTCACAGTAAATACCCAATGTACCATTCTTCCTTTTTTGTGCTTTTTATGCTCTTTTTGTCTTATAAATTTAATCTCATCTGAACTTTATGCATCCATATAGGTTTCATTGAACAGCTTTCACTTTTCTTCCTCATTTGAATTCATTGTAACTATGCCTCCAGTATCTTCCGTGATGGATGGCAGTTGCTTAAACTCCCTTGCATCATGAACTCCCTTCCCTTTGACCATTTCTTATCATGAGATATCAGTCAATTTTTCCTTAAACTTACTTTCGTAGAGTCCAGTGTGCATGTCTGTCTACGTTTGGTTTTCTCTTTCCCCGTATAAGAAATCCCAAGAGGACTTCATCTCTCCCACCTAATTTCCCCAGTGCTTCTACTCTGATGATCGGTTCGTCCTTGTTGGTTAGGATCATATCCAAGATAGTCAATTCCTTTATTATCTTCTTGATGTTCTAGATAATGAAATTGTTGGCAAGGCCAGTGAAGAATTGTTGGGCCTTACATTATCGGCAGAGTTTGATTTCCAGCAAATATCAGAATTGTTGAAGTCTCCCATTACTACCCTGTCTCTCTTTTATGGGTGTTTGGGCATTTGTTCTAGTGGAGCATTGTCCACATCTCCAGTATGGTTTGAGAGTCTATAGTAGATGCATAGTGATATCACTGTTGTTGTTTTTTCCTCCTTAAATTTTTATCTAGTGCTCTCAATCTTTCCGTGCTTTAAGTCATGACTCTTCTCACAGATACACACATCCTAGGCATGCATTGCTCTTCCTCCTCCTTTCCTTTTTGTCTTTATCTTTGGAATGGGTTATACCTCTTTATTACTACATTCCAGCCATGAGACTTATCATATTTACCTTCCTGTGTCCAGAGTTCATGTTCATCTTGTTTACTTCCCATGCTGCATGTATTAGTGCAGAGACATTTAAGACCATGAGTCATTTTTTCTAGCTGCTTCTTTATTGTTTTTTTTTTCCTGGCCATTGCTCATGAGTTAATTTAAACCTCTTCTGATCAGGTTTGTGAGAGCCCTAGCATAGTGCTTCTCAGTGTGTCTGTTGTGAGTGACTCTCAGTGATTTTCTCCACAGTTTGCTGAGGACTGGCATCATATCTGTGCCCATTGGCTACAATTGTTTTTCTTTCCTAGAAACTTGGCAGGAACCAGCAGCCAGTGGTTCAGGGACTAGCACCAATCCAGGGACCTCCACTCTGAGTAACACTGTCCTAGTAAATGTTTATTTACTAGCTGCCCTGAGGTGTAACCCATCTCTTTCCAGAAGTCATTCTTCATGAAAGCACAGACTGTGGTCCAAGAACTCAGTCTTTCCCACCGGCGCAAACTGTGCAGCCACTTGTTCATTTCAGGTATTCTTTTCTGTTTTCCTTGGCTATGTGGTTCACCTGGAAGAAGTGATAAAATAGCGACCTGTGTGTCAAGATCCTTCAGTTTCCTTCACAGAACCTCATAGTCCCTTGCAATATGTTGAAGGCTGTAGCTTCCATTATCATTTCTTCTCATATGGATGAGAGTGAGCAGGCTTGATGAGTCTTGGAAGTCCCTCTGTTACATCATAAATCTTTGCCCTTGGACAACAGCTGGATACATCTTGTCAAGCCTGCACCAGTGCCTCTTTCTCTCAGCAGGGAATCACCTACCACACCCATCTCATCTTCCTCTAGGACCCATTAGGAGCTCTTGCACCCTCACAGCCCTCCAAGGCCACCTCTGTACTCTGAAAACTGAGACTTTTGTCCCTGTTCCTGTGTCTCATACTCACTGATCAAGATGAGAGATTGGGACTGATTGTGTGGTTCCAAACTCACAGCATGGTTCCTGATATTTCTACTTCTGTATGACACGTTTTTCCAGTGTGTGCCTCCTGAGTTGGGGAATTATTCTCATCCCTAGAGGCATCCCCTGTATGGTGCCCTTCCAAAAGATTTTGATTTGCTCTGTCCAGAAAGGCTTCATTCTCCTTGATGAGTTTCAGTGTAGATATGGAGGCGTCAAGCTTGTGCTCTTTCTCTTCCAGAATTGCTATCAGCTTGCACTTGCTGTCTCCTCAGGCAAGCACACAAATAGCACAGATGTTCGACGTCACTCTAGCACCTCCCTTGCCATCCACGTTCCCAGGGTCTCTTCATCAGATTCTTCCACAAAACATTGGTTGTCCTTGTCCTGTTCACTGAACTCCAGAGACTGAGGGAGTAGTTATGTATAGCTAGTGGCTGCTAGCTAAGCCCCTAACCAGGTCCATGGTTCACTTCTTCTCAGCAGAACTACCCCCTCACCATGTGCTCAAGCAGAAAACATAGCCTAAAACACATCAAAGCATGAGTGTGCCCCCAGACGGGTCAGCCAAACAATCAGCCTTAGCCTAAGAAAAATCAAACTCAGTTTATGCTGTCTTTTCTACCACAAAATGCTCGTTGTCCTTTCCTAGTCAGCTGAGCTCCTGTTAACCTTCCAAGATGCAGCTTTCCTCTTGGTTCATGGTTACATCAACTAAGATGGCAGAGATTATATCAGCAAAAATACAGATATCTAGATGTTATCTCTGTAAATCTGAAGCTTGTGGACTCATTCTTTTTTATTACCAATGCAGAGTGGGAGATGGAATTCTAAATAAATTTGAACTTGGTCCATGCTTTCTTGAATAGTATTAGTTCAACTGCTCTTGCTCTACTTCCTCCACCCATCTTTATCAGCCTAATGAAGTCACATCTCTTCACCTGGTATTTATAAGTCACTCTGTGAATTCTGTTAAAGGATAAATGAACAGAACCCAAGTAATTAAAAAAATTATTGATAGCTTATTCAGATTGGTTGGTTTAAGCTGCAGTGTGGTCTTTGAGCTCCAGATTGTAGCCCTGCTTATCAGAAGGTAGAGGCAGAATCTAGTTACAAACAGAGGTGTTTTAGGGGATGAAATAGACAATGCAAAGTAGAAGACATCACACATGTTGGCTGAGAGATTTCCCTGAATTTTTTTTTAACAAATGCTAAGGTTGGAGCAAAGTCCTTTGTCATCAGTCTGAAATCACTGCTTTTCAGTTCTTGAAGCAATGGTTTTTGAAGGGTAGTGATTGGAAGAGATGTGTGCTCTGTTTAATAACAAGAGGCAGTATTCTGTATCAGCTATTTAGTTAAGTATATTTAATGGATGAATAAATCTAGAGAACTGTTCTGTATTCCCAATTGCTACTTAGTCATGATTTTACACTAGTGCCAGGATTGTAACTCTCCATCCGAATGTACTTTATTGGGCATCACCTGCATGGAGAGGTCCATTCTGCCAGCAATCAGAGCATGGATGAATAAATTCCTTTCAGGTCTGGGGAGAGATTGGGGTCAAAAGAGGATATGGGGTACTAGCAAAGGTGCCTTGAATTTTCCAGCACTTCTGTCTTCTGAATTTTATAGGAAAATAAATTTGATTTTACTGGTCTTCTGAGGATAGTCATGCTGGGTTAGGGCAAAAGATATAAAACTTCAGTGCTTGAAGACCACTTTGGCAAATCATGTTCTACATGACCAGTTGTTTCTAATTACAGATTTCAAATGTGTTTAGCGTGTTTAAGGGATTAAGCAGTTTCCAGTCCTTATGCTGAGGGTTTACAAAAACACAGAATATTTGGCGTTAAATTCTGTTAAATTAAATACATTGGTCAAATAAGTTCTAGTAATCCAGTGCTGCCTTGATAAAAGATTTTACTGTTTTAAAAGAAAGTATAAACCTGATGTTGTCTAAATCTGTTTATGGGGAATTATATATGCCAAGTCATGAATTTATTCATAGGACTTCACAGTTGGATATTATTGCTAAGAAATAACGATGGATGGTAATGATGGTAGCATAATAATAATCTAACCTGATGGTACAGAGCTCATATGCCATGAAATAAATGACTGTATCTGAACAACTGAGAATGTTCAGCACTTATAAAAAATGTATACATATGAACCAGTAATTCCAGTTAATAATACTGGCTATGACTTTGGTTTTTGAGCTCTTTTTGCTCTCAGATGGTCCTGTATGTAATCTTGAATTCAGGCATTGCAGCTGTTGACCTGAGCATAAGAATTACCTAAGTCATTGTTTTAGGCATGGTCTACTATGAAATCTTGGCTTAAACTATTTTTTAAGCATAGTTAAGTAACACATGAATTCTTCTCTGAAACATGCAGCCTATCACAAAGCTTGACAGTAATAATGTTGTTGTTTCTATGAGCTTTATGTGACTTTCCAAAGGTCACCTAGTTGGTTTCCAGAGCTGAATGTGGGGTTCAGACTTTGGTCTCCTGGAGTTCCAGTCCAGTGCTCAGACCACAGCTTCCACAGTTGAATTAACTAGATACTTGTAATTATTTTTTCCAGTTGGGAAGGTGTAACTCCTGTGATTATGATTTTAACTTAATATGGGATAGCTCCATTCTTTTTGAGGGATAATTGTGATGTTTTGGTTAATGTTATATAGAGATGAGGATGTGGTAGAAAACTAATTCAAGTCCCAGCTTGTGCTCTTTCCTCCTGCTTTGTTGTGTGTGTTTAAGCAACAAAGTATCATGGGCCAGTAGCTTGTGGTATTTTGATGTGCTTTTTTATCAGTTAAAAAGCAACAGTTATAGTTACTTTAGGAAAGCAGAAGCTAGTTATTCTTAAAATGGCAACTAACTACATTTTTGCTGCAGAAATATTACCATAAGTAATTACTTCTAAAAGTAATGTTTGAGCATCAGGTAACTGCTGTATCATAACAAGGGCAATGTTTTAATGGGTTAGTCAATCAGTTTTAAGGAACTATGGCAATGTATCTCTAGAGATATTTTTAAGGATACTTATTTAAAGTTTTCCTTTTACTGAAAAACAGAGATGAGTTGCTAGTTATTCCTGTTACTGTAAGTTAAAATAGGGAGTGCAACAACACACTTTCAGATTGCTTTGATTTCAGTAGGAGTAACTGAAACATATTCAATGCTTCTGTAAAAGTCAGTCACTTTAATGTTTCACATTTGTTGAATTGTACCATTCCACTGATTGTATACATCAGTTTTTTCCCCAATCTGTGTCAGTCAAGCTTTTTAGACTACATATCCTATCTTCCCTCGGTATTGACTATGCTGGTTGGGGCTGATGAGGCCAAAACATATGGTGGGACTCAGGCTGAAGAAGGCTAATATACGTGAAAGTGCCCAGGTCTGAATGCTCCTTCTAGATGACAGTGCAAACTGTAACTGAAAGACTAATTAAATTAAATTAACCATTAAATTAACTAGATTTAATGGTTAACATAAAAACTTAATTGCTTTGTTATACAGACAAGTTCATTTATTTTAACAGTATAAATATGAATTAAGGAAACTGATGTGGAAACTGATTTGTGTAGTGTGCATGCTTCTCTATTGCAGCAAGTCTTAAAACTTAAATTTACTTAGTGTCATTACCGACTAAAAAATGCTTGCCACTCTGATTATTCACTATTCAGTAGTTTTAAAAAAGGTAACAAATCTTAATGACTTTTTTTAAAAAAAAATGTGGTACCTGGACTCCCTTATAGGCTAAAAAATTACGGGAGAAGTTCTGTTTTTATGTCATCCCAGTTGCTGCCTAGTTTTTGTCAGAACAGTGCATGTAGGTATATTGGGGTTGTTTTTTGGGGGGGGAGTTGTTTTGCAATGATAACTATCTATCTGTCTGTCTGTCTGTCTGTCTGTCTGTCTGTCTGTCTGTCCGTCCGTCCGTCCATCCATCCATCCATCCATCCATCCATCCATCCATCCATCCATCTATCTATCTATCTATCTATCTATCTATCTATCTATCTTATTTATTTATAATGTATATCCTGCCCTTTATCTGAAGATCTCAAGGCAGCTTGCAATAAAATTATTTTAAAACATTAAATAAAACATCAAAACATTAAATAATTACCAAAGTTTAAAAAGATTAAAATATATTAAATAGTTTTTCAAATAGTTTTTATTCCTGCATTACTTTTTAAATTAACCTGCTATTATTCTGGATGCCACTAGATGGTGATAAAAGTTTACACAGTGTAAGTATCATTATTTCTAGTAGTATTACTAAAGGTTTCTCTGTAGTTTCTCGTTTTTTCCTCCTCAGTTTTATTGATGAATTAGTGAATACTTCCTTTGTTTGGACGTTGCACTGAGAAACTAAATGATAATGGCCACCACCACCACCACCACCCCGCTTGTGACCGGGGTTGGATTTTGCCCCTAGTGTGTGAAACAAATATGGTGTTTTAATTTGATGACCGCACGGTTAGGAGATGAACTGATAGATGCAATCTTGAAACCTAAGTATCAGATAGCAAATGAGTACATACCACTTTTTCCAAAACAGAAAAGTGGGGCAAAAACATAGCAAAAATGCCATCATACTGCCTAGAGAGCATTCAGAAATGTGACTCCTATTGACTTCCTGTGGTTAACAAGGGTTTCTCCTGGGCCTAAAATGGCCAGGGGGAGGGAGGAGCTAAAAACACAGAGTCAATTTGGGGACTTTTTTTTTCCTGTGGGGAGGTATGGTGCTTCAGGGTCTCCTGGGGGACTAATGTGGTCCTCCAACCTTCCACAATTGCCTTCCCTTGATTGAGTAGGACTTAATTAATAGGCCATTGGTATAGTAAACTTTCATTTATATTTTATTCACCATATATGTTTTCTTTTTCTCTCCTCCATTTTTCTTGTATTTTGAGCTTTTGCAGTACAGACTGCAAAACTTCTGTTTGCAGCAGATTTCTAATCTCTTCCTGTAGTAAAGAAAAGAAAGCTTCTGTTGTTGTTGTTACTCCTCCTGCCCCCTCCCCCCCTCCTCCTCTTGTATGCCTTCAAATTGTTTCCGACTTACAGTGACTCTAAGGCAAACCTATCATAGAGTTCTCTGGGGCTGAGAGTATGTTACACGTCCAAGGTCATCAAGGGTTTCCGTGGCTGAGTGGGGAATCGAATCTTGCTTTCTAGGGTGGTAGTGCAACTGTTAGACCATTACACTGTGCTGGTTCTTTGTAGAATATCAAAAAGACATCCTTTCACATGGATGTTAAGCTCTGTGTTAGTAAAATTAAGAGATAACCTTCTTATACAGAAGACTAATGAACTTTATTTTGCAGTTATTCAGGATAGACCATTTTTAGTTTTTAAAAACATTTCTTTATGAAAGTTTTTCTTCCCTTCTTTTTTCATTTCCATTTCATAGAGTCTCCAGATGTAGATATTGCTATGGAGATAGCAACGGCAGAACAACATGTTTCTGAAGCTGTATATGATTGTGTTATTTGTGGACAGAGTGGCCCTTCCACAGAAGAGCGGCCAGCAGGATTAGTTGTGCTCCTACAGCCCTCTTCAGGTATGGCTTCTGAAGCAAATCATCATGGTACAAGCAGTTCGTTGGACTGAAAAATATATCTGGCAACTAGTGTTGCTTGTTTTAATTCGGAGGATCTACAAGTGGCTTGTGCCCACCATGTGCATATATTCTCCAGTGTTTTTATTTCTTTAGCAGGTGGATATGCTATATTAAATAAGGTATTCCACAGTACAGTTGGACCATGTATAATGTGAAGGATCCTGTCCGTGTGCATTATATGATTTTCGTGTATAATACAGAACCCTCCTCCCACTGCTGGCTAGTCTGAGGTTGTTGATGGCAACCTTCAGCAGGGGCACCTCAGTATGTGTGTCTGTGTGTCTGTGTGTGTGCGCTGACCCTGCTGTTATGTTCCATGTCTCTGCTAAAGGCATCACCAACAATCCCAGGCTGGCTGTGCTGGCTGGCTGGCTGTGCTGGCTGGCTGGCTGGCTGTGCTGCCCCTGCTCTCTTGTTTTGGAAAGAAAGAGCAGATTTGGCAAACACATACCTTGCTCCGTGTCCCCAAAGCTGCTGGATGATGTGGCACTGGTTCCAAAAGTTGCAGGCCGTCCAGTAGCTTTGTGGATGTCTGCGTGTGCAGATGCTGCTCTTTCATCCCCAAACAAGAGAGCAAGATCGGCACGTGCACACACTCTGCTCTGTGTCATTACTGAAGTCACTAGACAGCCTATGATTGCTTTCACTGCCACCACCTTGTCCAGTGGCGTTAGCAGGGACTTGAAGCAAGACTGGCACACCCCCTGCTGTGTATAATTGAAACTGCATTGAACAATCTCATGCTCAACTCTGGCCTATTGTATGTCTTTGAGAGGTATAACCCCTATGTTCCTATGTTAACTGTTTCATTTGTGGATGAAGAGCATGTAATATCTTCCTCATCATGACCCTGTTCCCACCACAGTGGAAAGTACAACCTGCTGGAGTTTTAGCAGGTATCAGTGTGTCCTTGGACGTCTTCTGGTTGTCTGCTGTTGCTCTGGTTGATACTGTCACTAGTTATGTGTGTCTACAAGGCACTAAATGCTTTATTTGAAGTTGTTGTTGTTGTTGTGTGCCTTCGAGTGGTTTCTGACTTATGGCAAGCCTCAGGCAAACCTGTCACAGGGTTTTCTGGGGCTAAGAGTGTGTGATACACTCAAGGTCACCTAGTGGGTTTCCACAGCTGAGCGGGGAATCAAACTCTAGTCTCCAGCGTAATAGTCCAACACTCAAACCACTACACTGCCTCCCGCAGATAAAAAGTAAAATTGACTAGGCTGAACTTTAGGTCTTTTGCCTAATGTGTTCCTGATAGCTTTTTCTCCTTTCTACAGTTTTGGGACAATGTCGCAATACTACTGAGCCCAAGAAGTTGCCAACTTCTGAAAATGAGCAGATATATCCTGGAGATACATGTGCAGCAGTATATGAAGCACGGCTTGCAACTTTACAGCAGTACTTTAAAGATGTATGGGTTTTGTGTTTGTTTTTTTCCAGCAGTGGTTGTTGATAGCAGTACCTTTATTTTATTTTAATTATACCATGAACTGGTTTCTCTGGTAATCTGTCACAAATGGATGCAACATAGTAATGCAGTTCAACATTTTTGTGAAGCTGAAATGGTAATTGTGAAAAAAAATATCGCTGTGGTGGTTTCTCAGAAGTTAGAGGTTTGGATTCTGCCATAGTGACTGTGACAAGCCATATTCAATAAAGATATATACTATACTTAGCTTAGAAAGTACAGGTTCAGCTACTTTACCACCTGTGAAATTAACTGTGTGGCTTTTACTAAGTTGCTCTCAGTGACATAATTAGGGCTCTGGCAAACCCGCTGTCCATCCCAGCCATGCACAAACTGGAGTACAGCTGAAGGGGTGGGCTATCACTGTGGTTAACAATGGCACCTCCTTTTCTAAAGCACTACTTAAAAACTATGAGAAGTGATTTCAGTGAGAGTAGGGTAGAGCTCCAAATCTGTCATAGCTCCTCCTCAAAATGTGTCTAGAACAGTGCTGTTGAGTTCATCCATGACTGTAAACAGTTTCTTCTAAAGAAGAGGGAAACGTACTATTGTGAAGGTAATGTGTTCAGGGGTGCCCGTGTTGGCCATGCATCAACATGCAACAAAATCCAAAATCCACAAGAGACTGATGCCTTTACTGACCAACCAAAATACACAAAATACGTCATGCAAGCCTTTGAAGCTTCACGGGCTTCTTCTTCAGGCAAAGATTTTTAAATTATACAGGAGAAGTTAAGTGATGATTAATTAGAGTCACAAGCCTACATTTTGTCTCAGATGCTTCTTGTGTTGTCAGCTGAGATGGTTTGGAGGGCTCTCAAGGCAGAGGCCACTCCCCTTCTTGGCCATGTGGGGACTGAGGACAACTCTATTAGCAACTTTTGTCTTACTAATGGAGTTGAAATTTTTATGACTTGCCTTTTTATTGTCCTGCAGCTGTTTTCACCTGTGAGACTTCCTCCAACTGCATGGTGCAGATGCACCTACAACTGCGGCTTCCTCATTCCTCCTTCACTCCCAGCTGTGCCATGGCAGTGAAGGCTGCCTGGCACCCTCTTTGCCTGGATTTGAAGGGTGGATCACCTTGGGGGGAGGATACAATTCTCTGGGCAATGGTGTGTGGTGGCTCACTCCGCCATAGAATCATAGAATCAGAGTTGGAAGAGACCCCAGGGGCCATCAAGTCCAACCCCCTGCTATGCAGGAACACCCATCAAAGCATTTCCAACAGATGGCCATCCAGCCTCTGCTTAAAAACCTCCAAAGAAAGAAACTTCACCACACTCCCAGGCAGCATATTCCACTGCCGGATAGCTCTGGCCGTCAGGAAGTTCTTCCTGAGGTTCAGGTGGAATCTCCTTTCCTGCAGCTTGAATCCATTCTCTGAGCTGCAGTCCAGAAACATCTAAGGGACCAAGGTTTCCCATCTCTGATTTACATAGCAAGGGCCCTTTCACACTATAGAGGTATAACACTGTTATAACACTTTAATTGCCATGGCAATGTCCTGTGGAATCTTGGGGCTTGTAGTTTGATCAGGGGCACCAAAAAAACTCTCTCACTGAGGATTCTAAAGGCTCCTCCCACTAAACTGCAAAGCCCAGATTCCATAGGTTGTTGCCATAGGAATTAAAGTAAAATCGTATACTGTAATTGCGTAGTGTGGAAGGGCTACAGGACTTACCTTCAAACTTTTTACCATTAGCTGTCCCTCAGAATCTTATTTGTCTGCCCTTCGGAGGCAGAGAGAAAAAAAAATCAGGTAGCTACTGTGTTTTGAGAATTCCTTCAGCTGCCTGTTTTGTAATGGTGGTTCTCTGTTTCTTCTTTCTTTTGGACTCAGTGAAATACTTGTGTAGTCATATAATCATAGAAATATAGAGTTGGAAGAGACCACATGGGCCATCCAGTCCAACCCCCTGCCATGCAGGAACACCCTCAAAGCACTCACCACAGATGGCCATCCAGCCTCTGCTGAAAAACCTCCAAAGAAGGAGACTCCACCACACTCCGAGGCAGCGTATTCCACTGCCGGACAGCCCTGACCGTCAGGAAGTTCTTCCTGAGGTTCAGGTGGAATCTCCTTTCCTGCAGCTTGAGTCCATTGCTCCTTGTTCTGGTCTCCGGAGCAGCAGAAAACAAGCCCTCTCCTTCCTCTACATGGCATCCCTTCAAATATTTAAACATGGCTATCATGTCCCCTCTTAACCTTCTCTTCTGCAGACTAAACATACCCAGCTCTCTTAAGTCTATCCTCATAGGGCATGTCTTCCAGGCCTCTCACCATTTTGGTTGCCCTCCTCTGGACCTGCTCCAGCCTGACCATCTCCTTCTTGAATTGGGGTGCCCAGAACTGGACACAGTATTCAAGATGAGGTCTAACCAAAGCAGAGTAGAGTGGTACCAGTACCTCCCTTGATCTAGACACCATACTCCTATTGATGCAGCTGAGAATTGCATTGGCTTTCTTGGCTGCCGCGTCACACTGCTGACTCATGTTCAGCTTGTGGTCTTTTAAAGCTCCTAGATCCCTTTCACACGTACTGCTATCCAGCCACGTGTCCCCCATCCTATATTTCTGTATTCCATTTTTTCTACCTAAGTGTAGGACCTTACACTTCTCTCTGTTGAATTTCGTTTTGTTAGCTTTGGCCCAGCTCTCCATCTATCCAGGTCATTTTGAATTTTGATCCTGTCCTCTGGCGTATTAGCAACCCCTCCCAATTTGGTGTCATCTGCAAATTTGATGAGCATGCCCTCTATTCCTTCATCCAAGTTGTTGACGAAGACATTGAACAGCACTGGGCCCAGGACAGAACCCTGTGGCACCCTGTGGCACCCTGCTAGTCACTTCTCTGCAGGATGAAAAGCAGCCATTCGTGATCACCCTTTGGGTTCGGTTGGTCAACCAGTTACAAATCCAACTAACAGTAGCCCTGTCCAGCCCGCATTTTACTAGCTCCTTTGCAAGAATGTCATGGGGAACTTTGTCAAAGGCCTACTGAAATCGAGAAATGCTACATCCACAGCATTCCCTTCATCTATCAAGCTAGTAACTCTATCATAAAAAGAGATAAGATTAGTCTAGCATGACTTATTTTTGAGAAATCCATGTTGACTTCTCGTGATTACCGCGTTGCTTTCTAAGTGATTAGAAACTAGTACTACTTGTAATATTTTTTCAGGGCCAGAAGTATGCTTTTGCTAACATAGATCTTGCCTAGCTTATCAGAGCATCATAACAGCCTACTCCGTCTTTATGTGAAAAATAGATCTATTTACGGGTTCTGGAATGACAGATATCAACAGATACCCTCATGTACAATTCCCTTTAGGAAGTCCACTCTTTTGGGAGTCCTTCTTCTTTGGGAAACTATGTTACAACTACATAAAACAGCATCATTTCTATTTTAGTTTGTTAATGCCTAGTCCATTTCAAATATTAGTTGCATTAGATGGTTTTACTTTCTTTTATGAGATCATTAGTGTGCCAAAACAGTCCCAGCAGGAAAGAATTAATCCTTACATTCTGACATAAAAACAGAAATTTCTATTAATCCTTTGCTTAGTTTGTTCAACTAAGCTTAGCCATTAAAAAAATCCTGTTGATCAGCACTATCTTAACAGTAGGCATTCTTACCATCACTCCAATTACTGTAGAAGGCTTCAACGAATACTTTTACTTAGCTGTAAAAATTAATTAGAAAGATGTAAAATGGAAACAATATTCTTTACTGAAAGGAAAGTCTCAGTTCTGTTTCAAAACAAATCTGCACTGGTAGTAGTCTTATATATGGCAGGATGTTCCTTGGACTTATTTCAGCAGCAGTACCAGATATGAGTCACTATTGAGGCATGTCGTACTCCTTTATTACATCACACGAGCATGTGTACAAGCTGAAGCCCAGAGGTGTGCAGGAAATTTGGGAACTAACGTGTTAATTTGCCTAAGCATCTTTTTTGTCATACTTCCACTGGCGAGTTTAGCCTCAGATCTCCAAAATAGATATCTTGATTTGGAAGTCTTTATTAGGGGAAGCTGAATGGCAGGAGCATAGATTAATAGCTGAGCAAATCCCCTAAGTACGATGAACATCGTTTCAGCTTTGTCCAGCAACAAAATTCTCACACCCAACACCACCATGGGACCTACTGTTTTGATCATTTTCTATGTATTAAGAGCATGGAAATACAGTGTATGTCCTTAAAAAAGACCACTGAGATCCTTTTTGCACCCATGTACAATGTAGGAATCATCTGAGTGAATGAAGCTGGCTTAGTTTGGGTACAACATTACTGTGCTTGCTTCTCAGGCTTTATTTCTTCTCTTCTC
The DNA here is from genome assembly GCA_030412105.1 of Cyclura pinguis. Lineage (NCBI taxonomy): Eukaryota > Metazoa > Chordata > Lepidosauria > Squamata > Iguanidae > Cyclura > Cyclura pinguis. Next base: position 223,789,758 of record CM059599.1, on the reverse strand, counting down.
CGGCATGTCCACGAGGAAGAGTTTTTGCTTTTGCTTATAATGAAGTGTACTTTAGTGGTAAATCTTAATGATGGTTAATAGTTTAAAATCAGCTTGTCTCAGTAAACAGTGGTTAACACCAAACATAGTTATCTGTTTTCTGTTAAGACACTAAACTTCAGTCAGTTTTAACAAAAACTAGGTTTCTGGACTCTTGTGTCTGGAGGTGGCAGCCTCAAGGCACATCCCCATAATTCTAAGCCATACTTTAGTGCTACATCTAAACAAAGCTGTGATTGCTGTTGTAGATTAAGTATTGAAATGCATGCACATAGGGTATTTTTGTATTATTGCACTTAATCTAGAAATTACCGTTTTGAATTAACAAGAACTAGTACTACCCATGTTTATTCAAACAAAAAAGAGGCTATCTCCATATGTCTAATATAAGAAAGTGTCTTCTATCTAAGACCTGGGTAAACAAGCAAAATTTTTAATAGCTTTCTCCTCTATTTTCTTTGTTGCTTTTTAGAGTTCCTGTCTGCAGTCAGTGTCAATTGGCTGGGAAGGAGGTGTGTATGTACAAACCTGTGGCCATACATTGCACATAGATTGTCACAAATCCTATATGGAGTCACTGCGAGTAAGTCAAAATGGAATTTTCTGTTATTGACCTTTTGTTTACTATAGGTTTTGCTGCAGACGTTAGTGAAACCCAGTAGTGCCTTTTATGTACTGATAAGAGTTTTAAAGCACAAGATGAACAATCTAGCATTTTTGGTGTGCTTTTTTTCCCTAGTTACTCTCACTTTTCCTAATTTATAAACTATACATAATCTAAATTTACTGCAAGGAAATTACAGATACCATAATGCTTGTGATATGGGACTGACTAGAAAATTATTCCAGTGTGAGACTGACTGTGAAAATACAGAAAGAAATGGTCTTGTTTCGTTTTCATTGCTGTTTGATTTCAAAATTTCCTTGCATGTGGGTGGGCACTGCAGTACCACAGGCCTGTTAGCAAGAAATTTTGGGGGAGATGGTGTGTTGTGTGTGGTATCATTTAAAGTTCTTGATCTGGTATGTTAATTTGAAGAAATGTACCTGGTAACATAATTTAATCAATTTCTAAATAAGGAGATTATTAGTCTGGGAAGATCCATGTTAGATTAGAGTGAGAGTTCATCTACTCTAGCATCCTGTTAATTGCCAGTTTAGTCTAGTGGTGAAATAATGTGTGTAAAGAACAGGAGGTTGCTGGTTTTGAATCCTTTTAATTTTGAGAACCAGTGTGGTCTTGTGGTTTGAGCATTGGACTATGACTCTCAGGAGCAGGGTTTGAATCCTTACTCAGCCATGAAAACCCACTGGGTAACCTTGGACAATTCACACTGTCTCAGCCTCAGAAGAAGAGAAAGGCAAACCCTCTCTGAACAAAACTTGCCAAGAAAACCCCATTATGGGTCTGCCTTAGGGTTGTCATAAGTTGGAAATGACTTGAAGGCACATAACAAGGCATTCTGTTCCAGCAGCTGTGAGCCAAATGTTTCCTGTAAATTCAAAAGCCAGACGTGAAGGCAGGGCCACTCCTTTGTTCTTTGTACACCAGTTGACAGACGTATCTTTCCATTCTTCAAAACTCCATTTAAACTTGCATGGTCCAGCATTTAAAAAAGGAAACCTTTTTGATTCTGTATGATGGGAAATATGCTTATTCACACAAATCGTATGTTGAAGACTTAAAATGAGATAGTGGTTGGTATAATTATGTAGATACAAATGCAGAAATAATGTGTGGGAGATCTGCTATGTATAGAAATAAAAGAATGTCTTACAAATCAGTGTAGAATTTAGTGTTCAATTTGCTGAAGTTCATTTAGTTCTGATTGGATAATATGGGTGAATGAACAGAACCAAGGGAGAGGCAAGTGAATGGAGGAGTGGATGGGGCTGTCTATCCTTCAGCTTAGATGTCTGCTCTCCTAGCTTCATTTAACAGATTAAAATATCCTGTGTGCCTTCCGACACCACTCAGGAGCAGAGGTGTGGGCAATCGAACACTTTTGTGAAAAGTTTGTCTTGCTGTTCATTCAGTGGCTTGGTACACTCAAGTGACCTTTATGAATAAACATTCATAACGAATAAACATTTAGCTCCTGCCAAAGAACTGATGGTTTCCCCTCATACTGAATGTTCACTTTTTGCATCTGTGTTTGTTCCTTGAAAAAAGACTTGAATGACTCCTGTGGCAGTGAAACAGAAAAGATAGAACTATAACTCAAGAGCATATGACTTCTGAAGAGTTTCGCAAACATTAGGGAGCTGGGTATGTTTAGTCTGCAGAAGAGGAGGTTAAGAGCGGATGTGATAGCCATGTTTAAATATTTGAAGGGATTTCATATAGAGCAGACTTGTTTTCTGCTGTTCCAGAGATTAGGACAAGGAGCAATGGATTCAAACTGCAAGAAAGGAGATTCCACCTGAACCTCAGGAAGAACTTCCTGACGGTCAGAGCTGCCTGGCAGTGGAATATGCTGCCTCAATGGAGTGTGGTGGAATCCTCTTCTTTGGAGGTTCTTAACCAGAGGCTTGATGGCCATCTGTTGGGAGTGCTTTGATGTGTGTGCCTGCATGGCAGAAGGGGGTTGAACTGGATGACCCGTCATCTCTTCCAACTCTATGATTCTGTGTTTTAACTGACACTGTTGCCCTCTGTAGCATGGCGTGTAATGCACACTGTTGTATAAAATGTCTTTGATTTTTGCTTTTTTGGTAAAACTAATAGAAAAGGAATTAGGGAAGGGTCTCTGTTCAGGACTTTTATGTTGAAGCTTTTTTAAATGCTTGATGGTTCTTCAGTTTTTTCTTTGTGAAAGATTGGTGTTGCTCTGTCTGTAGAGAACTAAACATAGCTGCAAGTAAAAATGAAACACAACAATTATTGTTTGTAACAAACCAGTGCTTGAAAGCATGCTTGAGTTTAGTCTTCTAATTATTATTCTGCCTAATTGTGGATCTGATAAAGCAAACCCAGACTTCTTAACTTGGTGTTTCCCTCATAATGCTAACACAGAGTCCAGGAAAAGGAACATTTATGGTGAGAGGAGCAGCTTGGGGAGTATTTAACCATTTCTGTGACTGCCAGGTTAATCCCACAAACAGTCCCCAGTTATTCTTTGCTGTTTTTTTTATGCTGTGTTTCTTTCAGGAGAAGAGAAAAAATATTTTTATTTTAATTCTGTTTTATTTTATCCTACCTTTTACCTGATGCTGGAACCAAAGGCAGCATTGTAACATGAGTAGACCTTATTCAGGCAGTTGGGACATTTTAATTGCTCGTAATCATATCTGGTCAAAGAATTCACACAAATCCACCAGATATTTTATGACATTGTCATTTTAAAAATAGTAAGCACTTTAAAAGCACATGAGAGGAGAAGAAAACAAGTGTTGCCAATATTTATTTGTTATGTGTAGAGTAGAATCAGCAAATGCAGGAAGTCATTTGCTGATTCTACTCTTCTGATTTTTCTCTGCCAGTGTCTTTTCAGCCTTCCAGTCACAATAACCAGCTAACACATTTGCAAAGCAAGTGCATGCTGTTAATATGCTTCACTCTGAACCAGGTGCATGCAGCTACAGTTTAGGCATGGGTCTAAAGTATCACTGGATAGTTTTTTGGGCAAGTGACTATCTCACAGGAGTTTTGAGGTTAAAGATACTGCTCTGAGTGCTGGGAAAAAGAGTGGGATTATATAGCTTCCATATAATCTGAACTGTTGGCAGATTCAGTACAAGAGTGCTATAAATTTTGTTCAGCTTCAAAAGAATCTTTAATTTGTAAGTAGTGTGCATTCTGCTTCTTTTGTTGTCTCTGGAATTTATAAAACTATGATTATTTCTTTTTCTGAAATTGCTTGGATATCTTTTTCTTTCAGAATGACCAAGTTCTCCAGGGGTTTTCTGTGGAAAAGGGAGAATTTACTTGTCCTCTGTGCAGGCAGTTTGCTAACAGCGTCCTTCCATGTTATCCTGGCAACAGTGTGGAGAGAACCCTTTGGCAGTGTCACAGTAACAAGAGTATGCAAGATCTCGTAAAGGAGGTGGAAGAGCTTCAAGAACAGCTGGGAACTTTCCCAGTAAGCATCAGTGTAAGGCAGAAAGATCCTTGTTAATTTGTCTCAACCTTTCCACCTTCCTTTTCATTCTCTTTATCTCTGCCACACTCTCATCTCCATGACTCATTTCTGTTTTATAGAATGTAAAAACTTGAATGCTCTCTCTCTTTTCCCTATTAAACACTTAAGAGCTTAAATGATATTAACATTTTAACACCTTTAAAATTGGGTATGATTATGCAAGCATTTGTCTCATGCATTTCAGTATATGTATTTATTGGACGTTAAGTTCATACTTTGCAGCTTCTGGCTTTACACAGAACTGAAATATATTACTTGGAACCCATAATTTCTTTATGCTATAAAGTGTCAGTCAGCTGTAACTGGGAAGCCATTTAAAATATGCTAATCAGGAGACCATTTAAGAAAGTGAATTTGTCATTTTATTGTGACTTTTTCATATAGTTATGCATTTTGAAATCTCAAAATGACATTTAAAATGATGTAGTTAAAATTATAAACTTCAGACTGCAATCCTATCCATACTTAAGTTCCAGTGAACTTGATGGGATTACTCCTGAGTAGACTAGCATGGAATGACAAACCTGTAGGATTTCACTGTAGGATAGGTAGCAAAGAGCTTATACTTGTAAGTTTGTTAATAGTACTTTTGTTTACAAAATATTGGTGTCTTTAAACTGTTGTCTTTAATTATGTGGAGTTGTGTAATATTTTATATAACATTGAACAAAATTGTAATAATATTTCATCTTCTGATTTATGATCTTTCTAAAATTTTAAAAACTAATTTTTACTTTCTACAAGTCTTATTTGTAACCACCTCTTCCTGAAGCTAAATAAAACCAGACATTTCTAAAATATTTTTTTAAATAGTCAGAAACGAATTTAAGTAAAGAGATGGAGTCTGTTATGAAGGATATCAAAAGTACTACTCAGAAGAAATACACTGACTACAGCAAGTCTCCTGGATCACCGGATAATGATTTTCTTTTCATGTATTCTGTAGCCAGGTGGGTAAGACTTCCATACAGCACATCCTTTCTGTTTAATACCAACCTGTTACTTTATCAGTTAGAAAAATTATATAGTTCCTAATTTTTGTTCATGACTTGGCAGAATTTCCTTGTCTAGTTGGATTTTGAAGAAAAATAATCTGATGGTACCATTCAGAGGATTACATTAGGTCATATTCCATGTTATACTAGGCCCGTCAAATCCAGAACACCCCAGGAATTCCTACTGAATATGGAGGTTTCATTTGAAAAGGCTTTTCCATTCTTATTAAGATAGCACTTATATCCAGAAAAAGACGATGGAGCAGCCGCTTTTCTTAAAGGGAAGAGGGGTGGCCTTCTCAGTTTAGGAGCTTGAGTTTGAATCATATCTCTTATAGTTGCAATAAGCTGCTGGATTTCTGTGCATGAGATATAAGCCACATCACATTGAATGCTGAAACTTAACATTTGGTTTTAACAACTCAAGTGTTGCCAAAATGGACATCCATTTTAAAATGGATATTTCCTTGTCCATTTTGGTGCTAAAGAAGAAAAACTGATTTGTACTTGGGATTCACATCAGGCATCAGAACTATATAAGGTTTTGTATGGAGGCATGTATATTTGCATAATTGAGGTTTGGATGCTACTGCAAAAGTAAAGGAGTGGAGAGTGGTTCAGTACTTGAGTTTTGTAACATCCCACACATTGCTTAGGGTATTAGAAAATACTTTGTACTTGGTTTAGGAAAGGAGAATGACTCTGGAAATGGGCTTAGTGATCGAAATACCTGGGCTCTTGTGAGCCAGGTTCAAAAAAAGTATGTGCTGGTTTGTTATATGTAATTTAAAATTAAGTTTTTAATTGTTTTTAAAATTAATGTTTATTTATTAAGAATATTTAATGATCATTATTAATATTAAGAGTTCCTGTTGACAGTGGAAAATCTAGACATGCTCCAGAGCTTGGACTGCAGGGTGCTGGGAATTCACAGAGAGCCCTGAACTTTTGCAAATCTGCTTGGCTGCCATTTTCCTTTCTCCTCTCTCCTCCCAGATTGCAATTTTGGGAAAGTGGTCAGTAGAGGGAAGAAGGGAGCTTGCTAGTAGTGATGCAGTGGGTTTTCTGGGTTCTCATTTCTTTTACAGTTTATTTCTGTGAAATATTGGTAGGAGCTAATATAGTCTGCAAGAACCAGCGTGATGTAATGGTTTGAGCATTGGACTACAGTTTTAGAGACCAGGGTTTCAATCCCAGCTCAGCCATAGAAATTCATTGGATGACCTTGGGCTAGTCACATTCTCTCAGCCTCAAAGGAAGGCAAAAACAAGCTTCCTTTGAACCAATTTTGGCAAGAAACCGCCATGATAGGTTTGCCTTAGGGTTGCCGTAAATTGGAAATGACTTGGAGGCACACAACAACATAGACTCTGCATGTAGCGTTCCATTTTGCTGGTAGTCCTCCTTTTCTTGTTTCCTTAAAACAAGGCTCCCTTTCCTTAAAACTTTTCTCCGTTTCAAGTGTCTTACAATGCTCAAAATTCCTTTATGATCAGAGTGGTAGGTTTTGTTTTTTGGATATATAAAACATTTTCAGTACACCTGCTTGTTAGATTATGCTTTTGGAGCGTCTTTTGCGATAGAGGGTTTATTTGTACATGGCTGGCTGTTTTGAAAGTGAACGGAGATGCCTCAGGTCACCCTGTACACACATGCATTTCTTTATAGTAAGCTGAAGTTATTAGTGTATGTGAGTGTTTCTGGAGGCTGAGAAACCTTTTCTTGAACCTTCAGGAAGCCATTCTGTTGTGACTAAAGCAGTGAAGCTATGAAGAAGAGTGTGATTTTTTTTTTTCAATTTGATGAATGAGTCAGTACCTTGACCTTTATAAAAATACTTGAAATTGAAGTTGGTTGGGAAATGTGCACTGCAGGACTCAAACCTTTTGTTCCAGTCCTCAAACTTTTTGCAGCTTATTTCTAAAGTGAAATTTTTCTTAGTAAGAGATTTGTGGACTTAGCCTTTATCAGTAGCATCATAGGACCCTGACAGGTCTGAAAGTCATGTAGTTTAATTCTTTAGAGAAGAAGGGTCCGCAATACAAGCATACCCTTAATCAGCATTAGAGAAGAATTTAGTTGAAATAGCTTAGAAAGTCATTTTTAAAATATAACTAAAAGCACATTGATCAAAGTATGACCTTAAAGTGCATGCCAGTGGCATGTGCGAACAGAGTAGAATGTTTTCCCTCCTCCCACTCCTCCTCCATTAAATAGCTATTATATCAAAACAGCTTTGGAGTGTTCCATGAGTTCAAAGTTAGCCACAGTTTAATGGGGCTGCTGGCCAGCTGTAGTGCTGCTCTACGCATGGCAGGGGTGACTGCTGTCATTCCTGCTCCATGGCTACATTTACTGATGTCAGTCTTCCCATCAGCAGCATGTGAGTCATCAGTTGTTTTGCCATCACTTTCCTGTCCATTCCTGGCCCGTGAATAGGCTAGAATTTGAAACCCATAATTTCATAAAGCCTTGTTTTTATTGAGTTGAATTTAAGCAAGCCACAGTTCTTCACATTTGGGCCTAATGAGAAAATATGATTTGATTTTTCAGACACTTTGGGGAAGGAAGGGAAAAGGGAGAGAGAAGGTGAAATATATAAGCCTGTGGGCCACTGCAGTTTGTTCACATACCTGAACTGGATTTGTAGGGGTTTTTTCCCATAATGAATAGAGAATATGTGAACTAAGCTTCAAGCTACCATTGTTACTATTTTAGTAATGTGTGAATATATTTAACAAACATTCTACACAAAGACAGTCCTCTTTTGAATGATGCAGCTGAAACCTTCACAAAATACTGTACTTTGAATGAAATCCTTCCAAGTCCTCTGCATTCTTCTGACTAGCTATAGTCCACCTTATGCCATGGTTTAATGACTTAATATTGCATACCTAAAGCATCTAGTCAGGTGGTGGGCTGTGTATTGTCATTGTGGGAGAAACATAACAAATCAGCTACCCTGTGCCATGTGTACTGAAATATTTAAACACTGGTGTTTCTAGGGACAGTTGCGCATTTGCTAAGTTTTCCAGCTGTCATAGAAAATAAAGATAGTTGAAGATCACGTGGCACTGGAAATACTTAGAAATGTAACACCGGCTATATTTCTTTCTCTTCATGGGGAAGGTGAGGTGAACATTTGAAATACATTCTAAGTTGAACTTTGTCCTCAGAAGGTAATGTCTAGCAGTCCTTAACAGAAGTTTTTTCATATATAGATTATATACATTGTTATTGTATGCCTTCCTACTACCATTGTTAAAGGCTTTGTTTGATTTCCAATTTGCCCTTGTCATTTAAATCTATACCAAACTTAATCCTCAACATTTATATTTCTTTGGGAAAATGCTGAGTGATTGCATAAAGATACGATTTAAGTATAAATATCAGTCCAGTCCAGTATAAAAATGGCTGAAATGGGGTGGAAACTGCCTTAAATCTCATTGTGTAATTCAGTTATGTGTTAGTATTTTTTTTATAAGATTCACATCTACTTCACTGAACACCTAGTTAGGTTTATTTAGTTCTGTTGGCTGTTATATGATCCAAGGCAGTCTCATGATTATAATGATTTTTCTGTCTCTCTCTCTTAACTATACTCCTAACTATTCTCTCTTAACTGTAACATTAAGAGCAATTAAACATACTTATCAAGATGATCCTTTTGGATTCTATTATCATGTGAATATATCAGTACAGAAGAAGAGAATGTGTTGGACTTGATGTTTAGCATGCACTTATGAGGGAGTGTCTTTAAGCAATAAAGGGTTCAGATAAAATTAATGTTAAAAAAAATTGAGAGAAGGTGGATAAAACAGGCTTGTGCAGTGTCAGTGGAATTTCAGGTGAAGATGTAAATATCTGTTTCGATGAGCACTCATATATAGAATAAAAATATGACACATTAGGAGCCCGTGTTTTCCTATAACATTGACATTTGAAAGCATAGGCACAGTTTTCAGACAGTTCCATCAGCTTATGTTAGTGAGTGCTTTGAAAAGGCACCCTCTGACGTCTGCTGTTGTCTGTAGCATTGATTGAATCCTGGACTAGGAATCATGTGCCTCTCCAGATGTTGGTGGCCTGCAGCTCCCATCATACCTTTCAGCAGCCGTAACTGGCATAGCCAGCAGCGAGGAATGTGGGAGCTGCAGTCCAACAAGACCTGGACATCTGCATGAGTCCCATCCCTGTTGTAGACATTTTCATCTGTGGTGTTAGCAAATATGCACGACAGAACAGAGCTCTTATTTCCATGATACCTGAGCCTGTATGCAAGACTGTCTAGGGGATAATGACCAGTCAGACCTTAATAATTCATGTGAAACAGTTGAACTGCAGCAGATTAATGATGGTAGGAGTTCAGCTTTGTTTCTGTCCTCCAGTGGCGATATAGCTGCAACTATAATAAAGTCTTTTCAAAAAGTACATTTTCTCCAAGCATCACGTTGCTTAGAAAGTTTCTCCGTTCATTGGAAGTCATTGTGTTCTTCAATCAGATTGTTAGCAGGAGCTGTTGAGACATAGCCAATCTTAACAGAGCAAGTGAGATTATCATGTATAGTTTCCTGTTGAGGGGAATGGCTGAGTTCTTTGAATGGTGCCTATGAAAACACTGACAGGAGTCAGCCTTGGCCTTTCACTTGATTGACTTAGCTGAGAAACCAGCAGTTTTTGGTTTCTGTCATCTTGGACCCACAGTGTCCAACAGCATTACATCTGCTTATTATGGAACTATGCAACATTAAGAATTACCCCCTGCGTTCCTTTTCCTCCTTTTTTCCGCCTTGTGTCATGTCTTTTTAAAAACTGGTTTGTTTTTATTGTTGGATAAACTGCTCTTTCCAGGTGTACAGCAGGGTGTATAAATGCTTTAAATGAATAAAATAAAAAAAATGTTTGTGGAAATAAATATTGGTCTTATTAAAAATTCTCATGGTGAATAAACACGTGATCTGCATTTCCTATTCTGTCCAGTACTATGAAGTCTGTGTCTTAGCTTCTTTGCTGGGAGGTTTTTAGAAGTTCAGTGAGCACTGCAGATCGCTTGAAGAGTGGAAAATTCCCTTGTCACATGGATAGTCTTATCAGCAGCAACCAGATGGAGCTCAGAGCCTGAACATTATCAATGTTAAATTGCTTTTTCCTGAAGTAGGGGAGGATTAAAGCATTCCTTCAAAAATTGGCGACATAAGCTGCAAACTTAGGCATATTAATATTTTGAAATGTTGCTATTTTAGTAATGTGTGAATATATTTAACAAACATTCTACACAAAGACAGTCCTCTTTTGAATGATGCAGCTGAAACCTTCACAAAATACTGTATTTTGAATGAAATCCTTCCAAGTCCTCTGCATTCTTCTGACTAGCTATAGTCCACCTTATGCCATGGTTTAATGACTTAATATTGCACACCTAAAGCATCTAGTCAGGTGATGGGCTGTGTATTGTCATTGTGGGAGAAACATAACAAATCAGCTACCCTGTGCCTGGTGTACTGAAATATTTAAACACTGGTGTTTCTAGGGACAGTTGCGCATTTGCTAAGTTTTCCAGCTGTCATAGAAAATAAAGATAGTTGAAGATCACGTGGCACTGGAAATACTTAGAAATGTAACACCGGCTATATTTCTTTCTCTTCATGGGGAAGGTGAGGTGAACATTTGAAATACATTCTAAGTTGAACTTTGTCCTCAGAAGGTAATGTCTAGCAGTCCTTAACAGAAGCTTTTTCATATATAGATTATATACATTGTTGTTATATGCCTTCTTACTTATGGTGACCCTAAGGTGAACCTATCCTGGGGTTTTCTGGGGCTAAGAGTGTGTCATGCACTTAAGGTCACCCACTGGGTTTCCATGGCTGAGTGAGGAGTCAAATCCTGGTCTCAGGGATTGCAGGCTCAAAGCACTACGCTATGCTGATTCTCAGAATATATACACAGATACAAATATTTTACTGCAGCTTCATTCAGTCTGTGGTAAACCAGTTTTAAAAATTGGCAGACATTTCTCAACTATTAGATTAAATAGAATTATTTTTGCATAAAATGAGGCGCCCTACTGCAGCTAAATTTGCTTTGTTGATAGACTTTTTTTAAAGAGAGTAAATGTAAATAATGCAACAGACCTAACTGAGGTGAAATTGTAGATAGTTTATATATAGACTATTGCTTTTTTTTTTTAATTTAGGACGAACTTGGAACTTGAACTGGTTCATCGTGGAGGCAATCTATGTCTAGGAGGTGCAAGCACGGCTGGGAAGAGATCATGTTTAAGTATGTATTTTATAACTTATTGTAATCTGATTGACTGAAATAGGTCAGGTTGAAAATATTTTTCAGTAGTTTAAAATATTAAACTAATCTGACAGACTTAAAAGGTCAAGTTTAAAACCTTTTGAGTAGAAAATATACTGATTTCAAGTTTTCTCTGTTGGTTATTTAACTTGTAAGAATTGCAAGTAACTACTTTCTGCTGATCCAGTATAACTTTCAAGTGTGAAAAACAACTAGAGCAGTCAGTCTCCCACTCAGAAATATTACTTGACACAAGTATTGATGGGGCAGAGGTAGCAATTTCTGTCTTTCAGGTGGTTTCTGGCTTCTCATCTGTTTTGGAAATTGGTCTGTAGTGTAGACAAAGGACAACCAAGAACTCTTTGGTGAATGGAGGGGCACTGGATAGGAGATGCCTTTTTCCTTGTTTGCTTTCCCTTTCCTGAGATACAGTTAAAGCAAACAGTTCATAGTTGGTTATGTTCTGCCACGTATCTTATAGAATCATAGAATCATAGAGTTGGAAGAGACCACAGGGGCCACCCAAGTCCAAATCCTTCTGCCATGCAGGAACACACATAAAAGCACTCTCGACAGATGGTCATCCAGCCTCTGCTTAAAAATCTCCAAAGAAGGAGACTCCACCACACTCCGAGGCAGCATATTCTTAGTTTCCTTAGTATTTGTGCTTGTGGTAGGTGGGAGGAAGGGGATAACCCTACAAGGTCACTGTACTACATTAGAGAAAGCTAAATGTATACTTGTTATTTGCCTGAGGATATGAACAGGAAGCTAAATGTATACTTTGTAGTTCCCTGAGAATATGGAGAGGTCAGAGCCACCACAGAGCCACCAGTTCCCTTCTTGGTTTATCAAAGTGTGTAATGTGTGTAATGTTAATGTCTCATTGCAGCACAGGCAGTTTCTGTCCTGCCTAAAAGAGGCTGTAGTGAGATGATTACCAGAAAAAGCCTTCCAGAACCCCATCATATTAGAAAATTACCAGCCAGTGTCCAATATCTCATTTTTGTGCGAGGTTCTAGAGTGTGTGGTATCCTCCCAGCTCCAGAGGTTTCTGGATGAAACAGATTATTTATCAGTTTTAATCTGGCTTCAGGCCTGGCTATGAGACAGAAACAGCTTTGGTTGCCTTGGTGGATAGCCTGTGGTAGGAACTGGACAGCATATGTGTCCCTGTTGATTCTTCCGGACCTCTCAGTGACTCTTGATACCATTGATCGTGGTATCCTGGTATACCATGGTATACCTCTCTGAGGTGGGACTTGGATTTACAGTTGTTCCAGTCCTTCTTAGAGGTGAGCATTCAGAAAGTAGCAGTGGGAGTTTTTGTTCAACACCCTGGCTGTTGGCCTACTATGTCCATCAGGATTTGCTTTTGTCCCCTATGATGTTTGACAGATATCTGAGTGCTGGGAGAGGTTATCTGGAGTTTGGGAGTTGGTGCCACTAGCATGCTGATGAGACCCAACTCTGTCTACTCAGTTTCTGATGTTAGTAATGGACTGGATGAGCATGAGCAAACTGAAGCTTAAGCTAGACAAGACAGAGGTGCAGCTGGTCAGTTAAAAGTCGTATTCTGGAATAGGAATTTAATTTGTTCAGGTTGTAGCTTGGGTATAGTCCTGGACTTATTTCTGAGCCTGCATTCTCAGACTTGATGGTAGCCAGGATTCCCAGGTGTTGGCCAGGAGTGCATTCTCACAGTTCAGCTTAGTGCACCAGCTGGGCCTGTTCCTGAAGCTGCCAGATCTGACTGTACTGACACATGACTTGATTGCATCTGTTTGGAACACTGGGACACACTCCATGAAGGATTGCCTTTGGAAACTTCATTGGGTCCAAAATGTCGTGGACAGAATGTTGACTGGGACCAAATACAGGGAACATATAACTCCCTTGTTGAAATGACTTTACTAGCTACTGATTCTTTCCCAGAACAATGCAGATAGCTGGTTGTGCCCTATACAGCCATATATCTGGACTGGCTGAAAAACTGTATCTCCCATTATAAGCCTATCCCTGCCTTAAGAGCCTGGAGAGAGGGTTTTCTCTCCATCCACCATCCTCACAGGCCTTTGTGGTGAGGACATTCTTGTTAGCTGCTCCTAGGCTGTGGAATTCCTTCCCACATGAGGCTGGACTGGCTCCCTCTCCTGTTTCCTTTGTCCTGCAGGTAAAGACTAATTTATTCAAACAAGCATTTCATGATCAATAGGATGTGCAAATGGCTTTTAATGGGTTTATATGCTGCATTTTTATCTTTATTGTTATATCTTTTAAATGATTTTTGACTGTTTTAAGTTATGGGTGTTTTCTTTTTTTAAAAATTTGTTACCAGGATTTTAGTTGTATCTTGTTTTAATCTTGCCTTGAGTCCCTTTTTGGGAGAGAGGTGATATTAATTAAACAAACAAGCAATAAATATTTAACTTGAAGTTTTAGAGAAATGCGTAGTGAGGTGTCTGTGCAAACTAGAGATGCCAGGACCTAGAGAAGCAGAAGGAAAATTGGTGACGAGATGTTAGTTTCTAAAACATTGAAAAACACTGAATTTTGAAATATTTTATTTTTGAATGATGATGAAGACAGGATATTCATATATTTCTTGCTAGCCTGTATTTATCCATAGGATTTCCCAACACGTTGTTTGTTTTTCATTAATTGAAAAGATAGCTTAAATCCACACACAAACACACCATTTTAAAGTTGAAAAGGATTTTATTTTCTGCATCTCAAAAGTTCTAACTCAACATTTAAATTTAGATTCATAAGGGATATCTTTTAATTTACTTGTGTCAGGTTATTTTGATTCTCTTTCTCTTTCAACATGTTCCTATTAAGTATAATTTTAAAAAAAGCCTTGCAGGTCTTTTCTCCCACAATTCTTCCAGTCATTCTCATGGTTCTGTCTTGTGGTTGGGTATAATATTCTGTAATTCCTTTGTAACGATTGTAAAGCATATTGATTAGATACAAAATAAGATGTCCAAGGTGAACTGTTACATCAGCAAGTCTCAGTGAAGATGTGGGAGCAAACAGGTGAAGTGCTGTTCAGAAGACTGCACTGAACAGATAGCTGTGCACTGTGAAGTAAAATTAGGAATGATTAACGTATCTACTTGTGCTTGTGGCTGAGACACACAAGAACAACGAGCTAACTCCAGCCATTTAAGTGATTTCTCTTTTAGCAGCGATGGGACTTGTGTGGCACTCCAGATGTTATCAAACAGCAACTCCATGTGCCCTAGGAAGCACAGCTAATGGTGAAGGATCATGGGAGGTACAGTTCAAAACAACTGAAGGGCCACACAACTCTCCTCACCGCTTTTACAACTTAAATTTTCAGGTGTTTTCAGGTATTCAGTATGTAATCAGAAGATGTTTAATGGTATCAGGGAAGCAGGTGAAAAAGAATATGTGATCAGAAGGAGGCAGTGCCACTGGGGGTATTTCAGGACCTCTGATTAGTCTTGCATGCTACAGTGGCAGTCATGCTCAGGTGCCTCAGTTAGTGTACCAGTCACCCAGTTTCCTGGAAAGTATGGATCTGGCCACAGTGACACTTTCCTCAGTCATTTCTTGTTTTGTTGTTGTTGTGTGCCTTCTGGTTATTTCCAACTTATGGCAGACCCAGGGTAAACTTATCATGGGGTTTTCTTGGCAAGATATGTTTAGCAGGGGTTTGCCTTTGCCTTCCTTTGACAATGAGAGAGTGTGACTTCCCTAAGGTCATCCAGTGGGTTTCCGTGGTCAAGTGGGGATTCGAACCCTGGTCTCCAGAGTCATAGTCCAAGGCTCAAACCACTACACCATGCTGGCTCTCGACTTCCTGTTTATACTGCTGCAATCTGTTGTACACGGGACTAACTTTGAGGAGTGTCTGGAAAATTTGAAGTGTGCTTGAAGATGCTTCGGCGAGCATTATAAGAGACCATTACAATAGACTGTTGTCCATTATAAATTTACTATATTGCCCAGCAATAGTAATTTGGTTCCACAGTAATTGCTTTGCTTACTGATTTGTTTTCAAGCCCAAACTTCTGGTTCTTATTTAAAAAGCCCTAAACATCAAGACCATGTTCTTGTATTGCTTGTTTTTGTTAGACCTAGAGAGGACAGTTGGGACAGAATAATTATAATTATAATATTTGTATCCCACCTTCTTCCCAAAATTGGGACTCACGGAAACTTGCAGTTTAAAAGAGCAATACAGCTTACAAATGCCACATGTGCAGGTGATGCCTGCCAGTAAAGAAAATGCCTACTAATACATTTTTTCTTTCCACAATAGCCAGTTTTACTTTAAAAAAAAGTTAGTTGTCAAAAGTGGAGAATCAGTAACTTGTCAGTTTTTGTCATGTTCAAACAGTACTACAGAGGTCTGATCTGGGCCTGTGTGAGGCCTACTGCTGGTCCACCAACTGTCCCTGCCGGTACTGTTTGAAGGAGTCCTATGTTCAGAGGCCAAGATTGTGTATCCAATTTACTTAGAAAATATCTGGGATTGGTGATACAGTTTTGACCTGTGTGTCTGAATTGCACATGGATGCCAGAGGCAGGGGTGTCTTGCCATTTCTACACACAGGGTAGATTTAATCTATTAAAGTATATATTGAACTGGCCTCTTATTTTTTACAGCTCTCTTGAGCACATTTCAGAGAGCTCTTTTTCCCTTCCAAAAAGAGGCATAACATCTTGTACTTCATGTATCCCAACTTCATTATACTTACAGTATTATAGTATCCTAAACTTTGAGTAGCACTGTGCCTAATGACACAGTGGGACTCAAGCTGAGAGGACGTCCAGTTGTTGATGTGCTGAGAGATAAAAGGAAAGTCCGAAGCTACACAGCACATACTATGGGAACATGGAATATGAGGCATATAAATCAGGGGAAGCCAGTCATAATAAAACAATAAATGGAACTTATAAACATTGCACTACTTGGGAGGAGTGAGATAAAGTGAATAGGGACATTTTGAGTCAGAAAATTACAGAGTGTTTTATTTAGGAAATGAAAATCCAAGAAGAGATAGAGTGGCATTAATAGTGAGGAGAGATGTAGCAAAAGCAGTCAAAGGATATAATGTAGAGTCTGACCAAATAATATCAGTCAGGGAAAACCCATCAACATAACCACAATCCAAGTTTATGCTCGAACTATTGAGGCAGAAGACGAAGAAATTGAAAGATCCTTCAAGGTGTCAAAGAGGAAAGGTATAGATGGACATCATATAAAAAGCTGTCTGTTAACAAAAATAGAATACAACAAGTAACTGAAAGAGATGGGCATGTTGTCTTTAGCTTTAAGCCATGGCTTGGTGTCATGCACAGAAGAGGATTGAGCCATGGAGTTTTGCACAGCCCCCTTCTCCAACCTTCATGGCCACAACTTCTGCACTTGCGTCCAGGGTTTTTTTGGGGGGAGGGGGAGGGGACCCTATTTGATACTTTGACTGGTTTGGATGAAAAGGCAGACTGTGTTGATGAGAATCCAGAAGCAAGGTATGACCTTCTAGCATGCAAGGAGAGGGGAAGAATTCACTCCCCACCGCATGATCCAATGACAACATAGAGGGAGAAGCTCCTTTGCCAGCCTCCCAGGAAACAAGGCCACTTATGATGTCAGTGGGGGCACGAGAAGAGCAGGGAGTCTACTTAAGGATGAACCACCCCTGCTTCTGCCTCACTCTTCTGATCCAGCACAACCCAGCCCCCCTGGCCCCAAAAGCAGTGTCAGCTTGCTGTTTCCTTCAGGGCTGGGTAGGAACGTTTCTCCCCTTTCCATGTTTTTTTTGCCTACCCTATACTGCTGCAGGGGAATAGACAATTGGCTTCAGGGTGGCATCTTAAATAAGTGAACTGGCAGGTAAGGGGGGAGAAAGTAGGACTTTGGCGAACACCTATGGCACCCTTTCAGTGAAGGATAAGTCTCCAGAGCTCCCTCTGCATGTCCTGAGACATGGGGTGGGGGTAGAGAAGGAGACGGTCTTTGAGGCTGTCGGGGGGGGGGGGTTGCCCTCACTTCAGATGCTGTGACAAGGCAGGATGTACTCTTAGGCCCACTTTCCAGAAGTGGCTGGTTGAGGTTGCAACCCACTTCATGGATTCGCTTCAGGATCTTGGTGCTTGCCCAGGGGAAGCAGGGAGAGAGTTCCAGGGCTCCTGGACTAAGTTTCCCCTGCTTTTGCCTTTCTCTGAAGTCAACTTTAAATGGGCAATAGGTCAAAAAAAGTTGCCCATGTTTAACCAAAGCCTTGTATTATGGCTTCTTCATTTCATGGATTGGTCAGCAAAAGATAGTATGTCTGAGGTTTATACATGTTATGCTAAACTGTGTTTTGGCATTGCATCTGAATGAGAACTAAGGGTAGTATTGAGCTGTGTTTTCTTTGTTAATAGATGGTTGTTTAATCCAATGGAGGTCTCCATAAGGAGAACAGATGGGCTATTTTCCCATCAGTATGGGGAATGGAATTGTATCAAACTTTTTCAGGTTCCAAAAGGTCTGGATATTGTGAACTGCATGGAGCCATTGCTTAGATGCAAACATATGGCTAAGGGTTAAACTGCAAGAATTTTCATACGAATCAGAAGAAGTGAGCATTTTTTTCCTGCAAAATGAAGTTGCCTGTAGGAAGAGGGTCTAAGTGAAACGCAGTTCTTTGCTAGAATCTTTTGCCAGGAGAAATGAGAACTCGTTTTGCCCTCATTCACTCTATCTGATTCAGAAAACAGGTGACAGCAATCAGTTCCAATGTCATCTGTGCCTTCTATTATTTCACAAACCCAGGGAGCTAATTACAGCCCTCCAGCTCTCCTAGAATCAGCTGACTTCAGCATGAGACAGTTTTGGCCTCCCAAGTGCCTATGAATAATTGTCTATTTGTGGAAAATAAATTAATTCCTTCTGCGATTTATATAAATGCAGCATCTCCAGGAGTCTCTTTAGGTGAAAGCTACTTTAGGGAGAAAAGAACAGAGATTGGGGTAAAAAAAGAAGTATGATAAAGAGTTGGTTTTCATTTTGGAGAGGAAATAAATAGTTCTGTTCAGTGCATTGGAAAAAATCTAACTGAACTGGCACTGATGGAATCAGACACAGTATGATGAAATGGTCAATAAATACAAGAAAGAATGTTCTTTTTATACATTAACCCTTAAAATACATCAAAATGTGTATAGTTCTGCTATAGATTTAAGTGCAATTAAGCATGTCAAAAGAAATTGAAAACTTTGCAAGGGTCCCAAACACAGTAACAGATTGAAGAAATGGTAGCCTAATAATGGATAGGTAAAAAGATACTACAAAGAATAAAGTCTTTTATCTGGATGTTTGTTTAGTGATATCAGTCTGTGTTAATCTCGATGTTAAATCATAAATGTAATTCTTCGTACATCATCTTGGTTCTGCAGATCCAGGAAAAATGTATTCTTCAGCAGTAATTTTTCATTTAGCTCTTTATGAAATGAGCTGTTCTAAACTGGCTCGTGCTACTCACAAGAAACCTGTGATTTTAACTGCACTGAAATGCAGCTGCTGTTGTGTTAAGAAGTTTGACATATAACATTATATACAATAAATAATAGAATCATAGAGTTGGAAGAGACCCCAGGGGCCATCAGGTCCAACCCCCTGCTATGCAGGAACACACATCAGAGCATTCTCAACAGATGGCCATCCAGCCTCTGATTAAAAACCTCCAAAGAAGGAGACTCTACCACACTCCCAGGCAGCATATTCCACTGTCAGAAAGCTCTGACCGTCAGGAAGTTCTTCCTGAGGTTCAGGTGGAATCTCCTTTCCTGCAGCTTGAATCCATTGCTCCTTGTCCTAGTCTCCGGAGCAGCAGAGAACAAGCCCGATCCCTCCTCAACATGACATCCCTTCAAATATTTAAACATGGCTGTCATGTCCCCTCTTAACCTTCTCTTCTGCAGACTAAACATACCCAACTCCCCAAGCCATTCCTCATAGGTCATGACTTCCAGACCCTTCACTATTTTGGTCACCCTCCTCTGGACATGCTCCAGCTCGTCGATATCCTTCTTGAATTGAGATGCCCAGAACTAGACACGGTATTCCAAATGAGGCCTAACCAATGCAGAATAGAGTGATACCATTACCTCCCTCGATCTAGACACCATACTCCTATTGATGCAACCAAAAATCACGTTGGCTTTCTTGGCTGCTACATCACACTGCTGACTCATGTTCAGCTTGTGATCTACCAAGACTCCTAGATCCCTTTCAGACGTCCTGCTATCCAGCCATGCGTCCTCCATCCTATATTTGTGCATTCCATTTTTTCTGCCTAAGTGCAGGACCTTACATTTCTCTCCATTGAAATTTATTTTGTTAGCTTTGGCCCAGCTCTCCAATCTGTCAAGGTCATTGTGAATTTTGATCCTGTCCTGTGGTGTAGCATAGGAGAATTCTGTAGTAGTTACTACAGAGTAATTCTCTGAATTAGTTACTTACACAATCCAATCAAAGTTAAATACAGAAGCAAATATATCAGTTCAGTGGGAGAGGCTAGCATGTCTTATCAACTGGATTGGGTCCATTGTTCTCAGTGTCCTTGCAAACAGCAAGCTTGTAAGGCTTCATTCAAAAGATATCTATGTGACTTGATTGCCTTAAAAAAAAACCCTACTGTGTTTCTGAGAAACAAGCTTGGCACTGTTCTGATTTAATTCATTGTTACATTGACTCTTTGTTATGTTGTTAAATGGAAGTTCTAGAAAAGGAATCGGCAGGAAGTAGAACTAAGCCTGCTGACAGATCCTTGGTAGTTACAGTAGTGTAGCAAGCTTTTTTGATTCCCAGTTGTTTAACAACAGGAATGGCAAAATTACCCCCCCATACTGTGGAAATCAATGGATGACTTTTTGTGTGAGCTGTGTTCAGTCCTGATAATTACAGCGAAATTCCGAGTTCAAGATTCTTTAATTCTAAGTGTTTTACACCAGCCTCTGTTTGGTAGATTTCAGAATTCAAGCCCTTCCCCCAATGCAAAGTAGACCCCATGAGCCCAAAGTCTGACCACCCTGTTCAAAAATATAAAGTAATAATCTAGCTGAGAGAGATAGACATGTATAAAAACTTTACATCGTAAAAATTGTTATGTATTATCATTTTCTGATAATATGGACAGTGTTAACTGCTGATTCCTTTTCTAGATAGTATCAATTTTGTAATTCAGCTACGTTATTGATAAGATGGCCTATTTCAAACAGAACAGCAAGACTTTGAATGGGATTTGTGCTTCCATTCTCTGTGGCTTCCAATTCTGTCTTGGAGCCAAATATGGAAAAGAAGAACTGGGGTGGGGGGGGATGTGTAAACATGAAACCTTGTAACTGTAATTTGATTATTACATTTGAAGCAAGAATCAGTCTATCTGAGTGTAATAGAAAAAATGTTGCTTTCAAAGTACATTTACAGTCTTACTTCTACAGTGGCTTGATTCTACAGTGGCCACGCTACATTTGCAAGGGTTTGGAGTGCTGAACCCTCACAAAAGTAGAAAAACCATGAATAACTCCCCCCCATGCTGCAATCCCATTCCCATCTGGAGTGCCCCCATTCATTCCTCGCCTCTGGCCCCAGTGCTCCCAGGGGAAATAAAAAAGACAAGGTAAAGGGTTTATCCATACTTTCCCCTCAGATGGAGAAGAGTGGAATACTGAATTCTGGTGTTCTAGCTACTTCTGGTCTCCATCATGAGAAAGGAGATTCTTCCCAGAGGGGAAAGGTAGGAGCTAAGAGAGCACCTGACCAATCAGCGGCCATTGTACAGCAGAATATGCAGCCACATGGCAGAGAGGATGTGCTTCCAGGAGTGGGGCTTTACTCACCCAAAAGGAAAAAAACTCTGTTTTAAACACAAGCCTCACAAACCTGGGGTAAGGAATGCAAGTGAATGGGAGGAGAAGAATGGGGAGGGAGGCAAGCGCATGCATTGCAAATAATCAGATTTGTGAAGACCAGACCTGCAAATGTGGAGGGAGGACTATATATGTTCCTAGGCCCTGGAGACAGCGTAAGATAGTCTATAGAGTTTTCCTTATGAGTGAATGTAGAAACTGTTATTTCCTTTACGGTGAAACTACTCTAGAGGAAAACTTACCTGACTTCTGTGGAACAGCCGTTCTCACATGTCAAATTTTTTAACAAGAAGCTGTACCAATCCTGTACTAAGCACCACATCTCAGCCATAATTCCCTTATGGTAGAAATCACCTGAACTATTACAATATGAACTTCAATACAGATATAGTTATGTCTGTTTTATCTAAATTATCCATTATCTATAGATAATATTATCTGGTAGATTATTATTTGTTGTATAATAGTAGATAATTAAATATTTTGTGTTGTTTCATGTTCTCTAAAACTTCAAGTTACCCCTTAGTATTCTCACAATATGTTGTGAAGTATAGCAAAATGAGAACTATGAAATATTTTTGTTCTGGCTGAATTTATTAACCCACTAGCTGATTTTTCTCTATTTGCCCTTCAGATCAGCTGTTTCATGTTTTAGCAATGCATATGCGACTCTATAGCATTGATTCTGCATTCAACCCATGGAAGAAACTTACGCAGTTGACACATGATGAAAATTTGCAGTAAGTATGATTCTGCAGACAGGTTTCTCTGTAGACCATAGTATTTTAAACTTCTAAGGCATTAGGTAGAACTATATATTTTGCCTCCTTTGTATCATTTCAATAAAAATAAGTGAATGCTAGGTATTATACTTTAGATTTTCCCCAGCATATCCCATCCAAAAATATTTAATACCTAAAGGAACTTCCTTGCCCATTTCAATTGATGGAGCTGTAGTATATATACTTATAGCAGATATACGCACATAATATACACACACATAAATAGAAATATATACATACACACATACACACTCATAGTTTTTGGTCATGTGTTTATTTATATTTCCTTGAAGACATTTTATGGGTAGTTCAACAACATATACAACAACATCAAAGCAAATCAATAGTAATAAAAACTATACAGTGCAAACTTAGAGATCCGTACATAGTTTAACTACACAGTGTTACAGTTGAAAACCTAATGCTTCTGAGGAAATAGAAATAAGTCCACGGCAATGGAGGTGAATCAACACTAACGTGAGATAAAGTTTAAAGTAATTCTGTTACTGCAGTGGTCTTGAGGGATGTTGATAGAGAGAAGATTGAGAGAGGCAGTTAAATGCAAAAACCATGTAAACTCTGTTGTGCAATGCAACTACGTGTGTGCTTGATCAGCAGTAAGTCCTTTTTGAAGCATGGACTAAAAATACAGACTATATCATCAAACTTGCCAGCTGATAATTTCAGCATTTTGAAGAAATCCTATTTCCCCACTTTTTGTCAGATTGAAAGTAAATCTTTTGTCATTGTCTTTGGCTACAAGGTAATATACAGCTATAAACTCTTTATACTGTTATGATTCATTTCAGTTTACAATACAATAGTTTTGCTTTTTCACTATCAGACATCACATTAGTTTGTTATTAACAGACAGTGTTGCAGTGTTTTGGGAAGCCACACTTATCAGCCTCTCTCATGTGTCTTGACAGGATTTGCAATATGGCTTATTTCCATACTTTAAACAGACTTCGTAAAAGGTGGTTTTCAGAGTCATGATGAAGAATTTGCTTAGGTTATTAATAAATGACAGAGCAGTTTTAAGTGCTTGACATAACTAAAGAAGCTTATCTAAACCTTTGCATTTTATGTAACGTTACTTTCTCAGTCCTAGCAGAAGGAAACAAGTTTAGCCAAATAATTCACTTGTTCCTTCAAGTCTTTTTTATTTTTGTAATGGTGCCAGGCATCCTCGTGCACCATAAAAACTGTAGCATTTAGTTAATACTGGGAAAATTAATATTGGACTTTCATCCTGTCAAGTGGATTTTTAAAATATCTCTAAGAGAAGAAAAAAGTTTTTAAATAGAAATATTGAACATTAAATATCCTTCCTTCATTTGAAAAGTGAACTCAGTTTTAACGTTCTTCCAAGCAGACAAGATATTTTAAGCCACTCCCAGAGTCACATTTTGTTGTAGAAGATAGACTAGATGGGCACTGAACAATGTTGTTGGCTGAAAGGTTTTAAATAGTGTCTCCAAGTTGTCAGCTACCTGTCATGTACACATTTTCAATAGGCAAAAATAATGGTGTTATTAAGCCACAAAACCTCTGTGTGTGTGTGTGTGTTGCAAAAAGGAAGTTTGATGGTTACCCAAACGGTCCATCTCATACAAACAGACACTTTCTAGTTGTGTATATTTGGGTATACCCGTAATGCTGCAACCACAAACACTCTCTTGAGCAAGAGGTGTTCCTGTAGACATGGGGCTTTTGCAAGTTCTTTTTTAAAATCTGCCCAGATAAGGATTAAAGTTCTCTTGGCTTTATTTAAAGGATTAATAAAAATAATTGTTTTCTGTTTTGTAGCATATTAAAATGCATTGGAAAAAGGATTAGATCTTCAAAAAGAAATTCAGAAGTCATCTATTACAAAACAGAAGTTAATTTAGGTCTAGCTGTATGAGTTACTTTAAAAATTGTATATACCATTTAGAAGCCATTAGAAATATTCATACCTTTATGACCTGAGCATTACATTGTTTTTTTTTCCCCACAGCAGTTTTCACTGTTCAAGCGGCAAGCCACTTTTAAAACCAAATAGTGTCTTGCTTCTTTAACGGTGGGTGTTTCTGTTACTATGAATGAGGCTGTAAATGTAGTTGATGGTTGCGCATATATCTGTCTTCTGATCAAAATTGTGTGCTATTTGATTAAAATTTTAAAACTCCAAAGCATAATAATAATTGAGAAACATATTTGATATTCGTGGAAAGAATAATCTCCATCTTCTTCCTTTCCTCTCAACTTCCCTTCTTTGGTATGTCTTGTCTTTTTGATTTGAAACTCTGATAACAAGGCCTCTTTTTTTATTGATGGGAGCTACTTTGGAGGACAAGTAAGATAAAAATACTTCACCAGGTTAAAAATACAGTAGATTTAAAAAAATGATTAAAATATTTTTTAAAAAACAGTTCTTATGTCATATATAGATCCCCTCTGCTAGCATTCTTTTTTTCAAACTGATAGTTGTACTAAGCAATTATCTATATTACATTGGCAACATTTAGCTGAAGTGGCCAATTTGTTTCTAAAAATATATAGAGATATCATGGTGCATAAATGGCAGTGTTAAAAATGGTAAAAATCCCTTATCTGGCCTTATTAATCTAACAGAAATTAGCCAGTTTCTTCCACAACAAGATCCTCTGATAATTTTCAAAACAGGATTACATCCTAGCATTTATCAGGCATGGGCATATAATTCAAATTGTAGTTAATAATATGTGTTGGGGTGTCCTGAGTGCAGGGGATATAGGGGCACCATCCTTTCTCATTGTAAATGGATGGCACCTAAAACATTCCAGCCAGTGGAATGGAGGTACCAGATTGAGTGATCTGAAAAGAAAAACCTGAGGGAGGGTAGCTGTACTTGCCAGTTGTTTGTACACATCAAAAAATAACACTTTATGACACAGACTCCAAGCTGGAAAATTAGATCCACCTTTGGAAAACAACAGTCATTGAGTATCATTTTTTGTGAGAGATTACAATGAGGTGTCTTGAAGTCTTGTAGTGGCACACTATTCTTAAGTGTATTACTGGAGAACAGGAAATTCCCAGCTGGCAAATAATCCTTGAGATACATTAGTTTTTGCAGATTAGGACTGGCTAATAGTTTAACTAGAAACTGTCCCAAAATGAGTAATTAGTTTTATCACCTTACAAAATTCATATTAGAGGGAAACAATGAACGGTCATCAGCATACAAATTTTTATGTGTAAATTCAAAAATTCTTGCATTTTT
The DNA here is from genome assembly GCA_030412105.1 of Cyclura pinguis. Classification (NCBI taxonomy): domain Eukaryota; kingdom Metazoa; phylum Chordata; class Lepidosauria; order Squamata; family Iguanidae; genus Cyclura; species Cyclura pinguis. The sequence continues at coordinate 223,764,359 of CM059599.1, read as the reverse complement.
CTTGATTGCACACACATCAAAGGCTCTAAGGATACAGCAGTTATCACAGAAGGAGATTGGGAAAGGGTTAGTCTCTGCTTTCTCACTCTAAAGTGCACCTTTCTAGTATTGCTGCTTAGCTAGAAAGCATAAAATCATAGAGCTGGAAGAGACCATAAGAACCATCAAGTCCAGCCCCCTGGGATTTCCTTTAATACTTTTTTCATCAGACCTGGGCAAACATTGGGATTGGAGCTATCTGCAACTTCCCAAGGCTATTTTTGTGGCTGTCAATACCTCCAGATTCTGCAGACTGCCATTTAGACACCCCGTAGATTCCAAGGTGCCCACATACTGTTTAGCATTAAAACTCCCTGTTTTTCAAAACTGGAAATGGACATCCTACTGCATCCATTTTTTGCCTTTTTTGGCAGTGCATATGGCTCCAAGACTATTAGCCCCTGAGCCTGCTGTGGTTGTCCATCTGGTTTACAGCCAACATGTAGTTGAACTCTGAATATACAAGTAAAACCTGTGATCAAGTAATAAAGCAGGACTCTGGAGTAAACATATGAAGAAGTATAAAAAGGAGGAAGGAAGGAAGGTTTAAAAAGGATTATCAGTCTGTACTGCATGTGCACCTAGGTTTATATCTGTGGAAGCTCATGCGAAAATGTAAAAAAAAAAACCTTAAAGGTGCTACCACATTTCCTTTTTTTCCCCTCTCCCTCTCTTTCTCTTTTTTATGGTGCAAGACTAATATGTCTACTTCTTTGAAAACTACTACAGTTTAGCTCATTAGTGGCCAAGCTCTGGCTCAAGAGCCATGTGTATCTCTTTGTCAGTTCAGTTGTGGCTTCTGAGCCAACAGATGTGGTCCATGAGTCCTGGGCCTGCTGACGTCCTCCCAGAGATGTCTCTTGGGCTGTCGATGATTGCTGAGGGCAAAGGTGAAGCATCTGGCATGGAGGAGAGAATAGCAGTGACTGAAGAAACATACGGGGAGGGCTGAGAAGAAGGCTAATGAAGCAGCATGAAGGAGGAAAAGGCAGAAACAATTACCTAAGAGAACAATGGATAGAGAAGAGCATTCAGACAGTAAAGGCCATTTCTGCGCTAAACTGTTAGAGTGCTATTATTCGACTTTCAACATCCTATGGAATCCTGGGGTTTGCAGTTTAGAGAGGGGCTCCAGGATTCTATAAGATATTGAAAGTGGAATAATAGCAGTATAACAGCCTAGTGCAGAAATGGCCAAAGACTCTTTGAAGAGCTGTGAATGGTGTGGGGAGGAGACGGAACTAGCTTCTTCGAAACAGATCAAACACAAAACTGCTTTAGAGGGAGCGAGGAGAGGAATTATTCAGTCCTTGTGAAGGGTGAGAGAGATCTAAACACCTGATTTTGGGGGCTTCAAGTCACAGACTTCTCCTTCAGCATGTGCCAGTGTGTCTGAATCACTTACAACCAGAAAACATCTTAAACATCTTACAGCAATGATGGATTATTGTGAGAAATGCCATGATTTTCTTAATTTTTCAGGATGAGTAATGAAGATCAGCCAGAGGTTCCACTGCTTTATCGAGACGTCTCATCCCTTCTGCTTATCCAGATATTAACCATGCCACAGCCATTGCGCAAAGGTATGCTACACCAAATGCATATATAATAACAAGTGGCAGTGATCCCTCCCCTGCTCCAGCTTTTCAGAACGACAGCAAATAAACCCTGTTTGCCTGCTGCATGTGCTCAAATGGTGATTTTGCCTTATCTCTAGAAGTTGGCATCAAACAGATTTTTTTTTTATAGTGGCAGGGGTTTGACAGGCTTATCTGTGGCTTCTCACCTTATCAAACAACAGTACAGTAAAACCATGAGGACTGAGAATAGGTATTAAATTCCTTGAGTTATGAGGAAGAAGGGAGGTCCTTCTGTTTGACCTTCATTTGTTTGCTGTAGCGGGACTGCTTAATATTTCACATTGAACTGTGAATGCCTAAGGGTGAAAGCAAATAATTTATTTTAATTTAACAGCACAAATTGTGGCAATTGTGTCACACACGACAAAGATAATTGCTATAATGCAATATTGGTAATGGTTATACTGTATAAATTTGAATGCGTTTCTGGAATCCCAAGACATTTTTGAAGCAGAATGATTTAGTGCTTCTTATTTTGCCAGCTTTAAAGTTTTTAATTGATTCATATGCACTTTTCAGATGTATGAGTTCTTTTTCACAGCAAATGTACAGGATACATTTTAATGAAGGGTTACTATAAAGCATTATAGATTAGCATTCCCTTTTTTGAACACTTTTATAGCATCTATTTGACCAGCTACTAGCCTCAGCTGTGATTTTTGGTTGGGATGTTCCATTCAAAAGCATAATCAGCTATTCAGAAGCCTTTTGTCCTGTGAATGCATGAAGATGACAATTTTTAAGGTGAAAAAAATCCTTCAGAACACTATTGATGTCAGCATTTTGAATAGTTCAGCCAGAACTGTGTCTAAAATTGCATATATCTCTTTGTGATCAGTATTCAGCAGAAACAGAATAATTTCTTTCTTTCTTAACTGTTCTCCCTTTGTTTGAGAGATTCTAAAATAAAACAATATGTCTGTAAGTCAGCACAGCACCTAGAATGAAATGGCAGAATTGGTGCTAGTGAGGTCTTTTAAATAGCTGCAGGAACAAGGCAATCCATGTTGAGACTTCAGCAGAGGCAGAGGTTAAACCTCTCAGAGCAGGAAGGGCTAGCACACTCTTCTTCACAGGCTGTTTTAACCCCTTTATTCATGCCTGAATGGAGTTTCTTTTCACTCTCATCCAAGCAAAACACTGTCCGCCCAGTATGTTTTTTTAAGCTACTGGAGAAGCTGCAAAGCAAACAGGAAGCAGAATGAGAAGGAAACTAAAACTGCCTTATTTACCTCACAGCTTCTTTGAGATTTAGATGTTCCCGATTTGAAGGCCCTGCTCTTCCATTCCCAATTTGTAATTTCCAGTCAGTTCTTAATTTTCAAGTCTTTTTTCTCCCGTAGATGTTTTGATATGCTTTTATCCAGTGACAGAATTTTGTAAAAACTATAGATGCCTAGTTCTGGGAGTTTCTGCTATCAATTAAATTCAGTATGTGAAGCAATAACGGATTGCAAAAAGAGGCAATTGAATTAAATTTCATTATTTCATGGTTGATAAATTAAACAAAACCACTTCAATAAAAGACTTCTATTATATAAATTTACTGCTAAATTTATTTAGAATTTGGTTGTTTTTACTACTCTAATTTTATAATAAATATTTTTCATCATTGCTGTCCATGGACATTCTTTGAATAATACGTCTTGCCCTGACGAGGTTACATCTAAACTTAAGCAGTAGAAAGAGATAATGTGTGTGTGTGTGTGTTTTTCCCCCAGCTACTGTTGTGCTGTGATGTGGGATGTTTGCATGCATCTGCACAAATTGACTGCCTTGTTCTTCACATTATTAGCAAATGTTAAGATGCCATGTAAAATACAGCTCTGTTTCTTGGTCTGTAAAACATCAGATTAATACTTCTGGGATAATTTTATACTTCTGGAATTTAATCTGGCAGATTTTCATTTTGCCCCAAGGTCTTTTTGTTTTAAAGGATACCTAGATAGTATTCCTTGAGAAAATTAGCACTTAATAACAGGCGTACAAAACTCTTGCCCTTCAAGCAAGGCCCTGGGAATTGTATTAACTGTCTTATTAACTCTTGAATGGCCTTGGTTATCTATTTCAATCCAGCATTGATTAAAGCAAAGTAAATGCCATTATACTACTCCATCTCTTCTTTCTGAGAGGAAAAATTGATCTGAAGCCACCTCAAAAGAGAGAACACAAATTAACTCTGTGATTGTAGGGAAACGTCATGCTAGAGGTCAGTCCAGCTGCAGTCAGTTGTTTCATCAGTTTGTAAATGGAGGGCTTAAAGGGCAAGGGGTCATAAGCAATCTCTGCATCGCATACAATTGCTGCGTGACCTAAAGGATTATCACAGAGGTGAAGATTGTTGATGTTTCTAAAGCATAGGCAGAATGGATACGTGCTTAAAATGCAAAAGAGATTTTTCACCTGACAGTGCATTGCAGTTGTGTAATAATGCTGGTTTATCTTTATTTTGATATTCAGTGTGCATTGATCTGCAGAAGCATAGTAAAAGAGATGTAGAATTTGTCCCAGAAAAAAAGACTGTGTTCCCAAGGCTGTGTTCCCATTTAACTGGGAACGTCAGGAAGCCCACATTAAGCTGCCCTGGCCCATTGTAGAAGGGAAAGTTCATGCTGTTTAACTTGCGTGCTCAGGGCTGAGAAGTGTAGTGCAAGGAATAAACCAGGCCATACACTGAAGCTGGATGAAAATAGGCCACAACTTTATTGATTACAGCAAAAACAGGGTTGGATTGCGCATGGATCCAGATCCCGGCATCGGCCAACCTGCCTGTTGACCGATGAGACTGAAAACCTGAAGCCAGCACCACCTGGAGTCAGGTCCGAACCACCTGACCCCCCCAGTAGTAGTGCAGTAGTAGTGCAGGGATGCGGACACCCAATCCGCACCGTGTGCCCGCTGTTGACCCTGCCCTCCTGGCAACCACCTCCATCCCCAGGCCCCAGTGACCTGGGGATATAGCAGACCCAGATGCAGGACCCATGCCAACTGCCTTACAAGTTGTGACAATAATAGGCAATATTGTGACAATAAAAGACAAAGACACAACCTAACTATAGTACACAGGATACAACAAAAGAAAAGGAAGGGGAGGTGGGAGGGATGATGTGCAGAGAAGAACTGAGCTCTGGGGAGAGGAGAGCGTAGCTAAATACAAGATACCTGGACCAGAGGGAAAACTATCTAGAGCTCTGGCCTGGGCAGAAGCAGCCAATCAATTCAAACCAGCAGGTTTGAAGTGATTGGCTGGGAGCTTTTTCCAGCTATGCAAAGGCTGCTGGGTATGAGGAAGTACCCAGCAGGACTGAGCACATGGCAGACCAACTGAATAGCCCTGGGTGATGCCATGGAGGCACCACCACCACCTCCGCCAGCCCAAGCTGCAAATGTGCTGCCTGGTAAGTTGGACAGCTAACTTGTACCATCAGAAACACAACTTTATTCACTTGTTTACAAAACATGTTGAAATCAGCACAGCAACCCCACCCCTACGTCTCTAGTTCTTTCATTTTCCTCATATGGAGAATGATGAGTCTGTACGGGGTAACTTCTCCTACCTGTGGGTGTTCTCCACATGACTGGGAGTGTTAAAAAAAAAACAAGGGCCTTAACTAAATGCAAAGTACCCATTGGTAGGGAAACTCTCTCATTTAGATATATTCCTCTCAGAGCAGCAGGGTTGGAAATAAGAGTGGGGCTAACATACTTCCCTCCTGATAGGTTTATTCAATACTTTTTGTAGACAGATTATCAGGTCTAGAATTTAAAGAAAAAACACCAAAAACTGTTCTATTCCTGTATTCATCATTAACAAGGCCTCATATGGACTACAGTGGCCACCCCACTTTAAAAAAATTGTTGACAAGTTCATAAAAGGGCTGAGATAACAAGATCTAGAAGACAGACTGTGAAAAAGGAGGAAAGCAGGAATTCCTAACCTAGAGAAAGGAAGAACAGCAGAGCTGTATGTGTATACATGCACATCCCCCAATTAATCTAATATATTAATAGCTAATATGAAAACATAAAAATCAAACAGTAGTTTTAAAATAAACATTAATTGACCAATCAGTTTTCATAATAAGTAGGTCCCAGATAGCAAAACTGCTTCCATAAATAAAAATACATGTTGCAGTCTCAGTTTGATCCTACGTACAGGTACAGCAACAAAAAGCAGTTGGTTCTTACCTGAACTTCTGATTTCCAGTGCATATCCTTAAATATATAAGTTCTTGAGCTATTCTGGTGTTCCATATGCTCCCTTTTCTTTGGTAAACAAAGATTGACTGAAATATTGGCAAAGCAGCCATTTCCAGATTAACTGAAATAGCTGTTCTTTTTCCTACTTTGCTTCATAGACAAGCTCTTTTACTGAAGTTGTAGCCTTCCAGCACATGACATTTAGCTTTGTATTTAATGTCAGCCAAGCAAGTTTTGCTGAGGTGTTACATGCTGCATTTACTGAAAGTGATCTTTTTGAGTATTGATGATATTAGGAGTTTCTTGAGGCATATTAAACAAATTTGTCTGCAAGTTTTTCTGTAGACCTATACTACTGCACTAAATGTTTGTTCACAAAGTATACAGTCTGTTGATTGTAATGTTCACTTTGGAAAATGAAGCAGAAGCATAATACTCTTGACACTCAGAGCAAGTGGTCCCTCACTATTATTAGTATGGACTTCAGCTTTATAGTACTTAGGCCTTCTAGCTGGTGCCTCAGTTAAACTTGAGAATAGTAGGTCTACAAAGTGATGCAAATTCTGCACTGACTTGCAGTGGAAGAACATAGGATTCCCCCCCTCTCATGCTGTATTTTGGATAAGACTTCCAATGACTGTTAGATAGCACCAAGATTATAATTTCTTTAAATATACTTTTAGCTGCCTTGTTTTCTTTGGCCAAGGTGGCTGAAAATCCAAAACATTAAAACATCAGTAAACAAGCAGTAACAAAACACATTAAAATAAATAAAATTCCATAGCAGCAACAGTAAAACATTAATTTAAATCAGCACATTTAAATGTGTGGCTTCTGTCTGAAAGTCACAGTTGTCTTCATGTATTTATAATTCCTTATAAAATGTATTTACTGTATTTGCCACTTGGATTTCTTTGCAAAAATTGTTTGCAAACTTGTAGAGTTTAATTTGTTTATAAAAAACGTGGGACTTAACCTAACAAGCCTGAATCGCGTTGTCTATTTTTGTTCTTTTATAGAACACTTTATCTGTATCACAAAGGTGCTGTTCACACTGTTGTATATACAAGCTCTCGTCGCACTTTCTGTTAAATGCAGCACTGAAGACAGGATGACTTGGATGAACTCAGGAGCTCTGAAAAAGGTTTGTTGATTTGTCAGAAACTGCAAGGAGAATGCCAAGGATGCAATCCTGTCTCCAGTTGTGCACATTTAATCCTCTTGGCTTCTCTGGAATATAGATGTGTGCAGCATTATACTGCATTGCAGCCTAAAGCTGTCTTTCTTACTCTCACAGATGTTCACTTTTTACTTCTCAGTTGAAATTACAAGACCAGTCTGTATCAGAGAGAGGAGCTGTCTGCCATCCCAGACCTCCACTGTGCTTGGGGCAATCAGCTGCATTTTTTATAGGACCACTCACACTTAAAGCTCTGAAGGACAAGAGGGAGGAATATGTGTACAGAGTGCCATGGCCAGAAGGCCTGGATAAGAGGCTGGCTAAAGTTGAAAAGAACACTATTGACTGCTTCCTCTTATTCATGTCAGCAAAGCTACATGAAAGTGGGAGTCTTGCATTCAGGGGGAAACCACTGTGGTGACCTCCCTCAGGGCTCATTCAGTTAATGGAAGACTTTCTGGGGAGAACAGCTGTGTTTCTTTTGAATGTGGCTGGGATGATGGAAATTTCTCTGAAGTGATTCACTTGATGAGAACCTTGGTTTGCTTGGTTTGCTTTGTATCTCAGAGTGATTAACTTGGTGTAGATATTGCACATGTACTTGCTAATTTCTTATGACTTGTCTTGCCTTGTTACATTACAGACTAGTGTCTATACCTGGCATTGCCTGGGATTTTATTTTCTCATAGGTAATACTTGTTAGAAAGATTTGAGATCCTGTGTCTCTAATTCCCCAAGCTATCTTGTCCAGTACCTGTAACTTTTCCCCATATTCCATAATCCAAACTGTATTCAGAGTTATTAACATACAGAGGTTGGTTTCCTGAGGGGAATATACTGCCCTCCTCCTTGCTGCTAGGCCTTGTCTCTGTAGCAACCAGCCAGGCCCAAGAGATCTCTGGCTGAGAATTTGAAAGGCCCCTCCCTAAACTCCAAACCCCAGGATTCCATAGAATCTTCACAGGCAGCCAATCATCTTTGCCTGACACAAGTCTTTGCCTGACACAGACAAACAAACATACAAACTTTGATTTTTATATAGTAGATTTATTCTTTTGTGGGTGTGTAGAGACAGTGTGGTGTAGTGATTTGAGCTCGGACTACAACTCTGGAGACCGGGGTTCATATCCCCATTCAGCCATGGAAACCCACTGGGTGACCTTGGACAAGTCACACTTTCTCAGCCTCAAAGTAAGGCAAAGACAACCCCACTCTGCACAAATTTTGCCAAGAAAACCCTGTGACAGGTTCGCTGTAGGGTTGCCATAAGTTGGAAATGACTTGAAGGTGCACAGTGACAATGCTTGCATTACCTCTGGAGTCTGGACTGTGTTGCAGTCCTCTTCACACCTCCTGGACAAAAAATTTTGTTGGAATAAGTGACAGTTCTGATAAAACAGCATGGATAGAAGTGGACTCCAAAAATAATTCATTGTCAGATATACCTCTCATGGGCTAAATTAACAAAAGCAACAACAAAGTGTAGGAGCAAAGTATTGATAAGCCAGTAGAAAATACCGTAGCTTATGGCAAATGTCCATGCCTGTCCCACCTCATTTCTTTGCATTTTGGTACCACAGTCTTCAGGCCTTTGAGAAGACAGCCAACATAGATTGTTTTTGTTCTTCTTGTTGATCAGAAAGAAAGGTATTCCTCTGAAACCAACATTTTGCGGGCTGAGAGCGTTATGCATTTTCACTTGCTGACAAGGCACCATCAGCTGCTGTGTCTCAAGCAACAAAATTTCTCGGTCTGATCCTGTTCTGTTGCAACACTTCCTCACCTCTCCCTCTTCATTGGAATCCCAGACCCTAGGGCCCTTTCAGACTACTCACAATCCCACCTTTAACTGCCCTGGCGACATCCTGTGGAATCCCGGGATTTGCAGTTTAGGGAGGAGCATGTCGAGTTCTCAGCCAGAGAATGCTAGTGCCTCACCAAAGAACAAAACGTCAGGATTACACAGGATGCAGTTACTTCATGGAAATATGGTATATTTGTGACCTAAGTTCTTTGTATTTATATACAGATGCCTCATAATAGCCTTGTAATCACAGAATACAAATCATTTACAGAAAATGTAAGGCAGAGTTCTCCCCATGTCCATGATAGTGACACCATAGGCACATGGGAAACACCTTTGGGGCAGGAATGATGCTAGGTGACTGAGAGTACCAGAACAGTTCTGAAGTCTCCCTTAGAGTGCCCTGAACTAATTACACTGTTGTTTGGATCTTGGCTGTAGTATTTTCTTAGCTTTTGCAGTGAAACACTGGCCATATTTATATAAAAAGCTAAGGAAAAATTGTGCTGAATACTGGCTTTACCATTCACAAACCAATATACTAATGAGCGCTGTCCATTCACATCAGCAGGAAGCACTTTAGTAAGTTGGAATACATTAGCAAGGAACAGCTTAGTATCATGTCCAAATTCAGCTCTTGGTTTGCTGTTCCTAAAGAAGACAGGAATTGTAAGTTCAGCTTCAAGCTCTGATTTCAAACTTTGGTTTGCTGACTGCTGTACATAGGGAAAAGAAAGCATGGCTAGTGATTTCATGCCGACATTTCAAGCTCCTAGAAACTGCTGAACGGAAATAACATTGTATTGCTTTCCCAATGAAGGAACTGATGTGGCTTTAGTACTACTAGTACTATCCCTGCCGCATTTCTGAAATAGGTCAAAGGCACATGGCCACAGCTGCCTGATTTCAGGGAAAAAGAAAATGCCACCTGCAGTGTTTGGCTGCAGTACAGTGAACAGACCAATTCATTTCATGTCACCTTGACATGTGATTATGAACAAGTCTATTATCTCCTTTTCTATGTTGATGTTTCTAAGAAAGACTCATTTAAAAATCCAGATGTTGTAACCAAATTCTCAGCTTAAAGAAACTGTTTTAATTTTTTCTATGCACCTATGAGCCAGTCCAGGGATAAGCCCATTTTTCTCCCCTGCCCCACCATCAGCTGTTCCTAAATCTTGAAGAAGCTAATAGAAAGTGCTTCTTAAAAAGCCTAGGAAGGAGCAGTACATCATGACATGTTGCTGTGTCCTGGGCACTTCTACAGGGAAAAACAGTATTTCTGCCCTATGTACCAGTGTTGGCAGTAGTCTTTTTTCCATGCAGTGTCCATATTAGCGACACAGAGAGTGTGTGCAGGAGGAAAAAAAATCCCTCATCAGCATTCAAGGATAGCCATATTTATTTCTGTACCCAGGGAGTTACGACATGGCATGATATACCACCACTTGTAGGGCATTTTCAGAAGCTTTTCCAGTCTTTACTTGAAGGTGCAACTCTTTGTAAGTGCTCAGGGGAACTTGATATGATAATCAATATATTCAGCATAGATCTTTGTTCACTTTAGGGGAAGGGCAGATCCTAGAGCAGATGATATATTTAGTAGCTGAGGGTCAAATACATATTTGTTTGGAATCTGAACACATATACACACCTGGTTTCTCAAGCTTTCCTGCCTACATGTTAGGTATTGATTACAGAGATTCAATCCTTCACACATATCCACTGAAGTGAAAATACATCCCATGTGACCAGCATTTAACTTTATTAGGCCTAGTATGATTTGGTTTCTACTAAGTTTGAATACCCAATGTTGATTTTTCTATAATATACTTTATTGCACAAAATTATTATGTCTGTGTTTCCCTCCCCTTCCTCCCTAGTAAATTTCTTCCCCAAATTAGAGCATTGTATGTGTCTCAGTCCAGCAAGATGACTTGATATTCCTTGGTTTGGGGCATATAGCCATATGTGCAAAAGACTGGCCTCCTTCAAGTAAAGAAGCAGGGAACCATTTTTTGACAGGTTACGCCATTTGTGAACTAGAGCATGTTTATCAAAGAGAAAATGCCAGACTGAAGTTAACATGTCCTTACCCTTCTGATTTGATGATGGATTTCTTTTTAATCATAGGATTTATCCAATGCAGAAAAGAATTGGGAAGTGTTACTGAGCCATGCGATCAGTGAACTCTCCAAAGGGAAGATCTATGAACAAGAGGAAACTGAAGATCTAGCCATGGTATAATCTATGTATTTTGATATGTCGGTCATACATTATTTTAATGCTAACGATATCTGATGGTGGTAGGGCCTAAATATCTCAAAGACATCAAATCCCATCTGATATTAGAAGCTTTGCAGAATCAGCCTTGGCAAGTACTTGGATGGGAGTCTGCCAGTGAATACCAGTTGCTATAGACTGTATTTCAGAGGAAGGAACTGGCAAAACCACCTCTGAGCATTCACTGCCTAAGAAAACCCTGTGAAATTCATGGAGTCACCATAAGTCAACAGGCAGCTTGAAGGCGCGCACACACACACATATCTAATTGTAAAGTTTGCTTTTCTCTTTATCCACCAATAGAACTATTAAATGAAATTACTGATTCTTCAGGAGTTAAGTTGAGATTTCCTGTTTTTTAATTGAGATTTACTGTTTTTTGCACTCTGATTTTAGGACAGCACTAGTGCTTGGTGCCCACATTCCATAGAGATTTACTTGCAGCAATTCTGCCTGCCTTTTCTCAGGATCACTAGCCTTCTTCAGCACCATCTCTTTGGAGGGGAGCTACCCAGCTGTCAGGTATTTTGAAAACCTGATTCATTGTAACTGTCATGATGACATAGTGTATATCAAACTACAGCCAAAAGCCTTCATCTTGTGTCTGAGAAATTCATATATGCAAAAAATCTTGTAGGTGTCTCAGAGCAGCCATTCTTAGTTTTTGGCTTTCTCGCTGTTCGAGACTGTCACCATTGGCCAAGCTGGTGGAAGCTTCTGAGAGTTGAAGTCCAGAATAGCTGGAGGATCAAAGGTTGAGAATGGCTGTCTTAAAGACATGTCAGCGTATGTTGGCTGTATATACAAAATAAAGGAAAATTTCTACTTTGAAACAGAACATTGTTCATGATGAGATACATAATGGATCATTGCTCTTATTGCTACTTTGTTTGGCTTCCATTTTGAATCTGATGACTTCTTTTATGATTATTAGGAAGATGAAGAGTTTACTGTTCTTGCCAACTGCCTGGGTTTGTTATCATCGTCTTTTCAATCATCGCAGTTCTCCAGTGCCTCTTGTCTTGATTGGCCTGTGCCAGCCTTTGACATAATATCCCAGTGGTGCTCAGAATTGGTTTCATTCTCAAACAAGCATCCAACACAAGTAAAGGTAGGTAAATAATTCTGCCTCATCTTAGTATATTATTTCAGACCATGGTTTATGCAGCAGTATTGGTCGTTGTTTGCTCCCTCAGATTTAATGCTGTTTAAATGTAGTTTTAAAAAAAAGTTTTAAAAATGTGGGTAGTTAACTTTTTAGCAAACTGGTTTTCATTTAACTGTGTGATTCAATTTTTCTTCATCCATAATGAATGTATTATATGTTAAAATATTTGAAATGGAGGGCTGTTTAACTCTGGCTCTCACATTATGACAATTGAAACAGGAGAGAATAACTGCTAAGAAACGTTTTCAGGAAATAAAGATACAGGCATTATATTATGAATGCACCTACAGGAAACTGAATATGTGATTTCATAGCCCTGAGTAGTGTGTAAAGATGAGAAAACAAAAATTGCTGTGCTGTGCATATTGCTCTATTGCAGTGATTTTCAAACTTTCTCCCCTTAAGAAGCCCTTTTGTTATCTGTTTATTATCCAAATTGCAATACATACCAGCCATAGGATCCTCATCATTTACAAAGGATTCTCAGGTGTGGACTTACATGCAGTCTTTATTCTCACAGGGGTACCAGCTAGTCCGGTTGAGGCTATACATCACCCTGCTTCATTGGAGAGTACGGCCTAGAATATACTCAAAAGTGGTAGATTTGCTAATGCCTACTATGACAAGTCCACTGAATACTCAAGAAGGGGTGGAGCCTTAGTTGATTGTGAATGATTCATATAGGTGTAAGCCAGGCTATATTCTCATCTTTGTTGATTTTCTTTGTTTGTCTGAAGAAAAATTCTAGTCACTTTTTATTTCTAACAAAACTAATTGGTGTAAGCTTAGTTTTCAAAAGAAACTGTATGGAACTTAAGACATAATTTAACCAACGTGAACTTCTGATGGTTAAAAAGACCGTCTTTGGAGCAGCAGAAACCAAGCTCACTCCATCTTTTACATGACATCATATCTGTCATATATTTCTTCTCCAAGCTTAAACATACCAACCTCCCTAAGTCAGATCTTTGATCACCTTGGTCACCCTCCTTTGGACACATTGCAGCTTGTCAATATCCTTCTTGAATTGTCATGTCCAGAACTGGACACATTACTCCAAGTGATGCCTGGCCAAAAATGGAAAGATATGAGAGAAATTGGGGGAGAGAGAGAGGCAGACAGACAGACAGAAGCCTGGCTGAATAAATGAGTATTTTAATATTTAATATTTTCCTTCTTTCTCCTCCTTTTCAGATTTTACTTATACAGGAACCTAAATGGGACTTACCACATCTCCTGCAATTGCCTGAAAATTACAATACTATTTTCCAGTACTATCACAGGAAAAGTTGCTCAGTCTGTTCCAAGGTTCCTAAAGATCCTGCTGTTTGTCTGGTTTGTGGCACTTTTGTGTGTTTGAAAGGACTTTGCTGCAAGCAACAGAGCTACTGTGAATGTGTCTTGGTAAGAGATGATTAGTAATAACAAGTTACCAGTAGCCAAACAGTGTTTTGGAAAGGAAGTGCTTTTAAGAATGCTTCTCATTGATTGCTAAGATCCAGTGATCCCAGCAGCCCTCTTTAATGTCAGTAGTTCAGCGTGTACACAGTGTCTCTCTCCCTCACTCCCTGCTTGTAAGTCTTTGTCATTGACCTCAGTGAAGTGAAGGAATGGTTCTAGGATAATAATGGGCACAGGTTGCCTACAGAGCTGCTCCATCCATTGAAAACAAGGGAAATGACCCATGCACAAACTGTGTGCTCATCATTGTGTAGGAAGGGGTCTGGAGCCAGGATAATGATTGTATTAAAATTTAGTTTCTTTTTATATCAATATTTATAAATTTTTGTCACAGTTTTGGAGAATCAGATGTTCATCTTTAAATTCAGAAGTTACAATGGTTAATCTGGATTAAAGGGGTATTTCTAAAAATTACAGATCCACTTCTTGCACATTTAAACAATTAGTTCTCATGCCTGTTAAATTATTTTAGCTGACTTCAAAGCAGCAAGATTTTGGGGGTTATCTGCTTTGTGATAGATCTGTCTGTGACATTAAAAGCATTGGTGGGAGTTGCCTGGATCTTTTTTTCAGCTGCAGCATCCAGCAGGGTCCCTTATCACAATGATGGTCACAATTAGGGGTGGGTATGAAGATCCAGAGAGATTCATTTTAACCATTAGCTCCAGTTCCATTGTCTAAATCACTCCCAACCCCCCCAACCCCCCACACACACTGGGAACCTGTAGTTTGGCATGGGAGAGATCTCCTGCTGAAACCCCTGAGAATGTCCTTCCTGTATCAAGTAGCAGATTTAGGGAGCAATTTTGAATTCATTGGCCTCTCTGTACAACCTCCGTTTTAATCATGTGCCCCACTAATTGCTATTTAGAGTTTCATAAAAAGATTGCAACATGTTCACATGAAACATTTGACACCGTGTGTAAATTGCCTGTGAACTGTTCGCTTTCTGCTATGCACAAATGTAAGGCTGCCATCACTTAGAATTGTACCTGAGCAGTTTAAATTTAGAGAGCCAGTGTGGTCTAGTGGTTTGAGCATTGGACTGCAACTCTGGAGACCAGGGTTTGATTTCCTGCTCAGCCACAGAAATCCACTCGGTGATCTTGGGCACATCCCACACTCTCAGCTCCAGAAAAATCTTGCGATAGGTTTGCCTTAGGCCCACCATAAGTTGGAAGCAACTTGAAGGCACAGAACAACAACTGTCTAAATTTACACCAGCAAGATTATTTAAAATACATTGTAGAACATCCACAACCTAGAAATTGCCAGCCCATTATGATACTGGCTAATCCAGAGTAAGTATTAATAGTGTAGAAATTAAGCATATACAAATAGATAAAATCACGTGCAGTGCCAAATACATCTAAAGCAAAGCACATCATAAGCAAAGCTTAGCTCTCACTGTCTTCAGATCTGGTGACACTGGATTCTGTAACTGGAAGCACTGATGATTCTTCTTGTAATGTAAGAGCTGGATTGGAAGTCCTCTTATGTCTGTTAATGAAATTGATTAGATAGTCAAGAACACAAAACAGAATGTTTCCACTGGTGGCCCAGCAATTGTGGAATTCCCATCTAGTTAACATTTGCTTTACCCCTTTTGTGCTGACATTTGAGGAGGTATTAACAACTTATGTTTTCAATACTGCATTTCCTTAAGTAAACTGTGAGATTTGAAGTAGTTGTTCACAATTACTTTATTTACATTTTCTGCATGATATCTGTTATTTCTTTCATTTTGTGTATGGTGCTTTGTGAGGACTTGGCCCTGAAAAGTGACTATTAATAGAAATACACAGATGGAAAATACCTCAGTAAGCCTAAATCCAGACACCCGAAAATCCAGCAGATGAATCTGTTGTTGATTTTGTAATGCAAAGTCTTTATTTATGGCTGGTGTGTCTGACTCAGGTAACAGATTGTGTCAAATGGGGAATGGTGTGGTAATGTATGGTTTTTATATGGGAAATTGTTAATAATTTTGGATTATAACATCTCCATTGTTGAAAAGGGAGATAGGCAACTGTAACCCTGTTGATGATGGTGGATTGTAAATCCTAGCAACAGTAGTTAGTATAGTCTGTGGTGAGTGATGATGGGAACTGCAGTACAACAATGTCAGGAGGGCCACAGTTGCTTGTTCCAGTTTTAATAACAGTCATTTCTACTGTCTAAAATACAGAAAAAGAAAGGATAAAAATTTTAACTAGATTATAATACTATGAAATCAGACATTAGAAGCAAAATGGTCTTATATTTGTTGCAAAGTCAGTAACAAGGAATTTTATCTCTTTTTCTCATATATTCTAAAATAAAACCTCAGCATTCACAAAATTGTGGCGCTGGAACAGGCATATTCCTTTTGATCAATGCATCTGTAATCATTATCATTCGTGGTCAACGTTTTTGCCTTTGGGGTTCTGTGTACTTGGATGCACATGGTGAAGAAGACAGAGATCTCAGGTAACCTTTTTAAAGTCAGGTGAATTTGCAGTTGTGGCTGTAGTAACCAAACTCTGTGAGTTTAAACTGAACCTCTTCACTTTACCGGTACAGTACTACAACCAAGACTTCTAATAAACAGGAAGAGATAGTTGTATGTCCAAGTGCCACTTCTTTCATGAGAAACTGGTGATTTAGGATGGTTGGGGATTTATCTGGGGGTCCTTACTGAGAGGAAAACTTGTGCATGGAAGATGCATTTGGCTCCTATGCAATGAAAGTTCAGGAAGAGAATTTAAGCCCAGGGGTAGTGGTGATAAGGGTGGGTTACTGGACCTCCAGGTGCTGTTATGTTACAGCTTCCATTGTCCCTGACCACTAGTCATGCTGGTTGGAGCCAGTGGATGTTTCAGCCCAATGAAATCAGATAGCCAAAATTTCCCCACTTCTGGTTTAGATTGTTCTCAAAATTAAGCAATCTGATTAGTCCTTTGAGGCAACAAATGTCATGGGGTACTGTGACAGCGTATGGGGGAGTGGTATTCTGAGTGCTAGAAAGCTGCCCAGCAACAGGTTGCTAGGCAACCAGAATGGCCACTCCAGGGAGAAACCCAGTCCCTTTACTATGACGGAGGAGTTGGAGGCATGAGTGAATGTGTACTTACAGCAGCCACAGTGATTTGGTTAGAATCAGACTTCCAGAAGAGGGGCTGAGAGTCAGTTCTTCAGCCAGAGAGTTTTCCAGTCAACCAAGGGGTGGGGGGGGGTTGAAGGAAAGAGCCTTTCTCAGAGAAAGCCTAGAGAGAGGGGCAGAAGAGAAATCAACCCACTTTTAAATCTGGTCTGAGAGAGTGACCAAGATTTGAGAACAGAGCTCTTGTCAAAAGGGGAGGCCAGAGGGCTGCATGTTTGTGAGACCTGTGGTTATATGCTGCTGCAAAGAGATAAGAAAGTGTTTAAAAACATTCTGAAGATCTGTTTGAGCTTGGACATACATACAAAAGCAATACTTTATTCTGCTTGTTGTTTTAATAAAGTTTATAGTATATTTTTATAAAATTTGGATCCAGCTGAATTATTCTCAGTAGTTATAACCAACCAGAACCATGCTATCATGCATCATTAAAGGAGTTCTAAAAAACAATTGAAAGGCTATACCTTTTTTACCCAACGGGTGGTGTTTTAGGGAAGGCCAGAGCTGTGTATAAAGTTGCAAGGCACAGTAGCAGACTGGGGGAGGGGAAGCTGAAATTCCAGTCTCTGAGGGAAAAAGCAGACTTTATCACAGGTACTAAAGAGGGAATACATGATCTGAATGGGCAGCTCAGGATGTCTTCCTGTCCTGCAGAGCAGTTGAATGTACTGCAGATGCTTAAGACAGCAAATAATTTTCATTATTGCTTTCACTACTGTATTGACTGCTAATTTGTTTTTATCTTAATTTTTCTTGCAGGCGTGGCAAACCTCTCTATATATGTAAAGAAAGATACAAAGTGCTTGAACAGCAATGGGTATCACATACCTTTGATCACATCAATAAAAGATGGGGGCCACATTATAATGGTTTGTAGATCTCCAACCAGCATTGCGCCATCACATTGCCTTCGTTATGAATGCTACCTGATGGGCTTTAGCTTCAAGTGAATGGAAACTCAATTTCCGTACTGGGGAAAGCTTGAAGCCCAGCCATTTTATGAAGCCCTCTTTTATGAGCTGGTAATAAGAGGTTTAGTAATTAAAAATGCAAAGCAATTTACCCTTCTAATTTGAGTGAAGAATCTAAATTTATTTGATAGTTGTTGCTTTCTAATCCACTAATAACAAGCACAAATTGTACTTTAAGAATGTCCCTGTATGGGTATTGAGTGTTTTATTTTTCCCTGATTGGGGTTGTTTATGCTGAAGCACTGTATATGTGTAGTACACCTGGAAAACATGCTACTTTTTTTTTCTTTGCCTTTCTTTGTATTGCTTTAAGATTTTTGCTTGGTATGTATCTGTAAGTACAAGAGAGTTGTGACACTTTTGACCTGTGAGATTGTACAGAAATGGTCTAAAGGATTTTAGAGTATATTTCGCTGATTGCCAGAGAGCTATTGAAATAGTTTCAGGCATTGCTGAAAACCTTATTCATTCTCAGGAATTTCATAGATATACTCCAGAGATTAGTGAAATAGCTGTAAAATAGATAGCTTGCTGCTCTTAATGTAATGCAAGACATATACAGTATTCTTTCTGACATTTCAGTTAGCTTTATTTACCAGTAAATACTAACAAATCAGTTTTATTGTTTGTGTATATACAACATTTGTAAAATGCCCAAAATGGTAGATCATAAACCAAACCAAGCATGTCATGTCTCATTTCCACCTGGCTGTATGTGTCAGTGTGGTGGGTGGGTAGGGTGAAAGACATGCTGGGTACTTGCAAATGAGACATAATTTGGGAACTTCTGTGAGTTCAAGCAATTTTTCCTATTATGTTTATAGAGTTATCACTGCCCTTTCTGCTTGAATTCCTTAATAGGGAAATGGGGAAGGTAAGAGTTAAATTGTAAAGTGCCAGGAGACAAATGACTCCCTCCCTCCTGTTTGCATTTTACACACACACACACACATTTTCACAACCTTCCTTCGGTCCTCATGGAGCAGCCTGAAAGCCTCTTAATAACAGCTGAAATACATCTGATTTGGCCAAGGTTAGGTAGTAGTGGGCAGGTTGAGTCAAGCCCCCTGCTCTCCTTCTCAGACACTCAAATACTTGACTGTTCCTTGGATTGCAGAGACGAACAGCATGCTCTGCATCTTGGTTGCATACATGGATTTCCCCCAGTCTAGAAACATGTTTGCAGAAACCTGCTTCCACTGTTGAGGGCTATTGCAAGTTCAAGGCACTTGGAATTAAAGGCCTTTGAAATAGCACCACAGTGGGCACCTTTTTTGGGGAAACACCATGTGTAAACAGGCAGAGAATGTTATTCATTAGTCCTAGCGCATTGCTGCCAAACTTCCTTTTCCTTTTCCACAGGGTAATCAGACATGTGTTTACTGTTTCAAAAAGTGCTGTCAGGCACTTCTGATGCTTGCATACTTGTAGCTTCTTCTGTAAAGTTTTTATCTCTGAACTAATTTAAAAAGAGCTGTAGCCATAAAATAGACTGGAAGTTATTCTCTGTTCAGAGGTCTGATAGGAAATCACCTGCTGCAAATTGCATAGGAGATAATATGAAGAAAATGGGAATGTTCACATGAAAGGCCTCATTAGTCCACTAGGTTTTTAGAAAAATATAAAATAAAATATATGGTAATTATTTGCTATTTTATATAAAATAATGTGTGAACACACACACACACACACACACACACACACACACACAAAGCACACATATATTTGGAATCTTCCTTGAAGCCTACAGTTTCTTCAACTGAAAATGTCATTCCCCCCCTCAAAAGGACATTGTTACATTTTAATATGTGTCATATATGCAACCTATAATAGTTTTGCATTGCTCATTTCTGAATACCAGGACATTTTTTTAAGCACAGTGGACAAGCAGAAATATTCTTGACATCTCCCAGTGTAACATTGTCACAGGGTGCTTAAATTTGACAGCTCTGTGTAGTTTGAAGCTTCAGAAGAGACAATGTCTCTACACATGGAATAAAATGTGTTATTTAAAGTGGATTTTTTAAAAAATAAAAATTGTGTATATGAGTGTGAAGTAAAATTATTAGCCTTAACTTTAAAAATCTTTGTATTTCATGGTGTTCATTTTGATACTGGCGAATTAGACACTGGTCAATTTTTAAAAGAAGAAAGAAGGCACTTGTTTGGAAATCCTACTTGAAAAGCACCTGCATGCTGCTGGACTAGAAGTTTGATTAACTCCGTACATTTTGAAAATCTTTATTAAGCTTACTTTGAAAAAAGAATAACAGGTCCAAACTAGAATTGGGTGTGTGCGTGTGTGCTGCTGCTCCTGCTGCTGCTGTTCCTCCAACATACTGGTGTGGTATCTTGTGTAAATGATCATTTAAGTACAGTACATTACTGTAGAAACAGAATCAGTTTCTGACACATCAAATGCAAAACTAAAAATACCGTAATCAATCTTGTAAAATATGTTAATAAAAGTCTACCGTCATTACATGTGTCTATGGGCTCCTTTTGTTGTATTAGGATATTAAGTTTACTTGAAAAAGCAATTACACTTGATAGAATCATAGAATCATAAGAGTTGGAAGAGACCCCAGGGGCCATCAAGTCCAGCCCCCTGCTATGCAGGAACACACATCAGAGCACTCCCAACAGATGGCTATCCAGCCTCTGGTTAAAAACCTCCAAAGAAGAAGACTCCACCACACTCCATTGAGGCAGAATATTCCACTGCCAGACAGCTCTGACCGTCAGGAAGTTCTTCCTGAGGTTCAGGTGGAATCTCCTTTCCTGCAGCATGAATCCATTGCTCCTTGTCCTAGTCTCTGGAGCGGCAGAAAACAAGCCCGATCCCTCCTCAACATGACATCCCTTCAGATATTTAAACATGGCTGTCATGTCCCCTCTTAACCTTCTCTTCTGCAGACTAAACATACCCAGCTCCCTAAGCCGTTCCTCATAGGGCATGGCTTCCAGACCCTTCACTATTTTGGTCACCTTCCTCTGGACATGTTCCAGCTTGTCGATATCCTTCTTGAAATGAGATGCCCAAAACTGGACACAGTATTCCAGATGAGGTCTAACCAATGCAGAATAGAGTGGTACCATTACCTCCCTTGATCTAGACACCATACTCCTATGGATGCAACCAAGAATCGCATTGGCTTTCTTGGCTGCCGCATCACACTGCTGACTCATGTTCAGCTTGTGATCTACCAAGTCTCCTAGATCCCTTTCACACCTACTGCTATCCAGCCACGCATCCCCCATCCTATATTTGTGCATTCCATTTTTTCTGCTTAAGTTTGGGATTTTACATTTCTCTCTGTTGAAATTCATTTTGTTAGCTTTCGCCCAGCTCTCCAATCTCTCAAGGTCATTTTGAAATTTTATCCTGTCCTCTGGTATATTAGGAACCCCTCCCAATTTGATGTCATTTGCAAATTTGATCAACATGCCCTCTACTCCTTCATCCAAGTCATTGACGAAGATGTTGAATAGCACTAGTCCCAGGACAGAACCCTGTGGCATCCCACTAGTCAATTCTCTCCACGATGAAAAGCAACCACTGGTGAGCACCCTTTGGGTTCGGTTGGTCAACCAATTACAAATCCACCTAACAGCAGCCCTGTCCAGCCCGCATTTTACTAGCTTCTTTGCAAGAATGTCATGGGGAACTTTGTCAAAGGCCTTACTGAAGTCGAGATATGCTATGTCTACAGCATTCCCTTCATCTATCAAGCTTGTAACCCTATCATAAAAAGAGATAAGATTAGTCTGGCATGACTGATATATTTGTTGCATTATGTTAAGACTAGCAGTGCCATCAGTGCAAGGTTTTGGAGCAGAAGTCGGGAACAACACTCAGCAGAATGAACAGCAGGACACGTTTTACACTGAAATAAGTATAGAGCCAGTTTATACGCTTGATGTTTGAAATTTTTTGTTCAACCTTTTATGTTACCTCTGTGCTTGAGAATCCTCATGCAATGGTTTGTAGAAGAATTCAGTGACACAAATACATATCTGAAGCTAAACTGAACACATTCATTTGTAAACTCTGAAAATGTATACACAGCTTAGTATTTACATTCTTGATTTGGACTAGATTTGCAGAAGGGTAGATTACTTAGTGGGGGAAAGCTATCAGTGATGTATTTAAATCTTTTATTCCAAGTCTCAAGTCAAGTCTCAGGTCTCTACCTTCAAGTCTCAAGTCCTGGAAGATACTTTCAAGTCAAGTCTTAAGTCTGGGAGCCAACTTTGTATATATTCCAGAATTTCTGGACAGAGTTGAATAAAGTCAGTTTTAACAATTTAAGCAGAGTCAGACCCCATATTTGTGATTTTACCATCTGCAGCTTCAGAAGTGGGGAATAGGATCCTTCTTACTCCCCCTTCCCCAAGCTGGAGGCTTTTGTATCAATGGGCATAAAAGAGTCTGCAGCTTCTGAAGTGGGGAATCAGATCCTTCTTACTTCCCATTTCTGAAGCTGGAGGATTTTTCAGAAGTGGGGAATAGGATCCTTCGTATCCCCATTACTGAAGCCTCAAAAGCTTTAGAAGGAAGGATTGGCTGCCTAAGAAATTTGCTGTTCCTCTCTGAGGAATGCACCCTGCACTCTGGTAGTGAGTCTTTCTCTGTAAAACTTGCTTCTCTAATTCTGCAACAACTTTCTCTGAACTCTTCTTCAACCATTCACTACCACCTCCTCCTTCCTATACCAAACACACATACACAGCTCCCAACTAATTTTTTGTCTTCATAAAAATAGAGACTTATCTTTCTTTTGATCTGATGCCTATTTCATCCTCTTCTCCAGTGGCCTCTTCCTCACTTTTAACTGACCCATGGATTAAACTGGCCAACTTATTCTCACAGACTTGACCACCTTTCATTTGTTGTTGTTGTGTGCCTTCAAGTAATTTCTGACTTATGGTGACCCCAAAGTGAGCCTATCGTGGGTTTTTTTGGGGGGGCGGCTGAGAGTTTGTGATATACCCAAGGTTACCCAGTGGATTTCCATGGCTGAGTGAGGAACCCTGGTCTCCAGGATTGTACTCCAGTGCTCAAGCCACTATACCACTACCGGCTCACCTGGCAGATAAGCAGCCAAACTTCTTCTTTTACATCCTTCTGCCTCAGTCTACCTTCACAACATTCCTAGTCGCTGTGACTGGCTCTGCTCTTTTTCATACCTGCTGTTGACCATGATGACCACTAACTGGTAGATAGAGTGTGCTGAGAAGCTTCCAATCAAGTACGGAAAGCATCACCACAGGTTGGCTGCCTCAGTCTTCTCCTCAATACTGTAGGTACACTAATCCCATGTAAGTAGGTTGAAAGAGCTATTTCATTGGCTCTCAGTAGGCTCCCAGGAACTTGAGCTACTTGAATAATTTAGGATGAAATAGATTTAATTTTAAAAATTACCTAGCAAATCGAGAATAGGTTGATTTTAATGAAACAATGTTAGTACAGTATTTTTCACTTCCTCTCTTCTTTATTGTACATATCATTGCAAAGAGAATGAAAAGAGCAATGGTCCAGTGCATATATAGTGTTTTCATCCACAGATGAAAAGTTGTAAAGAAAATATTCCATTTATCAACCGTGCTGTAAATTACTCAGATGAGAAAAATAACCAAATAGATAATATTTCCTACATTTTACAGCCTAACAATGAATGTTGGAAAATTTCTAAGGGGAGTCAAATACACCTTTCTGCAGCATCACATTAAGATATGAAGATAAAGCTCGATAAAATTCCAGAAACAACACGAACACTTGTTCAATATTTCATGATATTTTACTTGATTCTAATAAAAGTATTACCTGATTTTGAATTTTGGGTTTTTCTCCTGGAGCAACACTGATTTTTAATAGGTGAGGATGCATCCACTGATCAGAGAAAATCCAGTAGCCAGTCTTTGTGTGTGTTTGTGCCCTCAAGTCACCTGTCAGCTTATGGCAACCCATGAATTTCATAGGATTTACTTAGACAAGGAAGGCTCAGAGGTAGTTTTGCCAGCTCCTTCCTCTGAAATACTACCTACAGCGGTTGGAATGTGTTGGTAGTCTCCCACCCAAGTACTAAACAGGGCTGACCTTCTTAGCATCCAAGATCAGACAGGATCTGATGTCTTCAGGGCATTTAGCCCCACCTCCTTTAGTCTCCCTCTTTCCCTCTCTCCATAGTTCTTTGCCAACTGTCCTTTCCAGCATTCACTTCTGAACATTTTGCCCTTTAAGGGAAAGATCAGAGAAATATCATAAGGCCAAACCATACTGAAGAAAAAGAATTCTTGTTCCTGAGAAAATTTTAGAAACTGCAGCGTTATTAAGCTTTCCAAAATAGCAACAAAAAGCAAATTCAGCAGCTCAAGGGCATTCTGAGCTTACTATTGATTAACTGATGTTTAATATTAATAAAAACGATAGCATGGAAAAGGTGCAACATGAACAGGTGCTGGTTTAAAAATCTCCATTACTTCTTCATGACTTTTTTCCTAATGATGAGTTAATATGTTGTTTTATACTGCTGCTGCCTAAACTTCCAAAACAGCTATAAATGAGGAAGCATATGTTTGCTCGAGTGCCAGATAGCTCAGTTTGAATGCTGACATGTAGACATGCACTGTCATCAAAGAAACTGCTGGCTTCAATTCACTAATGCCTGCCTCCATGTTTTAAGCCCCAAAGGGCAAGTTTCTTCTAGAACCTGTCTCTCCCTTCAGATGGAACAAAACAGGGTGATATACCGGACAGCAAAGCCTGGGCCATCTCCAGAACAGCCAGTAGTGCCCCACTTTTTTTGCTTCGTACCCAAACTGCAGAGTAGTAGAGGTTGAGGAAATTACCTTGAGAGCAAAGAGAAAAATCCCGTTAAGTCTCGTGGAGGATGAAAACAATAATGGTGAACAAATAGCTTGCTGCCTCTTTGTTGCACTTAAAATCGGTTGCTTGAGGTGTCTGACTTACTGTGCCAAAATTCAGGGCAAGCCGTAGTATTGAGGGAAAAATTAAGAAAGTGCAACCTTTTTAGTCAGAGCTGAACTTTTAAAGATTTTTTTTTAAAAGAGGTACAGCTTCTCTGAATTACATTTATATGTCATGGAAAATCTGCGGAAATGAATTTACGGAAGCACAGTCAGTTCTTATATTCTGAAAATACATTGGATTCCGTAGAATTTGTCACGTGTGTGAATCCTTCTTGTCTTGTGGTTACACACTGAAATTACTTAGTTGAATACATTCCCATGATTTAAAATGGTCATAACAGGACAGTTTTCAGTAAGAATCCCTTTTAAAGCTTCAAAATAGTATCTGTCAGTCACTTGTCACACAAACAAAATGCGATCAGCACTTTGCAGATTAGATGTTACGGTAGCAGACATAACCAGGCACACATACATACCACCCTCACT
The DNA here is from genome assembly GCA_030412105.1 of Cyclura pinguis. Lineage (NCBI taxonomy): Eukaryota > Metazoa > Chordata > Lepidosauria > Squamata > Iguanidae > Cyclura > Cyclura pinguis. The sequence continues at coordinate 223,739,052 of CM059599.1, read as the reverse complement.
GTCCTTGCAATGACCTTCGCTGAAATAATGACAAAAAAAATTCATCATTTCCAGGGAAGCTTATTTTTGCTTCAAATGGTATTAACAAAACTAAGGTAGTCAAGAAATCTGCTTTGCGCTTGCTCCCGTCAAGACTGTCAACCTGGTAAAGAGGTGATTTTTAACAATTTGCATACTTGAACGAGCTGAAAGAAAAGAGGACAAAACGCAGGCAGGGTCTATCAAAATTCTGTGACCAAAATCAACGTTGAACAAAGGGGTTTTACAGGCCCAGAAGGAGGAGCTTCTTATTCATAGCCGTGAACATCAATGATAAACAACAAATTATTTTTTTGTTAATCGCTGCCTCTTCGTCCGCCAGCGTCGCATATCACTTCATTGTTAAGTTTGCTGCAGTGCACGTGTATAATTTCTCTCCCGGTGCCAAAAACGGAACGGTACGGCCATGAATACCAAGGAGTGGTTGTCATGACAACAATAAATGGGAGCAGGCTGGTCCAGTTTAGGTGATTTACCTTTCTAAGCCCTCTGGGCAGCAGAGATGGCCTCGAACGCTAAACGAGCCGCCGGAATGGGTTGCATGAGGCTCGCCTCTCCATGCCTTACCTCACCCCTGTGTGCTATTTTTGGAGATCTGGGAACAGTTTAATACTTAAAACATTTTACAGTAACAAAGTCTGTCGTTGGTTCTGTCCCGTTTCTCTCCCGGCAAGCTTCGCTTGCGAGTACGTGTGATTATTTCCTAACCCCGTTCAAGCGTACGAAACGGTGTCCCCTCGTCGTGTTAAGACTGTCTCCGCATTCCTTGTCTCCACCGCTGTATGTTCGCTGCGAAGGCAGAGAAGAAAACGTCGCTCAGCGTGAAAAGAATCCAGAGTCAAATTTGAACAGCAAAGTCAAATCCTGGAAACGGAAGGGAAGGAATACCAACCAATTAAAGTTTCGGGAGTTGCCATGGTCGCTCCCACCCCTCTTCCTCTACCCTCTGTGATCTTTCGGAGTCAGATCAGGAGAGCAGAGAAGTCTGTATAGAGCATTCGTCATGTTAAGAATCCAGCCTTGTCTTAGGCCATTTCCGCACTAGACTTTTATAGCGCTATGATTCCACTTGAAACATCCTATGGAATCCTGGTGGCCCCTCCCGAAACTGCAAACCCCAGGATTCCATAGGATGTTTCAAGTGGAATCATAGCGCTATAAAAGTCTAGTGCGGAAATAGAGCAAAAAAGAGACAAGCAGAGGACACAAGAGGGGTCCTCTTTGCTCACTGGCACCATCATTGATTCACTGCATCATCAGTGTCCCACTGAACATACCTCATTAATGCTTTAACCCTCATGCACTAGGACTGGACATTTTAGTTCTTCAGGACCATGTTCAGTTACAGAATCCAGCTGCAATCAGACCTGCACAGCTGTAGACAATGGCCTAAATCCAGCACTGACTGTCCACTAGAGCAGATCCATTTAAACAAAGACTAAATAGGAAATCAACAGTTACGTAAATGCCATTGTTTCATTTTACTGAGGCCTACGTCGCCCCAATTTCAGCCGGATGCTATGTATGTTTTTCCCCTATAAACAAAAACCAGCAGAAAAAAACTACGTCACAACCAATCTATTGCTTTTGCCGTTGGAATAGTTGCCTCTGAGTGTAACATTCTGGGAGAGCCAGTCTGGTATAGTGGAATAAGAGTCGACTACAACTCTGAAGATCAGAATTTGAATCCCTGCTCCGTTCTGGCAACCCATGGGTGACTTTGGACAGATCACACTCTCTCAGTCTCAGAAGGAGGCAAAGACAAACTCCTTCTGAAAAAAATGTATTCTGAAATTACTATTTTCCGTAGCTGGCATTAGGCACTCCATCTTCATAAAGATAAATCCAAGGTAAAGACTTTTTAAATTAATACTTTCATCAGATCTGACAGAGGCAGTTTTCTGTGTTCCAGTGATCATGGAAGTGCAATTGATGGAGACAAGAGATAAGGCCTCCTCAGTCACTACATCCAAAATCGTGCAGGTCATTGTCTCGAGAGGCTAGCTTGCCAGCCCCCTTGATAGCATTTTTCTGTGTGGCAAAGACCTTTTTGGTTAGGCACTTGTATTATGAATTTTATGACATTTTATATGTGTCATCTCTCTATTTTTCTTATATTACTGGTGCTTTATTTGAATTCTATTTTATTTATAAATTACTCTAAATCCTGTTAGATGTCCCGAGAGTATATAGTCACCAGAAGAATAGATTACACTCCTCCCTCCACATTCGTGGGGTTGATCTTCGCAAATTTGATTATTAACAAGGCATACGCTTGCCCTCCCCCTGCCCACTTTCCTCGTCCTAGTCCCTTGCATTCCTTATCTCAGGTTTGCAAGGCCTTTAAAATGGATGCTTTTTCTTTTTGGGTGAGCAACTCCGCCCCACTGCTGGAGGTGTGTCCTCTAGGCTATGTGGCTGCATGTTCTGCTGTGTAATGGCTGACGATTGGTCAGGTGCCCTCTTTGCTCCTACCTCTCCTTTCCCAAGATGGCCACTGAAAGTAGCTAGAATGCCAGAACTCTGCTCTTTTCCATCTGAGGGGAAAGTACCCATAAGCCCTTTACCATAAGGAGTTGCATGCCTAGGTGGCCATAAGGTGATACCAGGAGCCTAGATAGAATCCAGATTAGCCGGCAAATGGCAAAGGGTACTCAGTTCCACAGTATGTTTACTTCTCTTATGGAAGTATGGATACCAGATATCCTAGTGTACGTTTCTGAGGTGGTAGAGTGAGTGAGAACACACCATTGACATGAAACCTATTTAGATTCACAGAACAAGCATGTCCAAAACAGAACTTGGAAGAAATTGTGGGGGAGGAGGGACTGAAACAATACCCAGGACAACATGACTAGTTGTAGTCCAAAAATATTGATATGCGCTGGTCCAAAGATAATATTAGGTAAAGACTTTCAGGAAAGATTTGACAATAAAATATGCTATGTTATGAGGTGATGTGTATCAAACCTGTCTGCTATAGTCCCTTCCTGTACTTTTTCTCCCCTAAAGGGAACACTTGTGAGTCTTCTCTCTGCCTCAAGAACTCTTAAAGGAGCAAGAATCCTCTCCATTAACTGCCTGAACAATCCTACAAGGCAATGTGTGTTGAAATCTTAAATGTATGATAACATCAACCACTGGCAGGTATCGAATGACCAATCCATGTCTGTATATCTGTCAGTGTTCTTGAAACACTATGATGGAAGTTACAGAATCTGGCACTAAGTATGGCTTAAAGGAGAGAGCTGATTATATGTGGCCTAGGGCATGCAGCCCTGAAATGGCAGGGAAAGATGGAATGCTTATGACAGTAAAGCTGTGTTTGCTTAATTTGGTTAATAGCCAGCCCCCTTTGGACACAGTTTGTCGTTAGTGACATCAGAATTGGTCTGCAGTAACACAGTGAATGATTCATTTCTACCTACCTCCTACAGTCATTTTCTCTGGTTCAGCACCTTCCGCTTACCTAATTACTCATCATCCATAATCATGGACTGTGAGAGGCACCATTTGTGTGGTTGACCTTCTTTGTTAACAATGTTAATATCTTTTCAGAAGACACTCTCTGGCTGTCTGGGTAACTGGAGGAAGTGCCAGATAGTTACGTAGTTTGTGTTTTTGTTTTGAACTTTTTCCAACCGTAGATGGTAGAAGGGAAGCTCATTAGACAGATAATGATGACCATTCCCACCAAGTAGAATGCTAGCTCTTAATGCAGCTCTCTGTACAAAAACTCTCCTGCATTCAAGAACTAGGAAATAAGCTGTAATAGAAAATGGGATCAGAAAAGATAGAGAATAGGAGCCACACCCAGAGCACAGAGAATGATTCCCTATGCCCCCAACCCAGGAAGAGCAAGTACTAATTTAAAAAGATGCTTTAAAGGAAGAAAATAGAAGACCTGAACCTATTAAATACTGTCTTGTGCATCTGTTCTCATATCTAAGGAAGCTGTTGAGCATCAGAAGGTAACAGATCCTGATTGATATGCATATTTAAATTATGTATTAGTGAAATGTTTCAGCAGGAAAAGAATAATTAAAGCAGAAATGGTGAAAAGAAAACAGACAAAAGAACAACTGAAAGGAAGAAGTTAGAAGCATTGTGTAACTGTGTTAGCTTCCTGCATCAGGGATCAGGTGAATATCAGAGGTTTAATCTTTTTGGTTTTCTACATTTAATCTTTTATTTAATCTTTCAGTTATGTTTTTGATTCACTTTCAAAATACCTTTCCTGTCTTCATGATCCATGTACAGGATAAACAGCAGTACAAATTGCACAGATCTCTTTGGATATTTGAGGGAAAGCAGTTAATGAGGCGTGAACATTTAGTTTTTTTACTTTAAAAACTACTTTAATTATTTCAAGATTTTGCACATCCTCACTGTCCAATTCAAATATTGGAACCATACTCAACTTACTTTAATTAATTATCATTGCAGTAATTAATGCTTAACTGAGTATCACACCAGTAACTCAGTGAGGGATAATGCATTTTTTTCAGAGTATAATTGTACCTAAATGGTGGTGGAGGAATATCACATAGCTCAAATGCTGGTTTGTGCTGTACTTAAGGTTGCTGTCTTGTGGGCATTGAGATGACAAAAATATGGACCAGCAGAGAGCATGTTTATACCACAAGCCAGTAATTTGTAGCATTCCGATTAGGGGGAAATGATGCCAAGTGGGGCTGGTGGGGCAGAAGGAAAAGTCAACAGAAACAAAGCCAAAAGGTCACTAGAACTGAAGCCTTATAGTTTGCTACCCAACCTCCTCTTTTGTAAGGTCTTAGTGGTACCCACCCAACCCTACTAACTGGGAAAGGCGTTGTGGGTTAGGTTTTTGGTGTTCCATCTGCTTAAACAGTAGGATCATGTTGTTGTGTGCCTTTAAGTCATTTCGGACTTATGGTGCCCTATTAAGGGGATTTCAGGAGCTGAGAGTATGTGGGGCACCTAAGGTTACCCAGTGGGTTTCCATGGCTGAGCAAGGAATCAAACCCTAGTCTCTAGGGCCTTAGGTCATTTCCGCACTACACTGTTATAGTGCTATTATTCCACTTTCAACATCCTGTGGAATCCTGGGGTTTGCAGTTTGGGGGGGGGCATTTAGAATTCTCAGCCAGAGAGCTCTTTGGCTTCATTAAACTACAAATCTCAGACTTCCCCAGGATGTTGACGGAGGAATAATAGCATTATAACAGTGTAGTGCGGAAATGGTTTTAGTTCAATGCTCAAACCACTAGACTAGGCTGGCTCTCGAGTAGGACCATATATTAGTAACTACAAGTAGCTAGCTTAGTTATTTTTGAGAAGCAGAGAGGTAGCTATAATTACAGCTGTAACAGCAATTAACTAGCTGAGGGAGCTGGAGCTAAGACTGTAGCAAATTACTGTCCCCAAGATCTCCTCTGTATATGTAAATTTGAACTACTTTAATTCCTTCCCCTTTATGCACTACAAGTTATTTTCTATCTCCTTGACTTTGGAGATTACGTATTCCCATTGCTCAGCAATCCACATTCAGCACCATAATGCTGCAGCCTGAATAAATTATGTAAAGTAAATCATCAAAAAAAAGTGTTGGCTCATGTTGCATAACTCTTGTATTAGTCCTAGAAACTGGTGAGGTAGGCAATGCACTGAGGTCCCATTCTCAATCATAGAAAATTAGTCTGTTCAGACCCCTCTGTTTTTAAAGAAATTTACTTGGTATCAACCACACACTTCCAGTGCCAGTACTTTCTGTGATGCCATAGGAGACTGAAGAGCAGTAGAATAAAAATAGTACGGTGTATAATGCTGAAATCCCAGGCATTCTTATAACTTCTGCCATTTATTTTATGGGCCTACAGAATGCGTATATAATATGATACATGATGATCAAGGTTGGGGGGTGGGGATTTTTTGGACTACAGATCTTAGGCCCTTTCCACATGTGTGGGGGGGAACGGGCGAAAACGCCCGAAAACGGAGCTTACCGGCAGCCGGGTAAGTCCGTCGCGACGCGGAGCAACGCGAGCTCGCTGCTCCGCAGTCCTCCGGCGTCCCATGGCGGCTTCCGGTTGGTGGAGGCTCTCCACCAACCGGAGAAGCTCGCCAGCTGGAAGCCCGCATTTGCGCGCGCCTGCAAATCCACATCGGAGCCGGGCGACGGAGTGGCGCGGGGCTGCGCGCTCCGTGCTTTTTAAAAACCTCGAAAAAGAGGTTTTTAAAAAACACGCAGCGTGGCTAGTTCCGGCCACTCCTGAGTGGATTCTGGTGTGGAACTACAAAAAGTTGTCCACGCCAGCCCACTCTACGGTGTAGACGACCTCCGTGAGAGGTCGCTCTGCACCGTTACAGAAGCCCGGTGTGGAAATGGCCTTAGATTCCCCTGGCTGGCCACTAGTCTTCTCGGTTGGGAGATTCTGCAAGCGATGATGTTTTAAATGCAGTAATAGAGCAGCTTCCAGTCTGAGCTGATTCAGTAAGGGAAATCTGATTGGATTACGGCTTCCTTACCTGACTCTCTCATGATCCAAGTGGCAGGGCTGAAATTACTCCTAGGCTACATCCAGTGAGATCAATTGATAAAGGGCAGTAGTTTTAAAGCATTGCATCCTCCCCATAAAGGTGATCATCCTCATTTGGAGTAGGAATTACATGCCCCTTTAGACATTATTTAACTTCTGCTCCCAGAAACCCTAAACAGCATTGCCAGTTGTGACAAATGCTGCAAGTTGTAGTTCAGCGGTATCTGGAGTGCAGCACGCTTCCCAGAGCTTAGAATGTAATTATTCAGAACTTGCAGCTCAACCTAGCAAGGATGGGAGCAGGAAGTTGTAGCATTCAGATTAGTCCTGGGAGGGGGGCAGTATAAAAGGGCCAGTCTTTCCCCCTAGAACACTTCTGGGAGGATGGGAATTGTCAATTTAAAAGCTATTTTACACCCCCATACACCCCCCCCAGAGGTCCCTCTAGAGTTAACCACCTCTTTTCTAAGCTATGGATGTTCAGAAAAATATATGAACTTGCCATATCATTTCTAAGGCACCAACAATTTATTAATCATAAAAAACAACACTGGCCCAACCTGAAGGTTTATAAATTAAAAGCTATGACACAAAACATGTGGTCAGATGGGGAAACAAGCTTGTTTTACAGGGTATAGGGTGTGGCCTCACAAAATGATAAAGGGGAAAGGACTATCACACGGCACATGCTGTGTCTCAGTCTGCTGTCTCATGCTTCGCTGTGGGTGCTGAGGCCATAGTGAGGTGGACAAAAGGAGCTCCTATTATTATTATTAGTATTAGTATTATTAATATTATTAGCTTTATTTCTACCCCGCTTTTCTCCTGAGAGGGCTCAAAGTGGCTTCTACCATTCAGATACATTTTTAAAGTAAGAAAACAACTGCTCTGGCTATGTTTAAAAATGTTTTACTTTTCAAAATGGCAAATTTTGAAATATTAAGTGTGTGCGTGTGTGTGTGTGTGCGCGCCTTCAAGTTGCCTGTGGACTTTTAGTGATCCCATGAATTTCATAGGGTTTTCTGAGGCAAGGAATACTCAGAGGTGGTTTTGCCGGTTCTTTCTCTGAAATATACCCTGCAGCACCTGGTATTCGTTGGTGGTCTAAGCAGGCTGACTTGTGCTTAGCTTCCAAGATCAGGTGGTATCTGGTGCCTTCCATACACAACTACTGTGGGGCCCCTGGAACTGGAATTGCAACAAATACAGCTGCTTCAAAATAACTTTGGAGCACCATATTTTCTCCAGAAAGCTACTCAGCTGCTTCCGTCTTCCATCTTTTATTCCCACTGCTGTTTTCTCATTTGGAATCTCTTGAGTAGACAGAAATGAGCACTTCACAGGGCAATTAAACTTGCCGCTTCCTATAACACTTCCTACAAATGTGGGGCCTAAATATAGCTGATGTACAAATCTGTTGCTTGATATTGGTGGCAGTCCCATAAAAGCCTCACATATAAAATCATCCCTGTGAACAGGAGGGTATAACAACTGACACTGAAAGCTTTGTGAGTTGAGGTGGGCATGTGGTTGTATACATGTATGGAGAAGGTTATCTCTCTCTCTCTTTTTAAAGCTTGTTCCTCTTGCAAATGTATTTTGGGCCAAATAATCTAGCTCATTTATTGCAGAGATTTTTCTTGTCAGATCATTAAGACTTTCCTGAATACTTTCTATCAAGCTGGAGGAGAGCAAGAATCTCTTTCAGTTCATTCCTTTTATTTTCTACCTATAAAGTGATGTGTTAGCAAACACTGGAGAGTCGTCTACTAAGATGTTCTGGCTACATGCTGGATTGCCAGGCCACAAATGCGCACAAAAATCTTATCCAACCTGCCACGTGCCTAGCAATATTACATACTATTTCAGTTATTTGTTTTAGGTATTTTAATTAGTCATGGCCTTGTTTGGTACGCATTCCTTTCGACACTCTCCATCCAACGCATGGGGTATATGCTTGTGTACGCGCCTCCAAATTGCCTGTTGACTTATGGCAATCCCAGGCATCTTATAGGGTTTTCTTAGGCAAGAAATACTCAGAGGTGCTTTTGCCAGTTCCTTCCTCTGAAATATAGCACCTGACATTCATTGGCAGTCTCCCATCCATGCACTTTCCATAGCTGTCCCTGCTTAGCTTCTAAGATCAGCTGGGATCTGGTGCCTTTAGGCACCACGGGGCCTCTGCGCCAACATTTCATAGATGAAAACTGGGACACATGTGGCCGAGCAGTGTCAAAGGGTGGTCAAGACAGCAAAAGTTCTTAATAACTAGAAGAGGTTGCAGCAGTCTGCTTTTGCCCGAGCTGACTGGGAAGGGCAAGATCTCACTGAATACAGACTACTGTCATACTTTGAACTTAGTTTGCAATACCTGAGGTAAACAGAGGATAAAGGGGGGAAGTGGGAGGAGGAGAGGGAAATGGAGACATTTTAAAAGCGGCTGAAAAAAGTAGTAAGACAGAGGCTTAATTGAGATTGTCCCTGCCAAAGTGGGGCCATTGGTGGGTATCCGTGTGGTCACTCTGTCACACTGGCCTATCCAGACTCTATCCCTTGCTGGCCACCAAAGCATCTGAATGTGACCATTTGATTACCTGGGGAAGATCCTATGGGCTGGGTGAGCCTGGAAGGCTGGAGAGGGGATGCTTTTAAGTGCCCCTCTTCTTTCCCAAGCACTTTGACTCTGGGAGCATAGGTCAGATATGGAGTATTCCTTCTAGAATCAGCTCAGACATGTCTGGTTTTTAAGGGAGAAAATATAGAAGAAAACAAGATAACGTGTTCAGGACTACAGGTAGGGTGGCCACATGAAAAAGCGGGCAGTGCTCCTGAACTTCTAATAACGATGTACAGAAGAGGAGATGCCAGCAGGCATCTCTTGCCATGCACTGTGTGGTTTGTTATGGCCAACAAGCAAGAACTGCTGTAATTCCCTCTCTCTGTCCTGAACAATACACTAACACTTGTCTGCTTTTGGAAGCTACGCAGAGTCAGCCCCAGGTAATCCTTGGATGGGAGACCAGCAGGAACACTAGGTAGGGCTAGGAAAGAATCCTGCCTCAAATGCTGAAAAGCCACTGCTGTTGTCAGAGCAGACTGTTACTGCCCTGTGTAGCCCGAGCTTGGGGGATATAAAAAGATATCTCTTGATATCACTAATTCGGCTTCACATACCCATTCCCCTCCACGTGCTTGCGAGGCCCCCGGACAAGCACGCACACAGGCTCGGCCGGTAATCGCCGTAATATTACAACACAATACAGGCAGGCCAGAAATAGCTGACTCGCAGCTTCAGGAGACCTCAAGGCAAGTACTCAATCACGTATGCACGCAACTTTCAAAAGATCCTCTGCCCCGAGCCGGCAGCTTGATGATCTGACTATACAACGTCCAAGCACTCTGCGTTTGCATACTAGCTACTCGTATTGACAATTTGGCAATAATTCAATCATTCAAATTATGACCTTTCGGAAGCTTTGCCTCCAGCCCCAAATCCATTGATTTCCCCAAGTCCGACCTAGCCTGCGGTCACAATTCTCCTTATAAAAACCCCTGACTTTGACCGCTTCTTTGGATCGCTCTTGGTTCCCATCCCGCCTTGCTGTCGCTTGTCCAAGTGAGCCTTCCCCTCAGCTCCACGTGCTGAGATCCACGCTCCCCAACTTCTCCGTTTCCGACCGGGCTTCAGGACAGGTGTAGTATTACCCAAACCAACAACTCCTCTAAAAATCCCTCTATACCACTCCAACCTTTATTTCTATAGTTTCTCTCTGCGTTTGTGTTGCTTACACTGATTGACTGTATTTTTAATAAAATTCACATTTGTTATTTAACTCCGGTTTGCTTCTTGACTCAGCCTGACCCCGTAGACATTGGGTTCAAGATCTCGCTACGTTACCCTGCCTCTCACAGTGTTAACTTGTGCTCTTTGTCTAATTTCCCCAACTTGCATAATTTTGAGAGCAATTGGTGTCCCTCCCGGGACCTTCAGAAAACAGGGTAACAAGACAATATTGGCCTAGATACAGCAAAGGTCTGACTCTGTGTAAGGCTGTTTCCTAGGGTCCTAACAATAAAAGGTAAAGGAGCCCTGTACTTTTTTTTCTTGTGGCCACCCTGTGAATAGGAATTTTAATAGGTGTTTGAACCTCCCAGCTTAACCATTCAGCATTCCCAGAAGCTCTTTCACTCAGGAACTGGGTAATGGGTATGGCAGGTTATTTTGTTCTGTTTAAATTCATTTCCTGCCTTTCTTCTGGCACAGGACCTAAGGAGGCTTAGAACACAGTAGTATATAATAGTATTTTGTCAAAATGATTAGATAGCATGATCTCCAGTTGTAAGTGACCCTGGGGACGAAGCTGGAGTGTTGGTTAGATGCACTTTCTGGACATAACTCTGAGCAGGGTATGAGTGTGTGAGTGTGTGTGTGTGGGTGTGGTAGTCTGTTAGAAAAAAACCGGTTGAGTTTTTTTTATGGATTTTTTTTTGTATTCATCCATAGCTGTCCTACTGTAGAAATCCTAAGCAGGCTAAAAAGTTCTTATGTATTTGAAGCAACTTTCACTCTTTTGTAGTCAGTGAGGAAGGTGAAGTGCAAAGAAGTCTTTGCCACCAAAAGAAAGTTGTTGTTTTAAACTAAAGGGAAAGTTACTGTTTTAATCTAAAGCCCCTAGAATCCCCCAGCCAGCCATACTTAGCAGCCATGTTTCCTGAAAAATTCTCTGAATTGTATTTTTTCCAAGCTGTGCTTAAGAAGCTGTCTTATACCACGTTAAGAGATGTAACATTTCCAGAAATTTTGAAACTATGGGGATCCTTCCCCAGCCCCATCTTCTTTGGGAAAAATGGAAATATTAGGGAAAACTAGAAAAATGTGATTGAACATCACAGGATTACTGTAGGGACATAAACTGTATTATATAAGTAATGTGATGCAATTATACAATTTTAGTTGACATAAAATTATTGTGTGTTATGTATTAAAAAGCACAATTTAGACAGAAAACCATTACAAACTGAATTTCCTTTTTAAATGTTTAATTTTTGTTATATAAGGAGCTTCAGAGTCCTATGTTGTAATGAACCTCTTTAGCTTTGCCACTTCATTGGGAGCAGGGAAAAACATTAAGAAGAAACCATCAACATGAGTAAAACAGAGAAAATTATTTTTGTTTCCTCAGTTCTTCCATAGTGCCGGATAGACATAAAGCATTCATTAAAAAGAACTGAGAAAAGGATACCATGAGCAGAAACTGCAATGATCAAATCCTGTACATTGTCTTACATAAAAATCTTCCTGTTACATAGTTTTTAAAAATAATTTTGTAGGAAAAAATATAGGAACAGTTGTCTTAAACATTTATTAATGGTTTTGAAATAAAACATCCCAACACTTATCAACTGTCATTTCCCCCCAATTTTTCTGGAGAAAAAGACTTTGGAAAAAAGTTTTTCCCCTGAATTTTTCCAATTTTTTTCAGTACTTTCACATCTGTATGCCAGGTCAGACCATTGATCCACACATCCACCTACCCAGCTCAGTATTTTCTCTACAGTGATTATCAGCAGAAATCCTGGATTTCAGACAGAAGTGTTATTCCCTTTTACGTGAAAATACTAGGGGCTGCACATTTTGCTAGCAAAGTATTTACTGTACCTAATAACTCCTTAAATTACCTCATCTTCATGGAAGTAGAAATACAAATAATGAATCAAGATTGTTATGATCCACTTCTGAACAAGACATTGCTTTTAATATTTTATATGTAGTAAGTTTTCCTTTTTTTTTTTTTAATTTTCTGAAGTGGGCCATTGAAAAATGGGTTCCCCTTCCTGAAGCTAGAATTGGTACGGTCTGTTTTGTCATCTCAGGATTTCAAGATCCTATTTTGTGCTCACAGCTACACTGAGAAGTTGAGCCAGTCTTTAATGGAGTTGAGATTGCTTCTGGACGAACACAACCAGCTCAGAAAGGAGGTGAGGCTCACAGAGCTTCCCAGGCCTATGCTTAACTCTGTTCATTAGGACACAGCGAATGGCAGCCATAGTTACCAGCAATGGCCACTTCCTCACTAGAGTGTTATAGCGCTATGATTCCACTTTCAACATCCTATGGAATCCTGGGGTTTGCAGTTTAGGGAGGGGCCTGCAAACCCCAGGATTCCATAGGATGTTGAAAGTGGAATCATAGCGCTATAACACTCTAGTGAGGAAGTGGCCAAAGAGTTACATTAACAACAACATCAACAATACAGTTTTGTAAGACCACTGCTTGAAATCAAATGAAGAGAGTTTTCCGTAAGGCCCTTTTTTTCCCCAATTAACAGCTTGCTTTTAGGTTGATGCATTGCGAAAGGTCATGCTGACCTTCCGTATGGTGACAGCACTGAAGCAAAAACTGAGTCACTCCACTTCTGCTAGGCTGACATTACTTTAGGATAAGCCTCTGATAATTTTAATGCTGAGTTTTCCTTTTTTCTTTTTTTTGAAACATTTCAGTGTCTGGAAGGTTCAGTCTGATGGTATTAAACTGTATTTGCTCCTATGGAGAAGAATACCAGTTGCTAGCTGTTTTTCAGCCTTGCTGTTTCAGAGAAGTCCTGATCATAGTAAATATCAAGATTATGGTGATAGCACGAGCAGCTTTCTGTAATCTAGTTGATGAAGAGAGGAGAGTACAAAGTGCGTGTTAGCTAGACTGCCAGATAACTCCCTCCCCTATTTTGTGGGGATCTGAATAGAAGCATTCACAAACACACAGCTTATTTCAGATTAATTAACCCAGAATAAATATCACGCATTGATTTTGTTCTAAGAATACCGTATAAGATGCTGGATCAGGCCAAAGGCATAAGGAAGGTTTGCTATTCTGTCCTGCTAGTTGACTTTCTAAAGACAACTGGTTGGCCACTACATAAAGGCTGAGCTTTGGTCTGATCCCACATATCTGTTCTTACCTGGTTTCACCCTTTCCTTACGCAGAGGGAAGAGAAATACAACAGTGCCCTCCAGCAGATGCTTCCAAGCATCTGATATACAGAAACAGAGAGTGCCACTGATCCTGGAAGTAATATGAAGTACAGTCGTTGTGCCAAGCAGCCACTGATAGTCCTGCTCTCTGTGTCTAATTTCCTTGGCAGAATGGTAAAATCTTGACCTGTAAATGGCAGGGGAAACAGGCAAAACAGTGTGATAACATTATTTTCCCCTCTTCTTTTCTTGTGGCCATTTTCGCTGCCATCAAGTGAATGTTTAAAAATCTTTCCCTCACGGCTTTGGCCAACCCAGTAAGTCTCAAAATTCTTTAGGTTACTGGTATTTATTAACAGTATATAAGATGTCATAAAGTTTCAAATAACAAAGTTTAAATTTTGTTAGGAAAAAAAATGACCATGTGCGATATATGGAGAGGAGAAAGGTTTAAAAATATATGAATGTATATATCCCCCCCCCCCCATATGAGCTTGGAAATATCAAGTTAGAAGTAATGCTGTTACCTGAAACAAGTTGCCATTTTCCAGATAACAGAAAAAAAAAATCGTTGTAAAAAAAACCCTTACATTCTTTCCCTATGATCCTTCCTGGGTCCTCCATCTTTGGAAAAGGCCTCCCCCCCACCCCTGTCCCATCGTTTTCACAGGCAAGTCTGGCTGGGATGTGAAACAAGGCCTTCTTGGGTGCCACTCTTACTTCCTTTCCGCACTACACTCTTATAGCACGATTATTCCACTTTCAACATCCTATGGAATCCTGGGATTTGCTGTTTTGGGAGGGGCCGGTTGGCCCCTCCCAAAACTGCAAACCCCAGGATTCCATAGGATGTTGCAAGTGGAATAATAGTGCTATAACAGTCTAGTGCGGAAATGGCCTTAGTTTCTCAAATATCCTTCCCAGGGAGGCTGAAATGGCTGTCTTCTTGCTGTCAAACAGGCAAACGTTCTGACAGACTGAATGTTCGAAACGAAGGGTTTTAACAGGGTGCTGTACTGCTTTATAGCTATAATATAACAAAACATTAATATTCAAATGTAATTAAACTGTTATTGACATTTTACAAAATTAAAACTTATAGTTAAAAATAATAAACTCTTTTAAAACACTCCAGTTAAAAGCAGTACAGTCTGGTCAAATATGTAAGTCATTTTGAGTTCCAGCTCACAGAGATAAATAGTTAACAACAACATCGTTCTTGGGATAATAAGTTACATTCTCTAGCTATTTTGAAAAGATACTTTTAAAGGGCATGTATAGAAATAAGTGTACTTTTTCAATATAATACTGTAACATTAAAATAAAATGCAAAAATTTCAGAGAAGAGAAATTGCCCTTCAATTGTCAGCAAACTATGCCTTTTTTTTTTTTTAGAAAAAAAGAACATTTGGTAGAACTCTAGTGCAAATCCAAGAGACTGATACAAATCCAGAACCCAAAACCTGGAAGAACTCAAGAAGCAATTGTGTCATAAGAACTCACACACCTTTAGGCAGGTCTGGAAGAGCCCATAGTAAAGATTTTCTCAATCCAACGTTGATGTAAATGGATTAGATTTTCCAGCTAACTATGGTCAATGAAATGTCTTCAGCATTTGTATGAAGTTTTTAACTTCTGGAAGTAAGAGAATAATTAAAAAAACAAACAAACACTAGAGATAAATGCATCCAGTTAATGTAATGCTGTTTTATCCAAACTCCTGATCCAAGCAATATCTTGGTTCAGTGCTCTCAGTAGGTTCTTCAGTTCCAGCAGCTATGACTCCTTCCAGTGTTTCCCTTTTCTCTTTCTCTCTCAGGCCATTTCTGCACGGGCTTAAAGAAACGGTGCAGAGCATCCTCCAGGGAGGACGTCTGCACCTGGGAGCAGACTGGGTCGGACCTACTTAGTGTAGTTCCGCACCTCAGCTCGCTCTGGAATGACCCGAAGTGGTCATCCAGCGTACTTTTGAAAGACCGCTTGAAACAGGTCTTTCAAAAGCACGGAGTGCGCCACTCCGTGCCCGCACTCTGGTGCAGATTTGCAGGCTCACACCAGTGCAAGCCTGCAATCTACCGGGGGCGGGCTTTAGGCTGGCGAGCTTCAGCGGTTGGTGGAGAGCCTCGACCAACTGGAAGCCGCCATTTTTGTACCTGGAGCAGTGCGGAGCGGCGGCCACGCACTGCTCCGGATCAGCCTGGACTCAAGCGTGGAGCCAAGAAGTCCGGTAAGTACTGGCACGGGGCGATTCCCTCACCCCGTGTGGAAATGGCCTCAGTTTTTGCTTCTCTCCAACCTTGCTTCCTTTTTTCATTGCTTCTGCCCTTTATGCATTGCCCTTTATCCTAATTGTTTGAGTGGCTACCATGTTTAGTTTGGCCATGGGATAACCTGCATATAAAGCAAGGCTGGCCATCTTCATTTCCGCACTACACTTTTATAGCGCAATTATTCCACTTTCAACATCCTGTGGAATCCTAGGGTTTGCAGTTTCAGGAGGGGCCACTTGGCCCCTCCCGAAACTACAAACCCCAGGATTCCATAGGATGTTGAAAGTGGAATAATCACGCTATAAGAATGTAGTGCGGAAATAGCTCATGATCTAGATCAGCAGTGGGCAACCATGGGAGGCTAGAGGACTGCATTATCCTCCTAGGAAAGAATGGAGATGGGGGTGGAGAAAGTGTACGCTCCACAATGCCCATGGCTATAATAAATGGCTAAAATAAAAAATATTTCCCCCCCCCAGCTGTCCCCCAATACCCCTTAGAGAGGTGGAGAGCATTTTTGCCATGTTTTTAGTCTCCCCATGGCCATTTTGGACCTAGGAGAGGCCTTTTTTCAAGTGACCAGAAGCGACCTTTGGTTTTTTAAGAAGGTTTCTTCTGGGCTCAGAATGGCCTAGGCGGCCAAAATGTGGCAAAAATGCCCCAGGCCTTGTAGAGGGCATTTGGGGACACATTTTTTTTTACAATTTTTTTTGATCCCGGAGGGGGTCTGGAGGGCTACAAACACAGCTCTAGGGGGCTGCACTTTGTCCACCCCTGATTTAGAGTCTGGAGGGTAGCACCACCCCATTTGGGGCTTCTCCAGAGCTCTGTGAAGTAGCAGCAAGTGGTTGTGGCCGCCATTGTGGGCACCCAGAAATTATGACAGATCATTTCCAGTCACCTTTGGATAGTAAAAAGCACTGTGAAGTAGCATGTAAGAGCCCTTGTAAAGTTTATTGATCATTTGAGTATGTTTTTTTTTTGGCCAAAAATGACATTTTGGGGGGCCCAAATAACCAGAGTGTGCGTGCTACAGTGTTTGGGGTGGGGTTAGTAGGGTTCCCAAGGGCTGCTTGTGGCTTATGGGTTAGACAATTCCCATTCCTGCTATAGATATTCCAAACGATCTCTTAATTGCTGCAGGTCAGTGATTCTAAAATATTCTACAATTCAAGAGCAGAGCCACATAGAGACATACTTAAAACCAACCAATTAATATTAATATTTTATGGGTGAAGAATACTTAGCCTGAGAGATGAGCAATTACCCAGGGCTAGCGATGGCAGTTTTTTCCCCCGAAGGTTGCAATGTTAACTATATATATGTATATTTTAGGTGTTTATAAGCCACTGCTCAAAATACTTTCCCGGGACAGCTGGTCTTTGCTTCCTAATGCTAAAACATTGGAAGCCAGAAATCCGTCAAGATCGTCTGCAAAATACCTAGAGATTTGCCAGTGAACCTCAATCTATTTTGTACCCTTCACTGGACACTTATTAAAACTTTATAGACACAGGGGATTTTCATAAATGAGGCTTAAATTGTCTTCAAATGTCTCGCTCGCTGTTTGGAACACCCAATAATTCTTAATGTGGAAGAGAAAGCAGAAGAGAGGCATTCGGAATACAAAGGAGCATTTTGGCTACTGTAAGTTATATGCTTGCATTACAAAAAGATAGCAGGAAGAACTGTTTTGAAAAACAGTTTGCATGGAAACAGCTTATGTGAAAATGCCCAGTGATATAAAAGAGGCAGACGAGGGTTGCGCTAGCACGCCACCCTTCAGAAGTTTCCAGAATCCCTCACCATTGGCAATGCTGGTTAGAGTTGATGGGAGTTGCAGTTCAACAATCTACGGAGGACTGCCCATTTCCCAACCTCTGAGCGAGTGATGCCAGAGTGACAACTGGAGAGGGCACCTGTACCTTTAATGGTTGTGTAGAAGAGGGCATTTCAGCAGGTGTTGCCTGACATTGCCACTCCATCCTGTGAGCGATTTTAGGTGTAACAGGCAGAAATGTGATCCCTGTCATAGCTCCCCCTCGTGCCAGAGATTGCGTGTGTGAGGGGGTGGGTGGGAATGTCAGTCAACTGCTTCCTGAGTGACGGGAAATGGACCCCCAGCGATCTCAGTGGCCTTTTTCTGGTGAGTGAGGATTGGGGGACTTTCACAGTCTCTGGCCCTTTCCACATGGCGTCGCTAAAATGCATCAGCTATGGGTTATAGTCGTTTCAGGGGCTGCGATTCCACACAATGTCATAGCCATCCAATAGCCGTCCTGTCCAGAGTTGAAATACAACATTCTAGCGACGTTTGTGGCCCCTGAAACTACTGCGACCCACAGCTAATGTGTTTTAGCGACACCATGTGGAAAGGGCCTCTATCTGTCCCCTAAACCAGGGGCTGCATGAGGATCATGAACGCCACACAGTTGTAAATGTGTAATCTGGACTTATTCCAAGTTATGCTTTGTAACTTCCCAACAGGATTCTGGACATTAAAGACACATTCCTTGCTATATAACATTAGCCTACTGAATCATAGAAGGACCTTTCACACTACACAATTGTGGCAGTATGATTCCACTTAGCTGCCATGTCTGCCTCCTTTGGAATCCTGGGGTTCGTAATCTGGCCAAAGGCACCGGAGGAGCTCCCTGGCTGAGGATTCTAAAGGCCCCTCCCTCAATTGCCAATTCCAAGATTCCATAGAATGGAACCATGGCAATTAAAGTGGAATCATACCCCTTTAACTCCATAGTATGAAAGGGCCCCTAGTTGGAAGGTGTCTTGGAAGTCATTGATTCCTATTGCTAGCTCGGTGGAGAGCTAGAGTATCTCCAACTGGGTGGTTTTCCAGTCTCACTTGAAGACTTACAGTGAGGGGGGAATTCTTACCCCTCTTAGTAATTGGCTCCATTACCTTACTGATTTTACTGTCAACACATTTCTCCTAATATTTCAAACAAACAAACAAAAAAAGGCATCTTACCACTTCAGGCCAAGTGACCTTCCAGATGTTGCTCAACTGTAACTTCCATCATCCTGCCCCATGGGTTGTGCTTGCTGTAGGGCTACCAGAACATCTGGAGGGCTGCATGATTCCCACTTCTACTTTAACCTGTTAGATAGAGGCCATTTCCGCACTAGATCGTTATAGCACTATGATTCCACTTTCAACATCCTATGGAATCCTGGGGTTTGCAGTTTCGGGAGAACTGCAAACCCCAGGATTCAATAGGATGTTGAAAGTGGAATCATAGCGCTATAACAGTTTAGTGCGGAAATGGCCATAGTCCTACCCCTCTGGAAAAGTAGAGTACGTTTTTGCTCTCCTCTCTGTGAAAGTCCCACAGGCATTTGAAAGATGCTGTCATACCCTCTCTCTATCTTCTGTTATTCACACTAAACCCAACTAGTTCCTGCAGCCTTTCCACAGGGAAAGGAATTATTTTTTTCCACGTTGCTGATCATTCTCAGTGCACCACTCCAGATCTGTTCCAAGAAGAGGAAAAGTTAAAACTGTCTGTGAACTATCTGTGAGTACCAGTGCAGACAGGACTTTAAAGACACAGCTAAATCTTCCCTCTGTTTTACTCTGGAGTTAGTGTATGGGTCTTGATACGGACTGCACCCTAGCATGGAGGGCAGACAGCTTCAGCCGTTATAATCCACTGAAATCACACCCCATGTGCTTTGGATCTGAGAGCATTTTGTTCTTTTTAATAATACAACAAAAGTGGGCTGCTTTTCAAAAATTCTCTGAAGAATATTTGGAAGATTGGGAATATGATCACAAAGAGAAATATTGAACAGAAACAGGTGCATTAAAAGTTGCCTGTTTTGCTTAAGAAGTTGCACATCTGAAAGTCTGAGGCTAACCAACTTACCTTTCCTGTCAGTTTTTCTGAATTATTTGTTTTAATATGGTTTAGTACTCTTTTGTTCCATGCTTCCTGATTCCAGGTACCATTTTTGTTATTTTTTTTAACCTTAAATCTTAAGTCTATTTGGTTCACACAACCATGGAATCAAATTAGCTAGGGTAATGAATTTGATTTTGGTTCTGTGCGTATGTGTGAAATCATCATTTCAAATGTGACATCACTGACAATATCACAAAATTACTGCAGCCAATAGTATTAAAGGATAGTGTGAGCAAATCATGATGAGGAAAAAGGAAGAAAAAAAAAAGATGGCACCGAATCACCACAAGTAGGTTTTTCAACTTGCATTTTAAAGAGGCAATGTTTGACCAAAGAGGAATATCAGGTAGTTACTTCCAGCTTATCCAGTTTAGTTCTGGATAGTGGAATGAGCTGGAGTATAATCTCCAGCACAGTTAGGTAATAGTGGCAATGAAGGTGAAATAGAAGCAGTTTCCAAATAGTAGAAAAGAGCAGGTCTGATTTGACAAGATGGCAGTTTCGCAACCCCATATCAATAAATTAGGAAGCAAAATGGTTTGACTTCAGTAACACAAGCTGTAATTCTGGAAGCGCATTAGCTACTAATCAATGTAAAGAGAAGTGATGAGTGAAATGGAATCTTGTTTTTAAAAAAAAGACAGAAAGAATGAGCGTAAGAGTTGAAACTGTCATAACAATCAATGTTGTGAAACGTAATCAAATTTTCTAATTGACAAACATGCAAAATGACTCTGTGTGTGTGAGAGAGTGAGGGATAGGGGGGATCAGATAGGACTGAACCACTTCTATATGCCTTTGCTCCAGACTACCTGGAAATCTGTATCTCTCCCAATATTAGTCTGCCTGAGTCTTAATGATCTTTGGGGCAGGCCTTTCCCTCCATCCCATCACGCTCAGAGATTCATCTGATGAGTGAACAGGAGACGGGCTTCTGAGTGGCTGCTCCTAAGCTAAGGAACTCCTTCTCTAGGGAGGTTTGATCTGCCCCTCTCTGCTGTCAGTTCAGGCAGGCAAAGACCTTCCTGTTTAAACAACCCTTCAGCCTTACTGACCAGAGTAGAGGGATATGCAGTTAGGTGTGCTGTTTTCCAGTATGCAATAGGTGTTTCAAGATTTTTAGTTGTTTTCAAATTAATGTTTTAAATGTAGTGTTTTAATTGGATGTTTGATTCAATACTTTTTACACTTTTGTAGTCCATATTGTTTTAGCTGTTGTTGTTTTGCCTTCAAGTCATTTCTGATTTATGGTGTCCATCAGATGAACCTATCAGTGGGTTTTCTGGGGGCTGAGAGTGTGGGTTTCCATAGCAAAGCTGGGAATTGAACCCTGGTCTTCACGGTTGTAGTCTAATGCTCAAACCACTATACTACATTTTGCTGTTTTGTTTTAATTTGTATTGTAAGACATCTTGAGTCCTGTTTGGGAGAAAAATGAGATATAAATGAGTCAAACAGACAAACAAAGGAAACTACAGGATTCAGTCCATATGTCTACTGCCTCTCACCTGCCCCCATATTATCTATTTGCAGTGGGTCATTTAATGCTACAAGCCTGTGCACAGTTCTTTGGGAGACTGTTGCTCTACATGGGATCAGTCAGTGAACCGTGTCATCATGACTGCAGGAAGTCTTTCTGAAGCCCTTGTACAATACAACTGGACTTTCTTTTTTCTTTTCAGTTTTATGTTTCCCCCATTCTTAACTGCATCACACACTCAAGTTCCTCCTCAGGTTCTTGTTAATTATTAAATCTTTATCTGTTCTAGGTTTATTGCCTGGATGAGACAATACGTCTTCGCTTAGTACAGCATATGGCAGGTAGGACGCGGGAGCGGGAACCTTACTTCCCAAAATTTCCCTCTGCTGGGCTCTGCCTTAGATATGAATGGGAATGTAACGTATCTGGGGTGGGGTAGGGTGGATGGCATCTGTCAACAGCTGTTGGGCTGGAACAATGCCAGAAGATCTCAGATGTCTTGAAGGCGGTCATGTTCTTGGTTTCTTCATGCATTCTTTCTCTCTCTGTTTTCTTTCTTTTCTTGTTTCAATGTAGCCCCGTCGAAGAATACTGCAAGCCCTGAAGCAAATCAAGCTGGGTAAGATGGAATTATATTTTAACTGCCTGTCCTTAGGAAGGGATGGAAGCTACAGAGTGTTTGGCTTCTGCAAAAGATGTTATTCTAGCCCACCTTTGTGATTCAAGAACAAAGGGTGATGACAGTAGGGAAGTCCTTGTTTGATTGAGCCAACAGATCATAATGACAATCCAAATGAAGGTATAGGAGTTAGTGGAATCTGCAGGCTAGAACTTGGGAGGAGATGAATATATGTATACGTCATTATTCCAAAAAAAAAAAAAATGCTATCCTGTGCACACTTAATTTGTAATACATCCCACTGACAATCAGAAGAAAAGATGATAATGCTCAGTAAAACACAAGGGAGCAGGAAAAGAGGAAGACCACATTATAGGTGGATGACTCAATCCACAGTTCTGAGTTTGCAGGACCCGAGCAAGACTGTTGATGGCAGGGTATCTTAGAAGTATCTCATTCATAGGGTTGCCATAAGTTGAAGCCAATTTGATGGCAATTAGCAACAACATTCCACTGAAATCAGCATAAACATGTCAGGCTAGACTGACAGAGTGAAGGCAATGCTGTTTTGAGTGGGGAATACAGGTGATAGAATTCACATCCTGCACTGGTAGTGAACCTTTTCACAAACAGTGAAAAGAATTTATAATCTAATTGCTTGGGTCCTCTGTCTTGTCAGTTTCATTTAAGATCGTAGTATACTAACATTACCCAGCCTTAATTCCAAGATTTGTCTCTTTCCATTTCCAAGGGTGATATGCCTGAATTTGCAGGGCAGAATTTGAGATGTAAAGAGATGGAATCAATATTAATTTTGCTAGCATTCCATAGAATTAGATCCTGGAATGATCAGTTATCTCCTTCTCATCCTGAGAAATCCTTGCAAAGTAATGCCAAATCAGTGATAAAGCTGCTTCTGTGACCTGAGTGAGATGCCTTTTTACAATGGATGGTTTTTAAAGCATTTTAGTTGATCTAATTTCTAGGAATTATTTAGAAATAATGCTCAAACTCTTCAGCTTTATTACTGCAACATGTGGCAAATTGATTTCTTTTATTAAGTTCTTTTGGGAAATGTTCAGATGGATTTTAAAAAATATATATCAACTTATATTTAGTAGGAGTGGGAGATCTGGAAGGCTTTGCTATGAGAGCACTGTGAATAGAATCTTCTTAGTTACGTTTGTGATATTATTTGGTTATATTTTCTAGTTTTCTTGTTTCATTTTTCATGGCTCTTCTAAGAACTTATTCCATTGTTCTTCCAAAATGGCTGTCCCAAGAACAAATTTCACATCCTTGCTTCATTTTACACATTTGCCTTGTTAATAGATTTGCACTGGTATTATTCTGGCAAAAATTAGAGTCGCTCACCAAGATAATTCAGAGAGAAAGAAATGCTGTTGCTATTCTTAATTGGCTTCGTGATGACTCCACATGCCCAACGGGGTTCAGTGCACAATGATGCCACACAGCCTTTCTTCCTTTCATTGTGAATGTGTTACCCTGATTTCTGGGGGTCCCGGGAGGGACACCTAAATGCGCTCTTAATTTTATAAGTTGGGGAAATCAGTCAAGAGCACTGCCTAGCAATACGAGAGGCAGGGTAACGTAGCAAGATCTTGAACCCTATGTTTACGGGGTCAGGCCGAGTCAAGGAGCACACAGAAGTTGGAACAATAAATGATGCTTTATTAAAACACAAGCAAACAGTGTATGCAGCACACTCACACAGATAACTAAAGAAATAAAGGTTGGAGTGGGATAGAGGGATTTTTAGAGGAGTTGCTGGTTTGGGTGATACTTCACCTGTCCTGAAGCCCGGTTAGAAGTGGAGAAGTTGGGGAGCGTGGATCTCAGCACGTGGGGCTGAGGGGAAGGCTCGCTGGACAAAGCGACAGCAAGGCGGGATGGGAGCCAAGAGCGATCCAAGGAAGTGCTCAAAGTCAGGGGTTTTTATAAGGAGAATTGTGACCGCAGGGTAGGTCGGACTTGGGGAAAACAATGGATGTGGGGCTGGAGACAAAGCCTCCGAAA
Source organism: Cyclura pinguis (assembly GCA_030412105.1). NCBI lineage: Eukaryota > Metazoa > Chordata > Lepidosauria > Squamata > Iguanidae > Cyclura > Cyclura pinguis. The sequence continues at coordinate 223,715,191 of CM059599.1, read as the reverse complement.
GGTCAGAATTTGAATGATTGAATTATAGCCAAATTGTCAATAGGGTAGCCAGTATGCAAACGCGGAGTACTTGAGCGTTGTATAGCTTGATCATCAAGCTGCCAGCGCGGGGCAGGGGATCTTTTGAAAGTTGCGTGCATACTTAACGGAGGTACTTGCCTTTGAGGTCTCCTGAAGCTGCGAGTCGGCTATTTCTGGCCTGCCTGTATTGTTTTGGAATATTACGGCGATTATCGGCCGGGCCTGTACGCGTGCTTGTCCGGGGGCCTCGCAAGCATGTGGAGGGGAATGGGTATGTGAGGCCGAATCACTGATATCAAAAGATATCTTTTAATATCCCCCAAGCTCGGGCTAGCCAGGGCAGTAACAAATGGCTGAACACTTTTGCATCTGTCTGTGGCTTCCGTCTTTGAAAAATCATTAATGGATGTGGAGTATATTTCATAGATTATGTAGGTATTTGTGAAGATGACCCCTCCGTTTTTGGCTCATCTGTATTTTTCAGCTCTGCGTTCCTATTGCCATCCTTGTCCAAACACTAGCAGGAAAAAGAAAATGTGTTTTCTTTCTCTTTGTGTACATTGCACAAGGATAAAATATGCCGTTCTTGCTCAGTTGGCCACCACTTCCTGCATATGCCCTCAGCATCAAACGTAATGGGTGCTATGCCTGCGGATCAAGCAATCAACGTTTTTGCTCTTGGGGTGGGGTGGGGTGGACATTCTGTAAAGAACACAGCACTCAGATTCTGCTTACAACAGAATCACTCCCATTGCTTTAAAATCTGTGTGCCTGAGGTTGTGGTGGGTGGGTGGGTAAGGGTTCATGAACAGAAGAAGGCTAAATCAGAATCTACTGGAATACATTAACTCAGCAGAAAAACATGACAGTTGGGGCTGTTGCGCTAAAGTGAACTTCACTCTTGCAAAGCAAAATGTAGTTTAGATTAGCACATTTTTACATGGCTAGGCAAAGTTGTTCATCTGTGTAAAAGATCTGAGTCCCTGTTCAGGAGCAGATGCCTATGCCCTTGAAAAAGCGCTCTTTCCGAGATAAAGGCAGAGAGCACCTGTGTGCAGGGGTTCACGCATGTGCCTCCCTTCTGAAAAAGGCTTCATGCGCACAGCCAGTGGGAGTTTATGCCAAAGGACACTCCAATAGCATATTGCTATTTTGTGAATATGGAATCCTCTGACAGTTTTTTCTAAACCCTCTGCCTTTCCTGCATGACTTCCCAGGGCTGACCCACCAGATCTTGCTGCCTGAAGCAAAGAATAAAACACTCAATTCTATGTGAAGAAGCAAAGAACCAAAACAAAACTCTGAAAAGTGTATCTTATTCCACTGGCACCGATGTGAAACTCAATCTTTGGTCTTCCTGATGTGTTAGAATTCAGCTTCCAGAATCCCTGAGCAGTGGCTATGCTGGCTGGGGCTTTGGAGGACCAAAGATTGGGAACTCCTGTTCTAGAATAAAACTAGCAAGTGTCCTAAAGTGTGTTAGTAAAATGGAACATATCTAGAAGGGGTAAAATATGTGGTGTTGTGAAATGAAATGGATGCAAATGATAGCTGCCCCCTAAATAGAAAGAAGAGGGTTTTTTTCCCCCCAAAGAAAGCTCTGGGTCATTCCATGAGGGTGCACACTGCATAATAACAACAAAAATAATGTGGTATCAAACAAAATGGTATTGCTGGCTCATGGAAGGCTCCACTTACGTAAGCCAAGAAAGTGGTACCTCAGTATTCTCAATGATTAGCAGGATTTCCTGAGATGCACCTCTAAGATTGCATGGTGCTTATTTAGTGCCTCCAAAAATGTAGCCCAGCCAAATGCTTGGTTTTTTTCTGCTGTCAGGTTGGTGAGATGAGGCTTGTGAGTCAGACTGTGGAAGAGGTATGCAGCCACAATATGTGAAGTGAGTTTGTTGGTTTCCGTGGCCTTAGCTAGGATCAGGAGCTGAGAACATTGACTTTGAATCCTATTGGTAGTCCCTATTAGAGCAGACCCTCTAAATCAATCGTTGACAAGTGAGTTAACACTTGTGTAAATCCCATTAATTCAGTGAATTTATTCTAGTTTGGACTACCAATACCATTCCAGTCTTGCTGTCCTTCTATCTGTAATGTTGAAGGGTTGTATAGGGGTTCGGTGGGGACAAACACACACATTTCATTTTTCATTGTCCTTTTTGGTTCTTAGGACATGGTCAAATGCAAGGGTGGGCAGGGAGTCCAGAGAACAAATTTCCACCACCCGCATCTATTGTGAGCCACATCATCCTTGATGAGGAATGCTGGAAGCTGCAGTCCAACTACACCTGGAGGGCAGTATCATTCTCACACATGGAGAATCACCATTAACACAAATATGGGCTCAAGCAATCTCATGCATTCTGAGTAAATCATAATTGGTCTAGGTTTGCTGAATTCTAACAGTATGTGATGGCTGCAGATCTTGCAGTTATCATACACCATCTTTTGCCTGTGAAATAAGACATGCATTATGTTGGAGTTAGCACAAAGGGCTAGGGATTCTCACATGTTTGCTATTGCTGATGGTAGCTGTTTCTAATGGATAATAAGGGAAACTGCCTTAAACATCTAATTTTATCAGATTTGGTGGGAGTTTCAGATTTATTGAGGGACCCAGCCTCCCTCAAGATAGCTGAGACCTTGGCACAAAATTGGCACAATTATGGTATAAAGATCTATTACATTTTCTGTTATGCAGTGGAAAGGGACAGCAGCATGTCATGGTTTCTATTCTCTTTCTATTCTCTTTCACTGTGACCGTAGGGGCACGGCTTCCAAGTGGCCTCTTGGGAGAAGAAAGGAATAGTGTTATCTAGCTTTACTATGGATTGTGTACCATCTGCATCCTTTTCTGAGCAATACAGATCTGGCCCTGTAACACAGCCTGTGGTAACTTTTCAGGAGGATAACCAGACTGTGCCCTGGGGCTGCATTTGAAAAGTTGCTAGAAACTGCAGCTGGATGACAATGTGGCAGCCAGGCTGCTGAGTGAAGCTAGTTGAAGAAATCACAGTCTCAAGAAGGATGCACTATTATTAAGTTTGTTTCCAAAGCCTGCAGAAAGGGCTGGTTGTGACCTTCACAAGGTTCTTAAGGCCTGTCTATCAACTGCATCACAGGCACTTAATCACACTTTTCAATCAGTGTGTTTCCTCTTCCCCTTGCCTTAAGCTAATCAGTTGACTCTCCATTTTGCATGGCTTGGGCTGAGCTAGCAGGACTTCTCTGTGGTGGCAACCACACTTCCCAAAGAAGCCAAGCAGGCCAGCTCAATCCTGCCTCTAAGAAACTTCACAGGAAAGCCTTTTTATTCAGAAAAGGTTTTTTGGGATTGCTGGGAGACAACTTATATTGGTATTATCTAGTTTTGCATTTGATGTCTTATAATGGACTGTTTAACATTTACTGTATTTTTTGTGTATTTATTGCGTTAAAAAAAAACATGCTTGGGAAGCCCAGAATGCTAGCGATTAGGGAGAGTCATTTTAGAGAGAGAAAAAATAACAAAATAAGGATGCAGCCAGCATCTTAAAGACCTGTAACTATTGGAAGAGGCCTGAGCAGTTTACCATTTTGAATATGGCAAGACTGTATGGCTTGCTGTGTTCTTTTATCGTTCAGTTCATGGTGGTTTATGGGAAGAATAACCAGTGCTGGATAGCAGGGTTTTGGATGTTTTTTTCATTGCTAGTTGTTATTGCTCTTAAACAAATCTCCCCATCCTCAACCAATCTAAAGAGATGAATGATTGTTGATTTTTATGTTCTATTCTTAATCAAGGTCCCTCTTTTCAGTTTGAGCTTTGCAATGTACTGTCTTTGTCAATAATAATACAAGTGAAGTTTGCATTTTTCCACAATCTGAGAAGTGGTATAAAAAGAACTGCCAGATTTCTTCTCTGTTTCGTTTGAAGAGACAAAGCTTAGCGTAAAGTGTCACTTGATACATGACACACTGTGCATGCTTGTACTAATGGCTTTGTTGTGGCACAAGACTAGAGGATGATCACAAAAGATTTGTTATGTGATTTAAACAAAATCTATGTGATATTTACAATTTATTTTAATAAGATCCTTTGGTTGGGTTTTTTTTTACATTTATATAATTTTGATTTTTGAAAATCAGTACAACTCTGGGGACTTCTGAGATGGCTGATATTTTAAAAACGAATGCTTATGGTTTATGGATAGGCAAATGGCTGCATTATCATTTATAGACAGGAAAGTTTTACACTGGGAGACAAGATGACTTGAGTGACATTTGCATTTTTTTAAACAATTGTCATCAATTTGATTTCCCCCTTGTAATACAGCCTCAATTTATTGAGAGAAAACCTTAAAAATTGGCTGGAAACCATTGAACCCTTGCCATCTGGATTTCCTGCAAACTAACATTCTATTTAAAATTCCTTCTGATAGTAGCTACAACATCCTGATAATCTGGGCTTAGATCACATGCCTTCCAACATTTCATAGATGAAAACTGGGACGTGTGTGGCCTAGCAACATCAACATGTGTTTAAGATGTCAAAACATATAAATGAGGAAGAACAGATAAACTAGGAGGGCTTGCCACAGTTTGTTTTCTAGTCTAGTCCTAGTCTGCTGGGATATTTTAAAATGAATTGAAAAAATGGAATGACAGAGGATTAATTGGGACTACCCTGCCAAAACCGGGACAGTTGGAAGGTATGAGATCAATAGGGATGCTGTTCTATAGAGGTGCAGAGGATAAGGCTACATTAGTGGCAGCGAATGAATACGGATCTTTATGAGATCCAAATAATAAATATTCAGATTGCTACCAACCTTGTCAGAATTTTCATTTGTGTCTTTATTTCTGAGCCTTATGTTGTGCACTAGCACAATAGGTAACATTTCAACAAATATAGTTAAATGTGGGTTCATTTTGTTAAGAAAAAGTGTTTTGAAGGAAGATGTCGAGATACAAAAGCAACTGTATTCCAGATAAACTAAGAAAACAAAATACTGAACCAGTTGTAGAAGAAGACTAAGAGAAACAGCCCTGAAAGGAGCAGTGATGCTGGCAGTTTTGACTGCAAGCAAGAAGAGTGAAGGAACTGCTTGCATCTATTGACTGAGCTCCAGGGAGATTAGGAATGTCTTGGAAACAAGGCCTGGCAATCAGCACCATGCTGTAAAAACAGCAGGAACATCACAAATGAAATTTATGAAAGCCAGGATCTTGGCAGGAGAGATTTCCAGCTGCTTCTGCAGCTGGAAAAACGAACCAGCAATCAGTGCCATGTAATAGAGCGGGGGTGAATACTTGCTTTAAAAACAGTAATAACAGAGGAAGATTGAGAATGCTTGGTTGCTGTTTTATTAGCCTGAAACATAGCACAATATAAGCGGAAGTGAAGGCTGAAAAACTGATGCCGTATTTTCCCTGCCGTTCCTTTGCAGAACTTAGCTGCTTATGACAAGTCCTAACTAATGACAACCAAACTTAACTTGCTAGTGCCCCTTGATATTGCTCTTCTTGCTGCAATCCTACCATTAAGCTCTGTGGCAAAATTCTCCCTGAATTCAACAGCTCTAGATTGCAGGATTGTACACATTGATTGGCTGCCTAATGTCCCAGTCACGTCAAGGGGGCTTTTGCTAGCGAAACACTGTAGGGAATCCGACTACATTCCTTCCCTATCTCTACTAATTATCCCGGAATTGTCTTGCTGATTAAGGCCACTTCTTTCTTTAGTCAGGATTCTTTATTTTGAAAACAGAGTGCAGCTATGTAATTTGGGAACCTTAACTTAATGGTCTTAATAGGAACTTTTAGATTACCTTTCCTATTATTTCAGCAAATAGATTTCTTCTTTCACCATTCCAAATTTTTCAACTACGTCTATATACCTGATTTGTTAGAGCAAACAGAATTGTTTGCCAATCCTGATTTAAAAAACAATCATGAGCATCTGCAGTTTTAGGTTGTAAGTTGAAATAATACTATTGGTGTGACTGCATTTCATGAGATGACATGACTTACAGGTGGATTGATTTAATCAAGGAAACCACGGACCTGAATTTACAAGACCCGTGCAGCAGGGTTGATGACTTGTTCATAGGGTCACCATATGTCAAAGCCTACCTGAGGGTACATACAAACAGTAACTGCAGGGATAAAATGGATTTTGCTTCTGCTGCCCTGACACTATGTGAGCTAATTGGGAGTGACCATATTCCTTTGAGAAAAGGATAGTATGTAAGTGAGTAATAAAATGAGTGCCTGTAACCATGAATATGCCAGGCTCACTCAAGATGTGCTGTCTTCAACCTCTTATGATAGTTATGATAGGTAATAGTTATGATAATTGTGTAAGGAAATATTTAATGTTTGTTTTGAAATCAGTACTTCCATGCAGTCATGCTCATTTTGATATTTTGAAATGTCCCACCACTGCCTTAGTAGATATCAAACATTAATAAATTGATCATGGTCCTTGTGTTTGTAGCTATATTATCTAGATCAGTGATTCTTAACCGGTGGTTCACAGATTCCCAGGGAGGGGCACAGTGTCCTCACAGAGGGTCTGCAAAGGCCTGAAGAAATGCAGTGAGCTTTTGCAGTTAAGAAAGAAACAAAGAAAGGCAGACAGCTGGTCATACATTGATTGCAAAGAGCAGGAGTCTTGTGCTGGTGGTAGACATCATTTGCACAAAGGTTCATTACAATATCTCGAATTATCCAAAAGTTAAGAAAATAACTGTTTGATAGCAAAAAAAATGTACTCAGCAGTTGCTACTACTGCATGCAGTGCAAATGTGGTGAGTGGCTCAGAGAAAACACGTGACATTTCTTGCTACCACACATACAGCCAGAAGCTGCCTCCATAGCTGCACTGCGTTCTATCTAGTGTTATCTGTGTTGTGCTGCCACATTCTTAACACAGTAACTTTTCAGAGTACAGTGACTTTTCTATGTTATCATGGTGAATTTTGTAACAATACATTTTGGCTGAACCTAAGGATGGATTGCTGGCTGAATTTGGAACATAAAAGTACTGATGACGTTGATGAGGCTGTACCTTGTTCAAAGCAAAATGAAGCTTCTTCCAGTGTCATCTTAAGAGGAGCTGCCATTATAGCAAAGAGTATCTGTGGATTAGCTTCATGCGTGCAGTCCCAGAAGACAAGCAACTACCACAGTGTATGTTATATCACAATGTATTGTCAAGTGAGGCCATGAAACTATCAAAATTGTGAAGACATCTTGATCCTAAACATAAAGAACATACCACAAAGAGCATCCATTTCACCTTTTTCCCAAAAGTAAGGAACAGGACCTTCAGGAACATAAAAAATTGTAAAAAGACTGCAACTAGTTGTAACGATGAACTGCAGTGAGAGGTTCATTTGAAATTTCTTAGCTCAAAACCTGGAAAACTGCACATAATAACTGAAGAATTTCTATTATCTGCTGCAAAAATCATGGTTTCTGCTCTGATCAACAAGGAATTTCCCAAGGACCTTAGCTTAATGTCCTTGTCAAATGACGCAGTTAAGAAGTGATTCAACAGTTTGTCAGCTAATATCAAGAAACGGTTATTGGAAAGAATTTGCATGCCCCCCTATTTTGCTCTGCAACTGGACGAAAGCACGGACATAACAAATAAAGTGACCTTATTGTGCTACGTTAGATATAAGCACAAGAGAAATATTTTCAGAGACTTATTGTTCATCTCCTCATTTGGCATACACTACAGCTGAAGCAGCATTTAACAGCTTAAATGAGTTTATAATGTCTCATGACATAGACTAGTACAAATGCACTGCAGTTAGCACAGACAGGGGACAAGCAATGTCTGGAAAGTTTACTGGATTTGTAGCTTGGATTAAGGATGTCATGGCGACTTAGTACCATTGCTGCATACCTAGGAAAGCTGTAGTTGCTAACAAGATAACAGAAAAACTAAAACAGACTTCAAATGTATCAAAGTTGTCATTCATATATATACATATAAATATATATATATGTGTGTGTGTGTGTGTATGTAATTTCATCTATACATAACATGTGGGACAAATTAGCAATACCAGGATTTAGAGATTGAAGGTAGCATATATTTTCATATTTATAATTATACACATGTTTAATTTTCTCTATTAAAAAGGGTATCAGAGTGTCATTTTATTTAGTTTATTTATTTAAATAAAGAGAAGGTTAAGAGGGGACATGATAGCTATGTTTAAATATTTGAAGGGATGCCATGTAGAGGAGGGAGAGGGCTTGTTTTCTGCCGCTCCAGAGACCAGGACAAGGAGCAATGGATTCAAGCTGCAGGAAAGGAGATTCCACCTGAACCTCAGGAAGAACTACCTGACGGTCAGGGCTGTCCGGCAGTGGAATCTGCTGCCTCGGAGTGTGGTGGAGTCTCCTTCTTTGGAGGTTTTTAAGCAGAGGCTGGATGGCCATCTGTCGGGAGTGCTTTGAGGGTGTTCCTGCATGGCAAGGGGTTGGACTGGATGGCCCGTGTGGTCTCTTCCAACTCTACATTTCTATGATTCTATGATTCTAGTTGTTTTTCATTGTAATAGAGTGATAGAGCGATAACCTTGAAAGGTAGACTCAAAATATAGTCTTAATATCTTTTAGCATATAAGAGTTAGAATTGATTTTTTTTTAAGAACAAAGGAAGAAATATGCCATATTAAATTTGTTAAAATCTAAGACTTGTTGGGGGAAGTCAACGCATGTATTTAACGATTATTGTGATTGTATGTATGTTGACTTTGTTTTGTTATAATGTGTACAATAAACATTTTATACCCCCCACCGAAAATGTCAATTTTATAAAAAGCAAATCACTGAATTCAAGACTTTTGGAACAGCTTTGGAGTGTGTATCTTTGCTTATTTCTCCCTTCTCTCAAAACCTGGAGACCCTTGAAGAGTAACTTTAAATTATTATTTGGTGTACTTTAGGGTTTTAAATCTTAGTTAAGTCTTGGTGGTCCATAGCAGCAAAGGATATTTAAAGGAATCCACTGTAAAGACAAGGTTAAGAACCACTGATCTAGATAGTAGAAGAGAGCCAGAATGGTGTCGTGGTTTGAAGACTGGACTACAACTCTGGAGACCAGGTTCTGAATCCCATCTCAACCATGGAAATCCCCAAGTAACCATGGGCAAGTCATACTCTTGTCAGCCGCAGAGGAAGGCAAAGGCAGCCCCTCCCCAAACAAATATTGCCAAGAAAACCCCATCTTAGCGATGCCAGAAGTCAAAAGCAACTTGAAGGCACACAGCAACAACCAATTAAGGAAAAAAAATGTATTATCTATAAAGTCCTACTCTGCCACTTCATTGTGGTGTGAAGGTGAGCTCTTGAAAGCTGTTATGGGCTTCCAAGACCTAGACTCAGGCCCTTTCCGCACCTTACCTGTTCGCGGAGGTGGGGGGCGGTGCTCGCATGAGCAGCCTCTTGCGCGAGGTGCTCACATCCCTGCTCCTTCGTCGCCACAGCTGGCTTGCCGGTCGTGCGGACGCTCCACCCCTGCCCCGCCCCACCCCTTCCTTCCGCAGTGCAGCCTGGGAGCTGTAGGCTGTGCTGGGGCAGGAAGCGCGATCGGCCCGGCTCCAGAGGCTCTGCAGGGCAGGTATGTGCGTGCAGGGCCTTGGAGCGATGCGCGACTACGCAGCATTTTCGGCTTTAAGCTGAAAATTAAAAAAATGCATGTACGGTCCACGTTAGGCTCTTGAGTGTCACATAAATGTGAGTGCATCATGTGGACTGCTCCTCACATTTACGCGACGCTCAAGGAGCCCTTTCGCTTAAAAAACGCCGTATGAAAAGGGCCTCAGAGTCTGAGGCAGCAGAACCTGCTCCTAGCCCTGACACAGAGACTGCTGAAGCAGAACCTGCAAAGCAGACAGTACCACCACCCACCCCAGGGACAGAAGTGTCAGCCCCAGCAGGGAGCCCTGCTCACTCTGACACAGAATGATCTAGCTGTACCTACCTTTGCCCAGCATAGACACCAGAAGGGTCTCTTGTGTTGCTCCCAGAGAATTTATGCCAAGCGCCAATTAATTGGGCACCAACTGTACTGACCCTGGAGCCTATAAGAACTGAGCCTTTCTCCTCTAGCCTTTGTCAGCAATCAGCTGACCATTTCTCCTGTGCATGCTTCTGTTTGCTTCCCTTGCCTGTGTTTCTGCGTTTGACTTGTGTTTGTTTTTTGCCTGCCTCTGATTTATGGACACTGTTGGGACCCTTATTGCTTCTCATTTGCAAAGCTGTTTCCTTTCTTCAGTAAACTGACCACTTAAGTTACTGCTGAGTTTCTGATCTGTGTTTGTTATCAGCTTTTCTTTGGTTAATATAAACATTAATTTAAATATTTGTGTTCATGAGCACATTTTCTTAAAAGTGTGTCTACAAATTTGATGGTTCCATTTTGGCTAATATTTGTTTTCTATATGAAATATAGGCAGGCACATCTCTGTCAATATAGCCTCTGGCGCAAGAGCTCCTTTTTACAAAGTCCTTATGTCTACTCAGCCCCCTTTCCTTCTTATTCTCTGTTTAGCTGGAAAGTTTTTTTTAAGCAGCATTGATGTTGGGAGAATGATAAAGGAGGCCTGGAGAAACACAAGATATTCAATTTTGAGCTACAGTAGTATATCTGCGGTAAATAAAAAAAATCTTGAGCTGGAAAACAACTGGATTCCACTCTAGCCAATTCTGATGTAGCCATGTGTTCCTGCCTATACCAGGCAAGATAAACAGCAGCTGGCTCCAGAATCCCTCACTGAGCATGTATGAACAGCAAAACAGAGACAAAAGAGAGCAGATAAGCTTGCCTCACTACCACACTGCTTCACTTCATCACCACTTTCTTGCAGGTTAAAAGACAAAGGCAGACTTTTGTAGAGAACCTTCAAAATTAGTTAATTAGTTGAAATTTATATGCTAGATATACACCTAAATACAGCATGACACTTGCAGAGATTTTCAATCTCTATGTGCTTCACCCTTCCGCAACTACCAAACAGCATCCTCTGGAGGGATTTGTAGAATCTAGGGCCATTTCTGCACTAGACTGTTATAGTGGTATTATTCCACTTTCAACATCCTACAGAATCCTGGGGTTTGCAGTTGAGGGAGGGGCCTCAAAGGCCTAAACTGCAAACCCCAGGATTCCGTGGGATGTTGAAAGTGGAATAATAGCACTATAACAGTCTAGCGTGCAAATGGCCTAGGTCTCCAGGACAGTTTTGGGATACAGCAGGGGATGTAATGGGGAGTGGAGCTTGCTCCTCCCATAATTCAGCGCTTGCACATGTAAATTCCAGCACTGGAAACAGCCTATTCCTTCCCACTGTTTGTTGGAAGGTGTGTTGATTTTTGTTGATTTCTGACAGTGGGCTATTTTGATGTTTATTTGTTTTTTAAGTGTTGCTTCTTTTATCTGAGTTTTAGGAAATTTACTAGCTGCCTTTTGGAAACTGAAAATCAGGTTATAAAATGTTATAATTAATATATTGATGATTTTTCAAAAAACGTGGTGTTAATAACATTTCAATGCACTAAAATATTTTATGTAGAAATAAGGTCTGCTATGTTTCAGTGACCAGCTTATTCCCTTCACTACAAACAAAATATAGCAAACTGGTGTATATCGTGCAACAAAAGCAGCTTGCAACAAACATTTGAAATCCCAGCATTAAAAATACTGCCTAATATAGAATTAGAAATATTTGTAGTTCTTTAAGAGGAATGTTCAGTTGTCTCATAAGGGTCTTTGGAAGAACCTGGGATAAAGATTAGGTTTGTTTTGGTTTAGATTATTTTCCTGTTCTCTTGGGAGAGCTTCTGCACAGTTACCTGCACACTTGAAAAACTTTCAGCAAACCGTGTTATCCCCTGACGACAAATCAGTATGAATATTTTATTGGTCAGGCCCATATATTGTTACACTTCAGGTTCAGAATTGATGTGCCCCTTATGAGCTTGCTTCTGCTAATGTCTCCATCGGTTTGTAATGTGAATGAGTGTGGTCCCTGGCACATGAACTGTAGAGTAGTTTCCTCATGGCTGCAGAGGAGTTCTTTAACATAAAACTGAGCAAGCACGACTGAAAGGTAGGTTGGTGGGTTTCTTAATTTTGAATTCCGGATTTGAATTTCATGTGGCAATTTAGTGAACTGACATGCAATTCAGACTCATATAAAAGATACCGTTCAGTATGTACAATCGGAGTGTGAAAAAGTCACTTTCCTGAGTTGTAACTCCCCAAATTTCCCAGCCAGCATAGTCATGGGCAATAGGGGTGGGGAGATTCTAAAGACTGTAGTCCAGAAAAGTACTTTTTCTAGGCTCTGTGAAAAGCTGTTGTAAATGCTATCCAAAAACAGTATCTTTAAATTGACAGCCGGACAGATCTCTCTCTATATGAGCAGTGCTAAAATGACTAGTAAGAAGGCAAGTGTGCGTTTGTGTTGTATGTGTGCATGTGCACATGCATTTGTGCGTGATGGAGGGATGTCTTGTATGTTATTACAACGCAGTGTGTTACTGCATCTCCATTAAGGGTGAAGGTTTTTTTTCAACCTTTTGTCACAATGCAGTGTCATTTCCTCCACTGCTGTATTTCTAGAGTGATTGATAATTGCTCATCTACACAGGCAAAAGTAAACGGGTTTATTCTGGGAGAGTATTTTGACCACACCTAGTAATTCCACAACCACTGGGAATCGAGCTGGCTCTGTGTGCAAAGTTCTATTTTAAGCTCTCTTTCTTGCTTGCACTGGGGTGGGATGGGTATTGGCTCATTTAAAGTTAATGGATCCCATGGGTTGCAACATTCACTGACTTGCAGTGAAGATTCAGAGGGCTGGCTTTGGCTGTGGTAGCACGTTGGCCTTCCAACTTTATAACAGCACAGAAAGATGGGCAAACAGTTATCTTGCTGGGATGAGAGAGCATGAGAGGGGCCTGGCCCCCATACCATTGTGGAGGGATATGTCTTGACATGGAGAGACTGTGGTTGGCCGGTTACTGCTGTGTAATTGACACTTGTAATAATGTGTCTTTTACATCCATATTTATCTCAGGAAGCGTGCTGAGTCAAGCTACTGTGTGTGTTTACTGCTAGGTTTACCAGTTCAGCTGAGCAAAATTTCTTAGCTCCTGAACGTTTCTTCCAGCTCATTTGCTCCTTCTTTTTACTAACCCTTTTCTTTCTCTTTACACCCCTCTAAAATAGTGTAATGCATAATTGTCTGAAAGGAAATGGCTTGTTCCGAAGGATGGGCTAGCTTTCCTACAACACTGGGCATCTCTTTTAACTCTGCTCCACAGCTTTCACTGGCATCCCCATAGAAACCATTGAATATCCTGCAACTGAAATCCACTGATTTTGAAATTCGGGGAAGGCTGCAGGCCCCAGGGATACACAGGGGTCTTAAAAACCAGTATGTCGCCAGTATGGGTTGAGGATCAGTGATGTAGTGAAGTTAGGACTTGATGGGTTGAAACGTTAGTTCTAGCGTGTGCGAATCATTTTTTAACTGCTTTACAGTGACACCATGCAGTCAAACTTCACTCTGAGTCAATAAGGGGGTAAACATACACCCACACCCACTTAAATTCCTTACTGGCAGAGGCCTAGTTAAAAATGGCACTTGAGACATTTTGTGGCCTGAAATGGAATAGGAAATGTCTCCCCTGCTCAATGTCCATTGAAATCAAGGTTGTTTCCAACTTATGATGACCATAAAACAAACCTAGCATGGAGTTTTCTTGCCAAGATTTGTTCACAGAGTGGTTGCCATTGTCATCCTCTGAGGCTGAGAGAGTGTGACTTGCCCAAGGTTACCTAGTGGGTTTTGGTGGCTGAGAGAGGATTTGAACCCTGGTTTCCAGAGTCACCGTCCATCCCTCAAAATACTACACCGCACTGGCTCTGAAGTCAAGATACATCTTAGCTGAAGTCAGTCAAATTACTTTGGCACCTGAGGTAGAAAAGCCGTAAGCCTTCTCTTTCCCCTGTTGGTAAAAAAAAAACCCCATAGTGATAACACAATAAATATCTAATATTTTGCTGTCCTTTCATGACACCTGAAATCTGCTGCTTGAAGTGACTGCCTTATTCTGCCTAATGGTGCTGACAGGACAAACATTTATACTGTGCCATCTGAGTAGTCTTCAGGAAGGAGGAAATTGCTATTTCAGTTCTTTTTTCTTTCTTTTTTTTTGGTGATGAAAATTTATTCAAAGCAAAATTTCTACCTATCCTGTCTGCATCATATGGCTCCTGACAGGACTGAATTCCAATCAGTTTGAGCTTTTTGCCCTGTTGTATGTGTGAAAAGCAGACATTAGTGCAAGCTATTTATTCACGTCTTTGAGGGGGCTTATCGTTTTTAGAATCAGTTCACTTATCATTAGTGAATTAAATGGCTCTCTAAATATTTTAGAATATATCAAATGTCACAATAGCACAGAATATGAATAATTCATTACAGAAAATTACCTTTCTGGTGTCTGATACAGCAGAGACAAAAATACAAGATACTTAAAAACATTCACTTAAGTCTGATCTATGAAGAGACGCTACCAGTCAGATTATTCCATTTCCCCAAATTTGCGTTGGTGTATAAGATGGAGGTGTTATACTGTGATGTTTTGAGCCTCCAAATTTATTATGCCAGCAAACTACAATTCAGAGGCCCTTGATATTCAACCACTTCTGCACATATATTGCATTTTCCACCTGAAATAAACATTTAAAAATATATATCAGAAGGTTTGGGAGGCAGTTGTAATGATATATATTGTGAATTATTTATTTCCTAATTGTTATCTTGTCTCATCTAGGAACAGCTATGTACATAAATGCCTTGTTCTTGGTTTTAAAAACCTTTGAGCCAAATGTTTTATTTCTTATGAGCTGGAATAAAACACAACTGTTTTGTGTCCTGATGTTGTAATATAGCAGACTGCCCCAAAGAAGAGCTGAGCGCTGGAAACATGCGGAGTATTATAGTTATAAAACAGATATTTTAAGTTTAACATCCAGAGGGGACCCCACTGTCTTTTTATTGGTATATTCCTGCTGCAGAACAAATGCCCTCTCATTTCACTCCCCTACCTTCTCCCCTAACCTCTGTTCCAAACTACATACAGAATGATCTCTGCAGCACTAGAAATTGCTCCTCAAATTCACCAGAGTTTCATGGGTGATTTGTTGGGTGGGATGGGTGGCATTCTGGAGGGAGAAGTGTGGGGAGATCTCGTGTGTATGTTGAGCACTGTGATAGAGAGAACTGGAAAATTGTCTCTGATTTCCTGGTTTGTGCTTTAAAATAAAGTGTGTATGGCCATTTCCACACCAGAGTGTTGTAGAGCTATTCCGCTTTCAACATCCTATGGAATCCTGGGGTTTGCAGTTTAGGGAGGGGCCTTTGAGGCCCCTCCCTAAACTGCAAACCCCAGGATTCCATAGGATGTTGAAAGTGGAATAATAGTGCTATAACAGTCTAGTGTGGAAATGGCCTATGTATACACGTAGTGTAGTGGTTTGAGCTTTGGACTACAACCCCGGAGACCAGGGTTCGATTCATTTTCAGGGGATGATTGTGGGGATCTGGTTTGTTTGTCAGGTTCTGCTGTTGGATTGACTACGCGGGACGCGCATCGTCCTTTGTCTTCTGCTGCCCTCTCACAGTGTGGCCAAGTGCTGAACAGCTGGGAAGGGAACAGGCAGGTGCCAGAACCGTACCTTCCAACGTTTCACAGATGAAAACCTGAATGTCTGTGGCCAAACAACTTCAGGGTGTGATCAAGATGGCAAAGGTTACTAATGAGGAAGGACAGACAAGCTAGGAGAGACTGCAGTACTGAATCGTAGACTCATAGAGTTGGAAGGGGCCCCATAGGCTATCACGACCAAGCACTTGCTCAGTGCAGGAAATCCAGCTAGAGCATCCCAAGCAGGTAGCTGTCTAGCCTTCTTTTGAAGACGTCCAGAGAAAGAAACCACAGCACCTCTCTAGGTGGTTGTTTCCGTTGTTGAACTGCTCTTACTGTCAAGAAGTTCCTTCTAATGGTCAATTGAAACCTACACTCCTGTAATTCAAAACCACTAGACCTGGTCCTACCCTCTGGGGCAGCAGAGAACAAACTCCTCCTCTCTTTGACAGCCCCTTAGACATTTAAAGGCCCTTTCTGCAACTCACCTTTTTACGGAGCTGGGGTGGGGGGATCGCGCGAGTAGCATCTCGCGTCCCAGTTCCTTCAGCTCCGCAGCTGCTGCCTGCTCGCACAGGAGCCCCACCTCTTCCTTCCGCAGTGCTGCCTGGGAGTTTCTCAGGCTGCACTGGGGCAGGAAGTGCGAGCGCCGCGGCTCTGGAGCTCCGCAGGCATGGCAACTGCGTGCTGGGCCCCGGAGCGATGCGTGATCATGCACCATTTTCGGCTCCCAGCTGAAAATGAAAAAGTGCACAATCGGTGCCTGCCAGACCCTGGAGCATCATGCAATTGCGAGTGCGTCATGTGGACCACTCCTCGCAGTCGCGCAATGCTTGAGGCGCCCTTTCGCATGGCAAATGCCTTGCGAAAAGGGCCAAAGAGTGGAATCATGTCACCCCTCACTCTTCCCTCCACCAAGCTGAACATGCCCAACTCCCTCAACCTTTTCTCATATGTTTTGTTTTCTATATCCCTTACCATTCTTGCTACCCTTCTCTGAACCTGCTCCAACTTCTCTATATCCTTCCTAAAGTGAGGCGTGCAGAACGGAAAGCAGTATCCCACAGGAGGCCTGACCAATGCAGAATATAGAGGAACTGTTACTTCCCTTTCAGACCCAGTGTGGTGTAGTAGTTTGAGTGTTGGACTATGACTCTGGAAAACAGGATTAAACTTCTGCTCAGCCATTGAAACCCACTGGGCAAGTCACACTCTCTCATCATCAGAGGACAGCGAAGGCAAATCTCTGAACAAATCTTGCCAGGAAAACACCGTGATAGGTTTACCTTAAGGCTGCCATAATTTGGAAATGGCTTGAAGACACACAGCAGCAGCAGCAGCAGCAGCAGCAGCAGCAGCAGCAGCAGCAGCAGCAGCAGCAGCAGCGTTACTTCCTTCATCTTGTAAACTGTGGTTCTATTCATGCAGGATAAAATATTGTTTGCCTTCTTTACTGCAATATCACAGTGCTAGATCATGTTCAATGTTCAATTTATGATCAACAGTAATCCCAAGGTCCACCAGGGTGTTTCCTCACTGTTACAAGCCTCTTTATTTTCCTTGGCAGTTTCTTCCTGTTGTTTCTGTAGAATTACTGTATTTGCTGGTGTATAAGACTCACTTCTTTTTTCCAAAAATACTGTTTGAAAATGGAAAGCATCTTATATGCTGGCAAATAGTATTTGCCAGTGTATAAATGGGGTGCATCTTATACATAGGTGCATCTTATACACTGGCAAATACGGTAATTCTCCATGCATTCTATCCAGGAAGTCATCATGTTCTCTGATGAACTGAAGGGTCTCAGCAAATAGCTGTAGTGCACTGACCTTCCCTTCAAAGGGAGCTGTCAGTTTGCACTTGCTGCAGGTATAGGTGGTTTGGTTTTCTGTCGGGAAGACAAACACTGTGTGTACATTGCAGCAAGCTCCATCTCTTTCTGCTTCCATCATTGCAATTATTTTTCATTCCTTCTTCCCTGTAATATCTATATGGGATGTAACTGCGTGGGCTACAATGTGTCATTTGCTTTTGCCAGAGTCTACAAGGAAGGCTGTGATTTCACCCCCTTCTCTCCTCTCCCCTGCTCAGTTAATTGAACGCAAACTACTTGTGTACTTTGAACTCACTTTGCAGCAATTGAAGTGAGCTGAGAGCAAAGGGAGAAAGTGGGAGGAGGAGAGAGAAACTGGGACATTTTACAATCAGCTGAAAACGTGAGATGACAGAGGATTAAGTGAGACATTGTAGGTGTGGGGCCCTTTATGGTCAGGTTGGCAGTAGTGTAACCCCCAACTCCCAGCCACTGCCCACCTGTGCCTTATGACATGCTCTGGTTGGTTTCAGAGCACATGGAAATGTTATGATTACAATACTGACTTTCTTTATTGCTACAGTTGTACCCTGCCTTTTCTCCAGAGAACTCAAAAAGGTGTGCTTAGTTCTCCTCCTCCACACTTTCCCACTTGCTCAGCCTCACACCAGTGCTATGAGGTAGGCCAGGCTGAGCAAGAGTGACTGTCCCATGGTCACTCACTGAGTTTGATGGGTCAGTGGAGACTTGAACCTGGATCTTACAAATTCTATTCCTGCATGCTCAGCATTAAGCCACATTGACTTTAATCCTTTCCCCAAGAAGGCAATTAAGAGGAGACTTTCCTTAGAGCTTTCTAGCTCCCTTTGGACTATGTAAGAGCTATGTTGGCAGTGAATCTAACAACCATGTCCAGACGTTCACACTCATTGACAGCAGCAATCCAGGTCTGGTGATGAACCTTGCATTTCTCTTTCAGATCCACCCTTTTTGCCTAGCTGGCAGAGCTCCTCTTCCTCCAACCCTTACAAGTCTTGCCTATGCTCCTTTTGCTCATCTGCCTCCCCTGTAGCCACAAAGATGAACCTTTGTTTGGATGGCAGTGCTTTCCAGTCCTTTCTTTGCATCTTTATACTATCAGCAACTTTATCTTTCCTTCACTATTATACTGTAATAGAAATGCTGCCCTGGGCAGCCATTTAGGATGACTGGGCACACAGACATATGGCACTCAAAATGCTGTTGGATTCCAACTCCCATCTTTCCTTGCTATTGGCTGTGTATGCTAGGGCTAATGGGAGTTACAGTCCAAAAACATCTGGAGGGCTGTTTGCTTCTGCTGGCTTAGTGTATGGCTAATTCTGATGCTTGTGCCTGTCTGTTTTCCAGCTGATGAGCCACCCACTACCCATTCAAAACTGATGTAATTCAATTTTCCAATTCACTGCTGATGTAAGTAATTATTGGATGCTAGTCTTCTCTTGCCATCTTATTTCAGTCTCTCCCATGAGGGCAACCTGGAGCCCTTCCCTTCTGGGGTTGCCTTTGTTTTTTCTTTCACCTTAAACTTCAGCTCCAAAACAATCCACATCCAATAACTCTGAAAATTATAATGCATTTATAATGTATGAATCTTAACAAGAAGTTTCTTTTGATAAGTCATTCCATAATAATAGCTGCCAAAGCAACTTTAAAATTAATCGATTCTATCTCGCATGCCTATTATTATTGTTGAAGCCTCTTAGAGAAGAGAAATTATGTAAATTGGTGTCACGCTAGGCTACTGCATGCATGCTGGGAATGCATAACTACGAGCCTGACGAGGAAATATTTCATCTTGAGCAAGAATAATCATTGGTGTATAGGTGTATCATCCAGTCCATATTAACAGTTCATTTTTATTTTTTTATGACCAAGACGAATGACATTTTTAACAAAAAAAAGAACCCGTTGAAAAGGAAAACCAATAAATCTGTCACTTAAACATTTTAAAAGGTGACCAATTGCTCTTCAAAGTGAAAAGTGCATTGGGAAGCCATTGCCAAATGCATTCTGAAATAAATACAACAGTTCTAGTCAGTTAATAGCTAAGTGGCTTTCATTCTGTAGGCCAATACATGTAAAAGACCCGATAAATAGATCAGACTCAGGACCAATTAGTGTCACATTAATCTCTCACAATAATGAAGCGCAGCTGCTGGAGGTTGCACCAGTTTATCTGTCCCCTCCATGACAAGGATCTTAAGTGTGCAGCACATGCTGTACCGTGTGGCAGAGGACGCACTGGGAAGTGCTATGGAGAATGTGCTGTTCCCTGCATCTCTGACCATTAGAGAAGTCATGCCTGGGGGAAGAAACCAGCCACCTTTGTCCTGAAGAAGTCTGATGTTCTCTTTGCGAGACAAAAGGCCAACATAATGTAAGCTGGCTTTAAAAAAATTAGGTCACTCCTGCTAAGTCTGCAGTTGTTTTCTTTCTGAATCCTCTCTTGTCTGTTTAGATACCTTTTCCCCATCTCTGCACACATCTTTTCAAACACCTCTATGTAGAATGTGGTGAGAGACTGATTCTAGCTGCAAGGGTCACTGTTCTGCTGTTGTCTGCGGTCCTTACATCGAACACTTAATCGGCATGTATGTTTCGTCCTTGCTGTTAAATTGCTGTCAAAAGAGGTGTAGCAGAAACCTTCTCGGCTATTGATTTTCACATACAGGGAGCATAGTTCATCGTCATTTGATTTGCCACCTGCAGTTTGTAACTGAACAGGCTCGGGAGATTATAAACTTCATTTCAACACCAAGCTCTAGGGCACAGTTGAGGTCTACCGGTTAATGTCAGGAATTATTTCCCTCCCCCAACCCTGTGTTTCTTTTCATTATTTAACTTAAAGAAATTTTAGTCGAGCTGCACAAACAGCAGTATTGCTCAAGTGACACCTCATTCTTTGGCTTCTACAAGGGTTTTAGGCTAACATCAGGTAAATCTCATCTGCTTAATAAAATGGTTAGACAAGCAACTGTTATTTCCTATCCCTTATGATGGGAAATGGATTGCTCCTAGCACTGACCCTTGTCTTAGGTACAAGAATGAAGAAAAATGATTGGCTTGTTTGGTTTCAATATGTTTCTCATGCTGCTTGTTCATAATGGCAGACAGTTGATTTTCTCAGAATAATTTTCTGCTTTGGCCATTTGGCAGTTGTGATCTCATTATCTGTGTTTGCTCAGCACACGGAACCACTGATGTTTCTAAGTGCTTCTGGACTTTCAAGTCTTGCACTTTTAAGGCTGTTCCCACTCTCTTCATTCTTCATGGATTGGGTTACCTCACAATAAATGACTCATGTGCAAATTGACTACTATATTGACCCATAGAAAATGCAGATGGCCCTCAACATTTGTGGGTTTAACTTTAATGGATTTGTTTATTTGTGAGTTTCTCCAATCTCTTCTTCCCTAACTCAGGTGCATCTTTGCCAAGGGAACCTTTCCCTTAGCAGCTCCAATCA
Source organism: Cyclura pinguis (assembly GCA_030412105.1). Lineage (NCBI taxonomy): Eukaryota > Metazoa > Chordata > Lepidosauria > Squamata > Iguanidae > Cyclura > Cyclura pinguis. Next base: position 223,694,117 of record CM059599.1, on the reverse strand, counting down.
GGCCATGGGACCTCTTTAAAAACCCGTCTCTGGTCCTCCTCCTCCTCCTCCTCCTCCTCCTCCTCTACCAGCCGCTGTCTGGCAAGCTAATGACAGATCACTGTCCAATTTCTCAGCACCACAAATCCTCTCGCAATTCCCCCCTTCAGGAAGGAAATAGGTGGGAGAGAGGAAGTATAGGGCTTTCGTTCTGACCCATCCCCTTTCCTCCTCTTTTCCTTGACCTGGTTGAACTCTGGGTGCCCACTCTCCCCATAATGCTTCAGCACCATTCTCTCTCTCATTTTGATATTTGCTGTTTTTGCTGTATTTGCTGTTTTTCCACTTTTCGGATCCTGTGCCCCTAATCCTAGCAAATGGGGAGGGCTGACTGAAATTATATTTTCCTCCCCAACTATATTTTTCATTGAGAGAAATAGTTGATTAAATTAATGCAATAAATACAACTATTCAGGAAAATTTAAAGTTGGAGAGCACAACCATTTCACATTTGTGACTAGTGTTTCTTTGTTAGTGATAAACATGATTTAATTGCGCGTCCTCCCTTCTCCATTTTGCCAAATCTCTTGATATTGGAAACATCTCTTTTGTTTTAGGTAGCTCGAAACAAGACACTGTAATACTTCAACCATTCCGTGGAATTCTGGGGTTTGTAGTTTACTGAGTCCTGAGAGCTCTCTGGCTGAGGATCCTAAAGGCCCCTCCCTAGACTGCAAACCCCAGGATTCCACAGGATGTTGGAATGGTAGTTAGACTGGGGTAATAGCACTATAACAGTGTAGTGTGGTGAGGCCCTTTGTTTCCCATGGTTTTTTTTTTTTTTTTTTTTTGAGGCTTACCTCTCTGGCCAAAATTTCACAAATGGGAGAAAGGAAAACTTAAGTAACAAGTGGGGTCATTTTTCCCCAGCGTGAGCATGGTGTTAATTACGGGTAGCCAAATCTGACCCCTTGGGTCCCAGTCTGGCCCTTAGGAGTTTCTTATATCGCCATACTTTCTTCCCCACAATGCCATTGTTTGGTGGTTTCCCAGTTTTTTATGGGGGTTTCTCTCCAATTTGAATGGTTGAAATGTCTGTCCTAACACTTAATTACTGGCAGTGCAAGCTTTCAGATAAAATATTCTCGTTTTGGTTCTTCCTTTTTGCTTTTGTTCTATCTATCACTTGAATGTAATCCCTCAGAATTTGTCTGAAATTAAATTTGGCTCTTGAGCTGAAAAAAAAAAAGGTTCCTTACCTTTGGTTACATTAATACAGAAGGTGAGGAGGGAAAGACAATGAGAGAAAGATGAGGGGAAAAAAATAACCTTCACTGCCAAAGGGAAAATATGGGAGAAAATCTCCAACAAACCTTTTCTATTGTATCAAATGTGAATAGCACATTGTGTCTGCTGAGTTCCTTTGTACCTTTTATTTCACAATATTGACATTCTCTTTGTTTTCTCCCCCTTGTCTCCCCAATCAAGTCAGAATAGCAGAGACAGCATTTTTTGTTGATCGATTCCCCTTCTTTTCTTCTTTTATTTTTGAGGATTAGATCCTCAACCAGGTTCCATTTGTTTGGCCACTGACTGAATGAGAATGTGAATTAAAACAATGATGACCAGGTTTATATTATTCTGTAAGACTCTATTTGTATTGAAATAACATTAATAGCAATGTAATCTTCCAAGAATTGGCATAGTCCTTTTCTGAACTGATATTGCTACTTCTGATGGGGAAGATTTTCATAGTTTGGTCTTATGGCACTTATATGTCCATCTGTCTAAATCTCTTATCTTAAGGAAACTTAGATGTCGATTTATTTTAGTGGGTGTCTGCTAGTGATACCACATTGAAATGAAAAAGAAATCAGATCTGTACTTACTGTTTCTGATTTGGACAGAAATTTGAGTCGGTCCTATCTGCTCTTTTTTAAAGTGGCCTGCTTCGAATTGTTAAAAATTGAATTTGTAAAGCGCCAGAATTCACTTAGGGTCATGTACACACGTAAGCTGCACGATACTTGTGGGGTCAAAAATTGTCCAATGGACTTATTCTGCTGAAGGCAGTGAAAGTGGAGTTGTCAGGCAGCACCTGTGTCTTCTCTTTGTAAGTTGGACATTGTGATTGTGCATCCTATACTTTGTACTGTGTTTACGCATTGTGGTTGTGTATCCTATACTTTCCATTGTGGTTCTGCATCCTGTACTTTGCATTGTGCATTACACCATTGCACCCAGTCATTGATATGTGCTGTGCAACATTCTTGTTCTGAGTGAGGGTTGCATAGTGTTTCCATGGTATGTGTCTGCACATGGGTAATAACAGCATGCTAAGGGAATGTTGGATTGAGGCCTTATTCATGGAATTTTGCACGGGGTCCCAACAGATAATGCCATGTTCCACTAGTATGGCTCTCAGTTTTCCCATTGTTTTTTCCATTCTTTATCTTACTGGGGAAACAATATCTATCACAGAGAAACAGATTGGATAGATACCTCACAGCCATGGAACAGTACTGCTAGGAGCTGTCCTATCTGGAAGTACTTAGAGGTCTTCTCTTTTCTCTTTTCCTTGGTTTTCTATTCTGGCCTAAAATGTAGGTTCAAAGAAGTTCACAGAAATACAGCCTTGTGTTCAGCTGCCTGTTGCCTGTGTACATACACGCAAACACATTGTAGATGTTTAAATCCACCCAAATCTTCCTTTAACTGTGGTGAAGCACTGGAAGCCTGCAATTGGTTATTCCTCTAAAGCAGCTCATCAGCTCCGTTCCATGTGGTAGTGAAATAAGATGCGCCAGAGTTAATTGTGCGCATGCAGGAGCTCTTAACACCATGTGGAGTTGTACATATGGAACAATTAAAAATATGTCTTTTCTGCCTCAGTGCACCGGTGCGTCTGTAGAAAGTGCTGTTTTACCTCCACTTGCCCATTTTAGAGCCCCAACAGAAACTGCTTAGCATTTTATTTCTGGACTCACTGATAAACCATCAGTTTGGAGCTCAGGCTTGAACTAACTGAGGGAGTGGTCATGGTAGACCTGTTTAGATGTTGTATGCTAGGACTGGATTGGATAACAAATCTCTGCTGGAAGGCAGCTAGTGTGGATAAAACTGTAAAACGTATTTACAGTTTCAGAGGATGGGTGCTGGAAAGAACACAATCAGCCAGGAGGAGTGAGCATGGATCTATTATCTTTGCTCAGTGGGCTGACATGTCCTGTCCTCTTCTGTGTCACATGAACAATGGGAACTGACGACGTGGGATATAAAGAACCAAGATCCTGAATCTTCTCTTTGAAAATTGTTGCCGTTTCTGGAACACTGATGTAATTATGCTCTTTATTGTTTTATTGACTCAGTTGTTTACATCTTGTCCTGTATGTTACCTCAAAATGTGGGTGACTCATGGGTCCACCCGTGATGCCAGTAGCTCCATGTGACAATGGAGAATTAATTAGCTTAAAATTAGGAGGCCTGCAAGAGGGGGGTAATGTAATGATATTTTTCCACCAATGTTTACAGGTTCACGCAGGAAAGAAACAGCCAGAGAATTCAAAATGTAAACTAAAATTGTGTTTCATTGAGAAATTCACACACACATGCAAAAGATCCAAACACACAAAGACTAACTGAAGGTAAATGGAAGAAAGTTATGGATAGAAGACTTTTAGGGTTTGGGTAATAATTAGTGGTCTAGAGAGAAGTGAAGAAGAGCAGTGATGTGGCTTTGGTACGCACTTAAGGGCGGTATTTGTTTGGGAATCAAACAAACAGCATGGCATTCAGGAAGTTGACAGACTGTGAGAGACTGATTTTTATACCCAAAATCTATCCTACGGACATGGGTGTGAATCACTGTCCCAGCTGAGTGGACAATGGGAGTTGCAACACAAACAATGAGGTCTGGAGAGAGTTTATGGTCTTAGAGTTTAGGTGACAAAGAGATAATGGCTGTCGTAATAGCTCTGTATTGTGGAGAGGTTGAGAAGACAAAGCAGGGAAACATCCAGGTGTGAGGGATCAGGATTAGAACAATGACAGTTTGGTGGGAGCTTCCCTTTTCTGCTCAGAGATGTCCAGCTTTTAGCGCAAGCCTATTTGTTACCCTGTGTACTGAGGGTCCCAGGAGGGACACCAAAACGTGCTCAACTCAAGGTGGGGAAAATTAGCTCAGAGCACTGCTTAGCGTTACGAGAGGCAGGGTAACGTAGTGAGATCTTGAACCCTATGTCTACAGGGTCGGGTCGAGTCAAGTAGCACACAGAAGTTGAAACAATGAATGATGTTTATTAAACACAAGCAAAACAGTGTATGCGACACACTCATACAAGATAACTAAAGAAAATAAAGGTTGGAGTGGTATAGAGGGATTTTTAGAGGGATTGCTGGTTTGGGTGATACTTCACCTGTCCTGAAGTCCGGAAAAATGGAGAGCGAGGCTGGGGTGCGATGTAGCTCAGCACGTGGAGCTGAGGGGAGGCTCGCCAAGCAAAGTGGCAGCAAGGCGGGATGAAACTCGGGAGCGATCCGAGGAAGGTCTCGGAATCAAGGGTTTTTATAAGGAGAATTGTGACTGCAGGCTATGCCGTACTTGGGGGAAAACAATAGATTTGGAGTTGGAGACAAAGCCTCCGAAAGGTCAGAATCTGAATGATTGAGTTATCGTAGTGGTTCTCAATAGAGTAGCCAGTATGCAAACGCAGAGTACTTGGGTATTGCATAGTTTACCCATCAAGCTGCCAGGGCGGGGCAGAGGCTCTTTTGTAAGTTGCGTGCATGCTTAACTAGAGTACTTGCCTGGAGGTCTCCTAAAGCAGTGAGTCAGCTATTTTCTGGTCTGCCTGTATTGTATTAGGAATATTATGGCAATTAACGGCCGAGCTTGCTTACGTGCTTGTCCGGTGGCCTCGCAAGCACATGGAAGGGAATGGAGAAGTGAAGCCAAATTATGATATCAAGAGGATATCTTTTTTTTTTTAATTAAAATTCGCACTTTTTACCTACATATTTGCTCTCGACATATTCCATTTTTTTATTGTATAAAAAGAAAAAAGAAAGTCTTATATTTCATTATCTCTATATTAACCTTCTTTACAAATATCCTAAAAAAACTATCCATACTTAGACGCTTAAATTATACAATCTTCCATTTTATCTATAATTCATTTGTCATCTTTCACTTCCTACTTTCTTTTACTTGGTTGTTCCTTCTCTCTTATATCTGTTACCTCTATACCTAATGTTACTGTTGACTGGCCTCTGACGTTACATTTCTTCATTTATATGTCATTTTCAGCTTCCTCTCTATCATATCTTGCACAATTTATCCTTCTTGGCAAATCTTTACCCAATTATTTTCTATATATCTCTTAACTTCCATCATTTCATTATCTTTTTCTCCCTTTCTTCTTCCTTTCATTGCTCGTGATAGACTTTCTAAAGAGACATATTCTTGTAGTTTCAAGAGGATATCTTTTAATATCCCCAAAGCTCGGACTAGCCAGGGCAGTAACATATTGTTCCTAGAGTTGCCTTGCAATCTGCCTGACAGTGACTTTGGTTTCACTTAGAAAGGGGATGTGGCTGACCTGCCTTTCAATCTCACATTTACAGTCAGTAATTTTCCTCTTTCCAGCTTGACCTCCCAGTCACCTCAGGTTCCATTTTATATTAATGCAAATTAATGTAGTGCCAATTAAATAATATTTGCCAATTAAACCACATCAATCTTGGGGAATGTGAGGGTCTGTAACACATGATCCTTAAATCTCATTTAGTTGTAACTAAGCCCTCTATGTTTCAGTTGCATTTATTTTTAATGGATTGTGCAGAGCTCCCCCTTCCCCTGCAACCTTCTTCAACCAGGAATCCTCCAGATGAGTTGTAGTCCAAGCTTCATAATCTCTAACCACCATCCTAGCTGGGGAGGGTGAGGATTATAGTCAGCACTCCTGGAGGGCTGCAGATTGAGGAAGGGTGCCTTAGAGATTGATTTTACAGAGTTGTCTTCCTTATTCCTATTCTCCAAAATATATTATTTTCATTTTATCCTTTGCCGCAGTATTCATTTATTTGATGCACCATACTGAATATTTGTGTTGTTTTAATGTTGTTGTTAACTGCTGTCAAGTTGGCTTTGACTTATGGCAACCTTAAGGATGAGAACCCTTCAAGTCACCCTACAATCAACAGCTCTGCTCAGCTCTTGTGTACTTAGGGCCGGGGCTCCCTTGTTTGAGTCCAACCATCTGTAATGTGGTCTTCCTCTTGTCCTACTGACTTCTACCTTACCAAGCATTATTGTGAGAAATAAGCCCCTTAGATCTTAATAAATCATGCCAGTGAGGTCTTTAAATAAAGAGGCTGAAGCAGGGATTCTTAGATCAAGCAGCTTGACCGCGGCGAACAAGATTTTATTTCAAGTCTGCAGAGTTGGGTGCCACACCCTTTATCAGAGAAATGGCACACCACACAAATTGAACATCCTACCTTTATACCCTGTCTCCTGGCCACAAGCTGACTGCCCCTCTCGCTGATTGGTTGTTGCTATCGGGGTGCACAATCTTCCAATCCGCCTATCTAAAAGTCCTTTTCTGATTCGTTACAAGCATTTCCTTGTCTCATTTGGAAAGCCCCCTCTTCTTTGCATTACGTATTTTGTTTTTGAGGTCCTTGAGCTCTCCTATCTCCCCCTCCCATCTGCTGACCACGCATTCCTTAATGTCTGTTCTGTACAAAGAAAAAGGGGAACTCCCTCTGCTTTTGATCCCTAAAATAGCCTATTTTGCAGTAAGCCTGGAGAAGAACAAGACGTCATCCTGTGTTTGCTGAAGCTTGCAATTTCTCGTCAACTGATTAACTTTGCTAAAGCTTAAGCTACATAATATTCTACTAACCTTTTCTACCTTGCTAAATAATATTTCACTAACCTGGGCTTCAGCAGAATCAGCATCCCTCACATTATTGTCTTCTCTAGTTGAGTCATGTCTTCCCATGTCCAAAGCACAACAACCTCAGTTTAGTCATCTTGGCTTTTAGCAAGAGTTCAGGCTTTATTTGCTCTAGGACTATCAACTCGCCTTTTTGCAGTCCACAGTTGTGATAACTGAAGCCCCTGTCAGAGCTGCTGCTGACGAGCAGCAGCTGTTGGTCCCTGTTGGTCATGGCTGGAGATGAGTCCTGCAGCTCAAGAGCTCCCCCTGCTGCCATGGACCAAGCAGGCTTGGACGTTCCTCTGCCTGCTCCTTTAGGGCAACAGGGATCCGATTCTGAAGATGGTTTGGAGCCTGTGCCAATCAGCCCACAAACAAGGCGGAGACTCAAGAGAGCTGAGCAAAGGAAGGCTTCCTTGATTAAGTTCAAGAAACAGTGACTAGCCACACCTGTGTCTTGGGCTATATAACTGCCTGCCTGGAAGCTTTCCTTTGCTTGTGGCAAACTTCTTTCAACCCCTCCTCTTGCCTGGTCCTTGCACCTGGTTCCTGCTACCTTGAATTGATCTCTGGACTCTTGGAACTCTGACTACAGCTTCTGCTTGATGCTCTGGTAAATGAACTGCCTTGTGTAAAGTGCTTGCTTGTCTCCTCCGGGCTGGACTCTGCTGGCTCTCACACTCCCTTCTCTGGGCTGGCTTGCTGCCCAGGTCTCTGACCTTGACAACAGTATCTGTAGAACTTTTCTCCAGCACCACATTTCAAATGAGTTGATTTTTTCCCCCAATTTTCTTCACTATCCAGCTTTTATAACCATACATAGAAATTAGAAATGTGATGGCATGGATAATCCTAATTTTAGTGTTCAATGATATATCTTTACACTTCAGGTTCTTGTCTAGTTCCTTCCTAGCTGCTCTTCCAAGTCCTAGTTGTCTTCTGATTTTTTGCCTGTAGTCTGCATTCTGATTAATGATTGAGCCAAGGTATCAAATTATTTCAATGTTTTCACTATCTGCTTTAAAGTTATGTAAATCATCTGTGATCATTATTTTTGTTCTCCTCATGTTCAACTGTAAACCATCCTTACCACTTTCTTCTCTGACCTTCTTCAGTTATTGTTCTAAGTCTTTGCTGTTTTCTACTAGGAGTATGGTGTCATCTGCATGTCTTAAATTGTTGATGTTCCTTTCTCCAATTTTCATGCCTCATTCCTCTGAGTCTAATCCTGCTTTATGCATGATATGTTCAGAGTACCAGTTAAACTTGATAGGGTAATAAAATGCAGCCTTACTTGTTCCCCTCACCAATTGAAAAACATTCTGTTTCTCTGTATTCTAATCCTGATAATAACCTCTTGTCCTGATTACAAGTTATATGTCAGGACAAGAAAAAGTTGTGGCACACCCATTTCTTGAAGAGCAATTCATAGTTTTTCATGATCTACACCATCAAATGCTTTGCTGTAATCTATAAAGCATAGGCTAATTTTCTTCTGAAAGTTTTTGGTGTGTTCCAGTATCCAACATACATTTGCAATATGATTCTTAGTGCCTCTTCCTTTCCTGAACCCACCTTGGAGATCTGTCATTTCTCACTCCATATATGGTAAAAGTCTTGCAGAATTTTGAGCATCTCTTTGCTTGCAAGGGGGATTAATTCAGTGGTTCAGTGGTTAGTGCAGTCCCTGGTGTCCTCTTTCTTGAGGACTGGATTGAATATTGAGCATTGCCAAACTGTGGGTCATTCTTTTGCTTTCCATATTTGTTGACAGATTTTAGATACAACTTGAGTAGCTTCTGTTTCTGTAGTCTGAGGCAGCTTTATGGGCATGCTGTCTGTTCCTGCTGAGTTATTTCTCCCAAGTTCTCTGACTGCAGCTTCCACTTCACTTTCTCAATGGGTAGGTTCACCTTCAAATGGTTCTTCCTTGAATTAATCTGTCATCCTTTCATCTCTTTTATATAATTCTTCCATGCATTCCTTCCATCATCACTTCATTTCTACTTGTTCATATAATGTGTTCCCTGGCTTATTTTGTTATTGTTGTTGTTTAATACTCTTGAGCAAACTGTGGAAAGTTACTTTTAAAAATCTAATTCATTCCTCTTATTTGTTACAGTGTTTGGAAAGTAATCAGTTTCTGTTTCTTGTTGCAGTGTTTAAAAAGAAACTCATTGCTTTGCTTTTCATGTGGCATTGCTCATGATTTTGTCCTCACTTTTCAAGTACTGTAATGGGCATAACCCTTGAATAATTCCTGTCTGAAAATTCCATTAAAATTGCCCTTTAAAAGTGGAGGTGTATCTCAGTTAACAAAGTAGATGTGTTCCTGGGCATGACTTATTCAACAGAAAATTTGGTACCAGAGGCAGAAATAACCTGGAAAGCATAGAGATAGTTTCCTACACCCCACTCAAAAGAAGAACAGGTCAGCTCCTTTCGTTGGGCACAAAAATATTTCTGAGCATTTACTTTTTCATTTCTGAGTTCCTAAGCAGTTCTAAAAAGATCTTTGAATACATTGGAGGAGATGTAGCAGTGTCTCCACCTTTATGATCTGTGTGAGCAGTTCTTCCAGTGCTTCACCAACACCTCCACTTCTAAGAGCAACTCCTGAAATCTCCAAGCTGGCCCGGATTGGCCACCAAGAGACACCATGGCCAAAATCTGCTCAGGGACATAGGCACATGCAAGTCATACTATGCATGCATTGCCAAAAAGTCACTATTGTGCAATGGACATGTTCTGCTGATAGCAGTGGGAATTGCACAGACATCTTCAAGTGTGTCATGTCTGCAAGTTGCACATTATGCATTGTTTTGAAGGGGTTAAATTGTAGAAACTGCTTGCTTAAGTAGAAAAATAGAGAAAAATAAGTCAGGCAGGTGCGTCTCTTATCTTATCAAGGGCTTAGGTATGCGGCTTAGCAATGCATGGAATATAGGGAGTTTGGGAGTCGATGCGACCCAGGGAGAATACTCCCTGGTGCAGAGATACTTCATTTTTGAAACTGTAATACATCATTTCGAAACTTAAACTTTTGTAACCTGTACCCTTTTCACATATGGTAATCATTTCCTGTGCCTGTTTTTTTAAAAACGTATAAATGTATGCTGAAACCTAAAACGGGGCTCTCAGTCTTTTGGAAGTTCATTCCACTGAGATCCCTGCGCAGTAAAATAAACTTTGTTTTCTGATCTGCTGGTCTCAATTCTCTGGCTTACCACAACAGTTTTGCATCTTATACCTTGCAGTTTGGTTGTGCATCTTATCCTTTGCATTGTGATTATATATTGCAGTTGCAAATCTTATATTTCGTTTTGCAGTAGTGAATCCTCTGCTTTGCATTGTGATTGCACATTGCATTTGTACATCCTATGCTTTTCATTGTGTCTATGCATTGTGTCTTGTGCATTGTGCTATTATTCTACTTTCCACATCCTATGGAATTCTGGGGTTTGTAGTTTACTGAGGCCAAAGAGCTCTCTGGCTGAGAATTCTAAAGGCCCCTCCCTGAACTGCAAACCTCAGAATTCCACAGGATGTTGAAAGTGGAATAATAGCACTATAACAGTCCAGTGCAGAAACAACCCTGGAAACACGAGTTTGCCTGTTGTGTTTTGAGTTTGTAAACTTCTCCCTGTAAGGCAGATTGTACCCTGTGGTGTCAGGAGAGAGGAAGGGAGGTGAGATCAGTGGGTGAGACTAGGGGGTTAGTGCGGCTGCTCTGAAATCCTCAGAATTTCAGTAGGTGTTTAGATTCCCAAGGCAGAAAGAAATAAGACAGCTGCAGTTTCTCTTGCCCAGTCCACCACAGCCTTATGTACTTTCCAACTGTCCTGATTTGGCAGGGACAGTCCTGATTAGTCCTCTGTCACTCTACTTTTCCAGCTGCTTTTAAAATGTCCCGGTTTTGATCTCATCCTTCCACTTCTCCTCTTTGTTCTCAGCTTGATTCAATTGCTGAAAGCTGAGTTCAAATTCCAAAAGTAGTTGGTACTCAATTAACTCACCAGGGGGAAGAGGAGTATCTTGCCCTTCTTGGTAGGCTCAGGCACACACAACATGCTGCAGCCTTTCATAGCTTGTGTGTTCTTTCTCATTAACAATATTTACGGTACTGTCTTGACCAACCTCTGATGTCACTTGGCCACACGTGTCCTGATTTTCATCTCTGAGACATTGGAGATAAATGGAAGGTATGATTTTGGCACCTGCCTCCTCCCTTGTTAGCTGTAATGAGCTGGAATCTACTTGTTCTCCACAGGAAATGGCAGTAACAGAGCAGACAAGAAAACTAAGGACCAAACTAAGGGGGAGGGAACTACTTTCCATCTGCTTATCTTCTATTCTATTTAGATATTTGTAGGCGTGGCAGTGGCAGTGGGGTAGCAACAACTGCCTTTCAAGAACAACTTCTGTCAGCAGAACAAGGAGGGATGATTCATCTCCTCAAAAATTGTTTTGGAAGTGTGGAAGGATGCTCTTGAGTGTGTGTGTGCGCGCGCGCGTGCGTGTGCGTGCGCGCGTGTGCACGTGCATATGGGATACATGGAGAGCAAAGGAGGAAAAAGCTCCCACTGCACAAGCAATCTGCCGATGCCACGTTGATTTTTGCCCATTCAGACGTTCTTCATCACAATGTCAAACAAGGTGTGCCATGCCATGGGGCCTGACTGGCTAGCTCCTCCGCTTTGTGAAGTAAATCTAGGTTACTCAAGCAAATCTAGGTCACTCTAGCAGTCCCCATGATGGATGTTTCAGGTGAGAGCCCTGCTTTCAGTTTGCTGCATCTGTAACAGAAATGTGGCTTCTGTAGAATACCATTATCAAGATAATGCATTTGATTCTGGGAATATTGCCAGTTACACTCTTCATCAGGATGATGACAGCTAGGTTGGCACTGTCTAATTTGTTTTATCTTTACTGTTCATTTTATGTACAATCCTCTACTGTCAAGCTAGCATTTAGGATTATTAAGAATGTTAGATTCTCTGGACGTTCCCTTTTTCTTTTCTTAGCACAAAGACAGGATATAAATAATTTCTTACAAAAAATTTCTCTTTAATGGAACAACAAAAATCTTTTGTAGAAATTCTTGATATTATCCCCTGTATCTGGAAACTATGGTCTACACTGGGGTGGCAAGCATATGGCATTCCAGATATTGTTGAATTGTAATTCCCAGCATTCCTAACCAACAGAGCCAATTGCGATGAATGTTGGAAGCTGCAGTCCAGCAAGGGGGGGGGTAGGGGGCTTGTAATTCACAGCCCTGGTCTAAATCCAGTTGTTAGTCCCAGTTGGAGTAGACCTACTAAGTCATTGGGGCTTATATTAGTGTTTATTTACCAAGTTTCCATTGATTCAGTGATTGTGCTCATATCGGAGCTAGGTCTATAGATCCTGGAAAAGGGCTTAAGAAAAATCATGTTTATTGCTCTTAACAGGCTTAATGTCAGACTAAACTATATTGTGGGAGTCAGGTGAAGTGCAGCTAATATTGCCTTTTGGCAATAAATAAATCAATAAAATCATGTTCTCTTATTCTGCTTGACAATATGTGATTTCTCCAACAATGTCTTTACATCACAAGAAGACATACCAAACAGAGGTCTAGTTATAAACCAATTTATTTTCAGCAGTGTAAGTACAATCAAAGCCTTTTCTTCCCCAGCTCCAGGGGAAGTGTGTGGCCCACTGTATCTTCTTGCACTGCAACTCCCATTGTCCCTCTCAATTTGCTATGTTGGCTGGGGCTGATGGGAGTTGTGGTCTAAATGGAGGGGCACATGTTCCCCACACTGGATGTGGATTATGAGTGCTTTCAGATAAAGGCCTTTTATCACTACAGCCAGAAGTCATTATGCAACTATTCAATACTTTCCTGCAGAACAGTTTTTTCCTTCTGTTAAAAAATAGGAGCAGGTAAGTGATGAGAAAACACAGCCAGGTTACAAATTAAAGACAGTTTGCAAATACATTTGCAGGCAGTACCTGCTTCAGCCTTTGAGGGCCTTGAAGCAAGAAGCTCTCAGTGGGGCCTCTCCCTTTGTGAATCTATCTTAGTCCATTTTGTCACCAGTTGTTGTTGTTGGTCCTCCTCCTGTTCCCCCCTGCCACCGCACATGCTAGCTTGGCTGAAAGGAAGCCTATGAGCAACCAGACAGTGTTGTCTACCCTTCCACTTTCTCACCACTGCCACTGCTGCCTGAGTCAGAAAAGGGAACAGGTGGAAAAGCAATCCATAAAAGTTAAGAAAACAAGAGATTCCATTTTGGGACGCAGGCCCTTAGCAGGTGTCCAGCTACGCCTACCCTGGCCAGTGGCTCTGTTTGGACTTCCAGAAAAATTCCATGGATTTTCTGTCCTGTCTGGAATACTCCTATGCTGTTTATCACTGAAACAACATCTCTCACTTGGGGTCCATAATACATGGTGCTCTGATCAGAACATGAATAATTGACTGCTGTTGCCTATGAGTAGGGGAAGCTGCCTCATGTTGAATAAGAGCCTGGATCCACCTAGCCCAGTCTTGTATTTATTGACTAGTTGGTTTCCCAAGATCTCAGTTTCTCCTTTCCTGCAGATCTTTCAACTAGAAGTGCCAGGAATTGAAACTACAACCTTGCTCACATGGCCTTGTTCAGTGGCACTGCCTGTTGAGCCACAGATTGTTGAGATTCCCTCTAAACTGGCTGTTACTCAGTTTGGTCAACTAGGACGATTTCTGAATTAGGTTTATTACAATATGCACAGGTCTTCTTACCAATATCATGGAACACCCAGTTGAAGAACAGTGTCCTGTAGCCTCCATTGTCTGAGCTGAGCTATTTCAATGTGAGGCTTGTGACCAGGGCCTATTCTCACTATAGAGTTATAGCTCTATGATTCTGCATTAACTGCTATGGTACTGTGCTATGGAATCCTGGGAACTGCAGTTCAGGTGGGACATTGAGAATTCTCAGTCAGAGAGCCCTAGTGTGCATGGGCCCCAGAATGTGTGATGAGAAGTACCATTGTATATGAGCTGTGTGGCTTACAGCCAGAGCTTGGGATTAATTAAAAACTATCTGTGTTTCATAATTCATTGTAACTGTTTTAACCTTGATGCTAATCGTTGTTTTTCATGTTAGTCTCTCTCTCTCTCTATATATATATATATTAAAGCATTTTATGTTGTTTTTAACCTGCTGCTCTTGTTTTTAACTTGCTGCTCAGAAGTTGACCATTTCCAGTCATTTTAATTGACCTTTTTAAAAACTAAATGTAACATCCTGCTAATCTTATATCTTCAGAGTGCTGAATCATTGTTTATTGCAAGCTGTTTACTGAAAAGGGGAAAGTGTGACCCCCAGAGCCGTTTTCATGGCACCGAGGGCACCCCAAGGATCAATTATTTTTAGACTTCTGAACTACTTTTGTTGTGAAGAAAGTCCACTCCTGGGTCTAAAATGGATCCAGGGAGAGCAAACATAACAAAAATGCCCCTCATGCTCACAGAGTAAAACATTCTTGATTTTTTTGCAAGGGGGTGCAGCCTCCAAGAATGCCTGGGGAGCTAATGCTAACTGCCTCCGCTGCCTGCCTCTGACAATCGCTCACCCCAGTTTACTGTTACACTTGAACACAGCTATTGGCTTCAACAAATCTGGTTACTTCTGATTCTGTAGAATTTGTACAGTGATTCATCCCCAAGGAAGGGAAGAAAATAATGAAAAATGATTCTTTAAAAAAGGAACAACTTATTTATCATCCGTTGCCCCAGATGGTGAAGGCACAGTAAAAAATGATGTTTGGCTAAATCCACAGAGTGTCATGGATCACCTTTTGGGCATTCCAGTCCCTGTAATGACAGCCAGCAACTCATTCTAACAGGTCTGGAATGAAACAGCTCACGTTCTCTTCTTGCTTGTTTGACCTTTCACAATAACACTTCTAGTGCAGCAAATAGGAGTGTGTATTCAGTTATAAAAGGCAAAAACAAAGAGGGCAGAGTCTCTAAAAAGCAAGATCTCAAAGAAAAGGATCAAAAAGAAAGAAGGAAGCACCCATCTCAAACAAAATTATATAAATTTAAATGTAACAAAGGTATAATACCATCAAATATAAAGTACACATGAGTACTACAGAATACAGTTTCCAGCTCAGTGATTGTGATTTTATAATGGGGAGCACCCACACTTCTACATGCTACCTGAAAAGTGCCTTGAAAGTATCCGTAGCTGAAGCAATGTTCTCTAGGCTGTAAGTTTATCTTACAGATATCACAATTTTCTATCCTTATTTTTGTAAAAATTATTATATTGTATGTGATTTGAAAGCTGCTTGAAAATTGAAACAACTTATTACTGACAAAGATTTCTTGAAATCAATTCATAATCTTGGGAGTTGTTGCATCATTAGGTCTCTATTGTGGTACACAACCTGTTTGAATATTGCACTTTGTCTGTAGATCTAGCCAATTTATTGGTTGGAACTGATTCTGGTATCTTTTGGGAGTTAAGCTTGATTGTGGATCCATTACATCTGGAAAGTTTGACTACATTCCTTAATTTGAAGCTTTATTTACAATCTTGTGCTTTACAGTCTAGAACTGTGCTCTAATGTGTTTTTATAAGTAGTTGTATACAGCATTACATTACACATTGATTGTGCATAGATTGTCATTCAGTGTTGTTTAGTGCTTACATGTATTTTTATTTGATGGTATTACATACTTGTTGCCAGTGATGTAGACTCGAGTCAATTGACTTGGACTCAAGTCGGACTTAAGTCACTTCAGTGACTCGACTTGGCAATAAATGACACACTGACTTGACTCAACTTGTGACTTGTATATTTTTAGTGACTGACTTGTTGCCTTTGGTTCAGTAACATAACCCATTCATTCAGAAATTTTATGACTTTGAACAACACTTCCATCTCATTTCTTGGAGGGGAACAGCAAATGCATTAGGCAATGGGCTTGAAGGAGGAGTGAGGTCTGCTCAGCAGCATGTCCCCATTGCATATTGGAGGAGCCTTCTAAAGCTTTTCCTAATATCAGAAGGTAAGACTTGCCCCCCAGAGCACAGGATGCATTTCTCAGAGGGGAACAGCAAATGTGTTAGGCTAGGAGCTTGACGAAGAAGGATCTTTCTTTCTAAAGCTTTTGAAGCTTCAGTAATGAGGAGTAAGAAGGATCCTATTCCCTACTGTCGAAAAAGCCTCCAGCTTGGGGAATGGGGAGTAAGAAGGATCCCATTCCCCACTCCGAAGCTGCAGATCCTTGTAAGCCTGTTGACCACCCCATACACCTCCTCACCTCTTTTTTTTTTCTGTTAAAGTTGGCTCCCCCTCTTGAGACTTGACTTGAAATCTTGCAAGGACTTGAGAGTCAACTTGAGACTTGAAGGTAGAGACTTTAAGGTAAAGACTTGAGAGCTGACTTGAGTCTAGGAGTAAAAGACTTAAAATACATTGCTGCTTGTTGCATTTAAATTCTTCACCAATTTTGTTTAAGGTCTGTGTTTCCTTCTTTTGAGAGTATATATACATTTACATCGGTGTCATACTACTATAATTGTCATGGCTGCATTCTAAGATTTTGGGATTTGGTGAGGTACTTCGAAGGTACCTTGAAAAGAGAGTGTTTAAAGATTGCCTCAATTTAATTTAATAATTTAGGCAGGCACTCACAATATCTTGAGAAATGTAGTTTGAGGAAGAAGGGTGGACTAGAACTCTGTGGCAGAGAATTCCAGGTACTTCATCAAACCACACGCCCCAGAATTCTGTATGATGGAGCCATGGCAAAGTAGTACGGAACTGATAAAGCAGTTCTGCCTTAATAGGATGTACTTATAACATTGGAAGGAAGTTGTAGAAAGAAACCAACCTGTAGTTGAAGGAGACACCTTCTGGGACTTCGTAGCCTCGCTTAGTTCTCATTTGATCTTTGTCCAACCAAACAAAAGCAATTTTTTTTTAAAAAAACAAAGTTATTCCTATTAAGCTGGGCACCTCCCTGAGAGAGAAATTCAAATTAGTTTGGAGGAATCTGGTCACATGTCAGGCCTCTAGTTAATCACTGGAGTATGAAGTAAAAGAAAGGGGAGGTTGACAAAGAATAAGACAGGACTATGTAGAAATGCAAGTTCGGTACCCAAGGCTACCTATCCATGTTCTTTGCTCTAAGCACACCCTATTGCTGGAAGTCATGTTCACCATGAGAATCTTCCAGTCAGCATCTTCTGCAGGTACTGGAAGGCTTTTATCTACCCAAAGCTGCATTAATATATATATGAACCCCTCAATACCTGTCTTCTTGTAACAGGCAAAGGGCAAATGTTGGAGCTGGATTTAGGACCAAATCATCTAATTTTACTTTCTGTAGGCAATGAGAAGTCTAGCATCAATTCTACAGAGTCCAATTTTCTTGGAGAGAGAGAGATTAATGCATGCATATGATATTTGACTAATATCTCTTTCTTTACAAATGTATAAGTACAGTCATCCCTCCGCATTTGCTAGGGTTAGGGTCACAAGGCCCCCGTGAAAGTGAAAAAAAATGAATAACTCTAGGCCCTCCCAAATCATATTTAACACACACACACAAAATATGATCACCATATCCAACCCCGCTTGGATTCCTTTGAAGTAGCAGGGTTCCTTCACAAGGCAGAAGTGGCGGGCTGGTGGGGCTTACTGCCCCCTCCAGTGCTGCCCCACACCATTTTTAATAGGGACTAACAAGCCTCATTCGCAGTTTCTCAGTCTCACGAGGCTTGCAGCCCCTATTGAAAATGGCATAGAGAGGCAGCAGAGGTGACAGCAAATAATCCATGAATAACCAAAGCTGCAAAAGTGAACCCCTAAATAGGGAGGGCTAACTGTACTGCTGTTGAAAATAAACAAATTCCTACGTACAGGTAGCAAAACTTCAGATCCTGGAACAGATTCCTCAAAAATCTGAGTTTGATGTTGGGGTTTAAAGAAGTGAGCCCCACTCCCAGGTGTTGCTATTCAAACGTAAGAGAATGCTATTCCTTTTTCATATTTATGGAGGAAGTTGCCTGCATAAAGTGCAGTAAGGGAGAAAGGTGTGTTGAGAGTGAAGATGGATTTTGAAGAAACATATTAAAAGGCTGGATGACTTCCACATGCCAGTGCTGTAGGATTCAGAAATGAAATCTGGGTTGTTTTGAGATCTTTGGAGATGTCATTATGCATTAGTCTCCTGAATGGCAAAAACCTGTTACATCAATACAGTTTTCTTTTGTGTCAACTTTCAGCAGAGCCACAAATGATATCTTTGTGGAATGAGATGGTTATGACTTGCCAGATAAACTGATTTATTACCTTTCTCTTAGGAAGCCACTCTATGGATTGTTTCAGTATAATCAGAATATGATTGGACTGGAGTCTTTACCTGATCCCTCAGATACTTGGGAAATAATTGAGACCATTGGAAAAGGAACATATGGTAAAGTCTATAAAGTGACCAATAAGAAGGATGGGAGTCTAGCAGCAGTGAAAATTCTAGATCCTATCAGTGTAAGTAAAGACGATTTTTTTTAAAAAAACACACCAGTTGTTCATTGAATGCACAAACATATATGAAGCTGATATTTAGGAATTAGACAAGATAAACGAGTATTTGATTGAACATCCAGATATACAATAAACACAGTGATGGAAAGCAAAGCAACCATTTTCAGTGTTGTATTTGGCCCCAAGCAGAGATGGAAAATTTATTCACATTCAGAAAGACTTTTTACAAATTTATGCAATTTATAATGTGTGAAACTATTAACATAATAGTACAGGCATCCTTCTATGATCATGAGGGAAATGCAGTTGTCAGGGTTTTTTTTTCCCCTTCTTTATATGCAAGTAAATGTAGCCGACTAAAAATGTGGATATTTAAAAATTTATGCAAATTCACTTTAGTTAATGGAGGTATGCATTAAAAATCTGTATACAGTCAACCTCCTGGTTCCAGGACCCCCTGCAAATAGTGAAAAATGTAAATTATTGCATCCTGTATTGTTAAATAATGGCAACATGTGTGCAGAAGCTTCAGTGCATCTGTGTTCACGTCACCATTATTTTACGTATAGGATGCGATGCTTTGTGGTCACTTGAAATCACAGATCAAGAGGTCTCATATATGGAGAGTCCACTGTATTAGGGAATATGTAGCAAAACAATGTATTGCAACCAATTACAGAACAAGATCGTGATGAAAATTTTGATGGATTTTTGACAAAGAAAAGCAAAGAAAATCAACAGGTTTTCATACCTTTTAGCCCCAAATGAATTCCAATACTAAGTTTTAGAACTATATAATTATAAAGCTAGGCCGTAGCCAAAGGCTGAGCATTCTTATATCTTGTGCAAAGAAGCAAAAACTGTCTTGCTGTCTTGGATTTGGCAATTTGTTTGGTACAGAAAACTAAAGGGAAAATTATTTCCTTTTATAAATTGAAATGTATCTCTGTGACCAGAAGGGGCAAGAAGTTACTCAACAATACCTTGTACCTGGAGATCTCCTCATATTGTAATAAAAACCAATGCATTGCTCACCATCTTACTGTAATGAAATGCCCCCCATTACCCCAGGTCACTGAAATATGCTCTGCCATTTTCTGCCAGCTCACACAATCCTGCACAGAGTTTGAGTTCGATGAGATTTAAGTTGCCTTCCTGCAAGCAAGATGACACTTTCTATGTTGTATATTTGTTTTCTTTTGGAGTGGACCAGATTCTTTGTTTCCACAGCTTCAATGCATCTTTTTCCATAGAATTTTGCAATGATAAAGTTGGATATTTACAAAATACAGATATCTCTTGTCTCCATTTTAGGATGTGGATGAGGAAATTGAAGCAGAATACAATATCTTACAATTTCTTCCCAACCATCCCAATGTTGTTAAATTTTATGGAATGTTTTACAAAGCAGATCAATATGTGGGTGGACAGCTCTGGCTTGTGCTTGAGGTAAGATACTTTGTGTCACAAACTTTTTATTAAAGGTGCCAACATTTGCGGGAGGGGGGCAGTCTGCGCATATGAGAGGTCCATCAAATGCCCATCCCTAACATATGGTGATTGGGGGCAGGATCTAGGAAGCAGATGTGTCATCAGAGACAGCTGTGTAACCCTGGTGCCTTGTAAATGCATGGACCCCTGTCAGGTACAAACTGCACCACGGGGACTCAGTTAGAAGGAAATGTTACATAGTGCCTTGTCTCTGGACCCAGCGGGTCTCTTGATCTGTCTGTGTCTCAATCCAGTTGGTCTCTCAGTCTGCCTGTCTCTCCATCTGCCTGTTTCTAGATCCAGGTAGTCTTCCTTTCTCCCTCCTTCCCTCCCTCAAGTTGATCTGTCAGTCTGTAACTGGATCTATTTAGTCTCTTAATCACTCTGCTTCTGGACCCAACATTTAAAGAAAAAGAAAAAGGAACTTGCCTTAAACATATACAGAAGGGCTTCTTATAGATAACTTCCATATTGGTTGTAACATTCATCTGAAATGGCACTGTATTGCATTCCACACAGAAAATTAAAAATAAAGTCCCATTGAAAATTGTCAGTGCTCAGAATCTGGAAACTATATTATTTCTATCTAACATGTGCTATAGGGGTTTACTGAACGAGAATCTGAAGAAAGATACTAGGCCCTTTGTGCTATACAACTATACTGTTTTATTCCACTTTAACATGGCAACATCCTGTAAAATCCTGGGGCCTGTGGTCTGGGGAGACACTAGAGCTTCGTGCCTGAGAATTTTAGCTGCAAAATCAAGGATTCCATAAGACTGAATTGTGGCAATTAAGGTGGAATAATAGTGCTATAATCTCATAGTGTCAATAGGACCATTGTTTGACACTCACTTCTGCGCCCGTTGCCAGTGGCTCTCCTGAACTCTCTAGTCTCTGTTCTAGTCAGAGTCCATTTCACTCTTTCAATTGATCTGATTGACAGTTCAGTCATATAACATCCAGAGATACTAACTTCTAGACAACTCGTGACAATTATTTTTAAAGGTATGGATGTAGTTTCTTGAGTTTGTACCCATCCCTTAAGGAGCAGGAAAAAAGATAGAGATAAAGATATTTGATGAGCTGTTTCACTAGCCCATCTATATAATCTGTAGCTTTCGCCCTCTCCCAGGTTTACCTGGAGAGTCAGTGTGGTGAAGTGATAGAAAGAGGCGATAGGGTTGCTGCGCAGAGAAGATGGCGAATTACTAACAGGGGGAAGAGAAAAGGCAGAACTACTTAACACCTTCTTTGCCTCAGTTTTTTCCCAGAAGGATACAAGCACTCAACCTGGTGGTTGGGGAGCAGGTGAGGAAGCAGGGGAAATGCGGCACATAATAGGTAGAGAGGTGGTACAAGAACACCTGGCCACACTGGATGAATTCAAGTCTCCGGGGCCAGATGAATTGCATCCTAGGATATTAAAAGAACTGGCAGAGGTCATTTCGGAACCGCTTGCTATAATCTTTGAGAAATCTTGGAGGACAGGAGAAGTTCCAGCGGACTGGAAGAGGGCAAATGTTGTCCCCATCTTCAAGAAGGGAAAAAAAGAGGATCCAAATAATTATCGCCCAGTCAGCCTGACGTCTGTACCCGGAAAGATCCTGGAGCAGATCATTAAGCAGTCAGTTTCTAATCACTTAGAAAGCAACGCGGTAATCACGAGAAGTCAACATGGATTTCTCAAAAATAAGTCCTGCCAGACTAATCTTATCTCTTTTTATGATAGAGTTACTAGCTTGATAGATGAAGGGAATGCTGTGGATGTAGCATATCTTGATTTCAGTAAGGCCTTTGACAAAGTTCCACATGACATTCTTGCAAAGAAGCTAGTAAAATGTGGGCTGGACAGAGCTACTGTCAGGTGGATCTGTAACTGGTTGACTGACCGTTCCCAGAGGGTGCTCACCAATGGCTGCTTTTCATCCTGGAGAGAGGTGACTAGCGGGGTGCCACAGGGTTCTGTCCTGGGCCCAGTGCTGTTCAATATTTTCATCAATGACTTGGATGAAGGAATAGAGGGCATGCTCATCAAATTTGCAGATGACACCAAATTGGGAGGGGTTGCTAATACGCCAGAGGACAGGATCAAAATTCAAAATGACCTGGACAGATTGGAGAGCTGGACCAAGGCTAACAAAATGAAATTCAACAGAGAGAAGTGTAAGGTCCTACACTTAGGTAGAAAAAATGGAATGCAGAAATATAGGATGGGGGACACGTGGCTGGATGGCAGTACGTGTGAAAGGGATCTAGGAGTCTTAATAGACCACAAGCTGAACATGAGTCAGCAATGTGATGCGGCAGCCAAGAAAGCCAATGCAATTCTTGGCTGCATCAATAGGAGTATGGTGTCTAGATCGAGGGAGGTACTGGTACCACTCTACTCTGCTTTGGTTAGACCTCATCTTGAATACTGTGTCCAGTTCTGGGCACCCCAATTCAAGAAGGACATGGTCAAGCTGGAGCAGGTCCAGAGGAGGGCGACCAAAATGGTGAAGGGCCTGGAAGCCAAGCCCTATGAGGATAGACTTAGAGAGCTGGGTATGTTCAGTCTGCAGAAGAGAAGGTTAAGAGGGGACATGATAGCTCTGTTTAAATATTTGAAGGGATGCCATGTAGAGGAGGGAGAGGGCTTGTTTTCTGCCGCTCCAGAGACCAGGACAAGGAGCAATGGATTCAAGCTGCAGGAAAGGAGATTCCACCTGAACCTCAGGAAGAACTTCCTGACAGTCAGGGCTGTCCGGCAGTGGAATATGCTGCCTCGGAGTGTGGTGGAGTCTCCTTCTTTGGAGGTTTTTAAGCAGAGGCTGGATGGCCATCTGTCGGGAGTGCTTTGAGAGTGTTCCTGCATGGCAGGGGGTTGGACTGGATGGCCCGTGTGGTCTCTTCCAACTCTACATTTACATTTCTATGAATGTTGGACTGTGACCCTGGAGATCAGAGTTCGATTCCCTGCTTGGCCGTGGAAACCCACTGGGTGACCTTGGACATGTCACACACTCTCAGCCCCAGAAAACCCTGTGATAGATTTGTCTTAGGGTCATCATAAGTTAGAAATGACTTGAAGGCACAGAACAACACGACAGGTTTACCTGAGGACAGGCCCCAAGCTCAGGTTATTTAAAAGATGAATAGTTTGGGGGAAGGGTAGTGGAGTCCTCTTCTAAGAGAGTGAGTCTTAGCGCTGTGGCAGATGATAACAATGGAATATCTCAGACCGTGAAAGGTCCTGGGGAAGGGAAGGAGGGCAGATCTCAGTGGGGAAGTAGTGCTACGGAAAGAGTTTTTAAAAGCCTTCTTTTCTGGACTACTCCTCCCCTCCTAACTTCCTGCTCAAAGCTCCTGTTTGACCTGTGCATAGTTTCCTTTGAGAGGCAGATAGCAGCTTTGGGAAAGCGACTGAGATCAGATACAGTCAGTGTTGGGGGATGATAGGAGTTTCAGCCCCACAGAAATGCAGCGGAAAAACCAGAGGTCAGCGAGCCAACAGCAGCAGCCTTGTTCCCCAGTAAGGATGCTCACACACAGAGGAGTTTCTTCCAAACAGGAGGCACTTTATCTTGCAGCAAAGTTCCGTTATGTACAAAACATGGAACAGACGGACAAAGGCTGGCACCAGACGTCGGTTTGGTCAACAGACGAGTGCATACTGGGGATTGCTTTCTTATATACATATTTACAACCAATCAGGTAGAGGTTTGCACATGTCCCTCTACCGTCTGCACACGACCCCCGTTTCTGATGCAACCTTGCAATTACCCACAGCTGGGGCATGATGCAACATCTTTGCAGTGGGCTGATCATTTTCCCAGGGTTCCCTGCCTGGAATCCCTGACAGTCAGAAGAGAGATTGCTGCCTACTGGTAAATATCTGGATGAGTTGCAGTAGATCGTTAAGGATTTCTTCTCCCATTTGTTTAACAACAGAAGCAACAAATTGACTCCCTGCCCTGTGCTGAAGTGACAGCAGTTTCAAATATTGGGATTGTCATGTGCAAGAGACTGTGAGTTCCATTCAGTTCTGGCACATTATGAGTCTGGGGCTCAGAATAACTGAATTCTAAGTGTTTGCCTTTTCAAACCAGGCTTTGGTTAGTGGTCTTCGGTATTTTGGGGTGCGAGGAACACTAGACTCTGCAAGCTTGATGTCTGCCCACTTCTGTACTAGTTTAAATCAGGAAAACAGGTTAAAAGGGAATGTGTTAAACATCCCAGTCTCTGGGAACACTTGCCTGCTTGCCCTGGGGCTGCTTTTACCTTTTAAAAAACTCAAACAATCCTGTGTGTCTCCTGTATCACATCCGCTTTAACCTTGAAGAATATTTGTGTGTGGTTGTTGTGCTCCTCTGGAGTGCAGTCATCTAGCTAGGTTAAAAAAAAAAGGCGTAAAATGTTAATATTATTAACCTATCTGAAATACGTACTTCATCATTTGCATAGCAATTTTGTCTTCTTGCAGCAGTTGCTATTTATAACTCTTGAATTCAATGAAAGAAACTCCATACCAAGGGCTCAGATACTTTCGTGACTGTTTCTTTGGTGAAATCATATATTCTTTGTGATGTGGATATAACATCTGGAGTAATTAAAAGTAATTTTTAAAGAAGTGCTCATTTCTTTTCAGGTATCTTCAGGTTTATAAATTCTGAACAATATCTTCTTCACTCATAATCCTCTTGAATACTTGGGTCATCCGTGACTGAGACCCTTTTGCTGGAACCTGGAATGGGCAATTCGTGGCCTACCGGATGGTGTTGGACTACAATTCCTGTCTTTGCTCACTGTAACCCGTATGAGCTGGAGCAGATAGGAGATGCAATTCAACATCGTTTGGTAGGCTACCTGTCACAAACTTTAGCCTGAACACAGAAATAGACCAAATGAATTCCTGGAGCCTATTTTTTATTATGAAGACATGCCCCTAGTGGACACAACTGGAAATGTTTTCACTTTTTTCATTCTCTTCTAAATTATTGTTTTTTCAAATAATGGAAGTAACAGCAACAGTGAAAGGAAGAGTGCTAACAGTAAGAAGAGGCCTAACAATAATGATGATAAAGATGGGAGAAGCAGTGGATTAGACTGAGAATCTCCTTTCTGGAATGGAGAGGATTGTGTCAGTCTGCTGGAGGCCCTGGCCACAGGAGGAGTCTCTAACTAATTGGGGGGGATTCCTCCTCTCCCCCAACCCGTTCAGCATTTTCAGAGGGCTAAACAGTTGATCTTAGAAGCTAAGGAGGGTCAATTGGGGCTAGTATTTGGATGGGAGAATGCCAAGAAATTCCAGGTGCTGTGGGCCATATTTCAGAGGAAGGAACTGGTAAAACCACCTCCGAATATTCTTTGCCTAAGAGAAACCTATGAAATTATGAGGTCACCATAAGTCAACGGGTGATTTGAAGGCACATAATACACAAAGGGCTGCTGTGGAGGCTGAAGGGATGGGAGTCTGCTTCTCCAGTTCCAGCTGCAGGCATCTGAATCTCCATCCAGCTCAGTTTACATTGTCCCAAAACCAATCAGCCCAACAAAGAACACAGACAGCCTCCTGCCTGTCATTTGAATGTGAAATAAACATTTCTATTAGATCATATATTTTAATTAACCAATCTTGCATTTCTGGTATTTCCTCCTGTTGCCATTTACTCGCATAGGTCATTCTGGCTGCTATGATCATATGGGTTAATAACTTTCTTTGGGATCTTTTTTTTAACGATCTTATTCCTTCATATATATTCAGCAAATATATTTCTGGTTGCATCGGAAACTCCATCTTTAAGATTTTTGTTATATCGCTATGTATTTGCGTCCAAATTTTTTTTGCCTTTTTACAAGTCCACCATAGGTGGAATAGGGTTCCTTTTAGATTACATTTCCAACATTCGTTATTCTTAATTTTAGTCATTTTTGCTATTTGGACTGAAGTATAATACCACCTGTAAAATATCTTATAGTAATTTTCTTTTAGGGATACACTTTTTAATAATCTAAATTATTAATAATCTAAACTATTTTCCAGGAGCTTTCCCAACTTTCTAACTGTATTGGGCGTCCAATATTCTTTGCCCATTTTATCATGTTTTCTTTTATGGTTTCTTTTTCCAATTCTAAGCTTAATAAGATCTTATATAACTTTGCAATCAAATGTTCTGCTCCTGGTTTTAACCATTTATCCAGATCATTCTCCTTAGTTTCTATCCCTGTTATTCTTTGATCTATTTTAAATTTCTCCACTAATTGTCTCTGTAATAACCAGTGGGTCGACATTCCACTTTCACTCAACTCTTCTTTACTTTTTAATAGTATCCTATCTCGTTGGCATTTTACTATATCCTTATATGTGATTCACTTATTTAATCTCATTTTTTCTCTCCTGTAAAATGCTTCGTGAGGGGAGACCCAAAGCGGTAATTTTGGATAGAATTTCCTCTTATACATTAACCAGATTCTCAGTAGTGACTTTCTGATGAAATGATTATTAAAATCCCTATTTATTTTTGCTTTTTCATACCATAGGTATGAATGCCATTCGAAGGGCAGATATGCCCCCTCTAAAGTTAACAACCTTTCATTGTCCAGCTTAATCCAAGTAGTCAGCCACTCAATACAACAAGAATGGTAATATAACTTTAGATCTGGTGCTCCTAATCCTCCTCTTTCCTTGGTGTTCTTCAGATAATTCCATTTTATTCGAGGTTTCTTAGCATTCCAGATAAATTTAGAAAGGTCTCTCCTCCATTGATTGAATGGTGCATCGTTAACTATTATGGGTAGGTTTTGGAATAAAAAGATCATTCTTGGCAAAATATTCATTTTTATCACCGCGACCCTTCCCATTAATGATAAATCAAGTTTCGTCCATCTTTTCAGATCTTCTTTAACCGTCTGCCAAACTTTTTTATAGTTGTTATCATATAGATCTACATTGTTTTTAGTAAGATTTACTCCTAGGTATTTTGGTTTTTTTTGATATTTTGGATTGAGATTCTGTTTCCAGTTCTTTTTCCTCTTGGATGGTCATACTCTTTGTTATTATAGTTGTTTTCTCTGAATTTACCTTAAATCCTGACATCTTACCATATTCATATAATACAGTTTTTGGGCGTTTTACACTTAGAATAGGATTATCTAATAGAATAACCAAATCATCTGCAAATGCCCTGATTTTGAACATCTGGTTTTGAATTTGAACTCCTCTTATTTCTGAATCTTTTCTTATTTGCGCATTTAATACTTCAATAATAATCGGAAAGATTAGAGGTGACAAAGGACATCCCTGCCTTGTCTCTTTTTTGATACCAATTTTGGATGATTTCTCTACATTTATAAGTATATGTGCAGATTGGTCTTTATAAATCATGTTTGTCCAGTTGATAAATTTTTCTGCTGTATTTATTTTTCGTAGAGTCTCTTCTATAAACCTCCAATTGACATTGTCGAAGGCTTTCTCCGCATCTCGAAATATCATACCCAGTTTTTTCTCATTATGTTTCTGATAATATTCTATTATATTTCAGATTACTCTCGTATTATCTTTTATTGATCTTCCAGGGAGAAAGCCATTTTGATCTTCATAAACCCATTCCTTTAAAAAAATTTTTAGTCTTTCTGCTAGAACCACTGCGAATATTTTATAGTCAGTGTTTAACAATGCTATCGCTCTATAATTTTTGATATCCAGATGGTCTTTTTCTTCTTTGGGGATCAGACTTATTAAAGCTTCCCCCCAGGAAGCTGACAATTCCCATAATAGATTTCATTCAAAACTTTCTGTAAAGATCCTACAAGTTGATCCTGGAAAGTTTTGTAATATTGTGATGTAACAAAAATATTGTCTAAAAATTCCATGAAACAATTTAGAGAAGATTGGGAATTAATCCTACCAATATTTGAAGCTAAATGGGGAAATTTAGTTACAAAAGGAATAGAAGAATAAGGAGTGTATGTACAAAATAATTTAAAAGAGAAAGGGAGAAGTGAAATGATGGAAATAACCGGCTAAGATAGAGAATAAAAAATTAAGGGATTAGGTGGAAGGTGATCTTACAAATAATATGGAGGTTTGATCATAAAAAGAAAAGTGTGGAGAGGGAGAAACAAGAGATATATAATCTAATAAGAGAAACCACTTAGGAAAAGTGAATATATAAAGGAAGGAGCAGCTGACCTTGAGAGGAATTCAACATAAGGCAATATAGAATTAAGTAAAAAACAAGAAGGTAGAGATTTACTGATAGAAATATATTAGATAAACTACTGTTGGACATTACTCACTAAGGAATAACCATCAAGAACAGGAAAAGAGAATAAGGGAAGAATTTCTTAAGAGGAAATAATTATGTAACTTTGTAGCCAGGTAATGGAATGTTATGTTAGGAATCATTTAGGAAAGAATATGAGAAATAAAGTATGTATAGATGGAAAGAAGAAAAGTATAGATAACGAATACAGGAAATCTGACTTTATTTTATGGTTTCTTTTTGGGTTAAGCTTATGGTTTATGTTTTTAATTTGTTTATAATTCACAAGGATGTATAGATAAATGATGCAGTTATATTGGTCAATAAAAAGATTTGAACACACATGAATGTGAAATAAACAAACCCTTGCTTCTGTCTCTATATATTTTAAAAAAAGTGTGGCACTTCCTTTCCCTTACAACCGTGCAGGTCACATTCAGTCCTCTTCTACCTATAGCTAAGAGTAAAACATGCTGCTATTAAGAGAGGAAATAACGGTGCAATGTTAGGAATAGGCAATTGACATTAGCATGAATTTCCTGGCTATCAGCCCAAGGAAAAAAAATCATAGAATTGGAGAGTTGGAAGAGACCCCAGGGGCCATCCAGTCCAACCCCCTGCTATGCAGGAACACGCATCAGAGCACTCCCAACAGATTCTGTAACTTTGTTTCCTGACACTGCACAACATTGTTGTCTATTTGTTTTGTTTTTTCTTGGGGTGGGGAGGTGGAAGAAAGAAGACCAGGTTGGCTCTATTATACAGTTCATCCTATAGGTAAAGGGCCATCAAGTGGTAGAGCACTTGCTTTGCATATACATTCAGCCCTCCACATTTGTGGGTTTCACTTTTGTGGATTTGATTATTCATGGATTATTTGCTGTCACCTCTGCTGCCATTTTTAATAGGGACTGCAAGCCTCGTGAGACTGAGAAACTGCAAATGAGGCTAATAAATCCCTATTTAAAATGGTGTGGGCAGCAGTGGAGGTGGCAGTGAGCCCCACCAGCCCCCCACTTCTGCCTTGTGAAGGAACCCTGATGCCTCAAAGGAATCCACAGTGGGTTGAATATGGTGATCATACTCTTTGTGTTAAATATGGTTTGGGAGGGCCTACAGTTATTCATGGTTTTTTCACTTTCACAGGGGTCCTGTGCCCCTAGCCCTAGCGAATGTGGAGGGATGACTGTACAAGATGCCTGGTTCAGTCTCTGGCATTTCCAGGTGGGGCTGGGAAAGAATCCCATCTGGCTACATGGGGCACAGTTCTGAGTCAGTGTATAGCAACTTCCTGTTTTTCTATGTTGATCCTACCTAGAATAGTCTATATTTTCTGAGGTGTTAACAAAATTCAAAGCTCTTGTCTGATTATTCAATTTTATACAAAAGCAAGTACCACAAACACACCCTTTCCATCTGATCTGTTATGCAAGATACTAACTTTTCCAACCCTTTTATGGTGCCTACCAGGATGATGTGCCAAATGAAGAAGACACATATCCAAACATCCACCACTGCAGATCTCTTTCCAGCCGTGCAACAGGCCGTCAGGACTCTCTTCTGCCAGTAGGACTGATGGCAGACTCTGTGAGCTTGGAACAATTAGATTTAAGAGGATGATGACTTCCAGAGTCTCCAACCAGTATGGCTACTGGTCACACTGGCTCAGTCTGGGCATTTCCATGTTCCCAACTCATTCTACAGTTAAGCTATTCCAAGGTTCTTGGGTTCAAGTCAGTTTGATAACTTGAAATGAAATTAGGTTAAACAAGTGGAACCTGTAACAAAATGTTGCAGTGTATCTTCCCTTTCAGCAAACTATGTGCTAATAGGTCATTCACTGCAAACAGGCTACTTCACTTCTCCCACCCCTCTCCTTTTCCATTTTTTGATGATGTTCAGTTAATCATAGCTACTGACCATGATAGGGTATTTTTTTTTACAGGGGAGGGGTTGTAGTGAGTATGACCTCTGCCACCAGGCAAATGGGTTCTAGAGTCCATACCAATATCATGGCAGAGAATAGCAACCGCATTTTTTAAAAAAGTGTTAATTTGCATATGGTATTCTCTGTTAGATAATTTCTTTTCAGCTTGTCAGTTAAGTCTACAAGGGAATGAACTGGGACCCTCATTAGGATGGGAGACAGTTCATGGCTGCTCAGTTTTGGTTCTGACTCATATAACTCCAGGGATCCATCTTCTGCTTGCTTTGCTCTGGGGAAGAGGTGCACTGTAGACTAGGAGAGCTGCTGTCCAGCCACAGGAATCTGGAGTCCTAGAGCAGGCTGTGTAGAATTTGTTGTTTAGGGGCCTAGTTGTACCATTTGCTGTGAGCAGATTCTGGAACCCATCTACTAAAGAACTGGAATACTTCTGTGCCACAGACACGATTGCCCACAATAAAGCTTATCTTAACAGTAAGTGATGTGTATCAGCTTTTGGTATCAAACAGTTTTGTGGAGGTCTGAAATTGTAGCCAGTTCTAGAACAGGCAGTTGTACACTTTGGTAAATGCCGTAGTTCTCTGAGCATGCTGATAACCTCCCTCTCCTTTCTGAGTGTTGCCGTTTTCCTTCCAGCTCTGCCAGCAGTCAGCATGACCCAAGTGTGCTGTTAGAGGGAGGGATGCTGATGCCTCATCTTAATTGAGTCATTGTGGATCCAGTAGCGAACATACTGTCAGAGGAGCTTTAAAGAGCAGTACTGTTCATTCTGAAACTGTGGGTTGTTATATCCCAGATGGTCCACTGATAAATATAATAAAGGATGAAAAAGGAGTTAGAAAAAGGCAGTGGCACAGTAGCTACTGGAGATGCAACAGTGATGCACAAAGGACGTGGGTGAAAACTCATTGAGAAAGGTTTTAATTTTAGTTGTTGTTTTTTTACTTTCTTTTTAACTTTTGGAAAGTTATTAGTGGGAAAATGTTTGCAAGAAGCTGTGCTTTTGTAGCTCAGAATGTTTCATCTCAGTTGTTGGCTGAATAGGCCATCAAGCCTGAATACAGAGAGCTGGATCTGCAGTCTGTTTTATATTTCCTGCCAGCAGGAGCACTGATGGAGTGAAGGACTGAAACATCACAGATCAGCTGCCTCCCACTTATCATGTTCTCTCCCACCTCAGCCCCCCCAACCTCAATGCCTGGACTTCCCTTCACACAAATGCAATTTTGGGAAGTACAGACGTACAAGAGCAGAAAAACCTAGTACTTGTGCTATTAGAAAGAAATGTGTTTTTAAAATAATTTTTAAAATAACAAAGCAAGCTTTTCTGTAAAGAAAAATAATCAATTTTATCTAATTGAATTGTCTATTAAAATTCAGTGGCAGAGCACTTGCTTTGCATGCAGCCAGTCCCATTTTATGTCTCCAGACAAATGGTTTAGAAAAGGTTTAGGTTTCAAATGATGGGAAAGATGAGATGAGACCCTAAAAGTCACTACAAAGTCAAATAGATTATAATGATTAGACAGAGAAGCAGTCTGACCTGATGCAAGGCAGCTTCCTGTGTTCCTGACAGAGCTTGGGAAAGTTTCCTGTGTGTTCTGTAGTTCCCAGAATGTCTTAACCAGTATTGCGAGTGAGGGTGTTGTAGTCCGAAAGGTAAGCTTTGCAAGCTCTGGTACTTGAGTTATTTCATTCCATTCCCCCTCATCTTTTGCCCAGACATACCACCATCACTGCAAAAAACTGCTCCCAATGTATGAAAATTAAGAACAACAGAGAAAAAGTTAAAATATAGGACTCTAGTTCTAAGCCATTTATAAATGATGTTCTTGCTAGTGATAATATACAGGCTATGATACCAAGTAAAGTATGTCCATGTGTCTTGGAGTGATTGGACATGACATAGGGAAAGTGTGGGCAGCATGTGGCCTCCAAATCATTTTTGTCAATGAAAAAAAAAAGGCAGAATTCTATAATAAAACAAAGCATGTGATGGGTATGAACATTTTGTTTTTACTGTGGACATGAGTAAAGTCAAATTCTGTTTAACATGCTTACTGTCCACTTGCAACTCCTGGTATATCCCTGCAGAGGTTCACAGATGGAACAATTCTGTTGAGTAATAGAGTTCTTCTTTTGTTTTGTGCTTCTCTCTCCTGCCCCTTTCACAGCTGTGTAATGGAGGCTCTGTCACAGATCTCGTCAAAGGCCTATTGAAGTGTTGCCAGCGGTTGGATGAAGCTATAATCTCGTACATCTTATATGGTGCTCTCCTGGTAAGGATGTTCATCAAGCTTCTAGTGACAGCAGAGGGTGCAATTCACTCACTGGATACATTTTCCATTTATAAGTGATGGTGTTGCTGACAGTAAAATTCAGGCTGTTAGAGCAACTTCATATGTGTGTGTGTGTGTGTATGTGCCTGCACGCTGTTTTGACGATGCAATACAGTAGGCAGATGTTTCTATGGTGTAAGTGCAGATTGATTTGATTAGCCTCCCTAACATTAGGAAAGTTATGATTAAATATGGAACACAGTGTCCTTATCTTTCTCTTTTCTTCTTATTGTTGACCCTCAGGGTCTACAGCATTTGCACAACAACCGAATCATCCATCGAGATGTCAAAGGGAACAACATTCTTCTGACAACAGAAGGAGGAGTGAAACTTGTTGACTTTGGTACTAATAATTTGCTTGTCTTCTGTCCTTCCTTCCCGTCCTTCCTTCCTTCCTTCCTTCCTGTGCTGTTGAGCACAAAGAAGTAAAGAGCTTTTCGCATCTGAGGGCTAAACTAGCTAAAATTTTTAATACTCTCCATGAGTGCAGGGCTGCTTTTTTCATGAACTGCCAACCCAGGGGATTCAGTCTAGAATGGCAGTCTAGTGGGGGCGGGGGGCTTTAACTATTTGCTTTATACTGGCGTCCTGTTCTGAACTGATCCCTCTGTCCCTGTAATTTGTGTTATGGAGGCCAAAGGATTCAAACTCCCAGTGCTAGGATCCCCATCCGGATGAGGCACCCAGAACAGAGAACAAGTGGCCATGTAACTAAAGAAATAGTTTGGAGGCCAGAGGGGGAAAGTGTAACCCTGCTGTTCCAGGGGAATGCAAACCCAGCAGATGTGCCTATGCATCTGTATCTCTGCTGAATGAAGTGGCAGTAGTAACTGCCAGCCTTGGGAAGTGAGGGATGAATTAATCCACCCCTGGCCTTCCCTTTCCCAAATAGCTGATAAGAAGTAGGGCATCTTTTTATTTCTATAACTATGGCCCTTACTGCACTGTGCCATGATCCCGTGTTGTCCTGATGCTCCCCACTGCACCGGTTGGCTGCCAGCGGATGGGTAGCGTTGAGGAGATGCTGCTCCCTTACAGCTGGCCTCTTTCTGGGCTGTAATGCGGAAGGAAGCGCTTGATAGCACTTCCGCCCTTCCTGCACACCTATAGCCGATGGGATTGTTGTGCAGAGGGAGGCCATCACCAAAGCAACGCTATCATGGTGGCTGGGGACACAACAGCAGTGGACTGCAGCACTGTTGTGCGATGGCACATGTCACAGACCAGCAGCAACGTGTCCCCCTGCCAGGATAGCGCCGTTGTGCAATAAGGGCCTATTTTTCATTATGATATCAGCTGAGTGGGGGAAATGCCTTCACACCTTTTATGGTGTAGCTGTATAACAAAACAAACTGGTATAACTATATAAATTACTTTTACAGTTACATAAGCGAGGTATCACATGGCTCTCAAGCATTGGCTTTTGCTGCTGCCTTGTAGCCTGTTTTATGTTTTTGTGGTTTGAGGTAATAACAGAGCAGACAGGAAGAGGGGGTGTTTTGTACCAAGAGGCTAGCAGCTTGTAGCAGTTATTTTTTCAAAGAAGTAGCTAAAATAACTGTTGTAGTTAATTTCCAAAAAACATAAAAGGGAGTAACAGTTACTTTCAAAACATTGTAACTAAAAGGATAAGTAACTGTTTGAGAAGAGGAACCTTGGAATGTGACTGTAACAAATTAGTCTCAACAGTGAAATTCCAGGCTGGATCACTGGTTATCTGGCTCAGCCTATACCCATGCAGCCCAGGATCAGGATCAGGAGTCCCTCATGTGTGGCTTCCTGATCTTCCACGTATGCACCCCTAGCATCAGAGCACCTGTGCACAGAAATAATACTGGAAATGCTTTTTTGCGTTGCAGTGAAGCTTGGTTGGTTGGTTGCGTCTCTAATCCAGATTTTAAATATTATCTTTTGCATATGAAAAGAAAGCATCGTTCTTTCTCAAATGGCTGTGATTAGCCTCCAGCACATTTATTCCCTCTCAGCAGAAGGCAAAGTGGTCCTCCGAGTCCAAAAGCTAACAGATCCATTTAATTTGCAATTATAGCTGTTAGATATGAGTGTGACTGAAATGAGAAGCCTCCATAAATGAATGAAAGCGATATGGAGACAGTGAGCTTTGCGGCAGGCATTACTTCTGGATTTATTTGTTGGTTTCTTGATGAGGTCAAGTAATAATAAAGAAACATACCATAAAATTTGGTCTGAGAATATAAAACAAAAAAGGTAGTGGTCCTGTTTAGATTTACTTGAGAATCATCATCTCTGAATTCAATGGATAATACCTGCAGAGGGTTGATCTAGAAGGGTTAACAGAACAAAATAATAAAGTCAACAGCATCACCATAATCCATGAAATACGCACTTTCAATCAGTATGGCTTATTCAAAATAATCTTCTGAGGGAGTACCTCACCCCTCAAAATATAATAAACTGCTTTGTATAAAAACAAATTTAATGGTGCATTACTGCTAATTCCCTAGTACTTTAAGACTAGCTTTATTTTATTAAGTTTTTAAAGAAAATATGTGTGTGTGTGTGTGTGGGGGGTGAAGCTCAATGATTACTTGTCCAATGAATGTGAGAACAGATGCCTCTTTATGACCTGAAAGAGAGAGAACTTCATTATTGATGAGTAGCTGAAACATTCAATCTGAAGCAACATTTGTACAAACACCTATCCTAAGGCAACAGCTTCTTTAGCAGCCTCTTTGGCACTGAACAGAAGGGGCTGGAAATCACTTTTCATCTGATGCTGTC
The DNA here is from genome assembly GCA_030412105.1 of Cyclura pinguis. Taxonomy (NCBI): domain Eukaryota; kingdom Metazoa; phylum Chordata; class Lepidosauria; order Squamata; family Iguanidae; genus Cyclura; species Cyclura pinguis. Next base: position 223,658,878 of record CM059599.1, on the reverse strand, counting down.
TGCCCAGGACAATAATTAGCACAGCTACTAGACTCAGAGCTTCAGAGGAAAGCCCATCAGTGCCAAAAGAAAAGAACATGTCAAAGCAAGGAGGTTAGAGAACAATATTGGTTGAGTAGGATTTTCCAATATTTTACACATAACTACCATGTTGTGCTTTCTCCCAGTGGAACATAAAACCCAAAAACATGGAAGGACAGGAAGCTGTTTGATCAATTAGCTAAATTTCATATAGACAAGAGGTGGATAAAAAGGAGCAAAACATGGAGGGCTGGTCTTCTATTTATTTGTGTGGCCAACATTTTCTGTCCTTTCATATCACATTTGCAAACTATTCAACAGCACAAATTTATCACGAGTTTGCCATTTAGATTTCAATCAAATTTTAAAGCAGAAGCAAAATGCAGTGTCCAGTTCCCAGCATCAACAATACTCTTGATTCAGTTCATAAAATCACAATGGAGGGAAGAGGCATGTCAAATTGCTGTCTGTGTGTGCTTGCAGGGAGGGCAAAATTCACATGAAGATGCAAAAGCCTGCCCTGGAATGTAATTGACATTAGACTCCAAAAAACAAGTACAAGCAGAGAAACAAACAAATGCATTCTGTGGTTATATTTCATTTATGTAGCTCACATAGAACCCTTTGATTGTTTGAAATGACGTTCAAAAAGGCTGCAGTCCTGCATTCAATTACTTAGGAGAAAGGCCCATTGAAGGGACTTAGGAGCTGCAATAATCAGGGGCTTGACAAAGACCAAGTGCTCTACCCTCTGCAAACATGGCAAAGATATTGTCCCATTGCCAAGTTCTGAATTAAGATCCAACTGCAAAGCTTTCATATATGGAGTGGTAGAGGGCACCATCTTGTTCTGCACCTCAGGCAACAAAATGCCTTGGGCCGGACCCATCTACTAATATGAGATATTTCTTAGGGACTATACTGAAAGGAATGTAAGAATGCTGTTGGGTCAGTATTTTGAATGTATTTATTATTGCAGGTGTTTCTGCACAGCTGACCAGTACCAGGCTGAGAAGAAACACTTCAGTGGGAACCCCATTTTGGATGGCACCTGAGGTGAGCTATATAATTTGGCTACTATGGTTTGTTCTTACTATGGTTTGTTCTTACTGTGGTTTCAGGGGTTCAAGAAATGTGATCTCCAGGTTCTCTAACCACTAATAAAAGATAGTAGACAGCAGACTTTAGGGTTTACTTGAAGTGACTGATGTTATGTGGCAAATGCCAGATAGGAAAGTAAACCTACATTCTTGGAGAATATGAGTTTTCCAGTGAATGTACTTAACATCCATCCTATCTCTATAAAATATCAATAGTAAATAGTTTTATTTGTCTGTGGCACAGTGTCCATTACAAAACATTCTGATAATACAGTGTAGCTGGTACAACAAATGGTATACAACAAAAAATATACTTTTTATTTCAGGAATTTGGAGAATGCTAGAAGGCCTCAGCTGTGGAATAATTCCATTTAATAATTAACTCATATTTTGTAAGGGGATGAAGGCAGACACCATGCAGTCAAAACATAGCATGAAGAAACCAAAGGGAGATATTTGCATTTTCTAGGGAGGTCCCAAGATTTTCAGAAGTACAAATATGATTAAAAAGATTTTTTTTTTATATTCCCAAGGGAACCAAATCAAAACCAAAACCAGAATAGTTGAATGAGCTCTGAACATACTCAGCAGCCATGGAATACCGTGTGTCACTTGGGAGGAAAAAAAGAATTAGGGCAAAAATGGAACTGAGTATTTTGGAGAAGGACGTGGCTGATTGGAGGGAACCCTGAAGAGAAACATTATGGCTAGGAGTGATAATACATTGCAACATTTTGTTGTAGGTCTCACATTTAATAGATAATTCTTAATAATACACTTTGTAAGCTTGCGTTCATGTACCACACTTAGTGGCAAACATAAAGGAGACTTCCAGACAAGACTTTTATTGTCCATTCGCCTGCCTCATTCACAGGCTGGTATTAAGAGTGAGCACCTGCATGTTGCCTATATCCCAACTGGTGGGGTAGTGCTGATGGGGCCAGCATTCCTGTGCAAGACAGTCCTGTTTCAAAGATATACTGTGTATATTGTATGTCAGTACACAGAAATCAGAAGCATGATGTCTTGCCTCTGTCTCTTCCTTGGCATATACTGTCATTCAGAATACAGCTTTTCTGCTGAACAGTGGGCAAACATATCTAATATACAAAGATTACCTTTCATGCCTAGGGCGTCATAAGACCTCAGTACTGTGAACAGGTATTTTGACCATTTCTTTCTATAGCTCCGCCAAGGCAGGATCTTAATTTCCCAGAATTCCCTAGTGCAAATCCCTCCTGGAGCTATTGTATCAGAGCCACATTGCCTTGTAGAAATCGAAAGAAACCCAAGAATGTCTTGTCATCGGCATGGTGTTTTTCCTTCTGTCATTAAAAGTCTTGCTTGAAACAAACAGCTATATACTTTTTAAAATGCATTTTTGAGCATGTGAGAAGCAATAAATCCAATAATACAAAGTTTCTGAATGCATTTTAGGGAACAAACATTCAGCATTTTTAAAAAATGTTTCTACTGAGAAACAGTGTAATTTTCAGTGATGTTCCTGAAGTGTCTGGTTGAATAAGGCCTTTCAAGCTCTGACTTCTGCTAGAAAAGCTGTTACCGCTGTTTCTAGCCCGAGCTTGTGGGATATTAAGATATCATTTGATATCAATAATTTGGCCTTCTGTACCCATTCCTCTCCGCGTGCTTGCGAGGCCCCTGGACAAGCACGCACACGGGCGCGGCCGACAATAGCCGAACCATTCAAATCCCAATCTAGGCAGGCCAGTCATCGCCGAATGCAGCTTCAGGAGACCTCAAGGCAAGTACCACATTATGTACGCACGCTACTTACAAAAAGATCCCTTGCCCTGCGCAGGCAGCTTGATGAGCGGACTATACAACGCTCAAGCACTCTGCGTTTGCATACTGGCTACTCTATTGACAATCTGGCTATAACTCAATCATCTAAAGTACTGACCTTTCGGAGGCTTTGTCCCCAGCCCAAAACTCATTGTTTTCCCCAAGTACAGACTAGCCTGCGACCACAATTTTCCCTATAAGAACCCCTGACTTTGAGCGCTTCCTCGGATCGCTCTTGGCTTCCATCCCGCCTTGCTGTCGCTTTGTCCAGCGAGCCTTCCCCTCAGCCCCACATGCTGGGAATCCATGCTCCACAGCTTCTTCGCTTTTACTGGGCTTCAGGACAGGTATAGTATTTCCCATACCAAACCTCCTCTCAAAATCCCTCTATCCAACTCTTACCTTTTATTTCTATAGTTCTCTGTGTGAGTGTGTTGCATACACGTGTTTGATTGTATTTCAATAAAACAATTATTATTTCAGCTTCTGCCTTATCATTGACTCGGCCTAACCCCGTAGACATAGGGCTCAAGATCTTGCTATGTTACCCTGCCTCTCGCATTGCAAACTTGTGCTCTGTGCTAATTCCCTCCCCATTGTTTGAACACATTTAGGTGTCCCTCCCGGGACCCCCAGAAACTAGGGTAACAAAGCACTGCTTCTTATCTAACAGTAACAGATTTCTTTTGATTGATCTATCAAAATGATAACTCATAATGTCTAACTTGGATTTAAAATTGACTCTGCAGCAGAATTTGCCAGGCACCTTTAATTAAAATGCCTTTAAATACCTTTTAATGAAAATGCTAGCTGCCAGCGTAAGTGACACAGTTCTGTGTAATTGAAAATAGCAAGCTCAGTTTTCACGTTGTTTTGAAGTAATTGGAAATAAACATTGCCTAATGAGTACAGTAATCTAAAAACACCCTGCTCTCCTTTGTCCCTTTCCCGCCTTCAGCATTGCCTGGTTACTACTTGCTGGCCTGCATCACATCCTGGGGCTCAAGGTCAGCTCCAGGTTAATAGCTGGAGGTTTCTTTACTTCCTATTTAGCTAACATGGGTTTCCTTGATCTGGATGGACATTTCATTCTTACTTGAACTCCTGGTTTAAATAAGGAGGAGAATTTGTGCCCACTAAATTCTAGGGGAATGATGCAATTTGGAAAGAAGTCAAGATGTACAGAACCATTTAATGTTTTGATGCCTTGCAGGCATTTGAAAGTAATCATGCATAGACAGATTTGTTTCAATGGGGTAATAGAAAACAAAATTTAACCAGGAGATTTATGCCTTTTCCGGAAGAACAGGATTTGCAGAGAATGTACATTTTTTAATGCATAAGAATTGATAACATTATTTTCCTTTTCATTATGAACTCTCTTTTGCTGTAACTGTAATTCGGTAGATTATTCTCCAGCCTGATTGTATTTATGCTGGGGCTCTGGCAATAGTGGTATGGAGGGATGCTCCAGACAAAGAAATAAACGGCTATTGAAAAGTGAAGAGAGAGGGAGAGGGAGAGAGACTGCACCTAAGATCAGCTTTCTGGGGATGGCAGGGCACCATTCATGTAAAGTACTTCTGCCCACTTTTCAGAGACACTTTCTGTTTGTGTACCACGTTTTAGCCCATTAAGTAGGTTCTCCCCACTCACCCCCCCTGTAATATTTTCCAGGGGCTGGCAAGATTGCTGTGGGGAGGAGCAAGTGGTTAGATCTTTTTCCCACTAGCCCACTTGCACATGCCTAAGTCACCATTCAGTCCCATATATATTCAGAAACACACACAAACATATCCTGAGTCAATGCATGCACTAAGGCAGGGCTTTCCAAATGGTGTGCCGTGAGACGCCTGAAGTGTGTAGGTGTGTCACCTACAATCTTGGAAATGTATGTTATTATTTACAAATTGTATATTTTTAAAAATATATGAAGGGTTTTCATGAGATATGTTGTGTCCTCATACATTTTGTTATTACAATTTATGCATGTGTCCATATCTCTTTTAAGGGGTTAGTTTAACCTCTAGTTTGCTGGTAAAACTGAATTACAGTGTCGCGAAATGACGTGTGTCTAAAAAAGTGTGTCACCAACATGAAAAGTTTGGAAAGCTCTGAACTAAGGTGAGGCAGAAGTCAGAGGAACCTGCCTCCCCATGCAGAAAATGCAGAAAATGTTGCCAACATAACCTGTCTGAACAGAGAGACAATGTGTGGTAGCCCATCTTTCGCAGGGATCCTAATTCTATGGTAGGAGAACATGTATGTGCAGTATGAAAGCATAGGTGTCAGTAATGAGTATAGTGGTCATAATTCTAGCTCTCTTCCACTAGTTTACATGGATGTGGGAAGGAAAGGAAAGATGTTTTTTTGGCCTGTGTCTTGCTTAATGTGGGATTGGATCAGTGCGTGCTGCCTCTTCAGCCTTTACTCAGTTCTAATTGTGCCTCCTGTTACAAAGTTGTTGCTTCTGGGATTCTGGGGAATCATATATCCAATAGGTATTAACATCAGTTCAGTATATTTGAACGTGCATCCTTACATAGCCAAGATTAGACTGCCTGGGCACAAAGTGACTGGTAGATCTGGAGGATTCCGAGTTTTGCAGAAGAAATGGAAAGAACCCTTAAAGAAAATCTTACAGAAAAAATAAACCCTAAACAGCCTGAGCAAGGACTGAACATGTCCATCAGCCACAGAAAGATGACTCACTGTTTGGAGGAACTGGAACTATAGGTTATCATTGAAACACAGGCTCCTTAGGAACTGTGTCAGAGCTTAAAAGCACTTTGAAGCCCACAGCTGCTTAGAGACTTGCTGTTGGAACAATGCTGGCACACACTTTGATTATACTATCCATCAAGGACACAGTGTCCTTTAGTACTCTTAATTATGTTGATGTGTTTTTAAATATATGCACTGGAAATTTTAGAAGCGTAATAATTTTGCAGGAGGTAAGGTAAATTACAAGAAAGAAGCTATAGTTTTAGAACATTCCAGAGTTTGCTTCCTCTTTGCCTATGCAAGATTTTAAAAAAATTTCTTAAGATTTAACATTTGTATAGCATATTTCAGTGTTCAAAGCAAGTCACTGGTATTTCCTCAGCTTATAGGAGTCTAAACCGGAGACCATACTGACTTGCTTATTGCCACCTAGTGACACTGTGGTTGAGGCAAGGTTTGAGAGTTTAGGACATTTCTCTTCATAACCCATATTCCTATCCACTGTGCAAGACATGAGGAATTTCTATCTGTCCATATGTTGTTTGACACTGTCTCCCATAATCCTTCATCACTGGTTATGCTGACGACAGTTGGTAGAAGTTACAGCGCAACACCATTTGGAGAGCCACATGTTCTCCACTATGTGTACCATGATATGTCATAGTGTCCTTCATGTTAGTGTCTGTATGGATGCAAAGTGTGTGGAAAGAGAAGCAGGATCATGGTGCTGCCCCCCTGTGAACACATGCACACCACCAGCCAAACTCGCTTAATATACCTGCATCTGCAGAAGAGTGCATATGTGTATGTATGGATACCATTTTGCAGATGTTATAGCTGAGTGCCTATATGCTAAAGGAGAAGGCTCCGTTCTCCACAGCAGAGATATGGAGTGTGCCTATGTAGTGTACACAAAGAGAGTATCTGAAGAATGCTGTTGTCCAGTCGTGATCTACGTAACTCATAATTTGGTGTGAGTCTCATGAACCACCTCCTTAGAGATCCATTGATTAACCATAAATAAAGCTGTCAGACTTTTCTGTGATGGGATTGACTGAAGATGACCAAACAATCTTCATAGATAGTATTTTGCTGCATTGTAACCATAGTGATGGCTTTTTTTGTTTTTTTTGGATATTTCAGAAGCGAACAAAACCAAAGGCAATTGATTTTTGGTATGCCTAGCAAAATTGATTGTGATGTCTTTCCTTCAGCATCACTGATGAAGGAGTTCATTTACATGATTTCAGTGAAGTGATATTATAGGGAACAGATGTTTTTGGGAAGTGGATAAAGAAATTAAATAAACTAGAAATGCCTTAATGCCTGTCATGGCACTCCTGCCTTTGGCACCTCCTACTGTCTATTAACAATAAAAGAAAGCATATAACGGGCACACAAGGAGGGTTTTGTATTCAAGATACATGTATTAAAATATCATCCTAAAAGGATACTTGAAGATAAAAGGTAATATATTTTTATAGAGGGTAGGGTTGCTATTTATCTCCAATACACTTGCACTAGGATCACACAATATAGCAAAATGTGATCATTTCTTTCAGTTTTCCCCTCCTGGCTCTTTTTCTTTAGGATTTCCCATGTTTTTGACAGGGACCAGACCTTGTAAGAAACCCAGATGCTAACTCTTTCTTCATATCTACTCTGGCAACAGGACCTAATGATGTCAACCACTCCATCAGGGCTTCACTCAGTGAGACATTGTCATCTTTTGTTAGTAATGCCCTTTTCATTCTACATAGGGCAACCAGACCAGTTTCACAAATTAGACATCAGAAATAGCAATATTCATTTCTTTGGCAGCCCTAGTGGGCAGAGGAGCAATTAATAAATACTTTTGAGATGTAAGTAGATACATATTTAGAAACATATGGTGGAACGTTTCATCTTTCCAGGATGTTCTGCAACTGACCTCAAACTAGCTGTTGTGAAGCAAAGGAACATAATAGGGAGATTAGAAAAAGGAACTGCAGAGTACCAATTCACTGGGAAGTTCCAGTATATTACCAAAGTTTGAATCAAGATAATGGATAGTTATCATACTGCAACACGTGTTCTTTGTCTTATGTAGATCCATGATGCCTGTGTTGTCACCAATAGTTATGTAATTGGTGTTATTAGTGTCAGTACTTTCTGCGTTTCAATGCCTTTTGATCTTATTATTTCTAGTCCCATCTCCAACCATGTGTACTGTAGGGATGTCTGGATTTCTGAATAAAATTACCTGCCTCTGATGTGGTAGACTGTAGAACATAAAAGCTCATAAAGATGTTAGTCATCGAGGTGTCACAGAACTCTTGTTTATTCTACCTGTCTAATTAACTGACAGGTGTTACCATGCCCTCGATCTGTGATACAGTATGATTGGCTATAAATACTGTTTAATTGGCATGAAATATTTATAAATATTATACTTACAGCTAAAAACCTTGTGGAAAGGAAAGGACTCTGGCTGGAAGCTTCGAAGCTAGGACAAAGGACCTCAGCATGTCCAGGTCATAAGTTCAGGAGGATCAGCCAGAGAGCCTGACCTGATGGATTTTAGATGGTCCTCTAAAGTACTCAAACCTAGGGAACAATAGTGAATGAAGCTACTAGAAGGAGCACCCAAAATGTTGACATACTGTTACCTCTTCCCATGAAAATAGTCCTTTTGTTCCCTCACTTTTCCAGTCATTAAGAGGCTATCATGATTTCCCTCAATGCTTTGTCACCTGCCACAAAGACAATCGGAACCTTCCAGACCCCTTTTGTCAGCTCTGCCAGACAGCAATTAACACATTCCTCTTCCAGGCAGAAAAAAGGGTATTAAAACTCCAGTTCCAAGCCTGATAGTTCATAGCACCTTGGATGCAGGTAAGCATCTCACTCTGCCTGTTTGCTCCCTGATCCTTGTGCCCTAGGCTACCCTCAGACTCCTGTGTTTGAGCCATCTTTTCTTGATCCTTCACTTCAGGAATGGTAATTATCAGCCTCTTTATGCCAAAATTCTCACTATCCAACCTTTCTCTCCTTTACTAGGCTTGTGTGGTTTGTGAGACTGATTGCTTCTGTGTGTGTGTGTGTGTGAATTCCCCCAGTAAAGACATTCTTTTGACTCTCAACTGGTGTCCTACAGTTAGTACAGTTCCACACAGGTGAAAAGGTCCTCCTGTGGTTACCCTGCTCTTCCAGACCTCCTTTGAGCTATAATTACCCATCTTCCCAAGGAGACGATGGCATTGCTGGAAGATCTCAAGGTCCCCCACCTTTTGGTGTATCACAGGTAGCTGTGTTAGTATGTTCTAGCAAAAACAAGAAAGTGTCCTGTGTCATCCTATAGAGTAATAAAATTATTATGACATAAGTTTTGTGTGTGTGTGAGTGAGTGAGAATTCCAGTTCATGATTGCTTATGGCACAATAAATGTGTTACTCTTCAGTACACCACAAGATTATGATATTTTCTCTGTATACATTTAGAGAATCTACATTTCAGTATTAGAAGGATGAGCACTTTGGGAACTAGATGTATAAAATATATCTTGTCAGATTAAAATGACTTGTCATCTGGAGAACTGAGGTTATTTAGTGTCCTTGCTTAACTGAAGAGAAGAGCTACCTGTTGTTGCTGTTGTTGTGTACCTTCAAGTTGTTTCCAACTTATGGCAACCCTAAGGTGAATCTATCACAGGTTTTCTGGGGCTGAGAATGTGTGATGTTTCCAAGGTCACCCAGTGGGCTTCCATGGTCAAGTGGGGAATCAAACCCTGGGGTCATAATCCAATGTCCAAACTGCTGTACCACTTACACGATGCAGTAAGGAGAGTGAAATTCTGACCTGTATTTAGAATTGGTGCAAGCTTCATCTGTGTACCTGATTTTAAATACTTAGAAAAGACGGACATATTTTTGAGTGGTTAATATCTTTCCATTTGTGTTCCTAATACCTTCACTTCCTGTTGGATTCTATTGGATTAGAGATGCTCTTCAGAGATGATAATATTTATAACTAAAAAGTTTCCACAGCAAACAGGTACCAATATGGTAATGGACCTGATGGATTTTTTTTTCCGCCTGTTCACGCCAACCATCTAAACACCATTCATCTCTAGAGTGAATTTGCTGGCTAAAGACACACATAGTTGGCTCATTCAAGTAGTAAATGTTAAATTTTATGTCAACAACTAGTGGAGGAGGAGGAGGATTTTTTAAAATTGAAGTATTTTAAACCAAGCAGTCACATCCCCAGTATGCTACCTTGTTCCCTGAAAATTAGAAATCTGAAGATATTACTTTTGAATGTTCATTGTGAAATCTGACAAGTTGGATGCTACATTTTATTTGTTGAACTTGGCCAGTTGTTTTGCCCTTTTTGGAGCAAAAGTAACAGCCAGCACCATACTCAGAGTTCTGCGTGGGCATGCACTGATTCATTTTTGGCACAATGCTGGCATACTTCATAATAAATTGCTTAGCTATTAACCATGCCAACTCCCCACCTCAGGAAATTCAACCCTTTTACACTCCAGCTTTCTTCCAACGTGGTAGGTCAGCAGCACTAATTGTACAGTGCAAGTCTCCTGCTACCCTTGCACCACAGTCCTAATCATTCCATTTTATACATTGTGTGCCTGGAGCTATGCTTTTTATGCATGTACTGTGTATTGGGAGACCAAAGGAGGGCAGAGAGTTGTTTTACGATTCATTACTGTGTGAGATCTCTAACAGGGTGCTTGTGCAATCATGTGGATTTTCTCCACTCAGAACTATTCTCCTTGTGATCTGAGTCATGCCCTCTGTGCTCGTGTGCCTTTGTGGTGCTTATTTCTTCTGGTTTTTGTGTCAATCTATATGTTAATTTCTTGTTTCTCCTCACAATCAGATATCACTTTGTGCAAACCAGATATTTACTGGAGTGGGTAAAGAATAACATAGATGCACAAGAGCACACATATAAGTTAATGCATATCTTGGAAAGGTTGTTGTAGAGAAGAACTCTCTGAATCCCCCATAAGGAGGCTATCCTGCCTGTGGGAATCTGGAGATATAGAGCAAAATGTTTCCAAGCTCCATTGTTCTGGAACTCTCCATTTCAATGAAAGGGGCACCTCAGAGCAAAATTTTGGATTCTGTGTCCAAACTGGTAGATTTGCCATGGTTTCTGGATATGAAAGACATTTTAAGTCTCAGTGTTGTCTTCAGATGTCCTACGATTTTGTTTGAAAGAAGGATGAAATCCCATCCCATTGAAATTTGTAGGTAGCCTCTGTTTTAAAGCCAGATTAACAAATCTATCTCACAGTTTAGCCCAACTAATCCAAATACAGACCCCCAACTAGTCCTAAGACCTTTCCTCCCATGTGCAATAACTCATTTAGCACAAAACTGAAGACAGAGTAGAATTCACACTAGGGAATTGTGGCGTTTCATGAAGTGGATCCTACGTATTTGTTTGGGCTTTCTAAATCTGAATTTACATATTGTACACCTCTGATTGGTCCAGACTTTATTCCTATGGCAATTAGCACTATTTTTAATCCAGAATAACTGGAAATGTAAACTGGCTGTGATCTGTTTTCTCAGTGTGTTTTTAAATCTTAAATGAATCCTAGGGATGACATTTCTGGTATTGTTTTGCTGTGTGCCTTAAACTCATTCCCAAATTAACTTAAGACAAAGAGCAACATGTGTTCCCCCTTCCTTAATTCATCCCAACATCTTCTTCAGTTTTTTCCCCCAAACTTCTCCAACTTTCATCAGATTTCCAGTCTTGTAAGAGTAATCACTGGATCACCACCCCTGGAGTAATTGACTACAAAACTTGTCTGAAAAGGCGTGGCTATGTTTTCTTTTTCTTTTCTGCCATGGTGCCTTGGCATCATGGTGGCATTACCTCTCTCCCATTGTATGTTTCTGCTTAGGCACAATCCAGCTTCCTTGGGGTGATTTCCTGATGGTAGGCAACAAGAACCGTCTCTCTAAATGCAACAAGAGGTTTACTAAGGGGTTGTGGAAGCTAATAAGTTATCAGATGTCACTTTTTTACCTTCTCCTTCTTCTCCCTGGTTACAGCCATCAAGCTTTGGCAGAGTGTTTTTCCCCCTATTCCCCATCTCCACCTCAGTTCATTTTGATCTCTCCAAGAAGCTGCTTACATTTCACTTCATATCAAGACCACTTCCCTTAAAAGGCACACAAAATATTCCTATTCTACCCCTGCATCTTTTTGTGGGATTTCCTTGCATGGTAAATACAGCCAGGTCAAAGAGTATTTTTATGTTGTTTGGTGTGTATGTCATTGGAATGTCATTGAAAAATGACAGATGAGCCATGGTAGTTTCTAATTTAGAGATGTCCATCTTTCCTGACAACCGTGAATAGAAGGTGAGTGTATGGAAGGCAAGGGACAGTGTCAATGGCACAAATCAAGGGTGTGTGTGTGGAAAGTGTAAGCCTGTTGAAACTGTCAAATGTCTATTCCCAACAGCAGCAACAACAAAAATGTAAAAAACAAAACAAAAACCTCACGTTAAAAGCAAACATAGGATGGAACTGTTGATCGAAACAAGAGGAACATTTGAAGAAGACAATCTGAAGAGGAAAGGCATGATGAAATGCAATGAGACTACTGGAGCAATGCAAAATATAGTTGCTTTAAGACAGAGGTGGGCAACTGTGGAAGGCTAGGGGGCTGCATTAGGCCTTCAGGAGACCTCAGAGGGCCTTAGTCACTCCTGAAAAAAAAGCCCCAAATGCTTCGGGGGCATGGAGGGATTTTCACCATGTTCTGTCTTTCAAAAAAGGTCTGTTCTGGGCCTAAATTGGCCTGGGGGATGCAAAATGTGGTGACAATGCACTCACACCCTCTAGTGGACATTTTAGAGGATTTGGGGGCAATACAAAATTGGGGGGAAAATTTTGCAAGAGTGTGTTTAGGGGGTTTTCTGGAGCAAAAAGTTGGCCCAATTTCACATTTTTTAACAATCTCTGAGGGCTTTTGGGGCCCGAGGGCTGCACACTGCTCACGCTGTCTTTAAACTGACTCATCTGACTTCTTTCTGGGTTATGTGCCGCTCTGCCTTCAGAGGTGAAGAGAGTAAGGCTAGAGTTTCCCAGTGATGGCACCTACGCTATAGAATACCTTACCAAGTACTGTCTTCTTAGTGGCTATACTGTTTACTTTTTTCTGGGCAAAATGAAGACTTGGATCTCTCTAATGTTATTTACCACAAGCTTGTGGAAAACTTTTTTTCCCTTCCAATTGTGTTTGTTTGTAGACTTCAAATTTTTAGACTTGCTGTTTTGTTTGCGTTTTATAGGTTTGTTGTTTAAACGATTATTTATTTATCCTACGTATTACTATATACATTACTAGTGAATTTCATCCCCTGAATGCTGCTTCTTATCTAGCTAAAATGGCATCGTCCATGCACAAAATGGTGGCATAAGTAGGCTTTGGGGAGTCCTGAAGCTTGTGCAATCATCCTTCCCTTCCTCAACCAACCAACCAACCAACCTTTGGGCAAAAAGCTTTAAGGGTGCAAGGAAACCCCAAAACAGATAAGTGACAGCTGTGTATCTCATTGGGCAGACAATACTGAATGACTGGCTTTAGTAGCACAGAGTCAGAGACAAACTACACAATGCTATTCAAACTTTTAAGGAAAAAAATAGACTTAACTTTTCATTTTTACTTTGAAAGAGAAGCTGTTGCGTGCAGTTTGAAACTGCTCCCAATCCAAATTGTAAACCCCGCTTTCCAGTTTTTGGCTGAGATTTCAGGATTAATTTGCAGAGATAACAGTGAATGATGTCCTCTTAAACTCAAAAGAAAGTGCAAAGACCCGTGGAAGCGATTTCTGAGAGTTCTTTTGTGATGTTCGGCATCAGGAATGTGATTGTTGATACTGTGTTCTGTGGGCCACGTTAAAATCGAAGGCTCTTTGGTGAGCATTTCTTACTTGCAACTGTAATATATGTAAACAATTAGGAATGTAGTATGAGTGCTGGAGCCAAATTAGATAACAAGAGAAGTGTGCCTTTTCTGTGGTCTACCTGGGCAATGGGAAAATTACTGACTTGTGAGATAGTTAATGTAGCATCATCAATGTTTTCTATCTGATAGGTCATTGCTTGTGAACAACAGTATGACTACTCCTACGATGCCCGCTGCGATGTGTGGTCTCTTGGGATCACGGCTATTGAACTGGGCGATGGTGATCCGCCTCTGTTTGACATGCATCCGGTGAAGACACTTTTTAAAATCCCAAGGTATGGCACTAGGTGGCTCTCTTGGCTTGCTAGATTGTTGCTCACAAAGGCAGCAGCATTTCAGCAGTGAAAATACCTATTTTGTCCATTGTTGCATCATAAGTTGTCCTAATTGGTAAATGTGTGCAGAGAGATGTTGTTGTTAAGAAGAATCTCACTGGCCCTGATTTACACATTTGCGGTGAAATGTTCCACATTACAAGGGATCAGTATTTCAATAGCCACCCATGGAAAAATGATTTCTTTTCCCCAAACCAAAAGTCTTTGTATAGAAAAATATGTTTTTAAGGGTTTTTTCTCCCCACTGAAGGAAAGATTTGGATTGTTTTGCAGCCAATATGTTTTTGAAACTATTAAGGGTATCAGAACAGTATACCTCTTCTCTTGCTTATTTACGCACAGAAAATAAGATATTCCATGCTGCCATACCTGCGTGTCAGTGCATATTTGATTTCACACCCAAGGTTTGTTTTTTTCTGTTGTGGTGTTGTCTTTTAGCTGAAACAGCCAGGCTTTCACAGGCCACCGTGAAATAGGGATTAATTACAGAGCAATTGTGACAAAAGGTATTGCGGGGGGGGGGGAGGGAGGGGGGAGGACTTCTCTCAAATGGTTGCCCTGGGTTGATTGCCAGTTGGGGTATGTCTGCTTCCCAAAGGAAAAGGATAGCCACTGGCTATTAGCAATTTGAAAGAGTCGACAATGAAAATATTTGACCTTTTGTTATCTGTACAATCACACAATTATCGTGGGGCTTTTGACAATTTCCCCTGATTGCTATTTGCATTTCTGATTAGGCCTATTTATATGCAGATGAGGCTTTCCAACATTCTGCATCGTATTATCTCTTCTATCTCACAACCCAGACGTGAGCCGCCACGGCTCTTTCAAAAAATTGTCCAAACTTGCGCAGCAATTCGTCTGCATTTTTCCCCCTTGCACAGGTGTAGAACAGCCTGCAGCAATTAAAGTAGTGAGGGAGGCTTAACGTTTTCAGACTAATGTCCATAAATCTTATCAAGCTGACGCTGTAAGCCGCTTTCGTGAATAACAGTCGTGACGGAGTTCTGTAAAATATCGGCAAGCAATGGGGAGATCTGTGGAATAGGACCCAGGGATGTTTGCCTTTCTGTGTATGATTTATCTCTTTCTAGATAGAAGGTGGCTTATGAGTCTGCGTGATGAAAGAATTATGGGGTATCTATTTATAGGGGACATATAGTGAATTTAATAAATAAACTCCTTAATAGCCTGTCTTTTATTTTTGAATGATATTTTATGTCACTGCAAGTTCAGTACTAGCGCTGAGTGTGAAGGGTTTGGTATTAGTATGCTAGTTTTTGGGCCGATCCAGGAGGAGCATATGGGGCGTTCTTTTTCATCTGCAAAGATGTGATAACTCCAGCAGAACCTAGCATTAGGCATGTTGCTAGAGCATTATGTACTGAAAGAATTACATTTCCATGTTGCTCTTTGGAGAGAGTTATGGCCAAAATGGAACAGCGTTGAGTGGAAAGTAATTTACCAGTGTTTTAAAAGGGTGTCTTCAAGGTTAGGAGCAGGCAGTAGCCTTACAGTGCCCGGATGACTCTTCCTCCCATCTGTCCGCACCGTACTTACACCGGTTCTATAGGAAAAGCCAGTGGTAGAAAGAGAAACCCCAAAGTAACAAAAACAACAACAACAACAACAACAATAATAAATCACTACATTCATTCACTGCTGCTGCAGCATTAGGAAATGGTAGCTGAAGGTATTGGCAGTTGCCTAGCAACCTCCAGGTGCCTTCTTTATTATCCACCAATGTCGTAGTTTATACATAACTCAGACATCTAAGGAAAACAGAAAATGTACTCCGAGCTGCCATGTGTTCTCCTTTTGGAGCTCCTTGCTCAGCCACAATATTAGGAAAGAATGAAATGAGATTAAAAGAGAGCATTTGTCTGTAGGTTTCTATACGCCAGAGGATGTGTGACATTAATCACGTGTCCATGAATGCTGCATTTTTCTTTCACAATTAGCCAGCATGGGATGGGGGGCAGTCTGGATTGGGACCCTGGTGTGGAGGTAGGACGAAGGAAGGGAACCTTTCTCCTTTGTACCCCACTGGTACATACCTGATCCACCTGTTGGATAGGAAAATTTCGAGGGAAGTTTTACAGCAGAATGCTGTGTATTAATTATAACAACAGAACAGAACAGAACAGAGCGGTATTTGATCGGGAAATAGAAGACGGCAGCTAAGTTCAGAAACAGGACAGGCAATGTTATGAAGTATTGATTTGCTGTACCTGACTCATTTTTGCAAAGCACTTCTCTTTCTTTTCCTATTATTTTGACTTCATTAATTCTGCATGGCCATTTTTGCTGACTGTATTGGTCTGCCTCCTAATTGAGGGGTTGTAAATGCCACTCACAAGACATGGGATATGGCGTCCTCGTTTTCAGTAACCTGAAATGATTTCACCCCTATTACCCTGCAATCGAAGTTATTGAAGATTTATATTTTTGCATTTCTAGCTGCTTTTGCAGGATACATAACTTCCCCAGCTGGAAACAAAGAAAAAGCTGGACATGAGTGCAGGGAGTCAGGCCTAATGGTCTCAGTCCTTATGGCTGAGACTGGGTGAGCACTCTTACAGCATCTGCCTAACTTGAAGGCTTCCGTATATCAGTATATGTCTTAAAGTGAGCAAAGTGAGGTCTTGGAATTACACGTGTCCCTCAAGTCAGTTTTGTAACCCTCAGTCTTTCCAGACTCCACAGAACAACCTTTCTCTGGCAGAGACAGAGAGTGAGACAGAGAGAGATTTTGAGAGAGACAGGTGCCACTCTTGGAACCCCCAGGAGTTGTATTTCACCTTCTAAACAGATTGCATTATTTAACGTAAAAGATTACCCTTTTTCAAAAGCAGAAGTGGACATCTATCTACTGCGCGGTGTGTGTGTGTGTGTATGTTTGTATTTGCATTTTTTGGAAGTCTGTGGAAGGATTGCAAGGAAAGAAAATTGGCCCTGGACTTGCCAAAGTGGTGAACTCCCTACTATTGTACTGATCTCCTGAAAGAAGAGAACTCTTTCCTCCTACATTCGCAGAAGAAAAGTAAAAGGTTAATGACTCTGAACAAGTAAACGAATGACAGAAATCCTTAAGTTATGAGTGAATGGTAGAAGTCCTTTTAAAAAATCATATATGTTCTCCACATAAAATGTGTATGTTGAACATGGAGGGGGAATGGGATTTCACCCACTGGCCCCACTCCCAACCTCCATTTGTTCCACAGTGCAGTGTGATGGTCATAAACTCTTTCACATGGTTAGGGAGAATGGTGTATAACTATGAGTTGGCTCTATATGTTGAGCCTTTTCCACATTTTGCTGAAAACGTGGATGTCCAGAGCAAAATCAGCAGGTACGTTCCACTTTCTGTGTTTAATAGTCATAGAATGGGATTGAAAACATTGTGCTGTACAATTGTTGGGTCATTTGGAAATCAATTCTTTTCCTGCTTGAAATAATCCATCAGTGATCCCTTATCTTGCTGTGGTTTAGTAACTACTTTGGGTATGAATATCTGATTATGCTTAGTTGCAATATTGGGGGCACAGTAAACACAATGTAGCTGTGGGTTTCATTGCTTCTCCCTTGGGGGATTCCCTTGGGACCTCCAGCAGGGAGACTCCAGACTACTTCCAGCAGCTGGGCTGCAAGGACACCAAGATTGCCAAGAGTTGTCAAAAGAACTGCTGTCCAATCATTCTTGGTTTCCCAGCATTTTTGAAATACTATATAATTTTTTTTAGATAAAGGGAATAGTGTAATACTGAAAATCTGATGTAATCCTACAACAGATTAATACCCAGAGCAACCACAGGCTTCAGGAAAGGCTGAAAGAGTGAATAACAAGTAAATACACAAAAATTTAAAGAGTAATATACAAAAGCAGGACCAGGTAAGTGTTCAGATGGCAGGAAAAAAAATTAGAAAAATGTTTTTTGAAGTGATGTGATATGTGTTCATCTTCGCAATCTGGGCAGGCAATGGCGGTAGTTGCAGAATAGTGTCATTACATAATTGCACAATTACAGCTTCCTCTGTGTGTGTGTGTGTGTGTGTGTGTGTGTTTTTAAACACCGGTCATAGAGCAGGAAGCAGAGCAAACACGGTGGTATGAATCGTATTTTTGTATTTCATGTGTAAGAAAGCAAATACAAGAACTAACACCACTGGAGTGCAAATGCAGGGCTTGGTGCAGAAGAGTACATTGAGATTCCACTACCTTTCTGAGTACAGAAGCAGTGGTTTTGAAATGGAATGACCAAAAACAACTGACTAGTGTGATAGTCATGTTAAGCTGTCAGTTAATTTGCAATAGCTAATCCTGGCATTCTGTTCAAATCACCCATTTTCAGTTTGCAACAGAATGATACAAAACATTCAATGCCCCATCTGTTTGTGTGTGTATATATATGTTGCGTTGCAAACAGGTAATGGTGTAATAAACCTTGCACGCATAAAGCCCGGAAAGACAAGAAAACATGATGGGCAGCAGTGCTACTGCTACTAGTTTCCTTTGGAAGAGAGCGTAACAGGTACTGGATGCCTGAGCTGTCTTTGAAATACTTGCTTTCTTTGCAAATATACTCTTGATGTACACAAAATGCACATGCCTTGCTTAGAAATAGGAATTTGGATGGCTCACCTTGTGGTGTCTTGATATAAGGAGGTACCATAATGGTACATGCAGACATTAGAATTGTGATGGTGGTGAGGAAGGACTCTGTTAATGAAAAAACCTGGAGTAGTCACACAATACCTTTGGAATGCCAGTGTGCTATTATTGCATGCTTTCAAGTCATTTCTAACTTATGGCAACACTATCACAGGGTTTTCTTGGCAAAACTTTATCAGAGAAGGTTTGCCATTGCCTTCTTTTAAGGCTAAAAGACTGTGACGCGCCCAAGGTCACCTAATGGGTTTCCATGCCATGGCTGAGTGAGGATTTGAAGCCTGTTCTCCCAATTTCCTACTCCAGTGCTTAAACCACTACACTATGCTGGCTAGTAGCCCTTTATTTGGAAATACCGCTAAATCCCTCACACTTAAATAAAATACTCCCCACTCCACTGACCCCAGATTTAGTTATCTTACTTCTATAAAATTACATATAGGAAAGAGTGCAGACTCCAATGTTTCTTTTAAGTGGTAACAACTGAACCTGTGACAGTACTAAAAGAATTGGGACAAAGTCTGTGCTATTCCTGTTTTCCTGCATGTGCTACTTAAGAGGAGGAGCTTTGTTGGCCATCTGTCCTTTCAGCTTTTCCTCCTGCCTGGTGAGCTCCAGATGTTGTTGGACCATCTCCTGACAACCCCAGTCTCATGGCCAATGGTAAGGGATGATGGGAGTTGTGGCCCAAAATGTCATCAGGAGGATTCATTAATCGGAAATAGAGTGACTCCAAACCTAAGGCGCAGGTCATGAGATCAGTATCCAAGACTTGGCAATGATAAAGTTGCTTGACTTGAAATATTAGTAACATACAGTACTGCTTATCGACAACATAGACTTTTTAGCTTCTTTTCTTTAGAGAATGAGAATGATGTTATTTACCTGAGCCGTTAACCCTTTTTCTCAAAAAGTCCACACATATATAGCTGAAAAGATGCTTGTCTTCATAGTATAATCCTTTTTAGAAGATAATACTATTTGAAGAATTTATAGGCCCCATTTTACTTTTAAAATAGTTTGTTCTAATGACAAGTCAGTATTGGATAATCTTTTGCTTAATGTTTATGTGCCCAAGCGTCTGCACGTGGATGGATGAGGTTAAAAATATCATATTCCAAATTATCAACTTTGCCAGACCTGACCACCTTCCATTCATAATTTTGACCCTTCTGTTGAAGATCTGAAAATATATTCTAGACAGATGACATGTTAACAGAATCATTTCATGGTTCAGTGTCTTCTCAATATGATTTATCTTTATCTCTAGGCACTGGAGGTCCCTATTTGGGAGATTTATGAGCTAAGCCCCAAAATCTATTTTGATGAAACAGTATGCGTCTGTTTATTGAAAAATAAAATCTTAGCATTTGCTTTAAGAGGATGTTTCCTTTTCATGATCCATTTTCGAAGTCAGCCTGATTCACATAATTCTTGTGCCTTCTTTCTGATACATATAGTTAAAATGATTGTGTTCTGGTTGTTGTTAGGTATGGACTTAGTACAACAAGCACTATGGGTCTCAGCCTCACTTTAAATGGAGACCAAAATGAAATTTAATCAGTGCAGGAGGAAATGGAACAAAAATAACCACCGAGAGTTCTTCTTTGTGCAGCCAAGCTCAGAACATTGTCTGTTTTTCTTGTTTGCTGCTAAATAAGCTTTAAATGCATTGGGGCAGCCCACTGGCTTCTGTCAGCAGCAAATTGCGTGGACTAGAAGAATATGCAGTAGTGGACTGGTGCTGTGGATATGTGGACCATTGGTTGCTGATACATGAAGAATTTCCAAGAAAGAAAGACATGGTTGTAATCAATAGGCACAAATATGGTACTAGTCCCTGGTACATTATGGGGAAAATATTGTTGGTCCCCCACAACAGAAAGTCTAAGAAGAACTGTTTTAGAGTATGGCTTATTTCTCTTATTTGAAATCCTGCCAATACTTGTGTAAAAAGAGTGAAATGGTAGCACGCAATAGGGTTGCCCCAATTTATGGAGCACTGTCTGGGATGTACGTGTTGAAGCCACTTCGTTTTGTATCCATGAATGCTCAAGCAAATAAATATATTCTTTTAAATACAGCTTCTGTTCTGGGAAGGAAAGGGGCTGCCTTATGACACTGTCTCATTATTTACCATTAAGTTTTCCTTCTGTACTTTATTGATAGCTAGAACATCTGCACTCAGTCTCAGAAGTGGGCTTAGAATGTCCCATCCTGTTCTCTCACTTCAGAAATATCTCCTTTTATTGTGAGACTAATTCTGAACATGTATCACAGGGAATTGGGAAAGGTCTAATCCCTCTATATCAATCTTTCCCCTCCACCTGTCACCCACCCACCTGCCTGTCCTTCTCCTCCTCATCTACTGTAAAAAGCCGAGGGTGGCTTCTTCACTCTGCCAAATGGTAGGGCCAGTCCTGTCTTCTCTGTTGGTATCCTTTTCTTACACTTACACTGCAAGCAGAAGTAACAGATCGCTTGTTTTTTCTTTTTCAGATTTGTTGGAGTGCTGCTTCCTAAATCACTTAAGAGGCAGCCACACTTACATATTTTCCCTTAAATAAATCCATCGGTGCCTATGCAGTACTCATATCTATGGGTGGAAAGAAAGAGAGATCTTATTGCTTGTGGATTCACATCATTTACCATTTTGAATTGGAACAGAGTTGCCTGCTGGTATTGTTCTGGGAATCCATATGCAGCCCTTTTGCTGTATTGTATGCCCACATGCTATTTCAGCCAGCCATTCCCTACATAAATTACAACTATTCAGAAGCTGTTCTATAAATAAGTACAAGCTGCTGCAATACAGTAGCTGCAATTTTGTTTTGGTCTAGTGAAACTTTCTATGCTGACAAGGTCAGACCCTTGCAGCATGAGTGCAGCCAAGTAGTGAAGGACACCTCCTGTACCCTGAGAGGTAGGTGGAGAGACAGCTACTAATTGGGTTGCATGTTTTCAGCTAGCCCAGCTGTCCATTTCCTGCACTGTGGGGTTCATAGGACTTGCACCTAGAAAGTGGTCTTCCCCCTTGGGATCCTTGTATGGCAGCAGAAGAGGGAAGGCAATTACCTTCCCTAGTAAGAAGGTATGGGGAATGGATGGATGGATGAATAGATTCACAAAAGTGGTGCTTACAGTTATGCAAGGGGTCTGGCAGCACTGTAGAGAGCCTGGGGCTGCCCAGGGTTTTTTTTTAGATAACCCCCAGAGTCTCCCAGTCAGCATAGTCACTGTTTTAACATCCTCAGTCAATGGCACAATGGCTTAAGACTCAAGTGATGAAGAAGGGGTGGAAATGGCATTAAAGAGACGTAATCCTCTTGGCTAAGATGCTCATTCACTCAGCAGCTTTGAAACCTCTGTATTATTATAGAACACCAGAATAAGATAAAAAGATGACAGCCATCATGATAAAAATGCCAACTCTGTCTGTACCAAATTCCCAACCTGGACTTCATTTTAAAAAATGCCCTACTTTTAAAGAGATTGCCCAGGGCAGCAGGGCTCTATCTGAATGCAAAGTCCTTCTAGCCTGAGCATTTTTTAAAATGTGTGCATAAGTGTACATTAATATTTATTAGCTTGATTAATGTATACTCATTTTTTTGGCAAAAAAGGCACTGGAGGTAGTCAGGAAAGATAATGTTAAAAGCAAAATTTTAATAAAAGCGTAAAAGAAAAACCAGCAAATTAAAAACACAATGGCAAAACAGAGAGCCATCACTCCAGGGCTTAGACATCTTTTAGCCTCAGCTTGCATGTGCCATGGCTGCCTGACTGAAAAATGTCTTTGCCCATTGGCAGAAGGTCAGTAGGTAGGAAAGTAAACTGATCATCCCTGTCTTGTGGTTCATGGTTCAGGGAGGTATGGGTCATTTTATAAACACATTCCCTTTAAAATTTCACAAATGAAACTTAGGACACTTGGGGCCAAGTAGCACCAATATGTGGTCAATATAGCAAAAGTTTTAACAAGGAGGAACACACAAACTAGGAGAGGTTCCAGCAGTTTGCTTTTGCCTGAGCCTGCTGGTAAGAGCAAGATTTCATCCCCCTTCTCTCCTGCTGCTGAATCAACTGAGTGCAAGGCCTCTATGCATTTTGAATGTAAGCAATTTCCACACTAGCCTGTTATAGCGCTATCATTCCACTTTCAACATCCTATGGAAGCCTGGGGTTTGCAGTTTAGGGAGGGGCCTCAAAGGCCTTTATCTGCAGCTATTGAAATAAGCTGAGGACAAAGTGGGAGTGGGTGATAGGTGGGAGGAGGATAGAGAAAGCAGCTGAAAAAGTAGAGCAACAAAGGATTAATCAGGACTGTCCCTGGAGACCTGGGATAGTTGGAGAGTATGTAAACAGTTCCACTTTTGGGAGGGGGGCATTTTGCATAACCGTGTTTTCCCCCTTTTAAACATTTTTAAATACTTGATTACTTTTACTTGGAAGTCAATGACAGCAGCTTCGTTAGGCTGATGACATAACATATCATATTTTTGAAACCGTTAAAATTCTAACCTGCTTGTGAATACAGATTCTGCTTATGAACACAGAGTTGGTGGTTATGAGACTATATAATTTTTTCCGACGAAGTGGGTATATTGCAAATGAATTATCCTGGGAATCAGATTGCTGCGGACAATTTAGAAGCCACATTTTCAATTTATAAATTCACATCATTACCAAAGATGGTTGAAAAACTATGGATGCGTTATTAGCTATGGCTTAGATAGATCACCTGCACTTCTAAACAATTTACCTTGAGCAAAGGGAACAGGCTTCCAATACAGAGCAGAAATACAACGTCACAATTAATTGACGTACTTTGTAGCCTTGGAAACAATGTGAAAGCTGTGAACTGAGCAACAATTATGTGTAATTTTTAGCTTCATTTTGTCACCAAGGCAACCAGAGCCAGTTTTTCTACTTTTAGTGTTCCAGAATGTCTTGGGTAGAGAGACTGTTCAGGGAACGTAGGGCTAAAGAGGCTGCTAATACAGTACCCTTCTAGATTGGTCTGTTGCTTGTTTACCGACAGTGGCTTAGCAACTGAAGCATGTGAACTGATTTCCTTTAAAGTCCTGCAAAGGGAAACAATGGTTTTGTATGTGACTTTCAATCCATTATAATTTATTAAAATAGGCAATTATTACTTGATTTCCCAGTGATGAACAAACATGTGCAAACTGGTTCATTTCTGAAAGGATTTTTAAGAAAAATATTTTGTCACCTTACTGATGAGTTTATTATGGTATAAACTGGATGTGTTAGTCTGTAAAATGCTGTAAGATTCTCTGCTGTTTGCGTCACGACAGACAGCTACCCCCCCAAAAAGTCTGAACAGAGTTCCTGAAGATAAGAATTTTGTGTGTTCATGGGGAGTTTTGCACCCCGCTGGCAATATAAATAAACGATGAATTTTTGTGATTAGTGAGAATTATCCAGTTGATACATTTGTTTTTGAGGTGCCAAAAATACATCCATGGTCACATGATGTCTGTTTTAGGGCACAGTCCTCAGATAAGAGGAAATTACAGGTTGCCTCTATACCGAGGACCCAAAGCATGGCTGGCCCAATTATTAATGTGACTACCATTAAGTTCTAGTGTGTGCGTGTGCGTGTGTGCGTGCGTGCGTTTGCAAGTCACCTGTCAACTTATGACAACCCCATGAATTCCATAGGTTTTTCTGGGGCAAGGAATACTCAGAGGTAGTTTTGACAGTTCCTTCCTCTGAAATATTAGCCTACAGCACCTGGAATTCATTGGCAGTCTCCCATCCAAGTACTTACCAGAGCTGACCCTACTTAGCTTCCAAGATTAGTGAAGGATCTGGTGCCTTTAGGGTATTTAGACATAAATTTGAGCACTACCAAGCAAAAAGTACCTACTTTTATTTTTTCTTTCTTCCTTTCTTTTTTTTCTTAGCCAAAAATATGGAAGTGGGTATTTAAAAAAATACAGGAGAGTTACAACTAATAGACAACAATCCTTGGACACCAAAGTCAAAGCCAAAGCCTATATTTGAGGCAGGGTGACTGTAGAATGAAAAAACTTGTACGGAACTATTTTCCAAGTAACTTCTTCTAATCAATTAATTCCTCTTAGCATATGTATACCTCATATGTGTTGTCTGATGTATGACAATTTCTGTGCAAGGCTCTCATGGAGCGTCTTGCATGCAAGTACCATCCTCATAGGCAACTCATCATATTTGACAAAGCCAATGTCTATTATTTCTTTATATTACAAATTTGTAGTATTTTAGTGTTCTGAAGCAAAATTACATTGTCTAAGCATCTATGTATTCTTGTCAGGGCCAGAAGAAAAAGCTTGGCCCATTTGTCTTTCTTCACTATTTGCCTGTCTTCTATTTTACATGCATTCTGCTAGCAACAGAAGGATAAAAGAGCAACATATTAATTTATAATAAAGATGTGGTTTGATGACAAGTGAGAAATCATTCGTGTCACTTCCTCACTGCTATGTTGTAGGGAGTTTTTTTTTAAAAAAATTAGTTGTTCTTTGAAGAAAAGTAGAATGACTGATGGGAAACAACAGGGTTAATAAGTTAAATCTCTGTTGTGAACCCTGACCAGTAGAAAGCCAGACAGTGCTTGTTTGCCTTCAGGTAGCAGATTGTCAGATGAGATCCAGCATGGTGTAGTGGTCTGAGCATTGGACTATGACCCTGGAGACCAGGATTTGATTCCTGGCTTGGCCATGGAAGCCACTGAGTGACCTTGGGTGAGTCACACATTCCCAGCCCTAGAAAAAACCCTGTGATAGACTCACCTTAGGGTCACCATGAGTTGTAAACAACTTGAAGGAACACAACAACAATTTGTCAGATGAGGTTCTCCGTCCTACCTTACCCCTACCCACTCATTGAGAGGTAGTTAGAGACTAAAACTGAAAGTGGTGTAGAAAAATGACAGCAATAGATTATGGCCTGTCAGATTTGGCAAAATACACATATGGCCTTGCAAACTGCCTGAGCCTCCAAAATTCGGTGGCTCATGGACTGCAGGGAAAAATGTCAAAGGCAGTCTAGCTGGTTTTAAGCATTTTTCAGTCCAATACTAAGTACTTTCATGTGGTGCTTGAAACAGAGTTGCTTATGGTGAAATCCTATGCATGTTTACTCAGAGGCATGCCTCCGTTAGGTTCAACAAAGCTCTGTCCTGAGTAAGTGTGCCTAGGAGTGTGGCTTTACGGTGTACACTTACATGAATATTCGGTCCCACTGTGTCCAGTGTGGCTTACTCTATAGTATCCATGTTCAACATCACAACCTCAGTTGGTTAAATATTTAGTTATTCCTGTGATTTATAGCCTGCATTTCTTCCAACATGGGGCCCACATTTTAAAACTATGTAAGTATGATTTTACTTTCACAACTAATGCAGGATCCTAAATACAACACACACTTTACTGTGGATTGTAAAGGGACTTACAGACTTGGCAAATTCAGTCTTATTTCAAGTGACTGAGTCTGGCTATGTGTACTAAAATAAAAATATAATCTGCTTAGCCTACCATAATGCTGCCAGTTTCTGATTCATTTTTTTTAAAGAAAAGGAAGTCATGCAGTGATTTATAAACTGCTTCTTGAAAACTCAGAGTGTTTTCTGCATAATTTTGCAACTGAATTATCTGTTGGAATGGTTTCTTGCTCATCAGTATGGCACCTGCCAAAAATTGCTCAGTGCTGGAGACTTGCCAGCAATTCTTGATTAAACATTTGTTTTTAAAAACCTGTTTGGTATTTGTCCTCTCTCTGTTTCTCCCCTCTTTTGCTGCTCAGTGGCTTCAGCTATTGCTTTGGAAATATTTTGTTCTGTTTGTTTGTCAAAACCTTTGACAGTTTTATAAAATCTGAGTTTTTAAAACTCATCTGCAAAGGTGACAGTGAAGAAAATCACCAGTGTTTTAAGAGGCGGAAAAATGCAAGCTGAGAAAGAACCCAGAAAATAATTTTTGTCATTTATTTTGGGAAAGGGAAAAGAAACTATAACATTTTTGTACTTTTTTTTTATTTAAATCAGGAGTATGAATAACAAGTGGAGCCAGTGTGATGTAGTGGTTTAAGCATTGGACTATGATCCCAGAGTCCAGGGTTCAATTCCCCACTAGGCCATGGAAACCCACCGGATGACCTTGGGTATGTCACACATTCTCAGGCCCCAGAAAACCCCATGATAGGTTCACCTTAGGGTTGCTGCAGGTCAGAAACAATATGAACAAGAACTAGAAGGAGCTTCTTGGGTAATGAATCTATGTTTGTAATTTATGGTTACATACATGTAAGCAACTATGCATTCTTGTAACCTGTAGTTACATACATGTAACCAACTATGTATATCAGTGATATACATGCATATACCACCCATGTGCATGAAATAATATATTTCTCTCTCAATCTCTCTCTCTCTCTCTCTCCGTATACATATATATTCAGAGGCATTTATTTCACATATAGAATGTGGAAGTATTTTTATGCCATTTTCATCTGCATTCGGGTGATTTGCAAAAAGCATAATTGCAATGGAATTTTTTTAAAAAACTCACATCTGTTGCTTACAAAAGTTTGGGACTCTTAAAAATAAGAATCTAGGTTCATATGGGCCTCAGAACATCTAAAGGGTTTTTTTTTTAGTTTCACCTTTTCATACAGTCATAGGGTGACCACTCTGCCAACTGATGAATCCCACCTCCAGCATGGCAGCTGGAAGTCACCATGGGTGAAATGGGTGATAGGACATACAAGCCCACTGCATGATTGTGCTGCCACTTGAGAGTGAAGCATGCCTAAAGGTGCCTGAGCCAGGCGTTTTCCTGGAAAATTTCAGCCCAAGTAACTTTAAGGGGGTGGGGAGAAGGATATCATTTCACAGATTTCATTTGTGTCCTAAAAATGAATTTTGAACACTGCACTGACCACCTTACAGGAAAGTTGTAGCACAGCAACAGCAAAAATGGCAAGAACCCAAGTGAAATACTCATGGGAGAGGCCAAAATCCCATGAGCCAGCTGAGGGTGACAGGTAATATTCCTCCCAAGTGCTGCCAACAAGCACCAATGTAGATCCACAGGAATGCACTGAATAATACAGGGCAGGGAAGGTCTCTGAAGACTGAGGGCAAGCAGGACAGAGGGCTGTTAACAAAGTGAGTTAACAAAACTTTACAGGCTAGGCATTTTTGGCTGCCATCGTTAAGGCCTGGAAATAGACCAATAAGTACACAACATAATCTAGTATAACCTATAGCATATAGCATAAGAGGTAATACAAAAATCAGATGTATTAGAATGTGTGTATCTAGCAGTGGGAACTTGGCTTCAGCTTGAGGCTGGGAAAACACCTACTCAAATATCAGCAAGATGGCAGTACGTGTGAAAGGGATCTAGGAGTCTTAATAGACCACAAGCTGAACATGAGTCAGCAATGAGATGCGGCAGCCAAGAAAGCCAATGCAATTCTCGGCTGCATCAATAGGAGTATGGTGTCTAGATCGAGGGAGGTACTGGTACCACTCTACTCTGCTTTGGTTAGACCTCATCTTGAATACTGTGTCCAGTTCTGGGCACCCCAATTCAAGAAGGACATGGTCAAACTGGAGCAGGTCCAGAGGAGGGCGACCAAAATGGTGAAGGGCCTGGAAGCCAAGCCCTATGAGGATAGACTTAGAGAGCTGGGTATGTTCAGTCTGCAGAAGAGAAGGTTAAGAGGGGACATGATAGCTATGTTTAAATATTTGAAGGGATGCCATGTAGAGGAGGGAGAGGGCTTGTTTTCTGCTGCTCCAGAGACCAGGACAAGGAGCAATGGATTCAAGCTGCAGGAAAGGAGATTCCACCTGAACCTCAGGAAGAACTTCCTGATGGTCAGGGCTGTCCGGCAGTGGAATATGCTGCCTCAATGGAGTGTGGTGGAGTCTCCTTCTTTGGAGGTTTTTAAGCAGAGGCTGGATGGCCATCTGTCGGGAGTGCTTTGAGGGTGTTCCTGCATGGCAGGGGGTTGGACTGGATGGCCCGTGTGGTCTCTTCCAACTCTACATTTCTATGATTCTATGATTCTATGATTCTAAGACATAACATAATCGGGAATAGACTATACTGTGGATGTGAGCCAATGTGACCTGTAACATCCTAGCAGGTACACTGCATGAGGTAATTAGGATGGCAAGCAGCCAAGGAC
This sequence comes from Cyclura pinguis, assembly GCA_030412105.1. NCBI lineage: Eukaryota > Metazoa > Chordata > Lepidosauria > Squamata > Iguanidae > Cyclura > Cyclura pinguis. The sequence goes on along the minus strand of CM059599.1, from coordinate 223,630,025 downwards.
TCCAGCTGTACCTGGGGTACCACCATATCTAAAGATCTTTGTTTTGATTGGGATAACTTGTGTTTTGATTATTTTTGTTGGGTAATTGACATTATGGGCAAGACTGAGAAAATTAAAGAAGCCAAGATTGCACCACAGATTAGACTGCTCTGCAGTTTCCATCATAGAATCATAGAATCATCAAGCTGGAAGAGACCACAGGGGTCACCCATTCCAACCCCCTGCTATGCAGGAACACCCATCAAAGCACTCCCAACAGATGGCCATTCAGCCTCTGCTTAAAAACCTCCAAAGAAGGAGACTCCACCACACTCCATTGAGGCAGCATATTCCACTGCCAGACAGCTCTGACCGTCAGGAAGTTCTTCCTGAGGTTCAGGTGGAATCTCCTTTCCTGCAGCTTGAATCCATTGCTCCTTGTCCTAGTCTCTGGAGCAGCAGAAAACAAGCCTGCTCCCTCTTCAACATGACATCCCTTTAAATATTTAAACATGGCTATCATGTCCCCTCTTAACCTTCTCTTCTGCAGACTAAACATACCCAGCTCCCTAAGCTGTTCTTCATAGGGCATGGCTCCCAGACCCTTCACCATTTTGGTTGCCATCCTATGGACACATTCCAGCTTGTCAATATCCTTCTTGAGTTGAGGTGCCCAGAACTGGATGCAATATTCCAAATGAGGCCTAACCAAAGCAGAATAGAGTGGTACCATTACCTCCCTTGATCTAGACACCATACTTCTATTGATGCAACCAAGAATCACATTGGCTTTCCTTACTGCTGCATCACACTGCTGACTCATGTTCCGCTTGTGATCTACCAAGTCTCCTGGATCCCTTTCACACATACTGCTGTCCAGCCACGTGTCCCCCGTATATTTGTGCATTCCATTTTTTTTCTGCCTAAGTGTATGACCTTACATTTCTCTCTGTTGAATTTCATGTTGTTAGCTTTGGCCCAGCTCTCCAATCTGTCAAGGTCATTTTGAATTTTGATCCTGTCCTCCGGTGTGTTAGCAACCCCTCCCAATTTGGTGTCATCTGCCAATTTGATCAGCATGCCCTCCACTCCTTCATCCAAGTCATTGATGAAGATGTTGAATAGCACTAGGCATCATACAAAGAAGGTTGTTTGATAACAGCTGTGCAGTTACTATTTAATAAGCTGCTCAAACATGCTGAAAGATGGTACTGGTAAGAGAAACATCTAAGCTATGCAGAAACAGATACGTGTTCAATTATTAGTATAATGTGTGACTTTTATAGATGTTCAGTTGTGGTTATAATGAAGGCTGTGAAGATTTGACAGTGCCCAAGGCGCACTGTATTGTTGCAATGGTAATGCTAGTCTGTGTGTTCACTATTGCAAAGCTTGCTAAAGAGATGCAGAGAGATAAAGATCCAGTCCTTATTAATGTATAAGATCTTAATAGACATATGATGCAATATAATGAATGTATGATGCCTTACGTGCAATGTAATGTAATGTGATGAAGCTCAACACCGATACATTGGCATGTCTGTGTTTCCCCCTAAGGGGAATGTATATGTTTGTATATCTATAAGTGCATTTAATAAATAGCCTAAAGAGTACCCAAAGTCTGCTAATTTCCTATGTAAATATTCTGAGATTCCAGTAGTTAAGAATGCTTAAGTGGAGTGTGGGATGTTAACTTGGCCCGTCTGGTTCAACTGCCATCATGAATTGGGCACTCCGGTGGCCAGAAGATGACAGTGGATCTACAGACAGAATCCAGATTTGTGGCAAGAACACTCGTTCCTTCAGTCTTAAGAGATGGGGATGGGGAATTTTGCCTCTTTTGAAAGGAAATAGTGTAGTGCTTTGGGTGTTAGACTAGGACTCTGGGAAACCAGGGTTCACAGTTGTGCTTGGCCGTGGAAACCAACTGAATGGCCTCAGACAAGTCACACTCTCTCAGTTTCAGAAGAAGGCAATGGCAAATTTCTCTGAACAAATCTTGCCAAGAAAACTGTGGTAGGTTAACAGAGTGAAACTGTATGTTTAAGAAGCAGATGCAGAGGTCTCCTGAATCAGACTTATTTTGTGACCCGTGGTGTTTTGATGTCTACACAGTACTTCTGACTTCCTCTCTCATTTCATTTGAGAAGGTGGCTCTGGGTATGTGAAGTGGATGAGGAGGTCTGCATATGTTAGAGCACATGATCTAGATCACCCCTCCCTTTTCTTTACTGAGAAATACAAGCATTTGATATCTGCCACACGAATCCTACACAAATCACATACAAGTATATTCTGTTAGATTTTTGTTTACCTCTGGGTACTGCTTACAGATACCATAGACATATATCCAAAAAGACTTAGATAAGCAAATTTGGATCATTAGTTTTTGTGTACAGTGAACTGAGGTAAATGTTGACGTACAGGAACTCGCCATGACAGTCCCCATTGCCAAGAAGTATGTGTGGGTCTGTGCTGCATTTGTAGCAGTTGTCATCACCACCAAGAATATGTATCCTGCAAAGCTAATGGGTCTTCTTTTACTAACTGACCTTTCAAGACCAAGCCAACCTGATAGATGTTGGGTTGCAATAAGCATAATGCACAAGAAATCAGAAGATGGCTAGGAGCTGGAAGGGCAGCTAGGAAGGAACTAGACAATATCCTGAAGTGTAAAGATATATTATTGAATACTAAAATTAAGATAGTCCATGCCAGCCTATTTCCAGTTTCTATGTATAGCTGTGAAAGTTGGATAGTGAAGAAAGCTGAAAGGAAGAAAATCAACTGATTTGAAATGTGGTCATGGGGAAAAGTTCTGTGGATACCATGGACTGCTAAAAAGATGAAAAAACGGGGTGGGGAGCTAGAGCAAGTCAAGCCTGAACTCTTTTTGGAAGCCAGGATACATAAACTGAGACTGTCATACTTCGGACTTATCATGAGAAGGCGTGACTCACTAGGAAAGACAATAATGCTTGGCAAGTTAGAAGGCAGTAGGATAAGAGGGAGACCACATTACTGATGGATGGACTCAATCAAGAGAACCACATCCCTGAGTCTGCGAGACCTGAGCAGGGCTGTTGATTGTAGGGTCATGTGGAGGTTTCTTATTCATAGAATTGCTATAAGTTGAAGTCAACTTTGCGACATTTAACAAAGATAACAATGGAAGCAGTGAGGTAGCCATATGTGTAGAATCTAATCATTATGCATTGCTAATGTTCCCATTTTTTAAAAAAAGAATTGTACCATATTTTGCTGTAAGAAACAAACAGGCACATCAAGTTCAAACTTGATAAAATCCAGTAGTTGTTGACATATGGGCTATCTCAGGTCGTCTCATCCCAGATCCCTTTAAGCAAATTCACAGTAGGCTTCTACCTGGCTCTTCTGTTTGCTGAGTCTGCTCCTAGTGGCAGGTGTTCTCATTCAGCTAGTAGTTTCTTCCCAGTGGAAGCAAGGTGGCTGCCTCTGATAATGCATCTGTTCATTTCGAGGCTCAGTATGCGTTTTTTTTTCTTTGAGAAAAGATATTGCTAAACTGATCAAAGAAACAACAAAGCATATTTTTGTTTATTAAATATATTTCTCAAGATTGTTCAGTGCGACACTTATAGCCAGATCAAAATCAATGCAGTAACTTCCCTCCTCCCTTCCTCTGTTGCCCATTCTAAATCTATTAACTGTGATCTGTAATTAGGCCCACAGTTTAACCTAAAGAACAAATGGTGTCCACTGAACCGTAGCACTGGCCTTGATGGTGAATAAAGGGCCCATTTGGTTTTACCAGCTGTGACTTTGGAGGCAAGCTCAATGACAGAGAACACATAAAACTCAAAAGATTAAAATGTTTCCAGCTCAGTACATATGGGTGAGGGGGTGGGCTGTAACAGGGGTTCCAAAACACTATAAAAAAAAATTAGATACATTTCTTTGGTCAGAAGAGTTAAATTTTCCTCCATTCCTTCCTTTGTTACTATTTGCTTCTTGGGAATGAAGAAATAGGTGACTTAGAGGAAAATTGTCTAGAGATCTTCCTCCTCAGGATCTATAGAATTCACTTTATTTTTCTGGGCACACAGGCATGCCTCCCTAAACAGCATTATCTAGTGATCCTGTGGCCACTGATCTACTGGGGACTTCACACCTTCAGTCATGGACCTCTTGCATTGGATTCATACTATCCTTTTCCTCCATATGAAATGAGTAGCATTTGTGTCCTCCCACCACATCATCTTTGCTAGTCAATTAAAAATAAGCTACAGTAAAAACCACCCTAAGTGAGTTCTTTCCTCCTGATGAGTTAGGTCTTCTCATATTACGCTTTCAGGTGGTAAATTCAAGTACTATACTTTAGATGTGATGCAAATATGTGTAAAACCTATGGTAGAATGTATGGCATAAAAGTAGTCAGTCTCTACCCAATATCTTTAGGTTCCATTCAGGGTCAGATTTAAGGACACAGAGTCTTGTACTGAGCCAGTAATCTTCTATCAAATCTTGGTTTTCTGCATGGGAGAAAGACGGGATATAAATAAGCAAGCAAGCAAACATATGTCTAGGAAAAGAGATTTCACCTAAACATCAGGAGAAACTTCCTGGTGGTAAGAGCCATTCAACAATAGAATATACTGCCTTGAAGTGTGGTGGAGTCTCCTTCTTTGGAGGTTTTTAAACAGAGGCTGGATGGCTATTTGCTGGGGGTGCTTTGAGTGTGTGTTCCTGCATGGCAGAAGGGGTTGGACTGGATGGCTGTTATAGTCTCTTCCAGCTCTATGATTCTGTGTACACACTTATGGGGTTTCTCAGATCAGAGATACCAGTGTGATTTTCCCCACCTCATGTATGCCTTTGTAAATATGAGGGGAGATGTCCCTGATTAGCAGAGATATAAAAGCAGAACAAACAGAGAAAATGGAAAATGTACATCGAATATGGAGCAGAGTTTGGGCAGTTCCGCCACTGTTGATTATATCTTCTACTTTCTCACCCTAGGGAATAATCTAGCCCTGAGACAAATCCCTGTGCCTCCCCCAGGTCATGGTTTGTTCACAGAAACATCATCCCATAAACCTGAAATCACCATCACCGTTATATTGATGCTGGACAGGCCAGCAGTATTTGAAGTTCCTCCACATCTAGGAAGGTGTCCGCTGACCATATATCATAGGATGAGAAAACAGCTACTGTATTTTAAGCACTGAGGAAGAAGGATGAGAAAAACACATTCTGCCCTTGAGGGACTGGATAATTTCCCTGAAGGACTGACACCATTTTGTGCTGATGTCAGATACGATATGTTCAGAACAATCATCAATCCATCCCTGGTACTATATGTTTGCAAAAAAACCCTGGAGGGGCTGAAATTCTACCCTTGCTAAAAGATATATAAAAGACAGCACCCCTCATATCTTTAAAAGACTACCATAGCTGTGTTTGGGATTTCTGTTTCTTTGGGTGATAAAGGAACAGCAGGGGCATCCTGATAGAGGGCCACATGAAGTCCAAGGTCCACACTTTTCCCACCACTGGCCTATCATAATATTCAGAGGCCTGAGGGATAATTAGTATACATCTGAGCAATGACAATTGCTCCCTCATGCCAGAGCAGAAAAGAACAGTTTCATGTAATGTGGTTACACAGGATCACAAGCATTTCCTATCTGTTTCCTGTGTGTTTTCAAGATTCAATGTCATGAAACAAACCCTACCTTTCTCTTGAAAGCTGGTTGACCAGAATGGTTACGCAGGAAGAAAAACTGTCTGAAAGGTACAGGTGGAGATGTTGCTCCAAGGTGGATATTGAAGTTAAGCATAGATGGACATTAAAGGATGCTGATGCAGCCAGACAGTAATGTTATTCCATCAAGTTGATAGAAGGGTATGGCATCAACAGGCTATCACCGTTACATTCATTGTCATTGTCTTCATTTTTTTTAATCTGCTCATCAGCCGAAAAAGCCTCCCAAACTGGCTTCCGAAGATCAGTAATGAAAAAAGATTCTGCCTGCAGGTTTACAATTTAAAATACAGGACTCAAAAGGAAAAAGGGTGGTGAAAGAAGGAGAGTAACACAAATTTGGAGACCAGTTATTACTTACGAAATAAAAAAGGTTCCGTTGCAGTCCTTTTAGTATTACAAATGGTCTTATGGTCTTGGTTAGGTCCTTGTTGTTGTTAACTGTTGTCAAGTCGACAAGAAACCCGTAAGTCACCCTGCCATCAAGGGCCTTGCTCGGGTCTTGCAGACTCAGGGCTGTGACTTCCTTGATTGAGTCTATCCATCTGCATTGTGGTCTTCCTCTTTTCCTACTGCCTTGTATCTTACCAGTCATCATTGTCTTTTCTAATAAGTCATCTTAAAATATGGCCAAAGTACAATAGTCTCAGCTTAGTCATTTTGACTTTTAGGGAGAGTTCAGGCTTGATTTGCTCTTGGACCCACTTATTCGTCTTTATTAGCAGTCCATGGTATCCACAGAACTCTTCTCCAGCACCACATTTAAAATGAGTTTGTTACTCCACTGGAGAAACCCTATCCCAGGTTCTACAATCTTGATATTAAAATATGATTCAATGTGCCTGAGAGGTCACTCGAAGGGGCATGTAAGCAGGTATGGTCAAAGATCGAAAACCAGGTCAGGCCAGTAAAATCCCCAGTCATGTAGCCCCCGGAAACCTCAAGATGTGTAAACCCACAATAAACAAAGGGTCCTCAGCCCCGAGACGCTGACTTGAGGGGATTAGCGTATCTGCCTCAAGTTGAGCAAATATTCCATCAGGCAAGGACCATTTACATGAAGTCATACCACAAACTAACACAGCCGAAGATCCTGAGACTTTGGCAACACCTGGCAATCCCATCACACAGGGAAATTGCCATGGTGGAGCTTTGTTATTGCTCCAACACCCATTGTTCTCCCCGGGAAAGAATTAGTCCGCCAGGTACTTTTTCCCCTACAAATAGTCCCAGTTTTTGAGTGGTTCTTTGGATCACCCCCAGTCATCCCAGCAGACTGTCGCTCCATCCATTGAGTGATCCCCTCAGCCTTCTCCGTGTTGAGCCCCACTTCTCTGCTGTTTTTCCCGGACCAGGGACTTCAGGACGAAAGTGCAGTATTACCTCTGCTACACCCCCTTCAATATTCCCCTATGCAGTTTCCTCTCTTTTGCTTCTTAATAGGTCTTGAGTGAGTGTGTGAGTGATTGTGTTGGTGCGTGAGACTTTCCTTCAATAAAATCATTTATTGGACATTTTTGTTTGGTTTTTGGCTTGGCCTGACCCTGTAAACACTGGGTAAAAAGACCCCGCTAGGTTACCCTGCCTCTCGCATTGCTATTGCTTGTGCTCTGGCTAGGCTCCATTCCCCATCATGTGGAGCACATTGAGGTGTCCCCCAAGGGATCCCAGAAATCAGGGTAACAAGTTGATCTTCTTCCTATCAGCTTTCTTCACTATCCAGCTTTCACAGTTATACATACATATAGGAAATACAATGACATGGACAATCTTAACTTTAGTATTCAATAATATGTCTTTACACTTCAAGATCTCATCTAGTTCCTTCTTAGCTGCCCTTCCAAGCCCTAGGCCATTTACTCATGGCATCGCCATCCTGTAGTGGGGATGCATTGGCAGTGGTCCGTGAGTTGTGCTTTTGCGTGATGTTGTTGCGGTCCCACAGTCAGCACGTCCCCACCCATTGCGATTGCAGGATATTTGCTAACAGAAAAAATCTATTAAGCGCCTGCAGTCACTCAGCACTCCCATCACCACCAGCCATGCAGAAGAGGTGGAAGCGTGATCACGCGCTTCCTCCCCAGGGCAGCACAGGAAAGAGGCTTGCTGCACTGTGGAAGGAAGATGCGTGTCTCTCACGCTCCCTTCTGCAGGGAGCCGGCTGGGTGCAGAGGGAGCATTCACATCATGCTCCCTTCTCCCCAGAGGTGATGCCAGGAGTGCGATGGAGGACAACAGAAGGAGGTACAGTAAGAAAATGGCCCTAGTCTTCTGATTTTTTTGACTGCAGTCTCCATTCTGATTAATGACTGAGCCAGGGTACGGAAAATCTTTAATTATTTTAATATTTTCATTGTCTACTTTAAAGTTATGTAAATCATCTATGGTCATTATTTTTGTTTTCTTGATGTTGAACTGTAAACCAGCCTTTGTACTTTCTGCCTTGATTTTCTTCAGTAATCGTTCCAAGTCTTTTCTGCTAGTAAGGTGGTGCCATCTGCATATCTTAAACTGTTGGTGTTCCTACCTCCAATTTTCACTCCTTCTTCCCTGAGTCTAATCCTGCTTTATGTATAATATGTTTCACATACAAATTAAACAGATAGCATGCTAAAATACAGCCTTGCTGGACCCCCTTGGCAATTCAAAACCATTCCATTTCTCCATAGTCTGCCCTGACAGTAGCCTCTTGTCCTGAGTAAAGACTAAGCATCAGGATAATCAAATGTTTTCTTTAAGAGTGATCCATAATTTTTCATGATCTACACAATCAAAGGCTTTGCTATAATCTATAAAGCACAGACTGATTTTCATCAGAAATTCTTTGGATGTCCTTACCAGACCAATATGCAGCCAGTCAGCCAGCTGGACTGGCTGCATTAGTCCTATTCCCTAGGTAGGTACTGCATTTCTAGCCGAATCTATTTGTTTCAGGACACTTTTGAGTGTGTTTCCTTTCATTCTGGTTTCACAGAACTGAAGACATTAGTGAAGCACCATCAAGCATGTATATATTTATACACTTCTGTACGGAAGCTGAGATGTCAGTGGTGTGACTGAGATGGACTTGTGGCACTTTGCAAGGTGGTCCTGGGTTGATGTTTCACACTTACCTGGCAGAGAGGACACTGGGGATGATCATGATTGTTGGAGAATACCCTCTGGGTCACCCTTGCAAGACCCACAGGGTCTCATTCTTTGCTTTTCTGTGAATCTGTGGAGCTGCTCAATGAGAATGTGACCAAACAGAAGTAGCCAGACACAAACTGTCTAGTAGTAGGCATACATGAATCATTCAAACCTGGACTCATCAGGAGTTCTTTTTTTTTTCCAGTACCAAGTTTGCCCTGACTTGGGTCTGCCTTGAATTGTGAACCCCTTTTCTCCCTCGCAGAAATGTGTGTATGTTTCTATCTTACTTTTTTCAAAATGGAGATATTATTGTGTGGGCTTTTCAAATGTAAGTATTTTCTCATTGACTCTAGTGTGTGTGTGCGTGCGTGCGTGTGTGCATGTTTTCTAAATCTGCCTCCACATATGAGATTTGTATGCATTGCAGCTGGCTCTCTGATGCAGGTGGTGCTAGGAAGCTACTTAATGGAACATGGGGCTGAGCTTTAATGTCAGTGAATATAACCTATCACATTACTTCTAATAGTTAATGTGATAAATGATATCTATCCTGCAAGTATTTTGGATTTTTCTTTCTCATTTTATGCTAGTGTTATACCAAAAGAGAAAAGTAATAACACATTCAGCTCAGATAACATGACAAACTGCAATGAAATGGGATAGTTGAAATGCTTTTGAATAGATACAGATGAATGAAAATGGGCCATTTATTACAGAACCATAATATCTTTACTGTGTTTTGATTTGTTTTGATTTGTGTGTGTGTGTGGGGGGGAGTGCGCATAGACATATGCACATCCATACACACACAAAGATGACAAGAAAGGAAAGTCAAGGTTTGCTCCTTGACAGTGCTCTAAATAAAGCTATATTTATGACTCTTATCCCCCAAAGCTGTTTTAAGAGAGTATAATTTTGTTATACGTTGATCTGAATTAAATGTGAGCTACTGTATATGCAAGTACAGAAGCTCTGGGAGTGTCTTTGCTATGTATTGCTACTATGCTACTTATTTTCTATTATGGCTGCCATCAGCTGTCAGCTGTTTCCCCCTCTGTGTTGAATAAGGTCATACCATTGTGGATCCAAAAGTTTCCTCTCTCAAGAGGAAGACATCTCTTGTCTTTGGATCCAACCTGTTTGGTACAGCCTTGCACCTTGTTTATATGTTCTTAAACTAATTGATCTAATAAGACAAAAACCAGTGCCCTTGTCAAGGTTATGGAAGAACTCAAATGACTTAGGCCATTTTCGCACGACGAAGCTCTTCCGCGTTGTCTTGCTGCAGTCCCGGGTCCAGAAGGGAGCGCGTCAGCAACACTCCCCTCTGCACCCGCTCGGCCAATGCGGAAGAGAACCCTATGGCTTCCTTCTGCAGTGCAGCCGGGCTTTTTCCATTGCTGTGCTACAGAAGGAAGCATCACTAATGCGCTTCCACATCTTCCGCATGGCCAGAAGTGATGGGAGCGCTGCACGAACACAGGCGCGAAACAGATTTTTTCTGTTTTGCAAAAACTGTGCAAGCGCAACACTCCACAACAGGATGGCAGTGGGACAGCAACTACATCATGCGGAAGCGCGACCTGCCGACTGCTGCCGTCCTGTGGTAAAAACGCAACAGCGATGTCGTGTGGAAAGGGCCTTAGTTTTCTTTCTTTTTCTAACCTGTGGGTCCTGGCAAAGTAGATGTGCCAAGTTAGAAGTACCCAATTCCCTGAAATTTGAGGATGAAAACTGGAGACCAGGAGTGGGTGCCTGTGATATCACAGAGCCTGTCCTTATGATGTCACGGAGGCAGGGCAAGCAAGGGTTAGCAGATAGGCCAGAACTGCTTCTAGGTCAGCTGATTGTGGAAATGGCCGTGAGAGTAATTGGGATAAATGAGACCAGATAATATGGCAGCCAAGCAAGGAAAATAAAGAGACTAGGCATTTTTCAGCAAGTGACAAAACACACACAGCATAAGCAGCCAATGGACCCGCCCACTGCTGTGGAGTGTGGTGAAGCTGCTCTTGATTTCATAGATGTTCTTCCCACAGCTGTTCCGAGTGGTACTGGAGCTCTTGAATACCAGACTTCTTTCAGACATTCAGCACTGACTGAACTCAGAATAGCTGCCGGTGGAGTGGGAGCGAAATCAAGACTGGATCAGCTGTTCCCTGCAACCAGCAGCTGGAGAAGGAATCCCCATTCATGCTGCATCTCTTATCCTTTGTAACCTTATTTATGGCTGGCGTGACATATGGGTAGTTTTTCGAGGGGCCCATTCATAATTACAGCACTATTGTTCCACACTATCTGCTATGGCAAAATCCCATGGAACCCTGGGATTTGCAGTTTAGGGAGGGATATTTAGAATTCTCTTCCAGAGAGCTGTATTGCCCCACCAAACTGCAAATCCCAGATTCCATAGGACACTGCCATGGCAGTTAAAGTGGAACACAGAACTACAGTTGTGTAATATGAATAGGTTCCAGCTTTTACAAGGGTGCTGCTACCAGAACAAGATGGCTCAGAACTGCCTTGCTTCTAACAACATGATGGGCGAATGTACATGCTCCTTTGCTTCCCTTTGTGTCTGGCCTTTTGGTGTACTGACATAATATGCACACATATACCCTGGAACTAGCTGAGAATGAATGAAGGCGGGTGTCCTGGTTTTAAAGCTACCCCACATTCAAAAAACAAAAAAGAACCCCCTTCTTCAGTGCTGCTTTCTCTGAAATTGATCTCCCTGCCTGGAGACCAAGACAAATTCAGGAATTCTCTGAACCTTCAGCAAGCAGCCTGAGACCTGGCAACCCCATACAAAATGGAGTGATTCATTAGCAGTTTGTTTCTCTCAAAACAGCTGGGAGCAGTCACCTCTGGACAGTAGCAGAGGAATAACTGGTTTGATTTAGTTCAGCTATTCTTATGGAATGTTTGCATTTTTCAGGAATCCCCCTCCTACTTTGTTCCAACCGGAAAACTGGTCGAGAGGATTCAATCACTTCATTTCCCAGTGAGTAATGCCCCTTTCTGCTTTTAGCTGCTTACTCTGCAAAGTGCTACAGAATGATTTGTGGGAAACCTTGGATGTAACATTTTTCCTTGCTGAACAAGAATGGTTTCTTAAAAAGCTTTCATTTACATTAGAAAATATCCTCTCACAGATTATCATCTTTCATAGTGTTGACAACTAAACAGAAATTCAGTTTCTTCAAGCCATTTCACGTATGTTATGATCAATATTTGAAACAAGTTTCTTGACCGTTGATGGGTACTGATCTAAACTCTCATGTAATTATACTTTTTTCTTATTTATTTGTTAAATTCATGGCCTAGTTTCCCCACCAAATGGAATCCATGTGCCTGATTCTGCCTTGCTCTGCCTCTGAATGGAAAACAAGATCCTTAGGAGAGGGACAGTCCAATTGAGAATTGTTGCTCTGTCTCCCAACCTAATACAGCATCACCCAATACTTCCAACATCAGGTGGTGAGCTGGCCTTGTTTTTGCCTACCACAGTGAGGATAGCCCATCCAAATGCAGCCTGTGGATATAAGCACCCTACGCACAAGCCAGATCCCTTCTCTGGTGAATTTGATATATGGTTTCAGTCCATACACACAGGAATCTTTGCAGATTGATTTCATTTGGGCAGGCTGTTCCTGTGTGGATGGTAGTAGGATGATGCCTGTTAGAGAGCTGGATCACATCTCCTGAAGGACTGCTCAAATCAGGCCTGTATATAAGAACATAACAAGAATTGTAGCCAAAAGTGGTGTGCACTTCAGTTTTTTTAAAAATTATTTGTATCCGTTTTATCCTCCAGAGAACTGTAAACAATGTAGGTGGGACTATTTTATACTTTTTCCTCAGAAACACTGAGAGAGGTTATTAGAGACTTAAAGGCTGGATCATATCACTGATGACATGATAGCCATGTTTTAAATATTTGAAGGGATGGTGTATGGAAGATGGAGCAAGCTTGTTTTCTGTTGCTCCAGAGACTAGGACAATAGTTTCAAACTTCAGGGAAAGAGATTCCATCTAAACATTAGGAAGAACATCCTGACAGTAAGAACAATTTGGCAGTGGAATATGCTGCTTTGGATTGTGATGGAGTCTCCTTCTTGGGAGGTTTTTAAACAGAAGCTGAAAGGCCATCTGCTTTGATTGTGTACTCCTGTATGGAAGGAGGTTGGACTCAGTGGCCCTTGTGGTCTCTTCCAGCTCTGTGATCCTATGACTTGGTGAGCTTGCCCGTCTCGAGCAGCGATTTTAATCTGGCACATCTTTTCCATCTACTGGAGAGCACTGAATGAACTAGAGTTTTTTTCCTCCCCCTGTGGCAGTGAATGAACCTTACCTTGTATAAGTACTGGCCAAATTCTGTATCAGTGTCATAAATCTTGAGTACCAGCTAAACAACTTAATAGGGAATCTCCATACTCTCATTCCTGTACGCTGCTCAAGTGCTTGGAAACTGCTGTGTTTACAAGGGAGCACCTCATGTTTACAGAAGAAACCAATGTGTAGGAAGAAGAACACACATGATTACTTTGGGACAGCAAGGGTGAGGAAGGCTTGCCCTCCAGACTACAACTTGCATCAGTTCCACCCACTGTGGCCAATAATAAGAATTTGTGGGAGTTATAATTGAAAACAACTGGAGGGCAAAAGATGCTTCATCACAATTATACAACACAATGGTTTGTTTCCCTGAGTACATGGCTACTAAGACAGATGTTAAGATACCTGATATGGATACTCAGACATACCCCGCCCCCCCCAAATTATAGTGATTTTTCTTTTTAAATTCTAGTGTACATATAATTTCTTTGTTGGGAAAATCTTCTCAACAATTGAAAACCCTTTTTGGAGTTTGAGGAAATACATTGTTATTTGGGATGTGGGTATAGCTATTTGATTATTTCAGAATGAACAATGTTGATGTATCATTATTTCCCTGGAAATTTGTCTCCTAGCTTTATCTGGAAGATGATTAGAATTATAGGGGGGCTGAAGCAGCTGCAAGCTGAAAGGATATCTGCTTTTGGTTGGATGAATCATTGCACATTCATCATTACACCATTCTACCCAGAAACCTGAGGAGGGAGAAGTAGGATTTTCAATTTATACTCAGGAAACAGCTCAACAGATTGAGCTTGGAAACTTGAGAGTTTATGAGTCACTGGTTTAAAGATGGTCCTGGCTAAATTTGAGTTAGAAGGATAAGGAAATGGCTTATTTGCATGAATTAATGTTTTATGAGTGATCACTCCCAGTTTGACAGGTAGATGGGGCTGATTTGTTACTCCACTGGAAAAACCCTATCCTGGGGTCTACAATTTTGATATTAAAATATGATTCAATGTGCCTGAGAGGTCTCCCGGATGGGCACGTAGGCAGCAATGGTCAAACAATTGAAAACCAGGTCAGGCCAATAAAACCCCCAGTCATGTAGCCCCAGGAGACCTCAAGAGGTGTAAACCCACAATAAACAAAGGGTCCTCTGCCACTGAGGAGCCAACTTGAGGGGATTAGTGTGTTTGCCCCAAGTTGAGCAAATATCCTATCAAGTGAGGACCATTTACATGAAGTCACACCACAACCAAACGCAGCTGAAAATCCTGAGTCTTGGGCAACACCTTGTAATCTCATCATGCAAAGGAAGTTACCATTGTGGAGCTTCTTTCTCGTTGCAACACCCATTGTTCTCCCCGGGAAAGGAATAGCCCTCCAGGTACCTTTTCCCCTACAAATAGTCCCAGTTTTTGAGTGGTTCTTTGGATCACTCCCAGTCATCCCAGCAGACCATTTCTCTGTCCGCTGAGTAATCCCCTCAGCCCTCTCCGTACTGAGCCCCACTTCTCCGCTGTTCTCCCGGACCAAGGACTTCAGGACAAAGGTGCAGTATTACCCCTGCTACACCCCCTTCAATATTCCCCTATCCAGTTTCCTCTCTTTTGCTTCTTAATAGGTCTTGAGTGAGTGTGTGAGTGATTGCATTGGTGTGTGAGACTTTCCTTCAATAAAATCATTTATTGGACATTTTTGTTTGGTTTTTGGCTTGGCCTGACCCTGTAAAAACTGGGTAAAAAGACCCCGCTAGGTTACCCTGCCTCTCGCATTGCTATTGCTTGTGCTCTGGCTAGTTTCCATTCCCTATCACGTGGAGCACATTGAGGTGTCCCCCAAGGGACCCCAGAAATCAGGGTAACAGATTGCTTGTTAAGTAAGTATTTTCAGTGGCATACACTCCTTATATCTAGTTCCGTGTGTTCCCCCACATTGCTATTGACAGCAATCCAGCTCCAAAGCTGTGGTGGAGCTGGAACCAGTTACAACATAGTATACCAGCCCTTATCTGTATCGCCTAATTACTTTATCTGGGAAAAGGCTGGGTATAGTAGTTGCTGTTTCCTAGCACTTTGAGGTCAACCTGGAAAGCCTTTAAGACTTTTGTTAAACTAAAAGGGTTGTTTTTTAATAAATATAGATATTGCATTTTCTTCTTCCTTTCCCATCTTTCTTTCTACATACAAGAAGCAGCTTTCAAAATGTATGGCAAGCACTGAGTCATTATTTATTGAGGGGTTGTTTTTCCACTTTTAAAGTGGAAAAGTTTTTTTTTTAAAGTGGGGGTAATAAAAGTGTCAGGCTGTACATCACTGAACTGTCCAGCCATTAGTGATAATAGGTTCATTTATATGCATTAGTTATGCATTTGTCAGTGCCTGACTTGTGACAGCTTCACTTTGATAAATTAAAACCAGTGATTGTAACACGTCCATTCTGCCTTTTATACACATGTTAGGACCTTGCCTGATGTTTCTGTCACCCTTGTGATGTGTAGTTGACTTTTCAATAATTCCCATTATCTGCCTCCTTCCTGATGTCGAATGTCATTTGCATAACAAGCATATCTGTGGTCCAGACCTCTGTTGTTACATAGAAGGGAGTGTGCATCTTCAGACAAGTGTATTTTGAATTCAGCTCAAAGAAACAATGATTTCCCCTGTAGCATTACCAAACCTTTTTAGGGTCTCTCGTTCAGCGCAAGTGCTCCACAGGCCTGTTTTACTTTTCTTGTGCAGAAATGCTTCAAACTGCCTCTGCCCAAAATGTTGGAATGTACAAGGGTTTAGCTCAGCAGATGCTATTTATATATAATTATAGAATACAGTCCTGGTCAGGAACTATTTTTAGTAGCTCCTTTCAGGAGAAGATGCCTTGACCTGCCTAACAGTGCAGGCAAGGCTTTGGTGTCAGGTGCTGCCCTAGAGGCCAAGTCTAGAGGCCACAGTTCATGTCCTCAGGCTGCCAGCTTTCCTAGCCTAGCAGATCTAGAAGACAACTTTTTAGGAAAGCAGTGAGGAGGAAGAAAATATATAACTATCTATCTATCTATCTATCTATCTATCTATCTATCTATCTATTAATTACCATATTGGCCTGAATGTTGGATTAGGACTCTAGAAGACCAGGGTTTGAATCCAAGAGCATATAACTACATGCTCCCACAAATAGGAACATATAATTTCCTTACTGAAACAGTTTCACTGGCGACTGGTCTATTTTTGAGCAGAATTCAAAGTGCTGATTATGACCTATAGAGGTCTATGCAACTTAGGCCCAGCCTATCTGAAAGACTGTCTCTCCCTATATGAGCTTATTTTCAGGTGAGGGCTTTCTCTCAGTCCCATCACCCTTGCAGGTATGGCTAATGAGGACCTGGAAGAGAGTCTGCTCACTGGCTGCTCCCAGGCTATGGAACTCTCTGCCAAGGCAGCTTGGTGGGCCTGCTCCCTGCTCTCCATTTGTCAGCAGGCCAAGACCTTTCTGTTTAAATAGGACTTCTATTTTATTGGTTGGGGTGGTACAACGGGTAGGTTTTAATGTGCTTTTAATTATCTTAAACTAAATTTTGAAATTGGTTTACATTTTAATGCTTTCTAATTTTTATGTTTCAGAGTGCTTTTAGCTATATGGGCCACTTTGAGTCCCTTGTGGGAGAAAAGCATGATACAAATTAAATATAAATAAATAAATAAATGAAATCCCCTCTCAGGCCATTTCCGCACTAGACTGTTATAGTGCTATCATTCCACTTTCAACATCCTATGGAATCCTGGGGTTTGCAGTTCAGGGAACTGCAAACCTCAGGATTCCATAGGATGTTGAAAGTGGAATGATAGCACTATAACAGTCTAGTGCGGAAATGGCCTCAGTCATGGAAAGCCACTGGGTGACCTCTATCAAGTTAGAATCTCTTAACCTCAGAGAAACAGGATAGCAAAGCCCTCGGAAGCTATCTTGCCTGGAAAGCCCTGCGTCACTTTAGGATGGCCATGAGTGAAAAATATCTTGAAGACCCCAGGAAGAACAAATCCTGTCTCCATTATGAAATCTCAGGCTGCATACAATTAAAACAATATAAACAATTTAAGACTATTCCAGGGAAAATAGAATTTAGATTAGATAAATGCATATTAAATAAATCACCAGGTTAAAAGGCTTGAAGAGTTAAAATTATGTACATGTACCCTTTAGGGAATGATAAGATTTGGTCCCAAAGGGTTTAATAAAAGCCAAGTTTTAACTTGGCACTTAAAAAGAGACCAACCTGGGTGCCAACCAGGCCTCCAAGGGGAGGAGGGTGTTCCATAAATGGAGTGCCTCAGCAGAAAAGACCTGCTCCCAGGTCCCTGCATGATGTGTTGTTTCCACTGGTGAGAGACATGGAACAGTGCCCCACCAGCATATTTCAGCTCTTGGCCACGTGTGTGAGTGTGTGTGTGTGTGTGTGTGTATGAAGAGGCACTCTTTCAGAGCATCATTTTTCAAAAGACTGTTGAAGGCTCAAGAGCCTGGGGGGAAAAAGAAGTCTGCAACTCACAGTGAAAGTCATTTACTTTCAGTACTACTCAGATCAGTCCAAGACAGATTGCTCCCTGTTCCCCAAGTCAAGGTGCAAAAAACCAGCAGATTGCTCTCTGTTCCCCAAATCAAGGTGCAAAATATCCAGCCCTGGTCATGTAAATCAGGAAATCCATCAAGAATCTTTCTCTGCAAGTGGAAAAACACAACAGCTATAACGTCAAAAGAGGACAAAACAAAAACAACCAATTATGCTTTGCGACTCTGATTTGGTTGCTCCACTGCTTCCAGACATGTGTACAATAGCTTTTGTACCGTGATATCTTAAGAATTTTTTAAAAAAATTACACATGAAAAAGAGCATTCAAATAATATTAGGATATTTTTATCCAGACTTTGTAACAATGTATTGATGCAGTATTAATCTGACTACAACAAGTTCTTGTTCATTTAATTTCAAATCTTGAAATGAAGATTAAGTTGCTAGATCTTGAATTCTATTCCACAGTTTTCATTCTCTAGGAAAAGGACAAGACTCTCAACCGAGTCTCTCTCAAGCCTTGCAGAATGGAGCCATTCAATTAGCTGACAAGTGCTTTGAAGTTCAAAACTCTTTTAAAAGTTTGCTCACTTTGAAGTACTGAACTGATAAAAGGCTTTATTAACTGTAACTGGACATTTCTTGATCAAATGTCACTGCAAAGAAGCCGGCTGAGAGGGTGCCTCCTAGCTTGTAACTACCCAGCCTTTCCAAAGAATATTTCTTAGACACTGAGACAAAGCCTTCCTCATCACAGCTATGCTGGATAACATTGGTAGACTTGAAAAAGAGAGGGCCCCTCTTCCACATACACAATCTGTGGTATGAATTTAGAGGAAAATTTACAGATACTGCTACAACTAACAGGCCACTACACAGTGTTTTTTAGGGCATGCCACCTGCTTTACCAACTCATCTCTTGGGTTGTCATTTTTTGTCACAATGAAATGAGGACTGGCTGAAAGCCACTGATGTATTTGAAGACATCCAGTGTGAGATATGAACTGGAGTCTTCCCAGAAGATCAGTTTATAAATGCAGTAAGTGTTGTCAGTGATTTATGTGTAGAGTTGCGACCTTCCCTCAGGATAGCCCCAGTGTTGTTGTGAGGGCTCTAGTTCCCAGGACTTGACACTCTGTACTTTTGTGAGCAGGAAAGCTCAATGCTGGCCCAAGGTACTGCTGTGAAAGGGTGTGAGTGCACCTATTGAGCAATATCTATGCCATCAGTACTGGCAGACATCCCATGACACTGAGAAAAGCAAACTTCTACTCTTGATCCTAAACCATTTGGTGAACTATTTTATTTATTTATATATTTATATATTCATTTATTTATTGGTTATGAAGAAAAAAGAACAAAACAAAAAAACAACGTGTTTTAACATAAAGGTGAAAAAGAGAAAAAATACACCAAAAAAAGCTTACGTTACTATTTCTCTCCAGATCCTTTATCATGATATACTTATTCAAGATATTGTATACCAGATTGCATATATATTTTTGTTACATGTATCTAAATCTCATTCTCATTATACTCATTATTATTGTAATAATTTCATTCTTCATCCTTTTCAACTATATTTAACCTATTGCTATTACTGAATATGATGTTATTACTAAACATATTAATACTAGGTGAACTTAAGTTTACTTTTACTCTTATTGATTTAACTCTCATGGTAAATTACATAAAGTAACTCTCATGTAGGAATGAAATCAGCAAGGCTTCCCCTCTTCTACCACTTGCCTGGACACCATTTCTTCTGGATTTTAAAAGCTTGGCTACTCCCTGGTTATGTAAAGTCCATTCTGGAATGCTCTTTCATCTATGTACACAATACAAACAGTTATCTCTTGCAGTAGGGCAGAACCACCTTTCACATCCCTACAGCAAAAGATTTCTGCTTGCTAAGCTGTGTTAGGGCTTGGCACTGGGCTACAGGCTGGCATGAGCCAGAAGTCACAGGACAAAGGATAAGCAGGGAAGACTGGAGAACAAGTGAGGATATGAATGGCCAGCCAAGCTAGAAGTCAAGGTTTAAAATACTACCCTTCTGTCAGAAGGTGCCAGAGGGAAACACACACACACACACACACACACACACACACACACACGCTTTATGTCCATTTATGCCTTGAGGCCCCTCCCTAAACTGCAAACTCCAGGATTCCATAGGATGTTGAAAGTGGAATAATAGCGCATTTATAAACTGATTTTCTGGGAAGACTCCAGTTCATATCTCACACTGGATGTCTTCAAATACATCAGTGGCTTCCAGCCAGTCCTCATTTCATTGTGACAAAAAATGACAACCTAGGAGATGGGTTGGTAAAGCAGATGACATGCCCTAAAAAATAGTCTAGTGTGGAAATGGCCTATGTTATTCAAAAAAGACTTAGCTAGAACAGGCAGTGCTTTATAATCCTTCCTGCCCAGGATACAGTGGCCAGCTAAGATTGGCAGAGTCAGTCCTGGGCCAAAAGATGCTTCACTGGGAAAGCTGCTCTCCACAGTTCAGTGCTGACCACATGGGGCAGCTCCACAGAGATGCAGCAGCTTTTAACAATCAGTTTCTTGGGGATAGGTTTTTCTACTACTTTGTCTATATATCTATGAATAATTTCTAATCATATGATTGAGCATCTCATATACAAAATACAATTGGTGGGAGACCCTTACTTTTCAACTGTCCCCATTTCGCAGAGACAATCTCAATTAATTCCCTTTCATCCCACATTTTTCAGCTTCTTTTAAAATGTCCCAGTTTTTCTCTCCTCTTCTCACTTCCCCCCTTCATACTCTGCTTACTTCAGTTGCTGCAAACTGAATTCAAAGTACAGAAGAAGTTTGCAGCAATTATTTAACTCAGCTGAGGTGCGGAGAGAGGAGTGCTGGAATCTTGCCCTTCCCAATAGGCTCAGGCAAAAGCAAACTGGTGCAGCCTCTCCTGGCTTGTGCCTTCTTCTTCATTAGTAACTTTTGTCACTTTGACAATGTGTTTCTAGGTTTTCATCTGTGAAATATTGGTGAGTATGGAGACCTCTGATTGTGTCAAATATTTTGATCTTGCTCTTCCCCCATTCCTTGACTGAGTAGAGAGTGTTGTGGAGATTCGGAGGAAAAAGGGCCCCCCCCCTATCAATTCTGATTTAGGCCTTGAATAGGACCTAGGAATTTCCTCCAAATTCTCTTAATTCCACGCCGCCGCCACCCACTGATTTAGCCCCCTCTACAGCAACGCAGTGGGACGTTGCTTGGGAATTCACAGTCTCTATGTTCAAAGATCCTTTTGCTTCTCCCACCTCCCTTCTTCTGAGTGAGAGGACTCTTATCCACATGTGTGCCAATGGGTGGGAATGGAGAGGGAACAGGGGCTTACAGAAAAGTATTAAATTTAAACATACAAGGTAAAACAAGAGAATAATACTCATGAAAGGGCTCCCCCCCGGTACGCTTGATAGTTACGGATAGTTATAAACACAGATAGATTCTCAAGATCAGCCAAACTGTCCAAAATAACAAAGCTCTAACGCAGCTAACTAGACAGGTGTACATGTACCTAATGAACTGTTTCTTTCATCATGCACCTGCCTGTCCATTGGGCATCATTTGGGGCCTTCCAATCAGCACCTTCTCTGTTGGTTGTGACAAAAGAGAAGGCCTCTTCGGTTGTCCGCAGGCTCAGCTTATGGAATGTTCTCCCCAGTGAGATGGTCTGGCCAGGATGAGATATCCCTCTACCCTCAGGCCTTTTAATGTGATGTGATTGGTTCGTTTTACAATATTGTTCTTAGATTAACTGATTATCCCTATAATTTGGTCACAAAGAGAGATGTTGCTGTATATATGTACGTGTGTGTCTGTGTGTATACTGTGAATCTTCCACTTTGATGGCGGTTGGGGGGCAAGACCCCTGCAAAAGTGGAAAAAATGCAAATAAAGATAAAAATCACAAACAATATATATATGTATATGTATATATTCAGCTGACTTGCTAGGAATCTCTAGGTCTTCCAGTGTGATTCTATGATCCACTCATGGTGGAAGTGGACCATAGAATCACTCTGGAGGACCTAGAGATTCCTAGAGAGAACATATTTTTCTGTAGCAGGGGCAAACAGCGTCAGATTTTTTAAAAAATGAATGAATGAATGAATGAATGAATGAAAGAATTAAAAAAATAACCCAGAACAATCAAATGTGCAAGTGTTGAACCCATCAAAGTGGAAGGCCCATTGTATATACATGTGTATATATAAACGTCAAGAGGCCTCTGTAGAGGCTTCCCACATTCCGCCATTTCTTCTTCATCATCATTGTCATTATCATCATGGGAATGCTGGTGGTATACTACTACTACTACTACTACTACTACTACTACTACTACTACTACTACTACTACTATTTGCTATACGCTGTAACCATATTGATGTGCTGTGTGTCCACATATGCTGGGAAAGGAAGGAGGTCTTATCTTCAGTGGGATGGCTCTCAAATAAGCACTGTGCACATGGTAGAATAGATGGAACACATGTTCCCAGTTATAACATTAAAGCAAATGCCTGCGACCTTGAGATAATAATTCATGTGCACTCTAATAATTTAAACTTTTACAGTTACGAAAACAGCAGAATGCATTTAGAAGAAGTGCCAATTTCTTTATTAACATTCTTTGCACTTTTTGCCTTGCCGTATTTTCTGGCAGTGTCAAGAAGTTAATATGTTGGGGAAGAAGAAAAATACAATAACCTTTATTTACACTTCCTCACCAAATACTAATTTTAATTAACTGAGCAAAGATATCTCCAGGGACAGACACATATTTTAAATTTATTTAACTAGTCATTAGCCATCATACTTTCTCCAATTAATTAGATGGTTGCAGTGTGGAGGAAAAAAAATAAAGGAATTAAGGCACTGAGGCAGCAAAACTGTACAAACATACCTGGAAGCAGGTTCAATTGAACTCAAGTGGAAGTTATTTCTAAGTAGACAAGCACAAGGTTGTGCTGTCAGGTAAGAGTAAATTCCAAATACAAAATCACAAGAATTAGGGAAACATTTATCACAGGAACACTGCATGAATTCTGACTATTAAAAAAAATGTTACCTGTGCTTCTTGTATCCTGCTTTGAGTTCAGATCTTGGTGAAAAGGTGAGGTGTAAATAAAGATGATAATGATGATTATCCCACTCTACTATCAAAAGTCATTCTGCTTTTTTAAACCCATGCAAGATAACTCACCAGAAATGTTATTTTTTTTCCACTTTACTTAGGTTTGACTATTGTGCTATCAATAGAGGATTTTTTTTCCTAGAAATTTTTACAGGATCCACCAACTTGTGCCTGGTACCAAACACATCACTTAAAATTGAAGAATTCTTGGCCCATAAATTTGTTTAGAACTGCATAGAAATCACAGTGCTTCCACACAAAATCCACTCCTGGTAATCCCAAAGGTTTCCTTCATTTTGCAGACCAATTTAGGACACGAGAAATATTTTTGTTATTAATAGTCTGATAATAAGTCAGACATTCTTATTTATCATGTTCAGATCACCCAGAAATTTACCAACAGACCCTGATGTACCTTTTGTCCATCTTGACCTTAAGATGACTTGCATAAAGTTTGTGATTGGTTTAATAGGTAGATTGAAAAGATGAGTGTGCGCCTGAAAATTATGCTCCTTAAAAAAGTAAAAAGTATTACCAGTTGTCAGTTTGCTGTAAAAAATCCATACACACATACATGCTGGACATACCTTGTCAACATGTAACAGTCAAGAAGGCAAGGAGAGAAAGTATGTAGGTTTTTGTCTTGGAATATGAACCTTGGTAACTTGTAATATGCATCTTTGATGCAAAGACAAGCATTATGCTCACTGGTTGTTCTCTGGCTCAGTTTTATGTCTGAACGGGAGAATAACTTTGCCCTCCTGCTTACTTATCTGTGGGGCTTCAATCCAAATATAAAGAAGATTCTGCTCTTCTGTTTAGATCCTTTGTTATTTATGGCAAACCATATGCCACAGGGGCCTCTCACAGCAGTATCGGGTGCTAGACTTCTACTAGTAGAGAAGCAGAATCCAGTAGAAATGGGACTGGCTGATCTTGCTTCCCTATGCCTGCTCCCCACTCCACCCTAAAACACTGTCCCAGAAGACTGGGAAAGCATCCAGAGCTGTTATTTCAGGAAAATCTGAAAACTGAAGGAGGCAGGGGAAGATAAGGAAGTTTTGTCACATTGGCACTGTGGTGCCAGCGACACACTGAATTTAGGTCAGGGTTGTACACTAGATGTATAAAACTTCCTTCCCCACTACAATGTCATCAAAATTCGGCAGCAAATTGCTCCTCTGAATGTTGGTAGCAAACTAGAAAATATGATTTAACACTATTATTGTGTGCTTGTTTTAATAGTGTCTTATGGTTTGCATTAAAATTTGGTGAGATAGCTTCAGGGATGCCTTGTGCTAGATGCCACACGTGGCCTGTAGTTCAGGTGTTGCTCATACTTGTTGTATGCTCTGGTAGCCCCTGCTGGTGGAAAGGACTTGATTGTTCAGAGAACCAAGTAGTTCACTAGTTTAAATCCCAAGCTTAGACAAATGAGATGCTTCATTTAAATAGCAATCCTAAACACACACTCTAGGATAGAATTCCAAAGAATGTTGTGGGGCAAATTCTGAACAAAATATTTGAGCAAAAGTGCATAGAGTTTCATGACAATCTCTGAAGTCTCTGATACTAGGGTTAGAAAAAAAAATAGGACAATATAAGATAAATGTTTACACCTAGCACTTACACAAATGCTACCTGAATTTGGCCACACTCCAAATTACATTTTTAAGTAGGTTCCCTTTAAAAAATAATCAGGGCTTCTTTGTCTCAGTGTGTTTTTTGGATTTGGCTATTCATATCTCTGCAACAGACAGCGAACGAATCAGACTTTGGAAGGACATAAATATCATAATGTGATAAGGAAATGTCACATGTGAGACTGTCTAATGAAAGGCCTAAAAATGAGGAAAGTATGCAAAATATTATAACAATTATTCTACCAGGTGTGCATAACTAGCTAAGAATTTATTCACTTGTAAACATTAAGTTTTCCTCAGAAATTCATATGAGGCCAAGTTAACGCTGTGGGGGGCGGGGGGGGGAGTTAAAGGCCAGATTTTTCCTGCAGGAGAATTTATTGCAGCTGATTTGGGTGCATTTCAATAGCCAATGTTTCCTCCTCTGTAGAAAAGATCAGAAATCTATGAACTCTGGTTTCAGAAAGATGGATCAATATAGACATAAATGTGTTCCGTATACCAGAATATGTATTATGCACGTGATAACTAAAAACTGTGCAATGCGTTGCATCCTCTTGTGTGGCGTGTGAATGTGACAGAAAAAAAGCAATTAAAACATATTGTGTGTCATAACATGCTGGCTTTGGACACATGACCTACACACCATGAAGGGTAATTTTGCTGAAGGGTCGGGAAAGACAATGTGGTTTTATAGACACTGCTGTCTGGATCTATAATGAGGCTGTGTGTCTGATGGAATTATGATAGGTATGTGTGTGGTGTTAAGCTGCCACTGTCTTCCTTCATCTTGTCTTCAAAGCAAAAACCAAACCAAACCAAACAAAATAAAACAAAAACCAGCAATGTTACATACCAATTGGGAATATGAGAACAGGTGAGCAGATACAAAGAGGCAAACCTGGATCATTATCTCCCATTGAAGTCATGATGTGCTTCCAGCTGCCTGCAGCATGTGATTGGCTAGCGTGAATCAGGACTCCATATGACAGAGGCACGGTTGAGCAAGACCAGGCAGACGCTTGCGCATGAGGGGGAGGAGGGGAGGATTAACCATGCAGCGGCAGGTTTCCAAAGAGCTTGTTTTTCAGCGCTTGGTGTCGAAAATGTTGCTCTTTCCCTTTCGTCGCCTGACTAACATTGAACTGGTGGAAGAGCTTGTGTAAATGAAAACATTTCTTATGCCGAGGTACACATTACGTTGTCGTGTATTTAGATTCCTCTTCCCTTTCTCCTAATGAAATGGGCTAAACATCTCTGATGAGGTGATGTGACAGAGAAGGAGGCAGCTTCTCTGTTCTCTCATTTTGGTGAACAATGGTATCGTACCACCACCTTCATTGCCCATTAATGCCTCTACAAGTCCCATTTAAAGGCTGTTTCGGAGCTGAAGATTCGACAAATTGCTTAGTAACCCGGGAAATGGACATTCATGATTAATTTCCCTATGTACAGGAGGCAAAACTATCCAATTCGCCTCCTGTCAATTGTCAGTACCAGGATTTCCCTCAAAGGAGCACAAGAGTGACTCAGCCCCCTTGCCTGGAGAATCTTTGGTGGGCCTACTGAAGGGTTTAATGGAGGGGAAAATTAACATCTGTGTTGCAGCTGATCTGCTGAAATGCACCTGCCCCTCTGAGGGTTCGATTTGTGTTGCTATTTAACATCTCGTTTAGACTACTGTAAGATGTTATACATGGACCTGCCTCTGAAAGCTACTGGTACATTTTTATCCCTCTCTTTTAAATTGAAACATAAACCAAACCATATCCGATCACATGAAACACCATATTTACAGGTACTGGGCAATTACATAACAATTTTAGGTTCAGGAAAGTATAGCAACTCAAGCTTCTACAATGGTTAGGTCACTAACTGGGACATATTAAATGTGTATTTTCCAACTGTCTGAGGCCATTTCTGCACTAGACTGTTATAGTGATTCCACTTTCAGCATCCTATGGAATCCTGGGGTTTGCAGTTAAATTACAAACCCCAGGATTCCATAGGATGTTGAAAGTGGAATAATAGCACTATAACAGTCTAGTGCGGAAATGGCCTGAGTTTGACAGGAACAGTCCCAGTTAATCCTTTTATGTTCCTACTTTTTATGCTGCTTTTAAAATGTCCCAGTTTCTCTCTCCTCCTCCCACTTCCCTCCTTTGTTTACCGCAGTTCAAAGTGTAACAGCAGTTTGTACTCAACTCAGCACAGGGAAGAGGAAAGGAGGGGACAGGATCTTGCCTTCCCAATCAGCTCAGACAAAAGCAGACTGCTGTAGCCTTTCCTAGTTGGTGTGTTCTTCTCATTCATAACTTTTGCCATCTTGATGTTGCTTTGCCAAGTCCATGTTGCTTGGCCTAATGTGTCTTGGTTTTAATCTGTGAAATGTTGGAGGGCATGTAAATGAAATCTACCCCTTCACTCTTATTCAACAGAGAGAAGTGTAAGGTCCTACACTTAGGTAGAAAAAATGGAATACAGAAATATAGGATGGGGGACATGTGGCTGGATAGCAGTACGTGTGAATGGGATCTAGGAGTCTTAATAGACCACAAGCTGAACATGAGTCAGCAGTGTGATGCGGCAGCCAAGAAAGCCAATGTAATTCTCGGCTGCATCAATAGGAGTATGGTGTCCAGATCAAGGGAGGTACTGGTACCACTCTATTCTGCTTTGGTTAGACCTCATCTTGAATACTGTGTCCAGTTCTGGGCACCCCAATTCAAGAAGGACATGGTCAAGCTGGAGCAGGTCCAGAGGAGGGCGACCAAAATGGTGAAGGCCTGGAAGCCATGCCCTATGAGGACAGACTTAGAGAGCTGGGTATGTTTAGTCTGCAGAAGAGAAGGTTAAGAGGGGACATGATAGCTATGTTTAAATATATGAAGGGATGCCATGTAGAGGAGGGAGTGGGCTTGTTTTCTGCTGCTCCAGAGACCAGGACAAGGAGCAATGGATTCCAGCTGCAGGAAAGGAGATTCCACCTGAACCTCAGGAAGAACTTCCTGACGGTCAGGGCTGTCCGGCAGTAGAATATGCTGCCTCAATGGAGTGTGGTGGAGTCTCCTTCTTTGGAGGTTTTTAAGCAGAGGCTGGATGGCCATCTGTTGGGAGTGCTTTGAGGGTGTTCCTGCATGGCAGGGGGTTGGACTGGATGGCCTCTGTGGTCTCTTCCAACTCTACATTTCTATGATTCTATGATTCTTAAAATAACTGCACTGGCTCTCAGTACATTTCTGGATCTGAGGCAATGTGACCCCTCAAGCTCAGGAAGTTGCCCAGCCATCATCTAAAACTTCACCTTCTCATGTATGATTCTGCCCAGGTATCATGATGTCAGATGCCCTTCTTTGTGTTCCTCTCTCACTTGCAGGAGTAAGGCAAATCATGGCTATGGTTGACTAATAGCAATACCTCAAATCTGGGCAGCCCATTTTGCATAAAACGCAAATCACACACTAATTGTGGCATTGTTTATTTGTCTGGTAAACTCTACTGCTGTGTTTCAGCTCTGGAACAATTTATATAGTAAGCACTTATCTGAAATAGCTGGTATAACATATTGGTTACAGTGCTGGGCCCAGAACAGGACGACCCTAGTTCAAATCCCTCTGATTATGAAAAGTACTTGGGATCCTTGACCAGTCTCCACCTCTTAGCCAAGACTAACTTACAGGGTTGTTAATGGTATAAATGGAGAGAGGAAAACTATGTAAAGTGGCCATGTACATGATTTTGAATGGGGCCTTTTTATCTTATGGAGCTCTTAAACGTCTTGCCCAAAATTGAGGTTTGGTTGCTAACTTTGGTAGAAGAATAGACACAACAATTAAGAGATTAGAATAATAGAATAATAGAGTTGAAAGAGACCCCAGGGGCCATCAGGTCCAACCCCCTGCTATGCAGGAACACCCATCAGAGCATTCCCAACAGATGGCCATTCAGCCTCTGCTTAAAAACCTCCAAAGAAGGAGACTCCACCACACTCCATTGAGGTAGCATATTCCACTGCCGGACAGCTCTGAAGTTCAAGTGGAATCTCCTTTCCTGCAGCTTGAATCCATTGCTCCTTGTCCTGGTCCCTTTTCGCATCGTGTTTTGGAAGTGAGAGGGCCCCTTGAGCGTCGCGTAAATGTGAGGAGCGGTCTGCATGACACACTCACATTTACACGACGCTCAAGGACCGGACGCAGAGCACACACGAATTTTTTCATTTTCGGCTTCAAGCTGAAAATGCTCCATGCTCACGCTTCGGTCTGGCGCCCCACGCACACTTACCTGGCGTGCGGTGCGTCGGGAGCCAGGCCGGTCACGATTCCTGGGCAGTGCAGGCTGGGAAAGGTCCCAAGCTGCACTGCAAAAGGAAGAGGCGGGACGCTCGCGTGAGAGGATGGTGCTGCGCAGCCCGAGCAGCAGGGAAGCAGGAGTGTTCCTTCCAAGGCTTCTTGCGCGAGGACCCCAACCCAGCAGCGCGAACGTGCGAAAAGGGCCCTAGTCTCTGGAGCGGCAGAGAACAAGCCCGCTCCCTCTTCGACATGACATCCCTTCAAATATTTAAACATGGCTATCATGTTCCCTCTTAACCTTCTCTTCTGCAGACTAAACATACCCAGCTCTCTAAGCCATTCCTCAAAGGGCATGGCTTCCAGACCCTTCACCATTTTGGTCGCCCTCCTTTGGACACGCTCCAGCTTGTTGATATCCTTCTTGAAGGATCCTTCTTACTCAAGAGTGAAATAAACAATTACAGTCAGTTTGGTTTAAGTCTATCATGTTCTTTGATGCAAATAGAGATCCTGCCAAAGGTTCTTCTGCACAATTAAACAAGCATGTAACCCTTTTGGCTAATACTGAACACCTTAGACTGCCAAAGTAATAGCAAAACAGCATTTCATTTTTTATTTCAAATATTTGCAAGATGCTTTTTTTCACTTTTCATCCAATTTTTTTTGCTTATACTTATTCTATTTGATGTTTTAATTTTACAGTTATTCTTTTATTAGTATCTTACCCTCATTCTGCATAACGGATTTTGTAACATTTAAATGTATAGAAGGTAGTATATATGTATTGGAACACTATGCTTCAAAAAAACAAGTACAGTTATTTCACTGCTATACTTCAGAACAGTTAACTCATCACAGGTTTTCATAGAAAAAAATTATATAAAAAAGAAAAAAACCGAAGGAGACTGAAGCATCATCTGGAATAAGACATCAGACAGTATAGTGGGCTCTCAGTATCTGCTGGGGTTTGGTTCCAGGATCTCCTGTGGATAACAAAAATCTGTCGATGCTGAAGTCCCATTATATGCAATGGTGTAGTAAAATGGTGTCCCTTTATATAAAATGATGAACAACTCAAAGGTTTGCTTTTTGAATTTTTTTTAAAAAAATATTTTAGAGCCATGATTGGTTGAATCTGTGGATGCAGAATCTGTGGATACAGCAGGCCAGCTGTACCTTCAGATGTTTGATGTTAGTACTACTACTTAAATCAGAAGTTAAATAAATTCAACACCTATGAGAAGTATTTAGTAAGAGACAGAGGTACAAATGGGAGGCCCATAGTTCAGACTGATTTTTGCCCTGAATGTATTAACAGGTACAGTCAGCCCATCCATTAAGCAGAGTGAGGCAGCCAGGAGCAGTGAATTGCTCCACCTCCTCTTCCTTCAGGGGCCTCTTGTCCAGCTTCCTGGCCTTATTCCACTCCTCTGTTCATATTGGCTATGCATATCAATTTACGTGTAAACTAGCTAGGATGTATGTCTGAGCATGGAGTTCTTATGGCTATATAGGCTCACCTTAACGCCTCTGACAAAGAAGCTCCTTTTTACAAAGTCTCTGTATGGGAGCCCAGCAAAACTCCCCCTCCTCTTTTCTTGTCTTCTGTTTAGCTAGAAATTTTTTGCAGCATTGGGAAGGAAGCAAAAGATCGCTGGAGAAAGACAGGCTTTCTTTCAGTGGTGAGTTGCAACAGTGGGTCTGTAGTGCAATACAGTGCAATACAGCTTGACCTGAGAAGGAATGGGATTCTATTCTAGGCAGTCCTTCTGTAGCTGTCTGTGTTTATGTACAACAGGTAAGGTAAACAAATGCCTCTGGAATCACTTACTGAGCATGTGTGAAGAGAAAACAGAAAGAAAAGGGAAAACAGATTGGCTTGGCTCACCAGCTACCCTGGCATGTTGAAAAAGCATAGAGCTGTAAGTTACCCCACCAAAATGGAAATCATAAGAAAAGTGGAGGTTGTTGAAAGAAAAAAAATCATCCCAGGATGCATTTTAAAAGGAACTTTCAAGTGGTGTCTAGAAGAATGAAAATGCTTTTTATTTACTTATTCAAGGCTTACCAGACCTGGTGGTTTCATTTCACATGGACATAATGTCAGTGTTGGTTAAAAGGTTCACTGAAACATGCTCAACTATTCTTACTTGTGGTGTAGGAACCTATCTCTATTCTTGCCCTGTTATTTCTGTCTCTTGTAGCAAAGTTTCTGTTAATGCAGTAAAGCCCAGGAGTACATCTGCTTTGTTAACTGGGATATATATATACACACACATGCTTGTTCACATGCATGTGTGTGCGCACACACACACACGGGGTAGGATGCATGTGGCCTTCCATATATTGTTGGACTGCAAACTTTCCTCACCATTGGCTATGCTAGCTAGGGCTATTGGGAGTTGCAGAGTTCATGCAGTTCCCACCCCAGTGACTCATCTTATCTTAAATGTTTGGTCCTCTGTTTCTACATGTGATAACATACCTAGAGAAATACCTTGGAAGTTTATTCAGGATCCTCAGCACATGTTTCAACACGGAAAGCATTCCCAGAAGATAGAAAGTTTGGAAACTACTAATGCTAGCTTGGCGGGTTAGTTTTTCTCATCCTTTTCTCCTGTTGAAAAAATAAAATACAAACCATGGACATATCAGTCTTGGCCACCATAATGTGTTCTGCAATGGCAGCAGGCTGTTTCTGACAAGATATGCCACCATCTCTGTTGCAGTTGTAAAACCTATTTCCACTCATTTATTCATTTGTAAATATTTGTTCACGTCAAGATGTCTGATGAATACTTTCCCCTTTCAGCCCTCTGGCTGCGAAATGACAGTTGACATTGTCAAGCCAGAGCTATCTGTACAATGTTATCATCTTAGCACAAGAGGTCCGTGGATTTTCAGGAACTGCATGTGAATCAGGCCTACATTCTCCTTGCCTAATCAGTTCTTTGTCTTTGCATGTAATTGTGGCAGGCTGAAATTGGTATTTAGGAAACCAGATGTTAGATTTTGGTAACCTAACAAATGGTTGCAACCTATGTTTAATGCTGTAATGCTATTGAATTTTGAGGAATAATTTTCAGCTGAAAAAAAGCATGATGGAAGGTGCTGCTGAAATTTAAAATTAGGGAGTGGTCTGATTTTAATAAAGGCTAGCATGTTCTGCATTTTGTCACTTTTCAATAATTTTGCTCTTATTATGCTTTTATTACCTATGGATAGATAACATCAGGCTGAAATGATACCATAGTAGTCAGGGTCATTATTTGTTAATATGACTTTGTAAAGTATAGCATATCATGTTGGCTCATAATTATTTCTAAAATGAAGCAGAGAAATCTTACAGCTTGAATTTTCTTCATCAAAGCAGTCTGCTGGATTCTAAATACGATTCAAAAATAAAATTCCACCTAACATATGTGAACATTAACATGAGTTTTGCTGTTTACCCAGTAAGTGATGACTGTTTGCAATGTTGCTTTGAGAAGTATCTGGAACTGGATCTTTAAAATGCAATTCTATATCCATGTATTTGGTTACACAATTAATTATCATGTTATTGATTTCTGTGGCACTGTGCAAGTTTCCTTGGCAGTTAAGTCTCATTATGTTCAGTAGGACTTATTCCCTGAAAAATGTGTTCAGGACCACATAAGAATAAAAAAGCCAATGCACTGGTCACACAAAAATGTGTGTTACTATTGTTAAAAATTTCCCAGCAATACAAAGCAATTTCCAGTATGTTTTATCACTCCATCCTTCATTTGGTAAGAGTTTCTGTATATTCATTTGGAGATCATATCCTCTTGCCAATTGTTGAATCAAAAAAAGTATCTCTGATTCAGACCAAATAATATGTGCTGTGGTTTCCTCTAGCTGGAGCCAATACCAATACATGGTGGGAATATGCACAGAGTTTTGGGGAAGGAAAGAAAATGATGGCCTCCTTTGGTATCTACTGCTTATTTCATGTTATTTCATAGGAAATAAGCCCACTGCAGCAAGTGGATACCATGGCCCTTCAAAAGGCAAATAAGTTCTAGAGCAAATAAGACTCTAACTAGAAGACAACATTTATAAATCTAGGCTATTGTACTTTGGACACATCATGAGAAGACCTGACTTACTAGGGGAAAAAGTGATAATGTTTGGTAAAGTGGAAGGAAGTCGAAAAAGGGGAAGACCATCTTGAGTTTGTAAGAACTGAGTGGTGGTGTTGATGACTGGGATTCTTATTTCTAGGGTCATTGTAAGCTGAAGCCAACTGAAAGGCAAAGAACAACAAAACTGCAAAAGCGGGTCAAGAGGAGTGCATGTCTGTCTGCCCTCAACTGCGTTTGATTCTCAGGAGATACCCCAAATAATGTTTTGTTAAAAAATAGCTGCCCAAGAAAAACATTTGCACATATCACATAAATAGTGCATGGTACTTATGGGTTTAAGGCAAATTTCCTCCTCTAACATTCATATAAGTGGGGTGGGAGGTAACTGGAGACAGTGGACTTGCTGGCTGAGGGAATTTGGGAGATGCAGCCCTGCTCTAAGTTAACTTTCCAAAGCTCTGCATTCTGTACTGAGGTGATAGAGATTGAATATGAATGATAATACATGGTCTTTCAGTTGCAAACCCTCTTAGGAGGGGCCAAGATTTTACCTACATTCTGAAACCCTCTAGGCTTTTAACAAAGCAAATTTAAGAGCAGCTATTTTTTTTTAAATGTTACTGGTATGTATAAAAGGATACTGTTTTCTAGAACTAATTTCACAATAATCTGTGAAAACAGAAAAACATCTACTGTCTCAGGTCTGGTCCAGGATGTTCTGCAGCCTGAGAAAAGGCAGCAAATGGTGGCTCCCCACCCCCAAGGCAAGGCAAGGCAAGTTATTTGGGTCATATATCTCAGCAATGCTTTTCCCACTCTCCTGGCAATAAAACAAAACCAACATACCCTCCAACTGTCCTGATTTGGCAGAGAAAGACCCAATTATTCCTTGGTTGTCCCACTTTTTCAGTCTCTTTCAAAAATATCCAAGTCTCTCTCTCCTCCTTTCACTTTCCCCCTTTGTCATCAGCTTACTTCAGCTGCTGCCGTCTCAGTTCCAGGTATGAAAGGAGTTTGCACACAATTAACTTGGTGGGAATGACAGAAGAGGAGAGAAGGGGGTGAGTCTTGCCCTTCCCAATATGTTCAGGCAAAAGCAAACTGCTGCAGCCTCCTCCTAGCTTATGGTGTTTTTCCTCATTAGTAACTTTTGCCATCTTTACCACGTTCTGATGTTGCTTGGCTACACACATGTCCCAGCTTTCATCTCTGAAGTGCTGGCGTATGCAGCAACAACAATGACATCAATAATGAACAATTGACTGTTCTTTTATTACCTCCCAAATCTGCTGTCTGAGGCAGTTGCCTCACTTTGCCTAATGGTAGGACTGTATTGCCTAAACATATAGTTTTGCCCTTGTGTCATTTTTCTGCTTCACCCACTTGCTTCTTCATGATTTAAATAAAAAAAGAAAGAAAGTTAATTTAGTCTGTGTGCAAGAGGAAGCTTGCTCATGATTGTTCTGTCTGTGTGGGTTCTCTCGCCCTGCGTTGTGCAGCTTCATCTCATAAACTAGCATGCGTTGTAACCCCAGTGGCTTCTGATGGCTATGCTGGGTAGGTAGATTTGAGAATGGTACATTAAATTAATATACCCTGAAGAAACTGGAGATTGAGTGCTAGATCAGTTTTAAGAAGGGAAAATGACAGCTGCTCACAAAAAGTTCCCTTGAGTATTCATAGGACAGTTTATCGTGGTTCCCTACCAGAGTCGTCTGATCTGAAGTCTCCCCAGCAGTGGAGGAGGGCTTTACAAAACCACCATCTAAGCCATGGGATACAGTATTTACTAAACAGATCTGAAACTTCATGCTAGTAAATTCCTTAGGAAATCTACACAGACAAGGGGTGGGGAAATCTTGGCTCTCCCATTACTAATGAACTGCTACTCCCATCACAATTCACCATGGGCTATGCTGCCTAGGACTGATGGGAGCTAGAGTTCAACCATATCAGCGGGGGCACAGATTCCTCAGCCCCTGACCTGGAATAAATCTAGGGAAATATGTCCGAGCATTTGATGAGGCAAATTAGACACATAAAAGTCAGTATACAGTAATGCCAGAGCATGTCACATAAATGAGGGGGCACAAAATGAGAGCCTTGCCTCCTCAGAGAATAATTCTGCCTCCATTTTCTAGCATTACAGTAACTTAAAATTTCACTTGAACCTTTAGCAATGTAGTTTAGACATCGAAAGAAAAGGGGCTGGCAAAGTTTCTAAGGAAATGCAAACACAGCAAATATGAGTTCAAGGTGGGAATGATTATTAGTGTCTCACTCTCTGGAAAGGAAAATTTCAGAGGAGGGCCAGAATTATCATCCGAGGGGGCAATGCCTTCATTTTGCACCTACCCGTGCTGTAGCTATTCCCTTGCTCTGGAAGCCTTCCTACTAAAATCTTGCTTTCTTCATGCAGGCCAAATCTGCAGTTTTTGCTTGATAGTCTTATATTCCAAAGTGTTTTAGAAAGCTTTTCTTTGCGAAATACATTTTTTTCATGAAGCCCATGGCTTTTTGTTTGTGTTTCAAAGCTCTTATTACAAATATCCACTTTTTTATGCAAAATTGTGCAACTTTGCACAGAAATATCAAGCAATTTTACACCCCCCCTACAGTGGACACAGTTTTAGCATGAAAACTGTGTATTTTGTGTGAATATTTTATTATGTGTACCCCCCCTCACATATCTCTTATGGGATTTTTTGTGCAAAATTAGTGCTTTTTGTTGTTGTTGGTAAAAATTGTGGTTTTTGCACACAAACACACTGTTTTTCAAACCTCAGCTGTGGGGTGGTGGTGGTGCAAAATAGCTTATTAAGCAATTTTCATAAAAAGATTTTTTAAGAAAATGGAAACAGTTGATTTTGAGCAACTACCCCGTGATATCTGCCCCAAAATTACCATGTGTATTTCTATGCAGAATAATTTCTCGAAACACTTCAGGATGAGTAACTACCTGATGAGAACTGTACAGATAGCAGGATAAAACTGCAGATTCATCCTTACAAGAGAGGAGGAAGCAGTCAAGTATTTACACCCATAGTGTGTGGCACTTTGAAGACTGGCAAATTCTATTATGGCCTAAGTCTTCATGGCACATGTTTGAATTCCCTAGAGCCTACCTATTCCTATCTAATGTGTGGATGGTGCTTTTTGGCTAAACAAGGGGCAGCACACACCTCTGAACAGTGGAAATGGAGTTGATAATAGATTTATCCTCTACAAATTTGTCCAGTCTTTAACAAGAACTATTGACTTCCACAATAACTACTACCAAATTATTCAAATTAGTGTTCCATAAAGCAATGCTTTCCACTTTAATCCACTGTCAGTCAATTTCACTGTCTGACTCATACAGTTATTTTCATACCAGCCTTCAGTCATATACTCAGGGGTGATTTCTAGTATTACAGAGCGTGAATGCAAGAGAGAATATATTTTCTCTCAAAAACATAATTACTAAACTCTTGTTCTTTCCGACTGTGCAGTGCAATCCTTATTCAAAAATGACCATCCTGTAGAGGATTGGGATTAGGCACAGGAGGGACTACCTTCTTTTGGAAAACTGTTCTTCTTTCTGCAGAATCCCATTCTATGAGCTGCTCAGAGATCTGCTGGCAGAGCAGAACTGCTCTTCTGACAGATCTGACAGCAGAACAACCAACACAAAATCAAGGCAGTGCAGGGGCAGTCCTAAAAAACTTCTAACACTCCTACAGTGGGATGGATTTGGACTCAGCACAGATTCCAGGTTTAGTAGCCCTTGGCCATCTTGGCTAATTAAGACTGGGCTCTTAGGC
Source organism: Cyclura pinguis (assembly GCA_030412105.1). Taxonomy (NCBI): domain Eukaryota; kingdom Metazoa; phylum Chordata; class Lepidosauria; order Squamata; family Iguanidae; genus Cyclura; species Cyclura pinguis. The sequence goes on along the minus strand of CM059599.1, from coordinate 223,593,243 downwards.
CATTTCTGCACTACACTGTTGTAGTGCTATTATTCCACTTTCAACATCCTGTGGAATCCTGGGGTTTGCAGTTTAGGGAGGGGCCTTTAGAATTCTCAGCCAGAGAGCTCTTTGGCTTCAAGAAACTACAAACCCCAGGATTCCACAGCATGTTGAAAGTGGAATAATAGCACTATAATAGTGTAAGGCGGTAATAGCCTCAGTCTTCTTCATTTTTGTTTTAAATATACATATAATGTTTAGACCCTTTCATTTCTAATAGGGCCAGTTGACTTAGGTCTATGCCACATCTCTGAATATCTTAGTCCTGTAAAATGTGAATAAAAATATCTATGCAAATAGGGGCAGATCCCTGTTTTTTAAATCTCCCATGTGAGTTATTGCTAGGAAGTGGCATATCCACATTAGAAGCTACTTCCTTCTTCTATGTGATTATAGAATTGCTCCATGGGGATTTCAGCATATATGAAGGGGTAACTGATACTAAAGAGACAGGTATACATAAGATTAGAGGGTCTCTCTTCCTACTCTTTTTTGGTTTCCATAACTCAATGAACTCTTGCATTCCAAGTTTTCAGGTGTGAGCCATGGGTCTGAGAGATTCATTTTTCACACTGAACTTTAATTTTAGAGATTTGTTGTAAATAACCAGTAGTAAGCCATTAAAAATCAACAATTTTAAAACAGCTTGCAGTTTTCTTTTACTGTAGTGGTTACTGTTTTCTGAATCTAACACTTTTCTGCAGGAGAGGATATAAACTTGTAGAGATTGACAAGTATAATATTTTATATCAGGACACACTGACTTTTTAAAAAATGACAGGCAACAAAACAAAAGAAACTAGAACCTATAAAAGCCCAGTGATGGATTTCTTCTCATGGGAGGGCAGGAGTGGTATTTATAATCTCTGCAGTAGGAGGATAGATATAAGGTAGGTTTTTTTTGTTGTTGCTTTAGTTTTTATATCAGGAAGCTCCAGTTCAAACAGGTACCAGAAGTCTCTGGATCTCTTGTTAGAACATTTCATAAGCTGGCTGTCTTTGGAATATTCAGTAGATCTTTGGGTGAACAGCAATATGAAAGTTATTCTAGCAGACTGATGTTACTGGTGGATTATCTTAGGAATCACGCATTTATGTTCCCTAGAAATAATAAAGGTTGAGCTTTATGAGGTGAGTTGATTTTTGCCCTTTTGTTCTCAAGGAAATATGTAATACAGATGATACATAAAGATGTAGATACATGAAATAGTCTACATTGTAATTCATGCTAATCACTGTTTAAGTTTTAAAGATATGTTGTTATTTGAATGTGTAAAATGTTTCCTGGCATTTGTCTTGAAGCACTTAAAATGTGTAAAATAAAAATCATAGGACATTGGTAAATCTGAAATATAGACTTAAACATGCAGCTCTGAAAATGTGTGGGCAAAGAATTCAGTTTTGACTAGAACTAATATGAAACTCTTGGAAACTATAGGACATGTTGGAGAATAATTGTCATGGTACATTTGAGCTTCTATCTTCCTGATTTTCAAATGATTCTTGAACAATATGCTGAATGAAAGTACATTTAATAAACTAATTCAAACAGATATGATTGAGTATGCATTTTAAAAGAATTTGTGTGGCCCTTCTGTACATTATTTTTGCTTCATTTCCCCCATCTTATGTCTTTCTCTTTTTTGTTATTAATATTTTTTTAATATTTGTGATTGTACACATAAACAGATGCTCTCAGTTCCCCTTTGCCATTTCCTCACATACCTATTTACCTCTTCCTTTCCTCTGTCTCACACACATGATTTAAAAATAAAATGATATATAAAAATTAATAAGAATGAAATAACAAATAGAAGAAGAAGAAGAAGAAAGTATATATCTCAGAAACACATGCCAGATAAAATATTTCTGTGTTATGACTAAACATTCAAATATTTCAAGTAACCTGCCTTCTATTAATTTCAAGGAGGGTCTCTCCTTCCTTAAAAATGAAATATTTTCTTATGGGTTTTCATTTTATATTAGTGAGTTAAGAATTGTCCACTCTGAATTTCTTTCAACTTAACTGATAATTTCCATTAAGAGTACAACTCTTCAGTTAATTGTGATTTGCCAGTTACATTGGTTTCACCAAATCAGATCCCAGCTACCTTGGAGCACTGTCTTTATTATAGCTAAGCACCCCAATATGAGTGATTCCTTTCAATATAACTTTTTAAAAATAATTCTGGTAAGTTTGGGTTGGTTTGGGTGATAGAATCAGCATCTGTAATAGTCATGACTTAGTTAATTCTAATTCATTAATATATGTGAAAAAGTGAAGGATTTCCTGCAAAGTAACATTATAAGAAGAAGCAAAAGTATATTTATCTTGTACTTTAAGCCAGTGGTTCAAAAACATTATGTCCCCAGTTGTTTTTGAATTACCACCATCAGTAGCCCTAGCCCACATGACCAATGGCCAGGGGTTATGGGAGCTGTAATCTAATATTTGGGAACCAAAGATTGAGAACCACAGATAAAGACACCTATTTTGTGATTTAGATTTTGTATTTTTATGTAATGATGTCAACCCATGTCTTGGTAACTTGGCTGCTATGTATATTTTCTTTCAGATGTCTAATTAAGGACTTTGAAAAACGTCCGTCTGTCACTCATCTTTTAGAACATCCCTTCATAAGACAAGCCCATGGTAAAGACATGGCACTTCAGAAACAGCTGGCTGATCTCATTCAAGCTCAACAACAGTTAGGCTCAGTAGCCAAGACAAGGTATTATAAAAGTCCTTGTTACCTTCTCTATATTACTGACAGTCAGGTGACATGTAAAGGAAAATGTGTTTTCCTCATGATTTTACCTTCCATGGTTGGATTTCCTCAGGGATTATGCTTTAGCAATTGGACCTACACATTCGATTTGAGCTTACCTTCCAAAGTCACATTACAAAGCAAAGCATGATAAATGCAAGGTATATGGGTGAGAAAATTCACACATTCAGTTAGACAGGCATCATTTACTACCTGAGCATGCATCTTTGCATAAACAAAAAAAAAATGTTGTAAACATACCATCTAGTTTTACTTTAAGATCCAGAAGTATACAGAGATCATGTAATAGATTCCCCCTCCCCAAATACAGTCAACCATGAAGGATCTGTATGAAAAGTTGAAGTATATGGGGATATATACTGATGTGCACCTCGGCATTCTTGTTTCACTGACGTGTCTAGAACAATATTGGGGAATTGTTTAGCCCTGCAGATGTTGTTGAACTGCAACTCCCACTGTAGAGGAATGATGGGAACTATTGTTCAACAGCATCTGGCAGAACATACATTCCAGCTCCTGGACTAGAGATATCTTGCCATCTTGCCATCTGGAATCATCTGTTATTATCCATGTCTGGCTGCCCATAACTAGACCGGACTGCTCTAGTTATTATGGCTCCTTATTCACAGTCATTACTACATCCCATATAAATGGAGAGCTTCAAGACAGGGAGAAATAATGGTCTCACTCATGTCTTTTAAATGCATTCAACATAACAGAAGCTTTGCATTTTGGTAGTTTCCTGGATTTATTGCTAATACCAGCAATTGCATACACTTGTTCATTAATCATTAAGTGAACTTTTAACAGGGAAAATGCTCATATTTTGTGATGTTTTTACAGAAAAATCAAATGTGGATAATACAGTGTTTGTGGTGGCATATTTAGGGGACAAAACTGTAAGGGTATTACAATTTGTTTAGCCATTGCCTGAAAAGCAGACTTTGATTGCTTGGTCTACAGCTTAATATTACCAACTGTTCTATGTGTAAAGGTTGATAGTTAAATATTTGCCAGGAGAGCCTTCTTTTCCTACACAATCTGGGGGGGGGCAGCTGTAACAGACATCTCTTGGTTTCATAGCTGTCCAGAGGGTGGCAGGATTTCACTGTTTTCGAACTGAATTTAAATGCAAATGAACACGCTTCCTCTGCTCAACCATCATTCTGTAATACAAAATTTGCCTAGTGCCAGATAAGCTGTAAACCATTATTGTACATAAATACCTGCTAATGTTGATGAAGAAAATTAAATGTCATGATTTGAAAGTCATAAAAATGTATGTGCTTACCCGGACGCAGTTAATGGCTATGTGAAAACCGAAAGCCTCAAAGTAAAATTTTAAAAAGCAAAGTTTAAATGCATTTTCAAGGTGAATTTGACTTTCTTCATGCGACCATAAGGAGAATTATTCTGTACACCTTTCTAAAGCAAGAGATCAAGTGGTTAAACATGCTTCAGATGGGTAATCTTTTGTACTCCTCTTTTTAAATACTTCTCCTTCAGCATACCATGTATACATTCTCTCCCTCTTGACAGCTGTTATTTGCAATCTTAAAAAAATAGCTATAAGTGTGAGAACCTAGGATAAACATCAAATGGGCACATTGCTGTTGAAGTCAGTATCTGAAAAACTTAGTTGTGTGAACTCACCCTCAAACTCACAAAATAATAGCCTCTGAACACACTATCAGTGCTTATTATTTAATAATACTGTTCTCATCCTGTGCATATGGTTCAAAGAAGCCCCATTTGCCCATTGTAAGAGAAGACTAAGGCCCTTTCCGCACGAGGCGATGGAATCACTCCGTGCCATTACCTACCACTTCTTCTGGGGTCCGAAGCAACGCGAACTGTCCCTGAAGCCCTTCTGCAGGGCTCCTCCTTGGTCCAGGGCGAATTGGAGCAGCACGAGGTCTGTAGATCTGCACTGCTCTGGATTCCAAAATGGTGGCTTCCAGCTTCCAAAATGGCGGCTTCCAGCTTCCAAAATGGCGGCTTCCGGTTGGTCATGGGTCCTGACCAACTGCGGGAGCTCGCCATGCCTAAAGCCCGCACTCCACAGATGGCAGGCTCACATTGGTGCAAGCCTGCAAATCTGCACAAGAGAGCAGGAATGCAGTGGCGCGTTCCAAGAAAATAAAGACCTATTTTTTCTGGTCTTTCAAAAACACGCTGGAAGACCACTTGGGGTCATCTTGGAGCAGACTGAGGTGCGGATCTCTGGTAAGTAGTCCGCTCCTAGTCCACTCCAAGGTGCAGATGACCTCCATGCGAGGATGCACTGCCCTGTTCTAATTGCCTGGTGTGGAAAGGGCCTTATAAACCTTATAAGAGGGCTCTTTCATAGTGCACAGTTATAGCACTATTGCACATAATTGTTTATTAATCAGCATCTGATGCTTTAATAGGGGAGATGCTCTGCCATGGCAACATCCTGTGGAATCCTGGTACTTTAAGTTTAAAGATGAGCATTTAAAATTCTCAGCCAAAGAACTCCTGTGTTGCCTAAATTACAAGGCTGAAGATATCACAAGATACTTCTATGGCAGCTAAAGTAGAATCAAAGCACTATAATTGTATGGTGTGAATGAGCCCCTGTTCTATACATAATAGCCAAATTAGGATGAAGCCTGAGGTACAGCATAATTGAATGTATCATTTAAATCTGCAAAATATCATTTTAATTGTTCCTTCTTCTTTAACAAAACTGGCACAACTGAACTCTCTGTGAAAACCTAGGACATCCAAGGGAGTATTTCTAGCCTAGCACAATCCTTTTGGCTTAGGCCATTTCCGCACTGGGTGAGGGAATTGCCCGGCGCCGCTACTTACCGGATCTTTTGGCTTCCCGGTCTGGTCCAGGCTGCTCCAAAGCAGTGCGTGATCGTCAATCCGCTCTGCTCCGGCATCCAAAATGGCGGCTTCCGGTTGGTCGTGGGTCTCGACCAACTGCTGAAGCTCTTTAGCCTAAAGCCCGCCTTTGGCAGATCGCAGGCTCGCATTTGTGTGAGCCTACGGATCTGCACAAGGGAGCAGGCTTGCAGTGGTGCGCTCCGTGCTTTTGAAAGACTGGAAAAATCAAGTCTTTCAAAAGCATGCTGGAGGACCACTTGGGGTTGTTCTGGAGCAGACTGAGGTGCAGATCTACTGTAAGTAGTCCAGACCCAGTCCGCTCCAAGGTGCAGACATCCTCCGTGGAGGATGCACTGCACCATTTTTATTACCCCATGTGGAAATGGCCTTAGTTTGCAGAAAGCTTTTCCCTTGTGGGAGCATACAAAACTGTGTTTTCTTGGGCCTTTAGTATGAAACAGTACAGACTACTGTACCAACTTAAGTCTTTTTGCCTTATTCACATCTCAGGTATGCACATGTGCAGACCAGCCCAGATAACATTATTAAAAGCAGGTTTTTAGCAATTGCCACCAGTATGGAATGTTTTTAGCAATTGTCACCAGTATGGAATTTGTAACAAGACATTTCTGGTGACATAGTATAGTGCTCTGTAACACTGAGCAGAGTCCCATGTGGTTCCATAATATGCAAAGAACCCTGATCCTCTCTTTATCACAGAGTTGGTATAAAACTTGTGTCCTTAATTAGAAAACTAAGTTCTCAGTTGGAAACATAAGATCCATTCTACTATTGTGCAATGTGGCTATTGAACAGAGCTAAGAATAGTTTGTCATAAATGTGCTAATCTAAGAATATTGGCATTTAAGGCAGAGCTATTCTGGGTTTAGATCCATATGATCCATACAACCATGGGAGGCTCTGAAGCCTAGCTATCCCCAAATATACCTCTGGTTCCCCTTTCCCCCACAGTGTGTATGTATGTGCCTTCAAGTTATGTCTAGTCATTATCTCACCTTTGCCCTCTGTGTATTTATTTTCTGGTGGAGGATATGGAGTCTATTTAATTGATACTCTGGCAAATGGAATTGAGAAATGTGAAAGATAGTAATGGATCTCTCAAGCAAAGTAATCAATTGGTAAGGCAGAAGCTGAACAATAGCCAGTCTCCCTAGCATGCAGGGCTTAACAGAAATAAGAAGCAAGTTTAGTCTCTTTTTGTAAAAGAGAAAATTAGCTTTATTTCCAAATACTTTTCTTAATCAGACACATGGTCTTATGGCGGACAGAAAGGGAGGAAAGAAAATGATCATAGGTTAAAGTGAAAATAGATGTGCAAAGATTTCTAGCAGATGATACATTTTACTCCTCTGCAGTTACATCTTTTGCAGAATTCATGCAGAGCTAGACCTATAAGGTAAGCATTTTACAATGTTATCATGTAAAAGAGTAGCACACAGTGTTTCCTGGCCTCAGTCACCTCCTTGTAGCCTTTTTCTTTTAACAGTGGGACAAAAATTTTACCAACAAATTTACTGCATTTGTGTTGGTTACATTTTTCAAACAATAGAAGGCTGACAGCTAACCCAAACAGCCTTTCCACTTCATGTTAATATATGGGTGCGTGGATATCATAGAATACTCGTAATTCAGCACCCATAAGACACTTCTACATTTTTAGATTCTGCCACACAATGAAATCTCACTTGGTTCAGAAAAAGTACCAGTTTAATGTACTTGAGGGAAGTTTTTTTTTTTAAAAAAAAGAATGTGCCTCAGTGAGGTTTAATAATGTGGATACAAATATCACACTCACCAGCTTTTCATTTAACTAGTCTGACTACCCAGGGGGCTCATAATCTGAGCTGGGGGTACAGTAGGGGAGGTTGCCCAGTTTCTAATAGCATGGTGAGGAACTTTCCTTGCTCAGACCACAGACTACCCATCCCAGACACCCACATTATACTCAGGCCACTCCAGTTCAAATTACTAACCATGGGTCTGTATGTGATCAGAAATAGCATGTGATGTATTTGTGTTATCTGGGTAGTACCACCTCAGACTTCAGGTGGCATATTTAAAATTGTAGTGTTTCCCCTATATGTGTAAAATTTGCAGACCAGGGAAAGGTGATGATAAGGTGCTGGACTGGTAGAGTCCTCCAGCTTATGGTAGAATTCACCCACCACATCATGATGCCAACCATGTTTGAGTCAGAATAAGCAGTAGCTGAAGAACACTACACTTAGATACATGAGAAATACCCAAGAAGACATCCCAGAGTGCATTAGTACAATTTATGATTTAATTTGTCACAGCCACATGGCAATTTTCTGACACACAGACTGAATCACAAATGCAAGATAAGCAATACTAGTAGATGGAGATGCAGCAGGATGGAGTGAGCACTTCCCCACTTCTTGGAGTGATAGTCATCTATCTATCTTGATCCTTCTTGCAAAGTATCCAAGATTTTCCTGTCAGATTTTTCTAGAAGTTTTGCTTCTATAGCAGGGGCCCAAAACTTTTTGAAAATACGATATAGTCCTTTGAAAGATCTTCCAGTTTAGGAAATAGGCCATGTGAGTGCCCAAGCCAACATGCACTAATGCACACAGAGATTTCACATGGCAGCCATTTGGTAAATGGTACATAGTAGTCTGAAAATTGTAAAGGCACCCGATTCTGTCTGATCTTGGAAGCTAAGCGGGGTCAGCCCTGGTTAGTACTTGGATGGGAGATTATCAATGAGTACCTGGTGTGATAGGCTGTCTTTCAGAGAAAGAAACAAGTAAAATCACTTCTGAGTATTTCTTGGCTAAGAAAACCCTACGAAATTAATATTGTCACCATAAGGTTGATAGGAAACTTGAACTCACATACACACACACACAGAGCAGTATATTGTATTTCTTTGGCCCTTTTCGCACCTTGCTTCTGTCTAGCGCGGTCACACAAGGATCACATGAGCAGTCTCTTCCGTGAAGCTCTCGCATCCCCGCTGCTTTGGCTCTGCAGGAGTTGCCTGCCGGCCAGCAGGCAGCATAAGGGCTCTGCCTCTTCCTTCCGCAGTGCAAACGGGTATTTTCCCAGGCTGCGCTGGGGGAGGAAGCGTGAGGGTCGCAGCTCTGGAGCTCTGCACTCAAGGTAAGTGCGCACGGGGCCATGGAGCGATGCGCGATCACGCACCATTTTCGGCTAAAAGCCAAAAATGATATAGTACATGATCGGTACCTGCCAGCCCCAGTAGTGTTGTGCGATTTTGAGGACGTTGTCTGAAACGCTCCTCGCAATCGTGCGACGCTCCAAAGGCCCTTTTGCATGAGAAATGCCATGCGAAAAGAGCCTTTGACTTCCCATACCATCAGTGTGATTGCTCATGCAGAGTCATCAGGGCTAGCCCAGGACATTTTCTTTTCTTTTCTTTTTTTTGCCTGAGGCAAAGGACAAGATGCAGAAGTCTTTTTTGACAGGCAGTGAAAACCTGCCCCAATCCTGGTGCTGAAAGTACATCCTTCACTGCGCTTGAGTACAGCAGGTGAACTTAAAGGATGGAGGGAAGGCAGCATGACACACGGAACTATATCTGCTTCTCATTTCCCAACACCTGCTCTCTGAGGCTTGTACTGCATTCTACATAATAGTAAAGCCAGGCTTGCAAGTACTCAGCCTATTATGCTCTTGAGTGCAGGAGAGCCCTGTCTAATGAAGGACTGAGCAATCCCATTGAAGAATTCTGCTCCTGCTTGAGAAGAAAAAATTATATTTGCTATTGCTATAATAGAAGCTAAAAACAGTGCTTTTCTTTTATTTACTTATTTTAATTATCTATCCCACCATTTATCATAGGATTTTACAGAGGTATACAACGCAAACATTTTAAACCATCTCCAGATTAAATACATAAATAATTTGCACAATATAAAAACATATTAAACACAACTATAACTAAGACCAGTTTAAAAGCAACAGTTAAAAGCACTTTGAAAACTGCACTTTAAAGAACCATGTACATGTACATTTGAAATAAATTATTCTTTGAAAGCTTTAATAAAAAGCCATGTCTTGGCTTGGTGCCAGAAAGAAATCAATGTTGGTTCAAATTGGATGTCCAAGGGAAGGGCATTCCGTAATTGGGGCACCACAGCCAAAGAAGGCCCTCTAAGACACTTCATATAGCTGGCAAACCAGCAAATCAGCTGAATAGATATAAAACACATAAATAAATATAATAAATATAAATAATAATATAAACCAATGCATAACAAATGTGTGACTTTGACAGATGACTGTCCAACAGAGCACAGAAATAATTCTGCAAGCAAAAAAGTTAGATGTAACAAGCAGTGAGCTATGCGAAATTATTTGTTCTCACCAGGGAGAACAAATCACTTAAAAAATTTTCTCCCCGCTGACTGACCTCTTTGAAAATTAAGCAGTGTTTGATGAGGTCTTGTAGGGGGAATAAAGTTTTTAGCAGCAGGGTGCATGGTGACTCCCCCAGCCACCCCCATATGACATTGGGATGGTGGAGGAGGTGATGAGCAAGGATCTTTCCTACTCTGGCTTCCTGTGATGTTGTAGATTTATGTTTTTAAAAAGTTGTTGTGTTTACTACAGATGGTAAAATAAATTATGGTTGTGTTTGTGATGTGTATGTAATACAGTAAGTGATCTTTTGGGAAGGGGCAAGAGGATGAACTGCTGGGGGTGTTTAAAAGGCTGGTAGGGAAATCATTACCTGAATCAATTAAGATCTAGATGTATTTAAGTAACTTTTAACTATACATTGTACTTCTGTTTAATAAATTGTTTTTATATTGTACACCTGTGCCCCTGGAAATGCTACAAGAGTACTGTTGGTTGAAAGGCAGCAATGGTTCAGGGGTGGTGGTGTCTAGCTGTGAGATTATAGGAAGAAAGAATCTCAGGAAGCGCAAGGACTAGTGGTGTTGGCAGTAGTGGGACAAGGGGAGAGCCCCACATTTGGTGCCATAGTGGAGGAATAAGTAAATGTCCTCACATTCCCCTGTCTTTCTGGTGCTGTCTGGGGATGGATGAGGATTAGGAGGTTACAGCATTCCAGGATCTCTTCCTGGCTTAACCTGTCTACCCTCTGTGTGACATAGTGAGGGAAGCTAAGAGGATGTCATGCCCTGCTTCCAGAGCATGGACTCTGACTCTGAGTCTGAAGCAAAGGGCATCCTAGAGACTGAAACAGGGCATGCCAGGACCTGCTGTACAGAGAGAGATTACAGTGCCAGAAACAGAACAGGCGGCAGTGCCAGCTCCAGCAGAGAGTCCTGCCGCTTCAGATACAGAAGAACACGTACCTAGACACAGCTTCGCACAGCACAGGCAGCAAAGAGAGATCCAGCATCGCTCTCTCAGAATTTATAACCAGCAACAATCAATCAAGACACAGCTGTGCTGGGCTTTGGGTCTATTTAGCTGGCATCCTTCACCTCCAGGAGTTGTTAGAGCTTATCTGACCTTCCACCTTGCTGGATGCCTTGATGAATGCTTGGATTAACCTTGAACACTCCCTTCCCATGAAACCCTGTGGGACTTGGTTTATGTTGGACTTTATGACTCTGTGTTTACTGCCTGGAAGTAAGTAACAAGCTGGGAGTTATTCAGTTTGTTTTGTTTGTTTTATCAGCTGTGCTGGGACAGAGATAGGACAGAGAGGATTGGAAGGCTATTAAGGATCCTCTCTGGGATCCCCTCAGCAGCCCTCTATGTAACATGCGGGGGGAGCTTTGTGAGGATCTGGAGGCTGTAACCTTCAAAGTTCCTCTCCTGGCTCCCATTGGCAGGCCCCCAACGTGACATGCAGGGAGGGGGGGAAGCCAAGCAAGGGTTGAGAACCTGTAGCCTCACCAATTGTGTTCTGATAAATCGTTCACAAAGATGCAGACATCAGTGCTGTGTACTGGCTCTTGGAACACAACCTATAATGACAGATCTCCTCACTGGGCTGCCCCCATCCTCCCACCTTGCTGTGGGCAGAAAAGAGGTGAATCTGGGGTAAGTGAGAGGCTGGAGTAGTTCTCAAGTCTATTTCAGGATTTGCAAAAACCAAGAAAGGGTGTTGAGGAGAATTCTCCTAATTGGTATTTTTGAACACTTGAAAATCCCATTTGTCATTTTTTCCCTTGAGTATTTGAATACTCTTTTCATCCTTAGCAGTAGTGTGTTATTTTGCGGGCTAGTGGAAGGCACTGACATTAGAGCTTCCCATGTATAATGTTAACACTAACATGTTATATTTGGGGAGAGCAACAAGCAATGTTTATTCATAATCCTCCCCCCCTCAACTAATTGCTTGTTCATTATTTTGGAGTGACAGTAGCTGTGTTTGCTCATTCTTTTGTTTCAAAGTTTTTTTTAAACTTATAACTTATGTTATATATAACTAACTGCACTATAACAGTTAACTGCAGAAAGGCCCTGAGAAACATGACATGCAATATAGAGGGACAAAGTGAAGTGCAAGGACTTTTTGATCAGGAAATATGATATTGTCCCCCTTTGACTTCCATATTTGTCCTAGCGCTATCCACAATCCCAATAATAGCTGGGGAGAAAATGAATTTTACCGATAGCAATAAATTGTTGTGTGCTATCCCTGTTATTATGTGGAGTATTTTTTTGTTCCACTAGTTTGAATGTGCAATGGAGGTGCATTGACTTTACAAAAGACCCGCTCCAGGTGGAGATGAAGACTGATGAACAGTTGTATTACTGTGGGTTGACACAGCTTGCTCTGTTGTTGAACACTCGCTAGGAGGGTGACTATGAGGCTATTGTTATGAGTACCAGTACTTCAAAATTTACTACTACACCGCTGGTAATGTCCCCAAGATGATGAGCCCTTGCGAGAACTAGGACCCAAGACTCTAAAACTAGAGAGATCACACCACCCACTGGTCCATGCTGGCTCTCTATGCTGTTTCGTTAGACAGTCCTTTCAAAACAGCAGTCTGTTACTAGCAGGGAGGTCTTACAATTAGAGCCAGTTATTCTGCCAGTTCCAATTCCAGTCTGAAGGCAATTAGCCTCAAGAAGCTAGCTTGTGCCCAGCTTGTGATTCCCTCAGTACACTTTGCTAGCACTTGCAGATAACACCAAGCCAAGAATAGCTTTTGGATCATAAAATGATGGGTATGCAGAATTAAATGTGGTTTTAAAAAGGCCATTTCTTCCAGATATTGTCTGGGTGAATACCGGAGGGAAAGATTGCAAACCTGAAAACCTACTGTGGGCAAGAACGCTCCCATTTTGCAGCTTGATTACATTGTAAATGCTAATGATTACACAGATTCTTATTATAGTCATAACATATATGATGTTGCAATTAAGGCTGTGTCAGTGTTGTTGTGATACCTGCAAAATGTACTCAGAGCAGAACTCTCTGGCATGCTTATCATCCTGGACTGGACATTTAGCATTCAAATGGCAGCAGGCTCATGTAATGGAGGTCACCTGGTTTGGTTTGGGCCATTCCCACTTTCTCAACGCTTTTCCTTAATAAATGCAACACTTCTGCTACTTCTCTCTTTTCTTCCCCAACAGCAATGAAATACAGACCAGAGATCAGATTATTTCTATGGCCATTTCCACACGGGCTTAAAGAAACGATGCAGAGCATCCTCCAGGGAGGACGTCTGCACCTGGGAGCGGACTGGGTCGGACCTACTTACTGTAGTTCCGCACCTCAGTCCGCTCCCGAACAACCCGAAGTGGTTGTCCAGCATGCTTTTGAAAGACTGCTTGAAACAGGTCTTTCAAAAGCACGGAGCGCGCCACTCCGTTCCCGCGCTCCGGTGCAGATTTGCAGGCTCGCACCAGTGCAAACCTGCGATCCGCCGGGGGCGGGCTTTAGGCTGGCGAGCTTCAGCGGTTGGTGGAGAGCCTCGACCAACCGGAAGCCGCCATTTTCGTCCCCAGAGCAGTGCGGAGCAGCGGCCACGCAGTGCTCCGGACCAGCTTGGACCCAAGCGTGGAGCCAAGAAGTCCGGTAAGTACCGGCACGGGGCGATTCCCTCACCCCATGCAGAAATGTCCTATGTCTCTTTAAAATAGAAAGTACTAGCGTATATACCTGGTGTTGTCCGGGATTTTATTTTCTCATAGCTAATGCTTGTTAGAAAGATTTGAGATCCTGTGCAATTCCCCAGTACCTGTACCTGTAACTTTTCGCCGTATTCCCCAATCCAATCTGTATTCAGAGTTATTAACATACAGAGGTTGGGTTTCTGAGGGCAGTGGTGTAGCTTTGTGTGAGCTGGGGAGGGCGGGGCGGGCAGGGGCAGAGGGGCGAGGGTGAGGCAACGGTGCATGGGGGTGGAGCAGTGGCGTATGAAGGGACAGGCAAGGAGTGGCAGTGCCCCCCCAAAAGTGCCGATCAGGATGCACCCCCCCCACCCCTCTGTCCCTACGCCACTGCCTGAGGGAATACACTGCCCTCTTCCTTGCTGCTAGGCCTCATCTCCATAGCAACCAGCCTATTCAAGACAGTCACAGTTGACTGAGGCCCAAGAGTTCTCTGGCTGAGGATTCTAAAGGCCCCTCCCTAAACAGCAAACCTCAGGATTCCATAGAATCTTCTTAGGCAGTCAATCATATGAGGTCTTCACCTGACACAGACAAACAAACTTTGACTTTTATATATTAGATTTCATGAAGAACAAGAGAAGTGGGGTATGTGATGGAGAAGAAGATGTGTGCCATAAATAGTTTTAAGGCAATAATTAGGTGCTCAGATAAATGGAGATGAGGGAGTTTTGAGAGGGCTGTGATGATTTTCCCATTGCCATAAAAATAGATAATGCTGGTTCAGTTCTTTTTATCCCAGCAGTCTTGTTGTCTGGTGTTCTTTGTCAGCATGACTTCAGCTTGGGGGCATTTCTGCTATTAACACAGTCCTAGTAAGTTCATTTTTAAGTTTCTCAGCATTAGTTTTCCTGAAGAGTGTGCCTTAAGTTATATGTGTTATCCAGCACAGTTTCCAAAGGTAAATAGCACCACGACCACCCTTTCATTTTTAACATAGGGCCCATTCACACTATGCAATTACAGCGCTGTTATTGCACTTTAATTGCTATGTGTCTGTCCTATGGAACCTGGGGTTTTGCAGTTTAGGGAGAGTTATTTAGAATTCTCAGCCAGAGAGCTTCTCTAGTGCTTCTGACCAAACTACGAAACCCAGGATGTCATAGGTTACAGCCATAGCAGTCAAGGTAGAATCATACTGCTATGACTCCACAGCAGTGGTTCTTAACCTTTTCTTTCTCAGGGACCTCCTGTAAATATAATTTATTTCTGGAGACCCTCAAGACTTAACTCATGATATAACTCTTCAAATATTTACTTAAATCTTCAAATATTTATTTATTTGAGGCTTCTGGAGCCTAGGGTTCAAATCCCCATTCAGACACTGGGTGACTTTGGGCAAATTGCATTCACTCTGAAAACAGAAGAAGGCACAGGCGAATCCCCTCTGAACAAATCTTGCCCCCCACCGTGATAAGTTCACCTTAGAGTTTCAATAAATCAGAAGTGACTTGAAGGCACACAGCAACAAAGTGCCACTGATAGGGTTAGGTTCTTTCTCCCCTTTGAAAACTGACTTATGGTGACCCTAAGGCAAACCTATTATGGAGATTTTCTTGGCAAGATTTGTTGTCTTTGTCCTTCCCTGAGATTGTGAAAATGTGACTGCCTGAGATCACCCAGTGGGTTTGCATGACTGCGTGGGGATTCAAACCCTGGTCTCCAGAGTCACAGTTTGGATGTGCGCATGGACCTGCTTCTGTGTCCTTTTTGTCAGGGATGTGGCAATGGGTGTATGTGTGTGGGTGCTGAAACTGCTCCCTCATTTGCAAATGAGGGAGCAGTTTGGCCGCGCTCACATGCCTACTGCTGTGTCCCTTTCAACAGCTGTCCCTCCAGTTGCATAGGGACGGGGGGCAGAGGGATGGTTTGCCCCGGCAGCAATGTTTTTGGGGCGTCCCAGCCTGTAGCCACACCCCCACATGCCCTGGCCACACCCCCATGCACCACAGCCACACCCCCATGCACAGTGGCCATGCCTTCATGCCATAGCCCCACCCCCTCCTGCCTCCGCTCCACACACTCCAAGCTCTGTCACTGTGTCCCTTAACACCCCCTGCTGCCAGATCCCTGACAAAAGGGGCATGGCGACAGGTGTGTGTGCGCCCAAACTGCTCCCTGTTTGCAACTCAGGGAACAGTTTCAGCACCCACATCTTTCCCACTGCTGCATCCCTGTTGCTGTTCCTGCTGGTGGTTTCCAGCAGGATTGCACTGCAGACACCCAGGGGTCCATGGACCACAGTTTAAGAACCACTGCTGTACAGTATAAACTGGATCATATTCTTGATGTAAATTGTTTGGATACTGTGCCACTTATGCATTGCTGGCTGACCTTTGATCTTTTTGCACTTACACTCCAATATAGGTGCGGGAAATGTCTAAAATTAGTCCTGGCCCACAACCACTGTACTCTGCAGTGAAGTAGAGAGAGCACATAAAAAGAGAAAAGGGGGGGAGGGGATATTGGTGTTCCCTTGGCTTTCTCTGCTGGGGAACTTCAGTGTCCCTGCTGAGAGTGCCCTGTTGGGAGCAGCTCAGGACCACATGGCTGCTATAACCACCATGGGTCTATCCCAAATGCTGTGGAGTCCCTCTGGAGTCCCCCTGCTTGCCTCCCATGCTGTTTAAAATATACATAAAATCTCTGGAAGATGTTGTCCAGAGTCTTATGGTCAGGTGCCTTCAGTATGCTCATGATACCCGTCTCTGTTTCTCCTTTCCACTTCAATCTAAGAAAGACATTTCCATTCCAAACTTTTGCCTGTCATCAGTAATGAATTGGATAACAGTGAACATACTGAACATACTGAAGATAGGGCAGAGGTGTTTCTAGTCAACTGAAAGACAGATCAGGGCACAGGGATTCAGCTTGTACTGGATGGGGTTACACTCCCGCAAATAAACAGGTTCGCAGTTTGTGTGCTCTCCTGGACTCAGCCCCGAACCTGGAGGTCCAGTTTTCTATGGTGGCCAGAAGTGGATTTGCATGGTTAAATCCAGTGTGCCAGCTGCACTGATTCCTGGCTATGGTGACATATGCCTCAGTTACACCCTGTTTGGATTACTGTAACATGTGGACTGACTTTTAAAAGTGCTTAGAAACTTCAGCTGGCCCAAAGAGCTGCAGCTAAGCTGTTCATTGGGAATAGTTAACAGAGAATATGTGACTCCTTTGTTCCAAGAGCTTCACAGGTTACCAGTTTGTTTCTGGGCATACAGTTTGAAGTGCTGGTTATGACCTATAAAGACTTTATACAGTTTGGATCCAGGCTATCTGAAGGACCATATAGTCCTATACACAATGATGTATTTAAGCATGTTACTCCAAGTCTCAAGTCAAATCTCCAGTCTCTACCTTCAAGTCTCAAGTTGAGTCCCAAGTCCTTGCAAGATACTTTCAAGTCAAGTCTCAAGTCATGTCTGGGAGCCAACTGTATACCCCAACCTATATTCTAGAATTTCTGGGCAGAGTTGAATACAGTTGGTTTTAACAATTGAGCAGAGTTGGTCTTCCACGTTAGAAATTTTGCCATCTGCAGTTTTGGAAGTGGGGAACAGGATCCTCACTGGGTATAAAAGAGTCTGCACCTTCGGAATTTGGGAACATGATCCTTCTTACTTCTCATTTGTAAAGCTTGAAGTGTTTTTGAAAGTAAGGATTAGGATCCTTCTTATTCCCCATTACCGAAGCTCCAAAAGCTTTAGAAGGAAGGATCCTTCCTCCTCAAGCCCATTGGCTAACACATTTTCTGTTCCCCTCTGAGATACATACCCTCTGCTCTGGGGGCAAGTCTTGCCTTCTGCTCTTAGAAAAAGTTTTCAAAAGCTCCTCCTATATTCAGCAGGGATAGGCTGCTGAGCAGACCTGAATCCTGCCTCAAGTCCATTGCCTAATGTGTTTGCTGTTCCCCTCTGAGAAATGTGCCCACATTTTTGGCTTCAGACAGATTGTCATGTGGCCAGTAGGCAAAAAGAAATGGAAGTTATACGGTTTCTGAATGAATGTGTTATGTTATTGAATGAAGGACAGCCAGTCAGTCACTACAAATATACAAGTCTTGAGCTGAGTCAAGTCAGTGCATCATTTATTGCCAAGTCAAGTCTGAGTCGAGTCACTGAAGCGAGTTAAGTCTGACTTGAGTTCGAGTCAATTGACTTGCATCTACATCATTGCCTATATAAATATGCCTCGGATTCTAAGATCTTTGGAGGAACTTATTTTGGTCATATCACCTTTATAGGAAGATGGGACAGGGCCTTCCTGGTGGCAGCCCCCAGGCTTTGGAACTCCTTCCCTAATGAGCCTAGAAAGGCCCTCTCCTTGCTGTCCTTTCATCAACAAGTGAAAATTTTGCTATTCTGAGAAAGTTTAGAAACTGACTGCAAGAACTTTTAACAGTGTGTAGTTACATGTTTGAGAACCACCATGTGTAATGGTTTAAGCATTGGACTATGACCCTGGAGACCAGAATTCAGCTCCCTGCTAGGCCATGGAAAGTTACTGGGTGAACTTGGGTGTGTCACACACTTTCAGCCCCCAGAATACTCCATGATAGGTTTGCCTTAGGGTCATCATAAGCTGGAAAAGACTTGAGTGAGCATCACCACCACCACAACTTTACATCTTTGCAAGTACTTTTAACTGTATTTTATTTTTGTAAGCCACCCTTCAATTCCAATTTTGGGAAAAGGGCAGGAATAATAATAATAGCAGTAGTAATAATAACGGACTGGAGTGGGGATTCCAGTGGACCAAATTAGGCTTGTAGCCATGGGGGTTCCCTCTCCTCTTTTAAATTAATAAATACAATGACAACAGGAGCCAAGTGGCTCAGCATGCACCTTACACACACACACACGCACACACACACACACACACATTTGTATATATATGTTGTGTAGATAGATAGAGAGAGAGAGAGAGAGAGAGATACACACAGACACACAAGTTTGTGTGCATGCACCATTTGTCCTGGGAGCCACATGCTGTAGTGGTCTGAGCGTTGGATTATGACTTTGGAGAATAGGGTTTGAATTCCTGTTCAGCCATGGGAACCCACTGGGTGACCTTGGGCAAGTCACACTCTTTCAGCCTAAAAGGAAGGGAAAGGCAAATTCCCTCTGAATAAATCTTGCCAAGAAAACTCTGTGATAGGTTCACCTTAGGGTTGCCATAAGACGGAAATCACCTGAAGGCACACAATAACCACAACCACAACAACCGTTTGTTCCATTTCAGGTACAAATACCAAGTTTTCAGGCTGTTGTTGTTGTCTGCAGTGTTGAAACTTGCTGGAAAACCGAATATCTGAAATTCTCTGCATGTTACTGTTTTATTCAGTAATAAAGATTTTCTGATTCTGAAAAATCTGTAGGATGCTGCTGAAAATGGAAGAGGCTAGCAGGTGACTTGATAGTGAAGTGATGTTCTGCTCCCTCCCAGCATTGCCCTTCTGCAAAACAGAATATAAATGCAAAAATATTTCTGCATTTTAGCAATATTTGACTAACAAGTTTCCTTAGCAGCATGTGCTTTTAGGGTCTCCCTCCCCAAAGCCTTGAGTTTAAAAACACATATACAACCCTGTCAATTTCCATTGCCTAAGGGGAAAATCACAGTGGGAGTTTTATATTTATTTAGAAACAGTAGTTCATTTGCAAACCGTCAGCAATTAGAAATGGCTTAGTGTAAAAAGGCTGTGAATATAAGGTGCCCCCAATTCCAAATTAAATGGTGATGTAACCATCCATGCACCAAAATAGGATTACAAAAGCATTTAGAAAGTCACTCTCAGAGGGCATCCTTCCACTGTAGAATTGTTTTCTTCTGCAGATTTCACCAATGCTTGAAAACTATCCAAAAAATGCAAGGCCTTTTAATTTTGGGCGGCTGGGGAGGAGTAGGCTGAAAGCAGAGTTTTAAAATTTTAAAGGGTTTTTCCTATTCCCCGACCATTTTTTTTTATGGCTTCTAATAGCATCATATGATTTCACTATGCTATTGCCCAGCTGATTTTAGTATGAGGGAGAAAACAGGAACCCAGTAAGTAACATCATTTATATAAGAACTGTACAAGCAAAGACACAAAATGTTCTCAATTTACACAATGTAATCTGTATGGGGAATAGGGTAAATTTCTATTTTTTATATACTGAAGCATCATAAAGATTGGTGAAAGGACTAGGTCAACACATCGTACAGATGTATAGAAGCTGCAGTGCTTGTGAATTGCCTACCCAATTCTTGCTTCTACCTTTACTGGCTGGAACAATTCCCCTGTGAGAAAGATTAGAGGTAGAATATTTGAGACTGTTTATCTTAGGAAGAAGGAAAAGGCAAGTTGTGAGATGTGAGTAAAGTAAACAGGGAGAAGTCTCATCCCTACAATAATATTGGAAGGTGAAGTGGTAGTGATGATATGCCCTCTCTAGGATGGGAGTTTGCAAGCCAGGAAGCAGCAAGTGAGAAGATCCTGTCCCATGTTCCTGCCAGATGTACTCGTGAGGGTGGGAAAGGCCTCCTCAAAGATCTCAAGACATGGGTAGACCCGTAGAGAGAGACAAAGTCATTGAGATAACCTGCTGTTCAGCTGGATGAAGCATCCAGCTTGAAGCTGGATGGTGGGAAACTGAGAATGGATAAATGGAAGCAAACAATGTGTGGTTAAACTGTGGTGTAGTGAGGGCCACAAACCAGGCAGCTTTGTAAAGAATTATATATATCCATAGAAGACAGAGCATCATCATGACAGATATATAGTCTAGAATTGTGCAGAGAAACCCTATTTCGGACCTGGATCTGATCCATTTATTGGATTTGGACCAGTCTGATCCAGAACCTGACTCTGAAATGGGATTTAGGAATTCAGATCACCTTTGGTTGCATAGGAAAATCAAAGTGGTTATAATTTTTTTTCCTTTTTACACAGCTGTGTAACATTTGAAACTCCTAAAGAGGAGCTTAACCCAGCAAAATTTCAGGCAGATAGCTTCAGCTGTTTTTATGACAGGCAATGGTATCGTTTGCTGTTTTCTTCCATTAAATGTGTCTTCGATTAAAGGAGCCAGTAATGGAGACAATCTATGTGAGACCATGGAAACTTAGTCACAATACTACGTTGGGGGAACCAGTAATTTACTGGGTTGGTGTAAGGCAGTTTACTATATTCTCTTTTATACTGAAGTCCCATTGAGAAGTTAACCTGCGAAAATTGAAGTTCTCTCTGATGCCACCAAGCTGCCTACTTTTGTGATCAAGGAGCACCTTTGACTCCTGAAATAGCCATTCCAGGGCCCAGTTTGATTTAGCTTCTGCCTCAGGTTGGCCCCGGTGCATAAAAGTGGAGGACTCAGAAGTGTTTTTCCTTCCAAATACTTTATCACCTACACATGGCTGCTTGAGGACTGAGATCTGCTGGAAGGACAAGTGCCACCAGTGCGGACGGACATGGCAGAAAGCCTTTTCTGCTGTAGCACCTTTAGAGGCTTGGCTGGCATCAACATTGATGTAATTCTCATGCCAAGTATAAACATGGCTTTTTCCTATACCTTTGGGGCCTAATTAATTTAATCCAAATCTGCATGTTGTTGGTGAGCCAGTGAATTGAGACCAGCAGATCAGAAAACAAGAGTTTATTATACTGCGCAGGGATCTCAGTGGAATCAACTTCCAAAAGACTGAGAGCCCCGTTTTAGGTTTCGGCACACATTTATACTTTCTAAAAAACAAGTACAGGAAATGATTACCAAATATGAAAAAGTACAGGTTACAAAAGTTTAAGTTTCGAAATGATGTATTACAGTTTCAAAAATGAAGTATCTCTGTACCAGGGAGTATTCTCCCTTGGTCACATCGACTCCCAAACTCCCTATATTCCATGCATTGCCAAGCCGCATGCCTGAGCTCTTGATAAGATAAGAGACGCATCTGCCTGACTTATTTTTCTCTATTTTTCTACTCAAGCAAGCAATTTCTACAATTTAACCCCTTCATCATTCCCCCCTTTTCTGCCAAATTCTATTGCAATTTGAGCATAATTTGCTTAAGCCTGCTTTTGAGCCATAACAGCAAAATGAGCTGCCTTTCCCTCCATAGCTTCAGAGGGAGAGGCCCGTATACATTTCATAGCACAGGAAATACATATCATCATTAGAAACCCTCCTACAAGCCAAAATCTGGTAACCAGGAAGTCAACCAATCCCAAGGATTACCAATGCCACTGTCATTGTTTTGTATTAGCCCTTGTAGGTGTTGTATCTCGTCTTCTATAGTCTTGTTCAAATTATGGAAGGTGACTTTACATCCTCCCTTGACTATAGAACAAAACCCCCCTTTTCTGGCTAATAGGTAATCCAAGGCCATCCGATGATGTAACAATAACTGATTGAGCTCTTCAATTTCCTGCTGAAGGGCCCGTATCAACTTCCCAGTTGCATTTATAGTTTTCTCCAATCTACAAGTCGATCCTAATATACTTTTACGATTTTCTTGAGCTATGATCCCTGGATAGGATCCCAAAGTAAGGACCCCCGTTATTAGTCCACCTCCTACTCTATTGGCCTCAGTCTTACCCAATTTTCCTCCTACAATGACCAGATCCTCACATTGGCTACCCAGTGGTCCCACCAGGTTCCTTCTTATTCTAACAGCTCGTTTTGGTCGTCCTGGAAGGAAAACTTGAACAGGTATAGTCATATACCCAATTCCCACACACTGATAAGTCCCTGGGTGATAATTGGTGGCCCATCTATTAAAATAAAATCATAAATTTGGATCCCGAGCTATCAATCCGGAGCATATACTGCCAGATTCTGTCTAATTAGGAGTAAACATAGGATATTCCGGATACAACTCTCCAAGACTGGTTTCATTTAAATCTGTCTCGGGTTGATAGGATTTGTTATATGAGCCATACAAATAAAACCTACTACTACAAGCTGAATAATTTCCTAATTTAGCATAAAATGAGGGGTGCTGCATATATCCTTTCCACTTAGAATTCCGGTTTCCACTATGGTAACAACAAAAACACATTCCTGGGGAATAAGTATAAAATTTCAGCCACCTAAACCGAGTTTTGTTTAGGCTACCGTCAACTTTGGCAAACATATTGGGATTTCCCTTTAATGCTGACTGCAGGGCTCCTACAACCACTCCCGGTTCATTAATGAGGAGGGCATAAAACCGAAATCTGCCACGGTCTGTGGGTGTTCATAAATTAGAGTGATATTGGGTCCATGTTGTTGGAACATATGTGCAGCGTGTTGCTTAAACCAGTTGGCCTCAATTATTCCACACATCATGCCCCACACTCCTATCAACATTGTCCGCTTCATCTTCAGAGTCAAATAGGGGTCCAAACCTACTTATCCCACACCAGTACCTTCTATACATATACAAGAAACACACTAGAGCTAAAATTCCAAAGAGTATACACACTACTATTATTACTTGTTCACCAACATTCATTGCTCATCATCATCCTCCGTAGGGGATCTGGCCATGCGTAGAATAGTCAGCCTCCGGAGTGACTATAGCAAGGCCTAGTCCCTGTCTTCCTTCCTCTGCAGTCGCTAGGTCTGACCGTACGTAGAGCTACCGGCCTCCAGACGTGTGGCAGCAGTAGGGTCTAGCCTAGATTTTTCATTCACCTGTTGCGGATCTGACTGTGCGTAGAGTGGTCAATTCCCTGGTATGACCACAACAGAGTCTAGTCCGAACCTTCTCTCCCCTCTCTCCGTCGGGACAATTTCAATTTCAGAGGGCTTTCTTGTGATGAGATCACAGTCCAATCAGTAAATGCTCGTTTTACCCTAGTATAATGTATCCAGGGTTTCAGTCCCGCTACCTTTACTGCTGTGGGGGTAACTAAGAACACCTGGCACGGTCCCCTCCACCCTGGTGATAGGGGCTCTCCTTTCCAGTCTTTAACCCACACCTCATCCCCAGGTTGAAAGGAAAGTGCTTTCGTGAGGAACGGAACTCGTCTAACCTCTAAAACGTGGGCTTTAACCTTCTCTAGAGCCTTTCCTAATGCCTGCACCTCTTCTTGGAGTGTCAGACTTCCCAACTCCTGAATATCCCCTCTTAGTCCTTTTAGGATGGCCGGGGGTCTTCCGTATAACATTTCAAGTGGAGTTAGCCCAGTTGTCCGATGGGGGGTGCATCTTATCCTCAGAAGTGCTATAGGGAGCGCATCTAACCACCTGAGTTTCATTTCCTGGCACAATTTCGCAAGCTGAGTCTTCAATGTTCTATTCATTCTCTCCACCTTCCCAGAGCTGTGGGGTCTATATGCACAATGTAGCTTTCAGGTGATTCCTAGGGTCTCTGCAAGATTCTTGATTATTCCATGCACAAAAGCTGGGCCGTTGTCAGATCCAATGTGGAGGGGCAATCCATACCTCGGTATGATGTCCCAAAGCAAAACTCGTACTACCTCTTTTGCCTTCTCAGTCCTGGTAGGATGTGCTTCAACCCGTCCGGTATGGGTACATACCATTACCAGCATGTACCGGTACTGTCCCGTCTGTGGCATTTCTGTAAAATCCACCACTAGGGATTCAAAAGGAGTAGATCCTTGATATTGTATTCCCTGCTCCAATCTTGGTCCTTGGTGCGGGTTATTCCGAGCACAAGTTTGACACCGCGACGATGCTAGCGTGGTGTACTGGTTCATTCTGTCTATGAACACATCTTTCTCTAATAGCTGAGCTAACGCCATCTTTCCCAAGTGTGTAGCTTCATGGGCCTTCTGCACAACTGACCATCCCATAGATTGGGGTATGTACCGCCTTCCATCTGGCAAGACCCACCAGCCGTCTTTGTCCAACATAGCCTTCAGATCCTTTTCAGCCCTCTCGTTTTCTTGCTTGGTGTACCTAGGGGTCTGGTCACTCAAAGATACCTGGAAAAGTGGTGTTACCAATTCTTGGGGCAAATCTTCCATTTCATCTTCCAATTCCCTCTCCGCAGCCTCCTTCGCAGCTGCAGCTGCCTTTCTGTTCCCACAAACCACTGGATCATATCCTTTCTGGTGTCCTCTACAGTGGATTACAGCGACTTTACGAGGGGCCCATACAGCTTCTAATAGATGCTCTATTTCTCTTCCGTACTTGATCTCCTGTCCCGAAGAGTAGATTAATCCTTTTTCTTTGTACAGTGCCTCATGCGCATGTAGGGTAGTAAAAGCATACTTTGAATCTGTGTATGTATTCACAATGAGTCCCTCAGCTAATTCCAAAGCTCTAATAAGGGCGATGAGTTCTGCCTTCTGAGCTGAAGTACCAACGGGTAACGCTCTGGCCTCTATTATCTTATCTGCTGTGACTACTGCATATCCAGCCTTTCGCTTTCCTTCTTGTACAAAGCTGCTTCATCTGTATAATAAGTAACATCAGGATGGGGCCACGGGGTGTCCCGTAAGTCTGGTCTGCTTGAATACACTTCATCCGTGGTTTGAAGACAATCGTGATGTGTAACCTCAGATTCTATGGGGAGCAACGTTGCGGGGTTCAAAGTGGTGCATGTTTCCAACTTTACTCTAGGATTCTCATATAACATTCCTTGATACTTGGACATTTGGCTATTTGTGAACCAATAATTGCCTTTGTACTCCATTAGAGCTAATACAGAATGTGTGACTTTCACTGTCAGATTCTGGCCTAGGGTTAATTTGTCTGCTTCTTTTACCAACAAGGCGGTTGCCGCTATTGCTCTTAGGCACCCAGGCCATCCTCTGACAACAGGATCTAACTGTTTAGAAAGGTACGCCACAGGGCGATGCCAAGATCCCAACATCTGCGTCAGTACTCCCACTGCTATTCCTCCTTTTTCATCAACATATAGAGTGAATGTCTTTGTCACATCAGGCAGGCCCAGCGCTGGAGCTTCCATCAATGCCTTCTTTATCTGCTCCCAGGCCCTCTTCTGTTCTGTTCCCCACGTAAACTCAGAATTTTCCGGGCCTTTGGTAGCTTCATATAAGAGTTTACTCATTACTGCAAAATTAGGAATCCAAATTCTACAAAACCCAGCTGCACCCAAGAATTCTTGCACCATCTTCCGATTCCGGGACTCAGGTAGAGCACACACAGCCTCCTTCCTTTCTCGGCCTAGCGCTCGCTTTCCCTGAGTCACTTGGAATCCCAGATACCACACCTCTGTCTGGCACAACTGGGCCTTCTTCCTAGATACTTTGTAGCCTGCTTCCCACAAAAGCTGGAGCAACTCCACTGTAGCCTCTTTACACTCTTCCTCACTGTTGGCTTCCAACAGCAGATCATCTACATATTACAGCAAAACTCATTTCTCGGGCTCAGATCTGAATCTTCTCAAGTCTTGACTTAGGGATGTCCCAAAAATTGTAGGCGAGTTCTTCCAACCCTGTGGCAAGCGAGTCCAAGCAAACTGGGTTTTCTGGCCCGTAACAACATCTTCCATCTGGAAGACAAATATTTCTTGACTTTGTGGGGCCACCCGAATACAGAAGAAAGCATCCTTAAGATCCAACACCGTAAAGTGAGTAGCTGTGGATGGAACTAGTCCCATTAAAACATACGGGTTTGGCACGACTGGGTGTAGGGTCACTGTAGCCTCATTCACCATCCTTAAATCTTGAACCGGGTGATATTGTTTTGCTCCAGGCTTCAACACAGGGAGTAATGGGGTGTTCCATGGAAAGCGGCATTCCCAAATTATGTTGTATTTCCTCAGCCAATCCAAATGTTTCTGAATCCCTTCCAGGGCTTCTCTGGGCAGGTCATACTGCTTTACAAGAATGGGAACAGCGTTTGGCTTCAATTCCACTACTATGGGGGCCACAAATCAGGCTAGCCCAGGTGGATTATCTTCGGCCCATACCCCTGGGGGTCCAAATGTAGTGGGTTGTTCTTGACAAACCATGATTTGATACCTTCGCCACTCTTCTTCCATTGGGTAGGTTACTGAGTTGCTTTTTGGTCCTCTAAAATTTACTTCCATCACCCCATCTTCTTCAATGGAAATCTGGGCTCTCAGTTTAGCCAACAGATCTTGACCCAATAAAGGTACAGGGCAGTTTGGTAAATATAAAAACTGATGAGTAACTTGGTGTCTCCCTAAATCCACAATTCTTTTCTCCAAAAGAGGGTGTTGCTCTGTTCTTCCGGTTGCTCCCACGATTCTTATGGCATTTTCAGTTTTTGGAGCTACTGCTGTATTTAATACGGAATGGGCAGCGCCCGTATCCACCATCATTGGGATGGCTCGGCCCCCAATTTGTGCTGTGACCATAGGCTCCCCAGGGCCGAGAGCAAGGGGGCCCGGTCTGTCCTAATCGTAACGTTCCATTCGAGCCAGCCCAATCAAGTCCTCGAATCCTTCATCCACCTCTGGCTCATATCTTCCATTCATCACTCTTCCTCTTCCTCTTCCTCTATTTGCCCCTCTTCCTCTTCCTCGGTCCATTCCTCTTCCTCTATTTGCCAAT
Source organism: Cyclura pinguis (assembly GCA_030412105.1). NCBI lineage: Eukaryota > Metazoa > Chordata > Lepidosauria > Squamata > Iguanidae > Cyclura > Cyclura pinguis. The sequence goes on along the minus strand of CM059599.1, from coordinate 223,565,967 downwards.
TCCCTCTGTCTAGGGCATTCGTTTTTCCAGTGCCCCACCTTACGGCAAAGGGCACATTCATTGCATCCCAATGGAAGTCCGCTTCTTCCCCTACCTCTTCCACCTTTCCGATATCCTTCCTCTTCCATTAGTGCTGCGGCCAATAATTCCGCTTACTTGAGCATTCTCCTATCTCGCTCCCTCTTTTCTTCCTGCTCCCTATTTATGTACACCTTCTGAGCAATGCTCACCAATTGACTGAGATTCATTCCTTCAAACCCTTCTTATTTTTGTAACTTCTTCCGAATATCAGGGTAGCTTCCTGTCACAAATGCCGCAGTCACCGTTCGGAGGTTCTCGGCAGCGTCCGGATCTATGGGGGTGTACTGCCGATAGGCTTTTAACAACCTCTCTAAATATTCCCCTGGGGCCTCAGTAGGTCCTTGTGTCACTTCCTGTACTTTGCCCATGTTGATAGACTTCTTCACACCTCTCCTCATTCCGGTCAACAGTATTGTCCGATATTCTGCTAATCTGTCCCGTTGTTGGTTATCATTAGGATCCCACTGTGGATCCACAGCAGGGACTCGCTGCCGCACCCAGGCATTTACATCTTGCACTTCTGGCCCCGCTCTTGCCGCTGCTACCTTCTCCACTTCCTCCAATATTCTCTTCCTCTCTTCGGTAGTGAATAAAGTCAAGAACAATTGTTGGCAATCCTGCCAGGTGGGGAGATGAGTAGCCATAATGCTGGTACACAGCTCTACCGTCTCTTGAGGCTTCTCAGTATATGACCCATAGTGGGTCTTCCAGTTCATTAAATCTGAAGAGGTGAAAGGGTGTACTGGTAACTCTGTACTCGCTGGTATCCTCCTTCTTCATTGGGGCCTGCCACCAACTGAGTAACTTGTTGCAATGGTGTGACCACGTCTCCACTTTCCTCGTCTGTATCATCTGATTCATCCATCTCTTTCTGATGCTTGGACTTCTTAATCTTGGCTTTCTCTTTCGGCCCTGTTCTAAGATCATAGGCTCCGGGAGATTCCACCATCCCCTGGGCAACTGGGCTAGAATCTGTCAGTCCCCCGGCGGTGGCTCCCTCCTGCTCTGGGAGGTCCAGTTGCAAGGGTTGGGCTGGCGGCAGCGAAGCTGGCTGCGGTGGGGGTAAGACTGGTGGCTGTGGAGCTGGCTGCGGTGGCACATATGGGGGAGGGGGAGCGCTAGGTTCCTCCGGAACCGATTCCGCCAATATCTGTCCTTTTCCAAACTTTTGTCTGGTCCGATCCTGCATTACTACCATAGCCCTACTAATTTGCTCCTGACATTTCCGCAACCAAGGGGGGTTTTGAGTGACCACTGTGTCCCATGAATCTATGTATGGATATTGATCAGGGTGGCCAGGCTCGCCAACCACCACTGAATACACTGCCCTGATTCGTGAGGGTTCCAGGCTCCCCTCCGGGGGCCACCCCACCTTAAAGGATGGCCACTCTACTTCACATAAAGTCCTCAACCGTTCAGGCGTCATTCGGGGATCTCCATAATTCCCGCTAAATCCTTTCTTAAAGTTTTTCAACATACAACCTAAAGGGGTTTGTCAGCTCTGCCCCCTCCCATTTCCTCCCAAAGCGGACAACACACACAAGGAAAAAGGGATTTGACCCGTGGGTAAGGGGTCCCACGGATCGACACAAAGGGGGAGAGACACCACTCGATTCATGCTGATCCAAGCACCCGGAAACTCAACGGCATGACTTGGAAACTGCGGTGTCACACAACCATCCTTTCACACATTCACACCAACACACAACCTCCCACCTTCAATACCACACCCAATAGCTCTGCGGCTTCACCCACAACAGTGGGGTACTAGGGCAAAGCTGAAAGGGGTTGATCAGGCCGCTCTTCCCCCCGAGTTTGCGGGGAGGTCACTCACCAACAGTCGTGGGAGGGTTCTGTTTTCTGCTCCGACCTCGAGTTCCTTGGCTGGAGCGCCGTCGCCAGAGCCGTCGCCCCACTCCGAACCAATCCTTCCAACAAAAGAAAGTCGAGGGCGCCCTGGGTTGTATCAGGAAGGGGGCGACGATCCCGGCGCCCTGGTGTCCGCCAAAGTGGGCAAAAGCCCTTCAGAATTCCCGGCCAATGCACCAGAAAATGTTGTGGTGAGCCAGTGAATTGAGACCAGCAGATCAGAAAACAAGAGTTTATTATACTGCGCAGGGATCTCAGTGGAATCAACTTCCAAAAGACTGAGAGCCCCGTTTTAGGTTTCGGCACACATTTATACTTTCTAAAAAACAAGTACAGGAAATGATTACCATATATGAAAAAGTACAGGTTACAAAAGTTTAAGTTTCGAAATGATGTATTACAGTTTCAAAAATGAAGTATCTCTGTACCAGGGAGTATTCTCCCTTGGTTGCATCGACACCCAAACTCCCTATATTCCATGCATTGCCAAGCCGCATACCTGAGCTCTTAATAAGATAAGAGATGCATCTGCCTGACTTATTTTTCTCTATTTTTCTACTCAAGCAAGCAGTTTCTACAATTTAACCCCTTCATCAATGTATGTTTGTTTTTGAATCTTCTTAACTGGTTAAACTGGTTTTAAACCCTCTTCTTTGAACTTGTTGAATTATGTAATAGCTTTTCAATCTTTAAAAATTATATAGCTGTTTTATATTGTTTTAAACTGTTTAAACTGATTTTAACTGATTTTATTGTACACCACCCTAAGATTTTTGGATATAGGGCAGGATAAATAAATACTACCAGATTTCAATTAGCTCAGTGATACTGACTCAGGCTATGTGAAAGTGGCATATTCACAGTTGAGAACCTGTGTGTTTGTGTGTGTATGCCCTCGAGTTGCCTGTCAACTTATGGTGACTGTGTGAATTTCATAGGGTTTTCTTAGGCAAGGAATACTCAGAAGTTATTTTGCCGTTTCCTTCTTCTGACATACAGCCTACAGTACCTGGCATTCATTGGCAGTCTCCTATCCAAGCACTAGCCAGAGCTGACCTTGCTGAGCTTCTAAGATCAGACAGGATCTGGTGCTTTTTAGGTATTTAGGCCAGGAAACTGAGAACCTACAGAACAGGAAACTCCAAAACAATGAAGAAGATATACTATACAGTGCTCAAGTTTATTTACAGAGTTTGGTAATGAATTCACATATTCTTTATTGAGCTCACCAGTAAGTAGTCCCATAATGTTAAATGGATTCTATACTGCTTCTTACCAGACTGTTCCTTGTTAATGTAGCTGTTCATAGCATCTGTGTATATGTGTGTGGCAAGGGTAATTTAGGGTGCCGCATGTACTACCAACAAAAAGCTTCTGGGTGTTTTTCATTTTGTTGATTCAAAAACAAACATCCTGACACCTTTCATGCAAGCAATCTGGATGCATTTCTTGAATAGAATTATTTCTTGTTATGCTAAAAGGCACTACACAGGCCCAAAATGAACCTTGCACATGAGTACAACAGTAACCAAGATCTATTAATATATTATACACCCATCTGTAAAGCATTGCTCCAGTAAAGATCTTTCCTTTTTTATTCCTTGTTCAAAAGCAAATCCCAGTTTCTGATTAACAAAGCATCTGTACCATATAATTGCTTATGGTACATGAGATGTAGGAAAGCACAACCCTTTGTGAAATGCAGTTTGGACAAGGTCATATCAAGAATTATTTGGAGGAACATGTTGTTACTGCCCTGGCTAGCCCAAGCTTGGGGGATATTAAAAGATATCTTGTGATATCAATAATTCGGCCTCACATATCCATTCCCCTCCACGTGCTTGCGAGGCCCCCCGACAAACACGCATACAGGCTCGGCCGATAATCGCCGTAATATTACAACACAATACAGGCAGGCCAGAAAGAGCTGACTCGGAGCTTTAGGAGACCTCAAAGGCAAGTACCTTCATTAAGTATGCACGCAACTTTCAAAAGATCCTCTGCCCCGTGCCGACAGCTTGACGATCGAGCTATAGAACGCTCAAGCACTCCACATTTGCATACTGGCTATCCTATTGACAATTTGGCTATAACTCAATCATTCAAATTCTGACCTTTCGGAGGCTTTGTCTCCAGCCCCAAATCCAGTGTTTTCCCCAAGTCCGACCTAGCCTGCGGTCACAATTCTCCTTATAAAAACCCCTGACTTTGAGCGCTTCCTTGGATCGCTCTTGGCTTCCATCCCGCTTTGCTGTCGCTTTGTCCAGCGAGCCTTCCCCTCAGCTCCACGTGCTGAGATCCACGCTCTCCAGCTTCTCCGCTTCTAACCAGGCTTCAGGACAGGTGAAGTATCACCCAAACCAACAACTCCCCTAAAAATTCCTCTATCCCACTCCAACCTTTATTTCTATAGTTTCTCTGTATGTTTGTGTTGCATACACTGATTGATTGTATTTTTAATAAAAATCACATTTGTTATTTCACTCCGGTTTGCTCCTTGACTCAGCCTGACCCCGTAGACACTGGGTCAAAGATCTCGTTACGTTACCCTGCCTCTCGCAGTGCAAACTTGTGCTCTTTGACTAATTTCCTCAACTTTGTATAATTTTGAGAACAATTTGGTGTCCCTCCCGGGACCCCCAGAAATCAGGGTAACAATGTGCTGGTTTGGGTAGAAGATAATGGGGTGGTGGGGACATACATAGATTCTGTAAGGAAGAACCAGCAATAGTTGTGTTGTCATGGTCCCTGTTTTCATTAGATAGCATAGGCTGACAGCAACAGAGCAAAGCATCAAATCAGAAACTTAGGCCCTTTCCACATGTGGGGGGGGGGACGGGCGAAAACGCCCAAAAACGGAGCTTACCGGCAGCCGGGTAAGTCCATCGCGACGCGGAGCAGTGCGAGCTTGCTGCTCCGCAGTCCTCCGGCGTCACAAATGGTGGCTTCCGGTTGGTGGAGGCTCTCCACCAACCGGAGAAGCTAGCCAACTGGAAGCCCGCCCCCGGCAGATCTGCAGGCACGCACTTGCGCGCACCTGCAAATCCGCGTCGGAGCCGGGCGACGGAGCGGCATGGGGCTGCGCGCTCCATGCTTTTTAAAAACCTCGAAAAAGAGGTTTTTAAAAAACACGCAGCGCGGCTAGTTCCGGCTGCTCCTGAGTGGATTCTGGTGCGGAACTACAAAAAGTAGTCCACGCCAGTCCACTCTACGGTGCAGAAGACCTCCGTGAGAGGTCGCTCTGCACCATTACAGAAGCCCGGTGTGGAAATGGCCTTAATTTACTGTCACTACGGTTATACTGCTCAGATGTAAAAACTGGATGCTGCCTTATCAAGTCAGATCACTAGGCCACCTAGCGCATTAGGGTCAAGGCTGACCAGCAGGAGCTATCTAAGGATTCAGAGGTAAATCTTTCCCAGTCCTCCCTAGAGATTCTGTGGACTGAACCTGGGAGCTTTTGCATGCAAAGCATGTGCACCACCACTAAGCTGCAGCCATTAACTTTCCCCCTACAAGCATTTATGGACAGCAGCCTAGCAAGATCAGCTTATGTTCTTCCATCATGTGATTATGAGTCATAGATTTTGTTATCGTCTTGAACTGATTCATCATGGTTGCTTTGTGCAGTTTTTAATTCATTAATAATTTTGAGCATTCCATTAGAGTGAAATTTTATATGTATACACACACACATGCACGCATGCACTCACAACGGAGAGGATAAATCAGCAGTTACTAAGCCAAGCATAAAAAAAGTAGAGTTCCCTTTCTGCTGTATGGTACAGAGTCACAGAATACAAATACAACACTGGTCTTAACACTCTGAAAAGTGTTACTATTTGTTATATTGGCTAGCATGCTCTTGAATGACATTGGACTGGAATTTTCCTCTACACAGCAAGTCCCGTATAGGAGCAGTCTGTCAGAGTGTCATTGAGGATCAATGCTAAATGTTACCCAGCAGGGTGCTGTTGTATCTCAGTGGGTGCACTCCTTTTTATTTTTTTTTATTATGTTGGTTGCAGGAATCATAAAACTCTTGGGCTTTTGCATATACCAAAAAGTGTACTGTACCACTATTTCTAATATATAAAAAAAACCTATTTCTGATCCCAAGATTACTTTTAGTAATTGAGACTCCACATTTAAAACAAAAAGATGTTAATTGGTATTTTCAAAGATTCCTTCTGTGTAATCAGATTATAGGGAGGTTCTGGAACAGTATGCCTCTCCTTCTAATTCTGTGAGACTGTCTATTAATCTGCAAAGAGAAACCTGTTTTGAATACTCTTGGAATTTAGTATGCTGTTGCCACTGTGGTTCATAAATGTGGTTTTGGACCAGTTCCAGGGGCATACAAGGAGATACTTAGGCAAAGCTCAAGGTAAGGGCATAGCCCTTTGTTTTGACTGCAGCCCTGACTGATAGTTGATTTAGGGCTTCATGAGGTGTTTGTGTGAGAGAGTGAGTAAGACAGGAGAGTAGGGAACAGAAGGGAATGTGGCAGGCTTGTTATGACTCCAGATGTATATAGAACTCAGGGCTAGTCCTACCATTAGACAACATGTGGTGGCTACTAAGAAACTACGGGTGATGCCAGGGGAGTTGTTGGAGGAGACAGATGTGTATAGGATTGCCAGAAAAACAACACCCTTTTTCTCTGATATTTTAAAACCAAAACCTTAGACCAGTGGGTGAGCGCTTGTGATGTCATGGGGTAGGTAGGTCTTTCTGGTATCACAGAGGTGGAGCCGGTAAAGGTTATAAGAAGAAGTTCTGGGGCCAGCTGGTTGCAGAGCCAGGCATGATGGCAATGGGCCCAGAATATGTATATATCCAAACCAATCAGGTAATACGGTCACCTGGAGCCAAGACAGGAAAAAGATTTATTGGTGATGCAGGCGGCAAATGTGCTTAGTAGCTCCAGTGGTGGAATAATAGCACTATAACAGTGTAGCGTGGAAAGGCCTTTCCTCCCATTTTCCTCATTTGTCCTCCACTTACTTCCGTACTGCAAACTAAGTTCAAGTGCAAACACAGTTTGCATTCAACTAGTTCAGTGTAGGGAGAGGAGAAGAGGGGGCAAAATATTGTCCTGCCCAGTAGGCTCAGGCAAAAGCAAACTGCTGGAGCCTCTCCTAGCTTCCCTGTTCTTCCCCATTAGTAACTTTTGCCATTTTGACCACATTCTGATGTTGTTTGGCCACATGTGTCCCAGTTTTCATCTATTAAATGTTGGCAGGTATGCCTCAGAGGCCAGGGCAATCCTATATGGTTGTACCAGCAACCAGTGGACATTTGTTGGGCAAAGATGTTCCAGCTTCTTTTTAAAGCTGAAGATTGTTATTCTGTCTTCTGAATTGATGAATGTGACTGTTATGTCTGAAGACATCTGGTGTAACATTAAATGATAATTCACTAACAGTTACAAGAGTGATACAAATATTAATGGATTAGTCAAGGGGCTTCTCAGTGAATATACACCTAGATTAAACAATTCAGTAATAGTAAGGCCTAACACAAATATAGAAGTGTATCAGAAACAAAGCAGTCTATCCAAGGCTTAATGTGGCCTGCAGCTAAAGCCTATCCTCTTGGCCTCTGGCACCTTCAGGCAGCAGCGGCTGTCTCTGGAGCTTTTGGAAATCCATCAGAGGATTGTCCTCTCCGGCCAGGTACAAATGAATCAAGGTGGAGGGCATGGGCTAGGTTTTGAAGGAGTTATGGTTAGGTGGTCTTGCAGTGACAGGTTTGGAATCAAGAAGAGGATGGAAGGTTTGTGTTGTATGAAAGCCCCAACTACTACCTGCCTGGCTGTTTGTCATTTTAATTTATTTTATTTTGTTTTATTTTATTTTATTCGTATCCTGCCTTTCTCCCTCTAAGGACACAAAGCAGCTCAAATATAGTTTAAAGGAACATATGGGTAAAACAATATAATACAACTTTTTAAAAAAAAGCATTAAGCAAACCATCCAATTAAAACTTTGATTTCAAACAGTTACAAACAATTTCAATGCATACTTAAAATATTATACAACCCATTAAAAATCCTTCTGCCCTAGCACCTTGAAAGCTGAAGATTCATTGGGGGAAAAAAAAGGCTTGCCTCTAAACCATGGAGAGGGGCAGAGAGGGGGATGCACAAGTCTGGTTTACTTGTAGAAAATCATCTGAGTGCTTCAAAAATTTGTCCTTGGAAAAAGACTGAGCACACAACTGAATTCTTATTGCTTTTGGCCTTCTGAGGAGATTGTTCTCACACGGAGTCTCTGGCACTTCTATAGGCACGAGCGAATACACACTCGAAGACCCTATCGGGTTGATGCATCTGACAAATATTCTCAAGATGATGATCTGGTGAACCTGGAAGTCCTGGATGAGGTAAGGTATGCCAAGAAAATGAATTCCTAGAGAGAGATTGTACTCCCTGCTCTTGTCTTTGAGACATTCTTATTACTGATAGTTTCACCATGTCACCAAATTAATTGTTCATAGCTGCGATATGAAAGGGGAAGGGAAAGCCCTGTGTCATATGATTATGATCTCCTGTCATAGCTTCATTTATATTCATTTATATTCAGAGCTTTTAGATTGCTCTGTTACACAGGAGAACCAGGAGATGAATGATGGTTGGGTACATTATTATTTGTGCTTGCTACAATGAAAAACCCAGTTTCTGAACATCAGTATTAGGACATTAGTGTATTTCAGAATTTATTTTCTCTTTGGAGGGCTTGGTGTTAGTAGCATATATATAAAACTTGTAAACACAGCAAGTATGGAGCATATTGCTTTCCAGTTATGCATTCCTGTTAATTCTATCTCCAGTGATTTTGGCAGATACATCAGATCACATGGGGCTGTTCTACTGATAGATACTGCTTTCATCAGTGGACTGGGGGTGGAGGCAGATCCCTTCCTCCCATGGCAGGACTCCACGTACCCTCAAAACCTGCTCTAGATGGTTGGGAAACCCTGTGGAGAAGGTTTTTGGATGGAAGGAAAGAAGAGAAGGGAAGCAAAGTTCTACCATGTTAGTGAACAAGCCATAGAGTGATGTTGAATTTAGGCCATGGAAATTGACTGACAAGAGGAGAGTAATCGCACACATTCCTACTGTCCCGGTTGGGTGGGGACAGTCCCAGTTAATCCTCTGGTGTCCCACTTTTTCAGCTGATTTTAAAATGTTGCAGTTTCTCTTTCTTCTCCTCCTTCCATTTTCCCTGCTTGTCCTCAGCTTACTTCGGCTGCTGCAGTCTGAGTTAAAAGTAAAAAAGTAGTTTGTACTCAGTTAACTCACTGGAGGGAGAGGAAGAGAGGGGCAGAATCATGGCCTTCTTTGTAGGTCCAGACAAAGGCAAACTGCTGCAGCCTCTTCTAGTGTTCTTCATCGTTAATAAGTTTTGCATTCTTCTTGACGACACTATGATGCTGCCTGTGCTCACATCTCCTGGTTTTCGTCTGAGAAATATTGGAGAGAGACAGCCAGCCTCTTCTACCTGAACATTACCTGTTCTTTCTTTCTCCACTTTGACCCTGGCACAAGTTGTTGTTTATTTGTATCTTCACGCAGCACCATATTCTCCCTTGTCAAGCCCATTCCTTGGCACTGGATTTTCAGAGGGTTTGGATTTGGAACTTCTCTCCAAAGCCTTGCTGATTTTGGCCTATTTACTTTGTCTCATAAACACAGGCTGCTGAGAAATTAGTCCAGTCTTACCTGCTTTTCCTTTCATTAGTTCAATTTCTTGGCCACACCAGAGTGTGACAGATGGGACACAATTGCTTGCTTTTATATGTGTAGTTTGTAGGTCCTATGAAATAGGCTGGGAATGTCTCAGCAGCAGCCTTTTTAAGCAAAGCATGTGTGGACTTAATTCATCCTTTGGATGGCAGTTTAATTTTTTAAACAACTGAAAATTTACATCACATTTGTGTCATACTTCCAAAGTGTGGCGGCTCGATCTATTCCTGGAAAATGTTGCTGTATACAGCACATGCAATGCATCTAACAGTAAGAATTATCAGAGAGCAGGAGCAAAACTAGGGCCGTTTCTGATGGAGCATGCCATCCTGGCATGGGGACTGGAGAGGAGCGGGACCGTGATGACACTTCTGCATGACATCATTGTGGTTCTGTCCTTCTCCCGTGGTACGATCGTGGATTAAATCACTGACAGATTTTCCCTGTCAGTGACCCATGATTGTGCCACCATCCCACACTTACCTGGCCTGCAGAAGCCTCAGAAGTACTATGGAGGCACTTCCTGCCCCACTGCAGCCAGGGAACGTGCGTGGCTGCACTGTGGAAGGAAATGACATGTCTAACATACTTGCTTCGGCAGGGAGCCAGCTGGTGTGGAGGGGAGCACTTGTCGTGTCCCAGGCAGAACAGACGGACCAGGCAGTCAATAAACAAGCAGCAGAGCAGAGCTTACCCCCAAAGGCAAGAGCAGTGGCAGTCCAAACAAAGGTCCAATTCCAAAGCAAACAAATCCACAAGGCAAATCCGAGTCGTCGTTAAACAAGCAGAAATCCAAGATAGTCAGGTGTCCAGACAACATGGCACCAGGCTTCAACCACCAAGAGAATCAGTTGCTGATCCTGAAAAGGAAGGGCCAGCTGATTGTCTTTTGTCTCACTGATGATGTTGCTACAGGTGTTCCCTCATTAGGGCTCGCTTGTTATTTAAACGAGCTAAGCGGTGAAGCCCCTCTTTCTGACGTTGTCTCTCTGGCATGGTAAGACTCTGTGTTGCCTCATCTTCTGACATTTGTTCCCCCTGCTCAAGCCCTTGCTGTTGTTTGTTATCTTTCCCTGAGCAAGCCTCAGATTCAGAATCCTCCTTCTCACTGTCTGGGTCTCCAAGGCAGGGCATGACACCACTCCCATTGTGCTCTCTTCCTGGAAATGCTGCTGCCAGGATTGCCACCAGAGCACAATGGGACAAGGTAGGTTGTGGAAAGGACCTAGATGAGATAGTGCAGATACAACTGATGTCTTACTCAGTCTGTATAAAGTAGAGGTTGGATGGAAGGCTGATAATGTAGCATAGAGATACAGGAGAGTAGACTTGGATCCTCTCACTGCCCATAGTTTTAATTCTCCAATAGTTACACTATTGGAGAATTAAAACTACGGGCAGTGAGAGGATCCAAGTCTACTCTGTTACACTGTATCTATTTTTATTCTTGTGGGGGTTACATCTGTTAGGGGAAAAAATTTATTGATTTTTCTCAACCAGGGTTCCCAAAAACCCTAGGATTCCATGAGAGATTTTGATTTTTTTTTAAACTTTTTTTGAGCTATAGATATAGTAAGCAGGGCTTCCCTGAGACGTGAAAATTATTTTGAGGGTTCCTGCAGGGTAAAAATATTGAGAAAGGCTGGATTAGAGAGATATAAAGATGTAAATCCAACATGGTATAGTGGGTCAACGCTGGACAATGATTCTTGGAGACCAGTGTTCCATTCCCTGCTCAGCCAGGGAAACCCACTGAGTGAGTGCATTATTTATTTTTGTATGGAAGCACAGAAAGATGAAGGAAGATGAATATACAGCTATCTATGTATTTCTGTTCTGAAGCAAACCCCATTGTGCTTAAGGGGACTTACGACTGTTAAAATGCTAGCAAACAAACACATGTGTATTCCTATTTATCCTAGGAGAGGCTATGAGGAGAAGCTAGGTTTGCTGTCAAAGAGGCGTCAAACCAGAGGTATCTGGGAGTTATTGAACTTGATGGGTCTTAGCACATTAAAATGCTGACAACCCATCTAACATTCCAGGAATAGGTTACAAATGTGTCCAAGAGAATTGGACTGGACGAGAAGGAAGCCTCCTTTGTTTTTCAAAAGCATTACAGGTGTTTTTTTTTTGTTTTGTGTTTTGCATGGTGACTCAGGAAGGTGAGTGAGGATCAGTGTGGGTATCTATGCAGGTCTTTCAGACGGAAACCCTATTGTGCTGAGCTATCCAAATACTGACAATCTATCCAGCTAGGGGAAGCTGAGGTAGAAAGGAAGCCACTACGCTGTTGCATTGTTCCCCTCCAGAGTGAGAGAAGACAACCCAATCTGTGTCCTTTAAACGTTAAGAGCTACTTGATTCTCTCTCTCTCTCTCTCTCTCTCTCTCTCTCTCTCTCTCTCTCTCTCTCTCTCTCTCTGTGTGTGTGTGTGTGTGTGTGTGTGTGTGTGTGTAATGTAGACTTTCAGCACTAGAATGTCCTCTATAAGAAGTTAGTGCTGCTCTGTTTTAATGGCTCCTGTCCTCTTCATTCCTATTCAGAATAAGCAAGCCCTATTGAGTTTGAAGAGACTTGCCACATTAAAATGCTGAAAAGTATCTAATGCACCTTTATCCCCACCACCTTTGCTACTCAAGACAGGCAGTGAAGAAAAGAGAAGGAAAATCTTAAGTGTAGCTAGGAACAGTGGCACTGAATGGAATCCCCTCCAACATCTGTATGGTCTTTGTTCTGCATGGAATAGGCACTGTCAGAACTGCAATCCCACTTCTCACCATTTGTACCCCCCCCATAATGTCCCTCTGAGAAGGAACACTCTCATCCCCATTTTCACATCTCCCATCTTCCTCCTCCAAGACACATACACTCAGGAGGAACTTGGCTTTGAAAGTATATCTTTGCACTGTACTTTGTCTTTAATTTTTCTGATTACATAGTGTTGGAGACATACAATGAAAGGAAGGCTCCATGACTCCAGTAACTAAGATATTCTCTCCGCGTAAACTCTGTATGTGAACAGTGTTGTTTCTGCAGTTTGCTGTGTAACGTGCATAGTTTCCCCAACATATACTTTGTGCAGGTTCCCACCTTTTAAGAAATGAAAGTTTGTTCATGCTCATGGCTGTGATGGGAAATTTGGGAGAGGGATTCTTTGTCCCATAGAGTGTTTTTGACCTGTCAGGAACACAGAATTCAACTGTAAGCAGGATGTTCATGATTACTCACTGCATCCCTAGAGGGTAACAGGTCTATTTATCCTTTTTCTCCTTTTGATCACTTTGTGCTGCATTGTATGAGTTCAGTGGCAGCCCTGTTGCACCTATTACACTTATCTGGCCCACTTATTTATCACACTTCTCAAAAATAATAATGTAAGGGCTGTGTGTCTAATAAAATCTGATACAGAAGCATAATGGCAGGTAAATGTTAGATTCAGTACCTCCCTCTAGTCCTCCACCCTGTTTTTATTCTTTTCATTGAAAAGAAAGTAGGATCTCAATCCTGCCAAACTTAAGCACATTTATGTGAAAGTAGATTTCAATGGGCAATTGATTGAAATTAATGGCATGTAAAAGTGCTTTACTTTGGCTGGATTTGAGCCTTAGCTAAAAAGTCACCCTCGTAAGCAAAATCATTGTACATTTTGTGTTTATAGCAAGCAATTTAGCTTAATGTTATGGGTATTATATGGACAAGTGTTTCTTTAAAAAAAAAAAACAATGAGCCAAGAAAGTGAAATATATTTCATTGTGTTTTTCTATTTCCACCATCTATTTTAGATATTAGCATATCTACAGTTTATTTCTCCAAGCCACACAATAAACTTAACAGACAGGCTTATTACTTCCATCGTGGCTTAGTTATAGATTTATCTTAGCAAGAGATATGAGCCTATGAAAACAATGGTTTCACATAGAGAAGTCAATATTTGACATAAGTGACAAATAACATTTCAGATTATCGCTTATTGCTTCATGCGTTTGATGTACTTCCTTACAATGAATTTCCTATCTGCAAAAAATACTGCTTGACTGTAAAACTTGTAATCTTTTCAGGAGACAATTATTCATCAGTTGCAGAAGCGCTTTGCAGACTTGCAGATTTATACTTATGTTGGAGATATCTTAATAGCCTTAAACCCCTTCCAGAACCTCAGCATATATTCTCCACAGGTAAGAGGGAGCCTGGAATCTTCTTTGTGTTATTGTTTTAAAAAACTGCTAACTGTTGGACAAGCACATAGTTTTATTTTATTTTTCTTATATAAGGAAAGAGATCAAAACAATGCAATTTTAAGCAAAGGATCTCAAGTTCTGATGATAAAATGCTCCAGTACTTCTCCTACTGTAACGTCTACTCACCTCTTTGCCTTATTGTGCTGTCAGATATTATATAAGAGACACTGAGTTTAAAAGCAGGGAAAGGAAGCCATAGCTCTTTGAGAGAGTGAATATTTCCTACACTGAAGCCCCTTAGTTCTACCCTCATCATTTCTAACTAAAAAGATTGGAAAGCAGGTGATGGAAAGACATCTCCCCGAGATCTTGGGAAGCCAGTATCAATCAAAGCAGACAGTACCGGGCTAGTTCAGAGCTTGGAAAAGATATGCCTTAGACTAAGAGCTCGTAGAATCCTGTAGCCATCAGTTCTGGGCTAGATGGGCCAATATTGTGGTCTGACCTAAAACAGTGTCTTGTGTTCCAGCTGTAATAGTAATAGTTGTCATCATCATCATCATCATCATCATCATCATCATCATCATCATCCTAACAGAAAGAAAGAAAGTCAAAGTAGATACTAGGAGGAATGTTTCCCCGGTATATTTTTATGACAAGAAGATAAATGCTGGTGGGGTTCAAACGTCGTGGTGTGACAACTCTTTTTTCTTGTTTAGTTTTCCAAGCTTTACCATGGTGTGAAGCGTTCTTCAAATCCACCGCACATATTTGCCTCTGCTGATGCTGCTTATCAAGGCATGATTACTTTTAACAAAGACCAGGTAGGAAAACAGTCATTTTTTTAACTACTAAACATTTCTGTATAATTTAGGAACACACTGTTGTTTTTAGATTTAGGATTTATTAAACTTTGCACACCATTCCATTTAGTTTGAGATACGTTAAGCTTTTGCTGATTGTTATCAGATCCCATCTGATCTTGGAAGCTAAGCAGGGTTAGCCCTAGTTGGTATTTGGATAGGACAGCACCAACAAATATCAGGCACTGTAGGGCTATATTTCAGAGGAAGGAACTGGCAAAACCACCTCGAAGCAATCCTTGCTTATATAAATTCAAAAAGTTGCCATAAATTGATGGGCAACTTGAAGGTACCACACACAAATATGTGCCGCTTTGTGAGGTTGTATGCAGCTAAAATTAAACTCTCAAGCTCTTGATAGTCCTTTAAATAGTACTGTTTTTAGAGGTTTTTTTAAAGTACACATCTAAAAACGCAACAGATGGCCTCCTCACTCTTTCTCCAAGATGAAGCTTGGAGGCAGATACGCGCTTAGACCTTTGGTATCATTTTGGTGGGTTGGGCATGGATCCAGATAACATAGAAGGAGAGAGATGGGCCTGCATACCCATGACCCATATTTAATGGGGTCCCGTTAATGGATCTTGGGTTGAGGCAATTAGGACACAGCCAGCTCAGGGACATGGTCTGGCCTCAGTCCTGAGTGAGAGGTGAACCATGCAATTGCTTTCACCCATGTGAAATCCTGGTTCTGTCACTCCAGGTTGCTGTTTGCAGTATGCTTTTTTTTATTATTATTACTGTCCTATCATGGTCTTGATCAATCTACTTCATATAGTACTTTGAGCAGTGTTAGGTAAAAGTAAAATTAATTCAGAGTGGTACAACCAGAACATCTTCAGCACATGTCTATGATGTTTTGGTGTATTTCTCCTGGAAAACTACTAGACAGCACCCTTGATAAGCCTCCTCGCTTCCTCATGCCCAGAATCATTTCAAAATTATCTTAAATGATCTTCACGGAGTAGATATTGCAGCAAATTGAAAAGGGCTGAGGACTCCGTGTGAGTGAAGCAGACTAAACAAGAAACTTCTGAAATATGGTCTAGTCTATTGGCCCTCTCAGGTTACTGACGTAAGAGGCTGCCTCACATTCCTTGGTGTTAGGGCCATCCTTGGATCTCAGGTTCCAGGCTGTATAACAATGCATATCCTCTTGCTACCTACCTAGGGTAGGTAGTTAGTGTCTGTTTTTCAGTCAGGTGTTCAGTGATGGATCTAGGGACAAGGTCATGAAGAACCAGGCTTTGTGGTCATAAGTCTTTTAAAAATAAGAGTTATTAACTCCATGATCACTCATTTCCGTGGTAACATATAATCAGAATATTTCTAATAAATGCAATGAGGATACAAATTGAATGATATGGCTATGTTTTTAATGAAAATGGACTATAGTGCTGCAGAAATAGGACTCTTTATACCCTGGAGATTGTAATCTTGTATTGCTTTGTTGGTGAAATGTGACATATATGTGGCTGTTGCCTGTTAAAAAAGGTTTTTGTTTAAAAAAAATATTTTGGATATTTCTTCTTTTGTGTGGTTTGCTACAAGATGTACAGTAATGCTGGTTGAATGTATTTTTAAATGTAGCTTCTAAAGAAAATCCGTGTAAGAATATATCAGTCTGAAGAAATGACAAGTGAAGCTTGCAGAAAGAGACACTGTACAGTACATGATCCAACATGCGTTAGGATTGGTGACTCTCAGGAGGATAGAACTGGTGAAAAGCAGCAGAACTGATAAATGCAGTCAATGGTTTTTCTTGCTTGGCACTGAAGGGGAACTAAACTAAGGCCCTTTCCACATGTGGAGGGGGAAACGAGGGAAAACACGCCAAAACAGAGCTTACCGGCAGCTGGGTAAGTCTGTCGCCATGCGGAGCAGTGCGAACTCGCTGCTCCGAACTCCTCCGGCGTCCAAAATGGTGGCTTCTGGCTGGCGGAGGCTCTCCACCAACCGGAGAAGCTCGCCAGCCAGAAGCCCGCCCCCGGCAGATCTGCAGGCACGCACTAGTGCGCGCCTGCAAATCTGCACCGGAGCACGGCTACAGAGCTGCACGGGGCTCCGCGCTTCGTGCTTCTTAAAAACCTCTGAAAAGAAGTTTTTAAAAAACACGCAGCGCCGCCAGTTCCGGTCGCTTCAGAGCGGATTGAGGTGCGGAACTACAAAAAATAGTCTGCCCCAATCCACTCCATGGTGCAGACGACCTCCGTGGGAGGTCGCTCTGAACCGTTTTAATACCCCGGTGTGGAAAGGGGCTAAATATTATAATAAATGAATGAACAGTAGCTGCCAAAGATGACAACTTTGACTAGGGCTTCTTTCTCTACACAGTAACATCTAGTAGATGTATTTGTTGATTGGTTTGATTTATTCCCTCTAGTTCAACAGGTTCCTGCTGATAACTTACCAACAGTTAAATGTGATAAATTTAAAAATGCATACAACAAAATAATAGTAAACCACACGATATGAAAGCGTGCATGTTGTGTTCTGATGACATTCTTTATTTCATTCTCCCCTTGCCGTAAAAGCAACTTATACATTCTGCTTGCAGTTTTAAAATAATATACATTTATTGAGTGCATTTCCTGCCATTGACTAAATTTGACAAGTGCACTTTTTCACTTTTCAGATGTGTACATAGTTGTATGTCAGTGTAAAGATTCCAGAGACCATATAATGAGTAAATTATAGACAGAAACTGTATATCATCCCTTGGCTTGAGATCAGTTTTCTCACACTTTCTTAGTTTTAATGTGATCTTCAATTTGGACCTTTAATTTTTCATGTGTCCAGTGGAAGGATTTTCTGCATGACCCAGATCCACTTAATTTCTCTGAATAAGTTGATTTGAGGTCAACCAGACACAGCACAGTTGTGATGCTGTTGTATCCAGCAATGGGACATAGTCCTTATCAACTAGGTGTCACTCACTTGAATGTGATGACCTGCACTAAAGTATCATGGTTGTTTGGCTCTTTCCTCTAATACTACTTACTGTTTCCTGACTTGAAATGTTCCAGTGGACATGATAATACACTTTTACTTGGGTTTCTGTAGAATCAAGCACAGAAGTACCTAGCAAATCTGAACAAATTGAGACAAAGGTGACTTGTTACCTTGGAAATGTTCTGTTCTATACATTGATTGATAATTGTAATTTGTGAAAGCATCTTGCTTAAGTAATACTTACACCTTTACTACGAGTAGCCAAAGTGTAGCCTGAGGGCTGCAAGTGCCCCCATGGCCATTTCTGTGGCCTCCAACGCCCTTCAGGGAGGAGAGGGACAATATTTTTTTAAAAAAACATTTTTTCAAAAAAAATTGTTTTGTGCCAAATGCCTTACCAAGGGTGTGAGAGGCATTTTCTCCACATTTTGCCATCTCTTAGCCAATTTAGGCCCAGGAGAAGTTAAAACAAACAAACAGGAAGTGAACAGAAAGTGACTTCTTCTTACTTCATCTTGTTTAAAAAGTCCTCTTCTAGGCCTAAAACAACCCAGGAGTCCCTAAAAGCATGGAGAAAACGGCCCCATGTCCTCTGGAAAGCATAGGGGGTATTTTTTATTTCTTTTGCAGGGGGCACAGTAGAGGCCGTGGGCCTCCAAGATCTTCTAGGGGTGCTAATTCATCCTCCTAGCCTTCCAGAGTTGCCCAGTCCTAACAAAGAAGAATTAGGTTTTCAAATATGAGGCTTCTCTTACTCATTCTAAGCTGAATAAGTTTGTTGGGCTCCACAAAAGCGGTCAAACCAAAGTAGATGAAATGTTTTCGTAGTCTATTGAAGATGAAGTTTATGAAGACTGAAGTTTATTCCCCCTATTTTGTCAATGAAAACTTGAAGCTATCCTGACTGGATTGTAAACTATTCACCTTCCACTCTGTTTTGTGTGTCAGTGCATTATCATCAGTGGAGAGAGCGGTGCTGGGAAGACTGAAAGTGCCCATCTCATTGTGCAGCATTTGACCTTCCTGGGAAAGGTACAGGCTGACGGCCGTGTAATATAATTGCAATGTTACATAGTACTGAATGAGCCTATGTGATGTGCTACAATATTTTAGCATCACAAAGATGCACTTGTAATGGTTTTACATGCTCCTCATTTTGCTCCCCTAGTTTCAATACTTCTAGGCTCTGCTGAAAGGAAAGTTTAAATATGGGTCTTAGAAAGACTTTAAAATATTGACCCTGAAAATAAATACATAAAATATTGTTTGCAGTTTAGAAATCTATACACTCCTGAATCCATTTAGGAAAGGGAGAAAGTGCGTTTACAGATCCCAAATGCTATTTTCCCATTAGCCAATTCTGCAATGACATTTATCTGCAATCAAATAACTCCAGTATAATTTCATAATGTCCACAACTGATTTTGGGTGTTGTTAACAAAACGAGTTGAGAGACTGTTTTTAAATTAATTTTATTAAATTTCACAAATAAAAAAACATACATTATAATTATAATTTTACATGAAATATTTTTGATCTTCCACACTGATCTAGATTTCATTTTCAATATTTCTTTTAACTGTTACATTAATGTATCACTATCCACTGTTAATCTTACATGTTAGTTCATACATTTCCCTCTTCATATTTCAGCTCCATGATATATGACTGTTGCCCCTTCACATATTATCATACTCATGAATTAGTCATTTCCATTGGCAATTCCCAGCAATTACCCATTACAATTTGCCATTCTGTTTTTATCTCCTCGTCCAATTTCCCCTTTAGTCTCTGAGAGGCTATGTCCGTGTTTCTGTTTTGAATAAATGTTCCCCACCGTTGTTCAACCGTAGATATTTGCTGAGTTTTCCACAATTTAGCATATTCTATTCGGGCTGTCGTTATCATATAAAGTATTATTCTCCAATGTCTCTTTATATCAGTATTCTCAATTACATTTGTCATGTGTTTTTTTTAAATAATTTTATTAAGTTTCACAAATAAAAAAAACATCATCTCAAATTGTACTTTTACATGTAATGTTTTTGTTCTTCCACTCTGATCTAGTTTTCATTTTCTAGATATCTACTCACGTATAAAAAATTATGCCTCACAATTCCATGTTCATCTTACTTGTTTGATCTTGCATTTCTCTCATCAACTCCTGTTATGTTACAGTTATTCCCCTTTAATTTCAACCATAATTCAGACATTTTTACTTGGTAGTTCCCAGCAATTACCCATTACAATTTGCCATTCTGCTTTTATCTGATTGTCCGATTTCCCCTTTAATCTTTGTGAAACAATATCTGCATTTCTATTCTCAATAGATGTCCCCCACCATTGTTCGATTGTGGGTATTTGTGAGACTTCCACAATTTGGCATATTCAGTTCGCGCTGTCGTTAAATTACATTTGTCATGTTTAACAAATACAATTCTGGTATTGAACCTTCAATACCTCACATATCTTTTTGTGCATTTCACTCCAATATTTCTTTGCCTTAGGACATGACCACCACATATGAAATAATGTTCCAACCTCTTTCTGACATTTCCAACATATTCCCATACCTGTATTATAAATCTTTTTTAATTTGTCTGGTGTCATGTACCATCTATGAAACAATTTGAAATAGTTCTCTTTTAAGTTCTGAGCCATTGTAAATTTTTGTGTCCTTTTCCAGCTCTGCTCCCATGCTTCTAATTGAATTGAATGTCCAATATTCTGAGCCCACAAAATCATTGTTGACTTAGCCGTTTCCTCCTGCCTTTCATGTAATAAGACTTCTTGATGTATATAAGCTAATACGTGTGGCGGGTTATCAAACAATTGTTTGATCACCCCGTCTTCTCTTTAGGTTCTATTCCATATGTTTTTAGGTCCATCTGGAATCTTTCATTTAACTGTCTATAGGGAAACCAACTTAATGATATTCCCTCCTGTTCAAGTTTTTCTCTTGATTTAATCTTAAGATCATTTGTCATAGATTTCTCTAATATATCTTCATATCGCAGCCATCTCTCTGTTTCACTCCATCTTCCAAAGAAAGCTTCCTGAGGGGATACCCACATGGGTAGCTGCCTTATGTTTTTACTCTTATATTCATTCCATATTTTCAGAAGCGATTTTCTGACATAATGGTGCATAAAGTCTTTGTCAATTTTTGCTTTGTCATAAAACATATAGGCATGCCAACCCATCCTCAAGTCCACTCCTTCCAATGCCAGCATTCTTGTATTTTGTAGATCAATCCAATCTTTTATCCATATGAATGCCGCAGCTCTGTAATATATCTGAAAATCTGGTAGCCCCATTCCTCCTCTAGATGTTTGATCCGTCATAATATTCCATTTTATCCTTGGCTTTTTTCCTTGCCATATGAATTTAGTCAAGTCTTTCTTCCACTGTATGAAAGGCTTACTGTTTGTTATAATGGAGAGGTTTTGAAACAGAAAGTTCATCTTTGGAAGTACGTTCATTTTTATTGCCGCTATCCTCCTCATCATTGACAAATTCATAGAAGTCCACTTTCCAAATCTTTTGTTATTTCTTTCCATTTTTTCTTGTAATTGTTTTGAAATAGCTCATTATTTCTTTTTGCTATCCAGACACCTAGACACTTTGCTTTCTGTGCTTTGTTAAATCCAGTTATGGATGCTAATTCCTTCTCTTCTTTCTCTGTCATATTTTTCATTAGTAGTACTGTTTTTTCTTTGTTAACTTTAAATCCAGAGAATTCTCCATATTCTTGAATTATTCCAATCAAGTCTTTAATACTACTCTTTGGATCCTCAAGAAATAGTACTAAATCATCAGCGAAAGCTTTAAGTTTATACTGATATTTCTTGATTTGAAGTCCTCTTATACCTTTGTCTTCTCTTATAATGTTATTCAGTATTTCCATTGTCATAATAAACAACAGAGGAGACAAAGGACATCCCTGTCTTGTTCCTCTGTTCAATTCTATCTGCTTTGTTCTTTCCCCATTAGTGACCAATCGAGCTCTTTGCTGATTGTATATCGCTTCAATCCACGACACAAATTTATTTCCAGCTTGCATTTGCTTAACCGCTGTCTTCATGAATGGCCAACTGATCATATCAAAAGCTTTCTCCGCGTCTCCGAAGATCATGGCCATTTTCCTTTTATTATGCTTTTCATAATATTCAATTATATTTAAGACCGTTCTGATATTGTTTCCCAGGCATCTTTTCGGTATAAAACCATTCTGGTCTTCATCAATAAGTTCAGACAAAACCTTTTTAAGTCTCGTGGCCAGGATTGAAGCAAAAATCTTGTAATCTGTATTCAAAAAGTGAGATTGGTCTGTAATTCTTTACATCAGTTAGATCTCTACCTTCTTTAGGAATCGGCACCACATTTGCCTCTCTCCAAGTGTCTGGTACGCCTTCTTTTGTTATCTCATTTATTGTACTTTGCAATGGAATTGAAATCTCATGTTGCAACATCTTGTAATATTTTGCAGTAAAGCCGTCTGGTCCTGGAGATTTGTCATTCGTCAAATTCCTGATTGCTTCCACTAATTCCATCATTGAAATGGATTTGTTCAAAATTGCTCTATGTTCCTCAGTAAATCTCATTTTATTTGTTCTTTCCAAGTATTCTTCCAATTCATGTTGCTTTTTTGTTTTTGAAATCTTACTCATCAACTTTTCATAATATTTGTGGAATACCTATTTTATTTCCTCTTGTTTGATAACTCTTTCCTCACCATTTTTAATCTCCAATATGATATTCCTGGTCCGTCTTCTACGCAGCAAATTAGACAAAAGCTTTGAAAGTTTATTTGCTTGCTTGAAATAATTATATCTTATTCTTTGTATTTGCTGTTCTATTTCATTCAAATTGAGTTGATTCAATTCAGCTTGGCATACCTTCATCTGAAGTCTTAACTTCTCATTTGAGAGGTCCTTTCTCATCTGTTTCTCCACTTCCTTTATCTTTGTCAAAATTTGCTGCTCAACATATCTCCTTTCTTTTTTAATCTCCGCGGACCATCTGATAAAATTACCTCGCGTCACGGCTTTACTCGCATCTCATATAGTTTTCATCGGCAATTCAGGTGTCATATTTTCACTAAAATAGTTAGTTATCCCCTTTTTTGCTTCAATT
Source organism: Cyclura pinguis (assembly GCA_030412105.1). Taxonomy (NCBI): domain Eukaryota; kingdom Metazoa; phylum Chordata; class Lepidosauria; order Squamata; family Iguanidae; genus Cyclura; species Cyclura pinguis. The sequence continues at coordinate 223,543,135 of CM059599.1, read as the reverse complement.
ATGTATTTCTCTTTACTCAAAACCTCTTCGAGTTGAGAGACTTTTTAAAAAGTTGCAATGATGCAGCTACATGGCTTTCCACTGGGAGGGCATTCTAGAAATGTGGGGATACCACTGAAAAAGCTCTGTGGCTTGTATCTATTAGTATAGAATTTTTCAGTAAAGGGTCAGAGAGAGGGTTATGAGACTTGGATCTGAAGGCTAGACTTCTATGGATGGCTTCTATTGCTAGGCTTCTATGGGTGAAATCTCTTTCCCCCATGCTCTCTTCCACAAGCCCCTTTGTCTCTTCTTTCTTCGTTATTCCGCCATTTCTTTGTTCCTCTCCTCCATTTGGATGGGAGAAACGGTAAGGAAGAAAGGAAGGGTACATAGATCCCAGGGATATAGGAGGAGCAGCCCCACGAAACCCTGTGATAAGTTCATCTTATGGGTGCCATAAGTTGGAAACAACTTGAAGGCAGGCAACAGCAACAACAAAGTGAGTGTTATCATGGCAGATGTACACTTGCAAAAGAAAAGTAGATGTCCTAGATGTCCTACCATTTCTGACAGTATTATTTACTGTTTCCTAGCATGTGAGATGCAGAGGAGCTGCTGTTAGTTTATCTTGCCCAGTATTGTCTAGTCTGAGTGGCAGCTTTCAGCAGAGTTTGAGAGTAATTCATTGAAAATAAACTTGTTGCCTCTAATTTGTTAAAAATTTTACTGGTGAATTTAAAACTGAGCATTTTAAGTTAAATGTCAAGAACATTTAACTTAATTGTGAGTGATGATGAATATTTCACACTTTTAAATCTTTTGTGGGGGAATTTGGCGGATTAGTCGTTTGGAAATTGTTTTATAATTTCACATGTATTCATGGAATGATTCATAATTTAATTAATAAAATGTATTCATTGAATGATTCATAATTTAATTAAAAAGTAATATAATGAGTTCAGTTTATAATATTCTCTTAACACTTGGACATCAACGAATTAATTTTTGTAGAATATTATAAGATGTTAGCACTAACCATAATTTCCTGAAATCTATTTTGGGAGTTAGTACCCTTATCAATATAGCAGCTAACTTATTTACTAGAACTGGCATTTTGTTCAGAATGTATCCACCTAACGTTTCTTTTAAATGTCGATTTGTGTCCCTGAACAATTCATGATGATGGTTTTAACCTGGGAGGTGAAGGGCTGCCTGTTCCCATATAAACGTTTACCAGAGGCACTATTTTGGGTACTGCCATCCTCTGAGGTTCTAGTAAGCAATGGCTAGATATAGGGCCTTCTCATCAGTGATTCCCCAACTATGAGTTGTACATTTAATGGATTGTTTTATTGCAGGGTGTTGGTGATGATTGTGTTGTTGGCGTCCTCTTGCTGCTGTTCTAGTTTGTGGAAAGGTTGACATTATTTTAATTTGCTTTTGTTTGCTGACATGGAAGAGAGGTAGAAGTATTTAAACAAACCAATGGTAAAGCAGACCTATTTCCTGGAATCTATTCTGCCTCTAAAGGCTAGCAATCGTGCTCTGCGGGAGAAGATCCTCCAAGTGAATCCTCTAGTGGAAGCCTTTGGGAACGCCTGCACTGCAATCAATGACAACTCCAGTCGTTTTGGAAAATATCTGGAAATGATGTTTACACCAACAGGAGCTGTAATGGGAGCAAAAATTTCTGAATATCTGCTGGAAAAATCCAGAGTTATAAAGCAAGCTGTGTAGGTACAAATATATATAGTGTACAAAGTAAAATATAGTTTAATAGTACAGTTTCCTATTTTTTAAGTAGTTTTTAAGTAGTTATTCTTAATAAATTAATTACTATTACTTAATGAAGGCCTTTTCTCAAAATAACCAAAAATATGTCTCATAGAACTTTTAAAAAATAAAGATTTGATGTAATAGAATGAAGCACAGCACATGGCATAAGACTTGAACCATCTGATATTCTTCCTCCACCATTTAGACCACACCCCAGAACTACAAAACTAAACGTACATATTATCCTTGCAAAACAAGTGAGGTTATCCCTCTATAAGTATCATTATAATGTAACTTGATTGTTGTTGTGGTGGTGATGTGCCTTCAAGTCATTTCCAATTTATGGCAACTCCAAGGTGAACCTACCATGGGATTTTCTTAGCAAGATTTCTTCACAGAGAGTTTGCCTTTGCCTTCCTCCAAGGCTGAGAGAGTGTGACTTGTCCAAGGTTATTCAGTGAGTTTCCAGGGCTGAGCAGGGATTTGAACTCTGTTCTCCCAGAGTGCGAGTCCGGCATTCAAGCTAGTACATAACACTGTCTATCAACATTGTTATATCTTTTCTATTGTAATTCACCATTTGTAATGAGTTATTTTCCATCCTCTGGTGTAGATGTACCCTCAGAATGTTCTCAGAATTTACTGTTACTAAATGGAAAAGGAGGAATATCATGCTGTGCCACTGGACAGACTGGCTGGTTGATTCTGGGAGTTATAGTCAGGACAGTAACTTTCCTTAGCTCTTAGTGATAGATGTTCACTGTGGTGGGATTCAGGTTTGTATTTCCTGTACTTCGAACAAGCTGAAGTTCTCCGCATAAAATATATAGAAGGTTACAAGTGTGAATGTTTATTTTATTTATTAGAAATTTTCCAATACATTAAAAAACAAACAACAACATGCAGATAAAAAGAAGAAAGGAAAAAGAAAAACTCAAAAAGAGATAGAAAAAGTATCAGAAAAAACATACATTGACTTCCAACTTTCCTAATGATGTTTATATATTTTACTATGTAAAGTAACTTTTCCAACGAAGATACTATTCATACACTTCTTCAGTTTAACCAAATCTATTAAATATCAAAGCATAAAGTTAACGTGTTATTCTCATCTTTCTGTCAAAAGGCAATCAAAGGTTCCCAATCTTTCAGAAATGACACCAATGATTTTTCTCTAATCAGGGTTGATAGTTTATCCCTTTCAGCTAGGTCAGTTAATTTCACCAGCAGTCGTCATTTGTTGGATTATGGTGTTTTTCCATTTCTATGCGTACATTAATCTTGTAATAATCTTCCATATTTCTTCTCTCTTTGGTCACTCATCAGTCCCAATAAAAACTGTTCAGATTTCAGTTGAGTATTAACTTTCAAAATCTTCTGTATGAGACTATGTATTTCTTTCCAAAATTCTTTACCATTCTCATAAGCCAACCATATAAAATACCCCTACTTCATTCACAGATTTCCAGCATACATTCAGAACCCCTTTATGGATTTTGGTCAATACCACCAATACATAAGAAGAAGAAGAAGATGAAGAAGATGAAGATGAAGAAGATGAAGATGAAGATGATGAAGATGATGAAGATGAACAAGATGAAGATGAAGATGATAGAATCATAGAATCATAGAAATGTAGAGTTGGAAGAGACCACACGGGCCATCCAGTCCAACCCCCTGCCATGCAGGAACACCCTCAAAGCACTCCCGACAGATGGCCATCCAGCCTCTGCTTAAAAACTTCCAAAGAAGGAGACTCCACCACACTCCACTGAGGCAGCATATTCCACTGCTGGACAGCCCTGACCGTCAGGAAGTTCTTCCTGAGGTTCAGGTGGAATCTCCTTGCCTGCAGCTTGAATCCATTGCTCCTTGTCCTGGTCTCTGGAGCAGCAGAAAACAAGCCCTCTCCCTCCTCTACATGGCATCCCTTCAAATATTTAAACATGGCTATCATGTCCCCTCTTAACCTTCTCTTCTGCAGACTGAACATACCCAGCTCTCTAAGTCTATCCTCATAGGGCATGGCTTCTAGGCCCTTCACCATTTTGGTCGCCCTCCTCTGGACCTGCTCCAGCTTGACCATGTCCTTCTTGAATTGGGGTGCCCAGAACTGGACACAGTATTCAAGATGAGGTCTAACCAAAGCAGAGTAGAGTGGTACCAGTACCTCCCTCGATCTGGACACCATACTCCTCTTGATGCAGCCGAGAATTGCATTGGCTTTCTTGGCTGCCGCATCACACTGCTGACTCATGTTCAGCTTGTGGTCTATTAGGACTCCTAGATCCCTTTCACACATACTGCCATCCAGCCACGTGTCCCCCATCCTATATTTCTGCATTCCATTTTTTCTACCTAAGTGTAGGACCTTACACTTCTCTCTGTTGAATTTCATTTTGTTAGCCTTGGCCCAGCTCTCCAATCTATCCAGGTCATTTTGAATTTTGATCCTGTCCTCTGATGATGATATATTTCCCTCCCTTTAACCATATGTCCTCCATTGTTCTATCTGTATATCATATCCCAAGTTATAAGCCCAATTTATCACACCATCTTTGACTTGTTCCTCTTCCAACTCAATTTTAACAAAAAATTATACATCTTAACAATCAAATATCATCATCGGTACATAACTGCACCTCAAATTCAGATTTGTCCTTGAAAACTGCAACTCTCTGTCAGTAATTCTTCAGTTAACTAAATTCTGGATCGTTCTTGATTGTATCCAAAAGACCCTGATAATGTACCCACTCTTCCTTTGCTGATGTGTCCATCCTATAGAAGGCTTCTTGCATTGAGACCAACAAAGGCGTAACCCTGGTTTGTATCTATTCCATATTTTTAAAAGGCACATCTTGCAAAATGATTAAAATCTGCATTCTCTTTAGCTTTATCATGTCATAAATAAGTGAGCCACCCAAGCCTCAAGTCATGCCCTTCTAAATTCAGTAATCTCCTATTAATCAACACAATCCACTTTTTCAACCAAACCAAACAGAATGTTGAAAAGTACAATTTCAAATCTTGCAATCCCAGTTACCCTCTTTGTTTTGCATCCTGTAAAACTTTATATTTAACTCTCAGTTTCTTCCCGAACCATATGAATTTCAATAAGTCTCTCTGCCATTGCTTAAGTATCACATCATTGATTAAAATTGGTATTGTCCTGAATGAGAAAGAGAGAGCAGCATGGACCTTGCCACAGCTATTCATACCTTGGAAATCTCCACACTTCAATATTGATTTTGAAGTATGGATGTTTCCAAAGCATTAATAGTTGTGACAAAGTCCTTTCTCTCTTTCATTCTCTATTTCTGTCTCTTTCTCTCATTCAGGAGGAAGTCCACCAGATGATACATCTTCCAAAATTGATGAAAGGCACCTTTCTTTGTCATCTGTCAGAAAAACTATAGGTAATAGGATCCTTAACCTGTAGGGAGTATCACCCCCATGATCAGATAAATAAGTCCCCATTGCATAAGTAGTGAAACAGAGGATTAAGAATGATCTACAGTGAGCCCTACACTTTTGCAGGATTTAGGGGTACAAGAGCGGAAAAAATGCAAATAAAAGTCAAAATCATGAATGCTATTTTTTAAAAACTTGAGAATACTTCTTTCAGTATCTTTAGGTCTTCCAGCACAATTCTCTGATTAACTTCCAGGAGAATGGGCCTTATAGTCATACTGGAGGATCTAGCAATGCCTAGAGAAGTGTTCTCTTTAGGGTCTCTAGATCCTCCAGCATGACTCTATGGTCCATTTCCAGCAGAACTGGACTGTAGAATTACAATGGAGGACCTAAAGATTCCTAGAGAGAACATATTTTTTCCATGTCAGGGGCAATAGAGTAAGAGTTTTTAAAATAAATAAATAAATCTGAAAATAATGAAATCTGCAAGTGCTGAACCTGTGAAAGTAGAGTGCCCACTATAGTTTCTTCTTTGACCGAACTGAGATTGCTTAGATTTTAGTGGCTTAAAGGAAGACTATCTGTTTAGATTAAGCCCGCGTAACACCAAGCCAAATGCAGCTCACCAGTCATAGTCAACCACCACTCTTCAATTAACCTCCTGTATTGGTGCCTGTAATAAGGTAGAGCATAATACTTGTCTGGTGTCAGACACAAGTTATGCAGGCACATGCTGGCATTGTGTTAGTGACATGTGCAGATGTAAGTTCGGCTCATTCCTCCAAATGTCTTTTTGGGGGGTTGCTATGGAAATTGGAAATTATTTTCCTCCCCTGCACAATTACCAAATCTTGACAACTGATCTTCTTTCTGCAGTCCCACCATCACCACTGCATGTCTGCATAGCAGCCAATGGAGAGCAGGGTACAGCTGAGAAGTATCTGACTATGTGACTATAGCCAGACAAACAATGATGCAAGCATCTTCTAAGGCTTCCTGTGATCTTCTGGAGTTTCTGGAAGATGGCGATGTTGTTGTACATCTAGTTATAATCAGATCAACACAGTGAGATTCTTCTCAGCCATTTCCTGATCTCCACCAGCCACTACCGGGCTGTGGAAGAGGCCTCTACAGGAGGAAGAGGTGAAGAAGATGTTGAGAGTTCTGCCACGGCGGAGCTTCACAATATTTTCCCCAATATCTTCCCAATATCTTCCCCAGCTTTACAGTGTGTTTTCCGAACTCGGCCATAAGTTTGTGGGACACACGTTCTGAAGATGTCAAAATAAATAGAGAAATCAAAGAAAGATACTGCCAAATTACAATACATTTAGTCAGTTCCAGTATGTCAGCAAAGATTTGCATTGGGATAATGCTGCTTTACAGACCAAGTGTGTTGTAGTGATTTGAGTGTTGAACTAGGAACCCAGGAGACCAGGGTTCCAATCCTTGCATGGAGTGACCATGGGCACGTCGCACTCAGCCTCAGAGGAAGGCAGTGGCAAATTCTCTCTGAATAAATCTTGCCAAGAAAAAAACCTGATAGTTTTGTCTTGTGGAAAAAAATTTAAGGCACACACCAACAACAATTATTGTGCCTTAATATACTACACATATTAGTGGACCGGTTCTTGTAGCAATTTCTGTATATGGCCAGTATTTATTAGTCTTCAAGGTGCAGCAGACTCTCTGTGGTTTCAGAGTAACAGGAAAACACAGACATTCATTTGAAAATGGGACTCTTGATTGCTTTACAATGTAAAGGAACTTCAAAGGTAGATCACTGTGATAACCCGCTGAGCTGGAGTTCCTATTGGATAACAGATGCTTATCACACTACATGTGTTAAGTACCTTACTTATTCCCAGGATGCTTGTGTTATCACCAAAGGTTCTGTTGATGGCCCGTGTTAATAATATCACTGTCACTTGCAGTACAGTCTGTATCTAACTTTGTTTTTCTCTCATAGTCAGCCGCTCACCCCAATAAACCTGAACCTTTGCAATTACAGTCCAAGCATTTGAAGAAGTAGGTCATAATCCACAGAAGCTCATGCTATAACAAACCTGTCAGTCTGGAAAGTTCCATCCAATTTGTGGTTGTTTTACTTCCAAAACAGTATTAGATGGTCATGTGCTTATGGCATGTTGCTCTATACCTCCCCCCTGCTGCCCTCATGTTCAAAAGAATGCCTGTTAATTTGTATGGAGTTATCCAAACTTAAATGGGCACTGAGCACAAAGCCTCATAAGGGATTTACTTTTAGGCAGTGATGTAGACTCGAGTCAATTGACTTGGACTCAAATCAGACTTAAGTCACTTCAGTGACTCAGCTTGGACTTGACTCTGCAAAGATTACACACTGACTTGACTTGATTTGAGACCTGCATATTTTTGGTGACTTACTTGCTGCCCTTGGTTCAGTAACATAACACATTCATCCAGAAACCTTACAACTTACTGGTCACATGATGATCTGTCTCAAACCCAAAGTGTGGGCACATTTCTCAGAGGGAACAACAAATGGATTGAGTGATGGGCTTGAGGTGGGGTTGAGGTCTGCTCAGCAGCCTGTTCCTGCTGCATATAGGAGGAGTTTTCTAAAACTTTTCCTAAAAGCAGAAGGCAAGATTTGCCCCCAGAGCATAGGGTGCATATCTCAGAGAGGAACAGAAAATGTGTTAGGCAATGGGCTTGAGGAGGAAGGATCTGTCCTTCTAAAGCTCTTGCAGCTTCAGTAATGGGGAATAAGAAGGATCCTATTCCTCAATTCTGAAAAAACCTCCAGCTTTGCAAATGGGAAGTAAGAAGGATCCTATTCCCCACTTCTGAAGCTGCAGATGGCAAAATCACAAAAGTAGAGGGCCGATTCTACTTAGATTGTTAAAACTGACTTTATTCAACTCTGTCCAGAAAATCTGGAATAGAGGTTGGGGTATAAAGTTGGCTCCCAGATTTGAGACTTGACTCGAAAATATCTTGCAAGGACTTGAGACTCAATTCGAGACTTGAAGATAGAGACTTGAGGCTTGACTTGAGACTTGGAGTAAAAGACTTAGCTGCATCACTGCTTTTAGGATTTGTAAAGTATTAGATATTGAGCTAGAAGATCTGGCTTCAAATCCCATCTCAAGTCATAGACTGAGTGATCCTCTCAACAAGCCACCTAGTTTGAGCAGAATTATACTGGCTCACTTAGAAAACCTATGCGAGAGTAGGCATACAGAATATCAGCCTTCTCCAACCTGGGCCTCCCAAGATGTGTTAGACCCAGCCCTGAACACAGGAGTTGCTGGCTAGGGCTGGTGAAGCATCTAGTGTAAAACATCTAGGCCTTCTTTGTATGCATCGTAAAAATGAAACATATATGTTTATAATACATATTTATTTGATGGTGCTTTTCGTTGTTTCATACCTGAAATAACCAAGCTTGAGTGTACTCCTCAGAGCATTCAAGGTCACATCTTAAAGATGTAGCTATGTCTATATGCTTGACCATTTTTTTTCCCTTTTAACAGAGGGGAGAAAAACTTCCATATATTTTATTATATTTATGCTGGCCTTTATCACCAGAAGAAACTCTTTGACTATAAGCTCCCTGAAAAAAATCCTCCCAGGTAATTATTACTAATTTGTTTTTAGTGCCAGCCGTAATTGGCTATTGATTAGCTCTTGCTTTCAGTGTGATGTTTTAGAATCTGCCCTAATTCTTCTCTGTCTCTTAAGGATTCTTCTTGTAATCCTCTCAAGTACAAAAGCAGATGGGCAAGAAGGAATTCTGTTATTTACATTTGGTTTAGAAATTAAAAATGAGAATAAAAACATCTATTATATTTTCCCTGCTCTTTTGAATTGCATTGCTTTTGTCAAAAATTTGAAGAGAGAGTTAATACTGTTGGTTAGCATTAGGAAGACAGAAATCCAAATAAATTTTGCCTTTGGGTGTATTAGTTTGTCATCTTTGAAGTAACTATGCCCTCTCTCCTCCATTTTAATTCTAAGTCAGGACTACATCTTGTCTAGTGTTATTGTGTATAAATCTCTCTCTGAAAACCACAGCATCAAAGACAGCTAGCAACTTGTTACCTATGAACATAAAGTGATTGTGGAGAGAGGTCTCGGACGCAGGGAGACATTTTGAATTTGTAGTGTAGACTGGCCCACTCAGTGTTAGAGAATGAAGACACCTTTCAGTCTCACTCCCAAGAAGGCGCTTTAAGTGTCTGAAATGAAAAGTAGCCATTCACTTATATATGAATGCTAACTATCATTTGGGAGCATCTTTGGTTTCTGGTTAAATCATTTCCATATCTAGTTTTGGAGGGGGGAATCAGCATTTGCCTGTCCTCCAAACTGCTAACTCTGGTCTGTTTCCTTCGTCCCACTACTCACTGAAAAGTGTGTCCTGCAACAAAATCTCCCCATACAGCCTGGGTTGAAGAAATAGCTACAATTTGAAAGATATTGTCCTTATTACCTACTATGTTGATTTGTAAAGGACAGGTTTCTCAGTGGATTATATGCTGTAGAGGGTTTGCAGTAATCGAAAACACTTGCAAGGTGGAACACCCAGTTCTCGTCACCCCCCCCCGTACTATACCCTCCGCAGCCCCTTCCCCCTGACGTTCCCCAATAAAGCAAAACTCTCCTCAGTAGCATGGTCTGTGGAGCAGTGAAGTGCAGTAGGCAGGGGAATTCAGTGAAAACTGAGTGCTCCAGTTACACAAAAAGATATGCATCTGTTTCAGCAGAAGTCTGTTTCAGCAACTATAGTCCTCCAAATGATTTTGGAGTGCAACTCTCATTATCCTTCACCATTAGCTGTCTCGGCTAGGGCCACTAAGAGTTGAAGTCAAGCAGCATCTGGCAGGCCACAGTTGCTCACCCCTGCATAAACACAAGGCTACCATTGGATGCAACCTGTTGAGTTGAATTTAACTGAAATCAATGTTTACCCAAGGACTAACCTGAGCCAGAGTTCAGGCCCCAAATCTCTCTTAATTTTCATGGGTCAGCTCTCCAAGAACTGAGGTCACAATAAATACCAGCATATCTCCAAGGGCATGCAGTGCTTTCTGCTGAATTATTCCAGCAATCTTACATGCATCGGGCGGGAAGCCTTTGACCTTCCAGATGTTACTGGACTTCAGTTTGAAGAGCCAGAGGTTCCTCACACCTTACACATGGCATTCAAGATGGATTTCTGGATCTTCCATGCAGCTACATCCTCAGCATCTTCTCTTTCTGAAATTATGCACTGATCTCAGTTATCACTTTTCATTTAGGTACATTGATAATGACACTGGAAAGGTGATGTATGATATTATTAGTAAAGAATCTTATGGAACCCAGTTTGAAGCAATCCAACATTGCTTTAGGATCATAGGGTTTACTGACGAGGTAAGTAATGACCTCTCAACTGCCGGAAAGATACTGTTTGTCTTGGTGTAAAACAAACAAACACACACAAATGCAGAGATTTTCATTTTTTGTGGGGCCAACTTAGCTCAGGGCAGACTTGTATTTGTGAAATACCTGGTTATATTTCTTTGAGATTGTGCTCACAAATGAATGGCAGTCCTTACAAATAGGGTGTCAGGTTGAAGTCCGGTTCCATTCAGTCAAATCTATATTTGGATCTAAATCATTTTTCCTGTTGTTGTTCTCCACTTGTCCAAAATACACACAGGACATCCCATAAGCAAAACCAATCTATAACAAATACCAACAAGTGATATATTGAAATTATAGGAAATATGAAAACAGAGAAATGAACAATGAATATGATTTTGTAACAGCTATGAACAATGGAGAATTGAAAATTTATAAAGAGTTAGATAGATTTCATACTGAACATACAAAATGAAAAATAGCATACAACATAGCCAAAAGTCACATTACATATATAGCAAGAAAATAAATGAAATATATAACAATGTACAAATGTGTAACATGAGGATCAGGACTTATACAAGAAAACAAACTCCAGCTGTAGGATCATGCAGTTGTTGTAAAAGTGAAGAACAACCCAACCATAACAAAGAATTTATTCAAAAGTCTAGACAACAATTACTGATGACTGGCAGGCTGTATATCATATGCAACCAGAGGCCAACCAACAATTATTATTGACTGGCAGGCTGTCAATCATAGGCAACCAAATGGTTGATTGAGGGACTTGTACAACTGTTCTGGGTCTTCTTCAGAAGCAATTTCAGCTTTTCAAAACTACTTGTGGCCAAATCATTAGTTATATTAAAAAAAAGGGGGGGGAAATAAATTTTGTGTAAATATCCATCCAAATAAATTTTGTGTAAATATCCAAAACTGTAATATGTAACAACTTATTGCAGAGATATTTTCCAAACAAACTGTTCTCTGCTGTAACCACATTCCTCAATATACAGCATCTGCTGGCTGTAATGCTGGACAGATTAAATAGCTCAAAGGAAACTCAGAATTGCTTCTGTGAACAGCAAAGGGCTGAATGGTGATGGTTCAGCGGTTCTGCTGATAAATGCAATGCTAGAGAGGGAAGGACTACCAGTCTTTTTCTGGGCATAATTCAAAGTGCTGGTTATGAGCTTTAAAGTCTTACATGACTTGCATCCAGACTATTTGAAAGACCTTATCTTCCTCTATGAGCCCGCTTGGTTTTGGAGATCTTGAAGGGAGGGCTTTCTTTTTGTTCTGCCTCCACCAGAAGTGAGGACACGGGAGAGACTTTTTGGTGATTGCTCCCAAGTTGTGGAATTCCCTCCCCTAGGAGGCTTGGTGGAACCCCTATCTCTCTTTCTTCTGGCAGACATAGACTTTTTTATTAAGACAAGCCTTTGGTTCTTAAATTACTGTGGCAGAAGGTTTTTTTTTTTTATGAGGCGTGTTATGTTTTCATCCTTTTTACCATGTTTTAATGTAGTTTTAATATTTTAAATAGAATGATTAAATCTTTACAAATTCGTTTCAAATAGATTTTTAGCTGTGTTATGTTTTAATCTGTTGTAAGCTTCCTTGGGTCCTGTACCACAAGAAAGGTGGGATATACATCAAATAAATAAATATAAATACATACAGGCAGATATAGCAGAAGCCACAAGATCAGACTGGGCCATAACCAAGTAGTTAACCATAAGGCCATTAATTGACAACACTTCTTGTAGATGAGGCCAAAACAAAGGGAGAGAGTTTAGATCTTTTCAAGAATTCTATAGGTCACATGGAAGCTTTTGCTGCCTTGAGTTCCAGTCTCAGGGAAAAGCTGAGATATAAATAAAGTGATTGATTTGAATGACTTCCCTCAGGTAACAGAGACCGTAGTCTTGAGACTATGATAAGCTCTGCTCGATTTCACCCACAACCAAGTATGGTGGGATGGCTACAAGATCAGCCTGGAATTTGGGAGATCCAGATTCTAGTTCCCACTGAAAACTCCATGGAGTTCATTCAGTGACCTTGGGTTAATCACACTGTCCCTCAGCCTGATTGATCACACAAAGGTTTTGTGAGGATAAAGTAGTGAGGAGGGGAGTCTTGAGCTAACAAGATGTAAATATAGGTTAGTTATAAGTATAACTAGTAAACAAATAAGTTGCCAGGTTCCATCTCCTGAATTACCAAAAACCTGCTCTTCATCTCTAAAATTTCAGTAGGCGGCTCTTGTGATCTGTCTTTACTTCTACCACTGCTCAGTACTTTGTTTTTTAAATGGCAATTTTAGTTTGGCCCTGCTTGCTGGGCAATTGGAGGAGTTAGAGTCCAACAAGTTACTTTTCCAAGCTCTGGTCTGAGGTAGGAATGCAAATAGAGTTGATCAAAATGAACATGAAAGTAGCAAACAAAAAAAGGATCTAAACCTACCAGAAAATGGGTTCTTACTCTATTGTGCAGCCACCGCCACCCCAGCTCTTGTAGTGCCCCTTGAAAAGGAAGACGTTGAGAGCAGACTCAGGTCTTTCCATAAGCTGGATGCACCGAGTAGGAATGGTTCAGCCTTATGGGTATGATGTTTCTGGGCCAGGAGTTACATGCAAGTCATAGACAGGAGACAGGACAGTTAGATCTTCTTTCTTGGGGGTAGGGGAGGTGGGAAGCTGCTGACTCTAAATGTTATTCTTTCTATTGTTTGTAGGAAGTGCACTCAGTATATCGAATTTTGGCTGGGATCTTAAACACAGGAAACATTGAATTTGCTGCCATTTCTTCACAACATCAAACAGATAAAAGTGAAGTGCCCAATGCTGAAGCCTTACATAATGGTAAACACTTGCTTAAAAAAAATTGTGAATTGTATTGAAAACACAAAGAATATACAAAGAAAATCCAGTTTCAAACAAGGTGGCTGCCAGTACCACCTCAGCCTCTGTCTCATGACATGTCTGTGTAATCTTTCAGCTGCTGCACTGTTGAGCATCGGCTCAGAAGAACTTCAGGAAGCTCTGACCTCACATTGTGTAGTAACACGAGGCGAGACTATTATCCGGACAAACACTGTGGACAAAGCGGCTGATGTCCGTGATGCCATGTCAAAGGCACTTTATGGCCGACTCTTTAGCTGGATCGTAAATCGTATTAATACCCTCCTGCAACCTGATAAAAATATATGGCAAGTTAACACATCAATAAACAGCATGTGCACTGGTGGCATCTTCTGTGTCTACATATTTCTTTTTGTTTTACAGGAGGAATTTACTGTTTACTTTAGATAATGACTCTAAATGGCCTGCATGCTGTGATTCTGCATTTTTGTTTCCATGACATTAACTTTTGTATTTTCAAAGAGTTGACTAGGATTTAACCAAGTAGGTCAACAGGATCAGTGTGGGGTTTAAATCCTATAAGGCCACCAAAAAAGATATTAGAATGAGTATTCATCACATTGTGTTTTCTTCTCTTTTATTATCTTGTATCACCACCTTTGGTAGGCAGTAGATCTTGGGGTTATATTGTGGCTACTTTCTCCTCATGGGCGGCTTTGCCTGGTTGAACAACACAAGGCCTACCATGATTTAAAGGGCTGATTTTCATCTAGAGCACAAACCTAACTTCCCATATCCAGTAGCTGGAAAGTGTTAGGCTGTGGTGGATGACATGTCCATGCTGGCTGCCCCAGTAGACATGTGGAGTGGTTTCAAGTTAGCCTTGGATTCACATAGTTCAAGGCACCTTCATTCCTCTGAAGAGGCTCAAGAATTGGGCCCCTAACCTATGCCAGTCTGAACTTGAGGCATAAATTTCCTTCTCAGTGCATTTAATGGGAGGGATTAAAAAACAACGATATCTGCTAGAGAAGCAAGAAGGTGTGATCACTAGCTCCAGCCAGCAGGAACAGGTAGGGCTTGGGAAGTGGTGAACACTGATAGATGTTTGCCTCTTCACCCCACTTAGGATTTCACTGTTGGCTATTTAGTAGCCATAGTGTACAGATGTTTGAAAACATTGCAAAAGAGAAATCAGGGGTAATATTTGCTGGGAGTTTGCATCCTCACATTAGAAATTCTGCCATTTATGCCACTATCTATGGAGGTGGTTTGTAACTATTTGCTTCCAAGCATTATCTACTTTATATATTTTCAGACCTGAGATTCAGCCCTGGAATAAATATTTTATATAGCAGCCCGCTTTTCAAAATAACTTAATAAAATAATGATCGATGATACTTGTCAGATGTCATTGAGCATAAAATATTTAGAACCAAGTTCTATGACTCTGCTAACAGGTTACAAGACTAAGCCTTGGAGAGCCCTGGTTCATATTAAGACCTGGTTTTTGAATTTGTTCTGGATGACATTATTGCATTTTTCTGCGAAGATGGATCATCTGTGGGTTTTGCTTGTCCCCCCCCCCCCCCCGCTGTCACTCAGCAATGCTGAAAGTGGAATGAATGTTGGGATACTGGATATTTTTGGATTTGAGAACTTCACGAGGAACTCATTCGAGCAGCTGTGCATAAACATTGCGAATGAACAAATCCAGTTTTATTTCAATCAGCACATCTTTGCACTTGAACAGGTAAACTCTCTTTTGCTGGTCTAGGTTGACTCTTTAGTGGTATGTTTCTGAACTAGGTTTGAGAAGCAGAAGACTTTGTTTGGTTTGGATGGTATAAAGGTTTGTTGCCCATTTGTACCCTCCTTTATGAGGTAAATCTATCAGTTTTTGCCACAGGTTACAAAATCAATGTTTTGGCTGCGTGTGATTGTATTAATTCATTCAAGGGTGGGGGAACCTTATTTGTGGACACATCTATACTGACCAAAAGCCTTGGGATTTGTTCGTTTGCTGTTGTTTTTTTTTAAATGTCCAAATGAGGTACCATTGTGGAATTCCCAGAACCAACCATGATTTTTTAAACCCAGAGTGGACGTTGGAGTTTTTCATTTCCATACTTATATCTCCATATATTTAGCAATGATAGGGAGTCAGTTAATTCATTAAAGGATTTTGGTAATTTCCCTCAGGTTTTATCTTTCTTTCTAGTAGGTGGTGGATTCTTGTCTATTGTAGGATCTATCACACCATTCCAATCTCCTAACCAGATCATTCTTTGATAATCCATACCAACTGTTTTTTCTAGAAGGTAAAAAATTCTTGCTTATTGTTTTGGGGTGCATAAACGCCAGTTATCAACATATTTTCAATTTGTGTCTCTACTGCAATGACTTCTCCTTTTACATCCTTAAATATTTCTTTACTTTGGTACTTCTTATTAATGTACAAGGCCACACGTTTTTGTTTTTGTTAGATGACATATAGCAAATGCCTAGTTTTTTATTTTCTAAATATGCCTGGTTTTTCTCTATCAAATGAGTTTCTTGGATGCATATAATATCAAGTTTTTGCTTTTCTAAATAATGGAATACTCTTTTCCTTTTAATTGGGGAATTCAAGCCGTTTACATTCCAAGTAAGTATTTTATGAGTCATAGTAACGAGAGTTGAGGGGTTTTTCAGACTCCTGTGAGCTTCTAAAACAGACAGGAGTTAATTTTTACATCCTGCTTCATTGTCTCAGTTCTTTCTTGGACCTCTGGATGGTTGATTTGACAATGTGATGAATGGGCTATGTGCTCTTTCCCACAGAGTTTCTCCTCTGACACTTGTTCTCTTAGTGCAGAGAGGAAGCCCTGGTGTGTTTACGGCATTTGGATTTGGGGGCAGAAACACCTGTAATAAGGTCAGCTACCCAGACACAGAATAGTCTGCCAAATTCCAAGGCTTTTGGCAGGTTTAGATGAGCCCTATGTGAAATGTATGGCAAAAGAAATGCAGCAACTTATACAAAGAATTCAGGCATCCTTGGGACATATTTTCAATGAATTTTGGAAAAATAGTTTACAATTCAGGGTTAGTTAGTTAAAGACATTAAATTGATGGTTGACTTAACCCCAGCATCATCAGTGGGACCAGAGCTAGGGAAAGTTGTGTTGGTTGAGGGATTCTGAAAGTTATAAGCTCCCCACCACCAAAAAAAGGAATTTTTTCAAGCTCCGAGTGGGGCATTGTTGTCCAATGTATCTGCACTCCTTGGAGGTCTAGCTAAACATATACAGGACAGGCCTTGTGGTATATACAACCCTTTCTTGGGGGAAAAAAAACAACTTTCTCCTGCTCCTCACTTGTCAGTATCTGCTGCCTGAAATAGCTGCCATGCTCTGCCTAATGACAGGGCTGACCTGGATGCCATTGTCGACAACCCTGGTCAATAAAGACTGATCTTTTGCAAAGTCACAAAAATATGAATCTTCTGCAAACTTTATTTATATAGACATCAAAATAAAGTAAGAGCAGTGCCTGAAAAGGTGGAATTTCCTTCATTTAAACTTCTGAGAATATGTGCTTTGCATTCATTTCCCTCACTCTGTTGTTGCCTTTGCAAATATACCATAATGAGTAAGGCCCTTTTCACATGGCATTTGCCATGCGAAAGGGCCTCTGGAGCATCGTGCAATTGCAAGAAGCCATCCACATGACGTCCTCGCAATTGCGCAATGCTGCTTGGGCCAGCAGGCACTGATTGCGCACTATTTCATTTTCGGCTTCTAGCCGAAAATGGTGCACAATCGTGCATCGCTCCAGGGCCCTGCATGCACTTACTGTGCATGTGGAGCCTCCAGAGCTGCGGCGCTCATGCTTCCTGCCCCAGTGCAGCCTGGGAAAATCCCAGGCTGCGCTGCAGAAGGAAGAGGAGGAGCCCTCACGCTGCCTGCTCACTAGCAGGCGGTGGCTGCGAAGCTGAAGCAGTGGGGACACGAGAGCCTCTTGCAAGAGGCTGCTTGCGTGATCCCCGCACCCCAGCGCCATGAAAACATAAGGTGCAAAAAGGGCCTAAGTCTAGACATCCAATGTAGAATAACCTCATGGTAATACTTCAATTTTGCTGACTTTGCTATGTTTTAGATGGAGTACCAGAATGAAGGAATTGATGCTCCCATGGTTGACTATGAAGACAACAGGCCACTTCTAGATATGTTCCTTCAGAAACCAATGGGGTTACTTTCTCTACTTGATGAAGAAAGCCGATTTCCCCAGGCCACAGACCTTACTTTAGTTGGTACGTTCTGTTCAGCAGCTCTAAGCTGTAATTTTATGTATACTCAACAGAAGAAAACAAGAGAGCCATGCATCTCCTTATATTGTTTTAATTCAAAACTGTGTATTAAGTCTCTGGGGGCTAACCTTTTTGTTGTCTTTACAAGTTCTGTTAACTGCAGTTTCACACACTTCAGTGTTCTGAGTTATCAGTAACTAGCATACGTACCTGGCGTTCCCTGGGATTTTATTTTGTCATAGGTATTACTTGTTAGAAAGATTTGAGATCCTGTGTCTCTAATTCCCCAAACTGTCTTGTCTAGTACCTGTAACTTTTCCCCATATTCCCCAATCCAATCTGTATTCAGAGTTATTAACATACAGAGGTTGGGTTCCTGAGGGAATATATCCTCCTCCTCCTTGCTGCTAGGCCTCATCTCCTAGGCAACCAGCCTATTCAAGATAGACCCAGTTGACTGAGGCCCAGGAATGCTTTAGCTGAGAATTCTAAAGGCCTCTATTAAAACTGCAAACCCCAGGATTCCATAGAATCTTCTTAGGTAGCTAATCATATGAGGTCTTCATCTGACACAGCCAATCGTATGAGGTCGTCACCTGACACAGACAAACTGACTTGACTTTTATATATTAGATTGCTTGGTCTGTCATTTACTATGGACATTGTGAGTGCTTGCCTGCCTTGCTGTGGTATAGATACTTCTGATATTGTCAACACAGTACCTAACTACAGGTCAGTGAATGAATCAGACCTCTGTTGGTGAAATGTGGCTTTCTTGCCTCTCATTTTCCTGCCTCTTCCTCCCAAAATCCCTTGCACAAAAGCTGGTCCTGAGCAACAAATGGACATCTGGAATAAAATAGTATGTGGGGGGGGGGCAGGAGACTGATGTAAGGAGGCAGCTGCGGAAAGAACAGAGAATCACCATTAGCTGAGGAAACCTCCACCAACAACATCTTTGGATTCTAGCTGTTGTTTCTGACTGGTCCCTTCTGTGGAAAATGAGTAGAAGAAGCAGCAGAAGACATTCCACATACCCAATATTCAGAGTGAGCAGGTCCTGCAAAAGTATCTCCCAGCAGGTTGATTACTACATCTAGAAGAACATGAGAAAAACAGCATTTTCTAGGGATATTGTATGTTTGTATGTGTGTTTTATACAGTATGTGTGTATATATACACACATTTGCAGAATGTGCAAGCTGTTTAGCTACCATTTCACAACTGTAGCAGTGGATCACCTTCTGAGGGACTTTTGTTATTGAAGATTATTTGTGTAATTCAGTAATGGAACCACGAAAGCAACAGAAAGAGCTGGGTCTGCTGTTTACTCTCTTGGCTTAGGCTGGCTCCTGACAGACTAAATACAAACTGTTTGTTGTTACTCATTTTGTGCCAGCTGGTCAAATACTGAGAATTTGCACAGCCCACCCTAGACATCTGCTAATATTGGAGCCACTGTTTTAACTTTCTGCTTAGGCAGATTTCCTGTTCCAGTGGTGATAACATGAAAACAGAATGTTGTGCTATTTCAGGTATTGTCCAAGCTGAAATCTTTTGTCTTTCTCTACATATGCCAATCTCAACTGCTTTCTATACCTATTTGTATATCTAAAATGGAATAATTGCAGTTCCTCAGTTGTAGAAAAGACAATGAGATTACAAAAGTTGGCACAATTATTTATCTAAGCATATGCAGCTGCTGTAGCAAAGTATTTAAGAAACTGGACTGTGAACCAGAACATTTCCAGTTTTGTGGCCCTTTTACATTCCACGATTACAGCACTTTAAGAAGCTGGATGCATCCCATAGATTCCTGTGTTTTGTTGCTTTGATTGTTGCAACAGAGGAGCTCTCTAGCTGAGCATTCTAAGGACCCCTCCCGAAACTGCAAACCACAGGATTCCATAGGATGTTGCCATGGCAGTTAAACTGGAATCATAGTGCTATAACCTGTATAATGTGAAAGAACCCTGTGTATGTCCTCTAACATATACGAAATTTCCTTAGGCATCCTATAGACATAATAATGCTAGGGTTAATTTTTCTGGCTTCAGATGTAACAAATTAGGTCAGTTTTTGATAATCAGCCAGAATCCATATTGTAAAACTTATGAGCATTTTTCAGCTTTTAACTTTAGTAGTTTTGATGTCTTTTTTTTTCCAGGAATGTTTGAGTCTCATTTGGTTTCGTACCATTTGTATTATGATCAACATGATGTTGATTTTAATATTTAATATAACTGTCTATATCAGATATAAATTCTTGCAAGGCAGATCAGCATTATTATGCTCAGACGGAGAATTTTTATGCTGTACGAGCATTGAGCTCATAGTTCACTCACACAAAAGCCCGCTCTGTTTCTCTCTGCTTGCTCTGTTCATCTGGCAGCTTTTCTCTGTTTCTATAATCTAATTTAGAAATGGGTGAGAAAAGCATTTTTGTTCTTTCTGCTATGAAAATTTGGGAATCAGAAATCCTTGATGATTAACTGCAGTCACCCAGAGCTGTACTGCTGAACTTACTTTATATGCATCCCACCACCCCCAATATATCTCACCATAGTGATGAATCCTGTGACCAGACCTGTGTGCTTGCTCAGTCCACTGCCCAGAGGCTGGGTGTTGAGGAACACTTTCAAGGTTCCTGATCATCTCTTCTGATGGTTATCTATCATTAGCTCTTCATTCATATTCAAACTGTGATTCTTGACTTTTAGTTGTCAAGATGTTTGGGATGTCAGTTCCCAGCATCTTTGACTATTGGCCATGCTGACTGGGGCTGTGGGGTGTTCAGATCCAAAATTTCTGGAGGACCAACCCACTGAGATCAAGGACATCTTCAAGGATGTCCTCTGGAAGCCTTTCAAAGGGACTAGTTACCTCTGTAAAGTAGAACATATGACTGCCTTAGATGCAGAGTTGTAAGTAGTATCCTAAATGTTATTTAAAAATAAGACAAAATAAGATAAATAGTTTGAAATCCCTGGTGGCAATCTTCCTTCAGCATCTCATAAACAACTGAGAGGTGAGTGGCAGGAAGCTGGCAGAAATGCAAGGGAAAAGTGACTTACCTATTAGAGCGCTGGATGGATTCCGCTTTTAAGTAAATGAGAAGATAGAACAAAAGAGTTTTGAGACTTATCAAAGAACTAATGTAAGAAACCACCTCACAGTGGGGAAAACAACACTATCAATTCTGATTATGTAGTCAGGAAGCAGCCATAATGGGTGAGGAGGAGGATGTTCAGTTCAGGGAATGAGCTGTTAATGATGTTTTCTCTTTTGGAATGATTAGATAAATTTGAAGATAATTTACGATGCAAATACTTCTGGAGACCCAAACGAGTGGAGCTGTGTTTTGGCATTCAGCACTATGCTGGAAAGGTAAAGGCGATACAATTTGTATTAAATCCAAATGTAGGAAGTGATCCAGCCCATACATTTCTTTTAAATTGCTTTCGGATTTTCTTTCTCTATCCAATGTTTCCAATGTGTTTGCATTTTAAAACTTAGATGCTGTCTTTTAAAAGGCATAGTACAACATTTCAAATTTTGGATTGTCTCATCAAAATTTGAAATGTTGTACTGTGCATTATAAAAGACATTTCAAATATTTTAATCTTGCTGACTGACGGACTGACATGAGGTAGAAAGCAAATTTCAGATGCTCCTCCCCTTATCAGATTCTGTAGGCACAGCTGGCCCAGAAGGACCCAAGTCTTGATTTTAAAGGTATAGCAGGTCTTTGTAACAAGCTGTCTTACTCATCTCCTTCACCATACAGGTTCAATATGATGCTTATGGCTTTCTTGAGAAAAACAGAGACACTCTTCCTGCCGACATAGTGGTAGTCCTGAGGACTTCAGAGAACAGACTTCTGCAGCAGCTTTTCTCAAGCCCTTTAACCAAAACAGGTACACCACAGCTCTGAAGGACGATCTTTACTATGGCCCATCCCTGTGGCTGAACTATGCTTGCTTAGCCAAGTTCAGAAAATTACCTGGAATTTACCTGGACTTTAAAAAAATTTTCAGAAAAACTACCCAGCACCTTTTATTGCATTTGACTAAAAGTCATTACAAACTGCATAAAAATAAAATTTACAATAATAAAAAACAAAGAAAAAAATTAAATTACCCATTTTTATACCCTGCCCACACATTCTATATGGAGACCAAATTATGAGGAAGAACATTTACTGATTCTTAGTCTGTTCACTAGGCCCATTCCACAGTCTATTAGCCCTTTGTTTCTGACCATGTTTGAACCATGAATATAGAACCTAATACTGAAAAATCACTTGACAAAGTAGACTTTATAAGTAATTAGAACCATAGAATCATAGAGTTGGAAGAGACCAAAAGGGTAATTGAGTCCAACCCTGCCCCCCACAATGCAGGAATACACCATTGTGGCATTCCCAACAGATGGCCATTCAGCCTCTGTTTAAAAAATGCCAAAGAAGGTTTTTAAACAGAGGGTGGATGGCCATAATTAAATGACTAGAACTCTGGGTGCCTTAAAACATGTGTAAGTTCCCCACAGATGTGGTTGGCATTATGGTTCTGCATTCAGTTCAATATTGTGGCAGGTTGAAAAAGGTGGCAGCACTCTTCTGGTTGCAAAGTGTTGCTGTTTGGTGTCAAGGCTTGTGTCACGTAATTAACATGTAACTCCACATACGGAGATTTAGTGGGCAACCCCAATGTAGAATCTTGGCCACTATGTGTAGCTTTTGAATACAGATAGAAGAGGATAGTCACAGTTTTTACTCTGGAACTGAGAAGAAAAGAATGGTATGGTTATAGTATCAAGAAAAATGTGGTATAAATGTGAAATAGCTGCCACAGATGGAAAGACTAATGAAAAAACATTAAGAAAATAGTCGATGAATGGTGTGTGTGTGTGTGTGTGTGTATGTGTGTGAGAGAGAGAGAGAGAGAGAGAAGGAATCCTGATGAGAAGAATCCTGGACTGACAAGAATGTTTACAATTTGCGACTCACTTTGTACAAACTTTGCACATGGTTGGTTTGCATAGAAAACAGATTTCTGTGCAGAAAATCATGTCTCTATGTAGAAATATTGTTTTCTTTGCAAAAGTGATGTTTCATGTGCAGAAAATGCTGTTTTCTGTGCAAAACAACCACACAGGGATTTTGCACAGAATGAGTCCTGACTTGCAAATAATCTTGAAAAACTGCATGACTTTCAAAGACTTTCTTGTGACGGGAAGAAAATTGCTAAAATTACTCGTTGCTTCCTTTGAAAAGAAACTTAGGGATGAATTACATCCCTAAAATTACCTTCATAAAAATGATTGTGGCTGTGGGATAAGACTCATTTTGGCAAACCACGAATTGCTATAGGCCCAGTTCATGATTCACATTCTTAATATAGTTGACAGCAGTTTCCCAGCAAGGGCCTTGTCTGTCCAGGGCTGAATGTGACACAGTGGGGTAACACATCCTACCAGGAATTGTGCCAGCTGTGTGACCTACTGGCATGTTCAGGAGCTGTGTACTGCCATTTAAACATTTAATGTTAAAACCAATAGTTTGAAACAGTAGCATCAAATTAAACTTCGTATAAAATTAAGCAAAGTGGACACCTCTGAAGTAGGCCTCCCTTCATGACTTCTGAGCCATTCTGGAGAGAAGGCTCCATTAATGGAGAGATGATGGACCCAGGGGATGAGAAACTGAGCTGTGGATCAGAGACACCCCAGTTTAAATCTCATCTCTGCTATATAGTGGTAGCTGGTGGCTTCTGTGTAAGTTGGGTGCTGAGCACACTCTGGTTTTTAAGCTGAATTTTAAATAAGCTATCCAAGGGTGCTGAAACCTACTTTCCAAAATAGGTTCTGCACCCTGAATAGCCCTCTGAAAGTTCAGATTAAAACCCGCAGTGGATTCATTACTCCACTGAAATGGGGAGTAGCAGCTGCCATTGCTGCTTACGTGAACTTAGATGGCAAACCCCATTCTCTCAGCCTTGGGCTCTGCAATGTGGGAGTTAATAATATTTATTTACCTTACGGGCTTGTTGGAAGTATTACAACAACAACCCAGTGCTAGATATTGCATGTGAAACACTTTGAAATCTTGAAAGAAACCTGCAGTTATAGTGACTGGTTCATTTATTGTTGTTCTTGTTGTTATTAAACCAAGCATCACAGCTGGAAAAGATCTTATTTCTAGTCACACATAATTTAACTTTAAGTAATGACAGCACCTGGAGCTTTTCTCCCACTGATCTCATCTCTCAACCTGATGCAAAAGGGATTGCTCCCTAAGATACTCTGCTCTGACCAGGACTATCACCTTCCATTTAGTCCACAAACAATCTGACATACAGTGACTCACAAAGGATCAATGTCAGATGTTTTTGGATATGAGCATTTGACAAAAAACAACTTTCCACATTCTGGACCATCTGAAGTTTCCTAGATGTTTTCAAGATGAAAAACTTGGCAGTCATTTCCTAGTTGCAAATCTAGGGTTGTAAGGCTGTTAATTTCTCCAATGGCATGCCTGTATATCTGGGGAGGGACTGTTCCACTTTCAGTGATGATTCTACCTCATTTGCTTCTCTATTTGCAGTGAAGTTCATTTAATAGCCACAGAACATCTCACTGCTCTACTGCTAGGGATATTTTGGCGAAAGGGCTACTAAATGAATAGGTTGTTTTAGAAAGAAAATAACTTCCTGTGGTCAGTGAGTGCTGGCCCATGGGCTGGGAAGTTTCCATTGATTTCCCTACATTTGCGGATGAAGAGGAAATACTGCCTCAGATTGTCTGTGCTCCCTCAGTTGCCATATGTAGTTTGAGGCATGGTCTACCCAAGACTGAGCAGAATTAGAAAGTATAATGCTAAGGTGGTAGCATGGGCTGCAGGCTGAATGTACAAGATCACATTTTTAAGATGTTCTCCTATGTTAAATAGAAAATGAGCGTAACTGATAAAAGAAAAGCCTGCAGTCATTTTCCATGTATTGTTAGATTTCTGTTAAAGTCTTTTATTTTCCCTCAAGAGAATTTTCAAAAATATGACTCCTCACCCCACTCTCATTCTAAAGGACTAGCAATACAATCCATTTCACTACCTCAGCATTCTTCTACATCAATCTGCTGCACATATACCAAGCTACAGTGATATAGAAATCAGGTGGGGCTGATGAATAGATGGATCAACTCTTTGGGAAAGAGGTTGGTTTTGATAACTCTTTTAATTTCTTTCAAGTCTAATCTCTACAGTAGGGGTGGGAAGCACATGGCCGTGCAAATTTTTTGAACGTTTAATTTCCAGTAATCATCAGTGAGGATAGGCAATGGCAAAGTGTTGTGGTAGCTGGAGTCCACAGCACCTGAGGATCTTGGGCAAGTTGATCTCAGAGGAAGGTAATGGCAAACTCCCTCTGAACAAATCTTGCCAAGAAAAGTCCATGATATGTCACCATAAATTGGAAACTGCTTGAAATTGAACAACAAGGACAATCTTAATCCTACGGCTTCTGATTTCCTCACTCTGCAGCAATCTCCATGCTCAAGGGTTTCAGATGTATATGCAGAGGACACATAAGAACAGTCATTTGCCAGTTTGCTTCTGTCTCAGGAACTGTGTGCTTTGAGATGCATCCATGAAGCTGTTCCAGACACAGAAGCAAAGGGGAAGTTCTTTTTGTGGGTGTGCCAAAAGCCCCTGTGGAGCTCTGGACCAGCCAATGTGATTCTATAAAACATAACCACATAAAAAATAACCCATACATATGTTCACAGTAGGATGCAAAAGGAGGCTGTCAGTAGCCTCAACCTGAAAGAAAAATAATTTGCGAGTAAAAAGACTATCAGCAGCATAATAAAAATGATATATTGTATTTGTAAAAATACATTATGGCTCTTAGGTGTGACAGGTGTGACATGACTGCTTGTGATTCAAGAATTGTAAGGAAGCCCTAATGCGTAATGAAAGAAAGGTTATATTTAAGCAAGAAAAGTATCTTTTGTGTTTGCTGCTGAATCCCAAGAGCACTGTTCAGAAAAATACCATAAACAGCCAGCTGATGAAAATGGTAAGTGAGCCATTTCCTAGACCTATAATTTGATTATGTTTCCGCTCATGTTTTCTCTGTGCATCTTTGGGGAGTCTGGTAATCTCTCTTTGTGGACATTCCCAGATATCCATTTGCTATGGGTTGTTGTTTTTGTTGTTGTTGTTGTTGTGTACCTTCAGGTCATTTCTGACTTATGGCACCCCTAGGGCAAACATATTATGCGATTTTCTTGGTAAGATTTGTTCAGAGGGGGTTTGCCTTTGCCTTCCTCTGAGGTTGAGAGGGTGTTACTTACCCAAGGTCATCCAGTGAGTTTCTGTGGCTGAGTGGAAATTCAAACTCTGGTCTTCAGAGTTGTAGTCCAAAGCTTAAACCACTACACCATGCTATGTCTCATTTGCCATGGGTACAATATTTAAATAAAGACTATGCACAATCCAGTGAATGTGAGTTCAAAATATAGGGAGAATTCATCCCTCGAAATCCAGAAATTGTCTATGAAATTTGACCATCGACCTCCTTCATTCTAGCTGCACCATAGATGAACATTATTGCCATCTGTGGACATCCAGAGGGGAGAGGTGCACTTGGTTGGTGGAGCAGGTTATGTGCCATCTCACTTCCCTGCTGCACACAGAGAAAAGACAAGGCCAACTCTATCATTAGATAGAGGGAGGCAGATGCTTTAGGCAGCAGATACTCTGGAATGTGAGATGCTGGAATGACAGAGCAAAGCCCCCATGACCTGTCCTGCACCATCGAAATTGTCTGCTACCCTCAAATGAAATGGAGAATGTGCTGTCATCAGCTTCAGCAGCCAGTATAATTTGCTTATCTGTGTGGAATGGCAGGAATGCCATTAGGCACCAAAATGTTCTGAGCAAGATCTAGGAGAAGACAGGGGAGAACATTGTCTGAACAAAGCCCTAGACTTCTTAAGCCAACCTTATGCATTATGGATGAAAACTTGGGGATAGAATTGTCAGTATGAAAAGGAAAAATGCCAATTAGACTAAAACAGTTATTGAACTAACAGAGATTTTGGAATGTTTCTGATAATCAACATGGCTAGAATAAACCATTTACACTTTATTCATTATATCATTTCTTATCTATATTTTATGGGCTGCTGTTGCAAATGTGGCTTAAAGGAGGGTTTTTTAAAAATATGACCAGATGTTTTATAAAGCCTATGGTTAACCTGAAGAGCTTCCTGTGGTGTTAAGCAGAAAAACAACTATCAATTGCTACGTGCAAAGCAGATTCATTGCAGAAAGCTTTTAGAATCCAAATGAACAAGAGAATCCCACCAGTTCTGGTTACACCATAGCATGTACATTAGTCCTCTGATAAAACAATGGAAATGTTTCTGAGCTCTGCATTACATGTAATTCAATGGATCATTTGAGTCTTCTTTCTTTGTTTAGATTCAGTGTTTCAACAGGTGAAGAACTGGCAACAACCTGAAAGACATTGAGTGTATTACTCTCTCTTTCTAGAATAAGTCTTCTTCTTTACATGTAGACTGTTGATTTTCTTCTTTTGTACAGCCAGAGTTTGATCTTCTTGCTGGAGAACTCTGAGATGTGATTTTGTATTTTTGAAAAGCTAAAAAGCATGGTCACATCAACAAAGTGCACAGATTCTCGTTTTGAGGGTATTTAGGACATATTACAATCGGTCAACCTCAAGGCCTAAATACCCTAAAAATACTAGATCCTGTCTGATTTTGGAAGCCAAGCAGGGTCAGGTCTAGTTATGACTTGGATGGGAGATCAGCAAAGAAAAGCAGCTGCTGTAGGCTCCCTTTCACAGGAAGCAACTTGCAAAACCACTTCTGAGTATTCTCTGCGTAAGAAAACCCTATGAAATTCGTGAAGTTGCCATAAGTTGACAAGTAGCTTGAAGGCACACATACACACAATCAGTAACAAATAATTAAGTGAAATACAGAATGGAAAATGCTGTAAGGTAAAAGGGAAAGTCTGCAGGAGAAATTTGAGAGATTAGTTTTGTCTGAAATTCCTTCATAGTGCCTGACAGTGTATCCCAGTTTTCTGAATAAGAGAAATTGCCTGGAGATGTTCTTCTTTCTCTCTTTTGGTCCATAGCTTCCAGAAACTGGTCCCAGGTATATCATCCTTGATAGAATCCCTTGATTATATGTTTGTAACAGAGAGAACAGGGGTTGAAATGGTATAAAAATGAATTAAATTCATAATAAATCTGGCATCATACTACAATTAATGCCACCAACTTTGCTGAGTGTTCATGCAGAGAGCATCAGCTGTCCAATCAGATAAAGAGTGTCATATATTAAAAGTACAGTACAAAAGCCTAGACAGTATTACTCCACTGAATTAATGTCATCTCCTGTTCTGTTCTCCGTTGTTGGGCTTATATGTAGTTCTGTACTATGCAAGCAAGTTCCACTAGGTGGTGCTATCACAGAGCAAAGAATGACTTTCAAACGGGACAAACAGCATAGTTTCTACAGAATTCATTTTCTAAATATTGCCCAGAATATTTTTTAAAACTGTTTATCATTACTGACATTTCAGTAGAAAATATCTACTCATTCCTATGTGATTTGCTGTACAATGTTAGACATGCCAGCTCAGATGTCAGACTAATTGAGTTCATTGGACTTATTCCTGAAAAAGTGCAAATCCGGTTACAGTTTAAAAGGCCAAAATGAAAGCAGCAGTGAACTATATATATATATATATATATATATATATATATATATATATATTAAAAAAAACCTTAATATGAGCTCGTACTACTTTCTGAACCTGTTGTTTATTTACATTGCTAGATCACAGTGGTTGTGTGGGAGGAGGTAGTCTTTCAGATTAAATTAAGGAATATGTGTTCTAAATTTGACATTTTCACAAGTATGTAGTAATATCCTCCTAAAAAAGGAGGCATAATCGTTATCAAACCGTAGTATTTTTCATTGCATCTGAAAGAGAAATTCTATTGTATGGTATTCTTTTATTTATATCCCATCTTCCTCCCGAAAGCAGGGCCTCAAGACAGCATACAAGAATTTTAAACAAAGCATTTACTTTTGTCCTTCTGTTATTTTTATTCTTACAGTATTTCTATCCCAGCATGGGACCCAAGATGACTTACAACAAGTTTAAAACAAGATAGAGCTTAAAAACTCACAGTAAAAATAAGTTAAAACACAATGGAACAAGCTACCCTATTAAAGCACCATTAATTTAAAAAGTATAAAATCCTTCAAAGATTTAACAATAAGGGTAAAAGTAAATCATCCACCCTCCTCCACAAAAGGCCCTGCTGCAATCAGTTAATCATCCAACGGCTGTTCAAATTAAAAGAAAAAAAGTCTTCACCTGCTTGTGAAAGGAGAGCAGAAAGGAGGCCAGCCTAGCTTCTTCTGGAAGGGAAGGCTACCCTAATATGCTTTTGTTATAGTTCTTAACATTTTTTTCCTGTTTCCCTTATTCTTGATTAGCATTAGTTCCAAGAGAGGGCCCATTGCTCAGTGGTCAAGCACATATTTTGCCTGCAGCAGGTCCCAGATCAAGCCCTCCCATGTGTCCAGATAAGGCTGCGGAAAGACTTCTGGCTGAAACCCCTGAGAGGCATTGCTGCCAGTGATTGTTGACAGTGCTCAGTTAGACCAGTGTTCTCATTCAGTCTATGGAAGCTTCCTAAGTTTCTATATCCATTTGAGCCTGATCTTCCCTCTTGGTTTTTATAAACAACATCACTCTCCAGAGAGCACATCTGCCTCGTCTCTTATTCTATGGGAGTTCCTGGCAAACATGGTTATATCATACATCTGTTATTTTGCTGTTAATTGTAACAGCATCTACTGAGAGATCAGGGTTTTTCTATTCTATGCCTCTTAGGTTAGTCCAGTATCATTGTGACTGATGCATGCCTGATATATATTTATTCACTTAAATGTAATATGCTTCCACTTAAGTTTATGCTCTTTTCCACATCCCTTTTATTTCCATGAATAACCAAAGGAAAAAGATTCCAAAGCTATTTACAATTTATAAATTCACCTCGTAATAAAATAGAATGGAGGTTTGGGGGAGGTTGTATGCTTCCCCTACTAAAAGATAACTGGAGACAACCTCTTTTTCCCCCCCAGAATAATAGATTAGTAACAAAAGCTATTATAATGATAACGTCTTCATTTACAGATAAATCAAAATGTGCATTTTCCAAGAACTGAGCAAAGTTAATTGAAAGTCTAGAGTGCTTGCCTGAGAAATCAAAAGGGCTCTTTCTTGCTTCTACATATCTGGCCCATATGATAAAAGCTTGTAAAAACTAATTGTGTTTTGCCATGTTGCCAATGCTTTGCACACAAAGAACAGCCCTAAAGCACAGATGGGCAAAGGAACAGTTGTGAACTTTACTGGCCTACAGATGTGGGACATCAGTGAACTTGATTAAATATAATTTAACCAAGTCTAGGATTATTGAGTGGTTTTTTTTTTTATTACTACATTTCATGGGCTTTCAGAGGGCCTCTGCACAAGCTCAGGACTGATTTGCGTGACTAGCTTTTCCCCATCATATATTATAGTCTTCCCTGCTCTGGGTCCTTCCAGATGTTTTTTGGCCTAGAACTTCCATCAGCCCAAACTAGTATGTCCAGTACTGAAGGAGGTTAGGAACTGCAGTACTTGAAGGGACCTTGATAAGGGAAAAGCTGATGTAGTGACTTTATCAGTTACCTCACAGTTGGTGGCTTTTGGCTTTTGTTCATCTGATCTCAGTGAGAAGGCTGTGACCTGTACAGTTAAGAGCTCTGGGGTCTCAAATAGTAGTTCCTGGAGGGAAGGATCCAAGAGATCTGCTCGGTGCACAAAATGGCCCAGATGAGGGAACCTAGGGCAGATAAGGACCAAGGTTGCAGTCTGAAGAGTGAACAGTTTCCTTGAAGTACACCAATCTGTTGAGTGTACTTCCCACCTCTTCCTCCCCCTGTCTTTTTGTTCTGTACTTCCAGTAATAGAAAAATCAGTGTATTTAACTGGTCAGAGTATGGAACAGGGACTTCAGGAAACTTAAGGTCCATTCCCCCTTGAACCATAAAATGTATCTTGGGCCAACCACTCTTTGGGCCTGATCAATCTCTCAGTATTGTTGTGATAATGAAGTAGGGAAAGGAGAGTCTCTGTCTGTTTGTATTGCAAGTTACCCTTGACGGTTGTTGTTTGTGCCTTCAAATCATTTCTGACTTACGGCAACCCTAAGGTGAACCTATTATGGGGTTTTCTGAGGCTAAGAGTGTGTGATGCGCCCAAAATCATCCAGTGGCTTTCCATGACTGAGCAGGGAATCAGACCTGGTCTGCAGCTGAGGGTGAGGGGAGGTTGTCCCTTCCTCACTATTCTAAGAGATGCAATTCCGTTGGCAGAATGGCAATATTGTGTCCAGGCCTAAATTTACTATTATTCATAATTGTGCTGTCGTGTCTCTCTGTGTGTGTATGGCTGGATGTTGAAGCATTAAATAGCTGTAGTGTACCAGACTGGACAAGATATCCAGAAAGCCACTTGACTTTTGTGAACTCTTCCATGGCCAC
The DNA here is from genome assembly GCA_030412105.1 of Cyclura pinguis. NCBI lineage: Eukaryota > Metazoa > Chordata > Lepidosauria > Squamata > Iguanidae > Cyclura > Cyclura pinguis. Next base: position 223,511,776 of record CM059599.1, on the reverse strand, counting down.
ACGTTTTCTTGTCTTACTTACAAGTATGTGAATTTAAATAAACAGTAGCCAGCTGTTTTCCTTCTGGAAACAGCAACCCCAGACAAATGCTGGCAGCTCAACCTTTCTGCTGAGTGACTTTTGTATGTGTTTGTGGGAGTTTACCACAGGAAATTGTTATAATACAGTTGTAAGGAGCTGGCAAAACCACCTCTGAGTATTCCTTGCCCAAGAAAACCCTGTGAAATTCATGGGCTTTCCATAAGTTGATAGGCAACTTGAAGGCACATGCACACACATTGTGTTAGTCCCATCTTTGTTTGGACCTTATCACATGATGTTGTGGCTCTCTTGGTGCAGTAGTGTGCCATACTGCCTTTGGGTCGCTTGTAAATTGATTCTGTTCCCACCTGAAATACTCTGTTCATTGACTCTCCTCCATCCTGCTTTGATTTGGCAACCACTTAGGACATGAAATTCTTGTCCCACTTTGTTGTGATTTCAGGAGCATAGCGGCTGCAGTGTGGGTCTGGGTTCATTGCTCCTACCTGGGGATTTCCAACAGGGAAATCCTAGACTTCATCTGGTGTTTGAGCTAGCAGCTCAATGAGATTCCCAAGAGTTTCCAAAAGGAGCCCAATCTCTGCCATGGGTTTTAAATGTTATATTAAATTATATATTTTTAAAAAATAAATAAGGGGATTATCACAGTCTCTTAGTGCAGAACTTATCATGTTCATTAAGTAAAACATGAGATTCATATGATCCCCACCCTTATGTTTTGAAAGAAAGAAGGGAGTTGTGGCATAGGGCATTTCCGCACTACACTGTTATAGTGCTATTATTCCACTTTCAACATCCTATGGAATCCTGGAGTTTGATGTTTAGGGAGGGACATTTAGAATTCTCAGCCAGAAAGCTCTTTGGCCTCGGTAAACTACAAACCCCAAAATTCTGCAAGATGTTACAAGTCACCAAAATGACCCCCTAAAATAACATTTTAGAATTAGAAAGTGACCATTTCTCATTACATTTAACATGATGCCATTACCAGTTGTTATATTACCTTATGCCTAAGCACATTATAACCTCATTAGTCCCTAAAAATAATGTTACAGGTAACTGCTTGTAACACATTACTTCCAAAGCTCTACTTTTGAGTGCCATTAATTAAGTGGGGGCTTAATTCACCTGCAGATTATTTCCTTCCAGAACTGAATATTTTTCTTTGTCTGTTAACTAATTTAGAAATTAGTTTAAAAGGGGAAAAACATATACTAGTGTGAACCTGAATTTTGCTTCAGAAAGAACTAATATCTAGCCCCAGTAATATCTCGGCTCCAAAAGTGCCTCTCTGAATGTCCACATCAGGTTCTCCAGCTTTAGTTTCTGCTAGATGTATGGCTAACACCATGCTTGGGAGTGACTTAGGTCAAGAGAGCCAGCGTAATGGAGTGCTGAACTAGATAGAATTAGGAAGCTCTAGCTTCAGAGAGCCAGTATGATGTAGCGAATTGAGTGTCGGACTACAAACCTGGAGACCAGGGTTCCCTCTCAGTCATGGAACCCACTTGGTGACTTTGAACACATTAGACACTCTCAGCCCCCAGAAACCCAGTGATTGGTTCGCCTGAGGGTCACCATAAGTCAGAAATGACTTGAAGGTACATAACAACAATGCTTCAGACCAGAGGGGTATCTAGCGTAAATAGTGCTTGAGCAAGCATGGAAGTTGTGCCTCCACCTCCAGGGCCACTTCATCCTCTTCCAAATCTTCCAGCATGACTTTTTTGTACCCCCCCAGCATTGGCGCCTAAGGCACATACCCTACTTGACCCACCCTAGATACACCTCTGTTTCAGACCACCACTCATGAAGCTCACTGGGTGATCTTGAGTCAATAATCCTCTCTCACTGTAACTCACCTCACAGGGTAGTGAGTAGAAAAGGTGTGGGATTGATTCTTTCGTTATGCTAGGTACTCTGAGAGGACTTGTGCCATAGGACAAATTAAAAATAGCTCAAATAAATTGTGGTAAGGAAGGTCTAAGTTCAACTAGAGTAGATTCCCTGTAAGAATTAAACTTATATAAGTGCTGAGTTACCAAGTTCCCATTTATTTAGTGAGTTTGCTTTACAAGTGGATTTGGATCTAATGTTCCTAAGAGATTCAAAGATGAAGATATGTGTTAACAAAAATGTCTACTGGGTATTCTGATGGACTTTCTCTGCTTTCAGTACATCAACTCTCTTTCAACCAAATTTATTTACTTACAGTTCTTTTGGAGGAACAAAAAATCCTACTTCTTGCTTGAAACCTCCCTACAGCTTAAAATTCAAGAGCCCTAAATACACAAAAACAATAAAAACTAGTAAATAAAGAAATAAGACTGCAGTCTTCTATTTGGAGTATCTCCGAATGAATTCACTGTGGCCTGTTGTTGAATATACATATATAGGACTCTACTGTAATGCAGATACAAAGCAGATACTAGGAGAAAATCCAATAGGAGTTGAAAGTCAGTAAAGACAAAACAAAGAGACTTCACATGATACTTAAAAGATAACAATTTCTGCTATCAGGAAGTGTTTGGGAAGAGCATCCCATGATGTGGGTGCCACTATTGAAATGGCCCTCTAAGGGAAGTTGGAGAAGAATCTCTGGGGAAGTATTTATTTGATAGGCAGATTAATGCAGGAGCACCTTCCCTCAGCTGGTGCCAGCTACAGTGGAAGTGGGCTTCTGGCAGTTGTAGTCCAGCATACTGTGTTGTAGTCCAATATATTCAAGAGTAAGAGGTTTCAGGAGGCTGATGCAGGAGAAGTATCCTTTTGTACAATAAAGCAACGCCTGAGAAGAAGAAGCATTTATATAAAATAATTCTATTAGTGAGGATTGTTTTGTTAGTACCTTTATACACTGCACTGCAATCCCTTCAATGAAGAATAATTAAGAAATATCATAAATAAGCCTTTTATAATGTTCCCCTAGTGTTGCCAACTCTCCCCTCTTCCAGCAGCCACACTTAACACTGCACAGTGAACAAAAACTAGCAGCCTATATAAAAATCAAGCAGCTGTTTCAGCCATAGGAGAAACACACTCATTCTTCCAGCACCACTGACTTGCTAAGAAAGAGATCCTCTATCCTCTGGCTGTTTTAAAATAAAATACAAATGCAGAGACATCTGGTCTCCTTGAATGCATTTTACTTCTAACTCAATCCTTTTCAGTGATCCATTCACTGATACAGTTGCCACAAACCCCATATGTGTCTCCTCAGATGTAAGTCTCAATCAGTTTAGCTGAGTTTACTTCCAATTAAGTGGGTAGGGTAATGAGCCTAAGTGTGATACTGGCAGAGATAAATTTCTATGAGTGTACTTATTTGAGGCCCAGGAAGGCAAATATGGTATGAAGGAGCTCTCCTGATGCACTGCCCAGGCCCATCAGTGGCTGTTTGGGCCAAAGTCCAAGCTACACCTAGGCACTATCCAGCAACTTGGCAAAACTGTTGTGCAGAGAGGTACTAAATACCTTCTTATACAATTTTGGTAATAGTACTTATGCTAGCATAGGTTATTATAGGTTGTAGGTGGTAGAGGTGATATAAAGCTCCAAGAGGATTCCTGCCATGGGATCATCCAGAGCACACAAACAAAAGTCAGGGGATAGATGTACCATTAACGTGAAGGAAGAAAGGGGTAACTGAACTGCAGTGATGCTGTAGAAAATCTTAAAATGAAAACAAAACACCTGGTTTGCAGCAAATGTGCAGGACTGAGATTCAATTTATGTTTCTATTTATTTATATTTCTGCTTATTTATATCCTCACCTTTCTTCCAAGGAGCTCAAGACAGCACACAGGGTTCTTTCTCTCACCTCCTTTTTATCTTTACAATAATTCTGTACAGTAGGTTAGGTTGTAAGATAATGAATGGTCAAAGGTCTCACAGTCAGATTCATGGGGATTTGAACCTAGAACTTAGTGAAGCAATCTAAGCGCTATACCACACTGTGTCTCTATACATGCATACCAAAAATAAGTCTTCTTGAATTCAGTGCGCTTACTCCCACTATATAGGAATTATATAGTGGGCTTACTTCCACTGTTCACTCAAGTATCTGTAGAACTGTGGCCCTATGTACTTTTTGCTTCTCCCAGCTGCCTTCCCTAAAGCAGTCAGTCCAAGCCATTCCTGGAACCGTGGTAGCCTTCATGGATTTGATGCCAACAGTCTTCTGTGAGCCAGAAAGAACACATGCTGACAGTGAGGAGAAATGGATCTGTTGGTGGGTCCCCCTAGTTGCTTGGAAGAATGATTCCCTATGAGATAGGGATTTTAAAGGTAGGCCAGGGAGGTCAGGTGGCTTATTGGAGACAGCAGGAGACGTCATTCCAAGCATGGGGAACAGCATGACAATAGACACTTGGAAACCGAAGAGACCAAAAGGAAACAGTAGGTGGTGTCATAGTCATGCTGTTCTTCGGGGCAACAGAAAGAACCTACCATCTCTCCAGAGTTTGTTTAGATGGTTGACTCTCTCTGCTCAGTTAGCATTATTGGATTAGGAGTAGATTCATGGGGTGTTAGCCCCTTTGGGGGAAAGATGAAGGTGGGTTCTATTAAGAGCCCATCTTCTTCATCAGAGTTCACATGGCTGAATTTCTAGCATATCACTCTGAGACTTACTCCAGGAAAGTAAGAGAACTAGGCAGTGTTCAACTTATGTAAATTAAAAACTTCACTAATTACTTTGAAATGTCTATTTAGAACAGAGAGAGAGAGAGAGAGAGAGAGAGAGAGAGATTACCTAAATACTGAGTAACTCAGGAAAGTGTCAGGACACCATGTTGAAGCAGGAAGTGGTGGTGGGGGGAGAGAGAGAGAGAGAGAAGAAGGAATCTGTATGGGGCTGGAGACACCTGGGAATTCCTGGGGTAACATAGCCTGCTTATTTAGGTACATGGGCAAGTATTAAAGGAACAAGTATTAAAATGGGTGGTTGAGCAAATGCGGAGCTTGAGAGACAGTATGAATAGGGCAGAGGCATGCAAGAAAGCCCTATATGGCCTAAGTCCCCACTCCCCGCCATTAGTCTAAGAGCATGTGGGAGAAGGGGACATAAAGAGAATGCTTGATTGAGCAGTGTTTTCCAACAATCACTGATGCTCAGTTAGATGTGTCTCTGTGTTAAATGTTTCTATTCCACTTTTTGATAAAATATCCTCATAGTGTAAAGGTGGTCAAAATATGACTCTCCAGATGTTATGGGAGTGCAAGTCCTTTCAGTCCTAGCCAGTATAGTCAGTGGTGAGGAATGCTGGGAGTTGAAGTCCAACAACTCCTGGTGGACGACACTTTTACCATCCAGCTCCCAGAAGCTGGTTGTGATTTGTCCCCAAGTCTGCCAAGGTCCAGTGGGAGTCCACTGGACTTCTCAGAAGTGTCTGTGCAAGGAAGATAAGGGGCAGTTTTGAATGTTGTCAGTGAGAGATGAAACAAGTCTGTTTCTTGGCTGGTTGGAAAAAAACAGATTTGAGGAGCTGCAGGTCAATGCTATTGCTTTTGAGAAGACCAGGCCTAGCCCATGACATTTTGCTGCCTGAGGAGGTTTCCCCCATCCTCAGTCCAAGGCCAGACATGTTATTTTGTTACTTGAAGAAGAAGGTCCCCAAAGCATCTGTTCCCATCCCCTCCATACATAAATGGGTAATTTCCTGTCCTTTAAGGACACCCCACGCTGCTGCCTCAGGGCTACCTTACTCTGCCTGATGATGATAGGACTAGCTCTGGAGAAGAGGGACGCAGCTGGCACCATCCACGGAGATGCATGCCTGTTTCCATGTCCACTGAGCTCCTTGCATATTTAGACAAACAATTTCCCCTTGATTCAAGAGTTAAGATGCCTACAATAGACTCGTATGCCCAAAAGCTTGGAAATACTTAAGAAGCTGGTCTTCGCTTCTATTTATTACTTTTAATTTGCACTGATTTGATTTGTATCTTACCTTTTCCACAATATGGGACCCAAAGTGGGTTATATGTTAAAACAGCTAAAACAGCATGTGAAGCAAAAGTTTTAAAAAGCATGAAACAACTAATCCATTTAAAACATGAATTTAAAACAGTTAAAACACATTAAACACATGTTAAATACAAAAAAAAGCACACCCATTGCCCATCCATCTATCCCAACCAAATAAGAAAGTCTTTGCCTGTCTTGTAAGCAGTATATAGGTTCTACAGTCTTCCATATTATTCCCAGTTACAAGTTAGCCTTTCTACATCCTTATTTGTCCTTGACCTTTCACTTAGGTTAGAGCAGTTATGGGGAACGTTTTACCCTCTTGTTATTAGTTATTGACATTATTTTGGATGTCACCTCCCAAAACTGCTTACCATTGGTCATGCTGAGTGAGGTCATGGAACAGTGTTTTCTGCTCCCCTAACCCATGCATAATGCCTAGACTAGAAAACCTTTTTTTGGTTGGAATACAGCTCCCATGTGTCCTTAAAAGCAGTGCTTTCAAATGTGTTTTAAAAGTGTTGGGAAAGGTATGTCTTTTCATTGTTGTGGTTGTTCAGTGTAGAGCTTGGAGAATGTATTTTCCGAGCAGAGAAATGCTTTCCCATTTTTTTAGATATAGGGTTGATTATCTGAGTGACTTACTCTAAGCCACTTTGTTTGATGCTGACTTTATCATGCATAATGTCATCACTGAGGCATGCCGCTTGTGACATCAGCCCTAGGACTCAGGTTTTAGTCCTGAAACTTCAGGGTCTGGAATCCTCCTGACTTGACCACCCTTTTCTGCCTTTTCATATTTTATTCCAACTCAAAATGAATTCCCTTTGACACATCTAAACACACAGGTGTTCTGTATGTCAGGAATGGACAGAAGATAGCATAGGGTTTCTGGGAGATTTACAGTACATTTGCAACGCTCTTACTTCAAATGTTTAACAACAGAAAGTAACAAGTGTGATCAGCAACTATTTGTTGCAATGTACAGTGTTCTTAGTAAGAGTAAGAGTGTTCCTAGTCAGCCAATTATTCTATTTTCAAGGATCTTGTATTCTTCACTTCCCGTGATGGTTTTCCCAAAGGAAAACCATGCAATTCTCACACTTTTGCTATTACTTCCCAGTTGTGTATAAGTAGTGCCGTTTTGACTGCACAAGTGTCATACTCAGAGAACATGTTTGTTATTAGTATATAGAAACCTGATGTTAAAAAGAAAATGTCTCAGCTGTGCTGACTGGACTTGTACTAACTGCTTGCCTTTACACTTCGCTGTCCCTCAATTGTAAAATATGATATTCATTGGTTGTCTTTGACAAGGTCCTGGTGCTGGTCTACTGGACAATTTTCATTCTGGATTGGCATTCTAATCTGCAGTTACCCAGATCTCAATATCTACTAGTATGTGTGTGCGGGTCTCCCAAGGGATGGCTCATTTTTAATATTCCATCAATTTTGTTTCTGGCTTACCCCCACATCAATGCCTCTATTTTGAACCTGGCACAAGTTGTTAGACCTTGGAATTCAAATTAAAATATAAAATAGATCTCCACAAAATTCAAGTCTAGCCACCTCTGCGGGATACTGTTTTTCTGTGTACTAGTTTGTCTATAGATGCTAAGCCAAATAACACTATCTGCCCATGAAAACAGATGCAGTTCTCATCATTTTGAAATAATATATTATAAATTCTAATGCTTTTGTTTCCCGCCTTTTTTTGTAACGAATATGCATATATCTTACAACAATTTGTAACTCACAGGCTTAATATTTAATGTCTCGCTCCAAGTCTGAGGAAAGATTTGGCCAGCAACTAAGTGAAGTATTTTATATAAGATCTAGCATATGGTCCTAAACTCTGAGCTCTATGAACCCTTTGTCCATATGCAAAAATTGTAGGTGTGGCGGATGAAATTTTCACTCCTGTTGTGCACAGTTTCTGCCTTCTTTTATAGAGTTTTGGCCAAATTTTCTATAGATTATTTTTGTACCTATAGAACACTTTGAATTACTTCGGCCTTCTCACTTTCACATTAGGTAAGAAAGAGGGACATTCTAGCCCCAAACTCTTTAACTAAAAGGGTTCAAAAGTTGGTTTGATGTTTCTCCCTTTTAAACATGTCCTAACAGTAAATGTGCAACAATTTTCTGGCAAACCTTTAATCCAAACTTAGTGAGGCTACAGTCTATCTAAATCCACTGGGAAAAAAAAAAGAAGTTCCCTGATGGTGGAACAAAAAGTTCTTTCTGAGTGCATTTTTCTTCATCACCTAATAACCTGTTAAACTTTTGTTCTCTGTCTCTGTCTCTCTCCCTTCTGTCACCCCTCAGAACATGAATGATGATCTATTACTATGGGTATATGTGAAATTTCTACTTTTTAAAATGGCACCTTCCACAGTGTTTTCAAAAGAACTTGCTAGAAGGGGGTGTGGGAGCACTGAATTCAGAGGTTCCTTTCCATGTACATGGACACTGTATGAACTGTATTTTGCTATCTACTGAAGTATAATTTCTGAAGAATTGTTCTTCAGGAAATGGGCTATTTTGTTCATTCCGTATTGCCTATTTCTACTTACACAGCCCCAGCTTCAGTCTGGCAATAAAGAAAGCTGCTCGGAATTAACATGCTTTCTACTTTCTGCAAAGCAAAGGGCAAAAACAGTGGAGTTGTTGCAAACAAGGCACTTTAACATCTGAAAGAAGTGTTAACATTTTATTTACATTTAAATTAAAATGGAAACTTATTTATGTGTTATGTTTCTGAAAGGTGTGTGGCACATCTGCAGTGGCCTATTGTTTATTCATGCTGTAAATCCTTTGAAATGTGTTAAAATGCTTCCCACTCATTATAAAAATCCTGCCACCCATGGATTAGGACTTTGATGTCACCAATCCTGCTTCAAAGGGTTCTTTCAATGCTATTAATCACAGTTTAGCCTCTGAAGATATGTAGCCAGAGAAAACATTTGGACATCTTGTGCTCCACTCACTACTTAAAACTTTGAAATGTATCTGGAATGGCTTGCACATGCATGGTCCACATCACTTCCTTTCTTCCTCTCAAAGCCTTTTTTTAATCCTCTTTTTTTAAAAAAAAATCTTTGTCTGCAAAAATAAAAACAGAAAACCCCCAAAATCATTAGCAATGAATATCCTTCCACTCAGTAGATTCCCAACATCTAAATTAGAGGCACAATCCAAAAAAAAAAGAAAAAGAAAAAAAGGGAAATTTTCAGACCCATTGGGTTCAACAGGATGGAGGTCAGCATGTATTTAATTTTTCCTTTGGAAACCACTACTATTTAAAGGTGATCAGTTTTGGTTGGATCATGTCCATTACTTTTGATCAGTTAATCTGGGTCATCTCTTACACCAAGGCACCAGGAAGGTTAGGGAGTTCAAATTCTTATCCCACTCTAAGGCCAATGAGGGTCAACCCCCTGTGGCTTAATCTACAATTGTTGACTTTCTAACAATAAAATGTTGCTTACTCTTCAACTGTTGATGGCTCTCTCATTGTGACGCACTCTGATCTGGATCTACATCAGAAACTAGAAAGCATCAAGAAGTCAATTCTTTATCGTGTTGCCATAATCTTTCAGTCTCTGTTGATCTGTAAGATATTAGAATTCAGGAGAATTTGGTAGCATTAACTGTGCATGTGAGTACTTTTTATCAGCAGTTCATTAACTAGCCTTCTTGCTGTTCCCACAAATTCACCTCATATTCCCCAGTGTTTTCTGCATGAGGTAGAAGTGTGTTTGTATGTGTATATATAAAAAGCTGCCTGTTTGTAATACACTATTTCACTGTGGAGGGACCTACTTGAAACCACTATTTTATAGTTCAGTAAGTGCACAAGGAGGTTTTAAAAGAGAGTGGGAGAAGCAATGTATTACTCACAGTTTGAAGGGGTACAACTCAAGATGTCTTTCACCTTATTCTGTGTAATTTCTGATGTATACAGGATGTGGGCTATGGAAATTTTTTGGTAAACATAGTATGTGCACATAGTCATATATGTAATAGAATCCTTTGTGAATTTACTCAGATATAAGTTCCATTATGTTTAATTGATGCTCTGTATGTTTGGGACTGTGGTCTGAAAATACATTGACCACATATGCTGGTCCATTCAACTGTAAGGTTTGCGGGTACAAAGTGGGCATGCTAACATCCCATGCAAATCCGCCACGGCATGTATGGTATTTAAACATGTTTGGGCATATGTGGAATACTTAGAGGAGTAAGAGCTTTACCGTGTTTCATTATCTTGTACAAATAAGGTCTTCTAGAACAATTCCCAGAGGGGCTTCCCTGCCACTGGCAGCCTTGCAGTGGTTATGCATAGAATTTTTTGTTTAAATACTCCCATGGTTATAAGTTAGAAAAGACAGAAAAAAAGTGACCTGTTTACTCTAATTCGGGAGTGAGGAAAGTGTGACCTTCCGGATGGTTTTACTAGCTAAAGCTGATGGGAACTGAATCCAACTACATCTGGGACTCTTTTGCGTTATGCAGGCGATTGTGCTCTGATTCCACTTTAACTGCTTTGGTTGTCCCCTGTGGACTCCTGGGGTTTCTGGCTTGGTCGGGGCCCCCTGGCTGAGAGTTCTAAATGCTCTCCCTAAGCTGCCAATCCCAGGATTCCACAGGATGGAACTATGGCAGTTAAAGCGTAATCACGGTGCTATAAATGTGTGATGTGAATGTATCTCTGGTAAGGCACACATTGCGTATCCCAGCTCTAATTAAGGAGGAGCTCACATTAACACTTTTCGGGATACCCTGTCTCAGGATTGATCAGGCCTGGGGCAAATCACAGGCTATTTATTTACTTATTTGATTTATATCCCTCATTTCTCTCAACATGAAATCCAAGACTGTATGCAATGTTTTAAAATTACAATACAATTAAAAAAAAAACTCTTAATAGGAAAAAGGCTTCATTGTTGTACATATCTGTTCACATCTTGGCTCAGGAAAGGCTTTGACTTAAGCAAACACAGTCCCTGCTAGCATAAGAGGTAGGTCCCATTTGCAGTCAAATTCCTGATATACTGAGTTGAAGAATGATAATTCTCACCTTAGATAACAGAGTGCTGCCCAGATATCTTCACATGTATTCAAATACATATTTGGAGAGGACTGGGATTGTGCCTGCTGCCCCTCTTCTCCCCTGACCTCCCTTCAGTTCAAGGTGCTATTTCCACAGGGGCTCCTTCTCAGAATGATCTGTGAGTGGGAAGGAATAATGGAAGTGATGATGGTCCTGGGGACTCTACATGTATTTGGGTGTCCTTGCACAGGCTGCTGTCCAAATGGGATCAAGGTGGACAGAGATGGGCCAGAGAACGTATTCTTCAATGCCACCTGCATTTATGGGGGGAAAAAGTCTTAGGCCATTTCCGCACGGTGTTGCTAAAATGTAATAGCTACTGATTGTATTTGTTTCAGGGGGCAACAATCCAGTAGCCGTCTCATCTAAAAGCAGTAGCTAGGACTCATTATTTGAACTACGGAAAAAATCTGTTTTGCACTGCCTCATCCGCATATATCCCGCATGCCGCCTCAATGTAGAAACATTAAATGTGCTTTACTGCGCATTAAAAAAATGGTGGCGCCAGCAGAAGGCTAGTCAGGGCCAGCAGGGCAAAATGAGGAAGAGACACTCTGCTTCGCATTGATACAGAGAGGTGCTGAACGCGGCCATGCTACTGTGTTTCAAAAGAATCCGCCTCAACTACGGAAAAGATCCGTTTATGGCATCTCATGCGGAAAGGGCCTCAGTTGCAAAAACCTAACTAGGGAGAGTTTATAGATTTCGATTTTTAGTTTATATACTTATCAACACAAAATATATTTTCCTTAGTCACCTTTGTCTTCCTGTGCTGTCTTATATTACCTGGTAGCATTTATGGTGCTGTTGCTCAGACTACTTTCCCATCTTCCGGACTTTACTTTTCACCATCTTTTTGACCCACTGGCTAAATATTTTCTTCCCTCTCCACTTTTCTCTCTCATTCTCTCAACAGGTAATTTGGCTCAGGCAAGGGCAAGAGTGACAGCGGCATCCAGGTCTTTGCCTCCACAGCTCAGTGCTGGTCGTATCAAGGTCAGTCCATATTAATGCCCCAGCTTGTGCCTTTGAAAAGAGACTGATAACATATTGCAGTTGAGACCAGCATTACTAGATCCTGAACTCATGAAAGCCCACTTGGTTTGTATTAGCTGAGTGTCAGGGGTCTGTCTGGTTGATTTTACAGTGCAACAGCTATTATCCAGATGTGATTGTTAAAGTATGGAAATCTACATTTTATTCAAACTAGGAGAGGGTGAGATGCTTGTCTTCTTGTCCAGTGTTCTCTTCTAATTCTTTCCTGAAACTGTCCATTTGTAAAATCTGTATCACCCATTCAAGTTTTTCCAAAATCGAAAACAAAAACAACAATTGTAATAATAAACAGGATAGGGGGAACATGTCTTTTGATTATTATTTCTCTGCCACGTTTTTGTCTTGTCTCATCCCTTTAAGTTGCACACTGGAGAATGTCCCTCTTGAGGATGATTCAGTGGTCCATTGCTAGTCAAACATAGATCTTTAGTTTTCCTGCCTCTCTGCTCACAAAATGGCTGTTTTTTCCAAAAGTGAGTGTGTATATGGAGAGGAGAACTATTTTTCTCAAAAGCTATCTAGGTCAGGTGTTTGCCATTATGTTTCATTTATATTTAAAAAATGTAAAAACTTACTTGCATTTTCATTGAAAAGAGGATGTTTATGACTCTTAAGTTAATTCTAAGTTAGTGTTTAATTTCCCATTATTACATTATTAAACATTACACACATTATTACATAAAAATCCTTGCCAGAAGGTGAAAAAATGAAGGGGAGAAAAATCCATCCATGATTTTACCCTCATACACCCCACTCTGTCTGTTTTAAGCTTGGGAGAGGAGGAAAGAACTGCCTCAAGTTTTAAAACCCCATTTCTCACCTATCAGTCCATTGTAGGGTATGGAGGAGGAGGGAGTACAGCTATCATGTGTGCTTTTGGGTCTGAGTTTCCTAAAACTCCTATGTCCACACTCAGAAAAGCTATACTATTTCTCAATGTAAAGTCGAAGGCTTTCACAGCCAGTATCCATAGGTTGTTGTGGGTTTTCCGGGCTTTGAGGCTGTGTTTAACCTGCATCTGTGGTTGGCATCTTCAGAGGATCTGAACCTCTGAAGATGCCAGCCACAGATGCAGGCGAAACGTCAGGAGAAAATGCTAATAGAACGTGGCCTTAAAGCCTGGAACACCCACAACAACCTATACTACTTCTATTTCTATGTGACAGGGACTCTTCTTCTGGCAGTTGCATGGGAGGAGTGGGAATTTCAGCTACTTGCTTCCTGATTGACAGGGGAACAGACCCCTGTTGTTCACAATGACTGGTGCCTGGTAAAGTGGAGATTGGGAGAGTCAGGCTGGGAGGCACTACATAGCTGCATAACTAAAGTAGTTATGCTTTCATAACTACCTTCATGAATTCTGGCCAATAATAATATTGATATTGCCAACTGTAACTAGTTACTATAGAGGTAATGAGATTGCAACAAAATTATAGTGGAGTCTCCATATATGAGACCTCTGGATCTATGATTTCAAGCAACTGTGGAGCATCACATCCTATACATAAAATGGCCATGATATGAACACAGACATGCTGAAGCGTCTGCACACATGTAACCACCATTTCATAATACGAGATGCTATCATTCACATTTTTTGCTATTCACAGTGGGTCCTGGAACTGAACCCCCACATATACAGAGAATCCACTGTATATTTTAAAAGCACTGTAACATGCATGAGCAAGGCTATTTTATTGTTATAATATGAAACAGTTTCTAGTTTTTTAAACATTACTTTTTAGAGAATTTTAGAGAAAACGTTTTCAAGTTTTATACCATTCTCTTATAAATTCTAAAGTTCTTTCCCCCACTCCCTCAAAAAAGTGACAGAAAATAATGGGAAAGTAACAAGTAGTACAAACAAGTTATGTAACAAATCAAGCCCTCCTGTCATCACAACGAGTAGCAGGAACATATTGCTTTTTAAACACTGTAATGAGTAATGGAGCAAATTGCTTTTAAAAAGCAACTCTCCAAGGTCTGATATGAATATATGGGTTGTAAGTGTGACGAGACAGAAGCTGTATGACAGTAAGAAATGTTGTACAGAAGACCCTTGTGGCATACTCAGCCTTAGGACAAGACGCAAGGGTTACCTTCTGCAAATGGATGGAGACTTTTTCTTTGCAGAAGAGGTTTGATCTGTCAGGGAGTTCTGCTAATGTAAGCAGAGGAGAGGTCATTTTTGCCTGTTCTCCTTTCTGTGTTCCATAGCTCTTTCCATGCTGTTTTAGGGGGTCCCCCAACACTTAAGAGGAAAAGGGGATGCAGGAGAGAGATGGTACTAGTAAATATCTTCTCCAATAGCAGAGATGTTCACTGGATTAAAAACCCTTTGGTAATGGAATTAGAAATATTGAAATTTGTAATGAGAAAGCCAGTTAAACAAAAAGGAAAGAAAAGAAGTATGCTTCATATGCTTTGGAGAACCAAAGAGGAAAAATTCATGGTTGCTGGCATCTGGGGCAGAAAAGGATATGACATGCTGATGTTCTTCACGGAAATATTATTAAGAATAATTCTGTTAAGAACATCAGCATCTCAAATCCTTCCTTCCCAAGAGGCCAGTCAGATGCATTCAGCCTTAAATTTTTTCCCCTTTCTCTCTTGAAGGGAAAATTAGCTAGCAAGGTAAAGAATTTCTGCCTGCTAAAACAGTTCTGAAATTCCTCCCTCACATCCTCCCCTGTGGACATCCCTGCAATTCTAAGCAGAAGATTAATATTTGCTTGGTCATGTGACCTAGCGAAATGTTTGAAGTTATCTGTGCTGATGCAGCATTTTCCTCTCGTGCTACATAGGGCTTTCCTTTCCCTAATTTCCCCCCAATTTTAAAAGCCCTGTACGTTTCTTTTAATTTATTCATCTAAAGTGCGTTTTAATACCTTTTTCCTAGTTTGGGCAAAAGACTGTAGTTATTATGGCTTATGAAAGCATGGCTTTCTGTTTTTACACTCCTGCTCCCCCACCCCTCTGTCTGATCTTAAAATCCATTCCCCTCGTCAGCCCAGTCCCTCTATGTCTGCTGTAATGCTGCTTAGCAGTTCTTTCTTCTTCTTTCTCTTTTGCATGCAGTCGCCTAAGTACCTCCTCAAGGTAAGGCAAAGAATTACGATCCGGAGAACAGCAGTCTTTTTTGTGCCTCTGTTTTGCAGCCCCTTTGAAAATAGCAGCCTTGATCAGATGAGGTTTAGGAAACACTGCAGGATGTGGAGACTGCTGCGTACAACGCAGGTGCTGAAAGGCACTATTCTCTCGTCCCAGTGTTCTTAGGATAATACACAAATGCCACCTGTTCACAGCAGATGGTAAACTACCACTGTGTGTGTGTGTGTGTGTGAGAGAGAGAGAGAGCACTAAAATGTTTCTAATGCGCCATGTGAACAGGAGCAGATTGTTTTCTTTAATTTTGCTGAACTGTGTGATACAACAAAACAAAGCTGCTTGTGATTGCTAACAAGTGGGATTTTTTTTTAAGTTCACAAAGTCAGCTTATACACACACACATATTTATAAAGAACAGCTGTAGTGAGAACGTAATTAAGATGTGTAATGAACAATATATTTGCTACCCTTGATGTGTACTGAAACACTAAGAAGTTTTTTTTTAAAAAAAAAAAATGTTAAGCAGCTACAGTTTGGCAGCAAGAACCAACTAGTGACATGGAGTAATGGGGGAGAACGCCTTCTCCAAATGAACAAAAGGGGAGGTGCTTTCATGCTGAGTGGCACGAGGGTGGCGCCGTGAGGGTGCTGATGACTGCCTGACTTATTTATGGTGGCAGCAAGTGCTGCCATGGCTGCTTCTGTGGAGTTGCGCGGTCAGCGTGCGCATGAGTTGCAGACGCGTCGTTTTAAATTGGGCGGCAGGTTGTGAAGTAACGCGTCCTCTGCTCTGCCCAGCATTCTGGTTTTGAATCACTGGAGGCTCATCCGTGCAGGCAAAGGGACGCTGTCTCACCGGGCTCTGGTAACCCCCCAGCCAGCTTCTTCTGCCTGCTTCTTTACCTGAGGCTGAGAGTCAGAGATCTGCCTGTGCTTCCCTCCTTTTGGTGAATGGGAGTGAGGGGCTAGGGGGAAAATGAGGGAAGGAATGCGACTGAAGGAGCCAATGACCCGGCTTTGAAACCAGGCACAGGACAGAGGGAAGCAGCAACGGGTGGGGACGTTTGGACTTTGGAGGTGGTGTTATTTTTTTCTGCTCCGTAGCTGGTTTGTGGAGTGAGTGAATGAATGGGGTGGAGGTGATTAAATGCATGCCTGTGTGCCTGTGCCTGGGTGTGTGCGTCCTCCTTTGCCCCTGCCTTCATCCACCACTGGCTGCTGTGCCTTCCAGCCTCCCAACTGTAATGGGCATCGGTTGCCTCTGGTTTGAATGTCATTGCTTTTGTAGCCAAAACAATGCTACCTGTACATGCAGAAAAAAACCTGCTTGCAAACGTTACTTTCTTGAACTATAACTCCCAAAGTCTACCAGACAATTGTCAAAAATCTACTATATAAAAGTCAAAGTTTGTCTGTTTGTCTGCGTCAGGCAGGCAAAGACCTCGTGTGATTGGCTATGTGAGGCAAGAAGACCTCATATGATTGGCTGGCTGTAAAGATTCTATGGAATCCTGGGGTTGACAGTTCCGGGAGGGGCCTTTAGAATTCTCAGCTGGAGAGCTCTTGGGCCTCAGGCCGGTTGCTATGGAGATGAAGCCTAGTAGTAAGAAGAAGGGCAGTGTATTCCCTCAGAAACCAAACCTCTGTTATGTTAACAACTCTGAATATAGATTGGATTGGGGAATATGGGGAAAAGTTACAGGCTGGTTGCTATGGAGATGAGGCCTAGCAACAAGGAGGAAGGCAGGATATTCCCTTAGGAACCCAATCTCTGCATGTTAACAACTACGAATACACATTGGATTGGGGAATATGGGGATAAGTTACAGGTACTGGAATAGGCCAGTTGCTATGGAGATGAGGCCTAGCAGCAAAGAGCAGGACAGTATATTCCCTCAGAAATCCAACCTCTGAATGTTAACGACTCTGAATGAAGATTGGATTGGGGAATATGGGGAAAATTTACAGGTACTGGAATAGGCCGGTTGCTATGGGCATGAGGCCTAGCAGCAAAGAGGAGGACAGTATACTCCCTCAGGAACCCAAACTGTGTGTATAAATAACTCTGATTCCCAATTGCATTGGGAAATATGGAGCAAAGTTACAGGTATTGGAGAAGACAGTTTGATGAGTTTTTAAGAGGAAAATAAAAACCCGAACAATGCTGGGTAAGTACGCTAGTAAAAAATTAAAACAAAACAAAACACACTTTTCCTAGCTCTGCAAGAAAAGAGAGACTTGAGGGTGCTGTGAGATCTGGAGAAATAAAAACAAAACAAAACAAAACACACTTGTAGGAATGCACAGGCCTTCTAACACTGAGCCATGGTACCTACTGCACGGACTGCTAATTTTACCCTGAGTCCTAAAAGGCAACATCAGCAGGTAGGTCTGATCACTTTTTCACAACGTCTTCAGTTACATTAGTAAGTCTCCAGGGAGAGGGTATTGTGCAACAGCGGGGAGAAACAGCCACTAAGAATTCCTTTCTGCATCTTTACAATGTGGTGCTCGCCTATTCAGTATGATTAAGGTGGCACCCAGTGTTAATCTCAGAGGCTGCAACAGGACAATGGGAAGCAAGCAGGACCATCCATGCCTTGGCAGTTCCTAGCTGGACAATTCCACTTGGAATAAGGAAGACTCCTCTGCATTCCCTATGTATGCCTGGCTGAGGACTGTTAGCTGCTAGAGGGGCCCCCCTCTGCGTCCCACCAGTGGGAGCAATGGTCTGTTTGAGAATGTAGGAGGGACTTTCTAGGCTGTGTCACCCTAGCTACAGAATGACCTCCCCTTGGGGGCATGACTGGTGCTGTTGTTGGTTTCATGCTGGCAACCGTGTTAACATTTGTTGTTTACAAAAGCCTTTCAGACATAATGATTTCATTCATATCTGTCCATCTGTCTGTCCGTCCATCCATGATTTTAGACTGTTTAACTTTTTAAAGTTATTCAACTTTTTAATTTATTCCGTTGCTTAGTATGTTTCTAGAGTATTTATATTATCTTTATTGCTTTATATTTAAATTTTTTGAACTGATTTTATGATATGCCACAAAGAGATCTCATGGTATAGGGCAGGACATAATTATTTTAATCAAATAATTTTTCAATAAATTAAAGACTCAGGAAGGATATAGAAATTTTGAATATACCATTGGGAGAGATAGATGGAAGGATTAAGGTGAAATTATGTATTCTTGCTTTTACATTTCCAGGTTGACACCATGGAGATTATGAGGCATCCTGATGAAACCACCAACATGAAGAGGCAAACAGTGGCTTCTTACTTCAGGGTATACAATCACAATTGTACAGATATGCTGCAGCTTTAATGCCATGTCACACGTCAGGCATATAGTGCTGACAGCATGTCAGGCCTTCTGCACAGTGCATAGAATTCCTGCCTGAGGGGATTTCCGTCAGATGGATGAGATAGGGATGAAGGGACAGGTCAGGAAATGACCTAATTGTTTTACTGGAGCTGAGGAAATGTGGAGGTTCAGCTAAAAAGCAGCCAAGGTAGAGCTGGGCTAGAGGTGAGAGCGCCTCAAGAAATACTCCACTTAGATCACTGTCCTGCAGAAAAGATTTAAAAGAGTAATCTTTAAAAGATAACTTTTTCATGAAGCTTTTTATTCACTAGGTGATGAGAATGGGGAAGTATGAGATTGATTTTAAAAGGAGTACATTAATTTACCTTGGACACCCATTTTTACAGTTTTATGCATCTGTTCCTTCTAACTTATGTTCAAGCCTGTTAGATACTGTTAAATACTTCTTCTTAGATAGGATGAGACAGGTATGAGTAGATGCCTTAGAATGTCATTAAAAGAAAATTGCACTGTTCATCTTGATTTTATTTTGTTTTGCTCTTTCTTAGTATTCACTGATGGATCTGTTGTCCAAAATGGTGGTTGGGCAGCCTCATTTTGTTCGCTGTATTAAGCCCAATGATGACCGGGAAGCACTGAAATTTTCTCAAGAAAGAGTTTTAGTGCAATTACGCTACACTGGTATTCTAGAGACCATCAACATACGACGACAAGGATATTCTCATCGCATTCTCTTTGATGAGTTTGTGAAAAGGTAGATCATTTCGTGTGGGACTTCAGTATTCCATCCAATAGAATTGTAATAAATATACAGCCAGTATAAGGCCCAGCTAGATAAGATCCAGTGAATCAAAGAAACTTGCGTAAGGGTTGACTTTCAAATTTCCATTGACCAAATTGGTTGACCGACCAAACCCAAAGGGTGATCACCAGTGGCTGCTTTTCATCCTGGAGAGAAGTGACTAGTGGGGTGCCACAGGGTTGTGTCCTGGTTCCAGTGCTATTCAACATCTTCATCAGTGACTTGGATGAAGGAGTGAAGGGCATGCTGATCAAACCTGCAGATGACACCAAGTTGGGAGGGGTTGCTAATACCTCAGAGGACAGGATTAAAATTCAAAATGACCTTGACAGATTGGAGAGCTGGGCCAAAGCTAACAAAATGAATTTCAACAGAGAGAAATGTTAAGTCCTACACTTAGGCAGAAAAAATGGAATGTACAAATATAGGATGGGGGACGCATTGCTGGGTAGCAGTATGTGTGAATGGGATCTAAGAGTCTTGGTAGATCACAAGCTGAACATGAGTCAGCACTGTGATGTGGCAGCCAAGAAAGCCAATGTGATTCTTGGTTGTATCAATAGGAGTATGGTGTCTAGATCGAGGGAGGTAATGGTATCACTCTATTCTGCATTGGTTAGGCCTCATTTGGAATACTTTGTCCAGTTCTGGGCACCTCAATTCAAGAAGGATATCGACAAGCTGGAACGTGTCCAGAGGAGGGCGATCAAAATGGTGAAGGGTCTGGAAGCCATGCCCTATGAGGAGCGGCTTAGGGAGCTGGGTATGTCTAGTCTGCAGAGAAGAAGGTTAGGAGGGTACATGATAGCCCTGTTTAAATATTTGAAGGGATGTCACGTCAAGGAGGGAGCGGGCTTGTTTTCTGCTGCTCCAGAGACAAGGAGCAATGGATTCAAGCTGCAGGAAAGGAGATTTCACTTGAACCTCAGGAAGAACTTCCTGACTGTCAGAGCTGTCCGGCAGTCGAATATGGTGCCTGAGAGTGTGGTAGAGTCTCCTTCTTTGGAGGTTTTTAATCAGAGGCTGAATGGCCATCTGTTTGGAATGCTTTGATGTGTGTTCCTGCATAGCAGGGGGTTGGACTCGATGGCCCCTGGAGTCTCTTCCAATTCTATGATTCTATGAAATTGGTCTACTTCAGCTGGACTAACAATAGGATTTAGGCCAGAGAAACTGTAGTTCCTGACGTTCTGTCATTTCAGAACGTAGGTCGGCACTACATGTTTCAATGAATCCCCCAAGTAAACTTGCAACATGTAGAAAATTTACATGTCAGAAAGAAGAGCTATAGTTTAGTTTGCTCTCTGATGTGGTACTTTCCTACATGCAGAGATTTCAGAAAAACATGATGGAGCAATCGAATATAAAACCCCAGAGCTGGAGTTATAGAAACCAGCATAGTCCCAGAAAGGCTATAAAATGTGAATTCTGGATATATGGGATTGCCTCTTGTTTCTGAGTAAAATTGCTTAAACTTGTTTAAAATCACAGTGGCCATTTCCACATGGGGTTTTTAAAATGGTGCAGAGCGTCCTCCAGGGAGGACGTCTGCACCTGGGAGCAGACTGGGTCGGACCTACTTGATGTAGATCCGCACCCCAGCCCACTCCAGAACAACCCCAAGTGGTCGTCCAGCAAGCTTTTGAAAGACCGCTAAAAACAGGTCTTTCAAAAGCACAGAGTGCGCCAGTGTGAGCCTGCTCCCTTATGCAGATTTGCAGGCTCGCATTGGTGTGAGCCTGCGATCTACCGGGGGCGGGTTTTAGGCTGGAGAGCTTCAGTGGTTGGTCGAGAGCCTTGACCAACCGGAAGCCACCATTTTCGTCCCTGGAGCAGTGCAGAGTGGTGGTCACGCACTGCTCCGGAGCAGCATGGACCGGACTGGGGAGCCCAAAAGTCTGGTGAGTAGCGTCACGGGGTGATTCCCTTGCCCCGTGAGGAAATGGCCAGTATTTCGTGGATTTAGTAGAAAATGGGAAAACCTCTTGACACATTTATTTGACAGTACATTCTACTGAAGTCAGTAGATTTATTGGAGGGAGAGAGCCCCTCCCTTTAACTTTGTGGTGTTAAAATTTCATCAGTTTAGTACCCTGTGGTATATTTTAATTTAGAACACTTACCAGGTCTGCAAGCTACGTGATTGATTTGTGGAAAGCACTAACAGAAACTGTAAGTCTTAAAACTGGATTGATCAGATCTTTGTTCTGGGTCAGGTTCATCTCACTCAGAACTGTAATTTGAACAGTCGGATTTATCAGTTGCAGTACTCTGTTTTGTATAGATCAGCCTTGCAGCTTATCAGGAGAGTTGGCAAATTTGGTATTGAGAGTTCATCGGCAGAATTTTGATGTGTTAGAAGATAACTGAAGATCTCCCCAAAAGGGCTTTAAAAAAATACTCTCTGCTTCTCCTTTTGTAACATGTGAAAATATATACATCTACATTTAAATCTAGATTCAAACATAAAATGATAGGTGGAGAGTTATACAGATAGACACAGAAACAAATGTATTTTATATACAAAAACACATAGTTACAGAGGAGTCTTAAAGAGCAGTCTTAAACGCCAGATCTTCCGGCTGGTGAGTGTTAGGTTGGAGCATAAGTGCCTTTCAGGCAGTGGAGTGCTGCCAGCGCAGAGGGACCACACTGTTGTACCTACACAGAAAGTTCCACAAGTATAAAGCTAGACCCCAAAATGTGGGCCAAGGCAAAAGCAACTTTGGGTCTAAGAACCTAAGAAGAACCATGTTGGATGAGAAGGAGGCCTATCTAGGCCAAGATTCTATTCACACAGTAGCCACTCCCAGACCCAAAGTTTCTCTGATCCCTGGAAGCAGTTGCATAAGGATGGAGGGGCGATGGGAGCGGTTCGCCCTGTGCGGTAATTTTTTGGGAAGTATCCCAACTCATAGCCATGCTCCTGTGTGCTGTAGCGCCACCCCTTACACCGTGGCCACACCCACACACCGTAGTCATGGCCCCACACACTGTAGCCCTGCTCCCTATGACACAGCCTCCCCTCCATGCACCCCAAACTCCACCACTGCCTGGGAGCACCAGGAGTGGGTACTTCAGTGTTACCAATCTGGAGCTGATCTTACTAATTTCACACAGTGCTTTTAGTGGTTTTTTTAAAGAAAAAAAAAAGTGCAGCTGAGTGAATCAGGAAGACAAAAGGCCAGTCTGTCTTGCTCAGCACTAGCTAGCAAGACTTGGGAAGTGGCAAAAGGTGAACCATTTTGATTTCTTCATCATTCTCGTTAGGACTGCAATATACTTACTTAACTACTTATATACTCAGGCCACAATCATAAACCCACTTACTTTTGACTAGACGTATATAGGAATATACTATTATTTCCTTAAAATATTTATGTCCCACCATTCTGCCTGACAATAGGCCTCCAAAGACTCTTAACAGTAGAGAAAGTTAGCAACCAATCAATAGGATAATTTGACAGACAGAAGGGAGAGTGTGTGTGATCTGGGAACTTGAATGTCATACTGGACTGGGGGGATTTCACAGATCCTCACAGGTACTGATTGACCTTGTTACAATTCCTGTCATTCAGCCTAACCTTCCTAACAGGGCTGTTGTGAAGATGAGCCCTGAAGCATTCTTGGATTAAAGGCTGAATATCTGTATCTATATCTGTATATCTATGTATCATCTGTATCATACCCTCCAGCATTTCACAGATGAAAACTGGGAACTGGTGTGCCCAACCAACATCAGAATGTGGTCAAAAAAATGTAGCCGTGCAACAAGAGGCCAAAAGTTATTAATGAAGCAGAACATGCAAAACTACTATTTGAAACCCTGTGATTTATGTACAGAGTTTGGGAAAACCTGGGGGAAAAAAACCCTACTAACTGTACCAGAAAGGGCAAAACTCTGCCCTCATCCTCTTCCTCCTGCTGAGTTAACTGAGGGTATACTACTTTTGCATTTTAAAGTCAGTTAACAGCAATTGAACTGAGCTGAGAATGAAAGAGAAAAGTGGGAGGAGGAGAGAGAAACTGAGACATTTTAAAAATAGCTGAGAAAATGGGACAACAAAGAATTAACTAGGATTCTCTCTGCCAAACTGGGATAATTGGAGGGTATACTGTGTAAAATGCAAAAAACATAAAATAAAATAAAACCCTGTCCCCATTTTGTCCTTACACAACAACCCAATGAAGTAGACTGTTAAACAGAGTGAATGGCCCAAACCACCAATGACTTGAGCTTCTCTGTCTTACTTTCACACACTTTCACTATGCCAATACTGGCTCTCCTTGCTGGCTGTGTGTCTGTTGAAATATGTGTGCTTTAAAAATTAGGGTTACAGTTTGATGTCTGTGACTTTGTGTTCATGTTATGCAATTTTGTATTCAACACAATTGCATTTTGATTGTAAACTACCTTGTAGAATATACATGAAATAACATAAAATTGGAACCATTTGTATATTACACATGAATCTTTAATTTTTTGCCTGGTTGAGGTATTTCTAGGCATTAAGTAGTTGAATACATTAAAAAAAATCAAGAAAAACAGGTCAAATGCTAAAGAGATTGGCACTTCTTTGTTCCTAATCAAAAAAGCCATTAGGCAAGTATGAACAAGAGTTTTGAAATGTCAGTAAATCTGAGGATATCAAAGATTTTTCTAAGCCAGCAAGTTAATTGGTATTTTGATCCTTTTGAGCAACTTAACAACAAAATAGATGAACCAGCAGTTTTTCCCCCCTTGATGTTATTAAACAAATAGGTACACTTCTTATCTTCCTGTTCAATAGCTGCTGTTTTGTAAACTCTTAGCCGTAAAGATGAGAACAAAGCAATCAAAGGCAGGAAACAAGGTTTATCAGGTTGAAGTAAAGAGAAGCTAAAGTCTTGCTTAATACTTTGGCCCTCTTTTGTTTCTATGTGGTGTGGACCTGTATCAAGTGGCAGACCTGAAAGGTATTTTATTGCGTAGAAACAGTTTGCTACCAGCTTGCTTACTAATACTACTTGCTTTAACCTGTGATTCTCAAAATACAAGATTTAGCATTCAACTCAAGTTTAATCCTTGGGACTTGGTTTCAATGCAAGGATTCAGTTTTGGAGCATGAGATAAAATTTTAAAAGGATATTGTGCATATTCAAGGTATGTGCTTTCTTACCACTCAGTATTTCTGAAATATAGGATTATGGCTCAGACCTTTCCAGTTGCAGAATTTGATTCCTTTCTTATGCCCCATTGAGCCATTTAATGGCACATCCAGACTCATTAAAAAGACCAGAAAGTCCCAGATTTTCTTTCTGTTCTTTTGATTTTTGTTTTGGAGATCCCTACACGTTTTGTTTATCCCAGAATAATTTCTGTGAGCTCCCAGTATAATCAGAGACTTTTTATACCAGCTCCCCAGGTGGATTTATCTTAACTCAGTATAAAATTAGAACAAACAGCGACAAAATCTGGGACTTTTCAATCAGTCTGGAGGCTTCCTAAGTCCAGATGTACAAGCCCAGAAGAAGAAGATGTGAGTCACAAACTTGTAATGCAGTGCATCCAAAAAAGGGGAGGAGGGAACATAAGTTATTTCAATTACATTTTCATGATCTACCAGAACATTTTTCTCATGCATATATATGGTATCTTTGGACAAATGTACTGTCCTTGCGAATATTGCAAAATATTAGGAAGTTCTCTGTGGACTAGGAATAACTGACAGGAACCAAAACATTCAGTTACAAACAGTCCTGTGTCACTTTAAGTTAACAGATTTTGGCCATTTCCTCATGTTACCTGATCTCCTTATCCTCCCATCACAATCCCAGCAGTATCTTTGCCAGGAAGGGAGCGCGATGAGAATACTTCACACCTGGCCGGTTCCCTGTAGAAGGGAACACAAACGACATGCGCCTGCCTTCTGCAGTGCAGCTGGGCTCTTTCCCATGCTGCGCTGGGGAAGGAAGCACCACCATCGTGCTTCCTGCCCTTCCACATGGCAAGTAAGGATGGGAGCATTGCATGATCATGGGTGCTTAACAGATTTATTCCGTTAAGTGAATATCCCATGATCGTGATGGGTGGGGGCGAGATGGCAGTGGGACCATGACGATGTTGTGCAGAAGGATGACCCACGGACCACTGCCATCCTGTCCTCATAGCGGGACTGCAATGCCATGTGGAAATGGCCTTATTATGGGATAAACTTCCATAGATTATATTGCTGTTGTTGTGTGCCTTCAAGTTGTTTCTAACTTATGGCGACTCTAAGACAAACCTATCACGGGTTTCTTGGCAGATTTGCCTTCCTTTGGGGCTGAGAGAGTGTGGCTTGCTCAAGGTCACCCAGTGTGTTTTCCATGGCTGAATGGGGATTCAAATCCTGGTCTCCAGAGTCATCGTCCAGTGCTCAAACCACTAGGGGAAATAGAAGGCTCACAGGTGGCATAGGCTGTTTTTTTCAGTGTCTGAAGTACACCTGTTGTAAAGAGATACTGTTGGAAAGGCTTAAAGAGTTTGGAGATATGACAAGATTCAAGATAAATGAGCAAATAATTATGATGTTGACAAAACATGAGAAAGGAAGAACAAATTCAACTGATAGATAAGTCAGAATTTAAGACTGAGAAGAAAGTAAACTATTTTAGTTATCATCATGACAAAAATGTTGCCCTAAGAGGTGGGGAACTCTGAGGTCCACCCACAATGCCAGCGTCTCCTTAGAATTTGGAGAATTATAGCTCAAAGGAGGCCTGCGAAAAGACAGTAACAGCAGGATCTTTTTACCTGTGTGTACCACTACTAACTGTAGAGAGGACTCTAGTTAAAAGTTAAGCAGAGTATTTTATTTGGAATTAACAAACACACAAGAAATCAGACACTCTCAAAAACCATACAAGGCTATCAGAAAGCAAGGCAAAAAAAGTTGGATAGAGAGAGATTGGGTGAAAAGGGTGATAGTTACCAGTCCCGAAGCAGAAGGTCAAAGTGGAGTGGCTCGCACAGTGTGCCTGAGGGTATCACGGAGAAACAGGAATCTGGGGTACCATGTGTAGCAAAATACATCGAAATTACTACAGTGTATGACCATTTTCTGGGGTTGGAGCTGGGGTATAAAATATATATCCTATTTCTTGCCCTGCAGGAGAGTGATGGACAAAGTGGTAATGGCCTTCTCATGGGGTTGACAAAGGAGTCTGGAATGGGCTGATTGTCAAAGCATTGATGGGAGTCATGATAGTCTCTTAGTATTTTGTGAATAGGGAAGATCTCCGTAGAATATGCTCAAAGTAGGGTCTGTGATTGCTTCACCTTGGCAGTTTCGCCTTCCATTATTTTTGGGAGTGCTTGTAGCTTGCAGTTTTTTGAAAGGGTTATCATAAGTCCATCAGCATCGGGCTTTCCCACCTAATCCTCTTTGAACTTATGACCTGATCATATCTGAGGTCATCCTGACCTGGCACGTGTTTCCAGCCAGCGTTCTTTTAAATATGTGTTTCAGCCATAAATATGTCCAATTATGAAAACAGCACGACCAGCAGAGTGAAGGTTTATGGTGTGCTAACAATATGTATTGCATGTTGTTGAAAAACAACTATATTAAAACTTGGAGTGACATTAAGAAAAACTTGCAAACATGGACAAAACTTAAGTTATCATTACTGAGTAGGATTTCTGTTAATCAAAACAAGTATTTTCCTGAGAATTTTGTTTCTGTTTCGGACTATATCAGTTTTGAGTAATGATGTTTTATTCAAGCAATGGCATACATATATACCTAAGTTTAGATGGCAAAGGAAGAAAACTCAAGCAAAATATAAAATTTTACAAGACGTTAAGTGAAGAAGAGGATTGGGATTGCCAGATCTGAATTTGTACTTTGCTGAATGCTACCTGGCTTGGTTGAAAGAATGGATACTGTTGGAGAATAAGAGGCTGTTGGATTTAGAAGAGCATGAACTAAAGTTTGGATGGCACAATTATTTCTAGTATGATAAAGCCAAAGTTAACATAGCTTTTAATAACCATTATATGTTAAAAGCTTTGTTAGGAGTTCAGAACAGAGACAAACCACATTTATGTCCCTTGTAGGTGCCATCATTAGAGGCGTTTTACAGGATAGAAATAATGCAGAAGGAAAAATCTGAACAATGTCTTGTCCAGATCTTGTAGAAATTGAGCGGGAACAGATCTTGTAGAAACTGAGCAGGAGTTAAAACAACACAAGGTTTAATGTCTGAGGGATACAGTTTCCAATTCCAATCCTATAGACAAAGTAGAAAAGTACAAGGGAGATAAAAAGCTGTATGATTTTTTGCATTGACTAAATCGGAGTTTGAGAAACACGTGCTCAGACTATGAACATTTCATTGGTAAAATGTATACATTTTTGCTAAAATTTTAGAGGGAAAACAAGCTGATTAAAGTATGTATGATAAAGTGGGCACAAAATATTGGCTATAACATACAGTTGGGAACAGTGGAGAAAATGTGGTCAAAAGATATTAAATTTACATTGTCTTATGATCTAAAAGAGAACTTTTATAAGATGATGTATTGGTAGTGTTTGATTCCAGAAAAACTGACCAAAATACATAAAGATGTCTCAAATAGATGTTGGAAATGTGAACCACAAGTGGGAACTTTTTAGCACATATAAAAAGGCCCTGAACTGTATTTGTTGAGACTAGAAGAAGATCAGCTGAAGAAGAAATATGACAAGATATTAAGATATATGGCCACAGTGGCAAGATTATTATATGTACAGAAATGGAAGGACGTAGAAATCACAATGAAAGAAGAGTGCTTGGTAAAATTGTTTGACTTAGTTGAAATGAATAAATTGATAATATTGCTAAGTGAAAAATTGATGGTGGCTTTTACCAAGGACTGGAATCATTAACAAGCTTTTTGCAAGAAAATAATTGCTGTAACATTATAGTAGGATTTGATAGTATTTTTGAAGAAAGTATCAGTGGAAGCATTGGAATTATATTTGCAATAAGGGAAGTTCTTGACTTTTCATAGAATCGATAATAATCTGTGTTAGGAAAGTGGGAAACCACCTGAGTCATGTTAGTGTTAGTGTTAGTTTTAGTATTTAGGATTAGTGTTTAGGGCTAGTTTTTAGTTTGGAGTAATTAGTATTTAGGATGTGTTCACACTGTATTTTGTTTCTTTGTGAGTGTGTGTGTGTGTGGGGGGGGTTGTAGTTTAATTTTTTTCCTGTTTTATATGTATGTGTTGTGTATTCTTAATAAAGTGTGTGTATGTGTGTGTGTGCATAGTGTTTACAGCATACAGGATACTGTGAAATTAGGTGGGCAGTAGTAGCAGAATCATTGCTTTTTAACATGTAAAGATGGTTGACATGCCTTGTTCTTAAGTATAATCATACTTCCTGGAGGGTTTTGGGGAGAATGCCTCTACTTAAAAATAAGTTGTGGCGACCTTGCAAATTTTGTTTACAGTTAAAGAAATGCTGATATCATGGCAGCAGTAGAAAAAGCAGCAATATTTGGTGACAGAGAAGAGTGTTCCTGTTGCATTCTGGGATTCATGATAGCTCCTTGGTTCTAAGAAGTTGTCAACTACTGAATTAGAGTTTACTACCATAAGTTAGAAAGCATAGTAGTAGTAGTATGCCAGGAAACCACTGTCTCTGTTCAACCCACTGTTGATGGACTGGAGTTAGTGGATATATTCCAATTCTGATGTTTTTCTTTCCAAACTTCCTTTGTAGTTTTGTTTTGGTTTTTTTTGGTTCAAAGACTGCGTTTCATTCAAGGACGGAGATGGTGCAGAGACTGGCCTATTTGTCCAGTGTAGAGTACTGAAGGGCAATGTTGACAAAGGATGGCAGATATCACGTTAGATAATGAGCAAATGAAACTACCTCTGTGATTAGGTCCTGTGACGACATTTCCTGAGTAGATACGTAGGCAAAGCTGGCATCTGGGTTTGTGGCAAGGTGTTGGTATAGGATTGTTCTGTTGTATTCAGTCTAGTACTATCTAAGTAGATTCTGAATAATTTTTATACAGTTTTGTCTGGGAGCATTCTGCATGTTTAGGATATGTTCAGCTGAGTGTAGTTGTGCAATGCAAATGCAACAGTAGTTCCCCCTTCCCTCCCATCTTCCCATCTCCAAGAGATCATATCTAGATGCTGAGCATATGAATATGACCTTGTAAAATGGGAACAGGAAATACAGAGGAAAACCGGTGCTGTTTGCTTCAGCATCCTATTTTCTGAAGCCATTGGTTTGTTACTGATCAGGTCCCTGTTCTCTATTTCATTCTGGCATAAGTGGTGGCAGACAGATTTGCATCCTTCCCTTTATTTGTTCATGCTAATAGGGCTCAGACAAGTGCATCAAGACAAGACCCATAGCTTTGATCTTGGCTTAAATTTTCTTGGCTCATGAAATAGCTCAGAAGGGCCATTTATTACTGAACAGAGTGTGTATCTTCCACTGTATCACACTATTCATATGCAAGCAACTGTGTTAAAGAGAACATTTACATGGTATGTTCATGCAACTCTTGGAGGGGAAGCAATGCAACCAAGGGCAGCTACAGGATCCTTAGAATTTGTGGAGATGGAGAGAAAAGGCATATGGAGTAGCATTCTTAGCCATAGGCTACAGGCAAACTTGTACCATTAAAATAATAATTTAAAATCTTTATGAGATGCATATTTGCTATGACAAATACTGCTGTACCTATGCAAACTTTTCCTGTTCTTGGTCATTCTGTATTATTCATTTTTTCAACCTTACCCCTTAATTTATGTAGTCTATTATTCTACAGTGCATTTCACATAAAGTGGGATTGTGTTGTTTATTTATCTCTAAAATAAATACTTTCTAAAAAAAGAAAGAAAAGGAGGTAGAGTTCCATTGTAAGTTCTTAAGAGGTCTCTGGACCTCTTAAGAAAATAGGGAACATCTTGATGTTTTACGTAGCTGTCCTATGCTTTTAAAACAGTGATTATCCATCACTGATGGAGGTACTCTTACTGGATGCCAAATAATACAACTCAGAAAATTTATCCACTGTCCAAAACTTTTATATATGAATCTCAAGCAATTCTAACCACAGTGCTGTGATTAGGCCTTTATTATTATCCTTGAGTGTTGTAAATAAAGGCTAAGGCTGAGGAATACAGCAGGTTGCCATAGTCCAACTGCAGGATTCAGGGCAGAAGTGAGATTTAACCAACAAGTTGCCAGATTATTGATCAAACTACTGGCCACTACACTGTACCAGCTGTCTAAAGTTATCCATTAGGCATTTATAGACTCTCCTATGTGCCTTCACAATTCTTGCCTAGATGCAGGAAGTCAACTTTGATCACTTCAGTTCCCTAAAGGCCTCACATCTTTATTTCACAAATCTACTGATTCCTTCCATTCTGCCCCAGGAACAATACCTGCACAGGGGTGGGCAGATACATGGCTTCTTGCGAGGCACTTATGAGGAAAGGACACTTCTTCAGATATTTTGGTTCCAAGTATTACTATACATTCCCACTACTAAAAACAGTAGTATTTCCCTGAATAAGAAAGTTGCTCTGAGTAAGCATATACAACAATCAACCTATAATGCAGCATCAGAGATAGTGCTAACCTAAATTCTCCGATGGTTGAATTCGGGCTCTGAAAAACACCCAAGAAGCTGTTTTAGCTTTGGGTTTTTTTAAAAAAAAGATAGATCCTTTTGCTTTCTTACAGGGGATTTCCTCTTTCATGTTCCTCTTTCATGTTACCTTGTACAAAACCATGCTAATCCTATGACTGTTTAGAATAAGCCTGATGCTAACCAATCAGTTCTATGTTTTTGATTAATCATTTTAAAGTTGATTGTTCTTCTACCAAATAAAGTTTCTTCTAGATTGTAGCCTAGATGCACTGAGAGAACTGGGGGGAGTGGCAGTTCACAGCTGTTGGACAAAGATGCATCATGTACCACACTTGGATGTCACAATAAGCTAGAGAACCACTGCCTTCTCTTCACAGTGAGAACAGTTAAACAAGCAGGGACCTTTTGTCTGTGGTGTCTTAGAATGACAAGAACCAAGCAGCCACCAGTGCTCTGACTCACTTACTGCACAACAAATCAGAGAAATCCTACAGCAAAGTCTGCATTCTTTCTCTGGCTTGTGGTAAGAGAAATGAGCCAGAGTTCCAACTACTGCCACATTCTAAACTATAGACCTTTAGTTTGTTTTGGTGCTCTCAACTGTTACCAGCTCACACACCCCTAGACTAGATCTGGTTTAATGATTTGATTGGCAAAGCATATTAATTGACATTAATAAAAAATGGATTCTGATGTGACTGTAAGGTCAAGCTTGGCAGAGGAAAATTACTGACTAAACATGTGTGCTGCAAAGCAGGTCAGAAGATTGCTTCTAGGTATAGCCACGGTCATTGTCAAGCAGATTACCAAGTAACTCCAGAGATAATAGACTTAAACTGAAACTGCAATGTCTCTGATACCACACAATAGCAATGGGAAGTTCCCACCAAAGCACTGATTGTTTCAGCCCTGCTTCCTTTCACCCGGACTTTCCCTGCATTGTTCCTTTAGCTGTCCAACGTTACAGAGCTACTACAATAGCCATTAACTCTTTGTCACCTAATGCTAAGACCATTAATTCTGTCCAGACTCCATTGTCCACGTTGCAACTTCCATTGTTTGCTTGGCCAGAAAGCCATTCACACCCATACCTTCCAGGCAGATTTTGGGTATAAAAACCCTCCATTTTGAGCAGTTCAACGCAGTATCTCATTTGCTGAACGCCATGCTGTTGCTCTGATTTCTGAACAAATACTGTGCTTAGGCACAAGTCTAAGCCACATCACTGCTTTCTTCACTGCTCTCCAGACTGGTAATTATCACCCCAAACCCTGAAATTCTGCTATCAACCTTTCCTCCTTTTCCCTTTGGTTAGTTCTTGTGCGACTGAGTGAGTTTTTGGAACTTGTGTGTGCATGACTGAATTTTTTTCAATAAAACACATTTTAGCTTATTTTGAAATTTCTGGCTGATTCTTTCCTGCAGGGACTAGTGGAATCTCTTGTTAGGTTACCCCCCTCTTGCAGGCCTTCTAATTGAACTAATCAATTCTCTACCTTTGAATGGAGGTATTGGCATCATAGGTGGACCCCTGAGTCATCTATCTTTTTGGGTAACACAACCATCTAAATGAATACATTGTTTAGGACCAACATACTACTCATCCCCAACAAGCCACATTTGCTATGATCCCCCAGTTTGCCATGACTTTCCAATGCAGCAAGTGTTTCAAAGTTAAATATTGTTGTGTGGCAAAAATCACAAAGGGCCCTGTGGCAAATTCAGGGCTAATAGATTAACCGTGGCATTAGCTGTCATGAACTAGTAGCCGTTTGATCAAATGTATGAGGACAAGGACACTTCTGTGTTGGGAAATTGCAGAAAAAGAGAGAACAGCGAGAGAGAGAGAGATGCCAACAATGATGGAGCCAAAAAATCATAAAATGTCAAGAGGTGAAAGCCTCCATCATGTGTTGAATGAAGGTGTAACCCACCACCCCACTCCTGATAATGTGGGGTTCTTCTCAGCTCTGTTGTCCATGCCCCTGGATATATGACTGAAGTAATAAAGCCTGCTAGTGAGGACTTCTATGCAGCTGCCCTATGTCACTGAACCTTTGTTCGATCATATTATACAAAAGACCCTCCGTTGCTGGTGGTGGAATTATAGACCCACTCCTGCAGCCTATTAGTTGGTATATGTGCATGTTTTACAGCCTGTGACATTTCTATGCAAAGCTCAAGTGGTGTTTTTATCCAGTTAAGATAGACTACCTAGCCCTCTAGAATTTTTCTTATTGCAGCAGTATATCATTTCATGAAATAATATGGAGCTGGAAACTGCTGATAAACTACAGTTATTTAGGATCTTTAATGTGCTATGCAAACATTGAAATTGTACTTAAAATTATACAAAATGTGTATAGAGAAATTATTTCATTCTGGAAATTGGATTTTTGCTATCTGCGAGCAATATAGCCAAGTGATCTATGACCCCTTATACCTCTATGGGCAGGTTCTGCCCAAGTTTAACACTTAAGTATGCAATTCTATACATGTTTATTCAAAAGTAAGTTTTAAATGTGTCTATGGCTGTTTTGGACTTGAGGCCGCAGGTGTGCTTAGGACTGTACTTCCTCTGTTAGGCTTGCAGACTTAAATTCCTTTCATTTAGTGGAAAGAATTAAACATGTATTTGAATTCTTTAACTGATGTCAGTAGGACTCAAATATTCCTATCTTGGTTGTGTTGCAGTCTTATCATTTTGATTGGTTTTTCCAGGAAAACCGAGTAGATGCCTGAAAATAAAGCCATGTAAAGTTAGATTTTAAAAGAGCAACACTAGGAAATTACCCATTTTCACCCCTATTCCACATCATCTGTTCAGCCAAATGATGAGTTTTATCAAGGCTTGGTTGTGCATACTTGAAACAGGCCTCATGAGTCAAACATATCTGACATTAAACTTGAAGGCTAACCATGTGCCCGTTATAAATAATGGGTTTTCATTTTTAGTTGTTTTCTGGTAAAAGGATTGCCTTTCCCACAGTATGTGTGTAAATTTGGGGCTGCCGCATACAGCCCCTGTGTTTTCTTCTGTGAGCTCCATGTTCTTTCCTGCCATTGTCCAATTCCCCCACCTATCAGGGTCTCTGCTGAGTGTTTACAGGCTTTCATTTTCTTATCAGAAGAGGTGTGAAGGAAGTGGATGAAAAAAGTAGGGGTGAACCATAAAAGACTGGCTGAAGGGCCTGACTGAGGTTGGCCAAAAGTAGGTGTAATTCTTATTAGACTCAGAGCTAATCCCTATACAGAAGCTCTTGAGACTGACACTTGAATCTCACATCAGCGCTAGTTATGTGACAACATTCTGAAATGTGTTTCAAGACAGAAGGCTAGCTTAGGAGCTGAAGATAGACTGTGTGGCCTACAGACAGACCTCAACAATCTGGACACACAGGAAGTTCCAGAGGAACATCTGGGAGGCATCTACTGCTGGTGATCATCCCCTTTGTCTGTGGGTAGAGCTGGCTCTGTTTTTTTATTCCTCTGCCGGAACCAAAGAAGAATAAAGGGTGTTTCTGCACTAGACAACTATATCACTTCCATATAACTTTCACTGTCACAGCTCCATCCTGTGAAATCCTGAAATGTATAATTTCATAAAGTGATTAGAATTCTCTACCAGAATGCTGTAATGCTATAGTTTAAGGAAGTACACTGGAAAGCTCTAAGTACTTCATGAAACTACAGATCCCGGAATTCCATAGGATAGAGCCATATCAGTGATGGCAGTCTGCCATGGATGTGCCCAGAGTCGCTGCCTGCCTTCTCTGCTGTAATCTATTTCTGAGAAAGCACTTTTCCATGGGCGTCCCCCACTCTGATGGGCGTACCCTTCCTGCAGAGGAGGTGATCTTTAGCTTGTGTCTCCTGGCTGCAGGAAGTTGTATACCTACACACAAAATGCGTGTGTGTGTGGGGAATTCCCACAGCATGTGGGGGACAAGGTACTTTTTGGGGGGATGTACATGCAGAACTGCCGCTAATAAGAAAAAAACTTTAATGGTTTGATGAACATAGTCAATTGCTGTTAATGTTGCAGCTCTCAGTTGCTGGTGCTGATCTAAAGACACAGAACCTTCCTTTGCCTGTGATTGCGTTCCTCCTTCCTTTTGTAATGAAGATGGATATGGGAGTCGTTTTTATTGTAAACTAATTGCAGCCTTGACACACATTGACAGAGGTTGAGGCTCAGCCATCTTTCAGTGTCAGCAAACGCTAAAGAGCCTGCTGGCAATTAACCACTGGATACAGATGGAAGAAATCTGGGGGTGGGGGAGGGGTGAGCCTCACGCAAATTCTCCTCACTTGATAAAATATCATAAATTCAAGCGAAAATGGCTCGGGAAAAAAAAACTTGAGGACATTGCTTTATTAACTCTGAAAAAGTTATTTCACGAGCCATCAACAGCAGATAAGTTTCTTGAGAAAGGGACTTTATTTCTTGCGTTTTAAAACAAGGGTGGGGAAGTTACGCCCTTGCCCCCACGATTTTGGATCAACCCTGACCTAAATAATCTATGACAAGGCGTTTTGAGTATTGTGGTCCAATACATCTGGAGGGCCAAAGATTTCCTGCCGCTTACCTTTTTTTTGAGTAATAATTTCCAACAAAAATTGTGGGCTTTCCCTAAAATAAGGGGTGTGGATGTGGTTGGGCCGGGGGCCCACTGCTATCTCCTAGAGAGCCTCCTCACCTCACCGCACTAAGTTTCCCCCTCGCTGTGGCCGCCACCTGTTTTCCTGCCCTCTCCTGATGCGGGAGTAAGGCTGAGAGCGAGGAGAGCAACCAGCATCCTTCCCTTTCTTTGGCCTCTCTGTCACTGGATAGTGGGGAGAACTGCTGGTGACATCGGCATCACCAGAGAAAAGGAGGAAGTAGAACTTCATTTTGCTATAAATTAGATCCTTCATCTGCTATATAAGAGTCAAAGTTTGTGAGCCAGTTGGTCTGTTTGTCTGCATCAAGCAGGCGACGACCTCATGTGATTGGCTATGTCAGGCAAGAAGACCTCATATGATTGGCTGGCTGTGAAGATTCTGTGGAATCCTGGGGTTGGCAGTTCAGGGAGGGGCCTTTAGAATTCTCATCCAAATAGTTCAGGCCAGTTGCTATGGTCATGAGGCCTACCAGGAAGAAGGAGGGCTGCGTATTCACTCAGGAAGCCAAACTCTGTATGTTAATAACTCTGAATGCAGAATGGATTGAGGAATATGGGAAAAAGTTACAGGTGCTGAACAAGAGAGATTGGGGAACTGGGAGACACAGGATCTCAAATCTGTGTATTTCAACTGTAAGGTAAGGTAATTCCTAAGGTATTTCTAACAAATGTTATCTATGAGAACATAAAATCCCAGGCAATGCAGGGTAAATACCCTAATCTAATATGTAAAAGTCAAAGTTTGTCTGTTTGTTTGTGTCAGGCAAAGACCTCATATGATTGACTGCCTGAGAAGATTCTGTGGAATCCTGGCATTTGCAGTTCAGGGAGGGGCCTTTTGAATTCTCAGGCAGACAGCTCTTGGGCCTCAGTCAGATGTGTCTGCCTTGAATAGGCTGGTTACTATGGAGATGAGGCCTAGCAGCAAGGAGGAGGGCAGTGTACTACCTCAGGAACCAAACCTCTGAATACAGATTGGATTGGGGAACATGGGGAAAAGTTACAGGCACTGGACAAGACAGTTTGGGGAATTAGAGGCACGGGATCTCAGATCTTTCTAACAAGTATTACCCATGAGAAAATAAAATGCCGGGCAATGAAGGGTATATATGCTAGTTTTGTTATAATTATTAAGAGTAACACACAGAGAAAATTCATACCCTCTAACATCTTGCAGATGAAAGCCAGGTTGCATAGGATGCAACGTTCAAGTGTGGTCAAGATGACAAAGAGGAAGTACGCACAAGCTAGAAGCGGCTGAAGCAGTTTGCTTTTGCCTGAGCTTTCTGGCTCAAGCAAAATTTAGGAAAAGATCTCCCTGCCGCCTCTCCTCTATACCTGATGAGTTATTTGACTGAAAGTTACTTTTGCACTTTGAGCTCAGTTTGCAGCAATTGACGTAAGCTGGGGACAAAGGTGGGGAGTAGGAGGAGGGGGAAAGAGACTCGGGCATTTTTAAAGTAGCTGATAAAGTGGGATAATGGAAGATTAATCAAGACTGTCCCAGTTAAATCAGGGCAACTGGAGGGTATGTGAGTTTATCAACATCTACATCTGTATCTGCTAGCGTAAACCTATTTTTAGATATGTCCACATGCTTTAGAAATTAATTTTATGATCTGTAGTAGAATCTTACAGATTGTTTTAATATATTAAGAGCCACTTTGAGAGATAAAACACCTCAAGACTTGCAGATAATGCACAAATTAATAGATCACTTGTTCAACGAATCCTTTTCCATTTTGAACTGGAGCATTGCAAGCGGGGCAAAGAATCCAAAGAAGTTTTTCCATCTCAAAGAAATCAGATAAACTTCTAAGTATATAGGTTATGTTTAAAAAGTTTAAAGTTTGAATTTTTAAAGAACATCTAAAAGTATATGGGCTACCCCATTATTATCTTCTTCCCACTGACTTTATGAGCTGAGTGTGGGTTGAGCCTGGGTGCTTCATGTCTGAGGAGAGCCTTGAGCTTGCTGGCAAAAGTTAGAATTTACATTTAGAACAGCTTTCTGTTTTAGACTACATTCCTCATTTAGACTGAATGAGGAACAACACTGCATCTGAAATTCATTAATGGGCCAGCTCAAAGCTTCTGCCAAGCTGGTCATTTGTAGCAGCTTCCACATACTTCTTAAACCTTGCTTGAGCCAAGCCCTGCATGTGGCAGCAGATGTTGGCATGCAGAGGACAGGAATGTGCAAGAAGACTTATACTGCCTTTCTCTAACTCCTTGACCACGAAGTTATAGTCTAGAAAGCTTACCATACTTTCTGAAACTATACTTCCTAATTGTGTACCACGTTAGACAGATTAATTTATCCTAACCTGCTCTTTTCTTCTCTCTTGTTTCTAAAGGTATTATTATATTGCTTTCAAGGCTCATGAGACTCCTTTTCCCAGCAAAGAAAGCTGCATTGCTATTCTACAAAAAGCCAAGTTAGACAAGTGGGCTCTTGGTAAAACAAAGGTAAGACAAATTTCATTCCACTTCTTTTAGAGCGGGATATACCATCAATATGCCAACCCTGTAAGATGCAATATCTAGCCGTAAAGAAGATGAAATGTGTATGTATTGGAGGAAGCAGATAATCTGTAGAAAATCATTCTGTATTAGAAAGCTGACTAATTCTTCTGGTAAAAAAGATTCCTACGACTTGTTAAGCTATTCCCCCACCCCAGTCAACAACACTTCCTTTGAGAAGATATGAACATAGCTCCTTGTACAAAAAATCCACGTATATTGTAGCTGAGGGGCAGCATGGTGTAGTGATTTGAATGTTGGAGTACAGCTGTGGAAACCAGGGTTTGCATCATCCCATCATGGAAACTTTAGGCAAGTCACACTCTCTTAGCCTCAGAGGACAGCAGAGGCAACTCTCCTTAACAAATCTTACCAAGGAAACCCTGTTGTCATAAGTTGAAAAGATTTGAAGAGATGCAACAAACTTACTGTGGTCACTCAGATCTCTTGGGATTATACTAGACTTGAGGAATGCTGCCTCCTGTTCCTTTTATTATAGACTTTTGAGAAAGAAGGATTTTTTTTTCTGGGACAGCTGCCTTTGAAAAAAGGGGTATTCGACGGGGACTTGCAATGTGGAATGAGGACCAGTATTTAAAACAGAAGGCCCTTGTGATATTCTCAGAAAAGCTTAATGTTAACGTTAAGAGCTAGTTTGAAGAGTGAGCATGAAATGTGGTCCAGTCCTGATGGGATTAAACCATCTCAAAATGCTGCATATGGAAATCACATATTTTAATGAGATCCAACACGGGGCGGAAGGGGAAAAAGGGAGCCAAGCACTGCAAGAACCTCGGGAGGAGGGTCTCTAGCTTGGCCTTTTGCCTAACCTTCTACTGGAACCATAAGCCTCAGCGAAGTAGGGCATGGAGGCAAAAACCTTCCCCCACTGTTTTGTCCCCATGGCCCCTGCCCAGAAACCAGAGCTGAGCTTGGAGAGGTTATTTTTTTGGCCTACAGTTTCTAGAATACCCCAACCAGAATTATAGTCTAGAAAAGTAACTTGTCATAAGCTCTGATTGAAAAGAATACTCCTTGTGAACAAGGAGCTCTATATAACTTTAATGATCAATACTTACTGAACCCATTCTAAATTTACCTAATCCCTTTCTAAAACCATTTAAGCTGTACCCATTGTCACATCCTATGGCTTCTTTCACTGTGGTTTTAAATAGCTTCTAAGGAATCTCTTGACTTTCCTTTTGTCTTCCTTTTAACCAGTCCTCTTATCTTTGAGTTGCTTCTTATTTTGAAGGTAAACATCTGAGACCTTCTGGATAAGTCTG
Source organism: Cyclura pinguis (assembly GCA_030412105.1). NCBI lineage: Eukaryota > Metazoa > Chordata > Lepidosauria > Squamata > Iguanidae > Cyclura > Cyclura pinguis. Next base: position 223,472,242 of record CM059599.1, on the reverse strand, counting down.
TTAGTTATATACACAAAACAGCAGTCACTCTTCCTAAGGTGTCGTTTGCTGAATTGTTGCCACCATGTAGAAAATATAGCATGTCATGCAGAGGACTGGGCCATCCTACTGAGGTCCTAGTACTAATTATGACTGTGACTAGTTATTTTTTTACAGTAAGAATTATTCTGGTGTGGTAGATAGAACAATTCAGCAATGCAGTTCTCCCACCTCCTCATTGGCTTACAAAGTGGGCTGTATTTTGTTGTTACATGCCATAACTCTGACTTATGGCAAAATTTATTCAGAGAAGGATTGTTTCCTGCTTCAAGTAGCGGAAGAGCTTGGGCTGTCTGTAAAAGCTTGGGACATAGCAATCATTGATCAAGCTGGCTGGGGGATTCTAAGCTTTGTAATCCCAATAGGTAACTCTTTCAAGCTCTACCAGGGAGTAGTATAGTCCTTACTATAAAAAAAATCTACTATATTAAACAGTCATGTGCAAAGTGGGATACTGATGTTTTTGAGAGTCAACCCCAATGTTCAGTCCACTTTGCCCTTTTTGCTGTCAGCCTTTCTAGAACTGTTTTCTTTCCCCAACTTGTGCTGTAATGTTTTGTTTCAGGTTTTCCTGAAGTATTATCATGTTGAACAGCTGAACTTGTTTCTGCGTGAAGTTATAGGCCGGGTGGTCATAATGCAGGCTTATACCAAAGGGTGGCTTGGAGCTCGGCGGTACAAGAAACTCAAAGAGAAAAGAAGAAACAGTGCCATTGCCCTACAGGCAGGTAAGAAATTCTGAGTTCCCCTGTAACCTAGAGGAGTTTCAAGCTTTTGAAACTAGAAACAAATTGCCTATCTGTTTTCCTAACAGCTGGATGTGAAATCCCAAATAGCACATGGCAGGCTTTTTCTGTTCGGATAATAGTGCCAGTATTACATGGATTCATTTCTTAATGTATCAGCTTTGTAATTGCTAGTGTCTTTGCTTGAACATTTTTATAGATTTTGCCTGTAAGCAAAAGGAAGAGTTGTAAAATATCTCCACAAGGCTATGAAACAATGTTTCTGATTTTTTGAAAAATTAAAAGTATACACATCTGCATCCCCAATGATTTCAATATCTGTTGAGCTTGTAACTAGAACTTCGTTATTACTTCTCTGCTTATGGCAAAATAGTATTAGTCAGGCCTGATTGGTTCCAAAATTGCATGAATTGTTTCAAGATATCAGCCTGAGTCTACATATTAAGTTTGGTCAAAACCGGTTAATAAATGAATGTCCTAGAGGGGGTAAAAAAAAACAGAAATCTAAAGTGTTTGTTTAGGAGATACGCAACCTAGTTGACAGATTGGTTTTAAAAGATTTATTGTGAGTTTCACTTTGGTTCCATTACGTAACACAGTATGGCCCTTTCCGCAACTCACCTTTTTGCGGAGCTGAGGTGCGGGGATCGCGCGAGCAGCCTCTAGCAAGAGGCTCTCGCATCCCGGTTCTGCAGCTGCTGCCTGCTTGTGCGAGAGCCCCTCCTCTTCCTTCCACAGTGCAACCTGGGGTTTTCCTGGGCTGTGCTGGGGCAGGAAGCGCGATCGCCGGAGCTCTGCACACACAGCAAGTGTGCGTGGGGCCCCGAAGCGATGTGCGCTCGCGCACCATTTTTGGCTCACAGCCGAAAATGAAATAGTGCGTGATCAGCGCCTGCCAGACCCTGGAGCGTCGCATGATTGTGAGTGCGTCGTGTGGACTGCTCCTTGCAGTCGCATGACGCTCCAGGGGCCCTTTCACATGACAAATACCGTGTGAAAAGGGCCTATGTCTGGTGACTCTGTGATGATCCAGCATGTGGGTCTGCAGAGCATGAGAAAGAAAGAGAGAGACAGAGAGACAGAAAGAGACAGAGACTTTAATTTATAGCATATATGATATGCAAGATATTCTCTCTACGTGAAAGAGACACCACAGAGAATTCTAAGGAATCTTTTGTTTCTTGATTGATACCAGTGGAGATGCTGTTAGAAAGGCATATCATTCTTTTCCTGGTTAATATTCATAAGCCATACAGTCTGAGCAGGGACCTGAGGTGGAAGAGGTTGGCGTGCAGCAGTTGAAACCTCTTAATTGTTCCTCTTGGACTCCATAGCTTCTCTTTTCTGTCACACAGTTTCTCTCCAGCCCTTTCAACTAGTCTGTTGTGTTGGTGTTGAAGATCGTAATACCAGTAGTTGCGGTCCTAGTTGGAATGTGAACCTTCATTTCAGGATAAATTCCCCAAGTTTTGGCCAAGAACAGCATACAATGGGCTTCTTCAGATCTAGCAGGCACCCCTCTCTTTGTGAAAGGCTTCACTTCCTAGTTGCCTCCCTCTCCAGACTTGACTCTCCCTTTGCCCTGAAGAGGTTGAAAGCAGTGAGCAAGGACTTGCATCTCTTCCAGCCTAATTGGAGGGAGGCTAGGCTGCAAGGCTTCTGCTAGCCGGCATCTGCTAGCCTGCCTCTGCATTGCACATTTGTCCTCCTTCTGCTTTGTCTGAAGATGGAAGAAATGTTTTTGGAGGCAAAGCATTCCTGCTTAAACAGGAACAGAGCAGTCCACTGTAATTGAGAGTGCTCCTGAATGCTTTTCATCACATAAACACTATGTATGAGCTGAAGTGTAGTGCAGACAGATGTGGGTCAGGTTCAGGGCTCAATGCATAGATGGGAAGTATGTTAGAGAATATCTGAAATGGCACTGACATGGGAGATGACTGTGGGTCCGCCCCGCCCATTACTGTCTCAGAATGTAGTTGACCTGTTCCTGGTATTAAAACTTAGTTTTTTGTGTGGGTTAATGGGGCTAGATCTTTGTCTGTAAGCTGTATATTTATCTTCTAATGGCTCAGTGCTGAACGAGGTGTTCAGAATTATTTGTATATATTCAAACTACTCAGCACATGCAAATAAGCAGCAGCCATGGTTTCTTTTCCCCATGAGGGAGGTGGCCAACCTAATCAAAGAGCACATGCTATGAAAGAAGACAGAAGAAACTGTTTGAAGTTTTAGGGGCCTCTTTTGCCAGATTTTGGTCCTAGACCTCTGTTGGATAGGCTGCTGAACTGGAGAGAGAGCTTGGATGAGATGGGGAACAGCACTGCAGATCAAAACTATGGTACACATTTCTGACTCTGTAGCCTTTCCTTTAAATGAATATAATTCACAACACATGGCTTTGTATTTTTAGCCTGGAGAGGATATGATGCACGCAGGAAGTTCAATGATATAAAGAACAGAAGAACCAATGCTGCTATTCATATTCAAGCAGGTAATTAAAACAATATTTTCACAGCTGACACCTATTTTACTGAGGGTAACTTCCCATGTCAGTGTTTGTGTCTGGTAGAAATAATATGCAGCCAAAACAAAAGTCTCTTAAATATGGGTCTTTCTGATCACTGATTTCACTGGGCCTTATTTTTGGGTGCATTCTGACATCTGGTGAAAGAGCTCTGTCTGACCAGGGTCCAGATAGCTTAGCTTTTGTCATGATTTAATCAGTTTCTGTACTGCTTCCTGTATCTGATGATAATATCTTAAAGCAGTGATCAAACACCAGTAGACTTGTTGCTCCTGGATATACCCCCAAAGACTGTTTTTGTTTTGTTTTAACTGTAAGCTTGTTCTTGTTGTTATGTAGCTTCAAGTTGACTCTGACTTATGGTAACCCTGTCCTAGGGTTGTCTTGGCAAGATTTATTCAGAGGAGGTTTGGCATTGCCTTCACTTGAGGCTGAGAGAGTGTGATTTTCCCAAGGTCAACCAGTAGGTTTCTAGGGCTTGGAAGGATTCAGACTCTGGTTTTCTGGAATCTTAGTCCAACACTTACACCATTACACCAAGGTGACACTCTTAGCTCTTTATAAAACTCTGTCTAATGTTGGTGGCTATTGGTGGTTGGGGAGGTAGGGATGTGTGTGCGCATGTGCAGACATGGTTTGTGCTGGCTCACAACTTGGAGGCCAGACTGCCCTCCCAAAGTCATCAGAGACTGTACCTTTTCTGCCCCTCTGAAGGGTCTCCTACCCCTTTCACTGTGTTTTCTGTAAAAAGAGAAGTGAGAGCAAGAACACTATTTTCCTCTGAAGACAGCACTTTTATTTTGGAACAAGCAGATTAGCACTTCCAAGGATCTTCTGGGACCTTTAATCTGCTTGTAAAGGAAATCCTATGAAATTCATGGGTCACCGTAAGTCGACAGGTGAGTTGACAGCACATATAAACACAAGGAAGGCATACAGGATGTGTGTACCTTTTTTCAAAGGGAAAAATGTTAAATGGAAGCACTGTTTTGTGTGTGTGAGAGAGTGAGTGCAAGGGGGCAGGAGATCCCAGGGAACACTCCAGGAATTAATGCGCAAGCAGCGCATGCATTCTGTAGGCTGTGTTATCTACCTCATCACTTCAGCCCTGTTCAGTCCAGCTATTCCAAATCATGAATAAACAGTATTTAAAAAAGTCTAAATGGAATTAAATCAGGGAAATATAGTAGCTTACTGACAGATCACCCACTCTGCATTTAAAAGATCCGAGGCTGAGTCCCAGGGATCCCAACAGAACTGTCTCAGCTTCGTTTCTTGTGAAGGGAGCATTACTCAGTGGGAACATCATTTGCACATAGAAGGTCCCAGGCTCAATTCTTGGTGTCTCCAGTTGAAAAGACCAGGTAGGAAATGGTGTGAAAGGCCTCTGATTGTGGAGAAGAGCTGCAGAGATCATGAAGAAACTGTAGTTGGTCTAGTTGGAGAAATAGTCTGACTCATATAAGGTAGCTTTCATTGTTCTTAATTTGGAAAAAAAGAAAACCTCAGAAACATGAGAAGTAGACAAACAGCCTTCACTGAGTGTTGGCATGGACACAGGGAAATATTTTTATTTATTTATTTATTTACTTATTTATTTACTTATTCAAATATTAGTTCAACACTTCTTAGCCTACTCAGACCCCCAAGGTAATGCATAACAGATGAAAATAGTATCCTTTAAAAAAAAATGAAACAGTATTTTAAAAATAAGCTTCAAAACACACACACACACACACACACACACACACAAGCACAAATACAATTTTTTTTAAATCATTTTATTCAAATTTCTCATTATAAAAAAACATACATATTCAATTGTCAGCTTCATTAGAAATATATCTGATCTTCCACATTGATCTAGATTCCATTTTCCAGATTTCTATGAACTTAAGGTACTGTTCAACATTATACTGTTAGTTTATCTGATAGTTCTTACATTTCATTCTTCATATTTCCGCTTCATGATATATACCTGTCGCCCACTCGTAATATAACTTTAACCATGAATTACGTATTCCCAACTGTTGGAACCCAGCAATTACCCGTTACAATTTGCCATTCTTTCTGTATCTCATCATCTGATTTCCCCTTTAATCTCTGGGAGACCATGTCCGCATTTTTATTTTCAATAAATGTAGCCCACCATTGTTCTGTTGTAGGTATTTGTTGAGTTTTCCATAACTTTGCATATTCAATACGAGCTGTTGTTATCATATACAGTAATATTCTCCAATGCTTCTTTATACCAGCACCCTCTATTATATCAATCATATTTAGCAAATACAATTCCGGTGTCTTAGCAAACTGACCTTTCACTAATGTACAAATCACATTATGTACTCCATTCCAATATTTCTTAGCTTTTGAGCATGTCCACCACATATGATATATCGTACCGACCTCCTTCTGACATTTCCAACACTGTCCAGTACCTGTATTATAAATCCTTCTCAGTTTATCTGGTGTCATATACCATCTGTGAAATAGTTTGTAATAGTTCTCTCTCAAATTCTGGGCTACTGTAAATTTCTGCGTTTTTTTCCAACTCTGCACCCAAGACTCTAATTGAATTGAATGACCAATATCTTGAGCCCATAAAATCATTGTTTCCAAGCACAAACACAATTTTAAAAGGTTACTAAAGACTCCCCTCTGGTTGTAAAAGCTAAAGGCCATAGAAAGCATTGCAGTCTTGGCTTCCCACTGGAAACCCAGTTGGGATGGACCCTTCCCTTGGGAGGAATTCCACAACTGAAGTGCTGCTACTGAGAAAGCCCTGTCTTGTGTACTCACCAACAAAGATTCTTGGAGTGATAGAACAGGCAATTAACAGCCACCCTTGAGAATCACAGGTTTTTGGCTTGTCCATATGGGAGAAGGTATTCTTTCAGATATCCAAGCTGCAACCATTTAAAGCTTTGTAGATCATAACAGGGGCCTTGAACTGAGCTCAGAAGCAAACTGGAAGCCTGAAGAGTTGGTATACGACTTAATATGTGGTCTCTAAAACAGACACCAGGTAACAATCTAACCACTGCCTTTTCCACTGGCTTCGGCTTCTGAAACACTGCACGGATGAGAATATTTGGTTTGAGCCTAATTGTGAGAAATGTATGTAAGGGTCTAAGTAAGCATTAAATCAAGCAGATGTCATGAAACTCAACTATTTTTTATTCTGAATGAAGATCTGCTTTTAGAGAGATTGAAGCAGAGCAGAGAAGCATTGGGAAGAGCATATTGAACTCTTTATCTTCTGCTTCTCCTCTATTCTAAAAGTCCTCCGCACACACATAGATTTCCTCCATAGAAGCTTTGAAGTATATCTTAGTGCTTACAAACAAGCTGGGGGGTATGCAGTTTGGAACAGAGAAAGGGTAAACACTTTTTTTTTGCTTTTGTTACTCCTTGTAGGAGTTATGCATTTTACAAGCAATTTTTCATTTAGCCCAGTCCCCAGGAGGCATAAGTAGTGGGCAATACTTTTGTTGTCATAATAAAAAACCAACAAGACCAGCAATGCTACACAAGAAGGCAGTTTCCACTTTCAGCTTGTGTTCTGAGAGCTCAACTGAAGAGTAACTTATTTTTTGTCATGGAAACACTGCCAAATACTCATTTTTTGAATAAATAGGAACTAGAAAAACTTCCCTCAGAGGAAGCCTAACCCACTCATTGCATGGGGTGAGGACATCATGGTGCTGAGTGTGACTTCAGATTGGAAAGAAACAAGCCCACTGAAGCAGTGGCTCTTGAAAAGCATATCCATGGACATCAGAGGGAACTGGTTGTTACCGGCTACTCATAATGTTTTGCCAATTTCAGGACTTGTGATTAGTTATTGAAAGTAAAATGAGCTGTTATTGGAAGTGATTGTACAGTGTACTGTGGATGGTGGATCTGTAGGATTAAGGAAGTTAATTCTGTTTAGAAAAATCACGTACCTCAGCTGTTTGACCATAATGTCTATTGACTATAAACATTGTTATGTAATCCATAATCATGATAAAGTTTAGTCACATGTGATGACAAATAGCTAGATCCAGAGACAGTGCTTTTAATTGTGAGCATGTGATGAGAAGCAGGAAACTCATGCTCTCAGTGGCTGATGATCAGATAAGGAGGTACCAGTGGCAACTATAAAATTGACCTTAGGCCAGATAGAGGCAAACAGACCAATGGCTGCTTCCAACAGCTGTCTCATACAGTTGCTGTTTTCTAGGCCAAGCACCATACTCTAAAATGCTGATTAATGAAGAGGACCACTCCTTCCAGACAAATGATTAGGTTATAAATTTTTCTTATATGTTAAGAGAGATTAAGCCTAAGTTATGTAATGGTATAATGCTATACTTCTAAACTGCTATATGCAGTGATAGAAATATGCTTAGACAATATAGAGTCTGTGATATGACTGTCTTCCTCTTGGAGTATACACTGGTGCTTTGCACCAATAAATAGCAAGAAAAATTATAAAGCCACTGGCTTATTCTCCCTGAGAATAACCTGAAACTCCAAATCTTAAGAGATTCTTATGGAAACTGTTGATGTCAGCCTGCCTACTGGACAATACTGCTCCATGGTAGCTCAGGTGACTCAGATGATAAACAGGAAGGATCTCCAGTTAGGATGTAGGTTGATAGACAAAAAGCAAAGTACCTTCAATCCTTCAACAAAGCCATGGGGAGAGGGGACATCTGTTTCATGGTTCTCCCATGGAACCCCTATGTCACCTTTCCCAATCTTCTCTTTAAAAAAAAAAGCCTCCCCATGCTGTTTAGATACCTGGTTTAGTTCCTGGTTTAATAAATCTCTCTCTTTGTCCTAAGGCAATTGTGAGATGTGCCATAATCAAAGGGCTTGTTTCCCATATCCCCTAGAGTATTACTGGAGTTCAAAAATCAGTGTTCTTCCAAAAAATTTGAGCTGCTTGGGGACCTTTGGCAGGCTCAGAGATAGCCTTTGGCAAAGGTTGAGTGGGGGTACAGTCAGCTCAGGAGCTATACTGTCAACCCCAGCTGTAAAAGGAGAGATTGGATGCTTCTAATGCAGAAAAAAAAATGAAAACTGTGTCTATGTTTACCTTTAGGCAGAATCAGGCAGTTTTCTGAGTCAGCAGGTGCTGAATGGTGTTGGGGGACAGTGTGGTTTGTTCCAAGTAGCCTGCTCCACACTATCTAGGCCAGCCTGAGGTACCGTGAGACTGCCCCATTCTCAGCTGTGGCAGTCTCCTGTTCATAGGTTAGTGAATCTGCTCTGGGTTTTAGTCTGAACTTGAAAGGAAATATCCAAGATGCTAAATCTGTTTTAAGGATAGGGTCCAGCGACTTGGTTAGCTGGTTTAAAGTTCCTACAGAGCAGATTTACCGTGCACTGACATGGAAGCCAGCAGCCCCTACTGATTGTCAGTGTTGAAGTAAGATTCAGGTGCCTGTCTGTTCAGTTTCTGTAGAGGGAGAGATGGAGTAATCATTTTTTTCATCTTAGGTAGCAAGCTGTCTTGGGATCGGCCTGTTAAAAACAATCTTCAAAATTTTTTAAAAAAGTGTTTTGGACACGCTCCCATGGGGCCAGTTCAAACATTACTGGGAACATGAGATTCTCTGGCCCTTTTCACATGTGTGGGGGGGGGACGGTGTAGAGCGACCTCTCACGGAGGTCATCTACACCGTAGAGTGGACTGGCGTGGACTACTTTTAGTAGTTTCGCACCAGAATCCACTCAGGAGCGGCGGGAACTAGCCGGGCTGCGTGTTTTTTAAAAACCTCTTTTTAGAGGTTTTTAAAAAGCACGGAGTACGCAGCCCCTTGCCGCTCCGTCGCCCGGGTCTAAAGTGAATCTGCAGGCGCGTGCAAGTGCGTGCCTGCAGATCTGCCGGGGGCGGGCTTCCGGCTGGCGAGCTTCTCCAGTTGGTGGAGAGCCTCCACCAACCCGAAGCTGCCATCTGCGATGCCGGAGGAGTGTGGAGCAGCGAGCTCGCGCTGCTCCACACGACGACGGACTTACCCGGCTGGAGTAAGCTCCGTTTTTGGGCGTTTTCACCCATTTCCCCCCCGACATGTGAAAAGGGCCTCTGACTTCTTATTTTGATTTACTGTGGGACGGAAGGAACTCTTCCATACTAACTCAACAGATTTGCAAAGACTGGCACATTTATTACTTCCTTGCTGCCATTTTTAAAGTTTGAATACGTAGCTGCCAGGCAATTACCTCAGAATGTGCTTGGGGGGGGGGAGGGCAGCAACTCTTCCTGTTATTCCTCCTCAGCACTGATTCTGTGGATTTGTATGTGCCTTCAAGTTGCCTGTCGACTTACGGCAATCCCATGAATTTCATAGGGTTTCCTTAAGCAAGGAATACTCAGGCCCTTTCCGCATGTGGAGAGGGAAACGGGGGGAAACGTGCTGAAACGGAGCTTACTGGCAGCCGGGTAAGTCCCTCCCCATGTGGAGCAGCGTGAGCTCGCTGTTCCACAGTCCTCCGGTGTCCAAAATGGCGGCTTCCGGCTGGCGGAGGCTCTCCACCAACCAGAGAAGCTCGCCAGCCGGAAGCCCGCCCCTGGCAGATCTCCAGGCACGCACTGGTGCGAGCCTGCAAATCTGCACCGGAGCGCGGGAACAGAGTGGCGCGGAGTGGCGCGCTCCGTGCTTTTGAAAAACCTGTAAAAACAGGTTTTTAAAAAGCATGCTGCGCGACCACTTCGGGTCGCTCCGGAGCGGACTGAGGTGCGGAACTGCGACAAGTAGTCCGACCCAGTCCGCTCCCAAGGTGCGGACGAGCTCCGTCAGAGGTCGCACCACGCCGTACTACTTACCCCGTGCGGAAAGGGCCTCAGAGGTGATTTTACCAGTTCCTTCCTCTGAAATGTAGGAGAAGCAAATACTAAACCAATGTCTGTGAGCTTTTCTACCCCTTCCCGTTCTGCCGGAAATTGGTGGGTTCCCTGGGATGCAACTCACACTGATTCCAAGCTGTGTGTGACTGATAGCTCAAGGTCGACATGATGTGCAATATACTGCAGGGGAGGCCTTTCTCTTTATCCCACCACCATCACAGACTTGGTTGGTGAGAATGCAAAGACCTTCTCCGTGGCTGCTCCCACACTTTGGAACTCCCTTCCTAAGGAAGTTAGAATGGCTCCTTCTTTCTTTTCCTTTTAGCAACAGGTTAAGACCTTGCTTTTCCAGCCAGCCTGATTTAAACAACAAAATCAAAAAAGATTTTTATGGTCCTGTTTTTAATCTGTTTTAAAATAGGATTTTAACTGGTTTTAATTCTGTTATTATATAATGCTATTTTAATCTTAATTTTGTATGTTTTTAACTATGTGTGTTTTATTGTATTCTCTGCCTATTTGTAAGCTCTTTTTACTCTCAGCCTAGAAGTAAGGTGGGATATAAATAAAGGGAAGGAGGGAGGGATATATAGCTCAGAGCAATAGCCACTTTTGAGCCAATGGATGGTTCAGAGAAAATGTTATGCAAATGTTATCAAATGCAGGTGCCAGCCAGCATGGTGTAGTGCTTTGAGCATTGGACTAGGCCTCTGGAAATCAAGGTTTGAATCCCCACTCACTGGATGACCTTGGGCAAGTCACAATCTTTCAGGCACAGAGGAAGGCAAAAGCAACCCCTCCTTCCAAACAAATCCTGCCATGAAAACCCTGTGATAAGTTTGCCTTAGAGTTTCCATTAAGTCAGAAACAACTAAAAGATACCAAACAATAAATTAAAGCTTGGGATAAGACTGTTGTTTAGACTGATTCCCCAGATCATAAGATCATCATGCCACCCTGAATATAGCCGATCTTGTTTGATTTCAGAAGCTTAAGTAAGGTCAGGCCTGGTTACTCCTTGGAAGGAAGATGGTCACCTGGAAATGCAAAGGAGCTCCAAGCTGGACTAGGAAGAATCTTGCCTCAAACCCTGAAGAACCATTGCTGCCTGTCAGAGTTGGCAATATTAGGTTTGGTGGACCAGAGGTCTTACTTAGTGTAAGGCAGCTTCCTGTATTCCTAGAATCTCTTGGATGCCATGAGTCCTGGCCATGTTGGATGAGGATTATGGAAACTCTCACCCAAAACTGTAACTTTCCCCACAGTTGATGAAGTAGCTTGTTAAAAGTAATTCATTCTGTGACTCCTGGTAGTGCTTAAAAAGTAATTTATTGTTGTTACTAGTTGCTATGTAAAAGAGAGAGAGAGAGAGAGAAGGAGTCCTATTCTATTTATACATATTATGTTGTACTCAGTTGTTAATCTAAAACTGAGGAGAACCATAGAATCAATGGGAGTTTGGTACATCAACTCCTATGGCTTACATGACCAAGAGAGGAGTGCCTAGGCTGCCTAGGCTGAGATCCAAACCAATTGAACTACCATATCTGAAAAGCAATATATGAGACAAAATGTAGCCCCGTGACTCTAACATCATCACTTTTCTTTCTCTGTATGATTGTTTAACCTCTTTTGCCTGATGAAGAAGCCAGTGGAGCTTTGAAAGCTTGCATGCTGTATTTTGTGCATTTTGGCCAAAAAAGACATCGTTCCTTTGTGAATTTCATATTTCGTTTTATTTTGTTGCATGGCCAACACAGCTACCCCTGAATATGTTATGTTAGTGTCTTTGATTCAGTCTTTCTTCTGTCTGTAACAATTGGACCGAGCCCTTTCCATTCTAATTGCATTTGCATCTTTTTTTTCCTTGTAAGCCACTTGAATTCCATTCATGGGAGAAAAGAAGGTATAAATAAATAAACCTATAAAATGTGAAATGATATTGTTCTGGTAAAAAGTACTCAGCCTGGGGGGTGGGGAGCAGGTGAGGAAGGGGGGGAAATGCAGCACAGGATAGGTGGAGAAGTAGTACAGGAATATCTCGCTACTCTAAATGAATTCAAGTCTCCAGGGCCAGATGAACTACATCCAAGGATATTAAAAGGACTGGCAAAAGTAATTTCAGAACCGCAGGTGATAAATCGTTGAGAATTCTTGGAGAACAGGAGAAATCCCAGCAGACTGGAGGAGGGCAAATGTTGTCCCCATCTTCAAAAAGAGGAAAAAGAGGACCCAAATAATTATTATCGCCCAGTCAGCTTGATGTCAGTACCTGGAAAGATTCTAGAGCAGATCATTAAACAGACAGTTGGTAATTACTTAGAAAGCAATGCTGTGATCGTTAAAAGTCAACATGCATTTTTCAAAAACAAATCATGTCAGACTAATCTTATCTTTTTTTATGTTAGAGTTATGAGCTTGATAGAATTAAGGGAATGCTGTGGATGTAGCATTTCTTGACATCAGTAAGGCTTTAACAAAGTTCCCATTGGTGTTCTTGCAAACAAGCTAGTAAAATGTGGGCTAGACAATGCTACTGTTAGGTGGATTTGTAATTGGTTGACTGACCAAATCCGAAGGGTGCTCACCAATGGCTTCTCTCTGTCCTGGAGAGAAGTGACTAGTGGGGTGCCACAGAGTTCTGTCCTGGGCCCAGTGCTATTCAACATCTTCATCAGTGACTTGGATGAAGGAATAGAGGGCATGCTGATCAAATTCGCAGATGATACCAAATTGAGAGGGCTTATTAAAACACCAGAGGACAGGATCAAAATTCAAAATGACCTTGACAGATTGGAGATCTGGTCCAAAGCTAACAAAATGAATTTCAGGCAGAGAAATGTAAAGTCCTACACTTAGGCAGAAAAAATGGAATGCACAGATATAGGATGGGGGACATTTGGCTGGACAACAGTGCGTGTGAAAGGAATCTAGGAGTCTTGGTGGACCACAAGCTGAACATGAGTCAGCAGTATGATGCGGCAGCCAAGAAAGCCAACGCGATTCCTGGTTGAATCAATAGGAGTATGGTGTCAAGATTGAAGAAAGTAATAGTACCACTCTATAGTACCACTGTATTCTGCTCTAATCAGACCTTTTCTGGAATACTGTGTCCAGTTCTGGGCACCTCATTTCAGGAAGGATATTGGTAACCTGAAGTGTGTCTAGAGGAGGGCAACCAAAATGGTGAAGGGTCTGGAAGCCATGCCCTATGAGGAGCGGCTTAGGGAGCTGGATATGTTTACTCTGCAGAAGAGAAGGTTAAGAGGGGACATGATAGCTATGTTTAAATATTTGAAAGGATATCATATTGAAGAGGGAACAGGCTTGTTTTCCACTGTACCAGAGATTAGGACAAAGAGCAGGGGATTCAAACTGCAGGAAAAGAGATTCCACCTGAACCACATGAAGAACTTCCTGATGGTCAGAGCTGTCCGGCGGTGGAATATGCTGCCTTGGAGTGTGGTGGAGTCTCCTTCTTTGGAGGTTTTTAATCAGAGGCTGGATGGCCATCTGTTGGGAGTGCTTTGATGTGTGTTCCTGACTGGCAGGCGGCTGGACTGGATGGCCCCTGGGGTCTCTTCCAGCTCTAAGATTCTATGATTCTATGGTGCATGCAGCCATGTTCTGTGTTTCATTTTCAGGCCTATTATCATCTTAAGAGAGAGTTAAAACAGACAAAGAAAAAGAAATCTGTAATATACATATTTTTAAAAAGTGTACCTAGTTCCTTCAGGGTCATTTCATGTCAAACAAAGGGCAGCCCAAGTTAGGGAAAGCGAAGTTATTTCAGTAGTGGAGTTAAATATGTGTTTACATTTCTGCCATTGAAACGAAGTTGACTGAAAGGTGCCAGCTTTGGTTGGGTCATGTCCACATTGATCTCTACAGTCATACTTCTGTGTTTGCAAAGTGTAAGCAGTGATTAGAATATGTTGGTTGTTTCCTCACCAGGTTTACTGTACTACAACCCTGTGTTACTCTTGTTTTACTAACATGGTTTGGTGCTGTAGAAACCACCACAGCCAAATGCTTACTGTGGAGTCGCAGCTCAGAGCAGCATGTCATTTGTAAGAAATATGATCACCATCACATTCAAAGCCTGAGGAATTTTATTTCTATAAAGTACATCTGTTGGATTTGTTTACCGAGGAATTCATCTAATTAAAATATATGTCTCTTGTTAAAGCAAACAAACATATGGGGGAGGGAGGGAGGCAGGGAGGGAAGGAGGGAGGTGGTCTTGAAATTTAGGAAATGCTTGGCTTACATGTTTCCACAGCACAGCTCATATTGAAATTTGTTTTCCTTTCATCTCTTTCCCAGTAAAAGCAGCAGTGCGGCTTATCCCTTTAGCTTCCTCAGAACTTCCTTTCAGAATTCCCGATCTATTACAGCACATTCACATACCAGAAACAAGATGCCTTTTCATGCTGTCAACCTTTTTCATCTGAAATGTAAATTAATTCTTGCCTTGACAGAGATCAAAGTGGAGGTATTAACCTTATTGGACCCTTCCCTCATCAGAATCTGTTCCAAAGACTATGAGGGGGTGGGGGTGGCGTGTGGGGAGGGGCCAGTCCTCAGTGCTATCTGTGGCCCCCCTCCAGCCTCTCCCCCTGTCTACAAGCCACCATTTCAAAGGCTGTGGTTTCTTTTGCAAATGACTTTATCATTACTTCATAATCTCTCTCTCTTTCTGTGTGTGTGTGTATGTGTGTATACACGCTGGGGGGCATAAAGACAGAGGGGGGAGGAGAAGTACCCACCCTGACCTGCCTGAATTAATTCTTCCAGAAAAAGACTGCCTGTTTTAATTGTTGGGTGGAGGGGGGCTCATTCAGATTTCAGGATATTCTTTGAGTGGTTTTGACAGCGAGAGATCCTGGCCTGATGGAAAGTAGGCACGCAGGGCTTTTTTTGGTTAGGAGGAGGGTGGCAAGATGCCAGGAGAGACCTCCCCTCCCCGTTGGTTCAGGTTGTTCATTTCCTAAGCAAGGCAGTCTTTTGAGGTAGGCTGCATTAGCATTTTGAAAATAAACAGATGCCTTTCAAATACATGAGTGGCTGGGCCAGGCATTCTCTGTGGGACTAAGCAGTACAGCAGCTTTTGACAGATAAAATGTGGGAAGAAAAAAAAAGTCAGTGTTCCTTTTTTAAAATTATAGTTCCCGTGAGAGCCTTATTAATTGCCTTGAGGGCTACATTATGGTGTAGAAAGCTGCGGTATAAATATTGTAATAAATATAAAAATGTTAAAAATCCCAGTGTGAGAGAGAATACATTCCCTAAGAGTATAGTACTGAGGTGAAATATCTATATAAAAGTGAGGGTGGGAAACTGATGACTAGAATTTGAAATCTGGTTGGGGTTATTTAAACTGCTGTGAAAGTAGAGCTGGGGGGGGGCATTATATCCACTCCTTTTTGCTTTAGAGGGATTAACCAGGGTGGGAAGATCCTTTATGGAGGATTGGGCTCTTAGTGGCTTCTAGTCATGATGCCTATCTAATACCTCCAGTAACAGCAGCAGTATACCTCAGTGTACCAGTTGTGAGAGAATACCAGTTGCTGTCAAAACTGCTCAAAGAATGATCTTGAAATTTGAATGAAGTTCCTTCCACCCAACAATTAAATTGGGCAAGCTTATTCTGAAATAATTAATGCTGATGAATCCCACTTGTGGGCTTTTCAAAAACATTTGATTGGCCACTTCAGAAAATGGAATTTTGCCTAGATAGGTCTTTGGACCAATCCAACATGATACTTCACATGTTTCCAGTACTCTCCGCCTCAGTTCCCAGATTTTTAGAAAGCATGATCTTGTTCTTTATTTCCCTACATCCTGCAAAGGCTTTTGGTGGTTTATTTTGAGGGCCTTCTAGCAGAAAGCCAAGATTACCTCAGAGCTCTATATGGGAAGTTTTCCAACTCAGTGATAGAGCAGGTGCTTTAAGAGTGCTCTCAGGTTACATCTCCACATCCACTTAATGGATACAGAGGCCCTTTCCGCATGTGGACGGGGAAACGGGGGAAAACACACTGAAACGGAGCTTACCGGCAGCCGGGTAAGTCCGTCACCATGCGGAGCAGCGCGAACTCGCTGCTCCGCAGTCCTCTGGTGTCCAAAATGGCGGCTTCCGGCTGGCGGAGGCTCTCCACCAACTGGAGAAGCTCGCCAGCCGGAAGCCCGCTCCCGGCAGATCTGCAGGCACGCACTAGTGCGCGCCTGCAAATCTGCACCGGAGCCCGGCAACGGAGCTGCATGGGGCTGCGCGCTCCGTGCTTTTTAAAAACCTCTGAAAAGAGGTTTTTAAAAAACATGCAGCACCGCCAGTTCTGGTCGCTTCAGAGCGGATTGAGGTGCGGAACTACGAAAAGTAGTCCGCCCCAATCCACTCCACGGTGCAGACGACCTCCATGGGAGGTCGCTCTGCACCGTTTTAGTACCCCGGTGCGGAAAGGGCCAGAGTCAGGTAGCAGGTCTCATTAACAGAGCTGAAAATAGTTTGATTCAGTGGATAAGGCAGCATTTAGTATCCTTGAAGGAATGTGATGGGCTAGTCCAAGAGCTATGGATTTCGCTCAGCTCTTTAACATGCTTTTTGTTTTGTGTGTGTGTGTGGGGGGGGTATATTGTTATTGTTTACAAAAAATTCATTCATTCATTGTAAGAATTAGTATTTTTGTAAAAAACAGATTATTTCCAAGGTATCCTATAATAGATTAAAACAAAAAGAAAAAGAAAAATACAGAACAATTCAGGTAACTGATAGTTGCTATGGTTGGTGAGCAACACAATTATGTTCTGTTAAATGAGTAAATAAACAAAACAGCTTTTTCTTGGTTTCCAGAAAGGTGGATAACTAGCATAGTGATTGCCTGGCCTATTTTCCAAATGTGGGGAGGAGGTCCCATAACAGAAAATGACTTGACCATGGTAGGTATTCCACCTGTGTTTCCAAAGCTGGGGGTACCCAGTAAAGAGGCTGCTATTACACACATAGTTACATATGGAGGCATTAATTTCTAAGACAGCTATTTGCAATATAGATGAGGAGGGAATACAGGCTGCCCCTTTCTTAACCCACTCCTCAAGGGATATGGCTCTTTTATTTTCTTCAGATTTGGAAGACAAGCCCCACCTCACCCCCACCTTCACAATATCCCTAGTCCTACCACAATGTAGAAGCCAGCTTTACAGAATCAACCAAGGGCCCTTTGAGTCAGTGCATCCAGTTCTGGGATTGGTCCTACAAGAAGATGAGGCCAGTCCCAGAACAAGGCCTTGCTAGCTCTCAAAGGTTTCAGCAGGCTTTATGCACCTCCGAGGTGATGTCCCTTCAAAATTCAGCTCTCAGGGGCCATTGGGGGCTGCTTGAGGCCCTGATATGAGCAGTGGTGGCTGGTGAGGTGGTACTTCTGCTCCAGGTTTTAGTCTGAACTTCAGATCTCCTCTTCAGACTATTGAATCTGATAGGGTCCAGCAGCTTAGATAGCTTCTTAAAAGTTTGATTGAAATCCAGAGTAGATTCATTGCTCCACTGACATGGAAGCCACCAACCTGGCTTAGATAGACCTGCTTTGAATAGTCTTTTGCCTGGGAGAGTCCCTGGCTGTTCTCCCAACAAGGCCCATTCCTTGCAAAAGAGTGGAAGCCAGTGCTAACAAACCCAGACAAATATGTGTTGTTCATCATTTATACTGGAAACACTCAGTATGCACCAACATATCCTGTATGCTTGGATTGGGAGAAGTGTTGCCTTTCAGAGGGTGTTGAACTACAACTCCCATCAGTCCCAGGTAGCATAATCCATGATAAGGATTGCTGAGAGCTGCAGTCCAATAGTCTGGAGGACCTCGCTTTGCCTACCCATGCTGTACATGCTAATGACAATCATTTGTCTTCATAAATTTCTTGGGAAGAAATGTTTAACAACGTGCCTCTCTTTTTATCATATCTGAAAGTGCAGTGAGCACCTACAAATTACAGGACTGCTAATAAAATAGGGAATGTTGGAAACACATCTTGAGTTTCCATTTGCCTGGGTCCAACAGTTTTTAGTGCATTTTATAAGGTTGCTATTTCAAAGTATGTTATTAGTTCTGTGAGGAAGAACAGAAGCACTATTTTTAATGCTTATTTATAACAGGGTGTAACGAGACTCGTTTCTTGCAGTCCATTGATTTTGCATCTCTTGTTTTACTTACTTTTAAAAAAAAAACCTTTATCATGGATTTGTTCCAAAATAGGGCTCAGTGTGGCTACCAATAATAAAATTCAAATATAAGCAAATTATAATTGTCCCCTTAGTAGAAATAGTGGGTCTGCAATGGAGGGAAGGACAAAATCCCAGGACCAATTTTCTGCCTCTGGACTCAAAACAGGCTCCACCAGCCCCCCAAATGAAGCCAAAAATGGCCAAAAGTCAACTTCTATTTTTCTGTAAAAAGCAAAGCAAAACTTAGCTTAGCTTAGCTTTCTGGGAAGTGTTTGGCAAAATAAGATGAAGAGTATGCATACGTGCATTTTTTTGGCAATGAATTTTTGAGGGGCCTGCGCCCCACAAGAAAGAGGGTGCATATGACCTGCCAGCCGCAAGTGGCATATCCCTAGTCTACAGTGTTATGTTCTGTCATTCATTTTCTTGTAGAATAATGAGAAGACAGATGAATACTTTTGTCTATAAAATCTGAACCAGGGTTTGGACAACCTGTACACCTCAGCACATTTTTTTAAAAGGGTACAGCCATCAGGACTCCAGTAGGTAACAATAGTCTTGAGTTGCTGTCTCTTGATACAGAGCAGAAATTTGTTTTTTGTCAACAGTAATACTGAAAATCTGCAATGTGCACATGAGTTTTTTTTTTAAAAAATATTTAAACATCCAATTCAAATACATGAAACAACACATAGGGAGAAAAGGAAAAATGGCAAACTAAAACTACCTAAAAAGAAACAATCCTAAAAAACTAATCTACCTAATCTAACAAAGACAAAACTAAAACTAAGAAAAGGGAGGTTAAAAGGGTACATGCATGACTTCCAGCCTCAGAGAATGGTTATTTTGTGACTAAACAAACTTCCTCAAAATTGAACAATAATATAACTGAATAGGATTACAAAGTATATAATAGGATTATATAATTTTATACTTATACTACTATAACACTTATCCTTATATGAACTTCTGGTATATTAAATTCATGCCATTAATATTCAAATCTCAAAGCTGAAAGTCTCCCCCAACAACTTCTCAAATGTACTATGACCTTCTCCCAATCTTTTCTAAATTTACTCAATGTCCCTTCTTCAATAACTGGTCAATTTATACATCTTTGCCATATCAAGCAAACTCATCGTCCAGTCTTCATGAGATATAATAGCTGGATCTTTCCCTCTCTGGGCTTAAAGTATTCATACCATAAGAAAGCATAATGGGCATGTAACTTTTAACCTCACGTGGCTAACAATATGAGAATGAGGTCACTTTAAAATGTGCCCATGTGTCTCTTCATTAGAAAGATGAAGAGCAGAATCTCATTCATTATTGCTGTGGTCTAAGAATATCACTGAATGCGTGTGGTGCAAATAAAGTGGCAGCTGGTGATCATTCTCCACTGATGTGAAGATTGTTCCTGGGGCACTAACAAGTACATCTGCTAATTTCACACTCCTTGAGCCAAATGCTTAGTGTCAAAACCAGGACTAGTCAATAAAGCAGATTGCTGTAATACATGATCCACCTGACTCCAGCCTCCTTCCCCATCCCCACAAAATTCTTCCTCTTCTCTTCTCTTCTCTTCTCTTCTCTTCTCTTCTCTTCTCTTCTCTTCTCTTCTCTTCTCTTCTCACCTGACATGCAAAGTACTGGCAAATCTGCCAGGTTTGCCTTCCCCCACATTCAGCATATTTTAATCTCAACTTCTTTCTGCCAAATTTACAAAAAAAGCTTGTGAATTTTGGGAAGTTCTTGTCAAAATCCAAGCAGATTCAGTTCAGCCATCCGAACTGGCCAAATTCAATACGTACAGGTGTTCTTGGCACAACTGGGGAACATTACTTTTGGTGACTACAGTTCCCAGCATCTTGTAGTCAACATGGTTGTGGACCATGCTGATTTGGGGGATTCTGGGAGTTGTAGTACAAAAGAATAAGACCCTGCAGCTTTATTCTCACTACAGAGAGAATCATTTTAAACCTGCTTGCCATGTAGCTATGGAGACTCTAATGTGGAGCTTGTCAGGGGGCAAAAGGGTAAAGCAGCCCTTATTCAGCACCACAAGCGTGATTGAATACAGACTGATTTCAAGCTGGACTGTTAAAGGCTATGCATTCCAAGGCCTGAGTGGATGAATGTGTCAAGTTTGTTTTTTCGTACGTTCATTTCTTTAAGAAAAGAAAATCTTCTTGTTGACTCTGGAAAATTTGGAGAGTTCTTACCTAAATTCAAGCAAAAAGAAATTTTCACCTATCCTTATTCTACAGGTATCATTGTGGGGAAATTCTTCACATTTTTCTGAACATTACAGTGAGTGAAGTATTCCTGTATGTTGTGTTTCAGACCCATGGCTATTTGCATGACTGTGCTGTTGGCATTATTTGTTCAGTTAAATGAGAAGGAGGAAGGAGCATGGAACTCCTTTTTCCCACAGCAAGCAGTTTTCCTGGTGAGCTGCTTTGCAAAGGAGTGGGGCTGATGGGGTACAACTTGCATCCTTGGCAAGTCCAAGGGCTGCCAGCAGCTGCCTCTTCCCTCTGAACATGAATCAAACTATCTGCTGTCCTTTCTTCCACAATCGATTTTCTTTTTAAAAAACCTTTCTTACCTTTCTGTTTATGTAGTTCTGACCTCTCTGTTTAAGTAGGAATTTGCTAATTTTGTAACTTCTTATAAAAATTCTCAACGGAACTAAATTTTCCTCCATCCCTTTTCCTCCCACATCTCTCCCAATGCTTCTGGGTTCAGAAATGAGGGAAGGGAGTAATTCTGTTCAGGCTAACTAATTCCTGCTGATTCCCAATGAGTTTGCTTTACAGAACCCAAGTGTCCATTTCAAATCTGTATTATGTCCATTTATAACAGGGGTGGGCAACAGTGGAAGGTTGGGGATTGCGTTAACCCCCTAGCAGACATTGGGGAGTTGCACCTCATTACCTCAACCACCACCACCACAAAAAAAAAGCCAAACAAACATTTTTTTTGCCCCAGATGTCTCCCAATGCACTCTAGGGACTGTGATGGACATTTTTGCCATATTTCCTCCAGGGCCATTTTAGCCCAGGAGAAACTTTATTTCAAAACAGGAAATCACTTTCAGTTTATTTCCAGTTTTTTTTTAAAAGTACCTTTTCTTTGTCTAAAATAACCCAGAGGGTTCCCAGGATGTGGCAAAAAATACCCCTTGTGCCTCCTAAAGGGCATTTGGGGGCCTTTTTAAAAAATTTTGTACTTTGTGCACCCTGTTTTAGAAAATAAGACGATTCCTTAAAATCCACAGACAGAGAACTCAACCACTTACTTACTTACTTATTTAGTGTGTGCTGATTTTTTTTCTGCATTGCCATTCTTTCAGAAACATGTCCCTGTAACTGCTTATGGGAAGTACTGCATGGGTCAGTGGGCCCAGAGTATAAATGGGAATGACTTTTTTTTATTCCAGTGCTACTCCATATAGTCACCAAGATTAAAGAAAATTATGTGAAATGTACTCATGTATTGCTGATTTACCTGGAATGTTCCTCCATGTGGTTCTGTCTTCAGAGACAATGCTAAAACTTGCCAATAATGTCAGTGTGAACCAACCTTTAGACTGTAAGTGGGTAATAAGTATTTGTTTATAACCAGATGGATAGAATACTCTTTTTGCTAGGAGAATAAAATACTACAGATGTTACACATCTAGTTAGTGGTGCAGGAAAGATTTATATAAATAATACAGTCCAAAATCAACATATCCATCTAGGCAAAAGGAGATCATTGCTTCGGGCAGCTGTTTTGGGGAAGTTGTGAAAGGGCAGCAAATTATTTTATTATGAACTATAAAAAACTAATATCAATGAATAAATAATATTGTAAATAACATTGCTTATCTATTACCCATTATTATTATTTTTAATGCCAGGGGAAGGAAGAGCCTTCCTTAAGTATCAAAATAACTTAACTGGTATTGGTTATATCGTAATATTATCTTCCTTAGGTATCAAAATAACTTAACTGGCACTGGCTACCTGGATTTACGGGTGGGGGTGGTATTTGCTGCTCTGCCAGGCAACAAAATATCTTAAGCTATCATTAATCTGTGCTGGCTCTCAAGGTTCTTTCACAGTCTAGTATGACTAACAGCCAGAATCTAAAAGAAGAGAACTTTCTATGTAAGACCAGGTTTGATCCTGAAGGGGTAAAGTCACCAAGATGGAACAGGTTTAGTTTTCGCTAAGGTGATATGTGTATGCAAGCCACTCACCCACCCTGTTTTAGCTATTTGAACACTATACTTATAGACATTGTTGCTGTGTGGGTGAAGTCTGGAGATCCCACAAAGAAATGAAATGTGTAGTAGAGGAAGAATATGCAGGGTGCTCAACTATCTGAATTTTCCCATCTCCCATCACAAAAGTAAGCATTTTGTTAGTGCTGAAGATAAATGGTGGTTCTATTTAGTCCACAGACATTCTTGCTGACCAAAACCCTCTGCAGCCCTGCCCAGAGTAGGCCTTGTTGAGTGACTGCTTATTTGTGATAATAAACCAAGGAGGTTGGAGAGGCTGCAGAATTGAAATTAATTAATGTGGATGATTTTGTTTCACAGAACTTGAACAACAACAACAACAACAAAATCTTTTTTTGCAGAATGGCAGGGATTGCTTCTAATCTTATTTTTCTTAATGTTTGCTTAGCTTTCAGAGGATACTTAGCTCGCAAAAACTACGAAAGAATGAAGAACAGCATTGGCTATTCCACTGATACAGAGTCAATGAGCTTTGTTTCCAGTATGAGTTGTGAAGAAAACTGGTAAGTGTTACTTATTTTATCCAAAGAGTGCTGAGAGAAAAAGGCCTGAAAGCATCATTGTGCTAGCCCTAGAACACATTTCGAGGTGCTCGGGTTGCCACAGATGTATGATCATACATCTCATTTCACTATCAGTGGACAAACTGCCCTCTACACTGAATACTAGCCAAATAATCTTTTCCATTAATGTCCAGTTGTCTCACTGGGCTATTTGCCACATTAAATGGCAGCAAATGCAAGAACTCAGTGGGGAGCTGTAGCCTCTCCCAGGTGTGCCTGCTGATAAGTGTTTGGCAAATTTTTAAGTCTTTTCCTTAAAAGGTAATAGAAGCAGTCTCTTATAGGTCCCTTATTCTATAAATGCTGGAAGATATTTGAAAAGAAATCTTCTTTACCCAAGTGATGTAAAAAAAGGTCTTTATCACCTAGGTTTTCCCTTTATCATGGACTTTGACTTCTCTTTATTTTACCATTTGAATATCCTTCAGCTGGCTACAGCTAAGCTGTTGGCTGTGGGCCTTTTTCAAGGAACATATGACTGCCTGGTTCCAGTAGCTTCACAGTCTGCCTGTCTGTTTCTGGACACAATACAAAGTGCTGGTTATGATCTATAAACCTTGGATCCAGGCTATCTGAAGGACTGTATCCTTCTATACAGGCTGTTCTAGGCTCTGCAATTTGAGAAGGAGCTCTTCTCTCTCAGTTCTGCCACCCTCACAACCATGTTCAGGAGGATATATGAGAGGGATGTCTCAGTAGCTTCTCCCAGAGTGTGGAACTCCCTTCCAATGGAGGCTAGAATAGCCCCTTCTTCATTGTCCTTCTGCCAGCAGGCAAAGACCTTTTTATTCCTACAGACTTTTGGCAATTAATTTGCTATTGAGGATGTCTAATCTCCGTATACAGCTGTTGTTAATCATAAGGCTGTTGAGTCATGTGAGAAATGGGAAGGATGATGAATAATACTCTGGTGTTTAATTTACTTCTTTTTGATATAACCATGTGGCTCCAGTGATACAGCTGGTTGTAGTGTTAGATCAAGATCCAGCTCAAAGGTTCTCTCAGGAGACTTGCAGCACCAGCAAATTAATAGTAAAGCTGGGATGCCAGAATCAATTAGCTGGCTTAAAGTCATCATGACCTGTAGATGTACGGTCAAATTTCAAAAAGTCTGGGAACACCTATCTAGTCAAATAATTGTGTCTTGTTTAAGTACCTCCATGCTTCCCTTGGCCCTTTAAGATGTTGTCAAATGCTCCTTTATTTGGCTGACATGAGAGACAGTGACTTGTATTAATAGTTGATATTTAGTATCTGTCTCCATCAGGAAAGTGAGAAATGAATGTAAAAAGACTATTGCTAGACTGGACCAAAAACACATATTGACCACCAGTCTGTTCCCAATAGTGTCCAAAAATATCAAACATTACTGTGAGATCCAGTAGAACTGATAGGAGTCTAGTCCTGTCTAGTTCCCAGCAAAGATTGGGTACAAAGGCAGCTCAGGGTCTATCTCAAAGTCCTGATTCCAGACTGAAATGAGTCTAGATAATTTTTGAAAACTTAACTATGGCCCCTTCTGCACGAGGCGAGTGAATCGCTCCGTGCCGTTACTTACTGGGTCTTCTGGGTCTGAAGTAGCGCAGACTTTCCCTTAAACCCTTCTGCAGGGCTCCTCTATTAGTCCAGGGCAAATCGGAGCAGTGCAAGGTCTTTAGATCTGCTCCGGCTGAAAATGGTAGCTTCCTGTTTCTTCGTGGGTCTGGATCAATCGCTGACACTGGCCACACCCAGAGCCCGCCCTCCGCTGATTGGTGCGAGCCTGCGCATCTGCACTAGTCAGCAGGAATGCAATGGCGCGCTCCAGAAGATTGAAAGACCAGATTTTTCCGATCTTCACTTAGCGTGCTGGAGGACCACTTCGGGGCATTTTGGATCGGACTAAGGTGCGGAACTAAGGTGAGTGGTCCGGACCTAGTCCGATCCAAGGTGTGGATGACCTCCGTGCCAGGATGCCTTGGCCCATTTTAACTTCTTTGTGCAGAAAGGGCCTATGTTTTTATGTACATGTTTCCCAGTTGTGACTTACATAAACTACAGAGTTGCTTAGTCATGCAAACTCATCTGAAAGTTGAGAGGGCACTACCAATATGAGCATCAAAATGTGGCCACGTTGATAAGAAAATCACACTGAAGACTATGAGGAGATGCGAAAGAGAAAAAGCAATTGTCAACTTTACAATGAAAGTCTATTGTCATTGCAGGAGAATGCGTGCTAATAAACTCCAGCATTAAAGACATTGTATTGGCCAGTATTCAGGGAGAAAATAGATACTGTTCAAAGTAGGCAAATCTTGCCAGGGTTCTGGCATTGCTGAGTACAGAATGGATTCTTTGTATCTGTAAGCATAGCCAAAATCTTTGGCTCAGTTCCACTGTCCACATAGTGCCTTGCTTTTGTCTATTATTATTATTATTATTATTATTATTACTACTACTACTACTACTACTACTAGTACTACTACTACTACCACCACCACCACCACCACCACCACCACCACCACCACCACCACTTGAAAACTTAATGGGAAACAGCTCAAAGTGCATTGCCATTCTTTCTGCATTTTGTACTAAGGCTGATCTAAAGGACCATCCCCATTAATTTATTTAAGCATGCTGTAGGGAGCCGGGCCTCTACCACTAGGCAGATAGTTTTTGGAGTCTTTGTTAGCATCACAGGAAAATGTTAACAGCTGTACAGTGGCATGAAAGAGTTAATTTGCATTAGTGACTTTGCTGTATCCTTTTTGCACTGGGTTTGTAGTTTGAAGCTGGGAAAAGATATAAAGGCTGAGAATGGATAAGGGAATGATAATTTTTTTTCTATGTTGCTAACCTGCTTGCAGAGTTCTCGTTCCTGTTAAGGGGAAATGAGTCCTGCTTGTGTACTCTGATTTTCTTTGTTTTCTTCTGCACTATACAACCCTTGGGAACTTATCTTCTCTTCTACCTCGGCCTGCGGGAGGATGGGAGGATGTACCCCAACCCAGGCACCCTTTATGCCCAGTAATAGGGATTTGATTTGATTGTCAGCTACCCAAAGAACTAAGTCTGGATAGAATTAGTTTGGAGATTCAGTTATAACATTGGTGTGAGGGGTGATAGAATGCTTCTCTGTTGTATACCATCTGCTAAATCATTTACCACCAACAAAGCTTAATCCTGTAGCTGTAGCATGTGTCAGCGTCCATCACCAAAAGAATCCTGGGAGAGGCCTGGAACTCCACCCAGTTCTGGAGTGAACCACGTAGGTTGTAGGGCTATACAGAAGCTCTTCAGGTATATGAAATTCCCCAATTATATGTCAAAAAGCTGAGATTCTTTGTCCACTGAATAGACTGGAGCATATTGATAACTGGTTTTGATTGTCAGCCATTTTGAGTTGCGTGCCACATAGATCAAGATGTAAAATTTTAAAATAGTAAATGAAATAGGTCAACACATGACTTTATGTTCCTTGGCATCCCAATCCTGAGCAAGGAATGCTACACAAAACAGGTCCCACCGATTTAATAAAAGCTTGATTTCTAGCAAGTAGCTTAGGGTGGCAGATTTTTCCTTAAGGTTGCCTTCCTGCTAGCAGATGTAAATACCTTAAAATGTTGCTATCCATTTGCAGCATCTAAAAACCTGACCTTCTGGGTTCTGAGTTCCCAGGAAAATGACTCACAGATCTGGACTCTTTTAACTGGGGACATAGCAACCAAAAGCAGTAGGCGGAGTCATGTTCACTGAGGTGAGGTTTCAGTAGTTGAAGCCAAGGTAAGATTAACAAAGTGAACCAGCACGGTGTAGTGGTTTGAGTGTTAGACTATGACTCTGGAGACCAAGGTTCAGATCCCCACTTGGCCATGGAGATTCAGTGGGTGATGTTGGACAAGTCACAGCCTCAGGCTCAGAGGGAGGCAATGGCAACAACTCTCTGAACAAGTCTTGTCAAGAAAACCCCATGATAGGGTCAACTTAGGGTTGCCATAAAATCAGAAATAACTGGAAGACAACAACTGTGGCTTTCGTCAGCAAGGCCCAGGCTGGGGGAACAGGTGAATCTGGCTGAAAGTTGAAATAGTTAAGTAGGACCTTGGACAGATCACTGGCTGACAGCTTCTCACCAATAGCAAAGGGAGCTGAAGTAAGAGCTCAAGCAGGGTGGAAAGGCCTTTGGAGACTCTGGCCATTTCTGCAAAAGATTGTTATAGTTTTATTATTCCACTTTCAACATCCTATAGAATCCTGGGAGGAAAGGCCCCTCCCTAAACGGCAAACCCCAGGATTCCATAGGATGTTGAAAATGGTATAATAGCACTGTAACAGTCAGGGCTGCACTGGGAGAAAGCCATCTGAGCTTGATGAGTCTGTTAAAATTGTATCATCTAATCTGAAAGGGAGATCCAGCATGGTGTAGTGGTTTAAGCATTGAACTGTGACTCTGGAGACCAGCATTCAAATCCCTACTTGGCCATGGAAGCCCACTGGGAGACTTTGGGCAAGTCACACTCTCTCAGCCTCAGAAGAAGGGAAAGGCAAACCCTTTCACAGGAAAGCTTGCCAAGGAATGCATGGGATAGGGTCATCTTAGGGTTGCCATAAATTGGAAACAACCTGAAAGGTTGGCAACAACAAATTTGAAAGGAGGTGATAAGAGAGACAAAGACTCGTACTCCAAGTGTCCTTTGTGACTGACAGGAAGTCAAGGATACTGAAAAATACACCACAGGAAAAAACCATGTTTCTTGTGACTAACTAATGCCTTTCCACCAAGCAAAGTTTCAGCCAGTGAACTCAGGGCCTGGGACAATTTCCCAGGAAGCTGACTTGTAGTGAATTAGATGGCATATCTAGCTCGCAATGTACATCTTCACTTATTTTGTTTTCAGACTCAAGAAGTTATAGACTGTGAAGTTATATGATTATGAGGATCCTTATACATTCTTCAATTATTTTTAATATTGCAAGACATTTCATAAGGGTATTTTTGCAAAACATTTCATAAGGGTATTTTTGCACTCCAAAAGAATGTTTTTGCTAAACATGCACATATACTTTTCTTTGGTTCTTGTGCAGAGGAAAATATCTTGTAGCAGCTGTGTTTCTGCCATGAGTTGTCTTGACATATTGAGACACCCTCCCTCATTCAGGATGGGAAAAGTTGTGGATATTTTTCTTTACCTACATCAAGCTTATTATTGTCTATAGAGATTTCCAGCCTTGGGTTCCCAAGAATTATTCAACTACAGTTCCCATCCTCCAGTTCCACCACAGCCAATTATCAGTGGTGCTGGGAAGAGCTGTCTAGCCTTGTCAGGGGCTCAAGAATTAGTCTACTCTTACTAGCAATGGCTCTCCAGGATCTCAGGCAGAGGCATCTGAAGATACCAGGAATTGAACCTGGAACCTTTTGCTTGCAAAGCATATGTTCTACCACTTAGCTACAAGTCTTCCCATACGTTTCATATAGATCAAGGTGATTCTTAAGATACTTCTGTCCTAGACAGTTCAGAGATTAAAGATCAAAAACAGCACTTTAAACTGTGTTCTGAAACAATTAGACAAACAGAGCAGATGGTATAATATCTAAGTCATGTGTTTCAGTCTGCCAGCTTCCTGGCAGCCATTTCCTAAACTAATTGAAGCTTCTGAACCAATTGAAGTGATCTTCAAAAGCAACCCCATATAGTGTGCATTACTCTGGTTGACACTGAGCTATATCTTCTTTCTGTTGACTGTTGAGAGTGAAGATTCTTCACTAAATTTCTATGTAGAGCTCCTCCTGAATGTTAGGACATCTGAGAAGTATCAGCTGTTGTTGTATACAAGATGGATGAGTGTGTGAATGCTATTTTCACACAAGTAAAAGACCACCTGTTTCCATGACTAAGCTTCATTTATGTTAGTGCATCTGATCTGATGGGGAATGGCTCTCTATCTTTTTTACTGTGACAGACATGGCTGCTCTTTAAATATGCTCCAAAATGTTCTTTTTATCAACAAGATAGTGACCCTATGTTGAAATGTTAATTTGAAGCATTACAGAATAAATCACAGAGCAATAACTGTATAACTGTACAAGCAGCAGTGTTTAGATTCTGAGCTAATTTAAGGAAGTTGCCTTTGGTGCCAAGCCTTATTTGAGGTAATTTTTCATTCCCTCAGAAGCCTACTCATGCCATCTCATATGGTTCGGAAGCCAGTCACCAACACCCTCCAGAGAGGCTTTCAGGAAGGGCAGAGGTGGTTGTAAAGGGGAAGAAAAGAGTGGACTTTTTTCTCTCATGAACTCATAATCTTTCATTGCAATCTTGGTCATGCCTCCTCAAAGTGGTTTTGCCATTATACAGTTGTGCTCAAGAAACTTAATAGATCAGAAAGGAGAAATACAAGATAGAAGAATGATGCAGATGACCATAATTTGGGCCAAGCTTCGCTTCGCTTCGCTTCGCTTCTCTTCTCTTCTTTCACTTCACATTTTGGGTTGAATATATACTCTAGAGTTAGCCAAAGAAGCAATTTTATCTGACTTCCAGCAGCCCTACCAGCCCCAAATGATATGTGGTCAAAATTTTGTTTATAGTTTTGCTCAGAAGAGAAATACAGTCATTTTCAAAAGCTGTGGGTATTGGAAGGACAATGCCGTATACTCATTACTTCTTTAGGTTTTGCAGAAAATGCCTAATACTGCATTACCAAAGCTGCCCCTGTAAGTGGAATGCTGTTTTATAGCAGAATACACTTCCAGCATCCAGCCTGCCAGCAATGCACAAGTTGGTGGACTTGGTTCTAGACAAGGCAGCTCTTCATTGTCCACCCAGCAGAAGCACAGAATGCAAACCAAACGCCAAAAATCAATATGTCGATGACTGAATTTGCCAGTGAGCAAGTGACTGTGGATGTGAACAACAATCTTAAATGTTTCAGTCTAGGTTGCAGGCTGTATAACTTTGAGGACAACCCTGTCGGAAGTTATAAGGAGCAAATGATTGTTTTGAAGGCCCTTTGACATTTTTTAAGGACACAGAGATCCTCAAGGATAAGTGCTTGAGAGTGCAAAGCAGAGGCTGAAGTTTCAGTTGTTACACAAAAGCAACATCTGAATGGTGGGGACAAGTCAAAGCAAACAATTTAATTGGCACAAATATGTACATAGTAATGTGTCTGTTTATTTTTCTGCCATGTATGCTATGTGAATCTTCATATATGAAGATTTATATAGGATATGTGACAGAAAAACAGACAAATTACAGTCACCAAACTTAAACTGCTGTTTAATATGTCCAAACAGAGAATTACAGTAAAGTTTTGGACGTGCCCAGTCAATTAGTTCTAGTACCTCCTGAAGAAATGATGGATTTCTGTGTTTTTGCTCTCAGATGCACGTCTGTGAACCGATTTTGATATTTAGGCTTAGATTTGCTCTATAATGAACATTTATGAACTGATCTTGGGCACTGTAGATATTGAAACTTATATTGACATCCTGAACATTTTTGTGCAGTTTCAGCTTTTTTTCAAAACAATTGCTGATTTTGCTGGTTTGCTGGCTTCCATGCTGCTATCTTCCATGTAAAAGATAGCAGATTCTACCAGTCAGATTTTTGTTTCATTCATAAATGTAACCATCAACTGGGTAACTTTCTTAGTATGTTTACAGTTGTAGTAGTGGCCGTAGTAGTAATTGTTGTTTACTACTACTACTATTGATACTGCAATTATCTTTACTTTCTTGAAATATTATGTGGTGTGGAAATAAGTTCTTGGATGCAGATTTAGTAATTTAGTTACAAAAATTAAAAATTCTTTGTTTGCAGGAAACATGGCCCCGCTGACACTAATTTACCATTTCTTCTGGAATTTCCATCACTTTCTAATCTAGCTGTCAAAACTTGCACTGGAAATTCTGGTAGTATTGGTTATTTCGGTAGCATGCTTATAAAGAAAATGTTGCAAGGTGTCTTCTGGATACATCTGAAAAAGGGGCCACAGCACAGTGAGCATATGCTTTGTGTGCCAGCAGTCCCAGGCTCAATCTTGGGGATCTCCTGGAAGGGCTGAGAAAGACCTCTAGTCTGGAGAGCTGCTACTAGTCAGTGTAGGCTTGCTTTCCCAAATATGACGCCCTCTAAATGTCCTGGATGACAATTCCCATCATCCCTGACCATGCTGCCTGGGTATGATGAGAGTTCTAGGCTAAGACATCTACTATAAGGAAGCTGCCTATGTTGCTCTGACTAAGCCTTACTACAAAATAGCCATCCTCTCTCAGTGAACTCTCTATGCTACTAAGAAGAAAAATCACCCCTTCCAATATGGTTTTAAAGTTATACCTGGCTTGGCCATTTCCCTCTTTTTCTTTTTAGAGCAGCCTGATGTCTAGTAGGAGTCCTATAGTTTCAAAACCTGTGAAGAGAGGAGAATTCCTACAGTAGCAGCTTGTCCAACAGGGATAAGAAATGGTATACCTGCTGAAATTCTCTCTTCTTCAGAGTTACTAAATCTACACTCTAGTCAACCTTCCTTTGTCTCTTTCAAAGTCCAAAAGTTGGAAGACAGTATGATGCCACTGCTACTGACCAATTTGGGGGGAGTTTGTGGCTCATTTGTTGCTGTTTGCAGCTGAACGGGAGAAGACCAATCCACTTGAGATCAGTCCTATGCAGTTCTGTAATTGACTATAAAGTTTTGGGCTGGAGAATGCATAGAATGGGGGCTGGGGCTGCCTGTGGGATGAGCTCCTCCTCCCCCTCCCCAATAAAGGAAGGTGTAACTGTTACTTCAGGGAGGGGAAGTAGGGAAGAACTGAATTCTAAATTTTTTGGAACTGAATTAAAGCCCTGGTGTACTGTTATATTGCCAAGTTATATCTTTTAAATGATATGTTGTCCACACACAGAGAAAGGCAACCAGTCAAGGCTTACTTTCATTTAGGTGAGGCCTGGGGGCCAGAGAGGGAAGGGGAGTGTTTGGGAGGAAGGTGAGAGGTCCACTGGTACCCAGCTATTGGAGGGCCCACAAAAGCTGGTCCCATCCCTGAATGTGTCTATGGTGGAAGTCTCCTACTCTTACAATACATCTTCCTTGAAGAGTCTCTCAGATTTCCTTCTGCTTCTTAAGATCACCCTCAGAGTTCTGATAATGATTTAGTATATTCCCCTGTACTATACTACTTTCTGGACCTGGCATCTCTCTTTGCGGTGATTCTCATATTAATCAAGAACCAGCATAAAGCTCTTATGCTGTCATCAGAGGTGCAAAGGGAGGTCCCTTATCCCCACTTCCTCCCTGGTGCATAAGACCAGCCAGGGGGGTTCTAGGTGCAGCACCATTCTCCTGGGCACTGATGGGTTGTGAGGCTGTGCCTGGGTACATTCTGGATGCTCTTGAGCACTGGCTCAAAAGCCACCATCCCAGCATAAGGTTTCTTATTTTTTGCCAAGTGCTCAAGCGTAGACATTATATGCTTGGACACAGTCGTATGCCTAATCACTGACTAGGAGAATGGAGCTGCGCCTGGAACCCTCTGGCTGTTCTTGTGCACTGAGAGTAACAATATTGTACAGGGAGGTACAGGATACACTTTGTGCAATGCCATTCAAAGTGCGTTATGCTGGTATACGTCACTGGCATATGTCACCAATGTGGTCCTGGCTGATGGAGTGGTTTTTGTTCCAGAACATCATCCTACCACTGCTCAGTTGTGGATGGCTTCAGTATGTCATCATATACCTTATTCATAAAAGTAAGTTTTCATTTTGCAGAGGAATTCCCACTCTCTAGCAGATAAGTGGAGGAACCTGTCTGTTCCTAAACAGATGATTGGTTTCTTCCAACTGATATGCAGTTTTCAGTGGCAAGAAAAGACTCTCTTGTGGTTCAGTTTTGTCTTGAGTGGCATTTCAAAAGCGAAGCAGATAATTTACATTCACGTGATGGTAACATTATCATTTCAACTTATTCTACAGTATCTCTAAACAAAGTATTACAATACATCTCACTGTACCTGTCAAGATCTAATAGATGCTTCAAAGAACATGATACATTCAGCACATGCAAAACCTTTCCCACACCAGATCAAAGGAAGCAGCAGCACTTGTATTTTAACAATGGCAGAGTTGAAAGGATTGATGGATTTAAAAAAAAATCAGATGCAATGTTTCTGGTAGCTAAAAACAACAGCATAGTAATACCAAAGCAAATGATTCACAGGTCAGTCACTGTTACTCGTTTGTAAATATACCCACAGAAATTAGCCATTAATGAGAATTATTTCATGCATGAAATTTTTATGGAAAGCATGCATCCCAATTCAGTGCATGTTTATTTACAACTAAATACCATTGTGTTCAATGGGGCTTGCTCCTATAGGAGTGTGCACTGAACTTCAGTCCGTGACTCTTACGTTTTGACTATTACTTTCTAATACCAAGGTCAAAATATAGAACCATATAACCACATTTAGGGAGATGTGTTGGGGCTAGTGAACTGGCATTATTTCTCTTTGTTTAAAAAAAAAACTAATACAGAATTTACATTTTAAAAATGCATAGTAATTATATGTTCTCTGAATGCACCTTCCCGTTTCACCTCCCCATGCTTCCGCAGGCTCCAACACAACTTTGGGGCGGCGGGAGGCAGGAGACACAAAGGAAAAACGCCTTCCAACTCCCAGCAGTAGCTTCTAAGCCACAGAGGGGGGAGGGGGATGTTGGGGCTATCCCAAGACATTTTATTACCTGAAGATTCTTCCCTCCTGCATCAGGCTATAGTCAATAGATAGTAGATAAAGCCATTTCTGTCAAGCTATTCTGGAGGGAAAACTCCACAAATGTCATACCCCTTCCTGTCAGTAAAAATATAATGATAACATATTTAAATCACAGTTTGCTGTCCTTTCACGACAACCAGAATCTGTTGCCTCCAGCAGCACTGTACCCAGTGTCTGGTGCTACATTAACATCTGATTGTTCATTATATATACTTATACTAAGCTGGGTTGGGCATACTCTGGATCTTGAAGCGCCATACCGCCAGATTTTTTGCTCCCATATAGGGCCAAAAGTATGCCATCACAACCACCTTTGGGATGACCAGAAGTGATGACTTGTCACTTCCAGTTACCTCTCTGAGGGAGGAAAGATGGTAGTTTAGAGAAAGCACCCTAGAACAACATGAAATAGCCCTGCAGATGTGTCTGTTTTTACCAGACAAAAACTAACTTTTTTCTGCCACAAAAATTTGAGGCGGGCATGCCAGGATCTTTGGAGAGTCATTGGGGTCCCCCTGATCACATAATTACCAAATTAAGTAATTTGTTGTTTCTCTTTGCTTTGACTTCACTGTTTACAATTCACCTTTCCGCCCCAACCACCCAATAAAGAAAATTATATTTCTACCTCAGGGTAAGACTTTAGGCATCTAGTGAAGCGGACTGTAGTCTCTGAAAGCTACCATAATAAATGTGTTATTCACAGTCGATCAATAGATCATCACCTTTATTACAGTCAACAGACCAGTAGACAGTATTTTAAATACATAAACGTGTTAAAAAATACTGTAAAAAAAGAAAAACATTCATTAAAGATATGTTAATTATTAAAGGACAGTGTGACAATAGAAACAGGGAAAGGTATGTGTATGAATTCTTAAAGAATAAAAAATTTCAAATGTCCCTTTTATTATTATCACACAAGACAAATTCATACATAATATGAAATATAAGAATGTTAATTGAAAACTATAAAAATAACCAAAAATTTCATAGGCATTGAACAGAGCTGATTGTTATACATGTTCATACATCATTGTCTTATGGGTTTTAGCAGCAGAGAAGAAGAACTTTGCCAGTGCTTCTGTTATGCATTTCTTGAAATCTCCTAATAAGTATATCAGGTACCAGTTAAGAGGTCTGCCTGGGAACTTAATTAGGAGAGGTGAAATTAATCGCAATCTCTCATTCTTGTAAAAGGGACAGAAAAATAGAACATGAGTTAGAGACTCTACAGAACCATCTCCACAGGGGCAAACATGTTCCTTGTAGGGGATTCCCTTAAAACTGCCCTCTAATACAGCAGAAGGAATAAATATGTTATTATCTTTAAGGTGCCACATGACTTCTTTCGTTCCCATGAGGTTGGAATAACATAGCTACCTCTCTGGAAATTCAGACATACAGTTTATCTAATTTATTATTTATCCATTTGAATATCTTTCTCTCCAAAGTTTGCATGTGCATGTTCCTGGAAAGATCCACGTGAGCTAATTCCTGTGATAGTCAAATGGCTCATTTGTTTCAAGAGTCTGCGCTGGGTGGATGGTTTGTGTTTTTTTTATGCAAAGCTCTAGGCTATGAATATGCCTATAGACTTCAGCAGAAGAGGATTTGACCATAACTAAGTTATGTCAAGTAACATGCTGCAGCAGAGAGGGAGTGCAATATTTTAGCTATAATCTAGCACACTGGTAAATATATATTTCACCAATAACTACTGTTTCTTTAGTTGATGGTGGGTGGGCAGTTTTTGCCCTCACACATACTGGTGGCTGCATTGGCACACAAAATCCACCAGACCCCATGATTTAAAAAAAACAGCAACAACAACTTCAGGGCAATTTTTCACCCAGCCCTCCCTAAGTTCAACGACTTAGAAGCTCAGTGAAGCAGTTTTGCTCCCCCATGCTTCCCAAGGTCCTTAAAAACCTGCCAATATCCCCCGATAATCAGCTGAAAAGTCAACCCAACCCAAAACTTACAAGTTTAATAATCTATATTGATCTCTTGTGAGAGGGGGGCTCAGAGGCCCCACTTTGGGAACCCAAGTGCTGCAGGCAGCCCATGGGCCCACTCTTGCCTTAGGATTTGTAAGTTTTGCTGCTCCTCTCCTTTATTAAACTAGGTTTTTAGAAAATCTTAACTTGCCTTCTTGAGCCAGTGTGGTGTAATGGTTTAAGTGCTGGACTGGAAGTCTCGGAGACCGGGGTTTGAATCCTACCGCTACCATGGAAACTCATTTTGTGGCCCTGTGTAAGTCACACCCTCTCAGCCTGAGAGGAAGGCAAAGACAAATCTCATGTGAACAGATCTTAAGTGCCAGTGTGATGCAAAACTAGGAGTCCAAGAAGCAGAGTCTGCTCAGCCCTGGAAGCCCACTGAGTGACCTTGGGCAAGTCACACCCTCTCAGCTTCAGAGGAGGGCAACCATACACTTCCTCTGAACAAGTGTTGCCAAAATAATCCCTAGGATAGGGTTGCCTTAGGGAATCATAAATTGAAAATGAATTGAAGGCGCAAAACAACAAGAAGCTTGTCTTCTTATATATCATCTTCTGTTTGATTCCTGATGTGACTAAATTTGTGTTTAGACTGGGCTCCAAATAGGGTTTTGGCTTTTTTATAA
Source organism: Cyclura pinguis (assembly GCA_030412105.1). Lineage (NCBI taxonomy): Eukaryota > Metazoa > Chordata > Lepidosauria > Squamata > Iguanidae > Cyclura > Cyclura pinguis. The sequence goes on along the minus strand of CM059599.1, from coordinate 223,435,629 downwards.
CCAGATATTCCAACTGCACAAATTTCTTCACACTAAACACGCAAGCAAGCAAGCATCAGTCATGTTTTGCTCTTTACTTACACCCTGTGTCTGTGGCAGTTTCTCCGCAGGCACCAGTAACTCTTAACGACTGTACAGCAACAATTAATTTATTAATCTGCCTTAGTTCATTAACTGACAAGACAATCCAGTGGCTCACAGGCCAGTATAAATACCAACTCAGTGATACTTCCATGAGAGCACTTCCTGCCTCATCAAATCTATGCTGCCAAAATTGGTGCCTTTCCAAAATGCAGCTTCTTTTGTTTATACAATTGCCTGATAAAGACAGCCATTTAAATGCTTAGTAAATTTAATGTGGCCAGTTTCTCTCCCATTTCCCATGTGCACATTATCATTTTTCCAACTGCGCTATTTTGTGCCCAGCTACATATACATTGAAAAGACCACCTCAGCATCTGTTTTCAATGCTAAAACCTAGCACTGGACTACATGAAGAAAAGAACACCTTTAAAATTCCCATGCAACCCTGTAGAAAATATTTCCCTCACTTTTACACAGCCACAAATGGCACATCAAGAATCTGAGAGAGGGCTTTTTGCCCCATGTTTTCAGGTTATTTTAAGTCCCAGAATCTTTTCCTAGAAGTAGAGCACTGGAGTCCTGATCTAGATTTTAAACATAAATATCTCTTATACTGATCCTGCTGATCTCACTTTCTTTCCTAGGAGCTTATCAGCACTTGGAAGTAACACATTAAAAATTATAGTCAGCCCTCCATATTTGCAAGTTTCACTTTTGCGGATTTGATTATTCATAGATTATTTGCTGTCACCTCTGCTGCCTCCCTAGACCATTTTTAATAGGGACGGCGAGTCTCCTGAGACTGAGAAACTGCAAACGAGGGTTGTAAGTCCCCATTAAAAATAGTGTGGGGCAGCAGTGGAAGTGGCAATAAGCCCCACCAGCCACTTCTGCCTTGTGAAGAAACCCTGATGCCTCAAAGGAATCCATGGTGGTTTAAATATAGTGATCATGCTTTTTGTGTGTGTGTTAAATATGGTTTGTATGGGCCTAGAGTTATTCACGGTTTTTCCACTTTCACAGGGGTCCTGTGCTCCTAACCCTTGTGAATGTGAATGTACATCCGTACTTTTGCTGTTCTGTTCCCTTCTTCAGTAACAAGGGGGAAGGATGGATATCAGTTTTAAAGCCTAATGTTTTTGGGTTCTTGTTCCAATAAGAAGTAGTTACTCTTTGGTTCCCATGAGGCACTTACCGTAGGTATACAAAGTGACAGGGCAATTCCATTATGTTTTTTACTGCAAAAGAAGGGTTCCATACACCTTCATGCTTCAGCACCAGAAATCTACTGCAGGGCTTCTTAAGCTACGTGGGGACTACCTGCATGGTTTTTTATCCCCAGTCGGCCATGGAATTCCACTGTACTTGTGCCCATTGACTACAATCATATTTTTCTTTTCCGGAAGGTCACTGTGGACCAGCAGCTGATAGCTTGCAGACTGGCACTGGTCCATGGAACATCACTTTGAAAAGCACTGATTTAGCACACTTTACTCAGCAACAGTGCATTCTTTAGCCAGCCACATTTCCTGAAATGGCTAGGTTCGCTCTACAGAAGCAGAGGGCATAAAACAATATTTATTATAATATTTAATGTAGAGGAGATCGCAAATAGATTGGTGTGTGCAGGGTAGAACAGCATACTCTATGGGAGTGTGTTTTGTTTGTTTTGTTTTGTTTTGTTTAAGGCTTGCAGATACCTGCTGAAGAGGCAAGCTGCATAAAGACACTGAATTTCAAAGCTGACTTCTTTCTTCAGTAAAATGAAGAAAGAGACAAACAAATAGTCTATGTATTTAAAGAAGAAAGATTTTGTTTGTTTGTTTTCTTTCAATTTTAAAGCAATAGATTCCATGCACAATTCTTTTGTGAATAATATGCTTTTTACCATTTTAAACTGATATATTGGAAGTGTGCAGTTATGTATTTTACCCTGGTAATTAGATTGTCATGTGGCTAATGAGCAGATGTGGATAATAAGTTGAAGAATGTCAACAGTAATAATGATGATGATAAAGATGATAACAGCAATAATAGTAATAGTAATAACAACTTGTGTTTTAGGCAGAAAAGGAGCAGCCCAACTTCTCCTGCAGAGCTGGATTTTCTTGACAAACAAACAAGCAAGGTAGTATGAATTTCAGACTCTAAAATGACATAAAATTCCTGAATCCACAGTTCTGAAGTGTGTTCACGGTTGCTTGGCATAACCATCAGAACATGAAACTCTTAGGGGTGTTTTGAAGTCTTTGAGACAAAAGTCTGCTTGCTAAGAACTTTAGTTCTGTAGAAAGACAGGGAGGTACAGTGAATAAGGGAATCAAAAGGCTGGAAATCTGCTGCTGAGAATAAATGCTAGCTGCTCCCTGAGGTGATTTGTCTGTGCTCTTCACTTTCTACAGATGTTAGAGCCTCTTTTTTTGTAAGGACCTGAGGTTCTTTGGTAGCACTTTGATATCCTGCTCGAGTTCAATATGTGAAATGGAGGAGTCGCTCTGTGACTGGGAGCACAGAGCAGTCTTTGAAGTCTGATCCAATTTTTGCTGCTTACCATTTGATGTTGAAAGGATGAAATGAAGAAAATGTACAGTTTTTGCCAGTAACTCTGCTGAGCATATGTAAGATTAAAAAAACAAAATCCCTTGGATGATGTACTTAGAAATGTTAAGCAGATTAATACCTTCCTATAGCTTTTTTTTTCTGCCCCTTCTAAAGATACAAATTAACTTTGAGAGGAAAATCAGCATACAGTGTGTGCCATTATTACTAGTTGCCTCTCTGCCTGGGGTGAAGAAGGGAACGGGTGGCAGCTGGGAAACAAACAAACGCTCACGTCCCAGGTGCTCAGACTCTTTTGTCCCAGAAACACACAGGGTTCTGTGCGGGCAATTGTGGACGCTGTGTTCTCATTATGTGGAGGAGTCCCACAGGACAAAACACAACCGGACAGGCTGGATCAAATTCTAAATTGCTCTCATCCAGCCTTCTCCAACTTTGCATGCTCCAGATTGATCATGCTGGATAGGGGTTGGTGGGAATTGTGGCCAATGCACATCTAGATCATGCCAGGTTAGGGAAAGACTGTTCTGTTCTGATATGGGGCATGTGAACTAGGTTGTCCAGATGTTTAAATCTGGTTTTTATAAAACTCTGTGTGTGTGCATACACACATGTGTGCATGCACATGCATGTGTGCATATCCATGTGTTTTCCTATCCTGACAAAAAGTCAAAAAATGACATTTTTTTCTTTTTTTATAAAAGAGTTCAGTTAATACTCCAATGGCCTCTCCAATGGTTCTTGGGCATCCAGACCAGACAATGGGTTTGCAGGACCTCAACCAGTCCAACAGAGCTGCGAATCACCAGTTCTCTTTTGCACTGAGGTCACATGAAATGCAAGGTAAGAAATATGATAATATATGAAAATGCTCTCTTCTTTAATATCAAGAGTGTCTTCTCTTTTTAGAAGAATGCTCACTTATGTACAGCAGTGTCTTACAAATTTGCCTGCAAGGGTGGGAAATGGGCAGCAGATTGGGCAGAGACTGAGTTACCCTGTGGACCTTACTCTCCCTTTGCCCCAGGATCAGAAGCCTACTATGATGGGCAAACTGTCTCTGACTACCACCCCTACACTGGTACTAGGCATATTTTGGCCCTACAGGTGGGTGATGGAGTTACAGTTCCCCTCTGACAATATGGTAACAGTATATCCAATATCTCAAGGACCATTTGCTGCATCCACACGAATATCTGCGTGGATTTTGAGACTACATGGCAGGGCTATTCTCTGACACCTTCTGAGGTGAGATGGCACAGACAGCAAGTCTCAGTCTGTAGAACCTTCTCCTCAGAGACTACATGTTTGGCACTGAGTGTTTTATTCTTTTGGCCCTGGGATCAGGCTAAGACCTGTATTTTACAGATATATTTTTCATGTTTTCCATTCCTTATTTGGACCATTGATGGAATGTTTTAATATGACTGGTGTATTCTTTTGCTGTGCCTTTTTTGTGAACTATATGGAGAAGGCAAAGGGAGAAGAGAACCTGGTCACATAGGGCCACTGAATGTCCTTCACCTTCCACAGCTGCCACCTTTACTGAACAGATAACATAGCTATTCCTGGCTTTCTCTGATTGGGGAAAGCCCAGGCAAAGAAAAGCCAGTTCGTGGCCAAAGCAGTGACTGAGGGATTACTTCTGCAGGCGGTACTTTTTCAAGGCAAGAAAAGCCTAACTCACACACACAGTGAAGCCAGCTCCAGCCAAGCACAGGCTGAAAGAGCTACAGCTAGTATTACAGCAAAGGACCAAATGATATCAGGGGACATACCCATACCCTGTGACATCTTGTGGCCTGCCCCTGCCAAGGTTCAACCAGAAGAATCCAAATGAAAAAGATTCTCCACACCTGTTCTAAAAACTGCACACACTGGCTCTCAGTATGTGCAAGTTTGCAAGATCAGGACTCATTCTGGAGCCCAGATAGAACAAAGTCTGGAACAATTCAGTGAAGATGATTAGCAGCCAAGACAGAAATGGCGTATGCTGAAGTAGGAGATGGAGTTTAATTGTCATAGGCAAACTGTGCTCAAAGTACAGTGTAAAAGTAGGAGAGTACGGGCATAAACCAAGGTCTTTGGCTGGAAATTTAGTTCTGATGGAATGTATGGAGAAACAAAAAGCAGGACCTGGGCATAAAGGGACTGTCTACACATAGCAGAACAAGCAGAGGGCTCAGAGGTGGATTATAGATACATGGGGGTAAGGCGAAGAAATCTAGGTTGCCCTACAAGTTTCTGTGCTCAGTGGAGGTGAGCAGGGGCCATTCACATACTCCTGATATAAGTCAGGGATGGGCAAGCTTCAGGCCTTTTGCATTTCCTTTGGTCTTCTCTAGAGATTGAAGATCCACCAACCTAAGTATGATAGAAAAGATATAGGCCTAGAATTATGGAATCAGACACTTGTTTTAAGTACCTGAAGTGAATGGAATTCACAGTCCTTCCGTATAAAGGTCTGTCCTGGTCTCCCAAAGTGTATGAGGTAAAATGGGAGGGAAGTCATTTTGTTTCTCCTTTTGTTACACAATAAATTGTTATTGAGCTACTGCACATCATCTAGAGATGTAGATCCAGATGTAGCTTCTGCCCATCTCTATTCTAAGTGCCAGGCCTGATACATCCAAAACTCTGTACTAGTTCAAACCTGCAGTAAGAGGGGAATGATGTAACCTGTAACAGTCTGTGTGAAAACAGCCTTCATTGGTTGAAACCAGATGGCCCTGACACCTGGCTGTAGACTTGTGAAGTGTGTAAATACAGCCACTGTCAATATAGATTTCAGGGCAATGCACTGTATGGCAATACACCAATTAACACACATACCAAGGAAAACAAATCAAATCAACTAACACCACAGGGACATGTATAAAAAACATCATACAGACATATATATATTCTTCTGTGTGCCTCACGTAGATTAATCTCACTAACACTATTAGTGTTGTAATCAAATTAAAATGGGAATTGATATTAAAGAGGAGGACGGGGAGGGGATAGGGAGGATGATTCATATTCATGATATAGACTATAGCATGCTATCCTTTCTAAGGTCAGAGTTCAGAAGAAATACCTTTTGACTACAATAACCAGAATCCCCAGGAGATAAGTTTGAATATATTTTAGTTAAGGTATTTTCAGTGGGCTTTCTTCCAGGTGAGTGAGCAGAGGGCTGCAGCTTGGCATATATTGAATAGTTCCCACTGGAAGGAAGGAAGGAAGGAAGGAAACCTTAAGTATAGTGGTGAAATCATTATACAGTTGTTACAGTTTTCAATCCACATGGATTCATGGAACAGGACTTTTAATAATGTGTGCATTACATTGGAACACTGTAAAGGGATTTCACATTAAACCATAAATCTGCCAAATGAAACTATTACCTCCAAGCCTACGTAAGATATGTGACTATTACTCTCTTGGTTTTCTCTTTAACACTGAATAATACCTTATTAGCTGAGTAGTCGGACAGAACTGACTGATACGTTATCAGAGTAAACTATTGCTCATTCTGAGGTGAAGTGAAAACACTCAGCTTTCTATCAGTGGGGGTAATAAGAGTCTGTTGTAAGCAAATTCAGAGTAGCTTTGTGTAACAGATACTGGATGTCCAAGGAGCAACAATTAAAATTTCATTTTGATGGAAAAACAGCTGCACCATTGACTTGATCTATGAATGAAATAAGTAGGTAGAAGAAACAAGCATGCAAGCCACAGAATCTCTTGGTAATATATTTAAAGCACTTAAGAGAGACAGTGATTATCAATCACTCTTAAATGAGCAGAGTGTTAAAGAAATAAACCTGTTGAAGACTAATAGGCTATTCCAGTGCTTTTGAAAGCGTAGCTCTTCGGCTGGAAATTCAAATGCTTTCACACCCCAGTGAGCCTGAATTGCTCTTGGTGCCTGATGTGTAGTTTTAAGTGTACAGCGCTTGAGCCAGAATGAAATGGCAAATACAGTACCTTGCTCTTGGAATAAATGTCACAACTAGGGTACTCAGGCAACAGACAGACGTTTTCATGGCACTTGTAACCCAATGCTATGCAGGCTTATGCAACCAGTAAACAAATTGAGCTTAGTGCCAAGTAACTGCTTAGCTGTGCAGACTTGGCTTGATATTTACTCTGAGCTCAGAAAAGTTTTTTTTGTACTGCAAACTCCAACATCTCCCACACTGTGGAATTCTGGGAATTGTAGTCCAAAAAGATACATTTTCCAAGTTGTAATTAAGAAGCACTTTCAGTTTCCAATAGGAAGATAAAAAACTCTCAGATGGGGAGGAAAGCCCCTTCCCATTTCCTTTTCAGCAGCAGGGCCCTTTGAAGCCTTATGGCAAAGTCTAGGAGGATCATTTTTGTTGTTTTTACTTAGCTCCTTGGTGTCTGAGTGCTCCCTTGCTGTGCCCCATCAGCTCAGGAAATACCATATTTGCTAGCATATAAGACTCACTTTTCCCCCCGAAAAATACTGTTTGAAAATGGGGTGCATCTTATACACCAGTGTGTCTTATATGCTGGTGAACAGAATTTGTCAGTGTATAAATGGGGTGTGTCTTATACACTGGCAAATATGGCACTTTCCTTGTGGCACTAGATACAAGTGCTGAACAGAAGGCCCTCCCCACTTTCTGTGTCTGCAGTGTGTATGTGCACGTGTGTATGTGTTGCATTCCCTCCCATTGTCCTGATATGCCAGAGACGGTCTCAATTAATCCTCTGCTGTCCTGCTTTTCCAGCTGCTTTTCGAATGCCCCAGTTTCTCTCTCCTCCTCCTCCTCCTTCACCCTCCATTGTCTTCAGTTTACTTCAGTTGCTGCAAACTGAGTTTAGAGTGCTAGAGTAGTTTGCAGTCCATTAACACAGCAGGAGAGAGAGGAGAGAAGTGGGAGGAATCTTTCCCTTCCCAGTAGATTCAGGCAAAAGCAAAATGCTCCAGCCTCTCCTAGCTTGTGTGTTCTTCTTTACTATTAGCTTTTGTCATCTTGAGCACACTCAGATGTTGCTTGAGCACACGTGTCCCAGTTTTCATCTGTGAAATGTAGGAGGATATGCCTTTGTTCATATACCTTTGTTCAACGAGTGGGAGGAGAAGGGGGAAGCAGTTACATGGGCATCTTTTATCTGTCAGTTCTCTAGGTCTGGGCTGAAAAAATAAAAAGAAGCATTTTGGGGCCATTTCCGCACTACAGCCCCATCCTGCATAGGGATGCATTGGAGCCAGGCCAGGACGTGTGCTACTGCACAACGTCATCGCAGTCCTGCTCCTGTTGTGTCTCCGGCTCTCATGATCATTCATTATACTGTTACCAGAAAAAAATCCAGTAATTGGCCTCTTTTGTGCAACAATGGTGTCAGCTGGGGCTGTGCAGAAAGGGCGGAAGCACTATCTAGGCACTTCCTTCCTCAGTGCAGCACAGGATGAGGCCGGCTGCACTGTGGAAGGAAGGAGCACGTCCCGACAGCTACTACCCGCTGGCAGCTGGCTGGGTGCAGAGGAGAGCATTTGAGACATGTTCCCATCCCGGCAAAGGCACTGCCGGGATGTCGTGGGATGCAGGTAAGGTGCAGAAAAGGCCTTGATTATCATACAGTTTGCTTAGCTGCTTGCCAAAAGATGGTCACCTTTCCTCAAACATTCAAATTTCAGCTTAAAACTGTGTGAGGAGAAAATAGACTCTCTATTTACAAGTCATTTTTCTTCTCCAGGGTGCCCTCAGGGTTATCTAATGTGATCTAAACATGTTATCTAAAGTTGTTATGTTAAAGTTATCTAATGGAAACAGGTCACTATTCTCAGTCACCAGATGCCAATCCCTGGGGTTTCTTTGAAAAAGACACAGTGTGGACAGGATGTGAGAAACATGAATCAGGGAAGATAGAAATTGTGTAACAGAAAATGGAGTATGTAAACATTGAAATATTTGGGCTGAACCAGCTAAAACAGACAGGAATGGGGCTTTTTTTCCAATCAGATAATTATATAGGGTTTCTCTCTGTCAATGACCGTCTAAGAAGAAATGAGATGGCATTAGTGGTGATCGAAGATGTAACAAAAGCAGTCAGGGGATATGATGCAAGATATAAGTGAATATCACCAATAAGACTGTAGCGAGAATCTATCAGCATAGCCATATTTAAAATTTTTGCTCCAACTACAGAGATAAAAGAAGAAGAAATTGTAAGATTGTTTGCTGGCATTCAGGAAGGAATTAATCACACACAAAAACAAGACATATTGATAATCGTAGTAGAACCAACCATTGTCAGAATTTGGCCTAGGATCAAGAAGTGAAGTAAGAGAGCAACTTACTAAATTTTATAAAGCCAACACATTGTTTTTTGGTGACTCTGTATGTGGACATTGTTGGACAGCCGATACAGAAATCAAACAGATGATATAATTAGAAACAGAAGAAGAATTTCTATTATCTTTGCAAAAACAAGATGAGCAGCAGATTCTGACACAGAACATAAACTGCCAGTATGAAAGATTAGAGTAAAACTATAGGAGAAAGTTAAGTCAGTCATAATGGCAAAATACAATCTAAAAGAATATGCCTGTGGAATTTAAAGGTCATATAAAGAAAAGATTTGGTCTGCTGAGCCTAATCAACTGTGAACCACAAGAACTGTGAACCAAATCTAGGGACATTACCAAGGAAGAATGCAAAAAGACTCTGTTGGTAGCCAAAATGAATGAAGAGCTTCATTGCATCACTGATGAGACTCTTCAAAAATGAGAAGCAAAAGTTAAAAGTGACAAAACAGAATCAGAATCCTGAACATATACAACTCTTCAATGACTTATGCATAAGGACAAATATGAGTATTATAATGTTAAACACAAGGAAACAGAAAGCAACAAAAAGATAGAACAAGACACCTTTTCCAAAGATACAAGAAAGCAAAATTTGAACCAAGAATAGGATTCTGAATGGTTAGTATGGGAATGCATGATATGATGTATATAAAATAAAAGAACTATGGAAAAGAGTGGCAGACTCCTTCAAAGTAGAACTTTTTGGTAAGGAATCTTCAGTTTTACAAAGTGAAACAGAATCTGTTCTCAAAGCACTTGGGAGAACTAAATCACCAGAAACAAATGGCATACTAATGTAGCTTTTTCAAGCTATAGAGACAGAATCCATCCAAATTCTAACAAAAATATATGAACAAATATGGAAAACAAAACAATGGCCTGTGCATATACCGGATATGCTCAATATATATTTCAATCCCCAAGAAGAGACATGCAAAGTTATGCTCAAAGTTTTACAACGAAGACTTTTACCATGTATGGAGCAAATACATGCAAGACACCAGTACTGGGTTCTGAAAAGGAAGAGGCGATGAAGCTCGTATTGCAAACGTACAGGCTAGTGGATTACACCAAAGAATTTCAAAAGAAAATCAGTTTGTGCTTTATAGAATACATCAAAGCATTTGATGTGTAGATTGTGAAAAACTGTGGCTCAGTCTAAAAGAAAGGAGCAATTTATTATACTGATGTATAACTTACATGTTGAACAAGAGACCACTGTCAGGACAGAATATGGAGAAACAGAATAGTTTCAACTGACTGGGAAACCAGACAAATCTGCATTTTATCACTCTATCTGTTTAATTTATAAGCAGAACACATCATGCAGAAAGCAGGATTAAACTTAGAGGAGAGCTGGATGAAAATATGAAGAAAATGGAGGAAAATAAGAGGAAAAAGTATCAAAAACATAAATTAGGTCTTCAGATTAGCGGAAAATAGCAAAATCTGGAACGAATACAGATAAATGTTAAGAAAGAATGTACAAAACGAGGCTTATGCTGAATATTTTTAAAAAAATATTGACTACAGAATTTTATAACTTTAAAGTGGGTGATGAAAAATATTAAAAATGTTAAAGATGTTCTATACCTTGGCTCATTCATTAAACAAATTGGAGACTGGAGCCAAGAAATCAGAAGAACACCAAGGCCATTTCTGCACTACACTCTTATAGCGCGATTATTCCACTTACAACATCCTATGGAATCCCGGGGTTTGCAGTTTAGGGAAGGGCCGGCCGGTCCCTCCCTAAACTGCAAACCCCAGGATTCCATAGGATGTTGAAAGTGGAATAATCGTGCTATAAGAGTGTAGTGCAGAAATGGCCCAAGACTCGGAAGGCCAGCTGTGAAGGAACTAAAGAAGATCCTCAAATGCAAAGATGTGTCATTGAATGCCAAAGTCAGGATCACACATTATAGTATTTCCTGTTGTCTGGATCTGAAAGCTGGACGATGAATAAAACTCACAGGAAAAAAGTAAACTCATTTGAAATGTGGTGCTGGAGGAGAGTAGCAGAGAAACCACGAGCTTTCAAAAAGACAAATAAGTGGTCTGAGAGATAAGTCAAAACTGAGCTTTCACTAAAAGCCAAAATGACTAAACTGAAACTATTGTAACTTTGAGAATATCATGAGGCCACATGATTCATTGGAAAAGAGTCATAGAGTTAAAAGGCAGTAGGAAGAGGAAGACTACTTCAAGGGTAGATAGATTCAATCAAGACATTTGTCAAGAAATTTCAGCCCTGTATTTGTAAGACCTGAGCAGTCCTGTTAAGAATATGGTTTCCTGGATGTCCATCATTTATCAGGTTGCCATAAATAGAAGCTGACAGTGGTTCATAATCAGCAGCACCACCACCATCATTGCCACCAAATATACATTTGGAAAGGTTCTTTTTCAAAGCAAAATATAAATAAAATAAATGTTCTCTTAAATGTGCTCAATGGTCTTTGATAGTTCTCTTAAATTGTGGTCTTGAAAGATAGATGTGTGTGTTTGTGTGTGTGTACACACTCATACACAGTCATTATACCTGTTACTATTTGTATAATGCTATTTATTCCCTACATTACAATAAATCACAGTAGATGTCCCATGAGATAATAGCTTAACAGATGAAATTTAATTGAACTTTGAAAGAGAGTTTGAAAAGTAGAGAGAAAGACTTATTTATTATATTGAAAAGAAGAAATTGGTTTATTGATTGCAACATGTGCCTTTCTGAACATGATTATATTTTTGTTTATTATTATGTTACGAATAGTTTGGTGGAACCATATAATAATGGAACAATATTATACAGTGCCATTAAGCTATTGTATTGTTAATCCTAAAGCAAACACAAAATATAATCATGTTCAGAAAGGCTCAAACATGTATTATCAATCAATCATGACTTTTTTTTAATCAAAGAAATGGCTTTTTGTATTTCAAATTAAATATCTAGCAATTTGTTTCTAACCACTCTTTCCAGTGTCTGTGGTTTTTCTTGTCTCTTTCATTTTCTATCCCTGACACAGAGCTTTGGCTAAGTACTTCTTTTTCTTTACCATGTCTTTGTTGATGGCTAAGCTTTTTATCGTACTGTACCTCGCTGTGCTGTTATTATTGCTCAAAGTTTTCCTAAATATCCTCTGTGAATCCTTTTGACAGCTTTTCTGATGATGCTTAGCCACTGCTATGAATACTCCAAAGCGGCAGCATACGTCTCTTGTGATGGTCTTCTCACTAAAATATTACACTCCCAATTAATTTCTCTTCATTTTGCTCTCATAGCTTGCTAAAGCTTGTGTATTGCTGCTAGAATTATTAAAATTGCAGGATGGTTTTCTTTCTGTGCTCGCTTTGTCTGCTGTCACCTTAGATCTGAGCTTCCTTTAATCATGCCCTTTTATGATTAGAGATAAGAGACTGCCATTTTTGTATTTGTTTCCCAATGTTCCATTTGTAGAATATTTTCTCTTTAGGTTTCCTTAAGACCAGTAAATAGAACTACATTTGGTTGTAATCACATTTATAAATCTGAAAGGTGCATAAAAATTCAAGGTTTACTTCATGGAACTTGGCATAAAGGTACACCATTAGGCATCAAAAGCAGAACATTTTTTTACAATGTATGTCGCTTTAAGCCTTCAGCAAAATGAATATATTGGGGGGGGTGTACATGTGTATGTACGTGCACACACAGATATAGACAGATAGATGACAGATGGATGGATGGATGGATGGATGGATGGATGGATGGATGGATGGATGATAGTAGTAGTAGTAGTAGAAGGGAGCAAAACCAAAGAATGCTGGGTATAATGAAGAAGCATTCTTATCTTATAGCTAGTCTATAAGCTGATTTGTGCATATGTATGTGCTATAATTACTCAAGTTTCTCACCTGGCTTTGGGATAATCCAAACAGGGAGAAAATTACAGTAGCTATACCTGAGTGTACACTGATATTCCTGCATTTAAATACTCTATTCCCACACAAGCAACTGTGCTGTCGTGATTAGGTTTTTCTCCATCTGGTGCTGAAATTAATGTGTGCATACATGAGGTCCCTCTTAGTTTTTCCCTTTCTACTACTTTCTTTCCTTGAGGAGAAATTCACTTGTGTGAACTGCAAATGTTTGGTGGGGATACATGTATACATTTCCTCCTTTTCTCATGTGGGAAACAGAATAATGAGTAACATGAAGCAAACCTAGTTTTCCCTCCCGTCTCACTGGGGGAAAGTACATCTTGCATACCAAAAACTCAAAGTGCAAATGAGGTTTAACAGAGAGGTATGCAAAGGAAAATTTTCATTCCGGATAAGGATTACATCAAGCCTGTGAGGCATTGCACAGCTGGTCATCATGAAATTTTCGGGGTTTTTTGAGGGGGGATATTGATAATGGAACTTCCAGAGGTTTGTTAGACAGGATTATTCATGCCCCTAACTGCTTCTGCTCTAAGCAAACTGATAAACTGGTAGAGCATGTGAAAGATGAGAAATCATGTATCGCAGGAACAAAGGGATCTTTTTGGATAAGTAATACATCAATTTAACACAAAATAGGGCAAATGCCCCCTGCCCCTAAAAGTATTTGCAACTGTGGGAAATACATCTGACTGTGGATGTGGCGTTTCTGAACTGAGTTCACTGAAAAACAGTGTTTGAATGGAAATGCATTCAAACAGAAATTCTGAAACTGTGATATGTTGTTTTTGATTCACACATGTGATTCACAATTTTATGCAACAGTCATCCAAGAACACACATGCTTGTGTGAATCTATCCGTTCCAGTAGGAGATGTATGATTCTTACTAAGTCACGTTGCTGTATATTTCTTCCCACTCTCATCAGCCAACTGAGGTTAGAGCTAGGGCTTTTAGATACAGATAACAAAACTACAAGGATTACAAGGACCACTAAGGAAACCATTACATTAAGGGCCTGAATCTGGAAAGGAGGAGATGCAGTTCATTCAATTAGTAATGCTAACTAATTTTACACTTGTAGGGAGGAAGGTTTCTGCTGTCTCCTATTTCCACAGGGACCCATAAATGCTTTTTTTCAGTTTTTCTTTTATTTTATTTTCCATTTTCTTATGGTGAAGCAGTGCTGCTAAGCAAGTATTCAGTCAGACTCCAAACAATTGTCCAGTTGTTGTCCACATGAAGTCCTAACTATATCAGGTGAGATTAGAGAGGCTCTAATAACAGCAAGGCTAAAATTAAGAATGCATGCAACACACTATTAATGATTCGAACCATTTGCAGCCTTGGAATCAAGACTTGGGTTCTGGAATAGGACTTCAGATGGGATGAACAAGCAGATTTAAGACCCAAACTCAGAACTAACTCCACCAATATATCTAGAACAACAGGGCACATTAAAGATCACCAGAAAACCAACTATTTCTTATTACAATTCACTGAGAAAAGCCAGGGCAGAAAAGTTTAGAGCTGAAGGGTGGAGAAGGGTATTACCCCGCCAAGATTGACATGGTTTCATTGGCAAATATTATTTAATTGGCAACTGCAATAATTGGCATTGATATAAAATGAACTGGAGGTGACTGGAAGGTCAAGCTGAGCAGAGGAAAATTACTGACTGAAAGTGTGTGATTGCAAGGCAGGTCAGCCAACAACGCCTTAGGCATAGCCGAAGTCATTGTCAGGCAGATTACCAGGCAACTCTGGAGATAATAGGCTTAAGCTGAAGCTGGAACATCTCTGAGCATACAATGGTCAAAAGGGAAGTTCCCACCAAAACAATGAGTGTTTCAGCCTTGTTCCTTCATACCTGGATGTTTCCCTGCTTTGTCCCACAAACCTTTCCACAATACAGAGCTATTATGACAGCCATTACCTTTTTGTCACCTCTCAAGAGAAGAATCAGCAAGAAGTGGAAGAATATCTGGAGAAGATGAACAGAATGAGATTTAATGAGGACCAGAGATTAATTTTGAATAATCCCATTACTATGATGGAAGTTGTTGAGGCTATTAGGAACTTGAAGAACGATAAAACTCCTGGACCTGACGGGTTTACCGCAAGATATTATAAGATTATGGAACATGAAATTTCAATGCCCTTGCAAAGTACTATAAATGAAATAATGAATGATGGAATACCAGAGACTTGGAGGGAAGCCAATGTGGTTCTGATTCCGAAGGAAGGAAGAGACTTGACAGACATTAAGAATTATAGACCAATTTCACTTTTGAATATAGACTATAAGATCTTCGCTTCAATATTAGCAGAGAGGCTCAAGAAAGTCTTACCAGAGATAATTGACGAAGATCAGAATGGCTTTCTACTTAAAAGATCTTTGAGAAATAATATCAGAACAGTTCTAAACATAATTGAATATTGTGAAAAACATAATGAACGGAAATTGGCCATGGTTTTTGTTGATGCGGAGAAAGCTTTCGATATGATTAGTTGGCCATTTATGAAGACAGTGGTTAAACAGATGCAGGCAGGAGAGAAATTTACTGCATGGATTGAAGCAATATATAGACAACAGCAAGCTCGATTGGTCATCAACGGCGAAAGAACACAAAAGATAGAACTCCATAGAGGGATGAGACAAGGATGTCCTCTGTCACCTTTGCTGTTCATTTTGACAATGGAAATACTTAACAATGCTATAAGAAAAGATAAAGAAATAACAGGAGTTCAAATTAAGAAATATCATTACAAATTGAAAGCTTTCGCAGATGACTTGGTCCTCTTTTTGGACGATCCATGCAAATCTATAGAAAAATTGAATTCTACAATGCAAGAATATGGACAGTTCTCTGGTTTCAAAATTAATAAGGAGAAAACAGTTCTTTTAACCAAAAATATGACTGAAAGAGAAGAGAGGGAACTAGTACAAAAAACAGGATTTAAAACAGGACTAAAGGTAAAATATCTAGGAATTTGGATAGCTAAAAGAAATAATGAGTTATTTCAAAATAATTACGAGAAAAAATGGAAGGAAATAACAGAAGATCTACAAAATTGGACTTCGTTGCGGCTTTCATTGATGGGGCGAATTGCAGAAGTAAAGATGAATGTCTTGCCAAAAATGAATTTCTGTTCCAAAACCTGCCTATAATAACAAATATGAAACCTTTCATACAATGGAAGAGAGAATTAACTAAATTTATATGGCAGGGGAAAAAGCCTAGGATAAAATGGAACATTATGACAGATATAAAAAGTAGAGGAGGAATGGAACTACCAGACTTTCAATTATATTACAGAGCAGCGGCTTTTATGTGGATAAAAGACTGGATAGACCTTCAAGATATGAAAACGCTGGCATTGGAAGGTGCAGACTTGAGGATGGGGTGGCATGCCTATATGTTTTATGATAAAGCAAGAATAGATAAAGACTTCTC
The DNA here is from genome assembly GCA_030412105.1 of Cyclura pinguis. Lineage (NCBI taxonomy): Eukaryota > Metazoa > Chordata > Lepidosauria > Squamata > Iguanidae > Cyclura > Cyclura pinguis. The sequence goes on along the minus strand of CM059599.1, from coordinate 223,419,276 downwards.
ACATCACTATATCAGAAAATCGCTTTTGAAAATATGGGATGATTATAAAGTCAAAAACATGAGGCAGCTCCCCACATGGGTCTCACCGCAAGAGGCTTTTTTTGGCAGATGGACTGATACAGATAAATGGTTGCAGTATGATGATATAATTAAGAGATCAGCGTCCAACAATCTTAAGATGAAAACAAGGGAAAAACTAGAACAGGAGGGAATAAGACTGAGTTGGTTCCCTTACAGACAATTAACAGAAAGGTTTCATATGGAAATAAAAACTTATGGAATTGAACCAAAAGAGAAAGTTGGAGTAATTAAATAGCTTTTTGAAAATCCGCCTCACCTTCTTGCTCAAATGCATCAAGAGATATTACAGCAGGAGAGACAAGAAGAAACAGTAAAGGAAACAATGATTTTATGGGCTCAAAATATTGGACATTCAATTCAATTAGAGTCTTGGGAGCAGAGTTGGAAAAAAACGCAGAAATTTACAGTAGCCCAGAATTTGAGAGAGAACTATTACAAACTATTTCACAGATGGTATATGACACCAGATAAACTGAAAAGGATTTATAATACAGGTACCGGCCAGTGCTGGAAATGTCAGAAGGAGGTCGGTACGATATATCATATGTGGTGGACATGTTCAAAAGCTAAGAAGTATTGGAATGGAGTACATAATGTAATTTGTACATTAGTGAAAGGCCAGTTTGCTAAGACACCTGAATTGTATTTGTTAAATATGATTGATATACTAGAGGGTATTGATATAAAGAAGCATTGGAGAATATTATTGCACATGATAACAACAGCTCGTATCGAATATGCAAAGTTATGGAAAACTCGGCAAATACCCACAGTAGAACAATGGTGGGCTAAACTTATTGAAAATAAAAATGCGGACATGGTCTCCCAGAGATTAAAGGGGAAATCAGACGATGAGATACACAAAGAATGGCAAATAGTAACGGGTAACTGCTGGGTTTTAACAGCTGGAAATACGTAATTCGTGATCAAAGTTATATTACGTGGGGGCGACAGGATATATATCATGAAACGGAAATATGAAGAATGAAATGTAAGAACTATCAGATAAACTAACAGTAAAATGTTGTACAGTACCTAAAGCTTGTAGAAATCTGGAAAATGAAATCTAGATCAATGTGGAAGATCAGATATATTTCAATGAAGCTGACAATTAAATATGTATGTTTTATAATGAGAATTTTGAATAAAATGATATTTTAAACAACAACAACAACAACAAAACTCTAAGTCCAGAAAGAGACTTTATTCACACCCTCACTTAGGGTAAATCAAATGAGTAGTGGTAGCTACGCACAAGAAACTGAAAGAAGCACATTCCAGCCCAGTCTGCCTTGCAGGCCTGGTGGAGCATTTTCCTCCAATATATATGTCCATCCTCGTAGACTTCTACAATTCCTCCTCTTCTTCCTTCTTACATTTTATCTTCATAAAGCAAATGTATGGTGGATTCCAACTTCTTATGAGCCTTCAAATGTCTAAACATTTTTCCCAGTTCTTATTGCTCTTAACCTATCCTAAATTAATAATTAGAATTTCACTCATCAGTAAATCTGTAATTGCACACAACTTGGAAAAATAATGATCTGTTCCATCAGTGGGGAATTGTGCAGTGCTGGAAGACAGCATCTGTGTAGGTAATCAATTAACTGTATTATGGAAGGTAATTAATCTTGATAAAATTATAATGCAGTAAAGATTTGAGAAATCTAGCTGCTGTACAACTACAGATGATATTTCATAAATAAATGGAAAGGGGACGATCATTCCTTGTTTCAGACTTTTAAAAAAAATGCTAGAGAGCATTCAAAATAGAAAATGTTGTAACAAAGTCATGTACCTGCCACATCAAGAAAATGGACAGCTCAGAAGTATTCTAGGACTGCAGTCCTAGTTTGACTTCACTAGAAGCATGTCCCACTGAGTTGCCAGTAGTTCAGTTTCTCAGCCATTCTGTGTAATCACACCCATGACCATTCAGAGGTTCAGACAGATCAATGGTAGGGCCTACCCAAGACATTTGCTTCCTGAGGTCAAGATCCCCCCTGACATTCCATATATTTAAGCCAGCTGAACAGGCAGATGAATATTGCTTTACCATAGGTGAGGGGATTATATCCTCCACCACCCCTGAAAATAGCAGGCGAATCTAGGAGTGTACAACATAGCTTTGACATACATAGCTCATCCAGCAAAGGAATGGCCGGGAGCCTCAGAGTAATGGTGTGAGGTTGGCCACCAACTCAGCTTCTACCTGATATGATTGTATCATGCTGTGTAAAGTTTGGGCCAGTCCACTTATTCTTCAATACTTGCTTAGCAAGAACTAAATATCCTTATATACTTATTTACCTTATTAAACTCAGTATGTCTTTGTTGCTATTGTTTGTCCTCAATCCAGTGAACCTATAAATAAGAGAAGATGACACCAAATTGGGAGGGGTTGCTAATATTCCAGAGGACAGGATCAAAATTCAAAATGACCTGGATAGATTGGAGAGCTGGGCCAAAGCTAACAAAATGAAATTCAACAGAGAGAAGTGTAAGGTCCTACACTTAGGTAGAAAAAATGGAATACAGAAATATAGGATGGGGGACACGTGGCTGGATAACAGTATGTGTGAAAGGGATCTATGAGTCTTAATAGACCACAAGCTGAACATGAGTCAGCAGTGTGATGTGGCAGCCAAGAAAGCCAACGCAATTCTCGGCTGCATCAATAGGAGTATGGTGTCTGGATCGAGGGAGGTACTGGTACCATTCTACTCTGCTTTGGTTAGACCTCATCTTGAATACTGTGTCCAGTTCTGGGCACCCCAATTCAAGAAGGACATGGTCAGGCTGCAGCAGGTCCAGAGGAGGGCAACCAAAATGGTGAGAGGCCTGGAAGCCATGCCCTATGAGGATAGACTTAGAGAGCTGGGTATGTTTAGTCTGCAGAAGAGAAGGTTAAGAGGGGACATGATAGCTATGTTTAAATATTTGAAGGGATGCCATGTAGAGGAAGGAGAGGGCTTGTTTTCTGCTGCTCCAGAGACCAGGATAAGGAGCAATGGATTCAAGCTGCAGGAAAGGAGATTCCACCTGAACCTCAGGAAGAACTTCCTGACAGTCAGGGCTGTCCAGCAGTGGAATACGCTGCCTCAGTGGAGTGTGGTGGAGTCTCCTTCTTTGGAGGTTTTTCAGCAGAGGCTGGATGGCCATCTGTTGGGAGTGCTTTGAGGGTGTTCCTGCATGGTAGGGGGTTGGACTGGATGGCCTCTGTGGTCTCTTCCAACTCTACATTTCAATGATTCTATGAGAACCTGACCAAGAACCCTGGTCCTCAATATCCCTACTCAGGTCTTTCAGACTCTGAGCAGAGGTTTCTTTGATTGAGTTAGTCCACCTGTAATGTGATCTTCCTCTTTTCCTATTTCCTTTTAATGTTACCAAGCATTACAGTCTTTTCCAATGAGTCATGTTGCCTCATGGTATGTCCAAACTGTGATAGCTTCAGTTTAGTCAGGCTGTTTTCTTAGGGAAAGCTCAGGCTTGATTTGCTGTTGTGCTCCCTGGAATGTTTCTATAGCCACACGATAGGCCTGTACCATAAACCCTAGGCTCATTCACACTATACATCTTTAACTTCCATGATCCCAGAGGAGCTCCCTAGCTGGGAGTTCTAAATGCCTCTTCCTAAACTGCCAGTCCAAGGATTCCACAAGATGCAGTCGTGGCCATTAGAATGGAATAATAGCACTATAATTGCGTGGTGTGAATGGTCCCCCTGTTCAGTTATTTCTCTGATACAGTTAAGACATGAGCTGAGGAGGAAGAATGAGGACAAGCTCCCTAGCTCCAGTCTTACATCTTATTGCCATCCTTTGCATGAGTAGAGGAGGCATCCACTTTTAGACACTGTGGAGGTTGAGAAGGATGGAGAAAGTCCTGAGAGGCAGAACTAGTATGCCCAACCTCACTCTCCCCCTTGTATGTTAATTATACTTAAGAGATAGAGATTGAGTTCTCTTTAGGATTATGTTGAATGTTATGTCTGTGGGCATTTCAGAACATACTTCTTTTAAGAGGCCAAAATGTTTTGTTTTTTGAAAAAAACACTCTCCTTTCTTTGTCATTTTTTCGGCATATTTTGCCGTCATTTTCTATGGCTGCTTCTGTTTTTTGTCTTTTGCTTAGTACCACCTGAGTCCAGCTGGCAAGAGAACAGGGGCCCATTCACACCCCACAATTGTAGGGCTGCATTCCATTTAATTGCCACAGCAACATCCCAGGGCATCCTAGGATTGGCAGTTGAGGGAGGGGCATTTAGAATTCTCATCTAGAGATCTGCTGGGGTCTTCTGACCAAACTACAAGCCCTAGGATTGTTGACCTTTCTGCGAGACCATCCTCCCCGGGAGATGCGGGGTTGGTGGTTTTATGCCTTCTGCCTTTCTTATGCATCCAGGCTTGCAGGCTATTGGACAGGAATTCTCCCCCTCTGTCTGATACAAGACTGGCCACTTTATAGGGAAATTCCCTCTCAACAGCATTCACCCACTCTTGGAACTTTTCAGCTGCTTGACCTTTCTCTTTCAGTAGATAGACATAGGAGTACCTGGTGTGTCTGTCTACAATTACCAGGACATACCTATTTTGCCCTTCAGTTGGCTTGAATGGCCCAGCCAAATCTGCATGTACAACCTCAAAAGGACGTTGGGTGACACACTTGCTTTTCTTGGCAATGGGGTAAGCCTTTACCTTAACCTTTTTGCATACAGAGCAATCTAGAAACTTAGGGCAATTTCTGACTTGTAACTCAGGGCATACCTTTGCCAACTCCTGCAAACTTTTGTAGCTGGCATGTCCCATCACTCTGTGGAGATAATGTACACACTTTTCATGTAGAGATTTGTTACACAATGGGTTAACGTTTGCCACTTTTCCTTTGGGCAACTTGTGGTACAACCCCTGCTTTTTCACCCCTTTTGCAGAAAACATACCATTTTCAGTTATTGTACATTTCTCCCCTTCAAACACCACTTTGTAACCCTCACTGGTCAGTTGGGAGACACTCAAAATACAATTCTGCAGGTTGGTAACACACAACACATTATTGAATGATTTACCAAAGCATGGCACATATGCAGTACCCACCTTCTGCACCTTGCTTGGTGCCCCATCTGCAAGGGAAATTGCTGTTATATTTGCAATAGTAACATCATTCAACAGCTTTAAATTGTTCACCATGTGGTGAGTTGCACCACTGTCTAGCAACCACACACCAGTCTCAGACTGTTCTTTTGCCACAGACACATGGCCTTCAGCCTGTGACGACACGCCCCTCCGCTTCTGGGCTGTCTTCTTCCCTCTGCTCGGCGCTGGCATTCTGCAGTCCTTCTGGAGATGGCCGACTCTCTTGCATCTGTAGCAGCGTCTGGCATAGCTGCACACTGCTCCTTCTTCCAGGTCAGATGCCTCCTCCTCTTGGCGGCTGGCTTTTCTCCCCTCCTACTGCAGTCTAAAATCGAACTGCTTACGTTGGACTTCCTCCAGGATCCTCCCGGCTACCAGGTCTACAGTCAGCTCTTCCTCACGCACACCCTGCAGGCTGTACATCAAAAAGTCCCACTCCTTAGTGAGGCTTCCTAGCAGAATAAAACTTTTCTGCGTTTCTGGAATATTTATTCCTCTGTCGGCTGTCTCTTTAAATAACTGTCTCATCAGCATGAGGTGCTCTCTTACACAGCTTCCAGGACATAACTTTGTGTTATACAGTCTTTTCGTCCATAGCATTTTGGACGAACACGAGGAAGGTTGATGCACACGCTTCAAAGCCTGCCAGAGCTGATATGCAGTGGGAAGGACTTAAAGTAAGCAAAATAACTGCTTTGGCTTTTTCATCAGCAACCCTGAACGCTGCTATTTGAGCAGCAGTTGCTCCTTCTGGGGGCTGTCCCTCATTTTCCAAAACGTTCCACAAGTTCTCCTTCGTCAAAGCAGCTCTCACATAAATTTGCCAGCTTTGATAATTAGCGTCGCTCAACTTTTCAAAACGCAGATAACCTCCTTCAGCCATGCTGCTGCCTTCGTACGTAAAAATCAACAAACAAAGCAGCTGGCCACAGTGACCTTGATGAGCTCCGGACTGAAGATTAACTGTCTCTCTGCCAAAACACAGACTCCCAAGGCACCGGAGAGCCAGGCAAACAGTCAAAAACAGTCCCAGTATCCAGGGGAAAACAACTACAGGTGCGCTGTGGATGCTGTGCACTCTGGGTCTGGGCCCATAACCACTGTTGGGGGATGATAGGAGTTTCAGCCCCACAGAAATGCAGCGGAAAAGCCAGAAGACAGCGAGCCAACAGCAGCAGCTTTGTTCCCCAGTAAGGATACTCACACACAGAGGAGTTTCTTCCAAACAGGAGGCACTTTATCTTGTAGCAACGTTCCGTTATATACACAACATGGAACAGACGGACAAAGGCTTGCGCCAGACACCGGTTTGGTCAACAGACAAATACATACTGGGGATTGCTTTCTTATATACATATTTACAACCAATCAGGTAGAGGTTTGCACACCTCCCTCTACCATTTGCACACGACCCCAGTTTCTTATGCAACCTTGCAATTACCCACAGCTGGGGCATGATGCAACATCTTTGCAGTGGGCTGATCATTTTCCCAGGGTTCCCTGCCTGGAGTCCCTGACAAGGATTCCTTATGATGGAACTGTGGGAGTTCAAGTGGAATCATAGTGCTGTAATTCTGTAGTATGAATTCGCCCCTTGTAATGAGAGACAGCATGGTGTGGTGGCTTGAGTGTTGGACTGGAACTCAAATTCATTCTCAGCCATGGAAACCTACTGGGTGGCCTTGGGTAAATTACACTCTCTTAGCCTATGGTAGTGGCAAACCTCTTCTAGATAAATCTTGCCAAGAAAACCCCAAGAGAGGTTCACCTTAGGGTCACCACAAATCAGAAACAAATCTTGAAGGCACACCACAGCAACATAATGAGAGTGATGATATTGCAGACTTAGGGTGAGGACATGCTCTTTTCCTCCTCACAGGGTTGGGTCTATTTTATTTTATTTTAATCCCACTTTTCTTCTGGTATGGGATCCAAAGCAGTTCACAATACAAGTGAAAAACCAAATGCAGTTAAAACCATGGATAATATAAAAGTTTAAATGCAATTAAGCGTCAATATTAAAAACATCAGTTTAAAAGGAACTTAAAACATAATAGAAATGATTAAAAAAAATAAAGTATTTGTTGTTGTTGTGTGCCTTCAGTCATTTCCAACTAATGGCAACCCTAAGGTAAACCTGTCATGGACTGAGAGTGTGTGTTGTGCCCAAGGACCCCTTGTGGGTTTCCATGGCTGAAAAAGTAATCAAACACTGGTCTTCAGAGTCATAGGCCATTTCTGCACAAGACTGTTATAGCACTATGATTCCACTTTCAACATTCTATGGAATCCTGGGGTTTGCAGTTTAGGGAAAGACCGGCTGGCCCCTCCCTAAGCTGCAAACCCCAGGATTTCACAGGATATTGAAAGTGGAATCATAGCCTTATAACAGTCTCATGCTGAAATGGTCATAGTCCGACAGTCAAATCACTGTACCGTGCTGGCTCTAGAATACAGCATACTCCAGTTAAAATACCTTCTGCAGTGTCAGGTTAGCAATCAAAAGTCTGGGTAAATAAGAAGTTCTTGCCTGCTGATTGAAAGAGGATGTGGGGAGGGCAACCTAGCTTTCTGTGGAAGGAAATTCCATAGCCTAGGAGCAGCCACTGAGAAGGCTGTCTTCCATGTCCTCACCAACCATACCTGTGATGGTGATGGGACTGAGAGAAAAACATCCCTTGAGGATCTCAAAACTTGGACAGACTCATATTGGAAGATATTGTCTTTGAGCTGCATAGTACTTTATAGGGCATAAATAGGATTTTGAGTTAGTTCTAATTCACCAGCAACACATTGTTTCTCCAACCAGGCAAAATGCTCACAATCTGTTCCACAGACACCTGCTAGATTTTGATTTGGGTGACTACAAATGCCTTCTCCCTTATTTTACCTTAAGATTCTGGTCATGCAGGCACTAAGATTTCAATATCAAGTCAGTGTTCAACCCATTCCCCACCCCCTATCATATAACCTCTTAGTGGATGAAGAGATCTGGAATAGATTTTAGCGGTTGTGACGGACCCTAGGGGAGTAGCTATCCTGGGTGTCAGAGAGCTGTCCAGCAACAGGTTGCTAGGCAACAAGAATGGCCACTCCAGAGAGAAACCCAGCCCAGAATTGGTTTTTGTGAGATTTCAGGGAGGAAGGGCTAAGAGTGAATCCTTCAGCCACAAAGGTTCTCAGTCAACCAAGGGGAGGTGTTGAGTGAGAAGGGAGTTCTCTCAGAGAAAACCTATAGAGAGTGGCAGAAGAGAAATCAACCCACTTTTGAATTTGGTCAGAGAGAGTGACCTGTATTTGAGAACAGAGCTCTTGGGCAAGAAAGATCGCCAGGCTATGTGTGAGAGACCAGTGCCTTTATGCTGATATAAAAATATAAGAAACTGTTTTAATGCATTCTGAAGATCTGCTTGAGCTTGGACATACATACAAACCAATACTATATTCTGTTTGTTGTTTAAATAAAGATTATAGTATATTTTAATAAATTTTGACTCAGCTGAATAATTTTCAGTAGTTCTAACCAAACAGAAACACACTACCATAGGTCACTAAATCATTCAAAATAACTACTGAAACACTTTACCCTTTTTACATGAAGGTGGTGTTTTTAAGGGAAGGCTAGAGTTATATAAAGTGACAAGATGCTTTAGCAGACTGGGGGAAGGGGGAAGCTGCCATACCAGTCTATGAGGAGAAAAAGCAGGGCTTGTTACAGCGGTCTTTAGCATGTTTAGCATTCTGACAGACTTTAAATAATGTAAGTATATCCTACTACATCCAAATGCTGGGTGGATTCCTTAGGACTGGTAGCCCAACATTTATTGACTTTGCTGATTTTGTGGCTGCTGCTTCTGCAGATTCAAAGTGTTCTTTTACTGAGATGTATTTTATTCTTTTTATTATTTTAAACACTTCATTTATTTAGCATTTGTGTGCACTATAGCATCTGTTTATAAAATTATGTACCTATCATTTTACAAAAAAACAAGAATGACAGGTTTCTAAAGCCAAGAGGTTTCTAGTCTAAAAGAGAGTAGGAAACAACAGAGGAAGAGAGAAAAAAAGATAAAGATAAAACTTGGGAAGAACATGTCACTATTTCAACTGTATTTGCTTTAGCTTAGTTGCAGTAAGGTAGAACAACTCCATCTTGAACTCATTGGAAAGAAAAGGTATGATATAAATGTACCTACCATATAAATGTACCTAAATGTACTGTTACCCTGATTTCTGGGGGTCCCAGGAGGGACACCTAAATGTGCTCACAACAATGGGGAGGGAATTAGCAAAGAGCACTAGTTAGCAATGCGAGAGGAAGGGCAACGTAGCGAGATCTTGAACCCTATGTCTACGGGGTCAGGCCGAGTCAGTGATAAAGCAGAAGCTAATAAATGTTTTATTGAGATACAGTCAAACACGTGTATGTAACACACTCACACGAAGAACTATAGAAATAAAAGGTAGGAGTTGGATAGAGGGATTTTGAGAGGAGGTTTGGTATGGGAAATACTATACCTGTCCTGAAGCCCGGTAATAGCAAAGAAGCTGGGGAGCGTAGGTTCTCAGCACGTGGGGCTGAGGAGAGGCTCATAGAACAGAGAGGCAGCAAGTCAGGAGGCAAGTCACGAGCGATCCAACGAGACGCTCAAAGTCAGGGGTTCTTATAGGGAAAATTGTGGCCACAGGCTAGTCCGTACTTGGGGATAACAATAAGTTTCGGGCTGGAGACAAAGCCTCCAAAAGGTCAATACTTTGCATGATTGAATTATGACATGGTTGTCAATACAGTAGCCAGTATGCAAACGCGGAGTGCTTGAGAGTTGTATAGTCCGCTCATCAAGCTGCCTGCTCGGGGCAGGGGATCTTTTGTAAGTAACGTGCATAGCTAATGTGGTACTTGCCTTGAGGTCTCCTAAAGCTGCATTCGGCAATGACTGACCTGCCTGGATTGGGATTTGAATGGTTCGGCTATTGTCGGCCGCGCCTGTGCGTGTGCTGGTCCGGGGGCCTCGCAAGCACATGGAGAGGAATGGGTGAAGAAGGCCAAATTATTGATATCAAATGATATCTTAATATCCCACAAGCTCGGGCTAGAAACAGCGGTAACAGTACCTCAGTCAACAAAATAAAGAATAAAGTCTTCCAGTAAAAAGTGAGTTCTGAGAAATGACTTCAAGGAACTAAGAGAGTGGTAGAAACAGCTAAGCATTGTGGGAAGGAGTTCCTGGTTTAAGAGGCAGCAAGACAAAAGGACCGAAGTCATTTCAGGATACAAGAGATATTTGGGCCACCAATGGTTTTGGAAGTGGGTAAGTAAAACTTGTAAAACAAGATGTGATAGGATGCAAGTGCAGTGAGATTCATCCCTCCCTCCCTCCCTGGCATTGGGCTAGTGAAGGGGTGGCAGGACAGGTTGCGTGGCATAACATAGCTCTGTCCTCCATCAGATATAAATGGTTGGAAGGCTGACACACTGCCACTCAGCATTTGCTACCTGAAGTGATTGACTCATGGTAGGGTTAACCCTGTCCAGTGACCTACTTAACAAACATCTCAGTCTGTGTAGGAGGAATGGCATGTTTGAAGCTGATACCTCCATTACTCAATAGCAACGGAAATAAATTCTCCTAAATAAATTCAAAAGTACTTTCTCTTATATAAGTTTCAGGAAAGAAACCAACAAATGAACCTCACTTCCCAGGCTGCCTATGACAATGCATACGCCTACGCCCTACCCATGACAAGGAAGTGATATCTTTGTATTGCCAAGATAACACATTTTTATGTGACATTATGGAAGTGTGACCTTTGGCCTTCTCTATTCCAAGTATAAATTGTAAAGTCAATTTAAAATACCTAAATATCAACAAAACTTGTTTGAAAATGAGGATGCTATTATCCCCTTGCCTTGCATCTGTCAGCAGCCAGTTGACAGTCCCATCTGATGTTACAGTTTGGGTACTTCTGCATATGAATGACTGCATTGTAGTCAGTCATTATTTGTGGAGATGTGCCATTTGAATGCTTGGCTTTCAGGATTTTCTGTTCAGTTTTGGAATGTTAGCAATTCAGATATTTTCCTGTAGCCCAAGGCAATAATGGATGTGGTAAGCAAACATTGCTTTAAAGAGGGTTGTCTTCTGATTTACATATTTTAAAAGTATTAAGATCAAAAGTAATGAGAATTTAATCCATATGGCATGTAAAAGATAAATAGGAATATTAATACTGTATCAAATACTAATTAAAGGAAATACAAGTTCCATTTTTAAAAAATCATGCACAGATAATAGAAAGAAGTTACTTAAAACATTTAAGAACTGGGCTTTTTTCAGAGTATGCCACTTGTCATGATGAAAGATCCATGTTGACAAAAATTAACACAGTTAATCCAAAACTGAAGTGTGAGATATGGTGAATTCAGATAATAGGAAAATTTGGCTCTCAGACAGTACCAATTCTATAATAATACAGCATTTCAGAATATATCATTAATGTAAACAATAACCTCCAAGATGTACAGCCAGATAAAAACAAATAGATGCATGAATTTATCTCTCTTGCTGTTCCCTTTGCTTCTTTTTAACCTTTAATTTCCTTTCTCCCTTTTATGGCTCTCTTTTTTTTCCATTTGTCCCTAGTTAGTTGATGACTGTTTTGTGTGAATGGTGATATCTGTCCTGTATTCACATGTCTATTACATCCATGTTTAACTTTGGCTTGCTCTTCAGATTGAGCAGAAAAATGCAGTAGAATCCTGAAGTGACCAAGCTGGGTTTTCTGGTTAAAGAGCATTTGTGGTATGAGGAAAGAATACTCAAAGCTGCTATCTCCCATAAGCAGTCTGAAATGGTACAGTCCATTGTACCCATTGACAGCCTACAGTCCAAAAAGTTGGTACTACTACACCAAAGTAGCAGGGAACTACAAAGTACTACAAAGTACTACAAAGTAGTAGTAGTAATACAGCCACTGTTCAAGCCTCTATCCACCAGTAATTCTACCATCTCAGCAGTCATCTACCCTATATCTTGTTCCTGATTTTCTATTCTTTTTGGCAATAATAACACATGGCAGTGCTTAACACTGCTGTGTACTCTTTTTTGTTGTTGTTCTTGCTGTTCTGTATGAAACTCTTTTACATAGTTCTTTAAAATTATTAGCCAGCTGGAAAAATTAAAACATTGAGACACTTCATCAAATCTTTACTCCAGTCCTCCAGCAATTCTGAAATGTTGACTGAAGAAATCTAACTGCCCTGAAGCACTTTTACTACATCAAACATTTTAATGAAAATGTTTTCCTCAAACCCTGGTGTATTTCCAAATACTAAATGTAGAAAAGAGATGATTTTTTTTCTCTTCAGCCCCAAAGCTAAAGCAAAAATTCTAAAACATCCCATATTGATGAAGGAATGTGTTAATATAGGTGACAATAAACTGCAGTAGTCAGTACTTTAGTGAGCCCTGGTCAACTGGTATTCACATTTAGACAGTACACTAAAAAGACAAGGTGCATTTGTGGCCTCCCAGTGAATATGTGATAGGATATAGGTCCTGTATATCTGCAGTGCCTTACCTCAAGAAAGAAATATAGTGTAACTATTTCCATGTGAGGTTATGAAAATGCAGAATAGTTGGCTAGAGAGCAACTTTTTCTAATGTGAAAACATTATAATATTGTTACATTCAGGTGAGAAATGCAGCATTTCTCAAAATATTTTCATTCTTCTGGTAATATTTTTATTTGAGATATCGACTCAAAAAGACATAATCATCAAACTATGAGAAGACTGTCCTTCATTATGCTGCTCAAATCCTAAAAGCTATCAGCAAAAAGAAACTCACAGACAGAGATCTGCCCACTTTCTTCTTTGCCTTGCTTCCCCTCCACCCTCAAGCAAGGAGAAGTCAGGGAACTGCAAGGGAAGAAGGGGATGGAAAAGTCCCCTTCCTCGGGCTTCCCGTTATGATTCACAGAAGCCAAACTTTTGTATTACCAATTATGTTAGGTTGGTCTTGTTTCAGAAATACTGTGTCTGTGTTAACAGTACATGTGGTACTCTAATGGTATTGTGCAAAATAGTTCTCTGTTTCGTTGTAGAGAAATTTCCCACAAGTGGCTTGGACTAGCTGTGCCATGAAGTAACATGAAGCAATGGTTGGGGCAGCAGATTCCATTTTATTCCTTTGTCCTGCATTTGTAGGTGCCATTAAGTATGGAAAGGCCAGGCTGTCTTCATCGTTAATGCTTTGCTGTGCCATTCCCTCAGTCACCGTGATAAGAAGTTTCCAATTCAATCTCTCTCTCTCTCTGTAGTTTTACGTATATGTGTTCATGTACATAATATGTGTTCATGTATATATATACATTTGTATACATCACATCTGTACATCACTATTTCTTCAAGGAGCTCTGGAGATTAATATATCCCATTTTACTCTCACAACAATGCTGCGAGTTAGGTTTAAATAGTAAGATATACCTGGCCCATGGTCAGATAATTTGTTTTGTGCTTGATTTGAACCCTGTTCATTCTAATACACATCCAAAATGTTAGCTTAGTCTTCCCTGGCCTAATAAGACCTTCTACGTGTCTTGGACTGAAACTCCCATTACCCCAAGTCAGCATGGCCACTGGTCGTGTTGACTGGAAGTGGCAGAAGTTATAGTCCATCCCATTTCAACAGTGCTTGGTTGGAGGAGAATGCTGCAGTTGATATACTGTTGGAGTGTTGGAGCTTCAGTACTCCATTTGCTCTAGAAGTATGTTTAGAATCATATTCTGAAGAAGGATAAAGGACAGCGGTAATGAAGAAAAAACTGGGGATTTTATGATCTTAAGGTCATGGGCAGATGAATAATGAACTTATGCTTATAACCATCATCGCTGAGCTCAGAGTATTCTGGACTGGTAAGAGAAACCTTTTTCTTCCTCAAACATGGCATGTCTGACAGAATCTCAGCAACAGTCTCCAAAATGATGTGCACAAGGAGTTACTATGACTTGCTTTATGAATTGTATCTTCTTCATCTCTCCCACTAGTGGCTATCCATTTTCAGGGCGGCTGTCACTTTAATAGCAGCATCCGCTTCTTTATGAATGCTTGCTTCTCAAGTCATTTTTCAGTCTGCCAGTGCTGGCTTAATCTATTTGTGATTTATTCCTTCAAGGGGTGCTGCTTAAGATTGTGGAAATGGTTTTCAAAAATAAAATACCATGCTTTCCCTGCTTATGGGCAGTGCCAATCTGAGACATTTTGTTTCTTGAAGTGGAAAAGCAAAATGCAACCCTCACTCAAGTTAAAGTGGCAGCCAAGTCTTTGCAGGGTATGAGGCAGGAAATCTCACAAGTGCCTTTTGCCATCCCTAGTGTTAAAATGCTGACAAACCATTTGCTGTCTTTTCATGACATCCAAAATCTAATTCCTGAGGTGATCGTCTCACCTACCCTGTTTCTGGGGCCCTGCCAGCCCTGTTTCTGGGGCAGCCAAACAGATTATTTCAGTAACTGATCCTGTGTTTCAGCTTTGCTGACCACATAGATTCAGCACAACAACCAAGCTCTGAGGAACTGGGTGTTAACAACCCAAAGAGAAAAAAACAAATCCTTTAACATTCTGAAATCATCAAGTCAGCACATACAGAGGCTACATTTTTTAATGTGCAATGTACATTTGGCAATTATTTAACAGTGTGAGACAGTGGATTTAATGGTCTCTGTGTGATTTATGCATAACTTTTTGTTCATTGCACCAGTTGGGATAAGTGATGGCTAGAAATAAAACCAGATGTCTCTTCCATACTTTTTTCAACAAATATGTTTCTGAGCAAGTAAACAAGGCTGTTTACTTACTGTACTTCTTCCTTTCCTTTCCTTTCCTTTCCTTTCCTTTCCTTTCCTTTCCTTTCCTTTCCTTTCCTTTCCTTTCCTTTCCTTTCCTTTTCAGTTCTGTTCTCTTCTGTTCTGTTTTTTCCCCAGAAAATACTGTATACCATAGTATACCCTTCATTCCCAAAGCCAGCCTTCCTTCCTTCCTTCCTTCCTTCCTTCCTTCCCTCTTTCCTTCCTTCCTTCCTCAGTTCTATAGTTCAGTATGCATTTTGTATCCTGGAGGCACTGACTTACATACACTTTAACTAATGTGCAAAGATTCCAGAGATACACCAACTTAGGAACCTCTTTTTTTTGTAAGGTCTACATTCCCTTGAGGATGTTCTCTTGGAGAATGCATGGTCCTAGTGGGCAGGTCCTAAGCCAGTAGTGGACAGAGCCCCTCTTTCTCTCTTTCCTCCAGTTACTCATCACTCAGCAGCTATCTGGCTGGGACAGACCAGGTAACTCTTGCCAAAAGTCTGACTTGATTGAAGGGTTTGTTTATTTGCTTGTTTGTTCAATATACACTCAATCTTTCTGTCCAAATAGGCATTCAATACAGCTTGAAATTGGGCATTTTCTGAAACTAGGCCAAGGACTGCATAAAGTAGGTCAAACTGACCAAAAACTGCCCACTTTGGCTCATATTTTTTACCTAGTCTTTGAGAAAGCCAGTCAGAAGTTTGTGTGACCTACTGTCTTCTTGATTGAAGCATAACAGTGGTTCTTATGGACCTTTGTGACTCAAATTTGTGCAGAAAAACATCTTGTCATAACCCTTTCTATTGAATTTTTTCCCACTGCTTTGAAAGACCTGGGCTCCATTTTTGAGAAATAAAGTTAACTCACTGTTTGGTGTTTTCCTTTACCCACTATTCCCAGCCATCAGGTGACCCTTGCTATCCTTGCTATGTTTTCAGTGATGGCTGCCAACCTGGACAGGTTTAAAAGGAGATTGGTCACACTCATGGAAGATGGAGCCCTCAGTGGCTACCTATTTTGATGGATGAATATTCTCTCCACCCCCAGAGACAGTGTGTGTCTCTTTCTCTATACATTGCTGAGGAGCACAAGCAGAGGATGGAGTGTAGTTCCAATTGTATCCTACTTATGGGCTTTCCTTAGATGACTGGTTGGCCACTGTGAGAAGAGGATATTGAACTAGACAGGTTGTTGGTCTGAGCTAGGTAGGTTCTTATCTTCCTGTATATTTCCAGTGTGAAAACAGAACAAGATAGCAGCAGTCAAAGACATGGTGACTAGAGGTCTGATTCTATGGCCCTTCCAACTCTACATTACATTAAATGCTTTTTTTTTTTCACTAAGGCTGGACTGATTCCAGTTTAGCATAAGACTGAACCCAATTTTATGCTTGCCTGTTCCTTCCTGAAAAAAAATTTAAAGTATTTCTCAAACCAAGTTTTATTGAGTTTCTCCTGCCACATTTACAGACATTCTTTCTCTTTCAATTTTCCCTTCTTCCTCCCCCCCGCAACTGCTACTGGGTCTCACCTTGGTCAAACTTAGCAGAACATTAAAAAATGCACACCAAGCCATTCACCTCATGTGATATCACTAGCCAGGCTAAGAATGAGAATGAGAATAACACAGACATCCTTACAGATACTGCTAAATAACAGGACTACATAACTGCCACTGTTCTGTTCTCATAATTCAATTCATTGCTGTTGCTGTAAAGAAATAATTTATACCAAGATTGTTGAAGAGTTATTAATGTAAAGTAATATAATACAGTTGGCCCTCCATATTTGCTAGGATTAGGAGTGCAGTACCCTTGCAAAAAGGGGAAAGCTGCAAATATCAAAACGTCTGTGTGTGTTTGTGGGAAGAGAACCAAGGCATGGCGGGGAGAAGGGTCCAGACCAGGGCCATTTCTGCACTAGCCTGTTATAGCGCGATGATTCCACTTTCAACATCCTCTGGAATCCTGGGGTTTGCAGTTTCAGGAGGGGCCAGGCGGCCCCTCCTGAAACTGCAAACTCCAGGATTCCAGAGGATGTTGAAAGTGGAATCGTCGTGCTATAACAGGCTAGTGTGGAAATGGGCCAGGTCAGGAAAAGGAGAAAGAAGGGGTATGAGTTGGCATGAAGGCCCTGTACTCCCTCTCTCACACTCATCTCCCTCCTAGGATTTTGGGGGCATTGGGAGAGGGTTTGTGGTGCTGAGAAATCGAGCTGTGCGCCATCCTCAGCTGGCCAAGCAGCAGCTGGTGGAGGAGGACCAAAGGCAGATTTTTAAAGGACTGTGTGGCCTGATTGAAGCTGCCAGAAGCAAAGGTTTCCCTGGAGAAGGAGTACCTGAGGTGGAGGGCAGGGGTTGGACAAACTCCCCAAAAATGAAATCTGCAAATTGGAAGGCCAACTGCATGATATAAATACAATTCTTTTTCTTTTTGTGTTATATCTTTTAAATTATAAGCCTTAGCGCATGGACTGTATCATGACTGATATTTGTATACTCTACTGAGAGCCTTTTGGAGTGAAGAGCAGGGTGCAAGTTGATTGAATGAATGAACAAATTAATAAATTAACCTATTAGCAAAATGTAAGTAGAGCTTTGAAAAAAAATGCCACACCATAGGTCTCAAAATCTTCCCCATTTAGCAATGTCTTTGCTTCACTTCAAGAGACGATATGCTTAGAAATTTGAAAGGGATGACTAGAAAAGAAGCTGGAAAGGCTTACAGGTGGGAGAGCGTTCACAAATGGAAACAAATACGCTTCTTAGATAGAGCAGGTAAAGCTGCATTTGGGAAAAAAAGGGGGGCAGTATGGGGGCAGTATGCCTCTGGGTATCCATTTTGAGATTAAGGGTGTCCTCCTGGCTGGCTTCCCATAGGCAGCTGACTGATTGGCCACTCTGTGAGCAGGCCACTGGACTAGATAGGCCTTTAGTCTCGGCCAACAGCGCTCTTCTTGGGTTCTTAGCCTCCTATGTTCTTGGAAGTATCCAAGGAAATGACCCTCTAACTTGGAACATGGCATAGCTATTGAGGGCAAACTCCAGAAATATTTTTTTTAAATCATAACAGTAATTTAAGAATATCAGTTAATTCTCCAGTTGCCCAGAAAAACATGTATAAGACCCTGTTATGGGAGGTCCATCAAGGTGTCTGAAGATGAAAAGAATAGCTAAAGATAGTGTGATTGAAACAAACCTAGAAACTGAAAAAGTAACCGATCCTCCCTAAGGAACAATCTGGTCCTGCGTTTAAAGACAGACCCTCAGCAAGTGGCTTCTGTCTCTTCGTTCAACAGGGTAAGATAGCCCCCCTGGAAGTGTTGTTGAGTGGGAAGGGGCTCAGCAGTTGCAGGCAGGTTGTGATTAATTTTGCCTCTTGCGGGTACTTGCAGAGGAAGTGGAAGTTACTTTTCCATTATCACTGAAACATCCTTAAATATGAAGATTCTTACAAGCATGATATCTACTTCAAAATGCCTTCTATGTATTCATTGTACTTCTGCATAAATGGGCATAGAATAGATTGCAGGCAGCCTCTGTTGTTCTTGGGACAGCTCAGTGACAATCACTGTCTTAATATTTCTTATGGTTGATCAATTTGGTATACTTCTGACTGATAATTCCTGAGGAAGGTCAATTGCACAGAAGTCTTGCAATTTTTCCAAATCATTTCAGGGGGATTTCAGCTTGCCAGGCTAGCCTCAACGAGGCTAAAAAAGGAAACAAAAAACAAAAAACCTCCACATTGGGGTCCGTGGAATAAGATGAAGTAAAAATAGTGGCAGCTCCTGAAAATGATTTCTTAACATTTAAAATTAGTTCTTAAAATTTTTAAATTTAAATCCGAACCCCTTTACTACAAGGATGGGCAATGCTTAGAGGCTTGGAAGCTGCATTACTCCCCCACCCGCCACCGATCTAAAGGGCCTTATCAACCCCAGTGATTCTCCTTTGCCCTCAACACACATATAGAGAGACAATTTTGGAAGGTTCCAAATGGCCTCTCACTGGTTGTACTCTCTAGAGGATTCCACTGGCCATTTTGCTTCATCTTACCCTTTGCTATCAATTTCAGCCGTTAAAAAACTCAGAAAAGCCTAGATGGTCGCTTCTGGTTTGAATAAAATGTCCCCTACTTTTTTGGCCTAAACGGCCAAGGAGCCTCAAAATGGGGCAAAATATTCTGTTGCAGCCCTTAGAGGGTCCTACAGGCCATTTTCAGCCCAAAATGTTATCTTGGTCTGTGTGGAAAATGAGGGGGCTGAACGGATGATAGAATAGACTCTGGGGGCCTCATGCAGTCTGCAGGTCACATTTTCCCTATCTCTCCTCAAACACAAACATGTAGCAGAAAAGGAGATTTCTTGCCACTCTACCATATAGGAGGCTCACATCATCCCTCTTTTTGTTTCATTGCTACTACAATATTTGTGGAAACGTGACAAGTTGTTGGGACCCTTCAAAGTGACTTACACTTTTTGGCACAGTATTTGTGTGTTTTGGCAATTTCCCCCACTTTGTCCTAGCATTCATCCACCACTTCTATGTTCATATAATTCATATAATTTAGAGGATGGTGAGCAGTTACATGTGGATTGTGAAAGCACAAATTACTGCTCGATGTTCTTTAGTGAAGAGCGCACTGTTGTGGAGTTTCCTTAGACATCTCCCTCATAACTCAGTTCTCTGCCTCTCTAGATCAAGTTTCATGGACAGTCCTCTCATTTAAACTGAACTAGTAGTAGGAGTCTAGGGAGAAGACTCTCTTTTCCTGAAGAAAAACACCAGATGCTAATCTCTCTCTGCCCCTTCTTCTTACAACCGTTTAATAATTAAACATCTTTCTTGGAGGAAACATTGTTAAATTCCTTCAAGCGTCTAAAACATTTCCACTCATATTGTTACGGCTCATGCCATTTTGGTGTGCCAAGTAAGAAATTAGATAAAAGTCTCTTCATGGAGTTTTGAAAAGTCTGTTAGTTGAGAGTATTTCCTTAATGGCCCACAAGGATAGTCTTTATTTAGGTGCCATTTCATACCTTCTCTGATTTGCCAAAGACTACATGCTCAAGAGGGAACATAGCCAATCCTGTCTCCCTGAGAAGTACATCCATACAATGCATTCAACCCATCTTCATCATCATCATCATCATCATCATTATTATTATTGCTAAGTACTGTGAACATTTTAAGAAAGAGATATTTTTGACACCTTAAAAATGAACAGATTTTAAACTGAAACTCAAAAGTATGTTCCATTTTGTTCAATCAGCTTTGCAAGCTGTGAGTGTATAACTACAGCTTTGTTGTGGTGACTTCAGTAACAACAACAGTTAGTGCATTAGTGCATTTGTGTTGCACTTTCAGTTGATGAAAGCATTTTACCTATATTAGCTCATAATTCTTATAAGACAATTCTAAGACAGGGAAGCCTTAGTATTTTCATATTGCAGATGGGAAAAGGAATTTAGACTCAGTTAGTAGCAAGGCTAAGGCTGCTGAACAAATCCATGACGGAGGGTGAAATTTAAACTGGAGATAGCCTCTTAAGCCACTGGGCCATCAGATGGGGAACTGTAGTTTTATGGCCACATGTGGCCCATGGAGCTTTCCTATATAGTTCTCAGCCTTCCCTCTTCACCGCACCTCCCTGGCAGTAATGAGAACTGGAAAAAGGCTTCCATTGGCTTCAGTGGTAGGATTTCCCCTGCAGTGTCGTGGGGGAACAGACTTGCAGCTGGAAATGTCCCAAGCTATGACTCCCACTCCAAATCACTCTCTTGTACATTGACAGTGTTGTTGCTGATAATTGCCTTCAGGTCAGCGTTAATGTAGAGCAACCCTAAGAATGAGAGATCTCAAAGAGCACCAATCACGAATAGCACTGCTTAAGTCTTGTAGACTCATGGCCATGGCTTCCTTTGTTAAGTCAAACCATCTGTATTATAGTCTTCTTTTTTTCCTGCTGCCTTCCACTTTGCTGAATATTACCATCTTTTCTAAGGCCATTTCCAGACGGGTTTTTTAAAACGGTGCAGAGCGTCCTCCAGGGAGGACGTCTGCACCTGGGAGCAGACTGGGTTGAACCTACTTAACGTAGATCTGCACCTCAGCCCGCTCCGGAACGACCCCAAGTGGTCATCCAGCGTGCTTTTGAAAAACCTGTTTCTTGAGGTTTTTCAAAAGCACGGAGTGTGCCAGTGCGAGCCTGCTCCCTTATGAAGATTCGCAGGCTCGCATTGGTGCGAGCCTGCGATCTGCCAGGGGCGGGCTTTAGGCTGGCGAGCTTCAGCGGTTGGTTGAGAGCCTCGACCAACCGGAAGCCACCATTTTCGTCCCCAGAGCGGTGCAGAGCGGTGACCACGCACTGCTCCAGAGCAGCGTGGACCGGACTGGGGAGCCCAAAAGTCCGGTGAGTAGCGTCACGGGACAATTCCCTCGCTCCATGCGGAAGTGGCCTAAGAGTCATGGCATCTCATGATATGTGCTCAATTTGATCATTTTGGCTTCTAGTGAATGTTCAGACCTGATTTGCTGTATGATCCACTCATTTATCTTGTCAGTTGTCCATGATATCCATAGAACTGTCCTCTAGCACCACAATGAGTTGATTTTCTTCCTGTCTGCTTTCTTCGCTGTTCAGTTTTCACAATCATATATAGAAATCAGAAATATTGTGGCCTGGATGATTCTGACTTTAATATTTAATGATATGTCTTTATTCTTGAAGATCTTATCTAGTTCCTTCATGGCAGCCTTTCCACGTATTAGGCCCTTACAGCACAACATCATCATCCTGGAATGGCAACATGTTGCTCCCAGTCTGGGACGCATGCCATTGCACAACGTCACTGCGGTCCCACTGTTGTCACATTCCCATCTGCTGCTGTCACGCCCTGTACCATTACTGGAAAAAATCCGGTAATGGCCCCCTTTCCCACAATGATGTCGACAGCTGCAGTTGTGCAGCAAGGGCCAGAATGCTCGATAGCACTTCCTTCTGCAGTACAGGGCAGGAAGAGGCAGAGAAAGGGACCTGCCATTCATGCTATACTGCAGAATGAAGAAGAGTGTCCCTAACGCTTCCCATCTACCAGCAGCTGACTGGGTGCAGTGTGGAGCGTTCAAGTCCTGATCCCATCCCAGCAATGGCAATGGGGAGATCCCACCGGGACGAAGCACTATTGGACTATACTGTGGTAAGGGCTTTAGTTTAGTTTTTTCTTATTTCTTGACTACAATCTCTATCTTCAGTAAGCCTGGTATAGAAAATATTTAACTAATCTCAGTGTCTTCAGTGCCTAATTTAAACTTATGGAAATCATTTATAGTTATTTTTGCTAATATTCAACTGTTACGCTGATTTTGTACTTTCCTCCTTCACTTTTATCACTAGCTGTTCCAAGTCTTTCTGGTCATATCGTGTCATCTGAATATCCTAAGTTTTTGGTATGGTTTCCCCAATTTTCACACTTCCTTCCTCTGATTCTAAACCTGTTTTCTGCATAATGTGTTCTACATATAAATTAAACAGATACGGTGATAAAATGCAGCCTTGCCTGGTCCCCTTGCCAATTGGAAACCATTCCATTTCCCCATATTCTCTCTTGACAGTAGCCTTTTATTCTGTCTGTAAGTTATGCATGAGGACCATCATATATTGTGGTGCACCCATTGCTTTTAAAGCAATCCATGAGTTTTCATGATCTGCCCAGTCAAAGACTTTGCTATAATCTATCAAGCAGAGGTTGATTTTCTTATGAAATTCTTTTGGGTATACCATTAGCCAGCATATATTTGCAATATGATCTCTAATGCCTTTTCCTTTTCTGAATCCAGCACAAATATCTGGCATTTATTGCTCAATAAATGAATAGGAGTGTGTTACATGTTACATGTGTGTTTGTGTATGTGTATTATTTTCATTTTGTATTAAAGACATTTAATTTTGATACCTTTTAGGCAGAAGATCTGCAAAAGTTGTGTGCCCCCAAAAAATATGTACAAATATTTATCAAATTTACTGAAGGGTCAAATGTGCATGAATATGAACACAACCACAGGCTCTCATTAGCAGTCGTTAAATATAGAGCAAAATAAAAGTCTTTTGTTATTCTCTAACATCTTTTGGTGATTAGACACATACAGCAGGGACTTAAATGATAGTCATACATTTTGAACAGGCTCATATGGAGAAGTTTTGATCCACTTAGACCCTTTAGATAAGAACTGGGCCCCAAAACAAAATGGCATCCAGTGTAATTGGTGTATGAGTGGTGCATTGAGGTCTATATAATGAAATCTGCACCAGCCAAAATTTCCAAACTTTCTTCAGAGACTCCTTGTTGCTGTTAGATGTGGATCTGTATGCCTCTATATATTCATGAATGTTTATGTATATATAGTTCTCTACCATATCTACACTCACGAGTATGGAAGTAAAGTTGTACAAGAAGTGGAGACAACAAGAAAACATTTGATAGTAGCTTAAAGGCCCCTGAAAAGCATAATGTATGAAGCAGCCTTTATTTAAAAGAAAGAAAGGTAGGTAAGTATTGTACAGGATCTAAAAAAATGTTTGATCAGCTAAAATGTGCTTTGTAATTAAAAGGTACAGTTCCACACAGAATGACAGTGTCCAAAATGAAGCTATAAGTCATGAAACTATGGAGGGAGGGGGCTGGGTCTTCTTCCAAGTGCTGTCAGAGAGCATGTGTACATGGGTATTAGAATAGTTCTCTTTTAGAGGTTATAAACAAAAAGCAGCTTCCCCAGTTGTAGTAGTGTAGCACTTCAGATTCTGGGATGCATATGACATCAAAGTGGTTACTCTAATGAATTTCCGCAGCATTCTTTGGCTCAATGAACATACTCCATCTGAGCAAACAATACTCTAGTTGGCTGGTGTTGCAGAGAATCTGAAGTGATTAAAAAGTTGGAATGTAAAAAAAAAAGAAAGTAAGACCTTTCTTTCAGCTGTTTCAAAGCTGTCAGATATACTATAATGAATGGAGTTGTAGTTAATGTTAAAAGGACCTCTTCTAACATTAAAATGTCACAGATACAAAGCTAAGCTGTGTATCCCCAAGCTGCTGATAACTGAGCCTTGCTCGTAGTTGGTATCAAATTTGGAAGCATGTTTCACACTTAAGTAGAGTTAAAGAAGATGAAAACCAAGAATGGTTTAGCTTTAGGTGAGCTCATCCTCTTATGTTTCTTTGGGACTCACTGGTCTGCTGAATTGGAAGAAGGTGAGCCCAGAAAAGTGGCACATGTGAAGTAGTAAGCCAGCCTGCCTTTCAAGGTATATAATTTCACTACAACACTCCATGGGAAGTTGTCAAAGCATTACCTGCTACAGCTCCTTGGAAAGAATCACAGCTGGAGCAGCATAGCCATAGCAATAGCATGTGTATTTCTATACCTTTTATCAGCTAAGCACTCTCTAAATGGTTTACAATGTGTGTTAGCTAATTGCCTCCAACAAGCTGGGTTTTACCGACCTGCAGAAGGATGGAAGGCTGAGTCAACCTGGAGCCCAGCAGGATCGAACTCACAACCTTGTGGCTGCAGTACTGGCATTTAACCACTGCTCCACGCTAATGGAGCCAGGATTCACAAAATTAAAGATCCAGGGCAGTTTGGTTAGCAGCAACTTTGATATCATCTTCTCCTCTCCTCTCGTCTCCTCTCGTCTCCTCTCCTCTCCTGAGCTTCCCTGTTTCCTCTGAGTTTAGCTGCATTCCTCATAGTAGCAGAATGTAGTGAAAATTGAATGGATTTGCCCATCTGCAGTCGGAAAAGAGAAAGGCAGCAGTGCAGAAGATTGCTTCAATCAAGGGAGGCCACAGCCCTGGGTCTGCAAGACCTGAGCAGGGCTGTTGATGTCAAGGCTTGAGGAGGTCTCTCTTTGCTAGGATCATCAGAAGAAATAACAAAAATAACAATCTCCCTGTTACAATGTAAAATATTTTGAATGACTTAGTTTTTAAGTAGATAGTTACAAGTGATTCAATTTACAAAAGAGCTGCTCCCATTGGAGGTGCATGTAGTTAGAACTGGCTTGCTGAAATGGATCAACATATCTGCCTGAACTTTTGGACTCCCATCCATTGTGATGACTACCTACATTCCAAAATTGCAAGTAAAGAAGAGTGAATGATGGGAGAGGTAGCATGCATATCCTCAGTGGGTAGCTAATTCTGGTTCTTAGGAAAGTAACAGGGCTCTAATTCACTTCTTGCTCAACCACTGAAACAAAAGCATACCTGTTGTTCAGCTATAAAGCTGGCAACACTGGCCTGCGTGGCCACTTTTAGCATTTGTTGCTCTTTTGTTAACAAGAAATAGGACAGCATCTGGGCCCATTTGACAAACAGAATGTTTGCAAGTCCTCAGATAGCAGATACACAATCTGTTGCTGTGGCCACACTTAGTGCCTTGCCAGCAGTGACATACCAAGGCAGGGGCAAGGAGGGGCGGTGTGCCCCGGGCAGCATGTGTTTGGCAGATGTCCTGGAGTTAGATGGGCACTGGAGTCTCCTGGAGAGGTCTGCTGGAGGGATATTCCACCTCGGAAAAGGGGCTGTCCATTCTCTTCCCTTCCCTCTCTCCTTCCCAATCTGGAGTTAAACCTGTTTTAAGCCAACGCAGCAGCACCGACACCAGCAGTCCTCCGGGTTGGGCAGAGAAGGAGGGAGGGAGAAAAGGAGGAGAGGAGAGGAGAGGAGAGGAGAGGAGAGGAGAGGAGAGGAGGAGCCCCAAGGAGGTGGGGAGAGGTGCCTGCCTTCCCCCCAACCCCACCTTCAAGACTGGGGATGAGCGCAGCCCAGCCAAGCCTCCGAGGAGGAAGGGACGGGGGGAGAGAGAGAAAGAAGTGCTGGCTGCCAAGGGGATGCTGGCATGTCTCTGAGCATGTGCAGAGCCCCCCTCTGAGTGCGAATGGCCAGAGCCCAATCACCCAATGCCAATCGAGCAGTTTTTATTTGGTATTTTGGATAGGGCCTTCCTCCCCTGAGAGGAGCAGCAAACTCAGGGACCGTCCCCAGGGGACAAAAGCTCTAGCTACACCACTGCTTGCTAGCTTTGTAAATCTTGTGAAAGCTTGTACTCCACTGGCATAGCCTCTGAGATCCCAATGTAACCTCTGTGCTGCAAAGATCTATATGATCAAAGTTGGAATCTTCATCACAAGCATTACTATATGGCCCTTTCCGCTTCTCCTTTCCAACCTTCCATAGGAATGGGAGAAGGACAGGACCACGACAATGCTTATGCATGATGTTGTCGCAGTCCTGTCCTTCTCCTGTCCCTAGGTTGTGTGATCGTGCCAAAAACGATTGATGGAGGCCCTGGAAGCACAATAGCTGCACTTCCTGCCCCAGGACAGCCTGAGACAGTACCTGGTTGTGCTGCAGCAAGAAGAAGTGGAGCCAGCTTCTGGGCTCTCATCCCAGGAAAGCCACTGCCAGGATGACAGTGGGACAACCGCAGACCCAGGTAAGCTGTGGAAAGGGCCTATGACAGAGCCAGTGGATAACTGTCAAAGTTGGAGGTCTGTGTCACCTGCCCTTTCAGGAACCCTGGAGGCTGCGTCTTCAGCAGTTTTTTGGCCCTCAGTGCCTCCATATCCTCCAATTGTCTCGATTTGGCAGGGATGGTCCTAATTAATCCTCTGTCATCCCACTTTTTCAGTTACTTTTAAAATATTCCAGTTTCTCTCTCCTCCTCCTACTTTCTGTCTTTGTCCTCCATTTACTTCAACGCTTCAAACTGAATTCAAAGTGCCAAAGTAGTCTGCACTCAATGAATTTAGCTGGAGGAACTGGTGACAGAAGGGAACAGGATCTTGTCCTTCCCTGTAAAGTCAGGCAAAAGCAAACTATTGCAGCCTCTCCAGCTTGTGTATTCTCTCCCATTAATAAATTTAACCGTCTTGATCACACTCTGAGATTGCTTGGCCATGTGTGTCATGGCTTTCATCTGTAACGTGTGGGAAGGTATGTGCCCCCAGGGGCGGTGGGGGTCATTTTTACTATGTTTTCCCCCACAGAGTAATGTTGCGCCTGAGAGAGCCCTTTTTCAAAAACAAGAAAGCACTTCACACTTCCAGTTGACACCATTTTAAAGGCCTCTCTTGGTCCTAAAAAGACCAAAGTGGTGAACACACAGTAAAATAGTCCCCATTTTCACTGCCATTTTGTGGCAGTTGGCAAAAATAGTTTTCAAAGAAATTCACTCCCTGAGGGCCTCAAAAGCAGCTTTTGGGAGGGCCGCATGCAGCCACACTTTCCCTGTTCATGCAATTTGGGAGCCTCCAAATAATTGCCTCAGGATTGGGTTTTTGTAAGAGAACTTCAATATTATCACATTCACAGGTCACTAATTGGACTTTTAATAGCTTTTAACTGTTTTGCAGACAGCTTGTTCCTAAATGAAGCTTCTTTGGAGTTTATGTCCATAAAAAAGTGAGCTCCTGCTATCAAATTCCTTATTATCCCACAACACTTAAGCACTGTTGAGGAAATACACTTCCCCCATACACACAGGCGTACACGCACACACTCTTTGAAATCAACATCATGGACCAATTCCCTCTCGTTCTAGTAATATCCAGAAGATGTACACCATCAGAGTTTGTGAGTCTTATCTACCCGTTTCCCTGAGACTTCAAGAGGGAAAAATGAAACCTTGAAAGAAGAGATTCAATCCAAAGGGAAACTGGAAATTCTCAAAAGCATCAAAATACATATAAATTATCAAAGGAGAACAAAGACATGCTTTATTTTTCCTTCACAAAAAATCTTCTCCCCAGGCTATTACAATGCATTACATAGGCACAATCAATATATCTGAGCTTAAGAACCAAAGTACTTTGGAATAAATTAGACAAGTAGGAGAAGAAACAAAGAACAAATTAACATGATTTTAAACATTGCTTAAATTTTCATGAACTTGGACCTTGAAATGTTATGATGAGCTCCCAGGAGCCTGTGCTAATATTTGCCAATAATTAACAGTTGCACTTTCATGTTCTGTCTGACATTAAAGGTTGGGAACCAGCAGTGCATTTGCTGTCTTTAGGGTCATACTGATAAATCTTTTTTATTTGTTTATTTTCTTAATTATTAATGAAAGGCTTTAAATGGCTCTATTACATTTTATTTGTTGGCTTGTTCCTCCACCTCTTGCTGCTAATTTCTTAATGCTTGACTATTTCAAAGTGGCATCCTCTGCACAGCCTCTATTTCCCTCCCAGTTTTACATTAGCTGAGATTATTCAGGAGGAATGGTAAGTCTAAATCCTAAAGCACACAGAAATCTTTTGTAGATTTTCCAATAGCAGCCTTGGAAGGAATTTGGGGATTAAAGAACAAAAACAAACCACAACAATCTTCCCACTCAAAGGAGGTGCCATTCCCTTAAATCAAAGATTGGGAACTGTATGACTCCCATGATGTTGCTAAATTGCAACTCCCATTATCCCTGACCTGTGTTGGCTAAATCTGTCTCAGTCTAAGGATGTCTGGAAGGTTACTTGTTTCCTCACCGCTACCTTAAAAGATAGCCCACTTGTAAAATAGGAAATGGGAGTTTTCTAACATTTGTCCATACCCGTTCAGAGATTATCAGGACTGTTTTGTTTTATCATGCCCGTGGGCCATCCTAGAAGCCCTGTCAAAGGAGACTGAGTCACTTCACAGAATCCAGGAATAAAAAGCAGTAACCCCCACTCATTTAACTGTGTGACATTATGTCAGTTTCAAAGCTTTCCAAGAGAATAGGAGTGGGGCACAGAAGAGGGCCCTGAGTATGAGGAGCTCACAAAATCCTTACAAAGTGGGCAGCCCTGCATCCACCCGCTGGTTACATTTGTAGACCCTTAGCTACTGGAAGAAGCAGAATATCCCTTTATGACATGAGTATGTAAACACAATGTCTGCTTGACTGTTGTAAAAATGAAGTTCACCTGCCTTGTGTATGTGTATGTACCTTTAAGTCACCTATCCATTTATGGCAACCTTGTGAATCTTATAGGGCTTTCCTGGGCAAGGAAGTTCCTACCTCTGAAATATAGCCTGCAGTACCTGATATTCATTGGCAGTCTTCTATCC
The DNA here is from genome assembly GCA_030412105.1 of Cyclura pinguis. NCBI lineage: Eukaryota > Metazoa > Chordata > Lepidosauria > Squamata > Iguanidae > Cyclura > Cyclura pinguis. The sequence continues at coordinate 223,390,084 of CM059599.1, read as the reverse complement.
AAGTACTAACCAGGCTGACAATGCTTTTTGCCTGCCTTATGAGTGCATAACTTTTTTGAAGAGATTGCTTTCAGGACCTAGATTTTATCTGAACTTCGTCTTTCCAAACCAACGTCAAGTAAAGTTGGAAAATATGTTACATAGGAGAAGATATTTTATCCTTCCTTCCTTCCTTTTTTTTCCCACTCAAAGGGAGCTACAGTTTCCTGTTGAACAGAGGATTAAATCCAAGTGTTAATCCAAACTAGAGCAAACCCATTGAATCAATGGAATGTAAATTGGCAGTTTTGTAAATTCCTTTGATTTAGCAGGTCTACTGTAGTTCAAACATAGGCTATTTCCATACCACCCTGTAATAGTGCTGTTATTCCACTTTCAACCTCCTGTGGAATTCTGGGGTTTGTAGTTTACTGAGGCCAAAGAGCTCTCCGGCTGAGAATTCTAAAGGCCCCTCCCTAAACTGCAACCCCCAGGATTCCATAGGAAGTTGAAAGTGGAATAATAGCACTATTACAGTATAGTGTGGAAATGGCCTAGCAGTTATAGACTAAAAAGTCATTGTTTTCTGTCCTGCCTTCTCACTCTGAATCAGAATTTCTCGATCAGAGTTCCCTGGAACCATAGAGTTCCGTGAGAGCTTGCTCGAAGTTCCATGAGAGATTGTGATGGTGGGGGGGGGGCCTTTTGCATTTTGGACCTGTAGACATAATAATTTTTATACAGGAGTTGCCTGAGACCTGAAAAATGGTTCAGGTGTTCCTTCAGGGTAAAAAGGTTGAGAAAGGCTGGTCTAAATCAGCCAGTCCTATAGCTGTTTTGAACTTAAACTCCTCAAAGCCCCAGCCAGCTTTACCAGCAGTCAGGAATTCTGAGAGCTGATGTCCAAAACATCTGGAATACCAAAATTTGGGAAACACTGGTCTAAACCATTCTTATCAAAACTGGTGTTCTTCTGATGGGTTGGACTGTTACTCCTATCATCCCCAAGCAGCCTGCGTTTTAGTACGTAACAAGCTTCTCTTCCCCAATAAAATGCTTCTACTGATTTCGTCTGAAGCAGTAGTGTAATTAGAAGGAGCGTTGCTGTTCAGACTGATTGACAAGTTCCTGTTGGAGGAGTTGGCCTTTTAAATACGCTAGTCCCAGGGGCCCTTGAAATTTTAAAGGTCAAAAGTGGATCTTTGCCTGAATCAGGCCTGGAACGCAAATGGAAACTAGTTAGTCTCTTTTAACATTGGCCTAATATCTTCATGAGAGTAAGTATCCATGGCCATAGCATTCTGGACTAGTCGATATTTCCAGATACTTTTCAAAGGCAGGCATGGCCCTGTGTACAATTGCATTAGGGCAAGGCCAGTCTCAGTGTCACGAGCACACAGATAGTTGTGAGCAGGTCATTTCTCTGTGGAAAGGAGCACCTCCAGTGCACCAGAGTTACTTAGTGATGCTTAAAAACACAACGAGCTGTGGATAACAGTAGAAAATCCATCAACTGTAATTGACTCTAGATCTGATCTTTAGGTAGAAGTGCAAACCCATCAGTTTCAACCGCCACAATTTGATCAGTCTTTTAATTTAATTATGTCTGTTCTAGCATTGCTGTTCTTCAATGGTTATCCTCATGATCTTACTCGTAGTCTTAGATAATTTCCGCACTAGACTGTTAACAGTGCTGTTATTCCACTTCCAACGTCCTATGGAATCCTGGGGTTTGAGTTTAGGGAGGAGCCTCAAAGGCCCCTCCCTCAACTGCAAACCCAAAGATTCCATAGAATATTGCAAGTGGAATAACAGCACTGTTAACAATCTAGTGCAGAAATGGCCTTAGGCTCTCTCTTAGGCCATTTCCACACTGCACTGTTATTGTGCTGTTATTCCACATTCAACATCCTGTGGAATCCTGGGGTTTGCAATTGAGGGAGGGGCATTTAGAATTTTCAGCCAGAGAGCTCTTTGGCCTCAGTAAACTACAAACCCCAGAATTCCACAGGATGTTGAAAGTGGAATAATAGCTCTATAACAGTGTAGTGTAGAAATGGCCTTAGTCTATGTGACTGATTTGCCATGTTTTTGTTCATTGCCCTGGTATCTGTAAGGATAAAAGGTAGTTTAGGAATATTTCTGAAAAGTATGTATATCAGCTCATAGGGTGATAGAAAACTGCTGGGAAGGAAATTAGTTTCTAATAATTGGATTATGTAGTTACTAATTAAATTTACTTGCTTTCAGTTCCTTTGTGGCTATATCAAGATTCCAAAGTAATATACTGCAAAACTAGGGAAGGGGAAACATTTTGGCAATTTGCAAACAAATCAGAATAGGGAGCAAATTAACCTGCAGTGGTGTTCGTGCTTCCCACTCTTGGAGACTGCTATCATTTTTTTCACCTACAAGAGGCCAGAGCTGAGAACAGGAAGCATTTTGCTATTGCTAAGTGCGAAAGTAGGTTTCACTTAATTAACTGAGCAGGAGGAAGAAGAGAGGAGTTGGAGGAGTCTTGCCCTTCTCTGTAGACACAGGCAAAAGCAAACTGCTGCAGTTTCTGCTAGCTTGTGTGTTTTTCCTTATTAATAACTTTTATTGTCTTGACCATATGTTACTCTGACTTCTGCGGGTCCGTGGGGGACATCTTGATTCACTCCAAAGATGTAAAGGTTGGGGAAATTAGTTGAGCACTGGCAATAGCAAAACGAGGGACAGGGTAACCCAGCAGAATCTTTTATCCAGTGTTTACAGGGTCAGGCCAAGCAAAAAGCCAGACAAACGTACCAATAAATGGATTTTATTAATAAATGTATTCCCACGCACCAACGCACTCACTCACTCATGCACACAAGGCCTATTGAGAAGGGAAAGAAGTGAAAATTGACAGGGGATTTAGAGAAGAGGGTGTTAAGGCGGTGATACTGCACCTATCCAGAAGTCTTCAGTCTGGGAAGCGGCAAGAAGAAAGGAGCTCAGCGAAGAGAGTCAGCTGAGAGGATCACTCGACTAACAGAGTGCCAGTCTGCTAGTGTGGCGAGGAGTTCTCTGTAGAGACCCTCCAAAACTAGGACTACTTATAGGGCAGAATGTACCTTGAGGGCAGGCCTGTCTCAGGAAGAACAATGGCCAAAACAAAGGGGAAAATGTGGTACAATAGCAACTTGATAGTTTGCATGATTGGTTCATGCAGATGGACCTCCCCTTGTAGGATTTTCCAAAGAGTTGCTCAACCCGGGGAAAACCCTGTAATCCCCTCAGGTTGGCTATTGGTGGCCGAGGACCATTTGTTCGTGCAGACGTATTTAGTCTGAGGTCTCCTTGGGGAAACATGACTGGGGATTTTCCTGGCCTTGACCTAGTTTCGGTCGTTCGACTTATTTGTCTACGCACTCGCTTGGGCAACCTCTCTGGCATGGCGGGCATATTTGATATCAATTTTATATCCCCCCGGGATGGGCTCTGCCATTGGAGTAACACATATTCTTATATTGCTTGGCCACACGTCCCAGTTTTTGTCTGTGAACATTTGAGGCTATGATACAATTTCTGTATGACTTGAAATCAAAATTAGCAAATATGTAAGCAAATAAGTTGACCTATCCATAACCTCAATTTTGTCAGCAGATGAAAATGTATGAAAATGATTTCCCATATCAGCTTATTGACAGAGCAAAGAGCACATGTTAATATGGTTTCCTCTAGATATGGTTGCTTGTGATAAATGTTCCCAGATTTTTTTCCCCTTACTAGTCATATTTTTAGGCTACTTACACAAGGAAGACAAATGGGCTCAGTAAAAGGGCATTTCCTCTGGAGGATGTGAGCCAGAGACCACCCTGGAGCCATGCAGAAGCTATTGTATCAAGCTGGAGAGTTACCACAAGACTTCATTAAATCAGAATGCAGTTAGCTGGGAACACTAGAGGAAAGTTGTGTCCACAGTGCATGAACTGCTGGTAGGAAATAGGTTGCATTCAGTTCCAGAACACCAAATGAAGAAATTAGCTTAGCGTTTATGTAAGTATTATACCATCTCCTGTTACTGCATTATCAGGGTATTTGTGTTGGCCATTCAGCAAAATACAGTGAAATCTAAAAATCACAAAAAGTAACATTTTTATTGTCCAAACAAAATGTGCAAAATGCATCATGCATGGTTTCAGAGTTCACTGGCTTCTTCATCAGGCAAAGATGTTAAGAATCATACAAGAGGGGAAGAAGTGATGATTTTAGAGTCACAGGACTACATTTTGTCTCAGATGTTATTTCTGTTGTCAGTTAAGATGGTCTGGGTGGATCTCAGTGCAGGCAGAAGCCCTTCGTCTTTTGTAAGGACTAGGGACAAAATGCAGCAAAACACAGGTAATAACATTTCAACTCCATTAGCAACAGAAAAGTAACGTCCCTATGTTTGCTACTTGTTTTGGCTGGCCAATAAACATATTTTTTTGTGGTTTTGTGGTTTTGTGGATTTTGTATTTTGTTTTATGTTTCTGCATTGAAATCCTTGTAGGTTTGCAGTCACTGAGCAAAGACTGGCCTTTCTATTATAACTGTGTGGCACCTTTTCATCTGTAGATACTGAAATATATACATATTATATGATTTTGTTAATATTATCCATACAGTTGTGTCCTCTACCTAGCAGAGGTGTGTGTAAAATTATCTTCAGTCCAAGGGGAGGAGGAAATGACCTACCCCCGTCAAAGGGGAAAGAGGAAATACAGATGTTTTCACATAATATTGAACACCCATTTCCAGGGGAGTTCTCAGAACTGATGACTTTGGTGGGAATCCAGTGCTGCATTTCCCCTGGATCCCACTTTTCCAGTAGAAGCAGTAACTCCACCCACTCTGTCCTGCATCCGTCCCTCCCCCCCCCCCCAAAAAAACTTGAGGAACTTTCTGGAGCAAATTTTGACACAACAGAAGTTTGCAGAAAGGAGAAAGAAAGTCCTAATTCTGGTAGAGTGGCATGTCAAAGTAAACCTTTGGATTTTGGCTGTAGTTTTAGTTTTTCCCATAGTGACTGTTTTGATGCAGACATTTCGTCATATGACAATAATGTTAATTAAGGGGGAAATAAACCGTAGATCACAGTAACAAAATGGATCCGCTGTATTCAAAGGCAATAGAACAGTGAAGACAGTAGGATGGTGACTATTTCTGTGTCCTGTTGATGCATTCGGGATTCCAGACCATAAAGACCTTGCTTTGTTTCAGCAAGACAGTTCCTAATCTACAAGTTTTATGGGTTGTCATTTACTGAGGCATACCACAAAATCCTCCATTCCCCTAATTTACCATTATTATGCTCCAAGTGTTACCTTTTTATACATGTTTTTAGATGCAACAACAAAATATGTTGATCAACAAAATGAAGTTATTCCTACTGCTGGTAGCTGAAGGTGCACATAGTGTGACTCTTCAAGTGGACCAAGATCAGGTTGTTAGAGTGGCAGATGTCTAAAATCTCTCACAGGTGTTGTCCAAGAAAAATGAATACTTTTGCATGAGCACAAGGGAAAAAAAACAGACCAAGGATATTGTAGGCATCTGCCTTCTTTATATGTTTTATACTGGGTGGGGGCAAATGTGACAGTTACTTCTTAACAAACTAGCAGTAACATATTTATGTATTCAAGGATTTGCAAATACACAAACATTATATAGATCAGTGTGGAGTCTCAAGCACTTGAGCTGAATCCAGTCCTTAAGAGACTTTGTTCCTCTGGGATTGTCCAACTTTTGTTATAGGATTTCTCCATTCTAAAAGCTTGAAATACCTGTCTTAAAATATTTCATTACCAGCAGGAAGAACATTCAGCTAAAATGTTGTTGTGTGACTTCAAGTCATTTATGGCTTACGGTGACCCAAAATGATCCTATCCTAGGATTTTCTTGGCAAGATTTGTTCAGAGAGGATTTATCTTTGCCTTCCTCTGAGTCTGAAAGAGTGTGACTTGCCCAGAATAACTCAGTGGGTTTCCACGGCCAAGTGGGGATTCGAACCCTGGTCTCTAGAGTTAGAGTCCAATGCTGAAATCACTATATCACACTGACTCTTGTAAGCTAAAACATGCTCTCTCTTTCTCTCTCTCTCTCTCTCTTTCTCCCCCTCCCTCCCTCCCTCTCTCTCTCTTCACCCCTGCCCATTAGGAGAGTGCTGCCCCTGAGAACTTCTCTGAAATTTAACTTTATTCCCACCCGTGATACAGCTAAACTAGAAAAGGCTGTGGAAAATGAGTGCTAACTTTTAACTCAGTTTTATTCCTAACACACCAGTTTTCTAAGAGCTTGGTGAGAATGGTTCAGGTTAGCTGATAAATCCAGGAATTAGTAGGACAGAAGAGAGAATCCTTTTGATTTTTAAAATATGCTAAGACGTTTACAGCACCTGGCGTGGCTGAGATCTCAAATGGTGTTATCTTCTTGCAGGTTCAGAAAACTGTCTAGAACAGAAGCTGAAAATACCCCGTCGAAGATGTCAGCAGCCCAAAGTACTGAATAGCCCTGAGGACAACATGTATTATAACCAGTTAAATGTAAGTTCAAAGTGGCAATAAGGCAGTTTTACTGGCTTTGTTTCCAGTTAATAATTTTGTTATTAATACCTGTTCCAACCCCTCCAGCCCCACCCCCCACCCCATTGCCCCTTCCCCCCATCCACCTCCTCCCCACATTCTTCAGCTCTCGTCTTGAACATGTGCTTATGCTCTTTATCTGTTGCTTTCATGTCAGGATGTCTGCCTTCACGGTGAATAATTGATGTGGTTTATCAAAGACGAGCAAGATGCATGCTTCATCAGGCTCGCTTGAGCCCTTTGATCAAAAAAATTATGCTGTGACTTCTGATATTATCAGCATCTGCTTGCATTCAACACAAAATCACTTTGAATTAAAAATTAACGACTTGCTGCTTTGCTTTGACTGTGTGTTCTTGCCCCTCTCCACAGGGAACTCTAGAATATCAAGGGAGCAAGAGGAAGCCAAGAAAACTTGGGTAAATAGCTATCTTCTTAGTTCTAAGCAACAGTAAACAGAAGTCCTTTGTGATATTACAGAAAATGCGCAAACTTTCTAGAGAGATTTCTCAAAATAAACAGCAAGCCTGTCTCCACATGGGCATTCTACTACAGAAGGAAGTGAAAAACTTCCACCTAATGTTGCCCGTATAAACGTGAGAACTAAGTCTTGCAAGAGATGGAGGAAAAAAGCTTTCTCAACAGACTTTGGGCGATGTGTTTATTTTCTCTGTTTTATAGTAGATTTGAAATAAGCCCTGGATTGAGAATTTTGGGGAGGCAGATACCTACCATCTTTGAATACAGATATGCCCGTCTGGCCCATGGCTTGAAACAGCTGAAGTGATGTTAGAGACAAGGTCATTTGTCCATAGAAAATCATGCCAGTTCTTTCTTTGCTAAGGGCTGGTTTCTATGTACTCTCCACAAACACAGTTTTTGAGAGAGGGGAAAGTATTGCTTGGTTGTTTTCCAGCAAACCACTAGATCAGACTAGAAAGCAAAGTAAAACATTGTTGTTGTTGGGCCTCCCAAAGCCTAACCCAAATAATATATTTCCGGTCCTTTTGAAATATGGTGCAAACTTATCCTCTATAAATGGCTTATGCTAGGATTAATATGGCTAAAAAAAGTAGCTATGAACATTCCTTTATTATTTCTTTAATGGTTTATCATGTGTGAGTTTGTGTGTGTGGGTATGGGTGTGTGCTTTGAACAATATTTAGAGGAGTGAAGGCATTTTCTTCCTGTCTAGAAAACAGAAGTGTGGTTCTGTACAGTAGTTACCTCCATGTACAATAGCAAAATAGTTCTTGATGTTGAGATAGAAATTTGAATAGAAGTCAGAACCCAGAGAGCATGCTGTGTGAATTGGAACACTTACACAATGGGTGAATGTCTCCAGTCTCTACTAATCCTAGCTGCAGCATTTCTCTGCCCCTTCCCCAGTAACATGCACTTCCACCCAGCTCCATAAGGTCTCCTGACCAGTCTGAACAGCTTGGGGAAAGCCACTGCAGCAAAAAAAGGAGGAAGTAAGAAACCTTTACTGTATGAACCAAATCCCATTTGCATTTCTTTAGATCCTGCCCACAAAGTTGATGGTATACAGCTATATCCAGCATAATTTGGTTCTGTACTTAAGACTTTAGCATAACTGCTTACCACTTTGTTTCATCACTTATAAGTGGAATGTTTCAATTATGTGAGGTCTCAATGTGTTTCTAGAAGTTACACAGATTCAGTTTGTCTTACTTCTGTGTGTGTGTGTCTAATCACTTATAGTAGAAGTGGGCAAGGGCAACTGTGGCTTTTCAAATGCTTTTGAACTGCAACCCCCATCATCCCTCCCTACTGGCTATGCTGGTTTGGGCTGCTGGGAGTTATAGATCAAAAACATCTGGAAGAACATAGTTGCCCACACTTAACTTAGTAGAAAAGAGATTGAGAGAGAGAGAGAAACTAGGACTGCACTGAGTACATAGTGAATGGCTTGTAAGAATTATGTGTCAGAAGTACAGATCATGATTTTGCTTCATGATGACAAAAACACAATATAAAATCTGATAAATAGACTTCCAGGTAATAATTCAAACGCCTTCATTTCCCGGGTATACCACTCTTGTTAGCAGATTAGGAAAACAGGAAGCAATATGTCATATTCTCAGGATTTTGAGCTGCAGTTGCTGTTTTTGGCTTAGTGATCGTGCTTGTCCCTTTTACTGGTCATACTAATCCAAGGCATCTGGGGATGGATTCCCTTACTTGTGCCCTATACACTACTAGGGAAAGTTACCTTTTGAATCCCCGGCCAGTTTACCTTTGGCCATGTTGGTTGGAGAATAATGGGAAATGTAGTCCAGAAATAACTTCCCAAAGCTTCTGGTCCTGTGAATGATCAAGTTTCAGTTGAGAAAACCCATCTCCCACCACCGTGAGGGATGGAACTGAGATAAGCCTCCACCACCTTGACTTGTGCCCAATAACTGTATGCAGAGAAATGATCCTGGAACAGTGAGAAGTATCATAGTTCTTCCAGGAAAAGTGGATTCTATACCAGCCTCTCCCTGTCATCAAGCACCTGCTTGTTATGTTCTGCCCTCTATCCTCTTTGGTACCTGTTACAGATAAATATTTAATTTAAATGTCAATTCAAACATAAACTGTGACTTCAATGTAAAAAAGAGGGGCTATGGCTCAATAGAAGCCAGTGTAGTCTCGTGGTTTGGGTGCTGGACTAGGACTCCTGGAAACAAGGTTTGAATTCCCACTTGGCCATGGAAACCCACTGGGTGATCTTGGGCAAGTCGTACTTTCTTAGCCTCAGAGGAAGGCAAGGGCAAACCTGCTTTGAATACATCTTGCCAAGAGAACTCTTAACATAGAGTCATCATAGGTTGGAGTCAACTTGGAGGCACAAAAAAATTTCCACCCATTTGCGCGAAGAAGGTTCAATCACAGACATCTCTAGGTAAGGCCAGGAAAGCATCCTAACTGAAACCCTGGAGAGACCCTACTGCCAGTCAGTGCTGGGAACACTGAGCTAAATGGATCAAAGTTCTCATCCAATACAGAGCAGCTTGTTTTGTTCCTAACACATAAAAAATATGGTGAATTGCTATTCAGAGTTGCTTGTGTTTCCTTTTTCTTCCATAGGCAAATAAAAGTACTTGATTGGGAAGATGAGTATTACAAATCATTATCAGCTGTAGATTCCATCTCTGAGGAAGAGAATTCATTCTCAGCTCTTCCTTCCTCCAGAGGGGTGTCCTTTCAGAGCTGAACTTTTACCACTCACCTCCTTTGGTACAATGTTGGTAAGAAATATTAACATACATTTTGTATTTCTGATTCACATGTGTATGTGTGTGCTTATCTGTACACCAGCACTGGTTCTCATGTGCGTGCCCCCCATTAGGCAGAGATATATACATTATGTTACATTTGGGCACAGAGCAGGGACACATCCAGTTCGTGCTGGTGTCTAGTATGCTGCTCTTGCAGAGTGTCCAAGAAAGGACAAGCAAACTAAATTTGCCTGACACGTTTGCGATCTTCAGTTTCAAACTTGTGACTTCTTACAATCCAGTGCAGGTTCTGGTGGCAGTCATAGTTCTAAGAACAACTTTTGCTTGGTAATCAAAATATGACACAGCATTGTGGAGGTTGGGATGCAGCATTACAAGGACTCTGAAAAGTGGTGTTGATTTATACAGCCGAGAAGAATTAGCACAGTGTGGAAAAAGAAGTATAGCAATCCTTGAATATGCTGAATGTGTGATTTTTTGCTTTATCTTGCAAAAGAGTTTTTTATGATAGAACATGTTGCTCTTATTTCCCCAGAGGAAGAGGGGGGAAACCCACACATCAAAAGCCTAAATTGTAAAATAGTTAATAGAACATTACTAAATCACTTAACTTAGCATTTTATAATGTCTTTCTGACTAAAGTTGGAAATAATAAGAGCAGGGCCAGTATTGTGGATTACCAGCACCCCCCCAAAAAAAAATTCTACAGTGTTCTGTCTTATATGCCATTCATATAAAAAGAACTATGTTGGATTGGACCAAAGGCCTAATTAGTCCAACACCCTGTTTACTTCACTGGACAGCCAGATGGCCCAATGGGAAGCCCACCAGCAGGACGTGAGGGCAATAGCCCACTCCTGCTGTGCTTGCCCCGTGACTGGTTTACAGGGCCTTATTGCCTCTAAGTCTACAGGCAATCAATAGCCATCCTGACTAGTAGCCATTGACATTAATTTGTCCAAACCTCTTTTTGAAACCACCCCAACTGGTGACCGTCTTGTGGTAGGAAATGTCATAGTTTGTTATATGTGAAGATGTGCTTCCCGAATCTCCAGTTTCTAAACACTGTGCAAAATGTTATACCTTTCTGTCTTGTCCCCACTTTAAGAAATGCACTATAGATCAATTAGGTCAGTGATTCCTGACCTTTGGTCTCCAACTGTTGTTGGACTATAGCTCCCATCATAACCTGATCATTAGCTATGCTAGGTGAAATGATGAGAGTTGTAGTCCAGTGTCCTTTAGGGAACCAAGCTTAAGAACCATTGAGTTTAATCTATGAAAATCACAACAAATAACACAAAATCTGCAGGTACTGAATGGTTACCAGTTCCTTCTCAGCGTTCAACTGGACTGCTTTTTAGACTATGATTCTCAGAACACCACAGTTAACATGGCCATAGACTGAAAGATTATAGGAAATGTACTTTCAAAAAAAGTAATTTTTTCAAGCTCTGGCAGCAATATATTGTGGATGGGAAGACCCATACCTACCCACCCCACACCTATTGTGAGGGCTGCAGCCAATCTCAGAAGGAACAAGAAAGCTGAGTGAGTGGCAGATGGTATCTTTTTTTCCTGATGATCAGAAGGTCCTGAGGCTTCACTCTGTGAAAGTCCTTCCTCCCTTACGTCATGAGTGCCTTGTCTCTCTTAGAAGGCTCATCCCCATCCCAGAATAATATCCTAATAGCCTGGAAACATTTTCAGGGGTAGCTACATTGGCCATGTGGCAAAATATCACAAAATCCACAAAATAGTGATACTTTTATTGGGCCAGGTAAAAAGCACAAAATACATAATTCAAGCTTTTGAAGATTCACTGGCTTCCTCATCAGGAAATATATTTAATATCATACAGGAGAAGAAAAGAGATTATGTTAGAATCCCAGGACTGCATTTTGTCTCAGGGATCATTTCTGCTGTCAGTTAGGATGGTCTGGAGGGATATCAGTGCAGTTGGAGGCCACTCCCCTTCTTTGTGCTTTTTAGTTGGCCCAATAAAAGCATCACTGTTTGGGGGATTTTGTGATATCCAAATAGCTTGGTTCTAACAACATTTACTGAGAAGAAAGTCTCATTCAGTTCTTGTTTGCAATACTTAGGGATGCCACCTGAAGATCCTTTCATGTAAATCGCTTGATGATTTGATGACTCACTAATGGGCATGCCTTCTGCTGGATAGATTGAGATTAATATTCTTTCAGGGCTGGAGGTTGTCCAAACTTTATTGGTTTATTCACACAATTCTTTGGTGGTTCACTTGTCAATTGATAGACATGCAGGCATGACATTGGCCTTAGAGGAACTGTTAACTGTGCCATGCCTGCTCTAATGGAGGAATAAAGCACAGTTTCAGAGGAAGGAAAATATTGCTCATAATGCAAAGCAGAGAAGTATTTGTGCTATAAATTTAATCCATTTCATTCAGGGATGGGCAAAGTCCTGGAAGTGGAGGAGGACATTTGGTAGAAACTGTTGTGACCTCTGTAATGCAGGAGGGTGCAAGAGCAGTCTAGAAAAACTAAAATTTTATTCTAAGTCAACACATTTTTATGCCTTTCACTGAATGGTATGGGAGAAAACCAGGAATTATGAAATTCCATATAACTATGGTAATATGGTTACAGAGTGAAACTGGCTACTGTGTATGCCTGCCATAAAATGAAGGTGTATACCAGGGCATGCAAAGGCTGGCTGGCAGACCACATGTCTCCTCAGAAGCCCCTTCCAGGTTGCCTTATGCCAGACCCTCAAATTGAGGCATTTCGTTTGCATGTTATACAAACAATTATAATTAGGAAACTTATTAATTTCAATTCTAATTTACATTGTGATTAATATGCAAATTCAGTACATTGATAGTTGCATTTGCTGACCAACCCATGAAATAATAAGACCACACAACAAGACTTGGGTTGAAATACAGGCGACTTTATTTAACTATCACGTGTTTTGGTTTATCCCCTGAGATGTGCAAAAGTGGGTGAAACCTAGTGCAGAAGCAACTGAGACAGGTGATTTCCCCCAGATCTCCTCCCCAGCTTCCCTTGGGTGGGACACCTCAAGTCCAAGGAGAACCCAGAAGTTGGGTTGCTCCCTGCCCAGCCATTTACTAGAAGGCCAACCAGGGGATACATCCTCCCTGACCACATGACTCAAAATGAGGTCTGAACCCTCAGGCCAGCCCCAAGGACAGGTCCTTCTCCACCACCACACTGGGCTCACAACATGTAGGGGCAGCTCCAGAAGTCTCTCCTTCATTAAATGGATGTCATAGGTGTTCACCAAACTCCTTTCTTCTCCCAGTATCTGCCACAAATAAGGACATGTGTCAACTTGTTCCTTATCCCCCACCAGGCTGGCCAAAAGAGTCCTTAAACCTTGTTGCATATCTTCCAGGGATAGCTGATTCCCCTCTACAGATAGCTGGACCCCATCCACCCTGTAGAGTTCAAATCACTGAAATATAATTTGAGGATGTACGGTAAAATAGCCCAACCCTTTGGCCATGGTGTTGGCTATGTCGGGCAGTATCAGTACATTGTGGGTCACCATCCGTCGACCAGATCTGTCTGGGAAGAATAGCTGACCAGATGATGGCTACCCCAGGACAAGAGGACTGAATGACCTTCATGTCAGGTGTGGCCTGAAGACAAACCTAGGTCATTATCTCCCAGGTGAATTTCAGGTGGAGGCCCACAGTGCTCCCCAAACAGCAGTGGCAGCAGGCCATGCCATCAGAGGCCTCTCTGCCCAGTCACTCAATGACAGTTAGATAGTCCTATCCCAGGTGGGATCCAAAATGGTCATGCCCAGTAGACAAAGCTAAGGCTGCAGATCAGGAGATGATTCTTCACTAGCCATAACCTAGAATCTATAAGACAATACAGGCAATCAAACAACATGTTAGAATAGTAAAGGCTTAATATATCTCTGATAGGCTGAGGACCTCTAGCACACTGTCTTCTGGATGAGTTTGGGCCACATGCCAGTTACAGCTGCACTGCCACAATACAGAAGAATGTGCTCCAAATTTAGCCTCTTTAAAACGCAGTGCAGTACAGGCCCTGGAGGTGAGAGCCCGGAATTGATATTTGGTGAGCAGTGACAAATCTGCATGACCAAACAAGGGACTACGAGTTCCCCAAACATGTCCATACTCCCTTAAAATCTGAACTGGGCATAATGTTGGGTTGCTGCTGGTCTCCAAATTTATAGCTGCCTCAGATGCCCTCTGTCCCTTTTGGAGAAATGAAGCATAAATCTTGTGTGATGTGACCTCAAAGAAAGATCTCTAAACTCCAGTGTTCTGTCCAATTTGTCACCTTTCACCTCCACCACCAACTTGCTGACTTGCAAAGCCCTGAAGAAGACAGTGAGAGAAGCAGCATGGAAAAAAGAAACTTCATAAGGAGATATGTACATACCACCCCAAACACTTTCTAGAACCCTAAGAATGGCTAAGGAAAGGGGCTGCTTGTCACGTAAAAATCTACCTCTTTCTCTAGACCACCTCTCAAGGACCTTCCTAATACAAAAGTCTCCCATGCAATCTAGGAAACCTTATGCCTTGCACCAGAAGGCTAAAGCAGATAAGCATGCCCTTATAGACTGCAACGAGAGGCCATTGCTCCTAAGACAGACTCAGTATTGCAAAAGGTGTTCCATCAGGTGGGCCATAAATCATCCGAAAGGGTCTGCATTTTAAATTTTGCAAACTTTCGGACTGCGCTAATATAACTCTTCCTAGTGCTGAGTGCCAGGGACATGCTAATAGCCTTGACTATCTGACCCTCCTGAGATATCAGAGGTTGGCTGGCATCAGGTCTGGCATGGCAGCTGCATCCAGTGCCAGCTGTCTAAAGGACTCCATCTACATGCAGGAGAGAGCATCAGCTAAGCCATTGTCCACCTCAGCACATGGAGCACCGTGAGGAGAATATAAAAACAAACACTGCAAGGTAAATTCCCTAATTAGCATCATAACCCTATCAGATCTAGATGTAAAGATGACCTGTATTGTGGGCATGTTGTTGCACCAGAACTGGACTGAGGAGTTAGATAACTCGTCAAGCCAGATTTTAACTACAACTGGGATGGGGAGGAGAACTCCAAAAATGTCAGATTAGCCAGGACTCCAGAATCCACCCAGTAGTGGTTCTGAGCCCTGAAGTAAGCTCCCATTGACCCCTGAAATAAACTCCAAACCCTAAGGACCCTGCCATATCCAAAGAGAGCTGCATAACATTCCTCAGTTTAACCTCCTCCCTCCAAAGGAGATGCTGTTAAAGTTGCCCCAAAACTCCTGCCAGACTACAAGGTCCTGTTGAGTAGTCTTGATTCTGTGAAGAGGCTTGCTGATGCTACAAGTCACACATGCACCCTAGGAATGCTCTACCTGCTACAACTACCATGCAGGCAAAATTCGAGTGCCGTATAAACGCCTGAAACTCCCTGAGTGTAACCTTCCTATGCCCAAGGAATCCAGTTTATCCCTCACATCCTGCACTTTTGGCAGCAGCAATCTGCACAGTTGGTTAATTGTGTCAATTATGATGCCCCAAAAGACTAACTGGTGGGCATGGCCCTCTGTCTTTTCTTGTGCTAAAAGAACATGGCAAACTCCTCCATGAAAAAAGCACAGTACTGTGCAGAACCGACCAATAAACAGGAAGTCATCCTAATAGTGGATGCCCCCTCTCAAACCAGTCTTAAATTCAATAATCCATTGAGGTATTCAATGCCTCAAATGCAGCACATGAAACCAGTCACCCCATAAGAAGGGTGTGGTCCACATAAAACATGCCATCAAATAAGAAGTCCAGCAGCTCAATGCCAACTTAATGTCATAGTTCGCCATCTCAGCCCCAGCCCCGTATCTCCTAGCTTCCTTAATCACTGTGTCAAAGAGAGTGTACCAAATGGCATGCAACTCCAAATCATTAACTTCATATCACCTTTGGGATATGATAAGTGATGGATCAATCCATATTCTGCTGGAGCCTTCTTAACCACCACACCTAGTGGGGAGACAATCAAATTGGGAACTACACATGAAGGACAGGGTGCAACTACCCTCCCCTCAGCTGTCTCCTTAGATATCTTATGCCTAACAATGTGTTTCAACCTCACAGCTGACTTCACATTCCTAGCCACAGAGGGCTGTCTGTTCCCTTGGAAAGAAATCTGAAATCCAAATTGAAAACCCTAGTTGAGATAGTGGGCTGCTGCCTGATCAGGATAGAAGAGCAGCCACATTATGAACCTGTGTACCTTAACAGGACTGAGGCCCTTTGAATGGTGGAGAGGGGTTACCTGACCCCTGTGGCAGTTTTGAAAGGAGTAAGATCCTCCACAAATGGAACATTTGTGTAAGGACAACCCTACAAGCATACAAACCATGGTTCCTTTCCTTGCATTTGTCTCACTTCTTGCACTTTCCCACCACATCTCTCATCTTTGCTTTTCCTTCTCTCATACCTTCACAATGCTGCCCTCTCTTGCTCTGGAGCTGCACTGTCACCTTTTCTTGCCTCACCTTGCATCTTCTCAGTGCTCCCTTGCCATACTTCCTGTGTTTCTTACATTCTGTTGCATGTGCCTTCCACCTTTCCTTCCCTCCTTGCCCCACCTTGTGTCACAAACCCTCCCTCTATTGCACCTGCTGTTTCCTTATCTCTCTTTTCCCTTCTCCCCACCACCCTCTCTTGCCTCCTTTTCCATCTTTCACCAGTTCACTATGCCTCTTCTACTTTACCTCTTATACTCCACCACTGGTATGTCTTGCTCTTTATTTGCTTACCTCGTGCTGCTGCACCTCCCTTTTCTTATACCTTGCACCAATTTGCTGCACCTCCTTGCTTCCCCCAGTTACTTCTGCTTACTCCTGTTCCACATGCTTCCCTCCCTTGCAGCTGTAGCTGTACCTCCAACCTGTCCCTCTCCCATTTGCTTCACCTCATACTGCTGCTTGCCTAAAGAAGTGGCAGCTAAACAATGTGACCAATGCATCTATAAACAAGGGAGCAGTAAATAGACAAATGAAGGCTGTGGTGCTACCACTGCTGCAAGACAAGAATTAGGAAAAGAGGGAGCTAAAGGAATGTGGGGGAAGTCGGAATAGGGCCTATGGTGGTGGGGAAGCAGGACAGGATGGAGAGAAGACAGCAATAGTGGAGAACGCTCTTTTCTTCTGTCATCAAGGCAAAAGGAAAATCCTAACTGCCTCTCATAGAATGGAACCTGGTTTTTATTTTGGGCATCTAATAAAAATGCATTATATTGATACATCAAGCAGAGCATGAACAGACTCCATGAAATCTTAAATGAAAATCATCATATTCTAGCTATTACACTGCTTTGTTGCAACCCTCCTCCTTTACTCCAGTGGCTCTGTTGCTTTTTATACAGTTGCTACAAGGAGCTGAAAGTCAGACTCAGGCTAGTCTTTCTCCCCAAATGTTCTAACTTTGACCCAGGGAATTGGACAATGGAACTGAGAGATTATATCTACACGTATGACTCTGCTATAACACTCTTGTAAATGTCAGTCATAGGTGTCAGACTTCACTCATTAAGGCAAGGATTGGACAGAAAGGTTACTTCAGAAATTTTTTGTCATGCTTAATGCTTGTCCCCCAAAAGTAAGTTATAGGTACAGTTACAAGATTAGATCCAAGTCAGGGCTTCTGTAACCTTTATCCATGACAGATCTTGGAAGAAAAGAATGTACTATAAAGCTCCATAAATCAAGATGAAGTTATCTGTCCTCTCTGACTTTCCAACTCCAACTTTCAGCCACAGCCATCCCCTCTCAACAAGCTATTGCCTTGCCAGTGGAGAGAAAGGGAGGGGACAAAGGAGGGGTTTATGTCTCCAGGAACAGGACTGGGCACTTTGCCTTGTCCCCTCCCTCACTGATAGGGCCAGAGCTGTGTTGGGAGGGGATCAAAGTTGGGTTTTCAAAGGTGAAGGAAGACAAGTATCTTCATCCCACTTGACAGAGCTTTATGACATCTCATTCTGCTCCAAGATCTGTTGAGGATTAAAGTTACAAGCTCCCCATCCAAGGTCCAGTCTGGCAACCCAAGCAACCGCTAATGAGCTACCCAACTCCACCTGATGAACAGAGTTGCCCTCTCGGGTATGATAAAATGCAGCCTTGAAAGATTTCAAATGTTGGCCTCAAGGTCTTACTTCGACCCACAGGCTGGAGCTTCCTCATCCCTGGCATAAACTCATTTGGCAATATTTTCAATGTCTGACTGATACTTTGATACATTTATCCCTAATCATATGGGAAGAACATACTAAGCAGCAGGAGTAAGAGGGATGTAGAGGAACTTCACCTACAGCAAGGGTGGCAATTTTGTGGCCCTCCAGATGTTGTTAGCCTACTACTCTAAGTATTCCTCACTATTGATAATGCTTACTATAAAGCTGTTGGGAGTTGCAGTCCAACAATATCTGAAGGACAACGTGAATTTCCAGTCATGAACAAGTGCCTACTGGCTAAAAGCCACTGAACGTGGATTGAAAGCAAAGTCTCTTTGCTCAAAGTGAAACATTATTCAGCAGTCTCCATTGTAGGAGCACTTTTTCATACAAGAAGGCATTGATCTAATGTGTTTGCAACATTTGCAATTAGTTTTTCTTAATGAGCACAAGGAAAACACACCATGAATATCCTCAGAGCTGCTGAATTAGAAGCACAACTTCAGTTACAGTCAAGTTAATCCCCAAGACCTGGGACAGGAAACTAGCTAACCCTTACTAAGATAACATTAAGTGTTGTTGTTTTTTAATGGATCTGATTCTCTGGCTTAATGATTACAGTGTACTGATGTTTTAATAATGTTACACGCTTTCTCTCATTTTACTTGGTTGTAGTATCCAAAGGTGTGGCAGAAGATAACTTACCATAAATATTTTGCAAAGGCCTTTAAGAGGCTGGAAGGAAAAGTAAAGGTTCTCTTGTACTGCATGTTAAGGGAGGGGGCGCTTCCCAGAATCCCACCCTACCAGATAAAAGGAAGGCTGGAGTGTGAACATCAAAGAATTGTTAATGACAAGAGATACCACTAAGGGTTAGCATCCCTTTTGTTTCAGGTCTCTTGCACCTGTCTTTGTTGGTCCATCTGAATTACCTCTATTAACATTTACAGAAAAAAGTCCTTGGCAAAACCCCTAATATTGCTCCTGGTCTTCTTTGCCTCTCTTTTAAAAGAAAAGTCAGATATTAGTTCTCTGTGGGTTTCTTTTATGATACAGTATTTGCAGCAAAGGGGAACTCCAAAAGCCAGGATTCTGTTGATTGCAAATGAGCTGGGCTGAAAGGGAGAGGAGAGCTTTTGTTCCTGGAGAGAGGGGGAAAAAGGAGTGATATCGGCAAATCCACCAGAAAGTGCACATAAGAGGCTCACACATTAGCAAGAGCAAAACCAGAGCGTGAAATTCAGATTAGGCCACCACAGGCTGTCAGAAGAAGCAGTGGGGGGGGGGGTTTGAAGAGGGAGAAGTATTGGGAAAACTTGGCATGGCTGAAGGTGTAACCTGTTTCATTTGGCCTTTGAAAAATAGTTTAACAGATGGTGGAACCAGCTGTCTTTTTCAGCCATTTAATAAACTCTTTGGTGGTAGCAGTTTGGGAAGGAAGTAGCTGAAGATTTTTAGGCTGGAGGGGGAGAGAGAGGGAAAAAAAACACCAAGAAATCTGTCCCTGTTGTATTTGCCAAGTGGAGGAGACTTTTTATTTTGCAAAAGATAAGAAATCTAATTGAGGTTATTTTGCCCTGATGATCTGGGTTTTATCTCTCCAAATGCCTATTTTCCAGTGACAAATAAATACTAAGCATGCCAGCATACGGAAACACTTAATACATCATTATCTTTCTGTGTCATTTCAATTCCAGCCTTTGCAAAGGAGGTGCCTAATTAGAAATCTTAAATGAGCTGTAGAATGAGAAATTGACTTGGGTTTCAAAGGTATGAACCTATGACAAAATAATAGTCAAAATGACCTATTTTTATCCCTCAGAGAGCCATGCTTTAAGGTTGAGGCAACCAACCAAGATAAATAGATCAGTCAATGAACTTGTAAAACTTGATGGTGTAAAATGCCACTGGAGCAAGATTTCTAAGCATGTCTACACTACTGAGAGTTTTGATACCATCATTTGTAATCTGCGACCTCTTCACATATGATAGCATGAGATTTTTCTAAAGAAAAATATTGTTTTTGCCTTTTGTTCAATGAGGTTTCATTTTTTAAAAAATTAATATTCTCAATGCAACAGTTAAGTGGCAAGTCCCAATTATGTGAGGGATGTTTCATTTAAAAACCATGTCTGGTGTCTTTGAAGGGAACTGTTCTTTTGGCACATTTACATGCTCCCCAGCTGAGCGGCCACCCCTTTCATTTGACAAGGACTTTGTTCTGCCTACAGGCCTATTATAAAGACTAGATTGTTTGCCCTTAATAAATTGCAACAATAAGGAAGGCAGATAAACTCCTTTTCAAGTTAGGAGTGCAACACAACACATACCCCCTCCCCCTCTGGATGTACGCCTCAATTTGTTGAAAGACTCAGAGTTGAACAGTAAGAAAAGAAACAAACCTTGGAAGTCTCATTTCCACATCACTAATGTCATAGCGTGAGCCAGCATGATACAGTGGTTTGTGTTTTGAACTAGGACTCTGGAGACCAGAATTCACATTTCTGCTTGGCCATGGAAACGCACTGAGTGACCCTCAACAAATCATACTCTGTCAGCCTCAGAGGAAGACATTGGTGGCAAATCCCCTCTGAACAAATCTTGCCAAGAAAACTTCATGATATGCCCTCACCTTTGTAGTTGTTCTTGTACTTCTTGTTGTTCTTGTGTGCCTTCAAGTCATTTCCAACTTAAGGCAACCCTAAGGTGAACCTATCACAGGGTTTTCTGGGGCTGAGAGTGTCTGGCACGTCCAAGATCACCTAGTGGGTTTCCATGGCTAAACACAGAATCAAACCCTGGTCTTCATGATCCATAGTCCAGTGCTCAGACCACTACATCACACTCACTCTCAGGGTCTCCATAAGTCAGCAGAGTTTGAAGGCACACAACAACCAAATTATAGTCCAGGAAAGGCCTGTGTTCATTTCTTTCTACCAGTAAATTTTATCAAAGGGCTACCAAAAGCAATGGTTTTTGGAAGAGATTGCAGCACGGCTCACCATGTGGCATTTTAGTTCTAGGGCTAAGGACATGAATTGGTTTAAGGGATCATTTCATTGTGGATTAATACTGAGGCCTCTAAATTAAATGGGGCTGTTACCTCATAGGGAAAGCTTGATTGTCCCATCATTCTGTAGCCTTCTTGCTTTGCATGTGCTTTTCTAAACAAATATTTGCCTTTTCTGTGTTGTTTCTGCCAAACGAAACAGATATATTCAATTGTCACCTACATTATACTGAAATCATGGAGACACAGAATAAATAACCTGTTAACAGGCTGAGTACATCATATAGTTAGGGTGGCCACTTCAGGATTGTCCCAGGCCCTGAAGTTTCTAGGCCAAAACCTGAAACCTAGAGATGTCCCCTGGTGATGTCATTAAGCGTTATGCATTAAGTACCAGCCACAGCTGTTCACAGCTTGTCATTCAAATACACACACACACACACACACACACACACACGAGAAAGAGAGAGGGTGCACATATCTTCCTATTTGGAAATTAAGACAGCAGTTTCAGCTAAAGAGGCTGTTCCTATATCAAGGTGAAATGAGGGAATAATTCCTCCTCACCTACTTAAAGAGATGGAATAAGGAATGTTTAGTCTAACTGACTTGCTTCTAGCCAGAAGGTAGATGCAGAGCAGAACAGAGGGTGAGCACTGGCACTACAAACACTGGGAGGCAAGGAGGAAGCTAACTTAGTAAAGACATAGATACACTGGAGAGCCCCTGTAAGTCACAGTTAAGCCCTGCAAATCAAGTGGCTTCTATACTAGCTGAGGTGAAGATCTGCGCACAGCCCTTTCCTCTAGCTTGGAGGTGAGCCCACCAAAGCTGAAGAATTTGCACACTTTGCCTGGAGACAACTCACAAAAATGTGAGACTTGGGGCCAGGACTTGAAATCTGGAAACCCTGCACATAATCCGTGCAAGACCTCTTCAGAAATATTCCAGAGAAATACTTATCCTATGTGCTACATATCATAGCAATGAATTTATGTAAATGAATAATAAATTGCATGAAGTCTTGGAGAGTCACTGAAATAATGCAACCTTCTGTAATATAACTGAAAGGTGTTTGTTAAATTATCCCACCTCTACTCCAGTTAACTCAGACCAATGTATATAACTCTCCTTACTGACTGTATCTCCACAACAACCCTGTGAAGGAGAGCAGACAGGGAAAGCGATGAGCCCAAGGTTGCCTAATGAGCTCATAGCTTAGTGGTGACAGGAACCTGGATTTCCTAAGACCCAGTCTAACATTCCAGCCATTATACTGCTGATGAAGAAGCTTGGGCCTCACTCCTAGCTGTCTCAAAATCTGTAAGGTATTCCCACAAGAGATAGCAGTCTAAAATCTATTAAAGCAGTGATTCCTAACCTGGAGTATGTGTACCCCAGGCGTACGAACCAGACCATTTAGGGGTATATGAAAAAAAACTGAATAATGGAGGAAAAAGGCACACATGTCAACAGTGGAAGACAAGATACAAATGCTGTGAAATTAATTGAATGTTAATAAGGTGATGGAGCAGGCTTCCTTCATCATTTAACCTTAAGAAAAGCCCCTGCCCCTCACTTCACTATTTTGGTGAATGGTGGGGAGTCCCTCCCTAAACAACATGTTGGAAATGCACCATTACACTGCGCACGCTCAGTGCTGCACCCCCCACGGGCTCTTCCTTTACTCTTTTCTGCTTTGCAAACATTCAAGTGCCAGTATATATATAAGCAGGTCCCTCAGTCAGTCCTGTGAGCAGTTTTCAGTGAATGAGTTCTTCTGGGCCTTCTCTATGTCTCTTCTCTTTGTCATCATTTTAAGTTTTAAATTAATTTTTCAATTCATGCACAGCAGCTATATTACTTGCAAACATTTTGCTAATATGAAGGGTACAACTTGCAGTAATAGGCTGCCAAGGGGTACACAATCCAAAAAGGCTGGGAACCACTGCATTACAACAAGCTGAAATCTTTTTGCCATTTATTTGCCTTTTTTTCTTTTTGATCAAATGTGCAGCCTGGCTTCTTAGTAGTCCAACGTATCTAGCAGCAGTAAACAAAAATACACTGACTTAAACAGCATGCTACAATATTTCTATATATAAAAAAAACATTGATACAACCCAACAAACACTCTGATTACTAGCAAAGCCTGGAGAGAGGACACTCATGTTCCTCACTCACATACTTGAATCTGAAAGTTACTTCGTAACTGAGGCCAGCTGTTTGTCAGACAGCAAACCAGAGCCCCCACAGAAAGGAAGAATGACAGGGTTCCACTTCACACATGCAGACAAGTCACTTTATTTGAAGAAGGATTATTTGCATCAGCAACCTGGAATGTGTTTGAAAACAGTAAAAACCACACAAAAAATTAAACAGGCTAGGGGAGGTCTGTCCTTAATTTCAAGCACTTCACTGCTAGGATTTCCAACAGAACTCATAAATTCGTTGGAACTTACAGAATGCACACTCAGATATGCTAGACATATATGCTTGCTGTATGGACTAGAATGTATAGCTTGGATGTACTAGAAATGTGTGTATTTTATATTCCAAGTGTCATATCTGTTTAATTTGATATGCATTTACGTGTGTGTGTGCGTGCGTGCGTGTGCGTGCGCACGCCTTCAAGTCACCTGTTGACTTATGACAACCCTATGAATTTCATAGGGCTTTCCTGGGCAAAGAATACTCATAGGCGGTTTTGCCAGTTCTTTCCCCTGAAATATAGCCTAGAGCACCTGGTATTCATTGGAGGTCCCCCATCCAAGTAGTAGCCAGACCTGACCCTGATTAGATTCCAAGATCAGACAGGATCTAGTTCCTCTAGGGTATTTAGGGTGCACTCATTCAGCACTGCTGAAATTCTGGAAGAACATCCCAAATTGGTATAGTAACTTATGAAGCTGTCTAAGTTACAGCATAGCTCTGTTAGCCCCATATGGTCTGCTTGGGGTTGGATTGGTTGAAGCTTAGACAGAGGTCCTTCCCAGCACTTGATTCTTCATCAGAAAGAGACCAAGCCTTCAACCTTCTTCTTGCAAAGTTTCTGCTCTATCAGCTAAGTTACATTCCCCCCCCCCCCCACACACACCCATCCGTTTCAGTACAACTATTGGCACCTTCCTTTTTAACACACAATTAAGGCAGCTAGATCATCTGTTGATTAAAACCCAACATAAGGAGTCTGTGAGTAATCATGTGGTAGGATTATGGCAGTTACAAGCAAATATGGGTTTAAAAATGTAAGAAATAATCACATTGGATGGACTGTGTAATAGAAAAAATCACAAGTGAAGTGTACCTTGGCAGAGATCTAGGCAGTCAGCTGTACCACCTTTGCACACATCCCATCTTATTCCCATCCCAACTAATTGTCTGTCCCTTTTCTTTCCCCTCTGAAGATTCAGTCAACATTCTGTAGTCACCAACCACACTCAGTCTTCATTGGCCTATTTTGATTTCCATTCAATTATCTTTTGATACAGATAACAGAGTTCAGTACCTATAAGTGGGGGCTTGCATCCAATAGCTGTAGTGTGGCGTGCTCCTTCCTCCACTTTCTAGCCATGCCATTCCATTCTTCTTCCACTCACCAGCAATTTCATTCCTTCTTGAACAGTCAGGCAAGATTCCATGCTCACTACTTAGGCTCAGTTCCAACTAGGATAGCCTCCTCTGTGGGTTTTTTTTTCTTGAAGACCTTTTGTATTTCTGCACACACCCAGCCTAACAGCCCTCCTACTATTCGGCTGCATGAGCTGGATGCTCCATGAGGAAAATTCTGACAAGAAGTTGGGAGGAGAGAGTAATATGTGCCACAGGGCCCCCCTCTTTCCCCCTGAACTAGTCTGCTGCCCTCAGATATGGTGGAGGATGCCAACTCTTCCTCAGTGTTCAGAAAAGATTCATTTGTCAGTCTGGCCAGTTTTTGTACATGGAATATCAGTAAGGACAGGGTTAACTTGTGGATACATTAGAGGGGCAGTGACTCCTCTTTCAGCTATACAACCATTTCTTTCACAGTTTCTCCAGGCTCTACAAGAGCCATCAGGTGCTGGAACCTATTCCTAACAGGTGTTCAGCAACTGGAGAGTTCCTTTAGAACCCAGAGCAGCTCGAGGAGGGTTGGCTTTAAAACTGAAAGTGCTGGATTCACCAGGCACCTAGTAATGATCAGTGGGGTACTTGGGCAAGGTGTCACCTTTCCCTTTGCTGCAAGCAGTAAAATCTCTTAGACTATGAATATGTGAAGAGAATGGATGACCTGCAAAACATCAAGCCCAGAGCCTGCAAGTACAGTAATATGGCACCTTGTCTTTGTGGAGGTCCCTTTGCATGTTGAATGCATGAAGGGGACTTTACTCTGCTTTAAACTTCCAACATAATAGGGCTTTTAAAGAGCTACTTAAAGTTTTGCTCCTTCTCTCTAGTTTAACGGGAGTGTGGCATTGAGGAGGTGTTGGAAAGTGTTAACATCAAGTAAAGCATCATCCCCATCCTCACCATGAAAGCAGGTTGCCAGTCATAATAAACCATAAACTAAATTCAGTCTTCTCCCTCTCTGGATGTTGTGGGCTCCTTTGGAAGGTTCTTGAAGGGAATGGGATGCAGAATGGGGAGAAGAATCAAACCACAGCAGCCAGCAGAGCTTACAGAATCAGAAAGCTGGAAAAGATCTTGGAGTTCAACCTGCTTTAGTGTAGGATCTGCACTGCAAGAAGCAGTCATACCATCACTGATGGAAAGCCATCCAGCCTCTCCTTAAATATATACAGTGAAGGGGAATCTGTGATAACTGAAGCCCCTGTCAAAGCTGATGATGATGAGCAGCAGCTGTTAGTCCCTGTCGCTCTGGCTGGAGATGAGTCCTGCAGCTCAAGCGCTCCCCCTGCTGTCATGGACCAAGCAGGCTCAGACGTTCCTCTGCCTGCTCCTTTAGGGCAACAGGGATTCAGCTGTGATCCTGAGGATGCCCTGGAGCCTGCGTCAATCAGCCCACAAACAAGGCAGAGACTCAAGAGAGCTGAGCAAAGGGAGGCTTCCTTGATTAAGTTCAAGAAGTGGTGACCGGCCACACCTGTGCCTGGGCTATATAACCGCCTGCCTGGAAGCTTTCCCTTGCTTGTAGCAAATTTTCTACAAGCCCTCTCCTTGCTTCCAGCACCTGGCTCCTGATACCTTGGATTGATCTCTTGGCTTCTGTCCCCTGGATTTTGGACTCTGACTATGGCTTTCGCTTGTCACTCAGGCTTAGGTAAATGGACTCCCTATGAGTAATTACTTGCTTTGACTCTTCCTGGTGGGACTCTGCTGTCTCTCCCACTCCCTTCTCTGGGCTGGCTCGCTGCCCGGGTCTCTCACCTTGACAGAATCCACTATTACCTGAAACCATCTGTTCCACTTGTTGCCACAGCCACTGCTGACTTTAGCAAGTATCCTTCACTAATATGACAAGTGTAAGACCAGCAGTTAATGGGTCTGATTTGGCCCTGCGACATCTAGCTGCTGATCCCCAGCCTAGGGGTTTGGATGTTGGAATCTTATGAAGATGACTTACTATATGGGTGACAACATTTGCAGCCATGTGGTTTACAAATTGCTTCACCCTTATACCTGCATCACATACCTCTCCAATTTGTCCTGTTAGGAATACTTTCTGTGTATATGCTGTACACTAATTAGCTGCATGCTGTCCTACATATTTATCACTCTGCATGTTTCTCAGTAAATAATTATCAGATCTAGCATTGACACTGGTGGTGAGGGATAAAGGAAGCATTCTTCACCAGAGAATGGTGGAGAAACTACACCAGAGAAACTACACTTCTCAGCTGGAATGAATTATCTTCCTGTAGGATTTACCAGACTGCACGAAATGGTTGTATTTTATAACAAATTACACAGAGAATGTTTGGATCAGTCTAAAATATGTTTCTTTTTTTCACCAATTTTTTTACAGAGCAGTACCACTGAACATACCACTGAGATGAAAGCTGGTACAGTAGCCAGAATATCTATATCTCACTTTGCAGCTTTTAGCAGGCATTGAAGTTTTGCTGTAGAGCGTTGGTGGAAAGTTGCTTTTTTTGGACTGCAACTCCTAGAATTCCCCAACCAGCATATAAGCCAAGGGTGGGCAAGTGTTGCCCCTTGGGACCCCTAAATGCAGCCTAAAGGATCCCAATAGAACTTCTCAAAGCCCCCAGATGCTGATTTTGGGGAAGGGTTCTCCCAAACCACCCCAATTCTCTCAAATCTACCTAAAAAAACAGTTGTTCCCCTAAACCCCCACAGTCCCCAAACCTCCCCAAATCAGACAGAAAGGGGAAAAATAGGCCAAAACGGTGGTGCAAGTGACATCATGTCACTTTGGACATGCTGAAATGTGAGCACAGGAAGGAAAAATGGCCCTGCCCTGTTTGCAGTTGCCCAACCCCTGAGGTAAGCCTTTGTAGTGTTCCCTTAGGGATCACCTGTTCCTTCCACCAAAATTAATAGAGCAACTCAGGCTAAACAGCCCATCTTATGTACATCAAAGTATGTTTGAAGGTCTACATCAGAAAGGATAGAATAAATGGCTATGATATGAAGATTTAATCAAAAAGACCATACAGGAAGGCTAAATATTAAAACCAGAGAAGAGCTTAAAGAGGAAGGAATTGAACTGAATTGGTTCCCCTATCAACAGCTTCACAAGAGATTCCAGATAGACTTGAAATTGCAAGGTCTTGCAACTAATAAAGAAATGAACCCAATAATTAAACTTTTATTGGAGAATCCACCACATTTAATGGCAAAACTATACAAGAAATTAATACTCTACGATAAAGAAGAAGAAACAGTTAAAGATGAAATGATAAAATGGGCCCAGAATGTTGGACATACAGTACAGTTGAGTCAATGGGAATCAAGTTGGAAGAGGACCGTGAAGTTTACAACAGCACAAAACTTGAAAGAAAACTATTTGGTATATGGTATATGACTCCAGAAAAAATACAAAAAATATACAAAACGGGAACAGGAGGATGTTGGAAATGCAACACTCAGACTGGTACAATATATCATATGTGGTGGACCTGCCCAAAGACACGAAGATACTGGAAAGAAATACATAAAAATATAGAAAAAATCTTTCATATTCAATTCACTATGACCCCAGAAATGTATTTATTAAATATACTTGATGGAATAGATGATCAAACTGACAACAAGTACTGGAGAATCATACTATATATGGTAACAGCTGCGAGAACAGAATTTGCAAAATTTTGGAAAAATGAGGATGTTCCCAAAATTGATCAATGGTTTCGAAGTATACAAGAGATGAAAATAGCAGATGCTCTTTCACAAAAATTAAGAAACCAAACAGAAGAAGGCATAAAAAACAAGTGGGCTCCAATAGATAATTACCTCCAACACAAAATATAATTAATATACAAAGAGCATTTGCGATTGAGTAGTTGGGTGAAAATACATTATTATATTCCAAAGGGTTTTAAGAAAATATGTACTAAAGTGTTAAGGTTACTTAATAGAATATCCAGTACATAAGGACCTGGATAGAAGGTTATTAAAAGACAACTGTTGAAGTACGTAAACAACTGGTAACATTTATGTTAATACTAAGATTTTTAAGTAGAAGTGTAGGAGGATAAGAAAATACAGTAAACTTTCATGTATGTAGATAAAAATATGATGGAGAAACTGTTTTTAAATATTTGGTTTGCATTATAATAATATATAAAAATGATAAATTAAAAAAAAAAAGAAAGGATAGAATGTGGGAGTTCTTTAGACAATTCTTAAAGTATGCTAAAACAAGGATATGTAGATGGTAGATCTGGACCTCCTGATTGATCTCTGCATGATTTGAAACATCAGTAAAAATGTCTGGCTCCTATTTTATAACAGCAGCAATAAAATGACAGATATACAAGTATACAGATGAAATGAAGAAAGCTTGGGATGGAGTTTTGTGTGGGAGGACTGTGAGGTCCATTCAGTTCAAATATTCAAAACAAATTCTTAAACATAAAATTCTTTCTCATTTTTAAGTTCTGTCTTTTCCATCAACCTTGGCTGGCAGATCTCAGGATTCTAGTGAAAAAACAAGTGAAATCCCAGGAAGCCTAAAGGCAGACCACCACCCTTTTGCTAGAGGATTTTCAAGCTATTGTATTACACTTATATTTTGGGCTACACGTGATATCTTTCCTATCTGCATAATCTGTACAGTGGCACCACTGAGAAATTTATACACTAGCATTACTTCTCATATATGTGTGGTAGGAGAGCAGACCATAGACATCACTTCCCTCTGAATGGCATCCATTGAAGTGCACAAGAATAGTTAGCAAAGGCATGATGGTCCTACCTTCCCAGGCAATCCAGGATTCAGCTTGTCTTCATGTGAGATTCTCCATCTATTAAAAGTTAACATAGAACAGTAAAGTAGCATTTACAAGCCAACTAAAGTCAGAGATCATGTGATGCAACACTTCAGATTACTAATGAATAGAAAATTCACATTCAGAAGCACACATACACACTCCTACCACGTGCACATACAAAACAACATCCAAAATTGGTGGCTGATGGCTCCCCTGTGAGTAGAGCTCGTATATGTTTGCAGTCTAGACTTTAAAAGATCTATCCATAAAACTAAATATAGTTTGCAAATAGGATTCAGAACCCTGGATAGCTCCCTTAAAGTCCAGGCTAAAACTTGGAGAAGATTAAGCACTCCACTTAAGCCTCCAGCTGCCACTATCAAAGGAATATGCCAAGTCTCCATCTTAAATTTTATATGGGAAGTGTACAATCTTTCACTTGCAATCTGAACTAGATCGGTGCAGGAACTTGACTCTGGGAACGGTAAGTGTACAAAGCGTGCTGAACCCTTAGACTTTAGCTGAGGTATCCTGGTATGAGATCCAGTCTTATATTACATGAACTTGGAGAATGGCCTTAGCTAGTAACTCTCTTTGTCTCAGGTCCTTGCATATTTTAATCAAAGAGTGATCATGCTAGAGACCAGGGTAGGAAAAAGTTGGCCCTCCAGATGTTTTCAACTTGAACTTCAATTCTCATAATAATCCCTAACTGTTGACCATGCTGACTGGGACTACTGGGATCTGAGGTCAAAAATATATGAATGCCAAATGGTCCCCATTATAGGTACAATAAAAAATGGCAAATTGGGATGGAGAAAGGAACTAAAACAGTCAATATCTTTTCTTGAAATGTCTCTCAACTATTGTTAGATAAAAATCTCTATTTTCACAGGCTCCCTTCCCTGCTTTCTGGAGTACTTAGCATCAGTGCCTATCTTGGTTGCATTTGTTCTTCTGAATCAAAACAATGAGACCCTGTACTCTTCTTAGTGGATGTTTGCCTTCTTCACAGCATAGCTGTATTGCTTTAAATTTCCCCAGGCACTTGCTCAGATCATCCTATTTGTCCCAACTACACTGAGACCCCTGTCCAAAATTAGCTACTAATGCTTAAGGCTTGACTTATAACCTAAGGATGAGGAATCTGTGTCCCTCCAGATTTTAATCCTATCAGACATCTCCTAATCAGCCTGGACAGTGGTATGGGATGATGAAAATAGCCCCTGTGGCAGGCCACAGTTTCCCCATCCACTTTTTTCCTGCTCCCCTCAAAGTAAGGCCTATTGACTGTTTAAACATGCATGGAATTGCATTGAGTGGCCTATGAAATCAACAGAACTGAAAATCATAGCTGTTTTACCCTATCAGTTCAGTAGGAGGTAGGTACTACCAGTTCTTCTGGATTGATGCTAAAAACCAAAAACATTGTTTTTAAGCACTTAATTGTGCTTAAAAGAGAATAATTTTAGTCCTATTGATTTCACTTGGAGTATTCTGTGGTTTGAGCATTGGACTACAAGCCTGGAGGCCACACACACTGTCACACTCTCTCAGCCCCAGAAAATTCTGTGATAGGGTCACCTTAGAGTTGCCATAAGTCACAAATGACTTGAAGGCATACAACAACACTTCTGACTAAGTTTGGATCCAACCTGAAAAAGTCAGTAAAAGCAAGCATAAGAAGACACCCATGAGAAAACAAGAATAATCATAATCGTGATGAGGACAATATATGTCAGAAGGAGAATTATGTTACTTTTCTTGTGAGACTCCTTGTGAGTTACCTTAGAAGGAGAGCAGCAGAAAGAAAGAGGAAAAGAAAGAGGAAGTGGCAAATTTTTATAGGCATTTAGATCATAGGCTCAGTGAGGGCTATAAAATACAGAACAACAGTTAGAAGATGACCTGTTCAAAATGGCTATAAATTAATGGTGGAGAGTAGACCCTCCTCTTAGAAAGTAAGCAGCATGTCAAAGGTTGAAGTGGAAAATTTGTTCCTGTCTGATGATTGTGAGGTGATTGTGATGATTTTAAGTTCTATTGAGGAAATTCTATGGCGTAAGAAGTAAAACATCCAAAATTCTGTTCTAATCTAGAGACAACTCATTGAATTGAACAGGATTTGTTAAGTCAATGATTATGTCACTCCAGTTGATTCAATACATCTACTGTAATTGGGACTAACAGTTGCATTTAATATTTAGGCTGAAATCCTAGACATGCTTTTCTGGGAATAAGACCCACTGAATACAGTAGAGTTCACTCAGTGCTGTCTAATGGCTCCCATATCAGTGGTGCAGTGAATCCATATGGGTTTTATTAATTTTGAAGGAGCTATCCAGATTGCTGAAGTTATTTGAGGATAGTGTTTAGTACCTTGAAAAGCTCTTTCAAAGTTCTGGCCAAAATCCAAAGCACACTCACTGACATTGAAGTCACCTATGGGCTCACTTTTTATTAAATATGCATTGGGTAGCTTTATGCTTTGAGGTAGTTAGATGCTCTGGTGCTTTTGGAAGTCAGAAATTAGGGCAGTCCTTTATTTACTGGAAAGTAATGATCTCTACAATTTCATTTCAAAATGTACGAGATGCAAATCCCCGCTAAAATGTTCCATTTGTTTTGTGAAGGCGTGTATTACTGTGTTGTGAATGTTTGATGTGGTAATGAGAATGCTGACTATAAAGGTAACCAGATTCAGGCAGATCGATGCTGCTTTGCTCCCTTTAACTAACATCAGCTACTGTGCTTCAAAACAAAATATGCTGAAAAATCAGCCCTCGATTTAAGCAGGTTTCAATACTGGCTTTTCCCCCTGTATAAATACAAGGGGACAGCAGAATGAAGAAATGGCTATGGAGGAGAAGTAGGGTCAGGATAGATACTGTGATGTTATAAGAACACCTGATGAATCAATATAACAGTTTTATTTTTGCATTTTTATACTCATAACAGAATATTGTAGTTTATTAGTAATCATTCTGTTTGAAGTTCGTAATGAATCCGATTAATTCAGAATCACTTGGCTAACAGTGTAGTCAGCAAAATCTGACTGTATAGAAAAAAACAACTTATTTTAACTTCAACTTCTAGTCTGTTCTTAGTTTTGATACCTGTCCAATTTAGACCTGCATACTGTTGACTAGGAGAGAACCACTGATTCAATTGGATTTACCTACATTCAGCATTCAACAGTGGATCCAATGGGTTCATTCTGGTTGGGACTAACTGAAAGGACTGAGTCCTTAACATGCAGTCCTGCACTCATTTACTTAGGAGTAAGCACTACTGAACCCACTGTCACTGAGACTGAGCTCTCAGTAGACTTATAGGTGGATATCATGATGATAAGGATAGATGAGGATGATGGGGATGATGATTTTTAATGAACTCTTCACCTAAAAAGATCTTCAGAGTGTCTTATGAAAATCAATAATAAGACAGCCTGTGCCCTCAGGTTTACAATCTAAGTTTGAGGATTCACCTATCAGTTCACTTTTCAATTTATTTTTAAAAGATTAATACCAGTGAAAATATGATACCAGTTTAATGGCTCCCATATCTGTTGTGCAGTTAATCTACATTAGGTTTTATTACAATCTGTGTACTATTCATTTATATTGGGCATTCAGAAAACAATGACCTCGCCCCCCATTTGATGTAAGTATTACTGATCCAAAAGCCCCACTGATTTACAATAGTACAATTTCTTGGAGGTGCCCTCTGTGTTGCCAAAAAATATATATATTTGCCCCACTCATCTTCACAACAGCATGATGTGTGGCACCTTTTCTGTCCCCTTCTGTTGTTCAGGTGGTTGGACTGGATGGCCCCTGTGGTTTTCTCCAACTTTATGATTCTATGTTCAGAGATGAAGCAATTTGCCCAGAGAGAGCACCCAGAATGTTAACCTTTTACAGGTCTAACTCATTCAAAACTAAAGCCATTATATCACTCTGCCTGTCTGAGAAAGGTCCAGAAAATAAGTGTACATACAAGTCCTGTCACTCTGTGATAGAACACCTGCTTTGTTCCCTGATTGTGTTATTCTTGGTGTCGTGTCCAGGGCACAGCAGACAATTAATCAACGAGTGGCAGAGCAGGGCTTACTCACAAGGCAAGAGTGGGAACATGTCCAAACAGAATTCAGGTTCCAGAGCAAACAAATCCAAAGGGCAAATCCAAGTTGTAGTCAAACAAGCAGAGGTTCAAGGTGATCCAGATACAAAAGAACACGGCGCAGGGCTTCATGACTGGAAAGATCAGTTGCTGACCCTGACAAGGAAGGGCCAACGGGCAGTCTTTTATCTTACTCATGCTATTGCCACAGGTGTTCCTTCATTAGGGCTTGCTTGTTACTTAAATGTGCTGAGTGGCACAGCCCCTCTTTCTGGCGTTCTCTCTCTTGCATGGTAAGCATTTCTGTTGCCTCATCCTCTGATATTTGCTCCCCTTGTGCAGGCCCCTGCTGTTCACTATCTTCTCCTGAGCAAGCTTCTGGGGAAACTCCTGCCTCTTGGGAAACTTCTGCCTTGGATTCAGAATCCCCCTCCTTACTGCCAGGGTCTCCAAGGCAGGGCATGACACTTGGTGTCTCTGGAAAAGGCTAAGAGAGCTTCTGCCAGTCCTTGCAGACCATACAGAGCTAAACAGATCAGTAATCTAACTTGGTCCAAGAAGTGGCAGTTGGTGGAATTCTGTGTCAGTGGGATGATGAATCCTCTCTGGATTTTACTTTGAACGTTAAAGGAGCTATCCAAAGTATTGAAAACCCCATGGCCAAAATAGGCTCCATACCTTGGATAGCTGTTCAAACAAAAATCAAGTATGGATTTGGAACCCTACTGAGATGGAAACCACCTGCAACAGCTGGGTTCAAGGCAATATCCTTTCTCTCTTCCACCTTGTTTGTTGTTGTTATGAGCCATCAAGTGTGCTTTAACTTATGGTGAACATATGAATGAGAAACCTTGAATTTTCCTGGTCATCAGGTCTTGTAAACTCAAGGTCATGGCTTCCATGGATTGAATCAATCCATCTGTAGTGAAGTTATCCTCTTTTCGTACTGCCTTCCATTTTACTGAGCATTATCATCTTTTCCAGTGAATCATATAGTCTCATGATATGGTCAAAGTACAATAGCCTCACTTTAGTCCTTTCTAGTGAGAATCCAAGCTTGATCTGCTCTCAGACTCATTTATTGGTCTTTCTGCAAATACGTCAAAGTATGCAGTCAAATATGAACTACAGCCCTCTTTTCCTCATTATCACAGCTTATTTTAATTCACACTTTCCTGGGTCTCTCAAAGGAGTCCCTGGGGGACCTTACTGTCAGAGGGACAGCGGATGATGGGAGCTACACAAAAACCTTGGTAGCACTTCCCTCCAGCACTGAGCTCTGGCAAGACAGCTTACCAGAGTCAAGTGTTTGGAAAAATCACCAGAGTTTACTCACATAGCTTAGCAGAGTTTACTCACACAGCTAAAAGCGTCCCAGCAGAGTATGAACATTAGCAGCAAAGCCCTGAAGCCAGGAAAAATACTCCCACGCAATGTTATCTTCCAACAGGAGGCTTTTACTCTTGAGTTACAATACATACAGTATATACAAGGCTCCAGCGGAGTTTCAGCGTTCAACAGCATGAGAAGATAGCCTCCGGCTGCTCTTTCAGACATCAAGAGGGCACCGTTGGCTAGAACACCCGCCCTTATATACAGACATTTCTGGTGTAACTCTAGCAAACCTTGCTAGGTGTATGATGCAACCTTCTTGCCCTGGTTACACAACCCAATGACTCATGCAGGTATTACATGGGATTGCATCATCCACTGTCTTTCCCAGGTGCAAACCTTAATGTACATCATGTATATTTTATTTGGACTTAGGTTCTGTCCAACCTTTCCTCACACTTACTATACTTTTCCAAAAATTGGCCAGAACATGGACTCCACAAACTGGAAATTGGTTCTTTCTCTGACACTGAACCGTTCTGTTTAGCTCATACACCTTGAAAAGTTCTCTTACCCCCTTCCATACGTTCTACAAGACCTCAAAATGAAGTAAAATAACATCACAACAAGCACTTCCTGTAGGGCAAGGTCACATATTGATGCTTCTTGACCTCAAAAAGCGTACATGCATCTGGGAGAGTGTATATATCACCATAACTGCCTAGTGTTTTCATCTGCAGTCCCATGTAGGAGTGCTGTTAAAATAGGACTTCAGTGCAGAGGTCCAAGTTGCCTCACTCAGAGAATGATCCAGGATTCCCAAATGCAGAAGAACTAGCTTAGTAGCTGAAGACAAAAGCAGCATAAATAATTCCCACCTCCCTGCTCCCTGCATTATCAATAATTCTCACCTCCCTGCATCAATCTAGAATACAAGAGGGGTGATACTTAAATGTTTTGCCACAATTGTTGCGATTGATTGTACAAAGCATTTTAAATTTTCAGTAAAGTCTGGGTTTGTGTGTAAATTGTGTGTAAATTGTATACAAAGTACCACTTTGACCAGGGCGTATGTGTGTGCACCTGTGTGTGTACACAGAAACCTTGCAGGTTCTCTTCCCTTTACAGAGTGACCTGGAATGTTGCTTATCTCCTCCCACAAGGGAAAATGAGCCATCTTGTTGCTCTTTGTCTCTTCATCTCTTTAGGTTGCCTTTGTCCCAACTTTCGTGTGGGGTAAGGAAGGAGAAGAAAGAGTGGAGGACAAGAAAGAGAATACTGCCAAGAAGCTTGAAACAGCTGCCGCTGCCTCCATCACATTCACAGCCCCCAGCTCTCACTGCTGCTCCCTCCTGAGTAGCAGGTCCATGGTTTTGCCTTGCTACTGCCCTCTTACCCCTGTACAGTTGGGACCATTAGACTCTGGGCTTCTAGAGAACTTTTCTTGCCTCTCTGTGGCCAAATTTGGAGGAGGGATGCCAGTCCTCTTCCACTGCTGCTGTTTACCCTGGAGCATCCTAGGCCAGAGTATAGTGAATTGAGATTAATTACCAGGCCATTCCCATTTTTATCTGCCTGACCTGTCCTTTGGTTAAAAAACTCTTGATGCCTCTCTTTTTAAAGCAATTTAATTTTTTAAGCTTCTGGGTCTTTGCTGTGTCTCTTTTCCTGCTTTTCTGTAATGCTTGAAGTGATATTTGGCTTTTATGTACCTATGTAACACCTAAGAACCCAAAAGAAACTCATGAAATAAAGATAGTCCTGTGAACTATTATGTACTCTATTTTCCTGTTTAACAACCATTCTCTTGACCTTCCCTGCATGAAGACAATGGTAGAAACTAATTAAAACTAATTTAAGTTAAGAATTAAGTTGGAAATTTGCTAACAAAAAACGGAGCAACTCAATTACGTTTAGGTTTTGACTGAAGTGATTGATTTAAGTTGGAATTTCAGCATAAATGTATTTCCAGGATTAATTTATTAATTTATTTAATGAGCTATAATGCTAAAGAGCTAACAAATTTAAAACTACCCAGTTGGTTCTCTACCCACATCCTAATTCTCTTAGATTTTTGCCCTATGACTTCTTGCCTTTTGTAAGTCGCTCAGGGTAGTTACAAGATTTAGGTCACAAGATCCAGACCACTTATGCAAGACTAATTCCAATGGAATCGATTTGGTGAAGAGGCTTTGGACGTTATACTCGGTAACTAACTGATCATCCCCATTCCCACTTCTAGGAACAATAAAGGATCCACATTATTGAAATAAGTCATTTCTCTATTTATAAAGTCTGGAAAACTTCAAAAATTGTAGAACCACTTGAAACCCATTTGAAGTACAGTTCTCCCTCTAAATAAGGGAATTTGGTGGGGTAGATCTTTTTAAAAATCAAGCAGCTGTTTCCTTCTTTCTCAAACACAAGCAGGGGATCATGGAGGCAGAAGAGTAAAGTGACAGGTGGTATTTTTTCTGTTGAAGTTTTTAGTATAGTAATATAATACAAATTTAAGTGTTGACTTAAAATGAATGTGATTGTTTAAAGCATGTCCCTTTCACTCTAACAATAACTGAATACAACTTTTTTAAAAAGCATATTAATAGTTAACTCAGTATGCTCATCGCTTCCTACTAACTTCCCCACCTCTGCATTTAGGATCTGGTTTCAGCAGGAGGGAATTACCTCTTTTCCAACACTAATCATACAGTTAACAAATGATAGCTCCCCTGCTGTGTTTTTTATTTATTTATTTTAAGAGAAAATCTGTTTGCCCCACTTCAGCACATTCTAGGTCATCCAGTTTCAGTTTTTAACCCTTTACATAGCTGAAAGTAAATGGTAGGAAACTCCCTGGGACTTACTTCTGAGCAGACATGCATAGGATTGGTATCCCATTGATTTGGTATCCCACTGATACTAGTGGACTCACTTCTGAAGAAATGTTGGGCTGTACTTGTTCACCTCATTTGAAACATGGTTCTGGAGCAAAATTCTGCAGGTATCATGGACTGCCAAAATGGACAATAAACATGTCCCCGAGCAAATCAAACCTGAACTCTTCCCAGAAGCCAAAATGATCAAACTGAGTCTATTGTTATTTTGGACCTAACATGGGATGACATGACTCATCAGAAATGGCAATGTTGCTTGATAAAGTGGGAGGCAGCAGGAAAAAAGGAAAATCACATTACAGGTGGGTAGATTCAGTCAAGGAACCAAGAACCTGGGTCTGCAGAACCTTAAGTCATTAAGTCAAAACGAACCTGGGGCAGTTAATAACAAACTTCCCTGTAGCTTTGTTCCTGAGCCTGGATCCCTGCCTCCACACCAACTTAAAAATCTTCAGTCATGTTCTTCCAGAGAGGCAACCTGACAGAGAAGATGTAGTCCAAGTCACCTTATATGAAAGTTGGGTTTCACTGAATCATTAAGTTGTTTTACGACAGAGGTGTAAATTTTGTGTTATTTTTAAAAGGAGGGGCATCTCAGGCAACCTGCAATAATTGCCATGCCTTCTGATCCTTAGGAAAAATGTTTTTATTCCTGTTTGCCAGCCTCCTGAGAGAGGAAGGTAAAGCCACTGTAAATAAGTAACAGCAAAAACGACCTGGTGAGGACAAATGATATACCTTGGAAATCTTATGCTTTGGATTACAAGGCAACAAGTCCCTCCAGCTAAAAATGGCCCGGGCGGATTCTGAGAGTTGTAGTCGGTTCTGGTGATCAGGCGATGGCTAGGCGGTGCTGGCCTCCAGGCCTCAGTCCCAATTCCCAGTCTTCATTGGCGATGTGCCAGAACGCACTACGGATTGTTGCGGGGGTGGGGCTTCGTTGGCACACACTGACCTCAGCAGAAGGGACAGCGACCCTACGAATTTCATTGGATTGTCTTAGGTAAGGAATACTCAGAGGTGCTTTTGCCAGTCCCTTTGTCTGAAATACAGCCCACAGCATCTGGTATTCATTGGCCGTCTCCCATCCAAGTACTAACCAGAGCTGTCCCTGCTTAGCTTCCAAGATCAGACAGGGTGAGGGGAAGCCAGTCCGTTTCCTTCTCCTCTTCTTGGCCCTTCAAGTTTAACGCAGCCGGGGGTCCCGGCGCTGCCTGAGGCCGCACAAAGTGTCGCCTTTCTCGCCAGAGGTCGTTTCTGTGCGACGTGAAGCGCCGGGATCCTTTCAGCAGGAAAAAGCTGGTGCGTCTCTGGCGGGAAGCAAACCCACCCCGCCGTCCTCCCCTGTGCTGGACCCCTCTGCTCCGGGGTGCGCCCGCGCGAAGTGCGATCCGCGGAGACCCTCCGGAGGGACGCAAATTAGGCAAATTCTGCGAGGGCGAGGAAAAGAGACCAGAGCCTCCTCCTTTTCTTAAACCACATCCTTTTATTCGTCTTGACTAAACGCAGCTGAAATCAACAGGGCTCTGGATCGCAAAAGCTCTAATGTTATGTCTGGGTTATGTGTTCTGTATTTTGTCTGTGCCGCTGTTGTATATGTGTTTCTCAGGATGTCACTAAATTTGTGCCCACTCGGTACTATCGTTTCTTTCTTTCTTTCTTTCTTTCTTTCGTGGAAACTCACGAGGGACCGGCACTCACCCAGCAGCCACCACTTTGAGTAGCACTGGGACGAACCCTCTACCCATCGAGACATTACTTACCGGCCGTGTGCGTTACATAACACGCACCTGGAAGTGGGGTGTGTGACAAGCAATGTCGTTTGCGTCTCTGCAACACATTTATACGCGAGTGAGTCATGGTGGGGTTGTGGCTGAAGGCTGTTGTCGGCCACCCACGAGTGTGGCTCGATCCCCCGCCGCTCCTTTTCTTCTCCTCTGCGCGGTCTGGATTCCCATGTTGTGGATAAGAGTGCGCATTTCCAAAGTCATAAGGCAAAGGCCCTTCGATTCCCCAGCGGCACCGTGGAATTTGTGGGGTTGTGCGCATATTCGCCTTAAAAGATCCAGAGACCCAACCTCACGTGTGTGTGTGTGTGTGTGCATGTGGCTTTTTTTCTCTCTGGGATTCCGTATGGAGCCGTGGGAGAGGCCTTGGCCCTTTAATCTCTTCAAAGACACCGACCTGATTCAAGCTCCTACAACCCTTTGAGAGGCCACGGATTGTTTGTACAGGAAAAAGGCAGATAAAGATCTCTCTGTGCCGGGCGTTTAAAGCGGCTTCGGTGCAACGCGAGCACAATTGGGTCCGACCAGGGCTAGGGGGCTCAGGTTACGGGGGGAAAGTTACAGAAATGTCCGCCCGCGGAGAGGGGCCCGATGGCCACCACTCCCTCCCCCCCCCCGAAACACACACACCGCTCCCTCTTCTTCCTGCTTCCTGAGACACCCCCGGGGGAGAAGTCCCCTTTTGGCACGTGTCCAAACATCCAGCCAAGAGTGGCGGGGCGCGGGGAAGGCTCTCTCCCTCTGACTCACGCACTCTCTCCAGGCGCGGGAAAAACGGTCCAACAACTTCTTGAGGGCGGATATATACTAGGAGAGCGCTCACTAGAAACGCCGAATGCGCTCTGTTGTGAAAGATGAAGCCGGCCCACCTGCCCGCAGGAATCGACGGCACCTTCCCGCTGGTGTGAAACGTAGCTTCGATTTTTAAGGCGAGCCCTAACCGGGGAGGTGGGGAGAAAAGGAAGAGCTCTCCCAAACACGATTGTTCCGCGATTCGTTTCTAGGGCTCCTCCCTAGGAAAAGGAGGGCGCTCAACCCCCTCCTGCCATTCTCCTCCCTGCAATCCTGGCCAGCAGCGAATGGGCCGTTTCGCCCTCAGAGCGAGTATTTGGGGAAGGACGGAACGCCGCGGATTTCGTTGGCAGCGCGCTGTCCAAACAAGAGCTGGGCTGCCTAAGTTGTTCCTCAAAAACCTTGGAAGTTAACCTGTGTGGATTTCGCGGCAACTTTCTCAGAACTTTCTCAGAACTCTGTTTGGAAGAGACGGCGCTCGCCTTTGAAGGGGATTCAGCGGGGAGGAGGGAGAAGACGGGGGGCGCCTGGGCAGTTTTTGGAGGACCCCCTTTGGAGGAGCGCCTCTAAAGACGGAGCCGTGCGGAGAACCCTACTCCAGACCAAGGGCTTCTTATATAACGCCACTAAGTTTTTCCCCTCCCCAATAACTGTCTAAATAGAAACTTTTTTCCAAGATACTAAACGCCATGTTCATCTCACTGTGTTTTTTCTTTTTTAAATCGGCGTTACACTTCTAATTTTCACAAAGTAGCGAAATCAAGCTTTTTGTGAGAGAAAAAAGGCGCGCCCCCTCCATTTCAGAGCGAAAACTTGGGCGGGAAAGTTCCAATTCCAGAGGCTACTCCCTGCAGACACAACAAAAGTGTCTCTCTCGTGAGTTGTCTCGTTTCAGAAAAACACAACAAGAGACATAAACTGACGCTTTCGCACTCAGGTTGGGAGTCACGATGTAAATTATTAGTAGTTTAGGAGGGAAAATATAACTCTTTGAGTGTCACCCACTCTTACAAGGGATCCGGGGGCAGATTTCATTGGTGATAACAAAGACGTATTGTCAGTTTAGGGCTCTGCCACAAATCCTTCATCGCAATACACACTTTTTTTTTTTTTTTTTTTTGAGCAAGAAGTGGGGATGGGGCGAGAAGGCGATGTCTTGAACGTCGAGTGCGAGGGTCTCCAGGCGGTAAGGGGCCCTTTGATCAAGAAAATCCAATTATTTGTGTATATACATTTCCCACATAGTGATTACTTCATTAATTGTCCCGCCTTTATCTCCTCCCTTCCCATCCCCCCCTAATAATCAGTTCTTTTATCCAGACCAACAAACACACCATAGGAGCTTTGTGGATTCAAAGGATTTGCTTTCGCTTCTGAAAGAGCCGCTATTCTTTGATGATTGGGTAGCGGCAAACTTCAAAGCCGTAAATCTTCCTTCTGACTGGCTGGCGGCCCAGCAAAGTCCTTATCAAATTCTTGGAGGTGATCCTGGCGCAGTCAGACCGTCCGCGGAGATCGCGCTGCCGCGTCTCGGCTGGCTGGTTGGCGGGCGGAGAGAAGGCGGGGGGGGGGGTCCGTGGGACGGGCGAAGGCGAGGAAATCCAAAAAGGCGGGGGGACAGAGGGGAGACGGACACGGAGGAGGGAAGAAGGGAGGAAGGCGGGAGAAAGAGAGAAGGAAACTGGGCAGTGTTTCAGCTTCCCCTTGGCGACTCCATGCCGCCGCGGCGTTGCCTCCCTGGCCTCTCCGCCCTCCGGACGCGGTAGCCATGGCCGCGGTGGCCGTCCTCCGAAACGACTCCCTCCAGGCGTTTCTTCAGGTAAGGTGCCAGGGCACGGCGAGAATCGGGGGAAATTATTTATCAAGGGGACCTCTGTGCATGTTCGGGCAAGGGGAGCCACCCACTCTGGGGAAACTGGGTTGGGTTACGGGAGATGGCGTGGGAGGGGGCGGCGGAGCGGGGCCAACACCGTAAATCCTCCTTTCAGAGACCCGAGAAAGTTTCGAGAGTGTGTACATTCCTGAAACTGGCTCCCGAGCGAGCGGGCTGACTAAACAGCGAAAGGAAGAAATCCCCTCTGTATGTCTCCTCGTTTGTTTGTTTGAAGTGAATTTCGAAAGGCTTCTGAACTGGGAGGGAAAGTTCTTTCATTTAAAAAAGCTAGCCGCCAGGTGCTCTTTCGAGGGACTCTCCCACCAACCGGGGAGAAAACTTTTCCGCTGCGGCGCGTGGTTGTCTCTGGGCCCGGCTTGCCCGCCCGTCTCGCCGGGAGCGCCGCTCTTCCCCCTCTTCGTGCGCCCCCGCCCCCTTTGCCCCCCGGAGCGAGCGGCTAGGCTGAGAGGGAGGCCGAGGGGGCCGGGGCGGGGGGTGGGAAGCTGCTGCGCCCGGTTGGCGTCCGTCTAAGACGGGCTGGGCACGGGGATGGGTTGCGGGGTCCAGGGCGATGCCGAGCCCGTCGGGCATCCCTCGCCTTTTCCTCGGGCAGGCACAGCGCGGGGGGTGGGGTGCGTGCGGTTGTCTTCTGGCGAACTTCCCCGCCGCCCACGTGCTTCGCCACTGGCGCTTTGTTGTGACAAGTAGCACTAAACTTCTGGAGCGGCGGCGGCGGCGGCGGCCTCTCCGCTAACCAGGCGCGGGGAGGGAAGCGGCCGTGGCTTTTCCGCAGGCCGGCGGGCGGCGGCGGAGCTCGACGGCCTGGGCGAAGCAAAGGCGGTTAACACTCTCTTTTCTCCGTTTTCCCCCCTCTTCACCTCGGCGGCAGGATCGCACTCCGAGCGCCTCCCCGGACTTGGCCAAGCACTCTCCCCTGGCTCTGCTGGCCGCCACCTGTAGCCGGATCGGGCAGCCGGGGACGTCGGGCGCCCCCTCGGACTTCCTGCCCGTCTCCTACGAGCCTGGCTTGGGCTCCCCGTCCAGGATCTTCCACCCGTGGAGCAACGAGATGCCGGCGCACTCGCCGGGAGGCCTGCCCCCGCCCAGCCTGGGACTCACCCCGCAGCCCCCGGCCTTCGGGGGCGGCCACGAGCTGCCGCTGACGCCCCCGGCGGACCCATCGTACCCCTACGAGTTCTCGCCCGTCAAAATGCTGCCCCCCTCCATGGGCGCCCTCTCCTCCAGCTGCCCGCCGCCCCCGCCGGCCTACGTGCCCTACGCCGCCCAAGCCTCCCTCCCGCCGGGCTACTCCAACCTGCTGCCCCCTCCTCCGCCGCCGCCGCCGCCCCCTCCGCCGCCGCCCGGCCCCCAGCCGTGCAGGCAGCTCTCGCCGGCGGCGCCCGAGGACATCCCCTGGTGGAGCATCCAGCAGGCGGCGGCGGCGGCGGCGGCGGGCGGGCCGGGCCCCGGCGCCTGCGCACATCGCTTCGCGGCGGCGGCGGCGGCGGCCGCGGCGGCGGGGCTCCAGCGCGGGCTTGTGTTGGCGCCCTCGGAGCTGGCGCAGTACCAGACGCAGCTGGCGGCGCTGCTGCACCCCAAGGCGCCCCTGGCGGCCACCGCCCGGAGGTGCCGCCGCTGCCGGTGCCCCAACTGCCAGGCGGCGGCGGGCGGGGGCGGCCCCGACGGCGCGGCCGAGCCGGGCAAGAAGAAGCAGCACGTGTGCCACATCCCGGGCTGCGGGAAG
The DNA here is from genome assembly GCA_030412105.1 of Cyclura pinguis. Lineage (NCBI taxonomy): Eukaryota > Metazoa > Chordata > Lepidosauria > Squamata > Iguanidae > Cyclura > Cyclura pinguis. The sequence goes on along the minus strand of CM059599.1, from coordinate 223,346,100 downwards.
GTGTACGGCAAGACGTCGCACCTGAAGGCGCACCTGCGCTGGCACACGGGCGAGCGGCCCTTCGTGTGCAACTGGCTCTTCTGCGGCAAGAGCTTCACCCGCTCCGACGAGCTCCAGCGGCACCTGCGGACTCACACGGGCGAGAAGCGCTTCGGCTGCGCCGAGTGCGGGAAGCGCTTCATGCGCAGCGACCACCTGGCCAAGCACGTCAAGACGCACCAGAACAAGCGGCTCAAAGCCGGCGGGGCGGCCGCGGGGGGACACGGGCACGGCGGCTGCGTCGTCAAGAGAGAGGAGGCGCGGGACCTGTGACCCCCGGCGGGGCCCCTCCCGGGCAGGCCTTGGGAGGGGCCGGGGGCTTCCTCTGGGTCGTTGTTCCCCGGGGTTCACCTGCGCTCCCCTCAGTCTCCGCAGCTTTTGGACCTGGAGGAGACTCTGGGGAAGCCCCCTCGGGCGTCTTTTCAGCCCGAGAAGGTTCTGGGACAAACCGGGAAGGGGAGGATGCTAGCCCCTCGTCGGTCCGGACTAGAAGGCCTTTGGGGGATTCTGAGCCGCCTGGAAAACCTCACACAAAATGTCCAGCCATATTCGAGGGCTTCGAAGAGCCATCTGTCATCTCCTCTCCACCCATCAGTTGGCTGAAACTAGGTCAGCGGTTCTAAGGCCTTTAACCAGCCCAGGACACTTTAACTGGTACGGATTTGGATTCCCTGCCTCTGAGCCCCTAGACCTCAGGAGAGAGATGGCCCCCTTTCCAGGAAGGGAAATCGAGGTTGAAACTTTCCTTCAGTCTGGCCCGTTTGGAAACTCTGCTCTGCACATTTGAGGCAAGCGTTCTGGAAAGAATTGCCTTTCTTTGGATTTTAGCTTTTGTGGGGGCTTTTTTTGTTTTGTTTTTTTCGCATTCCAGAGTAAAGATATTCTGGAATCCCATTACATATCAGATTACACACACATATACAAACATACACAGAGAGGAGATGACCGTGCCAGATGTTTGTGTGTGAGTTTGTTTTGCAGCCCTTCCTTGGACTGCAGGGGTTGGTCTCAGTCCTCACCCTGTTTGGAAACATCTGGTCACACCAGACTGGATTACACATTTTAAATAGAAACTGTAGCCGTGACAGCATTGCCCTATTACGAAGGGTCTGGTTTATTATAACCATAATTGTCTTTAGGGGGAAAGACCAGCTTTTGTGTACAGCTTATTTAATAGCTTTGTTTGAATAAAAATGTTTCCCTCACCCTACCCTTGGCTTCATATCGGGGCTACAGCATGAAATGTGTTTCTGTAAAGTGACCTGCACTGCAACTGCAGAGTGAAAATAAATACATTAACACCGGGGTCACTTTGGGAAGATCCCACTGAGTTGATTTCATTTGATCTTTTGTTTCTTCTGAGGGCTTCACAAAATACTCTGGTTTGAAGGTGGTCCATTTTTCTTTGCTTGTTCAGTCCAAACGAACAAATCCCCCATTTACTGAGTGAGTACTCCATTAATTTGAACCACAACCTGTATCTTGTATGCCATCTTCTCATTATGCCCCACTAATGCAAAGAGCATTGAGTTTCCCATTGCGGAAGCATCACATAAAGGCATATCTGGTACAGCATGTATTTGCACAGTGGCAGAACTACACTGTATAAATTGGCACAAATATAAATACATTACATAAATGTCATATTCTTGAAAAAATGTGAACTACTCTTTGCAAGAAAGAATTTGCTATAAACTAATGTATATACTTATTTAAAGTGGGGAGAAATAATTTTCTGAAACCAGGCAAAATTAAAGTTTGCGTTTAATGTACCATTTGTATTACACCATTGAAAGGCAGTTATGTTGGTAACTTCTTCAAGATGAATCACTTCAGGATTGGGATGTTAGTAGAAATGTCTGCCTGAAATATGTTTGTGTTTGGAATGTTATTTGTTCATTTGTTTATTTAAAAATAAGCATTTGGCAAAATTTCAACAGTGAATATGATGCTAGATTCATATACTGCTTCGGATGAAAGCACTGAAATAGTAGTCATAGAACAATTTAAACAGGAATCTCTGGATCACATCATATCAATATAGTAGCCACTGCTTTTACAGACATGCTTCCAAATATTAATTATTAAACAATTGTGTCATAGCTATATAGTTTATATACTGCATTGGATAAATTCACTAAAATATTCATAAGTCTTATTATTTCTTAGATACCATACAAAATATATAGCTAGATTTAATGGGAATTTGGAAAGGCAGATATTTTAAGATTATGGTACTTAGCCTTGGGGGAAGTTGATTTTGACATCCACAATATGCCATAGAAATGCCTGTAGAATATGGTATTCCCTCTTGATCTATGTTAGTGAACTACTTCCCTTATTTTAAAACATTGGTTAGATTAACTGAGTTACTTGGATTTGAAATAATTTTGTAACGAGTAGCTTAGGTGGTTTTATAACTTTGCCTTCTAAGGAACTATAATGATCTCAGATGCAAATATTTAACGGTAAACTGTTTTTGGGGCCAGGTTTTTATTCAGATTTCTATGACACCTTTTTTTCTTGTGATGAGTTGAACTTCCCAGATAGAGTTACTGGTCTATCAGTCCTAAACATGCCAATGAGAAACTCACTTTCAAGCAGATAGGTGCTGGCACTCTGTCTTTTTTCTGCCTTATTTTCATGAGATGAGTTTGGGATTGTGTTGTAATGTAGTATTCCTTAAATCAAAATGCATGTGGGAACAGCAGTCTGAATTTTAAATCAGTCGCTTAGTTTTAGTTACAATATAGCAATGTGCACAGGGAAAATGATGCATCATTTTTGCCCTTAAACAAGAGCCACTTAAATGAAATTATGTAGTAGCTGCCTTTGGCTAAAAGACAGAGATCAAGAGAAGTATGTACAGAGGCTCAGCCTAAGTGTTTCTGACTTGGTGGTAGAAATTTCATGAGATTAGCTGCATTGCTGGGCTTGTTAGCCATTACCCTTTTCACTGCTGGTAACTTGATCCAGTTCTATTGTGCCGAATAAAGCAAAGGCTGGTGTCAGTCACACCCAGGCCAGGGCTCTTTCTAACTACACCGTAAAGTAAAGGGCACGTTGCAATTGGGTTATAATATTGGTTTGTTCCATTGTCTAATCAAGCATGAACAAGACTAACTGTATGTTGCTAGGTTATACTCGGTTTTTCGCAAGTCAAGAACTGCTCTATGGGTAGTTCCTTGATCATTTTTCAAAGCAGATAGGGAACATGTACATTCTAATTGGGGATACTCTTATTTTGCTTCACTTCTTTATTGCTCTAGATTTTCAATCATATGCACAGTTACTAAAGAGTAAACATCTGAACACAGCCAGATTTACTTCTAAATAAACATGCTGAGTAGTCATGGAGAATTCCAAACAATCAAAACCAGGTCTATTCATGTCCTATTTATTTTAATAGGCACATTTTAAAGTCAGCGCTTAAATCTTCTGCTGAATGGAGTGGGACATGAAAGTGTTAACTGCCTAGGTCGTGCCTCACTTTTTAAATGCATGTAGAACAACATTAAAATAAAACACAGATTCGTTAATTGTGCAAAATAATTAACTTTTGGTATCTAGGATGCAGAAAACCATTGTCTTTGCTCAGACTCAGGAAACAGACAATGTAGAATTATCTGGGTCAGCTCTGTATTCTTCAAATGAAGCAGCTGTACACTTTTTAAAAAAGTAAATGTTTTACAGAATCTTAAAAGCAATTCCAATCTTGGTTTGATCTAGACAGTGCATCATATAATAATAGATATTCTGTAGTCACTTGTTCTCATATTATTTCAGTCAAATCTTTACAGCAGCAATATCAAAAGAAATGATGTCTTTCATCTGCCTTAGATATCAAAATTATAGTAAATCCATGAGAAGTAGCTTACTTTGGTGGGAAAGCAATACCGCTGAGTATACTGATACTTATTTCTGAGTAAAGATGGGTAAAGTCTGGCTGCTTTCCCTTTGATTTAGTATGACTAGGTGTGTCTTGGAGAGAGAAAACACCTTCACTATATTTTGACTAATCATGGTAGTCTTGCTTCAGCTTGATTTGAGGAAGGCAATACACATACATCATCATATACAGACATATGGGCTTCAGGGGAACAACTTACTGACATCACACACTGGTGTTTGTTACCCAGAAGTAAAGCTTAATTTCAACATGAAAACTTGTTCCCACATGTGAACGGAAATATGTTTGAGAGAGGGAAGGAGCAATGGGAATAACTTTACACATTATGTCGTTGGTATTTTTTTTATTTGAAACTTTTCTTATTTGAGAAGAAAAACACATGAAACGTAAATCATATTTTTTAAAATTGGTAACAGTTCTAAAGTGCTTTACTTACTGTTGAGAAAAGCACCGAGGGCAATTGAAATGATGCAAAAGACTCTGATACGTTAACAGCGCAAATTATTATACCGTGGGTTCATTTTTCATAAAATCCTTTGGAGGGATATAGAGTTCTCTGCTCTTTCGTTATCTCATGGGGTGATTTTAGTGTTTTTTCACTTGTCACCATTCTGCCATTCCTTTTTGTCAAAGCAACATTTCCATTACTCTCTTGAAATGTTCCGTTTTGCACATTTGATATTCCAACTGTCAACATGGCATATTTTTACTGAGCTAGATGTGTTGCTGCAGGCAGTTATTTTATTTTGTTTTTCTCATTAGCTCAGTGATAGAAATCTTAGTGCACAAAAACTCCTATCACCATTGCTTAAAAGCCAAGTGTATGTTGTACTTCCACTATTTCATTTAATTCTTAGTAATGTCTATGAATGTATGCATACGCGTGCCGGTATTTTTAAGTAGAATCCAACTACTAGAGAGTAGAATCATCGGAGGTGTCAATATTTTTGTTTTCGGTTTATCTGTGATATGAGCATAAAACCTGTTAGCTACGGTGTAATAGATGTCGAGTGGGCTGGATCCAGAAGGACAGTGCACTTGTAAATCAAAGATTTGTAGCAGGAGAGGGGTGTAGGAATAGACAGAAGCTCCTTGGTCTAGCTTCTACTGCCTCCCTGCTGTCATAACCCCCTTCTACCAGGTGATTACAGAGATCAGCTGGTAGAGGGATCTTCACAACTGCTCTGCTGCTTGAGATCAGCTGGGAGAAGGACCCAAAAGTGGGTGGAGCAAGTAAGGAGCCAAATTATGCCTGTTCAAACCTTTCTCTAGCCTATAGATACAGACCCTATGCCTGCACAGATTTCAGACAGGGCCGGAGTAGTCATGAAGATGGAAGTAGTTTTGATTCAGGATGTCCTTGGCTGGCCTAGCACTGGCTCAGAATAAGATTGCAGTCTTAGTCTGAAACGAACCCAGTTTTCCTTCCATATCATTTCCTTCATTAATTAACAACATTCAGATGTATCTCAAATACTGTGAGAGATGGTCAGATTTTTAATGTTATGTCTAAGAGAATCCATGAGCTGCAGCTTAGCATAACAGGCATAGTGTTCCCAGTACATTTCTAAACTGTAATAAAAAATCTAGTAGATTACAAAAAAAAAAGCTCTTAGGAGTGATTTACATCTGAAGAATCTTTTTTCTGTAAAGAGTTGCATTTCCTCAGGGGTAATCTCTCAGAAGCTGCATGTCATTGGTGGATAGGGCAGAAAATGCTGATGGTCAGGGCTAGTGCTGTCTTTGTTTCTTCTTTCTGACACTTCTTTATCTTTCTCTCTCTCTCTCTCTCTTTCATATTTCTCCCCTTCTCCTCCTGTGGACTTTCAGAACAAGGATACATAATGTTTGCCAGAAGCCTGAATTTACTGCTTGCAAAGGGCATCCCTAGGGCTGCTAGTTCCTCATCTTTGCTCAACACATTTTGGCTGGAATCCTGTTAGTGTCAGTGTAATTGAGAGTTATACCTGCATGTGTAGCTTTTCTGATCATGGTGGGTGGAGAAATTCAGTATCTCCATCCACTATGACTCCCTCCCCCCAGCCACTTACCTGTCTGCAGGCTGGGCACCCCACCACCCACTACCCATCACCCTCGCAGCCAGCAAAAGGATGATGGGGCACCCAGACGGTGAGATACATTCCTCCAACTGCCCACAGGATGAGAAGGGAAAACTCCAGGACCTCCTGGAGGTCTTCTGGAGGTCCAGGAGAAGGCTATCTTCTTGCTCCTCATCCTCCCCCTTCCTCCTCCAGCTGTTGAATGGCCAAAGGTAGGAGCACTCACTTAAAAAAAGGGGATAGTTTGAGAATGTGGGGGCAGTGGTTCATAGCTACACCTGCAGTAGCTTCATGTTATGCCCATGTGATGCTGCCTCTCAACCTGTGTTCTAGAAATCACTAGGAACCAGCTCCACATGAAAACTTCTATATATTTTTCCTCATTTCCTCCTCATATGCCATGGTTCTGTGCCAGTGTTACAGTTACCACAAAAGTGAGGGGCCTAGCACTGGAATGAAGACCCTCCAGATGCCATGCAAGTAGGAAGCCAAGATCTTACCACCCAATATGGTCACTGCCATGGAGGCCTGTTGCCACACCAAGGTGGTTTCTATTAGTCTGTGGCTGATAAAGATAACAAATCAAGCACTGCATATTGTCAAGGGCTTGTGAAGATTTGTCGAAACATACCAGGCAAGCACAGAATTGAGATTGTTTTGAAATAAAATACTAACAAGAGATTGTTAAATTCTATAGCACTTTTTTATTTGCTAAGTCTTTGTATCTTCTCAGGTACCCCTCTGAGTTGGAATACCTACATCTTTTTTTTTTATGTCAGAAACTGAGGTGGGGATGACTTGTTCCAAGGCATCTTGTGAAAGCTAGCAGAAATGGAATTGGAAACTAGGTGCTACAGGTTCAAATCCAACATTCTCTTCTGAACCCTATTAACTAAAAACACTGACTGTGCTATGATAATCAGCAATTATAATTACTCTGTCATTTATTATTGACTTATATTATTTACTGCTCCTTTAAGAGATATTAGACTAGAGCTCTGGGGAAAGAAAAGAAAAAAAAGCTGATCCCAGTCCAGCTGTGTTGGACTCCTCAGTAACTGCAGCTGCCATTAACACTCTCTCAAGCTTCAGGAGTAGTTTTTATTGAATAAAGCTGAATGTATTTGAACCTTCAGGAGCTGAAATGTAACACCAGGACTGAGTCATGACATGGAGCTAAATTCCTTTCTGGTCCATGTGTCAACATCCTTCCCTGTGCCCCACCACCACCATGACCACCACACCTGCCTCGCTATGTTTTGTCACACCACCATGCTCTTTACTGGTCCCCTTTTCCTTTTTTTTTTAACCCCACCTTACGATTTCACACATCCCTCTCAACTCAGTGCTCACCTGAGATGTTGGGACTGCAGTTCCCATCTTTAACAACAGGTCGTGTTGGCTGGAGGTGATGAGAGATGTCAGGTTGGGAAAGTCTGCTTTAGTAAATAGCATGCAATATCTGCTTCCCCTGGCAGTATTTTAAATATCTCCTCTGCATGGGACCCCTAGTGTTGCTTCCTTTGGCATATGAAAAACACTGCTTAATTTTGAGTAAGGAATGTATGAGGAATTAAATCTGTTATTGAAGGCTAGAGTAAGGATGCTTACAAATGAGCATATGATGTTATATGAAGAAAACTCATATATGTTTGAGGCTTTACTGGTATGGATCATAGGAAAAGTAGCACTGCAAGATAAATCCACTGTGATTTGTTAGTATTTGTCAGCTAAACCAGTACTAAACGTCTGTAACATTGAAGTTGGAATGAAAAGTAGTGTCATTAAATAGGCATAGGAAGCAATTTCATGCAACAGTTACTAGATGTACACTGACTTTGATCCTAATTTGGTAGAATATCATACAAATTGACCAGTCTGACTAGTGAAAACACCTCCTTTCCTGTTACAGTAGTGGATCAAACAAGTTCATTAGCAGATACATTCTGATAATTATAATATGCAGTTAAATGTGTGCTACACCACAGTGCCAGACATATGATTTATAAGAAGTAAATACTGTATTAAAACTTATGTTTTGTTGTCCTAACATGTTTTGAATTTCAACTTTACAAAATTAGTTCCTGTGCCAGTCACCAGACCTTACAGAAGTAGCTCTTTCATATTCACTGTCCCATTTTAGAAGTACTTGTTTATATAATGTAGATAAAGTATATTTATTGTTATCAGATACATGATATCACATGCACATAATAACAGTGGATCTTTCAAGAATTTGTGCTAATAAGGGGATTATATATCATAGTACTCAGCATATGCACCCAAATATTTATACATACTTCCCTGTGTCTATCTTAACCATTAGAACAGAGTTAAGTTTCCTTTCAGATTGCTAATTATCATGAGTGATGGAAATTATCTATTATTATTATTATTATTATTATTATTATTATTATTATTACTCTTACTACTTTACTGCCACTTTACATGCATTGATTTCCTGCATAGATGTCACTTGTGCAAGCTGTATGTATACTACCCCATGTGACAAATGTACATACATCTTTTTGGCTGGGTACATATATGAGGGAGAGGTACCACGGTGTAGTCATTTCAGTGTTGGACTACAACTCTGGGAGACAGGGATTTGAATTCCTGCTTGGTAGCCACTGGTAACCTTGGGCACATCCCTCTCAGTCACATTCTCTAAGCCTCAGAGTAAGGCAAAGGCAAAAACTCCCTCTGAACAAATCTTGCTGAGAAAATCCTGTGATAGGTTCACGTTAAGGTCACCATAAGTTGGAAACAACTTGAAGGCATACAACAATAACAATGTATATATATGATGATAGCAAATGAAGTTAAGCTCAGGTACAGGCAGTGAAAAGCCATATGTAGTCATGATGCATTACAGCTCATACTGTGTGACAGACAGACAACTGAGAGCCAAGAAGACCAATCTGACCTCGGAAGGTTCCAGTCTGGTCTCTTGACCCCAATTTTCTGGGAAAAAGAAACTTTTTTTTACTATACACAGTAACCATGTTGTCTCTTGCCTCCAGACTCAAAAGTTTTTTTGGCTATTCTCCTGCAAATTAAACTATGCATGATGGGTATTTCCAGGCAAAAGTTTTTGTTTTCTTTTTAAATCCCGGAATCATCCTGGATCCTTCCACACTAGACAGTTACAGCACTTTGATTTCACTTTAGCTGCCATGGCAACACTGTAGGGAATCCTGACACTGGCAGTTGAAGGAGAGGCCTTTTGAATTCTCTGCCAGGAACACCCTCTGGTGCCACTACCCTTCTCCCCTGCAAGGATTCCATGGGATGCAGCCCTGGTAGTTAAAATTGGAATCATAGCACTATTACTATCTAGTGTGAAAGCCCTCCCCCTGCCCACCACATTGAATTAACAGCATATTTCTATTCTTAACCGCCCTGTACTTTCTCGCCACCTTATCTTTTAGCAAGCAGGGGAGGCATCATTACAGTAGGCAAGACCGAATAGGTTCAAGGTGCTTTCTGACTGCAAGGAACCTGGGTCTGAACAGCTTACTGTGTGATTGACCCTTTTGTGCTTGTTCTTTATCTATCTTGAATGGCAACCATGGGGGATCCCAGCTGAACCAGGAGGATGGGATGCATACAGATGAATTAACATCTATAGCTTTATAGCAGTTTTCCTCCCAGGCCAAATAGCAGCTCTGGCTAGGGTCTGGAGTCTACTTTAGGACTACAGCGGGGCAAAGCATTACATTCCATCATCCTCCACCCTGCCCAGTTTAGCCTGCTGCCCAATTGATCAGGAAATCCTCTTAAACATTTCACATTTTTAAAATATGCACTTAATTAATCTAGCTGATTGATCAAGGTTGCAGTCCTGTATGCATTTCTCTCAGCCCAAGTCCCACTGAACAAGCAGGATTTATTTCTAAGCAGATGTACATAGAACTGTGCTATGACTGTTGCATACCTGCAAAAACTGGAGGGATGTGTAACCACGCTCAAGTAAGATGGACTTGCTCTTTACCATAATCTGTATACTTAACAGCACAAAATGATGTGGGTCTAACAAAACAAATGTATGGTCAAATGCAAGAGCAAGGGTATGAACTTTCAGACTATAGCATTACTCAGAGCCTGGGAAAGTTAATTTGTTGGACTACAGCTTGCAGAGTCTTGAGAGCTGGAGTAACGTTTCCAGACACTGCCACTGTGAACACTGCATCTTAGTCTGCTCTTGAAAGACTCCAGGAGGAAGACATGAGTGCACTAAGATTAGGGGACATTCCATCATCTTTGTCAGCCAAGGAAAATTATTAGCCTTTAAATATAACAGGGAAGTATAATATCGCTAACCAGAAGAGAATGGCAATAAGTTCCACTGAAAGGAAATAGAGTTATTTCAAAACAGTGTGGCTTAATCCAAAGGTCTGTGCTGAAACCAGACTTCGATATTCTGAGTACGTGGCTTCCCCATTCTTTTCAAAGCGCAGGATAGTTCCATCAATGCACCTCTTTCCTTTTGATGGCACTCTGACACCACCACTATAGTGAATGGAGAAAACCTTGTAGCCAATGGAACATGGGTCTGTTAATATACTGAAGAGGAGAGATTGAGATTCTTACTAATATGTGTTCACAAAAGATGTATCCAAGCAGCTTTGGATATTTTGTGTTGCTCATATTGTTTGGGACAAGTCCTTACTTCATATTTACTTATCGTAAAGTCCTGCAAAGCCAACCATTTCAGGAACCAGTGGACTGAGGTAAAGTACTGTGGCAGAAATGGCCATACAACTGGGTAAATCCAGAGTAGGGGTGCCACAAGTGAGCAGGGCCAGACAGCAGCTGGGATTCTCTATCTTTCTTTTCTTTGCCAATCCTCTTTCTCTTCACAAGTACACACACGTCCACACATCATGCAATACAAGACAAATGAAGCCCTTTCTTAAGCAAATGCTGATACTCTAAAATTCTCCAAGAATGGAATGAAAAGACAAATTGTTTCTCTCCAAAAATCAAACCGCCCATTTCCACCCCCCTTTCTCAACATGTATTTTAAAAAAAAGTAACAGAAATTTAACTATCTGTCAGAAGAAGGCAGTGGGAAGAGCTGCCAAGCACAGCAGGTTTTCCAGGAGGCTAGAAAAAGATAATAGGGAAGGAAGGTGGGGGGGAAAAAGGTCACTGGAAATGAATTGCAATCATAGCAATTGCAATCTCACTTGTTAAATTTGAATTTATTCTTTTCCTTCTCCCTATTTTCTCCCTCTGCTCTTGGAACCAAATAATGTGTTTCTAGTCCTCAAGGTTAGGTATGCATGGTGGATTGATCAGAGTGTTAAAGCATTGAATAATTGCCGGTGTAGACATGAGATGAGGGACAGAAGTAGTTAACAGTCAACTCAAGTGTTTTAAATGAGGAGCTGTGCAAGTAAAGTTTCTGTACATTTTGACTTCAGGGATCAAAACCTCAGGGAGCCATTATCAAGACCACTTTACATCAGTTCATTAACCCTGCTTTAACATATTTCACCAACCTGACATGAAACCAGATGGCAAAAGAAAGTGTTAAGATGTTCCAGAACAAACAAAGGAAGATCGAAAACAGCTGTGAGGAAAAAAAAGTCAAACGCACACACACACACTGCTCCACAAGTAGTTATGTATTAAGTCCATCTTTACATGAGGGGGTTTCTTTCACTGATATTTGGAAGGTGGCTTGGGACATCCTAGCCAGGCGCCGTCAAGCCGCAATGCTGTGCTCCCAAAGCTGGGGATGGGAATAAAAATGAGAGCTGACAATGACTGATTATAGTGAGCAAAAATGAGATGATAAATTCAAGTCCCCAAAAGACCATTGCTCTTGACAAAATCACACTCTTCGGGGAAAACAACACTAAAGACATCTAAACTTACAGAGGTAGCACTGCTTTTCTGCTCTCTTTAAAAAATGGAGAAACTACAATATAACAAAGGGAAGCTTTTGATTCTGACACATCATCATCTCCCTCCAGCAAGTAAACAAAGGGTGCCAATTGCACAACGTATCAGTGGCAGCAGTCAGGTGAGTGGTAAATCTGCTCTGGGTTTTACTCTGAAATTTAAAGGAGTTATCCAAGGTAATGAACTCTTTCAGCATTTTGATAGATCCTTCAAAGTTCAAACAGCAGATCCATTGCCTTGCTGAAATGAGAGCTACTGACTACCACTGGACCAAACCCTCTGACTGGAAGCTTCCTTGTCTTGCAGCTCACCTAATCTCAGCTGCCCAGCAGTTTTTCAAAAAACATTGAATTAAGTCTAACATTTTTTCAACTATCAACTTGTCAGGTTCAGTGTTGTCATTTTTCAGGCAGGTGAGGCTATTCCCACCTGATCTTTGAGCTTTGGCAAGAACTTCTGACTACTTTCAAATAGTTATATACAGCAATGCCCTTTTTCATCACTGAATATAACTTTATGTTCTGAAAGAAGTCATCTTCTGTTTTATTAACTGAAATCATTAGTATACCATTTGGAGATGAAGGAGCAGACACAAGAAACAATTGAAAACAGCAGGTTGGATTCCAGAGGATCACCAAAAGTTCTTCAAATCACAAGAAAATTTGCAATGGTTGCCAAGTGTGGGGGGCTATAAAAAAGAGACTGGAGAAATTCATGGAGGTTTAGGACCATTCATTGCTACTCATTAGGATGTCTATAGCAGTATATCACCTCCAGTGTTAGAGCATGTGTGTGCCTCTGTTTATCATTAGTTAGATAGAATTCCTGATAGCTGGCTTCTAATAGATCCTTGGCTGGCCACTGCATGAACTGAACTAGATGGAGCCAGCATGTTCTTTTTATGTAAAACAGGAAAGATGTAAATATACTTAACTTTAAATCAGACTAGTGTGTGTGTACCTCCAAGTTTCCTGTTACAGTGACCCCATTATTTTCATAGGGTTTCCTCAGGCAAGGAATACTCAGAGGTGGTTTTGCCAGTCCCTTCCTCTGAAATATAGCTTGCAGCACCAGGCTGACAATCTCCCATCCAAGTACTAACCAGCGCTGATGCTGCTTAGCTCCTGAGATCAGACAGGATCTGGTGAATTTAGGGTATTTTGAGGAAATTCTCCTTTATTCCAGAGTTTCTCTCAGTAACTGAAATGTAATTTCAGCTTACACTGAATCTAATAAAATGTCAGATAGTGCTATTAATTTGAATTGGTAAAGGTGAAGGGTATTGCCACTTGTGCCTTTGTGATTTCAGAATGACACACCTATTTCAGTTACTGGGAGAAACACTGGAACGAAGGAAGATTTCTTCTAAGGGGATCTACTATCCTTGTGTAAGTTGCTAGTACTGGAGCAAGGCATTAAGCCTTCTTACACCAACTGCTAGGGTTCTGACCCAGATTGGGGCCTGATCCAATTATTTCTGCACAATACTCCACTATTAAAATGGCAAAACCACATGATTAAAGTATAATTTGGCTCCCTCAGTGTCTGCAGTTTAAACCTACTACTGATAGCTGTTCTAGAGCAATCAATTCAGCATATGTGGAGATTTTTCAGTGCTTTAATAGCAAATTTTGAAATCCTGGTGCTCTTAATGACAGTCCCCATAGCTATGCCCCCAAAAGGGAGTCCAAAATTGGAAGGCATCCCTGTTGTTGACTCACAGCAACCAACCCTTTCTTGCAGTTTTCATCACTAGCAGTTGATCTTCTGCAAAGCTAATGGATCCAAATTGCCCACTCAAGACTAAACCACCTCATATATTTAGGATGATAACAGGGATATTTCATAACAGTAAATTGTTGCTGGGAAAATCCATGCAGCACACCACTGCTTTGAGGACAGCTGTAAAAATCAAGAGGGGACTGGAGGAGCTGGAAGATGACGCCATCATCTCTGCTACTCAAAATGTCTTGAAGCTCGTTCTCCTCTACTAGTGTTTTGTTTTTTAAAAATACACATATTTATTAAAAATAATATAAACAAAATAAATCTAATAATCTCATATATAGAAATTTAGGCCATTTCCACACTAGGCTGTTATAGCGCTATTATTCCACATTCAACATCCTATGGAAGCTTGGGGTTTGCAGTTTTGGAAACTGCAAACCCCAGGATTACATACGATGTTGAAAGTGGAATAACAGCGCTACAACAGCCTAGTGTGGAAATGGCCTTACATAAAATAGATAAAGAGAAAAAGAAGTTACACAGGAAAAAACTTAAATTCAATTCTACTTATTACAAAGGGGGGCAAAATCTTCTCCCAGAATAATCCAACCACCACTTGAAGTATATTACTATAAATCTAACGTTGGTATTCATAGTCTCCATTTATAATTACACTAGTGTTTTGTTTTGAATGGATGCGTGTTGTGACTTGTGAACCACTTTATGAGCCACCTCGACTTCTGCGTGGAAAAACAAGTTGTATTCTGCAGGTCTCCCGGGGGACAACTTGGATTAAAAGTGCCTTTCTGCCTCTTCTCCGGGAAAATGGCGCGATACAAAATAAATAGAACGCTTGGTTTTGTGCACCGCAATCTCTCTGTTTCAGCAACTTTCGCGATGTCGCGCATGCTAAAGAGCATCGCTCAGACTCTCGTCCCTGCTAAAAGGTAGCAACACCCCCCCGCCTTGCAAATCATACACGCGCTCTCTTTCCTTTTTATTCGCGGGGAAGGCGCGCGCGCACCGCACAGGGGAACCTTTCCCCTCTGGCCCAGCGTTCCAGGCCGGCCCTCTTTCCCGGACGGGTTAGAGCTTACTGCTGCCATGGTGACGCCGCGGCTGCCCGGCCCCGTGGACGCTCGATGGCACTGTGAGGAAACGGAGACGGAGCTCCTTGCGTTGACTCGGGCGGCGAGCGCCGGGAGCGGGGCTTCGCCATGAACAGGTAGATACAATTATGGCGTGTAAATCATTCCTGCCAGAAGCTGAACGGCTGGCGAGACAGTGTAGTTCGGCACTGACCCGTTCTCCTTTTTCTCTCCAGGTTTAACATTGTCGTGGGGCAAGGGGTTGCCAGGGCGGCAGCGCCCAAGGTAGGACTCGCCTCCTCTGGATGTCTGAAGCCTCCGTCCTTTTAAGGCCCCTCCCCAAACTGCAAACCCCAGGATTCCGTAGGATGTTGAAAGTGGAGTAATAGCATTATAACAGTCTAGTGCAGAAAGGGCCTTAGGGTCTTCCTTGTCCCATCTTCTCTGGAAAGCTGTGCACCAAACACATGTGCAGAAGGCAAATTCAACAGGTGCAGCTCCTCCCGCAATACCGTATTGGGAAACTGTTCACCTGTTGACTGTGGATGTCTCCAGCAGGAATTAAAGGCCACTCTTAAGACAGTACTTCACAGACTATCTAATGTGGGTGGGATGGTGGGTTCCCCCCCCCCCGCGGGCCAGAGACTGGTACCATTTTTGTACCCATTGGCTACAACTGCTTTTTCCCCCCCCCTTTCCTGGACACCTCACAGAGTGGCAGTCAGCGGTTTGTGGGCTGGCACCAGTATATGGGTCACCACTTTGAGTAGCACTGCTCTAAAGGAAAGTTGTGTTTGGCTGTTCAGTGTCTGATCTATAGTGAGGTAAGAATGTGTGTCAGTGGATGTGAGGAATTGCAGCTCTACTCATAGACAAAGTAAGGGGCCACAGCTAATGTTGGCTTCTGCAGAGAGCTGGTCATGAAATAAATTTACTTGAAACTGAGTAGTAGGAGAAATGATGGCTTCAAGGCAACATGTATTATTTGATACTGAGAAACAGAGATGAATTACTGCTTGATACCCGTTGGCAGCCCAAGAGTGGGCAGCTGTGGTTTTCTAAATATTGGACTGAAATTCCCATTATTCCTTTAACTGGCTATGCTAACAAGGGCTGGTGGGAGATGCAGTCCAGCGACTTTGGAAGGGTTCCCACCTCTGTTTTAGCCAAGTAATGGGTTGAAAGTATAAATTTTCTGTTCCCTTTCAGTATTGTCATGCTTAAAGGGAGGCCTAAAAATTCTGAGTTTACACCTGTGGATTTGCTACTGGCAATAGTAGCCAGTCCTTCTGCAGATTAAAGGAAGCAAATTACCTGTATATATTAAGTACATACAATATATTGATTGACTAAATTATTTGATACCATTCCATAGCAGGCCTGAGTGGGGCCTGTTTCTCATTCCCTCTTCCTTCAAGGAAAGGCACATGAGTGAGTAATCAAACATTGGTTGTGATCTACAAAGTACTTAAGTTGGCTTATTCCCATTTGAACTCCAGCCAGACCTGCTGAATTCAGTTTACTGATGTAAATGGATTTCAGACCATGTGTAAGATGATTAGTGGAGATTCTAGTGTCCTGTGGAAATAACAGCTGCTGCACATGTGTGTGAAAGATTAAACAGATAATATTTTTTAAAAAATTGAATCTCACTAGTTTGAACTGAGAGATGAAGACTTGGAATTAAGAGTTCTGATCTTACAGGCTTACCTGTTGATGTAACAATAGATTTGCAAGAGGTCATATAGCAACCATTAATGAGGTTGTTCCATGATTACATGGAGCTACAGAACTTAACTGATCTGAGCAAGCACGTATATTTTCATGGCAACCTCAGTGCTGAATTTCTGACTGAGAGGTAGTGGTTTTTGGTTTTTGTTTGTGCTAAGAAGGCTAATTTTAATGAAGCTAGTTGTTGAGCTACTCATCTTGTTGTGTGAAATATTAAGGATACCATTTATAGTCTCAAACTGAACTTTCATCTTAAGAGATATTCCGATCATCAGTCATGTACATGAAATAGCAAGTGTATTACAATTATTTATATAGTGGTACCCATAGACAACCATGCTTTACAAAGAGTGAGAGGACAGATCTGTACCCTGAGGAGTTACAGGCTAAATAAATAGACACAAGTAGAAAGAAGAGAGATAGGAAGGAAGAGTAAATGGAAAGAATATGCAGTTGTTTCAATCACATGTACTTTGGCTTATTTCACATAAAGTGTGGTGATTAGGCCATTCTGCCAGGCATGGGTAATTTCTTTGTTACCCCTACCATCAGAGCACCTCAGCCAACAACATTATACGGGTATGTCCCACTTCACTTCTATTGCATATAGTCTCTTGTTTGGCAGGCAGTCAGCTTCAGATTTCCATTGCTGTCTTGCTTGTGTATGCACCTCTCTGCTTCCTCCTGACTTCTGTAGTCTGTGTTCTGCTTATCTAGACATCAAAACAAAGCCCCAAAGAATCTCAGGCAGGGCAACAGAAGGAATGCTGAATCTGATTCCACTACTTTGCTTTGATTGTTTGGGGAAACCACTTAAGACACTGCTTTTCACATAATTTGTTTATTAATGAAGATGTTAAAACTCAGCCAATCCCAGTTTGCTGCTTTTTGAAACTTCCGAAGTGCCTGCACAGTGTATCTGAATGACTTTAAGTCACTCACTCTTTGTGGTGGCCAGAATTCTGGGACATTTGCTTGGTGGGCTGAGCCTGAGAGCAGAGGAAATAAGCACACACCACCTTTGTGAGAGAGGTAAGTCGGAAGAATAGAGCATGCAGTGAGCAGCTTATCATCCATGACTCTTTACTGAGTGTGAATATGGGATGAAGGGTTATGGTGTGTAGTGTATGGTGTGCAGAGGCTAGCCTAAAACAGAAGTCTGTTGTCACAGCAGTCAGCCAGATAGTAGAACATTGAACCAGAAGCTGTAGACAGAAGGCATGTTGCATTGCCCTTTTTCTACCAAAAAAACAAGCTTTTAAAAATCTTTCTTTAAAAAAATTTGGGAGGCACTGGAACATGAGAGATTGTACAAGAAGTCCCACAATCTTTTATTAAATATACTCCAATTTTCCTCATTTTCTAAATCCTTTCTCATTTCCTTTCTAATTTTTTTTTCTTTTTTGGGAGGGGGATGTGGAAGTGATCCAAAGTGAATAATCAGTTTTTAATCTCAACATCAGTTTACCTTTCTGTGAAGTAGGTCATGCTGCCACAGAAAAATGTGGGTTCAGAGAAGTATTTTTCTGTGCTGGTGTGAGTCAGACCTGCACTCCAATTGTGCATTGCAGTGACAATCTTCGTCCTATTCTTGAAATTACTCTGCTCATTATGATCCTTTTCTCCGCCTTAGCTTATCTCTGCCTACAGTTTGTTCTCCTGTTTTCTGTGCACAAGTCGAGATGGATACTATTAGTGTCAAACCTTCAAGGGCAAAGTAGGTTTTGAGGAGAGATTTGAACAATGGGAGAAAGGTGGTATCATAGAGGCATGAAGAGCAGCAAAGGAGAAAGACAGACACATTTCATGGAGCAGGAGTTGTAGAGAGTGATGGAACTGATGAGCACAGGCAGAGATTTAAGACATAGCAAGAGTGGAGGAGACAAAGCCTAAAAGGGCATGGATGAGAAATACAGGATTCAGGAGGAGACAAGAATCCAGTGTGGGGATTAAGGAGAGGTTTCACCGGGTCTGAGTAACAAAAGAAGTAGATTATTTTGCTGGACGAATGTGCAGAACCAAAGTAGGACAATGGAAGACCACAATGGAAAAAGTTGCTGTAGCCCAGGTGAGAGATGATCATGTAGTAAATGAAAGTGCTTGCCAAGCAGACAAGTGGAAGGGCTATGCTTCTGAAATGTTGTAAAGAGGGAAGTGGCATGTCTTGTTGATGAGCTGAAGTTATATTGGGGTGAGCAGAGCAGAGGAGTCAGAAATAAGCTAAAGTTCTATAATCCTTTTTGCAGAATTAGGACAAAATGTTTCACGTACTTTTAGTTATATCTTTTTGTCTCCAACTTTTAACTTGAGATAAAACAACAATATGGTTGAGCATTAATATTCTACTACATCAGTATCTTTTATATTATTTCAATTATATGATTTCATTAGTATCAATTTTATAGTATATTATTTCAGAATTTTATAAATTGGCTGCTGCGATGCCACCTTATGCTGAACACAGAAGGACCTTTAATCCGAAGGACCTTTAATCCATATATCCTCCTTATACTGAGACAGATTCACAAATGAAAAACACAGACATAAAAATGTTGCAGAGGAACAATGCTGGGTCCAAATAAGAGGGCAGGATGAAGGATTATACCTTTGGTATTTTCTGTGGCCACCTGAAAAATGTAAAATGCATAGAAAACAGTCACTACTATTTCATTGTGTTTGTAAAACATTCTTCTTTGTTTATTGAGGCATGCAAGCAACTTAATACCAGTTGCTTCCACAAACAGATGTTAAGCCATACTAGTATTATACAAAATTAAGGAATAGTGTTTGAATACTCTCTAATGGTCTTCTTTCCAGACTGTATGCATATGAAACATTTCCCTGATTTGCTCTCAATAAGCAGCCTTGTAGCCATGGCATTGGGATTTGTTTTTCTCTGCATTTTTTTAGGTTTCTGGAATGATGGAAGTGATTGCTCCCGAAGGTATTTGCTTCTTAATGTATTTTATAGCGCTTTCTTTATAGGTCTTTACGTTCTTCTTATTAAAGGAAATTAATCAGTGTAACATCGTAAAAGATTAACCGTCTTCATTTTAAAATACATGAAAGGATCATTCATTGCGTTTGTTTTGTTTTATTTTCATTATTTTGATATTCCAGAACTTAGAGTGCATACTTATGCTTGTCTACCCAGATGTAGACAGTAGGCTGCCAACCTGCATCCTCTTTTCTGGGAACAAGACCTTCTCTACAGAATAAGACTTACTTCTGACTATCCTTCCATAGGATTATGCTGTAAGAGGCATTATTGGTACCAGCATGTCCATGTTAACTTGTGAAGCGGCATGCCTGCTCTCTGGACAGTAGTGTAGTCAAATTGTAATGAAGGAAGGATCTATAAGAATTCTTCCTTTTGAGGTAGACATCTATATATCACCCGAGTTGTCCTAATTATGGAGGAGGAATCCAGCTTATGGAACATGCTCTAATGATTCAAATACTTCAGCCTTGCTGTCCTCTTCCAAAGTGCCCCATTGTTCTCTGAACCTTAAGTGCTAGTGATACCTATGCTTACTGCTCATCAAGCTGTTAGGGACTTTTCTTTTTAAAAAGGTTAGCAAATCAATATGTTTCTGAATAGCTGGGGAATCTCTGAAAAGGCACTACTATTTTGCTATATGACTAGATCACAAAATGAACAATGGGGTCTAACCACAAAATGTTGCAATGTATCCTCAACTTCTAGCAGAATTGCTTATGCACAAGACTCCAGCCAGCCTGAAATAAGATTCCTGTTGGGGCTTGTGGAAGTTGGGGAACTGTCAGGAGGGGTAAAAGTAATACTTCTGATTGTATCCATGTGTCTGAAACCTGTTTTACAGTCCTGTATAGTGCTAAACGGTTTATGTTCAGAGCTTGCTCTATAGCTATATATAGAAAGTTTCTGGATATTGAAGCAGTACAGTGAATGAGAAAGAGTGTTTACATTTGTGGTACACATTCCCCTAACCCTAATGTCCTTTTCTAGGATACTGTAAACTGTTAAAAGATTCAGGCCTGGCCATTTTCCTCTATTACATCTTCTTCATTTAAAAATCAAAGATCTCCCTCAGTCCTCAATATTCCAGAGGTCCTGAGGATACCGCGAACATGGACCATTCATTTATTTGTTTATAGATTTTCTTTAAATTTATCAACAGTATACTTTTTTAAAAAATACACCTGAGGTGTTCTTCAGCATGTAAAACCACTGCCTTAATTATGGGATGGACCTGTTTCACTGCTCAACTGACCAGTCCATCCAAGTTCAGTATATGCTTGTTTTCTTCACCTGTCTGACGTTTTGCCAAATGATTCCTTAGATGCTAACAAGAATCTTTATTTGCATAGTTTTAAATATATCTTGAAATCCTATCAGTTTAAGGGTTTCTTTCTGATCTTTGTATATATTGGGGAAAATGCAGGTTAAGTTCAAGGACATGAAATACCTCTTCTCTTTTTTAAAAGATGGATTTGTCCTAGAAACACGATTGCCTTTATCAAGGTAAGGAAAGGGAGATGGGTTCTTGCCCTTGGTTAGTTTAGGAACCTTAAGACTGGATGATATTTTACTTCCTTTTTTTTCCATGCTGGAGAGATACTGCCAGCAATATATTAATCACCTCTACTTAGAAGTCTGAATAATTGGCATTAATTTACACAAAAGTGTTACTGCACCATGTGCATTATACACATATGCTATAAACACCAACAACAGCTTTCTCAATAGAAAAAGCAGCTTTTAGGGGAGCTATTCTGAAGCAAAGGAGCAGCAGAGGGTGTTTCATTCTCTTTCCACTAATATTCTGTGCTCTTTGCCTCATTCCAAGCACACTTTTTCTTAGAAATATGAAAAGCAAGTTAACCATGTTGGCCATGAGAATATTTCCCAGATTCATGTGACCTACAGACCTAGTTCAGATTCTCAGTAAAATCTTACAAGTATCCTGCAAGAAGCAAACTGAAGTTAAAAGCAGGGGGAGTGGACAAAATTAGATTTGGGACCTGCTTCTGTATAGATTCATCTCTGGATGGGTCTTCATTCTTACATGAACAAAACTGAAAGTCAATATATGTCAAAGGACAGCTTTCTCCTATGTAGGATCCTATATAGGATCCTTTCACTCAGGGCCAGACCAGGATAAGCTGTGTGGCACACATGGCTGAATTTAGTATTCATAGAAAAAAATCATTGGAAAATAGCATTCTACTGTATACTAGGAACAATTGTGGCAATTGTTCTCATGTCCTGTTTGTGGGCTTCCTACTAAAGCATCTGACTGGGCACTGTAGGAAGCAGTCAGTTGAAGTAGACAGTCCTTTGGTCAGCTACATCAGGTCTTTTCTCATTAGGATAGACATACCAAATAACTGGTCAGCAATACAAGATAAACAATGAATGATGTAGTAAAAGAGTTCTGTTTATCATAACAAATGCTTTGCCTTGTCTACACAGTCTATGTTTAGCTTTGTTTTGTGATTGGTCATTGGAAAGGAAACAAAGACTTAATTTGCAAGTCTGGTTGCTGAGACATGTATCTCTGAGCAAATCCAGTTTTGGAGGAAAAATTTGCTAATGGTATGCCTGATATGTGCATGCCCTCTGATAGTACTTTGTGTGGTAGGAATGCTATTCTGGTTGCCAGTGGGCAGTATTACAGCGGAATAGTGCACAGTAATATGAAAGGTCATTCAAGCAACCCTCCCATGTGTTTGGCACAGGATTCAAAATAGGATGGTCTGCAGAAAACAGGCAAACTAGCATGGTGGCCTGTAGTAGAACAGTGTTTAGGAATTTCTGGACTAGCAAGATGTTTTAACTGTGTTTTTTTTTTTTTTGTATTCTTAAATTGGAATGTGGAAAGAGATAGTGAACATGAAAAATACACTAAATATATCAGTGTTTTAAGATGCAAATTTATTTCAAATCATAATTTCCACTTTGATAGACTTTTGTGTATTTATTGTGCAACTTATTTTATCCTATATTAGGCATAATGGCTTAGGAAGGACAGATACAATGAAGGTAAAACACTCCTCTGGAATTCTGCTATATGTTTATCTTTAAAAGAATGCATGTCTTAATACTTAATATTTTTATTTGGAAAACATTTTAGTTTTAAGCAGCTTAATATACTTTCTGTGTGACCCAGGGCCACATTTTGTATGTATGTTACAGTGTTTTACTGCATTTTATAGGAATTCTCACCTGTAAGGGTAATTGTGATGAATTATTGCATAACAGAATTGGATGGCAGGACTTACAGTTGGTTCTTATGTCCATACTATAGGAACAAAAGAACAGACAAAATGGAAGATTGCATGTATTTGGTCCAAAAGGTAAATAATTCATAAAGTTAAAGTTGGATAGTTTCAGTGTTTTAGGAATTCTGTTTAGAAGGAAAGGGTTTGCTCAGGTTGGAAAGATTTGGCTCAGTGACTGACTGAGTTCTGTAGACTGGAAAGTACAGTAGGCAACTCTTGGGAGAGGGATTGTGACAGAGTTGGCCTGAGATATTTTACTGTCTCAGGGATACCCCTACCCACGTAAAGGGAGCAATATAAAAGGGAAGTGCCAGAGGTTGAAGAAACGTGACATGTTTTGCTATAAGGACTAAAAATCCCTCCCTGAAAACAGAGCCTAAAAGAATTTGTTGCCCTTCCCCTACGCCTGCCCCAACTGTTCTTTGCCTAATCCTTTGTAGATACCAGTCTGGTTTTTTCATCCTTCTGCCCCACCCAAGACATAGCACTAATTCACATCTTATGGGTTAGAGCAGGGATAGGCAACCTCGGAAGACTAGGGGGCTGCATTATCCCCCCAGGAGGCCTTGGAAGGCCGCACCTCTCCACCATATCTGCTCCTGAAAAAAATGAGAAACATTTTTTGGCTCTCCAACAACCTCTAGGTGGTATCGGGGCATTTTCAACATCTTTTGGGACCTTCCTAGGCCACTTTAGACAATAGGAAGTTTAATAACTACCTTTAACAACAGGAAGTAAGCAGACATCATTTCCTGTTCACTTCCTTTTTCAAAAAGGCCCAGGGCAGCTACAAAATGTCTAAATGTACCACCTGCCCTCTACTGGACATTTTGGGGCATTTTTGGGACAATTTTTTTTAAAAAATGCAAAAATTGTTTTTGACCCCTGGGCAGGAGACAGAGGGCCTTCCAACATGGTGGAAATGCCCTCCATATGTCATATATTGCATATAGGAGCATTCTGTAGCCAAAAAATAGTTTTTTCAAAAAATTTTCATTTTTTTTTTACCCAAGGGGCCCTGGAGCCCACAGAAATGACCCTGAGGGGCCACATGTGGTCTGTGGTCTGCAGTTTGCCCACTCCAGGTTAGAGATTGAAACTATAAAAAAATGCAAATCAAATTTCACCTCCCCCCCAAACCAGTTCTCAATCCATCCTGTTCTGCCCTCCATCCTCTTTTCTTTCCCCCTTTCTTTCCTTCTCCTGTTCACTGTCTTTCTTTCGTCCTTTCCCTACTCTCTTCTCCAAGTCCTTGTGGGTACTCTGTACATACACTTCTAATAGTGCTGCCAGCTGAGTGGAAAGGGTGATCTTGTACACCAGCCACTGCATTCTTTCCCTGATAAGCTGTGAGGGACAGCTGTCGCACCATAGCACTGTGGTAATGTTTGGCCAATAGAGTCACCTATTTTTTGTTCCCAACAGTAGCCTTTGTGACCTACACAAGTCTTGCCAAGACATTCCTTCTGCGCCCAGTCACAGTCACACAATTAGGTCCTGCTTTACTTTTCTTCTTTCTACTTATAGGTTTCATTCTTTGGGACCTGTCAGCTTTCCAATTAGGAAGGACAGCATATGCAAAGCAATGCTTCTTTCCCCACCCCTCAAAGATAGAAAGGTAGATGTTTGAATAAATTCCACAGAAAGGAGCAAGGTTTTGGGAAAGTGACCTTTCTAATCTTTGTCCTGTCTAGGATGACTGGACAGGCAGTGGCCCTGTATAGCTGTTGTTGTTGTTTTTCCTTGAAGTGTTGTATGATACACACTTTGAACCTTTTTCTTCTAAAAAAGGGAAGGGGCCTATGGTAGGGGGAAGTCATGTGGGCTGAGGGCTGTTTGCAGTCGTTTGAAGAGTCCTGTGCGGCCCTTGTCCCATCCAAGATGCCACTACCTCACCTCCCTCCTCCAATTCCAACCCCCCCAAAAATAAATTTGGCCAAAAATCTCATTTTGGGGCTATAAAAACACCCATTTGTAGCAGATTGGGTCACTGCAAGCCGTAGAGAGGAATCCCCACAACAGTCTTAATTTCCTTTAAAATTCTGGCTGAAATAACAAAAAGTCGCTTCTAGTCTACAGTGGCATCAACAATGGGATATTCCAGTCCCATGAAGCTCCAAGGAGGTCCAAAATGGCAGCGTACAGCCCTCTAGCCTCAGAGTATGCATATTCTTTGGCACTCCTATTTCCCAAAGAGCATGTTATGTTATGTTACGTTCTGTTATGTTATGTAAGAAATACCTATTAAATCAATATTTGCAATAATTTCTTAGTGAATATTTAAAATTATAATTTTTGTGCTTTTTTTCAAAAAAATATATCTCTAATGAGTGTGTTTTAAATGAACCAAATCTTTCCCTTTTTTTTTTAGAAGAAGTAGTTATTGAACCAGTGCAAACAGTGCAACGGTAGGATGTCATTTATTGTGCAGCTAGTAATGCTTTTGAAAATAGTTCAATTATTCTAAATAGCAAAATCCTATACATATTTACTTAGAAGTAAGTCTCACAGGGTTCATTAGGACTTACTCCTAAGTATGTACAAATAATATTACACCTTCAGTTGCATTTAAAGAATTGTAAATACATATATTATGACTTTTAACCCTTGGTGCAGTTGTCATGAATTTTAGAATACCTATTTTCTGAAATTGTTCTTTTGGCCAAGATGGCTGTCTTTGCTTTTTGTGTATCTGTTTCCTAGTTATGAACTACAAATCATGCCATGACAGCAATTGCTGTTGTTGTTATTATTCCACTGCTGCTGCTTCTATTACTACCACCACTACTTCTTCTTCTTCCTCTTCACTGTCTTATCCACATTCTGGTCTTAAACATGAAATCAGGCATCCAGTAAATATTTTTTCCTTCATGTTTTAGTGACCTGTGTGGGAAAATGTGAGTGGTATCTGTTTAAAAACCCCAGAACTGTGTAGTGTATTGGGATAATTTTCTAGAAGGGGGAATTGTTCAGTTTCTCAGTTTTTCTTAACAATTATAGTGCTCAGCTGTTACTACCAGGTGTTTCTAGTTTTGCTTCCCTTTTTTCTTGGAGCATGGCAACAGTGGAGAAAAATGCTTTGTAAATCATCACTGCTGCTTTGCTGCTAGCAAAGGTCTCTTGTCTATGCCATAGTGCAGCATGGCCGCTTAGGAAACTCTGGGTAGCAGCAGTTTCACCCAGTCTCCTGTTGACCTAAGGGCTCATTAGGCTCCTATTTTCGTGTTGATGAACAGCAGAACTCTTTTCTTGCTTCACCTACTACAGGGACAAGGGGCCTGTGACTCTCCAGATGCTGTTAGACTCTTAACTTCCACCAACCCTATCCACCATATCCAGATCTCACAAATGAGGGGAATAGTAGTGTTACCGCCATTGCTAGCCCGAGCTTGTGGGATATTAAGATATCTTTTGATATCAATAATTCGGCCTTCTGTACCCATTCCTCTACACGTGCTTGCGAGGCCCCCGGACAAGCACACACAGAGGCGCAGCCGACAATGGCCAAACCATTCAAATCCCACTCTAGGCAGGCCAGTCATTGCCTAATGCAGCTTCAGAAGACGTCAAGGCAAGTACCACATTATGTATGCACATAACTCACAAAAGATCCCCTGCCCCACGCAGGCAGCTTGATGAGCGGATATACAACGCTCAAGCACTCCGCGTTTGCATACTGGCTACTCTATTGACAATCTGGCTATAACTCAATCATCTAAAGTACTGACCTTTCGGAGGCTTTGTCTCCAGCCCCAAACTCATTGTTTTCCCCAAGTACAGACTAGCCTGCGGCCACAATTTTCCCTATAAGAACCCCTGACTTTGAGTGCTTCCTCGGATCGCTCTTGGCTTCCATACCTCGGATCACCTTCCTGTCGCTTTGTGCAGCAAGCCTTCCCCTCAGCCCCATGTGCTGAGAATCCACGCTCCCCAGCTTCTTCGCTTTTACCGGGCTTCAGGACAGGTATAGTATTTCCCATACCAAACCTCCTCTAAAAATCCCACTATCCACTCCTACCTTTATTTCTATAGCTTCTTGTGTGAGTGTGTTGCATACACTTGTGTGATTGTATTTCAATAAAACAATTATTATTTCAACATCTGCCTCATGCTTGACTCGGCCTGACCCGCAGACATAGAGTTCAAGATCTCGCTACGTTACCCTGCGTCTCGCATTGCCAACTTGTGCTCTGTGCTAATTCCCTCCCCATTGTTTGAGCACATTTAGGTGTCCCTCCCGGGACCCCCAGAAATCAGGGTAACAGTAGTCCAGAAACCTCAAATTATAATGAAGAGGAAGGAAAGTTTTCCTGCCAGGAGATAGGCACGAAGAACTTTTACTTGCCAGAGTTGATTGATTCAGCATAAGAACTGGTTGTTGCCTCCACTGCCAGTTCATAGGTTAGGCTTCTTAGTCCTATAGATGTCAGATGTCCAAAGATAAGTAGGACTTTATTTAGTGTTTCAGTGGAGTATTTATCATTTGAATGACTGGAATTGTGTTTCAAGATGTGTTTATCTGCAGTAAATCAGTCTTCCAAATCTTGTTTCCATACAATTTTCGTTGGGACCTATTAGAACAATGTTCTGTTAGTTGCATCAAGATTTGTTTTTTCATTTTATTTTATTTTTATTTTATTTTATGGTAGGATTTTTTAAAAAATCTTGTCTTAGCTTGGTTTTGGACCTGACTTGAGTTAGGTTACCTTCCTCTGCAGCTTGTGGCTTAACTTGCTTACACAAGCTATCAGAAGCTGCCTTGTGTAACTGCCTCTTGTAATGCACCTGCTCACTGTTAACAATGCATTCTTATCTGGCTTGAACAGTGTGCTTTATTGGAATGATTCAGTGCCCCTTGTCACTAACAAGGAAGGCTGGACTTGTTGGCTTTTTGACCCCTTCCAACTTTGTGGTGTGGTCATCCTTACTGCAAACATTTTATACCATATTTTTCTCCACTGTTGCCAAATGATTTCTCTTGCGGTTTCTCTGCTTTGCAGTGTAGTCTTATGCATGTTAGTTCGTATGCATAAGATTACACTCTTGATGGCCCTCCCTTTTTTAATGTATTTATTTTGGAACATGGCACAAAAGTAACACGCAAGATTCAAAAAATAACAGAAAGCAAATCAATTGGAAACTTGTTTGTTAGATGCGCTGTCAAGTTGATTTCTAGTTACGATAGCCTTACAAGTAAGAGATGTTCAAGATGCCTTTTTATTAACAGCCCTGCTGCAGGCTCAGAGCCGTGGCTCCCTTTATCAAATCATTCTACCTGGAATGCACTTTTCCTCTTTTCCCTACTGCCTTCAGCTTTATTGTCTTTCTGAATGAGTCATGTCATCTCAAAATATCCTAAGCACGATCATCTCAGTTTAAGTATTCCTTGCTTCTAGTGGGAGTAATAGTTTGATTTGCTCTGACCCATATAATTGTCTTTTTAGCAGTCCATGGTGTTTTTTTCTTGTTAGTTTTCTTCACTGTCCTTTTTTCACATTGATGCATAGAAAGTGAAAAACTATGGCACAGATGATCCTGACTTTAGTATTTAATGGTATATCTTTATACCGGAGGATCTTTTCTAGTTCCTTCATAACTGCCCTTACAAATCTTATCTTCTTCTGATTTCTTGACTAGTTTCCATTTTTATTTATGACTGAGCCATAATATAGGAAGTCTTTAACAAACTGGAAGTCTTCATTGGACAGTTTAAAGTTGTTTAAATCATCTTTGATCCCTATTTTTGTTTAATTAATATTCAACTGTAAACTTGTTTGTGCACTTTTTCCTTAATAGTTGTTCTTGGTCTTTGCTATTTTCTGCTAATATATAGCCTAAATATCCTGAAGACACCAGATGTTCTCTGATCTCAGAAGCTGAACAAGCTCAGCTCTAGTTAGTACTTGTAAGCAAGACTACCAGGGAATACCAGGTGCTGTGGGCTATATTAAGACGAAAGCAATGACAAACCCACATTTGAATATTCCTTGCTTAAGAAAACCCTGTGAAATTCATGGGGGTCACCATAAGTTGGCAGATGACTTGAAGGCTCAAATTACTACAACTACTGCCATTACTGCTATCATGGTGTCGTCTGCATGTCTTAAATTATTGGTGTTTCTTCCTCCCATTTTCATACTCCTTTCCTCCACATCTAATCACGCTTCCCATAATACATGTTCTGCATATAAATTTAAGCATAAAAGGTAATAAAATGCAGCTGTCTCTGACCTCTTGTCAGTTGGAAGCCATTCCGTTCCTCCATTTTCTATCCTGACAGTTTCCTTTTCTCCTGAGAACAGGTTATGTATCAGGACAATCAAAAGAGGTGGCACTTTTATTTCCTTTGGAGTGATCCATAGTTTTTCTTGATCTACACAGTTAAAGGTTTTACTTCACTCTATCGAGTACAGGTTGCTTTTCTTCTGAAATTCTTTGGTGGACTCCATTAGCCAGTGCATGTTTGCAGTATGATCTCTAGTGCCTTTTCCTTTTCTCTATCCAGCTTGGATGTCTGCCATTTTTTGCTCAATAGGTGGAAAAGTCTTTGCTGTGGAATTTTGAGCATCACTTTGCTTGCATGGGAGATTAGTGCAATGTTCACTGTGGCTTACTTCAGTAGACTGCATTTTGTCGGTCTGTGATTTAATTCTCTTTAGTTGTGTTCTGATATTTAATATTAGCACTTCATGGTCTTTAACACAATTTGTTCCTTGTCTTGTTTTTCCAGACAGAATGGAGCTCCTCCATCTTCTGCTTTCAGTTATACAATCTGTTTGATTTCTATATTGGCCATCTGGTGATGTCCACATAGATAGTCATCTGTTCATTTGCCTAAAGAATGTATTTACAGTGAACAAACTGTTGTCCTCACAGAATTCATTCTCCTATTTCATTTCTTTATCCTAGATCAAATTCTTCAATAATGTTTGATTCTACTCTTGTTTCTTATTTTTGAATTGCAGTCCTGTAAAGTTATTGATACCTCCTATTTTGATCAATTTTTACTGGATGCCTCTGTAAAGTGCTTCAGTATTTTCCTCTACTTCTTCTGTAGTTGGAACATATACTCAGATTATCATTATTTTTGATAGGTTTTCCATGCAGTCTTAATGATATTATTTTGTCAGAATTTGCATTATATCCCTTGACTGCATCCTTCCTCACTTTTAGGGGTACCCCATTTCTTCTCAGGTTGTGATTTCCGGAGTAAACACTAAGTTTTCCAATTGAAATTTCCCATTCCTGTCCACTTTAGTTCACTCACACCAAGTATTTAAGAGTTTACACTTTCTATTTCTTGTTTTACAATTTTTAGCTTCCTCTGGTTCGTGCTTCCCCCATTCCATTTCACTATTTTGTGCATTGTGCAGCTTCAGACTTTCCTTTCATTTCTGAGTATGCCAGCAGCTGAACATTCATTCAGCTTGAGTCCAGTTGCATCATTAGATACATCCTTATTCTTCCTTGTCTTTTGCTCTTCCTCAGTAGCAGGTTGAGTGCTTTCCAGCCTGGTGTTCTCATCTTTCAGCACTATCTCTTGTTTCATTTTGGATTGTCTCATCATAGGGTTTTCAAAGTAAATGACATCCAGAAGTGGTTTGCTAGTACCATCTTCTGAATAGTACCAATGAGAATTAGCTCAAATGCAACTGCCATTGTCTCTAAAAGATGCGCTACCGTTGTTACCTCCTATTACTCTAGCCATGCAATAGCTTTCCTTCTGGAGCTTCCCTGCTGCTTTCACCACTGTAACTAGCAATGCCAATGAAATATCAGCATTATTACCTTGTGCCCTGGAGAGGGTTTCCACTTTGAGCATTCAGATACAAAAACCAATAGAGTCTAGTCTCCTGAAGGTATTGCTCTCAGCCATCTAACACACTCAATCACCTTACTGTGTTAAGGTGTGTGTCAAAAGTGGATGGAAACGCATAAATAGAATGTAGCGCCTGCCAGCTGAAATCAGAAATTAGCTTAAAAGCCTGCCTCAATAGAAATACCTTCTCCTGTCAGTAGAAGAGCATTTGGAATGGAATTAGCTTGTCTTTTCTTGGCAGGAACTTCCAGATCCTGCAAGTACTTTCTGTAGAAGCGTCTTAAAATCTTCTGTTGTTGTTTTTCCTGCTGCTGTGTGTATTCAAATCATTTTCAATTTATGGCAACACTAAGGTGACCCTATAATGGAATTTTCTGTGTGTGAGACACACCCAAGATCACTCAGTGGGTTTCCGTGGCCGAGAGGGAATCAAACCCTGGTCTCCAGGGCTGTAGTCTGATGCTCAAACTACTACAGCATGCTGGTTTTTGGAAACCTTTTGCAAAGTGTTTAAAAAGACAAAAAAACCCACAAAAACCTCAAGATGTTGTTAAAGAATTGTAATGAAGTTAAGTAACGGGGGGGGGGGGGAGAAAGAAACAGCTGAAAACTTTATTGTGGGTTAATTTCTAATGCAAACTGGTTTTTTCTTTCAATTAATTCTATAATTAACAATCAAGTTATTATGATAATTCCATTTCATTTGGGTTTTATTTCTGAAGATTTATGCTTTTCCTTGCTACCTAAGTAAAAAAGTTTAGCAAGGTACTCTAGGTTTAGATTGGGCATTTAGTGGTGCAAGTCACTGTAGTGATTATTGTTCGTTCGATAAATTAAGATTTTTTCCTTTTGAGATTCAATGTTAGATCACCTGAAATTCCACAAAGATATAATCTTTGCTGTATAGTCTTGTAAAAATTAAGTTTTCAAAAATTTATGAGTTGTACCATAGTTTGAATCAATTATTTTATGCACATATTACATACTCTGTTTGATTTGCTGCTAAACCACAAGCTGACTTTGATCTTGATACCTCAGTGCAGAATTTGAGAAAAGAAGAAATAAATAAAAGGTCCAAGTAGTTGGTAAGAATTTCTGCACTTCAGTAGAATTATCATTCTGCCATTGATGTCAAAGCTTTTTAATGGTTGTTCCCCCCCCCCTTTTTTTTTTAAACCAAGGCAGCATGGGATGTGGAAATGAATCTTCAAGCAGACCTTACACTCCATCAAAGCAGATCTTGTTATGTGCAGCCAAATCATTAGAAAAGTAAGTCTCACTTCAGTAGAGTTCTTAATTAATTCTGTTATTAGAACAAATTGCTGACATTGAACTTTTTCGGTAGTTAACTGTAATCCTTTTGTACAACACTTTAGATCTCAACCATCTCTTAAGGCTTGCTCTTGAAACATTGTTGGACTGGTCTTTATATTATACTCACTAGTGGAATATTGCCAAAAGCACTGCATGTTTCCTGCCCCAGCTATGGTGTCTAGCAGAACAACGTTGTCTTATTGAGGGACTCCACAACTTTACTGGATGTTCCTTGTAGCTGTTGGAGAGCAAGCAGAATATAGTGGTTATTGTATAGGGCCAGGAACTTTGGGATATCCAGGGTCAGATCCACACTCACCCATGAAACTAAATAGACAACCTTGCACCAATCATTTTAACCTAGCCTACTTCGCAGGGCTGTTGAAATGATAAAATAGTGAGGAGGTGAGCTGCCTTGAGCAAAACTGGAATGCATGTATACACATGGAAGTGCTTGCTATGATAATGGAGTTCTGCATGATGAGAGCTTCTTAATGTCTTACTAAGGTATCATTTGCCACAAAGAGGATGCTTTTATTCTGGCAGATAAAATATCTACAGCAGCCCTCAGTCAGAGATGCAGGAAGCACTGTGGGAAATATAACATTAGTTCTAAGTTGCATGTCTGCCCTGTCAAGATCGAATAGTAGCAGGTGGACCTAAAATGCTTTTTACCTTTTAAAAATGTGCATGTTACATACAAAGATGCATTTAATGCTTTGTCTAGTTCGCCTCTCAGTTGTAGAAATTGACATTATAAGAACATAATCATAATCAAAATATCAAAGCATAATATCTCTGTAGTTCCAGTTTACATTTCCTAAAACGTAATTTTTGTCTTTCCTTGGAAAACTTTTGCATTACATAGACAGAATGCTTTAACAAGGATTACAAAAAATAAAAATCTGAAGATGAGTGTAATACTGCAAGAATGTATAGAAGAAGAAACAGGTAAGACTATCCTTTCCTTGAAGTTGCTAAAACTGGGGCCTGAAAGAACAGAGCTCAAAATTATCACTCTATCATATGCACACATTATGACCTAATTTCTTTATACAATAGAAGTTACCCTATTTGCCAGAGTAAATAGGGAAATGAAAGATAGTGATCAACAGAGGCACACTTTTCTTCCTATAATGTTTGTGCAAGTTCTATTCTTTGATCCAAGTCATGTTTATTAGAATGTCCTAAGGATAGAAGGTTGAGCTCAGCTTCTTTATTTGGGGTCTAGGAAGGCTAGAATGATTAGACTGTGGTTTTGGAAAACGAAGAAGCCACAAAACAGTAAAACCTGCACCCTTTTAACACCTAATGAGTCTGCATTATTACTCTGAAAAGCTCCAGGCCTCTAAACTCAACATTTTCCCATGCAGACACTGTGTCCCTGCACAGAAGTTCTCCACAGGAGTTGATAAAGTGCTCATTTCTCACTCCTCATGCCATGCACCTTTGTTATAGCCTTCTCTTTTTGTTTGGTCAAGTTACATAAGTTCAATCTCATAAATGCATTCCTCAAAGTAAGATATATGTGTTTACATATAAAACTGCTTCATATGGAGGCAGGCCAAAAATTGTATCCAACTCCTCTGGCTTTGTTCACTGCCCCCTTCCTCCAGTAAAAATCACTGTTGTTCACTGCTGCCGGTGCTGAGTCATCTGAAGCAATGGTCTGTCTTGGTGTAAAAGGGTAGAGACAGGCTGAGCATTTCAACACCATTGTGGAAAGGGAAATAGGAGTAAACAGAAGGTGGCTCCAAAATGAGAGCATTAAGAAAATGTAAGTGAAGTTTTCAGAGATGGTTTGGATTTGGTGCTTACCTTACTGTTAACTTTAGAAGGTGTTTGGGTTTTTTTCTTTCCTTTGGAAATATTTTTTTTTATAAATGTGCCTTATAGTGATATGAGGTTCTCCGCAGTTTCCCAAGGCTTGCTTTCAGGTTAAAAAGCAATGGGGAAAGCCACAGTCACCACAAGTTGAGAATAAGCTAAGTTCATCAACAGTCTGTTCTCTGAGCTCTTGTTTTTGTTTTGGCAGGCCTTCAATATAGTGTGCTTGCCCTCAGCACTGAGTGATAGTTACCTAGTTGTAGCACCACATAATGTTTTTTTCTTATACTAGAAATTGACTGTTGCTTGAAGAATGCTGATACCCTAGATTTCTGGAACTTATGTCAATAGGGGAGTTCTGCTGTACACACCCTGGATTCTATTAAAGCAAATCCCTCTTCTGCATATATCATAGCAGCAGACATGTGTTAGGGTTAGATTTCAAACAGTTTGATAAATGTGCTGTGAAAACATGCATATTACAATATGTGGTATTAAATGTCTATATCTGGAACTTCTTTCTCACTAATCAGGTATCATAGATAGTAGCATGCAACCCAACAGTGTTTCTTTTTGCTCTGAAATAAAAAGAGAGGAAGACTGATTGAGGTCTCTGGTTGTAAAATACACTTACTTTATGGCAGTGTACTTAAGCTTGATTAACTGTATGATTAGTCTTATTAGTATATAAGACGTATAGCTGATGAATGGAATAGCATGGATTTGTTTACTCAGAAAGCATAATACAACTGAGAATGTTATGTGCTATTGATTTGCCATGTGTTTTATCCCATGTTTTTCTCTTTTTCTTCTCCTCAGAAATTCCTAACGATCAGCAATTAAACCCTGATTTGCAGAGTCTGAATCATGAAACTAATTTAATTGAAGCTGAGACAGAATCAGAAGTCAATGGTTGGTTCAGATTTCACCTTTCTTAAGTATTTATTATCTTAAGCATGGCTTCAGTAGGAAGTTTGCCTGACTTGCAATTCCATTACAACATGTCTTTTTAATCTTGATTTGAAGCTTGTGGTTATAGCATACACTTTAACATAGGTAATGTTAACCTAAAGATGATACGGGATAATAGTCTAACAATGTATTTACAACTGCTGAAATACTACTCTTTAACACTGACAGTAATCACTTTATATTGCTTGGTAAGAAATTCTGTTACATATCATTCTTGACAGTGATTTTTTTAAAAAAAAAACCTATCACGGATGGTGATAATTGGAGGCATTCTTCATCTTAATATTGGATTTTCTTGTTAATTTCGAAACATGAACCAAATGGAAACTTACTATGTGCTACAAGGGAGTGCTATCTTAGAGACATTCTCTCCTGTCTTTTGGGAAAAAGAGATTACTCATTCTAGAATGGCATCTACCACCTGTGGCTTAGATTAGTGTTCATATTGAAATTCACATCTGTTGCCAATAAATTTTAAATAATTAATGAAATAAATGAATGTCTGATGAATTAACATTTTGAATTCCACATACTATATTTGCTGGGGTACAAGACTCACTTTTTTGCCCAAAAAATACTGTTTGAAAATGTGGTGCATCTTATACTCTGGTGTGTTGTATACATCAGCAAACTATTTGCCTGTGTATAAATGGGGTGTGTCTTATGCACGGGTGCATCTTATATGCTGGCAAATACGGTAGTTTCTTTCAACAAGTAAATTTGTTGATGTGTTTGGGACAAGTGACAAAAAAGAGTAAGAAAGCAGGCCACCATCTTTCAGTTTCTCTGCTCCACTATTTCTGTTTTAGTAGTAAATACCAATAACTGACAAATAAATTATCGTAAGTAGCATTGAAGGAAATTGATCTCTAAAGTTAAATTGCTTAGTGTACATAGCCCTTTCTGTCTTTGTTACCTTTTTATTACCTTTTTATGATGTCATAGTTCACTTAGCCCTACTAAATAAACAGCTAGACTGAGGTAGAGTTTTAAACTGAAAAACTGCCCCAAAGAGTCTAAGAGGCCATTAGTGAACACTGGAAGGTAAGATATTTGGTAAGTGAACATTGTGCTCTTTGGGAAAGGTTGCAGGCTAAGTCAGAGAGGTCCATATGGAATAGTAAGAAGAGACTTGTATAAACCTGTGGTAGACTCTGGTAAGTCACCACTTGATATCCGGAAATGTATTTTTATTTAAGATAATTCTTAACTAGCCTTTATCTAGGGGAATTTAGGATGCTGTACCAAATTGTGACTAAAGCTGTTCACAGAAACATGGACATTGATCAGATATGGACATTGCTATCAGATTCTGAAGCAAAATTTTAAAAGTAGTGCTGGTCTGACAAGCAAAGACAAACGCTAGGAAAGCCATAATCCAATATAGTGACTGAAATCCAGTAACATATTTATCTAATGTATATGTTTAAAAAACTCAAAAATCTCAATGCCTAGATCAGGAGGATGCAGAATGAGGCATTTGTTTCACAGAAGCAAACTTTAGACCGAGATCTGTAGTGTAAGATATTCTGATTAGTCCTTTGCAAAATCCCACTTTTAAAGTATTACTTGTTGAACACTGCTCAAAATGTTTATGAATAAAGATGACTTGTATGCATCTGATCAGTGGCAATGCACAATATGATGGAAAAGGAGCAACACTGCTAGATCTGTTTATTTGCTGTATCACTGAAAAGTTTGACAGCCAAGGTTTGGTAAATCACATGGAGCATTTAACACAAGCTTGGAAATGGCTGCTGTTCTGCCCACCAGTGATTCCCTTTCTGTGTGTCTTGAGTATATAATATATCTGCACTGGGCCATAAAAAGATCTGAGCTTCCTTTAATTAATGTTGCTCTGAAAATCACCTTTAGCATTTATTTTCGTTGGATTCCAGAGAAACAGCCATAAACATCGTACTCGTCATTTAAGTTGGATTGCAGTGGTTCAAAATAACTGTAACTAATCTAATCCTATACTTGTTTAGAATACTTAACTAAAAAGGGAGTCTCTTGCAAGCCATTTACAACACAATTCTAGGTGTGTCTGTTCACAAGTCCACCAATGAGTTCAATGGATCTTGGTCCCTGCTAGGTATAATAGAATCATAGCCTTAATTTATCTTTGCAAAATCCCAAGTAAATTCTAAGAACTAAAAAACCTTTATCCATCTAGCCTTGGAAAAAGCTTTAAAGAGCATTCTTTTTCTTCTGTGTGCAAATTTGAAAGGGTAGAGAATATAACTGATTACAGAGAAAAGAAAGATTATTGCCATGGGAGGTTTTCCCTTGAAAGGCAAATAAATAAATAAATAAATATTTTACGTAAATAACTGAATAGAGTTGCAATTAACATCTCAATGTGTTAAATGCTCATTTTTTTCTAACGTCCTTTTTCAAGTGTTTCATTAGGGGGAAAAAATCTCTGTATTACATTCTGGCTTATATGTTTATTATTCATTCACTATACATTTTTACATTCTGATTTATATATCTCTACCAACTAGTTTTAGCTCTACCAACTAGTTTTCAGCCTCCCTAAAATTTTTAGTTTTGCCATGTAACTACTTTTGTCACATTTACTCACAAGTAAGTTCTACTGATTTAGTTGAGTTTTGTTGTGGCGGTGGTGGTGGTGGTTATTGGTAAGATCTTGACTTATGGCAACCCTATGGATGAGAGACTTCCGAGCCACTCTGTCATCAATCACCCTGCTCAGGTCTTGCAGATTCAGAGATGTGTCTCTCTTGAGTTAGTTGAGTTTACTTGCTAGTAAATGTGCATAGGATTCCAGCTTTAAAAGAATTTACCTTCACTTCCTTATTAAATGACTCAGTTACATGGACAATGTACACTGAATCAAGACTAATGAATCTTGATGAATTTTCTGTATTTGCTGTCTGTGGCTTGACTAGGTGACACTCAAATGGTTAGCCTAAAACAGTCTTTCTCAACTTAATATTGTCCAGGTGTTCTGGATGAGATCTCCCATTGCCTTTACCTGCTGACCATGTTGTCTTAGTCTTAAAGGAGTTATAGTCCAAAACATCTGAAGGCCACCAGGGTAGGGAAAGCTAGCTTAAATTCAGTTAGCACAAACGTTTATGCTGCATTCCCAAAGACTTCTGTTCATCTCAAAGCTCACACAAAGAAGGAAATTCCATTGCTGTCAGACAGAGGAAGCTTTTGTTGTTGTAGTCAGAAGCTTTTCATCATAGTATAGTGTTTTTTAAGTTCCAAGTTAAAGCCACTTTCTGTGGTTCTAGGTAGAGTATTTGCCTCAGTAATAGAACCTTAAAACTTTAAAAATTCAAAGTATAATGAGCAATCTTTATAAATGAGACTGTTAAATGCATTTTTCTGTGTTTAAAAGCAAGCAAGGAATCTTGTTCCAAAACAAAGATGTAATTCAACTGAAGTTAAGTCCCATTTACATAGCCAGCATGGTGTACTGATTTGAACATTGGACTGTGACCCAGGAGATCAGCATTTGTTTCTCCCCTCGGCCATGGAAACCTACTGGGTGACTTTGGGTGCAGCATACACGCTCAGCCCTAGAAAACCCCATTATAAATTCACCTTAGGGTTTCCATAAGTCAAAAATGACTTGAAGACACATGACAACAACAACAACAACAAACAACAATTAGTCTTTCTGGATCAAACAATGTGATTATTTAGTTTAGCATTCTTTTCACCGTAGTTCTGCATTCATTTATCTAATTTAATTGTAAAATATATGCCTGCCCTTGCCCATCACTCATCCTGTAGTTGTGAATTCTCTAAATTTAAATCAGAAAGCACCACCACCTTTTTTCTGTCCTAAATCTATTGAGAGTGACTTCTTCAGTGACTGTGTTCTAGTATTATGAGAGAGAGAACAAGGAACATATCATTATCCACTCTTTCCACAGCACAAATGATTTTACGAATATCATGTCCTAACTTATTTACCCTTTTCCAAATAAGGATAACCTATTTAAACATAATGGGCTTAAATTGTCCTAAGGACATGACACTTTCCTCATAGAGGAAATGTTGCAATCACTTTATTATTTTGGCTGTCCTTTTCTGGAAGAGAGTGGTGCACTAGGTAAAATGATGAAACTGGGGACATAGATTTGAACTAAAGCCTAGCGTTGTTACAATGCTTGATATTATTAATCTTATTGGTATCTAGGTATTATTTAGCACAGGAAGCGGCTAAATGGAAATAGTTTTAGAATATGTTGTACAGTCAGTCACAAAGTGGTTTTGCTTACATTCACATTTATTATCTTGGATGAAGGAATAGAGGGCATGCTCATCAAATTTGCAGATGACACCAAATTGGGAGCGGTTGCTAATATGCCAGAGGACAGGATCAAAATTCAAAATGACCTGGACAGATTGGAGAGCTGGGCCAAGGCTAACAAAATGAAATTCAACAGAGAGAAATGTAAGGTCCTACACTTAGATAGAAAAAATGGAATACAGAAATATAGGATGGGGGACACGTGGCTGGATAGCAGTACGTGTGAAAGGGATCTAGGAGTCTTAATAGACCACAAGCTGAACATGAGTCAGCAGTGTGATGCGGCAGCCAAGAAAGCCAATGCAGTTCTCGGTTGCATCAATAGGAGTATGGTGTCTAGGTCGAGGGAGGTACTGGTACCACTCTACTCTGCTTTGGTTAGACCTCATCTTAAATATTGTGGCCAGTTCTGGGCACCCGAATTCAAGAAGGACATGGTCAAGCTGGAGCAAGTCCAGAGGAGGGCAACCAAAATGGTGAGGGGCCTGGAAGCCATGCCCTATGAGGGTAGATTTAGAGAGCTAGGTATGTTTAGTCTGCAGAAGAGAAGGTTAAGAGGGGACATGATAGCCATGTTTAAATATTTGAAGGGATGCCATGTAGAGGAGGGAGTGGGCTTGTTTTCTGCTGCTCCAGAGACCAGGACAAGGAGCAATGGATTCAAGCTGCAGGAAAGGAGATTCCACCTGAACCTCAGGAAGAACTTCCTGACGGTCAGGGCCGTCCGGCAGTGGAATACGCTGCCTCAGAGTGTAGTGGAGTCTCCTTCTTTGGAGGTTTTTAAGCAGAGGCTGGATGGCCATCTGTCGGGAGTGCTTTGAGGGTGCTCCTGCATGGCAGGGGGCTGGACTGGATGGCCCGTGTGGTGTCTTCCTATGATTCTATGATTAATGTATTGTTAAAGAGTTTATATGGTATTTTCAGTGTTGTCAAAACTCTGTTTGCTTGCTGCCGTTCTCTCCTTGCTGTCTTCATATATAATACATTTATTTTCTGTAGATGAAAAAATGAAAAATTCTAGTAATGTGGAAAAGATTACTAACAATGAGGTCAGAGCCGAAACGCAAAAGGACAGTGTGGATAAACAAAGTGCTGATGGGAAGCCGCCAGATAGTTCAGATGATGATGAGAATAATGAACAAAGTGACAGTGAAACTAAAAAAAGAATTGCACCACTGGAATTAATGGGAGAGGTACAGATTCTGCTTAAACTAATAAACCTTCTAGCAAAATTATCTGTTCATGCAGAGAAATTAAATTCTGAGTACTTCTCAGTATAGTATATATTTAGTATATACTAGTGTATATACCCAGCCTTGCCCAAGATTTTATTTTCTCATAGGTAGTACTTGTGAGAAAGGTTTGAGATCCTGTGTCTCTAATTCCCCAAACTGTCTTGTCCAGTACCTGTGACTTTTCCCCATATTCCCCAATCCAATCTGTATTCAGAGTTATTAACATACAGAGGTTGGGTTCCTGAGGGAATACGCTGCCATCCTATCCTTCTTGCTGCTAGGCCTTGTCTCCATAGCAACCAGCCAGACCCAAGAGCTCTCTTGCTGAGAATTGTAAAGGTCCCTTCCTAAACTGCAAATGCCGGGATTCCATAGAATCTTCTAAGGCAGCCAATCATATGAGGTCTTTGCCTGACGCAGACGAGCACAAACTTTGACTTTAATATAGTAGATTATATACTGGTATATATTACATATAGTATATATTTCTTAAAATATGATTGAAAAAATAAGCCTGTAGAATGAAATGAAATCAGAATCAACATTGTATTCATTTATATTGGGGATGGACAGCTCTCCCGTCCATGTTGTTGAACTGTAGGTTTTGTGGCCTTACCCAGCATAGCCAGTTGTGAGGGAGGATAAGCAACATCAGAAGGGCTACCTGTTCCCCATTCCTGATCTGAACAGAGCATAATAGCTGTGTAACCATTTAGCTGTGAAAATCTGTGCATATAGTGAGGATGTATATATATTTGCAAGAGTGTATAAAAGTAAACTGTTTTGAACTGAATCCTAATAATGTGTATCTACCTGAAGTGAAAATAAAACACAACTACAGCCATGCAGATTTATGCTACTGTAACTGCTAACGTTGTCCATTGGCATTATGCATTTTTCTTAATCAGCTGTGAGAATATTGTAACTACAACATTTTTAGCTATTATAATTTAATAACACTCAACTGTGTAGTCTGACCATCACCACCCCAATCTAGGTAGTGTTTGCATATCTTTCATTTTTAAGGTAGCTTATTCTCTAAAAAGTATTCCTTTTAAAATCATTCTTTTTATTGAGAATGGATAGCATAAAATATTAGGAGTCTCCTTACACAGACTGTCTAAGCATATAATATCGCTACTTAGTCCATGAGCATAGTATTTGTTCATTTAAGTCATTTTATCCTGCCTTTAAATGCTGCGTTACCAGAGCAGCCTCTGTAAATCTAAATTAAAACAAATTATTAGATCAATTAAAAATAACTACAAGATAGTAGATACATAAAATTGCCTTTTTATAGAAATAAAAAACCTAGCAAGAAGGGGTTTTTTTCCTAATAAATAAATAAAACTTAGTTTTTCTCTTAAACTTTGTGCTAAGAACTGGGTGTCAGTGTGCAAACCTTCCTGAGGAGCGATGGGCCTTTTCACACAACCAAACAAGTCCTTACTCCAGTCGTTATCTGCTTAATGTCTGCAACTAAAGGCTCCTAAAAAGAGAGAGCATTGGAATAAAATC
The DNA here is from genome assembly GCA_030412105.1 of Cyclura pinguis. Lineage (NCBI taxonomy): Eukaryota > Metazoa > Chordata > Lepidosauria > Squamata > Iguanidae > Cyclura > Cyclura pinguis. Next base: position 223,304,388 of record CM059599.1, on the reverse strand, counting down.
TTAGCATTCACCAGTAGAAAGTCCATAAGTAATGGGTGGGGTATCTTTTGCCAGCTTCAGTAGACAACCTAGAATATTGTTTACAGTAAAAAAAAAAAAAACTGCAAGGGAAACATCTTTCCGGGTATTACCTTGATGCACGTAAATCTTTTGTGGTGCTTGGAAAGTTCTTAGCTGATGCCAGTAGATGTCAGGTGTGAAAACTGTCCTTGGCATGGAGGGTCCACCCAGCAATGATGTATTATATACACGCATGTAGGGAAGCTGCCATGCAGAAAGAATTGAACTTAAAGCTGAACTCTCCATGCTTTGTTTAACATTAGACATTGAATCTATGGGCTGTACTGAGTGGCACTTGGGAATTACTCTGATGGAAATTTCACTGAAAATGGAAGCTCTATAAAAAATAGTGTCAGGGATAAGTAGGAAGACCTGAAATGTTATTCGGTAAACTATACTTCATTGTTTCAGTGCAAGGGCTCCTGTTCTTTCAGACTTCTCTATGAGATGCACAGCAGATCCCTTAAAAAATCTATGATCTGCTCAGTACGAGTAGCCCTTCTACAATGGCAATCACAACTTTTCTACACCATGATTTTGTTCATAATTGCACTAGCCAGTTCATCACCTGGTGGTCAACATTCTTTTTATGAACTTCTCTTAGATAGGCTGGTCATTGGACAGCAGACATATAATGCACCACTAGAACTTACCTTGCCAGTTTACTAGTACCAGACAGAGCTCGTGCTCTGGGTGAGGGAAGGATTCCTTATACCAATCTGCATTTTTTTTAACTATCCTTTATAGTTTCTGAAAGCAATAATGGAGCGGAAATACAGTCTTGCAAAAAAACTTTGTCAGATGAGTAAGTATGTAATTTATCTGACTTTGCTTTTTTTCTCTATTTTTTCCTGAGTGTCACTTAAGTAACCAATTGCTTAGTACATGAATTTGTTCACCTCTTTCAGTTTGCTTATTAGAGTTTGCATTATAATGAATTTATTAATCTTTAATGTGTCAGAGAAGTCATCATTTTTGCCATACCAGCAAGTTTTCACTGGTAAGAGACTATGAATTTTCTATGCTCTTTTTGAATGGCTTCATATAGAGAAAGATCCTTTTACAGTAACATTCCCCATATATGCCAAACATATGTCTTCCATTTTAACTGTAAAAGTTCTGGCACTGTAATTTCTTTCACTGAGCAGAGGTACTAAAGTAAGAAGGATGATCTGTACTGGCACTGTTCAAAAAAATGTGGCTTTGTATAGAAACTTCCTTCTGTAGGGCAATGACAACAACTTCTTTTCCCTGTCCCGTGGTGTTGTGATTAGACTGCAAATATGTATCAGATGTTAAAGAATAGTATAAGCATGATCATAATGAAGGAAGAGTGGGAAAATGAAAATCTGTCCTCTCAGTTTTCCCAGTTTCAGCCTCTGCCTATACAATTGGTAATTTGCTGTCTTGGACAATAAAAACGTTGTCAAATAAGATAAGACAGCCAGCATGGTGAGTGGTTTGAGTATTGATCTAGGACTCTAGAGACAGAGTTTGAACCCCTGCTCAGCCATGGAAACCCATTGGATGACCTTGGGCAAATCACACTCTCTAAGCCTCAGAGGAGGGCAAAGGCAAGCCCTCTCTGAACATGTCTTGTTAGGAAAAAACCCCAATAGGTTCATCTTAAGGTCATCATAAGTCAGAATCAACTTGTAGGCATACGACAACAAATCAGATAATAAATACATCGAAATATATTGATACATCTGCTATATCTGCATTATTTAAATTTAAATAGCAGTGCTCGGATTTTGATTGGGATTGCAGTCATGATACATGGAAAAGGATTTTTTACCCTCTTCTCCGATTTTCTATACTACAGAGAAAGATTGCCACCACCCAAGCTGCTCTTTGCTCTTAGGAGGGCACTGCCATTGGCACCAAAAGCAGCTTCCCCTCTGGGGTAGGCAACAGCAGGTACAGTATTACTGGGTATGAAGAAGAAGAAGATAATGCCTTCCTCCATGCATGTTATAATCACAGTCCTGGTCAACAGCACCCTTGGAGCTAGTATTCAAAATTTTAAAATACACAGTTATGTGAAATGCACTTACTCCTGATTAGGCAGCTTGATTTTCAGTTCAACCAGTTTTACTCCTAAAGGAATGGAGTTGCTGTAGAAGGAAAATTTTGTTCGTTCTGTAAAAAAAAAAAATTGCTATAATGTTGGCAAGTAAATATACATATTTACTACTGCTTTCTATAGTGGATTTTTTAAAATAAGTGGGTTGGAAAAAAATAATGAAATATGGGGGCATTATTATTATACTGTTGATATCGTAAAACTTTTTGTTCTTTAAAACCCTAACAAAAATAGGACTTGCCCATATGAATTTTTACATATCTTTCGTTTGTTGCTGTTTTTTAAGCTTGGTATACTGATATAAACAAGGGAACACTTACATGGGAAATATATGTGCACGTCTGTCAACCAGAACTGGGTTTTTGCAGATCTTCCATTTTCTGTTATGTTATGTAGACATTAATAGTGCCGTCTCCTCTCTTGTCAAATTCCAGTTCTAATATATGAACCACAAAACCCTGAGGCCAAGCAGTTTCTTCCACTTATTGAGCAAAAACTACTGTTGGGTAAGTGTGAAAACAGCAATAACAGAAGACATTTCTACAAATGTTTTTTACCCTCTAACTGCAAAGAGCTTGAGGTCCATTTGTATGGCACCTCAAGACAAATCTTCAAGAAATCAAGAGTCATGTTCAGTGTTTTAAAGCTGATGAATGATCAAACAGTCACATTTCTGAAAGAAACCTGGGTGCTGTGTGAAACAGCCTTTTCCCATATGTAAAGAGATAGCTTTCTTTTGGGGTCATCTGAAGACTACTGCTAAAAACAAATTGCTCATTGCAGTCATGTAAAGTAAACAAAAGCACACTCTAGATATTTAATTTCTAGGAGCTAGCTCCAGAAGTTTAGGGCCTGGTTCTTTATAGCTGGAATATATTTCCTATGCACTACTGCAATACATTTGCATGTTGCCACACAAAAAATCCCCATAGCAACTTTTGCAGCACTTTTCACAACTCAAAAGTCCTGCTGTGGTAAGAGGAAAGCTAGAAATGCTTCCTCAATGGTTTGAGGTAGATAAGAATATTAAAAATGTAAAAGCCCTTTCCAGAAAACACCTGTACACAACACAGAGGTGTCTCTAAGTGGTGACACCAACAGTGCTGTTCTTGTGGCTTGATAGGATTTCATAGAATGACATAAGCCTTATTCTTTGCCTGAACTTTGGGACAGATATCCATTGTTCTTGGCCAACCCCCTAAGTGGCAGCTACCAGCACTCTGGCAGTTCTATATGTGGAGTAGATAGCCCAGACTCTATGAATAATCATTTCAGTGCTGCTTTGAATCCAATATGAGGAAAGGAAGAGCAAGAGGGCAGCACCAAGTCAGCACTGAAAGGAAAAAATGCCAGAAACGCAGTCCAATATATAACGTGAATGTTTTTTTAAAGATGTTCTAAATTCCTATTGTATCTTTCTTAGTATTGATCAGTTATTATTACAGAATCTGTTGGCATATGCATAGTTTATTTTAGGTATAAAATCCAAAAGTGCAATAATAAACTTTAACACAAACTTTATATCATTGCATGATCCAAGACTCTGAATGACAGATGAATGGATTCTACAGACATAACATACCTAAGAATTAATCCATGTTTTAATATAACCTGCTATAAACATTTTCAGCATGTAGTTGAGGCTACTGACTTCCCTGAACAGGGGCAGAGGATAGCTCCCTCTGCTGATTTTCCCCAGTAGTGATAGAAGATCATGCAAAGAGATCGACATCCACTGGTTTTTCCCTTGATTTCAAAGCCTCTTCATTCTAAGGGAAGTGGCAGCAGGAGGAAGTACATGGAAAGATGTCACGGGGCTGTGGCTGCTGCCTGTCCTAGAGACAGAAGAGAGCAAAGGAAGATAGTCACATCTCAACCCAGATACCAAATCCTGCAATCAGTGCTGACAGAAGATTTGTTTCTTTTGCATTTCCATGTTAGAAAGTGAACGTGCTGCTGAAGAAGAAGATGAAGAAACTGGTGAAGATAGCAATGATGACAGCGAAGAGGATACCAGCAATACAGATAATAGTGAAAGTGAAAGTGAAGGAAGTTCTGAAGATTCTGACAAAAATGCCTAGAAATGTTGAAGTACCCTGAATTAGTGTCTTAATTAAATTTTCTTTGAAATACATGATTTACTGAGCGGTTTAGTGTGCTGGAACTGGTTTAATGAAAAGAACCCCCATCCTCCACTCCCATACCTTTTAGTTGCAAGTATACTGCTTTCGGGACTCTTCTTTCAAATCATTATTGTTACCTAGCAACTTGTTGGCAGTAGACCACTCCTCAAACGTATTGTCTGATGAGCAGTTTGTGAGATGAAAAGTACCAGTGAGTAATATAAAAATTGCCCATGGGATAAATTCATTTGGTTGTTTTTTTTGTACCCTCTTCAGAGCTTGTTTTTTTCCAGGAAACAGGAGGCAGAACTGTGGTAGGTTCTCTAATCTCTAGAATCTAGGCTCTTGGTGATCTTGAAAGCATGGTGCTAGAGGTTTGCTCAGAAGTCATTGCTGTAATTCCTAAATCCCTCCATCCCTTAGCAATCAAGCACAGACTTTTTGCTGTGTGCATTCCTCTTTCTTGCCCCCTTCCCTGTTCCAGGCTTTTAAATCTTTGGGTTTCATATAGTCATTCATGCTGGCCTGGAGTGAGTATTCTGTGTATGTATTCTTGTACAGTACATAAGGAGTTGTAAGGATCACAGAAGTTTGTGCAATATCCGTTTTCACTTCTCCAACAAAGCTTCTGCAGATTGGCTGGATTGTTGGGGAGGGCTGAGTAGTAACTCACAGGAGTGCAAAGTTTAGCTGATCAATTGGCCCAATGAATTGATCATAGATGCTAAGACAGATTAAATGTTATCCCCAGTTAATCAAGCAGAACAATCCTACCAATAGACATTAGAGTTTTATCTTTAAAGGAGGTTCCATCAAGATTATCAGGGATTTGGGTAGGGGACCACTAAATCATATATCTCTTTCCAGACACTGTCCAGAGGGTTAGAATTGGGCATTATGTGAATATCCTCTGATTACAGTGTGTGGGTACTTTGTGTACAGTGCTGTGTTTTCTGTTTCTCAAAAGAGTTGGTAAACCTTGACAGCTATAGCTTTTCTTTATGTTTATTCCCAGTATTATTTGTACTTTGCTGCTCAAGTTAGTTCAGTAATTCTGAAGCGCGTCTCTTCTCCTTTTTTTCAGTTCCAGTTAGATTCTGAGCCTGTAAGTATTATCTATTTTGCTGTGACAATGGCAGCTGGAAAGCTAGGAGCAAACTTTTGGTAGTAGGCTCAGTGCTAAATGACATTGTGATTCCAAAGAGCATTCCTGACAGCTAAAATAAAAAGGTATAAACCTCATAAAGTCCTAGGATGATCTTCCTGACAGGAACTGCACCGCACACAGAGAAGAAGCTGCCTAACTAATGGCAAAAACTTACTGTCCTTTTCCAAGTATGTACTTAGGAAATGACTGTGCTTATATCCAAGGCATAAAAGGACATAATGCCAAATTGGAAACTACTACTCTGTACCAGAAGGATGCTTTTTGTGGCAGTGTAAGATTTTTTAAAAAAATGGCTAATTCTACTTCTTAGGTCTGAAAGAAGTTGGGTAAATTATTTTATTGTTATTTTGGTGTTGTGATGCATGCTCCCTCAAAAATGCACATAAATCATTAGTCCAATAGTTACATAAAAGTCACTTTTTCCAACTGTGCTTTAAAAATAATTTTAGAAATTCTGATTATATTATTCATAAATGTTAAGGAAATAAAAAAAATCTGTCCAGATTACTTCAGCAGAGATAGTAGATATTCTTAATCAATGAGTTATAGTCGATGATCCTCTGTATACAAGCATGTTGAGTATGATGGTTCTCTGCATTGAAAGAACAGCTTGTGTATAAAAAAATCCTTAGACAGCTCAGTAGAACCCCACTTTTTCTGCTCCTCATCCTCTTCAGTGTGTGAAAGCAGCATGCCAGGGCCGCTATAGAAAATGGAAAAGCTGAGCATATCTCTCACATCCCCATCTGGAGCCATTTCCACACTAGACTGTTATAGCACTATTATTCCACTTTCAACATCCTATGGAATCCTGGGGTTTGCAGTTTAGGGAGGGGCTGGCTGAATTGTTGGGGAGGGCTGAGTCCCCTCTCTAAACTGCAAATCCCAGAATTCCATAGGACGTTGAAAGTGGAATAATAGCGCTATAACAGTCTAGTGTGGAAATGGCCTGGGTGTCTTCCTCTTCAGAGTACTGAATGTGGTTGTATAGGTAAGAGTCAGGCCCATAATATTTCTTCTTCCTGGATCAAATACAGACTCCTATAATTCTTCTTATAATGCAATTTGGGACCATGGAATATTTCATCGAGAAAAAGAAGTAAAGTTATCCCAGGTTACTTCCCCCACCTCATTTATCTGTAATAATAAAAGAGGATGTCTGTCTGCATGGATGTCTGTGCGGTAGCCATAAACCACTGGGATATAATTCTAGATGCTGTAAAATTTGACAGAAGGTTTCTGGTTATCTACGTTGTAGTGCCACATTTGAAGCTGATATATTCCACATTGAGAAGGGGAGCACATGAAGTACAAAGGGGGGGATGCCAACCTCTCTCGTACCCACTCTCAGTGCTGCAGCTCCTACCTCTCGTTTTCTTAACCAGTCACCATCCATCAGCCCATTCACACTCCATCATACAATCCACAGTGTCACTCAGTCTTCATACATGTCCCTAGCCTTGCTTACGATCAGAACATTGTGGCAGACCCCTCAGAAAAAAGGGAGTAGGAAAACAGTAGTCCCTGTCAATCTCTTTGGAGACATTAGGTGCAAACCTGCACTGAAACACTCCTGGTAACATTCTTGAGCCAGAAAAAAGCAGTAAAACAGAAGATAACAGAAGATAACTGCTGCTAAGATTCCAGAGGTTTAAAAAAAAAGTGGGGAAATGGGAGGAGGCTTTGAGGTATAGCTGGTAAGACACCTGGGGTTTAGAAAAGGAGAAAGTGGGAAGATGGGAAATCTCACAGACCCCTTTTTGGGGGTGCAAGATGTTGGATGCAGCCATGACTGAGAATGCTTTAGCTAGCAGTCCCTAAAGTAAGTCACTGTATAAGTTAACGTTAAGGTTAGGTTGTTGTGGGTTTTCCGGGATTTGAGGCCATGTTCTATTAGTATTTTCTCCTGACATTTCGCCTGCATCTGTGGCTGGCATCTTCAGAGGATCTGATGGCATGGAAGTGAGACAAATACTCTGTCTTGCTTCCATACCACCAGATCCTCTAAAGATGCCAGCCACAGATGCAGGCGAAACATCAGGAGAAAATACTAATAGAACACGGCCTGGAAGCCCGGAAAACCCACAACAACCTATGGATTCTGGCCATGAAAGCCTTCAACTTTATTACGTTAAGATTGTTTTTCGGGCCATTTTTTTTGCCTTCAAACTGTTCCAATGTGAAGCAAACTGCCTGCCAGTCCAGTGGTTTCACTTCCCAACCTCCCTCGTCACACCTTTCAGGCCCAAAATGGCATGCAGAGATGACATGTCCTGCAGGATCATGACCTGCCCCCCCCCTCAGCTAACCAACCCTGAAAATCTTTGCCTTCTGTCTTCTCCCTCCCACCCATGTTCCTTTTCTCTCTCTTTCTTGCTACCTATCAAGCTGCTGAGGAAGCAATACATTACTCTTGAAGAAGTCTGAACTGATACATATATTATGAAATTCAGCTGAAGGCTGGACACTGCCCACTCTAGGTTTACAGGATATTAGGGGGATCAGAGCTGGGGTTGGATTTGACATGAGATATAGAACGTGCCTTGAGCGTGCATCCCAAATCTCATTTTGGTACCTTGATATCCAAAGGAGGTACAGTACTGTGTAAAAACAGATTCTGAGTAAGTAAGTGCACTAAACTGAATGCCTTGCTTTATTCACTGAATAATATATGTTTAATATTAGTGAATAGTTTCTAAAGAAAAATTGTTTAAGATATTCTGATAACTTTCACTGTTTTACTTGATTTAGCGGGGATTGAAAGCATGACATAATGGTATTATCAAGAGCAGCAAAGAAAGAAAATAACATTCTACTATTAAGGGTCATGTCACTGGATTTCCTTAGCTAGCAAGTAAATGCTTGGGATGCTATAAACTTGCTGATACATTTTTTGAAGAAATGGTCCATACTAGCAGTTCTGCCTAACTTTTCATGCCCCCAACTATGTGTAGCCTATTTACCATCTGGTTTGTTTTGAAACCTGGGACTATAAAATGAGGTGAGTTGTTAAACAGCTGGAGAGCCATACTAAACTGATATGTAACACACATATACTTTGGTGGATCATTAATAGTTTGACGCGGCAGTATTGTGGGGGAAGTTGCTGTATCAGGTGTTGAAACTTCAGGATCCCAGTGACTTTGATTTGATCTAGCTCTGGATAAGCCTATGAAGCAGCTTGCTTGAATTGTGTTTTCTTTTTCAAAGCCACCTTGCTGTATAAAGTCACATCACTAAACCTCTGTAGTAAACAAATGCAAGTGAAATGTATATAATATAAGAAAGATTAAGATAGACAGCAGAAGCCTTGCATAGGTTACTGCTTGTAAAAATAATGTGAAATCTGACTCCTCCAATTTTCTGTCTCTTTGCAAAGAGGCAGAACTTTCCAGCTGCCAGCTAATCTTTACCTGTCATCTGAATAAGATGTGACAACCATGGTCTTCATTAAGTGTGAAACACTTAGCGTAGCTCTGTGACTGATCAGTCATAAAGAGAGAGGAAGAGAGTGGGTTATGCAAAGAGGAGAGAAAATACTCTCCACGGTGGCTATGTTACCAACATTTGGGAGTACAACAAGGATCATTGCAAATATACAGAAAATGAGTTCTGAGGAAGTAGATGTAGGGAACAGTTACTGGTCAAACAGTATGTTCGATATAATGTCCATACAATTAGAAATCAATGCTGACAATTAGATTTTGTGACTGTTAAATATGTGACCACTTATCTCTTAAACAAACTCTAATTTGTTAATAATCTTGTTTCTTCCGGAGTACCTAAAAATGGGTACTATGAACAATATGTAAAAAGGCAGGGCTTTCCAATGGGCTTACTGTCTAACTTAGATAAGGAACAAAGTATTTAAAAAAGAATCTGGAGGAAGAGGAGGCTGAAAACAATTGGACATATGTTAGCTAACAGACATTAAGGGTTGTTTTTTTAAAAAAGAGGATTAATTGAATTATTATCCGCTGGTATATAATTCTATAGATAAAGAGTAATAGGAAAAGAAGCACAAAAAGGTAGAGAAAAGACTATGTAAGCAACAAAGAACCAGAAGATTGCAAAGATACAGGAAGAGTATAGAGAAAATTCAGACACAAAAGACAGCTGGGAGGAAGAAAATGAATAGATTTAAAGGGAAGCAGCAATCTTAAACTGAACGTGCAAAAATATCTTGTAAACCCAAGAACATAAAAACATGATCTGTTTCCAGAAAAAAGTAAGGCAGGTGGCAGGAAGCAAAACAAAATGAGATGGAAGACCAAAGCACATGAAGACAGACAAAATGGGAAAACAAACCAAAGTATGGTCGTGATATAGACAGACAATGAATATTAGCAATATTTTTAAAAAATAAAAATCAGAAGTAAAAGGATAAAAATAATGCAATGCCCTCTAACTGGATAAACAGACAATAGTCAGATTAATAGTCAAAGAAATAGAAAGTATGAGAAGAGTCCAAAGGGGAAAATGTGATACTCTATTTTTGACTGATTCAGTGGAGGACTGAGCCATGAAGAAATAAGGAAAAAAACAACAAATAAAGAGAGAAATTAATAATCAGCATGTATGTGATAATTACGGTCAAAAGACTGGAACATGAGGATCACAAGGGCAAAACAAAGGACTGACACAGAATCTTCACAAACATCAGTGGCAGAAAGGGGAGGTTGCTGTGGTTGGGCAAAGAGTAGAGTGAGAAGAGCATGAATAGAACCTTTATAAATTTGCTCAGGAAGATAAACACGAAAACACAAGAGAAGACCATACAAAGGAAGACTGACCACTAGTAACAAAAGCAAAGGATAGCTCAATTGCAGGAGTGGAATACACTTGCCGCTGTTCAGAGAGATAAACATTTGCTGAACAAGGTACCTATAGGATAAGTTGAATGGTAAGCATGAATGCCATATTGGTAAGAACACCAACGGATTCGGTAAAAGAAAAAAAAAGGTTGAATACAGAGATTCTGATTAAGCAAAATAAATAAAAGAAAAACAAGGCAATAGCCAACAAGGAATTAACAATCCTTTTTAAAAATACGGGAAATTTTCAATTAAATTAAATTAAATTAAATTAAATTAAATTAAATCAATTAAAAATAAGGGAAATTTTCAATTAAAATGTGAAGGAAAGATAAAATTAATGTATGAGAAGAAACTAAATGTAATGGAATTCACATACGTGTTGACTTACCATATTTCCATTGATTCAGTGGATCTAACTCTGAGACCAACAACTGGATTTGGGTCTAAAAATATAATAAATAATAGTTGGGAAATTCTGTTTAAGAAGAAGAATGAATAAAATTAATTGCACAAGCAGTAGCACAAGCAGCACGAGAAAGAGAGAGAGAAAGAAAGAAAGAAAGAAAGAAAGAAAGAAAGAAAGAAAGAAAAACTATTATCCCAAAATTAAAAAGCAATAACGAACATCAAAATAGCAAGCAAAGTTAGTTCAGAAAGAAAAGATGTAGAAGGCAAAGAAAACTGGGTGACTTCAACAAGAACAGCTGGTGGGAAAATTATTATCATAGGGAAAACTGAGCAAAAACCTGAGCAGTAAGAATTGGAAATGAGAAAATAAAAACAGCAATGAATTGTCACTGAGAAGATCATTAGAAGAAGGGGAAGAAGAATAAGGTGCTAGCATACATTTTGTAATTAAGAAAATCCATGTGTGTTCAGGATTTGCATGTAAATACCTAGATGTATCAGCAGAGACAATACAGTGAGGAAGCAAACCATGGCAGAAAAGAACGGTGAGAACTAAAATACAAAGGAAGCTAACTAGTTAGGATAGCTTAATTAGTGAAGCAGCCTCACAAAGAGACTGGCAAAAGCAAATGAGATACTTGGGGTAGTGGGGAGATCTCTGAAACAGAAGTGAAGAGGAAGTCTCTAGAAAAATGTCGACATAATAACGATCCATCTGTGTTTTCATTCCTCTAAATAAAACAGTGAAATGTGGCATTAAATTGCTGCAGGTGCTAGGGTTTCATTGAGCTCCACTTTGCACAGATAACTTAGGGTAGCAGAAAAGGAGGAAGGAAAGGGAAGGAAAAAGGAATATGGCAGCACCTTTAAGACTAACAGGTTTTTATTTTACCATGAGCTTTCAAGAGTATAAACCCACTTCTGCAGATGCAGTGCAGAGTGGTATTAAAGCCTCACATTATAAAGCGTATTTATATAGTTGTGGGAGTGGGACAGAATGTAATAGGATCCAGAAAGATGTGAATCATCTCCTTTGCCCAAAATTTTCAAAAGTTTCCATTTTTTTCAAAGTCCTTTGAAAATTTAAGGCAAGGGACATGATTTGCATCTTTATTACATTCTGTCTTTATTACATCTCTATTACATTCTGTACCACTCCCACAAAAGTGTAAATATGCTCTGGGATCCTATATGACCCTTTACATGACATGAAGACATATACTTAGCAGAAGTGCTAAGAAACCTGGTTACTGGATTGCAAAGATGCATAAAGTGAGACCAGCAAGAGTGCTGGATAGGAATAGGTGCTCAACGGTCATTGGGATCAGTGGAATGGACATCAGGACCGATGCATTGCACATCAAGCATTTTGCCAGCTCTGCTATGTAGTAATGTAACAGCAGCCCCCTTCTGGATAAGGGATGTTGTACAACTGCACAATTCAAATTCCCACGGATGTAAGTCCGCTTACAAAGATGCAACACATCAACAGGATTCTGGCCATGCTTTGTAACCTGAGGCTTTAATATTACTTTGTACTGCATCTGAAGAAGTAGTATATAGCCACAAAAGCTGATGCTAAAATAAAAACCAGTTCATCTTAAAGGTGCTGCCACATTCCATTTTTTCTCCTCACCCCACCCCTGCTTTTTTGTATTGCAAGAGACTAACACAGCTATTTCTTTGAAAACTTAGAGCAGTACAGCGGCACATCAGTTCTTTCCATCCCACTGTCTGCAGTATCATTGCTGGAGGATAAATGTAGCTGAAGTATGACAAAGTGAAGTAAGATGCCTGCATCTGAAACAACTTGTGGTCCATCAGATGTTTTTGAGATGCAACTCCCATAATCCATCACAGTTAGCTATCTATAATGAAGAGGGCTCATGGGATCTGTAGGCTGAGAGAACATTGTGTGCCACAGTTGCCCATCTCAGTCTATGCACATTTGCAACTTCTTTGTAGTTCATCCATAATTTGGCCAATCAAAATTCTTTTACAGAGAGGTGCCAAACACTCTGGCCACCAACATAGGGAAAGCTCATATGAAATATTCTTCTGTGTGGTTTTTGACACTAACCTGTTGTGTTTTATTAAAAAATACTCTGCACTGTGATTGCCTTCAAACCGAAGTGCAGCTTTCTTCTTTACTTGTGAGTCCTTACATATCCTCTCTCTGGGACCCTGGTAAGCACTTTCAGCTAGGAATGTTTATATCTTGCTTTCATATCAACCACCAGTGTTGTCATATCATACATAATTAATTAACTTTAATTCTAAAACAGCCCCAGAGGAAAGGTGCTATGTTTGGATGAAGTCAGCCACTTCTAGCTACCACTTGGCATGAAAGATGGGTTGTACCTTTATGTCCTCACTTTTGCATAACCAAGGATTATACTTGGTTGTTGCTGCATCCTTTGTGATAATTATACTATGATTGGAAGCTACCTTTGTGGGAGATCTCCCATCTTAGAACAGAAGGAGTAATCTTTTTCCTGCTCAGGAGAAAGAAACCAGAAAGTTCTGCATTTGTTGCTACTTCAGCAATGACCTGTTCTGCTGTGTTGCTACCAGAAGTAGGCTCTGCACTGGAGAAGCAAACAGGCAGGAGGCATTGATGGGAGAAGCCTTGAAGAAAGCCTTCCAAAGATATATTAGCATTTCTCAGAACTGACCTGCTACAGTCATCTGAAGTCTTATACTGTAAGGAGGAGGTACATGGAATATTAACTTGCAAATTGGATGTGATATGTGAAGAAAGCCCATTTTAAAACCTTTCCTAACTGTTAATAAAATAACTGTGTGCAGAAGGTTGTCCCTACTTCAATCACTCACTAATTAGTATGTGTTGCAGGCACAAGCTACCGCAAAGTCTGTTTTCTGTTGTAATGTGTGACAGTTTAGGAGCATTACGGACTGTGCATCTCAGGGCAAATGTCAGATTGGGACAGAACTTGTAGGGCTGCATTCTGTGGATGCCTATATGTACTAACATGGGATGTTCGTATCTTTGCAAGGTGTTCAGATCATTCACAAACCAAATGCCAAGATCTGACAGACAGGAATCAAAAGTCGTCTTCTTCCTCACTGCCCACAGGCTCCTTTCCAGTAATACAAAATGTCAAATTGTTTGAAAACCTTGTGCCTTGCAAATTTCAGACTAGCTATTAAAAAATCAACAGAAAATCTATGAACGGTTGAGAATATGGGACTGAGGTATAGCGCCATCTGGGGGAAACTTAACCTCACAGACTTTTTTGTTCTGCAACAGTGGCTGTTGACACTTCTGGTAGGTTTTGTCCAAATTCTTCATTCTCAGTGATCTGCTAAAATTTGTTTTGTTATTCAATATTGCTTTGCTTTAAACTGTGATTTATTTGAAATAATGGCACTGCTGGATGCTTTACTCTCCTAATCATTGCCTGTCAATGGAAATCCATATTCAATAAAGTGATATGGCCCCCTCTAGAGAGGTCAGTTTTTATTACACCATCTGTAGTCAAATAACATCAGTTAGCACTAGAGAACTGTTTGCCCAATGTTATACTTTTCCTTAAGCCTGTAAGTACTCTAGATAAGACTTAATGTGTGTGTCCTTTTTTAGAATAAAAGAAATTACTGTTTGTATTAATGGAATCATTCTTTAAAATCTGCATTGTTTTAGTTCTCCATTTCTGCCAATGGCTAAATGAAAGCAAAATCTGCATGGGGCAGTCAGCCTTTACCCAGAGGAAAGGAGTTAATACTCTGTACTGAATGAAGAAGCTCTTTGATGGCTGTGGTTGCTCTAGGCCAGGGGTTAGCTGCAGGAAGTAGATTAGGGTCCACTGATGTATCAAAAGTGATGCACAGCAGATCAGCAAGGGCATCTGACTTTCCCAATTATTTAACAATATTTTAAATTCTTTGCCTGCTGAAATTTGGGGAGGAGAGTAGTCATAGTGTGAAAGAAAAGATGAAGATGATGATAGATGGCCAGAGTTCTCTATCATGGCGTATGTTACATGTATGTATGTATACTTAGCTATGTACCAGAGGTGCTACAAAAAACCCTGTTAGTGAACTGAAAAGATGCATAATAAGATAACTGTCAACAGTGTCCCTATGAGCATCTGGCCTTTATTTATTTATATCCTGCCTTTTCCCCAAAACTGGGACTCAAAGCAGCTTAGACATAAAAGAAGATACAAAAAGCCAACATTAAAATTGAATTGAACTATGAACCATATTAAAAGCATACACTTTGAAAAAGATGATTAAAAGTTAAACAATATCTAAAATAATGCAGATCTTATAATCCTTTACTTAAAGGCCTTCTATTCTAGAAGTCAGTCTGAATAATAAAGTCTTCACCTGCCTGTGGAAGGACAGCAAAGAGCTGGCCCTTCTTGCCTCCCTAAGGAAAGAGTTCCAAAGTGTAGGAGTAGCCACTGAGAAGGCCCTCTCAATCATACCTGTGAAGATGGTGGGAGAGAAAGCAAGCCCTGTGGGTCTCAGGGCTCAGGCATTCTTATATAGGGGATACGGTCTGTAAGGATTTGCTGTGAGCCCCATTTCTGGTATGAAACTAAATTGTGTTGCTCAAGTGCTCAGAGGCACCTTCATTTCACAATTTCCTATCATTTCTGGGGCACTGTTTTTGCGTATGATTGTTGTGGGTGGACTTTGGACTTTCAGTCCAAAACAAAAGAGATCCCATGAGCCTCAAGTCTGTCCTTCCCAGCTTCAGGGCCTGGTATTGTTCTCTATGTGGGCAAAGGCACCTTTCCTCAATAAGTGTGTTAGTTTTCCATCCGCGGTTCTTGTAGCAACATCTGTGGCTCTTCTGGGCCATGGCCTCCTCCTCCTCCTCTTATTCGACTTACTCCCAAAGAAATCCAGCGTCCTAGCAGGACATCGACCCGTTAATGGGCCCTCCTGCCAAACCTAGACCAATACTGAAGGCGTAAATGCAGGTTACAGGTAAAGCTATGCAGTAAATTTCCAAAGACAGCCTTTGGAGCGAATAGGCAGGCGATTTGGAAAGAATAAAGGACTCCCGCCGCCCCACGACGTTCTCCGCCCAAATCTCTTTCCCCCCCGCCCGCGCTTTTCTCCTGAGCCAAAAGCGTCGCTTTTGTCGCCCACCCCTTCGGGCTCACGTGCTGCTGTCCGAGGTGCTGAAATCGATTTGAACCGTGCAATTACTTCCCACGCAGGCGCCTGCCGCAGTCCTCGGAACAATACGGGCCGCGCGGGGGTGGCCATTATCTTTGCATTTCTGCTCGGAAGTGGGTGGGGGGCGGCGACATTTGTCTTCTTCCCCCCGAATTAGATACCTGATAACGGGAAACATTCTCTGTTTTGTGTAAGTCGTGCTTTTTTGTGCCTTGTGTTGAAAAAATGATTTTGCAAAGAACAAATGTGGCGAGCACCACGGGAGGAAACCAAAGGAGGCCTTTCCTGACACGTGTCACAGGTCAAGATTATTTCTTGCTCTCGAGGAGAGGCAAGTTCAGCCTGCGCTCTGTCAATAAAGAATCTTAGCACGCCCAGACAGTTTCTTAGCCACGGCAAAGTAGTCGTCTCGATGGACGTTCAGTTTTGCTATCCCTCTGCAGCTGGAACGGAGCGGGGGGGAGAGGGGCGTTACTTTTTCCTGAGTCTTTCAGAAAGGACACAAGGCGGACTGACCCCCTCGCGTAAGTACTCCTGCTGGCTGCCCCGTCTCCGTAAGAAATATTTTTACGTCCTCACATTTCTTCTTTCCCTCCCCTGTAGATAAAATACCACGACATGGTGTGCTTTCCGTTAGAGGAGCGTCCGTTTTTTTTCTCCATCTGACTTGTAGTTTCCTGGCGCTTACGCCGAGTCATGGCAAGGAAATGCCTGTTTTCAAAGATCCTGTTAAAGCCCGTGGGGCCTCTATGCTGGAGACACGGAACGCAGGCTTCTGCTAGGCCCTTCGGTTTCATTTTCGATAAAGCCGTGTGGTAGCATCCTTCAATACTTTGCGTGAATCCCGGCAGGTGTTCTCTGTGGCTTTCTAAGCGGCCAACCCAAGAGAAAAATGGTCCCGTCTTTGATTCTTCGGCGCCCCCCAGTGGAGGCTCGCAGAGTGCTATTCAGAGGGACGGTCGCCCTTCCTAGACGGCATTAAATGGACGGCGGCCAGAGGGCTGTGTAAAAATTCTCTAAGCGCCTCCAAACGGCTTGAGAAGTTTTCCCTCTTAAGACAGACGCTCGGCGGGGTGGCCAGCGTGGTCTGGGCTCTAATAGCGTCGCCACCTGAGGCAAAGGGCTACTGCCGGCCAGATATTTAAAAAAATGAACTTTGTGGCGTAAAGAAACGTGGTGTACAGAAGATGACCAAAATGTTTTTAAAAAGCCACCCTCTTAAAAGCGTGGATATCTCTATAGGGAAAGGCGTGTTTGATCCGAGGGGATCGGAGCTCGCGAGGAACAGACGGAAAAGCTTGCTCTGGGTAGTGTCTCCTTTTATTCTCCTGCCTGCTCGTCTTAGGGAGGGCGACGAGTCCGTCCTGTGCTACTTCTAGGGTCAACTTCGTCTTCGCGATGATGAGGATCCACGAGCGAGTTGCCTCGCCGGAGTCACGCGCAGGCCCCGCGCGCCTCCCTCAGGAAACCTTCGCGCCCCCTGCGAGTCAATCACCCCGAACTTGGCCGGGCTCCCGCCCTTGGAGGCGCGTGATTCCCCCCCATCGCTTGAACCGACACCCTCCTTCCTTCTTTCCTTCCTTGCTTCCCTCCCACCTACCCACCCCCTCACGCGCCCGAAACTCCAGCGGTTTTTGCGTTCCCGTTTTGGAGCAAAATGAAGTGATGGCAGCGCTATGACTCATGCCTGCGTCGCAAGAGATCAGCCAACGATTCACGCTTCAAAAAAGCAAATCCCAAACACTGGGGGGTAGAGAGAGAGAGAGAGAGAGGTCATCTCGAAATAAATTCCAGGGCTCCATTGATATTCCGACGTCGTTTCTGGCGGAGTTTATAAACGGCCCAGTCCTTCCCGAGCTGGAATCTCCCGATCTTCTGCATTTTGGACTCTTGAAGTCGAATCTAGCGCCTTCCTGCCCTTGGCCGGTAAGGATTTTTCATTTTTCTTCTTTTAAATCTTATTGCAAAGCAAATCGTTCCTCTCTTCCCGTGCCGCTGGAGGTTAAGAGATATTTTCTCTCTAGAATATGTGGCCTTTCCTAGATAACACCTGAAAATAGAAGATATTTGAAGCAGGAAATGGGAGTCGGTCAGGACAGAGACTAACCTGTTACTTCACTCCCAGCCTTGGCCCAGAGCGCAGCTCTCTGGCTCTCAGCTTTAAGCGCTTAAAATTCTTGCTTTCCAAATTATATTCTGTAGATTAATAACTGAACCCCCCGAACTCCCTCTCGTCACACGCACACACATACAGAGAGAGAGAGAGAGAGAGAGAGAGAAAGGCTTTTGTATTCCAGAACGTGTTTGTTTACAGGAAAACTTTTTCTATCGAATAACGCACCGCTGCCAGGCGACCTTCGCTCTCGGCAGGACTGACTCCGCGCATTTCCTACAACCTTGGATTTTGCTTTTCTAACGTGAGAGGGAACGGCTCGGGGCCGTCCGGGGCGTCGGGCGACGGAGCGTGGCGTCGACTGAGCCGCCACTTCCCGAGCAGCCAGCGAAGAAGATGGGGCTGGAAGTCGAGGGGATTACCTTCACCCAGCAGTGGCCAAGCCGTGCGCTGAGAGGCAGCCTGGAAAGCCCGGGATGGAGGATTGGCGGCACCTCGCACGGCGGCTGAGAAATTACAACACCGAATTCCTGCCCTTCTTCAACGGCGTTTTGGCCGCTAATGAGGGCCCGCGCGGCTCTCGCGCCCTTCTGCTCGCACACATTTCTCTGCCTTCCTTTGTGCACGCGTGTGTGTGTGTGTGTGTGTGTGTGTCTAAACAGGTGTGAACTGCTGCATAAAATGTGTTGGTGTGGCGCTTCCCTTTAGCCGCATTCCTCGGTTCCAACTGAGAGGTTATTTCCTCTCCAAGCTATTCAGCCTCGCCGTTCATAAATCTGGAGGACCGGGGGGGGGGGGCAACAAGAAATTCCTCCCACCCGGTTGGTAGGTCTGGGGGATCTGATCGTTCTCAACGACAACAAGACCACGCACACCCTTCGCTTTGCCTCTTCCTATTGAGCTGGTGCGGCGGCGGGGGCTGTTCTCCGCGGAGCCTATTGTTTTCGTAGGAAGCGGCTCCCCCCCCCCTTTGGGCGTGTGAACCCCGATCGCCCACCCCGGCGGACCCCGGGCAGGAGGGCCCCCCGGGGCGCCCTTCGCCTGAGCCCGTCCTCCGCCGCCGCCAAGCACGGGCGGCACCCGAGCAGCCCCGTCCCCCTGACAGCCAAAAGAGAGGCTTGAGCTCCTCCTCGTCGCCGTCAGCCCTGTCCAGACATTTTTTTTCCCGCCTGCTTGCAGTGCTGGCTTATAGAAACCCACCGAGGTCTCCTCGCCTCCCGCCGGTTCTCCGTCCACGTCGCTTTTGTCTGAGACCCGGAGAAGGCGAGGGGAGGGGAGGGGAGGGGAAAGGAGGGGAGGGGCGGGGAGGCGAGGTGGGAAGGACGCCCGGCCTGGCTCCCCGCAGCGCCTCCGAGGAGGACGGAGGACTCCTCTCTCCCCGGGAGGTGAAACGCGGTTCTTTTGTGCCAGCCTTCCCTCCCCAACCCAAGCCCACCCTCGCGGATCGGCTCGCCCTCCCCTCCCCTCCCCTCCCGTCCCGTCCCTACCCCGCCTCCGGCCACCACCGCTTCCCATCGAGTCCAATGGCTCCTTGTTGACGGCAGGCTCGCCTCCTGGCCGTCACGTCTCGGGGAGAGGCAGCGAGAGGGCGAGCCCAGCCGCCGCCGCCGCCGCCGCCCCTCCAAGGAAGGAAGGACGGAAGGAGCGGCTCCCTAACCCCCTGCCTCTCCTTTCCCTTGCAGTGGAGGCTTTTGTTGGGGGGCGAGAGGAATCCTGAAGGAAGAGAAGCTGGGATCGCCGGGCTCCGACTCGCAACCTCATGGCAGCCTCGGATCCGTCCTCCTCCAACACGGCCCAGGATCCCAACCCGACGAATTTGCGACCCACAAGTAGGTCGGGGGGGTGGGTGGGTTGTTTTGTTCCGCCTTCGTTTTGCAAGCCTCGAGCGGTGCATGCCTCGTCGTTTTCAGCCGGGGCTCCAAGGAAAGAGCCCCAGACGCGCCGGCACCACCACAACAGAAAGACCAACGGGGGAATCTTTATTCCATACCTACCCACGTACATACACACATACCCCCCGCCCCCATTGCTGAAACCCCGGTGCGGGGTGTGGGTAGGGGGCTTTCTTTCGCTTCTTTTACCCCCAAAGAACCCTGGGGCGAAGAGCCAGCCGGGTGAAAGGTGGAAACCCTCCTTCGCGGCTGACATTGACCTGATGCTTGAGCTCAAGGCGGGAAGGAAGGGCGGTGGGGAAGAAGGGTCTCCATTGCTTACTGGGGGGGAGGGGGGGTTCGCACGTTCAAAAAGTGGGTTGTAGACGGGGAGGGGCGTTAAGACCCACGCGTGGTTTAAAAACACTCGTGGGTGCCTGTGTCGCTCGTCTTAATGGCAGCGCCTTTTCAGTTCTAAAAGGGAGGGGGGGAGAAGACCCCCGGAAAGCCTCTAATAAAGAGAGACGTGGCTGCTAATCGTAGCTCTTTGGAAGAAAGCGGCTGCCCCTAATTGCCCCGCGTTGGGAATGAGCGAGGGGCGGAGGCGAGCGGCGCTGCAGGTGGAGCGGGAGAGGGGGCAGGAAGGCGCCGGAGACGGTTTTATAGCTTTGCCCAGACGATTCAGAGAGGCGCTCAGGAGCCCCCCCCCCGAAAAAGCGACGGGGGTGGGGTGCGGTGGAATAAGGCGGGGTGACAGAACCGCCGGCGACAAAGCCACGGGGCGGGGGGGGGCGCCCAGGGAGAAGGCAAGCTTGGCTGGGGTGGGGAGCGCATAGCTTTTGCCCTGAAAGAGCTGCCGGGGTTATGGAGCATGAAGAGCCCGTCATTACTGTGATTATTCTGCGACTGCCAGGACTGACGGGGCCGGGAGGGAGGGAGGGAGGGAGGGGGGCGGGAAGCCCATCCAACGGAAAGGGCTCCTTTTGTGCCCGGCTTTTGCGCTGGGGGGGGTGCGTGTGCGCGCGCGCGCTTCCCTTTTCCTCTTTCGTTTGCCTTAATCCGGGTCTAAAAATCTACTCTGTTTACAAAAGGGGGTCGCCCGTTTTTATTCCGCCTTTAAATGAAACTCCTCGGGTTAGTTCCTGCCTGGGGGCTAATCGCAACAAAAGTGCGGTGTGTGTTTGCGTGTGGTGTATTTTGTGGCTGAGCATTTTCTCCCGGCCTTCCGGCCGCTCGAAGGAATGCGCCCTCCCGCCGGAGCCCCTCGGCTGGGAAAAGAGCGCCGGGACTGCGCCGGTTCTTCCCGCCCTCGCGCCGCTGCCTATTGTTTCCCGACGGCCGGCGCGCGCTCGGGCGCGCTCCCTCCCGCCGCCAGCCTCTCCCTCTCTCTCTCCCTCTCTCTCGAGGGGTGTGGAGGCGGGTGCGGGATGTGCTTTGCCCTCCTCTCCTTGCCGTGCTCCATCTAACCTTTCTCTCTGCCCGATGTTGGGCGGGAAAGAGCGAGAGAGGCTGTTTTAAAGTCCTGTCAGAGCTGTTTGGTTCGCCTGCCACTCTCGCCGGTTCCACCTCCCTCTCCCTCGCTCCCCTGGCGTCCTCCCGGTGTCCTTCTTGGCCACTCCAGTCTCCTCCCTTTCACCTGAGGCCGCCGCCGCCGCCGCCGCCGCCGCCTGGCCCTGCTCCCTTCCAGCCCGCTGACCCGAGCCACAGGGCTCCCCTCCGCCGCCTCCCTGGCCGCTCGTTCGTCTCCCTGCTCCTTTTGCCCCCCGGCCGGCTTTCTCCTTCCCCCACTTCTCTCCCGCCCCCCTTTCTCCGCAGCCTGGCTTCTGCCCCCGCTCTCTTCGGGGGCTGACGCGTCATCTCCTTCCCCACCCTTCTTCCCGCTCGCAGGCGGAGATTTCCCTCGGCCGCCCCGTCCAGTCTTCTTCAACGCCTGCTCAATCCTCTGCCCCCTTCCGTCTTCCGAAATCCGTTCCCGGGTCTCTGTCCCGCTTCGCTTCCTCCACCGCGCCACCCTCTCCCCAGGCCCGCGCCTCCTCTCCTGCCTCAGGCCTCCGCCTACCCGGCACGCCCCCTACAGGCGATCCGAAGAAGGGGAAAGGCCGAGCCCACCTGCCCGGGGCGGCCTGTGGGCGGAGCCAAACCGTGGCCCGCCCATCTCACCTCCCGGCGCGGCTCGTCGGACTAGGTTTGGTTTGCTTGCCCCTTTGCCAGAGGGCAGCGCGGAGAGAGCGCCTTCCCTTCCCTTTTATTTCCTACCCGTAACTGCAAGAGCGCAAGCCAGTTGCCCCTGAGGGGAAAAAGGCTCCCCTTTCCAAACAAAGGCGCGTAGAACTAGACGTGAGGCGGCAAGTAAGTAAATCAGTGGAGCTTCTCTCCGCGTAAAGACCGCTCAGACCGAGATGCAAACGCTGAACATCTTTTTTGCCCCCTGCGGAGTAATCCCGCCTCATTGATGAAGTCCCGATTTGCTACCCAGAACCTTTCCTTTTTCTTCCCTTCGTTTCTTCCACCCACAAGTAGTTTCAGTACAGGCTAAGCTTTCGGCTCCTAAGTCCCTAAGAAACTCCTGGTGGTTGTTTGTGTGTGAGAGCGATTGCGAATGGCGGAGTATTTCTATAATTCTAGGGGGCATTTAACCGCTCCCATTCATCTTCCTAACAGTTCTAACAGAAGAGGTCTGAAGCTCTTCCGCTGCCCTCTTTTGCATCTTTCAGATGTGTAAAAAGCTGCCTAAAAATTCTTATATTAATTCCGAAAAAAATCTCCCATAAATAATACGACCAACAGTCGGAGTGGATTTTTTTTAAAAAGAAGAACCCTAGTCCCGTGTCTTTTAAACAGCTTTTGTTGTTGTTGTTGTTGTGTGCCTTCAAGTCATTTCCGACTTATGGCGACCCTAATGGCTTGGCATTGCCTTAAATTCACTTTGGAACAGCGATCCGGCGCCCCTTTGACCTCTCTCCAAGCTTGGGTAGTGTAATAAAATGTTGGGGTTCTCTCGGAGTTGCGCTGAGGCGGCCTTTCTGCAAGGATCCCGGTTAGTAATTCACGGCGAATTTGGAGGATTAAAAGCCCGCGGACGAACAAATTCACGCGGAAGCAAATCCCCTGAATTAAGTGGGACTTAATGTATTTAAGCGCGTAGCCGCACTAACCCCAGCAGAACCTTTTCCCTTCGACACGCTTCTGAGAACCTCTTGGTCCGCTGGGAAATCTGTTCTCTGTCCCATCCCTTGCTTGTAGGAGTCTTTGAACCGTTTTCCCTCTTTTTGAGAGACGGGGATGTAAGGAGAGGGGGCGTTTCTTTGTTTTTGTTTTGTCTTCCTTCCCAGCCGTTTTCCTCCTCTCAGGCTTTGCCAGCTGACCACACTGCAGATTCCGCGCGAGGAACAAGCCTCGACCTCGCTGTGTGTGTGCGTGTGCGTGTGTTGTGTGCTGAGGGAGGAGGCTTCTTTCGGCCACACTGGCCTTTCTGCTGTCCCCGTTTGGTCCTCTCCTGGCCAGAGGTGCTGCGGGTCCTCCGAAAGGAAGAGGCACCCCTTCCTTTAAGGCGGATTGAAACCCGCAGCCCCTTTCAGCACCTTCGAGGCTGGACAGCGCAACGCGGAGTTCCCGGCGCCCGGAAGACGTAACGGGAGGGGGGTTTCGGAGAACAAGAAGGGGGCCCCGGGGGACGGGGGGGGGCTTTGAAACGGGGCTCCCTGACTTGTCAATCCGGCTGCAACCTAATCATGCAAGTCCGATCATCTAGTCAAATACTATTTTTCACCCAATTAATTCCTGAACTCTTGCATGACCCCATTTCATGCCAGTTTATTTTAAGCTGCCACTCTCCTGGAGCTCTGCCAATAAATTATTCGGAGGTAGTCAGGTCTCTCTCCTTCTCTTCCTCTGAGCTTGTATCTTCCTGATGGGGCCCATTTTGCCTGTCCGTCGGCCCCGCATGCGCTCGTCGTCCTGGTAGCTCACCGTCCCCACCTCCAGCCTCCTTCCCTCGGGGCTCCAGCATCGCCCGAACCCGAGACCCTCCACTGGAAAGGACAGAGGGTGTGCTCAGCCAGGCATTAGGACAGGATCAGGGAAGGCCAAGTGGATTGGCTTCTGTCTCTTGCAATGCTGTTGCGGTTATCGAATAAAATATTTCCGTTTTGCCCGGACTTGTGCTGGAGCTTGTGAGCGGGCCCCCTCAGAGTCCGAGGGGGCAGAATGGGCTCCTCGACCTCTTTGCAGGAGCGACCGCAGCCTTCCCAGTGGCGCTGCCCTGAAAGAGGAGAACACCCATATGCGGAGACCTGTACGGACAGAAATCACGGGCTGTTCTCTTTCATAGGCACACACTTTCCCGGGAGAAACAGTCCCGGGGGCAATCGATATTTTTTTTTTTTTTAAATGTGCAGGCGACGTGAAGGCACCTACACGGCAGCAGTGAGGAGGGTAGGAAAATTTGGAATGTTCACCGTGGAAGTAGCTATCGCCCCACTATCACCCCATGTAACCTTTCAGATCTCGGGTTCCTTGTATAATCTCATTTCCAGGGAAACTACCAGCACTCTGGCTATGGCTGGTGACACTCCGGCATCTTTGAGCGGGAAGGAGGGCGTCGTGCGGGGAAATTCGATTCACGTCCCAAGGTAATGACCATCCAACACCCGCCCCAAACCTTCCGACCTGATTCGTCACCTCCTGATGGATTCTGTGCGACCTCTAGTAGAATGACAAGTACTGAGGTTACAAGGCATTTTTATGTACTGAGAATTGCGGTGTTTCAGAGGCATACACAGCTGGAAGTAAAGGCAGCGGCTAGGAACTGTAAATGTATCTGTGCACGCCGCCCGTTCCTTTCTGTGGGGCGTAAACCTTTTCTTTCTGTTCCTTTTAGCCTATGACACCTGGTGTGGTGTGGCCCATGGCTGCACGAAGAAAATTGGGCTCAAGATATGCGGTAAGTAGAACGAGGCAAAAAAAATTTACACATTTTCTTCCATCTATTCTGTCTCTTTTTCCCTCCCCCCCCCCGGCCCGCCGCCACTTCCCCGCCCCCTTCCTTGCGTCCAGAATGAGTGTGGCAGTTCTTATCTCTCTTTAAACCCAACGCTTGCTTGCTTGCTTGCTTCCTTTTTGGAAGGATAGAAGCAACTAGGTTGGCTCTCAAAGAAAAGTAGGACACGGCTTTTATCTTCAGATAAGGGGGGGAGGGAGGAATTGCAAAGAGAGACTCCCCTCCTCTTCCTCGCTTTGAGAACTCTGACGAGGCAGCTGCCAGCAGCACCCCCAATTCATTTTAAGGGAGAAGGTGGGGGCGGGGAGAGCGCATTTCTCTTCCTCCTCCCCCTCCCCCACCCCGCGCGCCCGCAGCTGCTCAGCGCTCCCCTCGAGCCGCGAGTTCTGGCTGGGCGGCGGGCTCTTGCGCCACCTGCTGGCCGAGGGGAGCACAGACCAGCGCCAGGGCGCACAACTGGCGGTGGAATTTATGGGCAAGCCTTAAAAAAAAAGTTTAATGGACTTACTAGTGATAGAAAATGGCTCCGGTGGAAGGCAAGAACGCGCGCGCCCGCGTTTTTAGGGCCACGAGACAAGGAGCGTTTGATGCCGGACGAAAGGCGCTTGCTGGATGGAGAGTGGCCCCCTCGGGGTGCGTTATTCCTGGCGAGCCTCTTTGTCCACCGTCGGGGCTGTGCGGAGGAAGGGCGTGGAGGGGGCGGGCAATCAGAGTGGGGAGATGTGTGAGGTCGTTTGCCAGGACTAAGTTGGTTTCAGCAAAGAAGCGTTTCCTTTCGCCTCGAGGAGAAAAGCTTTGTTAGAAAGAAAAAGGAAGGAAGGAAGGAAGGAAGGAAGAAGGAAGGAAGGAAGAAGGAAGGAAGGAAGGAAGGAAAGAGGGAGGGAGGGTCTCCCCTCCCCCTTTGTTTTCTGCCCCAAGTCCAGGCTCGCGGCAGCCCGCCGCCGGTGCTCAGGACTTGGCCCGGCGCGTTTGGAAAATGAGGCCACCGGCAGGCGCCGGGAAGGGGTGTGTGTGCGTGTGCTGTGTGTGTTTGTGTGGTGGCTGGCTGGCTGGCTGGCTGGGCGATCGAAGCTGCCAGGGAGGGCAGGAGCCGGGAGCGCTGCCTCGCCAGGCGGAGGAGCCGCGGGGAGGGAGGGAGGGGAGGACGGCCGCCGCCGGCGCTACTTTGCCACCTCTCACTGTCTGAAATTTTCCAGCCTTATCGGCCCAGAAAATACGGATCTCCTGGGGGTGGGGAGAGAGATTAACGAGGGCCTTATTAAAGAGCCATCCGTCAGGCTGCTGCGCCCGGGAGATAGCGGGGCTGACAGCCAGGCAGCGCGCCGGCGGCCCGAAAAGGCGGCGGGCGAAGAATGGAGCGCCAGCCGAGAGCGGAGACCCGGGCACGGATGTAGGCGGCCCGTCGGCCCCACGTTCTCCCCCTGGGTTTCTTTATAAGGCCTTCCCGCCCAGGTCCCGAACCAAGGAGGGACCAAGCCGGGGGAGAGAATGAGAAGGAAGCAGCGTCAGTGCGGGGCCCAATTCTCCTCCGCTGGCGGGTGGGTGGTTTATAAATGCAATTAGTAACTCCATTTTCTAACTACCCCTCGGAACCATAATCTACAACTACCGCTCGGAATTAACTCTCAGCCGAACGATTGCATTTACTTCGCGCGTAGATCTGCAGCCTACGGTCTCTTAAGCTCCCCGGGGGGGGGGGACTTTCTTCTAGGGTGGAGAATAAGCAGAAAAACGTATAAATTCCTCACTGGTGTGTTCACTTCTGAGAAGGAAGGCGGACGGGCGGCCTTCACCAGAGAGAGAAAACCAAGCCCCGGCGCGGCAACTGGGCGACGGGCTCGGAATCAGCGTTAAGACGCCAAAAAGACCAGAAATTGCTCTCGGTTTAATCCCTCCGCCGGGCCAAGAGGCGTTGCCGTGGAGCCGAGGTGGCGGTGGTGATATTAACGCCGCCGGGTGTCTTTCTCTTCTATAAATAGCTCCTGGTCTGGACTTAATGGACCGTTTCCGATCTGGTCCCTTCAGTGGCTGGAGAGCGATGAGTTTTTTCATCATCGTTTTAATTTAGTCCGGCAAGCAGAACTGTTAAAGTAACGCTCCGCCGCCTCTGAAGCTCCTGCGTCGCTAGACCACCGGGGTTTATGCAGGGGCGGCCCTGGCGCCCAGGGGAGGAGAGGAAAGGGACGGCCACGGAGGCCGCCCGCTGGAAAGGCTTAGGTATATGTCTGTCTCCACACCCCGTTGTTTTCAGGAAAAGCGAAAGCAGGAAAACCCAACACAATCAGGACGTTCTGCCCGTCCCACCCCGAAAAACACCAGGCCAAAAACGAAAAAAGAGATTCTTTTGTTTAAAGCTGGTTTTTCTCCCAACGAGCCCAGCAGCATTTTCGCGCATAGCGCCCCGGTTCTTCCTTTTGAACATTCCGGTCCTCAAGGCCTGGAACACGATCGCCTTACAAATCGGACTGACTGCCTAGAATCGACATCGAAAACAGAAGGGTCTAGACCGGCTGGGCTCCGAGGTGCCACAAAACCCCTTTGTTCTTACCGGGGGGGTTCACTTCGGCTGCGGACGGCGGCGGGAGAGCTCGCCTCCTGAGCCATGAGGTGGCCACTGCTTTCAGAGCTGACCCCATCATTCTGGTGTCCTCGCACTGCCAATCTACTTGGAAATCCAGAATCCCGCCATTCTTTGATGGGATTTGTCTGTCTCAAGACAGCTGAAGGAAGAGCAGGGAGGGATTGGAAGAGGCCTCGTTTTCTTTAGAAGTGGCCCCTTTCGCTTTGCTAGGTTAGGAACCCCGTGGCTCTCAATACCTTCTTAGAAGGCGCAGTTAAGTCGCTTTTTCAAAATGTGGATTGCTGAGAATGCTTTCCTCGAGTGTTCTGGTGCTTACCTCTCTCTCTCTCTCTCTCTCTCTCTATATATATATATTCCTCGAGTGTTCTGGTGCTTGTTTCTCTCTCTCTCTCCCTCTCCCTCTATATCCTTTCCCCACTCCTCCTGGTGAAGTCCGGCGAGCCTAAACCACAGGGAAAGGGACCTTCGTTAGGTCTGGCGCCTTAAATTGTTGGCCCGTCAAAGTACATTATTAGGGGTACCTCAAGGCGGGTCTGGCGAGAGCTTTCCCGAAGACAAGTGTCACCTTGTGGCTAACCGGGCACACCCTTTGGGGTTTGGAGCGTCACCCAAGAGTTCTGGAAGGGTCTTTACCGCCGGTTGCCCTAAAAGAAGGGCCTGGACAGCTCTGGCCAATGCCGAGCCCCCCCCCCCCCCGCTTTTCAGGAGACCGCTTTCCCTGAAGAAAACTGCCCCGGACGACACTTGCAGGGGCGAAATACGAAACAACTAGCCCTGAGTTAATCGGAAAGGCGTTCAGGCTTCTGCCATTGAGGTGCCGACTTAAGGCGAATCTATCAGGGCTCTTTCGGCAAGAATTGTTCAGAGGGGGAGTTGCTCTGCTTTCCTCTGAGGCTCAGGGAATGTGATTGGCCCAAGGTCACCCGGTGGTTTTCCATGGCCGAGCGAGGATTTGAACCCCGATCTCTCCGAGTCCCAGTCCAACCCTCAACCCAGCTGGTTCGAGCGTTCAGGACCGTGGGCTTTGGTAACGAGACTTGTCCGGGAGATCAGAGCTGCGCTTTTGTTTTGTTTTTTTTAATTGCAGCAACTGACAAACAGCAGATACTTCCCTCCGATCTAACCTAAAGCCGACACACGCGGCTGAAGGTGGTTCCTTATTCCCAGTTCCTTATCTGAGCCGGGGCCTGTCTTTATTATTAATCCGGATTATTCGTCCGCGGATCGAAATTTCCAATGAGTGAGACTTTTAGCACCTGACGCTGGGAGACAGAATACATAAAACGAGCTTTTAATTCACGAACATCGGCATTTCTTCTCCGGTCTCGCCCATCTCTCCCACCGAAACATTTCGGACCAGAGAATGATACAGCGTGAATTAAGTTTCGCCCTGAGAACCAGAACCATTGTGTGCAAAAGCTGGTTCCATTGTATACCACGCAAAAGTGCCAGGGAACAAAGTTCTTGGGCTTCAGGAAGCTAAGAGTTTTATTAAAAAAAAAACCTCAATGGAGACCCAGTTATGTGTGTATGTATCGTCAAGTCGCCTGTCCACTTATGGTGACCCCATAAATGTCATGGGGTTTTCTTAGGCAAGGAATACTCCGAGGTGGCTTTTCCAGTTCCTTCCTCTGAAATACAGCCCACAGCACCCGGGATTCCTTGGCGGCTTTCCATCCAAGTACTAACTAGAGTTGACCCAGTTTAGCTTCCAAGATCAGACAGGATCTGGTCTCTTTGGGTTATTTAGACCCCTGGGGACCCTCTTACCTGCGTTTAAACTCAGTGGAAGCTACTTCTGAGTTAGTATGTACAATTTTGCCCCGTTTCTCCTAAGTAAGAGCGGATGAGAGAGCAGACTAATTTGGAAGCCAGCACCAAAGAAATCGCTTAGATATACAGTACTTTTCCCAAATAAACTGGTGCTGGATTTCTGCTGTTGGGCCGGGTGCTGCTCCCCAAATCTGTTCGTTTTGAAAAGGAATGCCACCCACGCACTGCCCGCGTACAGTGGGGTTTTAATAAAACGTTAAATAAATGATCAGATCGCCAAATAGCAGACATGCTGGTCCCTTTGAAGAACTGAAAAAGTAAGGCTGCAACGTTCATTATTCCTGTTTCTTTCGGATAATTCCGAAGCCAATGAATGGGTCCCTTCCTTTCTCCCTGTTCATCCGCACAACCCTGTGAGGTAGGTAGCCCCGCTAATCAGAGAAAGTTCACTGTAATCTTTGTAGGTGAAAGGAGACGGGGGGCAGGATATCCCCCTTTAGTAACATAGGCGGGCATTTTCAGTAGCGCAACTATTGTTAAAAGTTCTGGATTTACCCCAACGTTTTCTTCAGACGTGTTTAAAATAATAACACGTTTTAAGAAAAAACCCACAATAACGCACACAGCGTTCCTATTCAATCCAGCAAAACTGTGAATAGCCTTAAACCAACATCACCAAAAAGTTAGATCAGTTTATTCAGGAACTATGGACTAATAAAACCCAAGTGGTCTTATTCCATCGTTTAGGTTTTATAACCCACTAGAAGCTAAGGAGAAAATAATTTTAATTATTGCCACGACGTCCACAAACCCGTTAAATGACTGCCGTTTGGCCTGAACGACGTTATAATAGACCGATCCTTGAGTGTATTTCCTTTTAATAGGGTTCAGACTCTTGAGAGCGTCGGGCTCCCTCGCCTCTTCGGAGGGACGGGGAGAATTCGTCCCAATGTTATGCATTTATGCGATAAGAGCAGTGTCCGTCTTAATTTTCATTTTAATTTGTTCCGAGGCGCCAATGGCTAGATTCTTTTATTCCGTCTGAGATGAAGCGGAATGGGCAGAAATTTATTCTAGTTGATTACCTTAGTATAACTTTCCACTATAGGAATGATCACTTTAATGATCCGATTTGCGATTCTTCCAGTTTGAGCGTCTGTGGATTTGCCTCTCCTCACCCCAGCATCCTCTGACGAACACAACGCCCCAAGCCCCCGTTATCAGGAACGCGTTGCCTATTTGAACAATTTTCAGGCTTGGAATTTTTTTACTGCTGGGCCGGCCAGCTAGAACGGAGCGGGGAGGCTGGGGAGGACGAAGGTTTCTTAATTGGCTGCGGCGCCCCCCACGTCACAGGAGGCAGCCACGGATTTGTCCAATGGGGCTTCAGAGGTGGTCACAAAATATCTACAGGAGTTCCCAACCAAGCCTCTTGCCTCCGCGGGCTTCTGGGCAACCGCGCCATGCTTGGCGACAGGTGGCTCCTAAATCGCACGTGCTTCGGGGGAGGGGAATCTGTAGAAAGTGGCCAGTCTTGTTCCCAGTCCTCAAGACACCCGCCGTAGGTCAAAGTCGAAAGCGGGAAAGCTGCCAAAGCCTCAAATAAATGGATGCGCCTGAATAAAGAAATACAACCATCAGATAAATGGTTCGGAGTAGAAGGATGCCACGTAAACTGTTCTTCCGAATAGATGTCAAGATTCGAAAGCAAACGAGACAAACGGAGACTTCCTGGCTGGCTTGACTGAAATGGGCCAGCGGCTGACTTCTAAAATAAAATTGGTCTCAGTTGGTCCAAGGACTGACTGGATTTTGAACTGTAAGCCTACCCCCATCCGAGACAGTTTGGAGTTAGTTATTGTTCCACGGTGGCGAGGCGACGGTCTTCCGCACGTGCTCAGAAACACTCTCTTCTCCACATGATCCAGAACTTTGACTTTGACCATAGGTTCTGGACTTATCCCTTGGTGAATTCCCCCTCCCACACCTTAGATTTTAGACCTGCGGTGAGAAGAAACCCTTCCCGGGTCTTATGTAGAAAATGGAAGCAAAGAAAAGTACGGAATTTAAATGGAGGCTTTCTTAGAAGTAAGATCCATCGTGTTCAGAGGGGCTTGCTCCTTAGTAATCGTGCGCACGGTCGCAGCCAGAAGAAGTTGGCGCTGCTTGTCCCACCAGGAGAGCCACGAAGTCCCTAAACTCCGAGGGCTGACCGACTCCTACAGCGCAAACAAGGATCCCCAGTCTTTCCGTTCTCCCTTTGAGCAGTCCGGTCCAGCGATGTCATTGGGCGAGGCGCTGGGAACGCAGAACCGGCTCCTTAAGGAGAGAGCAGCTGCTTACGAAGTGTGTTTGAGATGTGATGGTTTAATCCAGCAAGGGATGGCGTAGACAGAATGGACACACGCATCCGTTTCCATTTTTTTAAAAAAATACAAATCTGCGTCTCAGCAGTGAATGTTATTTCTTCCAAGGCCTTTAAATCTTGCTTTGAAAATAATTGGCTTCACTTTTTTATGAGCGGCAGAGGCAGATCAAATCGAATTACTTTCCCGGAGACGCGGAGGGAGAGGGCGGTAGGACGAGGGAGGGGAGAGAGAGAGAGAGAGACAATCTACTGTAAAGTAATTGCCTAATTTGTACCTATTACTTCAACATCGCGAAGATGCAACAACCTGGTTAACTTTATTAGTTGAGGTTTTCCAGATAAATCATCCTTACAGAAGATCACTTTGGTTCGGTTTTTTCAAAGCAAGGAATAACAACAGGTCTCATCTTCACGTGGGTGAGGGAGCAACCTGGTGGGTCTCTTAAGACCGAATCCCCCAAAGGTTGCTTTAATTAACTTTCTGCTGGAAGTGCGCGGAAGTGGAGGCTCGTCCTGTTTTTGGATGTTTCACAGAAAAAAAAATAATCACCGGCTGGTTCAAGCGATGGTTATCAAATCGTCTTAACCAAGCAGAAAAGGAGATCCAAGGCTTTGCCGCCCAGCTTATTCACGTCCTTTCTTTCCTGTTGCAGGAGAGTCTTTCCTTGCTTCATGCCGTGGGCGCAGTCCAGCCAAAGCAAAGCCTGCTTATCTGGGCTGCAATCTAGTACTTCCCAAACTTGAGTCTGCGACGCCCGCCTAGCCCCCGTCAGCATTGGCTGAGGTCAGGCATTCTGGGAGCCATAGTCCAGCAACAGTCGGGGATCCAGGATTGGGGACCATTATTCAAACGTGTGAAAGGGATCTAGGAGTCTTAACAGACCACAAGCTGAAGATGAGTCAGCAGTGTGATGCGGCAGCGAAGAAAACCAGTGCAATTCTGGGCTGCATCAATAGGAGTATGGTGTCTAGATCCACGGAGGTACTGGTACCACTCTACTCTGCTTTGGTTAGACCTCATCTGGAATACTGTGTCCAGTTCTGGGCACCCCAATTCAAGAAGGACATGGTCAGGCTGGAGCAGGTCCAGAGGAGGGTGACCAAAATGGTGAAGGGCCTGGAAGCCATGCCCTATGAGGATAGACTTAGAGAGCTGGGTATGTTCAATCTGCAGAAGAGAAGGTTAAGAGAGAACACGATAGCTATGTTTAAATATTTGAAGGGATGCCATGTAGAGGAGGGAGAGGGCTTGTTTTCTGCTGCTCCAGAGACCAGGACAAGGAGCAATGGATTCAAGCTGCAGGAAAGGAGATTCCACCTGAACCTCAGGAAGAACTTCCTGACAGTCAGGGCTGTCCGGCAGTGGAATGTGATGCCTCGGAGTGTGGTGGAGTCTCCTTCCTTGAAGATTTTTAAGCAGAGGCTGGATGGCCATCTGTCGGGAGTGCTTTGAGGGTATTCCTGCATGGTAGGGGGTTGGACTGGATGGCCCCTGTGGTCTCTTCCAACTCAACATTTCTATGATTAAACTAATCTGGAAGTACCTCCTATTAATTTCAGTGAATTTTATTTCCAAGTAGACACGTTTAAGATTGTGCTCATAGGACTTCATCATCCAAGGCAGGTAAATTCCAGTTACTGCAGGATAGCAAGGTCTGTGGCTGGGTCTTACCACATTACCTCGTTCCTCATCTGCTGTTCTCCCGGTGGGAGACCATTTGGAAAGTGTTTCTTTTACAAAGGAAGTCATTAAGGGATGAACCCCTTAAGGTTGCATCCGACTTACCCCAAATCGATGGGACCTATTTCTTCTGCATTATACAGGGTAATGGGTGGATTGTGACCTCACTCTTCCATGTTTTCAACAGAGAGTTCCCGAATTTATGGGGGATTATGCTATTCCTATTTTCCTTCTGAGCTCCAATGGAATGTCCAAGGTTCAACACAATGCTAGTGTAATTCTGGCAGAATTCAAAATCCCTTCTAACAGTTCACTTCAGGGCCCGCCCCAACCTTAGGCAGACTGGAACAGTTGTTTTCAGGAAACAGCTCTTTGGGCTCAAGAGGCAGTAAGTGCTGTTAGTACTCCTGCTATTGACCAGGAGAAGAGAGTGGGGCTCTCTGCAACTGCCACAATGGCTTGGTTGGCCTTATGAAGTTGGGATGTTCTATTTACAGCTTCAGGCAGCAAACTGCCTTCTGTCAATCCTGGGCCTGACCTACCTTTCTCTTGAGCCTACTGACAAATTGAGAGCACCATAGTACTAAAACTTGTGGTTCAGATTATACACACTCCTGCAAAAGCATTGCCTGAATTCTCCTGCCTGTTCCTCGAATCTCTTTGCAGGCGAAAACTCTAAGCTTTTAAGAATCCCGTGATCACACGACTGTTAGATTAGGGGCAGCCCCCGCGTTCAAATCCTTCAATTACTCTATAACGTTGAGTCCGGGCCTCCCGCTGACCCTAACACATCCAAGGGACTTGTTGTGAGGTCCTTACTGTAGGGTGCTTCTTACAGTAAGGAAATGATGGCTTTGAAAAATGATATCAATAGAATGGAGACCTTCTTTCATATGGGCGCCCTTCAAATGCACAGACTACAGCTACCCTGAGACGCTCTGTCGTTGGAATGGTAGGAGCTGTCCTAAAACCTCTAAGGAGGGCGCCGGCGAGCGCTGGCCTGACGAAGGTTGCCAAATTTAAGACTTGAGGAAGTTCCTGAATCTTTAATGATTGCATAGAAGATAACATTTCAGCAGGCTTTATTTATCAAGTAATCAGGTAACATGCAACACCCGCTAATATTCGCGCTTCTGCACAACCACTTAAAGTACAAGAACGTTGGATATGACAAAATAACACCATCTATTTTGCAGGGCGATTGTAAGGATAGCTGCCTGTCTATGTAGGCGCAGTCCTTCCTTTTGTCCGGTTACGAAAAGATCTCGACAAATACTTCGTTTTCAGTTCTTTCCCATTCCGACTGGCCGTCTGAAACGTCCCATTTGGAGCTCCCCCTCAAGTAGTTAGTCGGGTTTAGCGGGCCTGATCCACTCCTCCGCCTCCGGCGTGAAGAAAGCGCGTTGCTACATCACAACCCCATTTGACTTAAAAGAGAATCTTTCCTCCCTTCCCTTTCTCTTTCCGACTTCTGATGCATGCACGCACGGCCACTCGCATGCCGAGATGCTTCCAAGTTCATTTGAGTCTGGAGCCTTCCGCCTCCAGAAAGGGGGGGGGCCTTCCTGGCACGTGTCCCGCCAAGAGCCCCTGAGGTCCTCGGGCTCTTCCAGCGCCGCTGCCGCCGTCACGAGGAGCCGAGCGACGTGCGAGCCGCGAGGAAAGGCCGCGTTTCGCGCGGGGCTGAGCTGAGCCGAGGTGACAGGCGAAGGCAGAAATAGCGCCGGCCTCGGGGAGCGTCTCTCCTCGCCCATCTTCCTTTCTCTTCGGCGGACAGCGACGACAAGGCGCTCCTCGCCCGCCCCACCGAAGCCGAGAGGAGGGGGAGCCCTGGCCGCTCCAGCTAACCCGCACTTAACGGAGGAGGAAGGGGCCTACGGAATTCACTGGGACTGGTTTCCTAGACCCAGACTGCCGGAAGATTCTCTCCCCCCCGCCCCCAAACACACACGCCTCACCCCAGTTGGTAACCTCGGTGGATTTCTTTCCACCTGGAAAGTTTCTGAGTGCAGTTAACTCCATTTCTAGCGTTTGACGTGTGAGTCAATCGCAGCATAAAAAAAAATAAAGGAAGGGGAGGAGGAGGAATCTAGCAGCACCTTTAAGACGAAGTGTTTATTGTAGCATGCGCCTTCCTGGATTTCAGTCCACTTCGTGCCTGGGAAATCCATGAACGATCTTGCTAAAATAATTCCTTAATTTTTAAAGATGTTGCTACATTCCTCCTTTCCTTCCTTGCTTTTTTCTTCGTTTGAAGAAGGCTTTTCTCCCTACCTTTAAAAAGGTTCATTGCAGTTTTCTTGTTTAGGAGCCTTGTTTAGGTGGTTAAATGTCCCTACGGTAGCCACAAGATTGTGAGTTCGATCCTGCAGGGTTGCAGGTTGACTTCCTTCCCTAGATCGGTAACATGAGTACTCAGGTTGTTGGGGGCACTTAGCTAAACACATTGTAAATCGCTTAGGGAATGCTTTGCACTCATCAGCGGTATAGAAATGTAACTGCTATTGCTATCTTTGTTAGTGTTGTGTGCTTTTAAGTCGTTTCTGAACTGTGGCAATCTTCCTGTCGGTTTTTCTTGGCAAGATTTATTCAGCGAACGTTTGCCATTGTCTTCCTCATAGGCTGAGAGAGTATGACTTGCCCAAGGCCATCCAGTGTGGATTCGAACCCTGGTCTCTCGAAGTCCTAGTCCAATACTCCAACCACTGCACCCGGCTCGTTGTCATTCACAACTATCTTTTACAGTGGACTTTTTTGTTGTGTACCTTCAAATCGTTTCTGACTTATCCCTATCATAAGGCGAACCTATCACGGTCTTTACTTGGCAAGATTTTTTCAGAGGGCGTTTGCACTTGCCTTCCTCTGAGGCTGAGAAAGTGTGACTTGCCCAAGGTCACCCAGTGGGTTTCCATGGCGGAGAGAAGAGTCAAACCCTGGTCTCCCGAGTCATAGCCCAGTGCTCAAACCACATCACGCTAGCTCTCCTGTCTCCACTTACTTACCTGGGAGTAAACCCTATTGAAGTGAGTGCGACTAACCTCTGCGTGAAAACACGAGTCGTGGGGTTGCACCCCTTAGTCTCTTTTCAAAAACAGCAAAATTGGCAAAATTAAAAAGCGGTGGGGTGGGGATACAGTAGCACCCTGAGGGTTAACTGGTTTATTTTAGCATGACCTTTTTGGTTTTCCACCAAAGCTTAGGCTAAAATAAACCAGTTGGTCTTCAATGCGCTGATAGATTGATTTCCCAGTTCCCTTGCTTTTTTATGATGTTAGCCTACGTTAGTGTTTTGTGACGTGACGTACAAGGCGATGCAAACTATCTGTCTCTCAGCTCGGAAGTGAATTCGACTGAATCAGCAGGAGTTCACGCCCCCCTCTAAGCGTCCGCGCGATTGAAGCCCTAACCATTTCCCTGACAAGTAAGACTCATTTCAGTTCCCAGCAAATTTTTCAGGGTCAAATGCAAGGATCCCCCCCTCCCAATCATTTCCCTTTCCTCCGAATACTTGTGTTTTGGGTCACATTGCTCACTAGACGGTTACAGAGCTCTTATTCCACTTTCAACATGCTCAAAGGCCCCTCCCTAAACTGCAAACCCCAGGACTCCATAGCGTGTTGAAAGTGGAATAAGAGCGCTATGACAGTCTAGTGCAGAAACGGCCATAGACTTGAATCGTGTTGCTAATTCCAACCAGAGTAGTTCGGCTGAATCAACGAGATTTAACAATGGGTCTGTTCCCGTAGTTTGGACCAAGCATAGGGTCCGCCACACAGAATCATAGAAAGGAGAACAAGAGCCACCCGGTCCGGGCTTCTGTCCGTAGCGCAGGAACCCAGAGTGGCCTTCTGAATCTCCCTCTTCACGTTAGGTTCCCAAACCACGCCTGAACATATGGGGTACGGAAAGCGCAGCTCCGTAATAGCCCCCCAATTTCGGAACGCTCTCCCCGGAGAGAGCCAGCGCGGTGTAGGGGCCTGAGCGTTTGACTAGGGAGCCCGGAGATCAGCATTCGATTCTCTGCCCGTCCACGGCCACTGGGCCACCTTGGCCGCGTCACACACTCCCAGCCCCAGAAAACCTCATGATAGGTTGGCCTTAGGGTCGCCGTGAGCCTTAAGAGACTTGAAGGCACACACGCCAACCACGTGCAGAGAGGCTCCCCAAATGCCTCCCGTGACGTCATTTCTGAGTTAGGCCAATACTTTAAAACAACCATCTACCTTTTAATCTACTTTAGATTTAGGTTTTATTCCCCCCCCCCACGTTATTCTATGCAGCTTTGCTGCAGATATGTGTGGATGCGAGCGCCCCGACCTGTCCTCAGTTTGAAACTGGTTTTTTTTGGGGGGGGTGTGTTGCAAACTGCCTTGAACATTGTGTACAGGAAGAGACCTAACTAATGATAACAATCTAATATATAAAAGTCAGAGTTTGTTTGTCTGTGTCAGGCTTGAAGACCGCATATGATTGGCTGTGTCAGGTGAAGGCCTTATATGATTGGCAGCCTAAGAAGATTCTATGGAATCCTGGGGTTTGCAGTTTAGGGAGGGGCCTTTAGAATCCTCAACCAGAGAACTCTTGGGCCTCCCTCAACTGTGACTGTCTTGAATAGGCCCCTTGCTATGAAGGCAAGGCCTAGCAGCAAGGAGGAGGGCAGTGAATTCCCTCAGGAACTCAACCTCTGTATATTAACAACTCTGAATACAGATTAGTTTGGGGAATAGGGGAGAAAGTTACAGGTATTGGACAGGACAGTCTGGGGAATTAGAGACACAGGATCTCAAATCTTTCTAACAAGTCTTACCTATGAGAAAATAAAATCCCCGGCAAGGCCGAGTATATTCGCTAGTGCTTAGTAATAATATAGTGGTGTAGCTACCATCTGGGACAAAGGCTGCAATTGAAGGCGCACTCGCCTTCCAATAAACTCCTCCAAAGGCAAGGGTGGAATGAACGGGGGTAGAGTTCTACTGTGAATTACTTTCCGAAGTCAAATGCCAAATGTAAGCTGACCCGCGAGTCCTTCTGTCAGAGTCCGGACGTGCGGAGGAGCCCGTAATCCTCCTCAGGTGGGGGGGGGGACAGGTGGGGGCCGGGGCTCCG
Organism: Cyclura pinguis; assembly: GCA_030412105.1. Classification (NCBI taxonomy): domain Eukaryota; kingdom Metazoa; phylum Chordata; class Lepidosauria; order Squamata; family Iguanidae; genus Cyclura; species Cyclura pinguis. Next base: position 223,266,077 of record CM059599.1, on the reverse strand, counting down.
CTTGCAGTCGCCTTCAGCTCTTCCCTCGGCCGGCTGGCAGCGGGGCTGGCACCTGTCCGAGGGGCTTAGTCAGGGAAGGCCGCTCCGCCCAGCCCAGCCACGAGACACGGCGCGCGCCCGCTCCCCCTCGTCCTCCCCCCCGCCCTCCCCCCGACTCCCGCCTTTTTCTGTTTTGTGCCTGAGTGACTTTTTGCAGTTGATGTTCTCTGAGCGCTCCCTCCTCCGGGCGCCTTCTCTTCCCCCTTAAATACGCTTCCTCCCTTCCTGACCTCATTAGCGGCAGAGGAGCGCCCAGAACCGGCCCCGCTTTGGGAACGGGCGGCGGGAGACGGGCAACCGGAGACGGCGGGAACGCCCGGCTCGGCGGCCCGACAGGGGTCCTCCTCCGCGCCTTCCCGCGCCGCTGCTCCCGAGAGGGCCGGGGCTTCCGTGCCCTCGCCGCCCCTTCGCCGGCGATGCTGGGGAGCGAGAGGAAGGCGCCTCCCCTCACCTGCCCGCCCTGTAACCACCACCCCGCAGGGTTCCTGCAGCGGAACAACAGCCTGGAAGACAAGAGCCGGCTGGCGAGCGCCCTCGGGGAGCGGCAGGCGTCCAAGAACCTGCTGGCGAGCTGCGAGAACAGCGAGAGGGAGGCCCGCTTCCGGAAGACCGAGACGGACTTCTCCAACCTCTACGCCCGCGGTAAAGGAGGCGGGTGGCGGGGGCTGGTAGAGGGGATGAACCTTGTCTCCTCCTTTCTGGAGGGAATTTGCCTCCCGACCCGTCCCGCCAAGCCTCCTGTTGCTCCTTCTGAGGCGCGAGGGGCGGGTAAGGAGGGAGAGAGAGGTCTCCCGGGATGGAGATGTAGAAGATGCCGGAGGGCGTGGAGAGAGTGGGCAGGAAGAAGCTTTTAATTGGCTTCCTTTTAATGTGAGAACCAGGGGCGAGCCTATGTGGGGGTCATTCAACGAAAGTGAATGGTAAGATTTTCGGGGCAAGCAGAGAGAAGAGCCATTTCCGCACTGCACCGCTATTATTCCACTTTCAGCATCCTGTGGAATCCTGGGGTTTGTAGTTGAGGGAGGGGCATTTAGAATTCTCAGGCAGGGAGCGCTTTGGCCTCAGCAAGCCCCTACAAACCCCAGAATTCCACAGGATGTTGAAAGTGGACTAATAGCACTAAAACAGTGTAGTGTGGAAACGGCCAAGATAGTTTGTGTACATAAAGGACAGCCAAAAATTAAGGAATATCCATTCTGGCTTAGATGCTCTAGAGGCAAATTCTAGGAGGGGTTGGTCTATCGGTGGGTACATTAAACCCCGAAACAGAATGGGACCTCCGTTAGTTGAAGCAGCATATTTGTGAATACCGGATCGTAGGGAAGGAGGAAGGAGTGCTGCCTGGCTGGCCACTGTGAGAGACGGTATACCTACCAGTCCAGGTGGGTTTTGTCCCGAATGGTTTTTTTTCTTCTGCCCCCCGGTACCAGACGCAAAACACACCCCAAATCCTATTTAACCCCCTTTTTCTTCTGGGATCTGCCATGGCTGCATTCTGCATAACATCTGGCTGATCAGCTCATTAACGTGACTGAACATTCAGCCAAAGAGTTTTTATTGACCTGCTTGATGCGAAGTAGACAAGCTTGGGTGGGGTGGGGTGCCCTCCTTCCCCCTGCCTGCCTGCTTCTCTATTGACAGGCATGTGAGTCGAGACAGGCAGGAGAGGCAACTGGTTATCGCCATTCCGCTCTGCCTGTAGGCTTCTCCCAGATTTCTGGGGCTTCACGGGGTGGTCTGGGCCAAGCTCCAGCACAGGGATTTCTGCCAGGAGTGTAGGTAGCGGGAAAGCAAAATGAGGACATTCCCCCTGCAAATAACAGTTTTGCCCTCCTAAATGGTTTTTTCCTTCATTCTTCAAATTACTACCATTGCCGAAAGTGAGGCACTGAAAACAGTTCTCCTCTAGATCTCTCCAATTCACTGTCTTCGCATTCCCCTGGGAACTTTCCCGTCTTTTCTTTGGATGGCTAAACTCTATTTCTAAATGCCCAAGGGACGTTTTAACTTACTGCAATGCTAGAAATTTGAGTAGTGAAGGAAAATTTCACTTAGGGTGGCAGAATTCTTATTTGAGGGGCCAATACCCTCATCCCCCTCCCGCACCAATACCCCAGGAATGCTCCCTGCTTGCCACTTACCTATCCTCCTAATCCCAGTTCTGGGTGCTTCCGTTTTTCCAACAATCATTAGATCCTCTTAGAATCATGGAATCATAAAGTTGGCAGAGATCACAGGGGCCATCCAGTCCAGCCCCCTGCCATGCAGGAACCCACCTCGATGCACTCCCAACAGATGGCCATCCCGCCTCTGCTTAAGAACCTCCAAAGAAGGAGACTCTACCACGCTCCCAGGCAGCATATTCCAATGCCCGACAGCTCTGACCCTCAGGAAGCTCTTCCTGAGGTTCAAGTGAAATCTCTTTTCCTGCAGCTTGAATCCATTGCTCCTTGTCCTAGTCTCTGGAGCAGCGGAAAACAAGCCCTCTCCCTCCTGGATAGGACATCCCTTCAAATATTTAAACAGGGCTATCACGTCCCCTCTTAACTTTCTCTTCTGCAGACTAAATATATCCAGCTCCCTAAGCTGCTCCTCATTAGGGCATGGCTTCCAGACCCTTCAGCAGTTTGGTCGCCCTCTTCTTTGGCCGAAGGTCTGATGTAAACCAAAATGAGAGATCGGGCTTCGATTTCAGCGCGTCTGAATTGCTCTCCTGCTTTGGAAGTCACTATCCAAGAAGTCATCACGACTTCCAGTAGAGCTGCTATTAAACGCTGATGATCCGGGCTGATCTCCAACTGAGGGAGTGTTAGGCTTTAAACCATTGCAGGCTGTAATCTTCAGTGTACTTACTGAGAGTCGGTCCAACAGAAGCGGGGGCGGGATTGGTTCTGGAGAGAGAGGGACGAGATTGCACAGTTAGTTCAGTTGTGAGCGAGAGCAACTGGCCCTTGGGGTTTAAGCTGAGCTACGAAACTCAGTAGGGCTTCAGTCCCTGGAAGCACATTTAAAACCGAGCGCAAGTCCGCCGGGAATAAACAGGCATACCTGGAAGAGTAAATGTGCCACTCCAGTCACGCAGGTCAGGATCCCACGGAGACAACCGGACTCACTGGGGTGGCTTCCTCTCTCTCCACACACCAGTTCAGATCTGGGACCAGTTAGTCCTTTGGACTGTTACTCCCAGAATCTCGCATTCAGCATGGCCTCCCATATTAACCCTCCCAAGCTGCTTCTGCGTTAGCTTGATCATCCCGAGATCGGCTTACCAAGCGGCGAAGAGGATTTCCCGACCCATCGGGACCGAGAGGACGGAGAACGGCTGCCCAGACGGATTCCCTCGACGTAAATCTCCGGGGTGAGGGGGTTTAAGTCCCACTGGCGTTGCTCTCTTTTATCCTCCCTCTTCATGCCGGGTGTATGGGACTATACTTCCCACAATCAAAGGAGAGCATGGGCACTCTGAGGGAGTGATGGGAACTGTAGTCCAGTACACCCTGAGGGTGTCAGATGGGAGAAGATGAATCTATAGTGTTATCTGAATCCCGGGGGGTGCATGCAATCACAGGACTTGCTGTGCAGGAATTAGGTCCCAAATCCAAATACCCACCCAGGTTACCCAATAGTGCGAAGCTTCCACTAAATGGAGAGGGAATGGATGGCTTCTGTATTGGAGCTGCTCCATAAGCACGCTAAAGCTAGTGATGCCCATCATCCTGTGTGGACTCCACAGGTATAACATTATATAGTATATTACATAGTATGGTGTGTGTATATCTGTGTGGTCCAAAATTCAGTGCATGTTTTTAATTTCTCTGTGTGTGGTGGGAGAAAAGAAACATGGCACTGACAGGAAGTTAATAGCAAAAAGGCACACTGAACATGCTCAGAGATGCTCGTCTTTCAGAGAGTAGCCAAGAGCAAAACAACACCCAAAGATGCCTGTTGGAGTATGTTTGGGCTGGCATTCTGCTGTCACTCTCAACTAGAGTAACCCCATTCAATCAATTGTTGAATAGTGAGTCAAAGTGTAGGTAAATCCCACTGATTTGTTGGGTCTACACTTGTCAGAACCAACAACTGAATTTAGGTCTTAATGTGGCACGAGTTCCGTGAGCCACAGCCTGATCCCTACAGTGTGTTCAGTATTTTTCTCAGTCTCTTATGGTCTTCAGACCAACAGTGTGTCTTTCTGTCTCTCCCTAAGTATTTTAGACTGGCTTTCTGTCTAGGAGGCTGGAGTGGGTTTGCCTATTACCAGTTCCTTCTTTGCACAAAACTTCCAAAAGAATCTGGATCACTGGAGCCAGTCAGGACCTAAAGACTTTCTTCTGCGCAATCCTGTAGGGGAAGGAGGGAGGGAAGGAGAGAGATCATCTGACAGACCGAGGGTCTGTCCTACCTCTGCAAAATGGGCTAGACCTGGGCTACTCAAAAGTCGTGGTCTGTGAACTGGTGCCAATTCATGAGCTGTCAGCTGAAGGACCACAGTGAATTTCCAAGAAAGAATAAAACAGGTGCAGTTGATAGGTGTAAATATTGTACTGGCTACCGGAATACTGGAGAGGTGGAACTCTACTTGTCCCCCACACTGGTTAGTTGAAGAAGCACTGGGCTAGACCATGAACACTTGTGCCACACTGTAACAAGCCATATGTTATCCTGGAAGGTGCCACATGGAAACTACATGTACAAACATGGGAAATTAGAGATAGGTAATTTCAGGAAATCACGTGGCTTTAGAATTAGACTTCATTTGCCACTTTAGGGAGGAGTCTCTGCTTCTGTTTTGGCTCAGAGAGAGCCTACATCTTTCAGCTCACTATCCCTCTCAGGTACAGTCTTTTCTTCAAAAAGAGAGGCATGGCATGGGGAAAGTGAGAAGCCTACAGGCATCAGAGAGACCAGAGGACAGTTTTCTGGTTTCTCAACTACCTCTGTCTCCAAACTGCCCTCACTGGGTCAAAATCCTAGCTTAAACGGTGCTTGTTGTGAACATAACAGGGTGGGACCTCCCTCTTTGGCGAAAAGGCAGAATTTACATGCACCCAGTAAATAAATCTGTATTTAAGGCCAGGGGGTAGATTTCAGGGTGAGCCCTGTTCGGTCATCCTGCTTAGCTAGATCAAAGGGTGAACACAGATTACCTAGTTACTATTACCCCAGGATCTTAATTTTTACTTGTATTGAGCTAAACACAGATAACAGAAATGTGGACATTTCAATTCTGGAGTCTTTCATTTTAATCTAAAATCATCCCTGTTTGCCCATCACAATATTAAAGTGATTATAGTAGTAGACTACAGAATGCCTCACACTCTTTTTTGTCATAAGGTTTTTTTTCCTTCCTGCTTGATATGATGCTTATTATTGAATGATAGCCTCCAGAGATAGATACCTGTTGGAATGTAGTGGGTTAAAACTCTGAATTGCTTTTCTCTTTACCCTGATGAAAAGTAGGGTGGGAATCTGTTTAATGGTTGAGGAAAGAGCATGGTATCAGTCTTGCCTTGTGGGGCCTAAATTCCTGAGTGAGAATTTCACTCCCTGAAGGGCCATTTGTTTGCAGAAGAGATTGAAGTGCATGAAATGAGCCTGTGAACTCTTTTGCTGCGCTTTCTAACAGAGTTGGTTGTTACTGCTCTCTTGCTCAGATTTGCTTCCAGCCAAGAATGGTGAGGAACAGACGGTACAATTCCTTCTGGAGGTGGTGGACATTCTCTTGAACTACCTGAGGAAGACCTTTGATAGGTCCACCAAGGTGCTGGACTTCCATCACCCACATCAGCTCCTGGAAGGAATGGAAGGCTTTAACCTTGAGCTTTCTGACAACCCAGAGTCACTCGAGCAGATTTTGGTGGACTGCAGGGACACACTGAAATATGGAGTGAGAACAGGTGAGAAAATGTCTTAGGCGTTGCACTAAATGAGTAGATGAGGATGTCACAGGACCATGCTCTGAAGGCGCATGATACAGCAACCTTGGCAAAGCTAAGGACTGGGTTTGATCAGAAATTAGATGGCAGGCCACCTGGGAATGCTTTATATGCTGTCTCGATCCCCTCTGTGAAAGAAAGAATGCATCTCAGTGTAGTAATAAATGAAGTACTTCAATCTTGTCTGGTGCCAGGGTACATGAATGATGTTCATGGGAGTACAGAGCAAGCCACCTACTCCTTACCTGAGTGGCACAGTTTCTTCCTGTTTGAAAGCACAGTTTAACTTTCTTTGCAGCGATACTCATATTTGTGCTAATGTTTAATACAATTTTGACACAGCTAAAGAAGCTGCCCTCCTCAGTTGGAAACCAAATTCTTAACATTCGTGTATTTTGAGATTGCTGTTTGACAGGCCCTTGAGGGGAGGAGTGAGGGCAGTTGAGATGAAACTAGAAGTGAAGAAAAACATTTGTGGTGGTATTGGTGTATTTTGCTAATATGCTATGTAAATTTTTAAAATATGCTGTGTAAACAATAAATTCCAGCATCATGCCAGGGGAAGTACAACAGAACTCTCTACTCCTTGCCCTCCCTCTCCATTCTTCTGCAATGACCCTAAACTTTCCTCACGGTATTTCTCAGACTTCTGGAACAGATTTTGAGGGTGCATGGGGTGATGGCACTGCAAGATAGAGGAAGAATTTGTCCCTCCTTCAGGTTCTGCTGATGGAAGTGGGTCTACTAGCAGAATGACATCATGGGATTTGCCCGATGGTTGTGAAGTTATGCAGCACTGACTTGGTGAAGCCATTGAACACGGTGAAGTTAACCTCTGAATAAATACACTGTGTTATCAACATAGATCAGTCAATTCTTTCTTTCCTTCTCTCCCTCCCTTTCTTTCTCTTTCTCTCTTAAGGAACAGCATTTGTGGCTTTGGGCTGCAAGCTGAGTATCTAGGCCTGTTTAACAGTTTGTCACAATAGCAGTTCAGAAAATAGTCAGTGGGTGGGCCAAAGACCTGAGGTTGAGTCCAAGGAATGGCTACATATAACCTGAAATGGAGGGATCCCCTAAATAGCTCCTGTACAAGCAAACCAACCATATAGAGGAAGCAACTTTTTAAAATAACAACTGCCAAATCAGTAGGAACTTTTGTATCACTGTGACAGCTTTAGTTAAGTTAGATACTACATTTGGAAAAACAGTTACTTGGGTACACTTCCCCTAAGGAAATGTATCTGGCAAAAGTTCAGTTTCTCTGGTAATTCCATTTCAGTTTGACCACCTCGCTCCTACTGCACAACAGTTGTTAACAATGTACAACACACAAAATGCATGTGCACCTGATCTATTTTTTTATCCACCCACCCTACTCCACCCACTGCTTTCACTGACCTTGCTACTGTCTTGACAATTGCGGTGCTACATCAGTAAAAATATGAAGCTGAAACCATGAGCAGACATAATCTTGACATGAAACCTGCAGGTTACAGAGGGATGCATTTCCAGAAAATGTGCTGGAGATAGTGCCAGTTAACTGTAAATAACAAATTGCTAGGGCCCTTGTGAGTGTTCCTAAAAACATTTGACCCACATAAACATGCAGTGGCTCTCATGCTACCTAAGAGCAACTCCCATGAAACTCTGAGGGCCTTGGTTCTGACAGGAGCACCATAAGGAAAGTAGGGGGAACAGCAGCCTCCCCATCAAATTTATAATGCTTCTTTATTTTTCTTCACAACAACTAGTTTAACACTACATAATTGGGACCTAAGCTTGTTATTGTTGCAATGCAGCATGACTTCAAGGCATTTGCTTCCCAGGGCACTACAAGAAATGATCTCTCTTTCCCTCTAAAATGTTGAGGTGCATACTACTATTGGCCAGCTATGTTATTTTGGTGTCTGATGCAGAAGACCTCACAGGATAAGCTCTTGGCAGTGAAAATACAATTATAATAAATTCAGTAACTAATCATTTGTTGCCATTTCATGGCATGTGCAAAATCTGCTAGCTTAGTTCATCACCTCTGGCTACATAATGGGCAGAGCCAATCCAACTGTAGTTAGTCATCACCCTTCCAGATAGATTCAATGGAAAGAGGTTTTTCTCCATAAATGAAGAGCCAGCCTTATCTGTTTTCAGATATGAATACTTACATTCTAGTTTCATTTTCTCCTGGTAAAAATAAGCTGCTCTTCTCATCCCAGTAACTTTCAAGACTTTGTCTTGAACGTTTCATTTTTCTTTGCTATTTTGTTTTTGTGAGACTAGGCGAAAGCATCAGGAAGCAGGAAGAAGCAACACTCAAAAGAAGATGAGAAGACCAAATTCTGTGCTTGTTACAGTATTCTCATATTTAGCCACTAAATTGTCATGTGCAGTTGCTATGAGAAAGGTCCTATGTGGGAATATTTTTAAGACATTCCCTGTAATCATGGAAATAGTATAGTACTCTAACTGTAATATAGTCCCCTACCAATGTGTACCCTGAAGTAAGTCCTACTGAGTTCAATGGGACCTGCTCCTTAGTAAAGGAGTAGGATTGTAGACTTAATTCTAAATTAACATCATTCAACTGATCCTGTTTTCACCTTTGTTTAGAAAATATAGGAGGATGTTATGAATGGAAAACATGATTAAACTCAGTGATTTAAATTAATTGTTTAATTTTAAAAAAATAATTATTTAAATCAAGGGTGGGAGAGCCAATTTTAAATATAGATTTAAATCACGCTGATTTGACTCCATCTCCCCGCTGCAGTTTTGGGCTTAGCCCACATGCTGCCTGATGCCACCACTGCCTTCCTCTGCCAGTGACTCTTGCCTTATTGCTCACAGTAGGCAGACTGTTAGGCAGTTCTGTTTGTCATTCAAATGGGCATTTTGCAGCATTGGATGTAGACAGCCTAGCTGTACACACTTGAAAAGTCGTAATCTTTTTCACTTGATGAAATGCAAGCCGCCTGTATCTCGAGGGAACAATATCATTAGGTAAATTAGGGCGTAAATGACACTGAATTTGCAGTTTTTCTTCTTTATGTTCCCCAGACAGTTAATGCCAAAGAACAAAGAAAGGAAAAGGGTGACTTGGAGTCTTGGGATCATTAATACTTGCAATCCTACTGATAACTCATTAGGCAAGGCAAGTTCCCTTCTTCCAGGCCATTCCAGCGTACAGACATAAAATATCAAATATAATTTCCATACTAAGTTATCCCATTCTTTAGTGAGTGAGGGTGAGTATTCTGAGGTGGACTTGCTTTTAAAGAGCCTTTAATTTTCAAGTTGCGGGTGAGAAGGTTACCTGAAATGTTTTAAGACTATACTGTCAGAAAAATCTAGCCTCTATTAAGCTCTGGACATGAAAACTGTTCCTGGTTTTCTAAGGACTTCAGCAATAAAAGGGCAGGCTGTTTGGCCCTCTCATTTTTCTTTCTGGAGAGCTGGGCTTGTGACTCATGGTTGCCAAGTGTCCATTCAATGGAATATCCACTTTACTGGGAGCCAGAACTTTTATTGTTAGAGACAGAAAAGCAGCTGTAGAGACAGAGAGTCAGAGAGACTTGGCTTACTTAATCCACTATTTGTTTTTACTTGGTTTCTAGAATTATGTTGGTTTTTCCAGGCTGTGGCATATTCCCTCCCCTCTTAAGGGCTACTCTTTGAGTCTGGATAATCATGTGTGATATTTCAGTACAACAACTCATGATTTCTAGGTGCTGAGGGCAAACCACAGGGAATAGTTTTGATCAGCAGTGTCTGGTGCTTTTAAGCCTCCGGAGATATCTTCCTGGCCATGGCTGAAAAACACAAAAAACATTGAACTTGTGGACATTTGACTTGACCAGCAAAGCAAATCTTTTTAAAAATAAATTAATTATAATTTATTATAATTGCACCCACAGAAAAAAGCATGATCAGATAAGCAATAAAAAATCCCAATTTGTAAAAGGAGAATTAAAAAATACTTAATGTGATAGTGTATGGGAAAGAGGGAGAGAGACTCTGAACAGTGGGGTGTGGACTGCTGCATAAATAAATGTGTCTTGGGGAAGAATGTTGGGAACCCACAATCAAGGCTGGCCCTGCCCTTAGGTATAGTGAGGTCTTGGGCTCAGGCAGGATGTTTTAATATTGTTAGTTCATTTATAGATAATTGTTAGTTATTTAATGTGCTGCTGTTGTATTCCTACCAGCAGGGATAGGGAGAGATATTCATGAGATTTTCAGTCTCACCCATCAAAATAATTTGGCTGGTATTGGAAACTGTGCAACTTGGCTTGAGTAGGTGGGAAGCATCCTTGTTGCCCTGCCTCAGGCAGCAAAGTGACTTGGGAGCTGTCTCTGTGCAGAGTTTAGGTGCTTCTCAGGCCTGTGGCCCTGAACCTGACATCTGCTGCAACTTTCTTTGGCATACAGATGTGATGGACTACAACTTCCGTCCTTCCCATTGGAATAATGGATGCTGCAGTCCAATATAACTGGTGGGCACTGATTTAAGGAAGGCTGGTCATTCAGCATCCATTTAGGTAGTTTTGTGTGCAAGGTATCCTATGGCTCCTATGAAAATCTCTTGAAAGAAAAAGAAAGTCAGGAAGATATTTCCATATCCTTGGGATAAACCAGGAGATGAAAAGATTTTGGGCTACCGTGTCTAATAACTTCCATGCACTCTGAGCTGGATTTCATTGCTTGTGTACAACTCAGAGTTCCCATGGGGTTTGGGACAGAGTGTTTCCCTTCCTACAAGACAAGGGAACTCTGCCATGTATGGGGCTTTGACCTTCCTGGTCCAACATTTTATTGGACCAAGAGTCCTTTGACTTTCCTGGTCTCTGGAACAAGGCAGGTGAATGATCCAGCGGAGCCACTGAGCATCTGTGAAGGCAAGGCAGATGGGATGTTGTGTGGGGAGCTGTCCAGCACTGTCAGCAAAGTTCACATGACAAAGTGTTGAACAGCAGGGGGACTGTCCTGGAGGAAAGAGCTTACAGAGTGACCTAGCTACCTATTTTTTTTCTGGTGGGGCCCTGATCTTAACTATGTCTAAGGTAGGGTGGTGTCTCCCACCTGAGCAAGGCTCTGAGATGAGGTGTTTTGTGCAAGCAGAGGAGTGCTGAGCCACTACATTTTGGCTTTTGTTTGGACTCCTTGTGACTCCTGCTTCTGAGATCTGGGTGGTAGTTGTCAGGAAATTAGAAGCTGGGAGTGAGTACAGTTGAGGTGCACAAGGTCCCCCAGTCATGCAGAGTCTCTCCACTGCAGTGTCATCGGGGTGTGTGAATTCAGGATGTCCTGATAATCCCTAGAGCAGTGTTAGGCAAATTGTGATCTACAGGTTGCATGCAGCCCTCAACAGCCCAATTTGTGCCCCCTGAAGGCCACCAAAACCCCCAAACCTCCCCCGTTTTAAAAAAAAGTCAAGTGATTTTTTTTATCCGAAAATGCCCCAAATTAGTCAGAACTGCTCCAAAAAGTAGTATTTTTGCCACACAGGCCCCACATCTCCCCAATTTTTTAAAAAAGGAAAGAAAATTGCCCAAAAATTAGTCAAAAATGAAACTCAGTCAAATCAGATATGCAGGTACAAATCTCTGGGAGATGCAAGGACAAAAAAAAATAGCCCCCTGTGCAGTTGCCCACCTCTGCCCTTTTGAAGAGGTCTGCAGCCAGGTCCTCTTCTGACAAGGATTTGTTATCTAAAGCCAGTCCTGGAAGCAGATAAATCTTGACACCAATTCTAATTTCCTTCTTTTACTAACATATCTAGAGGCAAGCTCTGTCCAAATTTTTTTCTCAGGGCCTTGTGCTAGCAAACAAGGACTTAGGTGATGTCCCTATGTGCAGGGAGGGCTCTGGACTGCATTTTGGAGCAACTGTGCCTGCAGAGATTACCAGAAATTACCTACTGGGAGCTTAAGGGGTATGGGGAATCTAGCCAACATCCCAGCGGGGGAGCAAAAGGGAACAGAGGCTGGAGGTAGGAGTGGACCCCACAGATCACTTGCAGGATAAGCACTTGTACCCTTCATGGTCCAGGTTAGGTTGTCAGGCTGGAGATTTCCCTTCCCTAGGCAAGACAACTCAGACTTGAGTGGTGCTACAATAGTTGCACAAAATATCACATAACAATTTTTCATTTGTAAGAAGGAAATATCTGTCCTTTGAGGTCATGTCTACTGTACTTACTGTGTGTTGGCATTCTAGTTGCTGAATGATGTACTGGCTGGCATTCTGTTAGGAATTTATGTCACTATAAACTGACTCACAGTCACAAAAAGGTGAATTGTGACATTACACAATGCTCATATTCTCAGGAGGGGAGCAGTATGGGAGCCAACAGTATGGCCATTGCACCAGGATGCTATGGCACCAACTGTGTAACGGGAACTCCCATTGTATAACAGGACAGCATGATGGATGCTACAGTATGTATTGTCACAGTTCACTGGAAGGTCTGTGTGTCCTATTAGGAGCATGACTAAAACATTATAAAGAGGCAAGATCTCAGTCAGCATCTGGGAGTTTCATAATAAACAAGCTTGTTAATATATGATCAATTGCATACCACCACACACCCCATTTTGGCTACTTCATTTCAATCAAACAAAGCAACTACTTTAACAATCGTTCAGTAAATCAATCACTTTATTTATATCTGGCCTAGATGAAGATGAAACTCAAGGTAGCAGAGTGAAGCGTATTGTAAAAGGACAGCAAATGGGCAATGGTCTATGTTAATAGTACATTTTTGCCATTATGGAATCTTAGGCATCAAAATGTCTTGGAGAATCTCCTGCTATGCTATGGATTTTAACTGAGGGAGGAACATAGACCATTTCCGCATTAGCCTGTTATATGCTGTTATTCCACTTTCAACATCCAATGGAATTGTGGAGTTTGCAGTTTAGGGAGGCGCCTCAAAGGCCCCTCCCTAAACTGCAAACTCCAGGATTCCATAGGATGTTGAAAGCGGACTAATAGCACTATAACAAGCTAGTGCAGAAATGGCCATAGACTAGATTTTGGTATCTAGTTATTCACATCTTTTTCACCGTTATTTTATTTTATTTTAGAGTGTTTGTTCCTTTTGTAGAACATACACATTTTGGTATTATTGGGATGCTGACAAAGAGTAGTAGTCGTGTCTCCAAAAAAGTCTTTTTTCACTTAAGTTGAGAAAAACCATAGAGATGTGGTTCAGATTATTTGTAGAGCCTGTTTTGGGGAGGGAGTACATATGACCTTAACATGAGTCCTAATATGGACTGGCTGCGTTCTCCTCTGCTTCTGGGTGCTGGACTTCACTGGTTTAGACCTCCAGCAGGGTTTGATGAGCTGCCTTCTCTTTAAGAGATAATGACTTTTTAAAAAACACCCTATTTTTCTTTGCTGAAGGGGGCTTGATGAGAGTCCACCGGTTGAAGGTTGGCAATGAAGGATGCTTTTTAAATATGTCATTTAGTTTCACATTTTTCTGATTAACAGGAGATTACAACTGGAGGGTCCTAGTACTTTGGCTGTGGGCACCTCCACCCAATCAATGTGATGATAAATGCAAATTTGATTCTTATTTGTTGCACACAGCGTCAGAGTGCATTTCTTTAATAGAAAGATCTTGTAATTTTTTTTTCCCTGAGTGCTTGATGCACTGTGTTTTATATGTGAGGGAAGTGTTGTTCATCTCCCACACAACTCATTTGTCGCTATTGTGCTTGGCGTGATTGCTACTGAGGCACATTTTGCATATTGAGACTATGGCTGAATGAATGTCCCAAACATCTGTTGGATATTCCCTACGGTGGAATTAAAGAAACGGGTAGTGCTGAAAGCCAATGTGATGTATAATTGGTAGAGTGTCAGCACCTGACTGGAGAGACCTAGTTTCAAATCTGTATTCAGCCACAAAGCACTCTTGGTGACCTTGAGCCATTCACTTACCTGTCTAATCTGTTTCTTAGGGATGTTGTAATGATAAGAGTATGGAGGAGGAAAATCCCATGAATGCTGCTTTAAGGTGACTGGAAGAGTGAGGTGTAAATTAATGACAGATGAAATAATCACAATTCATAGTCATCTATAATGTATTTTTCAATTAGTGGTGCCTATCCATCCCATACAGCCATGATGCAGCCTTGCAGTTAAAAACAGGACTATTCTTTTAAATGCATGATTCCTAATCCACTACCTCACTGAGTGATTGCTTAGCAAAGTCTTAGCCTGATTATCTCAGGTCACTGATAATACCAGGTTATTATGGCATTCCTTGTTCTCCCCTCGCGTTTCCTTTGCTAATAACTTAGACAGCAATAGAGACAAATACAGAACCCTGGATTAGTTAAGATATCCAACTTCCTTTTTAAATCATTTTATCTCATTGAGTGTTCAAACAAATCCACAGTTAAAACAAGGTATACAGACTTTATCTCAAGGCTAAGTCTTCATCTCTTAAAAGGAAGGAAGGAAGAAAGAAAGGAAGGAAGGACATAAATATATGTTTTGACCAAAACAGTTTGAGTAAAAATTGCAACTTTTTAAAAGCTACTTTCGTAAGAAATATGTGCATGCTTATTTAAGCAACAACTGCATAAATACACAGACATCTTAAACTGAAGCTCCGAAATTTCTGTTTTTCATGATAGGATGCAAAACAGAGTACTATAAAAGATACTGCCACACTTTTCAATATTTCAGAAGTAACAAAATAGAATTCAAATACTGTATTCATAAGTCATCAGTCTAAAGTGGGCAATTCCAGAGCTGCTTCTACTAATAATCCATTCTCCATCAGGCTTAATGAAGCTGGGGGATGGGGAGAGTTAATTTCTGTGCAGTTAATTACTAATATAAATATATGGTGGTATATTTTTCCCCCATTCATATAAATTAAATGTGAATGCAAACTTCATTGGAGAGGAGTAGATAAAAGCTTAGAATGAGCTATTCCCCCCTCTCTCTCCTCTCTACCTAAATGGTAGCCCTATCTTCCTACTTGCAAATAACAGTAAAAGTGGCAGCAGCAACAAAAATAATATGTCCTCTTTGAAGATATAATTTATACAGCAAAACCTGGGAAATCAGGTGGCTTTCGACAGAACAGCAGCAGGAATTCAGATATTGTTGGACTGTAGCTAATCAGCAAAGCCTGTGATGAGGAATGCTGGGAGGTACATTCCAACAAGATCTGTTCAGCTATGGTTCTCTTTCCTGTGATGAGATAATATGAAACTTTAAAAAAAAGATAATGTATGTATATAGTATCCTTAAGGTGATGTTATTCATTTTTCTAGGTCATCCTCGCTTTTTCAACCAGCTTTCTACAGGGCTTGACATCATTGGCTTGGCTGGGGAATGGCTGACATCTACTGCTAATACGAACATGTAAGCACCCTCTTGGTTTCCTCTGTGATAGATGTGTCCGGGGGCTCCCAGGCTTTGTGAGCCCCTTCTCCACCAGTAGTACCCTGAGGGACAGATATGGGTGTAAGTGACCATTGGTACCATTCAGTGCCCGTGTCTAGCTGGTTATACATGAGAGAATACAGTCAGCCCTCCATATTCATGGGTTTAACTTTCATGGATTTGATTATTTGCAAGCTTCTCCAACCTCTGTTGCCCACCTCAACTTCTTTTCTGGGGGAAACTTCCCTCTCAGCAGCTCTGATCAGGCTGAGTAGCCTTTTAAAAACTTGGCTCTGGTCCTCCTCCTCTTCCACCAGCTGCTGCTTGGCCAGCTAAGGATGGCTTTTAGCTCAATTTTTCAGCACCACAAGCCCTCTGCTGATATCCCCACACGCACTCAAGGAAGGAGATAGGAGAAAGTATAGGGCCACCATGCCGACTCAACGCTTTTCCCTCTCCTTTCCCTGGTCTTGTTTGGACCCTGATGTCTGTTCTCTCCACCAGGCCTTGACCCCTTTCCCACAGACACACATATACACATTTTGATATTTGTAGTTTTTCCACTTTTGCGGGGGTCTTGTGCCTCTATCCCCAATGAATGCAGAGGGCAAACTGTACCTAGTTCCTGTGAAATGCAAACAACACTGCCCCAATGCATTTTGCTGCCCAAGATGAAGGACAAAGCAACACCCTCACGCCATTCCAAGGGCAGAAGCAATCTGAACTGGTGGCTGAATTTTATGTCTATACTACCAGTGGGATAGTGTCTTCATCTATACCAGGAGAGGTTATGTACCGTCCACTCTGTGTCCTCCAACACTGGGGAACAGCCAGGGAATTCAAATAGAACCTTTCCACTCTCAGTCAGCATACATCACCTGAGGCAATTGCCTCGCTCTTCCTAATGGCTGGGCTCTGAATGCAAGCCATGAAAGGCTGAAGCTGTTATTGTTGAACAACGGAGGGCCTTCCAACTTTTGTTCATGTGAACTTTCTTCAGGGAAAAACATTACTTAAGTCTGCCAAGAACAAACAAAGACAAGACAAATGCGTGAGTGTAGCTCTATTCATCCTCCTCTTGGGGCTGGACTCTGTTCCACACAAAAGATAATTAAGGCCTGGCAGGTATATAGACATATTCACTAGGGGGTCTTACTTTGTTAAAGCAGTGGCTGAGAGGTCACAATAGAGTAAGTTGTAGAATCATGCCATTGTGTGTTGTATTAAACATTTGGGATGGAGGATTAAAGGAAAGCCAGCAGAGTGAAATATCCACAGGACCACGGACTCCTCTAGATGAGGTTTTCATTGCGCAATCACCCTGTCCATGGAATTTTACCAGAGTCCAAATAATGATGTCTTCAGCTTATAACCTTCCTGTGTTTTCCTATTGCTACTTCTCATTTTATTTTATTAAAAAGAAAATTGTTAAAGTTGAAATGATGGAAGAAAATGCACAATGCATTTTGCTTGGGAGCTCTGGAACTCCCCCATGGTAAAAGCATCCATAAGAGAATTTACCAAGTGAATTTATAGGAGCTATTTATCAGCATAACAACTGCTGGCAAATTGCTTGCGTTGCACACATCAGGAAGGATCAAGTAAGTACTCCAGCTGCTACAAACCTACATCTGGGAAGATAATCAGTAGGGAAAACAAGAAGATCCACCTCCACTTCTAGAGGCTGCTCTTAGTTCCATAAAGAGACCAGTTTCAACCATTCAGAATGAGAGCTCTCTGCTTAAACAGATACAAAGTCTGCAGCCATTAGCATCCACACACTGCCTGTCCAGGTGCTCAAGACTGACCTCTGACTGCCCTCATGACTGCCACAAGAATTCCACCATATAAGGTCTTCAGGTCACAGAAAAGACTGTCCACAATACCAAAGTTAATTTTAGCATGTATGTATGTATGTATGAGTTTAAAAACCTTTATATCTTGAGTATCCTCTAAATATTTATTGACTAAAATTTTCTCCTGCCTATAACATCAGATGCAAAGGCAGCTGCAGAATAAAGTCACACAGCATGATGATGATAATGATGATGACATAGAGACTAATTAAAACAGCAAGTAAAATTGCAATCTCATTTGCAGCCTTGGAAATGATTTTCTGCTCCGTGTTTCACTATTTTCAGAACCTGGGTGGGTTATCCCCCAAATAAAATAAATCTTTGAGGGCACTGATATCATAATTCTTCATTTTAGTCCCACAGTTCTGAGGGCGATGGAATTTTGGGAAGGCTCAAAGGTAGCACAAAACTTCCTTCCAGCCCACACAATTTTCATCATTGGTCTAGGTACAATGACCAATTTCCAGAACAATTTTCCCTTGGTTCATGAGGATGTGGTTTCTCTAGAAAAAGTGGAGCTGCCTTCAAAAGTTCCCCTGGGAATTCATGTACAAAATTAGCATTAGGTTCAGAGGGAGCAGGATTGTATTTTAAGTTTGTTTTAATTGCTTGTTACCATAGAAACAGGTTATAAAATGCAAAATGGTGGTGGTGGGGATATAAGGCACTCACTGTGAAGCATTCCTCTTACTTTCAACTAGTACAAAGGACAGGGAGGGGTGAGAGTGAGGATGGATGACATTTTAGCCAGACATAGAGTTTATAATTCTATGGGATGCCCTTATCATTGCTGAGTATTGACATTACACTGTGAGGGAAATTAAAATCCAGTTCAAGGTGATAGCTGGTACTGGTCAGTGACAGAAACAGCCTCTTCCCTACAAAGAAAGAGGACACAACACAAGTGTGAGACAGGCCTTAAGGCTGTTTGAAATTGTGTATTGATTTGTATGGGCTTTAGAAAGTGTGACATTATAAGAGTCCAAATACTCATCAGAAATCAAAAGGCAGGGTTTTTGTTTCAGAATGCTATTGGATACCTGATTGTGTGTGTGTGTGTGTGTGTGTGAGAGAGAGAGAGAGAGAGAGAGATGGCTGCATTTATAAACCACCAGATGGAATAGGATGTGCATGTTGGTATGATAACAGCAATGCACACTGGCTTTTCACCTGCAAATCAAAAAGGGATGATTCTGTCCCTTGCAGCTGCACCTACCGATAATGCACTGCTGAGCAGGGATTGTGATTAGCACTGTGGAGGACCATATGTGCTCCTTCAGTGAACTTAGCAACACAGAGACCCACATATCTGACTTGTCAAAAACCACTGTAGGGGAAAAGTTGCCCAGTCATCATCAGCACCAGTCTGTAACCAGGATATCACTTTGTCTTTGATTCTTCTATTCAGCGTTGCTGTTCAAAGCTACACAGCAATCCGTTAAAAAAAGCAATCATAATTGTTTTTGCTCAAATATGTTCCAGAAAACATTGTATGCACCACAAGATCCAAGTAAAGTTGAGCACTTTACATCCCACTAATTTCCACAACATGTAGGACTGACCCTTATCATAAACCCAACAGAGCTGTGTGGTTCAGGTGTCATAGCATTTGGGGTATCATGAAAAGGGCAATACATTGATAGTAAGTTGATTTTTTTTCCTTTCTCACTCCTGAGCAGTATATTTAAAATAATAATAGTCCATGTGAGATTTTTATGCCTTATGAGCTCAAATTAATTGACCAGCTGTCAGGACAATCTCCTTATATGGCTGCAGAGAGATGTCGCATTTGCTACCCCAACAGTGTAATGTCTTTATCTGATCCTGATAAGATGGATAAATTTAGTCACCCCTCTTTCTCATTGAAATTGGTGACACATAAGTGCTTGGCTTTGCCTGACTCCTTTAGAGGTTTGGTGCTTCTCGCCATACCTCTCACACACAGTTCATGTCAATCAGTAGATATAAAAGAAGTCACAAATACCAGCAATATTATCCTTATGGGTGGAGCAGTATGTTGCCATTTTGTCTACTTTGGGGTTTTGTTTGCCTGTTATTTGACCACACTGCACACATTGTCTCTGATTTTGCACCTGAATTGATATGTACAAAGCAGAGATGCCCTTTTCCTCCTTAAAGAGCCCTTTCACTCACAAAGAGTGAAAGGATTTGAGCCATTTTCAAAAATCTTCTTGCAGTTCCTTTTAGAAATGCTACCCACTGAGCACAAACAATGGGAGTGTGCAAGAAATGTTGGTTAGCTTTGTGATTCCATTTGTTTCCATTGCTAAAAGGCTCATTCCTTTTATGCTTTGTAAAACTCCCATTCATTTCATGTTTTATTTGTGAACTTTTTATTCATTTTGGTACTTACTTTGGTATTCATTTCGGTACTCAGTGTTCTATTTTTGCTGCCTCTTTGAGACTCCCCACAAAGGGCTGGAGCATGAAGCAACAACAGGCCAAACACTGAATTTGTCCAGTGGGCTAGATTTGCCTTGGTAGGTCACAAGTTGCAGAAGTTGCACAAGTTCCAGAAGATGAGATCACTCTGCCTTTACAGTATATTCTCCAAATGGGTTGCCACTAAAATTATTTAAAAGCAACCTTTCTGTGATTGCATCTTGTATTCTACAAATCCCAGCGCTCTATGAATTATCGTAGTCAATTAATTGTGTGTGCAAGCTCACTGTATACCCAGGTTTCAAACCATACACAAATATTAATATTTTCCCATACAAAGGCTTAAGCCACGGGTGGCTAGAGGTTTTCGTTTTAGTGGGTGCTGACTCTGCTCCAAGTTTTAGTCTGAACTTTGAGGGTGCTACATAGTAACTTTGAACTGAAACCCATAGCAGATTTACCATCCCACTGACATGGAAACCATAACCACAATTGACTTAAACATGAATGTTGTACACACCACAAATCTGTTCTTGCTGCCAGTTTTGTGTACAGCATATTAGCAATGGAAATATCAACCTCCTTTGAAAAACAAAGCCCTCAGAGCAGCAGCCTTCCCTAACTGGCTTCCTACCAGGTATGTTGGACAACAATCCCATCATATTTGGCCAGTATGCCCCTTGGTCATGCTGGCTGGAGATGATGAGGGCTGTAATCCAACATCTCTCAAGGGTGCCAGGTTGGTTTACTGTTGCCCCAGAGGTT
This sequence comes from Cyclura pinguis, assembly GCA_030412105.1. NCBI lineage: Eukaryota > Metazoa > Chordata > Lepidosauria > Squamata > Iguanidae > Cyclura > Cyclura pinguis. Next base: position 223,245,667 of record CM059599.1, on the reverse strand, counting down.
GTGAGAATTGTCTCAGTGCGCTTCTCCAGAAAAAGCCTTCATGGAATACTAAATATTAAAAGTAAAATCTGGCAGTTATCTGATGACAGTGGGAAATGATTTCTTGGGAGTGCATTGTTGTTGGAATTTCCTCTCTTGTGATGCCGTTTGGCAGTGGAATATGCTGCCTTGGAATGTGATGGAGTCTCTTTCTTTGGAGGTTTCTAAATGAAGGCTGGATGGCCATCTGTCGGGAGTGCTTTGATTGTGTATGCCTGCATGGCAGGGGATTGGACTGGATGCCCCCTGTGGTCTCTTCCAGCACTATTATTCTAAGATGTAAGTGTCAGTCTGTAGGGACCTTTTATGTCCAGGTGGGCTAGGAGTCATTCTGCTAGATTCTATGGGAACTCTTTACATCGCACCCTGGTGTACACTGCAGAGCAGGGGAAATTAATGTTTGTAAACATTTATAACTTGTTCCTTCTCACTCCCTTTTTGAAATGGAGTATCTCATTTCCCTTGCTAGTTATTAAAAGAATGGCACACTAATGATACATTGCTAGCATGCTTCTTTTTAGTTACCTTAATACATACTTAAAAATACAAAGATGGGCCAAAATTGCTCAAATCACCTCTACTACATTTTTAGGAGTATCAAGAAAATGCTACTTATAACTCTAAAAAGGTAATGATTGTGCCAGTTATTATATTAATTTAAAATATATTGTTATCCCCAGCTCCACAAAGTAGTACCGAGCAGTTAGCATAACAGTAACTTTTAGCAGGTTACTTCCAAGTCTGGCACACTGTTCAGGTATGTTCCTTGGACCTCTAGCCCAAAGAATCCTATATGTCTTATAAACTCGAGCCACCAACAGAAATTATTTAAACTTCAAGTACACTGGCACTGATGTAAATTGGGGTGGAATCATGCTACCCTTGACAGACTGTTGAACTGCAATTCCCAGCAGCCCTAACCACCATAGTGAATGATGAGGATCCATCATTCATTTCCAGCCAGCTGAAGGGCTGCAGGATTTCCACTCTCGATGTAAATTTTTACAAACTCAGTATTTTTTTAAAAAAAAAAGTTTCACCACTCATATTTGCCTAAAGTCATGAATAAATCTGACTATTCAGATAGCAAGTTAGAGTTAACACTAATTTCTCAAAATGGTTAGAGTTCATTTCTTTATTACAGTGGTACTCAAACGGTACAAGAATGATCCATTCAGATGGCAATCTGAATGGATCACAATTGATGACTTTTGAGAAGTCAGCGTAACCATTTTTGTGTGTGCATGACTTTGTAATTCAAGTATAGGAGATGTTCAGGAATTCTTTACAGATACTCAAAGACTCCAATCCAAAATGCACTGAAGGCAATTGAAGAACTACAGCTTTCAATGAGCCTTGGTGGAGACTTTCTAATTAATGACTCTGCCTCTAGCCATTTCTTCTGGCCGCTGGCTGGTTGATGAATGGATATGCAGTGTTTTAATGTACCATCACTGGATGTACCATCACATTTCACTTCTTGGATCTTGTATTGGTGGAGCTTTGTTAAATTATTTCAAGTGTTATCCACAAAGTATGTAGGTTAGCATACAGAGCATAAAGCTTGGAGTAGGTGATTAGTTGTGGATCGCTGTTGTCTCTTGCCATTTTGCATTATGTCTAACTTTTTGTGGGTCATGATAATCCTCTCAAAGGTTAGAAATATACTTTGATGTAGAATAGCTGACAAAAAAGGGGGGAAAGTACTTTTAACAGTAGGATGAATTTAATAAGCTTTCTGTAAGAAACTCTTGCTAAAAAGGAACTTAAGTTCTCAGTGCCAGAGACTTTGCCAGGATTTAACGGAAGGAAGTTTTGAAAATCACAACCCAAGACCCTATTTAAAAATCCTACATATAGGTCACATTCAGATGTTACAATAAGCTGAAGAAATATGGACATGCTGGCATACCAAAGAGAGTAATATGCCAGTGAAGACTGCCTGCTCGCTTTCACTTGCCACAGGATACAGCTAAGCAAACCACAGCCCTTTGGTTTACTGTTTTCCTTTCTTTCCTGGCATTTAAGTTCAGCAGCAGGCAGTGCTCTGGCTTCTTCCTTCCCCACCAAGCCAGGGAACTAATCCTGGTTTTGCCCTACTGTGTCTTTCTCTGGCTTTTGGAGGATACAGCTGTGGTGTCCAAATGCTACAGAGAGCCATGATTTGTCCAGGGGTTTGATTGTTAGTTCTGCTCCATGTCCCCAGACCTATGTAAAATAGTGTGGCAACTGTTGAATTGTAAACCCCAACATGTACAAATCAGTTGCTTGTGTTGAACGGGCTTCATGGCAGTTTAGGGCTGGATATCAGTCAGCTATATTAACCACTGGCCATTCTGGCTGGAGAGGATGGAAGCTTTAGCCCAAAACATCTGGAAGTCTGCTGGGTTAGGGAAGGTGAATGCAAATAGTGTAATCCAATATAGTGGGAGAAGGTTATTACTTCAATTAGTTGCTCTTCTCTTTGGCTTTACCTCCAAGGTGGTTTGGGTGGGAAGGTGTAACTAGCTTTCTGCTGCAGCTTTAATTGAGGAGAAACCTTCTACCTGATTCCAATAGCAATTCTTGATCCTCCAACAGAACAAAAGGGCCTAGGTTGGAATTTCAGTACATGAAAAAAAAAATACATGATCTGTTAGACAATATGCATTCAATGGATAGAGCAGTTGGCTGTCTGCTTGTTATCTGTAATTGGTAATTAGGAAATCATCCTTTTTAATTACTCCTGACAGGTATTGATTGTGTGGTATTGTATAATCAGTTGCCCTTGGAGACTATAAGCAGAATACATCCACATAAATAATTGGTTTGGTGCATTTTTTTAAAGCTCAGGTTCAATATTTCTAATTATCTTTGTGAGTAGCCCTCTGAAGTTTGCCATACCATTTTCATAGCTTTCTAGTTCTTGCAACAACTGTGCTTGCAAATAAGAATTTCACACTCTTGAGCTAAAAACCTTTGCAGTTTAGTTTTTTTCTGGCACTGACTAGAAAGTAGCACATTTATAACTGGTAGAACAAGATGGTGTGATTTCAGAATCCGACAACCACTCTAAGGACAAATGAAATGCCTATAAGGATGTCTTCCCCAGGCAAATTGTCTAAGTTATCCTCCCGAATCCCAAGGCTAGTAGTGGTCCCTGCTTCAAATCTTGCATTTGCCATATTAAATTCACTGCCCTGAGGCAAAACCATGTCCGATGAGTGTTACATTCTTTCATCTACAACAATATGGGGATAATACTGATCTAAGGCTACATGAAATGGTACTAGAGAAGACCCACTGAAATAAATGGGGATTAACTTGGTTGTGACTAACATGTCCCATTCATTTCAACAGATCTACTTTAAATAGGGCTAACACTGGATTTTGCCCAAGTCTTTACAAGATAGTTAAGATGATGCATGGGAAGTGATCTAAACACTCATAGCAATATGCAAATAGTGACTATATTATAAATATGCCGAGGTGGCTGCAGCTCAGTGATAGAGCATCTGCTTTATATGCAGAACGTGCCAGGTTCAATTTCTGGTATCTCCTGGAGGGTTTGTTTTCAAAACAATCAGTTAGCATGTGATGTGATACACTTTTGAGAGCCTCTGCCATTCAAAGTGGAAGAAAGTGGGTTAGATGGACAAATGAACTTTATTTGAATATTAACCTAAATGCGTATGTTCACCTGAGCTAGGAGCAGGAGCCCAATATATAACCTTCCCTGCAAATCACCACACCACACACATGCACACACACACACATTAAGTTGGACCCAGGCATTTGTATAAACAGCACAAACATTTGAAGCTGCAAGTAGTAGCACTCCCATACAGCTGTAGAATAAGTAAGGCTTCCAATCACCAAAGAACCCTGCATTATTCAGTTCAATGGGGCTCAGTCCTAGGTAGGCAGGCAGAGGACTTGAACAACCTGAGTCTTTGAACATTCTTAAATCAAAGCAGCCTCTAAAGTATAAGCACTTCATTAGTTATGATTGCAAAAGAGATATGGGGATTTATTTATTATACAAATATGTTTGTTTCTCCAGGTTTACGTATGAAATTGCACCTGTTTTTGTCCTCATGGAGCAGATAACACTTCGCAAAATGAGAGAAATTATTGGATGGTCAGGTAAAGATGGAGATGGAATCTTCTCACCTGGTAAGTTCCCTTCCTAATTTCTTGCCCTAAATTCCAGAAAGCTGCAGTGAAGAAAGAAAAGAGGAAATTACCCTACAATTGCTTTTTGTTTTTTAAAAAGGTCCATATACACTTTAAACAGTGAGCCTCTCCCCAAGGCAAAATGGCTAATTGTGAGCTTCAGGGACCTTGAAACTTGAGAAAGCTAGCAGTGTTTGGATACAACATTTTTTTATCAGATAAATCTAGGGGTAGGGACAGGGTTCCTTGCAGGGAACCACAAAAGCAACAAAGGCTCAATGCACCATTATTTCATCCTTGCATGATGAAAGGAATATGAAGAGTTTTCCCTTAATGCCTTGTAACTGTCAGATTCTCCACAAGACCTTTTAAAATGTTGCTGTTTAAAACAAGATTGAGGGAGAGAGAAAGACCCCATTGATGCCATCCTGTGACTGTACCAGGCGAGCCACAATGTCACTGACACATAGGTATGAGTTTAAGTAAGATTCTTAGACTAGTAGGCCTTCCTCCTCCTCCTCACCACTGTTATAGCTGCCTGTCTTCTTGCACTCTGCTTCTGCATCCAGTCGCCAGCACCACCCTAGGGGAGACAGCAAGGTAAACACAGAACATTGATTACTCCTCCTAATTTTTGTCATTCTTGAAGAGGGAAACTGGACATGCAGCAACAATAAGCAGCAGGCTCAGAAAGATTCAGAAGCTATCATGAGCCTATCACTGGGCTCCTGTCAGGCTGGAAGTCTTGGCAATTTCCATCAACCATGGCCCTACCCATCATGGCCAAGAATGAGGCATCATGACATCTGGAGGGCCATGAGTTTCCTACTCCTTGTTTTAACACATTATGGAACTTAGGGGTTAAAATGAACATTTAGAGTTGTAAATACAGGTACACCTCAGTTAACAAGGTAGATATGTTCCTGTCAATTACTTCTTTAACAGAAAATTTGGTACCAGAGGCAAGAATAACATGGAAAGAATGGGGATAGGTTCCTACACCACAAAAAAAAGGAGAGCAGTTTAACATGTTTCAGTCATGCTTTCAAACTCACGATATGGACAAGTGAGATGAAACAACTAGGTCAGGTAGTCCTTGTAGAAATAAACAAAAACATTTCAAACTTTCTAGAGACCGCATGAAAGTCCTTCCAAACGCATACAAGGGTAATTTTTAAAATTTCACCAGCCTTCACTTTTCTAATTATTTCCACTTTTGGTGGCCACATTTACAGTTCTATGCTTCTTTAATGTGCTGGGGTAGCTAGTGAGGCACCTCATCTGCTTTCTCCTTTTCTCTCTGTTTTGCTGCTCTTCATGCACGCTCAGTAAGGGTTTCTGGAGGCAGCTGATGTTTATTTTGCCTGCTGTAGGCAGGCACACATAGCAACAGTAGGATTGGCTAGAGCAGAATCCCATTATTCCCAGCTCATGCATTGCATATTTTGCTGCTGACATACTCCTACAAACTGACACAGAAAGTCACAGTTTCTCTAGCTTTCCTTTATCATCATCCCAGTGCTGATGCTGCTTTAAAAAGCTTTCAGAAAGACAGAGGACAAGGAGGGAAAGCGGGGGCCTGGGGGCATAAAAACATTATATAAAAAGGAGCCCCTTTGTCAGAGGCTTTGTTAACTAAGGTATGCCTGTATACTAACTTTTAATGTCAAGGTACAGTCAGTCCTCCACATTTGTGAGTTTTACTTTTGCGGATTTGATTATTTATGGATAATTTGTTGTCAGCTCTGCTCCTGCCTTACACCATTGTTAATATGGACTGCGAGCCTCATGAGACTGAGAAACTGTGAACAAAGCTAGTAAGTCCCTATTAAAAATGGTGTGGGGCAGCAGCGGAGGTGGCAGTGAACCGCACCAGCCACTCCCTTCTGCCTTATGAAGGAACCCTGATGCCTCAAAGGAATCCATGGTGGGTTGAACATGATGGTCATACTTTTGTGTGTGTGTGTTAAGTATGGTTTGGGAGGTCCTAGAGTTATTCATGTTTTTTTCACTTTCATGGGGGTCCTGTGCCCCTAACCCTAGCGAATGTAGAGGGATGACTGTACTATTGAACACATCTTCAGGCTGTGTTATTGTAAGGAAAGAATAGGAAATGTGTAGTTCTCCTGATGTTGCAGTACTACAGTTCCCATTATCTGTCAACACTGGCTATGCTGGCTAAGGCTATGCGGAACTGCAGTCCAGTGACGTGGGGAGGGCCACACATTCTCACTGCATGCTAAGGATTGGGTATGAGAAAGGATCTCCATCACTTTCTCCTGCCTCTTTTAATGCATTATGGACTCCTGTAGATTCACACAAGAATCCTTAAGGAATAAACACACATAGGATTCTCAGACCAAAGTTCAAACCAGCTATTATTTCCATTGTGACAACAGTTTGTAACATGTTTTAGATTTTTTGGAAGCTAGTTTAGTTCAGTTTGCTAACTTAAAACCACAAAGCAAGAAATGAACTAGCCAGGCAGTTCATGTCAAAACAAGTTCTGTTAACAAGCCCACATTTGGAAAACTATTTCAGAGATGAGCTCATAAATATTAATATATGGAATATAACAATATTTCTTCAGTAGACTGAAAGCTGTGAGCTCAATAACCCATATATTGACATAATCTCTATTGGACTGGTAGTCTAACTGCTAATTAAATGCATACATTTAAAAGTGTGTTTGATCACAAAGACAATGAAGTCTTGCACTCAATTATTTGGCTGATGATGACTGAGACTTTGGCTCGCTCACTGACAGGGAACAGAGGTGCTAGGAGGATACAATTATATTATTTCATATAGTGATTTAAAAAAAAAACAGTTTGAGTTGCCATAAGTGAATTGGAAATGCAGCAGACATTTTGTAAATCAAATATACTCAGTATAATGCCTTAGAAATAAGCTATCAGGAAAGGAGACCCTTGTACCTAAATACAAAGATTCCTTTTCTCCTTCATTTGGAAGGTATTCTGTGGTTGCTGATGCTGACTATAAAAATGGGGAATTATTGGAGAAGAACAGTACTGTTGTATATTCCTTCCCTTTCCATCCCTGCTCTTTCTTTCTCTTCCACAATTATGAGCTCACATCTTCCAACATTTCACAGGTGAAAGCTGGGATATATGTGACCAACTAACATCAGAGTGTGATCAAAGTGGCAAAAATTATTAATGAGAAAGGACACATCATCTAGAAGCGGCTGTGGCAGTTTGCTTTAGCCTGAGCCTACTGGCCCAAACAAGACTCTGCGCTGCCGCTCCTCTCTCCCTTCCTGAGTTAACTGAATGCCAACCAGTTTGCACGTTGAACTCAGTATGCAACAAGCTGAGGACAAAAGGGGAAGTGAGAGGAAGAGAAAAAAACTGGAGCATTTTAAACACAGCTGAAAAAGTGAGACAATGGAGGGTTAATCAATACTGTCCTGGACAAATCAGGGCAGTTGGAGGCATGTAATTTTGCCCCTAATATGAACTCAGAGGTTAATCTTGGGCACACTACTGTTTCTCTGCCTCACTCCTCTGTCTGTAAGATGGGCCTCAGGCCTCTTTATGGCCTCTTTATGGCCTCCATCCTCCCTTTTTTGCAGTCCCTAAACCATCTGCCCCCCCCCCGCCAGGGCCACCACTGATTTTCCAGGGGAAAAAAACCCGCCCATACATCGCACAAAACATGGTGGGTTTGCCTTTAAATATTTCCAACTTCTCTATTGCAAAAAAACAAACAAACCAAAAAAAGCCCTTCAGGAAATACAGAAAATTAGCTTCTAGTCACTTCCAGCTTGTCACTTGTGGTAGTGAGGCTCACTGCAAGGGTGAAAATTAGCAGGGGGGACCGGCCCCTCCCGGAACTGCAAACCTCAGGATTCCATAGGATGTTGAAAGTGGAATCATAGCGCTACAACAGTCTTGTGCGGAAATGTGCAAATACATGTATCAGACTGATTAAATATGGTACTAATCTACTGGGCCCAGAAACAAAAAAAGGAGTTACACAACACTGTTGTGGTAGCTTTGGGGCCCCAAGCAGCTTCTGTCCAATATTTTTTTTTGCTACTCTCGACCTCTCCAGACTTTCCAGACTTCTCCTTTCTGTCCTCACCAAAGATCAATTGCCTCTCGTGGAAAGCTATTGTTGTTGTTCTTGTTGTGTGCCTTCGGCTCCAGTCCAACCTATAGCAACCCCCTCCTAGTTTCCTTGATGTGATTTATTCAGAGAAAATATGCCATTGGCTTCCTCTGAAGCTGAGAGAGTGTGATTTGTTCAAGGTCACCTAGTGGGTTTTCAAGGCTTAGGAGGGATTCTAACTTTGGTTTCCCAGAGTCCTGGTCTGGAACTCAAACCACTGCCTGACACTGGTTCTTCTTAGATGTCTGCAAAAGGACAATTCACCTTTTAAATTGGTTGCACACCCATCAGGCACTGTTTAAAACACACACACACACACAGACACACACACACACACAAATAACCCTGTTTTTCAGAACTAGAAGTTGATTTCAGGTCACTTCTGGAGATTTCCTCTGAATTTTGCAGTATTTTTGGCAGAAGGTTCCAGGGGCAGAAAATGGGCTTCCGGATGTGCCACAGATGCCCATTTCTACTCCTCAATACAGGGAACCCTCTTTTTTTAGCCCCTCATATTAGAGTTGGTTAATGAAAAACGATTCTGGCTAATAAGTTCTGTGGATCTAGGTGTCCGAGAGTGATATACCAAGATCTAGTTCTATAGCTAATACTTTAAATTAGTATTCTGTTGCTTTGGATACTAAGCTGCCTACTAAGGAATGGGTATATGGCTCCCACAGCCAAACTGCTGCTCACGGCAAAAGATTCTGGGCCGTATTCTAAGGTGCGTGTTTCTTTGGTGTAGGCAACGGCCAAGCCTGCCAGCCCTTTCTGTTGCCTTGTGTGATCCTGAGGGTGCTCCCTCAAGTACGCAAAAGCAGCACTTTCTTGCGGTGAGTTGCAGTAAATAAGCTATCTTCTGTGGGAGCTAATCCACTGTTATTTGAGGAGCGTAGATAACCTTCTGAGGGACCTTGTTCTTCAACATACGGTTTGATGATGACTGTACTAAAGGAACTTTCTCCATTAGAGAAGGCAATAGGCCCTTTGAGAAATCAGAATTCATACGCCTATCATTAAAATTTTTAGACCGGTGCATCAGTTATTAATCCTTTCATGCCCAATTGAAAGGCATGCATTACATTTCTCAAGTGATGCTTTTATACTTTGGCTCATAATATCAGACTTTTCCCTCTTTCTTTTCTAATATTTTATTATATGTGTTCTTGTTACAGGTGGCGCTATATCCAATATGTACAGCATCATGGCGGCCCGCTACAAATATTTCCCGGAAGTCAAAACCAAAGGCATGGCTGCGGTGCCTAAACTGATCCTCTTTACCTCAGAACACGTGAGCTTAATTAGCTTAATTATAATTAACTATAATTGCTATAATTACTGGGGGAGGGCCATCACCATCAAGCCAGTTCTGAAGAAACATGACTACCTGGTTTCATTTCCTCTACCAAATTTGGGAGGCTAAACTGTCCCTGAAAAATTATCTCAATCAGCTATTGATTGCTGACAGCAATCTGTATTTTAAAATTGCTGTCAGAGGATCAGGTCACCATGCAGTACCCTGCAACCTGCATTTCTCTAGAACTGCCTTCCTGTTTAAAGAGAGAGGTTCTGTGGATTAGAGCTGAGGGTGAGGAAGCTCCTCAGGCATGGTTTCTTAAATCGCCATCTCCACCATCAGCAGTTATTTTTTGGGGGGAATACCTGACATAACCGCTGCGTGGAAGCTGCTTTACATTTTTCCTGGTGAGAAATGTCTCCTTGTGGCAAACTCTTTGCATGCAGTAGCTTGCCACTTTTGACTGGGAGACTTTCTCCAGCCAGCATGCCATTTCAGAGCGCAACACAGTGGGAAGAAGAGATGGCAGGGAAGACAAGATTCCCAGTAGAATTCAAAGGATATAATCAAGATTAAATAGCAAACAGGACGCGTAAGAAAATTTTACATGTGTATGTTTCCAAAGTTTGAAAAAGTTGCTTTACAACTCCCAGAGATGATTCAGACATCTGTTTTTTAATACTTCATCATCATAATAGCAATGTTGTCAATGAAGATCACACTTTTAAAAAGCAAAGACATTTGTTCCTTTGGCTGCATCCTTTCTTCACTGGCATGTTGTAATGGTTGCCTTTGCACATTATAATAGCCATTTCTAAACCCATGTGAGACATTACTTCTGACAGGAGAATATGGATAGAAGGAGTCTGACCCTACTGTAGCTCCCATCATCCATGCGTGAGTCTATCCCAGACATACCAACTCCGGATACTTTGGCCTACAAATCCTACCATAGCCTCCAGAATAGCTAACGGTGAAGCACCAGGGGGTGGGGAATTATAATCCCACGATATGTGTTAGAAACGTCACTAGTCCCTCTAGTGCATTAATATATGACTATGATCAATGTGGTGCTGTAAGTAACTAATGTCCTATATTTGTGGTCATTTACAGATAAAAATTTGGTTGAAATCTTTTGGAATCTTTAATTGGTGTAGTTTAAGTTACCAGTGGGGACAAAACTGGAGGTGTGACCCTGCAGCCCCTTCATCCTAGTAATACGCGAAAGAGACACATGGAATCCAATGACATGCTATGTCACCTGAAACATAGGTGGGGCAATGCCCTCTTCCCACTTCCAATGGCCACATCACAGAGCAAAGAGCTATGTCATAGCCAATCCAAATGCAAAGTACATGGGTACTGTCCTTTGTGACGAATTGTCCATGTACAGCAGGTTTTCATGTGGCTCAGCCAATGACACCATCCAGTTGTAACCCAGACAGCTGGCAACCTTGGTACAGTGAAAGCTGTGAGGCAAATGGTAGGGCTGCCTTAGAAGCACTATGAATGGATTACCATGTGAAGGTGCCTGCAATTGCTGCTCCTGACAAAAGGTCAGAGATGTTTATTGTGTGGATTGTTGGACTGCAGTGCCCAGCAGCCATGCCGTCTATCACAAAATGTGATCAGGTTGCAGTCAAACAACATCTGGCTACACAATTCCTATTCCTGGTTTAGGTCTAATTCTGCTACCATTCTGTACATGGTCTCCATAATTCAGCACAACAAATCAGATTTGCGGTGGTGTAAGGAAAATTCCCCTATTTCCCCTGATTATCATCACCTCCTTTTATTCCCTTCAGAAGCAACAAAGTAAAATAGTACAATGAGGAATGAATGCTTCTCTGAATATATGCATTTTGTTTTTATAAACTGAGTACTTTGTAGAAGGCAGTCTGAAAACATAGTACAAAAATGTTTGAGGGGTCTTTTTTGTTGTTGCTGCTGAAATCTCTAAAGCTTCCAAATTGTGATAAATCTATAGTCTTTTTCATATGCCGTTAGCTTATGGCCTTGGCCATACTGTACTGTGACTTTCACCACTAAATTCGACTTGCTGCGCATAAACAGTTGGTTAGTGCCTGGACTGGAGACACCTGCACTGGAAAGGGAGTTGAAGTCATCTCACAGAAGCAGTTTCTAAGTGTTCTTGGTATTAACAGGCGTTTTTTGTGTACTACACTAGCACTTAGCAGGACGTTTATCTCTTCCTGGCAGCTATTGGTATGACATAGCTAAATATGAAGTATATATTTATATTTCTGTTATTTTTGTTGTTGCAGAGTCATTATTCAATAAAGAAAGCTGGAGCCGCACTTGGTTTTGGAACTGAAAATGTGGTTTTGGTAAAATGTAATGAGAGGTAAGATGTTACACTCATATTCACATGGTAAATTTGTGGGGGAGGGGTTGTGTGTATGTGTTTAGATGAAGAACAACAAGATACTAATGTCTAACTGACAAGAGTAGTTAACTTAAATGGTGACAGATGTTCAGTTCAGTTCAGTCTTTTTATTAATTTATTTTTAAACAGCTTTGGGTTTTGCATTTCACTTTGATTGCAGAGGCAAAATAATACCAGCTGATTTGGAAGCCAAAATTCTGGAAGCCAAACAAAAGGTAACCTTGTTTTTCTAATTGCTGTGTTTCTTATTTAGATAAATATCAATGAATTACAGTGTTTTCGGTTAAACATACTACTGTAGCTTAACAATTCAGTCCTATATGAAGCTAAGCAGAAATAAGTCTCATTTGAATTCAGTGAGTTCAGTTCAGTTTGAGTTCAGTTTTTCCCAGATAAAAATGTGTACAGGACTCCAGACTAAGGCTGCAGTCCTGAACTCTTCTTCCACAGTCAATCTAGCTGGACACAGTGGGGCTTATTTTTAAGTAAACATACATAGATTGTCTGGCATATATAACTTTCATGTGCAGAGGCTATAGCTTGCCCAAGATGTTTTGCTGCCTCAGGCAGAGGGCAAAATGCCCCCCCCCCACTCCATCACCTGTTTGACATACAGAAATAAATTACATTGGTATTTGGTTTTTATTTCAACGTGAATGATAGGACAGGATCCTCTACCACTCCTGGGGAGGCAGTCTAGTTCAGGGATGCAGGAGAAGCTGCATAATAGCATGAACAGTTCTGTCCTCAGATAACAGAAAAGAAGCAGGAGGTTCAGCAGAACTTGCTGAGGGGAGCTGCTATAGCTTCCTGGTATCTGCTTCCTGAAGCAGGTGACTCACTCTGCCTAATGGTACTTCTGACACTGCAGGGGCAGTAGGAGAGCAAGATGCACAAGGATGCTTCTCTTCTTTTCAGCTTGTTCGTATCTACGGATAGCGTATTGTAGGTTGTTGCCTGATAGATGGAGAGCATTAGACTACCTTGGTCTGGTTCTTCTGTAGAGTACTTAAGTTGTTTTTCTTGAAATTTTTCTGCATACTGTTCCTGTTTATCCATTTAAAAAACTCATTAGCTGATGCTATCCGTGTGAACGCCCCCTCCCTGAAACCAGTACACTAAACCACATGTTTTGTCCGGATTTTACAAAAAGAATCTTGCAATAACCTTTTAGTGTTGTCTCATAATTTGTAAATTAGCAACTGTTGTCACCTCACTAACAAAGGGTTATGTTATAATTGTCTCTTTTTGAGATCCACACAAGGGCCACCACTAGCCTTTGCCCCATACACAGACACACAAAAAAAAGCCCCCAGACACCAGAAATTGATTTTCTACACATTGCTATTATGTGCCTTCAAGCTAACTCTGACTAATGGCAATCCTATCATAGAGTTTTTATTGACAAGATTTATTCAGAGGGGGATTGCCATTACCTTCCTCTAAGGCCCTTTTCACATGTTGGGGGGGAAACGGGCAAAAACGCCCAAAAACGGAGCTTACCTCCAGCCGAGTAAGTCCGTCGCCGTGTGGAGCAGCGCGAGCTCGCTGCTCCACACTCCTCCGGCATCGCAGATGGCAGCTTCCGGTTGGTGGAGGCTCTCCACCAACCGGAGAAGCTCGCCAGCCGGAAGCTCGCCCCTGGCAGATCTGCAGGCACGCATTTGCGTGCGCCTGCAGATCCACTTTAGAGCCGGGCGACAGAGCGGCACGGGGCTGCGCGCTCCGTGCTTTTTAAAAACCTCTAAAAAGAGGTTTTTAAAAAACACGCAGCCCGGCTAGTTCCGGCCGCTCCTGAGTGGATTCTGGTGTGAAACTACAAAAAGTAGTCCACGCCAGTCCACCCTACGGTGTAGACGACCTCCGTGAGAGGTCGCTCTACACCATTTCCCCCCTCACATGTGAAAAGGGCCTAAGACTGAGACAGTGTGGCTTGCACAATGTCACCCAGTTGGTTTCTATGGCCGATTGGGGATTTGAATCCTGGTTTCCCAGAATCCTAATCTAACACTCACACCACTATACCACACTGGCTGTGTACATGGTGGCTTTCTACACATAGGCCATTTCCGCACTTGCCTGTTATAGCACTATGATTCAACTTTCAACATCCTACGGAATCCTGGGGTTTGCGGTTTCGAGAGGGGCTGGCCAGCCCAGGATTCCATAGGATGTTGAAAGTGGAATCATAGCGCTATAACAGGTTGGTGCGGAAATGGCCATAGTCACCCAGCAAACCTCTGCATGGATTGTACTTTAAGTTGGTTCAAATGTTAATTTAGACATTTGTATTTTTTGATAATTCCCATCCTTGGTTTCACCTTGTAGGGATATGTTCCTCTTTATGTGAATGCAACTGCGGGCACAACAGTTTATGGGGCCTTTGATCCAATTCAGGAGATAGCAGACATCTGTGAAAAATACAATCTTTGGCTGCATGTTGATGTAAGTAACTGAGAGTGTAAATCTTGTATTCACTTACCTGGAAATAAACTCCAGTGAAATTAGTGGGACTTCCTCTAGAGTAGCCAAGTAGTCAGATGGGGCCTACATGTGAGTAACAGGCATGGGATTGCTCACAAAATACTTTTACCATTATGAAATGGAACAATAAGATTCAGGTGGCTCTGTTCACTAATTATTGTGTTGTGATCTAAGAAAAAGTCTCCAACTTTCTTTGTTTCAGCAAAAGTGTGAATTATATAGGATACCTACTCTAAAATCCTGCATGTTTTCATCAGAAATTTAGTGCACAAAGCATTGACAAGAGTGACATCACAGGAAACTGTGGAACATAAGATACTGGAAAGCTTCTGAGGTCTTTTTGCATTTTTTTCCTCATTACTTTCAGGCTGCCTGGGGAGGCGGATTATTAATGTCCAGAAAGCATCGTCATAAGCTGAATGGAATAGAAAGGTACTGAACACTTTATTTGCATCTTATTTTATTTAGAGACCTCTTTCCAGGCATGGCATCTCACAAATATCTAGGAAGGAGGAAAATCTTCTCTCAAAAAAATAATATTTTTTTAAAACAACCAGTGACAAAGGGGAAAAACACCTGTCAGAGGGGAAGAAACAAGAAAAGCAGATCTACTACAAAGAAGTATTCTGGTGGATAAGTTTTACCTAGCAGCGGCTCCCATATCAGAGTTTGTTTTACATCCCCTAAAGTCCCCTAGAATACTTCTAAGTTCCCCCCAGCATCTGCCGAATCACTCAAACTGCTACAAGACCTGATGGTTTGTGTGACCTTGTATAACCCTACCCCCAGCCCTAAAAAAAATAGAAGAAAATCTATATTTTTTTCACCCAGAACTGAAACCAAAAGTGCTGTTACATCACCTCCAGTCACACCAGGAGCCCATACATACATACATACATACATACATACATACAGCCCATAGAGGGGTAGTTCCCAGGTTTTTCTCACTAGCCTACCATTGAGCTCCATGCAGCAGAGTTTATTGAGGGAGATGTTTGATATATCTCGTGTGATGGTTCTCTTCTCATAATGATACAAATCTGTGCAAACTTTACTTGGGAGCTGCTCCCATTGACCTCAGAGAGAGAGATCTACAGTCTGACAGCCCAGATGGAGTATTTCCTGGATAATCTGCAAACATGTGTTCCACCTAAAATAAGTAGCTTTTATCTACAACTGGTGTTTTTTAGGGAGCCATTTCTGGCTTGAAGCTCCTGTGCTGCTAAGACCAAGGTGGCATATAGCTGGTAACATGAGATGGCAAAATGTACAATAGTGTTATTCTGGATGGCAAACAATAAAGTGGGAAATGAAGATGAAAAGTACATTTAGGGAAGCTTTTACTCCAGAATTAATTTTGGTGTTCAAGACACAACACTGATAAGCTGATAGTGTAATGAATCATAATTAATTCCTGTCAGATATGCACTGATTAGTGCATACAGTAACTTCATTCCTGGAAGAGCTAGCTTCTAGAAACAATTCCAGCAGCAGTGTGGCAATTTCCGTTACTTCAAAAGGCAGGAGTCGGGGGAGATTTCAGGCTTCGTGTTTTACTAAATCCCTGTGTCAACTGAAAGCAGAATAGTGGCTTAGTTGGATGGGCAAATGCTTAAATGTTATGGAATTGCGTGCCTCAGAGGACATTCAGGCCAGGAATTGGTGATCAGTACAAGAATCAAGCCTACAAAGCCTTCCTAACAGAAGCTGACTCTTGGGTTTCCCCACAGGTGTTCTTTTTCAGGAGCCTGAAAACAGGTGGGGGCTTTTTAGGTTGTTATACTGTGGGAAGCTATCTGCCAGTCTATTGCAAATCATCTAAACATCTACCTGGGGATCCTGATCCACCTTCTGCTCACTCCTGCTTCAAAGTACCTGCAAGTGAATGGGACTCCCTTGGGATTTTGCTATTTTACAGATGTTGATATATGCTGGAGTTTGTTATTTCCTGGGATGTACAGCTCCATCCTCCCCAGCGTGCTCTAGCAAACAACATGCACACATCTTCTCTTTCTAAACTGAAACCATAGTGCAGGCACATGTCATTCGAGTGGAGCAGCTTCTATGGGAAGACCCAGAGAATGTGCCTTTCCTGAACTTTCATCGCTTGAAACTGTGAGTGGCTAAAGTATAGCCACTATTGTAGCCACTGTTGCAACCTTCACGCCTGGGTCCCCTCTGACATTCCCATAATAATTGCAAATTGCTGTCCCCAGAGGCTTCTTAGATGAGGTCAGTGTGCCATTGAAATATAATTTAATCCTAGTTCAGTTTTACAACCCACTTTGGAGGGATGCAGGAAAAAAAATGGAGATGTTCTGGGATGGGGCTGTCTGAAGTGAGTAGTCTTGAACATCTGAGGGAGGGCAAAATGACCCCTTGACACTCAGAAACTATTTAGCCTTGCCTTAAATATACAAGATTACCACCACCTGATCTGGCATTAGAGGTGTGTGACTACAGAACTGTTCCCTTATCAAAGGAAGCACCAACTGCTTCCAGCTCTGACAAAAATGTTGGCAAGTGGTCTGAGAAGACCTGTGAAGAAGACCTGTGGCAACCAGCAATAGAGAAAGTTCTTTCTACAGAAGAATGTGAAAAACCCCCAGGCCAGCTATTGCCAATTACTGATGATGGCTGCAGCCATAATCAGGGTGGAGGGCAAGCGATAAGCTTAGTTCAGTTCAAAGATAACAAGTGATTAGAATGGTGTTACTGCCTGTGGGCTCCCCAAAGGCACCTGGTTTGCCACTGTCAGAACTGAATGCTGGTCTATAGAACTCCATACTCCCAATAATGTGGTAATCCAAAATTTTCCATTACAAAGCACTTAGTTCATTGGACCGTGGAATGTGATGTTACCTTTCTTTAACTCCCACATATCATCCAACTGTCCTGATTTGGCAGGGATAGTCCCAATTAACCCTTTATCCTCCCACTTTCTTGGCTGCTTTTCAAATGTCCCATTTTCTCTTTCGTCCTTCCATTTTCTCCTTTGTCCTCAGCTTAGAGCAGGGCTTTTCCACACTACACTGCTATAGCACTATTATCCTAGGGAATCCTGGGGTTTGCAGTCTAGGGAGGGGTGTTTAGAATTCTCAGCCAGAGAACTCTTTGGCCTCAGTAAACTACAAACCCTGGAATTCCACAGGATGTTGAAAGTGGAATAATAGCACTATAACAGTGTAGTATGGGAAAGCCTTTACTTCCATTGGTGCAAACTGAGTCCAAAGTGCAAAAGTGAGAGTAGGGGATGGAATCTTGCCTTTCCCAGTAGGCTCAGGTGAAAGCAAACCGCAACCTCTCCTAGCTTCCTTATTTTAATACCTTTTGCCATCTTGACTACACTCTGCTGTTACATGGCCACACATGTCCTGGTTTTTATCTATGAAATATTGGAGGGTATGGTGCTAGTACTTCTGTCCACAGTAAGCTGATGAAAAATCAGGTAAAATTATGTCACTTACACTGTTAATTCTAAGGACATTAACTTCTTTTGCAGAGCCAATTCTGTCACATGGAATCCACACAAGATGATGGGAGTTTTGTTACAATGTTCTGCCATTCTTCTTCGGGAAAAGGTTTGGTTGGATATTGCATTCTCTGTTTTGAAAAAAAAAATGTGTAGGCCAGCCTTCCTCCATCTGGTGCCCTCCAGATGTGTTAGAGTACAACTCCAAATATTGAGAAAAAGTGGGGTGTAAATAAAGATGATCATCACCCCTGCCAGCATGACCAGTATTATCCAGTATTGTCAACTGTGCCTGGAATTGTAAGGGAGAACTGATGGAGTATGGAAAAAGCTATATTTGTCTGCACAAGTTTCCCCTGTGATTATATGATATTTGCAGTATGATTGTAGGATCATGCATTTCCCAAAGTCTCGCACTGTACTGTCTGTGGTCTCTACCTGTAATTAACTCTGTTCTTGCCAGTCTGGTGTAGTGGTTTGAGTGTTGGGCTACAACTCTTGGCCATGGAAACCCATTGGGTGACCTTGGGCAAGTCACATACTCTCAGCCTCAAATGGAGACAAAGGCAAACCTCCTCTAAATAAATCTCACCAAGAAAATCTTGTGATAGGTTCTCATCAGGGTTGCCATAAGTCAGAAATGACTTGAAGGCACACAACAACAACTTGCCACATACTGCAATCATAGGGTCAGCTGCTTAGAAGCTGATTGCATGATCCTGTTATGCTGCTGGCTATACAGCAGGGCTTATGCGGACATTAAAGTAATCATGTTGTGCACAGCCAGCACCCAGCTTTGAGATCAAGAGGAATTAGTACTATGCATGCAAGAAACACTATGCGTATGCCAGAAGTTTGCAGGTGAGGGAAATGGCTGAGAAGAAAACCAAAAGATAAAATCCAAATGTGCCTGAAAATAAAATTTCTCCTTCTTTGGGAATTGCCGCATATAGGTGGAATTATTGGATATGATACCATGTTTTATCTGTTGCTAGATCTCATATATTTAAAGAGATTAGTTTTATTTGTTTGCTCATTTGTTTGCAACAGGGTATACTTCAAGGCTGCAACCAGATGTGTGCAGGATATCTGTTCCAGCAGGACAAGCAATATGATATAACCTATGATACTGGAGATAAAGCAATACAATGTGGCCGGCATGTGGACATATTCAAATTCTGGTTGATGTGGAAAGCCAAGGTAAACATTTAAATGTTAGTAGTAGATGAAGCAATTCTATACAAATTTACTCAGAAGGCACTTCCACTAAGTTCAAGGGAGTTACTCCTAAGAATATAGGCTTAGGACTGCATTCTTAAGTTCTTAAACATAAATGACAGTACAGATTTATTGACATTGCAGTTTTGACAGATTGACATTACAGATTTGACATTACAAATTTATATCTTCAAGGGAAAAAACATTTTTGAGAGATTGGAGAGGGAATAGTCTTTGGAGATATTTAGCGAACTCAAACTCACTTCCATAATATTGGTTTTATATGGACTGGTCCTCAGAAGGCTACCAATAAACAGTTGCTTAAAACTGTTCCCACAAATAATGATATGTTAAATCCATGGTTCTTTTTGTTCCGATAAAGCTGAACATATATACATGCACTTGTAAGGCTAGTACTGAAAATCTATCTGTTTGCCAACCAAACTATCTATAATTTGAATATTTGGATATCTTTGAAGAGCATATTTAGAGCTGCAATTGTAAAAGATTCTTATGCCATGAAAATTAAAAACTAAAGTGTAACATGTACAATCACACTGTGGGTTTGAGATATACAAATCCAAAATCTGAGAAATGTGTCATATTTCACTAAACTTCAGTTTTAACTAGAATAACCAAAAAACATACATTTGAATCTAAACCCAAAGTGTTAATACTGAACGGCAGCTGGAAGATACGTGAAGAGTATATAACTGAATTTAAAAGTTAATGTATTTTCTTTTTCAAAACAGGGCACAGTGGGATTCGAAAGTCAAATCAACAAATGTCTTGAATTGTCAGAATACCTGTATAATAAAATTAAAAACAGAGAGGAGTTTGAGATGGTTTTCAAAGGAGAGGTAAGCCATGACCCACAAGCCACTTTTGATTAATCTAGACATCTTGGGAACAGGAAATGCATCATCCAGTCTAAAGCTAAGCACTATAAAACCCCAGTGATTTCGATGAGAGAGATTTTAAATACATCTTTAATTCTGCTGTTGAAATCAATGGGATGTAAAACTGGTGAACTGCAATTGGTTTGTGCTCCAAGCATTTACAGGCTTGATCAAAAGAAGACTTGAAATGCATTTTTTTTCAGTTCTAGTGAACAAAGCAAAAGGTTACTTTTTGGTTTAAAATGGGGATGCTGTTGCCACAAAATGACTTAAATTCTGGTTGAATTTGTAAACTCCTTGTATGCCTAAATCCAGTTACTAGTTCCAACTATAGTGGATCCATTAAATCAGTGGGAATTGGATAAATCAACATTTATGTAAGCTGTGTATGTGAGGCTACTCCCATTACTGATTACTCAGAAGGCATTAGATTTCTCTTTTCAGATAACAGCATGTCATGCCACATAGCAAAATCTTTTTGAAATGTAGGGGAATTTAAGCGTTTGATATATAGCATTTGCCATCAAGTTGACATTGACTTATGATCATCTTATTAACAAGAGACCTTCAAGAGCCCTGGGCCTTTTCTGCATGACACTCTTATAGCGCGATTATTCCACTTCCAACCTCCTAGGGAATCCTGGGGTTTGCAGCTTCAAGAGGGTCAGCCAGCTGCTCTCAAAGCTGCAAACCCCAGGATTCCCTCGGAGGTTGAAAGTGGAATAATCGCGCTATAAGAGTGTTGTGAGGAAAAGGCCCTGGTCACCAGCAGTTTTTGCTGAGGTTTTTTAAACTCAGGATGGTGGCTTCCTTGATGAGTCTATTTGTTCATATAGTCTTCCTGTTTTCCTACTGCTCTCTACATTTCCCAGTATTGTTTCCAGTGCTGTCTCATGATATGTCCAAAGCATGATAGTTGCACTTTAGTAATTTTGGCTTCTAGTGAGGTTTCAAGCTTAATTTGCTCTTGGTCTTATCTGTTTGTCTTTTTTGGCAGTCTGTGGTATCCACAGAACTCCCTTTCTCCTCCATATTTCAAAGGAGTATATTGTTTTTTCCTTTCAGATTTCTTCAGCTTTCACTGTATATAGAAACTGGAAATGCTATGGCATGGATGATTTTCACTATGGTATTTGGTCAAGCAAGAGACAAATGCCCATTGAAATACATTGATTCTTTCTAAATAGTCATATAAATGCACAGAATATTAGAATTACTATCAGAATCATTATATTTGGAGGGACTGGCTGTTTATGCTATGGATTAAAGACTCTTGTCCAACAGCCAAACAAAATGGTTTGTTCAGATAGTCTTTAGAGTGCAATGAATGGGGTGGAGGTCCTGTACTCTGATGTACTCTGAATTTTTCTGGGAGTGGGGAGAATTCTTCCAAGTTTGTGCCATCCCTTGGCATTAGCCATTGGCAGTTTTTTGGATGCCAGGCATAAGGTTATTTCATCCTTATTTTTCCACTTCCATTTGAGGAGACATTATAATAAGGTGTCACAGGTTGAACACAAGTGAATGACAGTCTGTTCAAAATTCAGGCCAGCCTTCTCTAGAAGATGAAGCTCACAGAGTGATTGGCAGCTCTAAAGTAACCTGTTCTTTGCTTATATACTACACATCATCCTCTGTGCTGCAAGATTACTACTGATGTGAATTCTTTTGCTGCTTCTGGTTGTTTTACTTCATACATTCTGTGTGATCAGAGAGTATGTATATGCTCTGATTCCATATTTAAATTCAGAAGCTAATACTCTGTCTTTTAACATGAGAGAGCACATTTTTGCATGTTAACGATGCTTTTTGTGACTGTAGTGTCTATGTGTGTGTAAACTTTTCAGAAATGAATGGATTAAAGCTGTTTGTATTGTGTTTGTATTCTGGAATGTTGTAAAATTACATGGAAAGAAACCCACTTTTGGTTTCACGGCTGCTCTCTCAGTGGTGGACACTCTCCTGACAGAGGTTTGGCACTAGGAAAACTCCCAAATGAGTAGTTGTGTAAGGAAAGGGAATCCTGGAATAGAGAGAATTCAATGGTTGAACCCCCCCCAAGAATAGGCAGAAGGGGCTGGCTGAGCACCCCCTGAAATAGTGTGACAGAATTGGACCACCAAGCCTGCTATGTAATTGAGCTTCCTCAGAAGTATGCTGAATTGATCAAGCACTAAAAATATTAAGCCATCAAGCCTTTCCAGGAATCATAAAGCCTGCCTGCACACTTACTTGGGAGTAACATGGAGGGTACTTCTATGTACATATTGAGCTTATCAGAACCTTCATATGTAAAAATGTAAGTACCTGCAAGTAGGCAAAAATAACTTGCTCACCAGTGTTGAGCCCCTTCCTCCTCAAAAAACCAGTTCCAGGGTCCCAAGGCAACCATAAAACTGAAAATGGATTCACCACTCCTCTGGCAACAGATTCACTGCCCACTCCTGATTCTCATACCATTTACCGGGATTGTCCCCCAATGCCTATTTCCATAATCATCTGGCCTAGAAGCATTTCCTTCCCCCTCCCATCCTTTGCTTGCTGATGGTTTTCTCTTTCTCTACTATTCTAAATTGTGCTTAACTATTTTGAGACCATAATACCTAGGATATCTATCTGTATATCTAATGTATAGCTCTATGGAAATGTAAAACTACTATGCATGCATCATACCCTCCAACTATCCCAATTTGTGAGAGACAGTCCCTATCGATCCTTGTTTTTTCCACATTTTCAGCTGCTTTTAAAATGTCTTTACCTTTTAAATTGTCCCTTTCTCTCTACTCCTCCCATTCCCCCCACCCACCTTTGACCTCTTTTTACTTCCATTGCTGCAAACTGAGTTCAAATTGCAAAAGTCATTACACTCAGTTGACTCAATGGAGAGGAGAGGAAGAGGCAGAATCCTGCCCTTCCCAATAGGCTCAGGCAAAAAGTAAAGTACCACAGCCTCTCCTAGCTTGTGTGTTCTTCCCCATCAATTACTCTTGCCATCTTGACCACTTTCTGATATTTTTAGGCCACACAGTTCCCAATTGTCATCTGTGAAATGTTGGAGGCCATGATGTCTTAATATTAATTGCATTACATTACGTAGAACTTAGGCCCTCTAGCCATTTCTGTGTTGTATATAACTTTTTTTTTTAAAGAAGGTAATGCAAGAAATGAGAGCATGCATGGTGTAATGGTTTGAACATTGGACTACAGCCATTTCCGCACTAGGCTGTTATAGCGCTATGATTCCACTTTCAACATCCTATGGCATCTTGGGGTTTGCCCGGCCGGCCCCTCCCGAAACTGCAAACCCCAGGATTCCATAGGACGTTGAAAGTGGAATCATGGCACTATAACAGCCTAGTGCAGAAATGGCCTATGAGTCTGAAGACCAGGGTTCAAATCCCTGCTCAGTGATGGAAACCTGCTGGGTGACCTTGGACCAGTCGCACTCTCTCAGCCTCAGAGGAAGGCAAAGGCAAAACCCCTCTAAACAGATTTTACCAAGGACACCTCATGATAGGATCACCATAAGTCAGAAATGATTTGAAGGCACAGAACAACAAATGCAGGAAATCCACCTTGTCTAGCTTTCTCTCATGCCTCCCCTATATGATTGTTTTGCTACAGTTACCAAAGACCTTCCCCCATGACATCATGAAGGCTTATCCCCTGTGACCTCATGAGGGCCCCCCCACTAGTCTCAGGTTTCAGCCATGAAATCTAAGGGAACGGGAAGCTGCTGATCAAGGAATCTTATTGAATCATTACCATGTTCAGTGCCCCCACCAGCCCCTTTTCCTAAATACAGGAGAGGAGGAAAAGCAAGGCTGGGCATAGTAAGCACTTATCATGGTGGTGTGTGTGGTCAGGGGGAAGAGTGGCATGTTGATGTCAATATTTTATTTGCCTGCTGTTCTTATGGTGGTTTGTTTGTTTGTTTTTATGTTGCCACAGCCTGAACACACAAATGTTTGTTTCTGGTACCTTCCACCAAGCCTCAGAGGGATGCCAGACTCTGAGGAAAGAAGAGAGAAGCTACATAGGGTAACTATTTTATTTGTTTGAATTATATAAAAAACATTCCAGGGCCAGACCCCCCATACACAGCATACAACAGAACTACATAATGACTAATAAAGCCAACTGTGGAGTACAGCATGTAAACCAAACAAAAGCCAGCAAGCTCATTTCAAAGGCCTCCCCCTGGTTTTTTGACTTCCCTGCCCACCCTCAGTAGTCATTCCGCATTGTGTCCTCAGTTCTTATTTGGCTGAGTGTTTGGCAGGGTTGCATGTGTTTTCACTTAGGTTTTCCTTACTTTTTTTTTTTAAACTATTTTATTGTTGGCCATCTGCTGCCATCCTCTTCTGTCTGGATGGTGCTATGTTGGTTCTCTAAGGCAAGGTCCTTGGCAAATGACTTTGCTACTGGCATATGTGATACGCTTCTGCTCCAGCTCTGCCTGGCAGCCGTATTCTGCACAGGCTGAATAATTTCTTCAGTGGCAGCCCCTCACAGACAGCATGAAAGTAGTCTAGTGTGGGAGGCAAGCAATACATGTATAAGCATAGCTGATATGAAACATACCTTATTAAGGATCCACTTCATTGTTTTTGGAGTTGAAGTGGGCATGGGTCCTAATAACATATTATGGCATTTCTAAGCATCCCATCTGAGTTCTGATGTGAGTTCATCCTATTTAATGCCCATGTGTATAAACATTGGCACTAGTTTTACCTCCTTGGGTTGGTACTTCAAATATATATGAAAAGAATCCTCTTCCAAAAGCAACTTACCTGCCACAGCACAAGTAGCACCTTAGAAATCTAACCTCATTAAAAAGTCAGATTTGGAATTCTTACGTATACTCCCATCAAAAGGAATTAAGTGGCCTTATTTTGGATTAGCTGATTGATAGAGGAGACAACACTTCTCTTAGCTTGATGTCTTTCTTTGATGTTGTAGGAAAGACCAGCAGCAGAGACTATAAGGGCTGTTAAAGAGCAGTGAATTGTCATTTATTTTGTTGAAATGGGCATAACTTTTAACGCCATGAAAAGTGCTGTTTGAATTCATTGTTTCGGGCCTGAAAATGTCTTAGGCTATTGCTTTCTCAGGTTATATATTCCATCCATTATTCTAAATTACGCTGCTTTCTGTCAAGAGAGCGTGGTCGGAATTGCCTGCCAAACAACAAGAATTTTCAGGCATGTTTTTGCTTCAAAGCTGTTTCTAGCTACCTACCAGTATAGTATAATCCTCTGCTTTTGCTAGTCTCATCAGTTGATGCATTTCTTGTTTAGTCTTCCTATGTTCTTTGTACCCCAAATCCTGCTGTCTTGCTGGGATAATTAGAAATTAGGGGTTATAGTGGCTACTCGGGTGAGAAACAGGCTTCTAAACTTTTTCCCTTCTTTGCTTGAATTAAAAGGTGGCACCCAAAATCAAGGCCCTGATGATGGAATCAGGTACCACAATGGTTGGATATCAGCCTCAGGGAGATAAAGTCAACTTCTTCCGAATGGTTGTTTCAAATCCTGCTGCTACCAAGTCTGACATTGACTTCCTCATTGAGGAAATAGAAAGACTGGGGCAAGATCTGTAATCTACTTGAATGACCTGTTTCACTTCTCTAGAGCTCTATTTTCCAGTACTGGCTTAAAAAAAAAGAAAGAAAACCAGTTCTGTAGCACACATTTTAAGGTAATCCCTTTCTAAACATTTAATTCATCCAAAACGCAGTCTTTTAAAACAATGATAAAACAACTCCTTTAGATTACTGAAACATATATGCATATTAGTATGTTACTTTACCATTGGGGGGAAATGTATTATCTTGAAATGTATCCTTGATGCTATTTAAAGCCAGTAATTCTAGACAGCAGGAAGCTAATTGCATTAAGATAGCCAGTTAAGAATGTATATGATATAAATAAAATTGTGATAACTCCTAAAAGTAGTTCACAGTATGTTCTCCAGTGTAGAGGTATTCTCAGCCAAGCACTGCTCTTCTAAAGCCTGATTTGTGTCAATATTATTGTTTTGTTGAGATATTTATATCTTGCCCTAATTCATGGGATCTTAGGGCAACATACACATGAAATCATAGGGATTGATTAGAGCATTGCTTGGTAGATTATATCCCAGCACTCACATTCTAGGCCCATTATTTGGCCATTTATTGCATTCATTTCAATGGAGCACATTCACAAGTAATGTGTGATGCCAGACACATTGCATTGGTCTGTGCCAAAATTGCAGCTAATTTTAATGGGCACAACCAAGCCAAAGTTAAGCATTTTTTAAGCAGAGAAATAATGGGGCTTTAAAAAGAACTTAACTTTGAGGTGATTCTGTCCAGCATGTTTGGATTGTGCCCACATTTAGGACTGTGGCATAGGGAAGCTGATGTTTCAGTCAAAATGTAAATCATGTGACAACATGTGGCATCTAAGGTAAAATTGGGTAAGGAAACATTTTAAAAGAATCATTTTTAAAAATGTAGGAACTAAGGAAAATGTTTAAACTCATTTAAACTTTATTGTTGGTACTTCTCTGATACACAAAAGTATAAGGAAAAAAAATCTAAGGAAACCACCTAGTAGCTGTATGTATGCCCCCTTTAGTTGTCATATCAGGGGGTAGTAGTAGGCTTGTAGCTGAGTTGTTGTAATAGGTTATATTATTGTTGTATTTTTTAGAATTCAATTTGTGTAGATTGTGTACATTATTGTTAAATGGGGTTGGGGAGGAATTAAATGTAATAGTTTTCCAGCAAGATAACTGTTCATTTCTCACTATATGAACTGTTTGCTTCTTTATATGCAAAGATTTACCATGCTAAAGAATTGTCTCGTATTTTCTTCCATTTGTAATGTATCCTATTTATATGATTATCAAAGTTCTAAATAATGTTTATTGGTATTTTAGTGTATTTGTGAGCCAAAGAGAAGATTAAAAATTAGTTGACACATTTATATAATAGTGCCCTTAAAATAATAATTTAACAGATAATTTTACTGTCTATAAGGAACCCTAACGTTGTATATAGATTTTAGCCTAATGAAATCCTTTCATTTTAATAGAAATGTCATCTTTACTAATTGTACTGTAGTCTGGCTGTACGTTCAGTGTTCTGGATGCTTTTTTTAGTGAATCATGGATGTTTAAATCAGGCCCCTCTGTTCCCACTGTTGTTCAGGGCCAAATTCTGTGCTTAGTTTAGGTAAAATATTTGGCAAGGATGTGCAAAGACAATTCGGTGAAAGAGTTCCCAGGTCTGTCTCCTGAATGTCAGAAGGGTGACTCACAGTGTCATTTGGAGTGTACAAGAGAGGACGAAGAAAAGCACACCACAGAACATGTTGAGTGTGGCTGCCTTGCCACAATAATTTCGCATTGTATAGTTATCAGATTTTATTAGCTAGGCTGTCAATATTATGAATCCTCAGTCAATCGCACTACTAGAGGGGAAGCAAAGTCGCAGGACTGTCGACAGAATTTCTCGGATCAAGCGACATCTGCTGATTTAAAAGCCTTCCCAAATATGCTGCTATGGCTGTTAGCTTCAATTAATGCCTCATATTTCCAATGCATAATAAACTTTACAGACTGCAGCCCTGCGCAAAGTTACCCACGCACCAGTCCCGTTGAAACGAATGGAACTTATCTAAATCAACAGGAATTGCACACAGATAACTTTGTGCAGGATTTATGGCCTGGATTTTGACAAAAGAAATGTTTTATTGGAAAACATTAGCAATATTTTAATGAATGTTTGTTGGGATTTGTGTAGTTTTTACCTTTTTGGTTCCAGGGATTTTCCAAACGTGGAATGAATATCATTTTAAAGTCCACATTATTTTAGAGAGCCTTGATATGATTGCCATCCTTATCATTTCCTTTATGGTCCCTCATAGGCTTGGCTAGCTGTTCTACATTCAAGTGCTTAGCACTTCTGGGTTGTGCTGTGTCTTGATAGTCTTAAATGTCCATATGGTATTTTGATATCATATGGATAGAACAATTGAGAAGCCATTCAAAAGAGTCCAACATCTGCTTTCTCCAATTAATCTCTAATTATAGAAGAATTTTGTCTAAATAAAAAAAAAGCCACATCTGTATTTTTTTAATAGGCATAGTGTAACATGAGGCTTCTTCTCCTCTGTCTAGTTAGAAAAGGTTTGCTTTCATCACTTAATGCACCCTCAAATGTCTCCTCCTCCCATCTCCAGACAACTTCTTCTGGTAAAAGACACCCCCCTCCAAACACACACACCCATTAATCTTTTCAAAGCAGTGGAGTAAAGCCCACTGATCTATTCTCCCTGTTCTACAATCCCTCTTTTTCAGTGTGACATATAGGAGATGATCTGTGTTATTTCACCCAGAGCTTTGGTGCTCATGAAATTACTTTGTCATCCTGTTTCTGTGCTGTCAACATTTTGCTATTTCTGCATCAGAACAATTATTTTGTTTTATGCTACTTATATGCAGGATGGTAACTGGCAAGGTCATTTTTTTTTCGCTACAATCTGCCCTAATGAGGCTGTCATGACTTGTTGGTTGCTTAAAGGGTTCTTGATTTTTAGCGACAAGTGAGCCAAGCATAAGTCCAATGTTTGAAAGCCTTTTTGTTTAGTGTATATTGCTGGCCTTATTTGACACTTTGGACTTTTTCTGCAAGCCTCAGTGGTATTAAGTCTGACACCAATAACCACAGTACCAGTACTGCTGGTTTCCCTTTCATACATCCTCGCTGAAATATGGGAGAATTCCACTGTGATCATGTTTACTTTTTCCAAGCTTCTAAGGAAACATTTGCATGCCAGTCAACTGACTGGTAAACGTTGGCAGTGCATCAAATATATGACTGCTCTTAAATATTCCAAAAATGCTATCTTGCAGAGGTTAGTGTTACTTTTTAATTTCATTACGGAATTATTTTTAAAATTTGCTTTAGCAAAGACATATATAGGAGTGAAGACGGCTTGCTCCTGAACCCTGCAAGCCTGACAGCATAGCAAAGGTTATCCCATTGGTTACTACCTGCTGCAACTACAGGGATCTCCAGACAGAAACGTGAGGAACCATCAATGGCGAAGGCCACTGCCTAGTGGGTAGGGTGTTGGATTAAAAACCAAGAGGCCTAGGTTCAGATCTTCACTCTGCTATGAAGCTCATTGGGTGATGTTGGATCAGTCACACACTCTCAGCCTAACCTACCTCACAGGGTTGTTGTGAGGCAAAAATGGAGGAGGGGACTATGTATGCTACCCTGAGCTCCTTAGGGAATGGGTGAAATAAAAATGTAATAAAATAAGAAATAAATACATTTTTTAAAGTTAATGTCATTGTTTAATAATAACTGTATATACGTTTGCTCAGCCAACACTTCTCAACAGTTCTCTTAAAGATACAGCCTATCCTGATAAAGGTAGGATAAATGTAGGTAGGAGGAACACAGATGGTGGCTCACCTATACCCTTGAGTTATTCTGCCCAGAAATGGGCAACTACACTATGGCATAGACTTCTACATGGCTGTAGGTTTTTCACGTTATTACCTTTGTAGCCTGAAAAGGAAATGTAGAACAGCAGTTCTCATGCCCAAAGGGTAACATGATAACAAGGGAGCCATATTTGTGCTACAAGTGGGGTTAAGGCTCAGAACCAGTATGGCATCCTGCACTAGCGGCAGAACCTTTACATCACATCTTGTATTCAGTTAGCTCAGTAAACAACTCATAAGTGTTCATTAATTTCTCACACCAGATTTCATCAACAGAAATAAAGACCAAGATCCTGTTGTAGAAATAATTGTACAAGTGGCTACACTGTCTCAAGACTGTAAGCACAACAAGCCATTTTTATTCCCTCATTCTTCTGACCCACCATAATAATTTATGTGAAGAACCAAGTCTGGCCCAAGATTTGAGGAGGCTTGTGGTATAACATTGTCCCACCAAACCTATGAAAGTCTCTGCCACTACATTACAATTCCTTTACTCTGTGTCATAACTGCAACGCAAGGGCAGCCATTGGCTTCCATGACATTTGTGCAGTAAATGTACTCAGAAGATTCCAGGCTCTAAAGTAGTGTTCAGAGGTGCTGCACTCTCTCCTTACAATAGATTCATCATCTTAAAAATCTGGGGGAGAAAATCCGGAGTAGGTTTAAGTACCACTGGTATGGAAGCCACTTGCTGTAAGCACGAGCTGAAACACCACTATCTGAGGTAGTCCAACCTGTAAACAAGAAGTTATTAAATGGATGCTGTTTTTCAGAAGAGAAACTCTTTTCTACTGGGATCAGGATTTGGCGACAGAGTTTGACTAATCTGAGAGACAAAATATTGGTGTCCCCTGGACATCACAAAGATTTTTCTCTTCAGCCCAAATACCCTAAAATCATCCCAGCCCAATCACAACTTCCCTTTAGTCTAGCCTCTCACAGCCCAACTACCTGTAATTCCTCAGTGCTCCCCCTCTCCCAAGCCAAACTCTCAAATTGTCAGCCACCACCTTGCAGCCATCTCTGGGTGGGATCTTCAGATCTCTTAGAGCAATCAGAATGATACCCCCCCCCCAGATCCCCTAGCTTTTCAGAATTTGTCACCAAACAACTCTTTTCACGCAGACTGCACTGTAAGAACAACACACAATCTGAGGTTTAAGAGCTTTTCACGCAGCACTCCTGATCGGGGCCCTTGGCAAATTGCCTCCAGGTAACTGCACACCTATTAGTGGCAGCAGGCAATTACAAGCACCCTATTAAAAGTAATGTTCTTCCAAAAAATTATGGGAAATAACATGTTTGGTTCACATGGATAGAAATAGGTGAGAATTCTGTTTGGTTTTTCTTATAAGAATGTTCCAAAATTCAAGAAAGTTCTTCATAAATGTTATAGGAAAAAAACCCTGCTTTTTTGAAAAATGCAAAACTGGGAGGGAACAAAATCAATAGGAGAGGGCATCCAGTGCTTTTAGAAGTTTGTCTTTGAATTGCTGCCAAAACTGTTCAACCTTATTTATAGCTGATCAACCATCCTTTTTCCTGACAGTGTCTTAATTGTTAATAGCTACATGGCAGAGAGATGTAACATGGTAGTCTCCATGCTCAGAACAGCTGTACTTACTGAAATGGACCAGTGTAGATAGTTGAGAATTCAGCCTGGTTGGTTTTTGACCAGAACATACCAAAAACTACAGACTGAATCATAGACAAGTCAGAAAGAACTTGAGCTGTTAAAAAAATTCAAATATGGGAGAAAG
Source organism: Cyclura pinguis (assembly GCA_030412105.1). Classification (NCBI taxonomy): domain Eukaryota; kingdom Metazoa; phylum Chordata; class Lepidosauria; order Squamata; family Iguanidae; genus Cyclura; species Cyclura pinguis. The sequence goes on along the minus strand of CM059599.1, from coordinate 223,214,292 downwards.
AGTAATCAACAGATCTATCCAGCTTGACCCAGTGGCTGATGATGGGTCTGTCGGGAGTTTCCTTACAGGTAACAGATATTTCTGGAATTGTTTGTTCCTCTGGTAAAAAAAAATTTCCACATGATTTGGAGGATCCATTTGTCAAGCTGTGCCAGATGTTGCTGAGAAGTGAAGCAAATCACCATGTGGAAGTGCTTTTCCTCAGAGATATAATAATTGGTGAACCAGCACAAGTTATCTGAATATTGACACTTTGCCACAAAAAAGAGAAAAAAAAAACAGAGCTCCAATACTCCAGTACAAAATTAGCAGCAGGTTAATGCAGGATTTCTTTCGCAATCATTCATCTTAGAATTTCTGACCCATTCTTCTCTCTTCCTCAAGGATATTCAATAATGGTACTGTTTGTAATAAATCTTTTCCTCTTTTGGCTGCTACCCTAAACTATTGCAGCTTCCAAGTTATTCTCAGAACATTCCAGAATAGCATCAGCCTTGTTTAATAATTATATTTTTACCAGTGCAGTTACTTCTAGTTGAGGAACTAAACATGTTTTTAAAAAAACAATTAAAAGTTACTGTTGCTTTGCGCGTACAGAGGGTACAATCACTGGCTAGCATCTTGGAAATCCAATGTATGCCTATGCATGTCCTGTTCTGTCCTTTCTTTTCTTTTTTTCTTTTTATCACAGAGCTTAGTATTCTCTTCCTTCTTCCACAAACTTCCAAAGCCCACTGCTATGACCTCCAGAACACTCCAATTGATCTCAGCAGCTGATATCATTGATCTGTGTTTGGCTATGGGGACATAACTAGAAGCTTCTCCAATTCCTCACCTCTCCAACAGCCACTGAATGGCCATGGGAATGGATTGCATCAGCTATACAGTGTGCCTGGAGAAGCTGAGAGGAGAGATTTATGATAGTTCTGCCTACAGAACATCTACCTTGTGCTGTGTATTATACGTCCTCAGCCTATGACTTTCTATACACTGCCAAGAGCTCAGTGGCTCTTCATTCCCTACCCTCTGATATCTTGTCCTACAGATAAAAAATGTACCATTTTTTGTGGGGTAACAGACAAGCCCCTGGTACCTGAGACTTCTCTTGAGATTGTTGTTATGACATTAGCAATAGCAATAGCATGTGTGTTTCTATACCGCTTATCAGCTAAGTGTTCTCTAAGCGGTTTACAATGTTATAAGCTAATTGCCCCCAACAAGCTGGGTACTCATTTTACCAACCTGCGGAAGGATGGAAGGCTGAGTCAACCTGGAGCCCAGCAGGACTGAACTCACAACCTTGTGGCTGCAGTACCAGCGTTTAACCACTGCACCACCAGGCGCGATATTGTCCAGAATTTTAGTTAGCTAGTGATTGCTGTCCTTCACCATGCTCCCCAAACACCTACTTCTAGTTTATTTATTATGGCATTTCTTTACAGCCTTTTTGACCCTAACAAGTGAGGCCAATCCAAGGCATTTTTCTGCTTGAGGAAGAACATGAAAGAATGGTCCCAAAATACCCAGCTCGAGATACATCAAGTGGCATCCTATCAGTGACAAATGGACATCTAAGTATGACTTATACCTGTGCATGTCCTTTCTTGTATGAACAGCGGGTGTTATTCTGTAGCCCAACGGTTCTTAGCCTGGGGTCCATGATGTCCTCACAGAGGGTCTGTGAAGGCTTGAAGAAGTGTTATGAGTTTTTACAGTGAAAGGAAGGAAGGAAGGAAGATGGACAGACAGTCATACATTGTTCTCAAAGAGCAGGAGTCTTTTGCTGGTGGCAGACATCATTTGTAAAGTTTCATTACAATACCTCAAAATGGTCAAAAGTTATGAAACTATTTGATAGTAAAAAATTGCTACTTCTGCACATGATGAGAACATGCAAGTGAATGACACTGAGTGGCTGAGAAAAAGCATGTGACGTTTCTTGCTACCACACATACAGCCAGAAGCTGCCTTGAGGTAAGTCTTGGTGGTCCGTGGCAACGGGGGTCTGTGCTAACAAAAAGGTTGAGAACCACTGCTCTAGTCCTTTGTACCCATGTCCAAAATCTCCCCACCCCCACACAAACAGCAGCTGTCAAGTTGTCAGCATGCACACACCTTCCTTCCCCTTTCCAAGCTGAGACCAGCTGCTTCTTCACTGGCTAAATTGCCTTTCCCCCTCTCCAGCATTACACAAAAGTGGCAGTGGCCCATCCAAGGGCTCGACAGCTGGCACAGCAGGGAGGGAGAGTGGCATACAGGACTTCATAGGTAGAGTGTTGTGCTCTGCCTCCTTGGTATGGGATCTCAGCCACTGTATCCTAGGCGTGTAACAACCAAGATCAGTTAAGTCAGCTCCGTGTCCCCTTGGGGATATCATTATTTATCATACGATTATTTCAGCATCTGCAATAATAGTAGGAGTAATAGTAATATTAATCATCATCAACATCATCAACATCATCATCATCATCATCATCATCATCTTTATTTGTATCCTGCTTTTTGCCCAACATTGGGCCACAAAGCAGCTTACAAATTAAAACAATACAATTTAAAAACATGTAAATAGTATACATCAAAACAGAATTAAACTATAAAAGAATTAAAATAGCTAAAAGAGACTAAAAGAAGCAATTAAAATTAAAAGTACAATATCCCTCAGCTCGTTTTGTAAAAAAAAAAAAAAAAAACTTGGACATTCAAATCCAATAACATCACTGATATCAAGTTTAAACTTGTAAAGAAAGTCAAAGATGGAGATTTATTAAAAGAGCCAAAACCAAGCAGAGATGTTGAAAACATTAATATAATAAACTATGAAAGCCAAACTGGATTTTAGAAGTTTTTACTACTTAAAAACAATTAAAGATAGCATTAGTAAAACTTCCTTGCTGGTGGTGGGGGAATCAGGTACTGGGTGTTACCACAGAAAAAGCCCTGGCAAATGTTCCCATCAGCACAATCACTACATTCTCACCAAATACACTAACAGTCATAATGATGGGACATCCACCAGAGCCTCATAAAATTACTGTAACCTAAAAATAGGTTCAAACAATAAGAGGTTGTCTTTCAGATATCCTGGCCACAAGTTGCTTAGGATCTGATTTAGAACTTGTTTTAGGGAACCTTAAATAGAAAAACAAACAGAAGCATCATCTCCTCTTAGAGTTACAGTAGCACAATTGCATCACAACTTTTCACCAGTTTTAGGAAAGCCCAAAGCATTAGACAAAGGACAAGAGTGGATCCTCTAGCAAATATTTCTACACTCATCTTCTCTTAAGGAATATAAGCTTGGGGTCCACCCTTAATGGCAGAAAGTCAGGGTGAAGGACTTTTTAAAAGCCCAGAAAGAAATAAAAAGCATTAGGCCTTTCCTTTGCACTTGTTTTTAAATGAAGACAAATATGATGAGATTTTTAAATAATCACAAATCTCTGTTTTGTGACTAAACTGTTGAACTGTTGAAATTATGAAGCAGTGCAGTTATTTTTCTGAGTGGCTTTTGTTGCTCCTTTTCATTCTCATTTCTGGCCATTGCCTCCAGAATTTGCACCATATGCCTTATATGCTGAAAATGTAAGGCTTAATACCTGCGTACATTTAACTGTTAGACCCACTGAGTTCCTGAAGAGTTAATGGTATCCAAAGTTGGACTTGGAATTCCCAATTTTAAATCATATTTTACTACTTTTTAAATTCAACAACTCACACAAATTATTTGAAATTATAATATTACTCACTGGATTAAGACATAAGCAAATCAAGGACTTGAGCTTATTGGCTATCTCCTTTTTAAAGTAATTAGTACTGCTGTTAGGGTGGATAAATAAACCACACCTCACCATATCCCCAAGGGGACACAGAGCTGACTTGAACCCCCAAACACAAGGTAGGAAGGTAGAAAAGAGAAAGAAAGACACACACACACACACACACACACACACGTAACTTTGGCCAAAGGATCCATCCAAGTAAGGAAGGATGATTTATTCTTTCAGGCTTCCCTTCTTATACCATTTTTATGTGTATATTAAGGAATGTTTACTATAAAGAAAAGATTCATGCATCAGCATTAGCAGAGTCACAGGTTGTACACATGTTACATTTTATCTGACCCTTAACTTCCCGAGTCTGTGTGACCCTGGCTCATCCCTGAAGACATCTCTGACGTTTCAAGAGTCCTCTGCTTGTACATACTGATCATTGACATGTACTAGGCAGAACAAACAATTCTAATGCAAGGTTGCTTGATGAGCCCCGAGTATCTAAAATGTCAAATCATATCACAGTTAATGATTATCAGGTATTAATTCTATAGCAAGTTAGAGAGCACCAAATTTCACACCTAACTCTGCTACAGTTACTAAAATTGATAACCCATTCCAGAAAGATATCTCGTCAGTGTGGAGACCTTGGGTTAAACTCCAAACCCCAATGCCATCAGCTATTCACCATTGTCTAGGACATATCTAATTCCAGTGCAATCATAGGACCTTGCAGTTGAAAAGCTGGAAAGCTCAAGAGCTTTAGAGAATTAAGGATAGTCATCAACATTCAGTTGGGGCCCTGTGACTTTGTAAGTTGACTTATGTCTGCAGAATCAGAAGTGAGCAGTTGTGTAACATCTGTATCTGGTAGAGGGCTGCTGTTATGCTACTATGTAGCAAAGCCATCAAAATGACTGATGCACACTGGTGCATGAGCATCGGTGCACAATGTGCACCAGTGCTCGTCGTGCATTGGTGCATGATATGCTTTGGTGTGCAATGTGCACCATGCATCTATGTGCATCACACAGTGATGTGCAACATGCACCAATTTGCATAATGTATCCAAGTGGGGTGTAAATCCAATAAATGAATAAATAAATTATTGGGGGCAGTTTGCCTTAAAAACTGCCCAACATGAGATCCTTCAATGGTTTACACTTTAGAGGCTGGCTAGACAGAGTTTGGTGTATTGTTCTGAGAAACTTTTTATTTTGCTTTTCTGTTCTAGGATGTATCTGCACTACACAGTTCTAACACTTTGATACCACTTTCACTGCCACATTTTCATTCTATGGAATCCTAGGATGTATAGTTTAAGGAGGGGCATTTAGAAGGGTACTAGAGTATTGTAGTGCACTCCCCTGAACTTCAGCACCAGAGCTCTCTATCAGAGATTTTAAGCCCCTCACTAAACTACAGATCCCTGGATTCCATAGGATATAAAATTATCAAACTCCTATAATTCTGCAGTGTAAATAGACCTCTGGATAATAAAGATAGCATATTGTGAAACACCTGAACTCAAGGAGACATATTGCCTTCTCGATTTTGGTTGGTTAGTTGCTTTCCATGAGATTCAAAGATTTTGAACTATGCTAACATACAATGCTTAATATTAGCAACATTCTAAATTATAACATTTGCACAACAAATACTTGGAAGTTTTGCTCTGTATTTTGTTAATAACATTATATTTATATAGGAATAAATTTATACAACAATATTTTTCAAGAAAGAATCTTAACATGTGTTAGAGAAGGCTTGATTTTCAGCAGAGGCGATTTTCAAGGTGACTGTCACTGTAATACTAAGCATTCAGATTGGAAATAATTTCTGTTGATCCCAATGAGTTCTATGCATTAAGAAATATGCCCTAAGAAAGTTTAGGAAAATGAAGAGAGGACATTACAAGGACATGAAGCAAATGAAGGGGAATCATGAAGAATTTACAAGAAATAGGAAAACTGATGATCTGTGTCCACAGTATGTCATCTGATTTGAAACCTGGCTGGTGGAAACTTAAGATTGTCAAAGGCTTTCTTGATTCTGAATCATGGAGCCAGCGTAGGTCAAATCTTGAGAGCTGCTTCAGTAAAAACTGGCCAAGAACAAGAACCAGAAAACACAGGTGATGAGCTGAATTGCCAATAAATATCATAGAACCTTCTCTTGCGGCTTGAACCTATGGTGAATAGGATCCACAGAAAAATCAATGAGTGAATGCACGTAACTGCACAGGTTTCCCACCTGGATTCTGAGCTGAGGCCATGTCAGTATCTAGAAAACAAGAATACATTCAATTCCCATCAAAAGAAACTGGAAGGTATTATTCATCTCATCTCAGGCCCAGAATGTGGAAAGTTACTTTAAAAAAAGGTAATCAGTTCCAGTTATAGTTCCAGTTATAGCTCTTCAAGTGAGACTCCAAAGGAATGAAACAAACAGTTGTTTTCCATGACAAACGTATGGTTACCAGCAGTAGAATCCTTCTTTCCTTAAAGCTCAATCCAGTCACCTTTTCCAGTTCCCTCAGTTTCTAAAAGAAAGAAAGGCATATCCACATCCAGTAGCACATTCCCTTGACAATTTGAGCCTTCATAAGTTCCCCACCATCTACTTCTTTTGATTGGAGTCCTACCAATGGGATAAAAGTTTTGCTATTTCCTCTGGGGGATATAAGATACATAAGCCCACATGCATAACTATTGGTGAGCTGGATCCTGACCAAAAAGTTTATTCTTTATTATGCAAGGTTCTCAGAATATTGTTGCTGCTGCTGCTGCTGTTGTCTGTCTTCACATCATTTCTGACTTATGGCAACCCTGTCACTGGATTTCCTCAGCAAGATTTGTTCATAGGAGTTTGCCATTGCCTTCCTATGTGACTGAGAGGTCGTGACTTGCCCAAGGCCACTCAGTGAGTTTCCAAGGCGAGGAATTGATTTGAATCACCGGTCTCCTGGAATCCTAACTGGGCACTCAAATAACTCAATGGTACTCATAACAGCACTCAAATATCACACTGGGGCTTGGAATAGAACACATTCATTCCAAACGAGCACAGCATAAATTATGATATTCCTAATGATCTTTTCACGTAAAAATGGCACTCTAATCATTCCATGTAAAAATGCCACCCTCCTTCCTTTCGTTTCAATGACTGTTATTTGAAAAAGCCCTCTTCTCTTTCATCCAAACCATTTTGTCTTCAGCAAGCATCTCCTATTGGGTCTTTGACCTACACAGAGTAAAACGGTGATCCTATGCTTTATATGCCACAGTCTAGAAGTGGATCATATGTTACCCTCTGAGAGATCTGACTGGCATTCACAGCCATCTGTGCTGCTTCATAGTGATCTCTTCACATGTTGTTGTTGTTGCTGATTTAGTTCAAGTTGTTTCTGATTTGTGGCAATCCTAATGCAAACTTATCACAGGGTTTTCTTGACAAGATTTGTTCATGGAGGTTTGCTATTGCCTTTCTCTGAGGCTGAGAGTATGTGACATGCCCAAGGTCACCTAGGGGATTTCCATGGCCGAGTAGGGATTCAAACCACTGTTTTTCCAGAGTCCTCCTCTAATAGCCCAAGTCACTCCGCTGTGCTGGCTCCACAGTTCACATGACTGATCTCCACTACTGGGGGAGCTGTTATTGTTTCAGACCTTTTTCTTTGTATTTCTCTCTGTCTACCCAGCTGCGTGGGATTGGAACCAAAGCTCTCCACCAAATTACCCTCATCTGAATACATCATCTGCAGTGCAGGATGAATCAATAGACAAGTAATTGTAGCAATTTTCCATCCCCTCGAAGTCCGAGGCAACGTTGCAAACATAATGTCAATAATTGCCCTTAATGAAATATTATCAAGCTCTGTGGCTTGTTGCAGTGAAAAATTGGTTTCTGGGATAAGGATAAGTCAGAGTTTCAGCATTAGAACAACTTCATAATGCTTTGAATTTATAGAGTGCTTTTGAGCTCAGGAAGCACTTCGCATACATTACCTTTTTATCATCATCACAACAATGGGTGGTGTACTATTTCAGCCACAGGGCCTCATTTATGGAATATTTTCTTCAGAAGAGTACGCTTAAAGCTTTCTCAATTCTTGCTGTTGTTGAGGCTTTTTAAAATTTGCCTAACCTTCTACTTAACTGTGATACTAATCTTTATACATGGAGAAATTATTTGTAAATTATTTTATTTGCCGTTATCTGATGTTTTATTTGTATTTTGTCATTCTGCTGCTATCTGCCTGTTTTCGCTGGTGTTTAAACCATTCCCTTTCAGGCTGTGAGTGCTGTTTTGTTTTTTTGTAGCTGAAACAGTGCCACATGTAAACAAAAGGGAGGTAACAACAGGCTTTAAAACCCCTCAAGATTTGCAGCCATACAAATACAAAAAAAATAGGAAACAAAATACTGCGAGTGGGAAAACAGTCCAATGTATGCTTACCGGGTATGGAAGGCCAACTAATTTCTGGGGGAAGAACAGAAAAAGAAGGCAGGGAGTAAGGATGGAACAGAATGTAGCTGCGTGCCAGACTGACCACGCTGCCACATTTTGTTGCAGATACCACTTGTGTGATTCTGGCCTAAATCTTGTTGTTAGTCCTGACTAGAGGAAGCCCAATGAATTAATGGGATCTACCTATGTGTTGAATCATCACTCAACAACTGAATGAAACCACTCTAGTTGGAATTAACCAATAGAACACCAGCCTCTGTATGTTAATTGCTGCTGACCTTTTTATGATTGTAATATCAATTTTTGTTGACGTTTCATTGTGAGCCATTTTGGAAATTTTCTTTCAAACTGAGAAATGGGTGAAAAAGCTTGGAAATGAGCACAAAAGTCCTGCATGGCAGGTCATTATTACTGTCCCCAGATAAGAAGGAGAAGAGGGATTGAGGCCAAGAGTCAAAGTGTCTTACCTTAAGGAACTTGATAAAACACACTTTTTCTCAGTCCTAAGCAGTTCATGGATGAAGTGACAGTTTAAGTGAAGACTTGCTCATTGGTACATTCTCTCCTTAGCCACTGAACCAAGAATCTTAAAGAAAGCAGCCTTTTAAAGCATTTTTATGTTCGTATACAAAAATTTAGGAGGGACAAGGGAGAGATGAAATTATCTAGCATTCACAATTTACCTTCACTCATTTGTGCAAGCAGCAAAGCTTAACTGGATATGTTTTTCTTCTTAGGAAAAATGGTTTATTTGCATTTTATGTTTACCTGCATCAAAGGTGCTCACAGAAGCCTGTCAGTGTAAAAAGGGGGGGGGAGAGATTAGACAAAGAGACAGTGCAGAAAAACAAACTGTATTATCAAAAGAAATCATGCATATCAATAAGGATAATACAAATGAGCATTTTAGATATACAAATAGACTGCAACAAAATGTTGCAGTGTTTTGAGTGATTCTGGGAATCAGAATGATCGGGTCTCATAGTTGGAAGGGAGCACAATAATATCACCTGGATATCATGGCTCCATCCTGTGGAATCCTGATTTGCAGTTTGATTAGGTATTTAAAATTTGCTGCTAAAATGTTACAGTGCGCTCATTGAACTACAGTTCCCAAGATACCCTCATTTAATAAGCAATTTTCTTTTTTTCAGGCTACTTTGGGAACTGTAGCTCAGTGGAACACATTAAGATCCTCATCAAAGAAGTCTAAGGACTCCACCAAACTACACATCCCAGAATTCCACAATATGGAGCAATGGCTTACATCAATTGCTGCAAACTGAGTTCAAAGTGCAAAAGTAGCTTGGACTCACTTAACTCAGCAGGGGGAAGAGGAGAGGAGTGGCAGAATCATGCCCTTCGCAGTAGGCTCAGGCAAACCGCTGCAGCTTCTTCTGGCTTGTGTGTTCTTCCTTCTTAACTTTTGCCATATTAACCACCCATTGACATTGCCTGGACATACCTATCCCATTTTTCATCTGAGAAATGTTGGAGGATATGGGAAGGTAGGAAAAAGGCCCTTTCAAAATACTCCCACTAAGTTGGCTTGTAGTTTCAAACAAACCAGTGTTTACATTAAACTGAGTCCTAATGACATGACAAACTGTACTGGGCAAAAAGGTAAGCAAAAGCTGCCAACCTGCTCCTTCAGGCAGAGGTGGAGAAGACAGAAAGCATGACAGCCCAGCTTCGCATTGTCTGTAACTGCAGCCAATATTATACCCATCTGCAGCTATATATACTCATCCATATAGGCTGTTCTTTGATTCACAAAAATGATAATAAAAGCAAAAATCTGAAGAAAACTTGATAAACTCAGAAAAACCGGATAAACTAGAAAAAAACTGATAAAGTAGAAAAACCCAATTAAAACCAGCAATGGGTGGCAGGCTGAAAGATCTGAACAAATGAAAAGATTCTAATTTATTCAGGTCACACAATTGCCTCTGCAGTGGCAGGAAAGGTATTCCACGTAAAGTGGGCTACAACCGAGAAAACTCTTCGTCTGGTCACTACTCACATGAATTCAGAAAGGGGAACTTCTGAAGATCTCTGTAAAGGGAGGTGGGCCTTTGATAATACAGCTCCCAAACAATTTGGGCTCATAACGGTAATCGCTAGTACTTTCAGCTGTGCCCAGAAAGAGGCTGCCAATCTCTGTTCAAATGGAGGCATGATAGGTTCCTTAACTGCTTATCTCTTCTGCTAACTAGATGAAATTTCAGAGAAGAGTCCAAAGCAGCCCCAAATATAATTGAGCACAGTAACTTATTTCAAAACAGGAAAAGACAGTCCTTTCCTGATGATTAAAGAATCTGCTGAACACTCTTAGTGGGTTCTTTATGCTGCCTCAAACAAAGCAGAAGCAGCAGGCAATTTCTCATACATCTATGGCAGGTGGCCTTGCTACAAGAGGAAGTAGCCATGACTGGATATTGCTACAAAAAAAATCCTTTGGGAACGCAGGCAGTTCTGCTGGACGCTGCAGAGATGGAGAGAGGAAAAGCATAGACTAGCGGAGGAGTGGGAGAAAGAAGTGAGGGAAATGGTTACAATTTCACCTTAAACTAGGGATAGTGAACAAGCCCACAAGTCAGATCCATGCTTTCAGATGAGGGTTGAGGAAAGTGCAACCCAGGGGCACCTGCAGCCCCAGAACCCCTTCCTTGCAGGGCTTAGTGCCCCATCCAAGACATCATGTGGGTCCTTCCAGGCAAGACTGTTTTCTTTTCAAATCCTACAACCATCTTGGGCTCCTTCATGCTACACAGTTATAGCACTACGAGTCCACTTCAACTGCCATGACTGCGGCCCTTTTCGCGCGGCACTTCCGATGCGAAAGGGCCCCTTGAGCGTCGCGCACACGTGAGGAGCGGTCCACACGATGCACTCACATTTGCGCAACCCTCAAGGGCCTGACACGGACCGTGCACGGATTTTTTCATTTTCAACTTGAAGCCGAAAATGCTGCATGGCCGCGCATCACTCCGGGGCCCCGCGCGCACTTACCTTGTATGCAGAGCCTCGGGAGGCAGGCCGGTTGCACTTCTTGTCCAGCGCAAGCTGGGAAGTCCCCCAGGCTGCACTGCGACAGGAAGAGGCGGGGCTCTCATGCGAGCACAAAGCTCGTGCATAGCTGAAGGACCCCGGACGCGAGACCCTTCCTCCGAAGGCTGCTCGCACGAGCCCCATACCCCAGCACCGCGAAAGGGTAAGGTGCAAAAAGGTGCATCCTACGGAAACCTGGAATTTGTAGGTTAGTGAACCACTAGAACTCTCTGACTAAAAATTGTAAATGCCCTGCCCTAAAGTACAAATCCCAGTATTCCATAGGATGGACTCATGTCAGTTAAAGTGGAATCATAATGCTATAATTCTGTAGTGTAGAAGGGTACTAGACATCTGTCTTTGGAGGGTTATCCAAAGGCTTTATCTCAGGAGGCAGGAAAATTGCAATTACAGTGACGTAATAGCAGCTTTGGCTGGGATTTGTCACATTATCCTGTTCTGTTGTTCTCCTGCTGGGACACCATTTGGAAAGTGTTTCTTTTAGAAAAGATGTCATTAAGGGAGTAACAGAACAACAGAAGAGGAAGAGGTAATATCATAGGTCCCAGCAAAAGATTCCATTATCCTGTTGTAAATGCAATTTTCCTGTCTCGTGTGATAAGTCCCAAAATGAGGATTTGGGGCTTCTACCAAAAAACAAACAAACAAACAAACAAAAAACACCAAAGCTCCCACAAGCCTGAGTTCTGCCCATCCTTGACACCAGGGAGAGCAGGGGTTGGAAGGGCGTCCTTACCAGTGGGCCGCTCAGGAATGGATTGTCTTACACAGAACGTATTAACGTGATCTCTGGAAAAGAAGCTGATATTGACAAAGTCAGCATAAAGCTAACCACAACAAATAACCTATTCTTTCTTTAATTTGTGTTGGTGTTTCTATGAAAATAAAATGAGCTCAATGTCAAGCGGGCAGATTTTCAGCCCATGTTTATTTATTAAATAGGAAGCAAATATGGGGTCCTGGAAGACTGTGCTATGAATTATTACTGCTAACTAGAAAATGCAGCCATATTTCAGTTAACAAAGCCTCAGAGGCACAATGCTTAACACCGGGCTCTGAAACTTTCTATAGAAAAAAAAAATGCCGTCTTGAAAGGGTCATTTGCTTTCTCTTTTCCTGGTTAAAGGGCATTTTCTCCCACACAAAGCATACGCCCCCTGATCTCCCCCTGACCACCCAAAATTGACATAACAGCACGATTGAGCTTTTGCAGAGGAAATCATAGCATGATGACAGAAGTGGGAGAGGTGGCCAATAACGGGTTTTTTTGTGCTTGGAAGAAAGATCGCATTTAAAACTGTCTCCCACAAGACAACACCTGAAGAGAGACTGTGTCATGCAGAAACTGACGGTGCTCTTATCCAGATGCAACTGTGGTTTACCTGTCTCATGTGAAACAGCCCTTACAGTTTTTTCACTCCCACCCTGCTAGTTTTGCTTCTGAAAGGATTATCCTGAGAATCACTAGAGGACCTGTGCAAAGCAACTGACAGCTCTTCCACACATTTATACAACTATTGCCTTCTGCAGCAAAGGGACCACGGGACAGACAGATGTTCACCTGTAAGCATCCTTATGGATGCAGCAGGAATCTGTGGCTCTATGGCACATTTCTTCCCGTTATATACAGTCCTTACTTTAAATGCCCAGCTGGCAGTTGTGGCACAATGCACTTTTCACCACCTTGGAGCTGACACACCAGCTGCAGCTGTTTTTGGAAAAGAGATAGCCTTGCCACAGTTGCCTATGTCCAGTTCACCCCAGATGACACTGCTGCCTTTGAAAACTACTTTGTGATTTCAATCCGAGCAAAAGAGATCATTAGCACTAGCCACAGAGAGCATACTTCAGCATTAGTAAAACAACTTTTTTGACTGCCGTTTTGAGGCTTCAAGTGGTGGCCTCATTCTGCGTAATGGAGAGACCGGTTCCGCTGGGCACAGTAAGTTCAATTATGTTGCTTTAAAATTTGGTATGTGAGCTGGCCTGCTACCAGTTTCTCTCCCCATTCTTCACCCCTCTTTAGTGGCTTGTCAGATTTGCATGGCTGTGGTATGGCCTGTCTTGTTGTTTTTTTTAAAAAAAATCTGAACAGAGCTAAGAAATAATGAGGTACCTTTATAAATATATAATTACTAGCATATATATTCAGAGATACCTGGGATTTTATTTTTTTATAGGTAATAACTTCTTAGAAAGATTTGAGATCCTGTGTCTCTAAGTCCCCAAACTGTCTTGTGCAGTACCTGGTACTTTTCCCCATATTCCCCAATCTAACCTGTATTCAGAGTTATTAACATATAGGGGTTGGGTTCCTGAGGGAATACATTGCCCTTCTTCTCCTTGCTGCTAGGCCTCATCTCCATAGCAACCAGCCAGGTCCAAGAGTTCTCTGACTGAGAGTTCTAAAGGCCCCTCCCTAAACTGCAAACCCCAGGATTCCATAGAATATTCACAGCCAGCCAATCAGATGAGGCCTTCTATGCCTGACATGGACCCTTTCCGCAACTTACCTTTTCTTGGTGCTGGGCTGCGGGGATCACACGAGCAGCCTCTTGCGAGAGGCTCTCGCGTCCCCTCTGCTTCGGCTCTGCAGCTGCTGCCTGCCAGCTGGCAGGCAGCATGAGGGCTCCGCCTCTTCCTTCTGCAGTGCAGCCAGGCATTTTCCCATGCTGAGTTGGGGGAGGAAGCGCGGGTGACGCAGCTCTGGAAGTACTCAGTAAGTAGGCGTGGGGCCCTGGAGCGATGCGCGATTGTGCACCATTTTCAGCTACAAGCCAAAAATGAAATAGTGCGTGATCGGTGCCTGCCGGCCCCGGCAGCGTCGCACAATTGTGAGGACGTCGTCTGAAATGCTCCTCGCAATCGCGCAATGCTCTGGAGGCCCTTTCGCATGGCAAATGCCATGCAAAAAAGGCCGTCGACAAACTCACAAACTTTGACTTTTATATATTAGATAAGGCAGGGCAAAAAGAAACCTTGGCTGGCATTCTGTGCAGTGTTTACAAAATCATAAGCCAGATGTACATCATTATAAATATTGCAATTCATACTTACAGTTCCTGCAGCATTGCAACAAATGCAAACACATTCCAAAACCCACCTTAGAAGCCAGGCAGCCACACCAGCCAAAAGAATCCCAAGGCACCAGAGAATGAGGGGTGAGGCATTCGGCCACTTCTCCCAGTGAGGCACTACTGCAAAAAGCAGTTGCAAGAGGACCCAGCAGGGGTTTCCTGCCACTGCTTTTCACGCTGTGCCTCACTGGTGCAAGGGACTCCTGTGATCAGCGTGACTACCTGGCTTCTAAGACTGGGGGGGCAGGGCTCAAAGCAGGAGATGTAGCTACAACAACAGAAGCTTTGCTGTCACAGCCAGAATGAAGGATGCAGGACCTTGGCTAATGTGTGTGGACATGGTTCTGTTGTTCACAATTGACATCCTAATTGTGAAATACATTAAATATGATTGTCGGGTAAAATGTGGACCTACTCATCCTTTCACACAACACAGCTATAGTGTTATCATTTCACTTTAACTGGCCTATCTGTATCTCATAGGATCCTGGGGTTTGAAGTTTGGTGAGGCCCCAGAGGAGCACTCTGGTTGAGGATTCTAGATGCTGCTCCCTAAACTGCAGATCCCAGGATTCCATAGGTTGTTGCCATGGCAATTAAAGTGGAATCATAGTGCTATAATTACGTACTATGAAAAGACTTTAAATTTCTTCTCACAGAGACTCTGAGATCATTTGTTAAGTATTTTGTAAACTCAATATGTACCACTTGTTATATTTGGATTCCAAAATATGAGCTGGCCTTGGTTTGTTCTCAAGTACAATAGGAGTTTTAATCCAGGTTTGAACCTAAAGACTGAATCGGCACTTGTCATATCCAGAAACTCACACATTTGTATCCTGTTCTTCTAAACCCTCAAAAGTAAAATAAAATATTCAATGCACTTTTGCTCTAGAAATTAATGCATTCAGAAGTTTGTATCCAAAATCTTCAGCTGGGACTTCCTTCAAAGACAATATCAATACAAACACAATGAAACAGCACTGCATTAACATGATTGAAAATGTCCAGTTTTAACAACCACCTGCTGACTACTTCCTGCTTTAATACACAGCGGGCCAGCTGCCACCTCCTGCTGACTAATAACCAGTGTTTTAACCCCAATGCTAATTACCCCAAAGAATATGTACTTCTCTAGACTGTAGAATTGCTCCCACAATCAATCCCAGCAGTTGTTTCCACAAGGATCTCTTTTTTCAGCCCCTAATTAACATATACAGAAAAGAGCAATGCAGGCATATTCAGTGACAAAGAGCGAAATCCATGTTTGGTGGTATTCTCTGTCTTATGCACTATGTCATGCATAAACTAAAATCCAGGAATCTGACATAGTCTTAAAAATTACTTAAATACAACTCCTTAATCTTTATTATTAACTGCCTTAAACATACTATTTCCCACCATCCATCTCAATCATTGACACTTCTAGCTGTTTAAATTCTGGAGCCAGCTACAACCAGCAAGATCGTTTGTCAACAAAACTATTGGCAAGCAAGTCTTTGCACAACTCCAAAGCTGGGAATTCCATTCTATTCATCATAAATGTGAAATCAAGAGGATCCAACTCTGGCAAGGATACCACTCATCATATCTACTTGAATACTCTGCAGTGAGGCAGGATTCCCTATATTTAACATTCATCAGATTCATTTTCATTACATTTCTTAGAATCTCACCAGTATTCTCATTCCCTTGCCGTTCAATGTCAGGTTTTCAGATTCTTCCCCCTCCCGTTGCAAGGACTTTTACTCATGTTTGCATTTTTCTTAATGCATGCATTTTTACACATTTTCTCCAATGACTAAAGCATGTTTGTGCATTGTGTCAAATATGTGCTTTATAGTTGTGCACATTTCTCAAATGTACACATAGCTTTGTGTCCATTTTCCTTTGCTGAAACACATTATGCAAGCCTTGGAAATGTACATGTATCTGAGGCAAAATGTACTTTTTCCCACTGACAGTCTCAGGATATACAAAACAGATATGTTTGCAGGCAAATGTGAACCAAACTCACTCACTCCCATCCAGGCCTACATAATACTTCTACATTTAAAAAAAATTACTCACATAATAGTAGACAGCAGCAGATTCAAGTTGGAGGAATATCCTGGGAAACATCATGACAGGAAAGCCCTGTAGCAGACTAGAGAATATAAAAGGAAGTACTGGGTAATTTGTTCAGCAACGATTGTACCATAAACTATAGGACCTGTAGTAATTAAATTGCAGGCAGACGACCCTTTGAATCAATCAGGAGTCTGTTCTGGAATGATAGCCAGCTAGCATTGGTGGGCTGGGGGTGGAGACTACTCAAACATTTTCTGTGAGACCTCTCCTGGTTTACTTTGCTGGCACAAGTATGCTAATGATATTGCACACACTAGCTTTACTGTACACAAGTAAGCTTTACTGTATCAGCTCCTAGCAGCAGCAGTTCCCACCAGAAGCCATGGTGGAGAACTGCCTAGAAACTCAAAAATTCCACCACTGCCAAAGCCAACACATCTGGGGACAATAAACATTGTTAGAGTCACATCAAATCCATACAGACAGATTAGAAATGATATAAAATATTTGTAGGAAAGAAAGACAGAGACTTGAGCCAGCTAGTCACCAGACATGTCACAGTTTTGGTCATATATGCCAGTGGTTCTTAAGCCATCTGATGTTGGTGACTAGCATCCGCCCCACCCCCACCCCCCGCCACCGCTGCCCTTGGTATGGTAAGGGCTGATATCATATTTTTGCCTATTAGCAACAATTCTTGCAGACTTTCCAGAGACCAACAACCGGTGGCTTTTTGACTGGACCACCACTTTGAGTAGCACTAATATAGGTCATGCATCAGTGAGGCAACTGGCATTGCACTTTCCAAAGTTTCACAGCAGTGATAGTCTCTGGCAGTATAAGGGGTTAAATATGAAAAAAAAAAAAAAAAGCTGTCAGCGCCACCAAAGCAAATATACATGGGACACCTAATCTGCTGAAGACTGCCTGCATATGTGCCAAATTTCATTTCACATATTGAGCTGGAGAAGAGCTTCGAGGGGAAATGCTACTTGATTCATAAAGTATCCAAATATTGAAAGCTGGACAGATTTGTATTAGCACCGTATAAATAGGATCATCAGCTATACTGCTAGCAGTAAATTAAGATACATACAATACCAGGCAGATGAATTTAAAATTAAAGAAAGTGATATCATGAGAATATAATTCATCACAGTGCCAAGACAGTGGTGATGAAGAAAAATAAAATCATGACAACACCGCAGAAGAGTCATCAAACATGCGCAACAAGTTTGGTTCTGAGCTCCAGTCCTACCAACAGGTTTGAATACAGGCTTTCCAGGCCCACTATTCTCACTCTTAACCACTGTCATAGTACAAAGGGACAGCAGTAAAATGCATGAGCATATTAACTTTAAAGGATACAAAGAGGACAAATAATGGAATGCATAGTCTCTGCCAGCACACATACAGATGCAGCTCCACACTGCCATCATGTGGTGATTTATGAACAAGATGGTCATTCTGAATTCCAGAGGAAAATGGGGAGAAGCTGCTCAGAGGAAGAAACCTTGTGGGCTGTCAGAAGACTCCAGGCTGGACACTGCCTATTTCTCTCTGAGGGGTTGGTGGACTGCTCCATGTCTTTTGTGTCTTAAAAAACCTCTCCCCCTTTCCCTGAGGGTGGTCCTGATCACCTAAAAAAGTAACTCTTCCAAGGTCTGTGAAACGTGTCAGTGTTACACTTAAGAGAGTGTTCTATAATAAATCATCATTTTCCGGCTGTCTTAGCTCCTTAATTCTCTGGGTCAAAGAGGTCATTTTGCACACAGTATTTCAGGAGAACCTCCCTTTTGGCTTTACATGATTTGTTTGCTGCTGCTGTCTTTATTCCTGTTTGTCCTGTGCCAATAATTCACAAAATCTTAGGAAAGCAATGTTTTTCTTCACAGGTTGTATTTATCATTCCTTTGAAAGCCAAGTAAGGTGGTAATCGTAGGCACACTAGTTGGTAATAAGACCCATTCAACACAGTGGGATTTGAGTAAAAATGCATAGTATAACATTGTGAATCAGATTTTTAATACTTTCAGCATATCCTTTACAACAAAATGGAGGGGTGGGGGTAGATTTTTAGCAAACAAGATGCTCAGACAGCAAGATTCAAGAGGTCTGCAATCAGTCTTGTTAGCAGATCACATTTGATTTCTAAAATCATAACTCTTTATTTGCACATGGGTATGCTTTCTACTTCATTACTTTATTAACATTTAAAAGGGCACAATTTATTTGTGAAATTAATCATTATTCTCATCAGATTATGTCTTGGTGTTTCTGCAATAAATGCACCTGCCCATTCAGAACTAATTACTGCAAACCAATTAAGGTCTCATCATTCTACAAAAAACACTGCTCATTAATCATTTCTTTAAATGTATTGATGTAAAGTAGGGCTTGTTCTATAGGATGCCTTGAAAAGGTGTAACCTCTTAAGAGATAAAATGTACAGCAGGCTTGAAGAGGATATTATACGTATTCTGGAAAACACATGAGCTGTAATCATGTTTCACCCACAGTAAATGTTAGCGTGTCAGCAGTGGACAAAGATACCTGGCATTAATAACATGTTTATCAGCACAGTAGTTATTTGGCTGTGTGTATAATTTAACGACAAATGGAATTGTCAGTTAACATGCACTGTCTAGCCTTAAAACACATTCTACAGTTTTATTTATGGCACTTTGACTGGAGCTTTCTGTTGCCATGCAGTTTGGATTTGCTGCTGGCAAAAGCTGAAGCAACATAATTCCAGCCTTGTTAATCACAAAAAAATCTTGCAAACAAGTTCTCTCAAATGTTGGTGGCATTCGTTCTTGTTGCTGTGTGCCGTCAAGCCATTTCTGATTTATGGTGACCCTGCGGTGAACCTATCATGGGATTTTCTGGGGCTGAGAGTGTGTGATGTGCCCAAGGTCACCTAGTAGGTTTCCATGGCTGAAAGGGCAATTGACCCCTGATCGCTAGGGCCACAGTCCAATGCTCTATACCATGCTGACATTCATTACCACTGGGTATTTGTTGAGACAATAGCTGATGGTCAGTTTATATCTTGAGCATAAAGAGGTGTTACTGCCCTGGCTAGTCCAAGCTTTGGGGATATTAAAGATATCCTCTTGATATCATAATTCGGCTGCACTTCTCTATTCCTCTCCACGTGCTTGCAAGGCCACTGGACAAGCACGTAAACAAGCTCGGCCGTTAATAGCCGTATTATTCAAACTACAATACAGGCAGGCCAGAACTAGCTGACTCACTGCTTTAGGAGACCTCCAGGCAAGTACTCTAATTAAGTATGCACGCAACTTACAAAAGAGCCTCTGCCCCGCACTGGCAGCTTGATGGGTAAACTATGCAATACCCAAGTACTCTGCATTTGCATACTGGCTGCTCTATTGAGAACCGCTACGATAACTCAATCATTCAGATTCTGACCTTTCCGAGGCTTTGTCTCCAACTCCAAATCTATTGTTTTCCCCCAAGTACGGTATAGCCTGCAGTCACAATTCTCCTTATAAAAACCCCTGATTCCGAGACCTTCCTGGGATCGCTCCCGAGTTTCATCCCGCCTTGCTGCCGCTTTGCTTGGCAAGCCTCCCCTCAGCTCCACGTGCTGAGCTACATCGCACCCCAGCTTCGCTCTCTATTTTTCTGGGCTTCAGGACAGGTGAAGTATCACCCAAACCAGCAATCCCGTCAAAAATCCCTCTATACCACTCCAACCTTTATCTTCTTTAGTTATCTTGTATGAGTGTGTTGCATACACTGTTTTGCTTGTGTTTAATAAACAACATTTATTGTGTCAGCTTTTGTGTGCTACTTGACTCGACCCAACCCCGTAGACATAGGGTTCAAGATCTCGCTATGTTACCCTGCCTCTCGTAACGCTAAGCAGTGCTCTGCGCTAATTTTCCCCACCTTGAGTTGAGCACATTTTGGTGTCCCTCCCAGGACCCCCAGTACACAGGGTAACAGAAGCATCACTCCAAACATTTGCTACCATTGCTTTCAAGTTAGGTCATTTAGGGTTCTTCATAGGGAAAAGGCAACAGTTCATAAGATAGATCCCCAAGACCTTAGAATCAGATCAAGGAAAGAAATGTAGCACCACTCAGACTAGAGCTTGGTCTGGATCCTGTATCTCTATGCAAGGGAAAGTTCCCTTCTGGCCACACATGATGCCTTCTGTGGCCTTTCCCCGTTCTTCAACTTGTATCAGTTTGAAGAAGGGGGGTTTCCTTGGGACATACTGTCATTCTAATAATAAGTGTACTTCTTTTCATCTCCCTTTATCAACTTCCAAACATCTTTTATCTCATGTCTGTTCATTACTTTATTCAGAGCTGTGATATTATTCAATCTATCTCTTATTGTAGGATCAGATTTATCTTTCCATTTATCCATAACCATACTGAAATCTCCTGCCATAATTATGAGGTCTCCCTGTATATCCTCCAACTCCTTAAATATTTTATCGTAAAATTCTTTTTGTTTCTCATTTGGAGCATATACATTAACCAATACATATGTTTCTCCCTCTATTTTCCCTTGTATAATTATAAATCTACCTTTTTCATCTTTTTTAACTCTTAATACGTTAAAATTACATCTTCTAGATATTATAGTAGCTACCCCTCTTGCCTTGGAGGTACCATATGCTTTTTCATAAGTAGCAGCCCAGTTCACTTTCAGTTCATTTGTTCGTTCTCATGTTTCATGTGTTTCTTGTAAAAAAAATTATATCTCCTTTATCTTTTCTCAACGATGACTGTATCCGTTCCCTTTTTATCACAAGCCCCAAACCTTTAACATTCAATGTTGTTATCTTCAACTTATTAGCCATATTACATATTTTGAAAGTCCTTCTCTAAATCTTAATTGGCTCTTTTGTGTAGTGCTCCCAATCCCCCCTCCCTTCCCATCTGTCCCCCCTTCCCCTCTCCCCTCATCCCCCCACCTCCCCATACCCACATAAACAGCTTTCCCCCCTTCTTTCCCCAAGGTATCGATACCCGAATCTCTCTCATGGCTTTAACAAGCCCTCCGGGGGGAGGGGGGACGAGAGGTAGCCACATTCTCTGGCACAGAAGCAGGTTCCTCCCCCACTTGTTTATTATACATATCCCTTCTAATGTAACCTTTTTTCCCCCATTATTTTTGTTATTATTTTTTCTTCCCATTATATATGTGTGCATACATACACAGTTATCTGTGTATAGACACACATGCGCACATTTCTTATCAGTACTATTGTTCTTTCGTCTTCTCTACATCTCCTTAGATCCTCCAGCCATGACGATCTGGGTAGATCCTTCAACTACACTCGCTTTGTCCTTTTCTTCTTGCTGCATTAAATTCAGATCTTTCAGAAGCTCTATCCCCGCTGGAGGGAATATATCCTGTATTGCTTGCCTGCCTTCTGCAATTTCAAAAAAATAGGGTACCCCCAACTATATTTTATTCCAGCTCTTTGCAAAACTGTGGTACAGGGTTTGATTCCTCTTCTCCAATCAGTTGTCTGCCGGCAGAGATCATTAAAGATTTCAATCGTAGTGTCACCATATTTTAATGGTGCTGGAAGTTTTCTAAGTGCTTTCATCAAAATGTCTTTTTTATTAAAGCTTGATATTCTCACGATTACATCTCTGGGACTGAGGCCTCTCTTTATTGCTGTTGCTCTATGAATACTTTCCACATCCTGTTCATCCCAGGAAATCTGAGAAACAATACTTTGCAGCCATTTCAGAACTTCTTCCTTCAAACTTCTTGCAGTTTCACTTGAAGTCTCTGGAAAACCGCAAACACAAATGTTATTCCTGCGGTTCCAATCTTGTCGATCGATGATTCGCCGTTCCTGCTGATCCAATCTAGCTGTAAGTTCCAATATTGCCTTTTGTTGGGAGTTTTGTGCTGTTGTTTCCCTCTTATAGAAAGCTTCTTGCATTGAAACTCACAAAGGCTACTTAAGACATAATCTTTGTTCATGTCTATTCCCTATTCTTAACAGGGCATATCTCACAAACTGATTAATAAAATCTGCATTCACTTTAGCTTTATCAGATCATAATAAATATGTCACCAAAACTTCAGTTCATGCCCTTTTAAATCCAATAATCTCTTATTAGTCAACACAATCCGATCTTTCAACCAAACCAAACAACATCCAGAAAAATACCATTTTAAATCCTGCAATCCTAATTGCCCTCTTTGCTTTGAATCCTGTAAAATTTTGTATTTGATTTCAGTTTCTTCCCTTGCCATAAGAATTTTGACACAACTCTCTGCCAGTGCTTAAATTGTTGGTCAAAATCAATATTGTCTGAAACAAAAACAACAGTCTTGGCAAAGTATTAATTTTTAGTGCTGAAATTCTCCTCAAATGTGACAATTTAAGTTTCTCCCATCTTCGTAAATCTTTCTTTGTATCATTCTATATCATAACATAATTATTTTTCAATAACATACAATTCATATTTGTCATAATAATACCTAAGTATTTTACGTTTTTCTCAATTTTAAAACCTGTTTTATCCATCAAATGTATTTGATCCTCTCTTTCTCATATTTTTGGTTAATATCATCATCTGCTGTTTATTCATCTTGAATCCAGCCAATTCTCCAAATTGTTTTAATCTCTTCAGCAAGGCTTCAGTGCTCTCCAATGGATCTTCACTACATCATCTGCAAATGCTCTTCATTTAAGTGTTCTAATTTTTATTTTAAAAACTTTAATTCTCTCATTTTGTCTCATTGACCTATTCAAAACCTCAAGGGCTAAAATAAACCAAATGGCGAAAAGTGAACATCTTTGTCTTATACCTTTTTGTATATCACATGGTTTTGTTAACTTACCATGAACCAAAATTTGTGCCTTGTATGTATCACAAATCTCCTTAATCCAAGTAATAAAATTGTCACAAAAACTCATATTTTCTAAAATTCTAAATAAAAAAGCTCAAGTTATCAAATGCTTTTTAGCATCTAAAAATATAAATGGCACCTGTTTCTCAATATGACTGTCACATCATTCAAGAATATTCAAAATGCATTTAGTATTATCTCATAACTGTCTTTTCAGTTAAAAAAACACATTGGTTTCTATGAATAAACTCCAGTAGAATCATCTTCAATCTTTCTGCCACAATTGTTGTGAGAATCTTATAATCATTATTCACTAGTGAAATAGGTCTATAATTCTTTTTCTTTGCTAAGTTCTGGCCTTCTTTTGGAATTAGAACCATAGTTGCCTCCTTCCATGTTTCTGGAAGCTTTCTTTCTCGAAGAATCGAATGCAGATTTTTCTGTAAAGATAGTGAAAACTCCTCCTTGAAACATTCATAGTAAATAAATGGTAGGGCTACCAATCTGGGTGCTTTACCAGTCTTGATCTTAATTACTTCCAATCTCTCTCTTGTCATGACTGGAACATTCAACATCTGTTTCTGTGACTGTGAAATCAATGGTAAATTTTGTTTGTCTAGGTATTTCTTTAACTTTACCAACAAGACTTGTTGCCGTTTTGTATACTGAAGAATAATATCTGTGAAATACCTCTTGAATATTTACATTATCAGTAATTGTCTCTTTCCTTTCATTTATCTTCAGAATTAATTCTTTTTTTCTTTTTTTTCCCCCTCAAGTTTAAATGCCAGCTGTCTCCCTGGCTTATTTGATTTCATCTGGTGAAATCTTAAATGTTTTTCTCAGAGGCCCTGTCCATCAAGGAGAGACCATCTCAAGCTCCTATCAGCAATCAATTTTCATAACAGTAACTCAATAACTTGTCCATTAATTTTTCATAAAAACAGTTGTATTCTCTGTAGGATCATAAGTCCCTACCAAAAAAAATTTTAACCTCTTGCACATCAATCTGGACCCCCATAAACCTACCAGATTAATCTTCAAGTATTTTTTTTTCTGGAGCCAGGTGTGCTATTACAAAAAGAACAGCTACTTTCGTCTTCTTATCTGCCATGGAAACAAATTCTTTTCTCAATTTAAGATAGTATAAATGCTTAATATCTTTTTTCCTAACATTCATTTCTTGCAAACTAATAACAGTTTGGTTAAGTCTGTTCAAATAATGAAATATTTTCTTCTATTTAACCTCCTTACATTCCAAGTAATGTATCTGAAATCCATCATCAGGCCAAAAGTTTAGCAAAGCCCACACCAGCTGCTCTCTATCCTCTTCCTTGCCATCTTTGTCCTTCTTTTCTTTATCTGAGTCTTTGGGCCTTTTCACCCTACACTGTTCCAGTGCTATTATTCCACTTTCAACATCCTGTGGAACTCTGGGGTTTGTAGATTACCGAGGCCAAAGAGCTCTCTGGCTGAGAATCCTAAAGGCCCCTCCCTCAACTACAAACCCCAGGATTGCACAGGATGTTGAAAGTGGAATAATAATGGCACTTTAGCAGTGTAGTGCAGAAAGGCCCTTGATCTGAAGTGTCTTCCATTTCTTCTTCTTCTTCCTGTTCACCCAGTGTCTCCAACTCCTTTTCTGTCAGAATTAATTTGGTATACATGACCCACTTCCATTTCTATGTCCTCACTTTGCATCTCTAAAAACGTAACTAAGACCGTGATCATTCTTCCTTGAATATTCTCATTTCCTTGCTCTGGAACTGATTTGAAGCATAAACACATCTCACAGTTTTTCAACTCCGTTCAAGCAGTAACACCCAAATCTCAATCGCAATCTCTGTTCATTATGTTTTCTCCTCCAGCCTCTCAGCTGTTTCTTCCAAGTTCTGAACTTTTTCATTTATTTGTTTCAGTTTTGATACTATCTGTGTCAAAGACTGCTTCATTTCTTTCAATTTAGTATTGATTTCTTTTAAAAGTTCGCCTTCAGATCTCTTCTTAGATCATATTCCATCTCTGACATCTGAAGTTTTATAGACTTCTGCTCTTTCAGAACAAAATTTTGCAATGTGTCTACAGCTTTTGCTGGCAATTCAAGTGATCATCGTCTTTCAGGCACCCTAGTCTTAGATCATAGACCAGAGCTAATAATATTCATAGAAACAAAAGAGAAAAGAAAAATTCTAGCCTGCACCGATTCCATTTGACCACCAGACGTCACTCTCTACTCCAATATCTGTTTACAGCAGCCAAACATACACAACAAGAGTTTGACTGTAATAACTTGTCTTAGTTCCAGCTGCCTGACCTTGTCCCTATCACAACTCAAAGGTAAACAATTCATCTTCTCATGCTTCTCAAAGTTTGTCCTTATTATTCTGTCATTTTATCAAGCATTTAAATCTTTTCATTCTTCATTTCCCTTAAAATGTCCAGCTCTTAGAATCACAGAATCATAGAGTTGGAAGAGACCCCAGGGGCCATCGAGTCCAACCCCCTGCTATGCAGAAACACCCATCAAATCATTCCCAACAGATGGCCATCCAGCCGCTGCTTAAAAACCTCCAAAGAAGGAGACGCCACCACACTCCCAGGCAGCATATTCCACTGCCAGACAGCTCTGACCGTCAGGAAGTTCTTCCTGTGGTTCAAGTGGAATCTCCTTTCCTGTAGCTTGAATCCATTGCTCCTTGTCCTAGTCTCTGGAGCAGCAGAAAACAAGCCCGCTCCCTCCTCAACATGACATCCCTTCAAATATTTAAACATGGCTATCATGTCCCCTCTTAACCTTCTCTTCTGCAGACTAAACATACCCAGCTCTCTAAGCCGTTCCTCATAGGGCATGGCTTCCAGACGCTTCACCATTTTGGTCGCCTTCCTCTGGACACATTCCAGCTTGACAATATCCTTCTTGAATTGAGGTGCCCAGAACTGGACACAATATCCAAATGAGGCCTAACCAATGCAGAATAGAGTGGTACCATTACCTCCCTCGATCTGGATACCATACTCCTATTGATGCAACCAAGAATCGCATTGGCTTTCTCGGTTGCCTCATCACACTGCTGACTCATGTTCAGCTTGTGATCTACCAAGACTCCTAGATCCCTTTCACATGTACTGCTATCCAGCCACGCGTCCCCCATCCTATATTTGTGCATTCCATTTTTTCTGCCTAAGTGTAGGACTTTACAATTCTCTCTGTTGAAATTCATTTTGTTAGCTTTGGCCCAGATCTCCAATCTATCAAGGTCATTTTGAAATTTGATCCTGTCCTCTGGTGTATTAGCAACCCCTCCCAATTTGGTGTCATCTGCAAATTTGATCAGCATGCCCTTCACTCCTTCAACCAAGTCATTGATGAAGATGTTGAATAGCACTGGGCCCAGGACAGAACCCTTTGGCACCCCACTAGTCACTTCTTTCCAGGATGACAAGCAGCCATTGGTGAGCACCCTTTGGGTTCGGTCGGTCAACCAATTATCAATCCACCTAATAGCAGCCCCATCCAGCCCGCATTTTACTAGCTTCTTTGCAAGAATGTCATGGGGAAGTTTGTCAAAGGCCTTACTGAAGTCAAGATATGCTACGTCTACAGCATTCCCTTCATCTATCAAGCTTGTAACCCTATCATAAGAAGAGATAAGATTAGTCTGGCATGACTTATTTCTGAGAAATCCATATTGACTTTTAGTGATTACGACATTGATTTCTAAGTAATTACAAACTGATCTAGGATCTTTCCTGATATTGATGTCAGGCTGACCAGACGACAATCATTTGGGTCCTCTTTTTTCCCCTTCTTGAAGATGGGGATGCCATTTGCCCTCCCCCAGTCTGCTGAGACTTCTCCTGTTCTCCAAGAGTTCTCAAAGATTATTGCAAGCGGTTCAGAAATGACTTCTGCCAGTTCTTTTAATATCCTTGGATGTAATTCATCTGGCCCTGGAGACTTGAATTCATTTAGTTTAGCCAGATATTCCTGTACTACTTGTCTACCTAATCTTGCTGCATTTCCTCCCCCTTTCTCACCTGCTCCCCATCCTCCAGGTTGAGTACCTCTATCCTTTTGGGAGAAAACTGAGGCAAAGAAGGTGTTGAGTAGTTCTGCCTTCTCTCTTCCCTCTGTTATTAATTAGCCATCTTCTCCACACAGCAACCCTATCATCTCCTTGTTTTTCTTTTTGCTGCAGACATACCTAAAAAAGCCCTTTTTATTGTTTTTAATGTCTCTGGCAAGCCTGAGTTCATACTGCACTTTAGCTTTTCTGACCTTCTCCCTACATCTCCTGGCTATTTGGTTGAATTCCTCTTTGGTGGTTTCACCATTCTTCCATTTCCTGTACATGTTTCTTTTAACATCTAGCTCAACTGAGAGTTCTTTAGTCAACCATTCCAGTTTCTTTAGACACCTGCCATTTTTCCTCCTTATTGGCACACTTTTTAATTGTGCCTTCAGTATCTCACTTTTAAGTTAACTCCCTAAGTTTAAAGAAATCAGCTTTCTTAAAATTTAGGATGTGTGTCTGACTACACTTGGCTTCTCCTTCCCACTGAATGACAAACTCCAAAAGAGCATGGTCACTCCCCCCTAAGGATCCCACCACCTCCACCTGATCAACAAGGTCATCCCTGCTGGTTAGGATCAGATCCTCTTGTTGCCTCTTCTACCTTCTGGACCATGAAATTGTCTGCAAGGCAAGCGAGGAACCTGTTGGACCCTGTGATCTTGGGAGAGTTTGACTGCCCACAAATATCAGGATAATTGAAATCTCCCATTACTCCTGCATCTCTTCTTTTTGAATGTGTGGTCATCTGTTCCAGGAAAGCCTCATCCAAGTCCTCAAGCTGGCCCGGAGGCCTGTAGCAAACCCCCACAATCACATCTCTATCGTTTCTCACTCCCTTAATTCTTATCCAGATGCTCTCAACTTGGCTTCCCAGATTTAAGTCATGGATCTCTTCACAGGTGAAAACATCCTTGACATATATATAAGGCTACTCCTCCTCCTTTCTTGTTTGGTCTATTTCTGCGAAATAGGTTATACCCCTCCATTCCTACATTCCAATCATGAGATTCATCCCACCAGGTTTCAGTGATGCCTATTAAATCATATTTATTTTGTTGTACTAAGAGCTGGAGTTCATCTTGCTTATTTCCCATGTTTCCCTTATTTCTCTTGACTTTTTACTCTTTATTGCCAGTCCTTTAAGAATAACTCCAATTTACTCATGGTTGCTTAGACACACAAAGAAGCATCAATTTCCCCATTATAGTAAATGTAGTCCATTATTTTATTACAGATGTTACAGAAAGTTGGTTTTGCATTTCTAGCACTCTTCTTAGGCAGGCTTCTCTTGTAGTGGGCTGGCTGGAAGCCTCAGTCTCCTCACTCTGCCTGTGATCGTTCACCACCAAAGTAGCGTTTTAATCACCAGCAGGAGGACTTACAGACCCTCTTGGCTGATCCCACAGACTCCCTTTAGTCCAGGGAGATGTTTTCACCAATCCAAACCTCATTTGGCCAGCAATCACCATGCAAAGCATCCCTGCCCTTGCCGCCGCCCCAGCAGATGGCTCACAGAGGGTGATTGCAGGCTGTCATTATCTAACCTGGAAGTCAGGATTTACACAAGTGTTAACTTATTCTTCAGTAATTGATTTAATGAATCCATTCTATTTGGGACTATCAACTGGATTTAAGCCACTAAGTCTGGTGACCCCATAAAAGCTAACACTTTTAATTATGGCAATACTCTTTTGTGGAAATCTTCCCATGATTTGTATCAAGTTTGCTCACCATCCTGACGTCATCCAACCCATGGTCATTAGTGCGGTTGGGATCAGGGCTGCTACCTCAAGTCAGTTCCCCTCCCCACAGGTATATGCTCTCATTCTGCTGGTAAACCATAGTTTGTTAGGTTTGGACATAATGCTAAACAATGGTTTGCTTGAAACAAGGCATGGAGATCTCTTGGAGCAACTTTCTTATGAAGAAAGTGTGCACCCTTCAGCCTTCTCAGGGGAGACATGATAGAGCTATATAAAATTATGCATGACGTGAACAAAGTGAAGTTTTTCTTCTTTTTTTAAAATCCTGGAACCATTCATGGAAGTTAAGTGGTGCAAAATTCAGGATGGGCAAAATGAAGTACTTCTTCACACAGTGAAGAGTTAAACTTTGGAACTCATTTCAACATGACCTCTGACTTAAATGGCTTTTAAAAAGAATTAGACAAATCTGTGGTTACAAATGTCTACTAGTTATGGTGCTTCTATATCTTACTCAAGGATCAGAAGCAGCAAGCTTCTGAATAATAATTGCTGAGGTGCACGATCAGGACGGAGCTGCCCAGGTCCTGCCGGTGGACTCCCCAGAAGTACAGTGCTGGTCATTTTGGGCAGTGTTAGAATAACAATCTTGTGGTCTGATTGAACAGGTCTTTCACCTTCCGTGCTCTCCTCCATGGTTGAAGAGAGTGCGTGCAGTACTGGAGTAAGCCCAATTAAACTCAATGGGACCGCCTCCTGAGTAGAAACAGTGGAAATGTGCTGTGAGGCATGCTTTATCCTTTCTCCATAAATATGATCAGGCAAACAATGTTTTCTATCTTCTTTCAGTCGTTTGATTGTTGTACTGCTTTCTGAGACCATTTCTGCACTACATTGTTATAGCGCGATTATTCCACTTTCAACATGCTGTGGAATCCTGGGGTTTGTAGTTTACTGAGGCCAAACAGAATTCTAAATGCCCCTCCCTAAACTGCAAATCCCAGGATTCCACAGGAAGTTGAAAGTGGAATGCTAGCACTATAACAGCATAGTGCGGAAACGCCCTGAGAGATCACGATTTCGCTTATTGTACAATACAAGCAATTACGGTAACCGTCTTGCACCGCCAGGTAGCAGCAGAGTACGCCGCAAAGACAGCCTAACAGTTTAGTCCCACGCCGGCCTCCGTAAGGGCAACGTCCTCCACGCGTTCGTCTGTGTGCCTTTTTTTTTTTTTTTAATACTAGTGGCCGATTCTCCTTCCGCCTCATCCAACTGTCCCATAAGGCCCTGCGCACGAGAGAGAGAACGCGAAGAGAAGTCCCTTCCTTTCTCCGGAGCGTCCTTAGGGTCTTTGATCCCGTTGGCTGTGGCGGCCTTGGCGCCCACCAGGTGGCGCTGTGGGGAGCGCGTACCTGGCGCGGCGGCTGCGGCGACAGCGGCGGCCTCCGTCTTCCTCTTTCCTGCGCACCGGGCGCTCGGTCCTGACGGAGTGCCACGTCGTTGAGTGTGTGGCGGCGCGCGGCGCTAGGCGCTAGGGAAGGAGGTGGAGAAGGGCGGGGTGCGTGTGAGGAGCCGCCGCCGCCGCCGCCTCCTCCTCGGCCGGGCCTGAGCCATGGGCTCGTCGCAGAGCGTGGAGATCCCCGGCGGGGGCACCGAGGGCTACCATGTCCTGCGGGTAAGGCTCGGAGCCCGGAGGGGGGAAGGCAGGCGGGAGGCTGGAGGGAAAACGCGGAGAGGGGCTCGCGGTGCGGCCTGGCGGCGGTCGCGGGGAAGGGATACCAGAGTGTGTGTGTGTAAAAGGAGCGAGGCGTGCAGGGGTTGTGGAGGCTTCCTCAAGGCCCCCTTCGTGTATCCCGGTGAGCCCGGGGGCCTGCCTCAGTTTCCCCCCACCGAAAAGGGGGAGGGGGCCTCCGGGGGCGGCTGCTGTTGTTCCCCCGTCGTGCAGTCGCGTTGCCGCCGCAGTGGAAGTGGGAGAGGGATCCTGCGGTTTCCCCGTAGCCGGTCGGGAAGGTGGGCTCTTCCTTCGGTAACGTGCAAGCCCCGCACTTCGGTGGGGCACGGAAAGTTTGTGGGGTGGGTGGTGTCCCCCGCCAGCGTTTCCTGCCTCTCTCTTCCTGCAGTACGTGTTCGACAGGGTGATTCCAGGCACGAATCGCTGGTTTTTATGCGCGTTGTTCGAAAGGGAAGTCTTAATTTAGCGAGCGCTCCTTGTGAAGTACTTTTTGAACGGGAAGCCTTAGGCTCGTCGTTTTATTTTCAGCGCCCGTTGTTAAGGGCAGTCCGTCTCGGCTTTAGCAGCTGCGTGTGGTTCGTTTGACAGCTTAGGCAGGCGAAGCTGGGCTGCCTCAGGACACCGTGGGTTACCTATATAGCCTTGTAACCTGTTCTGAATATTCTGGTTGGGGAAGTCCGTGGTGTATTTCTACCGCTCTGGCAGTTCAGCGCTGGTAATGGTTAAATGGTGTCCAAATTTTACATGATAGACATGCATGCTGATTTTCTTTTGTGTACAGAAAACGTGTGAACTTGTTGTTTCTTCAGTATCTTGCATAGCTTACCTTTCTAGTTTTAGGAAGGCGGCTAGCCTATACCGTTTTACACAGCAGCCAGAACTGATCTATCGAAATACAGTAAACCAGCAAAAGCATCCCATAGTACTATGAAATAAGAATTTCTCATTTAATATTTATTATTGTTCATTATTGCATTATTGGTTGATGACTTCTCAGTCTTTAATAAAGTCACCAACTCTGAATTTGTTGGTTCTCAATGTTACTATTCCTCGAAACTTGTAGTTATGCCAATAACAACATTTTGAAAGATGAATAGATTGCCCACTTGAGTCATCTGAGCTATGTTTTGTGCAGTGGCTTAACGCTAACTCTGGAAAAGGAGGAAACAGTTGCTTATAGCAACTCAGTGGCAAAGTTTTCTCATCTAAGATCTATCCTAGGCAGTATTAGAAGTCAAGTAATTACTTTTTATATGTTTAGATTGGATTCAGTTTTTCGTATTTTTAGGTGTTTGTGTTATGTATATATGTGTATGTTGTCTTTATTATTAGTTCTGTCCTGTGCCTTATCTTTATATGTAGTTTTAGATATTCAAAAGATGTGTGTTTTAATAAAAATATTCTTTTAAAACAATTCACATCATCATCTACATGTTTATTTCATGTTTGATATCTGGATTATTACTATGTCGCTCAGCTGTAGTCATTCCCGCATCATTCCCTACAGCAGTTAGATGGAGAGAGATATGAATCTTCTATGATTTGCTATTATGAGGGCTTTAGGGGAAGGAATATGAAATGCATGGTTCAAACTGAATAAATACCAGTTAAAGTAATCACACTGTCAACTATAACAAGCTCCATTAACTTTGAAGCAATTGCCCCAGAGAAAGATATTCAGGGTCAGCTTTTACTCTTGCAAATAAAGTTATATACTAGTTCTGTGTATTGCATTTACAGTATTTTACTGTCTGTGGTTCAAAGCTTAGTCAGAACACAGAGTTGGCTATAGTAATATCTGTAGTTTTAAAAAAGAAATGTGAAGAAATAGTAAAAAGTGAGAAACAGAGTTTGGGTTCTCTAGACATGATATTCATTGCATTTATTTGAATCAGTTTATGTATATACATTCTTCCAAAGACATCCAAGAAATATAAAATACAAGAATAAATATTTGAAAATAAATAGATGAAATTGAAAACAGTGTAAAAAAACTAAAGCATAACTACAGAGTATATGTATTATAGCATATGATTGTAAAGACTAAATCTTCAGTAATGTCAAATGACCTTTACTTTTTCTGTTTTGCTTAGTTTTTTGAGAGTTTAAGTATCTAAAACTTGTAGCTTATAAAAGGAGTCTAGGTTTGTGTTGAATCTAGTTTTGTGTTGAATCCAAAATTTGAAAGCTTCAGTAATTTAATGATTGTATATATGAAGGATTTTGCCCACCTTCAAACACCTTTTTATCTAAGCCATGTACTACTGGCTACAATGACTGAAATAACTTACCAAATAGTAAGATTTTTTTTTAGAAGAGTGAAATAGAATCCACAAGCGGAAAACTTTGTCCCAATTTATGTAGGCATTCAGTATTTTGTGAGCCAATGTGACCTAGTGAGCAGGAGACCTGAAGTTTGTATTGTTGCTGTATTACAAAGCTGCCAAGTCTCTTAAGTCGTTGCTTAATGGTTACGTTTGATTACTTCATATTATTGCCCAACCCATATCATAATTGGCTGTGAAAGAAGGGATCATTTCTTCTATGCTCACCCATAGTATACTTCGTTCATTCACACTGTAAAGGAATGTATGTTAACCACCTCTCCAAGAATTTGGTGCTGGAAGTTCTCCAGAGAAATGCATCTCCAGCTTTGGGAAATCTGCTTTTGATGTAGACTTGTTCAGCAACTATGGTGCTTTTATTGAAAAACGAAAGGAAAATCTGGATATGTTTTGAAACTTGACCTCTCATACTCAGCCATTATTGAATCTCTGACAGTCTGGTTGTTTTGTCTTAATGTAGGGCTGAGATTTTTTTTTTCCTGTTCAGGAACCTTACCTTGGGAATCAGGAGTAATCAAACAGTTCTTTCCTGATGGATATGTTGCCAGCACTTGGAACACTTTGGAATGCATTCATCTGTTTGCACTTACCTGGTACTCCAAACCTGCAAAGAGATCCCTAAAAGTAGTGAAATATGGTTGCTTGTAATTACAGTGGCCCCTCCCTCCCATTCCCTTGCATTTTTCGCACTGGGGCCAGTGGCAAGGGATTGGGAGGGGGGGTCCGGAGGGGAGAAGGAAGGCTCGCATGAGCGTCCCCCCACCCATTCCCTTCCCTTTTGCCTCAATGCCAGTTCTCAGCACTGGGGCCAGAGGCAAAGGAATGGGAGGAGGGAGCTCAGGAGGGGAGAATGAAGGCGTGCGTGTGCCTCCCTCTATATCCTTGCCTTTTGTCTGGCGCTTGCCTTTCTTCTCTGTGCCCAGCAAACCACAAGGGAACCGGAGGAGGAGCACGGAGGGGCGGGGAAGGCATGTACGTGCCTTGCAGATAATCAGATTTGTGAAGGTCAAACCTGCAAATGTGGAGGGAGGACTGTAGTAGACTTTTGGGATGGGGCACAATACCAGCATTCATTGTTTGATGCATCCTAGGTTACTGAATGTGACTGTGAGTTAATGTGACTGAGGTGCCAATCAGTTCACTCAACTCTGACTTTCCTTCACAGTGCACTAGCTTCAGTTCTTTGCACTCACACTTGGGGTCAGTATACTAAGTTGCCACTGCAAACTGGAGGAATGGAGTTCAGCATTTCTTGTAATTGACTTTTCAGATGTCACTTTAACCCCAGCATCATCTTTGCACTGGAATCTTGAAGTCACAGTCATAAGCTATTTTGTTATGGTGTTTGTACATGCCTTCAAATCACTAATACCAAGCCTATGTTTTTTTGTAGGGTTTTCTTAGGCAGAGAATACTCAGAGGTGGTTTTGCCAGTCCCTTCCTCTGAACTTTATCCTATAGTACCTGGTATTTGTTGGTGATTCCCCCATCCAAGTACTAACCAAGGCTGATCCTATTTAGCATCCAGGATCAGACAGGATCTGGTACCTTTAGTGTATTTAGGCCAACTTATGTTGTGGTACTTTAAATATGTCTCTTCTGTATGATATTCTGAAAAAAAAAATTGGCATCAAATTATTTACATGTTAAGTAATCCAATTTTAATGTATTGTTTTCACTAAATTGTTTCATTTTTTCCTTATTTTTGTCATTCTATTACTTTTGGTAATGGATTTTTTTTTATTAAAGCCCATGTTATAAATAAAAATACAAATAAACATATTCTTAAGCATGTAACTTTTTTCATGCTAAGGAGATTTAAGATCAAGTACATCGAAACTGTGTTGCGACATGTTAGTGTGTTGGCTGCAGCATGTAGGTGTGTTGTGCAAACGTAAGGGGCTGCCTCTCCTGCCGCTGCGGCGGGTCAGACTTGGGTGAAGGAGCTGCCTCTGCTGCTGCTGTCCTGGGCTGAGCAGGACCCTGGCGAGGGCAGTGGCTGCAGCAGCGGCAGACCAGGCTCAGGTGGAGGGGCTGCCTCAGCTTACTGAATTACTGTGTCGCGAAATGATACATATCTGAAAAGTGTGTCACCAACATGAAAAGTTTGGAAAGCCCTGCGTTAGTGTGTAGGTGTGTCGCCCAAATGTAAGGGGTGGAGGGGCTGCATCTCCTGCCACTGCAGTGGGTCAGGCCTGGGTGAAGGGGCTGCCTCTGCCCCCCTGGGTCAAGGAAGACCCCAGTGAGGGGGGCGACAGGCCAGGCTCAGGTGGAGAGTCTGCCTCCACTTACTGAATTGCTGTGTTGCAAAATGATGCGTGTCTAAAAAGTGCATCACTAACATGAAAAGTTTGGAAAGCTCTGAAGCACACGAAGATAACAGGGTTTTGTTTTCTTTTTTTTCCTTTAAGGCTTTCTCATCACCTGTTCTATTACAGCTAATCTAGAATGAATGGTTATAGAATAACCTAAAACTATTGACTATCTGTGCTTTGGAAAAAAATAATTGCAGGTATAGGTGATTTATTTTCTTGTAACCGTTGAATCAGTTCACTTGCAAGGCATTTTCTCCTGAAAAATTTATTGTTTCTGAAGGAGTTCAGTGGCATTCTGTAGTATTTAATTTTAAAAGAAGTCAGACAGCACAATCAATTTTAATGGAACTAACTGAAGGATCATTTAATGTACATAGTATACTGAAACAATTTATTGCATTAAGTCTCTGCTGAGCTTTAAAAAAACTCTGTCTTCAGCATTTTATAGCTGATAAACTAGTTGCCACTTTTGCCATCTTTCCTATAAATGTCCTTATAAACTTTCTGCTTTTTTGTAGTGGTATACATTAACTCTAGCTGAATTAACCCCCAGTTTTTCACATTCCCAATGCTGACAGTTAAACACCTGAACTCCTAGCCCTACCATATGAAAATGATTTGGTCTATCTATAAGAAAATGGCTTTAGGACTTGCAGATAGGTCCATGTCAGATGTTAGACTGCTTGACAACACATTTGTCTTGCTTCTTAATGACTTCTAAAAGCTGACCTTTGTGGAACTTCTCTTTTTGGTCTCTTGACAGCAAGTAAATAGGAGTTTGTTACCGTGTTTCAGGATTAGTAATCCTATCAGAGTTGGGGCAGCCATTGACTAATCATACCTGGAATGGCTGTGAGCATGCCATGCGTACGTGTGGGAGCAGGAACAGATAGTAGAAAGCATGTGTCTGACTCAGCAAATGTGAAGGAGGCCAGGCTTCACGTGTAGTAGATGGAACAAATCTTATTCTTTTAAAAAGGGCTTTTTTATAGAATAAAATCTGTTCCATCTGCAAGCACATGGAACCTGGCCTCCTTCTCCTTTGCCGATACATGTACGTGTAGACAGATGCTTCATTCTCAAAATCACCACTTTTAACATACGGATATTGATATGATCCAGATGTGATAGTCTTGGTCAAATCACAGTTTTGTAGGCCATGATCAAACATGCCTGTGCACTCCTTTTGTGGAACCTAATGTGAGATTTCTAGATCGTGGTTTCAGCAGTAGTTTGCAAACTAGACTCAAACCACACCTTATATTTTTGATGTACCAAAAGCACAACAGTGGGCCACCCTTACCTCTGGTCTCCAAATTTGTGAGTTTTGAGGATCTGCAACTGTTTCACATCCTGTACCTAAAATAGTGGTGACAAGCACTTGAACATATCTACACATATATACACATTGCTGCTATTGAATATAATGAGCATCTGTGAATTTTGCTATTCTCTGGGTTTCTGGAATGGAACCTCTGCATATATAGAGGGCACACTGTATTTGACAGTCACCATGAGTCTTACACCAAGTATATCTTGGTTTACCGGGGCTGGGCTGTTATTCTCTCCAGTAATAAACTTGGTTCTGAGCTTACCTTTTCATTGACAGTTCAATAGAGTTTACTGTTTGCTTTGTACAAAATAGAGTAACTGTTCCCTTCTGAGGAGGATGCATATGAGCTGCTCTTTTTCTGGTAGCTAGGGCTTATGTAACACAGTATTGGGGAGGAACTAAAAAAATTCATCATCAAAAAAAAAATTAGTGTGTTTTGAGTTCTTGGCCTTTATTACTCTTAATGAGAAATTTATAGATAGTGCTGTGGAAGAGTTAGAAGCCAGCAAAGAGACTGAACAGGATTTCAAATGGCTGGGTTTCAGGGCCACATGTAGGTCTTTAGCTCTTCCTGTGAATACTGAAAACAGAATAAATTACACAGGTTTAAGAAAGAAATGAAGACCACATAGATTTGACTTCCGGGCAAGATGGCAGACTGATGCTTCTTGCTGGCATCTGCTGCAAGGGGAGCTTTCACCTTGAAAGTGCGGCTGGTGAAACTGGCACTGGATTAAAGGGGGAACAGTGGGGAGGTCATAAGGGTTCAGAATTCTCATTACTGTCATTTACTCATGAGCAAATGTAGAATGAATGAGGAAGGACTAAGGGAGTTACATCTTTGCTTTAGCCATAAAATGCAGCTGTTCTGATCAGAGAGATCTAACAGACTGTAAGTTGGTACCTGCTTTCTTAAGATTTTTAAACAAAACCTTGGATTATACACATGAAGAATTCTTCTGATTAAGAGAGTTGAATGGAGGCCTCCTCAAATCACCTTCACTTTGCAACAGAGAATTGGGTACGTCGGTTTACCCTGCGAAATCAGGAGTTAGATAAAAAGATTGGAAGTTGATGAGGATTTAAGAGCATGCATTTTTGTGGATGAATTGGATTTTTGATTTTTGATTTTTTTTTTCACTTATATGATTGAACTAAGTCTTAGTAAAGAAAAATTGCGTTGTGGGAAAGTGAAGGCATTGTCTGTTGGAAGATGATAAGGCTGGCTATAACCAGGTGATGGTGAGATAACTGTGTGATTGCTGGACTGAAGAAAGATGGAACTTCTCCAAGATTTTTGACAACAGCTCTTTTTCGAGATTTCTTCTTTGAGAGTCCACAAATTTCCAAACTTCATGAAGAGACTGTGAGAAGATTTGAAAGAAGACCTGAGACCTGGATTTAAGACAGAAATTTTAGGGGATGTAATGCAAGCAGAGAAGAAATATGGGGCTAATCTGGAAATGATAGATAGTGAAAATTGTACAACTAAACAAATTCAAGTTGTTAAAACTGAGGAGAGGGTCCAAGTAGTACTGGATTGTAAAGTGAGAGTTAAAGTGCAAGGGGAGGAGAAGGTGGAGGCTAATCTGGAATTAGAATCATATTGCTGGAGGAGACCACAGGGGCTATGCAGTCCAACTCCCTGCCATGCAGGAACCCACATCAAAGCACTCCCAACAGATGGCCATCCAGCCTCTGCTTAAAAACCTCCAAAGAAGGAGACTCCACCACACTCTGAGGCAGCATATTCCACTGCCAAACAGCTCTGACCATCAGGAAGTTCTTCCTGAGGTTTAGGTGGAATCTATTTTCCTGTAGTTTGAAATCATTGCTCCTTGTCCTAGTCTCTGGAACAACAGAAAACAAGCCTGCTCCCTCCTCGACATGACATCCTTTCAGATATTTAAACATGGCTATCATGTCCTCTCTTAACCTTCTCTTCTGCAGACTAAACATACCCAGCTCCCTAAGCCACTTCTTATAGGGCATGGCTTCCAGACCCTTCACCATTTTGGTCACCCTCCTCTGGACACATTCCAGCTTGTCAGTATCCTCCTTGAAATGAGGTGCCCAGAATTGGACACAGTACTGGAATTGGAATTGATGTGTAAGGAATTTAAACAGATGGGGAAAAAAACAAGAGGATTTAATGAAAGGATTAGCCTGTAAGACTGAGGAATACGGTGAGAGTAAGATGAAAAATGAAAGTACTCTATCTTAGGATAATATTTTTAAGCAGAAAATTGGAAGGAGACAGAAATAATAAGATGTAAAGAGGGTAATCTGAGGAGGTTGGGAAGAAGGTCACAGTTAGGATGGAGAAAGAGGAAAGTAGGAGTTTCATTTAAAATGAAATAGAAGAAATAATGTTTGGTTGAAATAAGATTATGAGATTTGGTTACAGACACAAGACAACAAGAATTGGATGCAGGTATGATCTTGGAAAGGGTTTTATATGATGAAATTTGATAGAAATACTGGAGTTCAAATGCAAAGGAAATTCTGGAATTATAAGAGTTTAAAGATGGAATGGATTTAGTGATGCTATATAATATGTAAAAGATTTACTATTATATTTAGTAATGATTTGTATTATGTAATTTGGTTATTACGTTAATATCAAAAGTGACAAAATGGAATATTACTTGTCATGATGTAATATGATATAATGGCTTAAATGTTTGATAGGTATATTAGAAAGATAATGATTGACATTTTGATTCTAGATTTGTCAATACTAGGAAAAAGAAAATATTTTTGGTTGTTGAGAAATAGTATAATAGGGAATGGGGAAAAAAACCTGTTTTTTACCCAGAGAGGCCTGAAATAATGTGAATGTTATATATCATTGAAAGAAAGAATGGAAGTCATAGTTTCCTTTATTTTTTTTTAAATTGTTACCTTTTATACTTTATTCTTTTTCTTTTTTCTTCTTTTTGTGTGTTGTAGAATTTTAGTATATTTGAACCCCTCTCTCTTTTCTCTCTCTCTCTCTCTGTGTATATACATACATACATACATACATACATACATATATATATTTCAGTTTTTCTTGGTGCAGAATTTGGGTGGAGGTTTTAACACCACTGGAATCCTGTTAGTGTACTACATTGGCATATGAAGCAGTGGACAAGGAAGGAGATTGCAGATGTATTGGCCATGAAGGAGGCAAAAGCCTTGGAGAAATATGCTGTTACAGAGCTTGCAGATTTCACCTGCCTTTTCTTACCATCACTGTGCACTCATAGAGAAAATGTAACTGTTAGCATAATTTCCAACTATACTATACTGGCCTTTGATTACTCACAGTTTTTGGGTGAGCCAGGTTATTGCTTTGCCACAAATTGCTTGTTATAAGATGTATCCTCCAACCAACCTGCTTTTTAAAAATACCTGCTGAAATGTAATGGTTTCCGCAATTCATAGTGTGGTTGTAGAAGTAAAGAAAGCTAGCATCTTTTTATAATT
This sequence comes from Cyclura pinguis, assembly GCA_030412105.1. NCBI lineage: Eukaryota > Metazoa > Chordata > Lepidosauria > Squamata > Iguanidae > Cyclura > Cyclura pinguis. The sequence continues at coordinate 223,173,994 of CM059599.1, read as the reverse complement.
AATCCTTGATTTCACGGTTTTTAAAATAGTGTTGGCCAGATTCAGTATTGGCGTGCGATGAGGAAAGAGATACTGCACAGTCTGGGACTCTTAATGAACTGGGTTTTGAAGGCCAGGATGCCTGAACTCTTATCTTTGTGGCTCATTGGATTTACTGAAATTGGTTTGAAGTGAGTGGCTAAAAAACAGAAATCTCATAAATTTGGCAGTCCGTGGTAACCAGCCATTATTTCTTGGAGCCAGCAAGGTTTGATTTTTCTGTTTGTTCTACCTTGAAGCAAAACTCGTTTCTTTCATAATGATGGCTTGGCAGGAGAATTCTACAATGGGAGCAGTGGCCAGGATCTTTATCTGCAGCAAATTTTCTTCCCCCCATGATCCAATATAAAAGTCAACTTGCCACCATTTTGAAACAGGCATGCTCTGCCTTCCAGTGATTTCCTCTTCCATAGATTGTTTTTGTTGTGGTATCTATTGCAAATTGTTGACTGAATTTTTGGATCCCTGTTCAGAAATTTCAGACTAGGGATGGCTTTTTACATTTTTAACTATGAAACCCACTGTATTCACTTCCAAATTTTTCATGCACTGCTTGTTTTTGTAGGTACAAGAAAATTCACCAGGACATCGAGCTGGGTTGGAACCATTCTTTGATTTTATTGTATCTATTAATGGTTCAAGACTGGTAAGTTCCTGAATTAAAATTCTGGGTGCTAGAATTGCAAGATGGATGCATGAGAATTGAAATTTGAATCTCTAACTTTACAAATCTGTGTGTGTGTGTGTGTGTGTGTGTGTGTGTGTGTTTAAATGAAAACTAGAATTCTATAGTAGCAGGACTCTAGATTTAAACCCATGGAGGAGGCATTCATCTTGCATAAAAAGAATCATGATTTGAGAAGTATTTGAAGATGAAGTGCAAATCAAGTAAGCGATTTTATTCTCTCTGAGTGTCTCCAACATCTGGAATTTAGGTGGCCAAAGGAGAAGATTCATGTTAGGCATAGGTTCCGCAAAACCATGATTTGTGCAGTTGGATCATTGATCAGTCAACATTATTGGTTCTTTTCTTCATCAGTGCTCATTATAATCAACCAAATGGGGCTTGTCCTGCCCTTTCTGGTTTGTTTTCCTTCATATCCTGATTTAGGCTGAGTAGTTAGAGAAATAAGCTAGATAAAAATTAGCTCTGTCGTCATGATAAGCCAGGTTTAAGCAAGCCATGTAGTTTGTGTCTGGCTAAGAAACTGTAGTTTGTTAGGAAAAGCAGATTCATAGATCAGCAAGCATGCTAGATTTCAGTAAACCGCATCGTGACTTGTGACAAGTGAATGTAGTTAGTGACTCTTTTCTGGATTCTTCTGTGTTTTCAGGAGAAAGAAGTGTGTAATTGAGGCCACCCAGCCTCCTTTTGTCTAATCCTGTAAAAGAGGCGTTAAAAAATGCAGAAGTTGAACCGAAGCTTTTTGAACCTGGTTGGCAGTGGAAAATCTTTTTCACAAAAACTAGGATGGGTGACTATCCTTTGGAATCTTACACCTGACTTGTAGTTTTGTGTGTAAAGAAAAACATAGCATAAATTTTATATCCACTGTGCTTTTTCTGTAGATTTGGAATGCTGATATATAGTGGTAAACATAGTTGCAAATGAACTCTGAAAATTATTCCCTTCCCCCATTTAGAATAAAGACAATGACACGCTCAAGGACTTGTTAAAAGCGAATGTGGAAAAACCTGTCAAGATGTTAGTATACAGCAGCAAAACGCTGGAGCTTCGAGAGACATCGGTAACTCCAAGCAATATGTGGGGCGGGCAGGGCCTCCTGGGAGTCAGCATTCGTTTCTGCAGTTTTGATGGCGCCAATGAGAATGTGTGGCATGTACTGGTAAGCAGCAGCTTCTGATGGTGTTCTTTGTAACGCGCACACCTGCCAGAGGCTTTTCTTAATGGGGGGGGGACGTGCACAGTTCTAACTGCTGATAGAGTGTTGGTAGAGCAGTGCCATGGGACATTTTCTTGTGCAAGTCTTAAACACAGGTTAGAGTTTCATTAAATTTTCACGTTTCAGAGGGTTCCTTGATGATTGCTTTGCAAACTGTGGAACTCTTGCCCCAGAGAGGCAGGGCTTGACCGTCTTTCAGTTGCTCTTCTGCTGGCAGGCAAATAACTTTTTATACCGGTTTGTGTTGGGACATTTACTTGCCACTAAGGAAGAGGATTTGCTTTTAGTTCAGTTGTATTTTAGTATGATATTTTTGTTGTGCTTTTCTCTGTACCATTTGAATTAATCTTGTTGTGATCTGGTTTGGGAGAAGGTTTGGGGACAAAGGCAGGTTATAACCAGTATGTTAGTAGCTGGCCTAGGAATAATTCTCTATTATTTCTGCCCATTTGCCATGTCTGTCTTTCCTCACTGAATAAAATCCTGGATTAATAAAACCACTTGGATTTTTCCCATGAAGTTTTTTTATATAGCCAGCTCAAGCAAAGACCATCTGTTAGGAAATTAGATTTCCATCTCTGGTTCTCGTGGGCAAAAGTTTCTGTGGAGAAGCAGCAGATAGCACCCAACAACACGGTAGCACATTAAATAGAATATATTATTTATTATTCCATATGGGACCCCCTGCAGCAGACCGTATTATGTGTTTTCGGATGTGTCTGGGAATAACTTTTTATAATCAGTGTGAATCTTCTGCAGAGAAAATTTTGGAAGCCGTGTTGAAAACATCTCTTTGGTGCAGTTAGAGAACGTTTAAAGAAATACTTTTAAAAACAGTATGTCTTCTCAAAACAGCTTAACACAGAAGCTGATTTTATTCACCTTTTCATACCCAAATGAGCATTCTTAACTTGCAAGCCAGGTTTGTCCTAGGAGTTAAAATAGGAACAGGGTTGTGGAGGAAAGTAGAGGACCACAAAACAAAAACCATGTGATAGGTTTGCAGCATTTTTTTTGAAAACCAGTGGAAAGTGCTGTCCTTTGTAATTTTTCTCACTTACTTAAAACTGTCATTATTTCTCACTTTTTTGTCTTGAAACCAGGAAGTTGAACCAAATTCTCCTGCTGCACTTGCTGGTCTTAGACCTCACAGTGATTATATTATTGGAGCAGATACTGTCATGAATGAGGTAAATGTATATTGCATGTCTCAAATAACCAAGGCTGGAGTTATTTGAAATTTGTATGTTGAAAATTGAAAGTTGCTGTTCCTTTATGACAGGCATTGTAAGAGCAGATATAAATAACTTGGGAATTTGCTTTTCAGCAGATGTAAATAACTTGGGAATTCAAAGTTTGCTATTTCATTTTAAGTGGATAACTGTGTAAGCTAGTGCAAATCAACATGGGAAGCAACATTTTATAACTTTTTGATATTCCAAGATTTTAAGTTTAGGTTGAATTAAAATAACAAGCTAATATCTGCACCTAACTGGTTCAGTTCTGAACTTCAGAAAATGAAAAAGTAGTTACTACATTAATGGAGCTGTAGTAGATCTGGCGTATTGAAATATTAGCTTATGTGTAGCATGAATCAGCTAAAAATAGCCTTTTTTTTCCAGTCTGAAGATTTATTCTCCCTTATTGAAACACATGAAGGCAAGCCATTAAAACTTTACGTATATAACACTGACACTGATAATTGTCGGGAAGTGGTCATTACTCCAAACTCTTCATGGGGTGGAGAAGGAAGGTGAGCTTTATTTCTGTGGAAATATAATATTAATTGGGATTTGCTCTCCTGCACTGTTCCTTGATTTGTGCTGAAGGGCTAGGCTGGTACAGTGGCTAAGGGCATGAATGAGGTGGTGAGTGGTTGTTGTGCTGCCAGACAGTGCCTTCCCTGTTCTTTGTAGGTGGTGTTGTTGGGATTTCAGTGCATTCTACTCAGCTATCCATATGGATAAACACGTGCTTGTTAGTTTTGAGGAAACATAAATTTGTGAATCTTCTTCATAGTGCACACATGTGCCGAAACCTCATGCAGTCATTTTGGGGAGCCTGAGTGGATACGTTTAAGTTTTTAGATGGCAGTAATTTATTTTGTGACATCAGAGTTCTTTCGGAACTGTAAGTTGTTACCAGTTTCCAAATATATCTTGTCACTTCCCTTTTTATATAAGTCTTATCATGTATACGAAGCCCATACACCAAGAGAGATAGCATTGCTCAATTACATCAATTTCTAAAAGGGGATGAGAGAAAAACAAGGGTAAAAAAGAGCAAGATCTGTAACTTTTAGTTCTTCGTGATGCCTGGATATTTTTATACAGTTATAATTATGTAAGAAGCTGCTGTAGAAATGAAGGATCGAAACTGGGGCAGAGGCTGTCAAAATAAAGTGAATAGTAGCTTTATTATGTTGATAGTTTATTCTAATTTTGTAAGTAAGAAACTAGATATATTTGTTATTTGAATCTTTACAATGCAACTTTTAGGAAGTGGGAAAAGATCTATGCTAAACGTTTGTTGGAAAGATAATCTAATTTCTTGTATATTTATATTTTAAAAGCCTAGGTTGTGGCATTGGGTATGGATACTTGCATCGAATACCTACACGCCCTTTTGAAGAGGGAAAGAAAATTTCTCTTCCAGGACAATTGTCTAATACAGCCGTTACTCCACTTAAAGATGGCTTTACAGAAGTGAGTTCTAATGCCCAAGGATGGGGGTGGGGGTGATGCTGATGCTGCTACAACTTATAACTCTTAATCCTTGCAACCATAATTCTACTCCTAATGAATAACAACCCTCCAACAGCTGCATAATGCACTGGTATTCATGTTCCCTTCGAGGTATGTATTTGTTGGTGCTATGTTAAGACTTGATCATTATAAAAAGCTTTGTTCTTTTTCTTTCATTGTTTTGAATCCTACTGAATCAGGTTCAGCTGTCTTCAGTTAATCCCCCATCTTCATTACCATCCGGAACTACAGGAACAGAACAGGCCCTGGCTGGACTTTCTATTAGCTCAACTCCTGCTGTCCCAAATGTGCTCAATACAGGTTTGCCTTTTTGTGAAATCATATTGTTGGTAAGCAGAAGCCTGAGTGAAGAGATGCCTAATTCATTCATTCTCAGCCTTCCAATTGTAATTAAATCAATGGACCTGATTAACTGTTGTGTTTATGTTGCTAGGGAAGAGGGTGTGTGTCTCTCAGAATGGCCCTGTTCTTAACAAAGATGGAGCCTAATTTCTATGAGTGGAGTTGAGGAGTTGCACTGGTGCAAGTAAAATACTTTTTCCCTTCTCTATTCTGCCTGTGCTTCCTGAAGGCCCCAATAATGTGGGTCTAGTACCCACTGGATCAGCATCTTGCAGGAAGTGGCAGCAAGAAGAATTGACAGAAACAAAGGGTACTCTTTTTCATGAAGACAAGTGAATTTTTTACTTGTTTAAGGCACCTTGGGATTCAAGCCAGTGTTGGGAACAGAGGGATAGGAATGTTGTAGGACGAGCATGATTGGCTCAGTTTAAGGTTTGTGTAAACATATCAACAAAGGGAGATTATCTTTGGGTCGGTTCTGTAAAACCCAGCCCTAAGAAAGGAAGAACATGATTTTTCTGTTTTCTGATATTTCAGAATGGGTGATTTGCAGATGTTTTTGTGACAGAGCACTGGAAAAAAGTATACATTTGGTAGTCTTGTATCTGCTGATATTCAGGTTTCATAACTGTAAAATGATTTATCTAAACCAGTCTTAGTGAAGAAGATGCATCTGAGATGAATTAGTAAAGCACATAGTGGCTGCCTTCTCTCCAAAAGGCACTTTTGGGTTTTGATGTATTCCAGACTGTACATGGAGAAGAGACCATACACAGTTCAGTAGTAAAGCACTTGCTTTGTATGCAGGAGGTCCTTGGTAGTTCAAATAGGTAGTGAAGTAGCAGCTAGAATAGCCAAAAGGGGTATAATTGCATCCTTGCCTTATGACTCTGGAGAGCTATTGCCTCTGAGCATAGACAACACTGGTCTAGATGGATTTACAGTTTTTCCGAGTATGTTCAAGATGATACATTAAGTAAAGATTGCCTTTTTCCTTAGGTGTTCCTACCGTACCATTATTGCCTCCTCAAGCAAATCAGACTGTTCCTCCAGTTAATGCAGCGGGTACATTGCCAGGTAAGTGGCAAAAATTTTGATGAAAAGCCTTAAAACTGCCACAAACAAAATCATCTTATTCAAGGGAAGGCAGAGTATGAAACTTCCCTCCTTGTTCAGTGCACTCCTGTGTCCTGTTAGTGTGTGCATTATGCAGGAACTAATTTTGTCAGTGCTGTAATGCTACAGCAATTACAGCTAGTTATTTTTTCTGATTTTATTTCTTCCTGTATTATAGTTCTAAATGTTGTGGGTCTTCATGTTGTGGAGATAAACTGATTCTAATTAGTGTTCGTGAGGCACACAGTATTTCTAAAAATCAAGAGTGTCAAACAAATAAATGGTTTTAATTAAATTTAAGTAAATTTGCATATTGTCATAATATATTTGCCTTTTTGAATTATTGGGAAATATAAAATTATCATTTAATTTAAAAAGCTGTAACCTATTTTTAAATTAATTCCTTATCCACTAAGGAATATCTTCGCTGAAGGTGCTTGGATTAGGGTGTAGCTCAACTCACTTTGTCAAGTAAATTAAGCTGCTTTATAAAAATTGGCTTATTTGTGTGCTTTTGATCTGCTTTGAGATGCTCCTGAAATTTCTGTGGACATTCTGTCTTTTTTGTTTGTTTATTTCCCATGTCCCTGTCTGCTATATTTTCTAGGACTGATGCCTTTACCCACTGGACTTCCCAACCTCAGTAACATCCCAAATCTAAATTTACCTGCTCCGAACTTAATTCCTGGTTCTGGATTAGCAGACATTGGACACCCTGGTATGTTTCTGTAGACCTCTACATCTAGCATAGCGTATTCAACAGTTAACAGTGACCTACAAAGTTGTGTGAATAAGAAATTCATTAACTAGTTTAGACTATTGTAGACTTAACGTGAGAGATATGTCCACAGCTCTGTGCCTGTGTTCTAAGTCCCAAACATGCACAATACGGCACTAAACACAGAACTCAAGCTTCCTCGAGAACCTCAGCTTTCATTTTTAAAATAGATAGCAAGCTTTTAGTGTTTATAATTGAAACTGTGTTGGTCCTTCTGCACACTGAATCCAGCGACTGTGTTTGCTACAGCAAGATAGGCAATATCGGGAAGGGGGGACATTTTCCCTGTCCCCTGAAGACTGCCAGGGGCTGAACCACTGAATTTGCCGTAACTGTGGAGACAACACCTCCCTCCCCCAGAAAACCCTGGAAAGGTAGTTGGCATAAGAACATAAGCTGGAACTACAAAATGTATGCAAACTTCATATGGTCAAAAGATTAGAAATAAGTATTCATTTTGTAAACTGGGATTGTACTAGTCAGCAAGTATAGGGTAAAAGATCAGGCCAGATTTTTGACATTGAATAAACAGATTAAATGTGGTGAACTTTCTTGAAAAAATAAAAAGTAATGCTTAGTAGAATACAGCTCCTGTTTGAATTGGTTACCATGGAAGGTTAGAAAAGATCCACATTGTAGCAAATCCGTTGAAATTGGATTGGGTGGTGCCTTCTTCTACATGTATCAAATATATTAGTTCAGATCAGCTAATTTACCTAATAGTCATGAGCTCTGTATTATGTTATAGCAGAAATATGAACTACTTCTTTTCCTACTTCTCTTGATTTCTTCAAGATCCAGAGGCTCAGCGAAAGAAAAGAGTAGACCACTTGTGTGTCTCTGTGGGTGCTTTTGAGAGCTTGCTCCTTCAATTGTACCATAAGTTGCAAGAGCAAATTTGACGTGAACTTGCATGTGAGAACTGTCTTCTCAATGTAGATGGGGGATTCTTAACATGAATCATCTACAAGGAGAAATTGCCATTCCTTATGCAAAAACTAGTTTCCACATCTAACATTGGCTCTAGAATGTTGATTTTATAACACTTGATTGCCTCTGGTTGAAAGGAAACACTGATAATCTGTATAGAATGGCTGTAAGAAACTAACCTACAACTAATAGCTAGGAAATTGAGAGACTCAGCCCAAGACATTTATCTCCCTGACAAGATAGCTCCTCAGCACACACACGTGTCTGTACCCACACACAGTTCGATGTACCAAAGCTGACCAGACTGAAATCTCACTTTCAGCACAGTCCTCCGTAAAGTATCCTCCACTGTACCTGAAGGCAGTATACTAGGTTAGGGGGCATAGGGCAGGTTGTAGGGCATGCTCAGCCACTGCTCCCTGGGCCCTCAGCATCTGCCTCCAGGAAGAAATCCTTCACTCTGCCTAATACTATGGCCAGTCCTGGCAATTGAGCTGTAACTCCTCCCCCCAAAAAACTTAGTTCTTATTTCACATGAGTATCTTAAATAATCCCTTCCTCTTTGTGCATGTAGCCTTCTATAATGCTGTAAACATTGCTCATGTGCAAGTATTTGTTACAATTATTATTTAGAATACTTCAGCTCTATAAACTAAGGGGGAAACTCGGTAGGTGGTAAGATAGGTGGATGGATGGCTCACTCAGTAACTTAGTCTATAGATACACCAGAGTCTGCTTTAAATGTGATGAGTGTGTTTTATCTTCCGATGTTCCTAGGTTTGCCTCCACTTCCTACTTTGCCTCCAATCAATCTGTCTGGGATTACACCTCTGACACCCGAATTTCTTGCACAGTTTCCTTTGGTCACTGAGGTGCCCACTCTGCCTACAGATCTGTTGTCTTCTGCTCTTCCAGTGGGGAGTGTGTCTGCTAACCCTGGCACTACCGTAAGTGTGGAACAAACCTCTACGTTCAGCCTGGATAGTGCCGCTCTCCCTCCCACCATTGCTACAACTTCCAGTGCTCCCGCTACAAAGGCACCTGGTCCTGAAGACCGAGGAGATGGATCAGCTACGTCCAGTGAAAAGCCAGCATCCTTGGTCACAGATACAGCTCCATCTGAATCATCATAACTTCAGCTGATTGATTGAATTGGGCTCAGTGTATTTATTCAGCTGTGGGATAAATATGAAAAAAAATGCAAACTGTCATTAAATTCATGCTGGTTTGTATTTTGCAGTTAGGGTTTCTGTAAATATACTGAAGGTGACTTAAGAGTCTGAAATTTTTATGGTGGGCTTGGTGTAGGGACAATGAAGGGTGAGGAAGTGCTTATATTTAAAACAAACAAAATATCAAGGTAGAATAAGCAGACTTTCAACTGCCAAAATGAGGTATTTTTTTAAATCTAGTCTGACTGCAGTAGGCTTTCTTGATTACTTTTTCCCCCAAGTTTTGCTTCTGTTAGAAATCAAGAAGCAGTTTGTGCGTGTGACACTTCAAAACCATCTTTCTTGTCCTTTGCAAGAATTAGAACATGGGCAATACATTGTGACGGGGTAAAAGTATTTACTTTTATCCAAGTTGTACATTTTAGCACTATAAAAACCTTCAAACTAAAGATGTTTTATTAAAAATTTCAGCGTGCGACTTGTCAATTCTACATCATTTAAAAATCTGCCTGCATACAGATCTTTTCATTCGGCTTCTTTCTGCCCTTATCTGAATTTAAACACTGTTGAAATTATTTTATAAGCCACCGTGTCAAAAGCATTTTGAAGAAACTGAAAGGAAACAAACTTGTTAAATGTTGACTGTAGTGCAAAACCCGGAGGCTGAAATTGCTAAGGATTTTTTGTGTGATGAGTTGTATAGAGAGAGTTTACATAATGGCAATAAATTCTGAGAATTTTATCTTGCACCAAAAAATGAACACTTTATTAATCTGGGCATAGGAAAATATATACATGTAAGAGACTTCTGTTTGTGAGGGAAAAGATGTCCCTATATTTGGTTCTTCTTTGGTGCTAGAACCCAAGTGCAGGTGTCGTTTTTCTTAAAAATCAAATCCAACCACAGTTTCAGTATTGTACTACTAAATTGTACTACTAAAAGAGGACGCCAAGAATTGCAGCTTTCAGATTTATTCCTAATATCAAGGCAATAGATATTACTGATTTTTTTAGAAGCAGGTAGTTTTCCTTTCCCATTTGTAGACAGAGTAAACCAGTTTCGTCATTCTTCAGATAAATGTTGAAGATACTAAAATTAATTCTTTATGAAGAATGTGATTTCTCAGTTTAATACCCACCTTTAAAAAACACTCAGGTAAACTGAAGACAGGATTTGTCTCTGACTTGAGCTCAGCACAGGTGGGGCAAACAGCAGCCAGGATCAGCATACCGAATGGCTCTTCCTCTGTTCTAGAAGATCTTTCTGTTTTAAGAATAATAGGAGATGTCATAGAGAAATAAGAGATAAGATTGCCTGTCTGCCCAGTCCAGTCACATACTTACTTCTGGAGATTCCAGCATGGACCAAAAAATCCTCATGTGTCTTTGGCTGAAGAAGTCATGTCTTGCTACAGAGATGACTGCTGCAGAGATAAGGAAAAGGCAATGTAGCATATTTGCCAAAAACATGGAATAGTATGCCTTTACCTAATGGATTCAGTAACCTTCTGTTCTGAGTCAAAGCCCTGCTTACCTACTAACAGATTGAGCTGATACCTATTTAAAGTCGCACTGAGTTTAGTGGGGCTTACTCCTGCAACAAGCATACCGTGAATTGTAGCCCCAGTCCAGCATAGCAGCAACTGAAAATCCATTTCAGTGGAAATTTTGTGAAAATTTAGAATAGCCATATTTTCCACTTTCAGTTTTTTTGGTGTGGAGAATTTGCTATATAACAATTTTTTTCTTGCCTGAAAGGAATTTGTAGTTGTGTTCCAGTCCTTCCTGCCTTTCAACTCAAGTTAGTTAAAAACTTGGGAACTTTTCTCCCAAGTTCCTAAGTTAGCAGTGCTGGTGAAACAGAAAGATTCAGCTTGAGGAGAAATGCTCACTTTGCTCTTCACTGAAGCCTTAGAAAAGCCATCAAAGGAGGACTAGGTTGCCATGCAACTCTTCCTGTTGCTTCATGACAACCCTTCACTCTTGACCAGGTGAACTGTGAGGCTGTAAACACCACAAACTGCTTTAAGTCTTACCAAAGGAAGAGTCTCTTGTAATCAGAAGGGTTTACTGAATTAGATTTCTAATCTACTCTGACCATAGAGCCTCAATGCATGATAGCATTCTGGAAATTTTTGTCTGTTATGTTTCTCAAAAAAAAAATGGTTTGAACCCAAACTGCTGCTGGCAAGAGCATCTCTGAACAGTTCCACTTGATACAATGCTTCTGACAGAAGGGAGGAACCAGTTTTTGCCCATGCTTTTTCCTGCAACTGCCTGTGTCCTCTGAAAACCTGGTTCTGGATCTTGAGAGCACATCCCAGAGCAGGTTTACAGGTGCAAGCAGTTGCTGCAGGTATGCATGTGTGTATGGAATTGGCAAAGTGTCGTCTCCTAAGCCAGCATGATCTCTCCAGTGAATCAAGCATTTCCTGTGAATGATGGAAGCAACCTTTCTCTCCAAGGAATGCTGAGTGTGTATCCAACCTTATATCTATTTTAATAGTATCCAAGCAAATGTATGCCTGGGATTCAGTGAGTGCCCCAGTTACAAAGGTCTTGCCATGCCCTTGAACTTCAGACTTTGGTATACCTTTAAAATAGCAAATGACCACAGGAGACAGGGCAGGAGCCATTTGGAGAGGCTTTGTCTAGAAGGGCAGAAAAAAGGTACTTTAAATGATAAAACTTGCAGCTCCAGCAAGGGCTCCCTCTCTTGGCTTCTAAAGAGTGAATGGTTTAGACATACAGCTTTGACTCGTAGGATAAAGCTGATTTTTAGGTAATACTTTTGCAGGTATGCTTTTTAAACAGTCCAGTCTTCCTTCAGCTTTTACATTCTTGTCTTTTGCCACAGAACAGGTCCTGAAGTCACTGTAGTAGACAGGAGTCCGCTCTGCCCCTACCTTCAAGTGGTCTCTTCCTCCTTAAAAGATCAGTTTTCTCTGTTAGTATGGAACAGACATATCCAGCGGCTTTTTGGCCATAGTCAGAAAAGAGATCAAAATAATACTCCATTCTACCTTCTCTTTCTGATTATTAAATGTTCATGTTGCAGATGCAAAAAACAAGTGCTCTCAGTCTCTAATTGACTTTAAAAAAAAGTATGTTCCAGTGTAACTAATTCATCATGAAGAATGTTGAACTATTATGTGCCTAAACTCTGATAAAGAGCCATTGTGGTATAGTGGTTTGAGTATTGGACTCCACAAGACTACGGTTTGAATTTCTGCTCAGCCAAAGTCACATTCTCTCAGCCTCAGAGACAAACCTTGCCTGGAAAAATCTGGCCTAGAAAACCCCCTGATAGGGCCACCTTTAGTCAGAAATGACTTAAGGAACACAGCAGCAACCACCTTGCACAAGCAAGAAAAGCTGCTGCTCTTTGAGAAGTAGAATACTTTGAACTTGTAACCACAACTCTGCATATTTGCTGTTTGGAATGAATTATGTTAGCTGTTTAAACCAAACTAAGTTTAAGTGGCCCAGTATAAATTATACAAACTGAAAACATTATTTTTCCGTAACTTGCTCTGCAAGGAGCTGTGTGACTGCTGAACATCTTTCAGCTGAATAACCACACACACACCACATTTCCCCCCGCTTATCAAAAGTTCCATAGGGTCTGTGGCTGGATGCTTGCAGCTATATTTTTTGCAGCCACATGGATTAAGCCTTGTATTCGCACTCTCTTCTTGGGTACTTGGGAAGCAGAATTGTGTGTTTCATACTGAATTCTGCCAATTTTCTACACTTAACAAAAAGCACAAAGTGCATCTACTAACAATCTCGCTTGCATCCTTTTACAACTAGGGGATGTGTGAAATAAATCACTCGGTAAATCGGTCTTGAATGCCCAGGCTTTCTTTCCTTTATAGTGTTGAGAATTTGCTTGTCCTGGCAAACTGCTGTAGGAAAAAGCCTTTGGGGAGAATGCACCTTCCTGTTTCCTTTCCCAGTCCTATGCTCTCATCTGAGGCAAATATAAAGATTCAACATATAATTCATGTTGAAAGATCTTTCTAGAGGAAGGATCAGTCTCAGCTGTTCACGAACTTAAGGCGCTGCTTTGTGAACCAACTTGGCAAGATATGACCTTCCTGTCAGTGAATGTTGGTGAATGCTTTCCTGGTAATCTTTGAATCCTTCTAGAAAGAGGAAAAGATTGCTCCGCTAGATGGCAGTGCCTTGTCTGTTGTGCTTTGCTGGGCAGGGTGGTGGCCATTAAGAAAAGCAAGGGCATGTGGTTTTTCTTAGAAACCAAGGCTATCAATCGGGCCTTTTGGAGGATAACATTGTAAAGAATTCTGAGGAAACAGCGATGATTTTTTCGAAGGAAAGTAGTGGTAATGAGCAGGCAGTGTTTTGCTAAACGCGAGTGAACTCCAGCTCTTGTTTGAATTTAATGAACACATCATGTAAGCACAAAGGTTGCTGCTTCATTAACAGGCAAAATGTCTGAGATTTCTACAGCCTATAAGGTTCTTGGACAGGCAGTTTTATTTTAACTTTTTTTAAAAAAAAAAGGGGGATTTAAGGGTGTGTTTTTTTTTTTTTTTTTTTGAATTAGCTGAAGTTAAATGACCATGAGTTATTCTAATGAGAAGTATACTGAAAGGAATGAGATAAAAACTGCCTTGCCTGTTGTCATTTCTAAAGAATGAGCTAAGTGTGCTAATGAGTTTGGCAGCAAATCTTCTAGCTGTGTTATATTAATGAATTAATTTTGCTGCAAACTTTAATAGGCTACATTTTATATGGCTCTGCTGTCATGGCCTGAATGGGATTTGCTACTTAGTACTTTTCCTGCATTTTAGTTCAGTATGGGAACCGGACTGGATGGTTCAGCTTTCCCACTCTGCATCACAGCTTGGAATAGTTAGTTCTTTGCACTACCGTTCCCAATCAGGGGCCAAGCTGCCTGCGGGGTTCCGTGCGCTATGATCCAAAAAAGAGTTTCCCAAACACTACCTTGCTAGCCTACACCACTGTATGGTTTACAAATAGAATGGCAAAGAATATGACACTGTGCACACCTGCTCCTTAAGCATGCTTAGTTGGAAATAAAACTTCAATGGAAATTGCTTCAAGTGTTTAGAGTTGGCAATTAAAGCCAGAGCCAGGCAGAATTACTGTACAGAGTCACAATTTGGGGTGGACTTTTGGTCTTTCCAGACAGAGGGCATCAAAAGTCATGGAACAGATATTCTGGTATGAAAAGAAGGCAGAAGTGGTGGTGGGCAAGGATAACCAGGTTCTGTGAACAATGCAATGCAATTAGAAGCTATGGCCAATTCCACACTATTGTTATGGTGCTATTATTCCACTTTTGACATCCTGTGGAATTCTGGGGTTTGTAGTTTACTGAGGCCCAAGAGCTCGCTGGCTGAGAATTCTAAAGGCCCCTCCCTAAACTGTGCAAACCCCAGGATTCCATAGGAGATTGAAAGTGGAATAGTAGTACTATAATGGTGTAGTGTGGAAATGACCTGTGAGGGCCTTATTTGGAAGCACAATTTGGTTATGACTGTGCTTTGGCAATGCAAGTAAAAACCTCCACTGGTGACACCATCCAATGTGGCAGTGGAGGGCATTCATAGGGCTAACCAATCTCCCTCCCCTTCTCTTACCTATGGAAAAGAGACGGGGGGGGTACCTCCTCCATGTGATGTGTATTAACTTGCACAAGAGGCTCTGTAAAGGTTGTGTTAAAAGATTGAGTACCAGAATCAAATGACTACCATATTTTTTGCTTCCTAAGAAAAAGGGCTATGGAACAAGTGGATGCCCAGAAGTGTAAAACATACTTAATGTTTTCTGATATAAGTCTTCTCACTGTCCTCTGATTCTTCAGCAGCTGGCCATCTGTGGTAATGACAGTGAGCTCCTGAGCTTTGCTTTGATGTTGAATTAGTTATGTTGGCCGGTTACAAATGCATAACCACTGTAGTTACATAGCTACACTATCATGAACTGTTTGCAAAACCAGGTTTGCAAAACCAAATTTGCAAAACCAAGCAATTGTTGTAGTTGCTTTCTAGTTCTGAGGGCAGGCCAGTGCAAGATTGTAGAAATTTTGGAGGGGTCCATGTTTAGGGTATTATTACAAACTCGATACCCTAAATAGTCAAAAGTTTGAGCGTCATTGTCTATGCATCTTTGTAATACAGTGCGTACAAGTTGGGTGTGTTGTTCGAGGTCCTCTGAGTAGATCAAAATGTCATCTAGGTAAACAACAACACCCTCATAGAGGAGGTCTTGTAACACAGAGTTGAGGAAAACTTGGAGTGCGGTGGAACCCACTTGTAATCCAAAAGGGAAAACAGTCCATTGGTAGTTACCCAGGGGGGTTGAGAGGGTGGTCAGCCATTCACTTTCAGGGTCCATGCATATTCTGTGGAAAGCTTCTTTGAGGTCGAATTTGGTGAAATATTTGCCTTTGACCAATTGGTTTAGGATATCCGTAGTCAAAGGAATTGGGTGCGCATTAGGCAATACTGCCTGATTAATAAAATTATAGTTCACAATGAGCCTCGGCTTTCCTCCATCTTTTTTCTTACAGAAAAATATGGGACTGGCTGTGGGAGCTGATGAGGGCTTAATGAATCCGTGTTGCAGGTTTTTGTGTAGGAATCTTTTTAGAGCCTCTAGTTCTTGGTTGTTCATAGGGTATATTTTGAGTTTGGGAATTTTAGCTCCATCTATCAATCTCAGTTTGCAATCAAAGTCTCTGTGCAGGGGCAGTTTATTTGTGTCGTGGTCTTCAAAAGCTTTCTGCAGATCCTGGTACTCTAGTGGGATTTTCTGCAGTTCCTCAGGACTGAAATTAAGTGCCGTGTTGGGAGATTTTATTTCGGGCACTAGATTGACATCATGAGTATGCTTGAGTAATCCTTGGGTCCAGTCAATTTGGGGATTGTGCTTTTTCAGCCAGTCATACCCAAGAACCACTTGAAACCCAATTTTGGTGGGCACTAGGAAACGTAATCGCCCCTGTAAGTTCCCCACTTGAACAGGTATGGGTTTGGTCCTTTCCCGCACAGAGCCCCCTGCCATGGGTGAGCCGTCCATTTGAGATAAATTGACAACCTCTTTTAGGGGTTCAAGCTTTACTGCAAATTCTTTGGCCACAGTGGGATTCAATAAACTAGTGGTGCAGCCTGAGTCAACTAAGGCCCTGTACATTCGTAATTTCCCATCATTTCCTTGTAAAGTTACTGTAACATATACATGACGAGTTTTAGTTGTACTTACATTCGCGGACTGGTCGGGATCCCATTCGTCACTGTCCGAGTCGGAGGTGGTCAGCGGACTGTCCTCGCCATCACAAGCTCCAGGAGAGGTTCCACCGACGGGACTTTTGGTTGGTGGTTTTGGAGTATCAGCTTTGTGGGATGCAGGCCGGGTGGTGGGGGTGGCCGACTTTTCTTCAGTGGGTTTCTTAGGTCCCTGGCATTCACTGGCAATGTGGCCTTTTTTCCCATATTGGAAACAGGTACCTTCTCAGAGTCGTTTTTTTTTTCTTCGCTGCTTAGGAAAGTAGTTTTTCAGGGTGCCGGGGTTCGGCGACCGCTTTCTTGGGCTTGTCTCTGCTGGGTGAGTTGGACTCTCTCCATGATGCTTTCCACTTCTCCGGCTAGTTTCATCCAGCCCAAGAGACTGGCAGGATCTCCTTGTGTCAGGCAGCGATCTAGTATGGTGGGGTTTAATCCATCTTGGAAAAATTGCTTGAGGATGTCATCTTTCCATTCCGATACTTTAGCGGCTAACTTTCTGAATTCATGGGTGTATTCCCTGACAGTCCCTTTTCCTTGGCGCAGTTTCCTGAGTTGGTATCTGGCTTGTTCCTTGGACGAAAGGATCCTCAAACCTTCTCTGAGGTGATGCATGAACAGCTGCAGATCAGCTGTCTCTTCAGCTCGTGAGTCGAACATGCTGGCGAACCACTCCGCTGCTTCTCCTTTGAGGTGCTGGCTCAGGTATCTAACTCTGGCAGCAGCATCTGGGAAACTGTTCCTGTAGTCGACCATATAATTAGAGGCCATGTTGAGGAAGTATGTTAGGGTGGCGCCATCACCATCGTAAGTGGTCTTCAATTCCCAAAACGGTCTTGGGTCCACTTGTAGGGCCAGTATCCTGGGAGGTGCGGCTGCCGCGGCTGCCAGAGCAGCTGCTGCTGCTGCTGGAATCTGGGGTGGCGCACGCCCAGCCTGAGGCACCAGAAGTCTCCAGTCGTGTAGCTGAGCTCTCAGTTTAGAAATTTCCTCTCATTTTTCCACTTCTTCTTCCCTGGCTAGAAGTTGTTCCATCAAGCTGGTCTTGACAATCGATGTGTCCCATCTTGTATCCCGGTGACGCTGGTGCTGAGCGGTTTCTGGTCTTTTCCCCCAAGCCCAGGTTTGACCTCCGGACAGGGTGGTTGGAGGAATTGAGGGCCATGTCTTGGGTTTCGCATCAGGAGACTGGCTGGGGTCCGTCTCGTCTCTTCTGGCAATTCCATCGCCTGGAGCTTTGATGACTCCACCAGACGCTCCTTCTTCTTCAGGCTCTTCTTCAATTTTTTGATACAAATTGTAATATTTTTACAAGGAGTTCGCTCACTCTGTCATGAACTGAATTCGCACACACAAATAGAACAGTGCTTAAACACTATTTATTAGGAGAATGATACTTCGTACAGGACTTCAGTGAGTGAACTGGAGGCAATTAGCAAGATTCAAAACATAAAAACAGAGTACATCTTCCCGCCCACAAGAGACCTTGAAGTCTTGGTGCAGCCTGGCTAAGCTTATCAGTGCATTCCTAGCTTTTGTTTATTCTCTAGCCTTGTTGCAAGCTGCTACTTAACTCCTCCTACATATCCCATTACTAAAATATGGAGGGCTACCTGACATACACAGTGATTCCCAGCCTGATCCCACCCACCCTCCATTCCCCACTTACTGGGCAGCAGCTGCTGCAGTCAACAAGGGCCTGTTCCACCATCACTCAGGAAGCAGCCCCTCCTGTGAGCAATCTGTGGTGTGACAGGCAGAAGCAGGGTCACTGTCATGATGCCCTCTGGCACCAGAAATTGCTCACTAAAGGGTGGTGGTGGAATCGGTCAACTGCCTCCCAATTGACAGGGAAACAAACCGCTCCCCGGTCACAGTGGCTGCTACCCAGTAAGTGGGAACTGGAGGATTTTCAGGGTGCCTACAGATCTCCTGGCCTAGAGGAAATGTAAAGAGCATGATTATGGAACAGCCAAGAATGTGAAGTTACACATTCATAACTGTGCAAGTGAATTCCAGTGCATACTTTTAAATTCCAGCCGAAACGCAAATTTGTCTGTGCTACAAGTTCAGGGAAAGGGATAGAAAAAATAAATATTATATGGGATATTTATTAATTCCTCTTTTTCGGTCCCTCCTTCTAGTCTTTTTCCTGACGTTTAGATTTTCCTTTTTTATATTTTTTTTATTTTTTTGGATAAGAAAGGGAAAACTTTTTATATACAAAATATTGCTATGGAAAGTAATAATGACACAATTGAAAGCTATTGTGGAAAGCAATTGGTTTTTGTTTTTGTTTTTCCTGTCTGCTGGATTTTTTCCCCCCAGAAACCTGGGAAAGCACTTATGCTGAATTGTTTACATTAAAAAAAAAAAAAAATCAGAAATTAGACCCGTGTTACAGCCTAAGTGGCTGGTTGTCCAGCCAACCAAGCTTAGTGTGTGCACAGCTATGTTTCTGTGCCTCTCGGGCTGTTTCATTCTTATCAAGTACTCAAGAAAAGTGAGCTAGTGTGCTGTAGTGGTCTGAGCACTGGACTATGACTCTGGAAACCAGGGTTTGAATCTCCACTCAGCCATGGAAACCCACTGGATGACTTTGCACACGTCACACTTTGTCAACCTCAGAGGGAGGCGAAGGCAAGCCATCTTCCAAACAAATCTTGCCGAGAAAACCCTGTGATAGGTTCACCTCTGAGTCACGATAAGTCGGAAATGACTTGAAGGTTCATGAGAACAACAACTCAAGAAAAAGAAGAAAAAATTAGCCACTGTAAATGTGAGCATACTGAGTGCTTTAAAAGATTAAGCAGTAACTTAGAGATAATTTAAAGTGATCTGAAAAAAATCTACCCTATCACGCTTTAGCAATAAGCACCGCATCCTGTTCTGTTTGCCATAATAACTCTTCACACAAAGAACACGTTGTTGTTCTTTTTGCCATCTGGCTCACAATGTCAGAGTCCAACTCGCTGCCCGTGCCTCTCTGTTGGCAAAGAAGGGGAAGTGAAGGTACTTGGTCTAGAAGGAAGAGGAGGCAGCGGGGAGTGTCCAACACAAACAACTAATGGAAACGCCGAGCCGAGCCGAGCCGAGTCAAGGTCTAATTCAAAAGGTCCAGGAAGCCAAAAGTCCGTCCAAAGGGGTCGAAGGAGCTGGAGCACAAGGGTCGAGAGGCTTGCGTAGTAACTTGCTACCAGCAAACAGCAAGCCACGCTGACAGATTTAAATAGCCACTGAGAACAGGTGTTGCTTGTCATTGTTTCCTTAATCTAGCTTAATCTAGCAGCTTCCCTCTGAGTTGTCTGTTTCAGCCCCCTCTGTGATTGGGGACTGGGGGGGGCACAGGTGACTGTAATTCCTCCAAATCACTGCTGGTTCCCTCTCCCTCTCCCTCTCCCTCTCCCTCTGGGGCTGGCTGGGGCAACTCTGCCTCCGCTTGTCTTTCAACTGATGGGGGTGTTTGCAAGCTGGTTTGGTCAGTCACTGGCTTTGTTCCTGGCACAATCAGTTGCTCATCGGCCTCAGAGCTGTCATCCATCACACTCACATATGAAACTGTAAAGCAGAGCAAGTGACAGAGTGTAACTCAAGCCCATAATGCAAATTTCTAATGTGTAGCCTTTCAAGAGTAATTTCTTTTTCCAGCGTGGAGACTGTCTTTTCACTTAAACAGGACAGGGAATAGTGATTGTGAAAAATCTACCCTCCATCAGGGAAAGCTTTGGCTGATCACACATTTTTTTTTGGGGGGGGTGGCTTTCAGAGGAGGCTTTTTATACTTACCCTGTCTTTTTCAGTGAACTTTTCCAATATTCTTGCTTTTAAGTTGCTCCTGATTTTAAAGCAAGCTGCTGTTCTGAAAAGGGAGGCTCACACAGTGCCATGTCACAAATGTAAAGGACAATTTCCCCTCCCAAAAAATTTCCATGAGAGGCACAGCTCTAGTAACAAATTTCTACTTGCCCCAACCTAGGGCCCATCCTCACTATACTTACAGCACTATGATCCCTCTTTTACTGCCATGGTTGCATCTTGTAGAATCCTGGGGTTTGTAGTTTGGTCAGAAGCACCAAATAGGTTCTTTCGATCAGGATTCTAAAGTCTTCTCCCACAACTGCCAGTCCCAGGAGCCAAGGCAGTTAAAAAGTGGAACGATAGCACTAATAGTGGCATAGTGTGAATGGGCCCCTGGTAAAATGGAGATGGTGTCTGGGGATGGCTCAATGAGTCATCCTGTATTCCTGACATACTACCCAAGCAGAAATTTAACAGGGCTTCAAAAACTACATAATTCAGTCTAGAATCTGTCAAACAATCCATTTAAAATATGTTATGTGAAAATCCAGGTTTCTTCTTGTAACTTCCAGTCCACAAAAAAAGGAGTTCTCCCTTTTTATTCAAGACTGACTTTATAAGAGATATCTGAAACCTTTCTTCTCTTGTCTGCTCTGAATGCAGAGAAGAGAACCTAGTTTTTCCCGCCTTGTCTCTTCTGAATGCAGACAAAGGGAAACTTGTGACCCATTATTTCTTATCAAGGTGCCAGGGCTGATGGGAGCCAGAGTCCAACAATATTTGGAAAGCCATATATTTTCTAGCCCTTGTACGGACACTTGTCACTTTTATAGATGCTCATATTCTGAAGAAGAGAGCCTGGAAAGTTAGTTTTTAAAATTAATTCATTAGAGTGAGCTATTACGATTTTTTTTTTTTTACCATTGACACTGATGAGTGAACTCATTCAGTTCCTTAAATGGATATTAATTGATTTGTCACTTGAAATGTTTTTAAAAATAGTTTACGTAAAAAGGCATGGCTGTTGTCACCATTGACCTCTAGGGACATGTTTATTTTCAGCTCCTTCAAAAGTGTCCTTTGTTTGTTTGTTTGTTTTTTGTTTTTTTGTCCTTTTAAACTGGCCTTCCCTGAACCTGGCAGTAGTTTACAGATGAAATCCAAAACCCAAAATACAGTTGTTCCCTGGGGTTGCTGGGAGTCCAAGCCTGGAAAAAGGTTGGGAAAGGCCATCCCAAAGCATGAGGTCTCATCTTACAACCTGCTCATTTAAGTTTTGTTTCTCTTTCCCCACCCTCCACTAATGGGTACACTTTTCAGTCAAGTCAAGTCTATTGCATTTTAGCAGCCAGCCATTGCACAAAAATAAAAATAAAATGAAATGAAATGAGAAAGGATAATCCAGCCAATTTACATGTAATATATAATCAACAATAGATAAATCACTTTCCATACCCCTCTTTGTTCTTTATAGCACATAATTGTAAGGCCCTAACAAGAAATTTAGATATTCTAAAAGATACATATTTCACAGTATCAGATAGCAGAAAACAAACCTTCACAAAGGAGAAATTTCCCTTAAAAGACTTCAATAAAGGAAAAATATACTTGCTCCTAAGATCATTATAAATAGGGCACTCAAGCAGAACATGAATTAAATCTTCTATTGAAACAGAGTTGCAAACACATACTCTGTCCTTCATAGGCACATTCTTGTACCTGCCCATCCGAATTGCCAGTGGGAGAACATTCAATCTAGCATGCAGAAAGGCTAACTTCATTTTAAAAGTTGGAAGATCAACCAGATAATGAGGAAGGGATGAGTTCAGCGGAGTGAAAGAAATAAAAAATGTATTAGATTGGAAGGACTTAATCTCAGTCATCTGGGATTGCATCGCTATGTCCTTGAGTCTTTGAAGTATAAGTAATTTTGCTTTATCATACCCTTGAGTCAGGAAAAAAGGAACAGAGAACCCCAAATTCATGACAACCAATTGCATTTTATACATCATGAATTTGGACCAGGCTCCTCAAAGGACATCAGAAGGAGCTCAGATACCTGCTTAAAAATAATTTTTAACCAAAAACGGAGGGCTAATCTAAGAGCCTCTGTTTTAATTGGCATTATACCTAACTCTGCACGGAGCAATGCTAATTTTATGGAAGTGGGAACTGCCACAAGTCTGCGCAGAAATTTATTTTGTGCTCTCTCTAATGTATCTAAATTGGCCAGCACCCACAGTGGTGCTCCAAACAGCAGTTTTGGCAGGACTCTGAACCTATAGAATTCTAAAGTTGGTTGAATCATATTACCCCCTTTTGTGCGATAGAATCTCAGTAATCCATTTAATGTTCTTTCAGCTAACAAGGTACTTGATTGAACCTGTGAGGACCATTTACCAGTCCCGTGGAAGACCACACCAAGATATTTAAAGGAGGGGACTTGTTCCAATATATTCCCGTCAAGTAGCCAGTTATAAATTTTTTTGGATTTACCGAATACCATCCTTTTTGTTTTTTGATAGTTGATGGAAAGTTGTTCATTCTTACAGTACAAACTAAACTGATTCAACAATCTATGCAGGCCTACTTGAGTATAGGAAGTCAGAATAGCATCATCTGCATACAATAGGATCGAATATTTCCTATTTCCAATTTTAACTGGGAAAAATGGGTCACCTTTTTAAAACTCAACTACATCATTTATAAATAAGTTGAAAAGAAGGGGAGCAAGCAGACACCCTTGTCTTACTCCTTTAGAGACAGGTATCAAGTCTGAAAGGTGTGTGCCATCAACTCTGACTTTCAAGGATGTATTTGAGTAAAGGGATATTATACATTTTAGAAGATTCTTATCAATACTCAGAGTTTGAAATTTAGCCCAAAGACGTTCCCGCGAATAGAGTCAAAAGCAGCCTTCAAATCAATGAATGCCACAAAAATATGGTTTACAGTTCCTGCCAAATATTTATCAATAACATATTTCAACATAAAATAATTATCCAGAGTTGACCTGCCTGAACGGAAGCCAACCTGTTCTGGGGCTAGCAATGCATGCTCTTCCACCCAATCCTCCGATGTATCTAGAAGAGACCTGGCATAAATTTTCCCAGAAACATCCAAGAGACTAATGGGCCCATAATTTCCTGGATCATTTCTAGGACCCTTTTTGTAGATTGGAAGTACAATAGCAGATGACCAATTAGGTGGTGTAACTCCTGCATTATTAATTAAAGAAAATAATGAAGCAAAAATTGGAACCCACCAGTCAGAAAATGCAGTATAAAAGTCTGATGGGAGGCCATCTTCACCAGGTGCTTTACCTTTCTTTAGTCTTAGTATTAATGAGCTAGCCCTATCTATAGAAATATTTTCCCAACTATGTTCCCATCTAGATCCAATATAGTCCTGGGGAATAATCTTAAGATGGTCTGAATCATTAAATATCTTTCCAAAATAGCTTTCCCAGTTGTTTTTAGAAATAGTCCCTTCTAAAATTGGAGATGACCTTTTTTCGAGCCTTGCAATTGTATCCCAGAATTTCGATGGATTCTTTTGCAGGAGTGCTAGGCTTAGTTCCTTCCACTGTTCCTTGTAATATATCCTTTTTTTTCTCACTAATTAATCTTTTATATTTTTTACGAAGATCATAGAAGTGTGAGGGAATTTCAGAGGAGTTAGTGGATTGGTATAATTTGATGGCTTTTCCCATTTGCCTTTTTAGATTCCTGCAGTCTTTATCAAACCAAGCATTATCACTTTTGGTTTGATGATTTTCTGAGTGGGGTACCTTTTTAAAAAAAAAGGGTTTGAGGGAATTTGTTAATTGTGTATACAGCTGATTTGCAGACTCGACACTGGATACTTGAATCAGGTCTTTTCTTAATTTCAGAAATTCCTCAGAGTAAAGCCTCTGTTGCAATTCTGATTGCAACAGGGGATTCCATTTTATCCTTTTATCAGAGGTTAATTGGGCTTGTTCAGAATTAAGGTGGTGAGCAGTATTTGTAGAAGTACCGTTAAACCACCGCAAGGAAAATCTAAGTGGCTGGTGATCACTACCAGCAACAAGGTCAACTGTAAAAGAAAGGAACAAGGATCGATGCTCATGTGAAATTAACACGTAGTCAACTGTACTTGCTCTAAGGTTATTTATAAAAGTGAACTCTCCCTTGGAATTATCAAGATGGGAACCATTTATTAAAACTAGATTTAGTTTTGTCAGTAAAGTAAAAAAAATGAGGCCAAAATCATTAATCTTTTTATCTTTAGACTTTTGAATTTCCAAGCCTTCCCACAATTCAATTGGGCTTCCTAAAGCCCCAGCAATATCTTGGTTAGATGAACCTATGCGTGCATTAAAGTCGCCAGCAATTACCAGTGGAACTAAAGGGAATTCATATTCTAACTCACATAGATATTCTTCTAGCTTATACCAGTAATCTGGATCATAATATGGTGAGGTGCGGGGAGGAACATAGATGTTAACAAAAATATAAGAGTGGTGTACATTTTTAATAAAAACGGCCATGGCGCATGGAGCTAATCCTTTAAGAGGAATAATTGAAGCTGAAAGACATGGATATCAATATAGCCAGGCCACCACTCGGTCTACCACCTTTAGAAGAAGAGTGTGCGGTATTTGAATAAGCCACATGTCCAGGAAGCCAAATATCATGCTTAAGCCAGGTTTCTTGGAACAGCAGGACCTGAAATTGCTTTATATAATCTAGAAAGTCACAATCCTCTAGTTTGTTCCTCCAGCCTGCTAGATTCCAGGACAAACAGGAAAGTCCAGATGTTGAATATATTGATTGTCATTGTTGTGTCAAAACCTGGATTTCATTGGTTTCCACTGAAGTTACCACTGACCCATTTATTAGTAGATAAGGATTACAATGTACTTGATGTATATCTACCAATATAGTATCTTCATTTTTAGTCTTCCTTTCATCTAATTCATGAGGCTCCAATTTCCTCATCTCTAACCAATGCGCTGTTGTTTGACATGCTTGACTAGAGATGGTATTTCTATTACTGGGAGGGGATTCAAACATTATCAAATCATCCTGTTCCATAGAAGCTGAAGCTAAATCCAATTCTACGCTACTCGTTGCAGATAGTCTTTCTCTTAAGACGCCCAATCCTTTTATGATGGTTTTTTTTCCAGTCAGGGGTAAACATTTATAAGAGTCTATTAGCTGCTCTTCTTCGCTGACCCTAGAGATATTAAATGGGTCTTGTGGGCAGCCTTTCTCAGAAGAATTTGTCAATACAGGGTGTTGCTGCATACAGTGGAATTCTTTGTTAGGGGAGACCAAGGGTGAAACTTTTAAACTACAATTTTCAAACTTAAAAGTTGATTTGGAACCATGTTCTCCCCAAACCTTGGAATTATTCGATACTGAATAGGGTAATAAAGGTTTCTTCACTGTATCCAGAAACACTCGGGTTGGTACCACACCCAACCTAGTAACAGAAACTTTCCTCTTCATAAAGAGGGAAGGTATTCTAGCTGACCTAAATACTAGGATAAATTTTTGCATTTGGGAAGGGGCGTACAAAAATTTAATAAATGAAAGATCAACTGCCTTAATTGGTAGATGTAGTATAGTACTGATATGCTTCCTAGCACAGCTCATTGTGTTCCACTGAGGAATAAACTGTCTATAAGGGAATATAGTTAAAGCAACCTGATTAACCTGAAGGGAGAGATTCATATCCTTTAGAAAGCTCTTAGCTACAGGGAATGAAGGAAGCTGGGTTATAGGAATGGTATTTGCAACTTTGATACCATCCTGCTTCTTAGTAATTGTTTTCGAAAGAAATGTATGACTTTCCCTTTTTATAGTGGAGGTAAGACAATCTAGTTTGTCTGAGATATTTCTTAATTCCCTATAAATACTTTTTACAGTTACTGCCACCAAATTATATTGTTTTTCTAAAAGCATCCTATCATCATCAGAAGAAATGCTCTCCTGAATGTCATTATGTCTACTCCCATCTACTAGGTTGCTTTTAATTATATTATTTCTGCCTTGTAAATACTGGGGCTGTAAGCTTTCCTCTTCTAGAGCATCAAACCTATTAAAGGTAGGTTTGTAAATTTAGAAACATCCAGTAGCTGCCTATCGGGTTTAAAAAACTCATCAATCTTGAGCTGCTTATTTTTTGGGGGAGAAGAGTAAGTAGGACTTCCCGGAACTCTCTTTCTAGAAGTCATATTAATTGGCTTTCAACTAGAAGTTAAAAAGAACTGAATTAAGTAAATAATGATTAATTAACTAAATAATTAAATAGCTAAGCAAATATATAGATATTTATATGACTATAAAAATAAAAACATAATTGGCATATATCTGAAGATCTAAAAGAAACAAAATTATTGAGTCTAAAAAAATACTGTTTTCACAAAGAAGGCAGTGCAGTTCAAATTTACAATCCTGAAGCAAATCGGCTGAGTAGCATATAGGACCCAGGGTGCACCTCTTGAACTCAGGTCTACATCCAGACTGTAGTAGGCAGCAGCTGTTCGTGCTCTTCCTTCCTTTTGGTTCACATGCTTTATCAAAGTTTCATCAGAGCACCCCAGAGGTAATTCCTCATACTCAAAAGCAGGGCTTATCAGCGTTTGTTACTGTCAATATTCACTGGTAGTTCAGTATCTTCTCTACCAAACACTGTAGGACCCTCAGACAAAGGGATAATATACAGTTCGCGGTTCACAGCTCGCTGCCCCACAACATCAATCAGTATCTGACCTTCATGGGATGGTAGAAAAATTCTATATCCTCCCTTCCTCCTCCTCTTCGGCCAGCCAACAGGTCAAAGATACAACCTCAGACCTCAATACTCTGTTCACCACTTTAGCATTTCAGCTGTGAGTTCCAAATTGTAGGCAAATAAAGATGATAGAGACAGTGCCAGAAATGCAAACAGCTATGGAGAAGGACCGTTGTATATAAGCTTCTTCAACTTGGGTAAATATACCATCAACAGTCCACAATCCAGACGAGAATGGCAAGACAGCAGTGCTTAAGGAATAATAGCGAATAGAAGTGCCTTCTCTGATGTAAACAGCCCAGCTATGATTTGCCTGGGCTCCACTCTGCCAGCACTCAGCTAGCACGCAGCTGGCCTTCCGAAAGCTTCAGGTAGGTTAATTGTCAAATGATCACAGCTGCCCAGGCAAATAAAGTCTTAAAATCTTAGAATTTTATATAATTAAAACCCTAAGTAATAAAAATTTTGAAATTATTAAAACCTCAGAGCTTTATAATTGAATGTTCAAAAATTCCAATATTAAAGGTTAAAAAAAGAACAATAGGAAACAATAAAAAAAGCGTCAGCTTGTCCACTAAAATCTGAGTTAAAAATCACCATTAAGGACTAAAAAAACTATCTACAGGGGCAACAACTGCCAGAAAACACTAAAAGTCTGGAACCTAATAGAAACACTATATAACTATAGAACATACAAACAGAAGATTGGGCAGGCCTCTCAAACAATCCCAAAATAAAAATCACAAATCAGGATTCAAAGTAGACAGAAGTACCAAAAATATTAATTCGAGCAGCAGCTTCATAAACTATACAAAAAGACAACAAAAAGATTGCAAAGAGATAAACTTTCAGAGGAGCTCTTTACAGCAGCTGCTGCCTCATCACCATCTTGGATCCTCCCCCCTTTTCACACTTTTCATTCACCCTTGAAACACCTTTTTTTGGTTGTTGTTAAAAGTGAATAAGGAGTGATGCTAAATGTTAGGAATGCAGTGTATGCTTTAGCCAAAGGAGACTGATCCACTGGGAGTACAGCAAGTGGCTGGCAAGTTCAGTCCATGCCTGAAGGGTAGAGAATTCTTAATCAGAAATGTTTTCTGTGCCCATAAACATATGCAGAACATTTACATGTACAACTGAATCACTACATCCTGCTTAACACTTAAATATGGGCTGGCATCCTTTTGAGCAGTTATGAATGTGTAAGCTAGAGTTGTAACTATTGTGTTCATGTTCACAGTGGCAGCACTATTGCTGCAATCCTATATGCACTTCCAAACCTACCTTAAGAGCCTGCAGCCACAATGAGCAATGGAGGTCTGTTCTGGAGATCAAAGCACAGCAAGATGATGTTTCTGGCTCCCTTCCATGGGTGATATGCAGTGATAGGCAGTATGAGGAGCAGTGAGAGGGGTTCTGCTTGTGGTTGTCATACCACAGATTGATGGCAGGAGGGGGCTTCGAATTGATAAGATTCTAGGCCTTCCACTCCTCTGTCTAAGAGTTGTACATGATTTCTGTATTGTGTCTGCTCTGCCTCTTCAGCCTTGGAACTAGCAAGACAGTGTGACCCAGACAGCTGGTAAGGAACACCGGGCTTCTATGTGTGGGAATGCTGGAATGTTTTGGTTAAACGGTCACGTACAGCCTATAATTTCAGTGAGAGATTTCTCACTGTTGCTCTCTCTCTCTTTCTTTCTTTCTTTCTTTCTTTCTTTCTTTCTTTCTTTCTTTCTTTCTCTTTCTTCTCTCTCCCCTTTCCTCCGTTTGGTCTTTTTACAGCCTGCGTTTTTCCCCTCTGTGTCATGGCTGGGCACAGAGAAGTCTAATGGATTTTGTCCTGCCTTTCTGATACCAGTATGCTACAAATGGTCAACTATGCTGTATGCAATAAACAGTAGAATAGTTTTTGACAATATGTTTTTGGCCTGGACTCTGTTCTTTTGACTCTGCTGGTTTTTATTTGCCTGGCCTGAAGCCCTGGAGCTGTGTAGCTGCCTTTGTGTAGGTCATGTTTCTCCCTTTGATGTCCTCAGAGTACAGCGTGGCCCCTGGAAACTCTAACAGGAACATCATCCTACTGTGCCCTGACTTCTGACAGAACAGACCTCTGTCAGTCAGTGTGGCTGTTGGCTGTTAAGGTGGGCTTGAGGAGTCAGGTCAGGAATGATACATAGTTTATTCTTAACTACATCTGGATTGTAAGGTCCTGGGCATGGTCTGCAGAAGGAAGTGGTACAGCACGTATTTCATGCAGGAACCAAGGATCCCAAAGCCTGTCTGGGACATCTCCAGTTTAAAAGATCAAGGATCTAACAAGCCCACCCTTCTCTGCACCCATCTTACCTTAACACATATTAGCTGCAATCTCTAAATCTTACACTGTAAGGTTAATGAAGTAAAACTATGGTTGCACTCCTCCATTTTGTTGTCTGCTTTTGTTTCACATGATACATATGAAATTTTTGTAGTCAAGGTTGAGCAAAGATTCAAAATTCCCAAGGACAGGTGACATCATCAGTAAAGCAGCCTCAAATATCTACCTTGGTGGCAGCCTGGCCTTACTGGTTCTCTGGAACCAAACCATAAACTTTGGAACTCCTTGCTCTTGTTTCCTAAGAAAAATGGGGTTAATAGGTCCAAGCTCTACCCATCAGAGCCTGTGACCTATTGAGAAAAGTGGTGGGTGGAAATCAAAATGAGGAATGCAGAAGGAGAGAGGGAAAAGCTAAGAAAGGAGGAAACGAGGGAACTTTACATTTATCCAAGTTCCCAGCACAGTGTGAGGAATAAGGACATTAAAGGAGTACAGAAGGGTTCTTTGCAGCGCATTCCAACTAATAGACAAAAACACAGAATAAATTCAATGAAAATTAAAGAACTGCAGAGAGTCAGTGTCTCTGTGCACCATATAGATGCATTTTCCCTATAGGCTGGGGCTGGGGCTGGGGCTGGGGCACCAGCCTTTAGCTGTAAAGAGGCTGGCTTTTTGAAAAGGCTGTGGCTGCCTGAGGGCTTTTTGCTGAGCAAATCAATCCCCACTCCATCCCCTTACCATTTATAATGTTCCTCTCTACTCGCTTGCTTCTGAACTACCTGAGGCAACAACAAGCTAACTATAACCTTTCTTACTGCATGTGGCAGAGAGGGAGAGAGAGCTTCTCCACCTCTAATTAATTCAAACAACCTGAAATAATTAATCCATTGAAATATAGGAAGCCAGGATAACAAATCAATAATTTAGTCAATAAATGGATGGATTTTCCAAGCTCTGCGAAGAACTCAATTAGAAGAAGTGGCCTTATTATAAGCTTTATGTTGTTTTCTCACAAGATGACCGTGACCTAGTTCAGCATCCAATCTTCCCCCATAGCTTTCCAGATGCATCTGGGAAGCAAGGCATGTGAATGCCATAACCCTCTCAAACTATTCATCTCAGCAACCAAGATTCAGTGGGGCATTGCCTCCAACCGTGGCCATTCTATTCAGCTGCTGAGAGCCACCTTCTCCTCCATGAATTGGTCTGAAGCCAATGGCCATCACCACATTTTGTGGCAGTAATTGCCCATCCTTTAATTAGGAGTAGTGTCCACCATACTTTTTGTTTGTCCATTCTCAGTCTGCGGCCAATTAGTTTTCTTGGATGGCCCCCCTCCAGTTTTAATATCATGGGTAGAGAGAGAGGGGATTGTATCTGCTTGTTCCACATTAGACTGCTAAATGGATCAACGATCTACTTGTGAGCAAAAGGCTTCACATAACAGTCCCTCCAACTGAAGTAGGAGGGGCACAGTCACTGGCAGAACATGCCTCCCTCTCTCCCTCCACAACATCACCTTCCTCTACAGTGATGAAGTGCCCCCTCCCCAAATCTTTGAAGATACTGAAACATGGAGCATTGCAGGAGGAACTGGGAATTACCATCTCCCCATTCCACTCAAAGAACTGGTGTGAAGTAATGGACTAAGTTGGACTAAGACTCCAGGAGACCAGGGCTTTGGCCCCCATTTAGTCAGGGGAACCCACTGAGTGACCCTAGACAAATCATACTGTCAGCTGGCTAAGAAGAAGGAAACAACAAGCCCTCTCTGAAAAAAATCTTGCCACGAAAACCCAATGATAGGGTCACCATAAATCAGAGTCAACCTGAAGGCTCACAACAACAACCGTTCTCCCAGCAGCGTTCCTCCACCAGACCTGAAGCCTTCTGCAGACAAAAAACGCCCTTCCATTTCTAGGAGATGGATTCTAGATCCAACCCAAAACAATTTGATAACACATTGCTGGATGTAATGGCTGAGTTCATGCACAAGATAAGTAGCAATCACGTAGCTGTGCTCCATCTCCTGATCTGACCCCCTCAAAACCACCTTAAAAGCCAGGTAGCCATACCAAGGAAAGGAGTTCTGTGGCACTAGCGAGAGGGGTGCTGAAGGATATGCATCCAGTCTCTTCCTGCCAGTGAGTCATGGTGTGACAAGCAGAAGCGGGAACTCCATAGGGTCTTGTAACAGTTCTTCACTGCATGCAGCTCACTGGTCTTAAGAGGTTTGCTCAGTATGGCTGCCTGGTTTTTATGGTGGGTTTTGAGGGCATTTGTGTTCTTTGAAATAGTGCCACAACTGTAAGCGTGAATACAGAACAATTATGAGGCCATATTTTTAGCTTGAGAGCCAGTGTAGTGTAGTGGTTCAAGCGCTGACTTGTGACCCTGGAAACCAGGGTTCAATTCCCCGCTTGGTTATGGGAACCCAGTGAATGACTTTGGGCACAGCCCACACTCTCCGCCCCAGAAAACCCTGTGATAGGGTCGCCTTAAGCTGGAAATGACTTGAAGGCACACAACAACATATTTAGCTTACAACGTTGTGACTGCCTAACAGGATGCCAGCCACTAGTTTGTTTCCCACTTTCTTCCCCCTCCTTCCATTCGGGTTATAATGTGGGCACTAGGGAGCTGAGGCACCAGGTGCAGTGTGCTACTGAACGCATGGTCCCACTCCCTTACCTTTGGACCCCAGCTGTTGCTGCATCAGTGCTCCTTCTCTGCCCCTGCGCAGGGCAGCCTGGCAGAGAGCCAAGTACAGTCGTGTCCAGGCATAACGTTATTGGCAAGCTGACAAGGGGCTCCCACATCAGTCATTGTGAAGGAAATTGAATGTCAGTGGCATGATATTCCAGACAAACTGTTCCTACCTTAATTGCTTCCTGTGCACAGTGTATATAGGTGCTGAAGGCGTCATGTCACTTGCACCAGGTCTCCTCGACTCAAGCAATAACAGGTGAGTGGAGCTTTTTGAGAGTATGCAAATTCCCAGTGTCACCTCATTCTCCAAGTTAATATTAAATTCAGGAAGACATGGGCAATGAAATGTTGCAATGTGGAGTGTTCTTCCTCACCATTCCAGCCAACCATTCATGTCCTTTGCCAGAATATTCCATTTCATTCCACCTACTATTGATTCCCCAGTAAACATTCCATGGCTAATTGACACGATCAGTTCTCACTGA
This sequence comes from Cyclura pinguis, assembly GCA_030412105.1. Taxonomy (NCBI): domain Eukaryota; kingdom Metazoa; phylum Chordata; class Lepidosauria; order Squamata; family Iguanidae; genus Cyclura; species Cyclura pinguis. The sequence continues at coordinate 223,141,582 of CM059599.1, read as the reverse complement.
CACTCTCTCACCTTCTTTCCTTGCGCCAAGTCTGTTGGTGCCACCTCTGTTTTGTGCATGAGGATGTCTTGTGCATCTCTGTTTCTTGTTACCTCATAGGGAATCAAGTTCACTATGGACATATTGGACATCATGTTCCTGAGATGTATTTCTAGCACTCTCCTGTTTCAGCAGAGCAACAATCAGCTCCAGTCCAGCTTCCCCATTAGGAAAAGTGAGGTGAGCACAACAGATGCTGGGAGGCAACAGTGGCAACTTCTGCCCTCTGCTCATGAACACAGCTCTTCCCCCTCAGTTCAAAAACACAGCCTTCCTGCGATCCCTAAACCAGATCTGGGAAAGGTTGCCTTTTTCCATTAACAGGCCTCAGAATTCTCCAGACGGTGCAGACTGCGAGGTTCAGGGAGATGTCATCCAAAAACTAACCCTCTTCAGTTGTGTCCTAAACTGCCTTGCTGCCCCAGCTGTAGTGGAGAGCCCTGCTCCATTTAACTGTTTGTCTGGTCATTTTTTGTATGTGTATTTTTTGCTCTGTGTCCTAGTCTCTGGAGCAGCAGAAAACAGGCTTGCTTCATTCTCCATATGACATCCCTTCAAATATTTAAACTTAGCATAGCCTTTTCTTCTCCAGGCTAAATGTACCCAGCTCCCTAAGCAACTTTTCATAGAGCATGGTTTCCAGGCCTTTTACCATTTTGGTTGCCCTCCTTTGGACCTGTTCCATCTTGTCAGTATTCTTCCTGAACTGTGGTGCCCAGAACTGGACACAGTATTCCAGGTGGGGTCTGACCAAAGCAAAATAAGAGCGTTACTATCACTTCGCATGACCTAGACACTGTATCCTATTGATGCAGTCCAGAATTGCCAGGGAGAAAGTCTGCCAGGAAGCTGTTTTACCTTTTGCCTCTCTAACTGTGCTCAGCCAATTGTTAGCCCTCCAAAGTGATAGTAATTAGGAATTATGAATTGCCATGTGCTTCCTTAATGAGGAGGAACCGCCCGTGCCAGATTCTCAGATGATAAAACAGCTGTCCCAGTTTGATGAGTAGTGATAAGGTTTCCAAAAGGCTTTCAGAATCGCTTTATTTAGCCAGCAGAGGAATGGCGCATAATAAGACGCCTTAGCAAATAGCTCTGGGAGGTTTAGTGAGTGGAGAACCTCTACCTGCTGCTTCCTGCTGTCACTAATGCGCCGTTTCCCTGGGATCTGTTGTCAAGTGCGGCTGCTGTGCAAACAAATAATGGATTAAAATGCCTCGCGCAATGCCACAAAAGGACTGAAAGCATAAAAGCCGCTAATTAGAATAATTTAACAGGTTTAACATGCTGCGGTATTTATATAAACAGACAATTGAAATCTCAGTCTTACAGAACGATTAGTTTCTAAATATCCGAGGCTCTTTTTTTATTCCTTCTTGAATGCAAAGTTAACATAAAAATGAAGATGGGGAGGGGTAGAAGTGGTTTATATGAAGGAAAATGTGGTTGTTAAGCTTTTCTTTTTTAAAAAATATACATTCAGGTGAGCTGCACAGTTGTGAGCAGGGCTGGGCCCAAGACTTTTTTACTGCCTGAGGTGGAGAACAAGATGGCACCACTTCCCTATTTCATGTGCCAGCCCCACTGGACTGGCACCTGAATGTTATTTCAATGATGGCAGTGGGACAATGTCCTTCACTGCAGCATGCTAGTTTCAAGAGCGCAGGAAAGGCAGGCTGCTTGGCACACACTGTCTTTTCCAGTACCTTCCAGCATCTGCCAAGTGAACACTTCACTCTGTCTATTGCTAGGGCAACTCCAGTTTCTGACTGTCCTAATTGTAGGGAATGGTACCATATTTGTTTTTCCCGCGTGAGCCCATCTGTAACACCTGTGTAAGCAGGCATCTTGTAAGAAAGCAAGAGAAACTATGGCCATTTCCACATTAACCTGTTATAGCGTGATGATTCCACTTTCAACATCCTCTGGAACCCCTCCTGAAACTGCAAACCCCAGGATTCCAGAGGATGTTGAATGTGTAATCATCACGCTATAACAGGCTAGTGCGGAAATGGCCCATGTCATAGCTAAAAACCTGGTGTCCATGAAAGCCAACTACAGGAACACACCAAGCTGGACACTTCTCACTGCTCTCCCTTGCTCTCTACCAACCAATTAATAGACACCTTGAAGAGATGTGAAAGTTTCATGCTGTCTGTCTCTTATCTCCTTTGTTAAGATTATCCAGTTTTGTCTACGAAGATACGCATTGTACAGCTTAGTCACATTTAACTCTCACATTTTGTTTTTCATCATCCCTTGCAAATAATTAAGAAATGGTTGCCATGTTTGGAGTAATTTATGGTTTGGGTTGTTCCGTGATCATGTTAGAACATATGTATGTTACTATCATAGGAAAGTTCTGCAAAGATAGTGAACTATGTAATTAGCCAATTGTTAACAAAGAGAAGCTTGAATGTTCAGAGTAAGAAAGAAGACTAATTTGACAAATAACCAATATGAACGCATTTCAATGGGCAGAATGTTAGAAATCATAATCGAGACTGAAAAGGGCTAATATAATAAGAACGAATATATACAATCGGTAGCTCTCCCAGAGCGGGAAGTCATTATTAATCTAGTCGTTTGTATTTATTGTATTGTATTGTGTTGTTTAGGTAATAACCACTGTATTGTTTTATCATTTGTGTTTATACCATATTACTCTCTAATTGTAGTTTCTATGTTGTCTTTTTTTTCTCTTTTCTTTCCTTTCCTCAACCATCACGTTATTTGTCTATTTTGTGTGATTTATAATGGAAATTAATAAATACAATTAATAAAAAAAAAAGAGATGTGAAAGTTGGGTTTCGTGGGCTGTTGGAGAGATGTGGTGCAATTCCACTTGATGGAACGTTATAATATATCTCCTGATGCAGAATCATGGCCACCAGTTATTTCAAATGCATGGGATGAAATCTGAAGAAAGTTGAAGCACACACATATACTGAACAGAGCACATTCTGCTGGTGCTTCAACAGCTGCACAGCCTCCTGGTCTGTTCCCATACCAGTGGGGTAGTGAACCCACTGTCAGTTTTAATCCAAACTTTGAAAGAACTTTCCAGGGTGCCTAAGGCACAGTTCCAAGTACTGCCTCTTCCCATCTCTTCATGGTTTGAGTCCGACTCCACCCGAACTTGTTCACCAGTAGGAATCTCTTATTAGGCCTTCCTCCAGTTGCCTCTGCTCTCTGAAGCTTGAAAGCCAGCAAATGGGGAGGGGCCCCTTTTTGCAGCAATGGTGCCCCTTTTCCAAAGTGCTCTCCCCAAGGAACAAGGATCAGCCCAAAACAATTTGCTGACTGAGACAGGAAAGAACTAAATGGTACCCCAATGCTATCTCAGCAGCAAAGTTCTCAAAGTCAACAGAGCTCTTTAAGCCACTAAGGCAGAAAAGCACAGCTCCTTGTTCATGGCAGTGAAAATACAAGGGACTGAATTTGGTGACATTCCAGACTGTGTGTAAAGCCATTGCCCCTGCCTGATTCACTGGGTGTTCTGGTGGCTTCAGATACTGTCATACTGCATTTATAGCTAGCCCTTGTTTTTCTGCTGCTGCTTTCACGTTTTTTTCCTTACTGGGCAAAATCTGTGATGAAGGAGGAGGTAGAGGAGGAAGAGAGGAGTTAAAACGAAAAACTAGCATAGCTGCACAATGCTATAAAGAGGGAAATTTCCTCCATTTGGAAATGCTCTGACACTCAGAGGTTCTTAAAGCAAACCCATTGAAATAAACTAGGTTTAATATGAACTGAAGCTGTGTTGATTTTATTGGTTCTGCCCTAACTAAAAGTCTCACTACTGAGAGAGTCAGCCCTTACACTGAGACACCTACTTTGGTGCTATTTGGACATGGGCAAAGACTTTTTTATTTTCCCAGATTTTTAAAATATTAATTTAACTCCTCATGTGTGTTATGCTGCATTTTCTTATCTGCTTCATGTATGGTTTTGATTTTAAGATTTTAAGATTTGATTTTAAGACCATGTTTTTTAATTTCTTTTTCATTACATGGTCCCCTTTGGAATATTTGAGAGGTGGCATGCACGCATGTGTGTGTGCATGCGCACACACATACACACAAATAAAATAAAAAAGTAAATAAACAAGCCACATTGCAATTTGCAGGCATTTCAGTTGCACTAATTCCAGCTGGGCTGTCCTATAAATTCATGCCTAGCAATCTAATTTGGCAAAAGTGGCCTTTGCTTGCATTATGCATCATATGTGATTGTTCAGAATTAAGGTATTTTTAACTCTGTTTTACCCTAGATGGCCAACAGATTAAGCTTAAAGTTGGACAAAGGCCCGATGAGGAGACACTGGGCATGGAGTAGCAGTTTCTCCCAGAGGCCTCATCTCGTATGCCTAAAGAAACTTCCATGGGCCAGATGTACCACTGATGGTATTCCGGCTGGTGCTGGGACATGAAATAGAAAGTTCTGGGGAGTGTGATGGAGCTGGCTTTGGACTCAATAAGCATAGGGCTTCCTCACCACTCTAACACACCCATGGCTAGATCCACAAACTATGCCATCCAAGAGCTGGCTTTGCTCTTTTCTTTTTCCCTAGGGTCAATGGAAGAAAGTAAAAATTGCCCCTTCCTCCACAGGCAGCAGGCTAGGCTTGGGAAACGGCAGCTCTATGGCATGTACCACCACCAACAGTCCTGGAGCACTCTGTAATTCCCACATACACCAGTGGCTAACCTCTATAAGTAGCAGCAATAGAAAGCTAGTTATGCAATTTTTCTAACACATCAACAATCGTTACAACTTCAGACTTCAAACTCAAGATGAAAACCTCACATAGCCTGAGCTTTACACCCCAGAACGTTTCCCTGACATTGCTGAAAATGGCTGAACAAAGGCATTCTGTCAGAACTGTCACATCCTTAGCTATCCCTGGGCAAATACGATTGTCTCTAAAACGTTAACAAGAATTCCTTTCCTTGTGATCTGTAACACAATATTTAATATTATTAGTAATAAAGCATCCAACAAGGACGTTTACTGTTAATAACTACAAGAGCTTAGGAATAAAATTAATTGTCCAATTAATGTATGCCAAACTGAATGCTTTGAATAAATTAATTGCACAGTTAATTTATTCTCAAGCTTTTCCAGACAATAAGTATGCTTGTTGAATATTTTGTTATTAATAACATTAAGTATTATTTTGAACATCAACAGTCACACAAAAGGAAATAAGCTTTTGTTTTATAGAACTGCATATCCTGTAGAACCATGGGGAGGAACTTGAACATCTCCGCACATTGGACTACAACTCCCATTGTTCTTCATCCTTGTCTATCCTGGGCCAGTGGTCACTGGAGTTCAATTCCCCTACTAGTGTTACTCCACTGGCATACCCTATCCCAGGGACTATAAATTTGATATCAAATATGCCCGCCATGCCAGAGAGGTTGCCCAGATGGGTATGTAGACAAGAGGTCGAATGACAGAAAATAGTTCAGGCAAGGAAAATCCCCAGTCGTGTTCCCCTAGGAGACCTCAAGCTAAACACTTCAGCATGAACAAAAGGTTTTAAGCCAACCTGAGTGGATTATAGGGTTTTCCCCAGGTTGAACAACTCCGATGTTAATAAACCCTGCAGTGAATCTGCATAAGCTAATCACGCAAACTACCAAGTTGCTATCGTGCGGCATTTCTCCCTTTGTTTTGGCCATTGTTCTTCCTGGGAGAGGGCCTGCCCTCAAGGTACGTTCTGCCCTATAAGTAGTCCTAGTTTTTGAGAGTCTCTTCAGAGAACTCCCCGCCACACTAGCAGACTAGCACTCTGTTAGATGAGTGATCCCCTCAGCCACTTCTCTTCACTGAGCTCCGTTCTTCTTGCCGCTTCCAGGACTGAAGACTTCAGGATAGGTGCAGTATCACCGCCTTTACCCCCTCTCCGCTGAATCCCCTATCAATTTTCACCTCTTCCTTTTCTCAATAGGCCTTGTGTGCGTGACTGAGTGAGTGCGTTGGTGCGTGAGAATACATTTGTTGATAAAATCCAGTTATTGGTACGTTTGTCTGGCTTTTCGCGTGGTTGGACCCTGTAAAAATTGGGTAAAAGATTCTGCTGGGTTACCCTGTCCCTCATTTGGCTACAGCTAGTGCTCTGCTAATTTCTCCAATCTTTGCATTTTTGGAGCAAATCACGGTGTCCCCCAAGAGACCTCCAGAAGTCAGGGTAACACTAGAGGCATTTAAGAGCACACAGTAGGCCTAATCAATAAAGGCAACAGATGTTGGTTTTTTTTAAAAAAGCAATTTCTTTGGTTCTTTTTATGACGCTTATAAGGATAGGCAGACAACTTATTTTTTAATCACAGGGTTTGAATCGCTCCTCTCTCTTGTTAGCTAGTTAGGGTTGCCATAAGTTGGAAATAACTTGAAGGCACACAAGAACAACACATTGAACCTAAGCCACCATAACTCTGTTATTTTGGTTGTTGTGGAGGCTGGAATTCTGTTCCAAACACATAACACACAAAACCCCTCCAAACTCATTTTGTAAGGAGCACAACGCCCCCCTACACAACATTTCTATATTGTTGGAGAGCAGGGGAACAGGTGGGGACACACGCAGCCATTTTCCTATGGCTGGATGCTCTGCAAGGGCATTCCCAGAGGTCCCTACAGATGTCTGTTACAGTGCATCCGGCTAAAGGAAGATAGTTGGGCCCGTCCATCTCATCTACCCCCCACCTTGACAACATGGAAATAGCTGTGTAGGAAGGGAGGCTGTGCTAATTACAGGGCGAGTTCTGAGGGTGGTATTGGGAAACGTGCGCGTGCGTGTCTGTGTCCGTGTATGTCTGTGTGATGGGCCTTCCAAATTGCCTGTTGACTGACGGCAATCCCATAAATTTCATGGGGTTTTATTAGGCAGGGAATAATCAGAGACAGTTTTGCCATTTCCTACCTTTGCAATAAAGCCTGTAGCACTTGGTATTCATCTGTGGTCTCCCATCCAAGTACAAACTGAGGCTGACCCTGCTTAGCTTCCCAGATCAGGAGATGTAGCCGTGTGATAAACTTATGCCTCCCAATGCAGAATCTTGGGCCATTTCTGCCCTACTCTGCTATAGTGCTACTATTCCACTTTCAACATCCTGTGGAATTCTGGGGTTTGTAGTTTACCGAGGCCAAAGAGTTCCCTGGCTTGCCGCCCAGCCTGACACGTCTTATGTACAGGTCTGCACGGCCTGGGAGATTTCTGGATCCGGCCAGGGGCCCCCCCCACACACACACAGGCCTGCTTCTATCCTCCCCCACTGGGAATTGCAGCACCCATTTCACTACTGTCCCCCCTTTGGCCTCCTTCTACCAGCTTGATCTCCCTCCCCTGCTTTCCTTAAACTCTGGCTCTTCTCAGCAATAAGAACAAGCAGACTTTTAACCCTAAAAGAAAGTGGTACTCTTGATACTAATATTGTAATGGCAGCGTGTGTAATCCAGTACGTAGAATGACGCTCTGTGAGACTGCTTTTATACAAACAGAAAGTTACATTTTATTGGAACACTGTTACTGTAACTTGTTTGTAACTAAATTTTCATAATACAGCACACCCCTCCCCCCCCCCACTCAGCTCATTTACTGCCAACTATTCTCTCTATTTCTCTGCCAACTATTCTCTCTATTTCTCAGCTCTTTTCTCTTTGTCCCTCACGGGACTCTCCTTCCCACTCCCTCCCTCCCTCCCGTGTCAGTTAAATTTCCGTTTCTCCTCCCCCCTCGGTTCGCCCCTCCCTTGAGCTCCCCAGGGTTCCATTTCACCGACCAATCATTTCAAACCACTCCTGGTCGCTAGGGAGGCTTGGTTACCGTGCCCCTCCCTTCAGGTTTCATCACACCCCTCCCTAAACTGCAAACCCCAGGATTCCATAGGATGCTGAAAGTGACACAATAGCACTGTAACAACGTAGTGCAGAAAGGCCCTTGGTTGCCAACACCTCAAAAATACCCCCAAATGCCCTCTAAACTATAACTTTTAAAAAAGGAACTAGAAACCACAACAGTACTTGGCTCACACCAACAAAGCAACTTCATACCTACTCCTTGTATTGTTTTTGAAATGTAATGTCATCAGGCTCTTACTACTGAAAGAGAAAGAAGTAACTCACTGCTAACAGGACAGGTGATGGGGAGGAGGCGACTGTGCCGCTTGGATGCCGTTGCTTCTAACTCTGACAGAACGTGAGTGGGGGATGGGACACCGCTATAGCGCCAGGCCTCCCTTTTGTGGCTTCTCTTCCCTCAGAGGCACCGGTGTGGCAGCACGCGTTCTCGCGTACCTTTCTGTTCAGGCATGTTTTGCTAAGTCAGGGGAAATCAACTGGTTGCTCGGATCCTTTCCAACATTTGGAGTAACACCCCCCCCCACCCGCCGCCCTTGGGTTACATCAGATGATTTACCAGATGCCTTACTTACCCTGCAGGGTTGGAAAATCATTGCACAAAGCACACCCGAGAGGAACACTAGCGATGGGGTGGATTCGTTCCGTTAGCATTTTAATATGAATTTCCCTCACTGCCAGAGCCAGTAATCAAACTGAAACACAGTTGTTCTTTGCACGTGTCCTCTCTGAATGCAATTTTCCCTTTTTTTTTTTTTTGAAAATTAAAACAAAATCAGCACTTGTTAAAGGAAAATTCTCACAGAGACCCATGCATCAGTGAAATATACGCACAAAATGCTTATCTGAATGAGAATTCATTGTAAAAAGGCGGATGTTTTAACAATGGTAGAAAAATGGCTGGAAAAGTATATTATTTTTGTACTGGTTTCTAAAATTCAAACCCATGTGGAAATCTGAAATAATACAGAATGGAAAAATGAGAAATTGCGAGAAATAGAAACAGAGATCATTCATTGCTAAGGGAAACTAGATAGCTTTGCGTCTGTATTAAACAAGGTTTAAAATTGGGGAAGGACCTCAAAGCCCCCAGTCTAAATGTCACAAAGTTGTCCACATTCTCCATCACTCACCGTGAGTCTAGGGCCATTTCTGCACTACACTGCCATAATGCTATTATTATTCCACTTTCAACATCCTGTGCAATCCTGGGATTTGCAGTCTAGGGAGGGGCCTTTAGGATTCTCAGCCAGAGAGCTCTTTGGACTCAGTAAACTACAAACCCCAGAATAACAGCACTATAACAGTATAGCGCGGAAATGGCCTAGATGGTAAGCAAGAAAGGCTGGTTTGGGTTTAACCAATTGACACTATTTTAAACTGGCCTACCCCCAAAACTAGAAAGCAACTCCAACAATTCCTTGGCTTTGCAAACTTCTATCGTAACTTCATAAAGAGGTTTTCCACAATTGCTCTCCCGCTTACTGACCTCTTGAAAAAAACAACTGATAACAAAACTAACCAATGCAACCGCATCCTCTGGACTGAAAAATGCTAGACAGCGTTCGAGACTCTCAAACAAAAATTTACATCCAAACCACTTCTCTTATCCCCTCACACTACCAAAGAATGCCTCTGACTTCGCCATGGGAGCTGTTCTTCTCCAACATGACACAGATGGCCACCTTAAACTATGCACCTTCATCTCCAAATATTCTCCACCACACGACACAACTGACCAATTTGGGAAAAACAAGCCATGGCCATCCATTTCGCACTCACCTCATGGTGACACTTCCTTGAAGGAGCTAAACTCCTTTTTCAAGTCTAGACTGACCACCGCAATCTAGAAACTTTAAGAACTGCCAAAAAACTAACCCCTAAACAAGCACCCTGGGCTGAATTTTTCCAGCGATTTAGATTCAAAATTATTTTCAAACCTGGAAGAACTAACACTTTGGCAGATCCACTCTCGAGAGTGCCCTGCCACGAACCGCCCTCCTTCCCTTCTTCTACCAAGGAAAAACCTCTCTTCTCCCTAAACAATTTTGGATTACAAGTCACTACCAGAGCATAACAGCGAGCCCAAAAATCAGCTTCAACACTGCTTGATCCTGCCTTCCAACACTCTCTGAAATCTGCCTACCAAACAGACACCTGGCTACAAACACACAAAGACTCAATCACCTGGGTTAAAGATTTAGCTTTCATTGGAACTAAAATCTACGTACCTCCAGCTTGCCAAATCGAAGTTTTGAAGAGATACCACGATTCCAAACCTGCTGGACACTTTGGTTTCCTTAAAACTCTACATTCCATCAGAAAACTTTTCCACTGGCCAGGTCTCACAAAGCAAGTCCAAGAATATATAAAAAAACTGCCCTGTTTGCAACACCTGCAAATCCTCTTCCTCTAAGCCACATGGACTTCTCCAACCACTTCCTGCTCCCTTCTTACCTTGGGATACTATTTCATGGGACTTCATTGTTGGTCTACCCAACTCCCACAGATTCCATATCATTTGGGTTGTCACCAATCGCTTCTCCAAACAATCTCATTTCATTCCACTAAAAAAAGTGCCTACCGCTGAAAAACTAGCTGACCTCTTCATCAATAACATCTGGAAACTCCATGGATTACCTTCCACAATCATTTCTGACAGAGAACCTATATTCACTTCCAAATTCTGGACTTCACTCCTCAGCATTTCCCAAAAACCAGCAGCTCCTATCATCCCCAAACTGATGGACAAAGCGAGCGCACAAATCAAACTCTAGAACAATACTTACGCTGCTTTGTCAGTTCCAACCAAAACAACTGGGCACTCTTCCTCTCTTTTGCCGAATTTGCTTATAACTCTGCTCTACACTCCTCAACTAACAAAACTCCATTTGAAGTTGTACTCATCAAGCTGAAATCCTTTCCTGCACTCCCCACCACCCTCCCTACAACACAACCTACCTCACTCACCTCTTGGATTACAAAAATTTCTTCTACTTGGGACTCTGTGCATTCTGCTCTTGAAGCGTCAAAAGCTTCTCACAAACGATTTGCTGACCGAAAATGGCGGCCCAATCCTATGTACCAGCCTGGGGATCTTATCTACCTCTCCTCCAAGAACATTTCCTCCAATGGCCCCTCCAAAAAACTCTTCCCCAAATACCTTGGTCCTTTCTCAGTCAAACGGGCCATTAATGATTTCACCTTTGAAATTTCTTTGCCAGACACTTACAAACTTATTCACCCTATTTTTCATTCCAGCTTACTGAAACCAGCTCCTTTGAATTCTTCTTCGGAGATTAAACCAACTACTTGACCAACCATTCCTGCATCCTGAATCGCCAGTTTCAACACACCATCTTTAACTACTGCATTTCATGTTTGCATTTCAACTGTTGTCTCCCCTCTTCCCCTTTCTTTTCCACTCTCCACGACCTTCCCCTTTTCCCTCGTTCTCACTGCTATGCTATGCATTTGTTCTTTTTTCTTTTTTTTTTCGAGATGGGCAGGATGTCGGGTAGCCCTCCATATTTTAGTTATGGGACATGTAGTAGGAGTTAAGTATCAGCTTGCTTGTAACAGGGTGTGAGAACCAGAGACCATTAGATAAACAAAGCTAGGAATGTAGTGATAAGTGCTACCAGGCTAAACCAGAACTTCAAGGTCTCTTGTGGGTGGGATGAGAAACTCTTTACCTTTTATGTTTTGAATTTTGCTAATTGCCTCCAGTTCACTCATGGAAGTCCCATACTATGTATCATGCTCCTTATAAATAGTGTTTATGCACTGGTATATTTGTGTGTGTGAATTCAGTTCCTGACACCCATTCAGCCATGGAGACTCACTGGGTGACCTTGGGCAAGTCACACTCTCTCAGGCTCAGAGAAAGGCAAAGGCAAATCCCCTCCAAACAAATTTTGCCCAGAAAGTCCCATGATAGATTGCCCTAAGGGTTACCATAAGTCAGAAATGACTTGAAGATACATAGCAACAGCATAGTAAACATCTATTTCCAAATATTATAAATACAATTATAGCTAACAATTAGGGAGTGCAACCCTTTGAAGTAAATTTTTAAGTAATTCTCAACCACTGGGAAAGATGCATGCAGCACAATCCAGATAAGGACATAGTCTAAATCAGGACCCCGGGGCAGCCTTTTTTTTAATCAAGTGGGGCTCATTTTATTTCAAAATAAAAGGCCAGTTTAAATGTACTTTCTAAAGAGGACCAGAATGACACACCACGTAGTTTGGTTATAATTTTTAGTTTATGTATAGATGAAAAGTACTAGACAGAAAGTCAATACAAGCTCAAATGAGATGCATACACATCTTGGAAAGTTATGTTTCAAAAGTAATTTCTTCTGTTACTCACTACAGTCTTAAAAAATAACCTGTTCTTGTTACTCGTTACAGCGTAAAAACTATCTTCCTATTTTTCACACTTCTCCATGCTTTCTCATTACTTATGTCAGTTTTGAGGGGGACGACAGGAACAGAGCTAAGAGAATCGTATAATCCCATCAAAATATACCTTAAAATGCCCTTAAAAGAATTTTTTTAAAATAATTTGAAACCATTACTCGCTATACCAATTAAGTAGTTTTGCTCTTAATTTTGGCATTGCTTTTAAAGTGCAATTTTGTTGCATCCGTGTTCTTTTCTCCTAAGTAGTTACAGTCCACTTGACACTCTTTTCTCCCAAGATCTGGCAGCATTACTTACTTGTCACAGGGAATACTATTCCTTTCCACCCATAATTAAAATCTCAGAAAATCTCTATCCATCTTTAGGATCCCTGTCTTGAATAACAAACTGCAGTGTAAGTCCCATGAACAGGACTGCAAAATAAAAATATCCCCCACTTTTTTTTTTTTAAAGAATTACAAACTATAAATTAAATCATATCTGCAGCTTGATATCAGAAATAGCTTGATCCACAGTGGCAAAATACCACACCCTGGAGTGGCAGTTAGGAAAAGTTTATTAACATGCTACTGCAAGTCTGCAAGTAGAGACACAGGAAAACTTTGCGAAATTAATTTGTTTTGCCACGGCACAGAATACGTTCTGCTGCTCTCCTTCACCCAAACTGGGAGCACCGCAGAGAGGATCTGTTGCTCGTGACAAGAGGAAGCAGACAGTTGGGCCTTCCAGTAGCAGCAGGAAGAGGTGGAGAGCTTGAATGGACCCAGAAGAACCACAGGGCACAGGAAATTCTGGTGGGGGGGAAGTATCTGCTTCGCTCTGTGTGTCTGTTTCTCTTACACAAGCAGCTGGAAAGTGACACATCAGAGATGCTGTGTGGAGACCTCAGAGTCTTTATTTCATTAAACAGCCTATAAGATGGGCAGTTATGAGTCACTGTTGGTTTGATGAATTTTTAGGGCCCTTTCACGCTACACAGTTATATCACTATGATGTCACCTTAGTTGCCATGGTTATATCCTACGGAATCTTGGGATACATAGTTCAGTGAAGCACTATAGCTCCCTGGAAAAGAATTCTAAGTACTCGTCCTTAAACTGCTAATCCCAGAGGACAATGCCAAAGCAGTTAAAGTGGACTCATACCTCCATAATTGTGCAGTGTGAAAGTTTTAACTGTATAGTTGTTATTAAGGTTGAGGGACTGCAGTTTTAAAATGTTTATTTGTAAAACCACTTTGTTGTTTGTTATGAAAAGTGACCGTTTTAGAAACAAATGTGACAGGATGGGAAGGGTAAACTAGTGGAGGACTGCATGGGTAGATGCCATAGACCATAGACATGGATTCTCTTGGTTACTACTAACTAGAATAGACCTATCTAATCAGTGGTTGAATGGTGGTTCAATGCATAATGAAATCCCATTGATTTAGTGGGTACACTCTAGTTGGAACTAACAATAGGAATCATGGTATACTCATATCCAGATAAATGGGATAGTCAGGGTAGGAAGGGGAAAGAAAGTACAAGCAGTTCTTGAGGCAAGTGGTACAAGATCTCACTCTCTCTCTCTCTCTCTCTCTCTCATGCATGCACACGCACACACACATGCACACACATGCACACGCACACACACAACTTTTTCCAGGCACCTCCTATTTGATCTCAACGATTTAACCCCCATACTTCCAGCAGAGGTGAGCTTCCTCACCATTGCTCTCAGGCCCTTCAGATTAGATTCTGAGGCTCCCGCTTTAGTGTAAGTTCTCAATTACTCTGTTGATCTTTTCAAAGAAGCAGCCGTATTAGTCTCTTACAGCATAAAAAACAGGAAAGGAGGAGGAAGGAAAAAAGGGAATATGGCAACACCTTTAACATTAATTGATCTCTATTTTAGTATGGCCTTTTGTGGATATAAATCCACTTCTTCAGATGCAGCACAGAGTGATGTTAAGGCCTCAGGTATAAAGCTTATCTATACAGTTGTGGGAGTGGGATGGAATATAACATGATCCAGAAAGGTGCAAATCATGTCCGTATTACATTCTATCCCACTCCCACAACTGTATAAACACCCTTTTTACCCAAGGTCTCAATAATCACTCTGTACTGCATCTGAAGAAATGGGTTTATACCTACAAAAACTCATGCTAATACAAAAACCAGTTAGTCTTAAAAGTGCTGCCAAGTTTCTTTTTTTCTCCCCCGCCCTTTCTCTGTTGATCTTGTTATCAACCTTGCCACTGGTGTTTAAGAACAGCTACTGTGAACCTGGCCTAGGAAGCTTCATTCCAATTTTGTAAAAAGCCAAGTAAAGGCCTTCCCTTAAAGAATTCAGCAACTGCATGTACACCACCTGCTGCTACCCAAGCATACATTACCTTTGTTTTCCTTGGCTAATCCTTGGCATCCTGCCATCTCCCACATCAATTGCTAACAGGATCGAAACACGCCCTGGGGATGGCCCTCCCAAGCAGGGGATTGTCTGGCTGAGGACGGATTCTGCTCATATGTTAATGTAACCCTCCCCTTCTAATCAACACCTGGATGGAAAAAGTCAAACGGTTTCCCTCTAGGTGGCAGCGCTTAATCCTTCTAAAGATCCAGTGAGACACAACTATTATTTTTATGGTAAATACTAAATTGTTATGATGTGTCTTCAAGTCAATTCCAACTTCCAGTGGTTCATTCATAGGGCTTTCTTGGCAAGATTTGTTCAGAGGGAATTTGCCGCTGCCTTTCTTTGAGGCTGAGAGAGTATGGCTTTCCCAAGGTCACCCAGTGGGTTTCTGTGGCTGAGTGGAGAACCAAACCCTGGTCTCCTAGAGTCCTACTCAAACACTCAAACCACTACGCCCCTCCTGCCCACAATCATTAAATACTGAAACAAAGATACAAAGGGGGATAGGAGCCACTGCATTGCAGGAGTGTTTCCCTGCCTCTAAAAGATCTCACTGAGATGCTACAAAATAAATTGTGTTAAGTCTCTGCTTCTCAATCCCTCCTTTTTGCCTTTCATGTCACAAAGGCACATCTTTTTGCCAATTTGCCTACAGTACTTAAATCTCAAGCCATGCAGACTTAAGGAGGGGTATCTTTCTTTTTCTATTAACTCCTCCCTTCTTTCTAATGGCTCAGAACAAGTGAAGATGCCCAGTTATACGTACATAGCACTTAAACTGTACTAAGGGCCCAGGTTGGAAACATTCTTTAAACGATATGCGACAAGCTATGTCCATCTGCATTTCCAAACCTGGGAGGTGGGACAAGCTGCCAGAAATCCTTTTGTCTATTTTCCTCTGAGAGAGCAGTGTCATTGGAGGGCTTGCGCGTGGCTTTCACTTATCGACTGACTGTATTCTTCCTCTAAATAGCACTGCACAAACTTCTCTCCATAGAATAGGGTTGAATAACCTGTTTTCTCAAATAAATGCTACCAAATAATACTCACCCATTCCCTTCTTTTAAGACTGAGTGGAAGGAGCCTATTGGACACAGTACAAAGAGGTACTAATACCACCCCCACCACCCCCCAATTTTTATGAGTGGAAAATTACCATGAGGCAAAATGTAAATCTTAACTGGAGAAACACAATGACATGCAAAGATTCTTAGCTCTTCACTTGATGCAGATGAAGAGACAGAAACATTTCTCCGAGGAAATAGCTTTTCAGGGAAGAAGAAATAAGGGAAGAGATAAGGAACAGGGTAATGTTACTTCTGTTCAAAGAGTCTGTTCCAAAAGTTCAAAGAGGTTCACATGTATTACCTCAGCCATCTTGACAACAGACCAGTTCTGTCATTTTGTCCTTGCAAAGAGTATGTGCAGCCCAAAAGAGAGAGAAACTTGCTTAATGCCATTAGAGCCCATTCACACTACAGAATTATGGTGACGCTATTCCACTTTAACTGCCATGGCTGTAGCCTGGGATCTGCAGTTTAGTGGGTGCGGCATTTAGAATCCTCAGCCAGAGAGCTCCTCTGACCAAACTACAAAGCCCGGGAGTCCTTAGAATGCAGCCATGGCAGTTAAAGTGGAATCATGGAGCTATAATTGTGTGGTGTGAATGGGTCCCTGGTGAGTTCACAGCCAAGACAAGATTTTGGAGGGGGTAGGTGTTGAGACAGGGGAAGGTTCTATCCTAAATACTGCAATGACACCAACTCAAAAGTTATACTTTAAAAACAAGGTGTCACATGGAACATAAGTTCAATAAGTTCAAGTTCAATAGCATGACACTTTTCTTTGAAGCTGGTTTTTTTTTTTCCAGATGCATAGATGAGATGAAATCAGACATTTAGTGGGTGTCTTTAATAGATACTGACATTTGGGGCATTGATGTATTTATGAAAGAGAGGGTGCTGACTGTTAAAGATTGATGGAATTCATGCTTTTAAAGCTAGAAACACTTTCTTCTCATTCCAGACCCATAATGGTATTCTGTAATTATTCCACTGTTGGGAGATTAGTCATTCTGTACATGCTCAGAAGCACGGTTCTCTCCAGCCAGTTACTGGAAGATAAAAGACATAAAATGTTCAACAAATTTCCAAGTTTTGTAAATCAAAGCTTTGACATCCATTCATCATAATCTTTCCCAAAGATATATTCCACAGGAACTTCTCATTTCCAATTATGTTAAGACAACTTTAATTACAAACAGAAACGTGCTGAGTGGGAAGGTATTAGTTTAAAAAGGCATCATTTCAGCATTAAATTTGTTAAGCATTTAATTAATCAGAGATTTCACCACCAATTCTGCTGATTAATTGAGCTGCCACTCAAGCTTATTATTATTCCATTATGAAGTCTATTTTATTAAAGCCCATTTACGTTAATACAATTAAAGAGAAGATTGCAATGCTTTGTTCTGCAGTATCTTCAAAAATATAGAATTACATGCACGCATTGCCCATATTTTTGTTGTTATTTTCTACACCCCATTTCTGATGAGCCACACCCCAAAGTCCGCAAAACTTAATGCAGCCAGTTAGTCCAATAAGATATTTATTTTTAACTGTGTATATGCTTATCATTCTGCTGAACCAGAATGACATTTTCCTCACCAGTCCATTATTCACCAAAATTTGTCTGAGAACAGCTCTTAGAAGTGACTGGCACTTTACTGCTAGTTCTTATTCTGAGTTTTTCAAATGAGATATTTATTTTACAAGCATAGAGTTGGAAGTAACCTGCTGCTTCAGGTATATCAACTGACTGTGTGGTTTTTTTTAATCAGAAATGCTGTTTACATGAAAATAGCAAGTGGGGGTTAGGGACCTGGAGGTGCAATAAAAAAAGGGGACATTTGGGGCTGCATGTAGCTGTACTTTCCCCAACCTTGTTTTTAAAAGAAGGCATTAAGTGGTTCAGCAGAACGGAGGGAGAGTGTCCGGCTTTCTTTCTTTTTTTTCAAAAATAACTAAACCCTATCATACAAGTCACAAAATGAGAGGGTGTGGCTCCCAAAAAGAGAGACAGCCAAGGCGATTTCCCCCCCTGCGTTGCATTGTGTTCCATTTTGCTTTGCTTTGCTTTCCTTTCCAAAAGAAGGCTACATCAGTATCAAGTCAGCTTGGTTTCACTGTTCGAGAGCTGGACTAGAACTCTGGGACACGGGGGTTCCAATGC
Organism: Cyclura pinguis; assembly: GCA_030412105.1. NCBI lineage: Eukaryota > Metazoa > Chordata > Lepidosauria > Squamata > Iguanidae > Cyclura > Cyclura pinguis. The sequence goes on along the minus strand of CM059599.1, from coordinate 223,123,613 downwards.
CTGCCCAGCCTCAGAAATCCATTGGGTGACACGGAGGAGCGATACGCTCTCTCCTCTTCACCTGAAGACAATGGCGACCCCCCTTTGAAGACACCTCGCCAAGAAAATCCCAGGGTGGAGTCACTATAAGTTCGAGTCAGCTTGAGGATACAGAACAAGAAGAATGCCAATGCTGACTTTGGTAGAATAGAAACAAGCTCCTTGTTTCTAGTCTAAGAAAGATAATTTTTTAAAAAAATGTGAGAGATCACAAATACGGGGCAACAACTGCAGCTCATATTGCACGTGATTTAGGGAGACATCAGCCAATAGCTAACGGGAGGGGGTTCACATGATTTTTTAAAAGCCTTCTAAAATGTTAAAAAGTCAGTATGTAGGAACATGTCATCTCCCCACATCTTTGACTAGATTTAGAATCCATCTTTTCCTGAGGGAATATGGATTCATCCAGTTCTGGGGACACCCCCACCTCCCTTCACCACAGCTCAAACCATTCAGCAGGTTCCCCAGCCCTTTGTGTAGCAAGTACAAGGGAGTGGGGCAAGGGCAGCTGCCATGGGGTGGAAAAGAGGGGGTGTCCTTTTCCACTGGGCCATTTGCACAGACCTAAATCTACCCTCACCCCAGAAAGTACTACTTTTGAGGGACGATCTTTGACTCCCCACGCAAGAAACAAATAACCGTTATGTGTTTAGCATTGTGTTGAAAGGAAAAGGGATCAAATGCTTGGGAAAGGCCCTTAAGGGGGCACATATTGAAACCGGTGAGAACGCTGGACTTGACAGGCTGGTCAGTTCTCACTCATTCATAAAGAGCAATCAAAAACACTGCTGCTGCATCAGGCATTTGTCAGTGAGTCTAGGACACGACTTGCATACTTAAAGAATTTGGAAGGCCCAGGGAGTCTTTAAAGTTGAACTCATTATGCTGTTCTCTAATAACCATAATGTGCTCCCTCAGTAGCGTTTGGGCAGGGAGCCAACTATGCCAACACAATTAATGTCATCACTTTGGGCATTAAGAGGCCTGTGGAAAATAACAAAGAACCTTTCCTGTCCCTAGATCCCACTATCCCTGTACTCTGTCTTGTGGCTGACTGGCAGGAAATGCTCTATCTACTAGCTCAGCATCCAGTACTGAGGTGTTCTGGAGATTTTTGCACATGGCACATTTGTTGGTTCTAATAGAAGTGTTACGCTACTGTGGCATCCAGTTATGCTCTCTCCCCTCAAATTGAGACTTCTTGCTTCACTTTTTAAAATGAAAAGGGTGTCTTCTTCTGGTGCTTTCTCGTTTATATCCTAACCCACCATTCCTTCAGCCCTCAGAGAAGGCAGCTTACAAAATTTAGAACAGATACAGCTAAAAGTAAACATCATAAAGAAGTTAAAATATATTAAAAGCAATTTAAAATACGTCCTTTAAAAAAAATACATACAGATGATAAAGCACATTATTAAAAGTCTCTCCCTCTGAGCAATTGGTCCCGAAAGGGCTGCCAAAACAAAAATTCTTCACTTGCCTAAACATGGATAACAATGAGGCTGCCACTGCAGCCTCCTTGGAAGGGTGTTCTGGAGCCTGGGAGCAGCCACCAAGAAGGCCCTCTACTGTGTTCCCACCAGATGTACCTGTGAGGGTGGTGGGACAGGGAGAAGGGCCTTCCCAAAAGATCTCAAAACACAGGCAGGTTCACATGTGAAGAGATATGGCCTGTCCATTGCCCAGACCTATGGCCTTGGAGTGAGGCGGAGGCGTCATAGTGCCAAGATGGGAAAGGGATTACAGCCTGGGGATGTTGATGGGAAAGGAGATGGAGAGGAGGACAGGATTTCCTAGCAGGCAGAGGGGCTTGGAAAATCTGACAGAGGTATAGTGGTGCCAAGGTGGGAGAGGTAGGTACAGGCTGGGGCTATTGAGGGGAAGGAGACAGAGAGGAGGCGGAGGACAACGAAGTTTGGCAGCAGCTACAAACTCATGAATAACCAAAACCATGGAAGTAAAACCCACAAAAGCTGAGGGCCAACTGTAGCAGTGGTACTCCATTCTGCTTTGATCAGACCTCACCAGGAATATTGTGTGCATTTCTAGGCACAACAGTTCAAAAAGGATATCAACAAGCTGCGACGTTTCCAGAGGAACGCCAGCCACTATGATGAACAAAGGTCTGGAAAGCAAGCCTTATGAGGAATGGCTTATGTTTAGCTTGGAGGAGACTGAGAAGACTGACCATCTCTAAATATCTGAAGGAATGTCAGGTAGAAGATGGAGCAGGCTTGTTTCCTGCTGCTCCAAAAACTAGAACATGTACCAGCGGGAGGGAGGGAGGAAAAGAGAAAGAGTGAAATTCCATCTAAACATTATTGGACAACTTATTTATTGTAAGAAGAGCTCAACAGTGGGATAGACAGTGGGATAGAGGTGGTGGAGTCTCCTTCTTTCAAGGTTTTCAAACAGAAGTTGGATGACTGTCTCTCAGAAGTGCTTTATTTGCATATTCCTCCATGGCTGGGGGCTGGACTAGATGGCCCTTGCAGTCCCTTCCAGCTCATAATTCTATGGTGTGCATTTTTCTAACACATTCAATCACAAGCTCCAGATTTACTGCATGTGCATTTCATTGTATTGCTTAACACTTCCCAAACAACAATTTTTTAAAAACTTCTCTTTTTTCTCTCTCTCCCCACTCCTGCACTCCAGCTGTAAATTTTTTAAAAAGGCACCAAGATATTAGGAAGTATGTAGATATTTCGAATTGTGTTTAAAAAGGGCAACTACACTTTTAGCAAAATTCTAAGGTGCCTCCTGTTTAGAGCTAAATTAGAAAGAAATCAGCCCTAAATTTGATTGTACATCTATCTCCTCTACCCCAAATAATGTTCCAAATGCAGTAGTAACTAAGAGAGAGAGATTAGGAAGGAACCTCATGCATTGTTTTTTTTAAAAAAAGGAGAGGAGATAGATTTGCACATGCTAATTTATATAACCCTATTTGCTGCCATATAAGACTCTTTTTTTCCTGAAAAATACTGTTTGAAAATGGGGTGCATCTTATATGCCAGTGTGTCTTATACACCAGCAGATAGTATTTGCTGACATATAAATGGAGTGCGTCTCATATGCCGGTGCATCTTATACGCCAGCAAATACAGTATGTGTGTCTGTGTGTTTAGAAATAATTACTAATATTTCAATAGGAATACAGTACATCTGAGTTTAGTGAAGAGTCCATGATCAGGTGATCTGTGTGATTGCCCATCGACTACTGATGGGCAACTCCAAGGCTCCTGCTCTCCTTTGGTGTTTTTATTTTCAGATCAGACTTGGACTGGACCAATATTCCAACCGAAGATTCCTTCAGATCAGAGCTGAAACTCATGTGGCTCACCAGAAGTTCTTGGACTGCAGCTCTCTGTTTTCCTCAGCATTGGCTAGGGCTGCTGGGATGTGAGTCCAAGAAGGGCCAAAAGATGCTCACTACTGCTTCAAATATTTGATTGCTCTCTGAATGCTCTTCAAAAGAGGACTCTTTTCTGTAAAATGGAACATATCACCACCTTAAGGGAGATCTCTGTGAATAGATATGCTGACGGACAAGCCCAGATTTGCAAAATGTATTGCAATTCCGAGCCATTCAGAGAAAGGAGAATGTGTAAATGGGTATGCCACCAGGTTTCACTTCCTCCTAAAGGTGGCTTTTCATAACAGTGCCACTGCCACTGAATTTGATTCAACAGACATTGCTCTAATATGTATCCAGTGACCACTGTTTTACTAACAGTGGTTTATTTCCATTCTTTTCCCTGAGGTTCTATGACTGGTGCTCAAGCACAGCTCGCTCCCTATAAATATGGTCTGTTAAAAGGCCAGATAAATTGTTGCAAGGGCTGGACTCCCTTTCAATGCCAGCTGGAGTTGCGGACTATTATTTCCTTTCTGAATGCAACTTTACCAATGTAAAACCTCAGATATACTGACCTAATGTTCTTATTCCCTACCTCTATATTCGCACACCTGCCTTCCTAGGAATGCCTGTAAGCATGGTTTGCTGGTACCTTCAATGCACCAATTCACTCCATGTTGCTACTAACACAAGGCTGCATGCACACATAGCTGGGGAGAGTAACACAACACAACAAGATTAATGTTAGGCATGGCAATGCTGAGCCTAAAGAACTTTCAAGAGCAGAACTTAGAAGCAATGTGTTACAAATAATGTGCTACATATGTTAGTTTTCATGAGGTTTGGAAAAAAATCTTAAAATAAATAATGTAATTACATTTTCTTAGTGTAAGTAGAAACATTGTTACTAGTTACCCCTAAAATGGCACATGGTTGTCATGTTGGGTGTATTTTTGGCTATATTGTATATCTAAGTAAAAGTAATTTAAAACTAAAACATAACGTGTTGGTTATTAATGCATTATCCTTCAAATGACAACCAATGGGTAACACAAACAGGTTTCTTTAAAACAGTGATGGACTAATTTAAAAATTAATGCTCTGAGCCCTGTTAAGGCCTCTAAAATGCTGGAAGCTTTTAACACTAGATTATTCAAGTTTCGGCTGATTTCATTTGCTTAGTATTCCTTGTCTTGTTGAAGAACTGAGACTATGATCCTAATTATGCACATCTGGAAATCATACTCAAGTCCAAGGAATGATTCTATAAATAGTTAAGACCAAGTTTTACGTTATGCTGCTCATCCATTAACAAGGATCCCACTCTGAGTTTAAGCAGGTGACAACGTAAACAAGATAAGGCACAACAGCAGCTCTGCACCCTTGCAAATGGACACCAAGAAAGGAGTTTAGGGTGAAGTTATTTGCAAGCAGCTGCTTCTATATAACAAGTTATTTGCAATTAATTCACTCCCCCCACTGTAACAGAAGATACAACTTTGTAGGAGTAAAATCTTAAATTTAACAAGGGATAACGTCAGCTTGTGGACCTCCAGATGTTGTTGGACTGAAGGTATCATAATTCCTAAATGCTAGCTGGTGAAATGCTGATAGGAGTTGTAGTCAAAAATATCCGGATGACTACAACTTGCCCACTCCTATTTTATAGTCATAGAGATGTGGCTGTGTTAAATTGTGGGGGAGAAATATCACTTCGTTCAAGTGATTGTGCTATAGCTCACATTGCTGCATTGGATTTTTTTGTTTGTTTAGTAAGTACTGTATTTTAGAGAAACGGTCATGGTGTAATTACTACTCCCCCCATGCAAAATTATGTGCAGTTACAAATCTGGACTTAATTCTGCTTGCTTGTAATGTGGGGCATTTTTATCCCAATCAGGTACTACATCAATACTTTTCATTAGTTGGAACATAAAAGGATCCCAGTGCCTCTCCAAGAAGAACAAGAAAAGAGGAGGGCGGAAAACAGTAGATTTCCTGCAGTACTTTTCCATTTTCAGAAAACATATGAATGCTCCACACAGGGACTTAAATCTTTCAATCAGTTTGTGGTGCATTATTTTTACCCCAATGCAGTGGATTAGCATATACAAAAAATATCCCCCGACTAAGAGGCCAGTGGGTGTGAGGACAAGGGACGTTTTTTCATCCTGATGCCACATATGTGGAAAGAAAACAAAAAATGGTGGGTGCATGACATTTGAGGACACTGTTTAATACCATGCAAATGACAGTCTCTCAGGATCACATGATAATTCATGTAAATGTTCACACATTATTTAGAAGAGCAGCCATGCAGCACAAGTGACTTGCACCATCAATTGCTCCTTTCTGCAGTAATGTGCTACAAAATTGGGCTTGTGTGAGGATTGAGAATCCAGCACAACTTCTGAAGCTCACATTTCTCTGCAGGGAAATGTGACAAGCGCACTGCGTGCAACAAGTAAGAACCCCAGAAAGAATCAGGACTGGCCTTTTGGGCTGCTTCTTTCATTGGGATCAAACCAGAACTGAGCAGAGGAGAACACAAAGGCACATTGTTACTTTAACGTCAGCAATACTCTCTCTACTCCACTTCATTCCCATTCCTAATCACTGGGGGTTGGGAGAAAGAAGTGGAACGTATTACATATTGTAAATGACCCACTTTGGGGAAAACTGGATGTCTCGATGGATGAAAGTGAAGAACAGAAGCCATTTTCCTGATTTCTTATCTGCTTGCAGTCTCTAAACATTCTGCTCTGAAGGTTGGCATAGACCTCCATAAATACGACTCTGGTGCTGGGAGCAGCAGTAGGGAAAAAGAAATGGGCTATTTCCAGCATACTACCCTCTTTCCCCACTTGGGAGCTCTGCTAGCTCTCATGTTACCTTGCCCCATGGAAAGAGCCACTTTTTGTGTTTAAGGACAGTTTTGGATTTAGTGCATTGGGCCCACATGAAATATCAGACAGGCTATAAGGTCAGATAATTAGACTATTAAATTTTAGAAAAAGAGTGGGCAACTGGTGATCCTCCAGATGCTTCTGGACTACAATACCCATAATCCTTTCCAAGTGTCTGTGTTGGCCAGGAAAGATAGAAGCTGTACTCCAACAACTTCTGGATGGCCACAGATTTCCCATCACTGTTCTGCCAGTGGAGAACAAATGGTTTCATTTTGGGGAATTCTTATAAAATACTCCCTGCAATGTAAGAGATAAGAGATAATCATAACCAATGCCTTTCACATTGCAAAGCAATTAACTTTGAAATATACTTGAAACTCCAACTGTCATTATTTTATTACTGTTTTGGCTACATTCTCTACAATTTCAGCAGCATCTTGAAGAGACAGTTAATGTATCCTTATATATATACAATGAAAACAAAATGGCTTGCAACATCAGAAACAAGAGCCACAGTTTAACTGTACAATATTAAACAAAAAAAATGGTGGTATTACAGCCTCCCTTTTCTGCAACATGGACAAAGTTACATACAGGTATTCAGCATATGAATGTGACAGTAAAAGGAAATCTTGTATGGGAGAGAGATACTGCATTCTGCAAAAAAAGAAAGATTCTACCATACAAGGCAGTTAGAAAATGTTTCACATTTTAAAATAATCTGTACAAGCCACAAGAAACATCTCTTTAGAAGAACATCTTCCCACCTTGTAGACAGAACTTCCAGAAACCGAGAATAACCATAAACAACTTCTACATCTAGTATCAACGTGCTCCAGCTCAGGAAACTGACTTGAACTGTACTGTAAAGTTCCAACACAGATCGGTTTTACATGCCTTGATGGTTTATGAATTATCTACTTTCAGTCTCTCTAGGATGTACAGTTGACTTGCACCTTAAGGAGGTCATTTGATTTCTTTCTTTCTTTCTTCTTTTTTTTTTGCAAAAGCAAAAGCAACATCATTTAGCAGCAATTAAAAGCGCCTTCAGTGAGACTTAAAAAAAATACAATATCCAATTAGAAAAAGCCATACTTTAAACATTTGTACAGGAATAAGTTGCTGAAATTTTAAAACAGAAAATATGACATCTGTACAATAAATTTACAATAGAGTTAGAAGGGAATTTGTCATTAACCTGCATAGAAATATTGAACATGACTGGTTTGCTTTTGGTTACACACATGGCCTTTGTATATCCCTCCCTAAAAGCCTGGGTAGCAGATATCAGTTGACAACACTGCTAAGTATCAAAATGCCATCTAAATAATTGAACTAGTTTTCAAACTAGCTTTTGCTACCTCACTGAAACAACTATCTTTATCCCTTTGGAAATACAGTCATTAAACCAACAAACAGTTTAAAAGATTTCTCCCAGCCCCCAAAATACTAAATCACTCCTATCCAAAGAAATTAATATATACGGCTGTGTCACTCAACTTGACTTTGGTTTTTGAAATATCAGGTCCTTGGGAAGAATGATTCTTTTATTTCACTTGTTTCTTGCCAAGGCACAAAGTTGTTCTTCTGTGCTCCATTTCTTTTCTTCTTTAGTCAAATAATGAAAAACTACCCTCCTTATTAGAACTCTCCAGTATCAACCAAAATGTTTTAAGTATTAAAAAGATTATTTACAATGTCCCCCTCCCTATAAGCCCAAACCACACATTTTCCTCAGTCTTAAGAACACAGCACATCTGCATGGAAGCAACCAGTAATGCTGTCCTTCAGTGTCTCCAATGTGAAAAGTCTGAAATAAATGTGCCCTTCCTCAGACCATGATCCAGTTCCATCATAGAAATGACAGTTGCAGAAGGGCCACTATAAGAAAACACTATTGTTAAACGTGTCCTGCTGTGTAAAAACACAACTGAATGCTTTCAAACGAAAGTCCACGGCAGCAAAACTACAAGAAGGCATCATGCACACCTTCTGCGTGAAGAAGTTTCAGTAGGGAATAATGCTCGATATAGGTGGCGTAGGAGAGGCTGCTAGTCCAGTCATATGCAAGTTTCCTGAAGAATTTGATCTTCTCATGTGGGGGAGGAGATAAGCATCATTAGCCAACTGATGGACATCAAACCGGTCCTCCTTACGATATGCCAGGCAACGTCTGATAAAGGCCTGAGAAAAAATAAGAGAGAAAGGAGGATTCACTATGATCCTGTGACAATTAAAGGGGTCTGGTTATATACCAACATTTTTAATAGAAAATCTGTGTTCTTTTAAGATACTAAAAAGAAGTATTAAAATAGTAATGTGGGTCCTGATCCAACACAGATACTCACTAGATATCAACTACCCTTCTACAATACGCAGCGTGGCAACAGGAAGCCTAAGCTGGACATCCCTGGTTCACATATGATCTCATATCGAATTTCACAGATGGCTCCTCTCAGCTACTGCTTCCTCAACTACCCACCATCACACTCAAAAATCTTGATCAGTCTAGACAGGCAGGCACTAACTGGAAGGACTTCAAACTGCTAATTCCTATAGTATCTTCCCCCCTAAGTATTACTAAAGAAAAAAGAAAGCAAGATCATAATGAATTGCCAGTGACGCTTGAAAATACCTGCAGAAGTAAGAAAGTGCTTTTGTTTCAATGTCCAGCAAAGTTTTTTACTTGTTTACAATGTATCCACCATTAGAAAAGCTGGGAGATCAAAATCTGTTGCTGATCCTCTTAACAACCTAATTAATTTTACAATTTAATAGCTTTTTATTTTCAGCTTTCTGCCAATCCCTAGATGCTTGTCTGTTCTACATTGATAACATGACAGCATATTATTGTGAAAATCACTTCAAGGTCAGAAAATGCCAAACTAAACTAAGCTGAAATAATGTTTTATGAACAGTTGATAATACTTAAAAAAGGAGAAAGTTTTAAATTTATATATGAAGACCTTCTCAGAAAGAGGACTGCCTTATGTACAGAATCTGACAGAATATGACAACTAGCACAGAAGACAAAAATCTCAGATTTTATTTAAGAATGCTTAGATAAGGCAAACAACTCCACGCAGAAAGCCCAATTTGCAGAGGATAAGGAGTGTCTCCTACATCTGATCCTGTACCTAATTCATTCACCGCCTTCCTCTGGCATCTGTACCATATCTTTCACAAAATAAGTAAAAAAGCTCAGTCAGAATAAAATGAAAAGTTGGTACTTTCGTGAATGTTCATTTTTGGATGTCAGGAGGAGCAATCCACACACTAATAGATTTATCCTCACATATCAGCGGTGTTGTAGGAGCCTCCAAAATTCTTTTCTGTTGGATCCATTGAGACTCCCACCCTACCCAGCTAGTTCAATTCCCTGACCTAACCTATTAACCTACACTAACCTTACATGCCTAGTTTTTCTCTCTCTCCTTTTCAGGAGTGGGAATTGATTGCTCCTCCTGCCATCCCAGAATGAACATTCATGTAAGTATCAACTTCTCATTCTTGGGATGGCAGGAGGATTGATCCACATACAAATGTAATTTTCCTAAGCCCTTCATTTGTATGTGTGTGTGGGGGGGGCACCTTACTACCTCCTACACTACCTGTATTACAATACACCCAAATGCTGTCTGTGTGGATCTAAATTTATCTATTTTGCAGTTGGTTCTTTCCAGCTGGCTGCATTACCTATCTCCTCTAACAATGCAGTTATTAAATATGCCATGGAAGTAGCCACTGCCCCTGCCGAATGAGGTCAAACATTTTCAGATCCTGGTTTATGTGCATAACCTTAGCATAAATGAATGCATGCCTTAATACACCCCTCTATCACTGTTTTAGATGTCTTAAGTCCCAACGTTCTGGAGCAGAAAGATATTAATAAAGATGCAGTTTGCCTTATTTGCTGCGTTTTTCTCACACAAATATTTACTGCTCTTCTAACATCTAATGCCACCTACAATCTAGCTGATGCCTTGGAATTGGACGAAAGGTTGGTAAATATACTGGTCCACTGAATCCCTCATTTGGAAAATACTTTGGCGAGAATGTTGGATCGAAACATAATCCCAGTCTGCTTTGTTCATAAACATTCATAAATGACATAAATTTGGATTCACAGTCAATGCTGCTAATTCTGATACAAGCTAATGTAATTGCCAGTAAGAAAGAAAGAAGAAGCTTCTTCATAGGTTCACACTTTGTCAGTATGTTCAAAACCAAGTTTGAGTCCCATGTTGAGAATCTATGAACACTTGGGTACAATTTCAATATCATCTCCTTTAGGACCTCTTAATGTGCAGATGTGATGATAAAGACTCCCTATTTAACTGCATTACTGCAGATAATGTTGACACCTGTCTCGTTAAAGTTCAGTCCAAGTCTCTTACACGCTCTGTCTTGTAAGAACTGTAAGATCTGTGTCACCTCACTTGTTGTACCAGAACTGAAGAACGTCTTCCATGTTCTATTGTATATTTTCTGTCTGGACTCTCTTCTGGAAGCTAACCTTATCCTCTTAAATACCTCCTTTCCTTTGGATCTGGGTGGAATACTGATCCCTGTCTGTGCAAGTCCTTGAGCACTGGTAGATGTACTGGCGGCCATTTAAACCAATAATGGAAACCAAGGGTGCCTTGGCCAATGTGGAACAATCATTAATACTGAGGTCTTCTACTGCTGAATCTTATTCAAAACTTTTTGAATTATTGAAATGGGAGGAACAGCATCATGCTGATCCTTTGACCACAATACTAAAAGTTCATCTTGGGCTTCCACATTTCTTTCCGCATCTATAGAATAGAATCTTTTTAATTTGGTGTTCATGCCAGAAGCAAATAAATCTATTTGTGAAGGACCAAACAAGTACTCCAGCTGAACAAGTATTTTTGGGTTCAGAGACCACTCTCCCAGGTGTAACATATGCCCTGCTTTGGTAGTCCACTCAAATGTTTAAAGTCCACTTCAGATAACTGATGAGAGCCAGCTCAAGTTTCTCCTGGCCCACTTGAAGTCTGTTCACCTCTATCACTAACAGCATTGAATGCAATCCCCCCAAACTGCAAATATATGCTCTCACTGGCATAATGTTTGTGCAAACAATAACATGTTGGTCTTTGACAGAACTGACAAAACTGAACACTACCAGTTACACTGCCTTCCATTCCAAATAATTTATATTGTCTTTTGTCCACTTGAGATGATAAGCCCTGAGTCAAGTAAGTTTCACAGTATTCTCCCCATCAGAAAGACTTACATCTATTGTTACTTGTATCCTTTCCAGCACCTTTAACAGCATTCTTTCTGTGATTTTGGTCTTTCTCATCCACCACTTTATGTCTGTCTTCCAAGTCATTTGGTAGAACAATCTGATCATAAGACCTGATTCCTGTCACTGACTGATGTGGTATCAGAAACTTTTGTATGCTCTTTGTATGAAATCTGGCCCACTGCACCAAGTCAATTGTAAAAATCAGTACACCCATAATTCTTGCCAAGTACATTAAATCTATTGTCCTCAAAGATAGTATATGTCTTATCTCTTACCTTAATTTCATTACCTTTTCTGGAGGCAGAGTCAGATATCCCCTTGATATATCTCTTATTACTCCTAAGTGTGTCAAGACCATGGTAAGTTCCAAATGGATTTTCTCATATTTTATTATAAAGTCATATGTCACTAATGTTCAAATGTACAATCAAATCTTTAGCTATTTTCTCCCTTGACTTGGCTCTTAATAAGATGTCATCCAGGTATAGATATAATTGCACTCACTTCAGTCTGTGATGTGCCCACTAATGGAATCAAAACCTTTGTAAAAATTCTGGCTGCTGATGTCAGACCAAAAGGTAGTGCTTTGAACTGTTAATGTCTGACTTGGCACTGAAACCTCAAATACTTTTTGTCTTCTGATGCCATTAGCACATGAAGATATGCTTCCTTGAAATCTATCAAAATCATCAATCCTACCCTATACTTAAATTCTCCTTTGTCTTCTGCAGAGTCTCCATGTTGACTCTCTTATACCTAACCAACCTACTGAAGTACCTTTGATTCAAAACACATCTGTAAGTTCCATTGCTCTTAGGAACAGTAAAAAATATTGAATATACTCCCAACTACTTTTTGTACATAGCTATCTTCTCTATTGTCCCAATATCCACTATGTGATGAATTTCTGTTCTCACAGTTCTCTGCTCTGCTTTGTTTTTTTGACACCAAGGAACGAAGAATTGCTCCTCAGTTTTCTGTGAAATGAACGTAATATCCCTGAGTTACTATCCAGTGGACCCATTGATCTGAAGCTATTTCTGATCCCAGATTCCCAAACAGCGCAAGTCTTCCCCCCACTAGTGCTCTCTCCTTGTCAGTACTGGTGTTCCCCCTTTTTGGAACAGTAGATCTCCCTCTACCTTGCCCCAATCAATTGTATTGTCTGTCGGTTGAATTGATTTTGAGTCTTCCCCACTGTATTCTATCTAAAATCCATTTGTTCGCTTAGCTTTTTCTCCAGAAAAGGAATAATTTAGAACTACTAAAAGTTCTCTTATCCACTGTCTTATCTTTGTACAAAGTAGGTATGACTTGCTTCCTTTCCTTACTTTCTACCAACACTTTTTCTAAAGCCTGCTCCCCAGAAAGTAAGCCTCTTTTAAAGAGAACATACACCAAATTATTTCAGGATTTCTGATCTGCCTCCCAGTGCTGCAGCCATAATGATCTCCTGGTTATAGCTAGAGCATTAATATTTCTAGCTGCAAACACCGTTGCATTGTGACTGACATCTGCCACATACTTCAGTACCTTTTGAATTTTATCTGAACCCCCACATAAGGCATATTCACTCAATTCCTGGATCTCTAATATGTCCTGTACCCATAAAATTGCTGCTTGGGTGAACCTGGAAATCGCCACTGAAGTTCTCACAATTAAGGTTGCAGCTTCATGCATTTTTTCAATGCTGTTTCCACTCTTTCAACAATTTCCTTTAATAATGTATCTCCTCCCCTATGAACAATCATTCCTGAGATAAGAGCCACTATCAGGGCATCCACCAGTGGGGTCTTCAAAAACTCTGCATCTCCCTTTTCAAAGGAATATAGCTTTTGACTATACTCTAATAATCTTTTTGTATTCATCTGAGTTTCCTACTCAGATTCAATCACTTCTTTGAACAATTCTAGCATAGACATCTCCAAGTTTTGTGATATTGGTTTCCTTATAACTGACGCAACTCTAATATCTTCAACACTATCCACCTGTGACTTATCAGACCAATTCAAATTATTTTCCAACCCTAAAGTCTGGAGAACTCTCTTCAATAGACTTTTTTAATGCCTGTCCTTCAAATAACCTATCAGAGTTTATTTCCTTATCTCCATCCTCATCAGAAGAGACAGATTCACTCCTATTATCCACTTCCATTATTTCTTCTTGCCAGTCCTCCTGTATTCCTTCCTCTAGACCCTCCTTTAAATCTATTCTCTTCATATGTTTGGTTTTCCTAGAACACTTTCTGGATTTATTTCCTTTGTCACTATCCTTGAAGTCCATATCCTCCTCTACTTTTCTTTTCTTAGCTAAAGAAAAGCTTTTCTTGTATTTGATTTCTATGCTCCAAAACTAGATTGGCATTTAAAGTAATATTCAAACTATTATTTAAATCATTTGGGCTTGCAAATTATTGTCCTCAAATTTCATCAAATTGAAATAATTCCTCATATTCCAAATGGCCATATTAGATTGCCAATTGATTTGACTGAAATTCATTAATGCATTATTTTGCATATTTAAAAAGGTATTCAGTTCTTTATTTACTGCCTCCTTAATCACAGTTTGAAATGCAGGTGTATTAGATTCAGCGACATTTACTACTGTTGATGATGTTCCAATTAATTGCTGCCTTTCACTTCCCTGAGGCACTTGTTTGTGCTCACTCCCAATTGTTTGTGCTATCTTTGGGACATCCATAAACATTTGCTTTAAATAAGCTTTAACCTCTGGCATCATTCTCATTATACTGGAAAAAGGCATTTGAGCCTCATGCTGTCATGATTCTGCTAACATTTCCTTAGTAACAGCTGACTCTGGCACCTGTGCATTACTGACTGGCCTGGAAGCATTGCTAGGTAACATAGGAACTCTGCCTATGACCTTAGAGTCCATATTTTCAAGATGGCACCCTGAAGTAATTTCTGGAGTTTTAACTGTTGCCATGGCCTCTCTTTCCTGTCTTTGAAGGCAAGTAACTGCAGAGTTCACTGCCTGATCCTCTTTTTTTATTCTTTTTGTCTACTTTCATCCCATCTAACCCCTTTAACTTACTCTTATGTTCCTTTTCACATTCTGATTGTTTGATTTAACTATTACTTCTATATCATCTGACTTGCTTTCACCCAAAGTTAGGAAAATCTGTCTTAGTTCTTTTTTCCTTTCATCATCAGACACACACTGGGCAACAGTCATCTGGACGGAATCAATTCTTGCCCTCTCTCTTTCTTTTCCCCCAATTTGCTTGCTATCCATCAAGGGAAAGAACCTTTATTTTTAAATGCCGTTTGCCTTTCCTTCCTTCCTTCCTTCCTTCCTTCCTTCCTTCCTTCCTTCCTTCCTTCCTTCCTTTCGGAAACTGCTGCTACTGTACCCTTCTCTATTTTCTTCCTCAGATCTCTCTGCAAATCTACTCTAAATGTATTTTAAATCAAAACTAAATGTCTGACTAATTGGGTAGGTGAAATACATGTGGCTGTTAGCAGGGGAATGTCAGGAGAATGGAGAGAGGACTGATTTTTGCTGCCCCACCCAACACCATCATAACCGTGCCACCACGATGATCTAAAGGATTCTGCAACTTTCTGGAGCAGATGAGGAGCACAGGCAGCTGCAAGAAGGGGTTCAGTGAAAAATGCTTCCTTCCATTTTGCTGATCTAAGCCTCTACAAGATTCAATAACCTTCTGTCAGCAGAGGGATATAACCTTCTGTACTGAAAGGCAAATTTTTTTAGCTAAATTTTCTTTGCGCAAAATTTGTGCTTTTTCTAGAGCAAACAAACAAACAAGCAAAAACCCCACCACATACATCTTTATTGTAACAGCTCCTATAAAATATATGCAGAGCATAACCTTCAGATACTGTCAACTCCAAAACATACACAGGCAGACACCACCTGAGTGTCAGTGACCAGAGGAGGCACACTGAGTGATTTGCTCCCTGAGACTGCCTGACTACTGAGCAGAGGTTGCTGTGGGAGTGTGGTAGGTACAAAGCTCCTGGCTTCTGCCATGATGGCCTGTTCCAGCATGGCCACATTCGTGGGACTATACAGAAGCCACAATGCAATACCAGTTCATGGAATGGAAAGTCCATGCAATTTAATGCCACAGGAGAAAAACAAAAAGAGAATCTCAAAATTTCAGAAGTAGGACACCTCTAATCAAGAAAGGCTAACCAACATGAGCTGATGACTGGGGATCTTGGGAGCTCTTTCCTTCATATGATCACTGTAAGTAAAAGTTGATTTGACAGCAAATAACAACAAGAAATCCACCTGCAGCGGTGATGCACTATCTACTTTTGAATTCCCTATGGGAACCCAAATGTCTATTATCAGAAGCAGAAGGAAGAATCCAAATGAGTTTGTTGCAGGGCTTTACACGCACACAGATCCTTCACATTGCTTCCCACAGCAGTCCTTTCAAAAAGCTTTTCTTGAAGATTAGAGAACCCAGTAGAGTGACAGCAGAACCAGGATGAGGGGCTGAAACCACAAGTGAGAGCCAGAATGCTCTAGTGCACATATGGAAGAGCTTTAAGGGCTACACATAAGGCTCTTCATATCCCAGCTGAAACACAAGATTAGATACTTTGATCTGGTCAGCAAACTATTTTCACATACCATTACCTTATGGTGTGATCTTTTTAAAAAGCAATGCAAGATCTTTCTGCGCATTACTCTACAAAAAGTGGTACAGTGAGGAAAATAGCAATCATGATTACCATCTGCTACGTTGTTAGAAAGGCATAGCTTCTGGTGCACAATTATTTATTGCCATCCCCAGCCATGCTGATTTAATGAAACCCCAAATTCAGCATTCAGAAGACATTATGTGAACTTAAAATGAACAGTCAATGTTGACTTTAATACTTGGATCGCTACTAATCTGAAATTTTGTCAAGAATCTTGATGAGAAGAACCTCAAGCAAAGAGTGGCCAAGAGTAACCCCCAAAGGCAGTTTTTGTGGCCCCTGATCCTTAAATTTCCCGTATGCCTTTTTGTTTGGGAAGAAAAATGTCAAGTGCCCTTTCTGGAAGCTTTCAGGAATGGCACGTCACCCTTCAAAAAGGCTGCAGGCCATCTGCTCTGCCAAATATAAAAAACACTGCTGGTTTTCAAAATCAGCAGTGGACTTCTGGCCACTTTCATTTTCATTCTTTTGCCAATTTTGCTTCCCCAAAGGGTCCTAGAGCTCCCCGCTTCAAAAATTTCTGTCCCTGCCACAGTTGCCCAGCCCATCTAAGGGAAATAGTGGAAGAACAGACCAGGACGGGTAGCAGGCCAGAGCAAGGAAGATAAGACACTTTGAGATAAGAAGCACTACACAATGCAACATTTTAAAGAATCCAAGCCCAGAAGTGCAGCACAAATCCTGTAGAGGTTGTTCAAAACAGACTACTACTGCTCCAAACAAAAGTACCACATACATTTTGTGTTATCTTAGATGTAATTTCTTAATCTGAATCTGAAACAAAGTTCATCCAGATCTAGATTACATAGTATTCCATCAGAAGTGACCACCTGTTTATGAACATTACCTTGGCTTCATTGCTCACAACAGGCTTCACTGGGAACTGCACTTCAGTGGCTTTTAATATTGTATTTTCTTGGAGTATATCTTG
Source organism: Cyclura pinguis (assembly GCA_030412105.1). Lineage (NCBI taxonomy): Eukaryota > Metazoa > Chordata > Lepidosauria > Squamata > Iguanidae > Cyclura > Cyclura pinguis. The sequence goes on along the minus strand of CM059599.1, from coordinate 223,106,395 downwards.
CTGAGATTGGTTATGACCAAAAGGCTAGAAAGAAAGAGAAAAGGTTCATACTTCATGACAATAAATTCAAAGCATTTTTTAAAAGAAGGCTGAAAGACAACAATGGCACTTTTTGAAATTCTAAAATTATACCAATTTTGTAAAAAAGTTGTCAAGAGTGTTAGGAAACACTGGAAGAGTAATATCATCTACTTGGGGACAACAATTTTACTAAAAACTGCACTAGAAACCTTTCACATAAATTTCCGAATGCTGGAAAACTTCAGACTGAAAGATTTTTACCTTTCGACCATATAGACACTGGAAAAAGATTACTCCAACAGACCACACATCCACCTTGTTTGATATCTTTGGAGGCTCTTTACCCACAACAAAGCACTCTGGTGGCAAATACCTAAATGGAAGAAAAAAAGAAAAAGAAAGGGAAGAAAGTGAAGAAACATACTCACTGCTAACAGACATATTAACAGAGTGTTCCTTCCGGTGCCAGTCAGTTTTTGGAAGTATGTAAGAGTGAAATAAACTTAGTCAAAGATAGCAAGGTACAAATATGACTACAGGAAGATCACACGAACATTTGTAATTTTCATTTCCCATTGCACACACATTGTAATTATGGCAAACATATTAAAGAGACGGTAAGTGGGAGAGCTATTAAAAACTACAATGTATCAACACCGACTCCTAAGGATTTGCTCTACTGTAATTCCCATATGAACCTGCCAGCACTTTAAGATCTATAAGGAAAGCCTTTCTCTCAGCCCCCTAGACTATTACAGGCTTGCCTGGTGAAGACAGGAAAGTCTTTTCAGTGGCTTCTCCCACTCTCTCAAACTCCTTTCTGCCAGAAGGCCAGGCTGGCTCCCTCCCTACTTTCCTTTTGCCAGCACGCAGAGACATTTTTGTTTAAGCAGCATTTTAATGTGTAAGCAGGAAAGCATCTTACAGGGATTTGTTTTTAATTTATTTGTTTAACTTCTGTATATGTTTTAAATTATAATATGAAGATTTTTAATTCTTTTAAAAATTTTATTACGATTTTTTAAAATTGATTCTCTTTGGGAGCCACCTTGGGTCCCATTCTGAGAGAAAGGCACCATACAAAATAAATAAATAAATAAAATAATTCCTGCTGCTCTTCAGAGTATTATGGATTTACAGTTTACATGTCATACCAAAGCACAGTTTGAGCATGCAAGCAAAGACTCTGAAGTCCCCTCCTTCTCGGGTGTGCTCCAGTTCCCACTCATGATTTCCTGCTTTGGGTAAAACAGAGCCATTACGCCCCAACTGAGAAGCAATTATGCTTGCTTCCAAATCAGAAGCCTACTTCTATCAGTGATTTCCAGTTCTAGTTTGCCTTCATAACACAAATTACGGTATGTTATTCAAACGTAACAGACCGTGGAATGGCCAAATCAGGAGGTAAGGGAGTTCATCTGAGAGTAGAAACCCAAACTTCATACTTATGATCCAAAACTGGAGAGGCAGTTACAAAACATAGGGAGTTGGAATGTAAGCCTCTGTGAAATCAGGCTGAAGGAAACACAGAATTTCTGAAGACATCTGCTTAAGCAAGCATGCAGTAGTCACTTACATCATGCAATGCATTCAATGCATTCAAACAGTTAGACTGGTAGGATACTGGTTTGGATCATTTATCAGTGAAGTATATGACAATTACCACAAAACAGAAGCAACAATCAGTATATTTAATCAAAAAGCTAAATATACTAGGTAATATTCCTCCTTCCAACATGGGGCTACATCCAATATTATTTTTAAAAAAGCACACACCAAACTTTGCATTAATGGAAAACCAGTAACCAGACAAATTCTTATAACAACTTTGATGGGCATGTTCATAGCAGTCATTTTTATTAATCTCAGTACGTCACAGAAGAGTAATATTAGGATACCAAAACTGAACCAAGGATACCATGCCTTCTGTCAGTTATATCAGTATGACAGGTATATAAAAATAGTGTGCATTATGTTACTAAGCAAACACATTTGTGAAAATGGAAGCCAAGAATATTACCAGTAAGTCCCAGCTCCTTGTGAAGTTAGGTCCATTCCATCTACACCATAACTATCATCATCCATTATTTTAGACAGGCCAAAGTCTGTGATTTTTATTTCTCCACATGCTGTTCCATCTACCAAAAGGATGTTTCCTACGAAAAGAGAGAGAGAGAGGGAGAGAGAACTTTTAAAATATAAAAGGAATCCAGCCCCGTAAGACTGCAAAATCTTAGTATTTCATTCTGATGAAGTGATGTAGTTTTACAGAACTGAACATACTCCTATCTAAAGTTGCATCTTTATGAGTTATGCATGAAATCTTTCCACGCGTCACATTTTTGAAAATCCTTTGAGAGGAAGCAGTTATGTCATAATCATCTCTTGCAGAATAGACAAAACATCTATCCTTAAGTTAATGTTAAGTTTCCCCAAGCCTTCACTTCAGTGAGTCTCCTCAAGATATGACGTGCGTTGGATTTAATTCATCATGCCTGCTATACATTTCATAGATGCATCAAGTCATTATAAACATGCAATAAAACTAACTCAGTCTAGTCCTTGAAAGTTTTAGTAGTTCTTCCACTTAATGAACAACATTATGCATAAGACTAAAGCTTCAACAGCTGTGTGAAAAAAAATGTCTGAAACATATTATTTTGTACTTTCAATGTATTGTGATCAGAAAGATGATCCAAAAATGTACTAAATAAATAAACAAAAGAATTATTCTTTCAAAAGCAAAACTCATGATGAATGGTTTCTTGTGTAGTGAGGGCAGACCATGCACAACTCAACTGTGTGGTTAAGCACATGACACAAGCAACTAAAAACATTTTAAAATTGATACATGTCTGTATATGGTCAAGTGCTTTAAGTAAAGGTTTGAGCCATAATTTGAGGAATGACATTATGTTTAATAACTACTACAATTTTATTGCTACTTCAAACTATTCCTAATGATATTAACAGCTGACAAGACAGAACATACGCAGTGAGCCTTGATCTCTAAGACAAAAAAATGCAGCTGAATGCAGAAACAAAGAATAAAGAAAGTAACAACCAAAGAGATCAAGAATACAACATACAGGCCAAAACACTTAAGAAACTGTAGCTCAGATGCAGATGGCAGGGGGTGGAGTGAGGAAACAGAAAAGGCATTGACAAAGTGAAAAAAAATAGGTAAGATCAAAAGAATAAGGCTAAGGAAAGTAAGACAAAAAAGCTGTAAGTGAAAATACCGCATACGATAAACAAACTGACAAGCATTCTCTAAAGGATCTGACTCAATGAAGGCTATTCCCCTTGCCCCTTCCAGTGTCCCAACTATCCACACTACAGAAAAATCCCGAAACAATTATGAACTTGGACTGTGACGGGTTTAGTAAGAGGTGGGGGGAAGATGGCAGCTTGACTACTAGTGAGATGAGAGAGATGAAGAATTTTCACAAAGATGATATGCCATGTCTGATGTGTACAATAGTTCTGATTTACCTGGTTTAAGATCATAGTGTATTATAGGTGGCTTAATCTCATTGAGATATCGCAGTGCATTTACTATTTGCATTACAATGGACCTGGCTTCTTTCTCTGTCATTAGTTTATGCTGCTTAAGATAGAAGTCCAAGTCATTGCCTTCACAATATTCTAATACTGTACAAAACCTAGAAAAGAGGAAGAAAATAAAATTACCCCAAAAGCCTATCTAATGTTTGAAACATGCTATAAAAATATGAACATCAACTTGATACAATATTTCAATAATTAAGACTGCTTTAAAAATACTTACAATATTTAAAAACACCAATGCAGCAAGGCTGAACCACAAAATTTAAATTATGCATGCCTAAACTGAACTGCTAGTCCCAACTCAGGTACAGTGATTCAATTAATGGGAATTTGCGTTAAGTGTTGGCTTATGATTAAACAACTGATTCAGTGGTCTACTCTACAACAACTGGATTTATGGTGTAATGTTGAAATCCAATTCTTCTTCAAGTAAAGCACTAACTTAATCAAATTAGTCTGAAAATGTAGAAGACGTCAGTTTCCATACTTACGTATCTGTATCTAGGGAAAAGTAGTCATACAGCTTTACTATCCTTGGATGATCCAGTTCTTTGTGTATTCTATACTCTCTACAGGCATGCCTAGAGAAAGAATTAATTGTGACCACTCAAAAATTATTTTAATTTGCTAAAAAGTGAAAATATGTTGTTGTTTTTTAAAAAAATAACACTTACTTATGATAGTTTTCCTTTTTCTCATCTCGCCAGCTTTTGTTAAGCTGATGTATCTTGACAGCAGCATATCTTTGTTCATAGAGATCAAAAGCCTGCAAGATCCATTGAGCGAAAGTGGTAGAAAAATGAGGGTTTTTCTTCCTGAAATGTGGGTTAACTCTTCAAACAAAGACACTAAGCCAAGCTTTACTATAGGAGCGTAAGAACATGCCTTGCGTTGAGTCCAATCAGGCAAGCTGTTTTAGATTTACAGTTGGTCCTCCACATTGGCTAGGGTTAGGGGCACAACACCCCACGAAAAAGTGGAAAAAAACACAATCAAAATGTGTGCGCGTGTGGAAAGGGAGCTGAGGCATGATGGGGAGAGCTGGCACCCTGGCTCCAAACTAGGTCAGGGAAAGGAGGGAAAGGTAGTGGATTGGTATGGTGGCCCTATACTTCCTCTCTCTTCCTCATTTTCTTCAGTGGATGTTTGAGAGTTACCAGGGGAGGCGTTGTAGTTCTGAGAATCAGACTATAATCCATCCCTATCTGGACAGGCAGCAACTGATGGAGGAGGGGGAGGACCAGAGGCAGGTTTTTAAGGGCTGCATGGCCTGATTAGAGCACCTGAGAGGGAAGATTCCCCCAGGAAAAAAGTGCTTGAGGTAGGGAGGCAGGGGTTGGAGAAACCTATAAATAATCAAATCCATGGAACTGAAACCTGCAAATGTGGAAGGCTGACTTTATTCCACCAACAATTAAGTTGTTCACAATCTGCTCAGGAAGCCCCATCATTTCTACACTGTGTGAGATTTGGGAGCTAAGCAGGCTATCACTTACTTGGAGCACTCATCTCCAAGAAAATGATAACTACTCTCATATTTCCTACTTCAACATACTCATATCCCAAATTCAGCACCTTGCCCTCTCTTTCTCCCCTCACTTGTCCCAGTCTTACTACAGTCCTATTCTTTCAGAAGTCCTATCAATGCAGAGAAACTACCTGCAGCCAGTGATAAAAAGGTCTGTTATTTTACTAAAATAAAAGAGATGAGCCATGCACATGTTCTGCAAGGGCTTGGACATATCCACAATGACCTGAAGGATTGTCTTCTCACACACAAATCTATCTGCCACTGAAAACTACTTTGGAAGCCAAAATCTAGTTGTTGCTATCTCCTGAAATCAGGCAAGAGGCACAAGAATAAGGGTCTTTTTAGTAGTGGCATCCATACTGTAGAATTTCCTTCTAGAGACTGCTATCTGGGTATTTTTCTTAGAATCTTTTAGGCACCAGGTGAAGTATAGCCTCAAGTATAGTTTCTGAAATTGTTCGAAGTTCTTTAAATTGATTTATTTGTATATCATCCTAAGATCCTGTGATACAAGGTAGGATATAAACATTTTAAATAATGTGATGTTTAATTTACAATAAGGAGCATGAAGAAGCTTATACACATTCCTGTCTGGCTCCATTGCTAGGCATCAGGAGCTTCTGGCTCTATTTTATTTTCCTGTTTTAAAAAAGGGTTTGAATAAATGCTATATGATTTTAATTCTGTTCTTTTTATGGTATCTTTATGATATATTCTTTGTAATTTCCCTATTTTTCTGTTATTACAAAGTTTTCTTTTGCCTGAGTAGTTTATGAGGTGTTTGAATTACAAACTATGGTTAATTTCATCCGCGGTGTGTTGAAATAGACCACATGCATTGGCCACATTCATTCAGTTGAGAGGACATGACAAGTTGTTGTTCATCTGAAGAAGAAAGGATGAAAGCTTCCAAACTTGCAAGTATGTCAAAAGAGAAAGGCTAAATACAATTTTAAATGTGTCTTTTTTCATTTAAAATGTTTATATTTATAATGAGTTAAAAGTGAGGCTTTTTATCAGCAGATTAGTTGAGTATAGAGCTTAAGAAAAACAAAAATATACGCACAAAAAAGGTGACGTTACCTTATATACTTCACTAAAACCACCTCGACCAAGTAAATGAAGCAACAAATACCGTTCATTTAACGTTGGGTGATCTTTGAACCTTAAAAAATAAAGCAGAAACACTGTTGACTAAAAGAGCAAAGTGTTTATAGTTTAATGCTATATTTAATCCTTTTTACAACGAAAAACACTGGTTCCAAATATATAATAACAAAAAGAAAAATCCCAGGATATTAACAGAAACACACTATGATGCTGTTTATTGTCTACTTTGCAAAATACCACGCACACTGATGGCACTATATAAATGAATAAAACAACAACAACGACAGCAACAACAACAGTGCAGTCTATATAAAAACCAAGGTCACATATAACACAGTTTCCCCCTTTTACTCATAAGTAAATCTGACTGAGTTCAATGTGAATTATTCCCTAATAAATGATCACGTCATCCTCACTTCTTTATGGTTCTACTGATTCCAGTGGGACCTAAACATCCTTAGCTTCAATGCTACAATATGCAGCTCTGGTAGATCAGCATAATTCTTTAAAAAGTAAAACAATATCACATGGTGAAATGTCACCTGGCAGCAGCCTTCCATCAAGCCACAATAAAGGGAAATGGAAAGAGCAGCTGAAATGGCCTTTAACTTTAAGAATAAATTATTGGACTTGCTTTTTAGCTCTTCCCCTCCTGTCCTTTGTTCTTTAGTCTTGAAGACTGCAGGGAGGGACAGTCGTATCTACTGATTTGATCTAAGCTGAGCTGCATGCTTTTTTGCTTGAAACAGATACATTAAAGACAGAAAGAAATCAGCCACTGGTAGAGACACCCGTGTAGAATCCTTTATAAAGATTCTTAGCTAGACAAGAGTACAATGGATAGACTCTTTCATTAAAAAAAAGTATGTTTGTCTGTAAGACATTTCTTAAAAAGCCACAAGCAGGGTGATTACTACTTGTGAACTTTCAGGAAACAAGGATTTGGTGTGTTAGTTAAGGTGGGTAAGGTTGAGGGAAAAGGAAACCAAGAGTGGAAGAAAAGGAAACTGGAATGCCCCATTCAATAACAGCTGACACTAAGCAAATGGTAAAATGGTGATAGGGAACCCTGAAAAGAAACACTTTTCTTAGTAGGTGACAGTACATTGCAACATTCTATTGCAGGCTCACTTATAACTGCTTAATGCTAAAGCATCTTTCTTTTTTAGTAGCAATTCCCACAATATTTTTTTGAAATCCTGTCATTTATTTTACTTCAGTAATTCTGAAATCTCAATTTTACTTTTAAAACAACTTTAGTAAAACAAAATTCACAACTAAGAGTATGCTGTGTCATATTTACTTCCAAAGCTAGTAAAGTTTGGAAAAGAGTAGTGTGTGAGATTAAAATCTGCTTCCTTACTGGGAGTTATCTTCATTGTTTATTCTTTTGAGCTCTCTTATGTGAAGATTTCTAACTCGTTCCAGACGTTCAAGTTCGGCTTGTATTTCAGCTTCTTCCTGCAAATAAAAAAGAATGAACTTATTTTCAGAAAAGAAATATTTTTATCCACATCCAAGTGTAGAGATGGTGAAAGATAACTGAGAAAGTACAACCTGCAAAAGGTTGCCTCCAGTAGTGGTTTTGCCTTCTGAAAGCTGAAACCTCATTTTTTGCAGATCCCATTCCAAGCAATCATCAAAGTTCCACCTAAGGGTTATAGAAGCCAGTACAACAGACTGGGGTATAAGCACAAAGAACTGAAGCAGTTAGAGCTTACTATCACACACTCTAGCCTTGGTAAACACAAATACTTTCTGCTAAGGCAAAATGAACATGGGATGTAATCGTACCTGTGAACATTTTTCAAGAGAAAGTCAAAGAAATTTTAGAGAAAAATTAAGCAATGATTGTTCCAACAAAAATTCTAGTTAACATAATGTACTTGTTTTTGTACCATAGGATCACTACCGCAAGCTGAATGAAATACATCTGGTTTCATATCTAAACAAGTACCAATTTTTCTTATCTGGCGGTAATCTCTATATACCTAGAGTGACAGACAAAGTGCTATAAAGAAGTCTAAGTTTGTGTGGTGTGTATGAATCTTCTACATGATCAACTTATACACACCATATAATTTTGGCAACAACTGGACACAGTACAACTGGAAACAGTTCAAAGAGATCACAGCATCAGTTCAGAATCTCACAACAATCACACAAGTGTGAACAGGAGATCTCCGATAATTCGAAAGGAATGGACATTTTACTGCAGGATTTGGAAAAGGCACAGGATGGAATTATGATAATGTAGTTAAAATGAAAGGAAGCACAGATTAGATTAAGAGATGTTCCAGGAAAGAAGACTTAAGTCTTCTTCTTTTAAAAAGCTTTGGTAGGCCTTATAAGCAGCAAAGGTGAAGAGCCTGACAAGTAGACAGAAGCGGTATAAAGGCAAAACTCTGCTTATGCATAGAAGAAAAAATATCCAGGAGATGTGGTAATTCATTTCACACATGAAAGCATCTGAGATAATCCCTACTACATGAAAAGGAATACCTTTTGTGCAATGGCAGGAAAAGATTTCCAGATTTGCCTGGCAGGCAACCCCCCCCCCCCCAATTTAAAACATTGTACAATCATAAGGAAAGGGATGGCTTGGGAGTCCTTAATGTCAAATTGTATTACAAAGACTGTTGTTTTGTATGTTTGAAGGAACGTTTGGAGATGTGAGACTCTTAAACCAAATTTAAGATTTAGTTTATATTGTTATCATCAGTATGATAAAATCAGACACGTGATGACTTTAAAAATCAATGATACAAGTTATGATACAGGTTTGGTAAAAGTATAAACACAAGACTTTTCCCTAAAATTAGCCACCTCAACACAGGAAGACTTTTTCAAGAACGAATGGGTTAAAAAAATTAGAGATCGTTGTTTTCTTGTTTGTTTTTTGGACATTTTGAACAAGAGAGCTGGAAGTTTAAATTAAGAGAGTCAATTCTTAAGGAAGTCAAAAATCAAAAGCCAAAAAATTGGTTTGTTTATATACAACTTATGGACAGATTTAATCAAGATAAGAGAAATGCAGCCATAGAAGTTATAAAAATGAGTTTTATTCAGAGTTGTATAAAGATGATGACTATGTAATTTGAAAAGTGTATAAATGGCTTTTGGAGTTAGAGACAGAAAATGAACCTGTAAAAGAATAAATGAGATAAGGTGGGCCCAAAATTGAGGGAATAATGTTCATATGGGCGTATGGGAAAAATGTGATCCAAAGATGAACAGACTGCTTACCTGTAACTGTGGTTCTTTGAGTGGTCATCTGTGAAATCACACAAATGGGTCATCTTCCCCTGCACAATGAGATGTTCAGAACCTTCTAGAGTCTAGTGATAGGTATTTTGGCAGGAACCCTCCATCCCATAGGCTATAAAGCCATCTTCCCACCTAAACTGTTAGTTCCATGGCCACCAAAGGCAGCAGCCAGAGGACCAACAGATCAAACAAGACATGAAGAGGGTAGGATGGGTGGGGTTGCGTGAGTTCACAGATGACCACTTGAAGAACAACAGTTACAAGTAAGCAACTCTTCTTCACGGTCTCTGTGACTCACACAAATGGGAGACTGGTGAGCTACTAACCCAGGAGGTGGGAGTGCTATGCAACAGAGGATTGCAAAACTGCTCTACCAAACATGGAATCATTACTCGCTGTATTGTCCAGTCTATTGCATGATAAAGGTAGTAGGATGTGACCAGGTAGCAGCCCTGCAGATCTTGTGGAGAGGGACACCATGCAGCAATGCTGTGGACACTGCCATGGCTCTGGTAGAATGACTTCTCAGCTGATGTGGAGGTTGTTTTCCAGCTAATTCATAAGCAAGGCGGATGGTCGAGGGTAACCACGTTGACAATCTCTGTGATGAGACTAGTTGTCTTTTCTTGGAGGAAGAATAACAAACAATGATTCTGTTTGAGTCTCTGAAAAAGCTGTGCCAGAAGGCCAGAGCACATCTGGTATCCAGGCAATGAAGATTCCGATGGATTTGACATGAATGAAGAAAGGATGATGTCCTGATTAAGATGGAAAGAGGACATTACCTTTGGCAGAAAGGTGATACCTGGTCGAAGCACTAGTTTTCCTTGTGGAAGCGAAGGTATGGCTGGTCTATCCTGAGTGTGCAGATCTCACCAGCTCTCCTGGCTGAGCTGATAATCACCAAGAAGGCCATCTTCCATGAAAGCCGACACAGGTCACAAGTGGCTATAGGTCTGAAAGGTCTTTTGGAAAGTTGAGAGAGGGCAAGAGTGAAGTTCCATGCAGGGGCCAGATGTGTGACTGGGGGTGTAAGTTTTTGTACCTCTGGAAGAATAGTTTCACTAGAGTGTTGGAGAAACAAGAAGGTTGACCACATTGTTGCACGTGCCATGAGAAAGTGGAAAGGTAACATTTAATTGATGAAAAGAGAATCCTTTGGATGACAGCCAGCCAAGGAAGGTAAGGACATTGACGATATCAAAATTGTCCAAGTCAAGATGGTTCTCATGAAGAAACTGGCAGAACTTGCACACCTTGCAGAGGGCCTGTGAATCGTTTCCAGGATGTCCCAGACAGAAGGAGGTAATGCAATCAATGGAGTATGTTCCATGCCATCAACTTGAGGGACCGAACCTCTGGATGTTGGACAATACTGTTGTGGACCGCGAGGTGGTTAGGTCTGTACAGAAGCTTCTGATACCGACCTCGGGATAGAACCATCAGGGGGGCGAACCAGGTCTGTCTCAACCACCACGGCATTATCAAAATCACCTTGGCTCCATCTCGGTGCGTCTTTGCAATCAGCTTCGTAATCAGTGGGAATGGAGGGAAAATGTACACAACAGGACCTGCCCAACTGAAAAGGAAGGCATCTCCTAGCAACTTCTTGTCTTTGCTGTCCCTGAAGCAGTATAGATCGCACTGGTAGTTGAGCCTGGAGGCAAAACAATCTATCAGAGGACTGCCCCAGCTGTAGAAGATATCGTTCAAGGTTCCCATGTATAGCCTCCACTCCTCACATGAGACGGGGGTGCGACTAAGGGCGTCCACTACAGAGTTCTCATCCCTGGGTAGATAGATGGCCAATGGCAGAATCTGCTTGTGGACACACCAGTTCCATAAGTGTATGGAGAGATCGAGTAGGGCCCTGGATCGTGTGCCTCCCTGCTTGTTCCCATAGTACATTGTGGTGATGTTGTTTGAAGGAATGGAAGGTTTTGATTACAGTGAGGAGCTTCAAGACACTGACGTGGAGGAGTCTGTCCAACATCGACCACTGCCCTCTCACTGTCAGACTGTGTACGTGTGACCCCCAGCCATCAAGGGAGGCATTCGTGGTCACTAAGACCAATGGTGAGCAAGGCAGGAAAGGCATGCCTGCCAAGATGTTCCTGGAGTCCATCCACCACTGTGGAGATTGAAGGACAGGATGTGGTACCATGAGGAATTTCAACGGTCAGTGTTGAAGGGGATCGAAGTTGACAATAAACCACACTTGGAACAGTCGCATCCTGAGCCTGGCAAATGGAGTGACCACCATGGTCAAGGCCCTGAGACTGAAAAGGACTTGAATGTTCTGTCCTCTGGTCTTTCAAAGCCCTGAGAAGCAGGACACAACCTGCCACATGGTGTCCCATTTGTCACAGAGTAGGAATGCATGAATCCAGAATGGCACCAATAAACTTGATCCTTTGGCAGGGCAACAGCTGAGATTTTGTGAGGTTGATGAGTAGACCAACCAGGCGAAGAAGCTTGATGGTGGTGTCAATGTTGGACAGAAGCTGGGCTCTAGTGGGGGTGACAAGAAGCCAGTTATCGATATAGGGAAATACCACGATATCATGTTGGTGCAATGCAGCCGCTAGCATTGGCATAATCTTCATGAAGGCCCTCGAAGCCATGCTGAGGCCGAATAGAAAAAAGCAGAAGCGATAAGCTTTTTAAAGCAAAACAAAAGCCAGAAACCTCTACGGGCCAGCCTGGTGGAGATGTGGAAGTACGCATCCTTCAGCTCTAGTGTGGCGAACCAGTCTTCTTTCTGGAGCAATGGGAAGATGGATGCAAGACTGACCATGTGAAACAGCTTCAGTCAGATGTAATAGTTGATTCTGTTGATCCAAAATGGGATGAAGACTGCCATCCTTTTTTGACACCAGAAAGTAATGGGAGGAGAAACCATGCCAGAGAACTGACAGGGGGATGCGCTCTGTGACTCTTTTTTCAAGCACAGTCGAAATTTTCTTGTTGAGCACTGGAGATGGGCATGCAACATGGATTCAACAGTAACAGTAGCGGTATTGGTGGTGTTGAAGACAGAAGAGACTGAGGAATATTCAGTATGGATGGTAGAAGAACCTGTGGTGGAATGTGCAGTGTAAGAAGTGGTATCATGGTCGAGACCATCAAACACAATGCTTGAAAGAACTGGCCTGACAATGATGGTGATATTGAGGATCTTTGACACAGAACTGATAGTGTTGTCAGTGTTACCTGTAATAGTAATAATCCTCGAGATGGAGGAAAGGTTAACCGAGCCATAGGAAGATGCCTGGTAATAGGAATAAGACCAGTCCTGACGATCTTGTCTGGGATGGTACCAAGGCCTATGGTCTGGAGAATGTGGACAGGAGCAAGACCAGCTCCCTGACTTGGAGTGTGGAGAAGCTGATGGTGGAGAGGGCAAAGGACAGTGATCTCGAGGTGATAACTGTGAACAAGGAATCTCACAACATTTCGGAGGCAGCGTGGTATCTTAGCAGCTTTGAGATGGAAGGAAAGAAGGACTGTTGGACTCTATCTAGACTGGGTATGTCACTATACTGAACTGAGAAGAGTCAACAATTTCACTATCAGATATACCGTGGGCCTCAGAGGTACTGCAAGGCTCCACTAAAGCAGGTGAGGAGACTAGGTTCTGTTATTGTCGAGACGGTTCACAACTAAATTACTGCTGATGAAGTTTCCTGGGGTGGGATGCCAATCACCCAGAGGATGCCCTGGTTGGTAACCGCTGTTGCTCCCTTGGTGATGGAGTGGGAGAATGGCATAGAGGTTCTTTAGCCTTCTTCTTCTTGTGTTTTTTTTGGCCAACGGGGTGGCTGAAGGCTTATCCAGAGATGCTGAAGTCCACTTGCGGTCCTTACAGGAGAGCTGAGAAGTCTCCCTCAGTGTTGAAGAACATCAATCCTGACATTCAGATGAAGGGGACTGAGGAGGACAGGTCAAGGTGGATGGACAGTTGGAGCCCTATCCCAACACAGAATGAAACTTATGTGTCTCTCTCAACGTTGATGGCAGAGATTTCTGGCTAGATGGTACTGAGGGATGGTACTGAGCCAAAGGCTGAGCCAAGGGCTGCACGACAGTAACAGAGGCTGTGTACAGAGGACTATTTGTGCTGCCATGTCCAATGCGCTAAGAACCTTCTCCTACAGGAGAACTTTAAGGCATGCGACCCTGTTGCACCCTGTCTGGGGTGTAAACAGCTGGCAGTACGTGCAAGATCCTATGTTGTGGCCCTTACCAAGGCAAAGGAGGCACTTGGAATGGCCATCTTTTATCAAGGATCTTATCATTGCATGCACTGCAGCATCTGACGACTACTACGGAGGCTGTGCAATGGAGAATATCATCCAAGAAGAGGGCAATCCAAAAGAAGAAAACATGAAGATACAGTCTGAGTCAGCAACCAGAAAAGCAGAAAAGAACCAAAGCCAAAGTGCCAGAAACAACCGCAAACCAAGAAACAAATTTGTGTCGAAGTAACTCTGAGAGACAGACTAACTGAAAGCTCCAACAAGGCTGCTGTCATGGCAGAAGAAAAAGAACTAATGGTTTAGGCAGGAACATGGCTTTATAGTCTCTGGGATGGGACGGGATTCCTGCCAAAATGCTTTTCACTAGGCTCCAGAAGGTTCCGAATATTGCACTGTGCAGGCGCAGATAACCCATTTGCTTGAGCCACAGAGACCACGAGAAAGAAATAAAATTTACTTTGTGCAATAATTTAAAAGAAAACCTGTATAAGATGATGTATAGATGGTTGTTGTTGTGTGCCTTCAAGTCATTTCTGACTTATGGTGACCTTAAGGTGAACCTATCACAGGGTTTCCTGGGGCTAAGAGTGTGGGTTTCTATGGTTGAGTGGGGAACTGAACCCTGGTCTCCAGGGTTATAATCCAGCGCTCAAACTGCTACATCATGCTGAATCTTGTATAAACGATATCTAGGTGGCATCTCACTACAAATAAGCTATTGAAAATGTCACACAATGTTTCAAAACAATGTTGGGGGTGTCAAGAGAAAGAGGACTCCTTTTCCCAAACATAGTAGGCAAGGAGGCAATAAATTACTGGTGTAAGATCTAGGTGATAATCCAAAAAAAAAAAATTTAAAGATAGATTTTGTAATGTTACTAGAAATGTTTTCATTGGGCAGTACAGATAAAGAACTAGACGGTAAATATGGATTTCTTTTTCCATATATGACAACAGTAGCAAGAATATCGTTTCCTCAAACTTGGGCCAACGATGGAAGAATGGATTGTTAAGATTAATTCCAAGGGCCCAATTAATGGAGGTCTAAAGGATGAGCCAATTGAATATTTTTTGAAAGACTGGAAACTGTTTGTGGCTTTTTTGAGCAATAAGAAATCTAACTAAGTAATAATCTCTGAATACTAGGCTTTTTTGTAGGACTATTCAGTTCGTTTGTAATAGTAGTTTTTGTTTTTGTTTTAGTTTTCATTACAGTCAGGATGGGGGTGGGGGTCAGAGGTCTACTGTGTATTAGTTATATGTCTTTCCCCCTCTTTTTTCTCCATTTTCCTTTCTCTCTCTCTCTCTCCTTTTTTCCTTTTTCTTCTGTTTATTTATTTAAAAGAACAACAGTAATGATGAAGAGGAAGCAAAAATTAATTTTTGAAAAATTAAACAACTGCTTTTCTTTGTAGGAATACTCATGTTGATGGTCAAGTACGACAGACATCACTATATAGCAGATTCAGTTCTGTAAGGCAATTCAGTTGTATGACCACAGAAGCAAAGCTTTTGTGTGATCAGGCAAAAGTATAGGTTTTAATATTAAACATACCTTTTTAAGATGTCCTAATCTGAGCTTGAAAATTTCTTCTTGTTCATGGTATTCTGCCAGTGTTAGCCTGCAAGAGATAACATAATTAACTATTTGAAACTAAGTCTCAATACAACTGATTTTTTAATTTTAAATTAATAGGTAGAGTGTGTCTATATTATGGATAAGCAACCGATTGATGCAGAGCAAAATGTTTCAATACCAAAGTCTGTATCCACATTCTTTTCCACAATGCTCTGCAAATGATGAAAGACTGGAATGAGAGTCCCTATGTTTGACATTTGAATCAAACACAGACAATGCTTTGGACAGCAAGACTTAAGCACAGAAGCAGAAAGTAGATAAATACAGTAATCGAAGATTAAACATTTACTAAACAAAAAAGTGCCAGATCATATTTTAACTACTGTGATGCTAACAGCTAGCAACATTTGATAGTGTATGCCTACATGGCAGGTGATTGGACTTGATGGCCCTTGTCATCTCTTCTAATTCTATGATTTAATTTAGAAAAATGCTAATTTTACAAAAAAATCAAACCATAAAGATTACAATGAAAATTTAATGATCTTTCAGGATGAATTCCTTCATGAATCTGCAGTGAAAAAGCATGCACACTGACCTTATCTTTCACCACACTAATACAGCTCAATAAAGCATTATAGCGTTTGATACTAGTTTTTAGTATCAGTATTAATTAATTAGCTAGTGTTAATACTACCATTAATATAGCTGTACTAATCCAGCTTAATTCTAATACTGTACACAATACTTTTGAAATCAATCTAAACTTAATTTGAACCAAGTTCTAAGCTTTATAAGTTTGGAGTTTTAGGGAAGGACAATTTGTTTACCTGAAACTATAATTCCCTGAGTAGTCATTTCTACATCTATACATACTGATTCTGAATGTACCCATGCAGCATCTCAAAACATTTAAGAGCTGGTCTTGGTTAGAAGCCTCATCCTTCAGAGAGGAAAGACGACTGTTTGTCACTCACACAGATAGCACTGTGTGGACCATACTAAATCCCTATGTGGTCTCTCACGCTGTACAAACCATTTCTGAGCGTGGAGCTGTCATCCACAAAGCTCATTAGCCAATACATTTGACTTTAACAAAGTTCTGGTTAGGAGGCCTTACCATCTCCAGAAAAAGAATGGAGGATAAAACAGGCAACACTGGAACAGTATCACCTAGCTGAGTATGTCAGATACAGCCAGTTTAAAATGAGCATGTAGTTCTGAGATCTCAGATGGTCAAAACAGATGCAATTAGTGCAGAAGACTCTTGGTCCTAAGTTGATTTCCTTGGTTTCTTCCCACCCCCTTTTCTTATCCGCAGCAGCAGACAACACAGAAATCAGGTGCTTTAATTTCAACTGGTTGGTCTACCTATATTCAAGGATTTTCTTGAAGTTAAAGGGGCCTGAGATTCCCAAGGGTTTAACAGGAGTGTGGCAAAAAATAACAAGTGTCACACCCTCATGGTGTTGGTTTTAATGCGAGTCCCAGTAAAGAGGCAGGGTCTAAAGCCACAGCGGATACCCGCATCGAAGTGAATAAAGCCATTCCCTGAGTAAGGATGTTAATCATGGTTGCCAGCTGAAAGCACAATCCAGGATATGCTATCCAAAGCCTGGACAGATTGCTCTAAGAGCACAGCTCTTTCAAGAAGAATGTATTAATCTAGCTTGTCTAACAAAACACTGTCAATACGGGCATGAATTAATCAGATACCCCTTTTCTAAACACAGAAAGCCAACAAATGGCTACTGGAAGGTGGAAATTTACTGCCATAATTGTCATGCATTCTAAATGGATTCATCAAAGCAATAAGACCTAGAGGAAACAATGAAATGTGCCAAAGCTACCACAATGAAAAAAAGAATACAAAATATATAGATTTTAAAAAATGGTAGGGGTCACCATGGTGGATCAAAAGACAAACAGCCAGGCTCAGGCCCATCTCTTCAAAGAAGAGGCCATAAATAACACTCTTCACAATGATGCCATTGTAGGAGCTAAAGATAGTTGACATGAGCAGGAAGGAAACAGCCACAACTAGGAGCAGGGACAGTGAAGTGGGGTTCCCACTAGAAGTTTTTGAGCTCTGTAACATTCTGAATGAGCTACTGCCAGTTCTAAAAGCCTAGAGACCTTGAAGACCACTACCTACATTTACACAACTTCTGAGAACAAAACAACAATAACCTTGAGGCCATTTCCACACCATACTGTTATAATGTTATTATTCCACTTTCAACATCCTATGGAATCCTGGGGTTTGCAGTTTAGGGAGGGGCATTAAGAATTCTCAGCCAGAGAGCTTTTTGACCTCAATAAACTACAAACCCCAGAATTCCATGGGACGCTGAAAGTGGAATAATAGCTCTATAACAGTGTAGTGCAGAAATGACCTAAGAAGTAGTTCTCAGCTCTGTCTCTCTGTCATGACCAAAAAAGACCAAAATACAAAATCGGGGGTGCAAGCTTTCAGTGGTCCTCACAGACTACTACGGAGAAAGCCAAGAAAAGCTGCAATTAATATAGCTATTGGAAGTGGCGAGACAAATATCCCATGCCCATAATGACAACAAGGTCACTGCAACCTGGGAAGAACGTTTAGTTCCCATTTCCCCAGCCTAAAACCCTTATACTTTATTTCATTGGTCATCTGTGTGAAATGCTACACACAGATGACTGTGACACCCTGTCATGACAGGCACTCTCTCCTGCTCTTTCTACGCGAGTAGAAAACAAATATTTTTAACTTACAACTGTGGTAAGTTGGGTCTAACAAATGGATCATTTTCTGCTCCATTGACAGCTTTGTTTTTCCTCTGTTTAGGTTCTGAATTGGCAGAGGGTGCCTGAGAATTATTTGTAGATGGAGGTTTTCGCTTCGCAAGAAGTTTTCTTTGCCTCTCAATATCTTCCCTTTGTTGATTCACCCACTCCTGTTGCCTGCAAATCCAAAAACACTGGTTTAAAATGATTTCATGATCTGTGTTCTTTTAGAAAAAACTTTTCTACCCATGGATTCAAACCAACGTTCTAAAGGAGCAATACACACACACACGCGCGCGCGTGCACGCACACAGAACTTTTTTGCTTTACTTCTGCTATCTCATATCACATCTATTTCCTACCATATGAGAGCATTACTATGTTTCAATCCCTCTGTCCCACTGAAGGTTGTTTCAGTTTAAAGAAAGGAAGGGAAAAACAGTGCACATCCAAGAAACTGAGGGTCTAAATGACCCTAAACATAGGCCTAAAGGCAGTCGTTAATCCCAACTACAGAATCAAATGGAACTTGGTAAGTTAATACGTATGTAAATTCCACTGATTCAGTGGGTTTACTGTAGATAAGACTAACAAATGGATTTCAGTGATAGTGACATAATGGCTCCCAGTGCTCAACAGTTAGGATTCACTGATGTTTCTTCTGCTACTGATTTTTAAATCTATATCATCAGATATATTTCAAAGGCAAAACTTTTTAAAAGTGAAATGGATGGAAGAGTCATTAAAGATGCCAAATATCATTCCTGTAATTATTCTCCATGTTACCAATTTTTAAATATTAAAATGAAAACTGTGTCAAATTTATCCATTCAAATAGATATAATTGGTATTATCTTCAACCTCTGTCTCAGATTAATGAAATCCATTTTCAAATACACCGACAGCAATGGATGCCCAGACACTAAATGGTGACAATTTCTATAATTCATAAATCTTCCCTAAATCATCCTTTACTATGTACTTTATGGAACGCTGGGCAAGACTGCACAAGGCAAGTCTGAAGCCTCCATACATTCCACCATTTGTCAGGAAATTATTCTAATTTGCTATTTAAGAGCAGTAAGATGCAACATGAATTTGAGTGATGGACATATTAAGTATTTAGAAAAGAGATGCATATATGCAGTCCTTTAACAAATTAAAAAACCTATGCACAGACACACACACACACCTTATGCTGGTAGAAATCTCTACTAAAGTCACCTTATTTCTTTGTTATCTTTCTTGACTGCATATCATACTTGATGCATAGGCACCTTCTTTATTACAGACATCCGCCTACATCATGTGACCAGCAGCCAACTTACTGATTGGGGCCGTTTTGAAATTCATTAGTTTAAGTTAAAAATTTGCTATGAATATAGTACTTATTTACTACATTTTTAATTGTTTTTAATGTTCACTGGAAATCAAAGTGAGATATTTGCTTGTTTCCAAAGGTACCAAATGCAGAGATTTCAATCTTCTGTAGATTAAAATAAGTTCTCTACTGTATTAAAAAACAGAAGATGACGTATGTAAAAGTAAACCTCAGAGTATGTTAACTAACACAAAACATCCACTCAAGGGACCTCGTAATTACTAAACAATTTAAAAACATAACATTGACTAACTTTACAAGATTCTGAAATGCAAAACCATCTGTCCACTGTTCAGTAAATGAAGCACCATGTCGAACAGTTGTAAAATGCCCAAGGCGTAATCTGTCTTGCATACTCTTCTCTCTGCTTGCCAGCTTCTCTTGTGTGCTCTAAGAAAACCAAAATATTACCAGTTACTTTTAGAGCCTTCTCCAGCAATGGATATTTCAGCCAATAAATGCAACATATTTACTAATTCATTGTGTTGAATCAACATAGTTTCCCTCAAGGCTTCCATTTTGCACAGACACTGCATTTTCTCATAAATGGAAACAGAATTTCCAAGCTGGCTGTTATGGCTGCCTCCATGGTCTCATAATGTGAATTTCACAGGCTTTTGAAAGTTGAAAGACAAGTATCTTGTTTAAAATCTGAGTACAGGGCAGAGGAAGGCCACAAATGCCCTAATCAAAAAAAAGTATTCCTTATTTATTTGATTTGTATCCCACATTTCTCCCTATGCAGGATCCAAGAGGACTCTGCAGAGCCTTTTGCTTAAACAAAGCACGCATTTCAAAGAAGGCAAGCCATTGCTTTCCACTCAGTTACAGGTCTCCCTTGTACCAGCCTGGAATCTGACAGTCAGGCCAACTGCTGATGCTGCACTGAATTAAATTCTGTGTTTAACTACTGTACAATTAATGGCACCCTAAGACCTTTTATTTTAAATTATGCAAAGCTTGGAAGAAGTCAACACGGTGTTGTTGTTCGAGTGTTGGACTACAACTATAAAGACCAGGGTTCGAATCCCAGCTCAGCCATGGAAATCCACTGGGAAATCTTGGGGAAGTCACACTGTCTCATCTTCAGAGGAAGACAAGGGCAAAATCTCTTCTAAACAAATCTTGGCAAGAAAATCGCATGATATGGCAACCGTAGGGTGACCCAAGTTGGAAATGAGTCAAAGGCACACAACAATGACAGAACTTGGAAGAATCCCCAGAGGCCATGCTAGGTAGGGTAGTGTGAGAACTACAATCCAAAAATGCAATGTTACTACTCTAGCACAAAAGCTTCTTGCCAGGCATTTCATCCCAGAGAGAAGACATATGAACAGGACAAATTGGGAAGAAGTGGTACCACCTGGTATATAATAATACATTCTCTTTCTAAGTGCAGGAATCAGTCACTGCTAAGCAATTTTTGTACTGTTGCCATCATAGCCCCTCCCTCCAGGGTCTCTTACTCTCCTTGCCATCCACCAGCGATCTTTACTGAAATTGCTGCTGAACCTAATGTATAGTATTAAGTTGACTCAATGTTGGGGTGTGTGTGGCTATACTTTTTTTAAAAAAAAATCAACTTACTTTTTCAATTAAAAGCTTCTTGCTCATTGAAATGCATTTGTTTAATCTTTCTTTGTATTTTTCAAGTAACTTTTGTTGTTCATCTATCTGCCTTCGTAGATCACAGTTAGCCTAAGAAATAAAGGAAATTATATTTATTAAGGAGGTTCTCTTCAAATTGTATACAAATACAACCAAATCTGCAATTTCTCTTCTTCTCTCAAACTCTCAGAAAAGAAATTTCCAGTATAAGTAAAAAAAAATCTGAATCTTACAAAAGGGAAGCAAGGGGAATAATTTGAAGGATATTACAAGAGAAATATTGTATACGTATTACATTCGATTTTGTGTCTTTCTGGTATCATAACCTAAACACAATTAAGTCATTTGTCATTTTAAAACAGTGTATATTTTCTTCTTCCCTAATTTAATACTAGTAACCCAATATTTCTCTTACTCATACCATTATAACACTTACCCTGAGCAAATCATCTATACGACCTTCTTTCTTTTCCAGGTCTTGATTTTTATTACTTTCAAGTGCAGTCAATTTCAACATTGTCAGATCAGTCTACATAAAAATAAGAAGAGAAAAAGGGTCTTGCAAACATTTAGCAGATTCAACGCAGATTCCATCATAACTCAGCCTTCTAATTTGCTGCTGGCCTATTTGGCTCAGACAGAACAACAGATACCATTTAGATAACCACACAAATGGCAAAACCATACACTTTCCTTTTCTAAAAGAATATATGGGCACGTAAGCAGGATTCTGTTTTAATCAGAGAACACTAAACTATCTGCATTCAGCAGCATGGGAATTAGAAATGGACACATGGCTCCTACCCTCTTGCCTTAAGAATTTTAAGTCCTGTGAGAGAAAGTCTGAGCAAGGTTGCTCTTGCTTCCCCCTGGAATCAAGAGCCTCCCATGTCCAAAAACAGAGACAGAACAGTAACAGGAGCGGGATGAACAATCAACCGCTTTCAGTGATTAATGCAAAGCTATCAAGTTGAATTTAAGTATGGTAACAGAAAAACAAGCTAACGAATTTATGTCAGTCACAGAGATGTGAAAGTCCAGAAAAATGTGAAGTCTTTTTCCTCCCAAAAAAGATGGAAAATGAATGGATTATGGCAGTGGTTCTTAACCTGGGGGAGGGGCATCTGCAAAGCCTTGCTCTTGGAAACCAGCAACAGCAGCAGCAACAGGGACACAGCAGCATGTGTGTGTGCGCGCGCAAGTGTAGAAACTGTTCTCTCATTTGTGAATGAGGAGCAGTTTGGGCACATGCACACACCTGTTGCCATGTCCTTCAGCACCCGCACCCCCTGCTGCCATGTCCCTGACAAAAGGAACACGGCAGCAGGCATGTGTGTGTGCCCAAACTATGACCCTGGAGACCAGGGTTTGAATCCCCACTTGGTCCTGGAAACACACTGGGTGACCTCAGCCAAGTCACATTCTCTCAGCCTCAGAGAAAGCAAAGGCAACAAATCTTGCTAAGAAAACTCACATGATAGGGTCACCTCAGGGTTGCCACAAGTCAGTTTTCAAATGGGAGAGACATGATGGCTAGAAAGAACCTCTTCCTGTCAATGACACTGTGTTGTTGTGTGCTTCAAGTCACTTCTGACTTACAGCAGCCCCAAGGTGAACCTATAATGGTTTTTTTTTGCAAGATTTGTTCAGAAGGGACTTGCCTTTGCAAGTCGCTTCTGAGATTGAGTGAATGTGACTAACCCAAAGTCATCCAGTGTCTGAATAGAGATTTGAATCCTTTCTCTTGAAGCCTTTAAATAAATAAACATTTGAATATTTAAATCTAAACTTAAATACTTAAATTTTGAGTTAAGTCTTGGGGTCCCCAAGAAGAAGTTATATTTACAGGGTGTCCCTGGTAAAGAAAAGGTTAAGAACCACTGGATTATGAGATATTTTCTTTTGGAATGATGAATAAAATATTTAAGACTAAGTGTTAATATATTCTTTCCTTCAAATGTTATTTCTAAAAACCATGTAAAAGGCAGACTTCCATGTAACAGTCATTGAAATCATTGCAATTCCTAGCCTTGGTTTCATTTTTCTGGTTTTTTTACAGGAATGGGTGCCTTATGTTTGTTTGGCACTATGGAAGACTTGGGGAGGAAAAATAATTTTCTTTGTTGCATAAATGCCAATAGTTTCTTCTCTTTTTACGGTGGTAAGGGAATACTGCTCCTCATAAACTGGCAAAAGCAAAGTAGTTCCTTATAGTGCAGGACTTCTTGCAGCTCTGTTTGTAACACAAAATAAAATTTTAATTTTTAAAAAAAAATTTAACATTTAAAAAATTTTAAAAAGTAAATTCAATTTTGGTAATTGTTATGGAACGAACTCTTCTTTTAATTTGGCAAACAGGAGGCACTGATGCCAAAGCAAACTATTCATAATGCATTGTATGCTCCTAAAGTAACAGAGAGACTTTCAATCTATAAGGTGTGTGATTATTGCATCTTTTTCAGTTTTTCCTAAAATTACCCATTCCTCCCTCCAAAAATAATTAATTAAATAATTAGTTTTTAAAAAAATTTAATCATGGCTTCAAAATTTTCAGCAACTGTACAATTCTGGTAAGGAAGACAGCCAGCTACAGTTTTCAGCTAAAAAGTCAGATTTTGAAAAAGCCAAGTTTAGCAAGGAAGATATAATGATGAGAAGATCCAAAATAATACATCCACTGCTTGAGATCTTTGATTCTAACGCTCATCTTTCTCAAAATTTCACATTTTTGGTTCTACTATAATGTGGATGTGAAAATAAGCTTGAAAATTTTAGAGAGTGTCTGGTGATCTTTCAAAAGTGTTAAAGATGACTGAATAATATTTGGAGAAAATATGCAAATTGGCTGAATCTATAAAGGTCCCAAAATTTAGCTTTCTACATGTTGAATTAGGGGCAAGGTTATATAGTCTTTGTCAGAGCATCATGGTTTAGTTTATGTGCAGATTCGAGGTTTAATCCCTGGTTAGGAAGAAACAATTTCATGAAATCCTTGAGTCTCTGTTGTTCAGTTTCATGTTAATAACAACAAGCCAAAAAGACCATTTTTTTGTGAAGTAAATAGTTCTGACTATAATTAATCTGAACGCTTCCCCTTCTTCCTTTAAAATCTCCACCTCAGCTATCAGAAGCACAAGGACTTAAATCCCAAAGCATCTGCTCTGAGAATACAGTCACAATATTTGTTTCTTCAAAAGTCTCCTGGGAGCTCATATGGTGTTATGTTGGAAGCAGCTGTAAAATGCAAACACAGCAGAATGGTTTGTCTCTACCTACTCACTCTTGCAGCACAACAAATACTTCAGTTTTGCTTTAAGAATCTTTTGGAAGGAGTGCGTGGAAACCAAAAGCCAGTGCATGGGGAGAGGAATAATCAAAATTGAATGCTATGATAATATTTTCCGCATTAAGAACAGAATTACAATTCAGAAGGCTTACCTGGGTAACTTTAAATGACAACTGCTTTGGCTGTGTAATAGGGTGGTCCCCAAAAGACAATGCAGTAGGAGAAGGGCTATTCTGCCGAACCTAGATGTACACAAATACGTATAAAATGAATATTTCACTGGAAAACTGAAAGGCAAATTTATAAAATTACTCAAATCAAAACCAAAAATATCTTCTATTCATCTGACATGTTTAGAATTTCCTCCATTTCAGCCATGAGTGAAAGAACCCACACCTGTTCTGTACTAAATGTGAGAAGCATACGCAATAGGAAGACCACAAAAGCTAATCATTGTTCAACCTAGAGGGACAGACAATCCCCCTCATGATACAAGAGAAGAGCTGTGAAGAATAAAGTCACTGTTTGCCTACTTCCTTCAGTTTCTTGTCAGAAGTGGCTCTGGATTTTTGATAAATAAGAACAAATCTTTTTCTGATTCACCTTCAATGAGATTCCAATTCCTAATTGTCTCTAAGGGGACAGTGGGGATATCTTAAGAGAAGAAAAAGACAACATAATTGGTCTCTGAGAGAATGTAGAAAATCAAGGGACATCCGTACCTTACTCTTCACCTTTTTTGCATGGAATATAATCAGTTCTTCAGATGTAACCTTTCTATTTTTGATTTTGATAAACCTAAGAATCCTGTACCAACACTTACTGGAGTATTTTTTTCCCCACTGTATTATCATCAAGCTCGGTGGAACCAGATATCTGGCTATAAGGTTCCATCATCAGAGAGAAGCAAGGCAATAGAAGAAACCACTGCTAGTATTTGCCACAGGTTCAGAACAAAACAGTACTCTCTCACAGATGACAACTACATAACAAATGAAAATTAGTAGCACTTCTTTAAAATGGCTACATGTGTTAAGTGTTTTCACTAAGTAACAAAGTAGCAACTTAAGCCATTTGACGTGAGGGAATGGCACAGCATGGCATGATTTTTAACCCCAATGGGCCTGGTATTATGTTTGTGTGATTGACTACAACTGTTTCCTTCTGTCCTGGAAACTTGCTGCAGACAAGCAGCCAACAGATGGCAGGAATTCTCCTCTCCCACTCCCCATGTACGTATTGTCAAAAGTGAAGGAAAAGGAGCAGGTAAATTTCACTCACTGAAATCAAGCAACAAGATTTTAGTATTTCTAGAATTTCCCTTACCAGGTATAACATGATGCATACAATCCATTTTACACAGGTCAGATGGTATATTCACCTTTTCACAACCTATAAGACTGTAAAAACAGCTGCCTACTTTCCCCTGCCCACAGCCCATGGATATTGCAAACCCTGGCCTTGAATTTTCAGCTTAGGCAGGTTCATCTTTATGAAATCAAAGGAAAAATGCTAAGGTAATATTCTACCTAATTTCTCTGCAACAACTTATTCCCACATTCCAGGCTGTGGTTAGTGAGAACAAAGGAATACTAGATAAGGTTAATTTTATTAAGTCTGTTTAATAACTTATATGCTATTATTTATATTTAGCATATTGCTTTTTTGAATGACAAAGGAGTACCCATGCTAATGTACTGCAGCAAAAAAACCAAATCAAAAAATCCCACAGCACCTTAAAGGTTCACTTAAAAACAAACACACAAAAGCTTTGGGAAGATTTCTGCCAATGGACCTCTACACGGAAGAAATACAACACATCTACCTCCTTGGCCCACAAACACCTCATACTAGAGACCCCCCCCCCGCCCCAAATCAGAAACTGAATGGCTGCTTTTCTGGGCAAGTACATTCCAATTTGTTCAGCAGTCAGGAAGCAGAATACTCTTAAGAATAACTAAGCCTGTTACTGGCTGCTAAGACAACTCAGTATAGCAAGGCATTGTTTCTATTAGGCTTGTTTGAAACAGCATAAGAATTTTTATACTGGCCAGTTATGACTTTACAGAACTTACAGAAGAAGGAGCGGAATGTGAGTTTTGAGGAGAACGAATTGCAGGAGGCATTCCTCTTACAGGGCTAGACCCATTTCCACCTTGGTACTGGGAAGAAAATAACCAAAGAAAAGAAAATGTGCTTACTGAATACAATAAAAAATATTATGAATTAGCAAATCTTCAATTATTAATGCAGTACCTTTTAGATAAATTTATAGAAAAAATTATAGAAGAAAAAAGTAATGACTGTTGAGCTGCCAGGTATGATCTACACATTCAACAGTTTTTCAATAGCAGGTTATTGATAATTTTGAAAAACTGTCAGTGAGTAAGGACTAACAAAACCATGAACTGAATGTATTTGATGATTATTATTGTACTTCTTAATTTAACTCATTTGACCTTGCATTTTGTGAAATTCTCAGTAAACTAAACATAAAGAAAAGTATAAAATAAATTGTTGAATGTGCGTACAGTATTACTGCTGGGAAATGGAGGATTTCGAGCTATTCCAAAAAGGCAAGTAACATACAACAGCAGTTAAGATTTTGCAAGCATTTCTCTCAATTCTTTTATAACACAGAAATCTGTTAGATACTCAGCGCAAAAGAAAATGCCTCCAAATCTGTATGTAAATTCAAACAGCTGCTTCCAATTTATAGCTCTGGCTAAAGCGAAGGAAATTAGCATCAGTTTATTCTTTTATTGATAACCCTGTTTGCCAGCTCATGCCAAAAAGGTAAACAATGGCTGAACACTGCAGAACATTTACGTTTTGTGACAATAAATGATTAGAGACAATAAGCGATCAGAGCAGCTTTGTTCCAAGTTCTCCAGAGGAGCTACGCAAAGTTGGTAGCAAATGTCTGCAGATTTTCACAAAAATTGTGCTGTGGAAAACTAGCACTTCATACATTCTCCATGGACCTCACTTTGCCATGGCTAAGCAGGGCAGGGGAATGAAGTCAGCATTTTTTCCCCCAGCTCTATAAAGTTTTTCAGTTCATATGGGCTGGATGGGGGAGGGTAACGCACAGTACCCAGGATTTGATCTTGAAAGTGAATGATGATGAGGCAAAACACAAACTCCTCTTCTTATATGTTGACATAGGCCATTTCCGCACTATAGAGTTAAACTGCTGCTATTCCACTTTCAAAGCCCTGTGGAATTCTGGGGTTTGTAGTTTACTGAGACCAAAGAGCTCTTTGGCTGAGAATTCAAAGTGCCCTTCCCTAAACTACAAACCCCAGAATTCCATAGGAGGTTGATAGTGGAATAGCAGCACTTTAACACTATAGTGCGGAAATGGTGATAGTTTTGGACAATCATCATTATGACTTATTTATGACTAGATTCAGCTACATCCTCACCTGCATCCTCTGAACAACAGAATACAGTCAGCCTTCCACCAGATTTGCAGGTTTGACTTTCCCAGATTTGATTAATTGTGAGTTTCTTCAACCCCTGCCCCCCACCTCAGGTGCTTCTTTTCTGGGGGAACCTTTCCTCTCAGTGGCTCCGATCACACTGTACAGTCCTTTAAAAATCTTCCTCTGGTCCTCCCCCTCCTCCTCTACCACCAGCCACTGTCTGGCCAGCTAAGAACAGCTAGCTGCCCAATTTCTCAGCACCACAAACCCTCTCCCAATGCTCCTATGTACCCAAGGAAGGAAAGGGGCAAAATAGAAGAAGTGTAAGGCCAAATGCCAGTGCCCCCATTCCCTTTCCTTTCCCTGACCTGGTTCAGGCCCAGGTGCCCATTCTCCCCACCATACCTCAACCCCCTTCCCACACACACACACATTTCAATATTTGCTATTTTTCCACTTTTGTGCGGGTCCTATGCCTCTCACCCTAGCAAATGTGGCGGGCCAACTGTATTCTTATATTTTATTTAATTAACTATACATGGATAAGCTGCATTTTATATCTAGATACTCTTTTTTGGATAAAGGAAAAAGTATTGGTAAAAACTACATACTCTCTCTTGAAATTAATTACAAATACATAGAACCTTAGAGCTAGAAGTGACCACAAGTACCATTCAACCTTTCATCATGCAGGAATACGCAATTAAGTATTCCTCAAAGATGCCTCAGTCTCCTACCACGTTTTTTCAGCGAGATGATTAAGAGGATGGCACTACTTTGAAAGGGTTCCCTCAGAAAACATTATTTTGCTCCTAAACTGGTGCTGTAGAATTGAATCAGGAGCACAGGAGGCATCCTAAATCAGATGTGAAATCTCTTCCTCTTTGAAGAACCTCACTTTCAATTTAGCTATGTGAATCTCATGTTCTGCACATACCCTCCTCAGCATGAGCAGGAAAACCAAAATCCTGACTATCACATAGTAACAGACTATAAAAAATGGAAGTGCTCAAACAGAAGGAACAACTTGCCCTGACATACAAGAGCTAATCTGATCTGCTCCCCTACTCCCCAACCTTAACGGCACTTAGATGCAAGTAAAGATTTAAACAATGTATAACTTTGAACTGACCAGCTCTTCTGTTTATTCTCTATTTTTAAAATATGTTATTTTCAAAACTCTGTTTCAAAGTGGCATTATCACTTGTGATTACTGTCTCAGGTATGCTAGTGACTGGATAGAAAGATGGGCCATAAGTATTTTAAATGCAGTAGGTGCCCTATAACTGTGTGACTGGTATGCATGCTTTCAACCACCTGTACTCCACTCCAGGACCACAGCTGTTACTGCCAGCCAGGGTTCTTTCTCTGTGCAGCTAGCCCAAAAGAGATGCACAGCAAGGCACAGCTGGGCTTCCTATGTCTCTCTCAGCCACAGAAGGAAATAAACATTCCTTCCTAGGCCAAGTCAGATACGTGAACCCCAGCACAGCTCCCTTCCCACATCTCTCAACCAAGGAAGGAGATGGAAACTCCTTCCTTGGCCTAGGGAGGCATGCGAAGCCTGGCACGATTCCCTCCGTGCCCCTCTCAGCCAAGGAAGGAGATGGAATCTCCTTCCTCAGCTCAGAGAGGCTCACAACGCTTCCCCCGCACCCCTCTCATCTGAGGAAGAAGACAGATGCTCCTTCCTTGACAGAGAGAGGCACATGGCTCCAAGGAGCCAGGCCTCCCAACCAGATTAAGGGAAGGGCTGTTCTCCAAGCCCTGTGAAAAAGGAAGGCAGGAAGGAAAGAGAAGCAGGGCAGTGGAGCTGCCTCCCTCCCTCCTTGCCTCACCCTAGGAGTCAAAATATAGCTTCTAGTATTATCAGTGCTTTTCATCAACCATGTCAAGTCTGGGAATGTCTGCTGCACAGATAGGGGGGACCTACTACATATAACTGTTGTTGCTGTGTTCCTTCAAGTCATTTGTGACTTATGGTGACCCTAAGGCAAACATGTCACAAGATTTACTGGGGCTGAGAGTGTGTGACGAAGTCAAGCAGTGGGTTTCCATGGCTGAGCAAAGAACTGAACCCTGTTCTCTAGGGTCACAGTCTAATGCTCAAACCACTACACCATGCTGGCTCTCACTGTACATGATACATGTGCACAAATACACATATTATAGGAGAGCGGAAACTTTCTAACTCTTTATACCAGATCATCTGTGTCCATCTTGCTAAACCTAGAAGTGTGCGTGTGTGCATGGTATGTGTGGGGATCCAGTCATTCTCGGGCTGACAGGAGGATCAATCCACTACGCCTGGGTTAGATCCTCGCACCAGCCTATGCAGGAGCCGTCCACGAGCTAGCTGGAAAAAAACGTTTAACTGGCCCCTGTCCCTCTCCAGTCAGTTTAAAATTTCTCCTGCGTACAGCCAGATGTGTTTAGGTCCCTCTCCGGTTTATTAGGTTAAATTTCAATAGTTAAGTGCAAGTTTGAGTAAAAAAAAACAAAAACAGACAAATGGTTACCAAAAGGACCGTGAACGGGCATGCAGTGGCTTCTGAAGATTTAGTCCGCAGTACCACAGACCAGTTGGGCACGGACAGAGAGAAAAACAATACCGTCCAGAAAACCACTTTTAAGAGGGTCATGGACGATGATACCATCCAGAAAACTGTTTTCAAGCCGGTCACGGACGATGATACTGGGGGTTCTGGACACAGACCCAAGCCACAACGACACTCTGAGGAGGATCGTTCGGCTGATCTAAGAAAAAATTTCCTGACCTCCAGTCAAAGTGAGGCAGATGATATTAAAGTTGCGGGCGGTAAAAGAGCTCTGGAGAGCAAGAAGCCGCTTGAAAAAAGTAAATTAGATGAAAAAGTTAAGAAGGCTGAGAAGTCTGGGAGCAGTAGAAAGCTCTCCTAATCAGCAGTTACTGTGGAGAAACTTGCCGGTGAGAGTTCCAGGTGCCATCTTGAAGGCAAGGATTCCAAGATGGCACCGCGAGACGTAAGCAGGCCCACAGAGGCCTCTGACAGGGGCGCACGTGAGGCAGCAAGTAGGCCAGTGAATAACGGCACAGCTCCGATCGTGGCGTGCAGTGTCGCTGCAAATAAGACTGCCGTGGCTGCGATAACCAAGACGCGCCCGGTTGAACAAGGTCTGCACATGGGGGAGCAGATAACAATAGCTCCAGAATTAAGGCAATTCCTCACAGGATGGTTAGCAAATCCTCCATTGCAAAGACAGGACCCAGAGAAAGAGCTGGGTGAGACATGGTTGGGAGCACACGGTGGCCCAAGGTGAAATCTCATGGATAGTTTCTGGGGGGAAATGAATCAATTAATTAAAGAGGCAGTGAATGTATGGCCATGTATAATACGATGAACTTATTTGAAACGTCTGATTTACAAAATCAATGCCATCCTGTTAATCAAATGAATTTGCACAAACAAAGTAATTTAAGTGACTGTGTATCTAGTGAATTGCAAAACGAAATGCCATCAGCAAAGAAAAGAAGAATAGAAATAGAGGAAAGGCCAAGTGCAAGCAATAGGGACAAGCCTTCAACCCACAAAGGAAAAACTATGGCAGAAATACGGAAGTCACAGGAACACGTGGACTTAAGGAAGTCAACACAATAAGAACCCAGAGACCAGGACAAGGAGCAATGGATTCAAGCTGCAGGAAAGGAGATTCCACCTGAACCTCAGGAAGAACTTCCTGACAGTCAGGGCTCTCCGGCAGTGGAATATGCTGCCTCGGAGTGTAGTGGAGTCTCCTTCCTTGGAGGTTTTTAAGCAGAGGCTGGATGGCCATCTGTCGGGAGTGCTTTGAGGGTATTCCTGCATGGAAGGGGGTTGGACTGGATGGCCTGTGTGGTCTCTTCCAACTCTACATTTCTATGATTCTACGATTCTAAGAAGTGGAGGATAGCGAAGAAGGCATAGCACAGGATGAGGCACGTGACATGGAAGGAAGAGAGTTTGACTACACTGACGACGAGGAGAAGGAGAAATCAGAATCAGATAGGATGTTTGAAACAGAGGCCTTCAGGAGTACTTTGAGAAGGGTGCTCCAAACTTTAGGCTTGGAGAATTGTAGGGAGAATGAGTTGAAAAAAGCAGTAAGGATAGCAAGTTAGCATCTGTAATTAGAAGGAAGGAGGCTAGGGGAATGGAGATTCCATTGCCAGAGTTATTTAAAGAAGTCATTACGAGTGAGTGGTCATCTCATGGGAGTTCTACGAAAGGTCTAACATATAGTCAGAAGTTATACACTTTCGTAAAGGACGATGTTGAGTTTCTTAAGGTGCCTCCCGTGGATGCCCCAATTGCAGGTTTGATTTCAGGGCCATCGTCCCCAGGGAGGGGGACACCCATTTAAAAGAGGTGGATGAGCAAAGGGCGGAGTCATCACTTAGGAAAGCTCATGAAGCAGCATCTACTGCGATAAAAGCGTCTGTTGTAGCTTCTATGTTCGCAAGACTGGGGGTCCTTTGGTCTCAGGACATTTTAGATAACCAAGATCTAAGTGTGCATGAGTTGATGAAGGCGGCAGAACAGATACAGAGAGTGTTGAAGTATGTGGCGGATGCAAGTCTAGATTCCACTGTTTTTGCAGCAAGGAACATAAATTTGCTTACAATTGCGAGACGTTCTTTGTGGTAAAGACATTGGGAGGCAGATCAGAAATCACATAATAACTTAGCATTTGTCCCTTTTCAAGGTGACTTGCTTTTCCGGTCTAAGGCATTGGAAAAGGTCTTAGTGGAAATGAAGGAGAAAAAACAGGTGATGCCCACTCTACGAAAGAAAAGAGGGGATAGAAGAAACTTTCGGTGCACTAACTATTCCTTTCGCGGGAGAAGATCACATGGCTTCTCCGGTAGAAGCTCTGACTACAGAGCTGGCAGGTACCAGTGGAATAGGCAAAGACCACAGTTTAACAGGCAGTACTAGTATCCTAAACAGGGTCAAGGAAGGCTTGGAAGCAGTTCCAAGCGAGGGAAAGCACAATATTGACAACCAACAGCAGAAAGTGGGGGGGAAGACTTCTGTCTTTCGGAAGCAAACGGTCTCGGATAACATCGGACCGCTGGGTCTTGAATGTAGTTACACAGGGTTACAAAATATGTTTCCATACCAGACCGAAAGACAGATTTCTTTCATCCCCAGTTTCGAAAGACAAAAGCAAACAGAAGATTGTTCTTCAGGAGATTGCTCACTTAGCGGAGATAGGGGCTATAGAGAGAGTCCCAGAACATCAGAAATATACAGGAGTATACTCAGTGTTCTTTGTGGCTCCCAAACCAAATGGCAAGTACAGGCCGGTGTTGAATCTGAGGTATCTCAACGAGTTCACAGAATACAGGAAGTTCAAAATGGAAACTCTACAGACAATCAAGGAGAATTTGGTGTTGGGGGACCACATGGCGTCCATAGATCTCAAGGAAGAATACCGCCATGTCCCCATGTGTTCAGACAACCGGAGATACCTGAGATTCAACTACCAGAACTACCACTACCAATTCAAAGCACTGCCTTTTGGCCTGGCATCAGCTCCACGGGTCTTTATGAAGGTGCTGATTCCGCTGATAGTTTTCCTGCAGGTGCATGGGGTACAACTGTAGCCATATTTGGATGACATCTTATTAAAAGCGCACTCGGGGGCCAAGCTGAGGGAGGACTTGCGATTAACAATCCAAACTCTGACAGATTATGGGCTTCTTCTCAATTACAAGAAGAGCATGTTAACCCCAACAATAGTACTGACGCATTTAGGTGCAAGAATAGACACTTCGAAAGGGAGAATGTTCCTTTCACAAGAAAGATTGGAGAAATTGAGACAGGCGGCTCGCAGATTAGGACAGTGCAAGTCAGTAGACCTCATGTGATTGGCAAAAGTTTTGGGGATATTCATCTCCACAACGCAGTTGATTCAGTGGGGAAGTTTCCATTCGAAACCACTACAGCGGCTGCTGATGAAGCATCAGTTGGCAATAGCAGCAAAATGACATTACAACGTGGAGGTGCCACAGCAAATTCGAACAGAGTTGGCTTGGTGGCTGAAGGGAAAAAATGTGGTGGCTGGTGTTCCATTTCAGGTTGACGATATGGTCCATATAACAACGGACGCAAGTCTCAGAGGTTGGGGAGCCCACTGCGAGGGTTACTCAGTGCAGGGGGTTGGACATCCTCGGACAGGCGTTACAACATCAATTACCTAGAGTTGAAGGCTGCTTGCCTGGTGCTCAAGAAGTGTCTGCATCTAGTGAAAGACCGTCATGTGAAGGTCTTCACAGACAACATGACAGTCAAGGCATACATTTGCAAACAGGGTGGATTACATTCTGTGCCCCTGGTAGCAGAGTCTGCATGTCTTTTCTGGTGGGCCGAGGCTCATGTGATATCAATCACAGCAGTACACTTGAAAGGGGAATTGAACATACAAGCAGATTACCTAAGCAGAAATTGGCTGCATCCGGGGGAATGGTCTCTCAACATGGAGGTTTTCCACGAATTAATAAATACTTTCGGTCCCTTACAAGTGGACTTGTTTGCTTCTGGGGAAAATGCCAAATTAAAAAGGTACTTTTCCATTGATGGAAGCAAAGTTGAGGAAGCACACGACACTCTGTCAATGGTGTGGCCTCCGGGGACACACTATGCATTTCCCCCGATCCGGATTGTGCAGAAGGTTCTAACAAAAATCCACATAGAAAAAGCATCAGTGGTATTAGTGGCCAAGGAGACCTTGGTTTCCGTTGTTGCTGCAGTTAGCCCAAACACCTCCATGGAGGTTACCCTTGAGACCGGACTTACTGACTCAGGGTCCAGTGAGCCATCCAGACCCGAAATGGCTGAGTCTGGCAGCATGGAAATTGAAAGGCAATTTCTGACACAGCACGGATATGCAGAAAGCGTGGTCAAAACTATATTCGGTTCTCGAAGGGAGACTACGCAGAGAATATATGACAGAACCTGGAAAATCTTTCAGAAATGGTGTGAGAGGAATAAGGTCCCTCTAGCAGAAGTGAAGGTATCGCACGTATTACAGTTCCTGCAAGACGGATTGGAGAAAGGTTGCGTCCTAACACCTTGAAAAGACAGGTTGCAGCACTGTCAGCAATCCTAACTTTGGATAGGGAATCTTATGCTAAACATCCTCATATCAGAAGGTTTCTGAGAGGGGCAACATTGTTATCGTTTCCGACCGTGCATAGATTCCCATCCTGGGACTTGAACCTGGTGCTCAATGCTTTAACCAGGCCGCCTTCTGAGCCACTAAGGGACTCATCGCTAAGACTGTTATCTTTCAAGACTGTTTTTCTCCTTGCCATCGCTTCGGCTAGACGCGTGTCAGAGTTGGCAGCACTTTCTGTTAATGAACATTTGTGCAGGTTTGAACAAGACAAGTTGACTTTGGGCTTCGACCCTTCCTTCTTGCCAAAGTGCCTGTCTTCATCATCCCATCTGCAGGTGATTCATTTGCCAACTTTCTGTCCGAAACTAGTACATCCATTGGAGAAAAAGTGGCACATTTTGGATGTAAGGAAAGCCGTAAAGGCCTACATAAAAAGAACAAGTGACTTCCGGTACTCAGAGACTTTGTTGTTGTCGTATCAGCCTAAGACTCTTGGTCAGCGGGCCAGTAAAGCGGTCATTGCGGGATGGATCAAGACTTGCATTTTTCTCTGCTACGATTATGCAAAGAAGCCACGTCCAGTAAATGTGTGGCCGCATTCTACTAGATCAATGGTGACTTCAGTAGCCTATGACTCGTCCTGCACATTGGAAGATGTCTGCAGTGCAGCAGGGTGCAAAGAGGCGACTACTTTCATTAAGCATTACAAACTGGATAAATACAAATCTCCCCAGGCTGCGTTTGGATGCCGGGTTCTGCAGGCAGTGATACAGTTAGGATCCCGTCCATGTGTCAGCTTGGGAAGGTCCCAGGCATAGTGGATTGATCCTCCTGTCAGCCCGAGAATGAAGAGTTGGTACTTACGTGAACGATCATTCTGGGATGACAGGAGGAGCAATCCACGCCCACCACTATAGTGAGAACATTGCTTATAAGTGTTAAGAGAGGCCAGAAAACTAAATCAGTTATGCTAGGGAAAGAAACTGACTGGGGAGGGACAGGGGCCAGTTAAACGTTTTTTTCCAGCTAGCTCGTGGACGGCTCCTGCATAGGCTGGCGCGAGGATCTAACCCAGGCGTAGTGGATCACTCCTCCTGTCATCCCAGAATGATCATTCACGTAAGTACCAACTCTTCAATTAAATACAATATAAATTCAGACTGTTCTGCTGCTTTGTTTATCCTCTTCACTATTCATACTTAGTCCCTCTCAAATCTACCCCATTATCTCTGCCTCCTTTCACTCCAAGTTGCTCAAACCCTCACAGAACACCAGAAGGTAGAAGCCATGTTCTGTGACTCTAGATTCTAGAAAACAGGAATCAAAGGTGCAGCTCAGAGTTAGCTGCCACTGCTTTAGTGATCAGGAGCCTCAAGCCTCTCACATGAGAATGAAATGGATGCCAATAAGACTCTAGAACTATTCTACAGGACAGGATTAGAATAGTCATACTGTACCTACATGTGGGGAGAACAAGAGGCTATTTACGGGGACTATGAAATGAAAAATAAGAAATATTCAGAAGTATGAAGGTTGGTTTTGAGTAGCTTGGTTGCTTTAAGATCACTGCTTCCCAAAGGCCAGGTGCTTATGCAAGCAGACAAATCCATCTAAGATGACATGCAACATCTGCCAGAAAATTTTGCTTTTAATTTTTTAGTATGCAAAAGCAAATGACCAGAAAACAAAAAGATTATTTTACTCAAATATAGTTATATTTCACATAAAAAAAACAAAATCTCATAAATTAAAATAGATCAGAATGGAACTTACTTCAAAATAGTCACTGATTTTGTGACCACGTGCTGCAATGCTTTTTCCTGAAAAAAAACCCAACAGAAACACTATTATTATTATTATTATTATTATTATTATTATTATTATTTTGGAAGGAGACATTAGTAGAAACGAAAAAGAGAACTGATGCTCCACAGTATATGCAACAAGGATGGGAACTGTACAGAACTCAAAATTTTGTTGGATTTCAAGCCCTAGGATCCCTAGCCAGCATGGTCAATCATGAGGCAACTCCCAGCAACTCAGCAACTCCCAGCATTCAGGAAAGCCACATAACAACCTGTCAACTATTGTTTAAAAATTTTACTTTTTAAGATGTTGTATTGTTGAGCAAGTACCTAAATTAGATGCCCTAAAAATATTAATTTTATGAATGGAATTATAATAAACCAATAACTTTTAAAAATAGTATTAAATACAATATTAATACAACGTAGATCCAATGTAGATAAGATATAAGCAGGCACTACTTTCTCCAGATTTATATTCATTACTGACTTAAGTCATTTTGCTTTCAGGAGGATTTAATCATAACTGAGTTTAGCTAGACTGCACCACGTTAGTCTGTGCAGCAAACACAACCCCCAGTCTCTTACAGCAAAAATAATTATTGTGGTGTGAGCTACTTACACCAACTACCTGGCTAACTGTATTCTTATCCTAATAACTGTAATTGGTTTCCACAGTTCACACTAGCTTTCCACACTCTGAATATAATTAATCGAATCAACTTAGACACCAAAGGGTATCTGAGCAGCTGTACGAGTATTTTAGTGACAGAAACAAATAGCACCATGAAAGTAGAATGAATTGGTTACTTATTGGTCAGATTTCCTACAAGACCAAAGCATTTCAAACATGGTATCTATTTACTGTTTGTGATCTGCTTGATTTTGAAAGCTCAAGGCAAGACATTAACACAAATGATGATTCCTAAAAGAAACTTCCAAGATAAAACCACCAAAAATTCCAAGAAGATTACAGTTTAAAGCCAAGATAACTCCCACTCCTTCCTTAACGCTCTTCCCTAACTAACCTAAAACTAACTACAATGCAGCAGCTTCTCAACTTTTTGAAAAACATGCATAAACATTTTAGTGAACTGCTGAATCTGACAGACAGACACTTCTATGAACATACTCTACATACAAGCATGGTCTTTATTTGGTACAGTTGGTGACTTGCAGCAAAAATATTGCAGTTTCCCATCATTGTTGCATTCCTCCGTCCTCCTCAACAAAAATCCCTTCAAATCAGCACCCCACTCTGACACAGCATAATTGATCTTCACTGGCTTGGTATCTTTTCTTGGAGGTGGGGGGATTGCTCCTTCATTTTGCTCCCACCCATAGGGGTTGACATACTTATGTCCAAATCTTTTGTTTTTCCACTGATTTCTTTTGACATCTGAAGCCCTTTTCCAAGTGCCTCCCACAAATGACATATGGCACAGTCTATTCATGATGTGTTCTTCTTTTTCCCAGAATGATCTCCCTGAAGAGGCTCACCTGGGGCTGATATTGTGGTTATTCATGATATATTTTTTGTTTTACCAGGTGCTTTAAAATTTTTTAAAATCTTTTAGCAATTACAGATACTTATTGATGTTTCAAGGTCAGAGAAATTGCTGAAGCTGCTATGAATCGGCTGTATTCATTTTTCCTGTTGCTGACTTTATGTTGTTGTATTTTATGGTATTACGATTTTGTGTACCTATTGATTTTAATTTTTACTCTGATACGTCCATAGCATTTTTTGTTAATGCAGGGCCTAAAAATATATTAACTATGTAGGAGGTGAAGCTACACCACATGTCAAAACACCTTTAACGCAACACTGGATTAATACTAACATGTGAACTGAAATTCTAAATTTGTTATGAATGTCTGGTCTTTTTCAGATGGTGAAAAAAATAAAGCCAACAAGTTAAATATTGTGCAGCAGTATGCACTGACACACAGGCAAATTTTTGCAGTTACATATAATCTAAAGCATCATCCTTCCAAAGTCATATGACACCTGGGCCAAACTTACTCTCCATACGTATGCATCCATGTGTAAAATGCAAAAATGACAAAAAAGCAAATGAACCATATAGCAACCAGGTAGTTCTTTTAGTTCCAATGCTTTGTTTAGGTACAGAATACTATCTTACATTTTTAATGTGAACAAACTTTTATCAGCAACCCTTAATTTCAAGCTGTCCTTCTTTACATTTCTATTCATTCCCAGTTCATTAACAGCTCCACTTTTTTGTTACCTTGAAAAACAGAACAAATGAAAAAACAGGAAAGCTCTTTACAGATGTCAGTAAGAATGCTACAAACACCTACTAAAAGGTGTCCAAAGACAAAACAGGTGAACTATGTCCAAAGACAAAACAGGCAAGCTTGTCTATTTTGAACTAGTCTGAGACCATTTGATCATTCTTTTTTATTTTGCAATATACTAATACTATTTTATATTATCATTCATTTAGAATGGAAGGTGAAAACTGTTTTTTAAAGATAAGAATAATAATTTTGACTATTCACTTAAAATCAGCACAGTTATAGAGGTCATTCCAAAGTTTTCTGGAGGAAAATTGACCCTCCCCGAAAACCATATTTGTGTAAAGTGTTCCTAGGATGCACAACCTCGCAAACAATTATAAAATGCATGAACTGAGTTCAAAATTGCTATTAAGACCATTTGACTAAGTAACCCAGTAAACACGGCCTATGGGTAGAGATAGTGTGACTTTTAAAAAACCACAGAAGTGTATAATATTGCTGCAATAAGCTGAATTTTTACTGAACTGCAGATGTAGATCACTTAACAAATGTATGTGGCATCTAAATAATGTAATACAATGCATATCATACCTTGACTGCTTTCACTCTGGCTTTCTGCTTTTCTTTTTCTACCTCTAGAAGGCTCCAGTTGTTTTTTCTCAGGAGTCTGCACAAAAACAAGAAACAAAAACAAAAACAAAACATGCCTTTCAGTGCAAAAGAACTGGAGCCAGCAGTTCAATGCATGTGTAGTACAAAGAAGCATTCAAACAATATGCAGCTTTGCTTATTTCCAGGATGGCCCACATAATAATTTTATGTTATATTATCAAGATACTCAACCTAAATATCTAAATTTTACAAATAAGCTTCTCTTAAATGTCTCTGTTTATAAATATGGGGGGAGAGGATCAGTAAACCTTGGTGCTTAAGATCTCTTACTGTTATAACTAGAAAATACTGGCTCAGATCCAAAATAGTGCTAGGCTGCTGATGCTCAACACAAGCGGACTTTTCTACTTCCCCTACAAACCCCTGTTGACTTTTAAGAGATCTTCCAGAATAAATATGGTGGTTGGGGGGCAAGAATCCAAAATCCTGCAGGAGCATGTGAAAATGTCTTCCGCTAATTGTGATGTTTGATCCAATCCATTAAATTCCATTAAAATTTCTCATTTTAGTTCTAAGCTCATTTTACAAGCATTATTACCAATTTAAATTAAGGCTGGGTCCTGAATTCCCATGAATGGAACACTACCCACAGGATGTTCTGCTGCAAAGGAAAGAAAATATTTGCAATCCTTTTCCTTTCAGACCCCTGGAAAGCTATTCCGGGAGGATGAAGCAATCTCCAGTATACTATGTTAGCCAGCACCAGGGAGGTATTGGCAGAAACTGCTCCCTTACACTTTTCTCTAATGGGGAGCACTGCCTCACAGTCCTTTCAGTGAGTAGAAGGAACCCTTCCCTCCCCTCAGAAACAGACACTTCAGATTCAAACTACAGTAAATCCATGCTTCACTAGTATACACATGCTCCAAGCTGCCACCGGCACCACTAGTACCACCAATGTATCTAAAGACAGTAAAATTTTAATGTCCAAATTACACATTAAGCATTCTCTTTCTTATGGATAAACTATTGTAAAATTGGAAACTTTAGAACAGAAAAATTGAATGAGCCAAAAGGTTTTGGAATCAATGTGATATTTACCATATATATATATATAAAATAAAATAAAATAATAAAATAAAATACTAGGAGACAGAAATCACTACTGTTTCTAGGATACAAGTGAAATTCAGCTATAATTTCTAAAGAAATTACACTGCTGAGTAATTACAAACCAAAACAGTATTTCCAGGATTCTTTGCAGTTCAGCCACAATCCAGCAATGTGAACTAAAACAGATGACCATTCTATGACTCTGGGATGCTACCGAAGAGAACTGCTCATCCAAGAGGAACTGTTACATGCCGAATGTAATGGATATACTAGTAATAGTCACTAACAGCACCAGTTCCTCTTGGATGAACAGTTCTATATAGGGAGAAAGAGAAGACAAAAGAAAACAAAAACCCTATTTTTGAAAGATACAAATCTATTTTTAGAGAGAGACAGTCTTCACTGTTTTAAAATTCCACTTCATGATATAGAATTTTATCTTGAGGCTATCCCTACAACTCCAAAGAACAGGATCCAAAGATCTAAGGGAGGCATGTGCATTCAAAGCAATTAGGTATACCAAGAGAGATTTCTAGTTTTGATATGGCATGGTGCTCCATTCTCAGCATCGCCTTGATTTTAGATACACTTATGATGCAATCCAGAAAACCACTTTTTAAAACATACATGCACCACCGCCATATAGCAAGATGTTTCATTCTTCTGAATCCCAACTATGGCCTGTTTCACATTCAAGGATTTTGAAAAAAAACTACAAGTTACCAGAATATTATTGGGTCCTATCACACTATACTGTTTATACTGTTACACTGCTCTTATTCCACCTTAATTGCTGTGACAACATCATATGGAATCCTGGGATTTGCAGTTAGGGAGGGGCATTTAGAATTCCTCAGCAAGAGAGTTCTTGAGCTTCACTAAACTACAAACCCCAGAACTCCACAAGATATTGCCATGGCAGTTAAAGTAGAATAATAGCATTACAGTTGTGTAGTATGACAGTACCCTTTCCCTTTTCAGAATTACAGATCTACAACCATGTTCTGCTTACAGCTCTATGAATAAGTCTATTTTCAAATAATTTATTAATACCTAATGAAAATTGTGTTATATAATTTGTCAGGCCTAAATCCAACTTGAGTAGAGCCACAGAGTCAGTGGGAACTTGATAAATCAAATCAAATGGAAGTGTTATTGTTTCAGTTGGTTTACTTGAATTTGGACTAGCAATGGACTTAAACTACAGTTTTAGAGACATCAAAACAGTACTGCTGATGAAAGCCAATGCACTAAAGTCACTATAGTGTCAAACTACTGAGGTAGACAAGAAATGGAGTCTTCTATAACTGTAAACAACTTGTAGAGATGGCTTTATTTCAGTGTTTATAATGGTTAAGTGCCATTTAGAGTATTCTTAATCAAGTATAAATAAATTTTCTCAGAATAAAGTAATCAGATGTTTAATCAGATTTGGAAACTGCAAATTTTCAAAACATGTGCATCTTGTTATTCACTCTATACGCTGAAATAATTTTAGGATACATAATTTCTATCTATTAGTAAACTATTTTTAATAAAACAAATTTCAATTATTAAACACAAGTTACCAAATAAAACAAAACTCAAAATAATTAAGGCTACTAACTTAGGGGGTTGCAAATCAGATAGAGACTTTTTTTTAATTTGAAGAGGCTTTTGGCATTTAAGTTAGACTGCTTTGAGTTCTTAACCAATAAGGGGTTATTATTTTGTTTCACTGATATGTTCATAATGTCTTTCTGTGTTGTTAGTCAAGCTGAATCCCATTTTGGCAGAATTTGATTAACAGTGCTTTTCAGCAAGAAAATAGTCTTTTGATAGGTTTTAAACCAATTTGCATCAATCAAATCAATTAATAAATGGCACGTAGAATATCTAAAAATAATAATCCCATGATTATACTAAAATATTATTTGGTCTTTCCCAGTTTTTAATGTAGCAAATACAGAAAAGTGTCTTGACTATATCCACATTTTAGGAACAAAGTCTACTTGAGCACATGGATAAAAAAGACAACAACTATAGTACGTTAGAACTGTTAATCTGATTAAATATTATTTCATACCTCTGATTCTTTGTCACTTAGAGATCCCAAACTTCCAAAACTGTGATTGGAACTCTCATTATTCGTTGAGGCCTGTTCAGAAACAAGGGAATCATATGAGAAACACTTCTGAAATCACCTAGCAGAAACCTAACAATGTTTTACTAGCTAATTCTTTAAAAAACAACAGTCTACATTTATACTCTGGTCATCAAATTCAATGTCACTGCATGATGGATATCTCCTTCCCTTTCCCCTCTCAATTTCAGCCCCTGGAGAGACTGAACAGGTTCTCAAAGGATCCCAAACCATTTGAAAAGATTTTGGGTTGCACGTGGGAAGGGATGCTTCTGATTCCACTGATGAAAGCACTTCCATTAGTAGATGCACCCTCATTGGACTCTGGGCCATATAAGCAGAAACGGGTTTGCCACAGCCAACAGCACTATTTGTGCTTACTACACTAGCATTTTTTCTTGTCTCACATTGTGACATTCTTTTTAATGCGTTTATTGGGGAAGATTATTATCACTCTTTGAACAGACAGACACATGTATGTGCCACTCACCTTTGCTCCAACACTGCAACTTCCTGTACTCCCAGTGCTACCACTCACTACTCCTGTGAATCTAGCTTCTAACAATTCCTGCCTTCTTGGATCCAGGCTATGAAGCTCATCCATTGCACCTAAAAAAAATTTTTTAAAAAAAATGAAAGCATTTTTACAGAACATGTAACCGTTAACAATATCATACCACTACAATTTTATTACTTTCCCATAGATTTTAAATAAAATTCTACAATGGTTCTTTTC
The DNA here is from genome assembly GCA_030412105.1 of Cyclura pinguis. Classification (NCBI taxonomy): domain Eukaryota; kingdom Metazoa; phylum Chordata; class Lepidosauria; order Squamata; family Iguanidae; genus Cyclura; species Cyclura pinguis. The sequence goes on along the minus strand of CM059599.1, from coordinate 223,062,796 downwards.
TACTAGCAATAAGGCACCACATTTTTAATCTGCACAGATGCCTTACTCAGATTAAAGCACAAACCAAAATACTATATCATTCCACCTTTAAGATTAGAAGAAATTAGCAAGTATATATGAGGAATTGCTTATATTTATGACTGACAGCAGTATTTTCCAGAAGACACTAGGTTTCCCTACTCCCCGCAAAAAAAGTTGCAAAGATAATTTTGTACAGAAACTATATTCCAACAGATTTCTAGAAAAAACATTTTTAAAACTCTGCATAAAGGCAATTATTATTTCTTGTTATTGCTTCCCAGCAGTTATGATTGCCACAAGTTCTGTTCCATACAATCATTATCACTAGCTTCTGCTACACGTATATTCCATAAATCTAACTAATCCCATTTCAATATTATGGAAAACCAGTACCCACCACCCAATTTTGGCAATGAATTCCAGTTAACCAATTAAATAATGCATGCATTATTCCCTATTTTCTGCCCTGGATTTCCTGTTATCCAGTTATGATGTATAAAACTGACTGGTTGGATACACTGATTTGGTATTATGAGACAATCCATTTTCTTCACATAAAAGCAGAGCATGTGTCTTCAAGCTACCCACTGACTTATGCAAACCTCATGAATAAGACATTATTAAATAAATTGCTCATCTAGTCATCTTTAACTAAAGCTTCAAGCACTTAAGCCTATCACTGCAAGAAAGCGACTAAATGTTCAGGCATACCACCAAGGCTAGTCCAGCAGGGAACAAGCTGTGGATTTCCAGCTCCTCCCCATCCACCCTAGAACTGACAAGAGTTTTCCATGTACTGTTGTTTCTCTTTATTAGTTATCTCGATTGTAATCTTCTGAAAATTACTAACTGGCAACACAAACAGTGGTATCATAAATTTTCCTCCTGAAGAATCTATATACTACATATTTTTATAACTGGAACTTACTACAAAGTACATCCCTTCTTCATACATCAACACATTTAGAGAACAGGAAGCAAAAACACCTCTACACATAAACTCTGGCAGGAACAGCAAAAAATGAATCTCAATAATTGGTTTACATAACTTTATAAATTTTAAGCAGTCAAGTTACACAATCTTGCATTTTAAGGCACCATTATAGGGTTTTTGGAGTAAAACACATTCAGAAGGGAAATCCCAGTGCCACTGCCACCAATGTTGCCCCCAGGTACTGCTGCTGCTCATTAGCTTTTTGGCCTCAGTCTGGCTCCTCAGCAAAAACCTGTCTGACACGGAGACCCTGCCAGTAACAATGCTATCATAAGCACAGCCTCACCAGCAAATACAATCCTACTACCACAGAAAGTGCCAAGAGTTTTAGAGATACTATGGTCTGCCAAAAAATAAATGAGTCCAAGTGTAAACAGAGCCTGAACTCTCCCTAGAAGCCAAAATGACCGAACAGAAGTTCCGGTACTTTGGACATATAAAAAAAAATCACATGATTCCACAGAAAAGACAGTAATGCTCAATAAGGTGGACAGAAATAGTAAAAAATGAAGACTAAAACTACAGGTGGGTTGAATCAATCAAGGAAGCCATGAGTCTGGGTTTGCAAGAACTGAGCAAGTTTGTTGGTAATTGGGGCTGTCATTCACAGAGGTGTCAAAAGTCAAGATCTACTTCATGGCAAACACCAACTCATACACTAACAACACTGGACTGTAAGGAAAGAAGGACAAGAGGATGGATGCTTGTGCATGGGGACTTTCCTATCCCTTTCAACTACAGCATCCTGTATCTGAAATGAGATGGAAGCAACTTGTGTCAGTGTTTCAGGCCAATTCCCATGATAGCCCCTACCACATACCATGCTGTTCCAAGCATGTCCAGCAATCTTGTGTCCAGCAACCTTAATGAAAACTTTTCAAAGACACACACAAAGCCTTCTTGGAAGACACAACGTTCTGATGTTTTTCAGTCCATTAAAATCAGTATCACATTCTACTATACTAATACACTGCAAATCAAACTTGTTAACTTCCTACCCATCTTATCATCTTTTCTTGCCTACTTCCATGAGGACACAAGAATGATTTATGAGTAAAAAACAAGCAACAGTGAAAAGATAAGCAAATGTATACAGAAAAGTCCATTTCTACTACACACCATAAAACTATGTCAATGCATAGAAGCCACTACAGTCAAAAACACTGCTTACTAGACCAATCTTGTCCCACAAGAAATACCTATTTCTGTCTTCTTATCTTTCATGCAGTTCCTTTCATTTCTCAAAAGACACTATTTTGCATGCTTAATACACACTAAATAAATAAAACATCATCCCCCACTATGCATTCAACATGTCATAGTGCCAATCAATGAAACAGCACAATTCATTTGTTCTCCTTCAAGACACGCAAAAGAACTATGAGGTGAGGGGTGGGGGAGGATGAAGTCAAACGCTAAAGGGAAAAAATGATGACAATGACAATTTAAACTAATTCTCAACTAGCTCTAGTTCTACCAGTTCTCAAGTCAAAATACAACTCAAACTTTATTGATAAAACTGCATTCTCCTTAGTGTCCCTATCTTTTAATTTAAGTGAGCTTCAAAAATATAACAATATAAAATAAAATAAAAATACCTCTACAAAAAACAATTCTTTTGTCTGAAAAACTATGCACAGTAATAAATATTTCAAAATATTTCAGGTACATAAAGCAGGAAGCCATAGCACATACTCATTTCCAACAGAAGCAATATTCGCACTGCTGAACAGACATAATCCGTTAGTGCTAGTATTACTATTACACCAAAAAAAAATTGCAAACAATAATTCTAAGCAGCATCTGTGCTATATGAAAGATCAAAGTTTTCTTGTAAATTTACCAAATCGAAGATAAAGAAAGAAAACATTTAAAATATTTATATCCTACCTTCCTCTGTATTTGCAGAACTCAGTGCAGTTTACAAAAGTTTTAAAGTAAACCAGCCAAATTTACATCATAGCACATCACTTTAATCAATTTACATATGCCTCCCATGTCTAACAATATGAAACAGTAAGATTTGCACTTTGTGCAAACAGCAGATACATTTTACTAGCATTTCCTATTCATATCCTTACAGTTCTTTTGCCTCCACAATAGAATCTTGATAAAATGCAAAAAGTCTAATATGTTGTCCTCTCTTCATTTCTCTAAATGCACATGTACACACTGTAAGTTAATAATCCTGGTTCAAGCACTATTTTGCATCCCACATGTTTCTGTGCCAAACAACATATATATCAACCTCTTTTTCAAGCCAGCAAGTTAATTTTGAGCAGTCTGCCCCAACTTAACATATGGCCCAATGGAATATAAGCTTTTCTTCGTTTCTGTAAATACCTCTGGATAAGCAATTTTCAAGAGCTACCAATACCAACTTCAGGGGCTGGGCTGCCTTTTTAATGTTTTTGCAGTCCCAGAAGAGGTATTTGTTGGACCAGACACACAATTAACCATAGGATACAGATTGTTCTTCCAAAACTCCTTCTCCTCAACTGCTTTTCTTCCCATAAGGATTACTGATTTCAGAATACCACCAGGAGAAATGTGACTCAAAGAACATGACAGTAGGAAAAGCCCTGACAAGGACAAGCATTCAGTATTCCTTCCCACTCACCCCTTTTACACTACAGAAAGCCTTCTCCTTCCCCATCACTCTACTACAATTCATGAAGTAAGTAGCATTTTAATACTCATTTACCACAATAATGCCTTGTTAGTTCCAAAAGACTGTTTTATTAGCAATGTGTCCAAGTCAACAATTCAGTGTCTTGCTTAGCTCCAACTCACCTTGCATAAAAATCAGACATAAGAAGCATCCTCACAGCAATAAAAAGTGGACAAAAAAGTATTTTCCTCAATCTGTTCAATAATGGCAAGCTAAAGAGAAAAGCAGATGAGAGGCATTAGATAGGCTGGTTCATAAAAATGTCTACAGGTTATCATTTCCAAGGAAATGTTATTCCCATTGCTAGTGAAAACAAAAGGTTCAAATAAAAAGACCAATATTGCTTTAACTGTTTCAGCTACATAACTGCAGCAGGATGAAGTCCACCTTTTTTTATCTTTCACTCCTATTTTTAAAGATACTTTCTGAATTTATAAAAGAAAAACTGTTGGCAAATGACCCCTATATACTCTAACCACCTTCCTACACAGAGGCAGTTTTCACTTTCTTATTTTCAGGATCTGAGGTAAACTTCACCACTAGCCTCCAGGAAGCATTTATGTAGGAGTGTTCCACTACTATTACTGTTCTGCTTCCTACCAACAGTATCCTAAGAACAATACCCAGAAGCATGACTTATTAGAAGTGACAGTACTGCTAAATATTTATGTAGAACATCTCTTATTTTTTAAATGAGATTCCACTAGAACATTGACAGTGCAACTTTCTCTAACACCACAGGAATATTTTTAAGGAGTCTCCCCACCAAAGTTCCCTGTATGTAGTACATCAGCAAAAAGAAAGACATCCCTCAGATTTGTTAATCTGCAAAATGCAAGAAGACTGTATCACATGTGAACATTTGTCTGAAATAGTATAGTTCATAATCGCAGCACCTCAGTCTGCATAATGTGCAAGTCACTTCAGTATTCTGGTTCCTTCAAGGACATTTTAATACCTTGTGACACATCTGGAAAGTATGCATTCTATGAGAGTCTTTCCATTTGAATCTTTGGTTAAAAGGAAACAGATTACAGTAACTAAATTTGCTCCCACAAGTCCTTTGATCCCCACGATGCTTCTGTATAAGGGTCCTCCCAGATGGACTAAGACATCTACCCATCAGGAATACATAAACAAATTTAAAGGGGGGAGGGGGCACATTTAGATCCTCCAGAACACAAAGAGGTCCCATACCCTACCATCACCATCACCACAAAATCTGTTGCTGCGCTTTCCATCATCGACAAACCCACTGTTGCTGTCTCTGCCACACAATCATTTCTGCCACCCAAATCTTACCAATTCTGCAATTAAATATTCCACAGAGGGAGTAGAACTGCACTCCTAGTGGTTTACAGAGAACAAAATTCTGCTGAGAAACAAAACACATGCTCCCCATGTGCCATCTTTCCCAACAGAATTGCTGTGATTTTGGCAAGAGCGGAATCAGCATCTGCAGAGACTACGGTGGTGTATGTAGCACATAGGCTACAGTTGTCCACCCCTGCTCTGGACTAATATGCACATCAACCAAAACCACACTAATCATTCCAACCAGTTATAGGAGGCACTGCAGTTTAACAATTACTCAGGAACACAATTACCACAGGAACACTCTCATACTACATACCTATAGCACTTTTACATCACTTTAACAGTCACGGCTGCATTCTACAGACTCCCAGGATTTGTAGTCTGAGGAGGCACTAGAGCTCTCTGGCAGAAAATTTTAAATACCATGTGCTACTATCAATCCCAGTATCCAGTACTAACAGGGGGAAGAGAAAAGGCAGAACTACTTAACATCTTCTTTGCCTCAGTTTTTTCCCAGAAGGATACAAGCACTCAACCTGGCGGTTGGGGAGCAGGTGAGGAAGCAGGGGAAATGAGGCACATCATAGGTAGAGAAGTGGCCACACTGGATGAATTCAAGTCTCCAGGGCCAGATGAATTGCATCCTAGGATATTAAAAGAACTGGCAGAGGTCATTTCGGAACCGCTTGCTATAATCTTTGAGAAATCTTGGAGGACAAGAGAAATTCCAGCAGACTGGAAGAGGGCAAATGTTGTCCCCATCTTCAAGAAGGGAAAAAAAGAGGACCCAAATAATTATCGCCCAGTCAGCCTGACGTCAGTACCCGGAGAGATTCTGGAGCAGATCATTAAGCAGTCAGTTTCTAATCACTTAGAAAGCAACGCAGTAATCACGAGAAGTCAACATGGATTTCTCAAAAATAAGTCATGCCAGACTAATCTTATCTCTTTTTATGATAGAGTTACTGGCTTGATAGATGAAGGGAATGCTGTGGATGTAGCATTTCTCGATTTCAGTAAGGCCTTTGACAAAGTTCCACATGACATTCTTGCAAAGAAGCTAGTAAAATGCGGGCTGGACAGGGCTACTGTTAGTTGGATTTGTAACTGGTTGACCGACCGAACCCAAAGGGTGATCACGAATGGTTGCTTTTCATCCTGGAGAGAAGTGACTAGCGGGGTGCCACAGGGTTCTGTCCTGGGCCCAGTGCTGTTCAATATCTTCATCAACAACTTGGATGAAGGAATAGAGGGCGTGCTCATCAAATTTGCAGATGACACCAAATTGGGAGGGGTTGCTAATACGCCAGAGGACAGGATCAAAATTCAAAATGACCTGGATAGATTGGAGAGCTGGGCCAAAGCTAACAAAATGAAATTCAACAGAGAGAAGTGTAAGGTCCTACACTTAGGTAGAAAAAATAGAATACAGAAATATAGGATGGGGGACATGTGGCTGGATAGCAGTACGTCTGAAAAGGATCTAGGAGTTTTAATAGACCACAAGCTGAACATGGGTCAGCAGTGTGATGCGGCAGCCAAGAAAGCCAACACAATTCTCACCTGCATCAACAGGAGTATGGTGTCTAGACTGAGGGAGGTACTGGTACCATTCTACTCTGCTTTGGTTAGACCTCATCTTGAATACTGTGTCCAGTTCTGGGTACCCCAATTCAAGAAGGACATGGTCAGGCTGGAGCAGGTCCAGAGGAGGGCAACCAAAATGGTGAGAGGCCTGGACGACATGCCCTATGAGGACAGACTTAGAGAGCTGGGTATGTTTAGTCTGCAGAAGAGAAGGTTAAGAGGGGACGTGATAGCCATGTTTAAATATCTGAAGGGATGCCATGTAGAGGAAGGAGAGGGTTTGTTTTCTGCTGCTCCAGACACCAGAACAAGGAGCAATGGATTCAAGCTGCAGGAAAGGAGATTCCACCTGAACCTCAGGAAGAACTTCCTGACAGTCAGGGTTCTCCGGCAGTGGAATATGCTGCCTCGGAGTGTGGTGGATCCTACTTTGGAGGTTTTTAAGCAGAGGCTGGATGGTCATCTGTCGGGAGTGCTTTGAGGGTGTTCCTACATGGCAGGGGGTTGGACTGGATGGCCCATGTGGTCTCTTCCAACTCTACATTTCTATGATTCTATGATCCACAGGAAGGAGTCATGATAGCTGAAATGGTATCAATGTGCTATAACTATGTACTTCAAAACACACCCTCACCTCAGATTGCGAACTGCCTCTAAGAAAGGGGAACTTTACAGAAAATCTTAGCTGGAGGAAAGTGAGCTGGGAGCTAACAATGAGATGCTAATACTGAAAGCACATTAGTAATCTTTTTCCGAACCTAACCTTACACAACACAACATAAATGCAAACACAGAAAATGGAAAAATAAGTCTGAAATGCCCAGATTACTGTAGCTAGATTATTTACTCCATTTATTTAAAAGTTTCAATATTACTGGTTTTGGAATATGCAAATGAATAGTAGCATACATACTTGCAACATTTAAAATTATATCAATGGTACTAAAGGCTGACTGCCAACCAGACAACAACAATTAAGTAATCATACGATGCTGAACATAACAATTTGAATGTAACTAGTTTAAAGTAGTCTAGATTTAATTTACAATTTAAAACAGAAATAAAAATCTGAAAAGGCACATTCCTATGGCAGCATCATGTTCTGCTATTAAGATCTTATTGGGGTAAGTATAAATGATCAAAATCAAAGTAAAAAAGTCAAACAATACACTTTGTTTATTAAACTTTTAGAAAAGGTTATTTACACATTCTGCCAAATTCCAACACTTTTACTTCCTTTCACCAACATAACCTTGCCTACTGTTTCAGAGAACTGATCCCAGAGGGTACTTTTTTCTGTCTTCTCATAAAAAAAAATTAATCTCATATTCAAATGGAAGCAAATGTTTGGCTTCTAGCTTCAGGGACAAAATTGCTAAAGCTACTGAAGATATTTTGTACTAAAGCAAGCAGATATACAGCATCAAGGTGCTGAACACATTTGAGCAAGACCACCACTATGTACATAGGCTTTGCCAAGCTAAATGAGAAAGCATACAAAAGCTTTATTTTTCTTGACATCTTTAGTATCCAATTAACTTAGTATCCTTATTAACTTAATTAACTTAGTATCCTTTGAAATAAATTAAGGAGGTGAACAAGTATCTCCTATCTACTTGCCTGTGCTTCTTTACTGGTCAGATACTCATGACAAATATCCAGGTCCTGGAGTCTGTCTTGCTACAACAGAAATTATTTCAGTTTTAGCCCCAAATGGGGCTGTTAATTATATGTGTAACTTAACTTACTTCTAGACATAAATTTTATAGTGATGTTAAAGAAAAAATCTTAGTGATCTGCAATATGTGGCTAATCATTTTTATCTACATAATTCATCCTGTTCTGTAATTTAGTTCAGCTGCACCACACTTTATCATCCTCATTTTTGCACATTGCAGTCAACAGTCCTCCATTCAGAAACTGATGCATTCCTAGGAGATGGTCACTTTAAGCAAAAACTGACAGAGGCTGGGTGTGCTGATCAAACAAAATTACATTATTTGACTGCACATATTCAATCCCTGGGGTTTTTTTCGTTGTTTCCTATAAGTTCTAAACTCTGTGGCCTTTTAACAACTAAGGCTAGAAACATAATCCTATATATTTTTGTGTGTGGAAACAAGCAGTTTCAGAGTTCCTTATTAACCTCAAAATACACAGTGGAAAGAAATCCACAAAATTCTGACTTAGATCAGTTGTCAAAGTTTATCTGCAATCATCACCAAATCTTCTGTCCTAGAATCCTCTTGGCATGTAAGAAAAGTTCAGAGAACTAAACTCAACATTAGTCCTATTTAGAACACACTCCTGAAATGAACAGTTCCTGCTGTTGCAATATGTCTTCAAGTAGACCCCAACTTATGTTGACCCTATCACAGAGTATTCTTGGCAAGATCTATCCAGGGGAAGTTTGCCATTGCCATCCTCTGAGCCTAAGAGCATGCGACTTGTCCAAGGGTTTCCATGGCTAAGTATGGATTCGAACCCTAGTTTCCCGGAGTCCTGGTCCAACAGTAAAATGTGACAGAACATTAATTAGACTATTTTTGCAAGGGAAAAAAATCAATAAATAAGCCCTAGTGGATCATTTGATCATCTCTTAAACTTTTGCCACAATTCCTTATTAGGGCCCAGAGTCTGGATCTGATAATGATATGGTTTAGATTGGTACCATATCCAGTTGGCATCAGGTTTAATTGGCAAGTACATTCATTGGCACTAATACCAAAATCAAACCTTAAGGTGACTGGGAGGTCAAACCAACCAAGGGAGAATTTGGACTGCAAATGTGAGAAAGAAAGGCAAGTCAACCTAAAACACCCTCCAGGTAAGACTAGGTCATTTGTCAGGCAAACAAACGCTGTTCCTGCGGACAATAAACTTAAGTAGAAGCTGGAGTTTTCCCACAGAACACAATGGCTAGAAGCCCTCCAGGATGCTGACTGACTCAAACCCATTCCCTGTGCACCTGGACTTCTTCCTCTTTTCCAGTAGTATTCATAACAGACAGCTATGACAACACACATTACATCTTTGTCAATCCAAGCACTCTGAACATTAGCAAGTTGAAATTTTATTGTATGTATCACAACTTCCATTGTTCCACACCTGGGATCCATTCAGCATCCATTCAGCCTGCAGCCTATTTTTCAGGTACAAATACCCCTGGATTTTAGACTGTCCACTTCAGTCTCTCACAGATCTGAACAGCACTCTGTCCATCCATCTCCTGATCGAGAACTGTCCTTGGGTTCTTTACCTAAGCCACACTGCTGCTTTTCTTGGCTTCTCTCCAGACACGGTAATTATTGCCCGATTCCCTCACAGTCTCTACCTCATCTGCCTCCCTTCTCTTCGGTTAGTCCTTGTGTGACTGTGTGCACGCTTGAACTGTTGCATGCATGAGTGAATTTATTTCAATAAAAACACATCTTAGCTTACATTTTACTCTCTAACTGATTCTGTCCCTGTGAGAGACTGTGAACTGTAGGAAACTGTAGGAGACTGTAGGAAACGTCTAGTTAAGTTATCCTCCTCTCACAGACCTCCTAATTTTGAGCTAATTAATTTCCTTCTGTCACACAGAGGAACTGGCATCGCACGTGGACCCCTGAGTCACCCATGTTTTGGGATAACATCCTATCTAATCTAAACAGAAATTATAATGACTTTAAAAATGAACAAATGACAACATACTCACACCGCAGCATCTTTCATATTGATATGAAATACCAGCTAACAAACATATTTCCACTTTCTGAATTCTTTGATGCACATAGCCATAAACTGCTGACCCAAGTGGATCCTGTAAATTCACTGGACTGCTTTGGAACAGTTCCTGGTCATGGCTGGCTGCGCACCATTGCCCCAGGATGCTGGAATACAAATCAATGGATTTTGCTTTCATGTTGGTTTCAATATGTACAATTCATTACTCATAAATGTTATTTTCCTCTCAGGAGAAGAGCTAACGCAAACCCTAGGTGCTCTGCCTTACAACACAGTTGAGCCAAGCTACTTCCAGAAACAGTGGATGTAAGTTTTGATATTAGGAATCTGACACTTTGCCAGGGGAAAAAGGAAACCAAACTTCTAAGGGCCTCAGACACCCCAAAACTTACAGAAGCTTGGTTCATAAACCTTGTAATTGCATCCAATGGTGCCCAAGACTGAGGTCCAGTGCACATCTTGACCTTCAGAGCTGGATATAGCTGTGAAGAGTGAAACAGTAGGGGTACAATACCACTCTAGCTATGTTTTTTCCATATCTATTTCCATAGAATAAAATCCTACAGTCTTTTGTGAAGCAAAGTGTGGTACTTCAAATACCAAAGAAGAAGGACAAGACTGCTCAGATTACAAAATCAAATATAGACATCTTTTAAAAAAACAACAACTATAAGCCATCCTAATAGTGAGTTTAAAAGGCAGGTTATAAATCTATGTAATAAAGAACAATAAAGCATTATTAGGCCATATTTTCATATTATATTTTATATGTACACTTAAACACACAGAGGTGCCTTAAAAGCATAACAGTAACCTATGTATAAAAATCATTACAGCACCTGAAGTTCAACCAGTTGAACTGATCATTAATGATTGCTATCTGCAATTAATTGCAAGGCATAAGAAGTAAGGAGGAGGATGAACTTGCTGTAGTACCAGAGCTTAGAAACTTAATTTTTAAAAGTAACTTGATTCCAAGCATCTCCATTGCCATTGTATCTTCTTAGTAATAATCTGCTGCATTGCTTGTTTCATTGCTCATTATCTTCTGTCACTTTTAAAATCTTTTTAAAATCTGAACTGAACTCATCTCCTCAAAATGCCCTCCAATCCCAACCAAGTAACAAGGAATAAAAACATATTAACATTCTTACTATACTGGGCCTAGCAACATTGTGTGCATATATATATACCTTCAAGTCACCTATCTATTTATGGCAACCCCATCATGTTTATAGAGTTTTCTTAGAATGCTCAGAAGAGATTTTGCCAGTTCCTTCCTTTGAAATATAGCCTCCAGCACCTGGTATTTGTTGACAGTTTCCCATCCAACTGCAAACCTGGGCTGATTCTGCTTAGCTTCCAAGATCATATGGGATCTGGTACCTTTAGGGTAATTAGGTGTCACCATTACATTGTTTTGAAAAAGGAACATCACTACTATCTCATTTTCCCCGCACCCCAATAGCATGTTACAGGTAAATTTGTTACTTGTAACATGTTCCCATCAAGCTCTACCAAGAACATACCAAAACGATGGTTACATCCAAAGAATGCATTATTCATCAGCCATGACTAAAAGCTTCTACGAGTTTACGATTTCCACTTCCATTCCCACCTTTTCTGACATACTTCATAATTTTATAAAAAACCAGCTATCATTGTTTACAATTTATATTATCCTACTAGTTCTTCTTTTTTGCTTCTTCCACATTCCCATTGATCTATAATGAACTAAGGCACCTTGCCCTCTTTCACATCTCCCCTTACTCTTTTGTTTCAATTCCCTTAAATAGTGTCAATTTTCACTTGGATTTCTCCATGCTGACCACCTGTCGCTGGTGGCTTTTCTCTCTGGCTTCACTGTTAGACTGTGATACAATTCTAAACTGATAATACTAAACCTGATTTGGTGTTTCTGATCTTATGAATTCATCCTTAAACCTCTCACAGTTCTATTCTTACAAGCTCCTAAGAATGTTTTTAAAAAGTTTAAAAAAATTAGCACATCCATCACATTATGTTCAATGGGACATATTCCAAGATAAGAGTATACTGGATTACCTTCTTAAATATGGTTAATACTGATAGTTCAAATTCTAAACTGTCAGCTTAAAACTGTTCGAAGCAAATTTACAGATCCACACAAATGTTCACTTTTTTCTGTTCTTCACATGATTTTAACTTCCTTCCATATCCACCATAAATATCCATATCCATATGGATATTTATCCATATCCATCCAATTATGCCATTTGATTCTCCTCTAACAGCCACCCAATTCTTTTTTCAAAAAGCATGGATCTGTTGCTGTCATGTATAGTTTTCTGCCTCAAATAGACAATTCAAAAGCTTATCTTCTAAAAGGAAAATATTTAATCCATATACATACACAAGCAATAATCTGTATTCCTCTCTCATTTTCCTTAATGTAACGTTTCCAGTATGGCTCACTCTGTGCTGCAACATATATAATCTACACACCTGGAAAGGCATGGAACAAGCCTCAAGTTTGGATATTCTCCTCTAACACCATACACTCATTTAGTGGTGAATGGTATTGATGTTAATACCTGCTTTTTGTTCAGCAAAACCCAATCAGGGCTAGCTGTTCCATCTCCAAATTAGGTGTAAAAATGGGGGGTAATTCAAATAACTACAGCTCTCTTAAGCAGTGCCAATTCTTCATGAGATATTTGCTCCTGTTTTCTACATAGTTCCACACTCTCCTTAACGAAGAGAGTGTGAATCTCCTTTATTTGAATGTTTAGTAGAACCATTGCTAAACTTCAACTTAACAAAAGTTTCCAGGCGGCTAACATAGTCAAAAATTGAACCTATATACTGCTAATTATTAATGAATTGAACAATTCGGTTCTCTACAAAGTAGGTATCATATATCCCTCCCTTGAAGCCACACCCTCTGAAGCTTAGTTTCTGCAAAAACTTCTGGTTATCAGGGTAAGGACAGATTGCTTACTTGTAACTGTGGTTCTTCAAGTGGTCATCCATGCTTTTACATAGATGAGTTTTCACGACTTCCAGGCGTCTAACTGGAACGTTAGCAAAGCTTGTTGGGAACTCCATCCCCTTCCTACCTACTGAGTATATCCAAGACCACCAAGATACTCCCCTCAGCTTCAAAGTCCACCAGAGAGTAAACAGGACCTGAACCATAGGGGAGGCAGAGCCGGCTGCATGAGAGCACAGGTGACCACTCAAAGAACCACAGTTAGAGGTAAGCAACCTGTCCTTCATCTTCACGGTCTCTGTCTCACACAAATGGATGTCTATGAAACTTACCACAGGAGGCAGGTCAGGTCACTGGAGCATAGCAGAAACAACAGCATGGCCTAATTGGGCATCTGCCCTTGCTCTGCAGTCTAACCTACAGTGCTGAATAAACACTGATGGCTGAGACTACATTGCAGTTTTACAAAATTCAGATAAAAGTACTCCATGGAATAGAGCCGCAAAAGAAGCCATCGCTCTCGTAGGGTGAACCTAAGACCAACAGGAACAAGCTGCTCAGTGACTCCATAGGAGAGTCATATAGCTTCTACCACTCACTTGACAGCTGTTGACAGGATACTTGCTGTTCTTTTCTTGGGCCTTCTGTAACAAACGAACAATCAGTTCAAATGCTGGAAAGTAGCTGTACGTTGAACACAGAAGGCTAATGCTGAGTAGATGTCTAAATAACGGGATGCCCTTTCTAGAGGTGATGATGGCTGTGGGTAGAAGGTAGCTAAAACAATGTCCTAATTCAAATGAAACTGAGATACCACCTTTGGGAAGAAATTCATGTCGAAGCAGAGGATGACTTTGTCACAATGAAAGGAAAGGAAAGATCCATTGCACTGTAGTCTTGCATTACAAGATTATTTGCTCATCTTGTGGAAGTGACAGGAACAAGAAAGACTATCTTCAGGGCAAGGAGATGTTCATCTACAGATACAAGAGGCTCAAAAGGTTTATGCATTAGTTGTGACAGAACCAGTGATAGAGACTAGGGGATAATTGGAGGCAAAACAGTTGGGTAGAGATGTATTAAACCCTTGAGAAACCTCTTCACTACCAGATTGGAGGATAGAGAAACAGAAGATGGAGACACTGGTTGATGGGCTACAACTGCAGCTAAATATAGCTTCAATGAGGAAAATGCAAGTCCCTGTTCATTCTTGAAAGTTCAATAAGAAGCGTAGGACTGTGGACTGTACCACTGTACCACTTTTGTGGTACAGATACTTCAGATATGGAAGATGCAAAGGAGCAAAAGCATTTTTACTTATAATCATAAGACCGCTTAGTAGATTCTTTCCTTGATGCTGACAAGATTGTTTTCAATCAAGGAGAGATCATGGAGTTATTCTCCAAGTTGCTAATAGCAGCAGTTTGACAACGGGGTTGTCAATTTGTCCTTGGGACTGTGTGAATATATCACTGATTAGGGGAGTGTGATGCGGTAAACTCTAGACAACTGGAGAAGTGAGGCGAACCAGGGTTGCCAGGGCCAGCATGGTGCCACCAGAATTGCATCAGACTTGTCTCTGCTGAGTTTCACTAACACCTGGGCCAGCAATGGAAACTGTGAATACTAATAAATGAGGCAACTTGACCATTTGTGAAGAACCCCCCCCCCCAGGATCCTACTCCATTTTCTGTTCTGGAGCAAAAGCAGGAACATCTCTTGTTAACAGAGGTTCTGGAAAGATCTATGTGAGTTTTGCCCCAGTAGAAGTGATCAAGTTAAAGGCTCGATGTCACAGAGATCATTGATGTTGAAGAATGCAAGCATGACTGAGTGAATCCACCAACTCATTTTCTGTACCTGAAAGATGAATAACTATAGGAGGAATGTGCCTCCTGGCACATCAACTCCAAAATGCTGTGGTCAGATTGGGCAGCACTGCTGAATGTGTGCCCTTTTGTTTACTAATGTAACAAACAACTGTTGTGCGGTCTCAAGTGATCTGAATGATGTTATCCAGTAGTCCCCTCTTGAATGCAAGAAAAGCTTTGCTTATAGTGAGAAATTCCAGAGCACTGATATGAAGCTGGAACTTTTGATTTGACCAGAGGCCCTGAACTGTCATGCTTCCACAGTGTGCTCCCCATCTTATTAGGGAGGCATCCGTAGAGACCACACAGGATGAATCTGGAGGCCTGAATGGCATGCCTGAGAAAAGGTTTGTAGTCCTGTCTAGCAATACAACTTTCACCTTATCTCTGTTTCCTTTTGCTCTGCTGACAAGCTCTCCCCCAAAAGAATCTAGTGCTGCCCCATGAAGTCTATCACTTTTGTTGGCTCCCAGATAGACTTGGATAGACACATAGACAGTGACCTGTTCTTACCCCATTCTATCCCTAATATTCTCATGGCTTAACTTAAACAGAACAACGAGAATTACACTAGCATTGTCCTTTTCCATTTTTCAGTTCCTTATCAGAGAGTTAGACAATCATAATGGTTTCAGGAATAGTTAAAAACACAGAGAAATACAGCTATTCCCAAGTTATCAATACAGTTTATATGAAGCACATGCATGTCTCCAACACAATATAAAACCAGCAAGTTGTTCAAACTGGCATTAAAATGCAAAAACTATTACTATAGAAAAGGCAAGTACATTTAAGCCAAACTGGAGCAACAGAAAGTGGTACCTTGCAGTATGTCATCTACAGTGACTCAGCTGAGTTGCAATACATAACCATGGCTTGGTGCCTAGAAACCTCCCTCAAAACTTCCATCCACTGCTTCTGGTTTAACCACAGTTATCCAAACTGGTAATCTATGGCTTGTGCTCACCTTCAAACCACAACTGTAAAAGTTGTCATTATTAAAAAAACAAACAAACAAACAAAGTATGGAGCCTATATGCAAAATTAAGAAGGAGGAAAGCCATAATTCCACATTATACCTGAATTGAGCAACTGTGCTTTATTGTTTCATGTAAACTTAACTTAAATTCTTAAACAAATGCAGAGTTTTATCCTGTAAACCCTGCTCCCTTTTCTTCCTTTCTACCAATTGCTTTCTATATGTTTGAATTTTAATTTACAGTTCTTTGGGGGAAGGATCTCTCTTTTGATTTGCTTTTCTCTAAGTATGCATTCTGCCATTACCAGACAAAACAACAGCGTTTAAAATACCAGTTAACTTATGATGGTGTAACTTCATATGGCTTCTGAATACACAATACAGCTGGACTTCATGGAGCTTATGAAAGTGGAACATAAACCTTTAAAAATGCTGAATACTAACCTCACTGTTCGAAGGCATTCAGTATGAATATCGTTCTAAACAATCTGTATTTTAGAAAAGTGAAGTAAACTTAATAAATATAATAAATAGTATGCTTGAAGCCAACTATCACAAACATGATAAAATTCCCTTCACTGAAATTTACATTGAGCAATAGAGTTTAATGTGCTGACATCACAATGCTCTTTTATGACATTCATATCCCTTTATTCTTTCAGGATACACCAAATATTTGTAGTAGCTGGAACTAGGTCTGCTAAACAATCCAGGACACATACATAAATAACTGTACTGTTAATTAACTAGCTAACCAAATAATGGCTTTCAAGATTAACAAATCTACTGTGGCATAAACTGAGAAAGCATACTTCAAGTGAATGAAATACCTGTGTTTGTGCCTCTGTGTATATGTACACACACACACACACATGCAAAGAATCTACAGAGGAAAGCAGTTTTTGCCAAAAATCCAGCCAAAAGAAACAAACAAAACCTGACAATACATTACAACAGACAGTGCAGCAGTAGGTCAGTTACAGTATCATGCAGAACACAAATGAAAAAGAGAAAAAATGCAAGATCATTCTGTGTGGATGTGATCCATTCCCAGTTAGGAGCCAATGGTGATGAACAGCTGTATCAGTCAGTAACATAACACATAAGGAAATTACATTCTGCAGAAAAGCTACACATTCCTAAGATCTGTAGACTGAATTCTACAAAGACATACTGAATAATGCATTCCAATTCAGCAGTTTTCATAGAGTCTTCCTACAGGAGCACATGAACAATTGTTACCATATTTGTTGTACTCTGAAATCTTACACTGCTACTACTGTATAGCCTTTGGCCATTTCTGCACTACACTGCTATAGCGCTATCATTCCACTTTCAACATCCTATGGAATTCTGGAGTTTGAAGTTTAGGGAGGGGCATTTAGAATTCTCAGCCAAAGAGATCTTTGGCCTCAGTAAACTACAAACCTCATAATTCCACAGGATGTTGAATGCGGAATAATAGCACTATAACAGTGTAGTGTAGAAATGGCCTTTGAAATAAATAGAACTCATTTGTCAAAAGTGGAAGAATAACTAATTACGACTTAACCAAAAATCAAAAGTATTTCCACATAAACATTTCTTCTCTTTGAAGCTTCTTCTCCTGCTTTTGACCATCATCATTTTGGCCAACAACAGTATACAAATCATTTCAAACAATCTAGGAGCACTTGCAACCTAAAGCCCTTACCCTAATTCTAACAACATGCATACCTGAATGATACGAAAACAAATGTGTGACACTCCACTGAAATCAATTAACAACACCAGGTTATGCTTTGCATAATCATATCCATGTTTAAAACCCTCAAAATAAAAGGCACTATGAAGTTCAATCCACTTATTTACAAGTCTCTTTAAGTTTTTCCATTACAATGATTTCTCCTAGATTCAGTAAATTGACAGAATTACATACGTAACATTTTTAAAGAGGTAATTAAGAATCAAATTTCCTAAGCAGCTAAAGTGAAAATGGGAGTGGCCATATTGGGGTTAACTCGCTACAAACAGCAACCTCTTCTCCCTGCAATAATCAATATCACAAAAGTATAACGAGCCATCACTCTTCTAATGTACTGAAAATGAGAACTGGCTGTGTGTTCGCAAATCTAAAAGATATAAAATGTAAACCACTGTGATGGTAAATAAAGCCTAAGAGTAACTGTGAACTATACATACATGCACAAAACTGATGTGAAGTGGCTTCAACCAATTCTAGGAAGTATTACACCCATTTCTGAATGAAAATGATTACTGAAAAGGATTGAAAAGGATTGTTGGATTGAAAAGGATTATTGGACTAGTAAGCACAAAAATAAGAAAACACAACAGCATCTTGAATAAAAATTTAAAATTCTCAGTATCAAAAGTAGTTTAGTATAGTTATTAACATATTATTGAGCTATACCAGGGTGACTCAACTGCCAAAGAGGAGGATCACTTCTCCAAAGCAAATCTGGAAGGTTGTACTGCCTGCTTCCTCCACATCCCAAATTTTGAGCAGTAGAATAAAAACTGGCCCTTCTTATAGCCAACACCATCCCCAAGTCTCTTAGGCAATGCTTTTGACTGTTTTGTCACATTTGTTTTGAGGCACCAGCCAATACTTTCCTTTGGCTGTACAAGACAGGAAAAGAACACACAAACGCGGACAAAAGGCCTCTTGTAGGCTTTTGAAAAGTAAGGGAACCAAAATGCCCCCAAAATATTAAAACTGTCAAGACCACCACCCAAGGGTTTAAGATGCACAACCAGCCGCTCTGGACTAAAACACTTTTTCACTTCCTGAAATTTGGGAGGGTTGGGGCTGTGGGGCTGCAAAACAGTCTTGGGGCCACATGTGTGACCTGCAGGCTATGCTTTCTCCACCTCCAAGCTATACTATTCCAATAAGGTAATCTGTAGAATTCAACAGTTTAGCACAACTAGTGATATAAACTAAATCTATAGAATTCAACAGTTCAGCACTATTGCAATACATTTGCAATACATTTGTATTGCAAATGTTAAGATCAGCATTACTTGGGGTATATCTACATAAAAATCAGATGAATGAACTGGTTCTTGTAACAATTAAAAATACTGTTTCAATCTTAACTGACTTTATACCACATACGAATACAAATGGTACAAGTCAAGGGTGGAGAATGTGGCAGCCAGGACTAGATTAAGGTGGAATGAGATTCTAGAGCAGTTCCAAAATAAGGGCCTCCTTTGTATATGTTTGTCAGCAAATCTAGGACTGGAGACACAGAAATTATATAAATGAAAAATAATAAATAAAATACAAATGAAAAATAGACAGCAGCACAAAACATCTCATTTGTGAATCCATTTTCAGCCCTGTAGCATCATGGATGCTAACAGCCCAATCCAATGGATTTTACTCAATTATACATAACATACATAAAATGGTCATGATAACAAAAAATAATAATCCACTGCAACCCCATGGCAAAAAGCAAAACAATATACTTGCACAGCTGAGCATATGGGAGAGGAATATGTTGAAGACAATGACAACAGTGACGGTATCTTCAGAGTCACACAAATACGTTTTAGAAGAATTTAAAATTCAGCCTTTTGCATGCAAACCACAAAGCATCTCTCAAACCACCCACTTAAAAAGCAACAGAGTATAAAAACCATGTGTATACATGGCTATCTACTCAGAAAAAGGATTTGATTACTCTGAAGAAAGCATGAGCACCACAACAGCTCTGAAAGTACTGACAATCTGTAATAATAATAATGCACAAAAGAATATAGACACAATCCTCTGACGCCACATTTTTTCTATCCCACCAACACTGAACTGTCCTCGCACACACTGCTGCATTCACAGACACATAAAAATGCTCTGCTCCCCCAGAATACATATGGAACATACAAAAATCACCAACTCCCCCACACAGAATACACAAGCAAACACACCCTTCCACTGAACTTTTCTGACTCACTCAGTCTAGTGGGGATAATTCTTGCTACTGCTCCTTCTCTAAAGATCTGCAACACAGGCAGGCACTGGAGGAATGTGTGTATGCATGTATTTTAAAAAATCTTTATCAGTATTGGCTATAGGTAGACCAGAAGAAGAAAATTCTGGATCCGCCACAATAAATATGCCTATTTACTGAAGGCAAGGAGAGCAGTCCTACCTGATGCCCTGCCCCTCTTCTCCCTTCAGCTCTGGAACTTTCTGAATACGTACAGTCAGGAAAAACCCATGTTCTGAGCATGTACAGCCAACAGACCTACATAGTGGTACTACAGCCAGCTATGGAGGACTTAGTATATTTAAGAAGGGATTAGAGAAGGAAAGGTCTCAAGCTACACTTGTTTATTCCAGTACTGGGCATCTAGCTAGTGAAGGGCCTGTAACAACAGTACCAACAGCACCACTACTATTCCAGCCTTCTGTCAGTGGCCTCTGATGTTTCAGATGGCAGGTTTTATAAACTAGCTTAAACAAAGGTGAGGGATGAGCAGACCTGGAGTCCAACAACATATGGAGAGCCTATATTCCTCTCTCTGTTCCAATGAATTCAACCATGCAGCCCATACATGATGTACAGTTTAACTATGGCTGCTAAGACACATGTTTGTTTCACTTTCAGTAGACATGCAGAGATACTAAGCAAGAACATCTACAGAATTTGAAAACTAAGGCTGCAATCTTAGTTACACTAATTTTTAAGTAAATCCCCACTAAAAATGAGATTTACTTTAATGTAAACATACGCTATAGGTGAGAATCATGCAGCTTGTTCTTGATTTCAAACCCCAGCCACACTGGTTAGGCTTGCTGGAAACTGCAGTCCAACATCATCTAGAGGGCCACATGTTTTCCATCACGATGAACAGGACTAAACCCAGATAGGATACTCAACATGATAGTCAGTCAATAATCATAAACATTCATAATTTGACACGTGGCCACCAGAGCTCTGCAATGTGATCTGAAAGAATAAATCAGGAATATAAGATCACCCTTACAGGCTCAGTGAATGAAACTGATGGAGATAAAGAATATCATCTCCCAGAGTCTATTGTCTGTAGTAACTGGTTAGACCCAAGGTCTAGAGAGCTTCCTAAAATAGATGTGTTGCTGGATTATTCATAACTGAAGCTCATGAATCAGATATTTTTCACCATGTTTCTATCATGTACAAAGAAATTAGTTTTTTCTTAAGTGAATGGATAAAATTCACTTTAACATGCCTGTATTAAATTCTTATCTTTTAAAAACTAATTCTTTAAAAAAAAGTGCTTACTTAATTAGAATTTTAGTATAAAAATCCATTTTTAAAAAGTCTGAACACTACCTGTCACTGACATAAGCTACACAAACTAATTCTTAATGTCAAAAAAAAAAAAAAAAGAACTGCATCCCTTTAGGGAATCAGAAAAGTCTACCACATCACTTTTTATACTTGGAAGATAAGCAAACAAGTATATTTCAGGTATACTTTCTCTCTTACATGTACTAAGTACTATAGATACTTGGGAACAAGGTAACATGAAATGTAGTAGCCCTCTAGAAAGATATCCTAATCAAGATGCATCACTCTGTATTAGGTAATAGCAAAAGATCACCAGCTAGCTAGCAAGAATCTATCTGGCAACATGTTTTAGAGGCTGAACATCAACACTTTAAAAAGTATACAGGGTATTCTCAGATGTACATTTCCTAGCGTTAACAATTAAAAGGTAAAGGCTTCCCCACTTATCTGAAAGATTAGGGACTGGAGCACTGTCAAAAAACAGAACTGGTTGAAAAGCAGAACCATGTACTGTACTGAAGGGAGCATGAAGGACTTATAGAGTCTCACTTGCAACTGACCGCATGCACGTTGCTTGCTCAGCTGGCTTGGCATCTTTTCTCCCCTTTTCTGGTCACTTTTCAAAGAGCACATGTATGCAAGTAGTCCCAAGCAAGCCCCCACAGGAAAGAAGGTCTGAGGAAAGAGAGAATCCTCATCGAACTAATGGAACTTATTCTTAATTTGGAAGTATCAAAAGAGCAAGTTGCCAGATAACAGGGTATCAAGAGGTGGTGGTTTCCTGTAGTGTGTAGCTATTCCATCTTTCTCCACCTTAATGAATTTTCTAAGACAAGAGAAAAACAATAGAGGGTTCTGGGCAAAGGAATATATCATGTGAAGCTACCACAAAATTCACTGAATAAGGCAGGGGCATGGAATGATAACAGCTCACTGGAACCGCTCATAGTGTTCATATTTGTTCATATACACCATGAGAGTAAGCCATAATAATACAACAAATCTATCAGGTGCAAGAGGCTCCGATTTCTAGAATGTTCTCATTACAGGAATGTACAGAAAGTCAACACTATGTAAAGATTACTGTTTCTTTATTTGATTTCCATCCTACCTTTCATCAAACACTGGAATACAAGACAGCTTCCAACATAATAAAAAGAAGTTATGGGAGGAAAACACAATAAATTATATATAATAAAACACAAATTATATATATTACAATGGTAACTGCACATTTATAATAAATAGAAATTAAGAATATTAAGAAAACACCCACATCCATTTAACATCCCTGACAGCAGCTAGTGGTCAGTTGTTTAAAACCCGCCTGAACAGAAAAGTCTTTGCCTATCAGCAGAAGAGCAACAGGAACATTGAAGCAGAGATTCACAGGCTGGGAGGAACTAACAAGAAGGGCCTCTCTCACTTCCTTACAAATTCACCCCTGAAGTTGGTGGGATCAAAAGATGAGCATCTCCTTCCTGTTAATCTCAAAGCCCAGGCAGGGTTATGTGGTCTGAGACAGCCTAGACCCAAGCTATCGAGGGCTTTGTAGGTTGTAACAAGATCTCTGAATTGTGCCCAGTAATGGAATGGTAATAGGTGTAGACACTGTACATGCACCACAACATTTCTATTAAAGGGTACCATAGCAAGTGAGAAACTTTAAATGTACACGATCACGTCAAAATTTCTCACCAATAAGTAGTACTGTACATATCTCAGCAACGTTAAGAGAGGGGGTGGGAAAAATAACAATGTATATAGAAACTACCCTAAATTGTTTTCAAGAGACTTTTCTTAGTTCTCATTTGTTTGTACTTGCAATTATTTGTTCAATTTGATTATATTTGAAATCAACAAATCACATCAGTGACAGTCTAAAAATAACTACAACTGAACATAATATATACTGGAAAAATTGTTCAAGCACCTTTGTAGCTGGAACTTAACTAACACAAAGAATTAATAGGGGCTTCCTCTCCAGTCATATCAATATATTAATTATAAAAATAGCAACACTTAGAAGGCTGCAAACTTTTTAAGCCACATTCAAAGCAACAGACATGGGAGTTTGTTTCAGTATAAAAGGAGGGAAGGAAATGAGGAAAGGGAATCTTGTGGAACCTTTGAGACTAACTGATTTATTTTAGCATGAGCTTTTTTGGATTACATTCCACTTCAGCACATCTGAGGAACTCAATTGTAATCCACAAAAGCTCAAGTTAAAGTAAGTTAATCAGTTTTAAAGATTCCACAAGATTCATTATTCTCTTTTTCCTCCACTACTTTTAAAACTCAAGCCATGCACAACGTATCTTTCAGATTATGTAATCAATAATCACGAGCATATTCTATTAACAAAATCCTCTTTAGTTCATGCTGAGATAGTTCAGGTTTATTCCATCCATGCTAAGAAACATCTATCACAAAAATGAAGTTTCTTTTTGCTTATGACAGCATTACCTCACATACAATCCTTTATCAGGCTGTAATATTCTGAACCAGTGTGGTGTAGTGATTTCAGCACCGCACTACAACCCTGGAGACCAAGGTTTGATTCCCCACCCAGCCATAGAAACCCACTGGGTGATCTTGTGTGCACCATATGCTCTCAGCCCCAGAAAACTCCATGATGGGTTCATCTTACGGACACTATAGGTCAGAAACAACTGGAAGGCACACAATAACAACAATATCTTGTCATAAGCCTGCTAGAAAATCATAAAAAACACAAGCACATGAAGTTGAAAATTTTCTTCCAACTTCACTAGCAAGAGGGAACAGGAACAGAGGAAGAAATGACTTGTCATCCAAGACTTCAAAGATCAGTTTATAAGGGTATACCAGTAAATACCAGTTTATAGGTCAGCCAAGCAACACGGATAATTTTAGCTAGAAAAAGCATAGCTATACCACTATCTGATTTTTAATTATACTCTTCTTCAAAGACTCTCAAGGCAGCACAGATGGGTGGTTGGTCCCATTTTTCCATAAAGGGTAGTGATCATAATGCAAACTCCATTAATAATTTGAACAAAGACTACTTCACTGTTCACAGCCTGCTTTGGCACTCTACACCATTAAATGGAGTGTGGTATATGGTAAACAGTCTGAGACTCAATACTCTCAACTGATTACTCTCAGTTCCTCCCCCTCCTAACTCTCTGAAATAGAAACCTAGCACAAATTAAAACAAATTAATAGGCATGGCTTAGAGATATTATAATTAATATCTTTTGAAATGCAACCTAGTAGAATATTCTTAAAATATCTCTCAAAAGATTTTTTGCTCTTAAAAGGTTGCATGTCTTGGAAAGTTCTTTTCTGAAAATACATTTTTCCCATTATTTACTATAGTGTTCAAAGATTATTGTTGTTGCTTGTTCAGAAATTAGCATGTTACTCACTAGTTCGAAAGAAATCTTGAGTGTGAAATAGGAATGACCTGTAATTTGAAAAATTCATGTTAAAATACATCTAAAAAGGCATCAGAATTCCTCTAAAAACAAGACTACCAGTAGAAATAGGACCACCAGCATAACATCCATTTAACAAACAAAAAAGAAAAATGGGCTAAAGAAAAGGCCAAGCGCTATTTGACTATATGTAGGTTGCTCAAGTAGGGGGTTAACTGGAAAGCGATTTCTACAGAAAGAGGTGAGCATGTGGCAGTTGCAGAAACAAAGAAGTTCTTGGAATGAATTATCCTAGAGCTTTTGCTTAGGTGTGGTGAAAGCAGAATCAAATCCAAATGCACATAAATAGCCAGTAGACAGTTTGATAGACAAAGGTTTGCAGACACAAAATTTACCACAGAATGTTTACACCTGTCATGTACTTAAAGTATAGTTTTAGAAAATGACAGCACACATTAAAGCACTTGATTCCAAATCTAGTTATCAAGCCCAACTAGAATAGATCTGTTCAATCAAAGGGAACTTGATTATGTCAACATGTATGTAAGCTCTATTGATTCAATAGGTCCTCTCTACCTGGGACTAACAATTAAATCTGAATCAGTGATTTAACGGTGGGAGGGTCTTTTGGTGATGTGTTAATCAATGATTTAAAGCAGGGGTGAGCAACTACACAGGGCGTGGGGCACGTTTTACTTCCCAGCACCTGGGAAGGCAGCATACCCAAAGTAATGCAATGTTACTTCCAGTTGCCACTTTGGCCTATTTTGGGCAGACTTTTTCATCTCTTTTAGTGTTTTGGGAAGGCTGTATGGCTTTGCAGGATTAATGGAAAAACAACACTGCATTTAAAGGCAGTTCTGGCCCATTTATAGAAAAATTGCCCCAAAATCAGCCCCTGATTTTTTTAAAAAAAATTGGCAGTGCTGGTGGTGGAGAGGTCTTCTAGCAGAGTCTTCAGGGCTCTATGCAGCCTATGGGCTGCAATTTGCCCACTCCTGATTTAAAACAATCCCCTCTGTTCATTCTTTTCAAATGCAGCTGATAACTATCCAAATATTCTGGGATTCCATAACATGGTTACAAAACGTCAAAACATACATTAATAGACAGCAAGCTAACACCAAATGTTACAATATGAAGCTATGGTTAATGCCACAAAATGGTATACACAGCCAGAATGTACAGCAACAAAAAGTTTGAGTACAGCACGAAAAAAAAAAGAGATTGTATCTCAGATACAGCAGAGACACCACCAAATTTCTGGCTCAGTTCAGACACCCATGGTACAGCAAAAAGGCACAAGCTTTGGGCTCCTGGAACTCCAATCCCTTCCTACACTTCCTGTGTCACAGTAACACTAGTTTGTAGTAGATATATGAATCAGAGAAAACATAGTTTGCCTCCAAAACATTACTGGAAACCTACAAACAAGTGACTTCCTATTCCTATTCCAGTTATACTGGTGCAAATCCCAATACTGTGAAGTAAGTAGCAGGGAAAACTGTTTAAGAAGCCATGCTTAAGTCTTTCGATTTGAATATAACATTTAAACCGAACGCGCATGATCTATGTTATTTAGAGCACTGAAAATGTTTACTGCTCCCAACTTTTTCTGAAAAAACTAAACCACTGCCCTCACTGTGAGTTTTTAAAACAACTCAAGACATTTTTTGTTTACATCCCCACTATATTAATTGTGCTGTGATAGGTTAATTGCTAATAATCATTTTAAGCAGTACAATGTAGTTTTAATGTGATGCTTTGATATAGTATTTTTTGTTACAAAATACTACACACTACTGTGTGAGGGCAGCATGATTTGAAAACCACTCCAAGATCTTTTATTCAATAAATAAATCCAGGAGCTGCAGAGGAGAATCTTAGCACATAGACAAGGGAGAAAGTGTGAGAGCCCAATACATGTTCCTGGTGTCAAACAAAGTTTGGCCACGATAGTAGTGCGCCCATTTTCTTTTCACTGTATGAATATGATACACAGAGGGCCCTATCACACTACACTGCTGTAACACTGTTATTCCTCTTTAACTGCCATTGCAATACTGCATGTAATCATGGGATTTACAGTTTAGGGAGAGGCACTTATAATTCTCAATCAGAGAGATCCAATGCCTCACCAAAGTATCAACCCCAGAATTTCAGAGAATGATAACATGGCAGTTAAAGGGGAATAATAGTGCTATATCAGTGCACTGTAATAGGGTCCCTAATGGGTCACCACTGGAGCAGCTGAATGGCAGTAGCACCATCCAAAGCAAGTATATAACATCCCAACAAGTAAATAATTTGGCAAATAAATCCTTTAGCTTAACTTTTGCTTAAATTTACCGATGGAAACATTTTACTTTGGTATGACTGAAGGTATTTTTTACAAGCATGAAACAGCATTTGCAAAAGGGCTTGAGAAGCTATTTCTTTTTCAAAAATGTACTTTGAAGGCTATATTAGCACTAATGAAGGCTATTCACATCCAACGTATTGTTGAAAAGTACATGGCACTAAGTATGTGCCAGGTGAACAGGAGCAGTTATCACAGTCTTAGTTTGGGGAACTGGAAATGTCACACTCCCTGGTAATCATAAAGTTAGAAAATATGCACACTATCAGTAAAGCAACAATAACATTGCTTCTCTAAGTTTAACAACTCTTCCCAAGAATAGATTAGACCATTTACAACACTAAGGTACAGAGAGATTACTTATGGAGGAGATACTTGCATTTTTATCAATCAGGTTGTTCCTCAAATCTTCAATTAAAATGGAAAACTCACATTCTCTCAAGCATACATGCAGAAAGCAAATGTTTCAATCTAATCTGAATTAAATTGCTTGGCCTTCCTGTGGAAACTCAAGCACCATTGTTAGAGCTACAGTTCACTTCATTTTACTTGTTTGAAAAAGTATGATGCAGAGTTACATTTTGGCGGTGTTTATTGAAGAATAAACACATCTAAAAATACTTTTCCAAAACTTAAATTATTCCCTCACTCTAAAGGTACCACAAGTCAATAGATTAATCTCTATACTTTTAATGAGGTACTTGTATCCACACACTTTGGAACCCATTAGATGTCAATCACTGATGTAATAAAGTATTTTGGAATAGCTATGCAAAAGGATCCTTAACTACCTATCCCATATTTATATTTCCCTCTTGTCAAAGAACCAAGCTTCTCTGCCAATTAAGAGTTCTTCTTCATTATTTTGAAAAGTATGCTGTTCAGCAGCAGCTCTGCAATAAATTAAGTTGCCATACTCACATTCTTTCAAAATATTTTTATTCTTGTCTCAACATGAAACCCAAATGAATTATAAGAGGGGCCAGAAGTTTAAACCTAGAAGATATAAAGGCAGGGGATAAATGCTGCTAAAGCAAGGTTGGATAATTTGTGGTCTCCCAGAAGTTGGATTTGTAATTGGTTGACCGACCGAACCCAAAGGGTGATCACGAATGGTTGCTTTTCATCCTGGAGAGAAGTGACTAGCGGGGTGCCCCAGGGTTCTGTCCTGGGCCCAGTGCTGTTCAATATCTTCATCAACAACTTGGATGAAGGAATAGAGGGCGTGCTCATCAAATTTGCAGATGACACCAAATTGGGAGGGGTTGCTAATACGCCAGAGGACAGGATCAAAATTCAAAATGACCTGGATAGATTGGAGAGCTGGGCCAAAGCTAACAAAATGAAATTCAACAGAGAGAAGTGTAAGGTCCTACACTTAGGTAGAAAAAATGGAATACAGAAATATAGGATGGGGGACATGTGGCTGGATAGCAGTACGTGTGAAAGGGATCTAGGAGTCTTAATAGACCACAAGCTGAACATGAGTCAGCAGTGTGATGCAGTAGCCAAGAAAGCCAACGTAATTCTCGCCTGCATCAATAGGAGCATGGTGTCTAGATCGAGGGAGGTATTGGTACCACTCTACTCTGCTTTGGTTAGACCTCATCTTGAATACTGTGTCCAGTTCTGGGTACCCCAATTCAAGAAGGACATGGTCAGGTTGCAGCAGGTCCAGACGAGGGCAACCAAAATGGTGAGAGGCCTGGAAGCCCTATGCCCTATGAGGATAGACTTAGAGAGCTGGGTATGTTTAGTCTGCAGAAGAGAAGGTTAAGAGGGGACATGATAGCCATGTTTAAATATTTGAAGGGATGCCATGTAGAGGAAGGAGAGGGCTTGTTTTCTGCTGCTCCAGAGACCAGGACAAGGAGCAATGGATTCAAGCTGCAGAAAAGGAGATTCCACCTGAACCTCAGGAAGAACTTCCTGACAGTCAGGGCTGTCCGGCAGTGGAATAGGCTGCCTCGGAGTGCAGTGGAGTCTCCTTCTTTGGACGTTTTTAAGCAGAGGCTGGATGGCCATCTGTCGGGAGGGCTTTGAGGGTGTTCCTGCATGGCAGGAGGTTGGACTGGATGGCCCCTGTGGTCTCTTCCAACTCTACATTTCTATGATTCTATGATTCTAAGTTACCAGACTATAAGTCTCACTATCCCTCATCTTTAGCTATGTTGACTAGGGCCGATGGGTGATGCCTTCTAACAATCTCTGGAAGTCATGAGTTACCCATCCTTCCACTACAGAGGAATAATATCTTTTGAACAACTACTGTTACTTTCTCTCTCCCTGCCAGCCATGTCTAGCACCAACAACTTGCTTGCAAGGATTCAGAGAAATTTTAAGATTTAGACACTAGCTATTTTTAATGTCTGAGCACTAGTACAGTTTTCAGAAAACAGTAGTATTTGGTACTGCATTATAAAATATCCTGAACAAAATAAAAACTTTACCACCAATGACATACTGGGCTGAACTACATAACAATGGATAATACAACATACAGCTTACTGGTTAATAATCTGACTACTAATATCACAGTAACTTACTCTGCCATAATTTAAACACAAACATTAATATACTCTATAGAAACAATGTAGTCTTCCCTACACAGTGTTGAAATATCCAATCATGTTTCACCAAAAATTACCAGATAATGATCAGTCTGATCAAGTTTCTCTATACTAAAACAACTCACCCATGGCAAACATGTTTCTAGCAAGTAAGCTAGAAAATTTGCAGAACTGTTTCCACAAAAATGTAAATTATGACAAACAAGGGATGCACTGTTAATATCATCTTGCAAATAGGATACCTGCTGATACTCTTAGGCAAGTGCACATAAAATTTCAGCCTTGACTGAATGAGATTAAACAACAGTACTGTAATAGGAGTTAACTTAGAGTATATATATATATATACGTAGGATTGCTACATAAGACAACTACCAACTTCACTCTCAGGAAGTGTGTATTAAACAAAATCAACAAAGTTTTATCTATTTTATTTATTTATTTAAATTCAAACCCTACGTTTTTGCTAAAAATGGTAGTCAAGGTAGATGGGAATAGTAAAATCAAATAAAAACCAAACATAAGCTGAAAACAAATGAAAACCACAATTAAAAAGCATCAATGGAAAGACTCCACCATACAAAGAATCAAAGCCCTCCTCAGCAACAAGGTTAGCCAGAAGAGGGCTGAGTACTTCCCTCTGCAAGGAACATCCAGAACTTCACAGCAGGTCATCAACAAAGCCATCTCATGTTCCTACCAAATCTTCCTTCATGGGTGACAGAACAAGAGAAGGGATTCACTCAAACTTCTCAAGATTCGGGATGTGTTTACAAAAAAACACACAGCTTTTCAAATAGCCTGCTTCCAAGTTGTATGAGACTTTATAGGTCACAGTAAAAAGTCTGAATTATGCCCAGAAACAGACCAACATCCAATGAACTTGTCCATAACAAGAGAGTCACAGGCAGGCCTTCATTTTGGACCAGCTGAAGTTTCCAAATAATTTTGAGACAGCTCCATGTAGAGCACATTACAGTAGTCCAAATGGACTTTGAATTTTAGTCAATTCAAATAGTGGCTTCTAGCAACTGAACTCTGTTGTTCTGCTTTCATTACGATTACATAATAATTAACTCCATCTTGTGGGTCTAAGTTTTCTCAGATTCAGCAACAGCGACATCATTCAGGTTATTACGAAAATTTTAAGACTTTAATTTCAATTACACGGAAATCTTTAACTCCACTTGTTATTCTGATGAGAAACACGTCAAGATCCTTCTTAGGGAACTGTATCTTTCAAATTTAACGGATAAGTTCACTCCAAGAATGACGATGGTCTAGATTCAAAAAGTCTTGTCATATGACAACTTTTGCTTAGAAAACTCAACAGTCTGTACACAGCGGTTATAATTCTGAGCTTTAGTCAACTCTTTGACAATACATTGCATTTGCTACCATAACTGTATTTTTCCAGCTTTCCTAGGAGTGACAACATAAAGCTTGGGAAACTTATTGCCCATGCTCAGTATACCATTAGAAAGAACTATATTGATTTACAGTTGTACTTCCTACTCTAAAAGTTGCACAGTGATATGTTCTCTCTTCTCAGGGTTCAAAATTTAAATATGACCATCAAAACAAACAGTTTCATAATGAGTTGAGAGTGGTTGAACTAAACTTTTTAGGCAACGTGTACATTCTCTTCATATGACTAAAATAATACTTGTAGCTCCATGGCAGAAGATTTAACCTTGTTTTCTACAACAGCACCAAAACAACTGCATTATATTATGGCCTTGCAAGGCAAATTAATAAAATCAAAGAACCAACACCTCAACATAAGAGATAATTATTAAATTGAACAGATCATCATTTAAGAACATATGTAATTTCTATAGTACAAACCAAGAAAATGGCACCAGAAAAATGAATTTTTCTATTTATATATTTTAAACAATAGTCCCCCAAAAATAAGTTTTTTATAAGGTTGTCAAAAAATAAAAACTGGCACAATATTAAAAATTATGGCCATAATACATGCTGATGTTAAGTAATTATCTAGCTGTTGGAGAAGCTCAATGAACTTAGTTCAAACTGACAAATGCAACTCTGTTTTCTCTTCACAGCTCAGTTTTCCCAATGAAACAGCCAAGAACAAAATGCCTGCCACTTCAGTGTTTTAAACATATGCCATAAATCCAACCATTTCAGGTATTTTCTAGAGCGCTTTCAAGCCAATCTGAGCTTGCTATTGTCAGCTTCCTATCTAGGAACGTGTGCAAAAGTGACAAGGAGTGATGCAAGTCTGACTACTGGAATGGAGAAAAGAGGACACACAGTTCCACTGTAAATTTCCAGGATTCCAAACACTTTTAATCAACTCTTGATGGCTGTTCACTGTTAAAAACCAATAGGTTTGTTTCATAATGCTTCGAATGCCTATTAAATTTAAACATTCAATTTCAAGAAAATTGTAGCATTTATAAGATTGAAAGTTTTCTTTCTTTCTTTTTAGGAATTACATACTTGCACACACATAAATGCAAACAAAAGGCAAGAACCAGTGAATACAACAGACTATAGTCAAGAGAGCCTCCACATTCCAAAAATCATGAATATGCAATATTCATTCTTCCAGAATACCATAGGTTATTGTATGAAAGTTCCCTTCTACCCTTTACTAACCATAATTTTGAGTAAAATAAAGAAGCATCAATCATTTCATAAGCTGTATAATTGCTACATCTTGTGGCAACACAGTTTAATGCAAGGAACGCGGGGGGGGGTGGACAAACAATAAAAAAAGACTTGTTTGCACATAACCTTCATACAGATATTCACTGCAAACACCCACAACACCCCGCTCTTTCACTGTCGTTCTAGTATAACAGGGGTGGAGGAAGGAGAAATGGGAGGGAAGGGGGGGGGATCATCCAAGATGTGATGGAGGAAAAGGAGAAAGTTGCAGTCATTCTGTGCTGGCTTTCAATGTGTCTTCGTCACTTTTGTCGGAAACCAATGGCTGAAGAAAGTGTCTTTCTTCTATCAATAAGGGCCTCGATCTTTGTCTCTTTTCCACCATTCTACACCTCCATGATGCCAAAACGACTCGACCTTTTTTTTTTTTTTTTCCATTTAAGCAACAGCCACGTTCATCATCATAATCACTACCAGTCAGGGAAAAGAAGTACCCACTCTCCTCCCCCCCCCCCGCAACAACAAACATACACTTTACAACATGAAGGAAAAATATTAACCATCAGCAATAAAGGGAAGAAAACTATAAAATCTTTCCATGGGGGGGGAAAAAAAGAAATCGTTTAAAAACAAAGGGCAGAAAGACACCGATTTAATAAGACCTTTACACCAGAGGACTTGTCAGGGAACCATTAAAACCAGCCCACCCCGCAGCAGCTCCTGAAAGTGAGGGGGTGGGCGGAATGAAGGAGAGACATTTTTGGGAGGGGGGAGTCCCTCGAATAAATAGCCAGATTAGGGCTGGGCCGGTTGAAGTGGAGGTCCATGATTGGGGGAGCGGAGCCGGGGGGCGTCTAGACCTTCTCCAGTCGGAGGATGCAGAAGGGAGGAAAAGACATGTCGCCTGCCTCTCCCCGCGCCCTCACGGCGCGCTCGGCCCCGCTGAGCCTGGGACTGGCCTCCGGCGGTGGCACCGGCAGCGGCTGCGACTGACACGGCCGTGCCCCTCCCTCGCTCCCTCCCCAAGGGCCCACTTCCCCACAGCAGCCAGCCAGCCGGCCCTCTCCTCCCCCTCCGGCTCGCCTCCCCGCTCCCCTCTTCCGAGAAGGAGCCCGGGCGCTCTCCTTTCTCCCTCTCAGCCTATTTACCTTCCTTGAGCGGCGGGTGGTTATGGACCAGGGAGGCCGCCGCCGCCGCCGACGTCGTCGTTGTCACCGCCGCCAGCGCCACCGCCGCCGAGGCCGCTGCTGCCGCCGCTGTTGCTGCCACCGCCGCCGCCGCCGCCGCGGAGCAGCCCTGCAGGCTCGGTGGGGACGTGGAGAGCCGGGACCAAGATGGCGGCCCCTCCAAACTTCCACTGCTACTTTGGACACTCATCAAGCTACTTTCCTGGAGCCCGGCGGCAGCCGCCGGGGGCAGCAGCACTTGGGGGAGAGGAAGAGGCGGCGCGGCGGCAGCGGCGGAGGGACAACCAGCAACGCCGCCGAGGGGGCCGCTGCCTCTGCCGCTGGCCCCGCCGCCGCCGTGGTCATCGCCGGGGGTGGGGCGGAGGAGGAGGGGGGGCGGCGGCGGCGGCGGCGGCTCCCCCCTCCGCCCGCCCCAGACGCGGGAACACGACGGGCACGGGAGGGGGGGGCGCCGCGGATCAGCGGGAGAAAGAGGGAGGGTGGAAGGGGGCTCCTTTGCCCGGCGGGCGGCGGGTCAGGCCGGATCAACCTGCCCACGCCTCTGCACTGCGTCGCCGCCGCCGCCGCCGCCGAAGACGGAGGAAGCCCTCTCCGCCCGTCTCCGCCTCAGCCTAACCTTCTCCCCCGCGCGGCGCGGGCGGCGGGAGGGGTCATGCGCAGACACTAGATCGCGGGCTCGGCAGAGGATGAGGGAGCGACGCCGGCGCTGCGCATCTCGGCGGCCGCGTCGGCACCCACCGCCCGCCCGGGGGGGAGAGGAGGCAGGCGCGCGCAGCCGGCACGGGCACCTGCTCCTCCCCCCGCACACCGCCCCACACGCGCGGGCAGGCCCGCAGAGCGCCGCCGGCGACGCGCCCTCCCCGGCCTCGCAGAGAGTGCCTCGGCCGCTCACATCGCGCGCCCCACGCAGCCCTCCCTGGCTGCCGTACGCTTCTCTTCCTCCCTCCCACCTCGCGTTTCACACACAGGCACGGAGCGATACACGCCCTCAGCGGAAGCCGCTCGCTTTGGCAGGCGCGCCTCGGCGCCGGCCTCCCGGTCAGTTTAGGGAACCCGCTCCCGCTGGGCCGGAAGGTCGGATGCAGCGCTGGGCACGCTTGCCGGGAAGGGAGCCCCGCGAAGGGAGACGCGTGGACGTAGGAGCGGGGAGAGCCGGGACCCTCGTGGTAGTGGACCGCGACTGGCACCCACGGTGGCCACATAAAATAAGACGACAGGACCTCCTTGCTTCTTATACAGTCAGCCCTTTGCATTTGGAGGTTTCACTTTTGCTGATTGGATCACTCAGGGCTTGTGTGCTGCCAGCTGTGCTGGCTCCCCGTGCCATTTCTAGAAGGGACTGCAAGCCTCCTGAGACAGAGAAACTGTGCACGAGGCTTGTAAGTCCGTCTTAAAAATGTTGTGGGGCAGCAGCAGAGGTGGCGGTCAGCCCCACCAGCCACCCGCCTCTGCCTTGTGAAGGAATTCTGACGCCTCAGAGGAATCCATGGTGGGTTGAATATGGCGATCACACTTTTTTGTATGTTAAATATGGTTTTGGAAGTCGTAGAGTTATTCACGTTTTTCTACTTTCACGGGGGTCCTGTGCCCCTAACCCAAGCGAATGTGGAGGGATGGGTAGGAGAGGTACCTTCAAGTGGTCTGTCAACTTCAGGCATCCTCGTAAATTTCGTAGGATTTTTTTTAGGCAGGAAATACTCAAGTGGTGGTATGCCATTGCTTTCCTTTGAATATGCCTTTTTGCACCCAGCTGTGTCCTGGACATCTTCAGGCCTGACCCTGTTTACCTTCCAAGATCAGACCGGATCTGGTGGCTTACCACCTGTCTCAGTACTCTGAAGGCACCAAATCTCATTTGATCTTGGAGGCTGAGCACAGTCAGGCGTGGTTAGTACTTGGGTGAGAGGCTGCCAACTAATACCAGCTGCTAGGGTCTATTTCAGGTGACAAAAAACAACTGGGTACTCCTTGCCTAAGAAAACCTTATGAAATTTATGAGGTTCCCATAAGGTGATTTCAATATGCAAGTGATACTAAAAGATACTGAAGGTACAGCAACCCTGTTCTCTTCTCAGAGCCACACAACTTCTTATAAAATGCCTGATGAAAGCCAGAGCAAAGCAACATTTGGAATGCTATGAGTTCTCCAGCTATGGTATTTTCACACAACACAATTTTAGCACTGTGATTCCACTTTAATTGCCATGGCTGCATCCTGTGGAACCCTGGAGTTTGTGGTTTGTCCAGAGGTACCAGAGGAGCTTCCTGGCTGAGGATTCCAACGGGCCGTCCCTAAACTGCCAGTCGCAGGATTGCATGGGATGGAACTGTGGCAGTTAAAATGCAGAGTACTGTGGTTGTATAGTGTGGGAAGGGATGCAACAAATGAGCCCAAATACCCTAAAGGGACCAGGTTGTGTTTGATCTTGGAAGCTGAGCAGGGTCAGCTCTGGTTAACATTTGGGTGGGAGACTGCCAACAAATACCAGGTGCTGGAAGGTATATTTTAGAGAAAGGAACAGGCAAAATTACCTTTTAAGTATGCCTTGCCTAAGAAAACCCTATGAAGTTCATGGGGTTGCCATAAGTCAACAGGCTACCTGAAGGCACGTGCGCACACACACAGAATGTAACAGATCCACAGAATATTAAGTTTAGCATAAATTGATAATTAGCCATGATTGCTCAATTAAATTTTAATCTTCAGAAAAAGTATATCTCTGTATACCAGATGCTTGGTGCTCAAAGGAAGGGTGCTGCCTTCACCCTCTGCGTTGTGAGCTTCTTGAAGACATTTGGTTCGTGGTTGCTGGAAACAGAAGGATAAATCAAAAAGGCCTTGGGTCTCACCTAACATGGCAACTGTTTAGATTCATGTTGACACACAGCAGCATATGTGATGTACTGGTTAGTGTGTCACACTGAGAAAAGATTCTTGTTGAAATCTTCACCTAGCCATCAAACTCACAGAGTTTCTAACTTTAGACCAGTCACTGCCTCTCAGATATGAACTCTTAGAAGGTTATTATGAAGATAAAAATGAGGGCAGAGAAGCACCATGTCAAGGATAAGGCAAGATGTAAGCGTAATAAAAATCTGGATGTATGCACATCAGAATAATCTGCTCCTACACCTCACTCTTCACTAGAACACTGCTTGCTGGCTGTGAATAACCCCATCACTAGCACATGATTTTTGACCATCTGTCTGGCCACATCCTTTTATTCTGAGGTAATTGCCCTGGAATAAATACAATCTCTTACATCTATTTACAATTGCACTGTACAGTAAAAGATTTCCACGTCTCTAAGAATACACTGAACAGGGAGAATTCATTCCTTTACTTATTTTCCAGATCTATATCCCACTTTATTGACAAAGTCTGAAAACTAGCAACTTGTGTGTGTGTGTATAAACAAAAATTGAAACAGCTAAAAACTGCAGATAAGAACAAGAATAGAAGCTGCTGAGAAACTGCACATTTAATTATAGGGGAAAGAATCACTGAAGCAATTAAATGCCATTAAAACTTCACAACAACAGGCTAAGCAATGCCAGTCAAGTCCAGGCGAGCATAACTGAGCAAGGAGTTCCACGGTTCAGGGGTACCACCAGAGAAAATGCCCTCTCTCTCGTAACCACCCACCTCCACCAAGCCTCAGATGAGGAGGTACCCAAATAAGGACCTTCAAGGAAGTGGGCAGCTTCATGTGGAAGAAAATGGTCTTTTGGGTATCCTGGTCCTACGCTATTTAGAGCAGCAGCTCTAAGCAGTATAGCCTGGTGACTCATCCAGGAATAACCTGAACATATGGGTTTCTACATTAAACTAATATAGAATAGTACAACATAGCTCATTCATAGACTGTTTAGTGCACCCACTTTGGATAGCGAGCCAGCAGTGAGACATGCTGGGAGATGCAGTCCAACACTATCTGGAGAACAGCATGACACACTACCTCAAGTCTAAAGTCAAAACCAGTGGTTTCTATCCAATACCAAGTGATTATGCCTTTGTTCACACAAGAGGATTTTTCTTTCCTCTCTTGTCCCCTATATCTCTTCCTGGTCTAGAGAATTCCTTGGTTTTCTAAAGAAGATCTTGGGGCCTACTCTTAGGCCTGCTAGTGGGATTTGTTTGTCAGCTGTATCCTTTCTGCTGGTTGCTGGACGCAACTTGATGCAGGGTCTGACTACAGATTAGGCACTTACAGATCTAGCTGGACCTGGAATAGACTGGTAGGACACCCAGTGAGGGTCTTCAAGTATAATCTTAATATGTTCCAGTAAATAGTCTGGAGGCCTCCACATTTTGAACCATCTGCAGTTTCTGAACATTGTTCAAGGGCCCAATTTGTACAATGCTTTACAAATAAGCAGGCTGGATGTTATCAGGACATATGTTACTGTGCCCAAGTCATCTCTTGTCAAGAAGAGACGCAAGTGGGCTCTTTGGATATCCTCACAAGAGGCTTTCTATAGAACAGAGATGGAATCAGATCAATGCTGGATAACATATTTTGACTTACCAACAAAGACGGACCAAGATTATATATTGAAACCTTTACAGCAAATACAAGATGAAGGTTTTAAATATCCAATGGCTCACTTATTGGCAATTCCAGCTAAGATTAAGGAAAACAAGAAGGATAACGAATTTGAAAGGAATAAATCTGACTTTGAGTTATTGTTATGTACCAACGATGAACATTTGATTGCAAAATTATACAAATTTTGTTCAAAATAGAGATGGAAGAGGAACAGGTTAAAGAATACATGATTAACTGGGCAAAAAAAATTGGATATATTTTTATGAATCAATGGGAAAAACTATGGACAAAAGAAATTAAAGAAAACTATAACAAAATGATGTTTTGCTGGTACCTTACCCCAGAAAGACTTGCGAAGATATATAAGGATATGAGAAATATTTGTTGGAAATGTCAAGATCAAGTTGGATCTTTGTATAATATGTGGTGGACATGTGAGAAGGCCAAGGAATTTTGGAACAAAATTCAAAATATGATGCAAAAAAATCTGAAGTTTCCAATTACTAAGAAGCCACAATTATTCTTGTTAGGTATCTGGGAAAAAGATGCCAACATGGAAAAACAACAAAAAATAGTACAACATATGTTACTTGCTGAAAGACTAGTTTATGAAAAGTGTTGGAAAAAGTCAGAAATTCCTTCAATGTCTGAGTAGTTTAACAGATTGATGGAAACTGTGGAAATGGATAAATTAACATTCAGGTTAAAGGGTCAGACAGAAGATGAATTTTTATTCAAATGGAAGTTTGTAATTGATTAATTGAGGGTGAAGTGATGACATTAGGTTTTTAACTTTTTTTTTAAGGAAGCATTACATTTATTGTATAATACTGGGCTGTATTTAATGCTGTGGTATAAAGACATTGAAGACCTACTCAAGTAGCAAGTCAATATTATTATTATTCATTTTTTTTTTTAAAGTTTCCCCCCAATGCTTTCACAGTTTACTATAACATGAGAAAGGTACTATGAAAAAAAAGGCAACAATTTAAAATAGTTAATAGTCAATAGTTAATAATCATTATTATTTTAAATTTACTAATTTTTTAAAGAAATAGATTATTTTACTGTAGATTTATTTTTTACTTTCAAACACTGTAGAGCCAGAATAATTTGTTGCATTAGATTATAAGATTTGGTTAAGAAGTCTGTTAATATAGTTAAGAGATGTTTTAGAGGATAAGTGTTAGGATCTATCTATCTGTCTATCTATCTTTTATTGATAGATTTAACAGGGATAGATATTGGGTGTCTTTTATATATAATGTCTGTGTTTGTTATACAAGATACTTTTACTGTTTAAGATGGAATATATTATGAGAAACAATAAATAATTTAGATGGTAGTGGTATTTTTAAAGGAATGTTAAGTACAATTATTATAGTAGGAACTGTTTGCAACAAGCACTGGACACTTTCTTTTTATTTATTTGTTAATTTCTGTTATTTTAGTTTTGTGTAGTTTAGTGTAGTTTACGGTTGCTGTATTATTATTTTTTGTTTTAGTTGATTGTATGTGATATTTTGGTATTGTATTTTTGATGGTTTTCCTTTTTGTCCGTTAGCACTTTGTCTTAATGTTTAATAAATAAAAAACTAGCTTAAAAAAAAAGAAGAGATGCATGTGGGGTACTTCCAAATTCAAATTATCAGGGCTGTATGAACATTCAAGAGCAAAATGTTTCCATTTTTAGCATTCCGATTATATAACAGTAGTAAAAATGAGTTATAGTGCAATGAATCTGTGCAAAATTGTACACATAAATACACCCACAGATACGGCAAGATGCCTGGGCTTGATGATCCACCCGAATCTACTTTCTGATCCTATCATAATATGCACACAGCCACATTCCTTCACTCCACCCTACGGAACCCCAATAAACCTTCAAATATGTCTGTACTCTACCCTACTGTTTTATATCACTTTAATGTAGAAACCCACATTTTCAGTTTATTCCTGGATGAGTCACCAAACAAACATGGCCAAAATAATCCCAGACACGCACC
This sequence comes from Cyclura pinguis, assembly GCA_030412105.1. NCBI lineage: Eukaryota > Metazoa > Chordata > Lepidosauria > Squamata > Iguanidae > Cyclura > Cyclura pinguis. The sequence continues at coordinate 223,022,637 of CM059599.1, read as the reverse complement.
CTAAAGAATCCTACATCTTGATGAACTGATATGCCTTTTGTTTCTTGTGGTGCAATCTACAGTAATAGCTTCCTAGAGAGCATTTGCAAGAGCTTGTTGATAAAATGGTCAAATGTGGGCTGGACAATGTGGATCTACTGATAGTTGAACAATTATACATAAAGAGTGCTCACTAAGGGGTTTACATCAGCCTGGAGGGTGGTCTCAAGTGGAATACCATGGAGCTTTTTCTGAAACTCTGTGCTAATCAACATTTTTTTAAAGATTTGGATGAGGGATGTAGAATGACGTGGATAAGAATCTGAAGGCATATCAAATCTGCAGGTGGCACAAGAAGGTAGACAGTAACAAAGAAGATAATCAAAAATTAAAACAATCCTAGAGGCTAGAACACCAAGCCAAAACATGCAAAAGAAAACTGTTGTTGCTGTTGTCATTGTTGTTGCCATCATTGCCATTGTCATCATCCCATCTGGAGATCTGAACAGCAATCCTCCATCACCACCTTCCTGCCTTGTCCCTCCACAAAGGAATGGAATCAATGCAAAACAATGCCTTCAAATCCTGTCCCAGAAAAACAGCCCAAATTGACAACATGATAAAAAATCTGTCAAAAGGTCCAACTCTACCATCAAGGACATGCTCCCCCATTCTATTATTCCCTGTGTAGGTCATCTAATAAGGCAACAAAATCTGTGTCCTACAGACAGACCTGAAGCCAAATTGAAATGGAAAGTCAACATAGATCAAGATATAGTCCCATATTTAGGTACGGACCTTCATAGTCACAAATACAGAACAGGGAAGACTTGTCTCTTAGAAAGAGATCCAAATAATCTCGTTGATCACAAGAAGAACACAACCCAGCAATGTGATGTGGCTGCTAAACAATGTAATGCATTCTTAAGCTGCTATACAGAAACGTAGTGACAAAAAGGCCTATTTGGGCATTCAGCTGACAACGTAGTAAAAGTGAACTTGGAGCATGGCCACAGTGAATCGCTCCTAGCCCCCAAAACTACAAATATCTGAAGAGAGGGCATCTCCATGTACAAGTAGAGGTCTTTGTACCCTCTGGAACCTGTTAACAGGGTTCTAGTATGTGTGAAGGACTCTTCATGAATAGCTGTTGAAAACTAGTAGCAAGGTGGGTGAGTTAGACCCTTCTTTTAGCACTATTCACTATCCTTACACTGGTGCAGCATGGTGGCAGTACAGTAAAACAGCACTTCACAAAGTGGTGGTCCATAGACCAGTGCCAGTCTCTAAGGCATTGGATGCTGGTCTTTAGTGAGTTTCCAAGAAAGAAAAAAACTATTGTCACCAATGGGCACAAATATGGTACTGATCCCTGGCACATGGGGAGGATGCTAGCCCCCCCACATCAGATAGCTCAAGACGCACTGCAATAAGATATGAATGACATGAGTTTTCAAGTTTCTTGTTCTGGATCTGGAACTGCAACAATAAATAAGAGAAAAATATTAACTCATTACCATGTTGAGATTTCCACAATCGGGCATTCTGCAAGACGTGTTGTGTTGAACTTGAAATGCTCGGTGAGGTGGTAGGGTGTTGCAGTTGAAGATTAAGTGACAAGTAGTAGGATTAAGCTCAATCGTCCAACATACTACTTGTTGCTTCAAATTGCGTTTGCCTGACACCATTTCACAACAGAAAAGATGTATGGACTGAGGCTGGCGAGCATAATCCACTAACTTAATATTCTGTGTAAGTTACCATGAAGAGGCACTGGCTACTTATTCACTGAAATATAAATGATTAAGCAACCTTGTTGCGCTCAAAACTAATATGTTCTTCAGCTCCAAACTGCTAAAATGTGCAATTTCTTGTTTTCCTTTAAAAAAGAATTAATGAAATAGATTATTTTCAAAAGTTGTTTTTATAGTTTTCATTTCTAGCACCATTGTCAGTTACAACAGTGCTAGGAAACAAGGCTGCAAACATCACATCCCAGAGTATTAGGAGTAGTATGGTTCCCACTGCTACTGTAACAAACAAGGATTTCCACCCCATTCCCCACAGTCTACCCCATCCTGCTACTAAGGAAAGCAACAGACAGGCGGGGACAACTCACAGAAAGATTTGTCTAGCAGCCCAGTAAGGCTCAGATGCTTCCTAGGCCATTAGAGGAAAAGGGCAACACAGTGCATCTTTGCTGATCCTAGGTACTCCATACACCCCTTCTGGATTTGAACCTGAAAGTAAAGAGAAAGTGCCAGCATATGGAGGTTTAGTTGTAAGCAAGCAATTCGTGACACAGAGCAACATTTTTCTCTCATCATGGGGCATTTCTGTTAAGGCATTGGCCTTAGCTTCCAGCTGCCTAGCTTTGTAGAATTTCAGGCAAATGTCCATACTTTAAACTTTTTATAAATATAACATATTGATCCCATCTTTATTCCTCAAGGAAGCTCTTCAAGGCAGCTTACTTTGTTCTCAACCTCTCTCTGTTTGTCTTCAGAATAAACCAAAGGATGTTGGAAAGGTGGAGGGAACACAGCTTTTTGTACATTAAATTTAATGCTTATATGATCTGAGTACATGTATATCTATGTACAGTTATCCACAAGCGACATTCAACATGTGCACAGTCTATGTACATGGTATACACATTGCAGGTCTATGCATATGTAGTTTTTCACATGTAATGGAAGGTACATGTGTTTTTACATAAGCATGGATAATAGCCCAATATCCTTATGCCAATTTAAAAATTAACTGAAATAAAATGCAACAAGAAGACACTGTACCTATTACATTCCTCTTCTGTTCACACTTCATAATTAACAAAAAGTAAAAATAAAGCATTTTAAAATGAGTAATTTTTTTCCCAATTCCACTTTTGCCCCCAATTACTTCTATTGCTCATTAAAGTTTGCTGCTAGTCTAAACAGAAGTAATTCATAGTGGATTTAATTAGATTAGCATAGGATTGGGCTCTCCAGAAAAGTTGCTAGTTCTACTTAATCCATTATAAGTAATCCAGTTTAATTTTTTTAAAAAATTATCTACCTATCAAAAACATCACTATAGAACTTTGAAAATAAAAATGCTAATTAAAATATATGCTAAAAACGTATTTAATGAGCAAAAAGAGGACAGAAGGAAACAATAGGACCATTTAAAACAAATATAGAGTTTAAGTGCTAGAATCCAATAAATTCATGATTTTTTAAATAAACTTTTATTTACATTCAAAAGCGATCTTGGTTGTACACAATAATGTTCCAGTATAACAAAAGCAGGAAAATAAAAAGAAAGGAGGGAAAATAACCACAGTAGTTGTAAGGTTCTATAAAAGCTGACCACATGTCCAAATATAAGTCCATTTGTGAATTCTGTCTATACATTGTTCTTTCAAACTGTGTTCCTTGACAAGCCTGAATAAAGAACAGCAGTAGTTTTTGCCAAAATTTGACAGAAATATATGATTATGTCTTTAAAACTGGAATAAAAAATTGAGTTAAAAATGTGCCAATATTCCTTTCTTTTTAACTTATTATTGTACGCCAGGTGGCTCATAGACCAAACATGCAGGGAGCTTCCCTCCACCGTTTTCAGCCTCCATGGTGTTGTATCTATAACAGTCTTTATTGGAAATTTGGCATAATTAAGATTTCTTCATCATCGTCATCCTGGGTGCCACTATGTTTCAAGTTATTAGCTGAGCAGGCCTTATTTTATAAGCAATAGAGTTTTGAGGGTTATAATGATGAAACATTTGAGAAGGGATTGCTTAATTTAAGGGATACTATTGTATCCTTTTAATATACAGACAGGCCTCCTCATTCTGGTGTGATTGATTTCCAAAGTAACTCTCTACTCTTCTCCCCTTGAATGTGTAGGATTCCCTGATTAGTAGCATCCCAGGCCTAGAGATTTCAAGTCCAAAACCAAAGACCAGGGGCAGCCCCTGGTGATGTTATTAAGCAGGATATAATAAACATCAACCACAGCTGCACAGAATATGCCAATCAGATTTTTAAAAATGTCTAACAAATGATCCATGTTTGTTATACACCATATCTAACAAATGAGAAATAGACCAACACACATACTTTTCCAGGTCAGCTCTGTCACCTTGAGATTTCTCCCTCTCTCCCTGAGGATTGGAGAAAAGGGGCAAGGCTTTGAGATCTCAGACCTCTACACAAAAGCAATCTGTGTGAAGGAGAATGAAAAGGCATAGATGGCTACCAAAACAATCCTTCCTTCACAGCCCTTCTTCAGAGTAGCATTAAAAAGGTGACCAAAACAGTGGTGTTACTGCAATTTCTAGCCCAAGCTTGTGGTATATTAGATATCATTTGATATCAATGGTTCGGCCTTCTTTACCCATTCCTCTCCACGTGCTTGCGAGGCCCCCGGACAAGCACACATACAGGCATGGCCGATAATAGCCGAAACATTCCAAACAAATCCAGGCAGGCCAGAAATAGCCAGACTGCCACTTTAGGAGACCTCAAGGCAAGTACCTTTTAAGATCACATTAAGTATGCACACTGTTTACAAAAGATCCCCTGCCCCGAGCAGGCAGCTTGACGAGCGGACTATACAACTCTCAAGCACTCCGCGTTTGCATACTGTCTACGATATTGACAACGCTGTCATAATTCAATCATCTAAAGTACTGACCTTTTGGAGGCTTTGTCTCCAGCCTGAAACTCATTGTTATCCACAAGAATGGACTAGCCTGCGGCCACATTTTCCCCTATAAGAACCCCTGACTTTGAGCGTCTCGTTGGATCGCTCTTGGCTTCCATCCCGCCTTGCTGTCACTCCGTCCAGCGAGCCTTCCCCTCAGCTCCTCATGCTGAGAATCCTTACTTCCAGGGACTTCATCTTTAGACTACCAGGGCTTCAGGACCAGTGTAGTATTTCCCACACAAAACCTCCTCTTAAAATCCCTCTATCCAACTCCTACCTTTATTTCAATAGTTCTTCATTGTTCAATAGTTCAGTAGTGAGTGTGTTGCATACACGTGTTTGACTGTACATCAATAAAACAACTATTATTATTTACTTCTGTTTGCTCCTTGACTCGGCCTGACCCTGTAGACATTGAGTTCAAGATCTCACTACGTTGCCCTGCCTCTCGCATTGCTAACTAGTGCTCTAGCTAATTCCCATTCCCCATTATTTTGAGCACATTGAGGTGTCCCTCCCGGGACCCCCAGAAATCAGGGTAACAGTGGAGCAACTCTGCTATTCTTGGAAAAATTAAAGCAGTAATGCTTTAGCAAGTGCCAAGCAACCAGGGGGGTGTGGTGGTAGTGACAGACTGGGTGGATTAAATAGAGTCTTGACAGAAAGTCTTGAAACAGTCTATTAATGACTCCCTTTCCACTACACTACAGTGACCTTTTGGTGTGTGGATTTCTCATAGTGCAATTCTTCGGCAAACGATCCCTTAGTGGGTGAGTCGTGGGCATGCCCAGGTTGTGGCCAGGTAGTCCCTCCCTCATGGTGCCACAAGGAATTCTCTGGCAAACAAGCCACAGAACACTTCTGGTGCTCCAGCACTGAAGACAGGGGACTGAACAAAGAGAAGTCCACGTGGTTTGGTAAGAGCCATTATCAGTGCTCCCAAATGCTCCCTTATTTTTAAAAACTTTTCAAGGTTATAGTGTTCCAGTGTTCAAGTGTTCCAACATACAAGTGCTCCAACAGCTTTAGGGGATAAATTCTCTTGGAAAAATCCCTCGATTGTTCTTCAGTTGTGCTCTTTGCTTGTTCTTTTGTGTGTGTTGGGGGGGGGGTTATACCACAAGGGAAAGGAGTGAAGGAGCAAAGAAACAAAGCAACTTTTTCACTATTTTCTTTTCATCTTGTTTATTTTTTTTGCGGGGGGAGTAAATTGTATGAGGGGCTTCAATTGAGGAGCTTATGGGTAAGGTTCAATTCACTCATGTACCCTGGCCATGCTGAATCGCCATTTTGATTTCCGGAAGGATCCCACCTAGCATCCTTTTATTTTCAGGCCCATTGTGTTACTGCTCCAGTCTAAGCACACACAATACCTTCACTATTTATCACAAAGTAGGGTTACCTGATATTTAAGTTCTCATATCAAATAAACGTGGAATGGTTATATGGGATTTAAGGAATGCCATGTGCTCCCATAAAAATTATCTGGTCTGTTAACAAATTATATATTGTGGGTTATTTTTAAAGTTTATTAAATAACCTCCAGAATTTGGCCACAGGACAGTGAAGCTGTAATTTATGATCTGGACATGACTTCAAGGAAGCTGTATGAGACTGGAATGAGGATGAACTGCCCTTTGAAGATCATGCAATCATCATCATCATCATCATTATCTACCAGACATTTCATTTGTTGTGCGTTTCTCAACGACACCCTCCTGCTGTGGTCACAAGCATTGCCCTTTTTATTTTCCTACAAGCCAAAGGGGCGTGTGTGGAAGGGAATGCTGCCTAGACATTGTGAGGGGAGTACCTTGTTTTTAACCTTATCTCCTTTCCCTTTCAAAATAGAAGTGGTCATGCTCTGCTCATTGGTCTTGACACACACTACCTTGTAGATATTCCTTGGTGTTTCATGTTACTTCAAATGCTAATTGTTTGAAATGTCTTCCCTTTGGCACTGTACTTTTAGGTATCTACCCCATCATACACAAACCCAAAGCTCCTAACTGATACATTGGTTCTTATCTCCACACAGGTACTGCATGAGGTGTGTAAGGGAATGCTCTCTCAAGTATGGAAAGGGGCACTGGATTAGGCATCCACCAATATACCATGCAAGTATGCATGCTGCTGACTCTCCCATCTAGGAGAAGTCTGCATCTCTACAGAAGGATATGAATACCAGCCTTAAATCTTTCTCTGTTATTGGGTGCCGGGGATACTAATGATATGCCTACTTATCTCCATCAGGTAATGACATCATGCAGCCAAATGGTTGCATTTGCTGTAATGACCTGCTTCCCTCCTTCATGTTTATCCTGCCTCTGCAGTCCTGTACTGTTTGTTAATGTCTGAAAACAGACCTGCAGAGTAACGAATCCAGCAGTAAATGAACAGAATGCCATTGTACAAGGATATACATAATAAAACGTAATTTTTTACAATAAGATACAATTTGAACTTTTATTTAAGCGCTGTTAGCATGCCCTTTGACACTCCTTCATCCACTGGAGAACCACTCTAATGAATTTTCCATCTGGTCTAGACATACCATGACTATATTTTCTAAGGCCACCACCCTCTCTGTGCAAATGTGCCAGTGATAGCATGTACAGCCTGAAGTAAAGTGTTGTCTGCAGAGAAAACAGAGAGGAATACTAGAAAAGATTAGTCCCATTCCACCAATAGCACTAATCCCACCAGACACCCTAGAACATGGATACTGTCCTCCTCCTGTCTGTTCAACTATGTGGTAGAACAGAATAGAAGAGCAGAAAGAATAGAAATACAGTAAAGTCTTGATTATCCGACATAAACGGGCAGGCTGATAGTCGGATAGCCGAAAATGTCGGATAATCCCGAGGGTCTAAGAAAAGCCTTGAAATCACTATGAATTGCAAATGAAAACGTAAAGAAATCACTGATCAACATTGTGATGTACAGTATAAACAGTTCAGTCCTCTGAAAATTTAAAGAAATCACGGATCCTTTTCTGCTTTCCTGACGATTGCCGTTTCTTCGCAGCCAAGTCTCGCCATCTTTGCAGCATCATAATGTCGACCCCTGTAGCTTCTTCTTGTTGCTCGATGTACTTCATTGCGATTTCTAGAGCCCTAATCATCAACAGATGATGCTGTGCCCATTGCCTTCCCCGTTGCCATGCTTTGGCCCTTGTTTTGGGGCCTGGAGGTACTCGCCCTGCTCGCTGCCGCCGCCACCACCGCGCGTGGGGCCGTGTTTTGGGGCGAGGCTTCACTCGCCCTTCTCTCCTTGCCCGTCGCGGCTGCCATGTTTGGGGGCGTGTCTGGGGGCGCGGAAATGCCTATAGCCATGCCCCTAAGCAGCCGCAACGTCGGATAATCCAGAATGTCGGATGACCGAAGGACGGATAATCAAGACTCTACTGTATGGAAGAACAGAAAGCCTCTGCAGATTCAGTGTTGGAAGCATAATTGACATTCGAGGTAAACTTGACACCGAGCCACTGTTCCTGGAGGTTAAACTCAGTGGGGTGCAGGCAAGGGCAGGGTGGGGAACAAGAATCAGCAAGAATTGTGTAATGTGGAGGACAGAACCATGAAGAAGATACCGTTAAGGCACAAAAGATGCAAAGGAGCAAAAAAAGCATCGATAATCTACAACCATCACAAGAATGCTGTCTTGGATTTCAAGAGAAGAACATCTCATTAAGGTACAGTGTGATAAGGTCTTAAGTGAACATCTTATGTTGTTACCGGCAGATCCTTCATTCCCATCTTCTTTCTTTTTTATCAAGCTGAGTGCTGACACTGTAGATCTATCTAGCCCATTCCATCATTTTACTGTGGACATTAGACTACCAGCTACAAATGGGGAGCATGTTAAGCCAACAGCATGGTGAAACAGATCATAACCCTGTTTGATAGATGGTACCCAAGGGGGAAGAAGTGGGATGGGAGCCAAAGGATAAGCAGCTTGCCCACTGATCCTCCCATCCACTCACCCTTTTCAGGATCTCTGGGTTGCTTGAAATAAATGTATATATGAGATAACTGAACAGTGAACACAAAGTTGAGCTAAGACCGCAGTCCTAAGCATGCTTACTTGAAAATATTGTCTTCCAACAAAATCAAGAGCGCTTCTTGTGGAGAAAATTAAGTTAGGATAATAATATTAATGTGACTAGATTGTTTGTTTGTTTGTTTATTGAACAATTGATTTATGGCATTTACATGTTGCATTCCAGCCTGCCAGGGCCCCAAAAATGATGCACAATGGATAAAAACATAAATTTGCATCTATGCAGATATATTGGAGGATGCAAATGCTATGCAAATCTGCACCTTTTTTGTCTGATTTTTTAAGATGATGTATTTCTTCTTTGACCCAGTGTGAAATAGTGGTTTAGGCACTGGAGTATGAAACTGGAGAGCAGGGTTCAAAACCCCACTCAGCCATGGAAACCCACTGACTCATTTTGGGCAAGTCTTTCTCCCAGCCTCAAAGGAAAGCAAAGGTAAACCCCCTCTGAACAAATCTTACCGAGAAAATCCTGTGATAGCTTTGGCATAGGATCCACATAAGTTGGAAATTACTGGAAGGCACATAAGAACAAAATGTAAACCACAGGTAAAAGGTACCGTTGTCAGTCTCTGGTACAGTTTATTTATTTAATTTATATCTCACCTTGCTTCCTGCTCATAATGCAAGGCAATGTAGTCCTGCTTTTCCGTGTGTATTAGTTCTAGGATATGTTCCCCACAGATAGCTGAATTCTGGATACCAAACGTCTCCCAGTCTTAGTTGGGAATGTAACTCTTCTCCAGCACCACATTTCAAATGAGTTGATTTTCTTCCTATCAGCTTTCTTCACTGTCTATCTTTCACAGCCATACATAGAAACTGGAAGTATGATACAATACAATCCTGACTTTGGTATTGAATGATATAGGATCTTGTCTAGTTCCTTCATAGCTGCCCTTCCAAGTCCTAGTCTTCTTCTGATTTCTTGACTGCAGTATTTTAATGTCTTCATTGTCTACTTTAAAGTTATGTAAATCATTTGTGGTCATTATTTTTGTTTTCTTGATGTTCAGTTATAAACCTGCCTTTGCACTTTCTTCCTTTACTTTCTTCAGTAATTGTTTCAGGTCTTTGTTATTTTCTACTAGTAGTAAGGATGTCATCTGTGTATCTTAAAAAATTGTTGGTATTCCTTTCTCCAATTTTCACACCTCCTTCCTCTGGGTCTAATCCTGCTTTGCATATGATATGTTCAGCACACAAGTTAAACAAATAGGTGATAAAATGCAGCCTTGCCTGATCCTCTTGTCAATTGGAAACCAGTCTGCTTTCTCCCTTTTCTGTCCTGACAGTAGCCTCTTGTTTTGAGCATAGGATATACATTGGAACAATAAAATGATGTGGCACGCTCTTTTCTTTAAGAATTATTCATAGTTTCACAAGATCTACACAATCAAAGGTTTTGCTATAATCTATAAAGCACAAGCTGGTTTTCTTTTGAAATTCTTTGGTGCACTCCATTATCCAATGCATGTTTACACTATGATCTCTAGTGCCTCTTCTTTTCTTGAACTGAGTCTAGACATCCGACTTCTCTTGTTCCATATATTGCAAAAGTCTTTGTTGCAGAATTTTCAGCATTACTTTGCTTACATTGGAAATTAATGCAATGGTCTCATGGTTATTGCAATCCCTAGTATCCCCTTTCTTGGGGATTTGAATGTATACTGAGAGTCTCCAATCTGTGAGCCATTCTTTTCTATATTTATTGACCGATTTTAGTAAGAATTTGAGTGGGTTCTGTTTCTGTAGCTTGAAGCAGCTTAATTGGTTTGTCATGATTTGTTTCTCTCAAATGCTTTTAGTGCAGCTTCTACTACACCTTCTAAAATTGGAGGTTCATCTTCATATGATTCTTCCTTAAATGAATCTCTCATCCTTTTTTTCCCTTTAATATAGTACTTCAGTTCTTTGTTTCCATTGTCTTTTTATTTCTGCTTGGTCATGTAATATGTTCCCCAGCTGGTCATATAGCATCCGCACTTTTGGTTTAAATTTCCCTTTGGCTTCTTGGAGCTTATGGAAGAGGTCTGTTGTTCTTCCTTTTTTGTTATCATCTTCTGTTTCTCTACATTGACTATTATAGTAGTTTCATCTGCCATCCATTGAGGCTGCCCTTTCTTTTTGGCTGCAGATAATGTCTTTTTGCATTCCACCCTGACAATGTGCTTGGCTTCAGACCAGAGTTCTTCTAGCTCCCAGTCAATTAGGTTTAATAATGCAAATCTATTTTTCACATCATCTTTAAATTCTACAGGGATGTTCTTTAGGTTGTATTTTGGCATGGTGGTTGGTTTAGTCTTCTTTACCTTTACTCTAACTTTTGCTATTAATAGTTCATGGTCTGTGCCCCAGCCTGCTTTTTGTTTTGTTTTTGCAGAGAGCATAGAGCTTCTCCATCATCTGCTTCCAATTCTCTACTATATAAAAGTCAATGTTTGTCTGTGAGTTTGTGAGTTTGTCTGTTTGTTTGCATCAGGTAGGCAAAGACATCACAGGATTGGCTGAATGAGGCAAGAAGACCTCATATGATTGGCTGGCTGTGAAGATTCCATGGAGTCCTGGGGTTGGCAGTTTAGGGAGGGGCCTTTAGAATTCTCAGCCAAGAGCTCTTGGGCCTCAGGCCGGTTGCTATGGAGATGAGGCCTACCATCAATAAGGGTGCCAGAAAACATTGCGAGGCATATGTGAGAGAAATTAAAGTGACATACACAACATAGCCCATTTCCACACTGCACTGTCATAGTGCTATTATTCCACTTTCAACATCCTATGGAATCCTGGGATTTGTAGTTTAAGGAGCATTTAAGAATTCTCAGCCAGAGGGGTCTTTGGCCTCAGTAAACTACAAACCCTCGAATCCCACAGGATGGTAAAAGTGGAATAATAGCCCTATAACAGTGTAGTGCATAAATGGCCCTACTTACAAGATCTTCTTGCCTCACACAGTAGATTGTATGGGTTCCATATATGAGGAATCTTAAAGTTGAAATTCAAAACAAAAAATGCTTCCAGAAAAAACGTAAAGCCATTGCACAAATTCAACAGAAAGGGAAAAAAAACAACAACCAAAAGCCAGTACATCAACATCACTAGACAACATAGACTGGATTGGGGACTATGGGGAAAAGTTATAAGTACTGGAATAGGCCGGTTGCTATGGAGATGAAGCCTAGCAGCAAGGAGGAGGACAGTGTACTCCCTCAGGAACCCAAATTGTGTATGTAAATAACTCTGAATACAGATTGCATTGGGAAATATGGAGCAAAGTTACAGGACATGGAGAAGACAATTTGGTAAGTTCTCAAGAGGAAAATAAAAACCTCGGGCAACGCCAGCTAAATACACTAGTGTAGTATATTTTGTTTCTATATCGGCCCTCAGGTGATGTCCCCATATACAGTTGGGGGTGCTTGCAGAATGTGTTTGCGATGAACAAACTATTGCCCACACAAAATCCCGTCAGTCAGTCTCCTGCTTCATTTCTTGATCCTAGGCCAAATTTTCCTACAATGTTTGATTCTGCTGTTTTCCTACTTTGCATTCTAATCACCTTCGATTAACAAGAAGTCCTATTTTGGTATGTGATTAATTTCCTGAAAAAGGAGATACATTAGCTCACCAAAAACATAAATGAATAATGACTAGCATTCGTGATAAAACTCCTTATGTTGGTTCCTAACAGGTGTGAGAATATGGTTAAAGATCTACGGTTCCTATTAACAAAAAAGTACTCTGCAGCATTTATGTACTTTGGTCTTACTCTTGACATCTATCAGACAGCATGCAACTGAAGAAACAGATCTTTACACAAAATTTATATAGCTACTGTATAGGCTATTAGTGCTTAAAAGGTATGCTACTTTTCATCCACCTTGGTAAAATTGTACTTTTTTTTAAACAAAAAAATTGGTTTCATTCTAATTTGCCCTGAAGAGTGGTGGTTTGTTACAGACAAACAAGACTAAACAAACCAGGAACAGCTCGCCCTGGCAGTGTTCTTTAAGACTGAAGGCACCCGACGCGGCACTCGTGCTGAAGCTAAACACAAGGCCGGGTCTGTCGGTGACTGCAGAGGAAAGTGTCTGGAACAGGGGTGGGAATCACGTGGCCCCCAAGGTGGCTTGGACTGCAAGCCGCAGCAGCCCCCAGTCAGCGTAGGCGATCATAAAGAAAGCTGTAAACTGAAGTCCTGTGGCAGCAGGAAGGCTGCACTTTGGTCTGGAAACTCCGTGTGTGCCACTCCATGTGCGTCACCTTGATGGAGGATGTTTAGATCGGAAATGTACTCACGTGAATAAATGAAAACATGCAGGGTTGCTAAAGCTGGCCATCCTTTTGTACACTGAAAGCTGCAGTACTACACAGGATTACCTGGCAGGAACCCCCATGGGGTTCATTGGGAGTACCTTTTGTTTATTTATGTGTTTATATATGAGTAGTTACATTTATATTCCAGTGAGCTTTCTCCCAGTGAGCTCCAGGCACTAGATTTGGCTCACCCCCTCCCCACTTCATCTTCCTAACAACCCTGACAGTCTAGCCATGCTGATTAGGGAATTCTGGGAATTGTAGTCGCCCACAAGCAACCTTTCCAAGCTCTGGTCTGGAACACAGGAGCCTAGAAAGGCTGAGAGTTAAGGCTTCCCTAAGTGTTGTTTCCATTAGGCAGAAGGACTTTTCTGAGTACTGCTGTGTATCTTGGCAAAAAATAGGCTGTATCACACTTGCACATTCATCTTAATTATACGCTCTCATATGGAAAGAAAAATCAGCACAGAGGTAGCTTGGTGTTCAGTCTATTTTTTTAAACTTTTCCCCTCCAGATCTTAAATGTTGGGTATATTATTTCTTAGCTTTCATCCACTTAATTTGGCACTGTTTTTATCCAGGCAGTCCATTCTATGAATATTTCATAATATTTCTTCTTCCTATAACTCCCAAATAGCTGTGCTTTGGAATGTCAAGTGTTTTATTGTCTATAAAATATTGTGCAGTGCAAAAAAGCTTTCCAAGTATTCCAGTTAGCAATTATATCCTAATTCAGCTTTTTTTCCTGATAGTTGGATGCCTTTCAGTGCAGTTTATGTTCAGATTTTTTTTTCTCCAGTGTTGTACTTCTATCTTCATTGTGTGGGGACTTTTTTTTAGTATTCGTTTTTTTCTTTTGTTATATGATTTTTCCATAATAACAAAATATTTTTTTAAAAAATGGGAAGTGTATAAAAGGGTCCAATTGTGCACACAGGCACACCTTTCATTGTAGTTTTGTAATTACTGGGATGCAGAGAGACAAAATGTCAATAAAAGAGGAATTCTAATTCAAAACACAAGAATGGTGACCACAAACAGTAAATTTTTCCAGAGGGAAAATAAAAATCTGCTCTTAATTATTTCTGTAATAGAAACTTTATATGAATAAGAATTCTGGTCAGCTTTGGAAAGCGGCACATTGAAATTCTACAGACGGCTTCAGCCCAAAATGATTTTTGTCTGCCAACAAGACTTATCTAAAAAATCCTTAAATTCAAATAGGGCAAATCTGTTTTGGCTTTAATTTTGTCTCTTACATCACTATGGTAGCTTTGAATTAAATGTGGTTCATTTTGCGATTTCATGCTTATTTCTCCGCCAAAACCCAAGTTTTAGAACCGTCCAGAGTGATTTTTTCTCCCCAGTAACTGGAAAAAAATGGGAGGTATACAGGAAAAAGAACACATCATTTGTTATTTAAGATAATTTTTTTGTAGTAAAGCACAGCAAATCCATCAGATAGATATAGATACTGATATGCATGCACACCCACAAGTATGCACATCCACACCCACGCACACTCACAAACTATTCTTATGTGTGCATCTTATGGACTCTCATCAGACATCTTCCAAAAAGGGAAATTGGTGAGATGTGCCCTGGAGGAAGAGAGGAGGAAGATTACAAAGGATGATAGAAGTTAAGGAAGGAGGGGAGGTATTAGGGTGGCCACTTTTACGTTGTCACCAGCCTCCCCCGCAAAAAAACCCACAGTACTATGGAAACAGGACATAGACCTGCATAAAAGTTGCAGGTGTTACTGTATATGTATAGATGCACATTTAGAAATAATTGCTATAATTTAAATTGAAACACAAAACATTTTAATGTCACCCATATGCATGTACTCGGTCACTGTCCACAAACCAACTGCTGCAGCACAACTCCATGTAGTTTCTTATCTTGAAGCCAAATTTAAGCTGGACAGCCAGTGAAAGAGAGGACTGCCCTTTCTACAGCAGAACCCATGGCTGTCCAGGTGAGGGGATTGTGATGGATATGTGTGTATGTGTGAAGTCTTGGATAGAAGGAAGTATAAGCTGTCAGTGGAGCACATGAAAAGGAGGCTTTGCAGACAGCCACAGTGAAAGTGGCAGAATAAAATAATTTTAAGCTTGTATATTTTTTTTCAACATCTGGGTTGCAGTACACACAAAGCCAAGCAAGGCATAAGCATCACAAACAACTGGAGTGAGACAAAACAATATATACAATCTCCTGTCAGTGGTGGCTGGTGGCTTCCTTGTCAATGGGATGTTGAACTTATTCTGGGTTTTAGCCTGAAGTTTAATTTATTAATGTAAAACTATTTTGGGGACAGGGATAGGCTATGGCATTTTTGATAGCTCCTTTACAGTATGGACTAAAATCAATTTACTGCCCCACTGATAGGGAAACCTGCCAGAAACCACCATCTCCAGCTATATTGTGGTTACTTCCCTCTTTCTCCCCACGGAGAAGTTCTTTGGGGAGAGGATTATCCTGCCATCTTTATTATACTCAGGGTGCATCCAGACTGATTAAAGTCCCAGATTTTGTTTCTGTTCTTTCCAGTTTTATATTGAGTTAAGATAAACTGACTCAACAAACTGGTATAAAAAATTTCTGATCATACCAGCAGCTGACAGAAAATATTCTGAGGTAACCAGAACACGTATGAATCTTCAAAATAAAATGAGAACAAACAGGAGCAAAACCAGGGACTTTGGCCTTTTAATCAGTCTGGATGTGCCTTTAGTGAGACTACTTTTTGTGGGCTCCTTTTTTCCCCCTCTACAGCAACATGGATAGATTTAAGTTGTTTGGACAACAGCAGAATAGCTCGTTGTTGGCAAAACAAACCAGCAAATCAATCTGTAAATGAGATCAATCTGTTAAGGATTCATCTGCTGGACTATTTTCCTGATAAGAGGTTCAGCATCTAGATGGTTCCCATCTAACCTGAAGCATCTATGGGAAGAGTAGCCAACCACAAGTAGATTTTCTGTCCACTCCCAGCCCCCACAATACCAACAGTTTTAACAAGCCCACTGCAAACAACAGATGATCCTGCTACTGAATCAAATGGTGGAATGCAGATTTGGAGAATTGTGTTCATTTGCTAAAATAGTGAAATCAAATAATTTCAAACATAACGGAAAGGGAAGACAGGGGAGGGGAACTTAAAACATACTGAGGCAGAATTTATTCATCAAAGCTATCCATGCCTCACTCCTAAGTCTGGAGTGAGAATCAGTATCTGGAAAGGAAAGTGAAAAGACTGGATTTCGGTGAAGGTCAACTATCATCTGAGGTACCAGCCAGCAGAGATCAGTTCTGAGTTAATTGCCTCACCTATGACACGACAAAACAAGTTCTGGTAATCTTTATGCCACAGAATGTCTTCACAATCCCCTTATCCACACTGGGCAAATGTTTTAGGAGTTTGCAGAATGTTGCAGTATTTGTCCCTGTAGTTTGCAGGTTTCCTGACGCTGTTTGCTCTGTATTTTTTAAAAAATTATACTTCTGGTGTCTTGGACAATTTCCTAGCAAGTCCTGCCACCAGCTGCAATTTATTTTATTCCTTCATTTAAATGGGTTTATTTTTAATTCTGAGATATATCAAAATAATATATTCCCTTATCTTCTTCCCCTTTCAACTTTTTTTAAAAATCCTTTTCTTTCTTTCTCTCCTTTCCTTTCCTTTCCTTTCCTTTCCTTTCCTTTCTTCTTCTTCTTCTTCTTCTTTCAGAATTATTAAGAAGTGCATTAGTAAAATAGCACTTCTGCAATATTACTGTATGGCTAGCATCCTGTTGGTTAGTTCCAGCTAGAGTAGACCTATTCAATCAATTGTTGAGTGATGACTCAAATGCATAGATAAATCCCACTGATTTCATGGGTCTACTCTGGTGAGGACTAACAACAGAATTTAGACCCAAAATTGTAAAATCAATCAATTAGAGGGGAGAAGATTGCCCTCCAGACTACAGCCAGTCTCAGTAAACCATGCTCCAGTTTAGTAAAACCTTTGAAAGGACCCCACTGAAGACCCAAGAAATTGCTACAAACAGCCTCCCTCTGCCAAAAGAATGGAACAAATGGATGTAGCAGTGACAACAACCAGCAAAACCCAGGGAGCCGTACCACAAGAACTTCCAGACTAATCCAGAAGAGCCAAAATCTGCTTTTACCCATGTTCTTCGAGATACATTCAGCAAATCATCCATCTGCTTTGTAGTATATAGTGACTATACAAAAGCAAACACTCTAACACTCCCCCCAGCTCAGGGATGGCTGATGACATTTTGCTGCCTGAGGCACATTAATAAATGGTGCCCCATGAGTTCCATCCAAATCAGTGTGCATAATAGTCAAAGCCACCCATACTATTTTGGCACATAGTAGTCTCACAAGCACCTCTTTCTCCCTATGGATACAACAATACACGAAGTAAAGAAGGAAGTTTCTTGTACTTCCATTCTTCTTAAATCTCCTGCCTGAGGTGGCTACGTCATTGTGCCCAATAGCAGAGCAGCCTCTACACTGGCTTCATAATTGGCACAGAAGCAAATAGGGCCAGTCCTCTCCCCACTCCCACCACTTACAGAGCAGGGGAAAGTTGATCTCCCTCAATTGGGATACCTGAGTAGGAAATGATGCCTGAATGGTGCAACAAAACATTTAGAGTGTTGTTTTTTATGATAGTATGTGAGGGAGAGTTGCGTTATTTGGTCTTAGCTTCAGACAGCCAAGTGTCTGAGGCTGGGCTGCCCAAAGGGGGTGAGGCAATTGGGATAAGTTTCCCTGGCCCTCAACAGGGCAAGTGTTTTGGAGAATGTGAGAGATAGTAGTGCATCTCTCTAGCAGAGTACAGTCAGCCCTCCATATTTGCGGATTTCACTTTTGCGGATTTGATTATTCACAGATTATTTGCTGTCACCTCTGCTGCCTCCCTATGCCATTTTTAATAGAGACTGCAAGCCTCATGAGACTGAGAAACTGCAAATGAGTCCCTGTTAAAAATGGTGTGGGGCAACAGTGGAGGTGGCAGTAAGCCCCACCAGCCAGCCACTTCTGCCTTGCGAAGGAACTCTGATGCCTCAAAGGAATCCATGGTGGGCTGAATATGGGGATCATACCTTGTGTGTGTGTGTCAAATATGGTCTGGGAGGGCCTAGAATTATTCACAGTATTTCCACTTGCACAGGGGTCTTGTGCCCCTAACCCTACCGAATGTGGAGCGATGACTGTAATCAAATTGTCAAAGCTTAAACTGAACAACAACCAGTCCTACCTCAACCTTCCCCCACTGCCACATAAAGTCTAGTAGAGAAGTTTAGTTTAGTCTAAAGTCTAGTTTAGTCATAAAGTTTAGTTTAGTCTTCTTTCTGAAATATATAACAGTAGTTTTGCTTATTAATACTTTTTCATAATCAAATATAGAATCTAATGGAGGCGAGAGAGAGAAGAGAAAAATGGGTGCGGGAAGGTGAACAAAGAGGAAGTCTGCTGACATGGAAACAAGCAGACAGTGAGCATAGACATGCAAATGTTGGTAATTCTAACATGTGTGATTATGTGTGAGAGAGACACAGGGTGTCATTTGGGCTTGGCTTCAGGCAGCCAAGTGTCTTGGACAGAGATGCTCAGAAGTGGCAGGACAACTAGGACAACTCGCCTTGAGCCTGGAAAAGCAACTCTCCCCTTTCATAGCTTCTTTGTGTAACATTGGCCCTGCCCTGATCTTGCCATACTATAACCCATTCTCCCCCAACACACCTTGGTCCTTGTCAATGTTGCAGTAATATATTTTGAAGTACAGGCCTTTATCAAAGCAGTCCACATAGCAATGTCCAAATGGAGAGTCTAAAATGCAGGTGGACACATTGATTTATGTTTCTTAAAATTGTAGCAGTCTTCATCTCCACCAGGAACAAGTGTTTTATAAAAGTTAATGGGTCTTGCCCACTCAAAACTAGATCACCCCAAAACTTTTTGGACTAGGACTAGGATAGCTCAGTTACATGATGGAATGTGAAGCTACAGCAAAGAAGGTGAATGCTATTTTAGCTTGCAGGAATAGAAAGATAGTTTCCAAGCTGAGGGAAGTAATAGTGCCCTTATATTCTGCACTGGTCAAGCCTCAGTTTGAGCACTGTGTTTAGTTATGGGCACCGTATTTTAAGAAGGATATAGACAAATTGAAGCAGGTTCAAAGAAGGGCAACAAAGATATGGAGAACAAGTTGAGGGAAAACTTGAAGGACTTGGACATGTTCAGCCTGATGAAAAGAAGACTGAGAGGTGATATGACTTGTACTATTCGAATACTCTGTCACAGCAAGGAGGGTGCAGGTTTGTTCTCTGCTGCCTCACAGGGTAGGACCAGGTCTAATGGTCTGAAGCTACAGGAGGATAGATTGGGATTGAACATTAGAAAGAACATCTTGACCATAAGAGCAGATCAATAATAGAACCAATTGCCTAGAGAAATGTTGGGGTCACTAAACTCCTTCAGAAAGAGGCTGGACAGCTACCTGCTATGGATGCTTTAACTACAGAGCCTGCATTGAGCAGGGGGTTGGACCTGATGACCCACAAGACCCCTTCCAACTCTCTGATTCTATGGGCCTTTCCGCACTACACTGGTATAGTGCTACTATTCCATTTTCAACATCCTGTGGAATTCTGGGCTTTGTAGTTTGCTGAGGCCAAAGAGCTCTCCGGCTGAGAATTCTAAATGCCCCTCTCTAAACTGCAAACCCCAGAATTCCACAGGATGCTGATAGTGGAATAACAACACTGTAACAGTGTAATACGAAAAGGCCCTATGTCTCAGAGGGCAGAACAAAGGAATTCTGTAAGTGGAACAGTGGAGATAATGTCATTGTCCCTGTTAATCTAAGCTCTGGGCCTTCAGCCTTTAGCGCCCTGACTTCCCTGTCACAGCATCTATTCTAAGGGGAAGCAGCACTTCTCACACACTACATTTGCTCTAGGCCTCATAAACTTTCTGAGTAGTCCTGCTCTGGAACAACTTCACCTAAACTCACTATAGTCCAAAAGATTACTGAACTTTAAAGACACAGAATTCTAGACAGCAAAAGGCTTATAGAGGAAAACAGTGGAGAGCAAAGTGCTGATTAGCAATCAGCACTTAAGAGTCAGAAATTGCTTTAAAAAGCATTGTTTAGACTTTTAAGAAATATAGGCTATGCAAAACAATATTTTGTGTTGTTGTTGTTGTTACTATTACATTTCTGGATGGTCTTTGTCTTTAATGTAAGACAGGGTTTATAGTTCCCAAACCTCCACACTGCTGGCATCCCTCTTCTTTCCTTGATGTTCCTTGTTGATCATGTACATACTTCGAGTTATTTTCTGCATCCATGAGTGGGGATTAATACTCTGCTGTTATGTGCATGAGACAGCAAAGAGGTTCTCCTCAGGGAATAGCTAATAACTGGATGATAATGAGTGCTCTGGTCTTTGCTCTCATAAAAACACCTGTCAAGAGTTAATAACACCTGAGGTGTAATAACAGTGCTATAATGAAAGAATCACAAGTGCTCAAGACAAAGAAACAGTCTTGCATGTAAGATGCCACAAAAACATCAAAAGTAAAACAAAAAGACAGGAGTTAGATTCAGAGCCATTCCACAAATTATGCAGTGATAAACATCAGTTCGCTACCGACCACATTCGGCAGAAGGCCACAGTCTGTCCTATGTATCATAACACATATCACTTTGGGGGTATGTGTGTGTGTGTGTATGTCTGTATTTGTGTGTATACACACACACACATATATATGCACACACATATGCATAAAATATTAATGTATTAAATAGCTCTCTCTAAAAATATCCTTTGTTCTTTTGCTTATATAATAACAATCATGTAACAAGCCCAGTATATCAACAGTCAAAGAGAGCTATGAAAATGAAGTACTTTTTGCTGTCCCCACTAGTGACTGGTGGGCCCCATGTCAGTGGGACAGTGAATTCACTGCAGGTTTTAATCCAAAATAATCCAAAGTAAATGAGTTCAGAACCCATGGTTGCACTGGGCCAATCCTATGTCCATGTTAGACATCTCGTTTCCACAGTAGTGCCTTTTCCAGAGCATGGAAGCAACAAGTTACAGGTAATGTAATTACATTTGACAAATTGCTTTCTGAATCAAGGGTGTCATACAGTTACATTCCAAAAGTAACACAAATGAAAAAAAAAGTAACATTATTGGTGCAACATATAATATTTCTTAATTTTTTAATTTTATTTTAAGGGCATTTTTAGAGGGAGTGTGAATGAATTTTCTGCCATTTTTTTAATCAGTGCTAAATTTCCCTGCCAAAAAGGGACAAAAACAAACAAAAAATAAAGAGCAATGCAAGAAGTCACACAAGAAGAGGTATTTATCTGAGTGAGTAATGCCAACAAATTACTTTTCAAACGTTATAATGAACAACAGAAACAAACTGCTTTTGAACAGGAATTTTCCAGGCTCTGGCATTTCCACTCACGCTGTTCCAATCGCATCTTCTGTACATTGCCAAAAAAGAAACTGGGGGCATGTATGGATCGCATGATTTTAACCAGAGTGTTTGGACCATTCTTTGCAAAAGTCAAATACAACACCTAACATGTGGACAGATGTGCCCCCCCACCGGCGGTGCCTGGATTATTAAACAATCTGGACAGGGTTAAATGTCATCAAATATTTACATTTTATAAAACTTATTTGCCAACAATATTTATCAACAGTGGTTGGAATCCCTGTGGTTAGTTCTATTGATTCATTCAATCAACTGTTGAATGGTGAGTCAACATATAAGTAAATTCCATTGATTCAGTGACTCTACTCTAATCAGTACTAACAGTAGGATTTAGGCCAATAGCACCTTTATAAGGCAAATCATATGACTGGGCAGTGGTAAGGTACCAAAAATAATGGCAGGGAGAGGGAGCTGGTGAGGTGTGATATGATGAAAGATATGGAAATGTGAGCTTGAAGTCCCCATTTCTTCTCACATATAAACTGATTGTACATGGCTATAGATAGAGAAAAGCATTTTCTGACAGCCTCAGCCCAAATCCACAAGTTACAGTGAAAAATAATATTGTCAGTACAAAGGAGTGCAGTGCCAGAAAACAGGAAGGAAGTTAGAAGGTAGACTTTTTTTTTAAAAAAAAGTGTTGTTAAATTCTTAAATCTGAGAGAATCATATACTCTGCATTCTTCCTCTCAGGCAAATGCGGGGAAGAATTCTCATTTTACCTCTTTGTAATAGAAGAAAATATGAAATAACTGTGTACTACCTTTAAAACGTTTAATGTATCAACCACAATCTTAATTGGAAACATGATTTTAAAAATCTGTATCTGCATAATCAGTTACATACAGCTCTTGCATTAAATATCTACAATGGGTGAATTGGATTTAACATCACGTGTTAAACCTCTTCATAAGCATCTACCTAAAATTCATCATGGAAGACATCCCAGTGCCTTGTGTCTGTAAAAGTATTGGAGGAAGAGGCAGGAAAAAAGAATGAGACAGATAAAGGAATAAATAAACTCAGAGGCATTATAAGGTGAAAAAGTGCCATGGGGTTCTTGAGAATCTTTTGAGTACATCTGCATTATACCATTATAGCAGTTTGATACCACTTTAAGTGTCATGGCTCAGTCATATGCTATCTTGGAACTGGAGTTTAGTGAGGTGCCCTAAAATTCTGGAAAGCAATGATGCACTCCCCCTTACTATTATATTAGAGATATCTAGCAGTCTCTCCTCAAAACTTCCTCCTCTTTACAAGACTTCTTAGGCCATTTCTGTACTATCCACTTATAGTGCTATTATTCCACTTTCAACATCCCATGGAATCCTCGGGTTTGCAGTTTAGGGAGGGGAATTCAGAATTCTCAGCCAGAGAGCTCTTTGGCCTCAGTAAACTACAAACCCCAGAATTCCACAGGATGTTAAAAGTGGAATAATAGCACTATAACAGTCTAGTGTGGATATGGCCTTAAAATGGAGCACAGGAGCTGCAATTGAGCAGTGTGATGACAGACCCTTTAACCAAATGTTATCAGTCTTAGTTCTCTCACTTAATGATTTGGAGCTGGTAACAAATCTGACTCCTACATGCATTATTATTGAATAGAGGTCAGTCAGTTTCTAGAGGCTGGGAACCAGACAGGTTGTTCTCTTCCTTTTCTAATGCCAAGAGGTGGTGGTGGTGGTGGTGGTGGTGGTAACTTTGTCAATAATCCATCGTGACTGTCATTAGTAACGCCTTCACATGCATCATCATGGCACTAACCATGACACACAGCACTAACTCCACCCCACCCATGATATTATAAATGACTAATGGTTCGCAGTGTCTCTGTTAATTCCCTTCCAGCTGAGACTCTGAATCTTCCTTGGTTGAACTTCCCTCAACATTCCACTGATATTTGAAGGCACGGTGCATAACTCTTTGTCAGATCATTGGGGCGGGGAGGGAGCTGGATTTTTTAAAAAACATTTAATTTCACATGGGAATATTATTTGCTTATCCAAAGGATACAGAAACTGCTGCCTTATTTTGGTGTTGTCCTGTTTTGCCTTCAAACCGATAGCCTCCAGACAACTCAACAAAGAGAATGACACTGTGCATTGTTTGACTGTTAACTTTTGCACAATGCAATGAGACAATCTGAACAGGAAGCAGAATCAGGTGACAGAGGTTTCCTGGACTGCACCACTTTAGACTGCTGGTGCCTCTTGTCAGAGCAGGAGCAGTTGTTTCTGCCTCTTCAGGCTCCGCAGAGGCTAGACTCACAGCTGTGTTAAGGCTTTGGTAGACCCTAAACACTTTTGTGCTTAGCCTCGCCTCTAGGTACGATTAGGGGTGTTTTTTGTAGGCCCTAAAATTTTCGAAGGCTGAAGGCAAAGCACCTAAACTGCCTAATGGATAAGATGGCCCTGGCTAGACTCATACCTTCCAACTCTCCTGCCCTGACAAGGACAGTCCCAATTAATTCTCTGTTTTTCTACTTTGTGTCAGCTGCTTCCTAATTTCTCTCTCCTCATCTCACTCTCCCCCTTTGTGTCCAGCTTACTTCAGTTGTTACAAACTAAGTTCCAAGTGCAAAAGTTATTTGCACTCAATTAACTCAACAGAGGGAGAGGAGAGGACGGGGTGGAACATTGCCTTTCCTCAAAAGGTTCAGGCAAAAGCAAACTCCTGCAGCCTCTCTTAAGAGCATGAGTTCTTCCCCATTAATAACTTTCGTCATCTTGACTACACTCCAATATCACTTAGCTGTAAGTGGTCAGATTTTGTAGAGAGAATGTAGACTAGCGCTCTCGTCCTGCAGGTATAGATTTTCTTTATTTCAACAAGTACGTAGGCACTGACTTTGTAAGGAAAGTGCTATGTGCTGTGGTGGTGAACACACGCATATGGCCTCATCATACCATTTAGAGCAAGACAGAGAAAGCAGCACCAGCATCCTGACTGTTGAGCCTTCTTACTGCACAAATCTTGGAGGCAGCAGTTTCAAATCTGCTTCTAAAAACTCCCCAAGGGCTGGTGGTGAGACTTCCACAAGTCCCAGGAACAGCATGGGGCCTGGGAAAACTCTTTAAGTGTTAGGAGTACTGTAGGTAAGGCCATGTAGGATGTGAACCCCAGCAAGAATAATACCAACTTCTGCAACTACTTTGCACCTTTGCTGCCTCCCTAGCCACTGGAAAATGCTATCTTTTCTCTTGTTCCAGGGTTGCCATAGTAACTGGTTAGCTGGCTTTTACCCAGATTCTGAGTCCATTTACCCGAATTGCCATCAAACCAATTTCCGCAAGCTGCTGACCCAGGGCATTTCCACACTACACTGTTATAGTGCTATTATTCCACCTTCAACATCCTATGGAATCCTGGGGTTTGCAGTTTAGAGAGGGGCCTTTAGAATTCTCGTCCAGAGAGCTCTCTGGCCTCAGTAAACTACAAAGCCCAGAATTCCACAGGATGTTAAAAGTGGAATAATACCACTATAACAGAGAAGTGTGGAAATGGCCCTAGAGGACATATTCAGGTATAGCCATGTTGGCCATACAGCAAAGTACAGCAATATCTAAAATCCACAAAACCGAGCGGGCCCAGCAAAAATGCACAAAATGTATCATGCAAGCTTTTGAAGCTCCACTGGCTTCTTCATCAAGCAAAGGTGTTAGAAATCATACAAGAGAAGAGAAAAATGACCATGGCCATTTCCACATGACATTGCTGTCCCACAATGGGGACACGTTGCTGGCGGTCTGTGAATCGTGCTTTTGCAAGATGTCATCATGGTCCCACTGTCAACATGTCCCCACCCAGTGCAATTGTGGGATATTCCATTAATGGAAAAAATCCATTAATGGTCTGCGATTGTGCAATGGTCCCAATGCCAGCAGCCCTATGGAATGGGTGGAAGCGCGATCTAGGTGTTTCCTTCCCCTGTGCAGCACGGGAAAGAGGATCGCTGCAATGCAGAAGGAAGGCGCGTATCACTCACACTCCCCTCTGCAGGCAGCCGGTGGGGTGTGGAGGGGAGCATTGGGAGCCACGCTCCACCCTGGCAAAGCACTGCCAGGATGATTCTGGGACCGCCATGGAAAAGGGTAAAGTGTGGAAATGGCCTACATTAGATTCACAGGCATACATTTTGTCAAGATGTTGTTTTTGTTGTCAGTTAAGATGGTCTTTAGAGACATCCATGCGGGCAGAGGTCACTCCCCTCTTTGGTCACGTGGATGCTGGAGACAAAGAGTTGTAAAATATAAGCAATGAAATGCCAACTCAATTAACATGAGAAAAAATATCTTCCCTTGAGATCCAGGCTGTTTGTCTTGGGTGAGGCTACCGGCCCCTTCCTTAGGCAGAGACCACTGAATTTCTCAAGAAGTCTGTGTACTGTTGTATCTGGAAAAACCTTTTAGGGGCTGTATAGGTAAAATGCAGTCCCAATAAAAAAGTTTCACCTTTGTTGGAAGTAGACACCTCAAAGAGTTAAGTCTCAGCCACTTGGCTCCCTCTTCTTTAGGATTCTGCTGTTGAACTAAAAAGCAGTATATTCAGATCCAGAAAACATAACCGAGGTAAGGTGATAGCCACATTGGCCATACAGCAAACTACAACAACACCCAAAATCCACAAAATAGCGAGACCTTTATTTAGCCAACCAAAAATGCACAAAATACATAATGCAAGTTTTTCACCCAGAAGCCATTCTGGTTCACTTGCTAACCCTTGCCTGTCCTGCCTCTGTTATGCCACAGTGACCCGATCCCATGACATTGCAAAGACCCACTCCTTGACCTTAGGTTTCGGCCCCGGGATATCAGGAAGTGAGACACTCTTGATCCAGAAAACCTAGAAGAGCACATGCTGGATCCCCCTCCCCTGCAAGTCTGTCAAACACAATCTGTGACCCCATGTATGCTTAAATCTTAGGTCCTTTTTGCACCCTGCCCCCAACCTGCAATGGCCACAGGATCACGATGGGATCGCAATGATGGTTCTGCATGATGTCGTTGCAATCCCATGGCCCCTCACTGCAATCGCAGAATAACTCATTGACAGGTTCCTCCTGTCAATGAACTGCGCTTGCACAGTCCTCCCGCCTCCCTTCCACAAGTATCTGTCGTGCAGAACATCAGGAAGTGCAACGGCTGCACTTCCTCTCCCAGGGCAGCCTGGGAAAGTGCCAGGGTGCACTGTGGAAGGGAGGGGTGGAGCCATTGCACTTTCCTCCCATCCAGCAGGCAGCTCTTGTGGAGGGGAATGCTTCTGTTGTGCTCTCTCCTGGGAGAGGCTTTTCCCAGATCCCCAGGTGATGGATTTGACAAAAGATAAGATGCAGAAAGGGCCCTGGTGTGCATGTCATTATGGCATTCTCATTGTCAGGTAGTTTTTGAACAGTTTCTTATTACCCCAAAAATTTAATTTACTGTACCTTTTCCCATATGTTTTCAGGAAACAGGCAGGTAGAAGCTGGGTGAAGGCAATCAGTCTTTGGCTCAGGGAAGATTTTACACACCTAGCAGAAAGAATGCAAGTGGCTTAATGAAAGAGGAAAAAATATAATTGGGTGTGAAGTGCTCAGAAACAAACATTCAGTCCCACCCTGTGCCTTCTTATTTAAAACTAAGACTGGTGGGATCCAGGCAGTGTAACACAGTTTGGTCTGGCTCATTCAGCTCTCTGACCCAGTGGCTAGTTGAATACACATTAGGGTGCCATTGAACTTAAACCAAGGGGGCCTGGCATCAGGGTTCAAGTGCCTTATTCTGTGCACTCATACATGGAGACGTAGTCTTGATTCATCTAAGGAGCCCAGCTATTTCATCCCTCAACAATGGCCACCACACCTCAACAACAGCAGGAAAGAAAATGTTCCAACCCCATCCTTTAGGATCCTACAGTTTAGGCAGACATGTTTCATTTGCAGCCAAGGAGTTCAGTTGGTTCTCCTATAACTTCCTATATGGCACCCTGTGTAGACACTGATCCAAAAACTGTTACTGCAGACCTCAGTTCCTTTGCCTCTCCTTCCTCCTCTTCAGCTGAGCAGATGAAACACATAATGGACAAAGTTAAGGTAGGGAGACAGGCAAAGCACAACTGTTCAGACATGACCCAGACTGACAAAGGCCAAAAGGCAGCTTTGTAGATTTTCTTTAATTGTGTCTTCACTCACAGATGAAGAGAGGGAGGCCAAACCTAGATGTTTTAAAAGAACGTCTGTGTGCACAGAGGAAGGGAAGGAGCAAAATGGTGTGCAGGGGTTAATGCCCTCCCTGGATTTCTTAAATGAAAGCTTTCCTAAATGGAGGCCATTGAAGCTACAAGTCTGGGTTCTACCAACACAAAACAGTCCCTGTTATTTTTCAGATGAGAGAAGAAGAAACTGAACAAGTCCTTTACCAAACTCTCAGCTTGTATGGTGTTGGGTGTGAGTCGGTGAATGTTGGACCTTTGGTCTGTGCTCAATCCAAAATATGCCCTAGCCTGAAAATTAAATTAAAAATTAATGGCTTGTGTTGTAGTATGCATGCTCAACTCTTTTAAGAGACATGCCTGTATTATCATAGGAGCTTCCTTTCTACTCTGTGAGGGTAAAGTTTCCTCCATGATATAGCTGGAGCTGGTTCTGGTGTGTGCATAGTCTGTCTGGGTAGCAAGTCCAATCTGCCAAGTTTGTTCTTCTGTTTATTTACTAAAACACAAGCTGAATTGTTAAGCAGTGCTGCCAAGGCCTATAGCTAATACTCACCAAAGATTTTGTGGGACCTCCTGTTTACCCCCCCCCTTTTCCGCAACTCAAGAATCATGGTAGCAGTGTCTCAGCCCTCAGCCCTTTAGGGGGAAAACTGGTGAAATAACAAAATTGCTGTCAAATTTTGAGGCATCTACCACAATTTCCTCATAAGTTATGGCTTGTGCCCCCCCACCCTTTTTGCTTCTATTTAGCTCCCCACTTTGGAATTTTGATGTGGATGTTAGCACTGCAACTTGAGCAATAAGGACAAAAATATTCTTCCTAAATTGTGAGGCGTCTAACATGATGTTCTAATGAGGCATGACTGTCACAGACATTCAGATGTTACCTTATTATTATTCATTATATTCTGCCTTTCTTGTGCCAAAATACCGCTAAGGGCAGCTAACAACATGAAAAAATACAGTTTAATAAAAACAAAACAATTCAACAAAGAAGCAAAATCAGGTGTTTTGATTACAACATGAAACATTATCTGCCACTTTATATATATAGCAAAAACCTGCTGAAATAACATAGTTGTTAGTAACCATTGAAAAATAGTGAAGAAAGAAGGTCTCAAGATAAACTGTTTTATAGTCTGAATGTCTCCTCTGAGATGGCTGTCTGTCAGGTCCTATTCAAGTGTGCTTCCACCCCAAATGGGACATAGAAAAAGGCTTCACCTTATCTTAGGGAGTAGGCATGATGATATGGATAGATTTGGTGGTTTTTAAAGACTTAAGATCCTCTGGCCTGAAAGCCATGTGTGTCCCACACAAATTTTCCTTTCAGCCTACAAGCTTCTTCTGCAGCAATGTGGGCATTTAAAAGTATTTAGAATGAGATATGCTTTGCCAGCACAAAGGCTATGGGGTGGAATTGAGCTGTTCTTGACAGGTATGAAAACAGTTGCGTTGGGCCTTACACCTGAGTAGACGTGCACTGGGTTTTGTCTGTTTGGTTGGAAAATGTCCAAATTGTCTGGAATGACACTTGGCTCCATTCACTTTGCTTTGCCCCAAGCTCCAAGCCCTCACTGCTGTTGGAATGCTACTTCTGAAATCCTTTTTTTTAAAAATGTGGAATTTTGCCCTTCAGAAATAGACATTTCTGCCACCCTTGGCCAAAGGCGTTAGTTGCTTGTTTGCTTCTTTTGTTCTATAATAAAGACACCCTGATTTCTGCTGCATCTTGGCTTGGAGTATGGCAAGTTGGAAGGTACAGAGTGAGGGAAGAAGGCCCACACACCATGTTATTATATGTTTTAGTCACTAGATGGTACTAGACTTAGCCATATAAGGGTGGGGTCAAGAGCTTCTCGTGTCCTAATCTATTCACTGTGGAGACAGCCCCAAAGAAAGAAAAGAAAAGCTCTTGTCTTCCTTTCAGACTGGTATGTCCTCTACAGCTTCCATGGGAGATGCTGATGAGGGTCTTGATTAAACAAGGTCTCTTCAGGTACACAAGAAAAATGATATTTTTCCCCTCCTTCCTCCTATTTCTTTTAGCCACAGAGTTTAAAACTGTACTTTAAATGTTGAACAAATGAAACCAGAACTCCTCTTATCTTGAATGGAAATGTTATTAATATCTTTATACAGTTTCAGACCTGCCTGCAATCCCAGTCAGGCCAGGCAGCCATTACAGACATTAGTGAATGACTAAGAAAATCTGCCGCATTTGGTTCAAAGTCCTGCATGACTCCCCTATTATGCTCCACAGAAACATCACATGCCAACTAGTTTCCAAGGGTTACTCTCTCATTTGGGGGAAAAATACAGTGGAGGCTCAAACCGTACAGCAGCCGTTGCCGACATCTCAAATGGATTCTGTAGACCCAATTAAATGGAAAGAGCCACTGTTTTTCTAAATGCTAATTATTCAGCCTTTCAGTTCCAGTTCGAGGTTCCTTTTGCTATCAAATCAAGAGGGGAATACTGAAGGAGAGCTGTTTGTGGGGAGGTTTTTGTTTTGACCCATTCTGCTGCTGTTAAATTATTCCAGACATCTTTCTTCTAAATCTGCTGCAGTTTTACAAGTGATGCAGCTCATCATGAGGAGAAGGAGGGAGCAGAAGGCAGATTGTTATTTCAAAAAAAAAAAAAAAAAACCTCCAGCATATCACCAGTTATCATTTTCAAGTGGCGTTTGGAGCAGGCAGTGACCTAGCCCTGCACACAATGGCTCTGTGGGAACACTGCCGAGCCCTGAGTTCTTACAGAGGCCACTGTCCGCCCTGCCCTAACTAGGGCTTGGCTCATGCTGATGGCATAGTTGGTATGGGCCAGGATCAAACAGTCCAATATGATCATGAATTCAAGCTCTCAATTTGTTTTTGTGGTGGGAGGGATGACTAGCCTTGACTAGAAAATGAATCATACTGGATTAAAACTGAGTCCAACCTGGAACTTGCAGGTTTTGCTTATCTCCATATTTTATTTTATTCCATCGTATTTTAGTTACTCATTTTACTGTATTTTATAACATTTGATGTCATATCTTTTGATATGGCCAATTGACTAATCAATAAGTTTATACTGATACTGATACTGGTTTTCTCCATATATTATTATAAATGAAATTGTTTTTATTTCTATTAATTTACATATATGCATGTACTCAATGGATTACAAAGCATGAGAGGGGAAGTCTGTCATCATCCCTCACCATCTACTATGTTGACTAGGGCTAATGAGAGTGGTGATACAATAACATCTGAGGGGTCACAAGTTGCAAACTCGTGCACTAAAAACATGAAACAGCAGGAAGACAGGAGGAAAGGAAGACAGACAGAGGTGAAGTAGATGGGGGAATCAGAGCATGGGAAAGTTAGACCATAGCTCCCAGAATCTCCCAGGCCAATACAACCATTGGTCATGCTTGCTGTGAGATGCTGGGAATTGTTTCACAACAAAGCAACATTTCCAAGCAAGAATACATAATTATTTTAGGTAGAGAAAGTGCACCAGCAGATTCTGGTGTTTTGGACTACAGTTCCCATGAGCAACATAACCAGGTTCCCTTCTTCTGCAGCATGGTATGGGCAAATCCAGCTCTGCTGTGCAGCAGGGACACAACCTGCTTCTAATAGCATCATGGGAAGAGGAGAGATGAAGGCAGGAATTCAGGTCTTGACATTGCAGTAAGGCTTTTAAAAACTTTGGTCCTAAAAGAGCTATACTTTAAGCAGACTGAGAGTGGGTATGGGGATTAGAAGGCTGTGCCACAGGCTTAAGAGAAAAATGTGGGTTTTGAGGGAGTATCTGAGAGAAATTGGGATGATAATTATTACTGGGCCAGTGAAACATCCATAGTTTACATATATTCCGTACGAACGTGAAAAAGGACCAGTGAGCCAGCAGCTCAATTTTATGAAAATCAAGCTTCTGACACCTGACTTTCTTATACCTTTTGAAGAAGTGCCCTATTCATTAGGGGAACCACAAAGCAGACAATATGGTAATATAACTTGTACTAAAGCATACATGCATGCAACTAGATACAGCTCATATATCTTGGAGTTCTTCAAATACTGCAATAATCTGTAATATTTCCCTTCAATTTGACAACATTGTGAAGAAACTACACACCACCATAGGCCAGAATGCCTTAATTTGGATAATTGCATGAAAGAGGAGAGGCTGAGGATTTAAAATGATTATCCGCCTTTTCAAAGTAGACAGAATTATTTTAGCTCAAGCATCGTTACAAAATGGCCAAGTTACCTAAACTCAAAAGTCTTACCTACGTGGTTGGATTAAACCAATTATGTACAGGGTGAGTGAGGAATAACTAATAAGAGAAATTTAATCTTGGCTGAAAAATTATAGTCTCTTTTTCAATGCTGAGTGAATTCTAAGGTTCACAGTCAACACAGGCTTGTGTGCTGTGTTTCCTTTGCTGTTATAAAGTAGCTTAACATAGTAAGTTCCTTGGGGGTGGGGGCTTGTTCTCTTGTTATCTACAAAGCACTATGCACACGGGTGGCACAAAGTAAATAGAAGTTTCCTTGATTTTTTTTTTTTTTTTTTTTTTTTGGTGCTCTTGCTGTTCTGAACAATTAAAAATACATGCAACTAAAAATGAACATTATTGTATTACATAACTGATCTTGTCATCACACAGATCATTAATGACAGCTCAGCGGTGCGTGATGAAGAGTAAAATGAATGATGTACATCATTCTTCTAGAGAAAATAGGAATGCAAGCTACATTGTGTGCCCACAAGCATACTCTATGCAAATGTAAGGGGAAAAGTGGACTACACTGACTATAATTGAATTGGTACTGCTAACTGAATGTTACTAACATGACAAGAGAAGACTATATTTTATGTTTGAAATGGGGCGGGGTGGGGAAAACTGCTTCCAAGAGTGCAAATTTCCACTGAAAGCTACACTGCCTCATGCTTATATAACCCACTGATCATTAACTGCACTTATAAGTGGGTGAAGTAGCATCATCAAACAAAGAGTAGTTTGTGCTGTAGCCTCATCAAAGCTGAAAAGAAACAGAGAAATCAACTGTTCAGGTCCTAATGTGAAGAATGCTTCCAAAGATTCCACTGCATCAAGACCTCCAGAACAGTTTCTAAGGGCTGGGCTGGACATTGGCTGGCAGGTTGTCTTTAACATTCCATATTTGTAGATACTTGAGGAAGAGGCAGTGATGTAGACTCCAGACTGACTCGGACTCAAGTCAGACTTAAGTCGCTCCAGTGACTCAACTCGGACTTGACTCGGTAATAAATGATGCGCTGACTTGACTCAACTCGAGACTTGTATATTTTTAGTGACTGACTTTCTGACCTTCGTTCAGTAACATAAAACTTTCATCCAGAACCCTTATGACTTTGAACACTGCTTTGATCTCTTTTTGCCTATTGGTCACATGATGATCAGCCTCAAGCCGAAAGTGTGTGTGCATTTTCAGAGGGGAACAGAAAACGGGTTAGGCAACAGGCTAGAGGAGGAAGGATCCTTCCTTCTAAAGCTTTTGAAGCTTCAATAATGAGAAGTAAGAAGGATCCTATTCCCCACTCCTGAAAAATCCTCCAGCTTGGGGAATGGGAAGTAGGAAGGATCTTACTCCTCAGTTCCAAAGCCGCAGACTCTTTTATACCCATTGGCACAAAAGCTTCCAACTTTAGGAAGGGGGAATAAGAAGGATCCTATTCTCCACTTCCAAAACTGTAGATGGCAAAATCGCAAATGTGAAGGGCTGCTTCTGCTTAAATTGTTAAACCTGACTTTATTCAACTCTGTCCAGAAATTCTGGCATATAGGCTGAGGTATAAAGTTGGCTCCCAGGCTTGAGACTTGAAGGTAAAGACTTGAGACTTGACTTGAGACTTGGAGTAAAAGACTTAAATACATCATTGGGAAGAAGGCATCCTATTCAACTGCTTGAGTAGATTCTGAACTTCACTGCAAATGTCCTTAACCAGCTGTGGAGAGCACAGGCCATGGTCAACAAAATTACTCATCAGCAGGGTACAAAATGGTATTACAGAGAGCAAGTGGGCATAGAATGGCATGTATAGCCTAAGCGGACATAGATGGGATCATGATTTTCCTTAACAGAAGTCTAAGCTGGTATTGCTGTGAGGCCAGGTGATGTCTTTGGCATAATCCTTTTGTGCAAACAGGCAGGGTCAGCCAAATGTAAACATTTTGACAGCACCCTGGCTTGACAAGCTTATCTGCATTTCTTAGCCTTATCTCAGCAGGAGGTAGGGAGGTTTCCTTCTTTTGCTAGGTGGTTGGCCAGAAGTCACATTTCACCTCCTCCTCCCATCATCTGCTTTGAAATACCTTCTGGAACAGGGGGGGCAAATTGTGAGCTGCAGGGCTCTTGTGTCCCTGTGGACCATTTTGTGGGCCCCAGGCCCCCGAGATCAATTTTTTTCACTCATAAATGTCCAAAAATTATTTCTACGGGGTGTAGAGAGCATTTCCACATGTTTGGAGCCCCCCCAACCCCTAGAAGTCAAAATTATTCTTTCTCTTTTTTAAATTAAAATGTTCTGGAAGGCCCCCTAGTGGCCCAGAAAGGTCCCAAAAAATATGCCGTCATGTCTCATAGAGGTTGGTTGGGGGCAATTTTTTTTTTCACAGGAGAAAATGTGGCCCTCTGAGGTCTCTTGGGGGCTAAAATGGCCCCGTGGTGTTCTTTTGCCCTGTTCTAGAATATGGGCAGAGATATAGAATCACAGAGTCACAGAATAGTTGAGTTGGAAGGGGCCTCATGGGCCATCAAGTGCAACTCCCTGCTAGTTGTAGAATCTCCACTTAAAGCATACCCAGTCCATCCTCTTTCTGAAGACATCCACAGAAAGAGACCCCACGGCCTCTCTAGGCAATTGGTTCCATTGCTGAACTGGCTCTTACTGTCAAGCAGTTCCTTCTAATGTTCAGTTGAAATCTCCTCTCCTGTAACTTCAAACTTTTAGACCTGGTCCTACCCTTTGAGGCAGCAGAGAACAGGCCTGTCCCTTCCTCTCCGTGACAGCCCTTGAGGTATTTAAAGAGTGAAATCATGTCACTCCTCAGTCTTCTCTTCACACCAGGCTGAACATGCCCAGCAACTTCAACCTTTCCTCATATGTTTTGATCTCTGTATTTCTAATCATTCTTGCTACCTTTCTCTGAACCTGCCCCAACTTATCTATATCCTTCTTAAAATGAGTCACCCAGAACTGAACGCAGTACTCCACATGAGGCCTGATCAGTGCAGAATATAGTGGCACTGTTACTTCCTTTGACTTGGAAACTATTCTTCTATTAATGCTGGCTAAAATAGCATTCACATCTATTCTTTTTGAATAGCTTATACCCTTCAATTGTAATATTCAAATCATGGGAGTCATCCCACCAGGTCTCCATCATGTCTATAAAGTCATACTTACCTTTCTGCACTAAGACTTCAAGCTCATCTTGTTTCCCAAACTCTGTTCATTGGTGTGTAGATATTAGCAGCTTTATCTGTTCTCACCTATTAATTCACTGACAGTTTTTCAGTGGATCTCATTCTTTCCCTCAGCTTCTCCTCTCAAATTCACATCCTTGTGTTTAGAGTTTGCTTTTGGGCTGATATATAGACAGATATATTCTGTGGGCTTCACCTCAAGGTAGGAACTGTATACAAACACTTGGAGACTTAAAGATTTCGAGAATGTTGCCCCTTTTAGTTAGTGGAATGCAAATATAATGGTACAGTATTTACTGCTTTCTCTGCTGCAAATACTTGCTATACCCATAAAACATCAATAAATCGACTGTTGCACCTATGGTTTCATCTCATGGTTATCACCCTTGAATCAGTTTTGCCATGACAGCTCTGATCTATGACCTATGATTCCTGATCAGGCAGAGGGACTAGATCTTTTTTTAATTTTTTGGGACAAAGCCCAGGAACAGAGAACTGAACAATAACTTGTGAAAATCTTGGGAACACAAGAGGTAAGTGTACAACCATGCAACCATTTAGATGAGGAAGGTTTAATAAGAAACTGCCTTTTTAAAACAACAGCAGCAGCAGCAAAAAGGCCAAATAGAAAATGTAATGGGGGAGGAGAAAAGGGAAGACAACAGTCATCCACACACAATTGTAATAAAGTCAATAACGTCAAGTCTTGAGCTCCCAATAAGATGCAGAGTTCATTGCAGAGTGGATGATTGGAGACATAGCATCTTGGGCTCCAGCTGGATATTATCAGGAAGGCCGTTGAAGAAGGAACAAATTTTCCATGTGTGGAAATCTTTTGTATGAAAAGCCTTTGCATGGTGAGAGACAGTGGTCATCTCTAATCATGTACTATTGTCTATTTGTGATATGAAGCAGCACAACCAAGAAGTCAGAACCCACCATCTGTAAGATCTCTACCTTAAAGTTATAAAGGAGCTGGCCAGTTTTAGCTCCTCAAACCATTGTGCAAAAGAGGTTAAGTTTTGGATAGCTGCTGGAGAACAAAAGAAAACATGAGACATATCCAAGCTGCCCAACAGGGTGCCAAATGTACCAGATGCTTTAGAGGGCACTGTTGAACTATATCGGAATATAGGGAGTGTCATAGCCCTGCATTACTTCTCTACAAGTAGAGTAGTAGCTTAGGGGAGATGTAAATGGCATATACCTATCAAGTTCTCTATATAGGGTATTTTACCAAGTGATATTTATGCCAGTTTTTCTGTACCTGATATTTTGTGAAACCCAGCACTTCTACAGAAAAAAGGGGAGGGTGCCATGCTGTCTGCCTACAGGACCAAAGGATCACACCATTGATTGTTTGTGAGAGATGACTGTGATATTGAGAAGGCCACTATGCAAAAACACAGGAAGAGAACAGGGAAAAATCTAGCCCCTGTTGCAAACAAAAAGTCCTAGCACAATACCACTATCTACAAACAAAGGTATTATTTGCTAGAAATGTTTCTCAGTAGTTACCTGTGATCAAATAATTGATGACTGACCAATCTACTTGACAGCACTGGAGATGTTGGAATGATCAGCTTATCTAAACCATTCCAGGACTGTGTTTATTTCAAGGATGGCCCTACTGTGAAGCATAATAGAAAGCATGGCATTATGCCTTTAGGAAACACAGATTAACTGTCAAGCACTTGCCTCAGGCTTTCCTGTGAAGATGGCAATTGTGCTAGTTCCTGGCACATATTGGTTAGTGTCTATTACATCACTGACAAACTAAAAATGTGTCATGTACAGTGATGGGTGAGTCTTGCCTCACCAGCAGGAAGATGTCTATTGTTTTTTAAACAGAATTATGCTGAAGCCGCTTGTTTCTAAGCGTTTTCCATCTAATTTGGCCGTATGCCAGCAAGTTCAAAAGCACATGTTATTGTACATTTATAAAAAACGAATCACTACTTCTTCTAGATTAGACGAAGATGTAGCAAAATTGCACTGAAAGAACACTGATTTTAAAATTGAACTTCCAGCCTTTCTTTAACCCTGTCGTTGTTATGCACCTTCAAGTCAACTCCAACTTAGGATGACCCTACACTAAAGTTTTCTTAGCAAGATTTCCACAGGAAATGTGACATTGCTTTTTGGTATTGCTTCCCTCCGCCCATAAGAATTCTTTCCCCCCATTACATTTTCCTTCTGCATCCAAATCTCTACCATTGCAACAGCTTAAAACTTCAGTCAAGCATTTAAAATACAATTTAGATCTCCAAAGAAAAGGGAAAGGGAGCACAAACACAGCAAATATTAGAGTTCTCAGTGTAAATGATTTTCAGTGACTCATCCTCTGCAATTTGAGGACTGAAAGAAAATTTCATTAGGGAACATAATTCTTACTGTGGGACAATGCCCTCACCCCCTGCCATAGCTATACCCCTGATCATGGCTGGTTTCTGTGTTTCCTTTTTTTATTTGCACTAATTTGCTTTTATAGATAGAGGTTGCTTTCCCCTTTAATGAGGTATAACAAAAATCAAACCCATAAGAAAGAACTCGTTGAAACATCTATTGATTTCTAATTAACTCTTATAAAATCAAGTATAGACTTTGTTGGCAGAGTGTCTTGCTTTTCTCCCTGTGTGAGAAAGTGAGAATTCCAGTTTAAAAATAAACAGAATTTCACACTTCAGTAGGTGTAGCTTGGAATCCTTTCACTCCACTAATTTTTGTTCCCACATAAACAGGCCATACTTGTGATTTGGGATACAAAATATGATTGGCTTATTTTCTTGTGGAATCAAGTCTTGTTTACAACCAGTCATGGCATCAGCTCTTCACTTCCAACTGACCACTAAGCCCCTTGGCTTATCAAAAGTACAGAAAAGAAAGAAAGAAATGAGAAAATTTTGTTCAACGTCTACTCTAATCGAACAGGAGTAATTTTCCAGCATTTCAAATTAGACCTACACATGGTTATAGTAAGATGGTGTTTCTGTTATTGTAGAGCAAATGCATTTTATTGTATTCATTTTTATTTAAAAACTAGTGTCTTTAACAACCAGAGTCCTAATTATCTAAATCCACTTTCTTTTCCCTCTTCCAAACAAAGGTCAAAATACTTACCCTTTTGGATGACAACTCCCAGAGTTCTCTAGCCCACATGATCTCTGAGAGCTATAGTCCAAGACAGTAAAACTTCCAAGCTCTGGTTCAAAGACAGCCTTAGGACCACTTGCAACAGTGCTATTTTTTATTTGGGTTTCTAAAAATTTGAATCTTTTCCAAGATGACTAGGAAAAAAAATAGATTTGGCTGTATCTTTATAAGGTTGACATTATGATTTTACAGGGACTCAACATTCAGACAAGACCTCCTTCTTTTGGAGTCCAATCTAGATATAAATAGAAATGTTTTACACAAAACATTTTGCTTCAGTGTTAAAAGTGTGCATATGTTCATGCCGATCATTCTGTCATAGCATGAATGACAGGACTGGGTGCTGTCATGAACGCACATGGTGTACAAGTGGATTTTGCAAGCCCAACTGTGGATCCTTCTCACAATCGAGATGTGCTGTCTCACATTTAATTAATAATCTTACTTTTATTAAGTTTGGAGCTCTGACAGAAGACAACCCCTTGTATTTATTGCTTAAGCTTACCATAGATAGTCCTTCTTCTACTTATATTTCAGTTGTACATCTTCCTATACTGTAAGTGACTAAGATATTTTAGTTCATCTCTCTGATCAACAATTCAATCTGAATTGTTTTCAGTGTTTTACATCAATGGGTCTACTGTCACACAATGAAATGCCTTGTTGGGTCCTAATATTTAGATCTCTCAGCCCAAATATTTGAAAAACTATGAAGGAAGTGAAGCTCTTGAACCCTTCAAGTGTCTGAGGTGCACTTATTGCTGAAGTGAAATGACCCTCCCCTTCCAAATCAAATAAGAAGGCAAGACAGAAAGCTACTTTTAAGAAGTTTAGTATTATTATTAAGATATTTGTATCCCATCATTTATTAGGGGAACTTAGAGTTACAGTTAAAACTCCAAGGCTAAAAACATAGGCCTGAATACTGTATGGGATTTACGTATAGATAAGCACTGTAGTTACAGTGCTACACAGTGAATCCTGTCCCAACCCCACCAATTCCAACTTACTGGAAAGCAGTCTGCGTGATCAATAGTGGTCTGTTCCCCTGCTGATTGGGAAGCAGATTGCTTGCCACCCTGTCCACCCTCCATGAGTGAACTTTGGTGCGACAGGTAGAATTCCCTGTCACGCTGGAGATTGCTTGGAGATTGTGGGGGGTTGTGGGACTGTCAGCCAGCTGCCTCCCAAACAAGAGGGGAATAGACCCACTGCTTCTCAGTAAGCGAGGATTGGGGAACCTTCTTTCTTTTCTTTTCTTTTTTTAAATAATTTTATTAAGTTTCACAAATAAAAAAACATCATCTCAAATTGTACTTTTACATGTAATGTTTTTGTTCTTCCACTCTGATCTAGTTTTCATTTTCTAGATATCTACTCACATATACAAAATTATGCCTCACAATTCCATGTTCATCTTACGTGTTTGATCTTGCATTTCTCTCATCAACTCCTGTTATGTTACAGTTATTCCTCTTTAATTTCAACCATAATTCAGACATTTTTCACTTGGCAGTTCCCAGCAATTACCCATTACAATTTGCCATTCTGCTTTTATCTGATCGTCCGATTTCCCCTTTAGTCTTTGTGAAACAATATCTGCATTTCTATTCTCAATAAATGCCCCCCACCATTGTTCAATTGTGGGTATTTGCTGAGACTTCCACAATTTGGCATATTCAGTTCGCGCTGTCGTTATTATGTACAATATTAATCTCCAATGCCTCTTAATATAAGTATTCTCAAGAACATTTGACATGTTTAACAAATAAAATTCAGGTTTTTTTACAAATTGAACCTTCAATATTTCACACATCTTTTTATGTATTTCACTCCAATATTTCTTTGCCTTGGGACATGACCACCACAT
This sequence comes from Cyclura pinguis, assembly GCA_030412105.1. Taxonomy (NCBI): domain Eukaryota; kingdom Metazoa; phylum Chordata; class Lepidosauria; order Squamata; family Iguanidae; genus Cyclura; species Cyclura pinguis. Next base: position 222,982,356 of record CM059599.1, on the reverse strand, counting down.
ATGAAATATTGTTCCCACCTCTTTCGGACATTTCCAACACATTCCCGTACCTGTATTGTAAATCTTTTTTAACTTTTCTGGTGTCATGTACCATCTATGAAACATTTTAAAATAGTTCTCTTTGAGATTCTGAGCCATTGTAAATTTTGGTGTCCTTTTAGGATTGGGGAACTTTCATGATGTCAGTGTAACCCCTAAATTAGGGGTAACATAGGGATTAGAGGACTTTCATAATTTCTACACAGCCTCTCAACTAGCAGCTATTTTGAATTTACAGCAGTCACAACTGCAAAATTCTACGTTGTGCATTCATAACTGCTCAACAGGATGCTCACTTTTTGTGCTATATTATTTTATTTTTTAAATTATTATTTAATAATTTAATTATTTTAATTATTTAATTATTATTTACTAGTAAACTATTATTTAATAATTTATTAATTATTTAATAATAAAATTATTTTTTTAAATTAAAAATCACTTTCCAGATTCTCAGAAGTAACTAAAATACTTTTAGTTACTTTTTTAAAAACCCGGAATGCTCCAGCTGGTGCCCCACAGCTTGACCCAAACTCCTCTGGTCCACTTCATCATCACCTCAACATCAAAAATAAAGGAGGAGGCAGCAGGATGAGGCAAAGTACAAGCCGGTACTTGAACTAGGAGACATTCCTCCTTCACCGTTCAGTGAGATCAAACCCCCTTAACTATAAATGTAACTTTTATAATTTACAGCTACATTACAACAGTGGCAAAATTATCTCTCATCAAATTACATTTGTACTTCATTTTGGGCCAAGGTACGGAGTAGAAACAACCAGTAATGTGTAACCAGTTACTTCCAAGCTTTGAAGTGGGAACAATATCCATCAAAATGTCTTCTGACCAGTATTTACTTTGACGGAAGTTTTCTTTCAATTAAACCTGGAGGGTTTACACATCAGCATAAATTCAGAGGTTTTCAAAGAAAGGAAAGTCCTGTACATCTTGCCAGGGAGCTTGTGTATTGACACTCAAAATGAAGGTGTACCGCAAAACCGTAACCACCTCAGGATGTGACATGGCATGCTGCTGCATCTGTCAAGTTTCCTCCAGTAACATCAGGGTTCATCATTCGTCACAGCCCACAGCAACACCCTCACTTTATTTGTTCTTCTCATTCCACAGTATCATAAACTTCAAGTATAAGCAGGAGTTAAGTTTGCCTATGGAAAAACCTTAAAGTAACATAACACTAGGAACCAGCGTGGTGTTTGAGTGTCTGGAGACCAGGACTTGAATCTCAGCTTGGCCATGGAAACCCATTGGATTACTTTGGGCAAGTCACACTCTCTCAGCCTCAGAGGAAGGTTATGGCAAACCCCTTCTGAACAGATCTTGCTAAGAAAATCCTAGGATAGGATCACCATCAGAGTCAAGTTGAAGGCACATAGTAACTACGCAATGTTGCCCAATCCAGCCATGCTAAAATTAGAGACATCTACATGAAAGAATCAGAGGTTCTGATCCCTTATTGTTACTTATTTATTGCATTTATATTTTACCTTCCCTCCAAGGAGCAAAAGGGAGTCTACACAGATATCCTCCTTACTTCCTCAACAACCCTATGAGGTAGGTCAAGCTGAGAAAGTGTGATTGGTTGAAGGTTTTCCAGTGAGTTCCATGGCTCAGTGGGGTTTGAACCTGGATTTCTCAGTATCTATTACAAAACTACTACATCAGGCTAGTTTTTTCATGCATAAGCAATACTACATAGTGAAATGACTAGTGTTGGTTTTGGATGAGCAGGGCACAATTAAAGATCACATTTCACTACATAGCACTAGCTTAAGTTACTCAACAGGATTGTTAATCAGGCTGAAACACTATTACATCTTCCTCTAAGGAAGGGTGGCTTACAAAGTTGATTTTGTAAGTTACTGCAAAAACCCCTGTCCCTCTCTGGAGAGACAGGTAGAGAAAGCATATCTGCTTCATTGAGAGTTCTTAAAACAGGGCAGGACTTTGGCCAGGATATGGGACTGAAACTGCTTTGGTTTTCTTGGTGGATGACCTACACTGGCAACCGGGTATCAGCATCGTGGCCCTACCCTACCAGATTTCTCAGCAGTTTTCAGTAGCATATCCTGATATCCAGCATATTCTTATGATTGCACCAACCAGAGGAAGCATTGTACAGTTGGGGTTCCAGTCTTTCAGGTAATACCCTGAAAGCTGCAGAGGGGATCACTATTTAATGACCTGACCTTTGGCACAGGGTCTCACAACTCCCTTCTGTCCCCAGTCTTACTCAGTACCTGCATCAGGTTGGGGAAAGAGTAGCCTTCAGGCTGCACACTAGCCTCAATCTCCTTTTGGCAGCCCACCCACATTCATGCACCCCAAAGGGCTGGAGCAGGAGTAGACAATTCCAGGAGACTAGGAAGCCCTCTCACTGCCAAAAACTTTTAAAAATGGTCCTCGAATGTCCCCAATGACATGTAGGGTGCCATGTTTTTAGGCTCAGGAAAGGCCTTTAAAAAAAAAAAACAAGTAGTAACTAGAAGTAATTGTTGGATTATTTCTGGTTTTAAAAAAGCCCCCCCCCAGCCTAAAATAGTTTTGGGTGGCCAAAAGGTGGTAGAAATGCCCCCCAAGTCCTCTAAAGGGCATTTTTAGCAAAATAAATAAATGACATTTTTTTTAAACTCTCAGAGGGTCCTGGAGCCCACGAAGAGGGCCATGGAGGGCTCGTGCAGGCTGGGAGTGACCCTCTGCCCACTCCTGGGCTAGAGAATATCTTCCTGCACGCTGTCCAAAATAAGACATATGTGTGTTTAAGCCACACTTACACACACACATCACCAACAGGATGCTGTCAGCAGTGAAAAGGAGTGTCTTTACACAGTTCCATTGAGCATATCAGCTACTTCATCATTCATGTCTTAGTGACATCACGCCAAGACTTCTGCAATGAATTTTATATAGAGCTTACCTTGAAGAAAGTCTAGAAGTTTCAATGGGAGCAACAGGAAGCAGCCAGGCTCCAAGCAGGAGCGTAGCACTATAATCTAATCACCCCAATACAATTTTGCAGCTGTACTCCAGGCACAGTTGTAATTTTTCAAATCCCAAATAACTTTGGGTATTTGCAGGTCTTATTATGAACGATGAACGTACCTGGCTGCTCAGGTCTAAATGAAAGGCCCTCTTCAGGATCCACTGCCTCCGAGTGTGTGTGTGTGTGCACACACGCACACCTTCAAGTTGCTCACCAAGGTCCATTTGACAGGCGTGCTGGAGCGAGCTTCATCCTGTGTTGCTCCCAAACTGGGTAATGTACTCCTTACGATCAGGCCATTTCCACACTACACTGTTATAGTGCTCTGATTCTACTTTCAACATCCTATGGAATTCTGTGGTTAGATGTTTCCTGAGGCCAAAGAGCTCTCTGGCTGAGAATTCTAAATGCCCCTCCCTAAACTACAAACTCCAGGATTCCATGAGATGTTGAAAGTGGAATAATAGCACTATAACAGTATAGTGTGGAAATGGCCTTAGTCTCCATTCTCAGTGCTATAAGAAAAGGTGTCACAATGCATATGTTAATTTAGCCTTTTCAATTATTTCAACGGTTGTATTGTTTTTAAAGCTGTTATTCTGCATTTTAATGTCTGTTTTATTGTTAGTCAGCCTGAACACATTTTCTAGTATATAAATGCAATTAATAATAGATAAAATATCTGAGTAAACAAAAATGCAGCTGCTTGGTGTAGAAAAGACTGCAACACTGTCACGAAGCAGGTCTCTCTGGGGAGAATATTCCACAGTTGTGGTGCCAGCATTTAAAAGGCACTCTGTTTTGGCACTGAAACAATGCCAAGCCAAGGGAGGAACTTGAAAGAGGGCTTCAGCAGAAAATCAAGGAACATGCAGCTTGGTATGAAAAGATACACTTCTGGAGAAGGGGAAATGAGACCTGTGAGCTGCATGCAACACCTATTCCTTCTGTATAACCTCTAAATAAGCTCATACACAGAGACTCAGCCCATTTCATTTTTCTCCCACAGAAAAAAATAGCCCAACATACCACCAGCAGCAATGTTCAAAAGCAGCAGAAAATCCTTTGGTGAGAACATACGAGAGAAAAACCAAAAGTAAAGCACAGATCGGGGGGGGGGGGGATTTTTTTTTCAGCCCCAAATGGTTTAGCCCCATTGTTGTTACATGCCTTCAAGTGGAGTTCAACTTAGGCAACTCTTACCCTGGCATTTTCTTGACAAGATTTATTCAGAGGGGGTTTTCCACTGACTTCCTCTAAAGCTGAGAGAGTATGACTTGCTCATGGTCACTCGGTAAATTCCCATGGCTGAGTAGGAGTTCAAATGTGGTCTCTCAGAGCCTGAATCCAAAACTCACACCACATTGGCTCTCTTGGCCCATTACTGGAGCCAAAACTGGCCCTTGCCACAGTTGCCCATCCATTCCTTATCTGCCACACACTATCAGTGACACTAGATGTATTGTTATTTACTAATTTTTGTTATTTATTTTGAAGTTCTGTCCTGTGTCATCTTGCCACCACCCATTCTTACTCAGCATCAGAAACAGATGGTTGCATGTAGCAGGGACTGTCAGTAAAAAAAAAAAAAAAAAGGAGAAGGAGGAGGAGAAGGAGACAGAGAAGGAGAAGGAAAACCTTTGATAAGTGTGCAAAGCTAGCCACACAGGGTTTTTTTACTGCATTGTGTCTGGTTTTTACCAACTTATAATTAAATGGCAAGATTTTTTTGTTTCTGTTCAATAGTCCTTTTAGCTTTTGAGCCATTTTCACAGGATCCCTTGGATAAGAAAGTGAAACATTCAGACTAAGTACTGTGTTTCTCCAGAGCATCCTCTTGTCTGGTCTGGGCCAGCCTCACTGGTTTTTGGAATTTGCTCTGTATCCAGACACGATGTATTTTCACCTTTTTCTTCCTGTTTACTTGCAAACGTCGATCAAGTAGATTCTGTACTTCAGTCAATCCAGCCGAGGAGAAAATGTGGTGGATTTCATCTGTTTTTACAAAATAAAAGCAAAGAAGTACACTGATTCAACAAGAACAGATCTATCTAGAAAACACAGCTCATTGTGTCCAGAGTCTAGAAAAACCAGGAATGATTTGCCATCTATCTTGGAAAGGGTAAGACAGTCTCTTGCCCCCAATTCTCTCACGAGGATCTCCCTCAATTTGTGTGGTTCAGGTCATATCTTCTTTGTCAGCTTTTCCACAAAACCTGTCCAGGGGAGGGCAACCAAGGTGGTCAAGGGTTTGGAAACCAAGCCACATGAGAACAGTGGAGGGAGCTGGATATGTTGAGCTGGAGAAGATAAGACTGAGGGGTTGATATGATAGCTCCCTTCAAATATCTGAAAGGCTGTCACATGGAAAATGAAGCAAATTCATTTTCTGCTAACCAGGAGGACAGAACCTGAACCAATGAATTTGCATTAAAAGAGAGCTTTGTAACAATGAAACAGACTGGTGGGCTCTTCTTAATTGGAGGATTTTTAACAGAGCATGGAAGTAACATGTTGCTTTGGCAAGTACTTACATTTGGCAGTGGTGAGCTGTAACAACCTCATTTTTTGCTTTTAAGAGCTAGGAGTGTAATTTTCCACTTTTCAGTGCAACATGATGATAGAGGTTCTGCCTGTTACTTGTTACTGCCTCAGAGCAATGATAGGTGGAGGAGGAAAGATCATATGGATGGCTACCCATGTGACCCTTCCTGGTGGAGTGATGTGCAGAAGGCAAGGAGTCAGAAACAAAGAGGGGAGGAGAGGTCTCACACACACTGGAAAAACTCCAGTAGAGACTCACATTAGTTGGACATTTTAAAAAAAACTTTAAAAAGTTAGCCTGCCTCTTCCGCCTTCCTCCCTTCTGCCCAAATGAAAGAGACTGCTGGCACTGCAAGAAAGGTGAAGATAAAGAGAATCAGTATGATTGTGTGGGGGTGGGAAGAGGAGTAAGAGGCGTGCCTTGAAAGGTTGGCTGCTCCAAACAGTGCCATGGGGGCACACTTGCACTGGCTGGGTTGGTGAGAGCTGTAAGAGTGTGTTTAGAGAAGGAGGAGGAGGAGGAGTTGGAGTTGGAGTTGGAGTTGTTATTTCTCTATGTGACTCAGGCCCACTCAGGCACAAGATTTAGGTTTAGAGCAACTGCTTGCTTGGGAGAGAAGGAGATGGGGAAGCAACTGGGCTTGACTGTTCTGCACACTCACCCAAAGCATCTGTTGGCAGTCGCATAGTCTGCTATGCCATGCCTCTGCAGGTAAGCCTGGGGGAAGAAGTCTAGGCAGGTACTCTGCTCAGAATATGATGATCAGAGATGAGAGAACCTAAGAATTCTTGTATTTTTTTTAAAGAGGCACAACAGCAACATGTTAGTAACAAGCAATCTAGAGAGTTATCTTCTGGACTGTAGTAACAAACAGTTGGCCAATCAGAATAATGGTTAATAGAATTCATTTCTTTTAAAATGTAACATTCCAAGCTCTACTTTTTAAACAGAGGCAAAATGACCCTCTGCTAAGGATGCCTGAGCTGGGGATTTTGTGCACTGGCAGGGGGTTGGACTAGATGACCACTGCAATCCCTTCCAGCTCTGTAATTCTATAATTCTGTGGAAATAATGAAAGCAAGAATGTCACCTTTGAGTGGGAAAAAGTGTGTGCCTTGGATTGCTTTTTTGCAGCATGCAGAGTGGATGGAATCAAGGACAGTGTGGTTCCAGGCCCTGTTCAAATTGCTACTGTTAACCTTTAAATACTAAATGAAGTAAATCTCCATTATTGGAAAGTTTGTCTGCACCTACACCAGTGTGAACCTTTACATGCTTTAAGGCCATCTCTGGAGATCTTGCTTATAGGCTTATACATCAAGACCAGTAAGACTAGCAGAAGCTTCTCAGCTGTAGCCCCCCTCCCTAGGATTCACTTCCAACGGCCTGCATCACTGATACCTGCTTTTAGAAGAACTTCCAAAACCTTTTCTTCTCATCTCTGGCTATTTATTGAAAAATTTTAACGACATTTACCAGTCTTAGCTATTTGAAATTCTATTTTATTTTAACTGGCTTATTTAAAATTATTTTTTATTTTATTTTTTAAAATTTAATTTATTTTATTTTAAAATTATTTAAATTGAAGGCATTTTTTGTGTTTCATGTTGCATGCTGCCTATGCTCTTAAAAGACAGAGAACAAATTACATAATTATTTTCCTCATAGGAGGTGATTTCCATTTATTGCAAAATTTGGGTCCATGTGACCATTTGGCTAACTTTTATCAATTGGTACTTCTGGCTCATTACTTTCTAGCCCAAGTTGGCAGTAGCCCTCTAATGTGCCATATGCAAGTCCTGTATGGAAGTTGTCTCCCACCTGCTGCTGTTGTCAACTGCCGTCAAGTCAACTCTGACTTACGGTGATCTATGAAAGAGGGACTGCTAAGTCACCCTGTCATCACCAGCCCTGCTCTGGTCTTGCAGACTCAGGGCCGTGGCTTCCTTGATTGAGCCTACCCACCTATAATGTGGTCTTCCTCTTTTCCTACTGCATTCTACCTTGGCAAGCACCTAGGAAACTAGGGAGTCATGTCTTCTCACGATATGTCCAAAGTACAACAATCCCAGTTTAGTCATCTTGATTTGTAGGGAGAGTTCAGGCTGAATTTGCTCTAGGACCCATTTCTTTCTCCTTTGGTCAATCCAAGGTAGCCACAGAGCTCTTCTCCAGCACCACACTTCAAATGCATTGATTTTTTTCCCTATAAACTTTCTTCACTGTTCAGCTTTCACTACCATATATAGAAACTGGAAATACAATGAAAAGGACAATCCTGACTTTGATATTCAATGATATGTCCTGATACTTCAGGATTTTGTCAGGTTCCTTCACAGGTGCCTTTCTAAGCCCTGGTCTCCTGATTTCTTGACTATAGTCCCCATTTTGATTAATCACTGAGCCAAAGTATATGAAATCTTTCACTATTTCAGTGTCTTCATTATCTGCTTTAAAGTTATGTAAAACAGTTCATGGGCATTATTGTTGTTTTCTTCACGTTCAACTGTAAACCTGCCTTTGCACTTTTTTCCCTGACTTTTTCCAGCAGTCAATCCAAGTCTTTGCTATTTTCTGCTAGTAGTATTGTCAGGGATTCAGAGCAGGGAACCCTGGGAAAATGATCAGCCCACTGCAAAGATGTTACATCATGCCCCAGCTGTGGGTAATTGCAAGGTTGCATAAGAAACTGGGGTCGTGTGCAGATGGTAGAGGGAGGTGTGCAAACCTCTACCTGATTGGTTGTAGATACGTACATAACAAACCAACGCCAGTATGTATTTGTCTGTTGACCAAAGCTGGTGCCTGGTGCAAGCTTTTGTCCGTCTGTCCTATGTTTTGTATATAACGGAACTTTGCTGCAAGAGAAAGTACCTCCTGTTTTGGAAGAAACTCCTGTGTGTGTGAGTATCCTTACTGGGGAACAAGGCTGCTGCTGTCGGCTCACTGAACTCTGGCTTTTCCACTGCGTTTCCGTGGGGCTGAAACTCCTATCATCCCCAACAAGTATGGCGTCATCTGCATAGCTTAAATTGTTCTTTCCTCCAATTTTCATAACTTCCTTCTCAGAGTCTAATCCAACTTTGCATATGATACATTCAGCATAAGTTAAACAAACAGAGTGATGAAATGCAGCTTTTCGTGACCTGCTTGCCAATTGGAAAACATTCTGCTTGTTCATATTCTGTCCAAACAGTAGCCTTTTGTCCTGAGTACAGACTATGAATTAAGATAATCAAATGTTGTGTTACACCTATTTATTTAAGAGTGATCCACAGTTTTTCATGATCTACACAATCAAGGGCTTTGCTGGATTCCATAAAGCACAACTTGATATTCTTCTGAAATTCTTTGGTGTGCTCTATTATTCAACATATGTTTGCAATATGATCTCTCAAACCTCTTTGTCTTCAGAACCCAGCTTGGGCACTTGGCATTTCTCACTCCAGATATTATAAGTTTTTGTTGTAGAATTTTGAGCATCACCTTACTTGTATGGGAGATTAACACAATGGTCCAGTGGTTACTGCAATCCCTGGTGTCCCCCTTCTTGGGGATTGGAATATAGTGTGTTTCCAATCTATGGGCTATTATTTTGTTTTCCATATTTGTTGACAGATTTTAGTAAGAATTTGAGTGGATTCTGTCTCTGTTTCTTGACACCGTTCTATTGGTATGCCATCTGTTCCTGGTGGTTTATTTCTCCCAAGGGCTTTGAGTGCAGCTTCCAATTCATTTTCTAAAATTGTAGATTCATCTTCAAATGCTTTTTCTTCAACTGACTCTGGCATCCTTTCATCTCTTTTATATAGTTCTTCATTGTATTGTCTCCTTTTTAAAAAATGTATTCTTGATCATGCAATATGTTCCCCTGTTGGTTACAGCATCCTCACTCTTGGTTTAAATTTCCCCTTGATTTCTCAGATATTGTGGAAAAGGTCTCTCATTCTTTTTTGTCATCCTCCATTTCTCTGCATTGATTGTTATAATAGTTCTCTTTCTCCCTGCACACAAGTTGCTGAACAGTTCCATTCAAGGTTCTGAACCTATTTCAGTCACCTTTTCCTTTTGTTTCTCATCTGTCCTTAATTGCTTGAAGATTGGATCTGTCATCCAATGAGCCTCTTCTTTCTTTTTGGCTGCAGATAGTGTCTTATTGCATTCTTCCCTGACAATGTCCCTGGCTTCAGTCCAGAGTTCCAGTTCCTAGTCAATTAGGTTTAATAGCACAGATCTATTTTTTACATTAATTTAATGTAACTGGAATCTTCTTCAGGTTGTATTTAGGTTGGTTTAATTTTCTTTTTTAACTTTACTCTAATTTTTCATATTAGCAGTTCATGGTCTGTGCCACAATCTGGTCCTGGTCTTGTTTCTGCAAAAAGAATGAAGATTGTCCATTGTCTGCTTCCAATTATGTAATCTATTTGATTTCTACATCAGGTGATGTCCATATATACAGTTGTCTCTTTGGTTGCTTGAAGAATGTGTTTGCCATGAACAGACTGTTGACTTGACAAAATTCAATCAGTTGGTCTCCTGCTTCATTTCTTGATCCTAGGCCAAATTCTCCTACAAGCCTTGGGTCTGCTCTGTTTCCTACTTTTGTGTTCCAATTGCCTGTAATGACCAACATGCCCCATTCTCGTATGTGAGCAATTTCCTCCTGGACTGAAGGGCAGAATCTTTTCTTCCTTTTCTGGCATTGTGGTTGGAGTATAAACTCAGATTATAGTTATGTTGATGGGGTTTCCCTGAAGTCTTACTGATATTATTTACTCAGTCTTCACATTATATCCCTTGACTGCTTTTGCTACATCTCTCCTATTAGTACCATCCCATTTCTTCTTAGATTTTCATTTCCTGCATAAAACACTTTGTAGTTATCTAACTGAAAATGTCCCATTCCTTTTGTAATATCTAGTATGATATCCCAATGTATACTTCTCACCTTCTATATTCTTATAATATTTTGCAGCTTCAGACATCCTTTCACCTCTGAGCACATGAACAGTTGAATGACCTTCAGGCTTGAGTCCAATTACGTCATTAATCACAACACTACTTGTGCTTGTCCTCTGCTTGTCCCCAATAGTTCACTGAATGCTTTCCAACCTAGAAGTGTAATCTAGCGCTATCTCTTGGTTCATTTTGTGTTGTCTCAAGTGGTTTATCGTGCCTTCTTCTGCACAGTACTAACAAGCATTAGCTATGATGCCACTGTCATCTCTGAGAGATCCTCTGCGAGTGTTACCCCCCCCACACACACACACACTTCTTCCTAGTAGCTGTTCATCACATTCAGTCTGGCTCCTCACCAAAAGCTTGTCTTTACATGGGAGACTCTACCAGCAGCACTGCTATTGTCAGCACAGCCTTCTGCCTCACAGGAGCATGCAATCCCACCATCATAGAAAGGTAGTGCCATGGAGGGGTCTCCCAGCTGAGGCAACTTAAATGGAAACTGAACTCTGGATTCTTGTATACAAAGCTTATGACCTCTGTATACACATTTCACCTTTCTCCCTCCCTCAGTGTATCCCATTTATTTATTCATAATGGCCAGTCTTCTCTGGCAGTTACAAATCTGTAACCTAGAGATAGGCACTTGTCACTGTAATGTATTCACAATCCCTACGTAGCCCCTAATTTAGGAGCTACATAGGGAATGTGAAAGTCCTCCAGGCCCCACTTACTGGGCAGCAGCCACTGTGATTGAGGGAAATCTGTTCCCCTGTCACTTGGGAAGCAGTTGGCTGGCAGTGTCATTGCCCCTTGCAAAGCAATCTCTGGTGTGAGGGGAAACTGCAATAGGGACTCTCGTTCTGTCTGTTGCACCAAGATCACTATGGGAGGGGGTAGAAATGGCAGTCAGCCGCTTCTGAATTGACAGAACAGACCTGCATCGATCATAATGGCTGCTTGCCAGTAAGTCAGGATGGGGAGTAGGCCTGTGATTCACTGTATAGCATCGTAACTATGGTGCTTATGCACACATACATTGTACACAGAATTCCAGGCTAAGCTTACACCTTCACCTTTCTCCCCACAAACAGGACCCAAGCTGGTCAGCAATAAACGTTAAGAAAACCAATACATCAAAAACAGCAAACAATAATTAAAAACATTAAAACCCTATTTTAAAAAGGTGGCACCTGCCCAACTTGAATTCCCATTTAGTGTAAACCAACTTAACTGACTGCCCCAGCCCTGTTTGAACAAAAGCTGATGTCAAAACTCTGATACCAGTACAAGTATGAAGAAGGAAGAAATAGTTCCTGCACACCAAAGTAGAGCCCTAACTCCCACAACCTGGGGCGGCAAAGGCTTGTCACAACCTGGCCTTTGTGTGGAAATAATAGCAGCTTCTCCATGTGCTCCAGCATCCCTATTCCAATGCAAAACTGTACTGTAAAATCCAAGCAGTACAGTACAGCTTAGGTGCGCATCAACTGTGGCCCTCCAGATGTTGCTGGACTATAACTCCCAACAGTTCTATTCAGTATAGTGTGTATAATGGTGAGAGATTATGGGAGTTGTGGTCCTACTATATCTGGAGGATGGGTCAACTCTAACCTATCTCTGGCATAGACTTATCAGGACTTCAAATGTCAAGTGAAGCAAAGGTCCATGGCTCTGCCCTGCTGCCTGACAGGGGGAGCCACATCAAGGCTAAACACTAGGCTCCACACAAAACACCACTGTAGCATATTGTTAGGTCTGATAACCAGGATAGCAATTGATTAAATTTATAAACAATGCAACCTCTTAAGACTGCCCAACAATTCTGAAATTCATAATTCAAGAGGAATAGTTTTCTATATCTATATCTCCATATCTTCTTAACCATATGACCATTATTTGAATAAGAAAACCACATCCCATCCAGAAGGGGACAAGTTCTCTCTTGCCGTTCTGACAGGCAAGGAGCAGAAACTGCTCCCTGAAAGGAAAAACTTTTCATGGCACCACATGAATTGCACTTCAGAATCTCATGTCCAGTGGTGTACAAAATTCATTAGTCATAGTAAAGTTGAAAGCACTCTTCCAGGCACCCAATTCCACCCTCCAACTCTCCAAAGCTGTCATAGTTAACATCAAATATTTATGAAGCACATGTGAATCTGGTCACATCTCATAATCCAAAAGAAAAGCCTTTTGTGGAACTGATTAAAAAGAACAAGCTGTCTAATTTAGAGCCCTTGGCAAGCAGTAAGTGTGCTGGATAAAGATCTACCACAAGATTCCAGAGGATGCATGCAAGTCAGAAATCTCTCCCCTGACATTTATGTGTCAACCCCCAGAAATGGTGGTGGACACAACCATAAGAAGCAGAGCATGGAACTCGCCTTTTTGGACTACATCTCCCAGAACGCCTCAACCAGCAGGGCCACTGCGGTACAAACAGTGACAAAATATATCTACAGTGGGTCCCCTGTTACCCCAAAAGGTGTGGGACCATAGAGGTCCTCCAGCAGTACCTGCAATTCCGTGCAAAAGTGGGGAATTAATTAGTGTCAATTGGGAAAGCTGCGAGAGGCGGGGTAACACAGCAAGATCTTCCACCATTGTTTATGGGGTTCTTGCAGGAAAGCCAGTCAGAAACTGAAAAGTGAACTAAGATGAGAGATTGATACTTACCAGAAATGATCATTCTAGGAAGGCTTTGGAGCAATCCACTACTGGATGGGTTAATCCCTCACGCCAGCATCTCGAGGCAGGAGAAGAACGTTCTTTACAGTTATAACCATTAATCCATTGACCCTACCTCAGTTTCATTAATAGCCCTGCCTTGACTGCCTTGATTTGAAATCCTACTCTATCTGGCAGCCCGGGAGGGCGTGGATTGCTCCTTCAGCCTTCCTAGAATGATTATTCCCGGTAAGTATCAATCTCTCATTCTCAGAAAGGCTTTGGAGCAATCCACTACTGGATGGGATATCCCCAAGCTAAAACTATGAGTGGGAATGGCTGCCACATCCCTGACCCACTATCTGCAACACTGTACATATTGGTTCAGATATTTCAGGTCTAATACTGGACGGTAACCACCACTGTGCTTCATTACTGTTAAGAAGATGGAATATACTCCCTGAAATCTCTGATTGATAGGTACAGGTTCTGTTGCCTCTATGTCTACGGAGAAGTTGAATCTTGTTTAATGTTACATTCCTTTTCTCTTCTAGTTTTGGCACTGGTGAGGGAAGATGCCTTCTTTTTGGCCGACTCATAAATCCAATTTGACACCCCTCTTGAACGACCTTCAATACGCACTTGTCCAAAGTTGTTCTGTTCCACAGTTGACCAAAATGAAGTAATCTTCCTCCCACTGGAAGGGCCTTCAAGTCAGAAGTGCTGCTTTGATCCTCTACCTGCTTGAGTAGTAGGATGTTTTGCCTGCTGTTGCCCTTGTTGCTTAAATTCTAGTCTCTTTCTTCCTCACTGTTGCCTGAAACTTTTATAATCTTGCTGTTTCTCAAATTGCCTATTCCCTCGAAAGGAACAGTTGCTCCCTCTAGACCAACGTTTATCCTGCTTTTCTCTATACAGTGAAGGTAATACCTGTTTCTTATCCTTGCCCTCGACAAGAACCTTTTTCAATGCCTCTTCACCAAAAGGCAATTTACCTTTAAAAGGAAGATTTGTTAAATTAGCTTTAGACTTAGCATCAGCCTCCCAATGTTTTAACCACAAAGCTCTTCTGCCCACTGAAATAGCTGCCACTGAACGTGCTGCAAATGCTGTTGCATCTAACCCTGCCTCTGCCAAATATTTCAAAATCTGCTCTAGCTTCACTAAGACTTTCTGAACTGAATGTGCCAAAATATCATCTGATGCCAAAATTTCCTGAATCCATAAGAGCCCTGCTCTTGCAAACACTGAGCTAGCGACTGATGCTCTAATGGTGATGGTAGCTGCCTCATGGGATCTTCTCAAGGCTGAATCTATTCTTTTATCATCTGGATCCTTCAATAAGGTATCTCCTGCTCATGGAACCACAGCCTTTGAAACAAGGCCGGAAATTGGAGCATTGACCAATGGGTTGGCTAGCAGCTCCATTGTCTTGTTATCAAAAGAATACAGATTTTTACTGTAATTTTTAAATCTCTTAGAAGGTGTAGTTATCATTCCATTCCTTATGAATAGTGTCCAGAAATAATTCTGGCATTGGAATTACACTAGGCGTTATTGGCTTACTCCTTATAATTGCTGCCACTGCTTTGCTTTTACTGGATTCTATATCTGGGTCCTTCACCTTGTGGAGACCCAATGTTAATAAAACCTTTTTCAAAAGTACTCTGAAGGAATCTGCTGAGAACAGCCTAGTTCTATTCTCCTCTTCAGACTCATCATCTTCAGAAAGAGATTCTTCTGAATCTGAGCCCTTCAAAGCCAGATCTCCATCACTGTCATAATCAGATTCCACTTGCTCAATTTGTGATACAGTGGATTCCTCCACTCTACTTAATGTGGACTTGTTACTTTCTTTGAAGTCTGAATTTCATTTTCCTTTAAAACAGACTTAATTTGAGAACATAAACTACCGCCATCATGCACTGATGAACCACTCATTAAAATAGATTGCTGGTTCTCTAAAGATGGACTTGCTTTTGAAATCAGTGCTCTGTCCAACTTCAATAATAAATTCATTAAATTACACACATTCTGTGAATTTATTTCATTCAATTCGCTCTGCCTATTAACGTGCATGCCCAATTCCTCAGCCACAATTTGACATTTTGTCTCTCTGCTACTCCGGGGCATATTCCTCTGAATGTTACATGCTGGTGTCAGCACCTCAGACCTCATTTCCTTAGGTCTCATTGCTGGCTCACTTTTGGCCACTAAAGAAACAATCCCTGCAGCCGAATCTCCGTGCACTGCTGCACTAGAGGATACTGAAGGGGAAGAACTCTAATTTTGAGGGGCTGACTGAAAACTTCTCAGCCGTTCTCCAGCTGCACACTCGATTGGTTAAAGGCAGGGATAGCTGTGATTGGTCAGGACTCCTCCCTTCCACCCTTCTTCCTCTCAGAACGCCCCTTTCCAACATGGCTACCGGAAGTCAGACATGCAGTCGGAGCTCCCTCACCGCCTTTACCTTTGTGAGTTTGCTTTGCTGCTAATTTTCCTGCTCCCTTCTTTTTAACCTTTTCCTTAACCAACCTCTTCCCACCTTTGTCTCTTCGCTTAATAACGCTGATTTGAGCAGCAGAGTGAGTGGCCGGAACCTCTGATTCACTTTCACTTGAAATAAAAAATATACTTCTTAAAGCAGAGCCCCCATCTGGTATTTGGTCTGTTGTCCGCCTGTCCAGGCCGACCTGATCCCAACCCAGTTCCTTATCTGCTCCTTTAAGCTCTTTCTGAGGCTTACTCGTCAAGATCTGAGCGTTACTGCTTTCAATAATTTCTTTTCTTCCTCTAACGGGGAGAACACTCCTCATGTTCCAACATTTCCTTCCATTTCTTTCCTTCTTCTATCACTAACTCCATTGTACTATTCAAAAATATTAAGTCTAACCCTTCTTTGACCTGCTAAATATCAGAGAGATTAAAACCTCAAACCGCTGGCAAGGCAGGAAAAGAAAAACTGAGGCAGGGTCAACAGTTTAACGGTTGTAACTGTAAAGAACGTTCTTCTCCTGCCTCGAGATGCTGGCATGAGAGGTTAACCCGTCCAGTAGTGGATTGCTCCAAAGCCTTCCTGAGAATGTGCTTATTAAAGGGAATTCAATCAAGGATACACACAGCAACAGTCATGCACTCGCACAAGAGCAAACAGAAGGAAAGAGAGAAAAGGTTAATAGTGAAGTTTCAGAGTTTTGGGCAATAATTACCAATCCAGAAGAGCAGTGAAGAAACAGTGATGTGGCTTAGACTTGCATCTAAGGGCAGTACAAATCGCGAGTCAAAGTGACATAGTGGCATTTGGCATCTGATGTACTGCAGCCAATGTCAGAATGAAGGATTTTTACATCAAAATCTGCTGGGAAGGCATGTGTTTAAATGGCTCTCTAGCTGAGTAAACAAAGGGGTTTGCAACAGACACAACAGGGTCTGGAATGAGTTGATGGTCTTACTTTTAGGTGACATGAACTTAACAGACATCATGATAGCTCTGTAATACTGGACAGGCTGGGATACAAGGAGGAAAATTTCCAGGTTGGTGGGAAGAAGACTGAAACCATCAATCGCTATTGTCTGAAAGCAGAGCTGTTATAGTTTAGCTTAAGCCTATCACCTCTGCACAGACCTGGTGACTTCCTGACAATGACCTGCCTGCCTGGAGGGGATCTCTGACCTACGTTTGCAGTGCATGTGTTCAGCCAGTGTCTTCCTCTTGCCCAGCTTGGCCTCCCAGTCACATCAGGGTACATTTGTATATCAAAGCCAATTAACATATCATGCCAATTAAATCATATTTCACCAATTAAATCATATCAAAATGTGGGGGTGTACAGCTAATAACACATTGACATTTGCTAGCTTGACTTTCACAGATTTGATTATTTACAAGTTTCTCCAACCCTTGCCCCCCCCCCCCGGCACTTCTCTTCCAGGGGAACCTTCCTTCTCGGCAGCTCAGATAAGGCTGTGCAGCCCTTTGAAAGCCTGCCTCTGGTCCTCCTCCTCTTCCACCAGCCACTGCCCGACCAGCTAAGGATGGATCACAGACAGATTTCTCAGCACCACAAACCTTCTCCCAATCCCACCCACACACCCAATGAAGGAGATGAGCAAAAGAGGAAGTATAGGGCCACCATTCCAATCCAACCCCCTTCCCTCTTCTTTGCCTGACCTGTCTGGACCCTGAGTGCCTGTTCTCCCCACCATGCCTTGGCCCCCTTCGCAAAGACACATATACTCTGATATCTGTGATTTTCACACTTTTGTGGGAGGCCTGCACCCCTAACCCTATTGAATGTGGTGGGCTGACTGTGTACCTGTATTTATATCCATATCTATTATTAGTTTTTCTGAACACTTATCATTCCATAGGGCAGATGGGGAGAATCTGTGGCCCTTCGTTTGTTTTGGAGCTCTGTGGAGAGAAAGCCCTGATACATGGCAGAGTGTATTACGTGTACATAGATATACGTTAACCAAGGTTTAATGGACACTGTTAAATAGTCATAGGACAAAAGAGCGTTTTAAACTGAGGTTTGTATTCAAGAGATGCATACGTGGTACAGAGCTGCTGTTGGGTGTTAACTACCAGAGAGTGATTGTCAGACCAGTTCCTTGGTATTTGTATGGTTAGAGAGGACCCAAATTGGACAACACGGACCGGGGAGACTGGTCAACACTGTCTGGAAGATGGCTGCTGGGGAATATCTGGCCAGGGAAGGGGCGCTCTAGGAGACATAAAAAAAAGCAGGGATCACAGCCACATGGGATAGAAGACAGCTGGAGTTTGATCTGTGAAGACGTGGGGAGAAGACTGGGTAGCAGAAGAAGCTAGAAAGAACATGACTGAGGACCATGCGAGGCAGTGAGTGGTCAAGACTGGGATCAGAGCTGAAATCATTCAAGAAGGCAAGGCTGGCCCTTCTCCACAGGGACGGGGAAAAAGTTTTGTTGGCAATATTCTTCAAAACAGCTAGGAGCCTAACAGTGAGAGAGGAGCTGGGACTAAAGCATTGGTGGCTGGCTCTGAATGAAAAAAAGTCAGCTGCAGTCACAGCCAAAGCCAAGCAAGTATCAACTGTGATCCTGAAGTAGAGTATAGAACTTCAGCCTATGTAACCAAGCTACTTGGCGGTTACTGAAACAGCATTTGTGTTTATTAGTATTTTAGAATATAAGCATAGAGTAACAACAGATACACTGGTTAACACAGTAATACTTTTTTTAAAATAAGGGAATATATTTTTGTTCTTAAAATATCTCAGCTCTGTCCTATGCCTAAATGCACATCCCTAAGGCAGGGTTTCTGGTGGATGTGATGGCGTAACAGTGGGAGAGCAGCCCAGCTGTTGAGGAAAGGCCTGTATATAAAATCCATGCCATTTTGGTGGCTCTGTAAGAGTGGTCCATCACAGGCTCCAATTCTCTTCAGCCTAAGCCAGGGCAACAGGTCAGGGATGATGGGAGTTGCTGTACAGCAACATGGCAGAGAAACACAGATTGTGACAGTGGGGTGCTGTTTAAAATTTTAACTTCATCTTGGTTTTTGGAATCATATTTGGGTGGTTGTGAAGTAGGAAGATGTTTCTGCCAAGCAGCTCACATTTGTTCAGATTAAAGTGATTATGCAAACCAAGATTATGCAAGAAGGCACTAATGCCCAAGAATAAAAACTGTGAGTTATCTTAGCAACAAATTTATTTTCAGTGTTCTTTGTATGCTTGTTTTTTAAAAGAATGCTTCTGTCAAGTTTTTTTTAAAAGGTACTGCTACCCACCCTGAGTCCTTGAAGAGAGGACACATTATAAGTATATTCCTACTGCCTGTATAATCACAGATGAGCCTTTGTTTTAAAAACCATACATAAAGAAAAAGGAACTCTCTAGTTGGGAGTTTTATTTATATAAACATCTCCTGACTGTTGGGAAACAGAATGTGACACATCCAAACACACTTCAAAGTTAGCTTTGAATACTGAACATGAATGGGAGACTGATTGGCATCACAGAATATGTGAGACACAATTGCCATTATGTGCTGTCAAGTTGGCTTCAACTTAGGGTGCACCTATGAAGACAGACCTCCAAGAGACCTGTTTATTAACAGCCCTGCTCAGATTCTAATAAAGTCACTTTTGGGGACTCTAATTTCCAGAATCTAGGCAGCATGGTGACATCTGCAGTGGAAGACTTTTTAAAAAGCCATTGTTAAAAATGTCACTACGCCAAACTCTAGATTTCTGATCTACACTCACAGGTTGTTCAAGTTGTTATGTGCTGTTGAGTTGGGTTCAATTTATGGCAATCAAAGGAGAGATCTCCAAGAAACTTCCCTGTTATTAGCGGCTCTGCTCAGGTCTTGCAAACTCAGGCCCATGGTTTTCTTGACTGAGTCAATCTACCTGCAGCGTGGTCTTCCTCTTTTCCTACTGGCTTCCACTTTACCAGACACTACTGTCTTTTCCAGTGTGTCTCGCTATTTCATGGTGTATTCAAGCTAACCTCAATTTAGTCAGGGTGGTAATAAAATGCCGCCACTCCTCCCTCTTGTCTCTTTGATCCACAATTGCCCATTTCCTGACTATTATTTTCCAAGAATTACACAGGGGGGTCCAATCATTAGGTCTTAGCCATTAGAGCTTAATCATTAGATTCAATTTGTTTGAGTTCAATTATTAGATCCAACCATTAAGGTTTAGTTTGATCAAGAGCATGGAGAACTTACTTTTCTGGACTGTCTACAACTTCTATAATCCAACAGCCAGCATAACCAGTGGAAGCAGTAATCTAAAAAAGTAACACTTCCAATATCACTTTGGTTTGGCCCCAAGTAGCAACAACTCATGGACAAAATGAACGCTCGGAAGAAATCTTTGTTCCTCACAGTAACTCCTAGACCAAAGTTCCTACCACCGCTCTCCTGCTCTAGCCAACCTGGCAAAATCCTACTACAATACCTTTTGTGAAGAAATAAGCTCTGGTGCCATCACCTCTTACATAGAAATTCTCTGACAGGCAGCAGCCTAGGGTGGGAGCAAACAAGGAAAGAGATGGTGTCATTTTCACTGATGAATCACAAGTAAACCAACAAAGCCCTTATCTCAGTGAACATACCTTTCTTAAAACGTAGCTGAGAAGCATCGTATCTTCCATAGTCTCGAAATAATATCATCCCTCCAGGTTTCAATAATCTAGCCAGCCTGCTTACAATTCCTTTGATCCTGTGAAAAGAAAACAGCACCCCACCCCCATCCCAAAACACAAAAAATTATAAAGCAGTAGTTTGCATCTTGCTTTTGAATCCCCACAGAGGGGGCCTGCAAGTGGCCTGCCTATGGCAGACAGCTCTAACAAGACAGATTTTCTCTACTGATCTAAGAAACGTATACCCTGCTTTTCCATTTTCTTTAAAATAAAGACAAGATGCTCAAAGCAGTGTACATACTATAAGGTGCAGGGGGAAAAAATCAATAACCCACCACTGATATGCCCCTACAGATCACTAAAAGCAATTGGGATGAAAACACTCATAGCTGAAGAACACTAAATAAAACTAGGCAACAAAGACATCAACTGTTTATTTAAACTAAACTCAAAGGAGTCTGAGCAGGTCTCTATGTGCTGTAAGTTTTTATTCTAAAGAAAATAGTTTTGGTAACTTTCTCACTTCTAGACACTCTGAGTGGTCCAGATAGAGCCCACTGCAGGAGTCAGGCCGTGACGTAACCAAGGGAGGAATGACCCCAACTGACCATCAGCCGCTTTCTGCTGAGAGTCTTCTACTCCTTCCTATTTGGGTCTTTTACAGGATTACAAAAGAACAGAAAAGACGACGACCACCTAAACTGCTGTCTCTGGAGTATAGTGGGGCAATTACAGTTGTGATGCAAAAATCTATGTTAACAAAACCAGAGTGGGGAGAAGAGAAAGCCACTGACATCAGGGCTGCTTCCCATCTTACCTTTAAAATCAGGGGTGGCAAATATACATGCAGCCTTCCAAATTTATTTGATTACAAGTCCCATCTGCTCTAGCCAGCACTGGCAATAGTAAGGAATGCTGGGAGATGTGGCTGAACAGTTGCTGGTGGGTCACATGATTCCCAAAATAAATAAATAAGAGTGTTCTATACCATATATAAAATCTAACATACAGAGAAAGAACACCTTTGTCTCTAGAAGGTGTTTCTGTGTGCTGGGGAACTATTTATGGAACCCCTTAACACTATTCAAGTCTTTGGGGGTAGGAGCATTTCATAAACTCTTCCCCATTTAATTTTTAATTCCAGCTGAATAACTTGGGAAATTAGTTTTTGGACTACAACCCACAGAATCCTATAGTCCAGAAAAGTAACTTTTCTAAGCTGTGCTCAGCCAACCATGCAGAACCATCATTTTCTTTAATTTCTTGGTATTCTAATCTCCTCCTCCCCTCTTCCTCTTCTCATCATTCACTCTCAGAGATGAAGTAAGTAAACTCTTGAAGGCAGCGACCTCTTCTCTGGATATAAAACTCTGCTAAACATGTACATTGATGGCATAATGCAAACATGTAAACAGATATACAAAAGAGAGATGAGGGAATATTCTCCCATTACTGGGGAAATGGCCACTTTGGTTTCATGAGTGGAGAATCCACAGTGGGGGAAAGCTCAGGTGCTTACAGTCTTTGAATTCTGGATGTACTTGGCCTAAGCATTATAAATTTACCTAATCCACAATGGGGAAAAAAACCCAACAACTACCAAACAACTACCAAAGCCATGGAGGAGGGAAGCAATCAAAATATAAAACCAGAATAAAGTGTGGAGGGGTGGGAGTATTTACACAGGTGAGTGTTTTTGCATGGGTGAGTATGCATGCACCCATAAGAGAGGAAGAGGGGAGTATATATTTGTGTGTAAGAAACCATAATAATTTCAGCATATGGTTGCCTCACAACTGGATGCTCCGAAACATTACACTTAGCACCTGCTTTTCAATAATTTGTGTCTTTACCTGATCTCCTAATATAAGTCAATCACAATGGAACTACAATGCCTCAAATTCCATATTATTCTGAATCAGAGAATAGCAGGTATCTTCCTATTAGCTGTGCTACATATTTTTATAGTAATCAGTAAATGTATATTTACTCCCAGACGAATATCACTATCTTTGAAACAGCATGACAATACGACATTAGGCTTTTCTGATGCCAATTATTACAAACAAGTTTTGCAAAGTATTTCTACCTAAATAAATGTTTGCAGCAAAAGATATTAAGAGCTGATGCATATCCAGTGTGGAGAACCTTTGGTCCTCCAGATGTTTTGGACTTTATTTTCCATCAGCTCCGTGCAATCCCCATGATTCTTCACCATTGTCTAGGCTGACTAACGATGATGAGAGCTGCAGTCCAATACCTGGATGGTCATATATTCCCAGCCAATCTAAAGTTTAGCATATATATTTGCCAAAAACAAAACAAAACAACTCAAACCTCTCATGTAATATGTTTAAGAATGAGATGTTCCTCATAACCATCTATGTTCTATGCATATCTACTCAAAAGTAGGACTTATTGAATTCAATAGCACTTATTTAACTTTTATATAGGATTGCAACCTGAGTGATTAGACAGCAGGGTGTGGAGATGGGAAGAAAAAAAAGCTCTATACAGCTGGGTGGAGAATCCATTAACGCTCCAAATGTCAGTGTACTCTGACTCCCATGAGGCTCGCCCAGAGTAAACAAAGGTCAGGGATAAGGTGAGCAGGAGTTCAACGACATCTGCAACCACATTTACTACATTCCCTCTCCCTTCTCTAAAGATGAAAATATCTGCAGAAATCTTGACAGCTCACAGTTTATAAGAAAATGCACAGAATATTTTTCTCTCATCATTTCAAAACATATTCTGCACATGATTCACATGCTTGCCTCTGAGCACACAGGAAAAAGATACATGCTAAGTGGGAAAGAGATTCTCTCTGCAAAAGCAAATCAGATAGCTCAGCTGTTTGGTGAATCAAGCAGAAAATATCCTTAGAGAACAACAGTGGCATTTGGGGTTTTGGAGGCTGGGATCTTCTAAAAGAAGAGGTCACTTAAATGTAACATATTACTTTTTGAGCAATCATTTTATCCATTGTTTTATTTTTAAAAAGCTCTAATTACTGCTTACAGCACTACTAGCTTTTTTGGGAGGTATAACAAATAACGAACCAGTTGGTGTAATGGCCTGAGAGCTGGACTATGATCCTGGAGACCAGGGTTTGATTCCCTCCTTGGCCATGGAAACCCACTGGGTGACTTTGGGCATGTCACACAGTCTCAGCCCCCAGAAGAACCCATGGCTTAGGGTCACAGTAAGTCAGAAACTACTTGAAGGTACACAAGAACAACAAATAACGTGTAATGCTTATTTTTCACTCTAAAAATGTTACTTTGCAGGAAAGTTGTTTTAAAGGATTTGGGACCAGTTTTGTACTTTTAACATTTAAAACCATAAAAATAAGAAAGTGTTATTAATAAAAAACAAAACAAATTACTCTTCTAAGCGACAAGTAATCAGTAATGCAAACAGAATACCCCAATTATGGCTTTTATAAAAAGTAACAAGTAACAGACTACTTTTAAAAAAGTAACTTCCTAAGTGTGAGGCCCAAGAAAGAGAAGGCTCACTAAAGGGCACATTACTTTGACCTGCTCACATAAGGACAGAGCAGAAGTGGGACCTGAAGACATTCTTTTAGGGAAGAGAATGTAAAACAGTTCATCATTTCCCATAGGTAAACCCTGAAATCCACTCATTTGCTATGGTCTCCACCCACACCATGCCCTTTCTCAGCCTTCCGGCCTTCCCTCACCTGACAGGATGAATAGAAGAGAGTACGAAGATGAGAAGAATGATGTCCAGGCTCTCATCTGGGAAGGGATAGGGCGAGACATCATCACACAGGTCATGAACAAAGACAAAACAGTGGGAGGAACTGAAGGATGGGTGTGACTATTATGGTTCCCGTTGAAAGAACAAAAGAGAGATTTAAACCAGTTAGAATATTTCCTATCAAACAGAAATGCTTAAGCCTTAATTTTGTAATTTTTTTTTAATTTTAAAAATACTTTTATGAACAATACAAACAAATTAAAACATAATCAACCTTTGCAAATCTGGAGTCACACATTACAATCTGTTCTCTTTTTCTTCAGTCTGTAAAAGTTCTAATTAATTCAGCAATTAGAGAACCCAGGTAGGACAGTGTGAGATCTTGTACTCCTTCAAGTAAATCCTGCTTAAAACATCTCTCCTGAAACTGCTGTGCAACTTAGACCAAGCAATTACAAGTCATTTACTAGCTACATAATCTAGAAAAACAAACAGTTTTGTAACACCTTTCTAACACCCTGTTTACACCAAAAAGCAGAAGAATGAAATAAAAATGTTTGGTTGAATATCTCTTCAGGTGATGGGGCTGACCCCTTTTCCCAACAGGCTAATTTATCTCTAGTAAGGCAGGGATAAATGGAACTTTCAAATGTTGTTTGACTGCAACTCCTATGAACCTTATCCACTTGAACCCACACAGCCAAAGCCGAGGGGTTAGGAAAATGCCATCCAGCATCTGGAGGCCCATCCATTCTTTATCTACAGACAAAGAGGGCTCCTTTTTTCATGAGGAAACATAAAGGATGTCCCTCAGGGACACAACTTAGGAGTACTTGCTTTCCATGCAGAAGATCTCAGGTGCAATCCTGAACATCTCCAAATAGGCCTAGGAGTGACTCCTACCTGTAACTCCAGTGAGATGCCGCCTTTCAGTATAGAGTGGGGTGGGAACTAGATGGCCTGCAAGCCACCAAGCCTTCCATTCTGACCCTATATAACCTTCTTGTTGCAGGGGAAAAATGGGCATCCCAAGAGCTTTCAGGGGCTGGGGGTACAAGTCCATTTTAACACTGTCTGCCCTACTGGCATCTTTTTCGGGCCTGAAATAGCCTTTTCAAAACTGGGACTAGTTTTTGGTTTTGGGGGGAAAGGGCAGGCATGGCCCCCAGCCTCTCCACAGTTGCCCACCCTGGTGCAAATAACCAATGGTCTGATTTACTACATCCTCTGTTCTCATATTAATTTGCAAAATATCAAGTACACTGATAGTGCTGTTCTACAGGGACTCTAATCTACTCCCATCCTGAAGTGACACCCTCCAGAAAAATCTTTACTGCTCCGTTCAGTGGACTGTGTAAGATGGCTGTAATAATTAGTAGAAGAGAGGCCACAAGGTACACAACCTTAACACCTTGTAAATCTCAAGTAAAAGCCACATTTGGGCCAAGCAGCAGCAAATGACCCAGCAAGGAGGCCAACTGGGCTCGGCTGCTGAAGAGGGCACTCTCAAAGGTTTGTACCAAGACTGAAAAGGCCCCGACTTCATTGGGCAGGGTGACACAGAGTAGAAGTGCTGATTTTGAATTATGTGCATGTTTAGGCAGGGCAACTGCATTAATACACTCAGGTCATACTACTTATTTTTTCCACCACACAGCCAGGATGCTTAAGGAGAAAAAGAAATGAATTCTAAACTGCTGCAGTCTCAGAACTTTGTCTCTTGAAGAGGCCTATTTTGCTAGCTGCTGAAATCAAGAGTCAGAGGATGCAACTTGTACTCCAGAACAAATATTACATATGAAATACCTTGATCAGTTCCACTGCTCCTGAAGCAAAATCACAGCAATACAAAAAAACTCCAGGAATATGGCTGGGGGAAAAAAATGGTAATTTCCTCAATTGATTTTGTGAAGCAACACTTTTTGATAATACATCTTCAGTTAGGATCCATTAAGCAAATCAGTTCTTGGTAAAAGCTGGAAATCAGGAGGAGTATAAAGACATCCTGAACTGAGGGAGAAGGAGTGAGGTGGTAAATTACTCCAGCTTGGGACATGAAAGATTTTTGTCACCTTGCTGTTATGTCAGATCTTGCACAAAGCTGTATTTGGTAATATCTGTGTTATATTCTTATCATTCCATCCAGAAGAAGTTGCCAATGGTATCCTTCTCTCAAAGGTATGTTTCCATGCAAAAGATACTTAGGACAAGGATATTTAGTACAATGAAATGTGGGTCCCCCAGAGAGCACTAGTTTAGATTTTGGCCATTTCCACCCGACCCCTCCTGAAACTGCAAACTCCAGGATTCCACAGGATGTTGCAAGTGGAATAATAGCGCTATAACACTCTAGTGTGGAAATGGCCTTTGTCACTGTAGATGAATGCTACAATTTTGGTTGGCTTCAGTATGATGGTAGCTCCCCTGTCACCTCAAGGGTTAGCTCCATATTCTCTTTTATACTTTTAATAAGCACAAAGCTATATTCTCCAACTCCAATTAATACTAGTTGTGCATGGAGAAAACAGAGGTAGTCTACAGAATGAGGCAAAGCTTTTAGTCAAATGAAAAAAAACCCACCCCAAAATAAGAGTAATATATATTGAAATGCTTTCTTGTGCATTCCACTAATAACAACCAGCAACAGCAAGAAGAATTGTTAATCTGCAGTGAAATTACTTGGAAGTAAAGAGAACTACAAAGACAGCAAATTCATACTGGTACCACTTTGTTTATTATGACTTGATAACTTGCTGCTGAACATGCGAATCAGTTTAAAGAGATACAGTGCTGAGGATGTGGTTTGTTCAATTCTACGTCTTGTTTTATCCAAGTCATCCCTGCAAACAACCCATGGTTTGTTAGCTAGCTACAAATCACAGTAAGAAGCCATTGTTCATTGTTGGCTTGTGAACTATGGCTTCTTTAAACCATGGCTTGTTGTTACACTTGAAACCCAAACCATGACTTGTACATATTTCCCTAATTGCCCACCATAAACAAAAACCAACAAAAAGAACAGGAGAGAAAAAGACAAATAGACCAAAAAAAAAAAAAGGACAAAAAGACAAATTCATGCCTAGAGCAGAAATCATTGCCTAACATAACCCAAAGATAAGTAGGATGTGTGAACATAGCTAGTGTGTACAAATGGATACAAAAGCAATTTTCCACTGAAACATTTGAAGCTGCCTTCTACCAAGTTAGAGTATTCATCTCCCTAACCCAGCATTATCTACTCTGACTGGCAGCTGCTCTGCAGGAACACATTATCTACATACTGACCCTCTCTGCTGGAGATACCAATATGGCAGGGATAAAACCTGGGCATGCAGTGCAGGTGACCTGCTACTCATTTATGGCCTCTCCCTCCACTGGGGTGGGCAAAGTGTGGTTCATGAGCAACACACAACTCACAAGATAATTTCTGTGGCTTGCAGACCCCTGGGGCATTCCACACAATTGGGATGAAAGTTCCTGACAGGGGCAGATAGACTTTTGCCATTCTTGGAGACTTTCAAGAATAGTCATTCTCCAATTAGACAAATCGTGGAATAAGAACAAACTTGGCCCCACTCCTGAAAAATCCAAAATCAAAACCAGAAATTGACTCCCATTTTCTTTCTTTCTCCTTTCTTTCTTTCTTATCACTTTCAAGCCTATTTTGGGCAAAAATTTGGCCCTAACCCTGCCCTTCATCAAGAAATAAACATTTGTGTGAAGGAATCCTAAGCAGTTTGAGGACTGGCACCTTAAATCACATTGTGGTTTAGAAACCACACACACACACACACACACACACACACACAGCTAAGATAGAAGAATAAAAGCCCAAAGGCATGTGGCCACAAGCCTAAATTATTGGAAAGTGGGAGAAGTGCATGTAACCCAAACTTTAGCAAGAGAAATTCTTCCAGCTATACTCTTAGTAATTTTGTATAGGAAAAGGAGCTCTCTTTTCCTTTCTCTCTGTTACTTTTCAATGGAATAGTAAGTTGTGATGGCAAATTCCCTAAATGAATTCAATAGGAAGACCTAAGCCTTGGAATGTCGTATGCACCTCGTATTACTTTAGCACAATGGATGCCATCTGCAATAAAAGTTTTAAAAAATTGCAGAGAGAGAAGAATAAAATATGCTCTCATGACATCTTACCCTAAAAAACAGCTCCTATTAAACTACAAAGACAGATGGAGTAGCTTAAAGAACACAGACATTTGCCTGTATGTGGTATTTTATGACAGCCCTGTCTTGCACAACTGACAGATAGTATCTGTGGCATGCACACTTGCTGTATAATCTATGACAGTGCTACTCAAAGTGGTGGTCCATGGAACCACTAGCTACTAGCTAGTGGTCAGTTTCCAAGAAAAAAAGAAACGGTTTTAGTCAACGGACTCAAAGATAGTGCCAGTCCCTGGCACGCTGGCAAAAACACACCCCTGCTGGTCCCCCACATCAGATAGCTAAAAAACTACTGCTCTGTTGATTTTAAATTCCAACACACACACACACACACACACGTATAAATGCATACTGGATTCCAGTGTTTATTTAGCAAAGGTTTGCATTCTCCTCATATGTTTCTTAAATGTCTGATTTGAGTATGTCAGTGATAAGTTTCTTTTCTGAAAAACGTTATCAGTCAAAGCAGTTTTGTTTTGCAATATCTTTGCAGAATTGTGTGCATTCTTGAATGATTTTCCCCCATTTTGCCTTACACTTTTGGCTGCTGGAAAGTGATTCTCTTTGCAGGACTGGAAAAACAAATGCCCATCCCCTACTATTCAGTGAATGAAGGACCTCAGGACTTAAAATGGATTCTATCGGCTGTACTTTCAGTTTATTATCTGCTGGCTTATTCTTTCTGAATTAATTTGGTTTTTTCTTTCTTTTTTTCCTTAGATGATTTTTGCACAATAAAAAATACATCTAAAAACAAAAACAAACTTTTGCTGTTAAACAGCTCATTTAGAGTTCTGCCTGTTTTATCAAGAACACAAGTGAAGCATCAAAGAGAAGTGTCAATTATTCATTACATATATCTCCTCTAAAAGTTGACTGTGGCATGTGCTTTACACAGAGGCTGTAACATCAAATGATCAGTTGAGTTAGGAACACTTTTCATAATACCTGACATCATCTCAACACACAGTACTTGTCAATGGACCCACTTACATGTTCACCTGTGAATTTTCAAGTACTGAACAAATAAGGAGACATTCAGAGATACATGAACCACGTCATTGTCAGAGGACTGCCATTGTTACCCCACTGGCATACCCTATCCCAGTGACTATAAATTTAATATCAAATATGCCCACCATGCCAGAGAGGTTGCCCAAGTGTGTATGTAGGCTCGGAGGTCGAACGACCGAAACTAGGTCAGGCCAGGAAAATCCCGTTACATAGCCCAAGAAGACCTCAGGCTAAACATGTTCACACAGACAAAAGGTTGCCAGCCAACCTGAGTGGATTATTGGGTTTTCTGCAGGTTGACCCACTCAACACTCAACTTTGCCAAATCCTACAAGGCGAGGTACTTTTACATGATCCAATCATGCAAACTATCAAGCAACTATTGCGTGACATTTTTTCTTTATTTTGGCCATTGTTCTTCCCAGGAGAGGGCCTGCCCTCAAGGTATGTTCTGCCCTATAAATTGTCCTAGTTTTTGAGAGTCTCTTCAGAGAACTCCCTGCCACGCTAGCTGACCAGCACTCTGTTAGTTGAGTGATCCTCTCAGCCGTCTCTTCGCTGAGCTCCATTCTTCTCGCCACTTCCTGGACCGAAGACTTCAGGATAGGTGCAGTATCACCACCTCTACATTCCCTTTGCTATATCCCCTATCCATTTTTCACCTCTCTTCCTTCTCAATAGGCCTTGTGTGTGTGAGTAAGTACATTGGTGCGTGATACTATATTAATTTAATAAAATTCATTTATTTGGTACATTTGTCTGACTTTTTGGCTTGGCCTGACCGTGTAAAGTTGGGTAAAAGATTCTGCTGGGTTACCTCGCCCCTCATTTTGCTAATGCCGGTGCTCCGCTAATTTCCCCAACCTTTGTAACTTGGAGCGAATCAACATGTCCCCCATGGGACCCCCGGAAGTCAGGGCAACACCATCAGGAGCTAGTGTGCTTAATACTGCTTTCCCTAACCCAGAATCTAAAGCTCCTATCATCCTTGGCCTCAAGTGGCTGGGGCAAATGAGATTAGTAGTTGTGGAAGTTTGGGTCATAGTATCACCCTGCAGGATCAAGGACAGATTACATCTTTGTTAGCAATTGACTTGACCAGCATAATATCTCGTTAATCATAATAATTTATTTGTATCACTGACTGGGATGAGTCTCAGAGGATGTATTATCAAGTAAGTTCTTTAGGAACACACTACTGTAATCTACAGAACGAATGGAAATTGTGTGCCCCTCCAGATGGTTTTAGGCCACATCAGTCCCAGTCTAGATAGCCAATGGTGAGGAATGTTGGGAGTTGCAGTCTAACAACATCTGGAGGACTGCATGATTCCCATTCCTGACATACAGCAAAACTTTCAAGCACAGACTATAGCAAACCAAATTGCTTTCACATCATTATTTTATCAGATGACTTTTGCTCTGAGCCAGGGTGAAACAACTTACCAAATAGCTTTCAAAATAGGAACAACACTGTTTCCAGCACCACACCCAACCTGGAAGTGAAAAGGAAAGAAAAGAAAAGAATAAAAAGATGGCTGTAAATGCACTGTTTTTCCTCTCCAATTTAATCTCAAGTTTTTGAGCAGGTTAAAGAGGATTTTTTTTTTATAAAACTCTCAAATTTCTACAACCATTCTTCACCTACGAGTAACATCTTAAAGGAAAGAGCTCCAACCCATCTTGTCGGCATGCCAAGAAGTTACTTATTAGGACAAAAAAATGGGCATGCAAAGACAACAGCTTCTAAAGTGCTGCTGATTTCTTGTTTTTCCTCAGTGTACTGAACTGTACATACAGTGTGCCCTTTGTATACGTGGGAGTTCTGTTCCAGGAACCCCTGCGTAAAACAAAGAATGCGAATGCTCACATCCTATCATAGTCTTTTCTTAAATTATTTTTCATTTTTTAATCATCTGAATCATTTTAATCATCTGAAAAAGGGCTCTAAACTACATTGGTTTAGAGAAGTGTGACAACTTCTTCTTTGATCATTTTTACTGAAGATAGTACATATTACGTATTACATAATATATCCAAATTGATTCCTCTTCCATATTTACTATTGTTCCATTTTCTCTAACTAGTACAACTACTGCAAATAAAATAATTTATACTTCCACATTTATTTATTTATTTATTTATTTATTTATTTGCGCGCTACTTATGTGATATTTACATCTTTTAGGAGCAAACTCTTCTTTACTTTTTAGTCTTCTAAATCTATACTTACTAATTTTTCCCCATTTCCCCCCCACATTTGCATCACACTCTCCCAATCTTCTTTTAATCATCTCAAATTTTGGTTTCAGTCTGTCTATTTGGATCATGTCCTATAATTTTAGTACCTGCTCTTATTCCAAGGGAATCTCCTTATCTTTCCTTTTCCCTTCCCTTCCTTTCCTTCTTTCTATTTCTTTCTGGCACATGCTAGTCTTGTTGCAGTTACCAGTCACAGTCACAGCACTCTCCCGTGGTGTTTTTTTTTTCTTTGTATCTAATTTTTCAAACATATTCAACAAATACAGTTCTGGGGAAACTGGAAATTCAATCCTTAATATCTTCATTATTAAAAAGTAAATACGTTTCCAGAATCTCTTTGCTTTGTCACATTGGCACCGCATGTGGTAATACGTTCCTGTTTTTTGTCAACATTTCCAACATATATCTTTGCTATTTTTATAAATATTCACTAATTTAGACGGAATAAAATGGCATCTATAAAACATGTTATAATAGTTTTCTTTTAAAGTGGAACATCTAGTACATTTTAAATTTTTATTCCAAGCTTGTTCCCAATCGTTGAATTGTATTGTATGGTGAATATTCTGAGCCTATCAATTCTTATTCTTTTTGACAACTTCTTGTTCCAATTCTAGTTTTACCAATACTTTATATAAATTTGTTATTATGTGATCCTTCTTCTCTAAGATTTTGGCATCAAAATAATTTGCATCATCCTCTATTCATTCCATTTTTACATCTATTCTAAACTTTTCCCTCAATTGTCTGTATAGGAGGCCATGACATACAATACCCTCAATTTGCAATTCTTCTCTTGATTTCATTCTATCTCCATTTCCTTGTTTCTTCAGTAGCTTTTAATATGTCAGCCACCAATCTGACCACAAACTTTCCTACTTATGGAAAGCTTCATGGGGTGAAAACCACAGTGGAATTTTTCAATACAATCTCCTTCTAGATATCTTCCAAATTCTTAGTAAGGATTTTCTTATAATATGCTCATTAAATTCCTTATCAATATTGGATTTTTTATACCAAATATATACATGCCAACCATATGACAATTAAATCCTTGTAGCTATAGTAGTAATTTAATCCAGTCCAATTTCAAGAAGATAGCACAAGCATGATGGTAAAGTTATAAATTCAGCAGGCCTAATCCTCCTCTTTCTCTCATGTCTTGCGGAGCATTCTATTTAATTGTTTTTTTTTCCCCTTGCCAAAAACTTTGTTAGATCTTTATACCACTGTTTAAACAATTCACCATTTCTTATAACTGGTAAATTCTGAAACAGAAATATCAATTTAGGTAGGAAATTCATTTTGATAGTTGCTATTCTCCCCATTAATGAAAGATTTAATTTAGACCATTTTGGTAGATCTTCTTTCATTCTATTCCATATTGGTTCATAATTATTATCAAACAGATCTGAGTTTTTCTTTGTAATTGTTATTTCAAGGTATTTTACTTTATGTTTCTTGGGTCAGTTCCAATCCTTCCTTCCTTCCTTTTTATTTTTCATAATCATAACTGCCTTATATTTATTTATTTTAAATCCTACTAACTCCCCATATTCTTATAGAAATTCCAATAATTTTTTAAATATTTTATTTAGAATATTCTAATAATATTACTACGCCATCAGCAAATGCTCTTAAATTTCTGACTTTTAATTTCTACACACTTTATTTGTGATTCATTTCTTATCTTCCTATTAATGAACTCTAACAGTCACCAACAGTAGTGGTGGTAGCAGGCAACCTTGTCTCACTCCTTTTTGGATCTCTATCAAATCTGTTTTTTCTCTATTGATTATTATTCACATGTTGATCTTTGTATATAGCCTTAATCCAATTTATATAACTGCACCTAAATTCATCCTATTCAGAACTTCTGCATAAATGACCAATTGATGTTATTGAATGCCTTTTCAGTGACTAGAAATATCATTGCCAATTTTTCACTTTTCTGCTTTTCATAGTATTTTATAACATTCAAAACTGTTCTATTATCATCCTTTAAATGTCTTCTTAGGAGGAATCTGGACTGATAGTCATAAATCCAATCTCACAGAATTCTTTTTAATCTTTCTGCTAATATGATAACAAGTATCTTGTCAACATTTAATGATGATATTGGTCTGTAACTCTTAACTTCTAGCAGATCTGTCCTTTCTTTAGGGATAAGTGTAATATTAGCCATACTCATGTTAAGGATTTATTTGATATTCTTATTGACTATATTAAGTAATGGCAACACTGGTTCATTTCCAAAGGTTTTACAATATAAAGCTAAGAAACCATTAGGCCCAGGTGCTTTACCAATTTTTACCTTCTTTATAGCTTCTGTCACTTTTCTCATTGAAACTCTAGTTTAATTCATTTTTCTGTACTTCTGCAGCCTATTACGGGCAATGGACACAATGTACACACACCTACGGCAGCAGTACGTGCACGTGTCTGTTGTGTCCATTGATTATGATGGGACACAACACTTCGCTTAACCTCGCATTCATGCATGCAGGGATTTCAGCAAGGGAGGGCAACTGTAAAGGCCTTCCTCACTCATCTGTCATGGGCCAGGATTCAGCTTCCCCAGGTGAACAGCAGCCTCAAAGGAGGTCACACAGAAGCAAGTGCACCAGGTGCCAATCAGGCTGGGAGGAGAGCCAGCTGGCCTCAGCCTCTTAAGGAAGGCACAGGGGAGTAGCTCAATGCCAGAAACAACTTGTTTGTTGCTGGCCTTTGTCTTGTGTTCTCTGGATCCCCAGCTCATTGCCTGCCTGGATTTTCTGACCCTGGACTGTCTGATTGTGTTTCACACTGCATTCCTCCAGACTCATTTGTTACTGACTACATGCACACTGCTTGAAAGGTTCTTGGCTGGATTAATACCTTTTCTCCCCTTTCGGTTTGCTTTGCAAGCAGTGTGCATGTGCAAGCGGTTCCAAATGAACCTCCACAGACAAGAAGAACTTGATGTAAGAGCAGAAGCCCTGCAAATTAACAGAATCTGTTCTTAGTTTGGAAGCATCAAAACAGCAAGTTGTTCAATAACAGGGCATCAAAAAGTGGAGACTTCCTGTACACACAAAATAGCATACAAAAGCCATAACTAGCTCTTCACCATTGCAGAGAATAATGAAGTAAGCTATAACAAATACATGTTTTTAAAAAAATGTTGAAAAATGAAGCTACTTCCTTTTGTCCCAATGCTTTATTCAGAAGAAAAATACTATTGCTTAGGATTTTTAGAGAGGGCTAGAAGAGAAATATTTAAACTTTGTTTTTTTTAAAAAAATCGGGAGTTAAGAAACAATGTGTTTGTAACTTGTGATCAGACATGAAAACTACAAACTTAAGATAGTTGTCTGGACGTCTGTATATATACGTAGCTCTGCCCTCCACCAAAGAAACCTAAGAACAGAAACCAGAACCTAGAATTAAATTCTAATGAACATACGGCCAATTAACAGAGCACGGGCCATGGGGTGTCACTGGCCTTCACCCATGGGCTCCACAGAAAGCCCACCCACTTCTCCCCTGTAATCCAGCAAATCAGCCAGCAGGGCATTAAGAAGACGAGCACTGTGCCTGATAAAGCAGTTTGGACTGGGAACACTGCCACAGGTGAGGCCATCCCAATGAAGAGATATTTGTTTTCCTGCTACAAGCAGCAACTTGAACTACAGTCTTCCCTCCACATTCGCTAGGGTTAGGGGCACAGGATGCCTGTGAAAGTGAAAAAACCATGAATAATTCTAGGACATCCCAAACCATATTTAACACACACAAAAAAGTATGATCACCATATTCAAACCACTATGGATTCCTTTGGGGCATCAGGGTTCCTTCACAAGATGGAAGTGGGTGGCTGGTGGGGCTTACTGCCACCTCCACCACTGCGCCACACCATTTTTAATAGGGACTTACAAACCTCATTCACAGTTTCTCAGTCTCACAAGGCTTGCAGTTCCTATGAAAAACAGTATAGGGAGACAGCAGAGGTGACAGCAAATAATCCATGAATAATCAAATCCACAAAAGAGAAACCCACAAATGTGGAGGGCTGACTGTAAATAGGAGCAAGGACATAGCTTACTGGATCAGGATCACTGGATGGAGGCAGGGGAGAAGGAGAAAAAAGGCTTTAAAAGTCCTGCATCTTTGCAATTTTATAGGCCTGATTTCAAAAGGGAAAAGAAGGGAGTCTATACAGTTCTCTCTCTACATTCACGGGTTTCACTTTCACAGATTTAAATATTCACAGAAGTGCCCTCTGCCCCCCTCCATTCTCCCCCTCACAATCCCTGGCCTTTTGGTCAGGTGCAGGGAGGAGGAAAGATCACCCCTTCCCTGCACTCCCTCCCTACAGCCCTCCCAGGTCCTCTGCTGGGCAGTACGAGCATGCAGGGCAGGACAGTGCAAGGCCAGCGATCGCCCATTCTCTGCACGTTCTGGGCCGCCGCTCACATGGGCACTCCACTCCACATAGCAGCCTCCCTGCATGCCCCAGGGCCTCCCCTGGCATGGGCTCTCCAGAGGAGGTCCACTGCATGCCTTGGGCCACAGCGGGCAGGAGCCTGTAGGGAGGGCAGTGGCCTATTTGTGATTTTTTTTACATTCATGGGGGTTCTCTGTCCCTATCCCTTGCGAATGTGAAGGGCCTACTGTATTAAGATCTCAGTGGCACCTCTATGCTGAAATGTATATCCGTAGAGGAAAGAGTATGTATAAATAGGTGTGGGTATATGTGTGGGGCCCCTGAACCAGTAGTCCCCAGGGATTAAAAGGTTGTCCTCCTCAACATACTGTACCTCTAGTATTCTGTAAGTAGCATCACTACCAGGGAACTCTTTTCCAAAGCACTTGGCACTTTGGTGATAGCCTCCAAAGTAGTTGCACCATGTACTGAAATTATTTCCTTGCACAAAAGAAGCTTTTACAAAAGAATTATCCTCACAAAGGCAGTTGTCTTCAAGTATTTTGGTTAATGTCAAACGAGAGTTCTTTTCTGTTGTTGTATCCATTTTTATGCAATGGTCACGTTTTCCTTCCGGAAGAATTTCTGGAAATTCCACGAATAGCCAGTTGCGATCTTTGAAAAAGTTGTTCTTATGAGTTTTGTAAAACTGATCCCAGTATTTACTGGCTTCCCTCTCGTATTTATCTAGATGTAAAAAACACACACAAAAGAGCACAGTTGATATGAAACAGTGAAAAAGAAAAGGTTAAAAGCAAACATTACAGATAGCAAAGATAAGGGTAGAGACTTAGCGATTCGTTTAACAGATTTATGTTTGGACTTTCTCCATGGCTGAGATAGAAGGTGGCTTACAATACAATTAAAAAAGAACTAGCAGTAAAAACAAAATAAACTATACATATTAAAATACAAATTAAATTGGCCATACAATAGATTCAAACTAAGTTAAAACACTATCAAACTTATCAATGATAAAAAATTAATAGCCAAATTTATTTTAAAGTTGCTAGGGTTCATTAGAAATATGAGAGCATGAGGACCATATATGCTATCTGGTTTTTTTTGTTGCCTATAATCGAAATGATTTGCATCCTATTGGCATTAAAAAATGGCAACTGGTGGATATGCTATATTTATTCTACAGTGCCCTTATTCAAAGACTGCTACCCTTGCATGGTTCAGCATTTTAAACATCTTGCTCTACAGACGTGGTATGAAATTCAGAATGAGTTTACCATTGTACCCACTCATAGTCTTTTCATACCCATATATTTTCATACCTAGTTTTTCTGCCAGAAGCACTAGACAGTATTTTTTTTTTAAAAAAAATGAAAGGTAGAGTTCCCTCACAAAATACTACAGAGAGCCCAAGAGCAGAGCTGAGAAATGTTATTTTTGAACTACAAATCCCTGATCTCCTCACTGGCTGAGGAATTCTATTTATTTACATACTTACAAATATTTGAATATGACTTGGATCCAAACATTTCAAAGCTGTATACATAAAAAAATGTACATAACACACAAATTCACACACACTCTTCATCTTCAAGAAATCGATTATTAGACAACTGTTTCAGAAATAAATATGTTCTAATATGCAACAAAAACTAAGATCAGTAGGAACATTTCCAATTTCAAGGGGAAGCCACTGAAAGATCATCTTTTTGTCCTCTTGATCACAGCATCCAAGATCAACTCTGGCTTGAACTGGGACTGAAACAGATCTAGAACATTACCATCCTGAGGTGTCTGCAGTTGCATCGCCACAACTCTTTCAAGGCCCCTTCCCCTAAAAAAACTGGCTGATTATTGTTAAGGACTATGGTTTCCAAAGTGTGTTTCTTCAGGAGCCCTGGTCTTTTTAAAGGAAGGAAACATCACTCCCTCAGTACAAAAGTACTTCCGACTGCCTGAACCCACTTGGCCATATCCTTTTGGCTCATGCTGATCAGACATGAAGGGAAACAGTCAAGAGACAACGTGGCTGGGTGCATTACTGCCAACAACTGTCCATGTCCTGAGGACACAGCAATTGAAGCCAATCCCAAATTCTGGAAGGTATAGTTTTTTAAAAAGTACTTTTTCCTAGCTTTGGAAAATAATTAAAGGCAGTTCTAATGTTGCCAAGCCTGGGTCTCATGACCAGGGCCTACTTGCATACAAATACATATTCACAAGTTTGATTTACACCAACTGCTCCACAACCCAAAAACTCACAATCAAAGCCCACTATCTATAGTTAGAATGCAAACAGCAGTCTCATCCACAAACTAGCTTATGTCTTCTCTGAAAAGCTGGTAAAAGTGCATTAAAACTCTTTCAGAACTTGATGGCTCTGACTACATTCACATGGCACAACAAGCCATAGCTTGCTTTGTTGAAATGTGGCTTGTTATGATATGTAAACTTGTCTCTGCTAACAAGCAATGATCTGTTAACCAGCCACAAACCATAATTTGAACCCCCAGCTTGCTGATTGCTTATGAATTCTAGCTTATTCTAAACCACTGCTTTTCATGACATCTGAAACAGCAACTATGGATTTTTCACCCAGCTTCCAATGCTAGAACAGGAACTGACAAAAGGAAAAGGAGAGATACAGACCAGAAATGGAGAAGACAAACC
Organism: Cyclura pinguis; assembly: GCA_030412105.1. Lineage (NCBI taxonomy): Eukaryota > Metazoa > Chordata > Lepidosauria > Squamata > Iguanidae > Cyclura > Cyclura pinguis. Next base: position 222,943,714 of record CM059599.1, on the reverse strand, counting down.
AGTCTATTTGGTTGCTTAAAACAACAAGGCATGTTGTTTTTTATTGCTTAAAACAATTTATTGGGCAATTTATTGCTTAAAACAACAAGACATGTTAATACAGATCATGGCATGCTATGATATGCAAAGACACCATGTATCTGAGACAGGAGTAAAACTGACTAAAAAGGAACACTTAAACCAATTTGTTTTGAAGAGATCTGATACTCAACATTGGCACCCTTAGACCACTGACCAAGTCAATGTTTCTGTATGCATGTTTTCCAGATTTCAGTGGTAGATTCATTATTGTTCTTATATTACCCATTTTACAATTTCTTGAATATCCATAGAAATTCTGAAAATAAATAATTCTAGCTCTTTAAAGAAAAGAAAGTGGGAAGAACGCTTGTTAACTTGATCTGGAAGTACCCACAGAAGCATGTTGCACAGAACTCAGCTAATGTTTTGCAGCCATCTCTAAAGAATATAGACAGTGGTTCTTAACCTTTTCTTTACCATGGACCCCCTTTGCCACAGGCCACCAAGACTTAATCCAAGGCAGCTTCTGGCTCTATGTGTGGTAGCAAGAAATGTCATATGCTTCTGCTCAGCCAGGCAGTGTTATTCACTTGCATGTTCTTGCCGCGTGCAGAAGTAGCAAGAGCTCAGTAGATTTTTTGCTATCAGTTTCATAACTTTTGAACGGTTTGAGGTACTATTATGAAACTCTGTACAAATGATGTCAGTCATCAGCAAAAGACTCCTGCTCCTTGAGATCAATGTCTTATTTGTCTTCCCTCCTTCCTTCCTATTTTAACAGTAAAAGCTCAAAATATTTCTTCAAGCCTTGAACCCCCTATGAAGACATCGCAGACCCTAGGTTAAAAACCACTTTATAGACTCTATACTAGAGCTCCTTTCATTCCAAAACCACTGCAGTATTGTTTGCTTCAAATGCAACTGCAGCTCTGTGACTCTGGAATACTCTGCTGCGTCCTCTGTTTTTATAACACCAGTCTGCATCAACCACCAGTGTAACAGAGTTATAACGTGGAAAGAAACAGGGGGTATTGGAGCTCATATGTGTTGTTTACCATTTTATCTCATGCCACACGGTCCCCTGTAGGTCAGCATTATGTACCTCAGGAGTATGGAACCAGTTTGGAGTTGTGGACCCAATTTAAGCCAGATGATGTCAAAAGGTGTGGCTACCTCCCCTGACATCACTGGGTTTCCCACACCTCAAAGTGTGAACTGATGATAATCTAATGAATATTTTTGCTGAGGAGCTGACTCTGTTCCCACCAAACATTCTCTATGTAGGCAGGCACAGGGAGAATGAAGCCAGGAGCGCTTGGCCAGGAGCACTTGGCCTGTACTCCTATGATGGGATGAACCCAGAAGTCTGTACTCAGGTGGTTCTTGAAGTGATGGCTGAATGCCCAGGTGAGCACACTTCAAATTGCCTTCTCTTTCTCAGTGTGAGAAATTTATGTGGAAATCCCAAGTTCCTGTGCTGTCTCCCTCCTGAAGAAACAGTCTATCAAGGAAGCCCTGCAGGACACATTAGGGACTTCATTAGGTCAAGACTAGGCCTACGCTGCTGGGGGGAGGTGTCCCTTTCCTAATTTACACTGAGTTCAGACTCAGACCTTTCAAAGACATATGTGACGATGCTTTAGATTGACCATGGGACCTCCAGCATGCAATCTTTGCCTTCTACCACTGAGCTAACCCCCGCCTTCCATTTCACTTGAAATCCAAGTCTCCACGTCTTTTTGCCTTTCTCCATGTAAACTATTAGGCATGGCTGCTACCTTTTTGTTGTCACTGACAACTGTGTTTCATTTTGGTTAGGACTTTGCCAATTTCAGTGTTCTCTAAAAGAAATCAAAACTGAACAGCATGCAGAATGGCAACACAAACCCCTACTTTCCTGTGAAATGAAAGGCAATAGCTCCTCCTAGCCTAATAGCCATTGCTTGAGAAGCAGCTGACCACGTTAATAAAGCACAAAAAGTGCTTGAATGCCTATCAGTTTATTCATTCACACTCTTCCTTTTTGTAGCAGGGACCTTCACAATACTCCTTTTTGGCAATATTGCAACATGCCAGGAAAATGCTGTCTTTTATTTATTGCTTTTTTACAGTGATTTCCGAGGACCTAAAATAACCTGCTCATTAGTTTCAGCCTGGCTCATTGTTAACAATAAATAGGTCAAAATCTGCTGCCACATGCAGAAAGAATATGAAGCTTTTGGAGGAAACATTATTGGCAATGCTCACCTATTCCCATTTTAAACATGCAGCCATTCATGGGGAAAAGAATGGTTCTACAAGTTCAATATATCTCAGCAATAAGCAACTGCCTGCGCCCAGCTTATTTAATTTCTGGTGAATGCTCACCATGTTTAAATTATTCTTTTGAAAGACTAAGAAGAATATCATTTGCAAGTTCTTGCTTATTCCTACTTTAGATTTTAAGCAAAGGGCTTATATGAAAAATAAACTTTAAATAAATTGTATTAAGTTAATTGGTGAGGTGAGAACTGGGGAATAAGAATATGGACACATGCCCACAAAATGGAGTTTCTCCAGTGAATTAAGGGAACCGGCACGTTCAGCAGTTGTCTTACTTGCCACTGTCAATGCTGGTCTGTTGTGATATATTATTTCATTAATATTTGGTTTTATTTCTTTACCATCTACCATTTATGTGATTTCCTTGTCATATCCAAGTAAGTGCTCTGCTTGCTAACAATTTATTTTAGCAAGTATTAAAACAGTATTTTGTAATGGCTATTGTGCCACAGACAAATAAAACTAATCAATTCAACCGACTGCCTAACCACAAAAAAGAAATTGATTATAGGTAACTATGGTGCTTGTAACTCATTGCTCCCAGCCTTGAGCTGGGAGCAGAATTCAATATACAGGTGCCATTCCTGGCAGTAACAATATAATAGAAAGTAAAATCTAATTCCATCCACTGTAGCATGTAGATAACTATTGCCCAAATATTAAACAGATAGCAATGTCTCTGAAAAGACAATTCATAAAGATGAAAAGTTGATCACATGGAACTCAATTATCCATTTGATTTTCAGCCTTCTGTCCTCCACTGCTATTTGCTAATGAAGAAAGCTGAAAAGCAGTAAGATATGCAAAATGAAGTTCTGTTCCACCAAGATTTACGCATCTTCCACTCCACCTCTGTCGATTATGATTGGTCAGCCTGGATTTATTTAAAATTCTAAATGTTTCTACCTATTGTCATTAGAGGGAATAGAACATTGCTTGATATTTTTTAACTGTTCCTAAAATGATATTTAATGAAACCTATAATAATAAAAGAGAATGTTTGTTCTTCTGTGACAGCCACAACTCAGCAGGACATTACGCTAGATGATTCAAAATTAGACTGAGTAATTTCGGTTTTGTCCAAGCTGCAGTACCCAGTTTCAAGCTGAAACTCCAAGAGGCTGTTTACCACTGATGAGGATGGGAGGGGTAGTTATATATTACCAGGAGAACATAGTAGACATCTTAAAATCTGGCAGATTGTTTCCGTTGTGATCCAAGTTGCAGTGCCCATTTTCAAATAAAAATTTCACAGAGGGCTTCTTAGAAACAAAAATGGGCACATAACACAACTCACTGGGAACTTAACAGCAGTGCCTTAGCCTTCTCCTATTTTTACCGCCTTTTTTCCTTCCTTGGGAATTTCCTTCCTTGGGAAAGGTGGGAAAACAAGAGAGGGCTAAGGCACTGCTGTTAAATTCCTGATGTTAAAAAATGGACAGCGAATAGGAGAGGGCTCTCTATAGTATACTGCCAAAATTCCTGTCATAAAGAAAAAAAAGAAGGGAGACAAGAGGTTAGGTTTGGATCTAGCCAGCACTGGATACACTTCAGCTAGAATTAAATACTGATCTTTATCTAAAAAAGAAAATGTTGTATGGTCAACCAGAGGGGAACTTGTGCTAATTTTGGGCATCAATTTGCTGAATCATGCAGCTTTTACTGTGCCAATTTCCTTCTTGGATCAATTTAGTCTGTACCATCTGCACTAATTTGGTACAAAGAGTCAGATCTAGATTCAGGTATCAGAGACTGAGACAAGTCTAACTTCAGCATAGATAAGGAAGGTGAAGGACAACACACTGCAGCCAATTTAACAAATTGTTTTTCAACTGGTGGAAAAAATGCGTTCTTCCAAATTACAGTGTAAAAATGAGCAACCCATTTCTTGAGACTCTGTGACATGGAGGCAAGACTTTGTATGAAACAGATGTAAACCTTCTGGTTTACAGATTAAGAAGGTTTTGCCTGAACAGGGGTTCTGATTTCTAGATCAGGAAGATTCTGCATGGCAATAAATTTCATCATAAGAAGTTTTTATACAGAACAGGAGGTCTGACTAGCAAACTGGGTAAGTTTTGCACTGGGATTTACTCCTGAGAGGACACATACAGGACTATGCTATGATTTACATTATTGTAATGTACGCCCTTAACCCCACCCACTCATTATTCCTGAACTAGAATTCACCCCTGCAGCTGAAACAAGTTCTCCACTCCTGCAGCAATATACCTTGTACCTTTTCACACAACACAGTTATAGCACTATCATTCCAATTTTATTGCCATGGCTATATCTTGTGGAATCCTGAGATTTATGGTTTGATGCTAGAGATTTCTGGCTGAGAATTGTAAATGTCCCTTCCTAAGCTGCAAATTCCAGGATTTCACAGGATGCAGCCATGGCAGTTAAAGTAGAACCATGGTGCTGTGAAAGAGCCCCTACCCTTCCATAGTCTCAGTTATCTGACGTTATAATTGTTTCCCTACTCCAAGTGACTGCCAAAATAACAAGAGCATAAATGATTGCTTGAATACCACTATGAAACTGGCTGGAGGAGTGGATCTAGGCTTTTTTTTTAACTGATTTTTGTATTAATATCTATATATTTCTAAGGAAAGGTACATCAGCAACAATACTTCACAAGATCAACTACGAATAAAAAATAGATATTAAATTCATACAGCAATGATGTGGAATCTCCAATTATCCCAAAGGTCAGCGTGCATCACACAGAGATCACGAAAACCCAGTGTCGGCAGCACTTCGAGGTCAGAGCTCAGTGAGATGTTAAAATTGCAAGCCAAGAGTAAACAAATGTACTGCTTGTCGCTGATAATGCAAAGTGCAGGAAAATGAAGAGACTGACATTAAAAATTAATATGTAAACAGATAAACGGCTGTATTGTCACATTCACTTTTCAGAGGAAGTTTTACCTTGCAGTTCTGACTGGACTCTGATGAGAGAATTCTCTGTGGCTTTTTCCTTGGCTTTTTCTTCTTCTTCCTGGGACCACTGCATGTGGTCCCTTAAAAAAGAAAAAAGAAAAAAAAATACAATTTGCAGGAGGAAAAATATGCTTTTTACTTCTAAAAGCTTTCATAGGCGTTTTGATTCTTCCCCCCTCCCTTAAGTGCACCACATGTAATCAGCTGCATTGTATATAGTCTAGATTCCATTTTCTGCCTTGGTTTTTAAAGCAGACCCTGATGCACTCTGGAACTCCTACCATTGTTACACTCCATTCTTTTGCTTTGTTCCAGTAGCTCTGCTTTCCAGCAGGCCCTATGCTGACAGCTCCTGGTAATGCCCTCTTCCTAACGGTCCACAGTAGCTCTTGAGCATTTGAATGTCTCTGTGGTATGTTGTCTTTTTGTTGCTTTCTCTGTGGGACATTTCACAGGCTTCTCCTCTGCTCATTCTTTAGCTTGTGATGATGGAAAGTGCAAGGCTGCTTCCATTTAATAGTTTGTCTTTTTGAACACACATACACGCAGCAAGCCTGTGAGCTCATAATCTGTCTGTGCCTTTTGAGTCCTGAATAACCGTGATTCATTATGCTAAAATGAAACATTGGCATGTTACATACTAGCTACCCAACATGGTTGCCGTTTCACCACAGATGTATAGCTATAAAAATCTGGCCTCCTGGTGAGCCAAAGCACTCCGTACAGATTATTACAGAAATGTACTTAATAGGCATATGCATATGATAAAAAGAAGATTGCAGCTGGGTTCTGTTTTTGTTTTTAAAGCAGTACTTCTGATTACTCCCATGTGTTAGTGAGCCACAAAATGCAACCAAAACAGCATCCAGAAGTAAGCTGCATGGAGCTTTTAATTATGCAGTGCAACTGATGGATTTGAGTGGGATAAAGATTTAAATCTCCCTAGTGAAATAATGGCATTCAAATGCCAGCCAGGCTGGAGTAAAGGATTACTGAAGCCAGCACCATACCACAACATTATGCCAAAACAAAGCAGGAAAAAAAATGCTGAGCAATGTTAAGGTTTCATTTCTAGAAATGCACAGAAGCTAACAATTTACTAGTTAGGTCTTAAGCCTGCCACAGAAGCTAGCAAACATTTAGGGTAGTGTGTACTAATGGCTATGATGCCATACCTCAATATAACTCAAGATTATACTTGCATTTGGGTGCAAATATGTTCACATATGTTATTAAGCTTTAATATTCAATGTTAACATTAAGATGTAACAATTCAATACCTAGGATGGTCCAGCCCCTTACAGAATTGCAGCTTCTTGGTTTTCATCTGAGTTCCTTGCCCCCCTCAAAAAAATAACTATCCATGTCAAGAATTTACCAACTGGCTGGGGGAGAGACTGTAGTGGAGACTGTGCTTCTTCACAAAGTGATATATTTTCAGGCTCTCTCTTCTCTCCCACAGAATGTAACAGATTATGAGATGTACCAACAATTCTCTACATTATATCTGAGATCACAAGAAGGGGCTCTTTAAGCCAGATAAACATACCCTGTATTCTAGATTCCATGGAAATGTTAATAGAAGTGACTTAGTTCCAAATTGTCTTTCATAACAAAACAAAACAAAACAAGTCTTTCTGTGTCAAAGGAAAAGAGCAGAGGGGAGACAGCCTAGCTTCTCTAAGAAGGGAGTTCTGCGAGCAGTCATTCATCTGCACAGTATTGTCCAGAGCAGCTATCTCAAGTGGTCAGAGGCCTTTTAAACTCTGGCCCACAAGAAGAAAATAAAGACCACTCAACAGCCCGCTGTGACAAATCTGCAAGACACAATCGCTCAGATTCACTCTGACTTGGATGTTGTAGAGGAGAAGGCCCAATGGATGTAATCTTGGCACCTGCTGGTCCTGAATTATTAGATATGTTTCAATTTGTAAAGCCTGAGGATGTGGACAGGATCCTTGGAGAAGTGAGAGCCACCACATATATAATGGATTGTTGCCTCTCCTGGCTAGAGGAGGACTGACTGAGTAACAGGAATGGTGAATGCCTCACTGCAGTGAGGGAAGTTTCCATCCTGCCTAAAAAAGGCTGTGGTGAGGCCATTATTAAAGAAAGGCCACCCTGGATTCAACCATCATAAATAATTATCAGCCAGTCTCTAATATTCTATTTTTTGGGCAAGGTTCTGATGTATGTGGTAGCCTCCCAGCTCCAAGGGTTTCCGGATGAAACAGATTATCTAGATCCATTTCAATCTGGCTTCAGGCATGATTATCAGATGGAGAATGCTCTAGTCACCTTGGTGGATGACCTATGCAGGGAACTAGGCAAGGGGAGTGAGTCCCTGTTGGTCCTGCTGGATCTCTCAGCAGCTTTAGATACCATCAACCATGGCATCTTTCTGGTCCAACTCTCTGGATGGGACTTGGGGGCACTGTTCTGCAGTAGTTCTGGTCATTCCTGGAGACTCCTGTTCAACATCTTGGCAGTTGGCCTGTGGGATACCACAGGGTTATGCTTTATGCTGGGAGAGGTCATCTGGAGTTTTCAGGTTGCTGTGACTAATATGATGACATCCAACTCCACCTCTACCCTCCACCTGATTCCAAGGAAGCTGTCATGGTACTGAACTAAAGTCTGTTGTCAGTAATGGATTGGATGAGGGCAAACAAATTGAAGTTTAATCCAGACAAGACAAGACAGAGGTGCTCCTGGTCAGTTGAAAGGCAGGTTATATAATAGGGACTCTGCCTGTGGTGGATGTGGGGTTACACTCCCCCTGAAATCTCAGGCTCACAGCTTGGGTGTTCTCCTGGACTCAACTCTGAGCCTGAATATCCAGGCTTCAGCAGTGGCCAGGAGTATATTTGCACAGCTAAAACTTGTGCACCAGCTGCACCTGTTCCTTGAGTCACATATACCCATAGTGATACATGCTTTGATTAGATCTCAGTTGGGCTACCGTAATGCATTCTACAGAGGGCTGCCTTTGGGAACAGTTCTGAAACTTCAGCAGGTTCAAAATGCAGCAGCCAGAATGCTGACCAGGGCCAGTTATAGGGAGCATATAACTCTCTTGTTAAAACAGCTTCACTGGCTACTGGTTTGCTTCCAGTCCCAATTCAAAGTGCTAGTCATGACCTATAAAAGCCTATACAGCTTAGATCCAGACTATTTGAAAGACTAGCTTTGCCTGTACAAACCTTGCAGGGTTTTAAGATCTGCAGGGGAAAGCTTTCTCTCAGTCCTACTACCATCCAAGGCTCACTTGGTGAGGACATGGGAGACAGCCCTCTCAGTGGCTGTTCCCACCCTCTAGAACTCTCTTCCACAGGAGGTTAGGTTGGCCCCCTCCCTTCTTTCCTTTCTCTGGCAGGCAAAAATGGTTCTGTTCAAGCATGTTTTTAATGTGTGAGCAGGACAGCTTTTTCTTTTCATTAGGATGTTCACTTTTTTAACTTTTGCATGTTTTTATAATGATTTTATGCTGTTTTATATGTTTGATTTTAATTGTTTTAAAATGTTATTATAAATGTTTTTAACTGTTCTGGAAGCCCCCTTGGGTCCCATTCTGGGAGAAAGTTGGCCCTCTCTTAAGCTCTCACCAGACACTTCTTTGGGGATGACAGAATCTAAAGAAAAATCTTTTCCCCAAATCTCAGAGACTGGGAAAGCTCATGCAGGAAAATGCTGCCACAGCGTATGTCCATTAATGTCAGATGACATATCTCCAAGAATGGGCATAGCAGGTGAACTAGCTTTATCTGCAGAAATGCATGCCTGGTTATCAAGGAAGCCTGAGTGTCCTGAATCAGAGATGAATCCAGAAACACATCCAAACTGTGAACCAGCATTGCTCGGAGAACAGCTGCCAGCAGGACGCCAACTGGGCTCTCCCATGCTTCCTCCATTCATTCATCCCAACCCAATGGAACATCATAGTCTTCCAAAAAGTAGGAAGAAGCAAATGAAAACTTACTCTCATCCTACCACGGAGTCACCAATGAATTTATTCTAGGTGAGATCACATGGTTTCTGCCTTAATTTCTTAAAATAATAGATATATATAGCCATCTTTACTCCCTTCACGCCCTTATTTGTAATCACCCCTCTAGTACCAGTCCTCTAGTATTCCACCAATGTTTGGTTTCGGCCATCTGGTGTTCCCTCTTATACAGCTGAAAATATTTATAATCAGTGATTTTGTCAACAGTGATACTTCTGAGACTAAAAAATATTGTCCCCATGTTACACGTAAATATACGTGACATGGATTGGTAAAGATTATCCAAGACATCTAATGTCTCCTACAAGATTATATATTGTTTTGGTAAATAGCAGAATGAATAGCAGTTGATTTTAAGCAACAAAGATAAAATAACACTTTCTACTTTCATCTCAGGTTCTGTATTCTATAAATGTAACAATACAATGCAAATAGAATTTAAACTGGGTAGAACTGTTACTCAGATTACCCTAACAACCTCAAAGCAAACTCTGGTCCTGAGTTTAGAAAAGTTACTTATTTGGCCTACAACTTCCAGAATTCCCCAAAATCAGATGCATATACATCCTTAACAGAGTTTAAATGTTACCCAGATTGCCTGATCAATATCAAAGACAACTTCATGGATTGGAATGGCTACAGCCTCAAGGCTTGAGTCTGGAAAAGTTACTCTTTTGACAGTAACTTTCAGAATCTTTCACAGCACGACCATTGTCTTTGCTGGTGCATAATGCTGGGAGCTGGTAATCCAATAAAGTTAACTTTCCCAACTGTGCACTGAACAAAAGGAAGGCATGCAGAAGCTTTGTCAAAGTGCCTCGTAGGTGGTATAAACAACGATAATATTTATAGGGCGCTTGGCCTTTGTGTTATACATGTTGTAGTTTCACAAACACTCCTATGACTAGAATCAACACAGAATCAATTTTTAAGAATTCCACTGGATTTTCCATCAGGTTACACCTCCCTGCTATATGTGGGCACTAGTCAGACTAATGGCAATACTAAGTTTTGTTTTATGTGTCTTTTTCTTTTCTACTTCCCTGAAATGCATCACTCAATCAATGACTTATGTGTAGGAGAGCTGAGAAGCTCTGCTTTGCATATGAGCCTGTCTGAGCTCTAAGATCTGCAGGGGAGGCACTTTTCTCTGTCCCACCACATTCACAGGCATGACTGGTGGGAATACAGGAGAAGGCCTTCTCTTTGGCTGCCCGCACACTCTGGAACTCCCTCCCTAGCAAAGTTATGATGGCTCCTTCTTTGTTTTCCTTTCAGCAAGACTTCTCTTCCAGCAAGTTTTTGGAAACTGATTTTTACAAAAACTTTTATGGTGCTTTACTGTTTTCAATCTGTTTTAAAATAAGATTTTAATTGTCTTTAATTCTATTGGTATTTAATGTGTTTTCATCTTCATTTTGTTTGTTTTTAACTATACGTGCTTCATTGTAATCTGTCTTTTTGTACACTACCTTCAGTCCCAGATTGGGAGAAAGGTGGGATATAAACAAAGTGATGGACGCTTCCTAATGTACCTGGTTGGTGAGATGTGAAACAAACTTGAGGAAGTTTGGTTTTGACCCTACGGTCCATTATCCAGTGTATGCAACGGCCTGTAGAACTCCCTTTCACAGGAAATTTGGTCAGCCCTCTCTCTGCTGTCTTTCCACTGGCACACAAAGACCTTTTTATTAAGGCAGCCTTCAATCCTTATGAAGCTGAACGATATTTTGAATGTGATGTGCTATACTTTTTATACTTTAATTATGTTTTAAATGTCTTTTAAAGAGAGCCAGCATACTGTAGTGGTTTGAGAGTTGGGAGTATGACTCTGGGGACCAGGGTTCAAATCGCTGCTCAGCCACTGAAACCTACTGGGTGATCTTGGGCAAGTCACACTCTCACAGTCTCAAAAGACAAAAATAAGCACTCCCTGAACAAATCTTGCCAAGAAAACCGCATGATAGGTTCATCGCAGAATCACTATAAGCTGGAAATGACTTGAGGGCACACAACAACAACAAACGGACAAGAAATCAGTTTGGTTATCTAGATGTTCTATAGGTTTTCCTTTTAAAAAACATGAAGAGAAATATTTGGCTGAGATTATCCAACCTTTCCTTTACAAGGCATTTATAGGCTTGCATTCTCAGACTATGAAGTCTAACTTTATGGAAGGCATACTTAAGAATATTCCCAGAGAACAACTGGTCTGTATCTGTGGAAGCCAAGTGGTTGAGGACACCATACATTACACTTTAAATTGTAAGTTATATGAAATTCCATGAGATAAATACTTGGTAAGACATTTAGAACCTGTAGCTAAATTTAATTATAGGGATAATATTATATACTTGCTGTCTAGTTCAATTAAATTGGTCCTGGTTAATGTATGTTGATTTCGAGTGAAAGCAGTCTTACTCAGAATTGCCTGTGAGACTAATTTTGATTAAATGTTCTTACAAGAAATGTGGACTCAGTAATTGTATCTGTAAGCACTGTATTTGTATACTGTATTTTTGTATTATATTCTGTATTTTATATATTATAATATTGCATCTTTGATATGTATCATAATAATTTTTAAACTTCATGGTTTTATCTTTTATTGTAGTCTTTCTTTATTCCTAGTTTTTCCTTTGGTTATAGCCTATATTTGGTTGCCTAATAATAAAACCTAACTGAAGCACTCTTATCTACATTAATACTCAAAACAGATAATGCTGTAGCAAACTCCTTTAATCTTACCACATGTTATGATCAAAAACTTTCTCTGGATCCAACAAAATCCGTGACCCAAGGGGAGCTGTTGGTCGTTTCTTACTTTGGAACCTCTTGGGTAAAATGCTGTTCCTCAGATACGAAAGAGAAAATCTTTCAATGAACTGCATTTCGACAAAAACCTCTGAAAAGAAAATTGAACAAAAGGATAGATTTCCTGAGACTTTGTTATTTCATTTACTAGAAGAGTAGCTATACTGCTGTAGCAAAACACCTTGTGGCACTTTAAAGACAAACCAGTTTTATTGTGGTGTGAGATTTTGGCAGACAGTATCCACCCGAGCAGTGGCATATGGTGTTACACCATGATAGTATAATTATATACATGTTCACCACTTGCTAAACACAAGTGGTGAGAAGGTCTGACTAAGAAAGAAACAGAATGTACTTTATTTGCTGGCATATAAGATGCACCCATGTATAAGACGCACCCCCATTTATACACTGGCAAATACTATTTGCCGGAGTGTAAGACACAGATACACCCCCACAAACACATAGATCACTGTCTTTCATTATTCCATTCCTCCTTCCCTCCCTCTTCAGGAAATGTTACCAAAACTATGTCATGGACCTTTAAAAAAAAAAAAAAAAAAGACTGGCTACTTCTTGTATTCTATGAGTATTAACTACGTTATTTAATTGGAAGCCTCTCTGAGCCCCAACCCAGGAGAAAAGCAGGTTATAAATAAAGATAATAATAACAATAACAATAACAACAACACAACAGAACAATTAATTACAGAAATCGCTGATAACCATAAAATCCATTACTGTCATGATTTATACTGTGATTTCCTAAGCTATATTTCAGAGGACAGAAGTGGCAAAATCACCCCTGAGTATTCCTTGCCTAAGGAAACCCTATGAAAATCATGGGGTCACCATAAGTCAACAGGCAACTTGGAGGCACACACACACACAAGATGGTTTATTCAATGCTTTTACAAACACAGTATCCAACTCCCCACACCACGCACGCGCACCAAATTTGTCTGGAGTAAAAAGAGCTTCTGTGAGTCATGGAACTGACAAACTAGAGCAGGGACAGGTAGAATATTATTAATTAGTTATATATTTATTTAATGTGTGTTTTGTTTTTCTCTCGTGCCCTCACTAAATGTGCCTGTCTTGGTGGTGGGACTGAGAGACAGTTCTCCGCTGGATATAAACCTTGGGCTGGCTCATACACAACACACACCAAGATCCACTGATAGATCTTGGTGTGACTCGAAAGATCACTAAAGATTTCTCTCTCAGTGGGGGCTATATAGTTTTACACCAAGTATTTGCAATTGCTTTTTATCTTTTTAACAACATTTTATCTTTTTTAAGTTCTGATTTAAAATTGCTTTAACTGTGAATAGATTAATTCCATTTCAGTATTCACTTGTTGTACAATTTTAGCTATAGTATTCTTTTTTAAATTAGGAGCAACCTTGAGTCCTAATTTTGGGAGAAAGGCAGGATATAAATAAATATAACAAGAGGGCCATGTGTCCCCATGCCGTAGAGCTGATAGGAAAGAACTTTACTTGAGACGAGGGAGAGCCATTACTAGGGTTAGGGAGGCAAAGAATATTCCCTATTATTTCTTTTCCAGTTGAAAAATGGGTTTTCCTGACAGCTAGGAACTCCATCAGGAAGAATAACAGAACACTGAGACTTTTACACAGTTTTCTGTGTGAGATATGTGGAGAGGGTTTTGCCAAAACTTATTTTCTGTGCATAAAATGTGTTTTTATGCAACCTTCCCATGTCTTTTGGCAAAGAAATGTCCTCTTGAACACTCATAGAATCATAGAAATGTAGAGTTGGAAGAGACCACAGGGGCCATCCAGTCCAACCCCCTGCCATGTAGGAACACCCTCAAAGCACTCCCGACAGATGGCCATCCAGCCTCTGCTTAAAAACCTCCAAAGAAGGAGACTCCACCACACTCCGAGGCAGCATATTCCACTGCCGGATAGCCCTGACCATCAGGAAGTTCTTCCTGAGGTTCAGGTGGAATCTCCTTTCCTGCAGCTTGAAACCATTGCTCCTTGTTCTGGTGTCTGGAGCAGCAGAAAACAAGCCCTCTCCTTCCTCTACATGGCATCCCTTCAAATATTTAAACATGGCTATCATGTCCCCTCTTAACCTTCTCTTCTGCAGACTAAACATACCCAGCTCTCTAAGTCTATCCTCATAGGGCATGGCTTCCAGGCCTCTCACCATTTTGGTTGCCCTCCTCTGGACCTGCTGCAGCCTGACCATGTCCTTCTTGAATTGGGGTGCCCAGAACTGGACACAGTATTCAAGATGAGGTCTAACCAAAGCAGAGTGGTACCAGTACCTCCCTCGATCTAGACACCATACTCCTATTGATGCAGCCGAGAATTGTGTTGGCTTTCTTGGCTGCCGCATCACACTGCTGACCCATGTTCAGCTCGTGGTCTATTAAGACTCCTAGATCCCTTTCACACGTACTGCTATCCAGCCACGTGTCCCCCATCCTATATTTCTGTATTTCATTTTTTCTACCTAAGTGTAGGACCTTACACTTCTCTCTGTTGAATTTCATTTTGTTAGCTTTGGCCCAGCTCTCCAATCTATCCAGGTCATTTTGAATTTTGATCCTGTCCTCTGGCGTATTAGCAACCCCTCCCAATTTGGTGTCATCTGCAAATTTGATGAGCATGCCCTCTATTCCTTCGTCCAAGTCGTTGATGAAGATATTGAACAGCACTGGGCCCAGGACAGAACTCTGTGGCACCCCGCTAGTCACTTCTCTCCAGGATGAAAAGCAGCCATTCGTGATCACCCTTTGGGTTCGGTCGGTCAACCAATTACAAATCCAACTAACAGTAGCCCTGTCCAGCCCGCATTTTACTACCTTCTTTGCAAGAATGTCATGTGGAACTTTGTCAAAGGCCTTACTGAAATCGAGAAATGCTACATCCACAGCATTCCCTTCATCTATCAAGCCAGTAACTCTATCATAAAAAGAGATAAGATTAGCCTGGCATGACTTATTTTTGAGAAATCCATGTTGACTTCTCGTGATTACCGCGTTGCTTTCTAAGTGAGTAGAAACTGACTGCTTAATGATCTGCTCCAGAATCTTTCCGGGTAATATATATGTGGGGAATACTATGCAGAGATATATGTTTTCTCCTGGGGAGGGGGGGCGCAAAAACTACGATACTTATTTGTCCTTGTAGGCAAAGATGAAATAGTTGAAGATTCAGAAACTGCCAGAGTCTGAGGATCCACAGAGAAGGGCTTTCTCTTGGTCCTGCCACCACCACAGACTTGTCTGGTGAGGACCAGGGAGAGAACCTTTTCAGTGGCTGCTCCAGCCCTCTGGAATTCTCTTCCATGAGAGGCTAGGCTGGCCCCCTTCCTGCTCTCCTTTCACCAGCAAGACATTTTTATTCAAACAGGCTTTTAATGTGTGATTTTAATGTGCAATTACTTGCTGGGAGGATTCTTAAGGAAAGGTATGCTTTATTTTTAACGTTAATATGTTTTTTAATGATTTTATACTGTTTTTAATCTATCATTTCAGTAGAAAGGTCCAAATTGTGTTTTAATATTTTCATTGCTTAGTTGTTTTAACTCATTCTCTTTGTGAGCTTCCTTGGGTTTCACTCTGGGAGAAAAGCAGCATATTAACAAAATTAACCAATTACTGTAATTAATGTATTAAAATAATAAGACACAGTGGAAGGTGACACTGGGCTATATGGACCAGTGATCTGCCTCTGTAAGCAAAAGGCAGGTTTCCATGCTCCTTCCTCTAGGTAACACACTTTGGAGCACTTCTGTTGCTGTCACCATTCCACAGATCTTCTACCAGCACCTGGCAGACTCATGCTTTCTGCTCTGAGAGAACCCAGAAGGTGGGAAGCAGTGTTGCAATGCGCTAGGCCTGGCACGCAGTCCCACTCATTTATGTGGCAAGTGTGGTAAAGATGAATAAAGTGGCTTGCTAGCCAAAGCATGCTGACACATGAAAGCTCAAGCTCAATACACAGGAGAAGTCCAATTCCTGCTGGAAGTCATAGTTCTAATAGCCCGGAAATATATTAACATAGAAAATGGCTCACATGAGATAATTAGACAGATGGTCAAAAAATATCTAACAGGAATAGCAAGGGAAAAAAACTGCAGTTTTCTATAAGCTAATGCTTTCACTTGAGAACTATGATTCATGTCATTGTTAAACACTTAAAATAGAAAGCAATATTATGCAAAATTCAAACTGCAATACAGCAAAAACAATTCACACTGCTTTGAACTGTACTTGGCTGTCTGCTCATAATGTGCCCCAATACGGTGAGGGTTAATGGCTGGAGCGGGGGGAAACATTTTTGTTTCTGGATGAGAGTGAACTGTCTACATCAAGGGCAAGGAAAGTGTAGCAAATGGGCTGCATGCCATTTTGAGACCCTTCAAGTTCTCCAACCATTTTTGATCTTTTAAAAAACACTCAAAATGCTCCTTGCATGGGCAACAATACTGCCATGTTTCCAGCCCCTGGGCAGTTTTAGGCCTCAGCCGTTGACCTTGGACACACCACATACTCTCAGCCTCACAAAACCCCAATAGGTTCACTTAAGTCAGAATCAGCTTGAAAGCACACAATGTCTTTTTTTTCACAGCTGGAATTAACATCCAAGTTACTTCCAAACTCTCTTGGTTTGAAAACAGGGTGTACTGGGGAGGGGGCATGGCAGAATTGCCTCTCTTGTGCAAGGAGGCATTTGATTTTTTTTAACTGATTCTCTACAACTGGAAGTAGTCAAGGGATGTATGTCCTTGTGGGTTCTGTTGGAAGTCTGAGTGCCTTTTGATGCCATCAACCAAAGCATCCTTCTGGACCATCACTCTGAGATGGGATTTGGAGTCACTGTTTTTCAACTATTGCAGTCTTTTGGGAAAAGGCAGTTTCAAAAGGGAACTAGGGAACACTCGCACACCAAAATGGGACTTCTTGTTTATCATAAGTCACTGGAATGCAAAAGCAGGAAACAGAACAGAATCAAAGACTGTAGGAAAATCTGGCCTAAGATCAAGAAATGAAGCAGGAGAGTGACTGACTGAATTTTGCAAGGCCAGAAGTTTGTTCATCACAAACACGTTCTTCAAGCAACCAAAAAGGCAACTGCATACATAGACATCATCTAATAGCCAAATCAGAAATCAAATAGACTACATAATTGAAAGTAGAAGATGGTGAAGCAAAAACAAAAACCAGGACCTTTCTGGAGGAACAAGTCTGGGAGCAGACTGTGGCACAGACTGCTAACATCAAAAATTAGAGTAAATGAGAATTGCCATAAGTTGGAAACGACTTGAAGGCACACAACAACAGCAACAAAGAAGAACACTAAACTGGCCATAAACTGAAGAACATCCCTGTAGAATTTAAAGATAATGTGAAAAATAGATTTGTACTATTGAGTTTAATTAATCAGGAACCAGAAGAACTCTGACTGAAGTCAGGGAGGAATGCAAAAAGATATTATCTGCAGCCAAAAAGAAAGAGAAGCCTCAATGGATAACAGATGAAACTTTTCTCACAGTTAAGGACAGACAAGCAGCAAAAGCAAAAGGTGATAGAAACAGGGTCAGAATCCTGAATCAGTGATTTGTATAGAGGGACAAAGAGAACTAATATAATAATCAAGGCAGAGAAATAGAAAGTGATGATAAAAAAAGAAGAGCAAGAGGTCTCTTTCACATGAGACAAGATATCAAAGGGACATTTAAACCAAGAGTTTGAACAAATCACCAGGAACAGGTTGCATACCAATAGAGCTGCTTCAAGCTAAAGAAGCTGCTCTAGTTCTAACTAACGTCTGTCAACAAATATGGGGAAAAAAAGAGTGACCCACAGATTGGAAATGCTCAATAAACATACCAATCCCCAAGAAAGGGGACACTAGGGATGGCAGTAACCACTGGACCTCTGAATTAAGCCCCCATGCAAGCAAAGTGATGCTCAAAATTTTACAACAAAGACTTTTATCATACACGGAGCAAGAAATACCAGATGTCCAAACTGGATTCAGGAAAGGAAGAGGTGCTAGAGATCATATTGCACCCAAATTTTGGATGAGGCACACCAAAGAATTTCAGATGAAAATCAGCCTGAGCTTTATAGATTACAATAGATAATAGATTATAGTAAAGATTATAATCAAGCCTTTGATTGTGTATCATGCAAAACTATGGATCACTATTAAAGAAATGGATGTGCCACACCATTTGATTGTTCTGATGCATAATCTGTACTTAGGATAAGAGGATACTGTCAGCACAGAACATGGAGAAAGGGAATGGAGAAATGGAATGCTTTCCAATTGGCAAGGCTGCATTTTATCACCTCGTTTCTTTAACCTTTATGCTGAACATATAGGTAAAGCAGAATTAGACTCAGAGGAAGAAGATGTGAAAACTGGAGGAAGGAACATCAACAATTTAAGAAACAGTATGCAGATGACACCAGACTACTAGCAAAAACTAGCAAAGATTTGAACAAAATATTGGAGAAAGTCAAGGAAGAATGTGTAAAGGCAGGTTTATAGCTCAACATTAAGCAAACAAAAATAGTGACCAGATATGATTTATCTAACTTTAGAGCAGATAATGAAGATGTTGAAATAGTTTAAGATGTTCCATACTTTGGCTTAGTCATTAATCAGAATGGAGACTGCAGTCAAGAAATTGGAAGACTGAAACTTGAAAGGGTAGCTACGAAGGAAATAGACAAAATTCCGAAGAGTAAAGATATATAACTGCATACTAAATTTAGGACAAATAAGTACAGTGGCCCCCTCCACTTTTGCAAGGGTTTGGGGTACGGAGTTATAGCACACTATAAGCTGGCAAGGGGAATAACGCATTCTCCACACTTTTCTATCTGAAAATATATTATTTCATTAAGTTTAGGGATAGGAAGACTCTTCTTGTTGCTGAGGCCTGTGTTACTTGCAAGTAACCTGTCGAGCCAGAATAGGGTAACGGTTTGAGTGAGGGACTATGACTCTGCCAGGGTTTGAATTCCCACTTAGCCATGGAAAACCGTTGGATGCCCTTCGGCAAGTCACACTCACCCAGCCTCAGATGAAAGCAAAGGTAAACCCCCTCTGACCAAATCTCACCAAGAAAACCCAAGATAGGGTCACCTTAGGATTGCCAGATGTTAGAAATGACTTGAAGGCACACAACAACCATCTGTTGAAGCATATTTGCTGGCAGGGGGTGGGGCCAAAGTCAGAAGAGGGAATCTGGAGCCAAAAGAGAGCAGAGCTACTATTTTTCTCTCTCTCACTCTTCCCCCACCCTCTGTAGCCCAGGTGTGAGGGCAAAGTGTGGCCTACAGGCTATGACTCTGGTACCCCACTTTCACAGCCCCTAGAACCCCTGTCAGTCCTCCTGAGTCCCCCACCCTCTATTTTTTTTTTTGAAAAAATGGCATGACGGCGACCAGAACACCCCCCCAAAAAAGTCCAGCCAACCACAGAAACCAAAGCATTGCCAAATACCACTATCTTCATCATACCCCTTCTCAAAATGGTGACTGGAAGTGACACAATGTCACTTCCAGTTGCTATTTTAAGAAGGACACAGATGAGGATAAAGATATTTGGCAGAACTATTGGAGGAAGGATACAGTCCATCCAGAATTGGGCTGGGGGGACTGACTCCTGATCCTCAGGCAGTTACCCACCTGTGTTCTACTCCTCATCTAGTAGCCTCCAGAGAGGATGAAAACTGCTCTTGTTAGAGGTCTGAACTGATCTATTGCACAGTGCTCTGACAGAGCCCAAGAACCACATACGACTTGTGTCTGCAGGATGCCCTCGTCTCTTTTAGCTGATTCACTCTTGGCTGAGCTATTCCTGGTCAAAGAGAAACAACAATTAACTATGAAGTACAAATATGAAGGAAAGTTGCACTTGCCCCTCCGTTTTGCACTTTAAAGTGCTTCACCCACTCAGTCAGCTGCCTTACTGGGATTCAAGAACAGGCAAAATTTTGTACACATATCTGTTGCTAGCACATCTATTTTGGCTCTGTGGCATATGTTATTTGTCAGATATGACAGGAGACTCAAAACATTGATGTCTGTTAGATTTAAAGAGCCTAGCTGCACACAATTTAGGAAGAGTTTGGAAAAAGTCAGGAAGGAACAAACACCTACATGTCCTTTCTTAGAATACTAGGTAAAGAGAACATATGAAATATGCTGGAAAAGAAAAAATATTTCATTACACAATGCAATCCTTGTAATCCTACTGCCACAGGATGTGGTTACAGAATACACCATGAGTGGTTTCAAGGAGGATCAGACAAATTAATAGACCAAAAACACTTATAAGTTAAAGTCTGGCTATCAGCTTGCTTTAATAGTGGGATGGTACCAGAGTCTGAGAAGTGGCCACACTTGTTGGAGGATTCTGGGAGTCATAGTCCCAAAAAGCAATTTACCCTGTGCCAGATTCTGAGCATAAACAATAATACCTACATGCTCTTCTCTAACAATCTCCTGCACCACTGAGTGCTGGGACAGATTCTTTGATATTGATACAAATGAGAAGCATTTCAATGTTACTCATTCTGCAGAAAGTAACAGCATTCAAGAAGGACTTTTGGCAGTGAGATCAATGTAGGGCTGACATCCCTGCCAACAGAATCAAATATTCCATGAAGTCAAAAATGCTGCTGGTTAAGGTGGGGCAGGCAATTTCCTAGCATAGAAGAGGACACACTGGACTCCCAAAGAGCCACAACGTTGTGATAATTTGGCTGCAGTTATCAAGATGGCTGCCACTAGTTCAGCACTCTGCAGCAGTACTTGATGGTGCAGCAATGTGCCATAGTGTCTGGCACCAAAGAGCCTTGAAGACAGATAGGACAGAGCATTCCCTTCCATTCTGGATGAAAAGGGGCATTTATGTGGTGCTGGGTTCACTTGTACCTGTGCTAGTGAGGGTGGGTGAGGCTGCCAGAATGGTACAGGGGGCACACCTGGCTTACACAGCAGTTCCGTGGTTTCATTATGGTTTTATTTATTAGCAAGGGCAAGGGGAAGGGCTGCTTATCCCCCACTCTGCAGCATACAGGGGAACAACTTGGTAGCACAACAAAGTACATCCTACTAATAAACTTTCTGTAACAGCACATAGCTAGTAAGACGAATTCAAGGGGCAAAGGTCAACAGCAGTGTAAAAAGAAAAACAAACTTTTGTAACTGTAGGCCAACGTTCCTCACCTCTGGCCAAAATCCAATTGCTAGTCCCAGTCTGAGTACACCCATGAATCTAATTGCTGAATGGTAAGTCAACATTTAGGTAAATCCCATAGTTTCAATGGGTCTATTCCAGTTTGGACTATAAATTGGCTTTAGAGTCTGGTGTTCTACAGGTGGGCTAGACAAACTACAACTCCCAATGGCCATGCTGGCAAAAGATAATGGGAGTCATAGTCCAGGGCAACTGGAGGGCACTAGGTTTAGAAGGCTGCTGCCCTATGCCCCTGGAGTTCAAAGGTAAGAGACAAAATCAGAACTGTTCAATACGTCAGGTCACAAGTACAGAAATCTTCCCTAGCATTGTTAGAAGTTAAAATAATACATTATAGCTATCATTCCCATTCATAAAATGCAAGTGTGGGAACTGTGTGGCTCTTCAGATGTTGTTGGACAACAGCTCCCAGCACTCTTCACTATTGGCTATGCTGGCTAGGACTGCTCGGAGTTACAGTTAGGTACCAGTTTCATATTCATGAACACTACTTAGTCACAATTTTGATACTATTGCCACAATTGTAACTCTCTCCCCTATCTACTTCACCAACATCAGCTGCACGGGGAGAAAAAGGTCTATTCTGACAATGATCAGAGCATGATTAAATTATGCTTCTCTTAGGTTTGGGGTTGGATGAGCAAGGAGAAATTACTAAGTATAAGCTGATACTGGATTTCAGCCCACATGTTTAATTTGTATTGTCATAAAAATAACATAATGAAAGTTAATTAATTGGCTTCCTGTGTTAGCATAAATAATAAACCTTTTGATGCATAAAATATATTTTGTTGATATTTGAATAAAATAGTTGAAATAGTTGGCTACTGTTTGGCAACATTTGGTCAACTGACCAAATATTTTCCACTGGTAAGATATCCAACAAAGATCAGTGCAAAACAGATGGAGAGAGACTCCAATACAGGAGTTAAATCTTTAAAAAAAAAAAAAAAAGAAAGACACGAGGAAATGTAACATCCTTCAAAGGAAAGTGATTAAAAGGATCCAGTTAAAACAATCAAGCAATCAAAACTACAATAAACAGATAAAACAGCAGCAGAGTCGATAAACCACCCAGTTACCTCATACTAGACGTTCAGTGTGATTTCTAAAATATATTTCATCCATATTTATTAAAATATTTACACAACATTTTAACGTCTCCTGTGAAATTATCCTGAGACGGGGTACAGAAAACAAACAAAACCATTAAATAATGTAAAACCATATCAGAATTTGAAACCATTCAGAATAAATAAAAACAAGTTAAAACCATATGTGCTGAAACAGAACTTCATCACTTAGTTAGGCTAGGATCCCCAGGCTCGGAAAGGTTTAGTAAAGACCCACATTTCAGCCAATCAGACCTCCAACTTAAAGGGGATTCAAAACGTGGGATGCTAGAGCAGAAAAGGCTTTCTTCTGTCTCTCCAGATAATACATTGCTCCCACAGAGAAGGGCCCTTCCCACAGATCTCAGTGACTGAATAAGTGTATATAAGCAGAGATGTTCCTTCAAATATGGAGGTCCCCACCTGTTGAGGACTTTTAATGTCATTTCCAGCACCCTCAACTGAATGCAGAACCATACTGGCAGCCAGGACAATCCCTTCAGCACTACTATCATGTGGCTCCTCAAAAGCAGGGAGCACAGTGTGGCCCATGAGTTGCACAAGCCTCCACAGCCTTCAGTTTTGATTTTTTTTAAAAAAGCAAAAATACCTCTCCCTCACCAATCTCTAAAGACTGGGAGAGTAATTTTGCAACGGTTTTGCATGTCTCTGGTCTGTTGGGGCCCATGAAAGGTATTTTTCAAACCATAAAGTGGCGTGGCTAAATAGTTGAGTGGGAACCTTGATGGGGCGGTATGACTTATTATCATTATTATTAAAATCATCATCATTAATTTATCTATGTTCCACCTTTTTCCAAACAATTGAGATTCAAGGCAGCTTACCATTTAAAACAAGTACAATATAGCTAAAAACTAAAACAGTCAATATTAAATCAGAACGGTTCTCAATATCAAAACAAGTTATCACATACAGCTAAAAAGGATAAAAAGCACTTAAAAACAGGCCAATAAAAAACGATACAGCATCCTCTGAAGCCCTTTCCTTAAAAACCTTCAGTTCTAGAAGCCTCTGGGAATAAACAAGTCTTCGACTGCAAGTGAAAAGACAGCAAGTACGGGGCCATTCTGGCCTCCCTGGGAAAGGAGTTCTAGGGTCCAGGGGCAGCTACTGAGAAACCCCTATTTCACATCCCCACCAGACCTGCCTACAAAGGTAGTGGGACTCACACAAGGGCCTCTCCAGAGAGTTCTGGGCCTGGGCAGCCACATATACAGGGACATACATCCCCCAGATAGCCTGGACTTAAGCCGTATAGGACCCATGAAACTCCCCAACCTTGACTGTTACCACCCCTGAAAGCAACGCCGCCTCTGCTAACTAAAGAGTCCAATTTCCTCTTCAAGGGAAGCCCCAAGTAAAGGGAACTGCAGCAGTCTAACCGGAAAGCTACCAGTGCATGGAACTACTATGGCCAGGTCATCCCTGTCCAGGAAAGAATGTGGCTGGTTGGCCAGGTGAAGCAGTACAGTAAAGCTGGTATTAAACGAAACTCTCCAGCAATCGAAATTTCACAGCCAAAGTGCAACAGAGATTACAACACAATATAATCCTACGTCCCCGTTGTCGTTGTGTGCCTTCAAGTCACATCCGACTTAAGACGACCCTAAACCGAACCTATCACTGAGTTTTCTTGGCAAAATTTTTTCTGGGAGGGGGGTTTGCCTTTACCTCCCTCTGAGGCTGAGAGAGTGTGACTTGGCCACTCGAACCTTGGTCTCCCAGAGTCCCAGTCTAGCCTTCAAATCACCACACCAGGCTGGCTCTCAGTCCTGTGCCTCCACTTTGAGGTAACTCATATAGAAAGCAAACCTGCTGGAGTGGCTGGGTTTTTTTTCCCCCTTAGACTAAGTGATTTTCTTTCTTAAAAATTAATCCGATACTATTTTCACTTTGAGGTGGGGGCCACCATACCTTTAAAACGCTGCATGTCATGAAAGTTTTCCGCATGCCCTTATCCAATCTCTCACTCAAATCTAACTATTACCTTCAACATTCTGAATTAACACGAACAAGGAAAGGGTTAACTGGGCCTGCTGCGCGCACCCAAACACCCACGAGAGCCGCCTCCTAAATTCTGTTCCCGCCCCGCTCCGTCCTCGCGCAGGTCCCCCGCCACGCGCGAGCGAGGAAACCACGCCGTTTCCGTAAGCACGCAGCACGAAGGAAAGAGCAGTGCATCTTGGGAGTTGTAGTTTCGGGCGTCATTTTCCCCTCCTCCTTAAAGTCGTGCAGATGAAAACTACTCTTCCCACGAAGCATTGCGAAGCGGCGACGGAAGGACGCGTCGAGAAGGGGGGGTTACTAGTTTTGTAACCGCCCTCTGTCTGCTGTTGTTATGGGATCGTTGGAGTGTTTGGTGGGTAGGGGCGCTGCATGTGGGAGCGAACGTCCCTAACCCGAGTTTTCTTATGCTGTTCTGATGGCGGTGTGTGAAAGAGCTTTTGTCACGTGTCACAAAGGGAATCTTCTCAGGAGGCTTTGAACCCACGAAAATTGACTTTCGGTAAGGAGGTTTACTGCTTTCGCCCATCAACACTAACTGACCTCTGTCAAGATCTGGAATAGCTGTGAGCGCCTTACGCAGCCCTTTGAAAATTTTGGGCAAGGTTTCGTGATTTGACTCTTTCTGGCTCCTATTCCATTCCATCCCACTCCCATTCCCACAGCCGTGTAAATAGCCTTTATATCTTGAGGTCTGGATGTCACGCCGTACTGTGTCCGCAGATGTGGGTTTATGTCCACTAAAGGTCATGCTAAAATAAAATTTAGTTGAATCCTACAAAGATGCTGCTACATTTCTTTGTCCCCCTCCCTTCCTCCTTCCCTTTTGTACCACAAGAGACTAACGGGGCTATTTCTTTGAAAACTACAAGAAGAGCTTTTGAGTTTCCCTCCCTTCAGTATTTTGAGCTGCTCATTAATGTTTACTCAGAACTGACGCCATTTCCCCGCTAGACTGTTCTAGTGCTATTCTTCCACTTTCAACATCCTATAGAATGCCTTTGAGGCCCCTCCCTGAACTGCAAACCCCAGGATTCCATAGGAGGTTGAAAGTGGAAGAATAGCACTAGAACAGTCTAATGCAGAAATGGCCTAAATCTCTTTATAGTCCATCATGCCAGGGAGGAGTTATTCTCTAGAAACACCTAAAGGACACAGAAGGAGTTATTTCTGAGTAAGCACATGTAGGATGGCAGTTTCTGCGAAGATGTTCCTGAAAGCCATGCTATTCCGTGTGCGAAATAGACAATCAGTGGTGCACCCAATCCAATCCCATCTACATTTGTTCTGAAAAAATCTTTCAAAGTATTCAGTGAGTTTTACTTACAAGTAAGTATGCCAGAGATTCCCCTGTTGAGATTCTAACCTGTGCTTTACTGACAGGATTAAAAATACATTGAACCTTTGATAGGAAAGTGGGCTTGGATTATGGGAGAAAGAGGGATGAAAGATTCAAGGCTGTTTTAGACCTGTTGATGAATAATGGTGTTGAAGGCTTGGAAAGTGTAATAAAATACATGTGGTGCTTCTGTCTCCTAGACTTGGAAGAGCATGGTGACTTTCCGAAGAGGCTTTTATTGTGCAAGCAGTTGAAAGGCACTCTGTGTGTGTGTCCAAGAATAATTCATTTGTGTAGATAATTGGCTCTCTATTTGTACTGTGCAGTCTCCTCAATAGTAAAGACCACTGAGTTCTGTGAAACTGAGTAACACGGACAGGATTGCAAGAACCTGTAGACCCTATTGAACAAAGAGCGTGTTAGTTGTGTGAGTGTTCATAGGATTATATAGAACTAGTTTTGCTGTAACAGGTTTTTGAATTGGGAAAGTGAAAGGTCATGCCTGTTTTCTTCTGTTTAGCCACCTTCTGAATGAGCTGTCAGCAAAGTGGAAGTTGGATGTTTCTCCAAAATGGATTCTGATTCATCTACCTCAGCTGCTTCAACAAGACTCCACTCCTCTGATTCATTTACAGGTCACAATATCTGCTGCCTGCTAATGAGAAGGTCACAGGGATTTTACACTAAAGATGCTGGCTCTGTTTATAGGAAAAACATGGGAATCCTGAGGAAGCTAATATGCCAGGTAATGGCAACTGATGTCTCCCAATACTGTGTTATAGCTCAGGCTGTTACTGCTGGGGGGCGGGGCACCATTCCAAATATTATGTGACTATGGCTTTTGTCAGTCATAGTCAGAACAGTCAGTGTTGAAGAATACTGGGAGTTGCAGTCTAACAGCATCTAGAGGGCTGTACCTTGCCCAAGCCAGCATTATAGATTCTTGAACTCTTCTGCACAGAAATTTAAAATTCTCATTTTATAATCTGCATATAGTTGTAGTTGTGCTTTCTTCACTGATACACTTTCTGTGGAGGAAATGTATAATGTGTGAAGTAGCACAAACACAATCTTGTTTTTCTGGGAACGGCACTGCAATCAGGGGTAACAGGACCTTTTCTTTTGGCTCAAAGCAGTGATGGCTGGTGGTTTCTAGGTCAGTTGGACAGTAAATCCATTCCAGCTTTTGGTTTGCTATAAAAGAACTCTCTGAAATACTGAACCTATTTAGTAATAGGTTTCAGCACATTGGAAAGTATTGTAAATAAAAAAGGAAATTCAGAAAACAAAATAGGGAAAGAGAAATAGCCTTTCATATATTCTGGTTAAAAGATAAAAATAGCATATAGGTTCTTAATGTACAATAGGTTAAAGGAGAACATAAGCAAGTTTGGCAAGTTAAAATACAAATACATCAAAATATAATACAATACCACAATGAAGCAGGATATGATACAAACTGCAGCAACAGCAGATCAGGAAGTGAATGTTCACTAAGAGAATGCTACTCTTATAGAGCCTTTACAACTGCTTGCAATAACAGTAGCAGGTGAAGGTTCTCTATAACACCAATAAACCAATTAACCCCATAATGACTAAAGGTGTAAGTCTTGTCAATTCCAACAGAAAGTTCCTTTAAAATCTGGAATGGTTTCAGTGCTCCACTGACCTGGGAGCCACCAGGCACCACAAGTATAAGGAAGACTAGGGACTTTCAAGGCATGCTTATGAATTCTTGTGTGTGTCTGCTCAGAGGTCATCCTCACTGGAATGTGACTCCCAGGGAAATGGGTTTTTACTGTTAATGCCCAGAATCCTGTTTGGCATAGAAATACATAACCTAGAGTTCCACGCTCATGACTATTTCATATTCACAATCCTTATTTAGCTCCTAGTTTATGGGATACATAGGGACTGTGTGAGAGCCAGCGTGATGTAATGCTTTGAGTGTTGGACTATGATCCTAGAGACCAGGGTTTGTTTCTCTGATCAGTCATGGAAACCCACTGGGTGACCTCAGGCGCATCACACACAGCCCCAGAAAACCCCATTAGAGGTTTGCCTTAGGGACGCCTTAAGTCAGAAACAACTTGAAGGCACACAACAACTGTGAAAGTCCTTCAGTTCTCACTTAAATGGGCAGCAGCCACTGTAATCAGCAGTCCTACCTACTCACCATATGAGTGGTCTCTGACACAAGGAATTGTGACAGGGGTCCTCCTTCAGCCTATCACACCAGAAATCAGTCACAGGAGGGGGTGGGAACGTCAGCCAGCAGCTTTCCAATTGACAGGAACAGACTGTTGATTGTAGCATCTGCTTCCTGGTAGGTGGGAATTGGGGGCATTGGGGTGGAATTCACTGTGTAGCACTGTAATTATGCAGTTTACACATACATAAACCTCCAACAGGATTCTGGCCATAATTACTTACTATTTTGACTTTTCCATGGGTCTCCATCAGTGCAATCCTGTGTGTGTTTAGAGAGAAGCAAGCCTCACTTTGTTTAATGGATTTACTGCCAGATACATGCGGGATGTACACTAACATTGGAACTATGCAGAGAAGATTGACATGGTCCTGTGCAAGGATGATGTGCAAATTCATGAAGTGTTCCACATTTCTTATTTTTACTTGTGTTTTAAATCTGTCTTTAAAGCTTTAATTGTATGTTTAATTGTATGTTTTATGTTTTAATTGTATTTGCTTCTATTTGATTTTAATTGTATCTGCTTCTATTTGATTTAACAATTGCTGACCTCTTTGATTTCCATTTTGGGGCAGAAAGATTGGGTAAAAATTTAACAAAATACGTAAGTCCACACAGAATTGCATCTTGTGTTTTTATGTGATCTGTGGTATTCTGTTTGCCAAAGGAGCATACGTATTAGTGTTTACATAGAGACTCTCCTGGGAAAGGAAACAAGCTGTATTGAGATCATCTGATTTTGCTAGACATTGTTGACTCTTTCAGAGTAGAAGGTGTTCACAACTTGTTCATAATAAATGATAGAATAAGCAGGATTTTAAAATAATATAATTTAAAACAGTGATTTTCAAATTCTGGTCCTCTAGATTTTTGGAATGCAAATTTCCATAATTTCTGAGCTTTTGCCATACTGGCTAGAATAAGAAGGTGCACTGCTGTTTTAAATGATACAGTTTTAACTGGTTTTTTTAAAGTATGTTCCATTAATTGTTCTAGTATGGTTAGTGGTTTAATGCTGTTTTAACGTTGGTTCTGTGTATGTTTTTAATTGTATTGTAATTTTAATTTGTAAGCGGCCTTGAATCTCGGTCTTGTGGAAGAGACAGTATATAAATGAAGGTAATGATAACAGTAATGATAATGGTAATAATAATGGGCTTCTAAAATATATGAAGGACCAGAGTTTGAGAACCACTGATTTATAATTGTTTGGTTAGACTTTTTCTTCAAAGACATGCTATTGTTCATCATCTGCAGTCAAAAATATACAACAAAATGTAGGCAACAAAGCCGTTTTTCCCTTAGATGCAAATATTGTTTTTAAAAAGCCAGGATACAAATTTTTTTCCCTCACACAATTCTTGCTTTTGTGATCTTTTACAGTAGAACAAAATCATAAAAATAAATGAGTTTGTATTTCTAGGAGCTTTTAGTATATGGATCAAAGTATCCTTTCATCACAAAATAATAAATGTGATTAACGTTTATGGACATTTTAAATGTCTAAACCAGATTCCTTTCTTTATCGCTGTGATTTATTTCAGAAAAATACAACATTCAGAAATGTGTGGACTACTCATTCTACATCTCCAATAACTTATCAGAGTGGAAAGATCTATTTTGATAATTATCGCTGCTGTGTGAGCAGGTAACTATACAATTTTTT
Organism: Cyclura pinguis; assembly: GCA_030412105.1. NCBI lineage: Eukaryota > Metazoa > Chordata > Lepidosauria > Squamata > Iguanidae > Cyclura > Cyclura pinguis. The sequence continues at coordinate 222,913,988 of CM059599.1, read as the reverse complement.
TAATTAAAAAAAAAACTCTATCTGGAATGCATTTTTCTTCCAAATCTTGTGAAGGCCTGAGTAACTGTACCAGGACAAAGTTATCCCACAGAGAAGTATTTATGTAATAAAGACCTGTAAAATTTTTGAACAGCTTTTTTTTATCATTTTAAATGTATGCTTTAAATTGTTTAATATTGTTAATAATGTAACTATTTTAATATGTAATCTTATGTTATTTTAAAGTACATGAGTATATTGCAATCATTTTAAATCATAAGCCTACCCGGAATTTGCAGTCAACCAGTGAAATTGATGGCAGGTGATCCTGACCCATCAAGAGAAGGCAGTTCACACAACACAAAATTGGCTTACGAATTCAGTGCCATGTGGTGTGGTGATGGCCTCGGTTATAGATTGTTTTTAAAAGCTTGCACAAATTAATGGAAGATAGATAGGCTATGTTAGCTAAATGGAACTTCCATATTCTTTTATCATATTCCTCTGACCACGGGTTGACAGGAGGTTGGCCTTTGGCATCTGTGTCCAACTTACAGATTTCTCACAGGCATTCCAGCTTTGGAAAGCAAAGTGGAGAACTAGGCTGGCACTTTAGTGTGGGCTTTCTTATTTAGTGCAGACTCCATGATTTTTCCTTTCTTTTCGGATTGGCTTTCAAAGTCATAATTTGCTAAGATTACTGTATTAGAATTTAAATATGAAAATCTGGAATTACTAGAGACTAGTGGAGTGAGAGCAGCATTTTACAGTGCAGTCCTAGGTGTGTCCTTGAAATAAATCCTAGTGAGTTCGGTGGGACATACTGCCAGGTAGATTCATACAGGATTATAGCTACAGATCCCAGCAGGCATTTGCTGTTGTTATTTGCTGTCAAGCCAACATTCATGTATTGTGACCCCATGAATGAGGGACCTTCAGGATCCTCCATCATCAGCTGCCCTGCTCAGACAGTTGCCATCTTAGGGCCACATTTTCCTTGACAAAGTCAATCCACCTGTAGTCTGGTCTTCCTCTTTTTCTGTTGGCTCCCATATGTTGAATTAAACTCTTTCACTGGGATTTACTTTCAAATCCATGTCCTTGAAATGACAGCATCTTTGAGATGGCAGTGAATTCAGAAATAGTTTAGCAAACATGTTTGTGCTTCGAGAAGCTAGAGCTGTTTTATCAGAAGTTGCTTTAAGAAATTCAACTGTTAAAAAAACTGTTTTTACAGGAAGTGTTTAAATTTAATGCAGTATCTCTGCTGACATGATTAGTGGCATGCTTCTTGTAGATCTTGCTGATCTTAGTGGGACTTAACTTCTGTGCAGCATTATAATGTTAGATACATTCAGATTACCACTTCAGTGCTGAAAGGGAGAAAGCAAGGAATCTTTATGAGGAAAACACTCCAAGTGAAAAGACATGTAACAAAAGCTGTTCTTCACTGGCCTAAATTCAGTTTCTAGTCCTAACTGGAGTAGGCTCCTTAGTGAGTTCTGCTGATTCAGTGGGTCTTCTTCAGGGGGAACCAAAAATTGGATTTAGGGCATTATCTCTGGAACAGCTATCTCAATACATGTAGCCAAGGCCCAGCTATGTAGCTGTCATTTGTGAAAGGGAGAATATACTTTTTAAGATAAGAATCCAATGAATCCAGTCCAGTCTCTGTCCTTTTCGATAGGATGTCACATTTCAAGATGGATAGACTGATGCCTGCAGAAGTTTCTGTAAGTCCAACTAGGGCCTGCAGGGTAGATAGCGTCCCCACTTCCATCTTATCCTAACCCCTCTTGAATGGCCATCAGTAGGGCTTAAGATTGCTTTGCCCAAAGCGGAGAGAAAAAGAACATATTCCATTGTTGTTTCCGTGCCCTAAGAGTGTAAATATTGGTTTATACTGTGTTCTTCATGCATGCCAAATAACTTTAATATTGCTTTTACTCCTGTAACTTTACAGTTGAATTGAGAATTCATATAATTTGTGATTTTAGTATGCCCATGTTTTTTCTAGCTTTAATATTGCCCTGTGATTTTATAGAAGTGATTTGATTAGATGTGTAAATAAAGACTTTGCTGAAATACATTAAAAGAGGACAGAATATCGCCCCATTCATGCTTGGGAGTGAATTTGGCTACCAGGGCCTGGAAGTCATCTTCCAGATGGGACTCCAGAAAGTAAGATACTAAGCAGCCTGACCATTGCTGGGACTGCAGCTCTCCAACAGTACTTAACATTTATTTAATCAGTATTTATACCCTGTATTTTTATTGCACCTGCAGCGTGGTGGGCAAAACTAAATAATCTTTGCTGTGATACTAGATGAAAGTAGAATTGACTAGAGATGGTTCTTGCTTGACAGCCTTGGCTACAAGCATTTTCTCCAGCCTGGCATCCTCTGGAGGTTTTGGATTACAACTATCATCAGCCCCAACTATAGGCCTTGCGAGTTGGAATAGTTGGTCATTGTCTAAAACCCCTGAACACATCAGGTTCACGGTTACAATGTACATGGCCCTGTCTTTGGGAAAGGCAAAATGGGCAGCTACATCTAAGAGCCTTTGCTAGAAGGAGTCCTGTGCTCAGGGACAAATTGATAGGAGGGAGATGATAAAGGAGAACCAAGGAAAGGAAGATTGCAGTGTTCTGAGTAAGGATAAGGGACAATCCTATTAAGCTGGGAGAAGGACCTGAAGGCAACTCTCACAAGGGCTGGGGAATGATGATAATAGTGCATTAAAAAGTATATATTCCTTTTGAATAATGGAAGTGAAACACTTGAATTCCCTTTTTTTTCCCCACCTCTTAGTATCACACCAGAGCCAAGGATAATTTATGAAATGCCAGCATGCCCTAAATCAGAAAAAATAGAGGACGTTTTATTATTGGAATGCCCAGTGGTAAGATTCTTTTTTTGAACAAAACAACTTTGCTTAGCAGAACACAGACCAGACTCCCTGGTGTCCTATTCAGTGTATTTTTTTCCCTTCCTCCTTATAATTAGAAGTCCAACAAATGAAATAATGTCTGAGAGGCATCTTTTGGGACTGAAATAAGCAGCATGTTTTAAAGTGAAGTCTCTGTGGACAGCACCTGTCTGTTCAGCTATTTACATGCTTACAAGAATCTTCTGGTAGCCTGGTTCTAATACACTATGCATGGAGAAAAATCCATCACTAGATAACCTTCTTTTCAGGATTGTGGAGGCTGAATACATAAAAAATATCTTAAAGAATGATGGCTGGTGGCTTGCAAAACAAAATCAGAAACATGTTCTGCAGATTTAAAAATGAGGCTGTTAAAACTGGCTGTTGCCTTATTACACTATGTCGCTGGTACAAGATATTGTGGGAAATGTGCAAAATGCCTTTGCATCATTGGCTGCATTTAGGATTGCCCTTTTCCTTTCTTGATTTTTGTTCAGGTTGATCTTTTGCATGCCCCTAGTACTTAGCAGAGAACAGTAGTTTTATCTGCAGCTGTTAGAACAGAGGTGGGTAAAAGCAGAGGATATAGGGGGCCAGCTGAGAATGAGAAAATATTTCTGATTTCCTATTTCAGCTATTTTTGATCAACATAAGGTATCTGCCACTCCTAGAAGCTTCCAGAAATGGTGATATGCCAATTTTGGGGTGAATTCTCTGCCAGTTTGGGGTATATATTCAGGATCTGGGGCCCCACAGAAAGCTCGTAGGGGCCACATGTGGCCCATGAGGTGCACTTACCCCCACCTTTGAAAAGTAAAACTGTAGAAAGTAAAATGCGTAATGTGCTGGTTTCTATAACCTGTTATCTTAAGCAGAGGAGCAGGCCAAGTTGCTTTAATGCCAGCTTGTTGGGGATCTCAGTCACGGTCCAGGTAACAGTGCAGCTGCTTGTGTGATCCCACTGGAACTTTGTCCTACTGGCTGTTATTTTAACAGCAGCCCATGAGTTGCACAGTAAAATCCTTTTCACAGTAAAGGCCAAAGTAGAAAAGGGGAGCAGTCAGCCATTTCTGTGATTAATATGTGTTTCCTCTGTTAAAGTGATGGCTGCACGTGTATACTCTGTTCTGCGGAAATTTCAGAAACAGTTTTTCATTTGGCATTATATTGAAAGAGAAAAGGGGTGAAAAATGCTATTGTTGATTCTAAAGCAACTGGTGGCCCCTGTCTTGCCCATTCTTGGAATAAATCTTTGAGGTAGGCAACTGTTGTACTTGTTTCACCAAGAGACAGTGACATGATGGATAGCAACACTCTGTGGCTGAGGGGATGGGATATTCCTCTGAGTACCAGGCCCTTGTGTGATGCACTGGGCAACATAGGTTAATACCAGTCTGGCACCATCAGAATTGGCAGATAAAGAGTAACATCCAAATAACAAAGAAAAAACAATTATATTTTTATATAATTTCAGCTACATCTAGGGTAGCACTTGGAAAAGTTACCCCTTCTTTCCTTTTTTTTAATTGTTAATTCCCACTGGGTTTGCTGGATGGGGAATTTTGGAAACTAATCCAGAGATTTTGCATTTTCAAACTCTGACCTGTGAGTAGAAGCAAAAGAGGATGGGGCTTCTGCTTCTTTCTTGAGTAAGCTTAGTAGCTGTAGCTTATTGTGCAGCTATTAAAGACACACAAACTCCACCTCCTTTTCATCTGGCCATTCCAGCTACACCTTCAGATAAATATCTCTATAGTTGCATGATTTGCCCTTGGAATCTATAGCTAAATACTTGAAATGTGGTCTTCTTGGTTTCAGCATACTTTGCTATGTCCAAGTAAAACTGCATGTTTGTTTTTCTTTTACTGCAAAACATTATGCAGATATCACTTTTTCTACATTTTATTTAACTGAATCCTTTCAATACAGGGTGGAATGCTTCCCAACCCATCAGACTGCAAACCTTCCTTGGCAGTTTTGACAGCTCATAACTGGCTTTTTCGTCTCTCCACAACTACAGGACAAATACTTGAAAAAGTGTATCTTGCATCCCAGTGCAAATTCAGGTAATAAAGGTAGGCTTTCTAGAGCAGAGCTCAAATTACTGGGTAAGAAGGAAGGAAGGCCTAATCATCTCTACTGACAAGTTAATCAGTGGGACTTCTTTTGGCCTCAGTCCCAAGTGCTTTGCTGGCTTGGAGCTGTGTTGCCCTTTCAGGTGTTGCTGAACTGTCATTAGCTATGGTGAATAGGGCTCATATGCCTCCCCAGCACTTCTCTTTTACCAATACAGGTATTGAAATAAAATAGAGCGCTTTATATTAATGAAATATAATATTTTTGTGGCTTTGGTTTTTTCCCCAAAGAATTCAGTCTCTTTTCTTGCTGTCACAAAATTGGTTGTGGCAGCAGTAGAAAACAGCTGGCCCTTCAGATGTTTTGAACAGAAAATACCATCAGCTCTATCCATCATGGCCAATGGTAAGAGACTGGGAATTGTTGTCTAGAACATCTAGAAAGCCAACGGTCCCCTGCCCTGGATTAAGGCATCTGAAAGAGTGAGGTGCTCACAGCAGGCCTGTCATTCTTTGGTGAACGTGACACTTTAGCTAACACTCCCCTGCAAGGGCCCTTTATTTGTAAAGAAGTCTTTCCAGAAATATAGCATATTCCATTTTGTCGAAGTGTGATAATTCAGCCTTTATTCTCAATAGATACCTAAGCTGGGACACCCCTCAAGAGGTCATGGCTGTTAAGTCAATTCAGCAGAAGCTCCCAGAGGCTGCACAGCGGGTATGTTTTCTTTAAAGGAAAAGATGCTAAGCCCTACTGAATGGATCAAAGACTTGTCTAGTCCAGCATTCTGCTCATATAGGAGCCAATAATTGTAACAGATTTCTGTATGGAAGGGTTGTAAGTGATCAAGAATATGTCAGTATCCAGTATCTTGTTAAGTGAAATATGCAGGTGTAAGTCCATCTTAAACCTGTGTATATCCTTTTTTTTTTTTTTTGACATTGCGGAGGTTGATATTCTCTTCTATCCTCTGCAATGACCAAAGCTGCATCCAGGACTCATGCTTTTGCTGCGATAGCCTCCTTGAACATCCATTCCATGGCTGGTAGAGAGCATGAAGCATCAGAGAAGCATCTGGCTATATAGAGCAATGACACCATCTGGAGAGAGCCTAGCAAATCTTGGTGAAAGGTGTCATTGTTCTGTGTCTGCATATGGGGCACAGCCAGCTGATTCTCTGCCCCCCCCCCCATCAGTTGCAGAATGGCTGTTCAGGGGGCTATAACAGCAAAACTGTGATTCCTGAGAGTAGTGCATGGTAAGCTGTAGTGAAGTTCCACTTGCCAAACTTTTACACTGCACTGGGTGATGCAGGATCTCTTCCTGTGTGTGTGAAACAGAAGTGTGTGTGTGTGTGTGTGTGTGTATAAATGTATGTAAATCCACATGATTTTTGTATGTGTCTCAGGAGAAGTAACACAATTCACATTCATTTATTTCCTGTTATGTTGCACAAACTGACTGAGAAGGAAGACAGTTCACATTTGTCTATTTCCTGTCATGTTGCGCAAACTGATATATAATTATTTATAGTGTGTTCCTTCCTAGGCAGGTATCCAACAGTCTGTGCTTTTCGTTCTTGCTGTCTTCAAAGTTCTGCCACTCTCATTTATTGGAATGCTAGAACTGGACAAAAAAGTAAGTTTCCTGTCTCAGTGATGATCTCTTATCTTGTAGTACCAGAATGTGGATCAGAACACATCACCACAATTACGTTTTGTTTCTGTAATCCCTGATAAAGCTTGACTTCCTTTTCCCTGGATTATGTCACACTTGCTTAGAGAGACATTAAAATTCAATATTTGGTTATACTTTTACTCATTAGGCCATACAATATACCTCAAAAACCTTAATAAATGTATTCTTTGCACTCAGGAGTGACAGTATGGTCTTGTCCAAGCACCAGTTACTTTTCCATTGACATGTTAGCAAAACTAGGCTAAATCTGGAATGAGAATATAATACTAGGTGAGGGATTTAATTCTTCCCCTATGTTGCCATTTTTTTCAGATAAATATAATTGCCCCCCCCTCCCAAGTTACTGTTTGTTCCATTATGGGAAACTTGTGTATGTCCTGTGTAGCACTGGTGATTTTGGCAAGTGCAGGAGCCTTCTTCTCTCTGCTTATGACATATTTTCTTCCCTTCAAACCAGATCTTTGGGAACAGCATGACAGATGCTGCAATGTCTCACAGCATGTTGATTGTGACTCACAGTACAGGTCTTGTTAGACTGTATAGTTTCCAGACTATATCTGAGCAGGTAAGGGAAAATACTTACTTAGCAATAGTGTTACAGCAGCATCAGTATATGTGGTATACTATGGCAGCACAATTAAAAATATTAGGACAGACAGTAGGGAAGAGACTACTAGGCCTTGTGCCTAAGCGCATGTGCCTTCCTTCTCCACGTCCAGGGCCCCCCTTCCTATTCGCTTGCCTTTTGCCTAGGCACATGTGTCTGCCTATTCCATGACTGGGGCTCCCCCCCATTCCTGTGCCTTTTGCCTTGGCACGTGTGCCTTCCTTCTCCACATTCAGGGCACCCCTCCCATCTGGTTGCCTTTTGTTCAGGCACAGAGAAGGAAGGCATGCGCACCTAGGCAAAAGGCAAGGAAATGGGAGGGGAAGAATGGAGAGGGAAAGCACACGCATGCCTGGCAAATAATCAGTTTCACAAGGGTCAAACCTGTGAATGTGGAGGGAGGACTGTATAGTTTTTCCATTGCTTTGGTCAGCCAGACTGGGAGAGTAATAATTTCCCATCCTCCACTGCAAACCCCTGTGAGCTTTCCAAACTCCACTGTAGAGTGTTAGATAGCTCCCTGGAACAGAATTTGAATGTTCAGGGGAAAGAAGGAAGTGGGGAGAAAGTCCTCCTGGGCAAGCACGCTTCTGCCAATGTAGTGTTGCCCTCCAACTAATTAATCTCAAAATTAAATTAAAAAATAAGCTGGGCCTAAAATAGCCTGGGGGGCAAAACCTTGGTTAATTTGCCTTGTACGTTCCCTAGAGAACATTTGGGTGGGAAAAATGTTATTTTTTTGCAAGAAGTACAGCCCTCCAAGGTCTCCTGGGAGCTTAGTGCAGACCCCATCACCCAACAGTTGCCCACCCCAGTACAGACTCTAGTACAGTATATACCTCAACATAATGCCCTGCAGATACGTTGCATTGCAACTCACTTGATCTTTCTGCCAACCTGGCCATTGACTGCTAATTGGTGATCTTGGGATTTTTGGTCCTATGCGCCTGGAAAGTGCAGGGTTTGAGAATGCTCCTCTGGTGAGCCATTAAAACATCTCAAGAACGAGTTTGTACAGAGTCTTGCCCAGTAAGAAAACCTTCTCTGGATTTGAAGCCACTTTTCTCAGGCTGCACTCTTCTGCAAAGAGAGCAGGATCCCTTTTATGAGAGAAGAGGCTTTCCACTAGCAGAACACCTTTGGATCCAAGCCTCAGTACATTAAAATACAGGTAAAAGCCTGACTAATACACCTATTTCCTCAGTATGTACTACAAAGTAAGAAACAAGATGGAGATGGTGGTAGTAACAACAACAGTAATAAGTAATTAATAATAACAGGCTTAAACATATTTGCCTAGGAGTAAGTTGCACTAATCTCATTGGCACTTTCTGATGAGACATGCATAAAGTTCTGCTATATCTATCCCTTAGTTGAACACATATACAGACTGCCATTTATTTGGCTTGTAAGATGTAATGTACACATTCATGTGTGTGTTAATATCTCTTATATCAGAACTTCATATATGTGCCAAAAGAATTAATCAGATTTGTATTATTTTCAGTTCATGCAGCACCAGGTGGATTTGGGACAGGAATACAACTGGAATGGCAAAACTGGGACTGTGGGAAAATACCCTTTCGGTGTTCCATGCAACATTAAAATAACAGGTATATATGAAGGTTAATAATTTCATTGATACAGTGAAATCACATTTTTTTCAAAAAACACTAGTACTCTTAGTAACATTAATTTTTTAATGTGTGCTCTTCCCTAATCATACTGCTCTATTATTTTAGTTTACCATGTGTGATCCATAGATCTTTTCTGTTAATCATAGTAATGCTTTAGTATACATGTAACTATTCAAGGGTAAACCTCTTTAAGTTTGATGGGACTTACTCTCAGGTAGGTCAGCATAGAGGATATCAGCCTAAACATATTCATATTCCTTTGGACTGCTATCTTTGTGTTTTTGGTCAGAGGATACAGAGTTAAAATTCACCCAATAAAATGCCAGTTAAAAATCACACTGCATAAAACATGTGCTGTCGGTGAAAATACTAATGTTGGCCAATGAAAGCTAGTTCAAAAGCCACTTGGGCAAATTTCCAAGAGATGGAATTGTTCCATAGTCGTGCACCCCTGTTCTAAAAAAAGAGAAATCTGGGAAAGGTTTGTACAGGAATTTTAGTGCGTAGGAAGAGAAGGTAACCACATGATACCTTTTCTTAACCATCCTATGGTTTAGCTAGTTGGCTGATTATTTAAGTGATTTTCTTATTTTCATTTTTATTTCACATTCTGTTTAAATTAATAGCACTCTTGGCTGCCAACACACATCCACTAAAACAGTATCATCAGTATATGTCTACAGTTTAAAAGGCCCATTTAAGAATGTCTTGGTAGTGTGAGGACTGTGAAGTCCATTTGCCAGAGCCAAGATAATGAGGGGGTGTTGCCAAATACCAAATGGCATCTTAAGGTGGAGGCAGTTTGTCTATTGTACCTTGTCAACCATAAAAGAAGAAGACAGATCAGAGATTCTAGCAGCCTGATTTAGGAGGGGAGCTTCTTGACAGTGTTAAATGTTAACTATTTGATCTCTTGATTTACTAAAACCTTTGCAGATCTACTGCATATTATCTGGTGATTTACCAATAAATGTCAGTGTACTGACTTACTTTGGAACAATTGTTTTAAAACCTTCTGTCTTCAAGGAATCTTTTCCACATGACTCTGGGACATGTATTCAGATCTGTACACCTAGATGAGCCATCTAGGCCTTGTAGTTGCCCCACATCAACTGAAAATGTATGCAGCAATGTGCCCAATGTCCTCCTCTGTTTGCACACCTCTATAGTAGTGTAGACAAACTGTCTTTGTAGAAAGCTATCTGCTGTTACTATTAACTGTCACAGAGGGACCCCAAATAGGTTTTGGAGTGGGAGGGCTACCCCTTCCAGTTTAGCTGTTAGAAGCAATTTTGTTGGTGGGATGACCACATTGGATCCTGACTGTAAACTGTAAGATTGCATATTTCTTCATTCAGCACAAACTTGCACTGTATGTGATCAGTCAACATAGGGAATTATAGCATTGCTAATTTCACTGGGATTCTTAACATCCAGTGCTATCCACAGATACTCCTGATCTGCTTCTTGAAGTGTCTTCCCTGGAGAGCGCATTTCAGATTGGAGGATACCCTTGGCATTACATCATCACTCCTAACAAGAGAAGTCAAAAAGGAATCTTCCATGTTTGTTCTCTGAAAGACCACACTTTGGTAATGGCTTCACACAATTTTAAACCTTGCCTCCAGAAAGAGAGGAGGAGAATACAAAATGTTTTTCCACATAGTTTCTCTGATTGTCCATTTCATCAGAGAGCTTTATATAGATTATTTTCATATTGCATTACCTTGCCTGCATGTGTGTTTATGTGTGTAAAAATAAACTGCTAACTAATGTCCAGAGCGTATCTTTATAATGTCAGACATGAGTATGAGATGGATGATCCATAAAACGGGCAAAATGCCTGTCCCATACTCTCATGTGGCTATCCTGCCACTGCAAAGATAAGTATAGGTGTCTTATGCCACAACATTTAGGAATGTTGTTGTGTGCCTTCAATTCATTTGTCATTTCTGGCCTATGTCAAGTCCATCACAGGAACTTCTTGGCAAGATTTGTTCAGAGGGGGTTTGCCATTGCCTTCCTCTGAGGCCCAGAAAGTGTGACTTCTTCAAGGTCACCCAAGTTTCTGTGGCTGAGTGGGGAATTCAAACCCTGGTCTTCAGAATTGTAATCCAACACTCAAAGCAGTACACCACACTGGCTCTCATTTAGGAATATGAGCTGCTAATATTTCTCATTATTTTGAAAGCATTCCATTTTGATTTGTGTTGATAGCTGAAGTGAGTACAGTATAATTAAGAATATTGTACTCTCCCTTTAGCTTCCAAGAATCATGCTTAGGAAAGATGTAATATCCAATTATGCTACATCAGGAAACATTACACTGCATTTCAGATGAATTCTTTTTAGCTGTAAAAGCTAAAGTGCCCATACTACTTTTAGCTCACCCTCTGTTGTTTCTGTTGCCACAAACAATCCAACTGCGCTAGGGTAACATTTCTATATAACAGATTAGGTGACAAATGATATATTTTTCTTCTAAATCCTGCAGTCGCTCTGCCCTTGGAGTAAGATTACTTTGTGAGAAATACAGGTTAAAATGAAAAATGCATTGTGAAGTTTACCACACAAATGTATTTCAGGTGAATACTGGATGTCTCTTCTGTTTTGTGGAGAAAAAAAGCTTCACTGGAGATTACTGGTCAATTTACTGACCAATAAAAATGTTGCTCCATGGGAAGGCTCTGAGTATAGCCTTCATGACAGATTCCATATCTAAGGAACAACACAGAGAGAGTCATAAACAGAAAGCTGGCCATCAAGTGATGATTCAGCCACAACAATAATGAACACAGTGATGGTGTGAAATGCTTGCGATCTGCATCAATAGAGGAGTTCTCTATCCAAATTAAATCATAGATCTTTAGGTATTCAAGAAAATTGCCTTGTATAAGAAAATGAATAATATTGTGATTGAATTTCTATCCCACCTTTCTCTCAAAAAAGGGACTCCAAGAACAGTTTAAAACGTACCAGTATTAAATGTAGCACCTACAGTTTAAGAGGCCTTTTCACAGCAACCAAAGTCAGTTGCCAAAGATCCATCTGAATAAAATGGTCTTTTCCTGCCTGTGAAATATGACAGATTTGGACTGGGATAGCACCATTTGCAATAAATGTCCAGATATCCTTGTAGGACAATCAGGATATAAACATCATGAGAGAGCTTTTTATTGTTAACATGATACATATTTTGTTCAGTGTTTGTTCCAGACATCCTCAACTTTCTGTTCCATCATCTCAGGCAAAGAATGGCGTACAGGAAATGAAATGTTGCTCATTGGAGCCTGACTGGATAGCTTTCCACCCGGACAGTTCTGGAAGGATACTACATGTGGGACCAGATTTGATTAAGTGAGTGCTTTTTGAAAACTTTCCTATGCTAAGCTATGGTAGAACAATTCTCCAGCTCTTATTGAGGACTTTTTTTTTGCAAGATTTCACATTTCCTACTAATGTTTTTTCATTAAGGGTTAATAGATATATTCAGGGAAGATAGGCCTATAGTCACAATAGCTGGATGGAACCTCCATTTGCAGAGGAAGTATACCTGTAACCACCAGATACTGAAGTCATACAAAAGGAGAGGGCTTGTGCTTTCAGGCTTTGCCTGTGGGCTTACTGGATATAATAAGCTGTCTACTGTTGGAAAGAGAACCCTCGATAGACTCTCTCTCTGATCTAGCAGCGTTCTCTTTGATTCTGCAGAGGAGCAAGATGTGAGTAATAATATGTCACCTTCTGATTTTCTAAAACCTGTTAGTTTCATTTCCTGAATGTGGTGAATGGGAAGAGTTGCACCTCATTTTCAAAAGGTTATTGAGGAGCAGCAATTTGCCTTTTTTCTGGTGGATGGATCTGGGAGGGGCCTGGGACCCATTAAAATGGCTTTGTGGGCTGTATGATTTCTACTCTAGAATAGACGGTAACTGCACAGAAGATAAGAAGCTTCCTTATACTAGGCCAGGCTATGTTTCCTTATAGACTAGTATCATCTAATTGCCTGAGAGCACCTCTCCAAGGTCTTACACCTAAATGTCTTTTGCATCATTTGCTACCTGATCCTTTCAGCAGGAAATATCAAAGACACAACTTGTTCTGTGCACAAAGGGCTACAGCCCATCACCCCTTCCTCCCATCTAAAAAGCATAAGGCTGTTGACTATCCAAGTCATTTCAGAGAAGTGAAAATCTGCAGTCAACCAAATATCAAATCTAGCTAGAAATGCGCCCAGCACATGATAGATTCATGATTCCATTGCTCTTTTGAAAAGATGCTAAAAATGTGCTTATTGAAAGCCTGGCTGGCTCTGTAATTCAATTGTCCTTTCAAGCAACCTATCTCTACATTTCTCACAGTGACTGCAGAACTTATGTCTGGGTAAAAGTGGGCTCTTGCATTGTACCTTTTTTGGAGTGAAATTCTCCTTAGTTTCTTTTTTTTTAACAGAGTTTTGAAACTAAAAGAAGTGGAAAACAATGCAGAACAGCAGGAAGTTACAGAAGACTTCACCATAGAAGCCAACAGGGAAAATAAAGTGAGATTAAAATAAGAAAACTTTATGAAAAAATCACCTTTTTATATTTATGCAATCTGTATGTTGTAGAGGAACTGACCTAGAACTGAACTGAGGATAAATGGTCTGAGACCTATTACCATTGGTTCAGATACCTCTTCATCACTTGTAGAGTTAATTCTCTGTTATAGATTAATCATTGTAGACAGAACTTTACAACCAGTCAGTGTTTGTACTTTCCAGTGAAGCTAGTACTCACAAATTCAGCTGAAAGTTAGCAGATGATTAAATTACTTGTATAAATCAGTGCTTTGCTGTCACAGTAGTGAGAAAGCTAGGTGCTATGCTGAAGCCATGAACAGCTTGGGTAAGTGGCCTTAAGATACTGTCAAACCACTTGAAAGGTTTTCTGCGGAAGCAGACTTCAGAAACATAGTGTTGAAAAGATTTGGAAATGGAATGAGGGAACTTTTGTTAGCAGAGAAGGACCATGAGAGCTTATTATTGAAATTGATTATTACTATTATGGATGATTATTATTACTGAAAAGCCTGCTAGAGCTTTTACTCCAGTCACAGCGGAGGTGCCCATCTTAGGATGGTAAGTTTGAAAGAACCCAAATTGCAAGCAGAAAAATAAATTCGGAATCCTCCACAGAGGGAACGTTTATTAAGGAAATACATTCTTGATTAGCAATAGCCTGATCCTGTCTAAACTAATCTACAAGAGAAAAAGGTGGGAGGGAGACATTTTGTGGCATGTCTTCCCTCATCAAAGAGCAAACGGGTGGAGGCGTTCAGTATGGGCCAGTTTTTTTTTCTTTTACAACAGAGGGCGCTCACTTATTTAACCCTGATTGACCCAGACAGTGTTATCTGCCTGTAATACTTTTGGGATAGATAGCTGACAGAGGAAACAAAAGCAAGCAGGAAAAGAAGACAAAAAATCCTAATCCCCCCTTCTCTAAGCCATCTCATCTCTGGTGGACAAAAGAGCAACAAGAATAAGTGCAGAAACTGCTGTTTCTTCAACATCTTTGTCACTCCAGATGTTTTGGACTACCACTCCTATATTGTCCTACCATTGGTCTTGAGGAATGGAACTAACGGAATTTATTGGCCAAAACATCTGGAAGGCTAGATGTTCCTTTCTCCAGTTAAGATACTCATTATAATCAACAGTGAATTATATTTGAAGATTTAAGTGGTTGTCTGCATTGCAACCCACGAACAGGTCCACAAAGCGTGTTTCTCAGGTACTGGTTAAGCAGTTTTCAAAAGACCAACAAGCCTGAAACATTACTTTTCTAGGCAGAGTGGTTTCTGGTCTGTATTGTTGTTGCAGTTCATAATGTACTGTTGATTTGATTGATCTCTCAGATGCTTTCTGATTATGGTGTCTATTGTCTAAGAGCCATGTGCCATTTTCAGGCGTTTTTGATAACTTAAAAAGCCAAAGCAGTCTTTCATACCTAAGTAGCAATGGTATTGCTAGAAACTTATATATTTTTCGCTTTAGTTAACGTTGCCCTTAGTTTTTTATCTTTCTGTTTTTCCCCCTCCTATCTCTATATTTTTAATCTTGAAGGTTCACAACTCTGTAACTGTAACAGCTTCTGGCCGAGTAGTGAAAAAGCGTTTTAACTCATTGGATGACGACCCTGAACAAGAGGTAAATTAAGCTGGGAAGCAATCAGCAAAAAAATTATCTTGATTAAGGCAACAATAACATGAGCCATGTTGATAGGAGTAAATCTCTTTGTTTCCATGTTGACTGGTGATTAGTGAGGACACTCCTTTTAAAACAAACAAACTTTTTTTCTAAAGATGCAGCTGTTGTATTCACAGGAAAAACTGGTTTAAGGGATAATAAGCTTGTGAGGCAGCTAGCACTGTTCTCGGAATCCTGAAGGGAAATGGAATCAAATTGGCTGGTGAAAAGTCTGAGTATCCAATTTTACTACCTGCTACATTGCCTACAACTGATTTTAGGCCATTTGAGAGTATGCAGTTCATGACAAGATGGTAAATAACACCGCGGCAACAGTACGGATCTGAGCAATGTGCTCCCTGAATCATTAGCAACTATTTTTGGAAACCATTTTTCACCTTCCATCAGGAACTGTAGCCGCGATGACACAACCACAAGAATTCTAATTCCTCAGCTTCTGGAAACCATTTCCAGTCTTGTTTCCATGGAAATGAATATCATCTGGGTGAAAACATGGCAAGAGTTCCTCCTTGGCCTTTAAAACCTGTCGTTCATTTACATTCAACTTACCAAATTTAAGGAGAGAGAAAGCACGCAAGCAGGCAGAATGTCACCCATAATATGTCTCCTTTTGGATTTTATGGCTTAAATGACATTTCACAGTAGAGAGCTATTGGCTTAAAATGTTTTCTGATATTTGGTAGAGGAATGGATTTAAATATTTGTCCAACGTTCATTTTCAGGGTTACTGGGATGGATATATGGAGAGTGGAAGATCCTCCTGTATTAGCTGCATATTTCCCCTGCATACAGTTGCTTAGCTTTCTCCTTTCATTGCTTTATGTCATATTTAGGATGGTTACATGAAAAAAGTGCAGGGATCCTGTACCTTTATTATCTACATGAAGTAGGATTTTCAGCAGTTTTACCCTGTAGTACAAGATACACCTTATTTTATTTATTTATATTATTTATGTGTTTAAATCTGGTCCTACATCCAAAGACTATAGAAATCCCATCTTCCATGCAACCAGTAAAGATACAAGAGCCCTGTTCACTTCTTCATGTCACCAGCCTAGCCACAATCCAGTGCATCTATATGATTAAATCCTAATGGTATTTGTCTTCCTTTCATTGGCGCTTCTTTTCCCTTCTGTTCACTAACTTAGATTGTGAACAGTCACTCATATTTAATAATGCCCATGTAGGACCTTTGCAGCTATGGAGCTTAGCTAGTCTGTTCACTTAAGTGGAGGGACCCAGGCCACATACTCATCTTCCTTTTTATGTAGAGAGTCCTGGGTTGGAGCATCTATCAAGAGCTTGGTCATTTGAATGAACAAGGTAGTCCTGAGAATTCCAACAGGGATGGTTTGCATCACATACAACACCTGCTGTAATTCTCTCTTCTATACAAGAACTCAAACCTCTTTTCTTCCCAGGTGGCCATCTTATCGACTATAAACCACCTAAAACTTCTAGAATTATCACCACCTTCTAGAGCCTTAAGTGAAATAAATTGAAAAGATGGTAGCTGGAAAGCTGACTATGAACGGCAGCAAGTAATGCACATTTTCTAAAGCAGAACGCTTTCATTTTTCTTTCATTGTTGGATCTTTTCTCTGTACTGTAACTCAGAAGTATTTTTAAGTGTCCAAAAATGTGAACTGGATTTAAAGTGGATTTATTTTTTATTTATTTTTTCCCCAAGAAGACTTTCAAAGTGGTGGATTATGAAGATGAGCTGAATTTACTGTCCATTGTGGCAGTCACTCAGATAGGATCTAATGGAACTGCTCATCTTGACCTTCACTGTAATGAGCGTGGGACTCGACTTAAGAGTATTCCTTTTGTGGAATCTTGGGATGTGGTGAGTATGTAACATGCTAAAGGAAGTTTTCGTTATTATTCCTATTACCTGATATAGTTTATCCATTTGTATATGCCATGAAGATTCTAAATGAAGAGGTCATATAGCAGGGTGAGGGAGGGGAATGGAAAGGAATATAAATAAATGACTAGAAACAGTGGCTGTCATTCTCTGGAGTCACTCTCACCACATTGTCAACTGTATCTGTTTCCCTTCTAGATCTGAGCTCTCTGGGTTGAATACGTAAGCTGTCTGGGACAGAATTTTTTGGCTAGTTAACTTTGAAGTCGTTACACACACACACACACACACACACACACACACACACACACACACACTCTGTACCACTCATTCCTAACTCTTTTTCAGAGTTATTTTGCAACTTTAAAAAAATTGATTTGAGGGATTTTTAATTAAAGTAAGTCACAAGATGAACCTCTACTTGCATAAATATATAAGTTACACTTAAAACGTTTTTTTAAAACAGTCCTTTTTAAAGCAAGGCACAAAACTAACAGCTAAGCTTTCCAGATGGAGGTATGTCTGCTGATAGCAAAACAAATGTGAGATAAAGATGGGCTTCATTAAAGCTATTGATAAAAGTCGTGTTTGTGAAATATGTGTTAACCAAAAAGTACTTAGTATACATCTCTGATTATAGCAGAGCTACTCAGATTTTCAGAGATAAGTCTAGTCAGTTCCCTAAATGATTACCAGAGTATGTGTCTCCACAGACCCTAGAATAAGAAACATTGCCTTCCCAGGCTTTGTCCACAAACTGCCGTTGACCCTGATAACCCTGAGTCAGTATATGCTCCAGTGAGGAATGTAATTTATTTGATTAAGGCCTGTGCATTTCAAACTCCACACCGGCTGCCATAACTCAAGGCAGCAAGCAACAGTGGGTTATTGCCTTCAGTTGACAGAGGCCCTGTGGAACAGCCTCCTGACTTTACTTCCTTCCTTTTTCCTCTCTCCAGCCTGCCTTGCCAGCTGGGTTTCCTTTTACTCCGAAAGCCTCACTGTCTCAGAAATGAAGTACCATCTTCCCCTACTTTCTGCTAAAGCTTGGAAATGTTATTCCAAGGGTCTACAACTCTCAGAATCCTCCAGTGACCATGCTAGCTCGGGTATTCTGAGAGCTGTAGTGCAAACATGTAACTTTTTAAACCTTCTATTTTCTACTCCCTCCAGTGCTGCCATGTTCTACTCCAGAGGTGTGAATGAGGTCTGTCATTTCCATGCACCTTAAGAAACAGACATACTCACTAGCTCTAGCAATAGTAGTGACCTTATTGGGTTCTTGATATTTCCCAGCACTCTGAGGGAGGTGTGCCAGAGGGAAGAGAGATGGGTGACTATGAAACAACCAAATCTGTAGCCTTTGTGCCTTGGTTATAGTCAGGTGGAATTTCAACTGCTTCAAAACTTCTCCCCTTTCCTCAAGTCCCTTGTTGTTTGCCTAGAGTATTTTTCTATACAACATAGCTGATGTGAATTTGGCATTCTACTGACACGCTTCCTTGGAGAAACTGTTTGCTGAGGAAGCACTAGCCTCAGTGGCATTAACTTATTTTGGAATATTACAGTGTTCCCAACGCAGGATACAAACTAAGGGAAACCAACTTCAGTCTTGGCAGTTGTTAGTTTCAGAACACTGCAGTCGCATTAGGGTATTCCCCCTAATTGGCAGCTTTCCTCAACTCCATGCCATGCCATACCAGCCAATATGGATATCTAAGCACATCCCAGATGTCAGCAAGGATTCTGAGGTTGATGGGAGTTGCAGTCCAAGACATCAAGGGGGTACATGATTGAGAGAAACTAGAGTAGAGCTATGTTCAGTAGTTAAACTCTGAAGCAAGTATGTCATGACCTTCAAGGTGATGTCTTGTCTGATGTGTTTATTACCACAAAGCATCTGTATGTCATATGAGTACATTCCCGCCTTACCTAATGGAACTGAAAATTACTGTGTACCTTGTAGACCTACAGCCATGAAGTTTACTTTGACAGAAACGTCGTGCTACATATAGAACAAAAGCCCAACAGGATCTTCAGTTGTTATGTTTACCAAATGATCTGCAGTAGTTCAAATGAAGATGAAAACATAAAGAAGAAAAAAGGAGAGCGCCAGTTTTGTAAAAAAATAGGAAGAACTTTTGAATATTTCTAGGATTTCCCTCATTTTAGTGGCTTTTCTGTGGGCAACATCCAAAGACTTGCAAGCCTCTTTGTGGAAATTAAAAACTGTTATGAACTTCATCTGGGTAAAGGAATTCCTTCTCAAATTAAGAATGCACTGCAATATTTATTTTTAGAAGTCTCTTACATATAAGATAGTTGAGATTGGGCCTTTCTTTTTAGAAAAATGGGGAGCTATCTATTTGGCCCTAGAAAAAAAAATCTTTTCTTCGATCTGTTTCAATTGCTTGGAAGAGTATGCTGAGTTTTGGTAATTTAAAACTATGGCTGGCATCCTGCTCAGTAATTATGATGTCGTAAGCCTGATTTATGATATTGTAATTATTCCATATCACATTTACAGGCAGCTGCAGAAACCCCTGAGAGGTTCTGTCACAGTATCTGTCTCAATGCGCCCCACAACTTGGAGGGGACTGGACATGCCATTACTCAGTACCCCACTCTCCAGCACCTCAGAAATGAACATGCTAGGGGGAGGGGCTGTGAGACTTCAAGGGTAGGATTTTGGAGGGTTGCGTTGGGAGATGTTGTAGCTACAACTCTGTAGCTACGTCTCTTGAGGCAAAATCTCGGCTGATATTTATTTATATTTATTTTAAATCATCTGTCGTCTTCAAGTAGGAAAGAAAATTTCAACCATTTTTAAGTTCCATAAGAGAATATTCTCTATAATAGGTCATTTATTAATATAAACATAATACGAATGGCTGGGAATTGTAGTACAAAAACAAGTAATTTCTCCAGGCTGTGTCGCTGTGGTTGTGTAAGGTTCCATGTGCTTAAAACTGTTTACAGTTCTCTAGCAGTGAGCTGAAGATCATGGTACTGACCCAAGAAATCAGTCAGCTGTTCATCCTACTGTTGTGTAAGTTTGGGCTGATCCTTCTTTGTTTTCCATTTCTCCAGTCTGTTTATATTGTCTTAATGGAAGTTTCCTATTAGAAATTTCTCTTTTAAGTGATGATATACGACATAATATCTTTAAAAGGAAAATTCATTTCTTTAAAAAATGCTCCTGGGAATTAATATGTTGTACCATTTTCTGTTAATATTTTATTGGAAGTTTTTTGTTTTGCTTTCAATCACACAAAACATTTCCAGTCCGACTAATTTCTCATATACCATAAATCCTGTATCATTATGAGAAACTTAATTTATGCTCTTGTCACAAATCCATGGATAGATGCTTACTGCTTAAGCCATGACAATATTAGCAGTGTTTAAACCATGTCACTACAATTATTTTTAAAGGAAAATGAACAAAAAGAATTATCCACGTGAAAATTTGCAGTGATACTACAAAGTGAAAGTAAACTAGTCTTTTGCAGCCATAGTGACAACCACTGCTTCCTTGTGAAGAATTGTCCTAGCTTTTAATAGCAAAATCAAATTTTCATGTCAACATTTTGAGAGTCAGCCAAACTGAAGTTTTGTTAGAAGAGACATCAAGAATTCCAATACAGGGAACATTACAGTTACTGAATGACAATGGTGTCTCAAATTTCAGAGTGAAAGAAACTCAGCAGCACAGTACTATATATCAGGATGGGAATGGTGTGGCCCTTGGACTGGTGTTGGACTGCAACTCCTAGAATTCTTTGTCATTAACTATGTTGACTTGAGTGCTGGGAGTTCTAGTTTAACAATATCTGAAGGACTGCATAAGTCCTATCCCTGCAATATATCATTTACAGATACAGAAGACATGCTGCTGTAGACACAATGGCTTCAATGCACAGCCACAGAGGGGAAAATGCACAAAATAGGATATGCAGAAATGCTGTAAAATTTGGCAGTTGCACCTTGACCAGTGTCCATCAGTCAGGCATCATGGTGGTGAGAACACCTGAATGAGAGATCCACTGAACTTATGGAAACAACCATACCTCAGAGCCCACGCACCATCAAAACAGGCACAATGCTACTGCTGCATCCCAATACACTAACTCCAGTTGCTCAGGTTCAGTGACTTTAGTATTGTCAATCCCCAGGCAGGAACTTCAAATACTATTATGCTCCTTTTAAAAAACTGAAATTTTTGTAGTGTGTTTTCTGTTGGCAGTCTTTATATTAATTGTTTGTTATGGAGAAAGTGTGTAATGTGTTTGCAAGCATATAAGAGAGAGATAGAGATGGAATGGAAGTGACAGTGGTGCCATCCAACCTGATAGCTGCTCCTGCAAAATTATATAAAACCTTGAGGGCTGTATTTTTAAAATTACTCAAAAATAAAGGTATTAGTATTTTGATCATAAAATGGCTATTGTGCCTGGCTACACTGACTGTGTGTGTTTTGTCTGTAATACCTTGCATTTTATATATGACAACAAGCCACTTGGTCACACTAGATATAGTCCAACTAGAATTCCCTTTACAAAAGGCATGTTTAGATCTGTTGTTGTCTTCATTTGTAACCTGCTTTTTTCCCAGGGTTGGGACTCAAATCAGTTTACAGATTTAAAAAAAGATATAGGGATCAATGGAATTTGGGGATTTATAATCTCAATATTATGATTATTCTGTTACAAACTCACAAATTTATCAAATCAAGGGGTTCAGAGTGCAATCAGGTACTTCTTTTTTGTTTGCTCTCCTATTATTCATCTCAAAATGGAGGATAGTTGCCAGTTGTTATCTCTTCTGAACTGTTAGTTTGAGTCTTGGCTAAATTTGTCTGGAATGAGGCTTTGTAGCACCAGCAAGCCAGAGGGTGGCAGTGAAGAAAGGTGGGAAGAGGCGGAGGTAAGATTGCTGTTTTTGGCAAGAGACTCCCAATATTTCCTGAGAAATGGTAGAATTGCTTTCTTGAAGAGGAAAAACACGAAGCAAAGGGCAATGAACTTTTAAAGCACACAGAACAAATAAAAGAGCAAACTATCCTATCATATTAGTGAATCAGCTGTGTACCTGCTTCTCTTTCAGCTGGTGCCCTCAGATCACCACTGACCTAGGTCTCAAGTAAGGCCCACCACTTTTGCAGCTGGTCCTATATTCAGGTATTTTATGTCTCTCGCCTTTTCTTGAGCTTGTTGCAGCTTCTGCTCCTATGTGTCAAACAATAAGGATTATGTATATCTGCCACCTTTCCTCGTGCACATCTCAGGGCAACCGTCTCTTTGAGAGAAAAAGTGGAAAACATATATGTTTGCAATTACTGACTTACCATCCAAACTGATGATGTTGCTGCAGACTTAGTGATTCATTACTAAGGGTCAGAGGATATGCAGACATTTACCCTCTCCTGCTGCTGCTGGCCCACTGCCCAAATCTTTATTAAGCAGCTCTCCAAACTTTAGATGGTCACTTTAACCGCCTATAAATGTCATGCCTGCTGAAATTTACAAATGTTATTTAAGAGTTCAGCTGCCAGATCAGCCAGCTGATCAATATGTCATTCACTGCCTTACTTGTGACTCTGGTAGCACTGCTGAGAAAATTGTTAGGGATCTAACTGCCATGAAAACCTCTTCATCCAAAGTCCAAGAGAAACTTTCAATGAAAAGAAATCTTCCTTTGACTACAGCTATTGAAGTGATGAGACTGCTATACACAGTACTAACTCTCTTTCTTTGGCCCCTTCTCAGATTTTGCAAGCCAGGAAATGCAGGCAGTGAAGTCCCTCCAAGAAAATTTCTTCCGCTTCAGTTTGGCCAGGCAAAGAAATTTTTACATAGTGAACAAAATACTACTGTTGTGGAAATCCCAACTCAAAATAGATTTTTCTGGGTGTCCTAAGCAAAAGATGATTTGCAGGAAATGCCAGGGAAAAAGTAAAAATGTGTATATGCGCTCTTAGAAACAAATTCTGGTGGAAATAAGGATGACATACCCCAACAACAGTTCTTTTAGAGTAAGTACAACCCAACATGCTCTACCGTACTGCCATGTTAAAATAAGGAGGACATGAACTCAGGCTTTTTTTTTTTGACTCTGCGTCTCCTTTCACCATAATTCCCAGCTATACCAGGTACTATTTTCCTAGCTAGGTTTTAATTTGGCAGCTGCAGATATAAAGCCAGATGCTTATTTGTCATCAACTGATATTTCAAAGCCACTCTAAGAGCCACATTGCAGAAGATAAAGTTCATGTGGCAAAAAGGAGTTTCTATACTAAGTGGGATCATGAAGAGAAGAGCACATGATTTTGGGGTTCTAATAGCATTTAGCCTGTATTACAAAGAAACAATGAACTGCAGGGGGACAGAGAGAAAGATTACCACCTAGCCTTCTGGTGTTTTTCCAGGTACTCCAAGCATTTCAGACAAATTCAGATAGAAGTTAACGTACTATCTGTGTAACATCACATATGGAAAGTTTCCTTAGCACTATGACAAGCTTTAAAATATGAGACATGGAAAGTTGTGCAAGCCCCATATTTTGAACCTGTTGATTCATCTGAGTAGGTTCTTTTGTTGTCTTAAAAAAATAGATCCATTCACATTTGCATTTCGTGTAAGAGATGTAAACTCTAATATAGTAGTAGATTGTCATTTTTTGTCCTACATCAGTGGAATGTTTTTACTTTGAACGAAGTTTCATTCTTTGCTTTAGATAAGTCTTGCAAGGTACTACTTACAAATGCTTGAAAATACACAGGTTTTATCATACCAGAAGGGCTGTTTTAGTTTAAAATGATTGCCTTCCACAGCTTCCATATTTTAGCAAATTATGTGCATTGTTTCTGCAGATATGTCAGGAGTCTAATACTTCCAGGATCACATCTTAGTCCATGGCAAAATGGTAACAGAATATGATACTATTCTGAAGGGGATGGTATATCAACATTGACAACATGGTCTTACCATCAGTGGGCAAAGGTGCCAGTTTTCTACAACTTGGTAATATATTTAAGGACACACAGTATCTAAAAAGAGCACCTAACATAAGTTAGATTTTATGGAAGCTATAAAAGAAGCATCAGGATCACAGAATAAAGGCAGAATGTGGTCCTTCTTAGGTCTTTATATTATTTTCACTTTGTGTTATTCTCAGTTTGTGAAAGAGTGTGCCATAAAAGTGGCTCCACTCCGTCATCTGTGAAAAAGGCAGGTACATTTTCAATGGTATGCAGCATTTTCAAAGAATCAAATGAATCAAATACTCATTTTCAAAGCGTCAAAGTATTACAAGGTCTAGCATTGGCTTCTTGTGATACCAGGAGGATAGTGGTTCTGAAAACAGATACTTCTGTATATAATCTGGGTGCTTTCTTAACACAGTTAAAAAGGGAATTGGAATTACATTTGCTTTTCCATCTAGAGTGTTTACAGAACCTGAAAAAAATTATGTCATTGAAAGAAAAGGACTGTCATGTTTGGGGGCTATACAACACATCAGAAGATACACGTAGGACAGAAAGTTCATTTTATTCTCAGATTATTAACTGCTATCTGTTTTATTTATTCCCTGGGGATCAGGCTGAGCAAAACCAAATGGATTGCTGAACCAGTGAACTTAGGGCCTTTCTGCACTACACTGTTACAGTGCTATTATTAATCCACTTTCAACATCCTGTGGAATCCTGGGGTTTGCAGTTTAGGAAAGGGCATTTAGCATTCTCAGCCAGAGAGCTCTTTGGCCTCAGTAAACTGCAAACCCCAGAATTCCGTAGGATGTTGAAAGTGGAATAATAGCAGTATAACAGTGTAGTGCGGAAAGGCCCTTTGTTTTCAAGCTGAGTTATTTACTCATCCCACCTTCCAATTCTGAACCAAGAAGGCAACGTGGCAGATGAGGATGGAAACATGGCGACCACAGTGACTGCCAAATCTACTCAAGAGGCCGTCCCTATGAATGAAGAGAATCTATAAATGTAGGCATGACTCTTACCCACCTGAAAAAACACAATGAAGGTTAACATCTTTCTTAGAAGTAAGCATCCAATGAATTATACTTCATGAATGACCTGATTCTGGGGATGGATCATTTGGTTGTACCAACATCATGACAAAATTAATTCATTTAGCCCAAGAAAATCATCTGATAATGAATTTGACTAACATAGGATTCAGACAAGTTGGTTTCTAGCGATGAATAAACAAACAGGAAATCTTTAGACATTGTGTGGCTTGTGCTGAAAGTGATAAAATCCCAGGAAGTCTCCTTTTTAACTCCTAATGGCCTATATATAAGACAGACATGGGTAAAAACTGGTGCTAAATCTCACACATTTGAAACAGGACATTTTGGTTGAATACAACTGCCCTATAGGGTTAGGAAAGGACAACTGGAATATTCTGAACCCAAAGAAATTAAGAGATCACTGGACAATCTGTAATAGGGAGTGATAGTAAGACATGGAACATGCCAAGACTGTCCAAGCCTCACTTCAGTTTGGACCTCACTGATGACATTGAAGAAAGACCAAAGCAAGTATCAGTACAAGGAGATAAAAGTGTCAAAAACTCATATGCTTGATACGGATGTCAGGAGAAGTTGCCACGACAAAAAGCCACCTAAAACAGTACTTCCTAGGCTATCCCCAGCTAATGTGGGAAAACAGGAATTATTTTGTTTGTTTCTGGTTTGTTTTACAGATGGACCAAGGAGTAGCACTATATTTGTGCCCAGTGGGTACAACTGTTTCTTTCCTTGTAACTTGCCAGGGACAGGCAACCAATGGCTGAGGGACAGGAATTGGTCAAGGGACCACCACTTTGAGTAGCGCTGATGTAAACAATTTCCAGACTTTGTTCAGTTTTGAACAAATTGCTCATATAATGTTTGTTTGTTAATATAAAGGATATGT
This sequence comes from Cyclura pinguis, assembly GCA_030412105.1. Classification (NCBI taxonomy): domain Eukaryota; kingdom Metazoa; phylum Chordata; class Lepidosauria; order Squamata; family Iguanidae; genus Cyclura; species Cyclura pinguis. The sequence continues at coordinate 222,888,008 of CM059599.1, read as the reverse complement.
TGTGTCCTGTTAATGTTTACTTTTGAGCTTTGCTTAATTTTGTCTGGAATGAGACAATTAATCACCAATAGACCAATAAAACCAATAGAAATGGTGGAGGATAAAGAGAAGGGAATTGAAGACGGATGAGAATCTGTCAAAGGGTCCCCAACAAAGAGTTCCTGAGGAATGCTGGAACTGCTTTCTTGAAGAGGAAATTAAAAAACTGAAAAAAACCACAGTAACAATATTCCATCCAGCATCTGCTTGGCTGATGTGTTTTCATTTTTTGTACAACTGTGTTCTTTTGGAATCATGAGCTTATGTTTCATACTGTGGAATTCTATTGGTATCCATCAAAACCACATGTTGTTGCTCTGGGCTGTGGGGCTGAGTCCTGATATGGTAGATGTCACTGATATGGTAGATGTCACAACTTGAATAGATTTACCTTCCTGTTTGTCCCAGGCAATGCAAATGAGATATAACTTGGAAATCATAGCATAAACAATTCAGTATGCTCAGTAGAAAGTTATATGAGAGGAATGGTCAAATATTCCTGAAAGCTTCCATATGGTCCCTTTGAGAAGAAAGAGCATTTTCAACAACTAAGCAAAGCTTTCACTTCCAGAAGAATGAAGACAATTATGTCTAAAAATATGTATAAACTATCCAAACATGTGTAGTAAACAGCCAGAAAAAAGGATTGTCTCCAACGTGGAGAAGGACAGTGGGAAGCATTTCTTCCTCAGGGTTTGGAGTTACTAAATACTAAGTACAAGAGTTACTAAACAGTGAAGAGTTACTGATGGCAGACCTAGTTCAGTAAAAGACTGAAGGTTAAAATATTGAAGCTTAATCCAGACAAAACAAAGATCCTGCTGGTCAGCTGAAAGGCTAATCAAGGAATAGAGATTCAGCCTGTACTATATGGGATGATGCTGAAGACCCAGGTTCACAGTTTGAGTTTACCCCCCTGATTCAGTCTTGAAACTGGAGGCTGGACTTTCTGCCATCACCAGTGCATCTGCATAATTCAAGCTAGGGCACCAACTCTGATTATTCTTGATCACACTGACACATGTTTCAGTACAGTAATACATTCTACATGGGGCTGCCTTTGAAAGTGCTCAGCAACCTCATTTGTCCCAAAGAGCTGCAGCCAGATTGTTTACTAGCGCTGATTAGGGGAAGCATAAAATTCCCTTGTTGCAACAGTTCCACTGGTTACTGTGCTGCTCCTGGACATGATCTAAAGTGCTGGTTGTGATCTATAAACCCTTTTAGAGTTTGAGTACAAGTTGTTTGAAGGACCCTGTCTCCCTGTATGAGTCTCTCTGGGCTCTAAGATCTTCAGAAGAGGCCCTTCTCTCAGTCCAGTATCTTTGATGCGAACACAGGAGAAGGCCTTCTTAGTGGTTGCTCCTGGGCTTTGTAACCCCTCCCTAGGGAAGCTAGGAGGCTCCTGCTTTGCTGTCCATCTGTTAGTAAGTGAAAACTTTTCTGTTCCAACAGACATTTAGGTATTGACTGCAAATCTTTTAGTGATGCTGTTTTGCTAATTTTTATTCTTTGTATTTTAATGAATGTGTTCTAAATGGCTTTAATTCTATCTATTACATGTATTTTAACAATAGCGTTTTATATGTTTTTATGTATGTTTTTGTAAATTCTTTTAACTGCATTTTTGTCACACAAACCTTTGTCAGTGTTGGGGAAAGGGGAGGCTACAGATGAATAAAAAGGAGGAGGAGGAGGGAGGAATAGAAGGAAGGGAAAAGGAATTTGGTCTTATCAGTGGGATGAGCTATTAGCCACCAAGATGAAATCACAAAAAGCAACAAGTAAAAATTGTAATACAATTGGGGGAGGGCTGGAGAGAGAACAACAGGAGAACCTACATTATTATAAACAAGGTAGAAGAAGAAAACTTGGGACGAAATGTTCACCCCTCTGCTCCTGCATAGGACAGAGCTTTGTGAATCAAAATCTCCCATTGTTTAAACAGTGACAGAGTCCCAAAGAAGAGGAAGTACCCCACGCTACTCCCACCCAGCAAAAAGGCAAGAATACAGATTTGCATCTGCACATGCATATGTGTAGGCACAAATTCAGAAATAATTTGAATAGAAATTTCGATAATCATTATAGTGTAGAAAGACTCAGCCAATGACCTACATGCCTGGTGTCCAGGTGCTAACCGCTGGTGGGCAACATCAAAGTTCCCTTAGGGCTCTCTCTTCTTGTGGCTCATTAAAGACAAAGATGTGGACTAGACAGAGCTCGCAGCAAAGGACATCTGCAAATAGAAGGCTGCTTTCTGTGAAGTTGGAAGCATGGCTACTCTGTCTGTGGCAGTAGATCTTCCAGAAAGAAATCTTATAAAAGCTCAAGTTGACCCTGAGACCACCATTTTTTGGGTGACTCTTCAGACATAAACAGCTTCTGATGACAATGAAAGACTGAGTTTATAATGTCTACAAAGAATCAGATCAAAGGTACACCTCAGACCTTGGACAAGTCACTTATTTGGACTACACTTCCTGACTCCCATGGGCACTAGGAGACTCCAAAGAGTCTTAGTTCAGAAGATGACCTTTCCAAACGTTGATCGATTTAGTTCAGCAACCGATTTCCCACAGCCACAAGTTGATCCTTTACAAAAGCCTACAAGCAGGATATCAAGCTGATATTAGTAAACTGAATTACTGATCAGACTTCCATTCCTGGACAAATGTGAAGAAATCATGCCAAAATTTGTTAGATTTTCATAGCATTGGGAGATTATCTGATGACAGAATGTGAAGAGTTTCAAGTATTTAATATTCAAGTATTACATATCTGAATTCAAATATTACACTATTTTTGTTTATTTACTGTCTGTTAAATATGAACTAGATCTGATCAAGTATATTGACAAACTAGGATTTACTATGAAGTGGAATTCTTAACGTTGCTCTTGGTGGACTGGGAGCGTGCTGAAATCATAGTCGAATCTCCAGTGGCTGCATGTTGCAGGGGAACAGTGGTAGGTACAGCGATGTCTTTCAAGGAACTAATTTGACTGTACCACTGCATAGTTTAATCTCTGAGGACCCAAAGGGAAGATCTAGGAAAACAGAGATGTGCCTTGTATATGAAATCTGATATACTACAAATGAAGAAAAGGATATTGTTGATATTTATTCCAAGATCATTCTTCTGCAAGTTATTCATGTAGGATAATACACCAGTTCAAGATTAAACTAGTTTATTAGTTGTTGATACAAAGGCAGCAGTCTTAACATTCACTTGTAGATATAATCAAACTCAGTGATTTTTTTTTAAAAACAGACTTTCATTGCAAAATTATGTAAGAGCTGAGCATAGCCTTCTGTCAGTAGAATCCTTTCTCTGACTCACATTAGAAGAACTGGAGGTTGGAAAATGAATTAGAGAAGATTTTTTGTATTTGCATACCAGTGAATTTGGGTATTTCTGCACATGAAATAAAGAATATGTTCTCCTCACTGTCGCATCTCTTGTCAGTTCTCTCTTGGTTAAAGAGACAAAAGGCAGGCATCCCGATCGTAGTGCTCATCAGATGCACTGGACTACAACTCCCATCATCCCCAATGCATGGTGACAGATAGTGTAGACTGTAGTCAAAACTCATCTAGGCAGTTACCAGGATAGGGAAGGCTTACACTACAAACATCAGAAAATCCAAGTTTCTTGACTGAGTTGGAGTCACCTTCTTATAACTGTCAATCTGACAAAAATTGTGCTTCTGCAAATATTCATATAAAATGCTATGATGAATTTGACTGTGTAATTAAAAGTATCAGTATCCTTACCTTTTCACAGAATATAAAAGATTTTCGATCTCTGCCCAGGGGACATGATATTCATTAGATGCCCAAAGCAGGAAGCAGATAAAACAGTGGCAAATATGAGGTGTGTATATGCTTGCAAATCACCTGACCCCATGAGTTTCCTAGGATTTTCTTAGGCAAGGAACATTCAGAAGTGGTTTTGCCTGTTCCTCCCTCTAAAATATAGCCTGCAGCACCTGGTATTCATTTGCAGTCTCCCATCCAAGTACGAACTGAGGCTGACCCTGCTTAGCTTCCAAGATGGGATCTGATGCATTTAGAGTGTAAGGGAGGGTCAAATCAGTAACTGTCGTGGCTCCAGTTTTGGTGATTCTAGGACAAGATGTCCTCAATAGGGCCTCCTCCCTGAGTGGGACCACCCCTTCTTCACCACTATTTGCTTTTTCTGGCTCCCAACGTGCATTGCACACCAAAGAGAAAGGCAAGCAGAAATTATTACTCCATCTTCTCACTCCCAGTGTTATTCAGTCACTCCACAACAGCAGTGACAACCAGGGGGAGAAACAATAAGGCATCCTAGAGTTTTCACTGGGCTGAGGTAGGGGACAGATGATGTCAACTCCTCACATTGGCTTGGGTCAGATAAAGGAAAGGTAAAGCCCTAGTGGATCAGTTAATGTATTCTTGGAGGATTTTTTTCTTTTTTAAATAAGAAATGTGAAGAAAAATATATGGAAAAGGTTCAGTGACATACGAATAAGAATATTTTGAGCACAAGAAGTCTTCTTTGGCTCTTTATTCTTCTGTAATAGGGGATGTTCAGCAAGGTACAGAACTCCTACTTTTGAGACAGTAGAGCTGTGTATAAAAAAACCTTTAAATTCTACATGTTATTTTAAAAATCCCCAGGCTGTTCATCACTGAAATCCAAATAGTAGCAGTCTTATTTCTCAAGTTGTAAAATATTCATGTTGTGTTTGCAGTATTATTCATCGGGGATAGGAGAAGCATTATTTATGCTAAGAGAATAAGTTCTTCACTGCTCAGCTCCACTCCATGAATAATGTTTCTTATTTGCCACATTTTAACTTGGGCATGCTGAACTATGGACCTGACAATTAAAAGCATGTCCAGGCTTGACAGTGGATGAGGCCCAAACATGGTTGTTTGGCAACAGGGTAATTTTCAGTGCCTATTTATACCTGATCTAATTACTAGAAAAGTACTATGTAAGAAAAACACTGTTCTTAATCCTACATTATTTCAACAGCATTTTTTCCAAATGTATTTGTTGGAGTGAGCATATAATAAATATTCTGGGTAATGGACAAAGAGAAAAGAACATCACTGAATGTGCAAAGTGATGTAATACAGACAGTAATGGTAATCCTCCTGGTGACATATCATGAAATATTAATTTACCTATATAATCCAATCAGTGTGATGTGGCATAAATTTTGCATGGTTATATTACAGTAGTGATGTAAAGGTATTACTGATGCCTTCATGAATAAGCAGAATAAAACTTTATTGAGCACTGTCTAATACATTTTCCACAGAGCAAAAATATCTAGAAAGAATTCAGAAATGTTTAAAATAATGCTTCATGCTCCTCATTAGAAGTCCATCATGCTCACTTAAGGAAGTATTAATATTGCATCATCACTTTTACAGTGCAAAACCATATTGTGACAGGCCCTTACTTCTCACAGATTGGTGTGGCAATTCCCAATCTGATAAGGCACCCTGTCTTTACCGCACAACTCTGCCTCCTCCCTTATAACACCAACTTTGTGTAAATGAGTAAGGGTTTCCAATGTTTATTCAGAACTACTTAATAATTTTATGGTAGCATGTTTTCTGTGTTACTTTATATACTGTATACAGTTCAAGCTGTGTCAGTGTTCACAAAGATAAACTGATAACATCTATTAAGATAACAATAAGAATAGCATATTAGAGTTCATATGCAGGTAAAGGTTGATGCATTTTCTTCATGCACTTTTTAGACAATATAACAGGTAACTCTCTACTCAGAAAATTCAACTATATTTTTATACTTTCATAAAAGGCACAATTATCATGAAACAGCCCTTTGGCTAAACTCCCATCGAAGGCTTAATCCCCAATCTAGATCACACTGTCTGACCAGATCCCACTAGAGTTCAATTACTCTTCTGCTTTTCTTTAGGCTTCCACTGAAAACTAACCCTCCCAAAACAGTCACACACCCCGACTAAAGGACTCTGTTCCCTAGCTCCTTGCTAAGCTCTCACTGAAGGAATCCAATATCTATAGGTACTTGGATTTATATAACCTTTTTCCTCAGCCAGCCTTAAGCCCCTCCCACACATTACTGGGCTGGGTTTCTCTCCTGAAGTGCTATTCTGGTTGCCTAGCAACCTGCTTCCAGGCTACCTTGGTGCTTCAGATAGCCACACCCCCAGAACTTCATCACATTCACCCACACACACACACACACACACACACATCTCTGAAATCAATCATACAGAGTTCAATGGGTCTTATTCCTGGAGAAGCATGTACAGAATTCCAACCACTAGCTCATTTAGTTTGCTCAGCTTCGTCCCAATATATGCCCCCATTTTTTTCCATTAAGATAAGCTGCATAGAAAGGGGAAACTTCTGTGAAGTTAGACAGCAAGACTAGGCTTAAGTATGACTATGCATCTTATTATGGCATTATCCAACTTAATTTGTGTCTATGGCATGTTTTGGTGAGTGTCTTGATACAGCCCTAGTAATTTGTGTGGTAGACCTGCTGTTCTTGCACATTCTCATCATGTCTCAGTCTTTTCAAATTTGCAGTTATGGTGGCATTCTTAAATATTCAGACTTCCAACCAAAATCAGAATAATGACTCTAGGACAGTTAAGGTGCTTCCAGACAAAACTTATATCATGTAATCAACCTGCCTTAAGCATGAAATTTTACAGTCGTCTGGTCAATGACTTCTCCAATTTGTAACTCATCCTTATTTTTCTCAGATATAAGTGACTTAACAAAAGATAAACTTTGGAATTTGAAAATTATGTCAAGACATGCAGGAATGAGAAAACTGAAGTCTTTGGCAGCATGCTGCTTCCAAGGCTGTATGCAGCCCTCAGGGCATCTGGCAAACTCTCCCTTTGAGGAAAAAAAATCCCCCTGGCACTGCCCCCATTCACTATTTCCACACCTGAAAACAGAACAAAAAAAGGTGTCATGGGGAGGGGAATTTCATCACATTCTGACATGCGAATACCAACATTTTAGATCCAGGGGATCTTTTTCCCTCCAAAAAAGGAAGTAACCGTGAAATTGATGTTCCAGTCACTACCTGTTAAAAACAAGGTTTCTCCTGGGCCTTAAACAGCCTGGTGGGAACCTTAAGGGGCTGTGGGGGCATTTCGGAAAAATATTTTATTTTACTTTTTATTAAGCAGTGGATGGAGGTGGTCCCCACAATCCCAGGGAGGGGGAGCAGCCCCCCTTTGAAGTATTAAATTTATAAATCCATAAGTTCTCCTTTTTTTCCTAATCTGGCATCTGATAATATTTCCATTCCCATATGTGTATGTACTGAATGTATACTTTGCGTATCAGCCAAAGAACAGCACTTAAGGCAGCTAACAATGATAAAATCAAACAGCCCAAATACAATTTGAAATGCGCAAACAAATTAAAATTGCCTCAGTAAAAATAAGAAGAATGCCCACCCAGTTAAAAGAATTTTTCCACACCAGTCCAGTGAACTGCCAAAGGTCCCTGCCTGCTGGTGGAAGGAAAACTATCTTTTATTCCTTACCCTCGCATTAAGGAGGAAAAGAAGGCATAGCTGCGCAGTGACAGTTGCTCCATAGTACTGGTAGCCATCCATCTGGAAGCATCCTTAATGTTTTTCCCCCAGCTCTCCGTTTCCGCTACAAGTGTCACGCTACAGGATGACCCTGCCTTGGCTAGAGGCCTATGAAAGAATTATCACTCTGGGGATTCACATTTTTATGTCTCTTGCAAGCAAACTAATTCCACAAAATGATTGTTGTCTATATTTTTCATTCTTTGTTGAACTAAAAAGTCTTGTAAAGAATAGTTTATATGTGTGTTCAAAGTAGGGATAGAATTTTCCAAGACACACTACTGCCAGGGTTCAGACTCTTTATATTTTCTCAGAATATGCATGAATGCCTGCATGTAGCTACAGACATCCATGTTTCTGGGCTGTTCCTCCCATAATACCTTGCCATTGACTGAACTGGCTAGGGGTGCTGGGAGCTCAAAACAACCAAAGAACTAGAGTTGCCCATCCCTGCTGTAGTTGCTCACCTGTACAGACTGCCCAACCCAGCCACTAGTTTGGACATGACCTAGGCCCTGGAGTTCTTGTGAAAAATAGAGCAGACAGATCAAGCCTACAGCCTGCTTAGCTCTGAACCATCACTAGCATCAAGATGTGGAGCATTCTCAGTACAGTTCGTATGCCATCATCTCTATCCATCACAAATGTGAAGAAAAGCATCCTCGCTGATAGCCCCACAACTGTGGAACTTGTCCTCGAGATTCATTCATACTTAAAAACATTTTGCAGAAGCACAGCAAGTTACTTTTAATTTGAGTTGACTTTAAATAATAGAGACTCAAACAATCTTCTGTTTATTTTTATTTGCTGTTTTAGAAAACTGTACCTTCTGTACGAGCTAAGATAGCTGCACAACTTAAGATCTGGGATGGGCCACTGTAGCTTGACAACTCTCAGCAGTCTTAGCCCACATAGTCAAAGGTAAGGGATCAAGGGAGGTACAGGAAAACAACCCACCCCTGCTTTAGAATAACAAACATCTTTTGGACTTAAGACCTTTGCAGAATAGAGTGGTTTAGTTCATTGTTAGATCCTGCTCCATGAGGCTCATTCTACTGGCAACTCAACAAACCTGCGTCAGAGCTGCAGCTATTTACTGGCTATTTTACCTCTTCAGTGGCCATGATTAGGAGCTCTTACCAGTAAGGCCTCTCTAGCCAACAAGCAGGAGGTCTGCATTAAAAAGTCACAGATTGAGAAGTTGGTACTTACGTCAGTGTTCATTCTGGGATGACAGGAGGTGCAATCCATGGACTAATGGGTTTGATCCTTTTGGGCGCCAGTTAATGCAGAATCTCTCAATGTTCTATTCAGGTTTTTTTTCTGTTGGACTCCTTCGCCATCTGGCCAATTATATTCCCCAGTCTAACCTATATCTCCTATTTTCTGGCCCTTATCTCTCTCTCATTACCTGCTTTTTCTCTTATCCATTTTTGTTAAAGTGGTGGGTGTGGACTGCACCCAGAATGAACATTCACGTAAGTACCAACTTCTCATTCTCAGGATGGCAGGAGGATCAGTCCACATACTAAATGGGATCTTCCCAAGCCCTGCATTTTGGGTGGGCCTCCCAACTATCTTAAGGTTACATCACTGTTTGCAGCACGTCTTGCCAAATGCCACCTGTACTGATTTATATTTGACTAATTTGTAATGTCCAATAAATGTTGTTGGTTCTTTCCAACAAGCCGCATTACCTGTATCTTCCAGTGATTTTGTCACTGTGTCTCCTACATTAGGTGACATTGATCTGGTTGAACGGGGCCAGGCATTTCTTTGTCTAGGCTTCTGTAAGTAATCAAAACATAAATAAATGCATGCTTTGATCTATTTTGCTATCACCGTTTTACTCGACTTCTGGCCTAACAATCTTGGATGATACTAAGAACACCTCTTTCTACCCTACATGTCTAGCTCTTCTAATGTAAAACTTCACTATTCTTCTAATGTCCCAGGTGTGCCATTTACACTCCCATGGATGACTCAGTCTTAGACAGAAAGTTGGCAAATGCATTGCCCCATTTAAACTTGTTGTGGACACACATTTTGATAGAATATTTGGGTCAAGAACCGGAGTAATCTGCCCCATTCAAATTTGCAGAGGTTAGCACTCACAAATAAGGCTGCCTACTCTGATACTCTCTGAGCTGATGCTATGGCCAAAAAGAAACCACTTTAAATGACATCAATGTCCATGATGCCTCTTTCAATGGCTCAAAAGGAAAAATCATCCTTGCATTGCAACACTTGTTCAGGTCCCACACAGGAAACCTGTGGACTATGAGAATTAAAAATTCAAAGTTGCTTGTTTCAGGAACATTTTCATATATGGATGAGCAGATTATGGCCCCTTTGCAGACTCAAGATTGTTGACAGGGCCTCTACCTGTCCTTCAAGAGTGTTTGATCTTAGACCTTTACAGATGCTCTCGTGCAGGAATTGTAGAATATGAGACACCTTCACTTCCTCTATTAGTATTGAATTTATTCTGCACCATTTCAAAAGAGCCTTCTATGCCCTGTTCTATATTTTCTGAGTGGATTCCCTTCTATATGCTAAAATAGAAACTACCAGCTCTGTGGTATAACCCTGCTCTCTCAAAACCGCAGTTCGGTTCAACCAGCTTGGGTTTGGAGGCCACACAAAGCCCAGTTTGAATAAATCCCTGTGTACTGGCAAATGCAGTGGTGGCCCTTGTGCCATTTGCATTAACAGCGAAAACCATGGCCTCCTTGGCCAATGTGGCTCAACCATAAACAAAAAGGCCTTCTCCTGCTGTACTTTGAGAAGTGTGGTCTGTACTATTCTAATTAGAGGGAAAGCATAATACACCCCCTCTGGCCATGGGACTGTCGCTGCATCCTGCACCTTTGTATTTCTTTTCCCATGCACTGAATAGAAACACTGCACTTTGGCGTTTTTGCCCAATGTGAATGAACCAATCTGCAAGGGTTCACACCAGTCTTCTAACTGGGCAAATACTTCTATGTTGGGAGACCTGTGGATGTATTCAGCTGCTCCTGAGTCCATCCGCCCATAAGTCCAGAAATCATGGGAGTAGCCAACTGCTCAACATAGGCACAACAACCTGCCTTTTCTGTAAGTAGGCTTTGAAACCTGGCATCATCTTTGCTGGACCTTAGCAGAGACAGACAAGACTCCTGTGGCAGATCTACCTCCCTGCTGCACTTAGCTGCCATTGCCTGATTGTTCTGCCTGTTCACTATAGGCCCGCACCCTCTGCCTAGCGGTAATGTAACTCTGCCCCCTGATCTCAAAGCAATCACCTCAAAATGGAGTCCTGACGTTGCTGTAGCCTGCGAACACAGAATCTCAAAACGGCACCCTGAAGATGCCTCTGCCGTGGCTTCTCTCCCCAGCCTTCTAGGGCAACTACCTTCCAATTCCTCTGCTTTCCTGTCCCTTTTCTCCAATTTGTCCTTATCTTTCTGCCCTGCTACCACTTTTAAATCATCTGGCTCACTTTCACTGGAGCTCAGGAACATATTCCTTAATTCTACTTTCCTTTCATTGTCCAAGAGATGCAGGGCAGTGTTCTTCTGGACAGAATCAGGCTCAGGAATATTTACCTTAATCCTACCTACTTTTCATCATGCAAGACATGCTGAGCAGTGGTCTCCTGGATGGAAACATGCCCATGAATATTTTTCTTAATTGTACTTTCCTTTCATTGTCCGAGACACACTGAGCAGCAGTCTTCTGGGCAGAATCATGGTCAGAAATATTTTTCTTAATTGTACCTTCCCTTCATCATCCAAGATACGCTGGGCGGCAGTATACTGGATGGAATCATGTCTTTTCTTGCCCCCCAGTAAGCTCCTTTGCTATTCGGGATGGTATTCCTTCTCCTTCTTTGTGGTGGTTTGTTTCTTCTTTTCCTCCTCCTTTCTTGATCAGCCCTCATATTTTTCCTACTTCAACCACCTAATTACTCACTAATTGTCTTTAATGAAGACAGGATAGAGAAAGTGTGTAGTTGGTTAGCAGGAGAATTAAGGAGTCCAACAGAAAAAACTGAATAGAACATTGAGAGCTCCTGCATTGGCTGGCACCAAGGAGATCAAACCCATTAGTACGTGGACTGATCTTCCGGCTATCCCCAGAATGCACCTGCTTCCCCCTTTAAATGTTGAAGCACTTATCTAGAAGGAACCAAAGCCCACACTGATGGGCACCAATGCCTTTGCTACAACAAAGTTGCAATCAGAAACATGCTATGGGAATGTAAATCTAACTGAATATACCTGGACTTGCTTCTCAGTAAACATGTACAGAATTACACTGCAAAACTTTCAGATGTGACCCAAGACTGGTTCAGGAAGAACGTATAGCATCTACTTCCACAAGTCAAGCTGCATAAGGTCCAGAGCTGGCTGTTGTTTTGACACCTGAAAGAGAAAATCCTGTTAAGTGTGTATCTATGGAAATAAAAGTATTAAAATAATAAATGAAATTGTTCCATTTGTTTCATTCAAGTGTCCTTCCATGATACTCAAAACAACTGCCTGAGGCAGCCCCCTCAAGTACTATGTGTCTAATCCACTGTCATTCCCAATCTCGATTTATAGGGAGAGGTGGGTAAGAAACCGTAGTAGTAGTAGTAGTAGTAGTAGCAGCAGTAATAATATTATCTGCCTAGTAATAGGGCTGATCCTAAGGTATCTAATCCTGATTGTTATGTGCCTTCAAGTCAACATGAACTGTTGGTGACCCTGTCTACAACTCCTGTCAACTGACAATTGCCTATACTGTCCAACATCTGGATAATTGATCCAAGTTTAAGCAGTGAAAAGCAAGTCAAAGATTGCTGTTGCTACATGCCTCCAAGTTAAGTCCAACTTATGGTGACCATATCCTAGGATTTTCTTGGCCAGAGTTGTTCAGAGGGAGTTTGCCACTGACCTCCTCTGAAGCTGAGAGTGTGTGACTTGCCCTAGGTCATCCAGTGGGTCTGGAGGGCTGTGTGAGGAGAGTGAGTCCCATAGAGTCCAACATTCAAACCACAGCACTGGTAAAATCCTGTTCATATAACTTTTATTTCAACTAGTATTTAAGTTAGAGTGTTTCCCCCCTACTTTTTAATGCCAGTATTATTTTATTGTGCCCCAGGTTTTATGACATATAATCCCTTTTTTTGGAATTTTTAAAATATATTTGGCATGTTTTAAAACAAATTTTTATTCTATAAACTGCTTTGAGTTTGTTTCTAACAGAGAAATGCACAACATAAATTTCTAAATAAAATAAAAATAAGATTTCTAAATAAAAACCAAATGCAGTGAAACATTTTAAGTTAATATGTGTAGATCTCTGTGACAGACCCTGGGAGTGTGGCTAGCAGAGTAGCCCTAGTAAAGATGGTGATGTAATCAGATTGGCTCTCTGACTGAAGAGAACCCAGCCCTAGCCAGAGGGAGGAGTTGTGGGGGACACAGCAGATTTTATATATATAAACATACACACACACACACACACACATATAGTGGGAGCATAGATTAAAAGAAGGGTAGTCCAGTGAGTTTCATAGAGAGAACAGCAGACTATCCAGTTAAACCAAAAGGGAGTTTTCTGGGAGAGAGTTCTCAGAGGTCTAGTGTGGGGCAAAGAAGTAACCAAGCCACCTCTGAAAAGGTCAGAGAGTGGAACCCTCAGTGGGGAAACAGACCTTTGTGCTGAAAGAGCCAAAGGTGTGTGTGCAAAAGCTGTTGAGAAAACAGGTGTTCTGAAGAAAATAGTTAAATATCAGTGAGAAAGTGTTATTTTGTTTGGATCTTTCTGAATCCTCAATACCTTTTCCCTTGCTGCTTCTTTTAATAAAGATTTCATTCTATTTTTCTGTAAGTACAGCCTCAATAAACTGTTTCCTTCATTTTTATTCTAACAACACGCTACCACAGGTTATCTGTTCCTTTTCAGAGTAACCATTAATAAGCTTTGCCCTTTATCCACAAAGCTTGTGGATTTGAGGGACAGCAGGGTTGTGATTAAGTGTGGGGAGGGAGCCAGGGTGTGGTGGTGGTGATGATGATGATGATGATGATAGGGGTGCTGCTATTCCTCAGAGGGAAAAAGAAAGCAGGCCTGGTTTGGCTGTGCCCTGGGCTGGTCCAAGCAAGCTGTGCCAAGCAAGCCTTCCTTTCCTGTTGTACCCTCTCCCCACACAACACAACACTCAGACACCCCCTTCCACGATAGTCTCCACTCTACATCTGCCTTAAAATGTTACAGCCTGGCACACATTTGCAAGGAACAGTGAAACTGCACAGAAGTTTACTCAAAACTAAATCTCATTGTACTCAATAAGGATTACTCTCCAGTCAAAACTTCCAGGGCCTGTGAAACTAACTGCGTTATTCCGTTGCAGCAACAGCAACCACAAAATTGTTGAAAACCTAATAAATTTTACAGATATTATTAAAAGTTTATGCCAAATTCAACTTGCTTAAGTCAGATAAGCCCTGGTTCTTCCTTAGGGTACTAGCAAGCTGTTTGTTAACTCCAGACAACAGACTAAAGCCATTTCTGCACTAGCCTGTTATAGCGCTATTATTCCACTTTCTACATCCTATGGAATCCTGGGGTTTGCAGTTTAGGGAGGGGCCTCATCTTGAGGCTCCTCCCTAAGCTGCAAACCCCAGGATTGCACAGGATGTAGAAAGTGGAATAACAGCACTATAACAGGCTAGAGCGGAAATGACCTAAATAACGGTACCCCACTCCGAAGAAAGTGGACTACAGTCCACCAAAGGTGCGCCAAACAAAACTTTGGTAGTCTCGCGGTAGTTGCCACAACAGGCATCCCTGGTGAGAGCGATTAAGTTTGCCGCCCCCTGAGACCAGGCAGAAAATGCATAGGACAGGGAGGCAAAGAGCCTTATGCCCCACTACCGGGTCTCCCGAAGATCTAAAACTAGAACGCCAAACGCCACTACAAACCTACGCGCCTCGACTCTAGCAAACTGTTCCACTGACTAGAACACGGCTTGACTCCTAGTTGGAGACGCGCCCCCGGCCTGCAGCCGCCGGTCGCCTCAGGAAACCAGTTTACTGCAGTGCCAAGAGCGAGACGCGCGACGCCGGAGCGAGCGAGGGGCCAGAGGGGCAGGAAAGCGCGGCGGTGCGCCCCTCGGGACTCCGCCGCCCGGCGGCTGAACCTCTCCCTCCGTCTCCCGGTGAGCGAATGCGCGGGGCCGAACCGAGCGCCCTCTTTTTCCCCCCTTCCTCCCCCCCCCGGCCCGGACTCGGGGGAGGGACAAGGAGGGCCCGCCGGGCGGGAAGGCGCTCGGCCCCGCCCCGCCGTCGACTTTGTTTTGGGTCTGCCGCAGCTGCCGTGTGGTGGCAGAGGGGAGGAGAAGATGGAGGGGTACGGGCTCTTCCTGGCGCTGCTGGGGTCGGCGCTGGTGCTCGGTTTCCTCTCCGTCGTCTTCGCCCTGGTCTGGGTCCTCCACTACCGCGAGGGGCTCGGCTGGGACGGGGGCGCCGCCGAGTTCAACTGGCACCCGGTGCTCATCGTCACGGGCTTCGTCTTCGTCCAGGGGATCGGTGCGTAAGGGGCCGCCGCCGCCGCCGCCGCCGCCGTGGAGGCTCGCAGGAGGGCGAGAGAGGGGAGACGGGCAACAGACAGACGGAGCGAGCTTTGCCTGCCTGTTGGGGTGCCGCAGGTTATTGGGCCGGGGGTTACAGCTAAGGCAGAGGGGGGTGGCGTTCTTTCTTCGCGCGGCTCTTCCCAAACTTTTGTGGCTCTTCCGAGCGAGTTGCGCTCGCCGATGCTGCGCAATGCGAAAAAAGTTCCGTGGGACTCGGTGAGAGTTTCCTTTCCCCTCTCCTCGCTTGCCCGCTCTGTCCTAAAGGCTGCCAAACAAACCGACCCTTATGGGTGAGAAGTACAGCCCCATGGGGTCTCATTTGGGTTGACTCCCAGGAAAGAAAGAAGGCGTTAGGTTTGCAGACTGGCAAATTTTGGCATCCCCTCTGTTATGTCGCTTATGCCTCTGGTAAGAAGCTGGAGCTCTTAAAAGCCTGTTGCGTTGGCTGTGCCTGTGATGACGATAGTTTGCTTGGAATTTTGGATGAGGCTCTTTAAAATGCTCCAGCGGCCAGCGTTGCTGTGTTTGTGACTGCCCTGGCTTTCTCAGCTCTTCCCCTGATTGCTGAGGGAAGAGATAATGCGAAATACAGGCACCACCCAGGGTCCCCAGCAGCCTCAAGCAGACTTAATCGGAAAACACAAACCGTGCAGCTTTCTTTCTCGGTAAATATGTTCAGAAGTTTACTGCAAAATAAATGAATAAATAAAATTGAGAGGTGATCTGTGTAAATCAGCAATGTCTCTTCCCCGCCTTGATTTTCTCAGCCTGTTTACCAAATACAATCGCTACTTCTGGCAAGGGTTGGGCAACTTATGACCCTCCAGATATTGTGGGTCTGCAACACCTACCAGTCCTAGACACCATGATCAGTGATGAGGGATAATAGGAGGTGCAGTGTGACCAGTATCTGGCATCAAATTTTCCACCCAGTCTTATAATATTTACAGCAAAGAAAGTAGAATTCACATTTTTCCACACTGACTCTGCATTTTTAGTGGCTGCGTCATCACATCTGGCTTCAGACTGCTTCTGTTATGCGTCCGCGAGTTAATGGTCATTTTCTTTGGTTCCTGTTTTTATTAATATTGGGCGCATGATATGAGTTGAACGCTTATGGCTTTTGAGCCCATGATTTTCTTGCAGTTGGGGATTGATTTGATTAGTTTAAATTAGTTAAGTTGTTATCTCATGTTGTAAGCAGTGGGGAGGGGAGAAGTTCCTAAAAACTTAACAAGAATGGCTGGTAGGAGAGAGAATACCACACATCTTTTTAGCTGTGGAATATAATTAACAGAATCAGGTGAAAATCACCACATAGATGTCTCCTTTATCAATGAACTCTATTGTCTAAACACTCACAAAAAGAAAGTTTTAAAACTTGGGGCCCTAAACCAAATTTTGTGACAAAAGTCTGGTTGCTGAGTTTGACGCATACAGCTCAATACTGACAACACAATCTTAATGCAAGTTAAATGCATCCAGTGGGGTACATGACCAAGTAAATGTGTATAGGATTATAACCTTAAATCAGGCAAGTTGTATCTGTCATCTTTCATTCTCCATCTTAGTGGGCTTTTATCCATGAAAGATATGCCACAATAAATATATTCATCTTTTAAGGCACTACATGAGTCTTAGTACTTACTTCAACAGTTTAGCACTACTATGCATCTGGAATATTTCGTTCCCTGTCACTAATGATCACAAATAATTTGAATGGCTGCCTAGCAATTAAGCAGATTTTGTATAATTTTAAGAAAGGTAAGATCAAGGTAGAATAATACTAATAACTGTTTAAGTGGTTTAAAAACCTGTATAGGTAAAGTAAAACTTTTTCCAGCATCCACTGAATATACAGATGGCAGGGGAGGGGTGGGATTGGTGGTGCTGTTGCTGCTATTGCAAATGGGGACTAGCCCTCTAGGCCCCCCACCACACATTCTTCTAACTTATCGACAGAGTTGGTTGCACCTCCTCCTTTATAATTCAAGCAGCTTTGAGTCTGTAGTATTCTGTTTAGAGTGATCTAGTATAGTGTCATGGTTTGAATGTTGGACTAAGACTCTGGGAGACCAAGGTTCAAATCCCAACTCTGCCATGAAAGCCTAGTGGATAGCCTTGGGCAAGTAACATTCTCTCAGCCTTGGAGGAAGGCAGTGACAGACTCCCTCAGAAGAGATCTTGCTGAGAAAACTCAGTGATGTTCACTTGAGGGCTGCCACAAGTCAGAAACAACTCGGAAGGCACACAGCAGTAGCAGCTTTCTGTTTACAAGTTCACATGGAAGTTGTGATGGGGGTGGCAAGTAAGAAACGGGTAAGTGCTAAGATCAAACAATAACTACTCTGGTTAGCATAGTTTTTCCTCCTTCAACCGAGTTTTATTTTGGTCTCACTAAGCAAGTAGCTCTTCCCATCCTAATGATGGCTTTGCAGTTCTTATTTTGTCACCTCACTGAGTGTACCAATGAAACCAATGTTGTATGCTTTCATGTCATTCTCAACTTATGGTGAACTTACCATAGCAAGATTTTTTCAGAATGGATTTGCCATTGCCTTCCTTTCAGGCTGGGAACGTGTGACTTCCATGATTTCCATGTGTGACTTCCAGTGGGTTTCCATGGCTGAACGGAGATTTGAACCCTCATCTCTAGAGTCCTATTTGAATACTAAGCCACGACACCACTCTGGCCCTCTCCTGTAAAACTATTTACAGTGGCCCCTCCGCTTTCACAACAGTTCAGAGCGCAGAACCCTTGCAAAGGGGCAAAAATGTGAATAACTCCCCCGCCGTGATCCCATTCCCATTCCCTTCTGGGGCTCCACCTTCCATTTCTTTGCCTTTTGCAAAAGGCAAGGCAATGAGAGGGGTAGCTCTGGAGGGGAGAAGGAAGACACGCATGTACCTCCCCCCCATTTCCTTGCCTTTTGTCGTAGTGCTTGCCTTCCTTCTCCACACCCAGCAAAATGCAAGGGAATGGGAGGAGGAGAATGGGGGGGAGGCATATGTGTGCCTCACAGATAATCAGATTTGTAAAGGTAAAACGTACAGATGTGGAGGGAGAACTGTAGTTCTTTTGGGGAAGATTCATAAGCATACTACTGTAACTACATCACTTTGAGAAGTGATCAAAGACATAAAGCTGGGGTTGGAATCATGTCACCTTCTAGATGTTGTCAGATTGCAGCTCCCAGCAGCCCTACCCGTCATAGACAAACATGAGTGCAGCAGGTTGAGCCCATCAACATCAAGAGGACTGCATCACTCCCACTTCCAGTGTAATGGTAAATCTTGAAGTGCAGGGTCTCATCATGACAGTCCCCTTAGCTGTGCCCCCAGGGAAAGCCTACAAATGCAGGCCAGTTTATTGACCAGTTTACCAAGAACAGCTGACAGTCACAGAATAGTGAGCTGGCAGTCTAATGAATTGCATATTGGCCTTGACTAAGCTTTGAGAAAACAGAGAAGCCTGAAGGGGGTGGCACATGATGTCACCACTTGCATCAATGAAAAAGTCCTTATGCTTCAGTTCTGGTAGTCCTGCTTGTATTAACTACAGCACTGAGGTGTGACTGAAGTGGAAAAAGTATTGAACATAAAGAAAATTGGACACTGTTTGCATAAGCTGGCCAGAATAAAACTACATGGGAAGAAAACAAAAAGAGTACTGAAGTTTCTTAGAGATGCAAAATTCTTTTGCAAGCACCTGCCAAGTTCCTGCTCTTGAGTTAAACTGTCCTTCCTTTTTATGTTAGGGATTTACCTCTCTGTATATATTGACCTATATTGCCTGTGGTAGATGGCAATATAGTAATAACCCTGAGCAGATTCATATAATGCATGTCTTTAAGTATACATGAAAGCAGCTCACATGTAGTCATAAAACAACAGTACCTCTGTTTGTGTTTATATACATGCCAGGGAAAAATAAAGTGGTCTGTAATGGGAACAGATAATTATTAATGTTTGGCATTGTGATTAATTTATGCTGAAAGATTTTTAACAGTAAAATATTTGATGCAATGGGAGAGAATTATCATTCATTCATTCATTTATATAGCTCCATTAGAGTACATGTTTGTTTACTATAATCAACACAAAACAGCCAGACTGGCCAAAGGTGTACAATCTGAAACACACACACAGACATACATATACAAGGGAAGTAAGGAGTAATGCAAATGTAAAATTAATGCAGTACAGTTGTAAAACGAGATATCCAGATAGAAATACAGAAACCTATGCAATGTACAGTCAGCCCTCCACATTTGAGGGTTTCACTTTTGCGGGTTTGATTATTCATGGATTATTTGCTGTCACCTCTGCTGCCTCCCTATGCCATTTTTTAAATAGGGACTGCAAGCCTCATAAGACTGAGAAACTGTGAATGAGGCTTGTAAGTCCCTATTAAAAATGGTACGGGGCAGCAGTGGAGGTGGCAGTAAGCCCCACTAGCCACCCACTTCTGCCTTGTGAAGAAACCCTGATGCCTCAAAGGAATCTATGGTGGGTTGAATATGGTGATCATACTCTTTTACTGTGTTAAATATGGTTTAGGAAGGCCTAGAGTTATTCATGGTTTTTTCACTTTCATGGGGGTCCTGTGCCCCTAACCCTAGTGAATGTGGAGGGATGGCTGTAGTATATAACGTATTAGCATATCTCTATCTGTCTATATACATACACAGGTAAACACACATCCACACAATTATAAAACAATATTAAATTAAATTCCCAAAGCTTTGGAAAACAAAATCTTTAACTGAGGTTTAAAAACTGTGAAGGAAGAAACAGTCCGTGTTTATTCAGCTAGGCAGTTCCAGGAGTTTAGAGCAGCAAGTGAAAAGGCCAAAGATGAGCCGTGGAAGATGAAACCCTTGGTTGAATGAGAAGCTTAAGAGTTCCTAGAATGCAAATCCCAAGAAATAAGGGCCGAAAGACGGAGGAACTAGGTTGTGTAGAACCTTAAGAGGTAAAACAAGATTCCTAAAAGGAATAAGCAACCAGTGAAGAGATATCCAAAGTGATCAAAACAATGGACCAAAAAGATAATGTAAGTACCAAAATGTTGAATAGAAATCATAGGGCTGAAATGAGATAAACAGAAGACCAGGCAAAAGAAGATTACTATAATCAAGGTGAGAAATGACCAAGACATGAACTAAAGTATTTGCACAGGAAGCAGGCAGAAAGGGTCAGATTTTGAGAATCGTATAAAGAAAAAGCAACATGATTTCGCTACAGCCTCAGTGTGAAGAACAAAAGACAAAGAAGAGTCAAAAACAAAACCTGGACTACATGCTTCCTTCACAGGAGAAATGGGAACATTACTAATGGTGATGGAGAATGTATGTTGCAAAGAGGATTGTGAACAGCCTTTTCTCTCTCTTAAAAGGGCACATATTCCATATTTTAACACCTCTAAGACATGTAGAAGATCTTGCTGTAAAGCTAAACATTGTGCATATTTGCTAAGGAGGACATACCACTGGATTTAACCCAAAAGGACTTACTGGAATGTAAACATAGGATTGACTGTGTGGAAGTGTTTGATAGTTCAGTTTCTCTTATTTTACTGTGATTAAAAGTTTCCTGACAACCTGTTACAGCACTGAAAGCAAGGCTACCATCTTCTTGGATTGAATGTGCTTTTCTTCCAAGGTGGCAGAGAGGTGGGGAGGGGGATGTGAAACTGTACAAATATGTATGCATGGTTAACTTGAAAAGAAGTCTTAAAATGCCAATATTGTGCTTCCTATAGCATAAGGAATTATACATTGGGTCATGTTCCAGGACATTCCACCTGAGAACAGAGTTTTCTTTATGACTTATAGGGTAGATGTGTAGTCCTTGGCATGCACTGTACATAATTTAGAGAATTTTATGAGGATTTAGAGCCTTACACGTAAGGCTGTTCATTCCTATCTGTCAAAACACCTAGTTGACTCCCCCTCTTTTTTTTTACAGTAAAGTAGGTAGAGTATCTTTCTTAACTCCAAGAACTACCTATATTTATAAGCAACAGATATTACATTTTTGTTCACCTCTTCTTGAATTTCCTTCCTGACCCATTTCAGAGTGGTTCTAAGAGAAAAGAAAATAGTCTTGATTTGGTCTTTGTGAGACATTTCATCTTCAAGAAATACTCTCAATTGTCTGCGCTTCTCAGGAACTACAAAGAGCAAAGCTATAGGAAAATGTTCTTGGGTTTTCAGGTTTCACTGCCTTGGTTTCATGTATTCATTTCATCTCGTGCCATATATTGCCGGTGTATAAGATGCACCAGCGTATAAGACACACCCCATTTTCAAGCATTCTTCTTCAGGAAAAAATGCAAAATGGAAGGGAAGGGGGGTAGAGGAAGCCTCATAGAAGTACTCCTTTCACCCCCTAGAGCTCCCCCTCTCTTTCCTATGCATAGGCAAAATACATAAGAAAGGGAGGGGAAGCTCTAGGGGGTGAAAAGAGCACTCACGCGAGGCTTCCCCCACTCCCCTTCCCTTCTGTTTTGCTTCAGCAGGACTTCTCTGTGCCAAGACAAAATGCATAGGAAAGGGAGGAGGAGCTCTGGGGGTGAAAGAAGCACTCATACAAGGCTTTCCCCCTTTCCCTTCTGTTTTGCCTCGGCAGGAGGGAAAGCTGTTGGTTTGGGGCTCCCATCCAAAAGGTACATTCTTCTCCCCCCACTTAAAGTTGCAACCTATTCACCTCTGCTGCCGCTTCCAAACACCCCCCCTTCTCACACACTCTCCACAGTATATATTTGCCAGCATATATGGTGCACCGGCGTATAAGATGGGCTGGTGTATAAAATGCACCCCATTTTCAAAGGTTATTTTTTTTGGGGGGAGTGTATCTTATACACCACAAATACAGTAGTATAATTCCCAACTTCCAGCACTAAATCTCTCCTCAGCAGAATCCAGGTTGGCAAAACAACTGATCAGCCTGAAAGGCTAAGGCCTACTGCCTGCTCAGAACCAGTAAGATGTTGAGAGAATCTACACTGTATCATTATAGCAGTTCAATTCTACTTTAACTGTCATAGCTCTATCCTGTGAAATCCTGGGATTGATAGTTTGGTGAGGTAGTTAGAATTCCCTGCCTTGAAAGATGCTGAAACTGGATTTTAAAGAGAGTGCATAGTCCCTGTGGAGCACCTGTTTTTTCTTCCCACAGTGGGATTTCCTGAGAAATATGTGCCTCACCAATCAGGCTTCCAAATTATGCCCTTGTTTATCTTCTAATGACCAATCATAAAATAAAACATACTAAATAAAAATATTTAGGTGATGAAAGCACATGCTATGATAAACAGACACCTTTCACCACTCGAAGGAGCATCTCTTCTAAATACCTGCTAAGCATATTTAGTTTGACCTCAAGTTTCTTTAGTAAATGACTTTGTGACTAAACTGGCTTCCACAGCAATTCTTTTATAGTGGTAGACATACGTTTCCCAGGTTTCCAAACGTGCTGACAGGCCCCTAAAATCTGAAGGCCCCTGTTTCAGATGCTGGGACTTGAAATGGGGCCTGCTATATGCCAGGCATACACTTTGCTATATGCCCGGCATACACTTCTTTTTTCCATCTGCATATTTTTTTAAAAAAAGTATTTTTAAAAGTTGGAAACCAGCATATTAGGATTGTTGTAGGAACAAAGCTGTAGGAAAATGTTCTTGGCAATCAGTTAATGCATAGGCAAAATACATAAGAAAGTTTTGTTTTGTCCAGCAAATGTATAAATACTGTAAAGGGAAAACCTTATTTAAATCATTTAAAGTGCTGCTTCTTAACAGCTTTAATTTAAGCTAACATGCAGTGGTGGCATCCAAATGAGTGTAGGAATCACTGTCAGTGTATGCCAGATGGAAAGGTTAAGTTGGTGCAATCTTCCTGAGGAAAGATACCAGTTTGATACAAAGCTTGGAGAAGTTACCTTTTTGGGCTGTAACCCCCCACATCCTCTAGACAGCATCACTTGTGACCACTTTCTCTCCTGATGAGGTTAGAGAGGTACTAAGAGGAAAAAAAGAAAAGAAAAGAATCCAGTTTTGTTCTTTCTGTGACATATATTCTCCAAGAAGTCTCAGTTTTCTATGCCTCCAAGAACTATAAAGAACAAAGCTGTAGAAAGTCTGGCTTGGGTTTTTCAGATTCCAGTGCCTCTGTAACATTGCCGGCTATAGGTCCCAGCTCATCTCATACATCTCATAGCTAAGACATTCAGGGAGCTGTTGTCCAAAATGTAATTTTTCTGAGCTCTGGATATAGGTGTCTTCCTGAAAATGTATTGAAAGCGCATTTTTAAAAGAGAAAAGAGATCATAGGTGAAATGAACCATAGCAAAGGAAATGGAAATTCTCTGCTTGGTAACATGTTCCATCACTGTATAACACTTCTTTAGTAAGAGGTAGCAGAGAAAAATGTCATACGGTGTACTTTCTTCTGGAAAAATCAGATATCCCTTCTTTAGTTGGGCTGGGCTCTCGGGTTGTATATGACCACTTGAGCTAATTTAGTCTAGCTCAGGTCTCAAAGGCTGATAAATATAATTTGAGGATTGTTTTTAACATTATGGGAAAGTGGATTGCTTCTAAATGTATGCATTCTTTTTTCTCTCTCTCCATCTCTAGCAATTATTGTGTACAGGTTACCATGGACCTGGAAATGCAGCAAACTCCTGATGAAATTAATCCATGCTGGGTTAAATACTATTGCTCTGATTCTCGCAATTATTGCTCTGGTGGCTGTTTTTGATTTCCATAATGCTAAGAAGATTCCTAATATGTACAGTCTGCACAGCTGGATTGGATCAATTGCTGTCGTTCTTTATGCTCTGCAGGTCAGAAACCATTTGTAAACAATACTTAGAGGTGGAATAAGATGTCTTGTTTTATCTTTATTAACAATATGTTTTCACAGCTGAATGGCCCCTGTGTGGATTGCTTTAATGGGGGATTTTGTGTTTACCACTGCTCAAAAACAAAATTTTGTACTGCAGTAAGTCAAATACTGTGTTCCTTGTAAACAGAATAAATTATGTAAATATTTAGGTTATCTTTAGACAGATTGGCTTTCTATTATGCAGAATCGTTCAGTTCAAGAACCTGACAAAACAAACACGTGCTTGCTCTTCTTGTAATCAGGCAACACCTGGCCAGGGGTGGGGGGCATGGAATAGTTTGCCAACATCTTGAAGGTGACACCATAGGATCCCCAAAGCTTGGGAAATATGGGTAAAGTTTGGAACTCCATTGTCACCTGTCTTAAAGAATCACGGCTGGAAGGTGATGGATAGGAAAGAATCAGAATGAGACCCAGTGTACTGGGCTAGCCTACTAACGAGGGAGTGCAAGTCTGTTAAGGGCTGGGTGGATTTCCAGACATTATGCTGTACGTCAGGCAGGCTTTCCAAATGTTTTGGACTACAGTTCTCATAGTCACAGATAAGCTGGGAAAGCCACACCTAGTTCTTTGCATTCCCAGCTTTTCCTCTCTGAAGATTTCCCAGACCACCCCCCTTTCCATCCTTGAAGACTTCAAAGCTGACTTTTTAGCATATAACATTTGAGTACTTTGTAATCAGTTACATCCCTGTCTCCCCAAGAAAGGAGAGGGTAGAGTCGTGCCTTTCACAGTAGGGCCAGTACAAGAGGAAGGTATACAGCAGCCTTTGGAATGAGTTCGTGTTCCTCTACTTGCTGCTTTCAGTAAGCAAAAATAACAAATGCAGCATCCTACTGAAAGGGACTTTCCTATAAGCCTGTGAAGTCTTATAGGCTCAGAAGTTATGGTTAGGTCAAGGTGGTACGGGGAAGCTGGAATTAGACCTGATCTGTTGTGTCCATTGGGCAGAAGTGGTGGGTGTAAACACAGATCTTATGCTATCTGAGAGAAAGCTCTGATTTTGAGCCCAGTCTGATAAATACAGTTTGATTTACAACAGTCTGTTATATAGAGTTAGGTATTTAGGCCCTAATACCCTAAAGGTACCAGATCCTTGGAAGCTAAACAGAGCCATCCCTAGTTAGTACTTGGATGGGAGACCGCCAACAAATACCAGGTGCTGTAAGCTGTATTTCAGAGGAAGGAGCTAGCAAAACCACCTCTGAGTATTCTTGCCTAAGAAAACTCTATAAAATCCATGGAGTTGCTGTGAGTGGACAGACCGTGTGAAGGCACATAGACATACATTTAGGGGCCAAAAAAGCTGCACTTTATTGATTGTGGTCATATGGGATGTTCCAGATGCTGTATTTAAATTCAGTTGGTGTGTAAGCAGGAACAGCAGGCAACAGCTGCGCTCAGCAGACTGGTCCTCCAAATTTGGTATATAGCAGTGTGTGTGTGTGTGTGTGTGTGTGTGTGTGTGTAGCCTCACATTATATATCAAATGCTAGTGAGAGGGGAATTCTATCCAAGTACACCTGCATCCCACTCCCTCCTTCTCACTATTTCTTCCTGCCCTTTCCTATCTCATGCTGGCCTGCCATTGTGAGATTGTATGTTCAGGGTTCCCGGGAGATTTGAGGAAGATGGGAATGGGAGGAGGAAATTGTAATCAACTGTGAGGAAGAGAGAAAGACTGGGATCATCTGCAAAAGAGAACTTGGGCAGAGGAGAGATTATGATCATCTGGGAGGAGGAGAGAAACAGTGGGACCCTGCTGAGTGAGGGCCTTTCCACACTACACTGTTAAGTGCTCTTATTCCACTTTCGACATCCTGTGGAATTCTGGGATTTGGAGTTTACTGAGGCCAAAGAACTCTCTGGCTGAGAAGTCCAAAGGCCTCTCCCTAAACTGCAAACCCCAGGATTCCATAGGATGTTGGAAGTGGAATAATAGCACTATAACAGTGTAGGGTGGAAAGGCCCTGAGAGAGAATTAAAGGAGGTTGTGATCATAGTGGATCCCAGTGTCTCTCAGTCAGTCCCTTATAGATACAAGGGATTGATAAAGAGAGACTGGGATCATCTGTGAGTGAGGCTAGCAGTGGGATGTTGTGATTATCTGGGAAGAAAAACATTTGTGAGAGAGAATTGTGGGGATGCTGTGATCATTTGGAGGGAGTTGAGACACTCTAGTCCTTAGGATGGGGATTTTGATCATCAGTAAGAAACAAAAAAAGAAGAAGGGACGAAAAGGAAGAAGGAGGAAAGGGAGAAAACGTGGCAGCACCTTTAAGACTAATTGGCTTTTATTTTCACATGAGCTTTTTATGGCTTCTTCACACGCAGTACAAAATGATAGTAAAATCTCAAGCATAAAGCATATTTATACAGTTATGGGAGTGGAATGGACTGGAATAGGATCCAGAAAGGTGCAAATCGTGTCCCTTGTCCTAGATTTTCAAAGGGCTGTGTAAAGGGATACTGTTTTTTGAGATCTTTACAGTGATCAGGTAGTGTTGATATGTGAAAGTAGTAAAAAGGAAGAAATAAAAAAATAGGAAGAAGAAACTGGTATCCTCATAACTAGGAGAAAACTGGACAAGGGGAGGTTGTGATTATCTGGCATATCCTTCATGTGTGAAAGAAAGTTTCTGCAGGAGACTCCTGGGAAGGAGGTGGCTGTAATTCTAGTTGAATGAGAGAAATTTCCACATATGTCTCTGCTTTTTCCCTTTGCAGCCACATTTTAAGCCCTTCCCCCAAGAAAATATAACATGATTCTTGTATAAATAAAATAATGTATTTCTTATTAGTAAATTATAATTAATATTAATTAAATGGCTTGTCACAATCAGAAAATATTTTATTTATGAATTACTGCAAGTGTGATGAATTTGCAAATGATTGAAAAATAAAATTAACTATTACTGTCTTTTCTATATTTCTACATAACTTTTTTTGGGGAAAAAAAGTATAGCCCACAGTTATTGCTGATAGCCAGAAAATGTGTCCTCTCATTGCTCTGTATTTCTAGACCTGTTATAGAGAGTTGGCATATTAGATTAATGCATTAACAAGGCAGGATTTAAATAAGATAGAGGAAATAGAGCCTATTGTTATATATTAGAGAATAAGATATCACTCGGAATAATCAGTTTCATTAGACAGACTGAGATTTATTTCAGGGTAAATCATGGATTGTAAATGCATGCAAATTTCAAGACAGAGGACAGGAGGAAATATTGCAAGTGTGTATATGAGTAATAAGACCCCACCTCAAGACTAATGAATTTCCATCAGGTACATTTATTTTTAAGCATGTAAAGTGCAGACAGGCAACTTGATTCTAAGTACAGGAATCCCACTTAGAAGGAAAACTGCACAGAGATCAAATTAAATCATTATTTTGACTTTTTTTTTTAATTCCTTACTTCATGGTTTGGATGCTTATCCTAGAAAAAGCAGGCAACTTTATTCTAAGTGATAGCACATAGAGAACAGCAGTCTTTTGACAGGTCATCTAAAAAACTAATAAGTTTCCTTGGGTAAATCTATATTTAGGCAGATTTATATTTACGTAAGGGTGGACTATAAGTACAAGGAAGGTACCATGAGAAGTGGAAGGATAATAGTTACATATATAAAAGACCAATTAAGTCACCTTAAGGACCAATCAGTTTTATTAAGCACAATTATATCTTGGCTGTTAAAGTACACATAGGCAACTTGTGGCAGTATACCTTACAGATTAATCAAGTTTATTAGGCAGCTCCATAGTTACTTAGGGTTGGGTCATGGATTGTAAGTGCAAGCCAAGTTCAGTGAGGTGGGAGAGAATAATACAGAAAACACATTATTTTATTTTTAATCAAACATTTTTAGCCACTTCTTGATTTTTGACCCAGCACTGTGTGTCATGAATGCCAACAGTCTCTTATTGCTGCTTTGAAAACCTGACAATCGTAGTATTATATAAGGTCATGTTTATTGTTAATCATGATGCACATGCATACACATTGATTTGGGTTTGGATTTTATGTGTTTTTCCAGCTTTCCT
Organism: Cyclura pinguis; assembly: GCA_030412105.1. NCBI lineage: Eukaryota > Metazoa > Chordata > Lepidosauria > Squamata > Iguanidae > Cyclura > Cyclura pinguis. The sequence goes on along the minus strand of CM059599.1, from coordinate 222,859,791 downwards.
AAACTCAGCCTATAAATTTCAAGTTTTCTATGCTTACAATAGTAACATTCTGTGTTCTTCCTCATTAATATCTTTTGCCTTCTTGTTGCTTGGACATACCCTTTTGACCACATGTTGATGCTGCTTGGACACATGTATCCTGGTTTTCAGCTGTGAAATGATGGAGGTTATGCACAAGACCCAGTCAGCAGGGCCAATGGCTAAAGAACTGTGGGGAAAATATCTAGAAAGCACCATTTTGCTGACCTCTGGCATATACATTGTTCTTTTATAGGCTCAAGTGCTGTTGAAAACAATCATTTCAAACTGTATTAGTAATTTTCTCACATGAATAAAGTTTCTATTATTTTTTTCCCTCAAGTTTATTCCAGTCCTGTGGCAACTGCTGCCATTCAAAAGGTAGCACTCTCTTTCTCATTCCTGTCACTGATAGCATCAGGAATATTTCATATAAATGGACAGCAACAACGTATCTGGGGTGGTAGATAAGGAAAAGGAAGGATATGCAAATTAACTTAAAGCTCTCAAGCCACCTAGGGCATAGAAAATCTTCAGAAGCATTCTAAAGTGGAGAGGGGGAAAATTGAGACAGGAGACTGGAGGGTAACACTTTAGCCTTGAGAAGATTGCCACAATAAACAACTAATTGTCCATTTGTTGGTAGAGTGTTTAGGGTGTCTGATCAGAAGTAGCCAAAATTAAAGACTAACCCTCAGGTATAGACAGGGCTGCTGAAAATTGTGTCCCTTCTTTAGTCCCTATCAGCCTTTTCAGTAAAGGTGAAAGATGACAAATTGCCTCATAAAAGATGACAAATTGCGAGCACCATGTCCTAAAACCATGGTTTGCAACCTTTTCTTAAATCTCACCAATCAGTCTCCCAAGGAATATAACAGAAATGAAATCTGACTTTTCTGAAGAATGTCATTTTTATATACGAATAGGCATTCTCTTACTACACTTATATTTTTTATGGTAAGTTTTAAGAATAAAAAAATAAAGCAGTAGCATTGTTAGGAGTAAACACAGACAACTGTACTAATTCCATTAATGACAAAATGTAGTACTGCTGAGTTTATATTTTATTGTTATGGCAGTTGTAAAATACAAAGGAAAATATGTTCAAAAATGCAGTAGCATTATTGAGAGTGCTTTTTATTGCTGTGACTAAAATACCTATGTCCTACATAAACTAATTTTGTGTCTCACAGTGGTACACATACTACTGGTTGAGAACTGCTGGCCTAGTTATTTATCCACCCAGTGAATGCCGCACAGGTAGTAGCGCCATTAATTTTTTCCATTTTGCATGCCAGAGAGCATTTATATGGTGAAACCTACTGTGGGGATGAGCATTTACTTTTCATTCCCATTCAGAGTAGGTCAGCTGGCTTTGTGGAAGAGTGCCCAATTTTCTAGTACTGCAGCTGGCTCTTTGGTTTGAAGATACACACAAGGAATGCATCAACTAGAATTTTAGCTGATGAGGGCTTTATTTATTTGGGCTGGGATGCCATTTTAAGATGACTGAGCTGAGCAGTGAATTCCAGTGACAACTGCACATTAATCACTCTTCATTTCATACTGGTTAAAGAATATATTGTGTTAATAATAGAACAAACTATTGTTACTTAAGCTGGACAGGCCTTGCCTTGCTCTTTCACATTTTTGTGGTTTGCTTTGTTTAATGACTTGGAATGAAAGCCACAGCTTCTATTTGTTGTGTAAGACGATTAGCATTTATGCGGCTGATGCATAAGGTCTTTAAAGTGAACATGAAGCATTTTCATAAGGTTCATGTTGTCATAAAGTAATGCTGCTGTCCCACAGGGACAGTTTAATACTGTTTTAATCTTTTTATATGTATATTTGTTGCTACATGTGTTTTTACTTATATTTCTTTATATCATAGAACCTGCTTCAAGTCCCAGTTTTGGAAGGAAAGGCAAGATATAAGTAGAGATAGAGAGAGGATAGCAATGTTTAGAGTTCTGATCTTGAGGTTATTACTTCAAAGTTTTAGCAATCACAAGTATTGTTTCTGACTGTCTTTCAAAAATACTTTATTTAAGAGTTTTTCAACATTTTTCTCATGCAGATCTTGCTGAGAAACACTGTTACTGCCTTTGTACCTTGGTGTAACTAATAAAATCTATCTGTCTAGCTATATTTATGAAGCTAGACAGAAGCATAGGTATATTTACTGTTCAGTTCCTGTCTGGATTTTGTTTTGTGTTGTTCTGTTTTTGTGCAGTTTAATGGCAATCTGAATAAGAACCATGTTAGTTATTTTTTTAAAAAAAATTATTGAAGTTTATAATTGAAAATAAAAAATCCCCCCTCCCCACTTCCAAACTTATTTTCCAGTTGAATCTGCTTGTTATCATTCCATTCATACATAATTGCAACATATTCAAAGGAGAAGAGTCTTACTCAGTTTCTTACATTCTTACGTTGTTTCTTTGTTGCATTACCTTATTACCTTATTATTACATTGTTACAGTACATTACATACAATCTTACTTTGTTACTGTTCTTTTCTCATTCTATGTCTTTATCCAGTTTAAAACTTCTCTCCATTCCCTTTCAAAGTTCTGGATAGGTTTATTTTTCAAAGAGAATGTTAACTTTTCTGTCTCAACCATATCCAGGACTTTAAATTTCCATTCTTCTATATCAACATATTTCTTCTCTTTCCAATATTGCGCATATATCAATCTTGCAGCAGTTATCAGATATAGTTAGTTATTTATATTGTACTGCAGCCTTCCCTGCCCTGTCCTCCGGAGGTACTGGACTACAGTCTCTATCCTCCACGGCCGGCAATCCCACAGAGAGCACCAGGTTAGGAAGCTAACTGTATGGTGATAGATATAGTTTGATTAGCAGCAGTGGAGTAGAATGATGATTACCAGATCCTCCTAATGTGCTAGAGTTCAATTTTAAGATGAATAAATTGATATAATCTGCATGGACATTCAGAAACATACAAGGAACAACAAACATGTGAAGGGGACTTTCTGGTGTGCTGAAGCTGAATACAAATTCATCTGCAGATTTCACACTGTCAGAAGTGGACTCTGGAAGGACTAAGAGTAGCTAGATTACTGGAAATACTTTGCCCTTCTTTAGATATGTTTGCATACTATTAATCTTTACCAGATAAACTATTAATCTTGGTTTATCTGTTAATTAGTTGAGAATGAGTTAAAGTCACACCTGTTGTGATTTGATATGTTACCCTTCTGACTGATTCTTGTTTGCCTTTGTGCTCTACATAGTCACCAGCCTCCTGCATTTCTTGACCTTCCAGCCTCACATTCACAATGTGTGTGTGCGTGTGCGCGCGCGTGCGTGCACGCCTTCAAGTTACCTGTTGACTTCAGTGCCCCCATGGATTTCATAGAATTTTCTTAGGCTAGGAATACTCAGAGTTGGTTTTGCCAGTTCCTTCCTCTGAAATATAACCTGCAACACCTGGGATTGCTTGGTAGTCTCTCATCCATGTTCGTAATACTGCCATCTTACCTCTTTCTGTCTGTCCTTGTATATCTTTATTACAATTCAACTTAGTATAACAGTTCACGCATCTGACTGGGTGGACTTGGGCCCATTAATGTTTATGCCACAGTGTTACTCTTTAAGGTGTCTCCAAATTGAATAAAATTTGAAAATGAAATAATAAAATATCTGTTTTTAGTTAGTTGTAGGCTTTGCAGTGTTCCTGCTTCCCATTGCTCCTCCTTCTCTTCGAGCAACCGTTATGCCAGTGCATGTTTATTCAGGCCTTCTCCTCTTTGGAACAGTGATTGCCACAACATTCATGGGAATTACAGAAAAACTTATTTTTGCTCTGTAAGTATTTTTAGTGTCACATTGTGTGTGTGTGTGTTTTAAATAATCTTGCTAATACTGATCTTACAGTAATTTTCTTTCTCACCAGGAAATCACCTGCCTACAAGGATTTCCCAGAAGAAGGTCTCTTTGTCAACAGTCTTGGGGTTCTCATTTTGGTCTTTGGTGCAGTTGTGCTGTGGATGGCAACAAGGCCGCACTGGAAGCGCCCAGCAGAGCAGAACTCAAAAGTCCAGCAGCGAAATGGGGGGACGCTTGATTGTAATGAAGAGGGATCAGTTATGACTGACTGCAGCAATGCAGATAAGTCTGATATGGAGTTTGGCAGCGAGGCTGCAGCCCGGAAGCGTAATCCCAAACTGGATGAAGCCGGGCAGAGGTCAACCATGTAAAGAGAGTGGCTGTCGTAGCAGGACATCTTGCAGTACAGAAAGGGCTATCTCCATTTCATCCCCAACCATTCAGCTTGATATATATTGCTTGCTTGATGCCGTTTGGCATTTCCATATAATTGATAATACTTGGTTAAATATTTAGTTCTGGAAGAATCCATGCTTATTGCTTGACTGTTTTTATTGTGTGTTTGGACTGAATGAAATAGGACTGAAATGCATCCCGCTGTTTGTTTTGCCAGTGAAATTTTAAAAGTGCTTGATGAATTCCTAATATTCCTCTAGAAATGGCATAATAAATGAACAGCAGGAAAACATTTCAGATACTGGAAGGAAAGAAAGCTAATTTGAAATGAAGGAAGGGACAAGGAAATGCACAACATTTGTATAAAGCTCCCCAAAACCATTTTTAGCAGTTTTGTGCCAGTATTGCTCACATTTCTTCATGTAATCCAGGGCTGTGTAGGGTATGGGTCACATGCTGCTCTCAACTTTCCCCAAGGTGCTCCATGCCCCAGGCCATTTCCAAAAAAAATGAAGAAGTCAAAATGTTTCATGGAAAAATGACCAGTAGCACCCCAGCAAAGGTTCTGGAAGTTTTGCTACATCTGGAGGACTTTTTATATCCTCTTGCTTTCTAAAAGGCTCAGATGGGGATTTTATTCCAAACAGGATGTAGGTATCAACCCGCAGGGTTCAGAAGGTGCCATTGGCCATTTTTTCGCTTCCCAAAATTTGACACACACACACACACAATTAGGGTAGAACAGTGGTGAAACTGGATCCCATAGTTGTCTGGTGTGCCCCTCACCCTCTGGTAGTTGCCCACCTGTGATGTAATCAGACAGGTGCTATTATAGTTGTGTTCCTGCCAACCTTGTACCTACCTACCTGCACAAATTGGGGCTGGCACTTCTAGCTTTAAGCATACAGGCAGACACCTACTTTATCAGAAGTGTTGGCATGTTGGGACTTTTCAGATTACTTTCTGCATCTCATGTAGGCCTGTGCACTGGTACTCTAAAAACATTGGGGTGCGCAAGCTTTGAAATACTGCAGTGTGTAATTCAGCTACTATTGGTTTCTGCATGGTAGCCGATGCTGTTTTGCACAAGCTCCAACATAGCTTCTTCAGTTTTGAGATTAAATGTTCCCTCCATTTCTGGAACTTTACTGGGGACAAAGCCATGTAAAGGTGGTCTAATTTTTCAAAAAACTGCACTCTTAAAAGATTTGTCCTGGAATAGTGTCATATAAATATATTATGGATGAATGTTTAAGAATTACATGAAGAGGAATAACCTGGTTTTATTCCACAACAGGAAAATTTAAATGTTAGTAATTTATGGTCAGCAATATATATCAAAGAATGAAGCACTTGCTGCAATTACATTTCTTATAGAGTTTACTAAGATCCAAGATCCAATATGTTTATTGTACCAGTCAAAGGCCATGACATGGAGTTTACTAATATATCCCATTGTGTTAAAGTCTGTTTTTTCTCAATGAATTGAAATGGACATACCTTTCAATAGGCTGTTTATTTTCAGTATCTTAATGGCTCCTTCTCTTCCCACATCCTCTCTTTTCTCAAACAACATGAATCTAATTTCTCTTTTAAAAGGTGGATCAGGCACAAAGAAGCCTGTCTAGTTACTGTCATTTGGTTTTTAGACAATTAGAGATGCCTAATGTGAAAATCCTGTAATATCTGTGCTTGTGTGTGACAACGGTCATTCAGTGTTATTACTGAAGCCTAGGAAAGTTACTTTTAGGGCTATAACTACCAGAATCTCCCAGCTAGCATGACCACTACATGTCTGAGAGTTTTTTCGAGTTGTAGACCAAAAATAACTTCTCCAACCTCTGACTGTTATGATGATCCTACATGTATGTTTTGACCTTCCTTTTTCAGGTGTCAGGTGGCATCATTCTGCCTGTGTTCCTCCCCACCAGCACCAACAGCCTGCTAAATTTACTGTGCTGTGTGAGATTTAACAGACTGAAAGAAAAAAAAAGATATAGTATTTTGTGTGCACCATCTGATACAGAATTCACTATCTGTATTTTTTGGTAGTACCAGAATAAATTTATTCAGCGTATACACAGATGAGTAGCCACTTCTGGTTATCTTGGCCTTAGGAAGCTGTGGATGCTCTGTTATACTTTGTTTAGGAGTTCTTTAAGCTAGAACAACAACAGCACAAAAATGCCTTTAATGTGCTGGTTTTATAGCCAGAAGATTACTTGTTAATGGAGTTCCTTTTTGCAACAAGAGCAACTTAAAAGGTGTCAGAACTGGGGTATGTTGGCCCTCTAGAGAAAGTACCTTCAAAACAAGTGGAAGGAAATTCTTTTTATTCTTAATATCTTTAAAATACTACCAAATCTAAAAATTTCAGGAGCATTATGTAATTTTGCAAAACGTGGGGAAACCATCCTAACACTGTGTAACTCTGAGTCTTTATGATCTCAAAGTAGCTTCAGTTTTAAGAGTATTGTTAAAATTACTGCAAAAGTTACAATTTTCTGAGAATACTGGCTGTTCTCAGTTCTGTGAGCAATTTGGCATGAGGCATTCAACAGGAAATGCAGGGAGATTTGTCAAATGTTGTACATGTATATTTTGGAAATTGCCAGGGTCTGCTACCTACAGGCAAATGCGATTTGTAGAAAAGATTATAACTGGAACTGCAAATTGGGGGCCAACCCTGCCATTCATATGTCTCTTTTTAAAGATCTACTAGTGCTATTTCACCCACTTTGGCTAGATTCCAAAATTGAACACACTGGCCTGAACTTTTTTTTTTAAAAAAAAGCTTTTATATTCATTTCAAAACATCTCTCTTCTAGCGAATGCTGATGGGAATCAGCACTTAGTTTCTGAATAGATTCAGATGATCAAACACTAAACTAGATGCATTAATGCCATTATCCTTAGCAGGGCTCCTGTGGGAAAAAGGAAGCAAATAACCCCTGTGAGCCTCCTGTGCAGGAAAGCCTCATTTGCAGCTCTGTATGGCTAATTTGCTGACAGAAACAAAACTTCCGCCAGTGTGAGGGAAACATTAGCACAGAAGATAAACTAGAATGGGTGATGACCTGTCTCTCCAAACAATACTATTGTATCCTGCAAAATTGTGAAATATTCAGCAGAGCTTTCCAGCAGAGAATTCTAACAATGCACCAGACTTCAAATCCCAGGATTCCATGGGCCAGAGCTGTAGCAGTAACAGTGATATCAAAGTGCTGTAATTGTCCAGTGTGGACTTGAGGTCCCAAAAGCCCCAGCCAGGAAAGCCAATGGAAAGGGACAAGGAGAACTGTACATTTTGTGAGCCAAAGATTCCCTAGCCTTCTGGCATATCCTCCATGATCACTTTCCAAGATACCAACTTTTGAGAAGTTATGCTTGCTGTTATAAAGTGTTGATGCCTAGTGGGGTAGTACATCATATGCCTGCTCAGGAAGTTGCAAAATATGTTGGCAGTCTGTGGTTTTGTCAAGTATCAGAGTGCTAAAAATATGTTAGTCCTCTTTCTTCTGAAAACTTAAAATGGCTGCATTTACAATTTTTTTTTATTTCAGTGTTGCCTTTTGTATTCAATCAGTGGCTGATTGTACAACAGCTACATATAGGCTTCTCATTAAAGTTGAAGCATATCATTATTGTAAATAAGAATAAACAGCATATATAATTATTATAAGCTGATTCTTTATAGAGGGAAAGTTATCAGATACTTTAACTACCAAATACATTCTTTTTGAATTTGAAATCTGATTATTAGAATATTTGCCATTTATAGTGCTTATTTTGCAGAGCGAAAGAAGGTAAAATTTTTTGTAACTATTTTTTATAATCCAATAAAGGCTATTGAAGTCTGCATTGAGTGCTGTATAGAACTCTGCTACTGGCACAGAGTACGAAGCCATGTGCCAATTTGAACTTACACAAGCAAGTCAAGTAGTAACATTTTACTGGTTACAGGGCATTTCACTATCCAAAGACTTTGTTTCTTGGGACATTTCTTGAAGACCTTTTGTGACTAGTTTGCAAGTTTTCCCAGTGAAATATGGCATCAGGCATCCCATTCTAAAGCCAAGCCAAATACAGAAATAGATTTCTGTAAGGTGATCCATGTTCCCATCAACAATAATTGCTGGAGAATGCTTGCTGATGGTGAGATGATTGCTGCTTTTCAGCTGAAATGCCATATATTGCCTGGTTGGCAGGACAAGAGAAATGTAACAGTGGATTAGTTCAGGCATGCCATCTAAAGTGAGAGGGAAAATTTTGTCTTCTAGATGTTCTGGTATATAGCTCTCATGGTGCCTTGCTACTGGCTAGGTTGGCTGGGGTTGATGGGAGCTGTGAACCAAATCTTCTGGAAGGCTAAAATGAAAAGCATTCTCCTTTGTTTGCAGGTACTTAGATCAGGGCCATGAATTTGTGCTGTGGAAACTGAAGACTTCCTGCGTTTGTCCTTCATTAGTATCCATCAGGGCTATCTTACCACCAAGATTTAACATTACTTCAGCAAATTAACATAAAGACTGGGACTTTGGATTTATCGACCAACAGTTCCAATTGTATGTTCCATCAATGTGCAGTTTTGGGAACCACAGTCTTAATGATAAGTGGTGAGTATTTTTTGATCTTAAGCAATTCTTGACTAGCTTCTCAAAGTCTCCTTTGCATATATAGCTTGGACAGAAGGTGCTTGTCCTATGTAAGTAGAAGCCAGCCAATACCTCATTAAATGCCAGTTGTTCAGAGTCACTAAACCATATCCATGTTCTAATGACAATACTAGTGGGCCTCTAACTGCTTGGTGGATTACAGAAAAAATGCAGTAGGTGCTGTTTTAAACATACCTGCTAAGATTACTCATTCTGTGTATTTTATTCTGTAGTATTCTAGAAATATTTTTTAAAGTGGAAAAAGGATTAAAAACACCAGTTAGGGAATAAAACAATAATAACCTATCTAACCTTTACTCTACTTCTTATGTTCAATAAAATTTGTAGTTATACTTTGTTGCTGTTGTTAACTGCCATCAAGTGAACTTTGATTTATGGCAACTCTATGAATGAGAGATCTCCTAGTCACTCTGTCATCAACAGCCTTGCTCAGGTCTTGCATACTTGGACACATGTCTTCCTTGATTGAGTCTAAACATCTGTAGTATGGTCTCCCTCTTTTCCTACTGCCTTCTGCCTTACCAAGCATTATAGTCATTATAGTCTTTTCTAGTGAGTCATGTCTTTTCATGATAAGGCAAAGGTACAAAGGTACAAAGGTACAAAGCCTTAGTTTAGCCATCTTGGCTTCTAGGGAGACTTCCAGCTTGACATAACAGGCATCACTGAAACCTGGTGGGATAAATCTCATTATTGAAAGGTAGCAATAGAGGCTATAACCTATTTTAGAGAAACAGACCAAACAGGAAAGGAGGAGGAATAGCACTATATGTCAAGGATGCTTATACCTGTGAAGAGATCCATCACTTAAATCCTGGAACCCACTACAGACCCCTAAGTCAGACTGAGGACTTGGATGATGCCTTCCCGGAACAGATGTCAAAACATTCAGAGAGGAAAGATGTAGTAGTTAAGGGAGATTTCAACTATTCCGATAGTTGTTGGAAGTCAGACTCTACCATGTATAGGTCCAATATATTCCTCACTTTCCTTGTAGACAATTTCATTGTCCAGAAGGTGGAAGAGGCAACAAAGGGATCAGCCATGTTAGATCTGATCCTAAACAACAGTGATGACCTGATTAACAGGGTGGAAGTGACAGAGCCCTTAGGCGGAAGTGGCCATGTTCTGGAGTGCCAAGGGGAAATCAAGTGTAGTCAGACATGTATTCTAGACGCTTTAGAAAGCTGGTTTTAGTAAACTTAGAGAAATAATGGATGTGAATGAACCCATGATCAGGAATACTAAAAGAGAAGGGAGTTCATGATTCATGAGAGTTTCTTAAAAGTACGAAATTGAAAGCACAATCTCAACTTCAATGAGGAGGAAAAATGGGAGGTACCTAAAGAATCGAAGATGCATGTCTAAAGAACTTTCACGTGAGCTAGGATTTAAAAGTACAAGAAATGGGAAAAGAGAAAACAGGAAATGGGAAATGAGCAAAGATTTAAAAGTACAAGAAATAGGAAAGGGGGAAAATCAAAGAGGAATTCAAACTAATAGCCAGCATGTGTAGGAAGAAAGTCAGAAAAGCTAACATGCAGAATGAGCTCAGGCTTGCTGGAGAGGTTAAAAACAATAAAAAGGGCTTTGGGGTTATACCTGTAGCAAAAGGAAGAACAAGGAACTAATAGGGCTACTATGTGGAGAAGAGGACAAAAAGCTAATGGAATGGAGAAGAGACAGAACTACTCAACACCTTCTTTGCCTCAGTCTTTTCTCAAAAGGAAAACAGTACTTGACTTGGGGAAAATGCAGTAGATGATGCGGTAGGGGATTATTAATGATTATTTATAGTAATATTTATGTATTATTAATTATTAACGGCTATTAATGAATTCAAGTTTCCAGGGCCGTCTAAGAGTATCAGAAGAACTGGCAGACATAATCTCAGAACCAATGATCTTTGAGATTTCCTGGAGAACTGGAGAAGTCCCAGCAGACTGGGGGAAGGCAAATGTCTCTGTCTTCAAAAAGGGAACAAAAAAGGACCCCAGAATTACCACCCAATCAGCTTGACATCAACACCAGGAAAGAGTCTAGAGCAGATGGTTAAACAGACAGTCTATAAGCACTTAGAAAGGGATGCTGTGATCAGTAAAAATCAACATGGGTTTCTTAAAAACAAGTCATGCCAGTCTAATCTCCTCTCTTTTTCTTTTTTAAAAAATCTGTTTATTAACATGTATTTAATATATAAAACAACATATAAGGATTAAAAAGACAAACAGTGAGTAAACAGACAAAGAAACTCCAATATCTAAACCAATACTAAATTAAACTAGACTACAACTAAACCATAAAGGGGCCAAAAATACATGTAAGTGACCTCTAACTCACCAGCTTTTGGTTCTAAGATAATTTACAAGATATATGTCTTCTAGCGTGTCTGTCATTATCACACTACTGCCAGGTTTTTAGTAACTATAAGCTTAATCTTCAGAACCAATAATTGACTTTCCCCCAACAGTCTCTTAAATATACAACCAATTTATCCCAACTATTTTTAAATTTAACCAAAGATCCTTTCTTAATTAAAATAGTTAATTTATCCATTTCTGCCAAATCCAGCATCTTCAACAGTCAGTCTTCATTAAAAGGAATAGCCACACTTTTCCATTTTTGTGCATACAGCAGTCTTGTCACCATGATCATATAGTATATTCTTCCCAACTTTTTATCAGTCAGTTCACCAGTCAGATGCAACAAAAAAAAAAAAGTTCAGGTTTGAGTTGAATCTTTAGCTTTAAGATGTCTTCCATCAATCTATGTTTCATCACCCAAAATTTCTTGATTTTCTTACAGGTCCACCACATGTGGTAAATCTTATCTCTATTTTTGATAGAGTTACAAGCTTGCTAGATAAAGAGAATGTTGTGGCTGTAGCATATCTTGATTTCAGTAAGGCCTCCAGCAAGGTTCCTCGTGATATTCTTGCAAACAAACTAGTAAAATGTGGGCTAGACAAAGCAACTGTGAGATGGATTTGTAATTGGTTGACCAGCCAAACCGACAGCTCTTCTTCATCCTAGAAAGGAGTGACTAATGGGATGCCACAGGGTTCCATCCTGGGCCTAGTGCTATTCAACATATTTATAAATGACTTGGATAATGGAATAGACGACATTCTTATCAAATTTGCAGATAACACCAAATTAGGAGGGGAAACTTAACACCCCACAGGACAGGGTCAGAATTCAAAATGACCGCAACAGATTAGAGAGCTGGGCCAAAATTAATGAAATGAATTTCAACAGGGACAAAGGTAAGACACTACACCTAGGCAGAAAAAAATAAAATGCACAGATAGAGGATGGGTGACACCTGGCTTAACCACAGTACACATGAAAGAGATCTAGGAGTTTTAGTAGATTACAAGCTGAACATGAGTCAACAATGTGATGTGGAAGCTAAAAAAGCCAATGTGATTTTAGGCTGTATCAATAGGAGTAGAGTGTCTAGGTCAAGGGAAGTAATATTACTACTGTATTCTCCTTTGGTCAGACCTCATCTGAAATACTGCATTCAGTTCTGGGCATCACAGTTCAAGAAGGATATTGACAAGCTGGGATGCGTCTGGAGGTGGGCAACCAAAACAGCAAAAGACCTTGAAACCTATGAGAAGCTGGGTATGTTTAGCCTGGAAAAGAGAAGGTTAAGAGGTAACATGATAGCTATGTTTAAATATTTGAAGGGATGTCATATGAAGGATTGAGCTAGCTTCTTTTCTGCTGCTCTAGAGACTAGGATACAGAGCAATGGCTTCAACTTACATGAAAACAGATTCCACCTAAAAATTAGAAGAACTTCCTGATGGTAAGAGCAGTTCAACAGTAGAATCCACTGCCTCAGATTGTGGAGGAGTCATCTTTGGAGATTTTTAAACAGAGGCTGGAGACCATCTGTCATGAGTGCTTTGATTGTGTATGCCTGCATGGAATGGCGTTGGGCTGGATGTCCTTGTGGCCTCTTCCATCTCTATGATTCTATGCTCTAGAACCCATTTATTTGTCTTTTTAGCAGTCCACGGTAACTGTAGAACTCTCCTCCAGCACCACATTTCAGATGAGTTGATTTTTTTTCTGTCAGGTTTCTTCACTGTTCAGCTTTTACAACCATACATAGAATTAGGAAACATGATGGCATGGACAATCCTGACTTTGGTATTCAATTGTATGTATCTTTACACTAATGAGCTATGAATCCAGCATTAATAATTGTAATTGATCTAGATTGTATAAACTAAAAAGACACAAGACTGTGAGATTCCAAGGAGAAAGGACAAAAGCTTCCCTTGCACTTACCATCTCAGATAAGCAGAAGTCCTTACATTAGCCAGGTAACAGCAGAACCACACAAATGGGACATCTTGGTGGAGAAATGCATTACAGAATTACAGTGAGTTAAGAAGAGGTGGAACAACTTGACAATCATCTCTGACAATGGTGTGCTCCAGGTGGTCTTTCTTAATTTCAGACAAATTCCCAGAAAGGATTCACCGTAATAGCCCAAGTGATATGTTGAGCTAAGCAGTTCGCAAGAGCTGTGAAAATCTACTAGAAGTACTCTAAGGACTTAGATCACAATTCTTTGCTCAAGTTGCTGTTTTTATTACTACATATTTTAAATAGCTCATTTTGGGTTCAGTGTGGGATTTGAATGGGCCTAGATATACGCTGAATTTCAACCTGAGATAACAGGAAACTGTTGATTGCAAACTGAGGCCACCACATTCTTCATTGTTTTGACTGCAACAGATAGATATGGCTGCTTCTCAGGAATGTTGTTGGTTACATGAAATCATAACAAGCTATCTTTGCTTTTTTGATTTCCCAAGATAATGAAAAGCATAACATCTACAAAATATGAGGGAGACTGAAGTCTCATTCCAGATACCCATCTGTATTAATACTCTCTGGATCTCCAGGATGCATCATACCACTATAGCACAAGAAGCAGTGCAGTCCTATTCCTTGAACTTTTAAGTTGCAACACACTGGATATTCTGTTCTATCCTTGCAGGCCCAAGCAGAGGATGTGAGCAGAAGGCAGTGTGTTCCTGGCAATTCACTCTTTCATGACTAACAAAGTTGTGCTTGTGACATAGTTGGAAGAGATATCAGTGATCTTTGGAACATTCATCTGTCTCATGTACCTCAATCAGCATTCTGTTGGAGAACAATTAGAACAATTACAGAGAATAAATATTCTGGAGGATTCATTTACTAGCAAGGTAATATACAGGTATACCTTAGTTAATGAAGTAGATGTGTTCCTGAACATTAATTGTTTAACAGAAAATTTGACACAAGAGGTAGAAGTAACATGGAAAGAATAGGAATAGGCAGCGGCGGAGCTTGGGGTGGGGGGGGCGGGAAGGGTGCAGGGTTACAGCTCAGGGGGCATGGCCGCAGTGCATGGGGGAGTGGCCACGGTGCATGGGGGTGTGGCTGTGGCATGTGGGGGCATGGCTGCGGCATGTGGGGTGTGGCTATGAGCCAGGACACCCCAAAAACATTGCTGCTGGGGGCAAACTGCCCTAATCGCCCCCCATCCCTACGCCTCTGGGAATAAGTTCCTACTGCACAAAAAAGAAGAGCAGTTCAGCGCGTTTCACCAAACTTTTTTATTCAGTTTTTCAGTTTTTATTCAATTTTTTATTCAATACAATATGTGCATGTGAAATGAAATCAAGTGAGCTTTGCATAAGTTGGAAAAAAAAATGAATCTTCTAAAGACTATTTGAAGGCTTCTTCCAAAATCCATTCAGAGATGGCGTTCTTCTTTCACCAGCTTCCACTACTTATTATTTCCATTTTGTTGACCAAAGTTGACAGATCTATGATTTTATAACATGTTGGGGGGAGATAGTGAGGCAGAGTTATGTGCCCTCCCCTCTTCCTCTGTGTCGCTGGTCATTTGTGCTCAGTATGGGATTCTGGAGGCAGCCGATGTTCACCTTGCTTGTTGTAGGCAGGCACATACATTTCCACTAGGGCTGGCCATAATAGAATCGTACTCTTTCCCAGCTTCAGCTTTGTTTGCTGCATTGTTTATTGCAGATACGTTGCTCCAACCCAAACCTGAAAGTCTGTATTTCTCTAGCCCTCCTTCACCATCCTTCTGATACCATACCCTATCACCCCTCCTACAAAATATGCAATTTTCATAAATCGGACTCATTAATGACCAGAGAACACAGTTGGGGTCACACTGGCCAGAGAACATGTCCAGGATTATGCTGGCCAGAGACATGTTCAGGGTCAGGAAAGTTCAGATAGGATTATGTGGAAAACCCACCGCTAGTGGGTTTGTGCTGATCACTTCACCACTTCAAGCTCTTGGCAGTTTTGAATTATACAATGAAAGACAAAATGCCCAGACTGGTGAGCAATCAGAGACCATCTCTCAATCTTACCCTACAGAGGTCTTCCCTATACACTCCACCTGACCAAACATAAAGAGATTGTCATATCAATGTTTTGCTATTGGCCTGTTAAGCAATCAGCCTATTCCGGGCCCCTTTGTCAACACACCCCTTCAGGGTGTGAAATAGGGTATAAAAACTTTAGCTTTGACTCCGGCCAATTGTAGTACGTAGTACCTGGTGCCCCAAACTACTGTTCCTCCTTGCCACCCTCAGACATTGAGTCCCTCCGCTGTGATTCCTTCTTCAGGACTGGTAACTACCACTCTTTCCACCCAGTCTCTCTCTATCCAACCTTTCTTTTCTCACTCTACAATAACCATTTATGGTTCTTAAGTGTGTCTGATTTCTTGTATGTTTGTCAATTCCAATAAAATATTTTGTTTACCTTTAATTGGAGTCCTCTCTACAGTTAGTATTGATATATGTAGGTGAAAAGACCCTGCCCTCCTTTCGCAGTCCTCTTTTGAGCTACAATTCCCCAAATTCTAAGGAAACATTAGCATTACGGGTGCACTCCAACATCCTCCACCTCTAAGGATAACAGTTTCCAGGCTGATACTATTCAAAGGAAAAAGAAAAAACGAACTTCTAGCTAGACAGAGGTGGGTGGGATGTGTAAGGTGGGAGGGACAGGAATGAACAGCCTTTGAAAGAAAGAGCCTGACTGTCAGAGGCTTTGCTAACTGAGGTATGGCTGTACTGAAATCTTGCAGCCCAATGAAGTACAAACTGAAATGGTATTTTTCAACTAAAATTCCACATTTTTTTTTTCAAAGAGTGAATTACTGGGGCTGCGGAAAGATGACTCCATCTGCCTAGAAAGGATAATGCCTAATCCAGCCTTCCAGATGCTCTTAAACTGCAACTCCCAGCTGCCCCAGCTGGCATAGCAAGTGGTGAGGAATTTTGGAATTGCAATCCAACAACTTCTGGAGGACTGCATGATTTCAGGGTCTGACATACCATAACCAGTGCTAGCCAGACACATTCAGCTTCAAATATTCAAGAACTCTTTGGCATAATTAGTGAGAACAAATAATGTTAGGGCTTTTAAAGCTAACATTAAGGCATTTTCATCTGCAAAACACTGTTTAAATTTTTTCTGTGTTTGAGAACACAGCAAGCTGTTGCTACATGAGGCAATGTATTTTAGTTCTTCTGTTGATTGTTTTTCCTATAACGCCTTACCTTGTCTGTGATCTGCAACTTGGATTCTTTCCATATACTAAAATGAATGTTAGCCATCACACAACAAGAAATGAAAAGCAAAGGCAACATAATAATTCAGCAACACGGCAGTGAACAAGCTATGCAGATTTTCATTCTACCAGCAGCGTTTGGCATCTGTAGACCACATAAACATAATTAAACTGTCAGTAGAAAAGTTATTTAACACTCTGTTTCCCACCAATTCCCTGTATTTATCTTCTCGGTTGTAATTCAAACAGGTTAAAGTGCTACTTTTGAATCTTTGCAATAAAGCAAAAATTAACTAGGGATTATATAATATCTAAGTAATTGGGTTTTTACATTGAATATATTTAATCTTCCAGATGGCCAAAGATGGCCATTTCTATTTTCCACTGCCAGGATGAAAGAGGATTAGGGTCGTGCCTATTAATGATCACACTTATACAAAACAGACTCTTACCTACCTCAATATAAGAGCCAAATTTCAATGTGGACAATTTCTGCTCTATTTACTGAAACCTTTACTATGACATCAGTGTCTGCTAATTGACACGAAAGTTTTTTAGAGTATCAGCCCTTGATGATAGAAACTTTATAAATTTCACATTACTGATAGGAAATGTCTTTCCATTTATTAAGTATTTTTTTAGAAAATGAAAAGAAATCTGGTTGGGATCAGAATGTTTACTCTCTTGAAGCTCAGTATAATGCCTTGCATCACTGTGTATGATTGGATAAAATAGGATGTATACAAAAGCAACTTTGCCTTAGCCTGGAAAATATTTTGGTCCATGTACCTCAAGTTTCACTGATCCTTGATCCAGTCTCTGGGCCCACTTCTTTGGAAATGCCCACAGGTACCTGTGTCATCAGAGAGCTGTGAGACGTGTAGTGCTGCATGAGGAGAAGAAAGAGTGCAATAAAGCCAAATCTCTCCTCCTTGACAATGAAGGTTAGTGCTCTGCCTGTTCCTTCTGAGATTCTGTCTTCCAGAATCTGATTGAATGGCACACAGCCCCTATGCACTGTGGAGGACAGGGGAAAACATGGAGGAGGACAAGGATAGGGCAAGAGTCCTGGAGGAAGTCAAATCCAAGGAAACCAAAATGGCTGCTTTGGCTGTTAAATAGCAACAGCAACACCAGCAAACCCTGATCTTCCACCATCCACAGATTACACCCCGTCATCCCTTTTTTCCCATTGTAAAGGGTCTCTCAACTTTCCAGAACAACTTGAGGTAGGAGTGGATTGATATTAAAAAATTACACGAGTTACATGAGCAGGAGAGCTGCTGTTAGAGGCACTACAGTGACCCGTCTGCTGATGCAGTAATCATACTGTTGGGAAAATAAGGACCTGCTTATGCCTGGGCCACTCAGGTAACTCAGCATTGTCTGCTCTGGCAGTGCCCTCAGATAGTGTTTCTCTTCTTCAGCTGGAGATGACCAGAACTGAATCTAGACCTTCTCCGTGCAACGTCTGGGTTCCACCACTGACTTATAGCCTTCTGTACATTACAAAAGCATTCCAGATATAAGCCTAGAATGCTACAGTACCACATCTGGATGGGTAGGCATCACTGAGCTACTTACATTCAAGCCAGTGACATGGAAATGGCAGGGTGAGGTACTGTGAATCAATTCATCTAAGCAAAGTGCAAAGTGCCTGTGATCCCATGGTTACTTTTATGGCTCTCAACACCATACTTTTTATGTAAAAAATGTGAAATGTCTCTCCTGGAAGTTTCCAGAGGGGGCAATCCACCTTTTTCTTGGTTTGCAGTGTCTATCTGCACCATTTAACTTCCCCTAAAAAGGTAAGGGTCCTCAACTGTGCAGTTTCAATTTTTGTTTGTTTGTTTGTTTGTTTGTTTGTTTGTTTGTGGGAGGAGTTAGCAGTTTGGCAGTCTGAGTATCCCTAAGAAAGTCTCTGGGACAGAAATTTGAACCTCATATCTGTCACCAATTCTAGTACAGCTAAATTCACAGCCCACACTCTGTCTTGACCATTTTCATGTCCTATGGAACCTCACACTAATGCTAAGACTGATCAGTAGGCAGAATTCAGTCAAGAACTTAACATGTTCAAGTTGCCATTAACCTGTCCTCTTTCATTCTCTAAAGCAGTGAAACCTTGGGTCCTGATATGTTGTTGGACTGCCATCATTCCTCATAATTGGCCATGCTGGCTCAGGCTTCTAGAAAACAAAGCCCAACATTGTCTGGGGACTCTAGATTATAAACACTACACTAAAACACAGTGTTGGTTGGTGGCACTATATTAACAAATCGTGTTACAAAACACGTATTCTTTTTTTTGAAACTTCAGCCAAAATCTTGTACTTTGGCCAAACTTCACTTCAGAATTACCAGGAAAGGTCATGCCACTTCGCTCCAAAGTAGCTGCCAGCTTTAATTGAGGAATTATAAAATATACTGAGAGAGGAAATTGTTACACTGATTCAGTGAATGCTATCTTTGTTGTTGAACCAAGTTTCCACCGACAGATTCACTATGCTAGTGCACAAAAGACTACTATGTAGGAGAATATTTAAGAAAGAAAGAAAGAAAGAAAGAAAGAAAAAAGAAAGAAAGAAAGAAAGAAAGAAAGAAAGAAAGAAAGAAAGAAAGAAAGAAAGAAAGAAAGAAAGCAGGCAAGCACTCTCCCTGACTTTCTATGTAGCCGTTGTGGGAGGGTGGGTTAGAGAGTTAGAGAGAATATGAGTCTAACTCAATATCTAGCATAGAGCCAGCATTCCAATAGGATGTGTGTGAGTGTGTGTAGATAGCTAAGATAGGTAGATCAATATTGGGCCTAAATATCCTAAAGGCAACAGAGCCTGTCTGATTATGGAAGCTATGCAGAGTCAGCGCTGGTTAGTACTTGGATGGGAGACCACCAATGAATATCAGGTGCTGTATGCTATATTTCAGAGAAAGGGACTGCCAAAACCACGTCTGAGTATTCCTTGCCTAAGAAAACCCTAAGAAATTCATGAGGTTGCCGTAAGTTGAAAGGTGACTTGAAGATGTGTGCACGCACTCATTCCCACACCTTAAGCCTCTCCATGGCTCCACGCTTATTTTTAACTGATGTTTTGATTCTTTTATTCTAATCCTCTTCATTCATAACCAGTACTCTAGCTTTGCAGATTTATAAACATCTTAATCCATTATCCAATCCATTATCCAAGTTATAGTATTAGCATATGCGTACAATTGTAAATCAGGAAGACCTAGGGCCCGTCTTTCTCTGAGATCTGCCATTAGGTTTCATTTTATTCTTGGCTTTTTTCTGGCCCAGATAAATTTTGTTAGGTCTTGTTTCCATTGGTTGAAAATATCTCGTTCAACTATAATGGGAATATTTTGAAAAAGGAAATTCATTTCAGGTAATATACTCATCTTTATAGCAGTGATTATCCTACTAATGATAATTTTAATTTATTCCAAGATATCAATTTTTTTTAATTTCTTTCCAAATTTTAACATAATTATTTTCAAATAACTCTTGATTCTTCTTAGTTAACCTGCCTGAATATTTGATTTTCTTTTTAATTTTAAATTGTGTCTAGAATTTCAATTCTTCTTCCTCTTTTGCAGATAAATTTTTTGTCAATATTACTGATTTTTCTTGGTTGATTTTGAATCCAGACACCTGGCCAAATTCTTTCAAAATCTGAGTAAGTTTGTCTATAGAGTCGATAGAATGTTCCAGGATTAAGACAAGGTCATTCTCATATGCCTGAAACTTGAATATTATAGCCTTGATTTTTAATCTTTTATATTGTTTTCATTCCTTATTACATTATTCAATATTTCGATTACACTTGGCCCTCCACATTCGCTAGGGTTAGGGACACAGGACCCTCGCAAAAGTGAAAAATTCGCAAATAACAAAATTTGTGTGTCTGTGGCAAGGAAGCTGAGGTAGAGGTGGGGAAAGTGGGCATCCAGGGTCTAAACCAGGTCAGGGAAAGGAGATGGTTGACATGGTGGTGCAGGACTTCCTCTCTCTTGCCCATCTCCTTCCTTGGGTGTGTGTGGCGCATGGGTACAGGGTTTGTGGTGCTGAGAATTTGGGCAGAGAACCGTCCTTATCTAGCCAGGCAGAGACTGGTAGAGGAAGAGGAGGACCAGAGGAGGGTTTTTAAAGGGCTATGCGGCCTGATTGGAGCCACCAAAAGGGAAGGTTCCTCCAAATAAGAAGCACCTGAGGTAGGAGGGCAGGGGCTGGAGAAACTCACAAATAATCAAATCTGTGGATATCAAACCCACAAATGTGGAGGGCTGACTGTAAAATCAAAAAAAGAAGTGGCGAGATCAGATAGCCTTGTCTGATTCCTTTTTTGACTTTACAAGGTTTTGTTCTCTCTGCATTGACAAGTATATGGGCCTCCTGATCTGAATAAATTGCTTTTATCCATTTAATAAAATTATTACCAATATTCATCTTTTGGAGGACTTGAATCATACATTGCCAAGAATGTTATTGAATACTTTTTCAGCATCCAAGAATAACAACCCCAGTTTCTTATCTTGATGGGGTTTATAATATTGTATTATATTTATCAAAGTTTGGACATTTTCTCTCAGTTGGCAGCCAGGTAAAAAACCTGACTGATCTTCATGAATCCAGTCAACAAGAATTTTCTTTAATCTTTCAGCCAGGATTGAAGTAAATAATTTGTAGTCTTGATTTAGCAGTGAGATTGGTCTGTAGTTTTGTGGGTTTGTTATATCTTTCCCTTCTTTAGGGATCAATGTTAAATTTGCAGTTTCCGAGACTGGGGTTTAACTCCATTTCTTACCCCTTTTCACACAGCATTTTCCATGCGAAAGAGGGCCTGGAGCGTCACGCGATTGTGAGGAGCAATCTGCACGACACACTCACAACTGCGCAATGCTCCAGGGGCCGACAGGCGCTGATCGTGCACCTTTTCATTTTCGGCTAGAAGCTGAAAATGGTGAGCGATCGCGCATTGCTCTCAGGCTCCGCGCGCACTTACCTGGCGTGTGGAGCCTCCAGAGCTCACTAGTCACACTTCCTGCCCCAGCGCAGCCTGGGAAACTCCCAGGCTGCACTGCAGAAGGAAGAGGCAGGGCTCTCATGTGAGCAGGCAACTCATGTGGAACCAAAGGACCCTGGACGCGAGAAGCTCTCGCCAGAGGCTGCTTGCGCAATCCCTGCATCCCAGCGCCAGAAGAAGGAAAAGTGCGGAAAGGGCCTTGATTTAAAGTTTCATGCAATGGCTCTTTCTCAAATGTTTTGTAGAAGGTGGCTGAAAATCCATCAGATCCAGGGACCTTCCCTAATTTTGCGCTTTTTATTGCTTTTTATTTCTTCTATTTTATTTCTTCTATTTCTTCTATCCTTTTATTTCTTGGCCAATCATACAATATTAGCTTACTGTAGATATTTTTCTATTTTTGCCCCACCTATTTTTGCCCCGCCTCTTCCTTCCGCAGCGCAGCCTGGGAGTTTCCCAGGCTGCGCTGGGGCAGGAAGGGTATCTTGCTATTGATAATCAACATACAGTTTAGAATAATACTCATAAAAATTTTGTTTGATTTCCTCTTGTTGGGTAAAACATTTTTCTCCGATTTTGATTCCAATGATTGTTCTTTTTTTCTTTTTCTTTTCTCAATTTATATGAAAGCCATTTACCTGGCTTATTGGTGAATTCAAAATGTTTTTGTTTAAAATATTTAATCTTCTTTTCTACTTGTATGTCCAAAAGTGATGTAAGTTGATCTTTCAAAATTGTTATTTTGTTCACCAATCCAGTATTAGATGGGGACTTCTTAAGTTTTTCTTCTTTTTCCTTAATTTCTGATAAAATTTGATTTTCTTTTTCTAATTTTTTCTTCCTTGATTCATAATCCAATTGCATAACAATTCCTCATATGAATGCTTTTGCTCTATCATTCAGTGCTCTGGAGATTTCTAGCTAATTTTTCAAAGTAAAAACCACTACCAAGCAAAAGACAAAATGTTTCAACATACAGACAACATTATAAATAACTATACTTTTTTTCTTCCAAAATAGGTTTGTGTAAAATACAGTGGCCAGAAATCACTAAGGTGGTTATGAATGTGCAACTACTTTAGTTATGTGGCTATGTAGTGTCACCCAGATTGACCCACCCCAAATCCTCACTTGCTGGGCAGCAGCTGCTGTGAGCGACAGGGACGTTTTCTGCTGCCAATATTTTCCTCTGCCAATCAGGAAACAGCTGCTGACATTTCCACCCCCTCCTGTGAGCAATCTCTGGTGTGACATGTAGAAGCAGAGTCCCTGTCACAATTCACTTTGCACCAGAGATCACTTGTGCAAGGGGGTGGGTGGGAACATTGATCAGCTGCTTTCTGACAGAGGGGGAACAGACCACCACCACCAATTGAATCTGCTGCTGCCTGATAAGTGAGGCCTGATGGATTTTCATAGTGTTACTGCCCTGGCTAGCCCGAGCTTTGGGGATATAAAAAGATATCTTTTGATATCAATAATTCAGCTTCACATATCCCTTCCACTTGCGAGGCCCCCGGACAAGCATGCATACAGGCCCAGCTGATAATCGCCGTAATATTTCTAGACAATACAGGCAGGCCAGAAACAGCCAACTCGCCGCTTTAGGAGACCTCAAGGCAAGTACCTCCATTAGGTATGCAAACAACTCTCAAAAGATCCTCTGTCTCGCACTGGCAGCTTGATGATTGAGCTATACAATGCTCAAAAACTCCGCATTTGCATACCAGCTACTCTATTGATAAATTCGGCTATAATTCAATCATTCAAATTCTGACCTTTCGGAGGCTTTGTCTCCAACTCCAAATCTATTGTTTTCCCCTAAGTCCGACCTAGCCCTCGGTCACAATTCTCCTTATAAAAACCCCTGATTTTGAGCGCTTCCTTGGATCGCTCCCGAGTTCCAGACTGCCTTGCTGCCGCATCGCTTGGCGAGCTTCCCCTCAGCTCCACATGCTGAGATACATTGAACCCCAGCTTCGCTCCCCATTTTCTTTCAGACTTCAGGACAGGTTTCATATCACCCGAACCAGCTATCCCTCCGAAAATCCCGCTATCTTACTCACACCTTTATTTTCCTTAGTTATCTGTGTGTTTGTGTTGCTTACATTGTGTGCCTGTATTTAATAAAGATCATTCATTATTTTCCAACCGGTCTGCTTCTTGACTTGGTCTGACCCCGTAGACACTGGGTTGCAAGATCCTGCTAAGTTACCCTGCCTCTCGTTTTGCCAACTTGTGCTCTGAACTAATTTCCCCAACTTGTATAATTTTGATAGCAATTTGGTGTCCCTCCCGGGACCCCCAGAAAACAGGGTAACAGGGTGGTGGAGAATGCAGGCAACCCCATTACCCCAAATTTGAGGAGTCGCGAACCTCCTCAAATCAGGCTGGTACTGACTAAGGGAACGGCCGGTCAGGTTGCTAGAATTCAGTTAGGCAGGAACACGTGTGTGAGTGAGAATTCTGTGTGTGTGAGCTCTGGGAGCTACTCTATCGGGGTTGGAATCTATCCCCCTTTCTTGCTGTGTTTGTGTATGTCAGCTGCCCCGGCGTGATCACTAGCTCTCCACGGTGAACCATCGTCCGATAGCAAGGGGTGTGCACAAGCTGACCTGGGAATCACATCCCTAACTTGGGGTCTATCGTGGGCTGGGATCCAAAGTCTTAGGGTGTTAGCACCGTAGGAACAGTCTACACCCATCCAACACCATAGCAGTAAGGCACAAATAGCACTTAGGGAAGAAATCCCCCCCCCCAGAGTAGTATACGGGTGCGTCCCATCCTTGTTAGGAGTTAGAGTGCGGGTACGTCCGTCTGGTAGTTGTGAAAAGCCGGCTGTGTAATTTCAGGTGCATCCCGATTGGCTAGCCGACTAGGTGCGGGTGGTGATTCCCGACCTAGCCTAGGGTTTAGAGGTTTGGCCCGTGGTAGAGGAAGGTACCCCTCGCCCAGAAAACCAGTTAGGGATGGTTCGGTTTTGGTTCCTTGCTCTTTTTCCCCGCTGCTTGGCCAGGCGGCGCTGTAAGTCCCACTGGGTTCGTTTCCCCCCTTCAGGCAGGCGGAGTACTCCTGAGGGTTCCCTGAGTCTAGGTGACCTCCCTGTCCCTGAGCCGTTTCCTTGTCCTTTGGTCCCCAACGCTGTTGAGGTGGAAAACCGGGCTTGGGTATACTAAAGTGACTTTGTTTGGGCAGGCTAGAGATAGGTTCCCATCCCTCTTTCCTAGAGTAGTTCTGCTGTGTTTGTTTCCCTTCAGCTCCCCCAGGGGTCTAGGTGATCCTTCCCGTCACTCCAGGTCCTGGTCCCGCTCTTACGTTAGGAAATTTGGTAGGATACTTGTAGTTGGTGTAGCATGGCTGAGAATAGTAAGGTCACCATCAAGGACCTCATGTTGGAGGAAGAGGTCCAAGGAAAACTAGAAAGGTGGGTGTTGAGTAAGGGGAAATGCCCCTGGAAGGACTCCATCTTCCAGATGGCTGATCCCTTTGCCACACTCTGTGAAGCGTACACCCTG
This sequence comes from Cyclura pinguis, assembly GCA_030412105.1. Lineage (NCBI taxonomy): Eukaryota > Metazoa > Chordata > Lepidosauria > Squamata > Iguanidae > Cyclura > Cyclura pinguis. Next base: position 222,834,678 of record CM059599.1, on the reverse strand, counting down.
GCACGTAAATCAAAGAACCCATTCGGGCTGTCTAAGGACACTTTGGCCGCTTGGGGACTTTGGTTCACGGCCAGAGATGCTAGTAGTGCCCTTGTAGAGACCTGAGGGAAGCTAGCTGAAACTGAGAAAGAAAATGCCTGGCTTCATGCAGAGATCGAGGCACTGCGCGCGGACAAGGTAACGTTCGCGTCCGTAGCGCAGGCCTCCGCCCAGAAGCTTAGTAACATCACTCTAGTGGCGCAAACTTGGGAAGAGAAAGCCCATGCCTTAGAGGCTGAGCTGGATCATGCCTGGTCTGCGGCCAAGTTCATGGTGGTGCAAGTGAGAGAACAGCAGGAGGCTGTTAGCCATGTAGCTTGCCAGAAGCAGATCGCTGCGCTGGAGAGCCAGCTCCAAATGTGCAAAGCCTTAATTTCAGCTGTATGCCTGGAGCTGCTCCCAATGTTTGCGGAGGACTTTTCTGGGAAGACGCTGCCAGAGGATGCTCAGGCAACCATTCCCCACAATCCAGACTGGAGTGACCCTAAGGTCCCAGTCAACCCAGTAGAGACACAGTCCATGACTAGATGGACCACCCCCCTCGGAGAAGGCAGTTCAGATAGGCCAGAGACACAGGAGATGCAGGTCACCGAGACTAGGGTCCCCTGGCGAGCTACTGAGGCCAAAGCTATTGCGGACCAACTGGGTCCATTGAATCAGTCCACCGGGATCATGTTGAACACGGTGATACACTCTCACCCGACAGCCAATGGTCAGGACCTGACCCAGTTGGCTCGGCTTTGTATGTCCCCCTCCAAGCTCCCTACTCTTGAATCAGCCGTGGCGGCTTGAGGCTTGGTTAGGCTCGAGGCCCACAACTGGATGAGGGAGGTAGTAAGGATTTTGTGGCCCGGACAGAGTGTGAGTGTGCTGTACGTCATGGAGCAGCAGGGTCCTCGTGAGAACCCTGAGGCTTACGTGGCATGGAAGCAGCTCCTTGCCATTCTGGCCGAGAAGGTCCCCTTGACGTCCCATGATTACAACTTTAACCATCTCAAGTTTAAGACGCTTCTTTATGGAGGTCTTAATCATGAGACTAAAATGGCTCTCGGTTTGGTGGATCCAGCCACCACCAACTGGGACGAGTTTTGGAATAATCTCCGGCGGGTCGCTGACCTGCTCCATGAGGCAGGATCTTTCAAACCTCCCACCAAGACACACAGGAAGGACCCCGGGAATTGGGAACCCATAGCCCAGGTCACTTACTCGAATTATGGGTCCCATTCCCAGCACAGGAAAACGGCTCTGAATTCCATTCCGCGAGGGAATTGGAACTCGCGCCAGCCACCCAGACAGGACAACAGGCAGTGGCAGGGAAGAGATTTCTGCAGCCAGCCCGGCAAGGCAGGAAGTCCCCCACAGCAGCCAACTGCCCCCAAACAACCCTCTGACTCAGGCTCTCACAGGGAGACGTCTGGCGGGTATGATCCCATGGCCCAGACATATTCCTCGGACAGAGTGAGAATCTGGGGCATGTTAAGACAGCTGGGACTGGACATGAGCCAGTTCGATGGGAGACCCACATCCGAGCTCCTGGATGCGCTAGACAAGCATCTACCACTGGGAAACAGCCAGCCTGTGAATGCGGTGGCCAACGGTCCCCCTCCAGCTGGAGATTACCCTGACTTAGAGCTGTCAGGATAGGGATGCCCTTGGTCCCGGAATCTCCCCCAGAGGATTGTGGCTAAGCTGAAGCCCAACAGATGGGGTAGATCTAGGGTGAAGGCAGGCACTAGGACTGATAGGGAAAAGACCCCTGCCACCCCTCCTGCAGACTCCGGAGCAGCGCTAAAGGTGCTGCTCCCTAACCTGAGAAGACAGGGTGAGCCCACCCCTGACGCTATCCGCTTGACTGGATATGGCGGGGGGGAACCCAATCTAAGTCCTTTGGAGGACACAAGCGTTCAGTGCACAATAAAACAAGGCAGATTGCACCTCCTCCTGACTCAGCCCCGAGTGCGAATCCAGCCACCTCCGAGACCATAGTGCTTTCAGAGCACCTAGAAGGATCGCACCAGGCTAAGGTTCAGAAGGAAGCCACCACCAAATTTGACCAGACACAAGGGAAGATGGCAAGTAGGTGACTTTTTCCCTTGGAGTAACAATGGTCTTTGCTAACAATTTCACAAATTACATCTGGGGTTGTATTCTAAGATATTTAAACTGAACATTTAATATTGAAGTTCAGCACTTGACTGGAAGGGACAGGCTTGAGATTTCAAGGACAGTTGAAAGATTCCTTTGCATAGCTCCCTTGCAAAGCTTTTTCAGACACAATTCTGGGGTTTGTAGTTTTACAAGCTGTCACAGCCTTCTCTGCCAAAGTGTGCTGGTGCATCATCAAACTACAAACCCCAGGATGCCATAAGGAGCTATGCAAAGAAAAGCCAGTTTTGACCTGCATTATCTCGGTAGTATGTGGCCCTGTTTACACAGGCAGGAAAATGTGGGATTAATCCACATTTTCCTGCCTGTGTAGAAAGGGCCTTCATGTCATTTTCAATCTGGGGAGATCCTCAGGCAAAACTATGACAATTGTCCTGGCCAGATTTCTTCAGAGGGAGGTCTGCCTTTGCCTAGGCTTTTGCTGAGGCTGAGAGAGCATGTCTTGCTCAAGATTATCCTTCTTTCCCTTGCTTTTTAAACCCTTTTAAAAAAAGGTTTTGAAAGATTCGAGATTCGTGAGATTCGTAGATTCCCAGAACCTTCCAGGGATTCGGATCTGGATTCAGATTTGGAAAATTCTGGATTCATCCCATCCCTAATATGTAGGAATTATGACTATGAACTAGTAATCAATGATGTAGACTTGAGTCAACTGACTTGGACTCAAGTCAGACTTAAGTCGCTTCATTGAGTTGACTTGGACTTGACTCAGCAGTAAATGTTGCACTGACTCAACTTGACTCGACTCAAGACTTGTATATTTTTACTGACTAGCTTGCTGCCCATGGTTCAGTAACATAACACATTATGGCTGTGAACAATGCTTCCATCTCTTTTTGTCTACTGGCCACATGACGATCTGTCTCAAGCCCAAAGTAGGAAACACCGAACGGGTTAGGCAATGGGCTTGAGGTCTGCTCAGCAGTCGGTCTCTGCTGCATGTTGGAGGAGCCTTCTAGAACTTTTCCTAAGAGCATAAGGCAAGACTTGTCCCCAAAGCATAGCAAGTGTGTTAGGCAATGGGCTTGAGGAAGAAAGATCCTTCCTCCTAAAGGTTTTGAAGCTTCAGTAATGGGAATCCTATTCCCCACTTCTGAAAAATCCTCCAGCTTCAGCAATGGAGAGTAAGAAGGATCCTATTCCCACTTCCAAAGCTTCAGATGGCAAAATCACAAAGGTAGAGGGACAACTCTGCTTAAATTGTTAAAATTTGACTTTATTCAACTCTGTCCAGAAATTCTGTAGGTTGGAGTATAAAGTTGGCTCTGAGACTTGAGACTTGAAGGTAGAGACTTGGAGTCAAAGACTTAAAAACATCACTGCTAGTAATGAACGTGTAAGTCTGCCTTATGCATTTATAACTGTCCTAGTGAATTCCAGCCCTTATTTTTAAGCAAAATGCAAAGTTTTGCACAGAAAAACAAAACAAAAACTTTCACCCAGGGCCAAAAAATCCTGTGGAAATTCTCCATTTCTTCAACACAGTGTCTAAATATGTCAATATGCAATCTAGGAAGAGAGCTTCCCTTCCTTGATATCCAGTTGGCTGCATTCCTCACTGGAAAACAGCTAAGTTGTTGGGGAGAGTGGAGAAATCACAATTAAAACCTCTGCTCTTCAGAATCTTCCTTCTTCACAGCTGATCACTACATGACTACCCCACCATTATGGAAAATGTCACATAAAGAGTCAGAGGATCCTTCTTGAATAGGGTGGGTTGTGAGACAGTGAGGGGATCCCTGAAACTTAGAGGGAAGTAACCTGTGTGAGTGGACCCCAATTCCTGAAAGGTGATTGTATCCTGATTTTGAGGCTTCCCTTTTTTCCTGACACCACAACCCCTCCTATTCAGCATGCTCCCCCAAATCATACCACTGAAGTCCTTCCACTTCTGTCAAAATTTGCTTCTAGCTATAATTTGAAGGATTATGCAAGGCACCGGGACAACAACCTTCTGCTCTGATTTAGCAAATACCACCTTGACTATGGAGCTAGGTTTTAACAGGTAGATTCACTGTTCTGGCTGCACAAACATCTGCTGGGTAAGACAAGGGTGAGTGGAAAATATTTGATCTCCTCTCCTTCCGTCTCACATTTTCAGGGTACTGGAAAGACTGCCATAGCGGGGAGGGAGCAGGCCAGACTATCTCATCCGCTGAAGTTACAAGATCCCTAAATCCACTCCTACAGGTTAATAGTAAAACAATACCTAATGTGTCAATAGTGAATTTCTGATTGAAAATAAACAGGTGTAATGTTCAGTTTTAGAAATATGTTAACACACTGGGATGTTTCTGAATGTTGTGTTGTGCCCCTCCCTACACTGCAAACCCCAGGATTCCATAGGATGTTGAAAGTGGAATAACAGCACTATAAGAGCGTAGTGCGGAAATGGCCTGAGATCTTAGCCTCGTTTAGTGGGACTTAATTTAGAGCTGACAGGCATAGGACTGCATGTTTAAATAAACAGCCCAGTGCTGAGGCATTATTACAAGACCATGTATACCTCTATAACTGCTGCATGTGAAAGACATGCAGCAGTCTTAAGCAGCAGAGCCAATGATAAGGAATGTTGATAATTGCATTCCATTGAAATCTGGAGGGTCACATGATTCCCACTCCTGTCCTATTATTAGGACTCAAGTTTGCCTAAATTCTTCATTTAAGCAATAACTGTTACTTGCAAAGTACATTTTATGTAAGCAATGGGTTATCTTTTTTTGTTCTGTGTACATATGGACAATATCCACTAGAGGGCAAGCACCACCAAAGTTTCCAGTCAGCTAGATCTGTGAATGTCAGACAGATAGGTTTCACTGTATACTGACACAATTCTTAACAGTTTAAAATTTAAACCTTAAAATCAAATATGATGATCAACTGAAAAAGGTTAACAGATTACTTTATCTCCAGCCACAGCAGAAGTAGCTTTCTGGACATTGATTTTGTATGACATCTTTGTATTTTTAGCGTTACTTATTTCACATATATGAACCTGTGTCTCTGGTTGAGCTTGGAGCATGCAATTGTAGTTGAATGACATAAAAGAACCCAAAGTCTCTGGGATACAGCTGACATGGAGAAAATAAAATTCTCTGAATATGCAACATCAGCTATAGAGAAAGGGGGTGGGTTGCTGACCCATGCAAACTACTGCCACATACAGTCTGCCCTCCTTATCCACAGATTTAACCAATCATGGCTTGAAAATATGGGGAAAAAAACCCAAAAAGCAAACTTTGATTTTGCCACTTTATATAAGGGGCACCATTTTCCTACACCATTGCATATAATGGGACTTGGGCCATTTCCACACTAGATTGTTATAGTGCTATTATTCCACTTTCAACATCCTATGGAATCCTGGAGTGCCCCTGCCTAAACTGCAAACCCCAATATTCCATAGGATGTTGAAAGTGCAATAATAGCACTATAACAGTCTAGTGTGGAAATGGCCTTGAGCATCCAGAAATTTTAGTATCCACAAGGCATCCTATAACCAAACCCTAGTGGATCCCAAGGGCCCACTGTCATGTCATCTGGGATGATTCTGAGGAAAGGTGAGATGAATGGAGGAGAGAAAGAGAAAAAGAAAGACAGAGGAGATCTAAAAAGGAAGAATGGAGGGGAAGGGGGAAAATGTGGCATCACCTTTAACTGTTTTTTATTTTAGTATGAGCTTTTGTGAACCCACTTCTTTAGATGCAGTGCAGAGTGATATGAAGGCCTCAGGCACAAAGCATGTTTATATAGTTGTGAGAGTGGGACAGAATGTAACAGGATCCAAAAGATGCAAATCATGACCCTTGCCGTACATTGTGAAAGGGCTGTGGTATTCTCCGGAACTGGTTGTAGCTCACTGATGATATGTTTGAGTGGTCTCAGCTGGGGACTATAGGTGACTACAATGGGTGTTCTGTCATTTTGTGTTTTTGGTCTGTCTTGTAGTAAATGGTTCCTGGGTATTACTCTTGCCTTGTTGATTTGTTTCTTCACATGCTTAGGTGGGTATTATAGTTTGAGAAATGCCTGTTGTAAATCCCAGAGTTTTACGTTTGTGTCTTGTGGATCTGAGCAGGTGCAGTTGCATCAGCAGACTTGGCTGTAAACAATAAATTTGGTAGTGTGTTGTGAGTGGAAATGGTAGGCATGTATGTATGTGTAGAGATCAGTGGGGTTTTGATAGGATGTGGTGCTTACAAGTCCATGTTGCTTTCTCAAAAGTGAGCTACTTAAGACTAAGTACAAAATGGCAGAGCTTGGTGGCTAGATCTTCTATAGCCTCATTCAGGATAGTATTATTGAAGGTCTGTAGTCCACCGTGATGTAGGATGTTGGTGTATAGGGATTCCACATCCATAACGGCTACGGTGGTGTTCTTTGGGAGTTTGAAAGTGGACTCTATTTTCCTCAGGAAATCAGTTGAGTCCTTCATGTAGCTTGGAGTGCTGATGGCATATGGCCTTAGAATTGAGACCAGATATCCAGATATCCCAGCAGTGTGGCTTCTAATGCTTGAGATAGTAAGTCTTTCTGGATTGCATTGTTTGTGTCTTTTGGATAGAAGAAAGAAGATGACTGATTTGGGCTCTTATTCTTATGTTCATTTGAATTTGGTTCTGTACATAGTGAAGAATTCTCTGAGTAACTTGTGTAGTTCCTTCAAATATTCATCAGTGGGATCTTTATAGAAGATCGTGTATCCAAAATAGTAGCTGAAAAAATAGTTGAATAGGAGGAGAGAGATCTAGGACTATGTAGGTGGCCTCCATTCTAGAACCCGAAAAAGTTTCTTTTGGGACTATAACTGCTAGAAATCCTAATCCAGCATGAGTCATGAGGCAATGAAATTCTTGGAACTGTAGTCCAAACAAAATAATGCCACCAAACTCTGCTTTATTTATCTTGACAAAGCTGCTAGGTTTTTGAAACAGATACAGATTCTATAATCTGATTAGATTATAGAACTTCTATCTGGTGGTCAGTGTTAAAGATAACATGATAATTCTATACTGGAAAGAAAATTGGAAAAGCTGATTATGGTGTGAAGAGCAATCATTAGTTGTTCTTTCATTTCTATTGTATTTTTTGTACACAAATGGAATGGTGTAGGAAGTCATATTTCAATTTTTTGTAAATATGGAACATTTTAATGAATATTTTTTTAAAAAGAAGAAGCAAATACATATTCATCCTCTGTAACCCCCTGAATTGAAACATACATATTTTGACTGTAAGAGATGTTTTAAACCACTGTAAGCATCACAGATAAAAAAAATGCATATGAATATTTGAGCGTCTTTTTTTTTTAATGAAAATGAACAAGAAAGTCAAATGGGCAGCAGGATGCTCTTGGCACAGGTCTTTCTCTCTGTATTTTTGCTTTTGCATTTTTCCCCTCCATTGCCATCCTCACCACCTATATCTTCATATGACGGGCTCTGTGTTCACTATGTTTTTCAGGCTGGGCAGTTTTAAGTAAAAAGCAGAACACTTGGAGAATGGAATGGCTACATTTACAAACGGTTTTATGCTGAAATAGAAATTGCTCCTTCGTTAATCCCAGCCTTTGGTTCCAGGCCAGCGGACTTTTTTGACTTATATTAGATGCAGTAGAATCCAAAATAGCAGCTGAATAAAATAATTGAATAGGAAGATAGTATTGTTTAGCCACCTCTCTTCTCCTTCCTCTTTTCTTTTATTCTCCCTCTGGGAGGAAAGCAATTATTCTTCCTTTTGCGCAATCCAGTTGTTCCTCCTGGCAATCATGTAAATCTTGGCATCTGTCTTACAGCAGAACAACAAGTCAAATCAGCAGGAAGTTTCTTCTAAAAGCAACAGGCAGCCATAAGAGATGAAAAACCCAAACAATTTCTCTCAGTGTTGCATTCATTTACTTTAAAAAACCCTCCTTAAAGATAAAAAGGTCCTTATTCATTGAAAACACTTAGGTATTCTTGGAGGTAGAATACCGTCAATAATTGGTTTCAGCAAAGCACCTCTGAAACCTTGGCATCTCTTCATTTGAAGTTGTTCCACTTCAGCTCTGTAAAAAGAAGAAGTGGGGGCTTCTTGCTTGTATTTTGCTTTAAATTTACCCAAACTACCTTTTCTTATCCTCCTTCCCGCCTCTCAAAAAGCGCAGCTTAGCACAGGTGACAATAAGGGTCACCCACCAGGTCAGTAGCACCCCAAGACTCCAGACTCCCAAGGCCACGCATGCTAAAGTCAGGTGTGACTACCTGCCTTTTTTGGATGGCCAAAAAAGCCCTGTCTCTCCAGATCAGAGCCTCATAGAAAAGGGCCACCAGTTCAAATGCCTGAAAAAAAAGAGGGGTAGTAGAATCAGGAAAATAAACCCAGGAAGAGAAAGCAAAAAGTATGAAGCAAGTGTGAAATGCAGATCATTGACCTGAAGTTCCTAAAAAGCATGGAATCAGGACCAGCTATTTATTAGACAATGTGAAGCAACCAACTTGGGTAGCAGATGCAATCCTGTCAGCCTTCTTCATGTGCCCTCTGGCTTTCTTCTTGTTGGAAGACAGAGCTTTTGGGTCCTATGCAGCTTCTTTTGCAGCCCCTAAAAAGATCTGTTGCTCTCAGTTGTGGAGGTGGACATTATCCATTGCCAGTGTTGAAGGATAAGTTACTTTCCAAACCAGTCAGCTTCTGTACATGGGATGAAGCAGGGGCACCACTGTGTCCTTTGCTTAAGGAAGAAAAACATTTTTGGCCAGCCTGGCATGGAAGAGTTCTTGTTTGGTCACCTTAATCTGGAAGAAGCTAAACTTCTACATGATGCTCCTGTGGCATATCGGGAAATATTTTCTTTCTCAGTACACTTTTAATGCTGATTGATAATTGACTCAGTTCTGAATTTTTATTTTCAGTTTTAGTTTAGCTTTAGCTTCATTGTTTCATTGGCCATGATCCTATGTCACTGACTTAGTTATGAATGTATGACTATCCAGCCTGACCCCACCCCCAAATCTACCTTATCAGCCAGCAGCCACACTGAGTGATGGAGGTCTGTTCTGCTAGTGTTTGGGGCACAGCAGGATGACGTTTCCAGCTCCCTCCTGACAGCAATCTGTGGTACAATAAGGAATTGTAACAGGGTCCTGCTTCTGATTATCACACAACAGATTGCTGATAGGAGAGAGCTGGAAATTTCAACCTTCTGTGCCCCGATCATGAGCAGAAAATAAATCCATTGCTTGGTGTGGCTGCTGGCTGTTAAGGTAGGTTTGAAGAGGCATTTGTGATCATGGCAATAGTGCCACAATCATAAACACGAATACCAAACAGTTACAAATGCATACTTCTAGTTTAGACATTCGTAATTGCTCAACACGATGCCAGCCATTTATTATTATCGCATTTTCCCATTAAAATAGGAACAACTGTAGAGCAGTGGAGCATTTGGGCTTAAATTCTATCACTACTCTGAGTTTAGATCTATTGAATTTGGTATGTCAACCTTTATTGTATGTCAACGTTGATTCAATCAGTCTGCTCTAGTTGAGACCAACAATAAGATTTGAGCCAAATTAAATAGTTATTCTTATGGCAGTATTGGGAAGATTTTTTCTTCATTTTGTTCTGAATATAAACTTCAAAGCACTGAGAAACATGTTTTGTAATATGTTATATTTTAGAAGGATGACTGAAATATTCATTAAGTAGTATTGTAAAATTATACAATTACTGTACAGTCAAAGCTAACTGTGTGCCTTTTGTCCTATACATTGATCCATACTTGGAATGTTTACCCCATACGTCACTACAACCACATCCTCGGAAGCAGGGCTGTGGTGAGAGGATAAAATCTTCCTGCAACTTTGCCATTAGAGGACATAGTCCCAACTGGCAAGAATCTCACAAAAAGATGTTGTGCTGCATCTCCTCAGACTCTTTGTAGGCATTTAGTATAAACATCATACTGATACGCATTTTCCAAGGCAGTCAAGAGTAAAGATTTTCTACATTCTCAAAGCAGTATTAGCTGTTTTTCTACAATCAGGGCCAAATGCAAAACAAATGTTTCAACTGCTGAGCAACGCTATTGCATGATTCTGTCCTCAGGTTCCTCTCCAGCAGGGGATTGTTTCTGTCAAATTTGACCACATTGCCCAGCGCTATACTTACCCCAGCGCTATACTTACCATCCAAATCCAGTAAGGTCCAAACTGAAGTGCTGATGTGGGCAGCCAGGCATTAAGCCAACCCATGCCACATTCCCACTGGTATGCCCAGTTCCAAAGAAGATCTGTCCTTGGGACCTGGCTTCTGAGTACCTATCACCCTTGTTAGATTAGAGCAATAATCTATTTAATGAGCTTGTTAGACCTGAGCAGAACTGTTAATCATAGAATCTTTGAGGTCCCTCATTCATAGGTCAAAATCAAGTTGACAGCGCAGAACAGCAACAGTCTCCACCAAAACTGGTGTCCTCCAGACATGCTGGACCACAAATCCCTGACAATGTGTCAAATGGGTGAGGTGGTGGGAACTATAATCCAACACACTGGGGGGACACTAGGTTGGAGAAAATGATGTGTTCATTTTGCATGGGAATGCAATCTTCTTTCAAACCTGCAAAAACGCAGGTCACCCTTAAAGCTCACCTTTAGATTAAAGCATACAATGTAGGCATTAATTATAGCTGCAGCAAGGTCTGCACGCATTTGATACCTATTTTGCAATAGTAGTTATCATACAAATTAAACTTAGACACTTAGGAGACACACTTATGTTCTCTCAAATAAGACAAGGGAAAACATAGAGGTCAATGCTGAAAGAGCATAATAAGTAGTTTGAAGATTATTTTTTAAAATTTAGATCTGAAGTAATTGGCTTCAGTTACAAAATTATGGGGCATGCAGTGGAATGTGAATTTCAGCACATAACCTTCACTTTAATTGCTTCTGTACAGTAAAGTTTCTTTCTTTCTTTCTTTCTTTCTTTCTTTCTTTCTTTCTTTCTCTCTGCTAATTAGCCAATGTCCACTAAAGGTGTTTTTGTTAAAATGTACATATTGTATAACTTGTAAGGAATGTATTTTGTGGCCAGTTTTTACCATGCAGTTCTCACTTTGGAAACCACAAGGCATTTGGTTAAAGCAAGGGTGGGAAATTTCAAATGGTCCAAGGACCATTTTCAAATATAAAGACAATATATCAGTATCTTTAACACACACCCATCAGAGAAAGAAGAGACAGTTTTGGGGTGCTGCAATGTGCAGGGAAAGTACTCCCTGAAAGACAGATCTTAGAAATGTGAAAAGTTACTTCTCCTTGGTTAGACCTCTCTGGGGAACATTGCCACTCCTGGCTGAAATAGGGCAAAGTCAAGAACAATGACAACTAAGGTCCTCCAAGCCAGAGCCAGGAATCTGAGAAAGAAAATGAGCTAACAAGATTCTCTGGTCAAATCCTGGATTCTGGGAGTCTGAAACAGTGATTTAATCTTAAGTGGAGCAAGGCCTAGCCAAGGTAGTGATGTCAACAGGAAAAGAACAAAGTTAAGGCAGAGAGTTCAACAAGAAGCCTCCAGAAGAAGGAGGGGGGCAGCTCAAATGCTTGGTTTAAGCAGACTCCAACTTCAGAACCATCTACCTTTGAACTTGGGATTCTTTTTTAATGGTTCTCAGGAATGAAAGACACATAAGGCTTTCATAGTTTAAACAGTCTCAGAATATTGTCTCATTTTGCTGACTAAAGTTCATGTGTAAGAAATTATGACTTAATCCTGGCTAGAAAAGAGAGAAATGTTAAATTGATCACTGTGTGCCCCAAAGAGGGTATTTCTTTTCTGCGGCATTTTCTGTCTGTAATGTATTGTTTACCAACTTCAGGACCACATAGTGAGACACACAGAACCTTGTCTGGGGGCATTCAGTATTTCAATAGTTTTATCAGTTTTCTTAGCAGCAGATGGTAGATAACGGACTTCATTATAGGTTCTAGCTATAGGACTGGAATGGAGAGACTTTCCACCTAACCTTTGCTGTCCTCAGCCAGACAATCAAAGAGATTCTATTATAGAATTATACATGTGTATCTTGACAGGAATGTTGTACAGATCCTAACATCTTAGTAGTCATATATTCATTTTGGGGACAAAAAGTCATTAGGAGGCATTGGGGGACGCATCCAGAGGGCCTATAGACCTAAAAAGAGGCTTAGGAGTTGACATGCAGCCCACAAGCCCTACTTTTCCCACTCCTGGCCTAAAACAACCTATTCATCCTAGAAATGGATCCTGTAATGAATGAAATTTGGTACTCATAGTCATAACTGTTTTGACATTTTGATATTAAAAATTGTCCTTACAGTAGTGATAGTGTTGTGGTGAGCCAGTGAATTGAGACCAGCAGATCAGAAAACAAGAGTTTATTATACTGCGCAGGGATTTCAGTGGAATCAACTTCCAAAAGACCGAGAGCCCCGTTTTAGGTTTCAGCACACATTTATACCTTCTAAAAAACAGGTACAGGAAATGATTACCATATATGAAAAGAGTACAGGTTACAAAAGTTTAAGTTTCGAAACGATGTATTACAGTTTCAAAAATGAAGCATCTCTGTACCAGGGAGCATTCTCCCTGGGTTGCATCGACTCCCAAACTCCCTATATCCCCTGCATTGCCAAGCCGCATACCTGAGCTCTTGATAAGATAAGAGACGCATCTGCCTGACTTATTTTTCTCTATTTTTCTACTCAAGCAAGCAGTTTCTACAATTTAACCCCTTCATCAATAGCAGTAGGTACTTTCAGAAACTAGATAGGACAAATAGTTGATTTTTTTTAAATATTCCACAACTCTCAAGACCAGGGTTCAAATCCCTGCTCAGCTATGGAAATTCATGGAAACTCACTGAGTGACCTTGGGCAAATCATACTCTCTCAGCCTCAGAGGGAGGCAAAAGCAAATCCCCTCTGAACAAATCTTGCCAGGAAAACTTCATGATAGGTTTGCCTTATCGTCACTGTGAGTCAGAAATGACTTGAAGGCACATAACAACAACCACCAATCCATATCCTCTCAGAAATGCCCCACTAATTTCACTGGGACTTATTTTCACTTAAAAATACTTTGGGCTACAACCTACATGTAATTAATGTAATCTTTGAGAGGTTTTTCTACCTTTTGGAACCGACATTCTGTATTCTATCTCTTTTGAAGCATTTGATACATTGTGCTATTGACCCTTTGGCGCTGCCTTGACCCTCTGGTGCTGCAGGAGCGTGAGGCTGGGCCCATAACCTGTCAAGGTTAGCAGGAACTGGCTCCTCTGAGCATGTGCAGAGTTCAAAACAGTAAAGTAAGGCTTCGCTGCAGCAGAGGTTCCCAGTGAAGCAGAAAAAAATTTCAGAGGCTCATTAAGTTAGTCTTAGAGGCAGATTTATTGCTTTTGGCAAAACATTCCAGCAGCAATTAAGCAAGTAAAAACAACAGAAGATAAATGGGCAGCATCTCTCCTTACAAAACATAAACTGTCAGCAGCATGACAGGTCCAGCTAGGCAATCCTGACTAGCAGCTGGTAGAGGCAAACACCAGCCTTTTTAAGTCCCACTGTCACCCTGAACAAGTGGGGTGACCCAATCAGCATTCTGGCATGTGGCCTTCTCTAGTACACAAGTTGTAGTCAAAACATTCCTGATAACCTTGCACCTGCTCGTCTGGCCACATCACCTCTTCCTCTCCTGTCCACTTAGAGGAAACCATGCCTGCCTGGCATATAACTTTAACATAACCAAGGAAATGTCACAAATCTCCTCCTCATGCTTATTTATATATTTCACCCTGGAGTTAAAAGTAATATTCATACAGTATATGTGGGCAGTGTTAAACGTAATTTGTTTGTAAGCTTTTTCACTTAACAGTGTTAAAGCCAATTGTATATGTTTGTAAAGTCTTTAGATAAATTTCCAAGTCAGTTTTGTTTCTGTTTTCTTAACATTATATGGGTTAATCTTGTGAGCCTTCACTACAGTAAAAATAATTGGTGTACATTAGGGCTGAAGGAATCTTGTCTCAAACTGTCTCTGAATCCAGCTCTGCTTCAGCCCAAAATGCAGTATTCACAACATACATGCCTTGCCCCTTCCTACAAATTACACAGTTGAGTCAGCAGTTTGAGAAAACCATCGTATAAAGCTTTCTGTCCCTTGAGAGCACCAGAGCTACGAAAAGTCATCCAAGCGAGCAGGTTTAGACTGAGAATATGATGAACGCCTAATGTTATTCACAGGTCTCCTGCATGCTACTTCCTATGAAAACATAAACAAATACCAATAAACATTACCTACACTCTCTCTACTCAATAGTTTTTCTGTTTAGATAGATATTGTACATGATTGATTTTACACAAAGCCAGTACTGTGTCAACAATTTTTCCCAAGTAGTACTGTTAACCACATTTCTGTTTTTCAGCTCCAGCTCCTTCTCCATAGCCTCGTTATCTTTAATGGCTTCAGAGGTTGGTAGACTCTCCTTCCACTGAGTCTCTAAACAGAGGATGTATGACTATCTTTTGGGAATGCCTTAGTTGTGTATTTCTTCATGCAGGGGGTTGGACTAAACAGCTCTTGTGATCTCATCCAATTCTATGATTCTGTGATTTTAGATTTAGTCATGCTCTCTGGGGCCAAATCTTTACTCTTTACTCTTTTCAAATACCTGAAGGACAACCACACAGAAGAAATCATCTCTTTAATGTTTAATATGATATGACCGTATTCAGAGTTTCCCTACTTCCAAAGAGTGAAAGTCAGTTCAGTTTATTGCTATTTTGTTTAAAATATTTCTATGGTCCTTTCCACACAGGGCAATTGAAACGGTGCAGAGCGACCTCCGACGGAGGTCTTCTGCACCATAGAGCGGACTGGGGTGGACTACTTTTTGTAGTTCTGCACCTCAGTCCGCTCCGAAGCGACCGGAACTGGTTGCGCAGCGTGCTTTTTAAAAACCTCTTTTTAGAGATTTTTAAAAAGCACGGAGCGCGCGACTCCGTGTCGCTCCGTCGCTGCGCTCCGGTGCAGATTTGCAGGCGTGCCTGCAGATCTGCCAGGGGTGGGCTTTAGGCTGGCGAGCTTCACCGGTTGGTGGAGCCTCCACCAACCAGAAGCCGCCATTTTGGACGCCAGAGCAGTGCGGAGCGACGAGCTCGCACTGCACCTCGTCCTGATGGACTCACCCGGACGCTGAAGAAGTCCAGCGAGTAGCGTTTTCACACGGCTCCTCCCCCACGTCTGGAAAGGGCCTCTGTCAACTTTTGACATACAACTTTTGAGGCAATTTTCATGGCTATTCACCAGGGCAAGCTTTAAAACAATAAAGGGTGGATGGACCTCTGACGGATACTCTGGCCAAGATCCTGCATTGGGGGAGTTGTCCTAAAATTCTGCCATATAAGAACTATGATACATTTCTCCTATCCTCTTCCACAGCAACTGTACTCTTCACTTCTTCCTGTGATTTCCCACAACCATTTAAGTGGCTAGTGGAAAGTAGGGGATGGCTGTGTGACTATACTCAGACGCCCAGGAATGATCTCCAGGCTCTGGTGAAACCCTGGGAGATCCTAGAGGATGCCTTCATCATTGTTTACCTGGCGATAGTCAGATGCTTCTCAGTTATACCCTGCTCTCCACAGGCCACCACACAGCTGTGGAGGGAGAGAGACAGCATGAAAATTTTTTGGGGGGGGAGATGGTTATTGTGCTCAGGTGATAGAAAATTCTGACCTGTGCAAAGACCAAAAAAGTGGGGGGTATATAGGGGTATATAAGTTGAACTTACACCTTGCATGTGACTAATAGGATGTCAGCCTCTATCTTTGTGATGTCCAGAACTTGATTACATTGCCAATAACAATGCTACCTGCAGCATGTTACTATTACTAATGAAAGAGTTCAAACGTCCTTTCCCAAAGTAACTTAACAAATGATACAAACAGTACTATTATTTTCTTTCCCCTACTTCCCTGTCCCACCTGTTATAATGGATAACATTTAAAATTTCCTTCCTATTTTCTCATTATAGTGTCTGTCAAAACAAAAATGCATTTTAAAAAAATCTAGGTTTTTTTCCTAAAATATTTTTATAGTGAAAGTAACACAACAAATAACAAAAAGGTAATAAGTGATATAACAAGTTACATGGGTTGTTAGTAATAAGTAAATGGGAAAACTGAGTCACAGGTAATAGTAATGATTCCTTTTAAGAAATAATTGATGACATTACTTACTTTCCTCAACCAAGTCCATTTCTGCCCTACACTGTTCTAGTGCTATTATTCCCCTTTCATTATCCTCTGGAATTCTGGGGTTTGTAGTTTACTGATGCCAAAGAGCTCTCCGGCTGAGAATTCTAAATGCCCCTCCCCAAACTGTGCAAACCCCAAGATTCCATAGCAGGTTGAAAGTGGAATAATAGCACTAGAACAGTGTAATGCAGAAATGGCCTAAATCTTACCAGGGAGATTACATGTGGTTTAGTTGTAGAAACAGATCAAGCCCCTGCCTTCATTAGGCCTTAGACAGTAAGTATGTGCTCCCTTACATATATTTATATATTTGTGCTCAGAATGCATCATGGCTCTGCCAAAAATACTCCATAGATACCTTAACAATAACCTGCATTTCAAGATTGGGAAAAAAGGGGTTTCTCCATCACCGTTCCCAGAAAGATATCTTTCCCAAGATGATGACCTTTGAAGCAAGTTTTGTTTTCTATATGATCAGAAGAAATGAGAATTGCACCCTAAAGCAATGGGAGCTGAGTGTTCTAAACTCTGTAGGCATGAATCAATGTCCAATAGTAATAATAATCTAATACTCAAAGCTTATTTTCAACTGCTATTGATTTATTCAGGAGCCACACATGTGGAAAGAATTCCAGGATCAGAGCCAATATCTGCTACAAAAAGCTCCCGCATGCAGCTTCTCCACACAGAGAAGTGTGTAGCTTCTTGGTTTTCCATTTAACCACTGCTATAGATTTTCATTTATATTTCAATATTTTAACTGGTCTTCTGGTATCTGTTTCAACATTGTCACCTACCACTAAAATCGTACCAGTCGTTTGTTGTCAAAAACAGCAAGCTGAAAGCCCAGTGGGATTAGTTGGGTCAGAAATTATATGCTGTGTTTCATTACCATATTACTAGAATTACATGTAGTCTAAACAATGTGTTTCTTTTCTTGATGTATAATCACATCATGTTAAGAGCTGACTCCAAGAGACTTAGCTAATTAGTTTTCATCATCTTCAGCTTCTGTTTACATTTCCCAGTTGCTGTTGCAATTCTTGTGGCAGTATTTTTCAGGAGAGTTTGTCCAAAAAAAAAAAAAAGAGTTAACCTCAGCTTCGCCTCCTTGCTTTCAGAGAATTCTCTGCTCTGGGTTCAGGACCAGATGCTTCCATTTGTCTAGATTTCATGCCAGACACCTACTCTACCAACTCCTGTACACCCATGTTCTGCAAGTAACACCACTATTGAACATCCTGGCTTTGATCCAGTTGCTAGCCATGCTGGTTGGAGGATTCTGGGAAATGCAATGGAAAAATGTGGAAGATTAAGGCCTGAATCGTACTTGTTGTAGTGGTGTGCCTTCAAGGCATTTCTAACTTGACCGCAACCCTAAGGCAAACTTATTGGGGGTTTCCTTGGTAACATATTTTCACAGGAGGTTTGTTATTGCTTCCTTGGAGGCTGAGAGGTTATGAACTGCCCAGGGTCACCTTGTAGGCTTCCATGGGTGATCAGGGATTTGAAACCTGGTCTTCCAAGGCTCATGTCATTACACCGTGCTGGCTCTCTTGAATCCTATTGCTTAGACCCAAATACAGTAGCCCCAGTGAATCTATTGTAGATAAATCTAATTTAATGGGGCCACTCTAGTTGGAATTAACAGGAAAATTCAGGATGATATAATCGGAACTTCCCTGAAACTATGGCCGTTTCTGCACTACACTGTTCTAGTGCTATTATTCCACTTTCAATCTCCTATGGAATCCTGGGGTTTGCACAGTTTAGAGAGGGGCATTTAGAATTCTCAGCCAGAGAGCTCTTTGGCCTCAGTAAACTATAAACCCCAGAATTCCACAGGATGTTGAAAGTGGAATAATAACACTAGAACAGTGTAGTGCAGAAAGGCCTACATATAGAATTTTAATACATGCATAGCAATGAAACAGAGCGGAAGTGCAACAGCATCAATACAATTAGATCAGGATGTAAATATTGCCTGTTCCCAAATATTACTTGTTAAGATACAACGAACACCACTGGAATTACAACTCTGATGATACAAAACATCCCATATGCATTACGTATGTGCATTATTTACAGTGTATTTTCATTGTTGGTTAAATTGCTTGTCAGTTTTCTGACACAGTAATTAGATTACTTCAGATAAGCCTCACTTGATGAGAAGCAAATGTTCAGACTGTGATTGCTTACTTAAGCAAATTAGTTTGGACTGAAAATAAAATATTGGCAATGGTTTACATTTAAAATATCAACGAGTAAGACGCACAAAAGGCTGTAGTCCTTTGCGTAGTTAGTACAAAGTAAATCCTATTCAATTTAGTGTGACTTATTTTCAAACAAACAATTTTCTATGTATAACAAAGACACACTGAAAGTCTAGTTATGAAAACTAATGGGAGGCTACAATGGGATCCTGGCATGTTGTTATGTGCTTATGATGGGCTAGGCAAGAATTGTTTGTGAAAGTGCAAAATGCCATGAGAGTAATACTGGGACAGGGGGCGTTTCTGGAATTGGTTGCCTTTCCATGCAATAATACAGTCTTCAATAATAGCAGACCACAGTCCACAGTTTGTAGATTATAATAATCTTTGCTCTATAGTTAATATGGTTCCCAGTTTTGGGGCAGGGGAGAATCTTATAGTTTAATGTTTTTCTAGCCTTGGCCAATCAAAATCTTTTTTTAAAAAATTGTTCAGGTTATATAGCATATATGGCTGTAGATGTGAGTTGACCGCACAATTATATGCATGTCTAAGAGATCAAACCTATTGATCTTAGTAAGGCTTGCTTACAGTAAGAAGATCGGCATGAATCTCTATTTTCAGTTTTTAAAACATTTCAAATTCCGTTTGTTCTCTGTCCATCTTCTCCCTAGAGCTAGAAAGTAACATTCAAGTTTCTTTTGTAACTAATTACTTTTGCCATAATGAGTGGCAACAGAATTATTTATTTATTTTGCCCAGAAGAGCCAGAGTTGTAATTCACTACTATTCAAAGTACTCTGATGTCTGTTACTTGCTGGGGAGTGTTTTCTGACTCAGTCTGAACTATGGTGGGGGATGAGGAAGGGTCACATCAGTGGCTGCCTTGTCTGCTTCTTTGTGGGGTGCTGTGCAATTAGTAAGGAGAAAGCAACAAGAAGGCAGGAAAGAGAGCAAGCGAGAGGCAACACAGCAAACATGAGCTGTCTTCAAGACACGGGCAGCTGGAAATTTTAAAAATTACTTCTAAAAATGCTTGCCCATCTTTTCTGCTTTCCTCCATCTGCCCACACGAAAGAGGCCCTCGGAAAGAAAAAGAGATAGTCAAGTGCGTGTGTTTGTCTAGTGGGGTGGTGGGAGAGGGCTGCCTTGCCAGGTTGGCTGTGGCACAGGCTGTACCCTCTCTTGTACTGGCTGGGTTAGTGTGAGAGGAGGAAGGAGTGTTCCTCTGCATGTCTGGGGCCAGCTAAGGAGTGAGATTTAGAGCAAGTGGTTGGAGATGTGGTGTGGGGGAAGGAAGAGGGATTGAGTGAGTGGCGGCTTCTGTGTGCTTGCCCAAAACCTCTGCATGTGTCAGCTGCATTCTGTGCCTGTGCAAGTGAGGAGGCAGAGGGGGGAGTCCAAGCTGGATAGTCCATTCATGATTACAGACTTCAGAGATAGAAAGCAAGTGGGTCAGGGAGGGGATGAACACAATTTGCCTCTACAAACACTTTTTAAAATGTCTTTTTATTCTCCATCCTCATTCCCTCTAGAGGAAGGTTGGTTCCCATTTTTAAGGCTATAATTCTATGCACAGTAGGAGTAAAGAATTCACTTCAGTGGGATTTGCTGCGTAGATTCAGTGTTGTACATGATAAAGGCCATTTCCACCCTACACTGTTACAGTGCTGTTGTTCCACTTTCAACATCGTCTGGAATCCTGGGGTTTGCAGTTTAGGGAGGGGCATTTGGAATTCTCAGCCAGAGAGCTCTTTCACCTCAGTAAACTACAGACCCCAGAACTGCACAGGATGTTGAATGTGAAATAATAGCACTATAACAGTGTAGGGCGGAAATGCCCAAAGTCTACAGTATATACATGATTGTGCAAAATAAATTTAAGTGCTTTGCTGAATTTGTTGTTAATAGCCATCAAGTCACCTTTGACTTATGGCAACCCTATGGCTGAGAGATCTCTAAGTCACCCTCCCATCAACAGCCCTGCTCAGGTCTGGCAGATTCAGCGCTGTGGCCTCCTTGACTGAGTCCATCCACCTGTAATGTGCTCTTCCTCTTTTCCTGCTGCCTTCTACTTTACCAAACATTGGTACCTTTTCTACTGAGTCATATCTTCTCATTTTATGTTCAAAGCATGACAGTCTCAGCTAAGTCATCTTGGCTTCCCAGGAAAGTTCAGGCTTGGTTTGATCCATTTCTTTCTCTTTTTGGCAATCTATGGCCATTTCCGCATGGGGTGAGGGAATCGCCCCGTGATGCTACTTACCGGACTTTAAGGCTCCCCGGTCCGGTCCATGCCGCTCCGGAGCAGTGCGTGCTCATTGCCCCACACTGCTCCGGCATCGAAAATGGCGGCTTCCGGTTGGTCGAGGGTCTTGATCAATCGCTGAAGCTCGCCAGCCTAAAGCCCGCCCCTGGCAGATCGCAGGTGCACACCAATGCTAGCCTGCGAATCTGCATAAGGGAGCAGGCTCGCAGTGGCGTGCTCCGTGCTTTTGAAAGACCAGGTTTTTAGAGGTCTTTCAAAAGCACGCTGGACGACCGCTTGAGGTCGTTCTGGAGTGGGCTGGGGTGCGGATCTACGTTAAGTAGGTCCGACCCAGTCCGCTCCCAGGTGCAGACATCCTCCCTGGAGGACGCTCTGCCCCGTTTTAAAAACCCCGTGTGGAAATGCCTATGGTATCATGGAACTTTCCTCCAGCACCACATTTCAAATGAGATTATTCTCTTCTTGCCAGTTTCTTTTTCATTGTCCAGCTTTCATAACCACACATAGAAATTGGAAATGATATGGCAAATAGAATTACTACAAAGCAACCTGGTGTTTGCAAGTTAACACAGATTATTAATTTTATGCATTTTATTCCACCAAAACAATTTTCCTTCCCAATCTGAACTGCAGTCTGAGTACTGTTGAATTCAGTGTCTCCTGGGAAAAAAACCCTGCCTGTTCATATAGAACTCCAGCTAATTGTGCTCTTTCTTAATGTGTTGGACTATAAACCCCATCCTACCCCCAATTAAATAATGTACAGGGGAGTTGTAGCCCAAGGCATTTTCGTGAGAAGAAAGTGCTAAAGTGGGTTATTTTGTAATGTCTTCTGCATTTTTCTCAGAATTTCCAAGGTGCAATATTTTAATTGTCCATTTTGAAGAACCAGAGAGCACTTTCCTGTTTGAGTCAATGGCACAGTAACATACTAGTAAAAAATGATCCAACTAGTCACTTTCCTGACTGTAGTACCAGTAACAAGTAATGAGATGTTGGGAATTAAGGATAATGAATAAGAAACTAGTTCCTTTTTTAAAAAAATAACATTTCAAGCTCTGTTTCTGCTTCGATGTTAATATGGAATTAGGGCTGAGCTAAAATGGTAGTAGTGACTGTCATTAACAGCGCACTTTGCAGCAGTTTTTCAGAGGTTGTGGCATGAAAATGTTCACTCTGAGGAAAGAGAATCCAGTCCTCTCAGCTGCCAAGATGGATTCACTTCAGTACTGAAAAACAACAATAGATTTCCTCCATCTGCTCAAAGAAGGATTGTATAGCTTTGTTTGCCCTCAATGACATCATCATCATCCATTCTAATTAGCCATGTGATGCTGTGACATCACTGTGTTCTGTGTGTGATTCCTGATCAGTTGGTATTACAAAGTATTAATGCCTAGAAAAGAAAAATGGCACCACACAACAGGTGAGGAAACAAGAGCTGTGGCTCATTTCAAACTGCTCCCTAAGTAAAGAAAGAAAAGGAAGACAGAAAAAAGGAAAAAGGAAATAGGACAAGGCAGGGAGACAGTTCATGCCCTTAGAAGCCTTCCTTCTGCCTCTGAAATTTTTAATAATAAAATATGCCACAGCCCTAATAAAACAAACTTAGTTGCAGTGATTCACAGGATCTGGCCTTTGGATTCAAAAACTCATTGAAGAGTAGATACTTGCAAGGCCTTTGATGAAAAAAACTCTTCTAGGGATTATAAACATGTTACGCCAAAATGTGAAGTCTCGCTGCTACTGCCAGAAGGCACCAATTTCCTTTTAGCTCAACAGGGAACCCTACTGATTTCAGATGCCAAGGGCCCCAGTTCAATTTTTTGCCAGAATAGATTCCTTACAAAGAAAGATAATCTTTTGTTTGATGTTTACTCACTTGGATACCTTTCCATATGCTGTTTTCACATCAGGGTTTGCAATTTTTTATTTAATCTTGCCAGAATGCATTTATGCATTAGCTGATTTTGCTGCTGCTGTTGTACAGGTGAAATAGTACTTTTTCTCTAGAGCTCTGTTCTGAGCAGCTGCTACACAATTAACAATTAATTGTTCTTGGGCTGATTTTTTTGTTTCACTTGTTCTCAGCAAGTCCTACTTTTTCTTGAGAAAGAAGGCTAGATCTGAATGACCAAGAGAAAATGTGGGTGTATGCATGTGGGCTAAGTTTTAAAAGAATGCAGTTTGTGAGAAAGCAGAACGTATTTTTTAATTTATTTAGAATAAGAAGAAATAACAAATGAATCAGACCAAGGGCCTATCTAATCCAGCATTCTATTCACGCAGTGGTTGATCAATTGCCCATGAGAAGCCACAATTAGGACATGAGGGCAACAGCATCAATAGCTTGTTTGTGGACCCTGTCAATTGAAATATGAAGGTCAGTGGAGCATCTAATCCAGTCCAAGGTTTAGTTTAACAGAGCTATCCAAGGTTCTGAATCCTAGCCACCAAACAGGTTCAGTACATTCAACAACTCCTTTAAAATTTGGACTTCCGGAGTGGATTTACTGCCCCACTGGCATGGGAGCCACCTGCTGTCACAGACATTATCAGAGGACATCCATCCATTACAACAGGGACCTACCTTTAGCTCCATCCTCCACAAATTTGTTTAATCTCTTTTTATAGTCATCCAAGTTGATAGCCATCACTAGCTGCCAACTTGGATGTATGTTCTCTAATCACAGTCAATAAAATTTCTCCAAGCAGTTTACATCATAAAACATGGCCTGTGAGCACATTTCAATAAACTTGTCTCTAGGCTCAGCACAGATGGGCTTTCTTGAATGGATGTTTCACCTTCAAACAAAACAACACACTCTCACCCTGTGCCTGATCATCTACTCATGTTCTGGCAATATGGGGCAAACACCTATACTTTGAATCATATGTTTCTCTGCCCATACCCTCCAACACACACAGTTCAAAAGACCAAATTCAGGAAGACTTCATCATACCTTTTAGCCCGTATAAGTTGCAAATGTTATGCCCAGATACCTTAATTTATCATTTGCATGCTCCTTGGGACATAACTGAACTTACAGGGGCATGGATTCTTTTCTTAAATCGAAGAGTTTTCTGCTGCCTGTCCAGGCACATCTGGCCCACAAGAAATTACTTCTAAAGCAGTGTAGTATTTGATGAAAAGAGAAAGGAGATGAGAAGAGAAGGGGAATGCAGTTTGATCTGTGAAGGATCCCCTATAATGAGCCCTGGTGGCACAGTGGTTAAATGCTGGTACTGCAGCCACAACATTGTGAGTTTGATCCTGCTGGGCTCCAGGCTGACTCAGCCTTCCATCCTTCCGTAGGTTGGTAAAATTAGTACCCACCTTTTGGGGGGCAATTAGCTAAAACGTATTGTAAACTGCTTAGGGCGTGCTTAGCACTGATAAGCGGTAGAGAATTGTAACTGCTACTGCTATAACGCCAGTGGAACATCTCACTGAACTGACACACAGAAATGACGAATCCAATTACCACCAATGTGCAGTGGTGTACCTAAGCTCACCAGCACCTAGGCAAGCCTGGAAATTGCGGGCGGGGGTGGGCAGGGGGCAAAGTGGCAGGTGGGGCAGGGGCACAGCAGCAGCTGAGATTCTGCTGCCGCCACCCCCCCCAGCCAGGAAGGGCTCTAGCAGGGGGTGGGGCCATGGCAAGTGGGCAGGATCGGGGCGGCAATGGGCAGGCAATGGTGGGGGGCGGCAGCAGGTGGGAAGACTGCTGCTACTGCCGCCACCACCCCCCTGGCCAGGAAGGACCTTGGAGGGGGTGGGGCCGCAGCAAACAGGGGTGGACAGGGTTGCGGGGCTGTAGTGGGGGAGGGCAGGGGTCAGTGGGGACAGAGGAGGGTGGGAGGGCTGCTGCTGCTGCTACCCCCACCCCCTGGCCAGGAAGCATGCCAGCAGGCGTGGAGGGCAGCGGCGGGCCAGGCCCCGTGGACACATTCACCATAGAAGGTAGCATGGTGGTACGGTAGCTTGCAAAGTAAATCAAGGCTGGGAATTGTATGGCCTTCCAGATGTTGTTGGGCTGCTAGGTGTGATCAAAATCACAGCTCATCTTTTCAGCAACATCTCAGACAACCACAGATTGCCTCACCTTTAACTTTCTTTAATTTTCATCATAACTTTAGAAAGTGTTGTTGCTTGCCCTGGGGTAGATTACTTCCCTGGAGAATATCATTAGCCAGTTGTGCTTATCTGTACTTCCTCCCCAGTGAGCATTGCCACGGTAAGTCAGAGGTTCAAACCTTAAGTATTCTGGTTAGGATCAACTGGCAAAGATTTGGCACAGAAAGAGCTATTGATCCCATGATCCTCTAAGATACAACTGCTTCCTTGACCCTTGTTACTTCTTTTCACCTGACATGCACAACGGCCTCTCCTGTCTGGATTTTGTAAATCACACCAACACTACTGCAGTTATGTTAGGAGTCAACTGTCTCATCTAGATGGACAATAACAAGTGACTTTGCTGTTTTGACAGTGTGCTGCTGATGTTGTGTCACCTTGCCTCTCCAACAATAGTGCTCCTACCTGCACACATCCTGACATCATGTACATGCATATGTGCACATGTGCATGTGTGAGAAATAAATAACTGTTGCAATTGGGGGGAAGTATCCCTTTAACTTAGGCTTTACAGTAAGACCATGGGCAGAGGACAGATGGATGCTGTGTGGCTAGAAAAAGACATTAATCTCTTCTAAAGGACTGCCTTTTTCCTTTGAATGAGAAAGAGATCATGTGAAACCACCCATGCACAGGGCTAGCACTGCTATAGTAGAAAAAAATAAAATATAAGATTTTTTTTTCATTGTTGTTTGGATGCATCCATGGTACTCTATTTCCGAGACAAAGGATTACATCAATACAGTTGTATATTCAACAGTGTGAATTTAAGGCAAATTAATATCAAGAGAGAAACTGGCCATTTTAGGGATCATTATACTGAAATTATTTGAGTTTTTTTTTTTTTAAACCCAGCAGAGAGGTTGGGAAAGCACAGCATCTCTCTCCCACTTTCCATTCACCAAAACATTAAAAAAAAATAACCTAATTGTGCCCGAATATGTTCTGCCATCTATTGCATTCAACCCAGCCAAGGATCAATTTCATATGAAGGCAAGCAGAGTATATTCCCCATCATCTTATGCAAAGCAGTGACCTTACTTGATTCAAATGCAAAACTGTCCATTCCTATTGCAGATGAAATTCACTGGGATAAAAATGTTCAACAGAAAGATTACATTTCCAGTGGGGCAGAAAGGTATTTGCCAGTGTCTCATAATGGCTTTGACATAAACATCTTGGATTTCAATCAGCACAAAGACAGAATGACAATAATCCCTTGGAGAGGGGCTGCTTGCTGAGGCTTTGTCATCAGCAGCATTATGCAGGCTCCCTCCTTCCTCCCCAATATATTACAATAAAATTTTGAAAGATCTTCTGGAGGGAAGGTATGGAAGCAAATAGCCTTCTAGTCATCTTAACATCAGAAATATGATGTCTGTAGTGGTGGCTGCCTTGCCTGATAACTTTGCAACTGGGAGGTGAAGGTTACATCATTTACGTTATTTCCAGCATAAGTGAAATGCACTGAAATCTCTGAACTGGAAGTGTCCCATCAATTCTCCCACCCTCCACAACCCACCTCCTATCATTATGATGGCATCCCGACTCTCTCTGATGCATTTGATCCTTGTCTGTAAGAAGAAGTAATTTGTCTCCGTAATGGAAATGTATGAAATTTGCTTTAACAGATTTTATGGGTTTAAATGAAAGGTCTCTGGAACATTTCATAAATGCCAGCTCACGGGCATTTTCAGAGAAGATTTTATTTGGTAGTGTCATTTAGCAAAAAGGAAGAAAGAAAGAGTCTCACCATGCTTTCAGGACTGACCAGTGTGACTATACACTTAAAATTCATAATATAAGAATATATATATCCTAGTTAGTAAATGAAAAAAAAAGACATGCTCAAATCACATTATATGGCCTGAGGGAAAGAGGATGGATGAATCCTCAGCAATCTTATTGCCAAATAGCTCTGCAAGTGGAGACTGGGAAGAGGAGGTGTACAGAAGCCCATTGGAAAGGACAAGCCTATCACTGTGTTAACATTGATCTGAAATAGTAGTAGAGGGATATTGGCCAGAACATTATGCTTACCACTCTCCAGCACCCAACTCAGACTTCAGTTGGTACTGAAGACCATGACAAAAGTATGACATTCCCTGTGAGCAAACCAAGTATCAGGAGCAAGAAATTCTTCTGAACTGCTATACTATCTTCCTCCCTGTCAATATACCATTTCCAGGAAAAGACAGCAATGGTCTTGTCTTCAGTGTATTATATTGAAAGAAACAAAACAGCTATGAAAAAGTAAATGAAGATGAGTAGAAACAGGAAACCAAGAATGAACCACATTTCAGGCTCTTTATGAAAAAAACAAGCACCAAAACTACCCTCACAGCCTAATTACTGTAGTCTGAACAGCTAGTACAATTAAAACAGGTCAGTGCAAAATAAATGCACACATGCAAAACAGATCAGTTTCCAAAACACAGTTTTACCTCTGTGCCTTTTTTTACTGCTTGACTTCAGTGTTTGTAAAAATGGTTTAAGACTCCCATATATGTCCTAAATTCAAGTATAAGTATAAGAATTAGAATACTCTCATTGAAGGAAAGAGAACTTCATAAATCAACACTCATGTAAAAGCCATTGGTTAAAATAATCCACTCTGGATGGAAACTATTTTATTTATAATAGTCCTGTCACATGATATAAGTTCTCTGGGCTTACAACAAAAGCAGCTGAACAATTTAAAATATGGAAAATGGAATAACAATTGGACTTAGCTGTATGATGATTTTCTGGCCATGTGATTTCTACATCACCTGCAACACAAGGCTACTCATTCCAAACCATGTATTTTGTAAGCTCAGGTATAATAGTTACAAAAGGGATACTGTAGTTTCCAATACCACTTATTTTGTTGTTGTCGTTGTTAATTGCCATCAAATTGGCTTCAATTTATGGTAACCCTATGAATGAGAGAACTCCGAGATACTCTGTTGTTAACAGCCTTGCTAATGTCTTGCAAACTTGGAGCCACAGCTTCCTTGATGCAGTTTTCATCTTTCCCTATTGCTTTCCATCCTGCCAATCATGATATGTTCAGAGTATGACCGCCTAGTTTAATTATCTGGCTTCTAGGAAGAGTTCAGCCTTGATTTGCTCTAGGACCCATTTATTTGTCATTTTGGCAGTGCATAGTATTTGTACAGCCAGCACTATAGCTCAAATGAAATGATTCTCTTCCTGTCAGCTTTCTTCATAACCATACATAGAAATCAAAAATACTATGGCACGGAAGAGCCTGCCTAATCTAATTCATTCATAGCGTCCTTCCAAGTACTAGTCTTCTTCTGATTACTTGACCACAGTCTCTATTTTGATTTGTGGCTGAGCCAAGGCATAGAAAATAATAATTCTCTTTAAAGTTACGTAAATCATCTGTGGTCATTATGTTTGTTTTTGTTTTCCTGTAGCTCTACTTTTACACTTTCTTCACTGACATTTCTCAACAGTCATTCAAAATCTTTGCTATCTCCTACTAATAGTATGGTGTCAACTGCATGTTTTTGTTGGTATTCTTTCTTCAAATTTTCATGCCTCCTTCCTTTGAATCCAATCCCACTTTCTGTATGGTATCTTCAGCATCTAAACTGATATGGTGAGAAAATGATGTGTTGTCTAACTCTCTTGCCAATTGACAATCATTGTTTTTCTCCATATTCTGTCCTAACCATGCCCTCTTGTTTTTAGTACAGGACAACCAAATGTTGTGGCATACTCATTCCTTTTAAAGTGATTCATATTTTTTCATGACCTATATAATCAAAAGCTTTACTACGATCTATAAAAGCATGGGCTGGGCTTCTGAAATTCTCTATTAAGCTCCGTTATTCAATATATGTTTGAAATATGATCCCTAGTGCCTCTTCCTTTTCTGAACCCAGCTTGGACATCTGGCATTTCTCACTCCATATGTGGTAGAACTCTTGTTGCAAAATTTCTAGCATCACTTTGCAGAGATGGAAGATTAATGTAGTGGTCAATGGTTACCGCAATCCCTGGTATCTTCTTTGGAACATATATTGAGTATTTCCAATCTGCTTGCCATTGTTTTGTTTTCCCTATTTATTGGCAGATTTTTGGTAGAATTTGAATGGATTCTGTTTCTGCTGCTTGAAATAGTTGTATTGGTATGACATTTGTTTCTGGTATTTTATTTTTTGCAAGTGCTTTGAGAGTAGCTTTCAATTCATTTTCCAAAATTGTTGGTTCATCAACAAAAGTTTGCTCTATAAATGAATCTGCCATCCTTTCGTCTCTTTCATATAGTTCCTAAATGTGTTGCTTTCATCATTTTTTTGTTTCGTTGTTGTTTTTTAATCATACAGTGTGTTCCCTTGTTGGTCACAGAGCAACTCCAGTCTTAGTCTGAGTTTCCCATTGATTTTTTGGATCTTGTGGAAGAAGTCATTTGTTCCACTTTTGGTGGGGGGGGGGTCTTCTATTTCTTTGTGTTGATTATTGTAATATATTATCTTTGTCCTTACCCAGAAGTCACTGAACAGTTCCGTTCAGGATTCTGACTCTATTTTTCTTACATTTTACTTTTCTCATCTCTCCTGTGTAAAGAGATTCATTTGCCATCTAATGAGGGTTTTCCTGCTTTTTGACTGTAAGTAGTGTATTATTGTGTTCTTCCTTGACAATGTCCCTTGTTTGGTCTGGAGTAGTTCTGTTTCCCAGTCAGTTTGGCTCAATAGCGCAAATTTATTCTTTACATGGTCTTTAAATTATACAGGAATGTTCTCTAGGTTGCATTTTGGCACAATGGTTGATTCAGGGTACTTCTTTAACTTTACTCTAATTTTTGATATTAGCAGCTCTTGGTCGGTGCTGCAATCTGCTCCTGGTCTTGTTTTAGCAGAGAGAATGGAGATTCTCCATCTTCAGCTTTCAATTATGTAGTCTACAGTATTTGATTTCTATATTGGCCATCAGGTGACACCTACATATACATTCTTCTCTTTATTTTCCAAAGAATGTGTTTGCAATGAACAAACTGTTAGCCTTGCAAAATTCTATACACCACTCTCCTGCTGAGTTTCTTGATCCTAGGCCAAATTCTCCAATATTTGGTTCTGCTTTATTTTCTACTTTTGTGTTTCAACTACCTATGATTATCAACATATCTTGAGATAATCAA
This sequence comes from Cyclura pinguis, assembly GCA_030412105.1. Lineage (NCBI taxonomy): Eukaryota > Metazoa > Chordata > Lepidosauria > Squamata > Iguanidae > Cyclura > Cyclura pinguis. Next base: position 222,804,425 of record CM059599.1, on the reverse strand, counting down.
ACAGTGGCAGTGCCACTTGTTTTTAGATCTCTATTTTAAAGAGATTACTCAGTTAGTTTTCAAGGGTGCAGTCTTTCCACGGTGGTTTGCACTTCCATGTCTCCAGGTACTTGGGCTAATCAAAGTTGAAATAAGCACAGATGATAACATCATATACAAGTACTGGATACACATATACAGTATCTGCTCTGCCTGCTAGCATAGCTTATTAGAATTTTAGCTGAGAACCTGAGGAGAGAAAGGTATTATAGACTAGTACACGATCCCTTATTATAGAAAAAATAGATCAGTAAAGGACTATTCACCCTGCACAACTGACAAATATACAAGACCCACTGTTCAGTTGTTTGTCTTCTGAAATGGATATAAATAACGACAACCTGGCCAAGAAGGTCTTTTCAGATAGATAGCTTTAAGATGCCAATGCAAGGCTCTTCTCTTTCCTTCCTTTTTTCTCTTTCTCTGAAATAGGTTCAGTGATCTGGATTTTAAAAATCCCCCTACAAACAACCTCTCACTCACACCAAAATGTGCTCAATGATGTGAAGTTCAATCTTAACCATGACTACTGATGGATTGGTGAGTAGGGACACAGGTCTGTTCTTCTCTTCTGTTGACATCTTTATTCCTGTGACGACAAGATGGTGAAGACCTCTTTTATTTGTAGGGCTGGCTATGAATGAGATTTACTTTCAGAGAAAGGGGAGTACTTTTCCTTACAGCTGACAGAGGTGGCCTTCAAAAGCCCACTTCAAAGTGCCAAACTACTTAACTCAGCCATATGTTTCCCCTCCACAATGCTTCTACATAAAGCACCATTATCATGTAGTGTCATTCCCAGAGAGGAGCATGTTCCTCTGGCCATTTTCAATATGTGTGGCAGCTGGGCAGACTAGAGACCAAGCTGCTCAAAACTTTCAAATGCAACTTCAAAGGGAGAGAGAATCTGCAGCCATCTCACCTAACTGTATGTTAACTCCTATGGATGCACCACTTAATCCTCTCCAAACCTTTTACCACCCTCTCCTGAACTATGGAGAATGATCCCCCTGCAGAATTCTGAATTGTACTGAAAATATTCAGTTGGGAATGTTTGGGAAAGGTTTAAGATTTATTGAGAATGTCCCACTGCATTCAATAGAATACATTGGGACATTCTCAATAAATCTTAAACCTTTCCCAAACATTCCCAACTGAACACTGCATTCAATAGAATGCAGATAGATTTATGTGGATTGACAACCTAGTCCTGATCCAAAGTATTTCAGGCTTTCTTGAACTGAGCTTGGAATAAAGGGTGTCAACTGACACAGTACCGGAGTAGTATGATGGAGTTCCCATCGGCACCCTTCTTTGTTGTGCTGCACTGTCGTAATTGCAGTTTCTGGATGTTCTTTGAAGGCAGACCTACGTAGATTATGCTGCAGTAGCCCAAAGGCTGTAATACTGCAGCGAGTAAGCCTCACTGCACTCATTAGGGCTTACTTCTGAGTACACTTGTACAGGTAGGCAAACTGTATGCACTTGTGGAAATATAGGGCATGAAAATAAAGTTTGTGTGGTGATCAGAAGTCCTCATTCTGTTCTCAGTCATACTTTGCAGGATTATGTCTGAGTAAATGCATTTAGGACTGTAATGGAGGGCACACATCCTTAAGGCTGCATCCTACCTTGAAGCAATTCCCACTGAATCCAGTGGGATTTGCTTCTCAGCAGACATGCAAAGATGGCATTATTCAGCACCTAATGTGTGCACTATTTAGAATGGCAGCTTTTAAAGTATTTTAGAGGGACTTCTCTTTTCTATCATGAATCTTGATGAACACTGCTATTTGTGCATGCAGAGATACTGTCTTCTGTAACCAGAAGACTTTGTATGATACAAACATTAGTCTCTGTTGCTGCCCTCTTCTCATATGTCATCATTTGAGCCCAAGTAATTTTTCCTGCAGAAACCAATACAAACTGCTCTTCAGTTAAACATAAAGGGTGCACACATTAAGGTAGACTGACAGACAGGACAGATTGACTCCACAGGAAATTGAATACTAAGAGTCACCATGACCTGTGAAGATGGCACCTATGGTTAGAAGCATTTACTGGATAAAAATTTGCCAGCAAGAGAATACTAAGTGTTCTGAACATACAGGCAAAATACACCTCATATGCAGGAAAATGGAACTTTCCTTTCTCGGTAACTGCACACTGTAATGGTTATTAATGCTAACATTATCTGGTATGTAACAGTTCATTTTCCTAAAATCTTCTCAGAACACTCATCACATAAAACAAACCGCACAGGAACTGGGTACTAACAGTGGAAAAATGTGAAGGTCGTGGTTGGAGAACACTGGAAGGAATCACAGAACTGCTGACCAGTTTTCTCTTTGTGTTGCTTATGATATCTCTCCTTCCAATTAATTGTCTCTAAAGACTGGGAAAGAGAGGAAAATATAATCAAAATCGCCATCATTACAACCATCAGTCTGAATAGACTGTCAACAAGATTGTCTTTATTCCTTTCTAATTTAGATTCTCTGAGTAATCTAGTTCAAACAATACCTAGATTTGCACAGGGAGTTTGAAACAAGATTTCACCGTTTCTCTGTTCCTATATGGAGGCACAGTCAATTCTAAACAAAACTAGCCTGTCTTAAAGTGAAAAGGAACTCTTGTGTTATGGAGGAAGCAGTAACATGAAAACTCCCTCTTTTTCCACATTATTATTATTTGAACAATCTGACACACTCTCCTGCTGGCCCGCACCCTTCATGTGAACTAATGGCAAAGGTACAGAATAAGAGAAGAATAGAATATCCAGTCATCCACAGTATATCTTAAAATGGTTCCCCTTTTGCTGATCTTTTTGGTGTTTTTGTTTTTGCTTTTAGAAACCATTGCAACGGCAGAGTTTGGGGGCCTTTTAAGAAGCTTTCATTTTCTCTCATCTTAACCACATAATAGGGAGAAAATTAGAGTACCGCACTTACTAGACCAAGCTGGGGAAAGGGGAACTTGTCTTGTATTTTTGAACCTATAGGTCTATTTTCTATAATGTTCAGCAGTGAATCACTCTTAAGTGCTTGCCCATTCATGAGTATATGTTTTTTGTGGCAAAGGTTACCAGATTGCAGGAGTACTCATCTCAGGAGGGACTCATAATTCACACTCACCTTATTTTGACACTAAAGAAGGAAATGTGTATCAAGCAAAGGGAATAATGGAGAAAAACGTATTAACAGTGTAACAAATATAAAAGGAAAAGCAAGGACCAGAACAATAATAACAATGCTAGAAAAACACAACTTTTACCTTATAAGAGGAGGCTGGCCTATCAGTTAATGCTCTTCACTGGATCCCTGAAAACAACACCTGCTACTTGGTCTTAGTGGGATTTAGAGAGATAGCCAGCATCTCACCAAAAAGATGTGCGGAATGTATCAGTGCCTGAAAACAGACACGTAACCAGAGCATGCTCTTGTTATAAGACTAGACTGTTCCCAGACAGTGCCAAGGCAACTAAGTATCAGTCCTGCACTATTCATACGGATGGCTGTGGATTGTTCAGAACTGGCAAGATATATGGCCACACCGCATACCAATGCGATCCTCAGATGCTTCCAGAGACAGGGCTACTATCACGCATAATGCCAAATGTATTCTGACTTGCCCCCAACAAATTTCTTTGTGTTTAAGAAAAAAAGACAGATGCATTGGGAAAATATGGAAGGACCTCAGATCCCTCAAAAATTCTGTGACTAAGGTAGGATGAATGCATAAAAAGAGCCTTACTAAAAACCTCCAGCACACACTTGCATGAAAGTGAGTTCCATAAGATTTTGTGTGTGTGTATGTGTGTGTGTACAAACACACACACACACACACAATTGCTCTCCCATATGATCAGCTATGAGAACCTTGCAGGACTTATGACTCAGAATTCCATGAACATGCCAGCTGAGTGAACTAGTAATGCTTCCAGATTGAAGGGTGTAGCTGCCATTATTTGAGTGACTGTGTGTATCCAAGAAAGGACACCTAAAGTCATACAACTGCAAGCAAAGCACAAGTGCATACACATGGACCTGTATAAAGCCCCAGGCAGCAAGTCAACAGCTACAGTCTGGGACAAAATAGGAGCAAACACTGCCATTTCTTGCCTTTCAAATACTGTTGGATTCCAACTCCCAGAAGCCTTAGTCAGCAAGGTCATTAAGTAAGGGCTCCTGGCAGTTGTAGTCCCACAAAGACTGGAGAGGCACAGTCTCTGCTTTACTTTCTTCTTTATTTCCAAAGGAGATTCATAAAAACTGTGGCAGGTCAATCTTTCATTCTCTCCCAATATAGGATGGCCTGTTCATGGTAACAGGGAATTCGACAGGAGTAGGGTTCACAGACAAATCGAGAACAACTTCCTTTTTACTTCCTGTTTCAAAAAAAAGGACTGTCCTGGACCTTAATTGGTCCATTTCCCCTGCCCTCAATGTAATGGAGATGTTCTCCACATTCCATAGAGGGCATTTCAAGGCATTTTGGGACAAAAAATTGACCCCTGGGGAGCCAGAAGGCCAAACATGATCAAAATGCCCTCCTTATCATCTACAGGGTATTTGGAGGGAATCTGACATGTGAGGGGCCATAGAAGCCACAAAAATAGTTCTGGGGGCTACATGTGGTCTGTGGGTAACATTAAATCTGAATGCTCCAGTATTGGAGGTCAGAGAAAAATCCATGAAATTGAATGTTGTATTACGTCCAAGTATGGGAAATGATGGACAATATATGAATATTGTCAGTAAGCTACTCAAGGCACCAGAGAGAGACAGAGGGAGAGCAGTGAAGGATACCCATATAACTGACACTGGGATTACAATGTTAGGTTGCACACCCAACCAGCAAAAGTATAAAATTATCCTGAAAATGCTTTTGTATGTCTTGCTGTCAAATCTGTTTTTAAGCATTGTGGACTGCACAGTTTGCTAACCTAACAAAACAAAGGGAGTCATCTATTCATGTTTCCCTCATAAACACTGGCAATGTAATCCAAGAAAAAGTTGCTTCTATTGCTGATATAGACACACTACCCCAACTCTTCTCTGGTGAGGCTCAAAAGTCATTTTTAAAACTGATAATTTTATTTTTGCTGAAATAAAACCATCATACGCAATGAATCCGCAAGCATTCCAGTCACTTGCCAAGGTACTAGTTTTATTAAAATCTTGGGCAATAAGGTTTATGTCTCAAATAAATTAAACCATCGTCTACAACAAACTGGAAAATATCTACCAGACACTTCATTTTGGGAGATGATCTTGCTCTCTTTGTAACCAAATGAATGGAAACAATTCTTCTCAATGTATAAGCAACCCTCCATCCCACTATGTGTCACATATTAATCTCAGGAGAAACATAAGATGCTCCTGAGTCCAGGTTTTGTAATTACGGGTGCCTAGTATCACTTTACAAAGAAAACAGACCCACTCTCAAAACAGAGTTTTTTTTTTCATGCTTCAGGAAACTATAGGGATGCAAATGCATATATGTTTGTAAGCTCACGTTTAAAAATTAAATTTAAAAAAAAGCACTCTTACTAAGATCTGTGGACTTCCAGATATAGAGTGGGGTACTCTCCCTGGATTTTAGGGAGGAGATGTTATAATTCTCATCAGCCCTAACTAATTTAGTCAGTGATAAGGAATTATGGGAGTTTAAAGCAATATTTTTTAAAGGACCACAACTATCCACTGTGATGCAGGGTATATTGACATGACAGTTAAGAGGAGGGAAGGGGAAACTAGAGGGTGGAGAGAATGAAGAGATTTAACATTTGAGCTCCTATTAACTTATTAATAAAGTTATGCTTGCCCCATATCTGCAAGCAGTGATAAATTATGTTCAAGTGCACTGCACTTACTTGGGTTTGGGATGGCAAGCATAGTAATATTTAATAATATTTGCATTTATTTACATACAGGATGGTCATAGGTGAAGGTACGTCCTTTACTGACTCTATTCTACCTCACACCTGTAAACACACCCACCTTTATAAAGAATGGTCTTCCACAATTGGAGATAGTGAACTGTTAAGTTACAAGATGCTGAGAGATGAGGAACAGCTGCAAATGCAGTAATCACTGTAGCAATAACAAAAGCCCCATTTTGCTTTAGATAACACTCTTTGAACTCAGTGGGATTTATTTCCAATAAGCAATTTGCAGTTACAAGACTTTTCCATAATGATAGGGATAAGAAATAAACAAACTATGCAGTTCTCCAGGTGTAGGACTGTAATTTGTATTATCCTTCATCACTGGCTAGTGGTGCGTGGTTTTCAAAGCAGCAATAAAGGACAGCAAAATTAGCAATCAGGAAGTAGCTATTAACAAGAGTATGTAATACCTAAATACCAAGTGAAAGTATTCAGTTCATTAAGCTATATATTCCTTTAGTAAAATTAACCTATTATCCTCATTCATTTATGTGCATGATACACATATTTCTGTCTTTATAAAGGGCCTACCCTCAAAATACAAGATTATTTTGCATCGCCTTCAGCCTATAAAAAGGAAAAGCAATCCAACCCGCAGATAGGGGACAACTCTTATAATATCGCACATCTCTTCTACTGTAAAAGACACCTGGCAACCCTGCTACTGGCTTTGCCGCCTAGCTCTTCTAATCGATGCACAAAGCAGCAGTGGCCCTCCAGATACCGTTGGACCCAAATACCTATTTCCCTCAATCATACTGGGTAGGGCTGGAATCCATAAACTTTCAGTTGCGGGCCACAACTCCTCCACCCCGATGCACACTTCATAGGGACCTATGCCTGCTCCCTATTGACTCGGCTCCGGTTGGGCCTACAGGTACCAGCTTCCGCAAGACTCTGTTGACAGCCGGCCGCGGGGTGGAGCCTACTTTTGCCCCATGGCATGCTGGGAAGTGTAGTACCACAAGCGCATTTTGCAGCCGGAAGGCGATAGCGAGAATAACAAAGCGTGATCCTATTCTATTTCTTTCCGTGCGTTTTGGGACAGAATAGTAGTCACAGGATACTGGCGCCCAAGCCCTGAATGAAAGCTGGATGTCCACGGACCCCTCGAGGATTACATACGACCACAAACGCCTCCCGCCCTGCAGGGCTTTCTCATCGTGCGCATGCGCTCGCCTCTTCGCCAATTACTCTTCACGCGGCGACGACCGGCCTCTCGTTCAGTTGCCGCGGGCCATCCTTTCCACGCACGCGCATTTCGTCAGGCGACGCTGAGCTGTCTGTAGCAGGGCTTGCCTTCCCCCTCCTGGGAGCTTGTTGCCCGTCTCTCACAGTGCCCCCTCCCCGCCCGCTTTTGTGAAGGAGCGTCTCGGAAACAAAGTGCTCGGCCTGTGGCGGCGGCGACAACGAAGTTGACACGGACAAAAGGCCCAGTGACAGGTCGGTGCGCCGGAGAGCTTAGAGCCCCACCCGCTTCCTCCTCTCGGAAGAGCCCGGCCGGGCTTCAGACGCCTTCCGTGGCGTTCAAGGAGGGGGGAGGAGTGAGAGAGGAGAACCGTCGGCGTCGCTTTCTGTGACCGTTGCAGCGCGTGCTCGAGGGAGGGGGGCTTCTGCGCCGGCAACGCCCGCGAGGCGGACGCTTCTCCCGCGCGCCGTCCTCCTGCTCGGCTCTCAGAAGCGGCCGCGGCTGCTGGGTGGATTCGCTGCCCTCCCATTATTTCTCCTCAGAGGGTGTGCCTAGCAGGACCACTCTCAGACAAAGGGTTCCTAGAGCTACTGCTGGAAACATTACGGTACCTCACTGATTGGTCTTCTAGCGCCGCTGACAGTGCGAGGGTGGTCAGGTCTCACGATGCGGCCTCCCTTTTGCAGTCGTCGAAGCTGATTCTTAAGGCAAAGGGGCTGCCTGTGTCCTTGGTTGTTAGGCCGTTCCCGCCCTACACTGTTAAAGTGCTGTTATTCCACTTTCCACATCCTGTGGAATTCTGGGGTTTGTAGTTTCCTGAGGCCAAAGAACTCTCTGGCTGAGAATTCCAGAGGCCCCTCCCTAAACTGCAAACCCCAGGATTCCACAGGATGTTGAAAGCGAATAATAGTGCTCCAGCAGTGTAGGGCGGAGATGGCCTCAGACTTGGTGTGTTTTATTTGAGGAGTGTACTCTAAGTAGGGTTGATAGTTAAGATATCGTGTTTAGGAGGGCTGCCCCTCCTAAAATCCCCACCACCCCGCTGTGATCGGCCGGATCTTTAGGTCTCAGATATTACCCCAGAAATATCAGGGCTTGAGACATCCTTGACCTGGTAACCCTGCTTGACAGTTTTTTCTTAAAGAAGGCCAAAGGTTATTTGTTTTTTACAGTAATTAAAGCATGTAAAAGTTAAAGATCTTCTCAGGGTCATCCTAATAAAACATCTGTATTGTGCTGCTGTTTTGCATCCTCCTTCTAAATGGGGAGGATGAGGAGGGCACAGAAGAATGCGGAGGGGGGGGACATAGGCGGGTTATGTGTGGAAGAAATTATCTGGATTCTCTTGACAAATTATATAATGGAGGAAAGGTGAATGCACACTTTGGGTGGAAGCACCAGTTGTCTCTGCTTGAAGAAGAGTGAGCCTGTTCAGTTTTTGCATCAAAAAACAACTAATTATTGTAGCATTTTAAAAACTAACGTAGATGGTAACCCAGTAGGACCCTGCTTTCAAGAATGCAATTTGAAGGAAATCTGTGCCAACCTTAAAATAGCTAGTTTTTAAGGACCAAAGGCACTCATTTGGTTCAGAGTTTGGAACCAAACTTTGTAACATGCCCACGTGGCATCTGTGTTTTGGACAACTGATGTAACACATTAGTTGTCCTTTTTTGTAATACAGTATATACAAGGCAAATTAGCTTCATTTTAAGACAGAGATTGTGCACAAGTAATAGATCAAAAGCATAAATAATACATCAAAAATTAGAATTTTAATTTCACTTTTCAAAAGATCACAGTCCTGAGGATAAACAGTTTTAAAGAAAATCAGTTTAGGAGGATGGATAACTGAACAGAACTGAACAGAAACTCATACTAAATTGAATGTTTGCACTCTCTCTTTAATATCATTTTTATCCACTCCTACGTCAAATGAATCATGTGGATAATCAGTATATATTGACTATGAGTTAGTCTGAAAATCTGAGTAAAAGTAATTCTTTCTGTTGATCTTTATAAGAAACTGGTATATATACCCAGCATTTTCTGGGATTTCTTTTTCTTTAGGTGATATTTGTTAGAAAGATTTGTGATCCTATGTCTCTAATTCCCCAAACTGTCTTGTCCAGTACCTGTAACTTTTCCCCATATTCCCCAATCCAATCTGTATTCAGAGTTATTAACATATGGAGGTTGGGTTCCTGAGGGAATACACTGCCTTCCTCCTTGCTGCTAGGCCTCATCTCCATAGCAGCCAGCCTATTCAAGACAGGCCCAAGAGCTCTCTGGCTCAGAATTCTAAAGGCCTCTCTCTAAACAGCAAACCCCAGGATTCCATAGAATCTTCTTAGGTGGCCAATCATATAAGTTCTTCGCCTCACACAGCCTATCATATGAGGTCAGGTCTTCGCCTGACACAGACAAACTCACAAACTTTGACTTTTATATATTAGATGAATGAAACGTAAACACAGACCTCGTGACACATGCAGACATTTTAAACTTATGGCACAAATTTTTGTGAGCTAAAGTCCACTTTATCCAGTTCAGCATTGTGCATTTGATAATATTGACTCTGTTCCGTGAAATTTTTTGTGTGTTTTAACATCCTGATCTCATGTAAGGCTAGGTGCACTCAGTATTGATATCAGGAGATGCAGACTTGTCCAGTAGTGTAAGATTGGCATGAAAATGTGATAGTTATCCATTCTTGAATGGAACCAAGATTGGCTTCTGAGAAAAGGTTATAATAGGTAGCATTTATCCAAGTATGTGTGACAGCTTGTTGTGGGTTTTTATGGAAACAATGAGAAACATGGAAAAATATGTTTTAGTGAATGTATTTGTTTCTGCCATAAAAAAACACAGCCCACCAACAAGGAAGGCTTGGCTTGGCTTGGCTTGACTTGGCATTAGCTTAAAATTCTAGCATTCTTCAGAATATAATTATCTCTTCCCTTTACTAAGAATGACTGTATATATGACTACAGTTAAATTTCCAGAGCAACCCATCTAAATGAGTTTTGAGACCTGTGCCTTTCATTTTAAAGTTTGAAGAGTTTCTGGGATGCAAAGTTTTTTGTTAATCATATGTTAAAAGTTCATGAAGGACAGTAGTGTGTACACAGTATCTTTGCAGAAGTACAGCTTCTGTATAACAATTCTTTTATTCCTTTCAGTTTTCTCTAACCCTTTAAGAAGCTATTAGATGTTGACATACTGAAACTACAACTTCAGGAATCATTTTCATATATACATTACAATATGATATAATCATCATTTTTATGCCTTTCAAAATTAAATTCCATGTTTAATTCCATTTATATTTATACCTGTATTTAAAAAGATGAATTTATAATGTGTAGTAGCTTTGTATGGTTCTCTGGAAGAATAAGATAGGAACTGAATTTCTCATCAGATTACCTTTTGGGAGAAGATCTGCCTGGCAGGTAGGTATCAGCTCCTTCCTGGTTCTAAATTTACCTATATTTGTACTATACAGTTTACTTTTTTTTTCTGTCATGAGCTGTGTTTAGATTTGTGTTGATATAGCAGTGTTCTCAGATTTTTTGTGTGTCTTTTGAGAACAAAATACACTATCTGAATGGAAGCATATGTATTTTGACACTCGTAGCAGAAGTTTGCTGGTCTTAGAGGGCGTAAGTAGTATACAGAAATAATGCAGGAATTAGGTTTCTGGGATTTTGGTGCAGAATGAATATTTTAAAGGTGTGATCAAATTACAGCCACTTATGCTAAGAATTCATACTATCTGTCTTTTATACAGGGATATAATCAGTATTTTTTTGATAGGATTCTAATCATGTCTGACAAAAGTGAGCTGAAGGCAGAGTTGGAACGTAAGAAACAACGCTTGGCTCAAATTAGAGAGGAGAAGAAGAGAAAAGAGGAAGAAAGAAAGAAAAAGGAGGTAAGAGCTTGTCAGATTACATCTCCAGAAGTTTTTTCCTCAAATGTTGTGATTTCTTTGTGAATACTACAAAATCGGGCAGCTTTTTGATGTCATTGAACAGCTGAAAACAAATAACTTCATTCAATTCATAGAATTAGTTTGAAGTGAATGCTTTATGGAAAAACAAGGAATTGTCCCTAACTTCCCCATTTCTGACTTTTAATCCTGGATTGCATGTATTCATTGTGTTTCTTTGTTAAAGAAAGGAAGTTCATTAGCAATCATTGTCTTGCAGCTACATTAGAACCAGAGCTTTGTACATTATTATTATAATGGATGGAAATGTTGTTTAAGAGTTAGAAATTATTCCAGATTTGTTTGAGGAAAAAGCTCACCTCCCAAAGAAGCTCAGTTAGAATTAATTGGATGAAAAGCTGTCTGATGAGTGTTTGGAGCACTGGGCTGGAATGATCTGGACTTCAAAGGACCACTTTGAAATCCTCAGTGGCACCAGAAGAGGCACCGTTGTTGCCTCTACCACTTTGTGTGACCAGAAGTGAACTTTCATAATCACCGGTTGCTTTTGGGAATTGTGAGCAGGTTCGCTGTTCTGAGAACAAATGAAAAGGGGGCGTGGCAGTTTTCCTCTGAGGAGCATTGGGGTATAAATGTAATAAAATAACAGTACATTGCAGTTTTAACTGCTTTTTGATCTTAATTCTCTAAAGTAGTAGGGTAAATATATTGGAGATAAAATTAAAACTGCACACCAAAAAATCTCAGACCTTTCTTAATTCAGGAGTGGGGACTATGTGACCCTCCAGGTGTTGTTGGAAAGCAGCTTCCAACAATTCTCATCAGTGGCTGTGCTTGGTAAGGCTCATGAAAGCTACAGTTCAGCAACATCCTGGAGGACCACATAATTCCCACCCTTTAGTTGAGAAAGGTCTGAGATGTTTGTTTTGTGTGTGTGTCTGTGTCTATGCAAGATACAGGGATAATATGTCGGGTGTTTGTAATCAGTTGTTTGACTCTTTCAAACAATTAATTTCAAGCTCCAGGTATTAAGATAGGCTGACAGACTTGTTCTCTAAAATGTGATCTTTTTCTACTTGTGCTGTGTAATTTACAGGTATCACAAAGCAGCATATGACTGAAAACACTAGATATGTCAGTGAGAAACTATGTTTCTCAGCATGACACGTTATCTGTGATTACAAAAAAATAGTTGCCTGTTTGCTACCTGATGGTCCAATTTGGTGTAACTAAAATTTCCGTAAACTCCTGCTAGTAGAAGGTTAATACTTGAAATCTTAAAGGTATTGACTAATCTTTATTTCCATAATGAAGATTATATGACAGAATACAGATGAAACTCCTTAAGTGGTGCTCCTTACAAGAACAAGAAATCATTGAGAGGTGGGGCGAAGAGAGATTAATATGTCTGTTGCTGATCTAAGTGTTGACATGGTGAAAAGTGTGTAGAGGGAGGCTGAAATTTGAAGTTGCTGAGTTGGCGTTCTTTAGTATGTTTGATGCTGCAGATACATGGGTTGAATAAAGACAGTAAATGGCTATATTACTGCATTAATTGAAATGTCTGTTCATATTTTGCAGTGTTTTAACTCAAGCAGGCTGAATACTTTTTGTAATGAGATGGATAGCCCAGGGTCTCATTCGTCTCTTTTGGGACTGAGTTTCATCTATGCAACCTAGTTTTGTGAGAGTTAAAATCATACAACCTCTGGTGGATCATACCAATGTCTAAGTGATCTTATTTTCCATAGTGGCCATCCAGATGTCTCTGGGAAGGCCAAAGCAGAATGTGAGGATAATTGCCTTTGCCTGCTGTCATCTCTTTTGACAGGCATGATGCCTGTTGTTCTAGAGATATCATAAAGAACGCACGGAAAGTTGGTTGAAGCTTTATACTCCATGAAGTTGACTAATCCCCACCAAAGTTAGTGTCCTTCAGTGCTTCTTTTTGTGGGGAGTTTCATAGCTTAACTACGCACTCTAAGAAGATCTTCTATCTTGACTATTCAACTTTGGAGAATGCCCTGATTTCTAGTTTTACCAGGCATGGCCAGAAAAACAAAATCACTGTATACCTCTATAATTCTTTTCCCTTAGTCAAGACTAGAAAGTCTCAAATGTAACCATAAGGAGATTTTCTTTCTTTCCTTCAAATATTTATGCTGTGCTCATCAATTGGAAAAACTGCCATGGAATTACTCACAGATCAATCAGAGCAAACCTGACTTGGTTTTGTGTGCCTTCAGGTCATTTCTGACTTATGGTGTCCCTAAGGTGAACCTGACATGGGTTTTCTTGGCAAGATTTGTTTGGAGGGGGTTTGCCTTTGCCTTCATCTTCCTCTGAGGCTGAAAGAATGTGACTTGAACAAGTTCACATAGTGGGTTTCCATGGCTGGACAGGAGTTCAGATCCCGGTCTCCAGAATGCTAGCTCTCTGTAAACCAGGCTTAGAGTCTAAAAAGACATGCTTCCCAAAAGTGGAAGGGAGGGAAGAAAGGAGACACTGCTTCTCTGAAATATTCAGTTAGGTAAAGAGAATGGTTAAAGGCTTTCTACAGCAAGGCAAGATTACCTAAAAGAAGCAGTTGTAAAAGCTTTTCTGAAAAAAGCTTGCCCATATCCCCCCCATACTGGATAATTATTGACCCTATTTCTGGCAAAGTACTAGAGTGTGTAGGGGCCTCCCAGCACCAGAAGTTTCTGGATGAGAAAGGTTGTCTAGATCCATTAGACAGCTTTGGTCAGCTTGTTAGATAACCCATATCAGTAGCTGGGCAAAGAAAGTGTGTCCCTGTTGGTTCTTAGCAGCTTTAGATTTCAGTAATTATAATGTCTTTATGGGGGACCCTTGCTGAGGTAGGACTTGGAGGCATTGTTCTGCTGTGGTTCTTTTCCTTTCTGGAGTTGCAAGCCCAGAAAGAAGTGGTGGTAGTGGATTCCTGCTCAACTGCCATTGGCCTATGGAGCTAGCTCCTCAGGATTCCATTCTATTCCCAATTCTATTTAATATACACAAAAACCTCTAGGGAGAAATTGTCTGAAGTTTGGGAGTCCAGTGCCACTACATGCCAAAGATACACAGCCCTGTTTATTTCTTCCTGCCAGCTGAATCCAAGGGAGCTGTTTGTCTAGTGTAGTGGACTGAATGAGAGCAAACAAACTGAAGCTTAATTATGATAAGACAGGGGTCTAAAGCTTTCTTGGTCAGCTGAAAGCCATATCAGGGAACAGAGATTGCCTGTGCTGGCTGCAAATGAGATAAAACTACCACCTGAAGGCGTAGGTTCACACTTTGGATATGCGCTTGGATTCCACCCTAAGACTGGATGCACAGGTTTTAATGGTGACCAGGAGTGCATTTGCACAGTTAAAACTAGTGTGTTAACTGTCTTTCTTAGAGTTGTCTGATGTGGTCATGGTAACATATGTCTTTGGTTTTATACCATTTGAATTGCTGGAATGCACATTGGATGGAGTGGTTACCTTTGAGGAATATTCTAGAACCTGAGAAGTTCTAAAGAGTGACAACTGGATTGTAAACCAGGCTGCTTACAGGAAGCATATGACTATTTTGTTGGAATAGTTCCTTTGATTATCAGTCCACTTCCAGGTACAATTCAGAGTGCTAGCTGTGACCTATAAAGCCCTCACATGGCTTGGATCCAGCCTCTCGAAAGTATTGTATTTTCCAATGTAAGTTCACCTGGTCCTGAATTTGTTGAAGGAGGCCCTTCTCATGATCCTGCCACCCTACAGGGAAACAAAAGAAGACCTTTTTGTGGCTATCCCTGGACTCTGAAAATCCTTCCCTAAGGACATCAGATTGGCTCCTTCCTTGTTGTCTTCCATTCCAGTAGACTTTTGAAAACTGACTACAAGGACTTTTAATAATAACAATAACAGTGACATTTATTTCTTACTCCCTTCTCTGTATGGATTGTCGCAGGGAACAGCCAGAGAAAAATACAGCAACAGACGTATAGCACAGTAAAAATGCTTCATCAGTTAAGAGGGCATAGTATCAGTTTAAAAAGCATATATATTAAAGATAATTTGTAATTTAAAAACTCTTAATTTAAAAACCATCTGGATAGGCCTACTGGAAGAGACTGGTCTTTAATGTGGTGGTCTGTGACTTTATTGGCCTTTATAGAATATCAGCTGTTTAAAACATATATATTAAATATTTATTGAAGTATTTTTATGTGTTTTTATCTTTAGTTTCTATTTGTATTTATTTTAGTTGCTGTAAATTGCCTAGAGTCCCAATTTGTAGCAAAAAGATGGGATGTAAATCAGTAGTAACAGAATAATGGTAGGCTTTAATGCAGTCAGACATGATCAGTTTTCTTTTCATGATCAACCAGAATATGAAATAATTCAAAGAGAAGAGGAAATAAAAATTGTTGGTATCTCAGCCAGTCTGGTAGGAGTAGCTCTGCTTTGTGTGTTTTACTCTTTTACACTCTGATGCAACAGCTCCTGGAAGGCAAAACCTGATGAAGATGGCTTCTCACCATAGCTGATAATGGCCCTGATTTCTTTTCCTCAGCTCCCTGTATGTTTTAATTGCCCTTTTCAGCACTTTTTAAAACATATTTTCTGAAGAGCTGCTACCAGAATTGTATATGGTGCTCTAAGCGAGGTAGCATCAAAGATTTGCATGAAATTAGTATAATATTAGCCATTTTGTTTTTTACCTCTTTCCTAATACCCTCTGGCATGAATTTGATAGGATTGTGGTAATGATTTCCAGTTGATTCAACACCATTTGCCATACCACTTTGTACACCTGATAAAGTAAGCTATAGCCTAAGAATGCCCATGCCACAATCAACACAAGACATTTATTTATGAAATGGATTAAGTTTTTGAATCATGATTGTTTTGAAATGTACATTTTAAGGATACATACAGATCTGTTCTTACAGTTCTTTGGAGGCAGAAGAGTAATTTGTTATTTATTATGCCAAAGCAAAATATTAGTATGTTTTCTAGAATGAGTATCTGTGAATTAATAAATCCCATTACAAGAAAATTCTCAGTCTTTCAAGTAAAATTACACAAGAATTTGCCCATGGTGTTTGTTTGCCCACCATAACCTTATTTTCTGGTGCATCAGTGTAGGGGTAAGAATCAGCTCTCCGGTAGTTTTATATAAGATATTGTACCTGCTTGCCTGAAAGAGACAGTTCTCAGCCATGTTCCCCTCTTTCTTGGTGCAGCTGTAAACTGTTAGTTCTTTTTAAATTAAGTATTTGACAAGATCGTGGTTTTTATTATTTTTATCTCCTTCTGGGACCAAACAAGGGGGTGTACAGAAGATTGAAAAAAGGAAACAATAAGCTGTTAAAAACATAGTAAAAATTTTAAAACAACATTGAAAATCATGCTGAACAAAAAAAGATGCATCTGAACACTCTTCTTCAACAGAGAGAATGGTCACCACAGTTTGCAAATTGTGTTCCGCAAAGGGGACTATATTAGAAAGGGCTTGTCTTGTTGATTGTAAAAACTGAACAGGGTCATACTGTCTTTGCCCTCAAGTAGGCAGACCCTAGGCTGTTCAGAGTTTTAAAGATTAAACTCAACTTCTTGACTTGAACCTGGAAAAAGTTGGCAATCAGTACGGATTGTTCATTTTTGTGATCAAGATACTCCTTACAGGTTAAGCGGGCTAGTTGACATATTTTGTGCTAATTGAAGCTTTCAGGTTCCTTTCAGTGGTAAACTTGTATAGAGCTTGTTACAATAGTAGAATGTTGTGAATAAGTGTTGAAATGAAACTGCCTCAGAAACAGTTGCAACTGACACACTAACTATAGCTGTGTAAACATTTTGCCACCTCAGAATCCAGGAACAGTGGAGGATCCAGGAGTACTTCCAGGCTATGAGCCTGATCTTTTAAGGAAAATGCAGCACTATCAAGAACAGGCTAAATTCTTTGTTAGTCCATTAGATGCATTACTTTTCGTTATGTCTTCCAGTAAACAACTAAATAAGAACATTCTGAGCCAGTATTAGTGCACAAAAGCACTAATGCAAACTGAATTCCTGTCTTTTGTGATTGCTTAGATCCTTGGAGCAGCATTGAGGTGTGAGAGGAGTATGCAAGAGCTCTGGTCTCCTCCATTTAGCTGTCCTTAGCATAGATGCTACGACTGCTTTTTGTCTTCACTCGCTGCTATCAAAATCAGATGCTTAAGTTTTTGCTCTCACTAACAGTACCATTGCCCAGTGCTAAGACCAAACAGTTGCACAGTTCTTTCTCCCTCCTCTGTCTTCCTTGATCTTTGCCACTTCCCTGTGCAAGGATTTGATGAATCTTAACAAGAGGCCCTGTGCCATGTAGATCCTTTCTCAATGAAATATAGATAGATTTCTTCTTCAACATATCAGTGCTTCTGTGAAATCAAGTAATAGTTTTCTTTAAAAAGAGACCCTTTTTCTTGCACTTTAAATAAATGGTATGTTAAAAGTGTACTGAATTGCATAATTTTTGTCATTTTAAAAAATATCTAGACTGATCAGAAGAAAGAATCTCTTCCTGTACAAGATGAATCTGACCTTGAAAAGAAGAGACGAGAAGCGGAAGCCTTGCTTCAAAGCATGGGTTTAACACCAGAGGCTCCTATGGGTAAGAATTACGAAGAAAATGTATTGTGTAACTGTCCCTCCACCACCAGATGTGGCATTAATATTACCATGAAAATTGAATGATTCACTCATGCATGTGTCTGTTGTATGTTCATTTTTGCAATAGTTATTCTTGTGAGTTTCTCAAATCTTGACTATACTGCAGATGGGATCAGTAGAGATGAATATATCAATTTGGTTTGTATTTTATTGTTTTAGCATTTGATGGTTCATAGTTTTAAGACTATTCCTGGGGAAAACATAACCATTTAAATATCTGTGATATTAAAGTGATATGAAGACATCCAAAAGCTGGATTTGTTTAATTCATTATCATAAATGAATAGCAAGATTAGCAGATAAACATTTCTAAATAACTATGTGGATCTGGAGTGCTTTTTTCCATCTGTCAAAGTTACTGACATCAAGCAGAGGTTCTTGCTAGAAAAAAAGAAAGTGATTTTCATAGCTCCCTCCTGTATGATTCCCATCTTGCCGTCCAGACCTACGGGGGAAAGGAGAAAGTAGTCAAAATTACTTCTCCCCTACTTTCCTCTATTAAGAGTCTCCTGTGGATTCCGCTCACGCAAACTCTGGATCTTGGCCTGTGCTTCGATGTCTGCTGCTTACTAGTGCTTTTAATGTGTTCAAATAGAGCCTTTTAGACTGTCTGTGGGCTTAACAAGTAGAATGAAGGTGTATCTTCAGTTGAAAATGTTGACTAGAATTCACTATCACAGTTACAGATGAGCAACCTAGAGTTACACATCCATAACTGAGTTATATTCACAGTCCATGTTTTCACAATTGTGGCACTATTTCCACAATTGTAAAGTCCTCCAGTCCTGCTTTACTAGGCAGCAGCTACTGTGAGCAACGGAGGTTTGTTCTCCTAATGATCAGGGCACTGTATACTGATGTTTGGATTCTCTCCCCGCCAGTGATCCCTAGTAAGAGGAGGAATGATAGGGATCCTGCTTCTGATCATCACACTGGAGATCACTGGAGCAAGGGAGGTGGAAATCTCAGAATACTGTGCTCCAGTCAACAGGAGAACAGACTGCCATTGCTCACAACGGCCGCTGCCTGATAAACCAGGATGGGGCTAGTTGATCTAGGAGAAGCTACGTAAGGTATATCCACATTGCACAATAATAGCAGTTTGATACTACTTTTAGCTGCTATGGCTACATTCTGTGGTATCTGGGATATGTAGTCTGTACACATACTTAGGTTTCCTAGTCCAGTTCCCTAAACTGAAGCATTGGAGCTCTGTGGCACAGAATTCTAAGTGCAAGGTGTACGATTCCATACGAAGGAGCCATGACAATTAGAGTGGGATCAAAATACTACAACTGTGTAATGTGGCTATATCCTTAGTTAAGTATACTCAACTAAGTAGCTGATCTAGGATCTCAGCCATTATTTTATTTGAGTCAACTGAAAATACAGTTACAGCTGAAACTCTAACTTTCCAAATGTCCTAATGATTAAAAGACTATATTTCCAAATGCTGTAGTAGCTTCTCATTTTAATGAATAGCGGAATTCCTAAAAGCTAAGTTCTTCAATAGAACAAACAACAAAATCTTCAACAGTTTCATATAATCCTTGTAGACATATGAAGGGAATGAGAACACTGCCACAAGAGGGCATTGCAACATTGCAGGAAACCACTTAGTGGCCTACACACAGGCCAGACTTTTTTGCCCTTCTCTATTGCACTAAAGTGCAGCTTTTTACTAGTTTAGAAACTGATCCTTTTTAATGCAAGAGTATAAATGATGCAACCTATTGCTTTTTATATTTACTTTAAAACGTTTTATATTTTTAAATACAAATACAAAGAAAACCTTTGTGTAACTGTTTAGATGACTGTTTTGGAAGGGAAAAGACACAATAAAATTTGATAGTCACATCTTTCTCCAGATATTAATACTAGTGACTTTTTAGTGTCGGAGCAGTCATTGAGCAAAAGTACAACTTCTGGTTGTACTGAAAGATACTCATAAAGAGTCACTTTATTAACTTGAGGAGAAAAAATCTGAAATTAACTTCACATATAGTCTGTTTCACAACCAGGTTCTAGGGATTTTCTAATGTTCTGCTTAGTCATTCAGTGGATTTTCAGGTTAGGGAAATTCAGTAAAAATTCTGGCTCTATTCTGGTTCTTGAAAGAGCCATGTTATGCATGCACATTCTTCTGTCTCTCGACTGGGCTAACTTTTTCCTGCCTGCCCCACCCTACAACAGTAGTTGTTTGTGTTTTGCTAGAGATTGTTCCTGGAATTCCTGAGTTCTGTGACTGGTTTCTTATAAGCGCGGGGGACTGTATTCAGGATTGTCTGAGCCTCTACACGAATACAAGAGATTATCATGTTTGGAATTTCACTTCATAATTGTACCACTCTGTGGATCTTTACTCAGACAAAAGGCTCACTTTATTCAGTGAAGCTTATTCCTGTCTTTGGGATAACTATGTTTAAGACGGCAGCATAAATTTGGTAGCAAAACTACCTGAATATCTTCAGTGAGATATTATGATGATATTACCTGTTATTCTCTGATTAGGTGGTCCATGTACAGGGCAAGAGCCTGAGTGAGCACACACTGCTCCCATGTACTTGATTGAGTGTAAATGGAGTACAGTTCATTTCAGCTCCAAGCTGTGGTCATATAGAATTGCTGCTGATACTGAAATGAATAAATGGGTCAGGGAACACAGGGGCTTAGTCTGTAGATGGAGCTTTTATGATTAGAGCCATATTCTTGTGATAGCTAAGTTCATAACAGAATAGTTGATACTGTATTTATATATTGCTGGTTAGAAGTTTGTAATCTGCATGTAATGTAAGTTAACTTTTAAAAAACAGTGTTTACTTTAACATACACTAATTAACTCTTAATAAACCTACATGCTAATCTTATTAATAAAATGTTAACTCACCTAAAACAGAATGAATTCAGCTTTGTTTTGATTGCAGAATTCTAACATTGTGAAGAAGTAAGTCATAGACTTCTAAGGAGGTAGAACAGGTCATACCAGTTCAAACCATAGATAGACAATTAAATTTTTGATTTATGGGCTTTTAATGAAAACAGTGCAGATGAGAAACTTGCTCTCTAGTGTCTGGGTTGAATAGTGGGGAGCTTTTCACTTAGGGGAGTATTCAAAATCTGTGTCCCCAGTCAGCAGCGTGAAGTAAAACGGTTCAATTCTGGATTCTCCCTTGTTGTTATGTCATATGTTTAAGTCTCATTGAACTGTAATGAGAAAAAGATTTCAAAACTATTTGTTTGTTTGTTTGATTGATTGATTGATTGATTGATTGATGTCCTGCCTTTCTCCTTATGCAGGACTCAGGGTGGCTTTCTATTGTATCTAGCATTGCAACCTAAAAAATAGTTAATTTTTTTTTTCTCTAAGTAGAGGGAAAAAACCATGGGCATAAATTCCAACTAGAATAGACCTGCTGAATCAGTTTTTGGTTGCTAAATCAACACTTACATCAATATTTTTGGTTTAGTGGTTGTACTCTAGCTGAAGCTAGCATTTGGTTTTAGGCTATTTCCTCCAGTTAGGTGGGACACCTGCAATATTTGAAGAATTTTGATCATTTTAAGTTTAAACAACCAATAGATGGCAGTAGTCATCAGTTGAAATCACAGCGAAGAACTTTATTCAGCATAAATTAAATGTTCTTTTTGAAATGATCAGGTAATAAATAGTATTGATCATTGCTTGTCATGCCCTTTTTTCAGTTTACCGGAAATCATGGAATAAAAGAGTATAAAAAAAAACCTCTTTAACCAATTCCTATAAGGCATGATATATTGAAAAATTGATATTTGTCCTTTAAAAAATAAAATATTTGCTCATCTCTTTCTGAAAATATTGCTCATTATTAGAAATTGTATGTGAGATTAGAACACTTTTCATGCCCTCTTTCTAGTACAAAAAATAGAGCTGTTTGTAATTGCTTACATTTTACTTCAGCATAAGGTTTAGTGCTAGATTGGATCTAGAATATCCCATCCTTAAACAAAAGCTCTTTCCACAAAAATGAGTGAGACCACTGGTGGGTGGTGAGAGAATGTTTTTGCTGATCTCTTTTTGTCCCACCTCCCACCTTTTTCTGGGATCCCCCAGATCTCTGAAGAAGTTCTGTCTGAGTAGCTTATGGGGAAAAGGGGAATCACCACTCCTCACCCCTTTTGAGTGGTATTGTCCTATGTTAGTTCAGCTTATGAGAACTCTAGATCCAGTCAAATTATTTTAAAAAAAAATCAGAAAGAAGAAAAAATGATTTCAGGAATGTTTAGCTTTAAAAATGCTGTTTCCTATAAAAACAGAACAGTGTCTTTCATTAGAAAGGTGAATAATCCTACATGCTTGAGTAAAGAAAGGCAAAAACAGAATTTTGGCTTAACATATTGCCACTTCTTTTTATCTTATTCAGTTTTACTAAAAATTTTGTTTTAAAACTGCTGAAAATAATCCTACCTCGAAGGAGACGCTGTAACAGAAAAGTCAGAATCAGTAGAATGAAGTGTAACTCATCAGCGTAAAAATGTTTTTAGGAAATACTATAGAATTTTCATGCACTAGTGTTGCTTTACGACTTGTCATTGCCCCTCAACAACAACTGCAGTATTGAAATACAGCAAAATCCCATTAATGGATCCAAAATTGCCTTTAAACAAATAGGCTTCTGCTGAAGAATATGATTGGTGGATGGAGGTGATTTTCACAGATTCTCTCTTTGTCCTTAGCTTCCATAGCTACTTCTCTTGCTGTTTTCTGAATCAGCTGTTCAGGGAGCAAAGGGGGCCGTGAGAGGAAGACGGAATCACTTCCCTTCTCTCTCTTCTCATGAGCAGGCTTCCATTCATGGGAACTCTGAATCCAGTCCGTTATACGTCTTAATTGCTTGTTAGAATTTCTGAGAAAAACAGTCTGTTCGCCTTGTATTAAGAGCCCCTAGTGGAATCTTCATTTCCTTAGCATTTTATATGAAATATACTTTTTAATGTAACCCCAAAATGCATTAAATGCTAAACACTGCATGAGTCTCCAACATGATATGTTAACATTGTCTTTTCCCCTTTTTTTCTATTGTTCATTTTCATCCATTTTATTTTATTTTTTTGTTTTGTTTTGTTTTGTTTGCCATCACTTTTTTAATGCTTCCATGTTAAATTAATTTGGAAACATCGTAAGCTGTGCAATCTCTACGACTAGTAACAGCGGATACCTGTCTGTTTCACTATTTAGTCCCCCCTCCTATGTCTCCATCTTCGAAATCTGTGAGCACACCAAGTGAAGCTGGAAGCCAGGACTCTGGTGATGGTGCTGTTGGCTCTAGGTATGATTTATTAAATACTTCACTAGTAATTATTTTGTGGTGTTAAGCATCCAATACAGTATTAAGACAAATCTTAAGCTATAGGAAAAGTATCACATCTTAAATATGACATAGTATTATAAAATATTATGGTTTGTCCCAGCATGTTAAAGGACTAATTAGAGGCCTTCTCTCTGTCTTTTTCAGTAGGCTGCGGGAGATTGTTGTATTTTCTCTATCTAGTTTTCCTTCTCCAGTCTAGGGTTCCAGCCAAGAATTTACTTTGATCTCTATTAAACTCCTAGCTGAAGCAATGGGTTATTGAAGGAGAGCTGGATGGGAAAATGGGAAATGTTTGAGCATCCAATTCAAAGTAGCAATTGATGTACATACATGAGTGGAGGAGGAAAGCTCAGTTATGTTTTATATTCTAATGTAGGTTTTTGATTCATATGGATCACTTATAAATAACTGTCCAGTGTCTCATTGTGGACTGAAGTTTACTTGAATGCTACATTCCTTTCGATTCTAGCAGTTGTCACAGCTGCAGGGGAACATAACTAATGAACTGCCGTCAGATCTATAGCTTTTATGCATATTATATCTTAAAATGTCTTTGTACTTGCTTCGACATCAGGGAAGGACAAAGTGTGGACTGTGGGCCACATGCAGACCTCAGCACACCCTCATGCCACCTAAAAAAAATTGCCCAATAAAGAACTCTGTCAATTTAAAGAATGGTATTAAGCCACCTTGAATCCTGTGCTGGAGAAAGGTGGGATAAAAATAAACAAATAATCTCAAAATGGGTGTTTTAAAAACTTAATGTTGATTCATAAAATTGGCTTTATTGTCTGGAGCCATGTAAATGGAACAAAGTTCTAAGCTGAAATGTAATGATCACTGCTAGATTTCTTAATCACTCCCACCCTGTGGTCCACCGGTAAGAGAAAGCTATAAATGTCAGTCTGTAGGATTCATATAGTCATAATCAGTCTTAGTTTGACATGGGCACGTGGCTGAGTGCAATCATGTGCAGATCATTAGATACAGGACACTTTTGGTATAGTAGCTGACTTGTGACTGTAGGCTTCATTTGAGTTGTACATGACTATTTCTTTTTGTTTTCAAAAAGACAAGTCATTGTTTATCTGCTTGAAGTCCAAAAAAAGTAGAATAGAGTGTTCTCCTTTTTACTGGAAAATAAGAAAAGAGGTACTATTTTTGTTAAGCATACAAGAGAAGAAACATATGCTGAATGCTAACAGTGAGTGCATGAATCTGGGAACTCATATATCCCTGACAGCATGGAAGCCACAGAAGCATCAGTCTCTTATGTGCTGGCAGAATAGCGTGAGAAGTTCTGGATGTTGTGAAGGGAGCCCATTATCTGGCCCCTTCTGCATAGTCTGGTAATTCCACTATTGCACCCTGATGGTGAAATCAGAAAAGGGCTGCCGCTGTGGGCTCCTTGTCATAATGCTTTTGTGAACGAGTAGCCACTCCTCATAGTTGGTGTCACTTGATAATATCATAGACTGTAGAATAAGTTATTTTTGGTCACTCTGATTATTATATGTGTTTTGAAAATTTCATTCGGCAGGAGTTCAAACAAACAGCTTGTGGAATGGTTGTGTTTAAATGCATTTTATCTTTGCTCAGTTTTATTGAGCAGTGCCCAAGATATAGTTAGAAATGTACCGGTTATTGAATCTCTTAAGAACAGTAACTATTATGTTACCACATTCAGCACACATGTGAGTACACAGTTGCCTATGAATATCACCCCACAGTCCCTTTTCTGAAACTAATGGAGACTTCATAATTATGAGCGCATTAGGTGAAAGAAAGTTGGAGAAGAGAGTGAGGAAAGTCAGCTCTGTTGAGGATCTTGGAGGTTATTTAAAACCAAAGATAAAATGTAGGCAAAGATCAGGGATGCTATAGATAAATGGGCTGCCAGCATGGTGAAATAACAGTTTTAAGAAAGCTATAAGAGGCAAGAAGGTTTCTTTTTGGAAGAGCTCCTTCGTAGCTAAATAAAATTAAATAGCAAAAAATTTTGTCTAAAAATTAAATTTTGATAAGCTAATAAGGAATTTGACAAAAGTGTTGTTAGAGGCATAAAACCCCCAAACTGAATATATATTTAAATATAGGGACCAGGAAATAAAAACTAGGAAACACATTTTCAAAACGTTACGTCTTTTACATAGCAAAGAGATATGAAAGAAGAACAGTCTGTTTCCTCTTATCTCTCTGTTTTTCTATCTTGTTTTGAATTGAACTTGGATTTGAATTAAGAGAACAAGCCGGTGTGTGTACCTTGCCTCCCTTAGCAGGTTTTGCTCCTTGAACCTTCTCCATTCCCAACTAAGGGGTGGGAGAGTGATACTCTTCCTTGCCTGCCTACTCAGCTTTGCTTGAGTGAACGTGGTGTGTGTTTGGGTCTGTATACACACTCTTTTCTGTCCCATCTGACAGCCTGGTTCTGGGTCATTAAGTGCTTTGAAACTTATCTCAAAGGCCGTCTTCTCCTAGATGAACCTACCTGTGCCTTTCAGGTATGTGATAGAGGCCCTGCTCTTCATCCACTGACATTGTGACTGGCTAGGATAAGGAAGATGGCATTTTGGTCACACTGAAAGTAGGGAAAGATCTTTGTGAAGAGATCCATTCAGCTTCTTTTTCCCCACTTCAAAGTATTTTGAAAAACTGTCTTCTGAACAGTGCTGTGGATCAGTGTTGGGTTATTGCCTGTACTACCCAGAAACAGAAATAGTAATCATAAGTAGTCAAATTGTAATGTTTAGTACTCTGCTTTTTTAAAAAAAAAAGTTGTTTAAGTTCATATTCCTACTTCGTTTTTAATGTTAACTTTGTTATCAGTTGGCAACTGTTTGCTTTTTATGTATTGCTTTATAGTAATCTGTAGTAGAAAAAAGAATATAAATGAAAATTAATAATAGTGATAGCAGCTTGAATAATAAATGTAGATCAGCTGTCTTTAGTTCAGCAGTCTCTCTGTAACTTCTAGTCATGTGAAAGGAAGTTGATTATTTGTATGAGCAGACTGTCTCATTTGGGCAGGGTGTGTTCATGCACATTTCCACACACATAAGAAAATAACTACATAGGATTGTCTTAGTTTTTTAAATGTTGCAAACTATGAGGATAAATTACCTAAAAGTGGTTGAGAATTTGAATATCTGCAATATATATGTATTTAAATTTATATGTATTTAAATTTATTTAAATTGACCTTCTCCCCACTCTGCCAACACTTAGATTAGAATATGTAAAATATTATATATTACAGCTAATCTTTTGTTTTGGCATGTTGCACTCTATATTAATCTTCTGTTAATTTAAGTTTACTTTTGTAAACAGAATTACCAGGAAATACTCCATTGTAACAATTTCCGGAAGGGTAGTGCTGCTAGTCTTTTTTTCTCCCTAAGTATTAAGTTTCAGATTCAGCACCACTTGCTTCTGAGTAACTGAGAATTGGACTGTCTGCCTCACTATTTCCTACAACATTGACTGTCTTGAGTTGACTTTAAATTAAATGACATAAGCCCAAGGCAGTGCTTAACCCATAATTATAGCAGTGTCACATCTTGGAAACACTAGCAGCAGTATATCCCAGTGGAAAAGCATTTTTTTTGTACCCAAAGGTTTATGTGTTGACTCATTTCCTTTACCAATATGACAATTTCCTGAACATATTTAATGCTTGGGGCAATATTACAATATGCTAGCAAGCAAGATCAGATGACACTACTTAATCTGTGAAGTTAATTTGCCAACATGTAAAACTCCTCTCTGTTCTTTTTAGTCTATATGCCACAAACCTTCAGATTTTTTTGTCTTTAAAATGACTAAATATATCTCTAAATACTGGGGCTGTCACCTAATTAAAGAAGTCTTAGATGGTTAATCATACAATTTCTAATTGATTAAGTCTGCTTGCATTTCTCTATGAATAAAAATATGGACATGTCTTATATCAGATTTCATCTTAGGAGAGGCATTTCCTCCTATGTGGGAGAGAAACTATTTTCTGTGGTGGTGCCTGTTATGCACAGGCTTTGTAAATTTGTGTATTAAAATTAAGCTTATTTTTTAAAATCTTTTGCTCCATTTTACAAGGGTAGCAGTTTTAGCCAATTAAAATATTTTGATGAATTAATCTAAATGGTTGATCAACTAAATATTATAGCCCTACTAATTGCTCTGAATTGTGTGTTTGCATTTTAACTGATATATCTATTGCATGTCTTGCTGTAGCATTGATTGTCCACCCAGTTTTCACTAACTGATCTGTCTGGCATTGTTCTATTTCTGAAGCTATGATGTGATTATAACTTAAGTAACTTTAACATTTCATAGAATGTACTTGCTTCACTAATCTCTGGCCCTTTTTTGCTAATGCTGCACGGTTGTTCTTCAAACTGTGTGTCAGGACGCTGCATTGGGATACTGATCCATCAGTTCTACAGCTTCACTCTGATTCCGATATGGGGTACAGCAGAGATTTTTTTATCTTCCATTTTTGTGTAACAATTGTTTTTATGGTTTTGTAATACAAGTTTGCTTCCTACAGTGTAATAATATTTACATGGGCAGCTGTAATTAAGGTGATGCCTGCAATAAGTGATAGTGATGTGTTTGGTTTGATCAGCAGCTTCTACAGTGAGTTCTAGCACTATGTTTTAAATCAAAAAAGTAGCTTTTTGTGGAGAGCCAATCAGCACAGGGCTGAACAACAGTTGTGAGCTCACATCTGGCACATACACACATCTGGAGTGCTACCTAAATTCTGCTTTTTAATGCATCTAATTTTCTAAGGATTTCTGGTTACTAACTTACTAAATGCTTTTTCTCATATTTTAAAAAATAACTTTATGGCTTGTCTAAAGCCATTAATAAAGTCTGTAATAGGTTAGTCTCCCTATTTATTTTCCTATCTTGAAGGATTGTTGATATAACATGGGAATGATGTAAGCATTCAGGAAATGTCCCCTAAGAAACAAGGAGGAGGAAGAGTGGGTGATGCATTTACCTTCACCTCATTTTCTGGTGTATTTCAAGTACAACGCAGTGAAAATCCATTATTATATCCATACACTTACTGGGGGAGACACACACACACACACACTTGTATAGATCAAATAGTGCTTGGGAATCTCTTCAATCTCTGATTGCAAAAGTATACTACATCATTATTTTCTTAATTTCAGTCAAATTTAAATTGTGTTGTGGTCGTACAGAACTCAAACATTTGTACATTGGGTTGAATCAAGAGATTTCCCTTTACCAACAGAAGGGCTCTTTCTGTAGGCAGAGGGAATTGAAATCCAGTGGAGGAAGAGGGCAAAGTAGTCATTTTTCACTGCTTCTTCATCCCTTGTAGAACTCAGTACCAACTCACACACTGTTGTGGAATACCACCCAGCCCTCCCAGAGCAAATGTGTGGGGTGTCAGAGACTGCAAGGAGGGAGAACTGCAAAGATACTTTTCCCCTTCAACTGTGGAATTATCGAAATTGCAGAGTTTTGTCCGTAGCATCTGAATTTATCCCTAGCATGTAAATTGCTCACATTCCAGCAGTGTTTCTTCCAGTGGAAAGGCAGGACTGCTTTGATTTCTTAAAAGCTAAATATATAACATTCACCAATGTATACTTAGTATAGAATAAAATAGTAAACCATCTGTTTCTTACAAAATTATTTTACGTAACCAATATTTAGTGGTTGAATATAACAAATCTTTTATAACTTTCTCCCTCTTTTTTAGACGTGGACCCATTAAACTTGCAATGTCCAAAATTACACAGGTTGACTTTCCTCCTCGAGAAATGGTCACATACACAAAGGAGACCCAAACACCAGTTATGACTCAGCCGAAGGAAGGTGAACATAAATTTTGATCCTACTATTCCTTAGTTTCATAAAAAAAGTGAGTTCTTATCTCAAAATTGTTGTGAAAACAGATAAGCAAATGTTTGCGAGGTAAGAAATAGCTGTTTTGCAGGTGAATTTGAGTTTTGTAAAATTGCTGGCTTTTTTTTTTTTTTTGGTTGTCTGTATGCCATTAATTTTGAGAGCATTCTCTATTTTTGTAAAGTAAAAAGACCTTTTTTTCTAGAATGAGACTTCATAGAGATTCTTTAACATAAAGTAAACTGAAGAACACAGGCCCCAGAAAAGAGACGTACACATGTAGCTGCTAAGAGCCATGCACAGTGACTGCAGGTTTTTTTGTAAAGTTTTTGTTATGGAGGTGTCCATTTATTTATTTTATTCTTTTGTATCCCACCTTTTTCCAATCCTGAGACTCCTGGTGGCTTACTGAATATTAATACCAGTACAAACTTAGACATTTTAGTAACTATTGTCCATCTGGAAAGAAGAATACAAATTTTAAATAAATCTGCCCTTCATCATTTTTAATGCAGGAAATCAAAACATTACATATTTTCAGTACAAATTTGTGTGCGTGCCTTCATGTTGCATGGCAACTTGGCAACCTCATGAATTTCAGAAGGTTTTTTTTTAAACAAATAGTCAGAGGTGGTTTTGCCAGTTCCTGCCTCTGAAATATAGCCTGCAGCACCTCGTATTCATTGGGCAGTCTCCCATCTAAGTGCTGACGAGGGCTAACCCTGCTTAGCTTCCAGGATCAGACGGGATCTCCTGCCTTTAGGGTATTTAGACCCTGCTTCATATAATATTAACCATATAATTTTGTTGGTACTATTTTGCAGGGTTTTTTTTTTTCAGATTTATACTTTGAACGTGTAAGCAATGTATAATATTGGTGTTTACTTGATTGTGGAGCTGAATTTACCAGAGATTATGTGATTCATATTTAACATGTAGAATGTTGCCTGGATTTGTTGAAAAGATGTTAAGAAATGTTTAAAATAAAATCGTATTACTTCTATGGTTTCTGTACTTAACAGTGCTTTCATTTAGAGGAATGAGATCATGTACTATCTGCCTGTTTATCAAGGCTTCCTGACAGCCTTTCTGCTTAATAGAGTGGGCTTAATTCCATGATAATAGTTCTCTGCTGCTGTCACATAGGAACAAACCCATTTTGTGTTATGCATCTACTGACTTGAGTATATAAATACTAAGAATGATTGTTGATTTGTTTATTACTTACCAAGTGGGGACTTACTCTCAGTCTGGAGCCCAGAAACTAGCCTAAGGTAAAAAGGCATTAACTTTTACCACAGTGTAGTTTAATGCTTTCAAAACAGAACATTGAATATCCGTTCTAAGGTCCATATGCTATTGGTAGCCCTTAAGCAACATGGTTAATACATAACGAAACACAGTAGCCTTTTAGACACCACATTTATGCTAAACTTAAGAAATTGGATACAGTAAAGCTTTTTTTTTTCCTTTCTGGGATCTGAACATGATTAGAAAGTCATGGAGGATGGGTTCGTTAGTGATCATCTCATGCTCAGTGTTCCAAAATCTGTGACTGTTGGATACCAGAAATGAACAACTGCAGAGAAATAGCCCCATAATTGCTCTCTTCTGTAAACTTCCTCAACGATCCATTTCTGGACACTGTTGGAGACAGAATATTGGGTAGATGGGGTATTGGTCTAGCCCAGTGTGACAATAGTTATGTTCTTAACCAGAGTCTGTCCATCTAATTCTTTTTAGAGTGCTCCCAAGCAAAATAACATTTCTTGACTGAATCCTGTGTATTAACAGAAACTTGTGCACATTCTTTCTTGGTCTTGCACTCTGAAGTAAGATGCAGTGATCCCAAATGCAGACAAACAGTCCCAAAGCAATGAGAAAATAATGGGTGGTGCAAACACTTGTTTCTTTTAATTTTCTTATGCCAGGATCTGCTGGAGTGTTATGTCAACCAGCCTTAAATTATGGTACAACACTGTTCGCTGTATTGATCTCATTGTGGTCTTTCCTTCTGGACTGAAAAGTACACAAAAACATCCAGGTTAATGTAGTCAGCAGTGGTATGAATGTTTTTTTTAATAATTTTTTTATTCCAAACATTTATCCATCCATATTCCTATAGTGGTTTGAATGTTGAAGTGTATCTTCAGGGAATTCAGAGTGACTTCAGATTGCCTGCCAGTTGTTCCTTGATATCAGTAACAGTCAGTAGATTCTGATGTATGAAAGTATGTACTTGTCATCTTGGAGTGTTACTGATAGATGTCGTTGTCAGTAGTTTGATATAGATAGTACTCTTAGATGAAGAAATAAAGAAAGAGAAGCAAAAATACTGTTTTATACATCTTTAGGAAACAAGTTTGTTGAGGAATATGATTTGTGCTACCATTATCAACACAGTCATTGCTATTAGATAATGCTCTCATATTGTTAACGTTTTGTGTCCTAGTTTTAAGAATTTGGCATATGGCCTCCCTAGATATTTATTCAATAAAAAAATAGTGCTTTAAAGAGTGCAGTGTTTTCTGTACCAGTATCATTTTTCAGAAATATTTCTTCCTTTGTACCTTCCTAAAAAATACAGATAGTAAATGTGATCTGATGACACCTTCAGCTTAACAAAAGCCACCCATTTCACAGATGATTTAACTTTGATTAACCTGCTCTGCAGTAACAGATTACACAGACAACTGGAACTTCACTCTGCAGTGTTATTGCTGGGTGCTGTCTAATTTACAGCCCTGCTTTTCTTTCCATCTCACCAAAATACATCACAATTTTGATGTTAAAGCAAAGTAAAAATTCACTGGTTCATTAAACTTGGACTTACTGTTCATTGACAAGGGATTTGGCATTTAGAAGTAACTGCTACTTTATGCATTCTTTAATGCTTCCCTTATAACCTTAGATCCTCTGCCAAGGGAAAAAAAACGTAAGAGTTAACCACTTAGCATATTGTGATGAATATTCATCAATAAAATGATTTGACATGCAGCTCCACTACTCTTTGCTGTGTTCTAATGTGTCTATTACAACTTTTTATTGTTAGTTTCAAAAGTGTAAAATAAATAAAACATTTGTGGAGTATTGTTAGAAGTTCTAAATGCTGAATAATAAAAAAGTTAAAGTAATGGAAGCAGTAATGTTGGAAACACGGCCTTCTGAAAAGATTGTCTAAAACATAAATCCAAAACTGGCAAGGCTGTTCTTGTCCTCATCTGTTAGACACTTAATGTTCTGTTCTGTTGAATTCATCTGGTTTTAATTCATACATCATGTACTATTAGTGATATCTAGCATTTGAAATTACAGGAAACCTTGAAGATTATAAGAGAAAAAGAAAAGGGGAATTGGAAGCATTAGTTATTCAGAAATTATCTTCCCAGATAAAGTACTTTATTGGAGTATATATGCTGATGAGAATAAATGATCATGTATCATAATTTCGTTTTGTGGTCGATTTGTATTAGTGACTTGATAAGGGTAGTTCATAAGCTGCATGGTGCTTTACTGAATAACAAACAATGCCAGGTTCCCTCACTGTTACAGGTGCTTGGAATCTAAAAAGCTGGGGAGTTAGGTGCAAGAATATTGAGCAGGGTGGGGTAGCCAGTGTTCCATTATTTACATGTATACAAGCTTAATTTCAGCAGCATATGAGAGCTAAATGTACACCTGGAAGCTTTAGTGAGGAGAAGATTTGAAGGAAAGATATATCTGGGCATAATGGGCACAAAAAGAGACACTTAGATAAGTGAGCATGGGCATACTGAGGTACTTGGGTGGAGTAATGAGGACAAGGCCATGGAGGGCTTTGAAAATAAGAACAGGAGGTCTTGCGTTAGAGACTGGACATGACAGGGTTTAAGAAGGGCTCTTTTGTGAAGGTGAATGACTACAGCAACAGACTTTCAGATAGAATTGTTAGGTCCTAAGTAAAGCAGAAGAAAACTTAGAAGAGAAAGGTGTGGTAATCAAGACAAGAGAGGACTAGAACATGAACTAGACATTGTCAAGAAGGAAAGAATTTCAAAAAAGGTCTGTGTTTTCAGAACACTGTACAGGATAAAGCAGCTTGATTTACCAGGGTACTGAATGCAGGAAGCAAAGAAGAAGAAGGCAGAGGTTTGAAATGTCCCTGTCTTTGTGCCAGTGCTGAGTGCATCTTTTATTTTGATGAGAGACGGGAGAGGGACAGAATTTCACCCACTGACTCACAACTAAGGTTGCTGGCTATCAGAAGTGTTTTCAGGCTGCCAGAGTCAGCCAAAAGGTATGGCCTTGTAGAGGAAGGAGTGGAATGAAGTGAGCTTTGTGCCATAGTAGTGGACTGTTCCAGAATGAGGTAGAATGAGGTAAGAGAAGGGCCCTTTGAGGTGACTTTGTAAATCTCTTTCCCATTAACTTCATTTGATTAATGAGTAAAAACTAGGTTGGGGAACCTCCTGATATTGTTGGATTGCAGCACCCATCAGCTCGAACCAGCTTAGCCAGTGGTTGAGAGATCCTAGGAGCTGAAGCCTTAACAACATCTGGAGGGATACACTTTATTGTTTTTGCCAGTGTGGTTTGTCAGTGTGCTATTATATGATCTAATATAACCATAATAGGGTTAAAGTTCCCTGTCATCTGTATGGTGGCACATACATACATCTGAAAGTAAGGTGTCTTAAACAGAGATGAGAAACTGCTCTTGTGCATCTAATGTATATTTAAGTAATTGCTGTTATAACATATCTAGTGGCCAGATGCAGCCATAGTAATTCCTACAGACTGACAGCAAACACAGAGTATAACATGAGAAGGAATTAGGAATGTGTTTGCATAATATGTGCCATCTACATGGAAAATGTGAAAAGGGAGGGGCAACTGTCTTCAAGACCTCTTCTCTGTAATATATGTAGATGATGAGGTCGCTTAGGCACTAAAGGGCTGACCGTCTGCATTTGACAAGGATTTGACTTCTGTCATTGAAAATGGTACTTAGATTCAGAGTGGTATGGCAGAGCTGGGAGACTGGAATTTAATTTTTAATTTTATGGCATTTGAGCTTGAAACAACATAAAGGACACAGGCAATGCGTACTTTGAAGTCTCTGTGGCATTGTTTGCTGCAGCACGTCTTCCTACAAAGGAAGAGTCCACACTTAATTCAACTAAATTCTTTAATCTAGTCATTGCCTTGTAATTTGCTATTCACAGTGTCTCATCTATTAAATGAAAATTAAGCGTTTATCAATTTTCCTTATCCCAGTGCTTGGGGGGAAATCCAGTCTCTTGTTTGGGGCACACAGCATAGAATCTCTCCGTTATCCAGTTTTCTGATTAATAGTCCATTGTATGTACAAATTCATCTAAAAAGGAGCAGTGTCTTTCTGTTTCTCTGTGTGATTATTTTGCCCAAAAAAGCTTTCATTTTTTTAAGTAGCACAAAAGCTGTAATTGGCATGCTTTGTAAGGAAATGTCAATGTGCAAGAGAGTGGAGATCACTAAGAATTCTTTTACGCGTTCTTTCCCCTTTGCACCACCGCCTCCTCAGCAGGGTCACTGAGATCACTAGCTTTTCTTGAAATGGCCATTTTCACTGGCAGGTGCATTATACCCTGTATTTTCAGATTGTTTTTCCATTCTGAATGTTTGGCAGGTTGATTGCTCTGGCTGCATTGACGGAGAAAGGGCTGACAAATGCGGTTGGGCTGGCTGAAAAGACAGTGATTACTGTTTTCCTTTGTGGCTGATTGAGGCCCTTGAAAGGAAAGATTTTAACCTTCACCATTTGGTTCAGAAGTACGAGCATATATTGAAATCATTCATGCTATTTATCCTAGTTCTGTAAACTTGTCAGAACGTAAAAATCGCTCAATTTCATATAATGTGGGATTGGCATACGTCATTATCATTTTGATTAAGTTGGAGTTTGTAATATTGTGTGCATTATATAGTGTCATTTAAAGCATTTGTTCCTTCAGGTACAGATATATATTTTTATTGACTAAACTAGAGTTAGAAAGATTTTTTTCCCAGATCTTACTTCAGCCTATCACTATGTGTGTGGTTTGGCAGCTGGTAGGGCCTACAAGCTGTATTTTTGTTTGCAGCGTAAAGGCTTGTCTGTAGACCTCCTGGAGAGCTCGTAATTGCACAGGCTTGCCATTGGAAAAAAAACATGATTGGAAGCAGTCAAGCAGAAAAATGCTGTGCCATCCCATTGCCACCTCAGAGCAAGAAGAGACAATCCCAGCAGTACCATCTGGTTGCTGCTGTCTAGTCAGCTGGCCTGGCTGCTGGGACCATGGTTTGGCAGCTGGTTCCCATCTCTTGACCACTCTTATGTTGTTTTTTTCCCATAGGTGACTTTGAACATGGGTCAGAAGGATGGCTGTAACAAACAAGTCCCTGTTGAAGGCTGTCTCATTACGTGTGATGAGGCATGCCGCAGACTCCTGCTGCCGTTCTCTTGTAGACAGATGACATAGCTGGTTAACCATTTTAAAAAAGAAATAATCTTTTGAGAAATTTATTCTAAGACGCAGAGAGGCAGAAAAAGCAGAACTGCTTATTCTGAACGTTAGGCAATTTTTGAAGTTTTTAAATTGTATTACTCAGCAGTGAAAACCTAGTATTGTGAAAAATGCTGTAACTCTTAGTATTCAGGAACATTAGTGTTTTACATTATTTGTTGTAATTAAGGAAAATACATTCTGCTCTTAAAATGCTCATTGGCAAACATAAGAAGAATAATGAGGCTTGCATTTAGAATAACAGGGGGGGAAAGTATAATCTCTGCTATTATCTTTGGCAAAATTTGCCTCCCCAGCTAGCACCCTGAAAACTAATGTAAGCCATCTTTCCTGTATGAAAAGACATTAAACATTGACAGTGTTGTATCACAAGGAAGCTGCGGCTCTGTAGACTACTTGAAATGCTTGATTTTCTCTACTCAGTAGCAGTAATACATCAACAGGCTACATAAAACTGTATAGTTGTATCATCTGTTTGGAATGACAAACACGGGATAGAAGTGTGGAATTTAGAATGAAAATTTCTTTAAAAAAAAGTTACCTGAGGTTTTTATGGTGGACTGTGAGGCCTGACTTTGGTGATGCACTGCAAAAATTGTGATATGTCCAGCTTGCTGTCTGCCTGTTTGTCTGGGTTATTGTCACTTTATTTAATGAGTGCAGTTCCCTATCTTAACTGTTCAGTTCTAGCTGTAGAAACTCTTTAAGCAGAATAAATAATGGGTGCACATGTCTGTATCTTGAAGTCCTTGTAATATGTTGTGCTTGAAATACAATTGTGTGATGGTTAGAAAGATATTAAGAAGCTTCCTCTTTTCAGATGAGGATGATGAAGATGATGTAGTGGTACAAAAACCGCCAGTTGAACCTGAGGAAGAAAAAAGTTTGAAAAAGGAAGAGGAGGAAGAAGGTATAAATCCAAGTCAAATTCCATTGTTTTCTTAAAGTTTGATTTTGCATCTTGCACTGTATGTCTTTCTCTTTAATATGTGTAAAACTATAAACAGTAGGGTTTAAATAATAAAAAGTCTTTAAGTATAATGTTTCATAGCTTGTAAAGCTGCACAACTGCAGTCACTGTCTGAGATCTAAATCTTACCTAAAGTGACTCTGATCGTTAAGATAAATGCATTCCTTTGGTTTGTCACTTAAAAATAAAAGTCCAAATATGTTTTCTCCCCTAGTTGCCCCTCATGAACTGACAGAAGAAGAAAAGCAACAAATTTTGCATTCTGAAGAATTTTTGAGCTTCTTTGACCATTCTACCAGGATTGTAGAAAGAGCTCTTTCTGAACAAATTAACATTTTCTTTGACTACAGTGGGCGAGATTTAGAAGACAAAGAAGGGTAATACAGGAATCTCTAAAAAGTGTTGTTGTGCTTATTTTAATCTTACTGAAACTGATCCCACCCTCTTCAATTGTTCTTTCAGAGAAATTCAGGCAGGTGCTAAGCTGTCTTTAAACAGGCAGTTTTTTGATGAGCGCTGGTCAAAGCATCGTGTTGTTAGTTGCTTGGACTGGTCATCTCAGGTAACAGCACTAAAATCTTTCCTGGCAGAACCTTTCAGCAGACATTATTCATATTTACTTGCAGAGACAGATTGTAGTTGTGTATATTGAATACATACCACATAATTCTATGAGCAGGAACAAAAGAAGAATGTGTAGAAGGAGTACTGGGGTACTGTCGTAGAACAGTATGGATTGTAAAACTGAAGCAATCTCTGTGTTTCTTGTGTGTATTTGCATAGAATTTTGGTTAAATATTGGGATTGTTATTTTAGCTATAGGTGTCTAATAATATTCCCTGGAAATAGAACTGACTTCAGTAGTTTATTTTTAATTTGTCTGAGTACTTCATGTTTCAAATAGCCTACAGGTAATTTTGCTTTTTCATGCTCAATTTCTTTTTGTATTCAGTACCCAGAGTTACTAGTGGCTTCATATAATAACAATGAAGATGCCCCTCATGAGCCTGATGGAGTGGCCCTTGTGTGGAATATGAAATACAAAAAAACAACTCCAGAGTATGTCTTTCACTGCCAGGTATGATACAGGTTCCTGTCTTATTACACTATGGGTTTTATGTTGATGCATGTGGACAAGAGCCTTCTTTTGCTTGTCAACTTAATGATTTCATGGGGCAGGCATGAACTTTAAACTGCATGCATTTGCAAACACATGTTGACATCTGAAGAATTCATTTATCTTTTTAAAGGTTCATCTGTAACAGACTTTCGAATATCATTTGGATTATTTAAATACGTTATTACAGTTTTATTTCCTATCTCAGCTCGTCTTATATGCAAATAAAACCTAGCTTTTAAGTACAAGGGAGTTTTTGGTTTTATGTTTTTAAAATATTAAATAAATAAGTAGACCTTAGGCCTCTGATTAAAAATGCAGATAGCCTGAGGTTTTATAGATAAGTTAAAACACATGTTTTAGTCAAAATGAAATCCAGTTTTAGAACGAGTTTTAATGTGAAGCAAAAATGAACAAGTCTGGTCTGCTGTTGCATTTTGCAAAATGTTTTAATTCTGAAATTTTACTTACACTACTTATATATATAATGTTATATTTTAACATCGGACGGATTAGAACTTTTCAGTAGTCCTCCACATATTGTATGCATTTGCCTGAATTGGTTCATCCTAGAAGTCATTTAACATTTCTAGTAGAGAGTTATTTTGAAAATAACTTTCATATTCTTTCTCCCTTTACAGTCAGCTGTGATGTCTGCTACATTTGCAAAATTTCATCCAAATTTGGTTGTTGGTGGCACATACTCAGGACAAATTGTGCTGTGGGACAACCGGAGCAACAAGCGAACCCCAGTTCAGAGAACTCCCCTTTCAGCTGCTGCTCACACGGTAGGGAGTTAGAATATTACTCACAAAAAGTTCTTGCTTATTCATTAGTTAACTGATTAATGTAGGATAGTGTTTGCCTGAGGCTTGTAATGATAATCTGAGTTTGGGGTGCTGCAGGAAATGCATAGCTATGTTTTTTAAAATTGCAAGCTGTGTTACAATAGATGTCTTTTAGTCTGAATCACATGTTCTCAAGCTTATTTTTTTAGGGCTCCTTAGTTATTCTCATCCTATTCTATCTACCTTTTCTCCCCCACCCTCCCACAAACAAATCAGCCACTTCATATTGCTCAGTCCGCTAGTATTTGTACTCTCTTATTCGTGTTCCCTCTGGCTTCCAAATACTCTGTTGTTGTCCATACTGAATGAGGGATCATAACAGTAGCCACTCATCTGCACCCACTCTCCTATTCAGATGCACACCTTTTTTCACTTGGGAAATATCAAGCCTTAGAATGGAAGTGTGGAAGTTACCCAATTATATTTTCAACACAGCATGTCTGACCAAGTAGCTTTCTAAGCTAGGCCCTGTGTTTTAGAGAGCACTGATGAGCATTTCATATTTTTAAGGATTTGAGCAGCTCCTTCCACTCCTCATTCCTCCTTTAGTATAATGTCCTTCCCTTGTTCTCACCCCCTTTCCCCCAGCATGAGTGACATACTCCAAGAGTTATCCTTTAACAGCACCTGTACCTCCACTGTCTTTTGTACTCCTCAGCCAAGTTTGGAATACTGCAAGAGGACTAGGCAACTTGTAGGTAGATCTCAAATGCTTGCTGCAGACCAGCTGCTTTATTATGACAAGTAGTGGATCAAGTGCCCAAACATTTTGGCCCTTTCCACCTTAGCATGAATTTTCATCTAGAAGTTGTGTTCTGCCTTTTAGTATCTGCAAACTATTCTGAAATGTATTATTGTATATTACATTGCTTTAGCATCCTGTGTACTGTGTGAATGTGGTGGGGACACAGAATGCCCATAACCTTATCAGCATCTCAACTGATGGAAAGATCTGTTCATGGAGTTTGGATATGCTTTCACAGCCACAGGTAAAATACCAAATGCCTATCACTGCAGTAGTTACACCGTCTGTCATCTTTAATATATACGTGCTGAACTGTTCAGCTACAGTAATAATTTCCTGGTAGAGGATAACTTTACCAAGTTTTTCCTCAAAACTGTATATATTGCAACAGTGAAGCATATCTGATACCTAAATCCCAGGTATTTAGAAATCGTTTTCTGGATTTTGAGAGCCACCACCAAGTAATAAAACATTGTTAGACTTGGGCAGAGAACACCTGAATGCTCACCCAGGGTGCTTTTGACAAGTCACTACTTCTCTGCCTACACTGTTTCACAGGGCAGTTGTGAGCATAAGATTCTTGCACACTGTCCTGAATTCTTTGGAAGAGTGTGATAGAAATACATAGCGTAGATAGCCTTATGGAAAGACCCTATAAAATATCTAAAACATCTTTTGGCAAATCACTTCTTCTCTGCCTAAGCTGTTTCACAGGGCAGTTGTGAGCATAAGATTCTTGCACACTGTTCTGAATTCTTTGGAAGAATGGGATAGAAATACATACTGTAGATAGCTTTATGGAAAGATCTTATAAAATATCTAAAATTCAGGTGGTAAGCGTAGATAATATACAGAAGAAAACAAACCATTGATTTCATGTGGTCTGTGCAGTTGTACTGCAACAAAGTGTTTAAACTTTAGGATGAAAATGTAGCAAGAATCTAGAATGAAATTAATATCGGTAATCTTACTTGATTTTTGGCAGAGTGTTGACAAGCTGGAAAAAATGTGTATGTGATATCTCTCTTCCCAGGACAGTATGGAGCTAGTTCATAAACAGTCCAAGGCTGTAGCTGTCACTTGTATGTCTTTCCCCGTTGGAGATGTCAACAACTTTGTTGTTGGAAGTGAGGAAGGCTCTGTATACACAGCATGTCGCCATGGCAGGTGAATAGAAATTGAGATTCCATTTTTAAAGCAGATAGTCACTCTTTAGTTTGTTCTGTAAAATAACTCAGGTCTGAGGTGGTTGGTCTCTTAATTGTTTGCCGATGGTAATATGGATAACTGTACTCTAAAAGGACAGGTATATTAAGAGTGTTCTTTCAATTTCAAAAAAAATCTGTCTGGTTTCTGTATATTTTTCTTCCAGGTAACAATGGTTTTATAATTTTGAAATGGAAAATGGTGATTAACCCTCATTCTGGTCATTTGAATTGTGGCAGAACATCCCAACAATCCCTTCTTTAGATAATTGTACAGTAGCATCACGCACCAATCTTAAATTGGGCAGCATGTCTCCTGCTGTTCAATCTGTTTTGAAATTGTCTGGCTGTATCTTATCAATTGCTTTCTTAAATGAAATTGAGACCCCAGTCTCAGATCAGACACACATCAACCTTTGCTCTATATGTAGGAGTTTGGGTTAAAACTAACCAAAATTGGTGGTTCTTCCATTTAATCAGTACTGATACTATTGGGAATATGTTGTCATTGATTTCAGATGGAAAATTGCTTGAGGAACAATACATATCTGTGGAAGAGACAAAAACAGGTTAATCTTTGTGACTCAAATATTTAGTCCTGGCTTGAGAAAACAATGCAGTTATTCAGATGACATAGCACTTCCTAAGCATTATTTTTGTCTTGTAACAGCATATCTCTCTCTATTTTTTTAATACGTGAGTTTTTGGTAAGGCAGACAGCTTTATTCAAATCCACTGTGTATGGACCTCTATGAAGACACCTTGTTGTATGAAGGATTTTTAAA
This sequence comes from Cyclura pinguis, assembly GCA_030412105.1. NCBI lineage: Eukaryota > Metazoa > Chordata > Lepidosauria > Squamata > Iguanidae > Cyclura > Cyclura pinguis. The sequence goes on along the minus strand of CM059599.1, from coordinate 222,763,172 downwards.
TGAATGGATAAACATCTTGTTTTTTTCTATTCCTTTGTATTTTAAAAATATGTGCCCAAAATATTATATGATTTTTTTTAAAGTAAACTCATTTCTGTGTGTATGTGTACTTAAAACAGCAAAGCTGGAATCAGTGAGATGTTTGAAGGTCACCAAGGGCCAATCACAGGTATCCATTGCCATGCAGCCGTTGGACCTGTAGACTTTTCCCATCTTTTTGTCACTTCTTCTTTTGACTGGACTGTAAAGCTGTGGACTACAAAGGTATTAGGAGCTTCAGATATTCGTGCTAAAATACTTCCTTGATGTACTGATACAACCTAAAATTAGTGAATGTGTTGACTTTATTCAGAAGGTAAATGGTGAACCTGCAAGTGTAAATTGTAGTAATCAGTTGTTCTCCTTATTTTCTTTTTCATATTGGGAAGAGGTAATTCATTTTAATATGAATTACCCCACCACCTCATACAAACAGCAGTTGTGGTTCTGCATAGCTCTGTTGTAGTTTGAATTTTGGCATAGTATTTTTACATTTTAGTGTATCAGTTAATGTATTTAAACGTTTCAGAAGTCTGTTTTGTGCAATGTATCAAAAGAAGTTAAGCAAAGAAGTAATAAATTGTGCTGTCCTGTCCTAACTTCATGAGCACACTTAGTTCATAATCTGTTTTCCATCAGTAAAATATGCTGCCATAGATCATTTTTCCGGTATTGCCCAAATTACTATTAATGTAATTTTTAAGTGTTAGAAATTATGGATTTGTGTATTCTCTTTCTCATGAAAACTTTTTAAGAAAATGTCTTTTTTATTTGCCTTACGATTTTTGAATCATTAGTGTGCACTGTACACTAGAGCAGCCAGCATGGCGTAGTGGTTTGAGCATAGGACTACAACTCTGGAGACCAGGGTTTGAATCCCTGCTCAGCCATTGAAATCCGTTGAGTAACCTTGGACAAGTCAAACTCTCTCAGCCTCGGAGGAAGGTAGTGGTGGCAAAGCCTCTCTAAATAAATCTTGCCAAGAAAACCTCATGATAGTTTTACTTTTAAGGTTGCCATAAGTCAGAAACAACTTGAAGGCATGCAACAACATATAGATTCTTTACCTCTACAAAAAATTCATGAGAGAAATGTTGTGGACAGGCTCCAGAATATGCCATTTATAAAAATGCATTGTTCTTTAAATTAATAGCACAATAATAGGGTTCAATTCCATTTTTTCTCAGCCTCAGAGGAAGGCAAAGATAGATGCCCTCTGAACAAATGTTGCCAAGAGAACTGCATGCTAGGTCACCATAAGTGGAAAATGACTTGAAGGCATACAACGGTGTGTGCTGTACGTGCTCCCAAGATTTTCTCCACAACCCTGAGGACTAGGTAGAATGGAAGTTGTTTTCTCTTTACATGAAGTTTTCCGCAGGGTTCCTTGATGGGAGGACATGCTACTCATTTAGTGTGGAAGAAGCAGTGTAAAGCCTTTCAGTTGCTGAGTTTAAAATTAAGTCTTTTACTTGAGTAGTAGTTGATAATGTGGAAAGGGATTATTTTTGCATTAGTATAGTATAGTATTTCTTTTGAGAACATAAACTCTTCCAGTGTTAAGTGGTTTTTCTTCTTTCAGAACAACAAGCCTCTGTACTCATTTGAAGACAATTCTGACTATGTTTATGATGTGATGTGGTCACCCACTCACCCTGCTCTTTTTGCATGTGTGGATGGAATGGGAAGGCTTGACTTATGGAATCTCAACAATGATACTGAGGTAAAGTACATTCAGTATTCTAACGCTGAGAAGTAGTTCAAGTGCCTTTAAATATACACGACACCCTCTACTTTCGCAGGGGTTAGTGGCACAGGACCCCTACAAAAGTGAAAAAAACACAAATATTATAAGCCCCCAAAACTGTCTTTAACACACAGAAAAATGTACCTGTATTGGCAGGGTGGCTAGGCCTGGCCACATGTGCATTCCCTTATTCACACAGGCAAGAGGAGGGGAAGGGGATAGGATGGGATGGGATGGGAGAGTGACCAAATGACCTTTCTGCCTGCGAAAGTGTGCACCTGCGAAAGTGTGCACCTGCCCTCATCCCTTCCCATCCCTTTCTCCCCTCCTGCCCTTGCAAGTGAGTGAACGCGTGGCCTGATCCTATCCCCCATGTGAGTTTGTGAGTGAGTGAATGTGCCTGCCCTCCCTCCCTCCTCCCATTCTCTCCCCCCTCCCCCAGTAATCAGTGAATAATCAAATCTGCAAATGTGGAGGCCAATTGTATGCTAAAAAAAACAACAACAACTGAAAACCATGAAAGTTTGTTTCAAGTTCTTTGGCCCCCTACACAGTTTATCTCAAAGAGGAAGAAGAAGAGCAATGTGTGCAGAATTCTTTACTAGTGCACCTGGCCCAATCATCTTAAAATGAGGTCTGTGCTATGTTCAAATGTTAAGAAAAGGAATGGTAGCATACATTATGTGCCATTTCTTCTTTGTTTACCTCAGTATTTGATAAGGGCAACCCCCTGCATTGATCCTTTTCCTGTAATCTACTTCCTTAGGGACAATAGGTTCTGCATGCTTTACAAGCACAGCTCAGCCCACCACGCTAACAGAAAGCTGAAACATTTCTTGTTATAACAGGAATCTACAGATACAGTAGTATTCCTTCGGTAACAAAAAATGGTTCTGAGCACTGTACAAAACCCAGATGTTGCACTGTTGCTGAGTACATTAAAAGACCATATATTGAGTATGCTTACTGTTACTTTTGTGCGGAATGTTTGCTAAACTATCTGGGAGACATTGGGTGTGGGCCATTAGTTTTATTAAGTAAAGTAATGTTGTCAATGTACTTCAAATTCAACATGCTCAAGAGGATTTTATCCAAGGAAGGGAGAACACAGTAATTTGGATCTATCTCCTCTTAGGCCTCTGCACTCTAATTTCTGTTATTACTAACATCCATCTTTATTGGGTCTTGGGTGGATGAGGTCACAGAAATTTCAGGTCTTTCAAAGCTGCAGTTGGTCTCCTGTATTGTATTAGCATAAGGGGCAGGTGGCAAACGTGAATAAAACTTAGCAAGCTCAGAAGATTATAAAAATCCTAATGAGGCTGTAGCAGAGTATTTTTATTTTAAACTGGTACAGGTGCCAACAGCAAGCATTACCGTGGAAGGTAATCCCGCCCTTAATCGTGTAAGATGGACAAACTCAGGCCGTGAGATTGCTGTGGGAGATTCAGAAGGACAAATAGTAATTTATGATGTTGGAGAGGTAAGTAACTCTATTCTGAATCTTAACAAAATAAAAATCTAAATTATTTTATTTTGTTCAAATAATGAGAAGGACTTAGTTCCTCTTTATGTTTTCAGTTTGGCTATTTGCTGTGCATACACAACTAAAGATTATTCTGTTGTCAACATATTTAACACCCTGATGTTTAAAGAAATTTTGTTAAGGTGGAGTGTGGTTTTTGTAGCAAGAATCCTGCTGAGCATTGAATTCAGCAGGGAGGAGATAATTCACCTATAAAATGTACCAAAGCACTTTCTTTTGTCCGTCTTTGCCTCAGATGGCCTGCAGCCAAGCCACGTTGTCAGGATCACTACTTACTCATAGTCCTTTTTGGGGGAAATTTGGATGGCAAAAATTAGGCTGGGCTAATTAGCTCTCAAGCCCTGGACTACTAGCAGCTAGCACTGTGGGTTAGTGGCCAAAGTAGTTGTCCAGTATTTTTCAGATAACAGAATGAGCAGTGTCAATGCCCTGTTTGGTTTAGAACTATGGATTGTGGATAGGAAGGCATACCAAAGCGTACCCCAGGTATACTTTTCAGTAAAAGCCTGGCTCTGCCTCACAGAAGTTTGATCAAAATGCCTTGTACAAATTCTGAAGCCTTTGCTTCTCTGATTTACTTATTTAATAGCTAGCGTTTATCCCAACATGAGATACAAGGCAGCTTAAAACAGAGGTTGAAACAAAGTGCATCTGAAAATCTGATGATAAAACAAGTTTAAAAAAATACATAAGCTATGCTGTTAAAACATTAAGATATTTTAAAACAGTTAAGTGTGTCTTTAAAATTAACAATAATTTTTTTTTAAAAAAGCATACAACCTATTAGAAGACCCTTCTGTGCAACTAGTTAGTTGCTAAATGCCTTTTTAAAGAAAAAAGATCTTTACCTGCCAACCGAAGTAGAGCAGAGAGAAAAAAGTGAAAGAAAATCCCAGTTAGAATCTCACAGTTGGTATTAGTTGGCGGTAGCAGAATTCTTTTTGTTTGAATTTTGCTTTTCCTTCATGTGTTAATTCTTTGGGAGGAGGTTCCCCACCCAAGGCGCACTTGGTATTTTACAGTGTAAACTCTGTTTAGCTTATCAGTTTGGCTAAGTCACTGATGTTCGTGGCTATTATTTTAAAATCAGCCTTCCCTATGTCCAGTTCTACTCCCTTGAGTGGAACAATGGCTGGGAGTGCATGTCTTTTAAAGAACAACTGAGTATGGCTTAACAGAAGCATTGAAATATGACTCAGACTTGCAGAGGGTTTTGCATTTGCATAGGCTCTTAAAAACATTTTGTGGCCCCTTAGTGTGTATATGCAACCAGCTTGCATCTTGCTTGTGTGTGCAAGAGTTCACAGAATAACATACATGTTTTCCTTGCATTCACATCTTGGATTTAAAGCATTAAGTTTATAGTTTATAAATATATTTCACTAATACCTGACATCTAAGTGTTTTTCCACAGCAAATTGCTGTTCCACGCAGCGATGAATGGACACGGTTTGGACGGACTTTGGCAGAAATTAATGCAAACAGAGCTGATGCAGAAGAGGAAGCAGCAACTCGAATTCCTTCCTAAGTTTTTCAGATACAGTCTAGCAGTACTTTTGGAAATGGGTTAAAGATTGCTTGAGAACAGTAGTGTGTATTAGTTGGCAACAGAACTTGAAGATGAAAATATGGGGTAAACTGTGGATTTGGCAGGTGTATGAAGATCACTAAGACAGAGCTTGCGAAGTTGCTTTTTATAGCTAAATCGCATTCTTAATATGATCATTATAATTTATTATTTACTCTAAGCCAAGGAGTATATTGAAACACTAACCACATTATATATTCAGAAGTTATTTAGGTCGTCCAACTTTCAGCGGCTTATAACTGCTTCTGAACAATTAAGTTATATAAGTTTCTGAATAGGATCCTTCCCCAATTAAATTGTGAAGACTATGCTGTGAACATCTCGAGCAGGAAGGGGGAACTGATATGGACATACTTAGATCTGTGCATGCATCTGTTCACAGTAACCTTTATCCTAATAATTATACAATAGGCTCCAGGCTACAGTGGTAGGTCATGTATATGAATGTACTCTGTAAAACCATTTTTTTTAAGCAATGGAAAGTTTCTAAAACACTTATTTTGGATTTTTGTTAAATCTGTGCAGAATAGTACTAATTCTTTATAAATAAACAGTACATGACCTCTTCTCACAAGTGTCTTTACGAAGACTCTTTTTTGAAAGGTTCCATTGCCAGTAGTTTACGGAGCAGACAGCTTGTAGGAAAATAATTCAACTGGCAGTTTTAAAATCCAGTTTGTATTTTGTGCATGTAATAAAATTTTGTGATGTGTGGGGCTGATGTCTGAATTTTAGATTTCTGCAGAAATTATTGCGTTTACTTAGCATATTCTCCTTTACCTGGTGTGAGAAGAACATATACGCAAGGCAGCCCTTTACGAAAAGTCTGTGGTATAGGAGGAATCTCTCTAGGTATTTTACCAATCTTAAGAGAGAACATGTTCTTGACATTGACATAAAAAATGTCTGATCTTTCTCTTTCTGATCTTGTTCAGAGTGCTGGTACAGAGCAATATATTCTGTGATATCTTACTGCCACAGATTATACATAAAAGCTTTCCCAATTTATGCTCCATAGCCATTTATTGTTTTTAACCATCATCCAGTTGATTGTGACTTATGGTGACCCTGTGACTGCAGTCAACCTGTCATCAACCACCCTGCTCAGGTCTTACGGACTCAGGGCTGTGGCCTCTTTGAGTCTATTCATCTATAATGCAGGTCTCTGCTTTTCCTGTAGTTTTTTCTTCTGTGTATTAAACCTTTGTTTTTTCCCCACCTTTTTCCCCTCTCTCTAACATTTCCAGCTGTGTCTCCCAAAAAGTAAAGTTAAATCTCCTTATAAGAATTTTTTTCTTCCTTTTTTCCCCCTTTTAATTTTCCATGGCTATTCCCCAATTACACCCCTCTCTCACAATAGTGTCCTTTGTAATTATGTAACACTCCAGCCTGCATATAAATCAACTTTAATATCATTCTAACAGTTTTTTAGATTTCATATACCCCCACCCCCACCCCCGGAGACTTATTTTATAAGCACTTCCTTCACGCTAAGTCAACCTAGAACATCAAACAGCAGAATAATTTCTAAAATCCCCTCATTATTCTTTACCTATTCATATTTTAAATTTAATCTTTGGCTTTTTGCCAAGCCTCTGCAGTTGCAGAAATTGAACATCGCTCTTCCATAAGACCTGAGGAGGAAAGCTCCTTCCATTAAACCCCCCTCCCATTGATCTTATTGTCTTCCTCCTTTTCTTTATCTCCTTCCCACAATCTAGCTGAAAACCAAATATCTTCAATGTCTTTCCAAAACAACTCCCCCCTCACTGTTCTCTCCAATGACTTTATTGTAGATCCCAGCAGTCTTCCATCCATAATCTTGAATGTCTCTCAGGAAAAAGATCCAAATTCTCTTCTCCTTTTCATGTCTCCCATATTAATCCTCTCTCAATTATTTCCAGTAAATCCAGTATTCTCCTCTGGCTTTTCTGAAATTACGTCTAATCCAAAATTACATTGGTCTGGCAACAAGTCACCATCCATAATTTCCAGTCCAATCTTTGATAGCTTCATCTGATCTCCATCATATCAAATAATCCAAATCTTCTGCCAAATTGCTGGATTGCATTAATCTTCTAGAGGTTAAATCCTTGCCATTCTTTCTATTTAACAAAACCTTGGCAAAAGTAGGATTAACACCTTTGCCTCCACAGCAACTCCTCTGCTAAAGTGTTCCTACAACACCAGCTGGCTAATTTATTTTATTCTGATTATTTTCAGTGGAGTACCTCTCCCAAACAAAACAAAACTATTTTCCCATAAGAAAACAATCTCTTTCCATAGTCCATTTTTATTTACAGAGCACTTTAAAAAAAAGTCAGTCTTCCCACTTTAAAAACGCTTTCCAGTTTTTAGTATTTAACTCCTTTGCCCACTTAAAAAAACTTTTTAGTCACACTCTTATTGAACTTTCTGCTTTCAAAATATATTAAAAATCTTAAAAGTAATTCTTAAAGTCAGCGGTATAGTATGGAAAACAAGAAATTCACCAAAGTATTCATGTCAATACCGAATCAAAAATCTGTTTTAGTTCAAAGAATTCCAAAAGTGTCATATAAAAGTAATTAAGAAAGTAAGATGCAGGTTTGCTATCCTTTTAAAAGCTTGCAGAATTCATACGATAGCATGAACTTGATGGAATTTTTCGTCCCTGCAAACATAGCGAGGATCCTGGACTTGTCCTGGGTTATCTCTTCCTTTGTCCAAGGAGAGAATCACTTGTTGGAATTTTACCTTCAAGCTGGTGATCATTACCACTACAGGTTTCCCTTTCAGGGGAACCTGTGAAGGGGTCTTAACCCACCGTGATCTCACCCAGAAGTCTACATTTCAGGATCTTGTCTAGTTCCTTCATAGCTGCCCTTCCAAGTCCTAGTTATCTTCTCATTTATTGACTGCAGTGTCTACTTATGACTGAGCCAAAGTATGGGAAATCTAGAACTATTTCATTTTTTGACTGTCAGGAGGACCAATCCACTAAGCATGGGTCTTCTGGTGCACCAGCCGATGATTCAGGAGCCTTCTAAGTTCTAAACTGTATTTTCCATTGGGCCCTTGCCTTATCCCTTCAATTTTTTAGTTGTCTGCATCCCAGCCAGATGTGTTTTTTGTTGCCCTGTCTGGTGTTTAGTTCGTTAGAGTTCACAGTGGAAAAATGGAACAGGAAAGGATTTCAGGAGACAAGAAAGAAACGAAAGAAGAGATGAGAGGCAGAGTTGATTCAATGGAAAATTCTGCCCTTAATACCACAGGTCAGCAGGTGTTGAGCGATGATAAATGTAATATATAAATGATAAATCTAGAACTATTTCAATTGCTTCATCGTCTACTTTAAAGTTATGTAAATCATCTGTGGCCATTATTTTTGCTTTCTTAGTGTTCAGCTGTAAATCTCCCTTTGCACTTTCTTCTTGATCTTCTTCAGTAATCATTCCAAGTCTTTGCTATTTTCTGATAATAGTATGGTGTCAGTTACATGTCTTAAATTGTTGATGTTCCTTCCTCCAATTTTCATGCCTGCTTCCTCTGAGTCTAATCCTGCTTTACGTATAATATATTCAGTGTGCAAGTTAAACAGGATGATAAAATGCAGCCTTGCCTGACCCCTTTGCTAATTGGAAACCATTCTGTTTCTCCAGATTATGTCCTCACAGTAGCCTCTTGTCGTGCATACAGGTTATGTGTTTAACAGCAACAAATGATGTGGCACACCCATTTTTTTAAAAGCAGTCCATAGTTTTTCATGATCTACAGGATCAAAGGCTTTGCTATACTCTATAAAGCACAGGCTGGTTGTTCTTTTCAAATTATTTGGTGTGCTCCATTATCCAACTTATGTTTGCAATATCATCCCTGGTGCTGCTTCTTTTCCTAAGCCCAGCCTAGACATCCGGCATTTCTTACTACAGATAAGATAATCATCTTCATTGCAGAATTATGAGCATGATTTTGCTTGCAGAGGAGATTAATGCAGTTTTCTTGGGGTTACTGCAATCTTTGATGTTTCCTTTCCTGAAGATTGGAATGTATATTGAGCATTTCCAATCTGTGGGCCATTGTTTTGTTTTCCATATTTCTTGACGGATTTTAGTTAGAACTAGAGTAGATTCTGTCTTGGTAGCTTGAAGCAGTTCTGTTGGTATGCCATCTGTTCATGGTGATTTATTTCTCCCAAGTCTTCTGAGTGCAACTTCCACTCACTTTCTAAAATTGGAGGTTCATCTTCAAATGTTTCTTCCTTGAATGAATCTGCCATTCTTTCATCTCTTTTATATAGTTTTTTTTAAAGTATTGTTTCCATTGTCTTTTTATTTCTTACTTGGTCATGCAGTGTATTCCCCTGCTGGTGATAGAGCATCCCCACTCGTTTAAATTTCCCTTTGATTTCTCAGATTTTGTGGAAGAGGTGTCTTGTTCTTCCTTTTTTTGTTGTTGCCTTCTGTTTCTCTGCATTGATTATTATGGTAGTTCTCCTCATTTCTGCCCACAAGTCTCTGGGACTGTTTCTGTCCCATTTTACTTGTGCATCTTGTATGTCCTTAACTGCTTGAAGAGTTTCATCTGCATCCGTTGAGGCTTCTTTTTGGCTGCAGATAGTGTCTTTGTATTCCTCTCTGACAATGTCCCTGGTTTCAGTCCAGAGTTATTCTAGTTCCAGTTAGATTTTATAGTGCAAATCTATTTTTCACACTATCTTTAATGTAATGGAGATCTTCTTGAGGTTGTGTTTTGATTGATTTAGTGTTCTTCCTTAACTTTACACTAATTTTTCATGTTAGCAGTTCATGCTCTGTGTCACAATCTGCTCCTGTTCTTGTTCTTGAAGAAAGAATGGAGCTTCTCAATCTTATGCTTCTAAATTACATAGTCTCTTTGGTTTCCATATTGGCCATCAGGTGATGTCCATGTGTACAGTCAACCTCCTGGGTTTCTTGAAGAAGGTGCTTGTGATGAGCAAACTGTTGCCCTTGCAAAATGTAGTAAGTCAGTTTCTTGCTTCATTTTTTGATCCTAGGCCAAACTTTCTGATGATTCTGCTCTGTTTCCTACTTTTGCATTCCCATTGCCTATGATTAACAAGTTCTGTTTTCCTTCTGGACTCCAGCATATAATTTTTCAATTTTTTCTTCTGCCTCTGTAATTGAGAGCATAAACTTGGATTGTGGTTATATCAATGTATTTTCCCTGAAGCGTTCTCAATATTATTTGATCAGACTTTGCATTATATTCCTTGACTGCTTATGCTCCATCTCTTCTCGTTGTTAATGCCACTCCATTTCTTACTAAATTTTCATTGCCTGAGTAAAACGTTGTGTAATTATCTCACTCAAAATGTCCCAAGCCTGTTCACTGTAGCTTGCTCACCCCAAATTTTGCTGTTTATACATTCCATTTATTGTTTTGCTTTGTCTAACTTCTCCTCACATTCCATGTCCCCATAACATAAACTTTCCTTTCACCTCTGAGCATGTCAACAGCTGAACATTGTTTTGGCTTGAGTCCAGTTGCATCATTAGCCACAGCGCTACTTGTAGTTGTCCTGTGCTGTATCCCAGTAGGTTCATTTTCTGATAGTCATCTCTTGTTTCATTTTGGACTGTCTAATCATATGGTTTTTGTGGTAAAAGATAATCAAAAGGAAGTTTACCGCGCCTTTTTCTTTGCAGTACTAACAAACGTTAGTTATGATTGCACTGCCATTGTCTGAGATCCTCTGCTAGTGTAACCCCGCTGTCCAGTAGCTGTTTGGCAAATTTAATATAGCTGCTTAGCAAAAACATGTCTGACATGGGAGACCCTACTAGCAGCACTGCTGCTGTCAGCATATTCTCTTGCTTCACAGGGGCACGCAATCTCACCACCTCAGAAAGGAAGTGCCTTTGATAGGCCCATAGTCATTACATCTTACAATTGTACTATTTCTTGGGCTATCTAGCAACAGGACTATGAAACAGTAGTGTACTTTCTCCTTCAACTATTAATTGGTAAAACCACATGCTTTCAGTGCATGCTGTGCAGAGTCAGTTCCTGTGGGCTCCAAGTACAGCTAGGAAAGAACTATTCTTGAAATCCTGCATAGGTATAGCAGGCCTTGTTAATCAGCCGTATGCAGCCTCATGTCCTCCAGAAGTTTTGGCCCAGAAATTATATCAGCCCCTGCCAGCATAGCCATTGATGGGTTCCCTGGCTCTTACAAATGACAACATGGAAGCAGAACACTCATTTACACTCCATTCTGCTCTGCTTCTCTTTAGCTCCCCATCCTCCTGGCCATATTTTTTTTAATGCCAGAATGTTCATGTTATCATTGTTTTGCTTCTTTAACAGTGCACATTTCTGCATAGCTCAGCCAATGCAATTCAACCTTTCATGTTGTAACATCCAGCCCATCTCCACCCGATAGGAAAGTGGTAAGATCTTTTATGTCTCAGTTGCCTATCTTGTAACCAAGAGGCACCATGGGTATAATACATGTCCTGTCCCATGGCAGTAGTTACAAGCTTTCTTAAGTGGCCTGGTGTAAAGAGAGCCTCAGTTTGGACATATACAATAAATAGATACAGTAAACATTTCCAGGTGTCCTTTACCCTCTTTGGTTTGCAACTGAAAACTTCAGGGTTAATTAGCCATATTGCCCACTACATCTGCACCAGAGTCTTCTGCTTTCAGATCTCAGTTTATTCTCAACTTGGTACCCATAGCTTTTCTTAGTTTATATGTGATAGGAAAGAACAGGTTGCTTACCTGTAACAGTGGTTCTTTGAGCAATCATCTGTGAACTCACACAAATGGGTTTACTGCACCTGCACAGTGCATTATTTGGAACCTTCTAGAGCTGTTATGTAAATGTTTTGGTGGTAGCCCCTCCTCCTGGGTCCATGTGACCAGCCTGACTCCCACTCAGACCCTCAATTCCCTGGACACCAGAGCAGCAGCTGAGAGACAGCATGACACACTAAGGAGAAAGTGTGTGTATGTTCACAGATGAACGGTAAGCAAACCGTTCTTTGTGATCTCTATGACTCTTATAAATGGGAGACTAGCAAGCTACTGACCATAGGAGATGGGAGTGTCACACAACACAATAAAATAGAAAAGCTCACCGAAAGGCAGCATCAGTCCTGGACCTGGCATCCAACCTATAATGTGTAATGAAAGGGATTGGGAACAAGTAGCTGTTCTGCAAATGTCTTCTAGAGGCATGCCTTTTAGAAAGACCAAGGAAGTAGCCATAGTCCTAGTTCATAGACTAGATGGATGGTGGAAGAGATCCACTTGGAGAGGTCCTGACATGACACAGACAGTTCTTGTTGAGGAGTAGCACAGGACTCTCCGAGAGTGGTGAAAGCAGTCTTGTTGATGTAAAAGGCCAGAGCTTGCCTAAAATCAAGACAGTGCAAAGTCCCATCTGGGTCAGTTTTAGACCTTTGCAGTTGCAGTTGCAGGCTGATATCACTTTCAGAAAAGAGGAGGTATCAGGCCTCAGGTCTATCTTGTCCTTGTGGAACTTCAGGTATGGATGGTCCACATGAAGGGCACACAAGCTTGTGAAAGTTTCTTAGATACTTGTGACAGCACCAGCTCCAGACTCCACTAAGGTGTAGGTCACAATACTAATGGATGCAGATTCTTGTAGCCCTTGAGAAACTTTAACCAATGGATTCTGGAAACAGGAAGGCTTGTTGTTGATTTGAAAGTTGCTGGAAACTGCTGCCAGGTGACATTTGATGGGAGAGAGACCTCTGTCAGATAGGGATAGGAGAAACTCCAGCACATGATGGACTTGTGCTTGGTCTGGAGAGATCCTGCTAGAAATCCCTCTAGGCAATGAAAAGGACAAGAACTTGGTCCATTTGTCAGCACAGGATCATCAAGTGGAAGGTGACAATAGCTGCAATTATTCAACTAATTGGGTCCAGAAGGGAGTCAAAATAAACCCCCTCCAAACTGTTAGCTTGAGAATGTCTTGGTCTGGATGCTTCACCTGCATGTTATGCAGGATCAGGAGATCTGGCCTCTCCGGCAGCCTGCAGGAGGACCCCTGAGCAATGCGGAGAAGAGGGGCAAAACCACGGCTGACTGAGCCACCATGGTGTGATCAGGATGCATTTTGCCTTTTCTCTCCAAATTTTGGCAATTACCCTGGTGACAAGAGGAAATGAAGTGAAACATGATGTACATGATGGGGCCTCCTCAACAAAACAGGAAGGCATTGCCAAGAGAGCCCTTTCCCTGATGTGCCCTGGAACAGTAGGTATGGCACTGCCTGTTCTGTGCCCAGAAAAAGAGATCCATTTCTGGACTATCCCATTTCTCAAAAATGGTACAAAGAATGTTGGGATGAAGTCCCCATTCATGGCAAGAGGTTGGAGTCCTGCTGAGAACATTGGCTAGTATTTTTCTCTTGGTAGATGGATCGCTGCAATGGATATGTTCCTGTTGATGCACCAGTCCCACAGACAGAGTGTGTGAGTAAGGCAATCTTGTTCCACCCTGCTTGTTCAGGTAGTACATCACCATGGTATTGTCAGAGAGCTGGTGAACAACCTTGCCACATAGAAGAAGTTCAGAATCCTGGAAGGCTGTCTCCACAACCAGCATCTCAGAATACAACCTTGATTGAGAATCCATCCATTTATGTTCCCCATCCTCCCATCGTCACTGGTGTGAGTTGACAAAGAAGGAATGGCATGCCACCTTGGATGTTCTTGGTATCAAGCCACCATTCCAGAGATCAGTAGGGTGAGATGCATCTGGGGAAAGTCAAAGAGACAGTCAAAGCAGGACAGGAACCACGCCTGCAGAGGGCACATCTGAAGCCTCACTTGCAGTGTTACCATCATGGAGGCCATGAAACCAAAGAGTACTTGAATGTCCTTGGCAGTTACCCTCCTGGTGCACCAGCACTAAAATGTGGCTTTGGTCAGGTTTCCAATCTTCTCATCTGGAAAGTAAGCAGCTGACATTTGAGAGCTGAGGGTGGCTCTGATAAACTTGATGGTCTGGCCAACAAGGAACCAATTGTTAATGTAAGGAAATATGATGACACCTAGTTTTCTGAACCATGCAGTCACTACCACCATGCACTTTGTGAAACACAAGGTGAAGTAGTAAGTCTGAAAGGAAGGACACAAAAACAAGAGGCCCTTCTTCCCAAAGCAAAGCAGAGAAAGTGCTGATGTGACATTCAGATCACAATATGCAAGTACATGGCCTTGAGATTCAAAGCCACAAACTAGTCTCCTTCTTGCAACAATGGCGTGATGGTACCAAGAGTAAGCATCTAGAATTGTCTGGGCTGGATGTGAAAGTTGATGTCCTGCAGGTCTAGCATGGTACAAAGACCACCATACTTCTTCAACACTATGAAATAGTGAGAGAAAAATTCCTGCAGGATGGAAGGAGAGGAGATGGCGTTTTTGAGGAGAAGAGTGTTGACTTCCTTGAGAAGTGCATTGAAAGGAATAATATGGACTATCCCTATAGGTGAATAGTCCCAAAATTCATACCTCCTAGCTCTAGAACCCATGTGGCAAGTGATATAGCAGTTCAGAAATGATAGTCTTTTGCTAAAGAATGGAACACTGGAAAGAAGAGGGCTGACAGAGGAGTCAAAGATGAGGCTTGCCTTGGTGGGCAGGACTTATGGTAGGACTGCAGACAGTATTGAGCAGCCATTAATGACTTGCGCAAGGAAGACAGCAGGAGTGTAGATGCTGCCTCAACAATAATGGAGTTCAGTTTGGGGTGATGTAAAAGCCGACCTGAATCGGACTCTACCAATTGTTACAGACTTCAGTATAGGTTGTACTATCAAAGAAGTAGCCCAGGACCTGCATGCTACTTTTAAGAGAGATGGCACAAGTAGCATAAACACAGGTGTCAGGACTTTTGTTATAACTCTCCAATAAATTGGATCCTTGGGTTCAGGTTATGGCTGCCTGATACTTAACTACAGCATGTGCATCATACTCATAATTTGTTCCATGAAGGCACAAACATCGTCAGTAAATGAGACCAACTCATGTTCCCCCAGAGTGACTGGTGGGGAGTGCATTAGAGGTGTATCTGGAGAAAGAGAGTGAATCTGATTCTTAATTCTCAGGAAAAGAGTCAAAAGGCAGATGTTCACTGGCCTGAGGCAGAGGAGAATTCCAAGCGTGTTTTGCAACCAACAGTGGAGTCTGAGGAGTTGGTGATGGTGGAGTATGAGAGCTTGCTAACAGTATGAATTGACCCAAAACCAAACATTGAACTGCTGAGATTTGGGCCAGAGTAGCCCTTTAGGAACTTGCAGGGAGTTAGTCTCAAAGCTCTTGTTGTGGCAAGCATGGCCTGCTTGGTACTGAGGCAGGAGTCTCGAAACCAGAGAATGTGAACAAAACCATTGATACTGACCATGCTGGTGATAGAGTGGAGAATGTTGGCTGTGACATGACTCGCTGGTACTATGTTGGTGGTTCCCATCAATGATAAAGTGGATGCTGTCCTCAAGCACAATACCAATCGTACACATATTTCTTGTAGTCCAGTTCCAACAAAAGGTAGAAACCCTGCCAAAAATACAGAGAATATCCACAGTAATAATGATAACAATCATGGTGCCTACAGCTGTAGCTCTGACAATCATGCCCATCCCAATGGCAGGTGGAATGGTATCAGTATCATTGGTTTGGGAATGAGAAGAGTGACTCCAAGAACAAGAGTGAGATAACTCTGTCCTGCAAGATGAACAGAAAGATGACTAACATGCCAAACAACAAGGTCAAACCATGTGGCAAGGGAAATGCAAAGGTGTGTCTTTACTCAATGAGGTAAAGGAGCAGGAGACGTTAGCCACATGGATCTTAGCAGGCAACCAGGGGATGGCTGCAGAACATCCACAGGCAATTCAACTATTTCATCCTCTGAGGTCATAGCCACATGGATCACTTATGGAGATCCCTCCACAGCAGGGTTAGGACACATCTCTTGAATGGGCAAGTGATGGAATTGGTACCAAAACTGGTACCAGTGATTCCCTTCCCTGCTGTCATTTGGTACGAGGGTCAATTCCCTGATGCAGAGACAATAGTGTAGACTTCAGCACATCTTTTGCCTTCTTATGATGTCCCTTTTCAGAATGTTGTTTCAAAGAGGAAGAAGCTTCCAGGTTGAGAATTCAACCTGGCATTTATGGGACTCTAGGCTGGGCCTCTAACTCAGTATTATGGATTAGTATTGATGATTTCTCTGGAGGAAATTCAGAGTTGGAGGCAGGCCTCTTCACAGCATTTGGGCCTTCTAGAGACCTTTTAATGGACATACGCACCAAGGAGACAGAAGCAATCAATGCTGATGAGGATCACAGAACCAAGATACAATCCGAACCAGAACGCACATCTGTAATGGTCAAGACCTGTTTGTAAAGAAGAGCTTTAAGTCTGGAAGACCAATTTTTGTACACTTCGGGGATCTTTGCTTTACAATGAGCACATGAACTAACATTGTGGCCTTCTCCACAGCACAAGAGGCAGTGCAAATTCCCATCGATACTAGAGATTTTGGCACCACAAGAGGTGCATTTTTAAAAGATCTGGAGGGCATTATAGCCATTGAGCCAAAAGCAAAATTGAAGAACAGTCCAACTCAAAACTAGACAGAGTCCAAACCCAAAGCCAAATCAAAGTCTGATAAGATGGCACACCAAAAATCAAGAAGCTGGAAAAACAATAAAACAAGTGATACAGCTCACCAACAATTCCTTCAATGCCACTGCTGTAGCAGTCAGAAAGGAACTGAGGATTTGAGCGGGAATCTGGAAGAGCGGCTACTACCAAAATCCTTACATAACCGCTGTAGAAGTTTCTGAATGGTGCATTGCACAGGTGCAGTAAATCCATTTGTGTGAGCCATGGACAGCACTGAGAATGAAGAGTTGGTACTTACGTGAACAGTCATTCTGGGATGACAGGAGAAGCAATCCACTACGTACGGGTTGTGATCCTCGCGCCAGCCGATGCAGGAGCCGTCGTCATGCCAACAGAAAAAAACGTTTAACCACTCCTGTCCCTCTCCGGTCAGTTCCTTTCCCTAGCGTAACAGAAAAAACCTGGACCCCACCGTATGTCTGCATCAACTCCTCTTAACCTAGTGGTGGGCGTGGATTGCTCCTCCTGTCATCCCAGAATGACTGTTCACATAAATACCAACTCTTCATTCTTGGGATGACAGGAGGATCAATCCACTACGTACGGGACTTTCCCAAGCTGTAACCTGGGTGGGCCTAGAACTATAACACTGCGTTCAGAACACGACGCCCAAAAGCCGCCTGTGCAGACTTGTATTTGTCCAACTTTATAATGCTTAATAAAAGTTGTTGACTCCTTCCACCAAGCTGCACTGCAGCCGTCTTCCGAAGAACACAATGAGGCAAAAGCCACTGAAGTTGCCATTGATCTTGTAGAATGTGGTCACACATTTTTTGGTCACAGCTTCTTTGCATAATCATAACCAAGAAATATACAGGCTTTGATCCATCCAGCAATGACAGATTTACTGGCCTGCTGACAGAAAGTCTTTGGTTGGAAGGATACCAGTAAAGCATCCGGCTGCCTAAACTCAGTTGTCCTTTTAATTTAGGCTTTCACTACTCTTCTCACATCTAAAGTATGCTACTTTTTCTCCAATGGAGGTGCTGGCTTCGGACAGAAAATTGGCAAATGAATCTCTCCCAGCCTAGATGTCGATGACACACACCTTGGCAAGAAGGAAGGCTCAAAGCCCAATGTTAACCTGTCCTGCTCAAACTTGCACACATGTTCACTCACAGATAGTGCTGCCAACTCCGACACCTTCCGGGCCGAAATGATCTTGAGTAAAAAGGCAGTTTTGAAAGATAGCAATCTCAGGGATGATTCTCTCAGTGGCTCATACGGTGCCACCGTTAAAGTATTCAGCACTAGGTTCAAATCCCACGAGGGGAACCTGTGCACGGTTGGAAACGAACTCAAAATGGCGCCCCTCAGAAATCAGATTCGCAGACCGCACCGCCACTTGCTTCTTCAAGTGTTCAGGTGCAAACCTTTCCCCAAACCATCTTGCAGGATGTGAAAGGTATGTGAAGCATTCACTTCTGCCACATTAAACTTGCCAGATCCGCACCATCTCTGAAAGGCTTTCCAAGTTCTATCGTATATCCTCTGGGTGGTCTCTCTGAGGGACCCCCATATAGTCTTAACTACATTTTCAGCATACCCTTGCTGTGCTAGAAATTTCCGTTCAATTTCCATGCTGCCAGACTCAACCAACTGGGGTCTGGATGACACACTGGACCCTGGGTGAGCAAGTGCGCTCTCAATGGCGCCTCCAAGGCAGTGCTTGAGCCAGCTGTAGCCACATCGGGAACCAAGGTCTCCTTGGCGAGTATGGTGCTATCAGTACCACTGACGCTTTCTCTAAGCGGATTTTTGACAGAACTCTGCACAATCTAGATTGGAGGGAATGCCATGTAGGCCATGTCCCCGACCGAGTGTCATGTGCTTCCACACCTTCAATTCCACCGATTGAGAAATACCTTTTTAACTTGGTATTTCCACCAAAAGCAAACAAGTCCACCTGTAACGGACCAAAAATACTCATCAAACAGCAGAATACATCCATGTTGAGAGACCTTCCTACCAGATGTAGCCAACTTCTGCTTAAGTATCCTGCTTGAACAATCGACTCTCCCTTCACATGCACCGCTGTGATTGATCTCATGTTTCTTGGCCCACTGGAACAGCCACGTCGACTCCGTTACCAAGGGCACTGAATGCAAGCCGCCCTGTTTTCCAGTGTATGCCTTGACTGTCATATTGTCCATGAACACTTTCATGTGTTGATTATTCACCAAGTACAGAAATCTCTGCAGCACTAGCCACACTGCTTTCAACTCTAGGTAGTTTATATTGTACCGCTTATCTGCAGGAGTCCAAATGCCCTGCATAAAGTAACCTTCGCAGTGAGCTCCCCAACCACGGAAACTGGCATCTGTTGTCACATGGACCATATTCTGAACGCAAATGGGAACTCCGGAAGCAACATTCTTTTCCTTCAACCACCAAGTAAGCTCTTTCCGAACTTGCTCTAGTACAGTCACCTTGTAATGTCTCTTCACAGATATTGCAAATTGGTGTTTCAGCAGCAGTTTCTGCTTAGGTTTCGCATGGAAACTTCCCCACTGGACCAACTGAGTTGCTGATATGAATATCCCCATCACTTTTGCAAGTTGCATCAGATCTATTGACTTGCACTGCCATACCTTCTGTATTTCCTGCCTCAGTTTCACTAACCTATCCTGGGAAAGGTACATTTTCCCTTTCCATGTGTCTATCCACGCACCTAAATGTGTCAAAACCATAGTTGGATTCAACATGCTCTTCTCGAAATTGAGAAGGAAGCCGTAATCCATTAGTGTTTGGACTGTCAACTCTACATCCTTCCTCAACTTGACCTCTGAGTCTGCCTTCAGCAAGATATCGTCTAGGTATGGGTACAATTGTACCCCTTGTACTCGGAGAAAAGCTATCAGTGGAATCAGTACGTTTGTGAACACCCAAGATGCTGATGCCAGCCCAAAAGGCAGTGCTTTGAACTGGTAGCAGTAGTCTTGGTAATGAAATCTCAGGTATCTCCTGTCTTCCTCCCTCAAGGGGACATGTAAGTATGCCTCCTTGAGGTCTATGGACGCCAAGTAATCCCCCCACAAACAAATGCTCTTTGATTGTCTGCAGAGTTTCCATTTTGAGCTTTCGATACTCCATAAAGGTGTTGAGGAACCTCAGATTCAACATATTCAACATATTCAACCAGATTCAACAATATTGAATATATTCCTGAAAACTCCTGTTGTTCTGGAACCCTCTCTATCACTCTAATCTGTAGCAAGTGAACAAATTCCTGACGATCAATTTTGTTGTTTGATTCTGTCTTTTGACACTGGGGATGGAAGAAATCTGCCATTCGGCCTCATATGGAAAAGTATTTTGTACCCCTGATTTACCACCATTAAAAACCCAGTGGTCCAATGTTAACTGAGACCATCTGTGACCAAAAGACGGAAGTCTTACCCACTGATTGCTAGTGATTGTCAATGCTGTGGTTTTCCTAGTTTTCCTTTTCCTTGTCTAGAATATTGAAACTGTCTATTAAACTGTGGTCTCTGTCTGTTCCACTGATATCTAACCAGATCTATACTCAGAGCCTCCTCCAGAGTAACCATATGTCTTTCCCCATGGAAAGAGTAGATAGAGCTCCGAAACTCCACCTATCCTTTTTTTTTTTATAAAGTGGGGAGTACCTGATTCTTCTTTTTTGTCTCCACTAACACTTTTTCTAATGCCTGACTCCCAAACAGTAAATCTCCCGTAAAAAGAACTAAGGCCAAATTATTGCAAGATGTTTGACCAGCCTCGCAGTGTATCAGCCACAATGACCATCTTGCTATTGTTAACAAATTTATATTCCTTGCTGCAAATGCTGCGGAATTGTGACCCGCATCAGCCACATACTTCAGAACTCTGTGGATTCTTTCCACAGCTCTTATCAACTCTTGCATACTTAACCCTTGGGATTCCTAATATAACTTTTGACTATAAGTTAAAATGTCTTAGAACTTCACTGAGAGGACCACTCACTCGTTATTCTGACAGAACTCAGGCATAGGGATCTCCTTACCTCTAGATCCCTTCTTTCTTATCACAGAAGCTAACTTACTTTCCTTATCACTATTATCAATCTCCTGTTCACTACAGCTGTCCAATCCTAATGTTTGCAATATCCTCCCCAGAGTACCACGAAAGGTCTCTGCTTCAAACATCCTATCAGAGTCCATCTTATCCTCCACCTCATCATCAGAATACATAAAATCCTTTTCATACTTCTTTATAGCCTTTCTCCTTGCCCACTGAAGACTTTTCCTTGTTGTTTCTGACCTTTAGGTTGCTAACATTTGATCTTTCCTCGTGTTCCATTCTCCTCCTTTTTGCTGCTGGCAATTCATTTTCCTCTCCAGCAATAGCCAATTCATTAAAATGAGAATATTTATTTATTTATTTATTCCCCTGTGAATTCATTTTATTTAGAAGATTAAATTGATTTGTAAATTTGTATTCTTAAATAAGGTTATCATATTGCACATAGCCATCTGGTTTTGATAATCACAGTTATTAAAATTCATTGGCAGCATCTGTGTTTTAAAAAGGTGCCTGCACTTGCACAGTTTAACTAATTAATTTATCTTGCCCGAAAACTCATCTCTGGGGTGCTGCAGTGGCCCACCTCGTGAACCTAACTGCGACTCACATGTGTTGTAACACACTTCTTGCCTCCGGACCAGCGCACTGTATGACCATCCTGTTAGGAAGCACTTAAAATCAGGAGTCATCTTTATCTGTTCAAAGAGGGACTGGCTGAGTTCGGCCGGACGTGACTCCATAGCAGAAGATGCCGCCGCCCTTTCTGCTGCCATGGCGCACCCCGTGATTGGGTCAGCGTCAGTGCCAGTATGTGCTATAGCTCAGTCTCTTGTGCCTCCCTCAGAAGCCTGATAGGCCCTGCTGGGAGCATGTGACACCATTTTAGAATGGCTGTTTTCAAGATGCGCCCGGGAGCTGCGATCATGAGTTTTTGTTCTACCGCTGACTTCTGCGGGAGCTTTTTGCCACCCCCGGACTTGTCAGTTTTCTTTACCTTTTTGTCCGACGTACCTTTCTCCTTAGCTAATGGCTTCTGATTGTCTTGGGCTCGTTGTGTGTGCCCACCAACAAACTTTACCTCATCCTCTTCGCTCTCACTGCTTTCATCCTCCATGACCACCTGCGTTTTGTGTCTATGGACAGAGCTGCCAGCGCCATCGTCCGTGACCCGCTGTATTGCGATTTTCTGGACGGAATGTTGTTTTGCCTTGTCTGAGCCCAGCTGTACAGCGGTACTCCGGACTAAATCATCTTTAGTCTTTCTGTGACTACTCAAATTCTTTTCCATGACCCACTACGTATTGGGTCTATGGACAGAGCCGCCAGTGCCATCGTCCGTGACCCGCTGTATTGCGGTTTTCTGGACGGAACTCACATTGTTCTCCATGACCATCTGCGTTTTGGGTCTATGGCCAGAGCTGCCAGCGCCATCGTCCGTGACCCGCTGTATTGCGGTTTTCTGGACAGAACTCACATTGTTCTCCATGACCATCTGCGTTTTGGGTCTATAGCCAGAGCTGCCAGCGCCATCGTCCGTGACCCGTTGTACTGCGGTTTTCTGTACGGAATATTGTTTTCTCTTGTCCGAGCCCCACTGTACAGTGGTACTCCAGACTAAATCATCTTTAGTCATTCTGTTCATTCTTCTTATCTCCTTTGCTTTTCTCTCTGTATCCTGCTCCATTTCGATAAAATCTAACCTATTGTACCGGAGAGGGACAAATTGCACCTAGCTGGTTCACAGGAGAAATAAAAACTGACCGGAGAGGGACAGGAGCAGTTAAATGTTTTTTTCTGTTGGCATGACGACGGCTCCTGCATTGGCTGGCGCGAGGATCACAACCCATACGTAGTGGATTGATCCTCCTGTCATCCTGAGAATGAGAGCTAACTGAAGATTTCCTGAAGTGGGCAGACTACAAATAGAAGAAAAGGTTCACGCAAACCTAAATAAACTAGAAAAGCATGGAATCTGTACATACTTCAGTTTAATCATGGCTAGGTATGGCCAAAGTAGGATAATCTCGACACAGTCTATCCCTGGTTTCATAACAGAAATTCAATTCATGTCAGGTTCCTTTAACTGTCCATTGCATGCCTACTTCAAAATGTAGTTATGGTGCCTCATTTGAAAGGAACCTATGTTCTTTTGTTAGCATACACATAATAGGATGCTATCATTAATAACATGGAAGACATGCAGACTTTCCCTCCGAGAGCTCACTACTGCCTCTCCCCTCCCTGCAGTGCTGTTTGATTGTGGATTACTTCTGGCTGCAGAGCTGTCTGGGCCTGCACAAGGCTGCAGTCCTCTACCTGGATGGAGAGAGGCTGAGGAAGGAAGGCTCAGCTTATTTAAAACACTGCTTCGTAAAGAGTTAAAAAATGAAAAAAGTCAGCTACCATATATTGGTTTTAAATAAATTTTTATTGTCACATGATTTTTAATAAAACACTTTCAAAACATTTTGTACATTTCAAACTATTTAGAACTGCAATCCCCGTTTCTACAAATGTAATTGCATTTCAACACCATGATGTACGCCTCTGTACAAAGATGTACAATATGTACAGTAACATGGAGTGCAAGCTGTGCAAAGCCAAACGCTGGTTACTAATTCATGCCTTTGGGATGGGAGAAAAGGTCTATGCATAGAACGTAAAGCGTGAATCAGTCTCCTATGTGCAAATGATTACCTGTGTTTTGTATAGAAAGGAGTGATTCAGTGTGAACTCTCCATTCAGCTAGAGCATCATGCAGCTGACTGGAGGAGCAGAATATTATCTGTCCATTACACGGTTGTTATCTGGCTCAGGATTCAAGCTGTTGCTTTGGGTTGTGCTGAAGTGACGCTTGCTATTCGAAACTTTGGCAGAGAAAGGCCAAACTTGTTCTCTATCCCAGCAAAAGTAGCTGTAGCTAGTCGATAACCACCTATGTGCTCTGGATTAACAGGAGGAAGGTCTGAGATTCGAGTCTTGGGTGTAGGTTCTGAGCCAGTGGGTCTGCTGTGGGAGGCAATTAGAAAATGGACAGAGGTCAGATGTTGCCAGCACCAGTGGATGACAGCAGTAAACCCTATCTTGCCTAGTGCTGTCTCCTTTAAGCATTTTCCCCAAGGATCTCTGCCCAGGCATACAGCTGCTAGTTCAGATGTTTATGACCCTCAGCTTCAACAATGCTCATCATCTGTTGTGAATGGAATGGAAATCACCCTGCCAGCCAGCCAGCCATTAAAAACCGTGGTCAGAATCCTGTTGGGGATTTAAGTATGCACTACAGAGTGAATCCTGTCCTAATCCCTCCAATCCTCACTTACTGGGGAACAGCCACTGATCAATGGGGGTTTGTTCCCCTCTCAATCAGGAAGTAGCTGACAGATGGTTCCTGCCTCTCCTGTGAGCTGTCTCCAGTGCAACAGGCAGAAGCGGGCTCCCTGTGGAATTCCCCCTCATGCTGGAAATTGCTTGCATAAGGGTGAGTGAGATCGTTGACACTCATTGATCGCAAGACTGCTTCTGGGTAAGTAGAGATTGGGAGACTTTCACGGTCCCTATGTAGTGGCTATACTAACTGATCTATTAAATTACAGGGAACATTGCTTTAAATGTAAGTATTACATATTATACTGATGCACTAATAAAGATGCTTTCATGAATGTTTAAAATTCCAAAGACTGGGGTCAAGGCCTTGCCTGCCACAAACAGAAGGGTTCCTTCCATTCATGGAAGTCTTTGATCCAGTAGAGCATTTCTACTAGTGGAACTGGGCAGGAAACAGTTTCCACTGGGTCTCCCGATCCCTGCAATCTCTTAGATCATCTGAAAATCCGATCTGGAAGACGAGGAGAATCCACTGCAACCACGAGGCACTAGGAACTGCAGAAGCACTGAGGGAACTGGCCAAAGTTACCTCCTCTTGCTCCCAAAAGGAGTACTCAGGAAGTAGCAACTTCTGGACACAGCCAATTCTATTTGGGAGACTATTATCTTCCCATTAAAGATAGGCCTTTGAGGGTTTGTTGCTTAAATACCGGGAAAAAAACAAGAAAGTTCCCCAGTCATTGTTTAGAATCATTGTTCTTAACTGTTCCCCAGTTAAGTCTTTCTATGCCAGCAAATGAGTACTGCAATATATAGCAACATGGAACATAGAGAGTACAAGAATATAGCAGTACTTTCAATGCTTTCTGCATTTAGTTTCACAAATTCATGCAAGTACAGCAGGCACTTTTGATCAGCAAGGAAGTTATTGCTTGGGTCCTGTCTTAACCAGGACACTGAAGAAAATCATGACAATACTTACATGCCTCCAAAATCAACATAGAGCCAACGCTGCAGAAGTTCATAGGTCACTAGAGTAACACCAAACTGGGGTGAAGATCTGAACACTCGTGCTGTTGGGAAGAGAATAAACACAGTGTTTATGGTGCAACAGCTGAGTAACTGCTAAAGTTGATTCAAATGGAAACAGCTCCGAATGTTGGCCAGCTACTCTTACATGGTTTAATAATACTAAAGAGAAAGGGTAATTCCTTCCAGATATGCACAACATATGAAATCCTTTTCTCACCTCCAGCTCCCTTCCAGAAAGCAGACGGCCCTTCTTCTCTAAGTATCTTTCCAAAGCAGTCAATAACTCCACTGTATGTTGTTTGTCCAGCACGGGCAGCCACTTGCAGTCTTGTCTTGATGACATCAGCAGGGGTCACCAATGAAGCAGCAGGCACACCTTTCAGGGTAAATGAGAGAATAGTTGAGATGAGACACCAGAGTGATGCAGAAACAGTGGTAACTCCTAAGACTGCATCTAAAAATGTATAAGCTTGCTGACAAAAGCTAAAACTGTGTACTTCACATTACTACCCTTCCTGTCGTAGCTAGAATATATCTTCCTACACAGTTATGTGCTGGTGAGAGTTCTGGCTAAAGGTGGATATGGGCTCAAATCAGGAGTGGGAATTGTGTGGCCCTCTAGAGGTTCTTGAACTGCTATTCCCAGCAGCTTCAGCCAGAATGGCCAACAGTGAGGAAGGTTGGGGTGGCCGTTCAACATCTGGAAGGCCACACAATTCCCACTTTGGCTTAAATCCAACTGTTTGTCCCAGCTAGAGTACACCCATGGAATTAACTGCTGAATGTTTAAGTACTTAATTGTTTCCATGGGTCTACTCTAGCTGAGGACTAAGAAACTGGATTCAGGCTCTAGTGCTCACAGTTAAAGGACACTGTGTCACTATTTCATCTTTTCCTCTTGAACATATTCCCCTCATCCCCTGGTAAACACAGAAAAATACAGGAGGTGGGAAAATATAAGAAGGCTATAAAGAGAAGATAACGAAGATGACACATGGGAGAACAGGCTGCTCGCCTGCAACTGTGGTTCTTCAAGTGGTCATCTGTGAATTCACATAAACGTGTTTACTGCACCTGCACAGTGTACCATTCAGAACCTTCTAGAGCTGTTATGCCAGTGTTTTGACAGTTGCCCCTCCTCTGCTGGGACCATGTGACCAGCCCAATTTCCATGGCTGCCAGAGCAGTAGCCCAGGAGCTAAGCATAATGAGGTGAGAAAGAAGGGTGGGTGTCGTGTGAGTTCACAGATGACCAGTCAAAGAACCACAGTTACAGGTGAGCAATTTGTGCTTCCTCATGGTCTCTAAGACTCATAAAAATGGGAGACTAGCAAACTACTAACCCAGGTTGTTGGATATTACTTGAACTGCATGATGTAGTAGCAGAGCCTCGAAAGCACAGAGATATTTCTCATATTCAAGGTCACTCCAATGATTCCTGATGGAAAGACCATCCACAAGAGTGCCTCCACTGACCCTGGACGCATCCATCGTCAGAAACTTTGTGGGTTGACATAAGAGAAAGGGCATTCCAGCTAGTGCATTGCCGGCATTGAGCCACCACTCCAGAGAGCAATGAACCCCTCTTGGTATAGTAAGGGTATGTAGTGAGGGTATCCACAAGGAAGTCGAATTGCAAGAGGAACCAGGACTGGAGAGTGCACATCTGAAGGTAAGCATTGAGTGTTAGAAAGGTTGTCAAGGCCACAAGGCCAAGTAACAAATGAACATCTCTGATAGACATCTGTCTTGAGTAACGACAGCGAACAGCTGCCAGACGGAGGGTACAAAACCAAACTGGAGGAAGGTAGGCTCTTGCATTCAAAGAGTTTAGAGTTGGTCTGCTGAATGGGATGGTCTGTGAAGGAATCAAGTGGGACTTGTTGAAACTGATGATCAAGTTGAGATAGTTCAGGAGCTGGGGAGTCAAGTCAATGTCTGAGAGCAGACAAGACCTGAAACGGGCAACAAGGAACCAATCGTTTATGTATAGGAAAATCATGGCACCCTGCTGGCATAACCAGCCTGCCACCACTGCCATGCATTTGGTGGTAGACAGTCAACATGGTAGGACATTAAACCAACAGACCCTCCTTCCTATGGCAAAATACAGGTAACACTGATGTGATGGTCAGATTCTGATGTGAAAGTATGCACTTTTCAGGTGTAACATGACAAACCAGTCTCCCTCTTCTAGCAACGCAAGGATTGCAAAGTGACCATACAGAAATGCCTGCGTTGGATGAACGAATTCGTGTCTCTCAAGTCTGGGACAGGGCAGGAGAAGAACCCTTGTGGGATGGAGACTGGTGGAACGAGTTCTATGGCTCCCTTCTGCAGAAGAGTATCCATCTCTTCAAATAGGGGGAACAGATGGAGTGGTGGCAGGAATAACGCCAGTGGATGGACAATCAGCAAATTCAGTTACATAGCCCCTGTTGATGACGTCCAAAACTCAGATGGTGGTGGTAGATCAGGAGGCTGGGGAAAAAGTCAAAGATGGCATTTGCTATGAAACAATTTTTTTCTGTAGGATTAAAGCTGTTATTAAGTTTATTAAGTTATTAAGAAAACAGGTTTTCCTGAAGGAAGCCAGTGAAGGAATGGAAGCTCTGGAGTGTTTGGGTGGAACAAGACTGTAAGTCTGTTTTGAGCCAGAGGGCTGTCTCACCCAAGTGTATCTAGACCAGAAAGACCATGAAAACCACAAAGGAAAACCAAACTGTCTAGAGGTAGTACACATTTTCTGGGTATGTTCCAGTGCATCATCAGTTTCTTTGTGGAACAACCTGGTCTCATCAAAAGGTAGCTCTTCGATCATATATCTGGCCTGGTGAGACAGCTCAGAGAAGCATAGTTGTGCATAACATCCTAAGGCAATAGCAGAAATTAGTGATTTTGCACTGCAATCTGCAATATGCTTGACTCTTTCAAGCTGCTGGGAAGCTAAGGTGTTTGAAGTGCAGCCGCTAGGTACTGATTGTCACCAAGTTTAGTGAGAAGAGATATCATGTGCTCCCAAAGATGCTACTGGTAAGCAGACATACAGGCCTCATAATTAGTGATGTGAAAGGACAACACTGTGGTAGAACAGAACTTCTTCATGAGGATATCAAGCTTTTGACCTTCCTTATCTGTAGGACTAGTGCCTTTCTTTTGTGTTGTTTTGGCCTGGGCAGGCTCAACAACAATCAAGTTGGGTTTCAGGTGCTGAGATAAACAGTCCACATTAGGAGCAAAAATCCTATATAAAGTAGACCACACTGAAGATGGACCATTCCAAGACTCTCTCACAATTTTCAAGAGAGTAGGTAAGAGGTATACATGATGGTGTAGGAACCTTGGCCTGAAGTTTCTTATAGACTGGGTCCTCTGGTTTGGGCTCATGGGATTTAGTGTCAAGCTAGAGGGATTTAGCCATATGGACCATCAGGTATGGATATCATCCATGGGCAAAATGGACTCATGCTCACCAAGAATGGTAAGAGACCAGCCTGACTCAAGAATATAGGTGAGGATGAAGTGGAGTGAGAGTATCATAAGAAACAGGCAACTTGGAACAGTGACACCAAGATCAGTCAGGCGAAGATGATGCAGGAACTGTAGGTGGAGCAGTAGAAGCCAAGGAGTGGTGGTGCAGAGCAGCCACTGAAGATGAAGGAACAACCAGTACATTGGTGGTAACAGTGGTGGTTTGCACCACATTGGTGGTAGAAATGGAAGCTTGTGGCATGTTGATGGTAGAAGTGGTGATGGGATGCACCTGTGTTACAGAAGGAAGGGACCTTGAAAGCACCGGAGAAGCAAGATGGGAGTGCGTAGGAGAACATGATCTCTGATGGTGCCGAGAGAAGTGAGAAGGTTTATGAGGGTCAGATTCCTGACACCTATTGCTATAATGGTAAGGACAGTACTCCCATTCATAATAGTACCTTAACAGACTACAATACTGAGAGAGGTAATCGTATCAATGGTGAACCAGGATACAGTGCTGAGAGTAGTATTAGTCCAGTTCATAGCTGTCCAAGACTTCCTCCAAAAGGGATTCCCTCTCAGAAAGGGAAGGGGAGTGACAATGGTGACAAAGGATTGCACCCAAGGCCTATGGCTGAACCTGAATCAGCAGCTTCTTCAGGAAAAGCAGCCATATGTTCTCACTGCATTCTATAACGAACTGGAGCAGCCTGACCTTGGGCCCTCAAAGTCAAAGATACAGAAGATCAGGATGATTCTGGAGAAGAAGACCATCATATGGCTACTGGAAAACCTTGCACACAATGACAAGGTAATAAAAGGATACATCACACAAGACTCCTTTGGAGAAAAATGGCTTCCATTATTGATTACATCAATGATGCAGTGTATCATCATCAGAGCCTCCAACATGCCGTTCAAGACTCTGGTGAGTAGATTGTTGTTCTTCACACATTTGATCTTTCCTTTCTACTTCTTTTTTTGTTCTCACATTGTAAAATATTTAATTAATTTTAAAGAAGAAGAAGGAGGAGGAGGAGGAGATGATGATCACCGAAACAAAGGCCTGTGTTCTGTAGGAGGTGAAGGCACAATAATGGAACAACCTTTGCAGGACAGGACACGGAAGCTGGGGATGTCCGAGGCTCAGATTGAGGAGGTAGGCCTGGAGAGCGCTGCGAGAGAGGAAGTCAACTGTTTTCCCATCACCAATAGCACTGACATGGATGACTTCAGAAGAGTGTTGTGGTGGTGACGGCTGAGGAGTCTCAGCAGGGGAAGTACGAAGTGGTGAGTGGTCAGCTGGCTGTGAAACTGAAGCAACGGTTGAAATGACCAGAGATGGTTGCTCAGACTGAGAGAAAGACACAATTCAATGTTCTTTTGATGCTGCTCCAGTGTGGATGAAAAGGAACTGAGGATGTGAGTAGGAATTAGGCTGGGCATATGGTAACAGCATGAGAGGGGCCACTGTCAAAACGCTTGCATAACCGTTCTAGAAATTTCTGAACAATGCACTGTGCAGGCACAGTAAACCCCTCTGTGTGAATCAGAGTCCATGAAGAAGAACTCTATGTCACAAATATTCTATATTTGAGGAAGGATGATTCAAGGATAAGAACCTCATCTTGAAGTGCCTTACAGATTCTCCCATAGTGCCCTGCAGTCTACTATGCTTATATTGTTTAAAAGATACATTCTGGAACACAAAACATTACAGCCACGACCCTGCATCAGGAGATGTAGCCATATCTCTCCATGCTACCCCCCACAAAACCTACCTTATAAGCAGTGTAGTCACCCACAAAACATTGCCATTTCCGGGGCTGCAAGGGAAGAGATTAGCAGGGATGCATCCATCTGTTTTCCAGTAGCTGGACAAGCTTCAAGAGGTATCTGCATAGACCTTCCCTGCAGATGCCTTTCACAGCGTGTGCAGCAACAGAACTAGAGCTGGATGCATTCCAGTTCATCCCTCTGCTCTCCAGAAACACAGAAATAGTTTACAAGTTAGGCTTGGTGGAGGGGAGGTACTTTTGGTCACTGCGTGGTCAAAAGACAATTCTGACCTATGCAACAACTGTAAAAATGAATTGCAATGTAACAAATCCAATGTACGACACTAGGATTCACAAAGAAGATACTTCCCTACATTTTTAATCTGTACAATCTGAGAGAATTTGTTCCTCAAAGGCATACAGGCCAGACTCTTTCTTCCTGACCCACCCCTCCAGTTTATTCCTGTGCCTAGCACATTGCTGCAGTCTGACAGATCTAAGCAGTAATTGCCACAAAGAAATGCCAATCCTTTCTTTTCAGATAATCTGTTATTTACTTATTCAGTATTGTGTGTGCTGCCCTGCTAAATAACCACTATCTGCTGCATAGAGGATGTCATGTCATCAGAAAAGGCTGGAAAAAAGGCTGGTACCATGATAAAATGGTGCCCTTGGCAAAGTGTGCCTTCAAGTGCTGCCACCCCCCTCCACCTTCCAACAATCAGCATAGCCAAGTTATCCTACAAGGACAGTTTGTAGTACTGGCAATGCTTCTAGTGCCTGACAATGTTGCCTTTCTAGTAAAATAAATCAGAGAGGCAACAGAAGGAATGGAGAAGAGAAGCTTCAAATATAAGCCTCTGAGACAAGTCTGGGGAAATTTGGCCCTCTAGATGTTTTGATCTACAACAGAGATGGGGAAGTCCCAGTACTTGGCAGGACAGAATGATTTTTTCCTGTTACGAAAAAAGGACTGTACGGACCTAAGCAAGGTGAGGGGCTCTCCCCAAATGGTCCAAAAGGTGGTGAAATGGACAACAGTATATCCCAAATGCTTGGAGTTGCTACTAGCCGTTTGGGGCTCTACTTTGCCCACCTGACACTACAACTCTCCTAATCCCTTTCCACTGGCCACATTACCTGGGACTCCTGTGAACTGAAATCCAAAACACCTGGATGGCCAAAAATTTACCGTTCCTGCTCTGAGAGATCCCATCCAAACCCACAGTCTCCGTATGCATGGGAGAGGAAAGGTTGTGCCACAAACTTGATTTTTATTTCTGAGGAAGTATTTTAATGGTTTCCTCTTCCAAAATTCCAACAGCAATGAATGTGCCTCCCTGCTGCAAAATCTTTCATCTTAATCACTTATAAACACTTTCTTAGCCTGCATATAGTGTAAGATTAAGAGTTTTCACCCCAACCGTAAAAAAATGAAGGGCAGACAATTTGCACTTTCCTCGGTATGTTTCCTTGAGATTTAAACACAAGTCTATGATGCAGGGAGCTCTGAAACAACTTCAACCCCCCTATTGAGGCCAACAGAACACATTTGACTACAAGTCGCTGAGCTGCATTAAGCTGTTTATCCACATTATGCAAATGTAATTAGCTCTCATCAAAATTACACCACCTCCCACCAAGGATAAAAGTGATCAAATTTAGATTAAGTTAGATACAATACTATATTCACTTCCTATAACATGACTCTGATGAATATCAACTACTGCCAGAAATGAGGGATGGGGTGGGTGAGGGGGAGAAAGGGAGCAGGAGTTCCATGTAAGTTACACTATGAACTTACCTGCAATAGCACCAGCTGTAAGGAGATTGAATCCTCCCACATGGCCATTTTCATCGGCAAGCATCAGTTTGCAATGAGCATACACGGGAAAATAGATGGCTGAAAAGGGAATGTCTCGGAGGAAACACGCTTTGGCACCCTGCCGCAGGAGAAAAGAAAAGAAAGGACAAGCAAATCACCATACACAGGAGAAAGGCAAGGTCCCTCTCCACACAGGCCTCTTGGGAGGAAATATGGAGATTTTCTGGGTGTAGAGATTAGGAGGGGTGATCTAAATGTCTCCCTGGCCTTGGGAGTTTTTCCCACTGCCTGTATAGGATTATTTTACTGGAAAAATGCAGCAAATAGAATTGGAAGCACGGGGCACGTTGTACAGGTGGCATGAATAGAAAGTGTGCAGTACCAGTTGAAAAGAGAACAGAAGCCTCCAGATTCAAGAGCAAGAAAAGACCACACGCCCAGATCTCTGCACAGACAGGGCAGTGAGCAGCAACAGCAAGCAGACATGCCTGGCTGCAAGGGCAAGTGAAGAGGCCCCAAAGTGGTCGCAGATGCCACACAAGAAGTGTGGGATTAAACGCGGGAGTCATTGAAATGGCTAGATGCTCAAAGGGTTCTCTACCCCCATCCAGAGATATCTGTTGGACTCAAACAGGAGATGGAAAAGTAGCGTTTCTAGCTCAAGGCCAGGATGCTCTACACCATGCAGTTGAAGATGGAGCCCCTCAAGAGCCCTTTTGGGTTTCATTCCAGTCCGCCACATCTTTTGAGCTAGAGATTCTGCCTGAGACAGGATCCTATCATAAGCCTCCTCCTTACTGATACATGGCAACTGCTCTACCTCTACCCCTAGAGATAAGGAAAATCCATTGGCACAGCTTCCAGTGGGTGATCTGAGAAACAGACAATACAGAAGACCTTGTGCTGACACCTCTTTAGTGATATACCTCATTCTTTACAGTCAGTAGCTTCATAATCTGCTCTTTTCAAAATCCTTTCACTCAACTCCAATTAGATCAGACTGCATTTTAAGGAAGCTACACAAACCTCCTTTAAGATGGGTATGGGGTTTACTGGAAAAAAGTTGGGCACACAACATTCTTCTCTGCAAGAAGCAGATGCAGCAAAAATGTGCTCTGTGTATTCACGTGCCTTTAGGAAAAGGCTATGGCTGCGTGACTCTTAATCTATTAACTTCTGAATGAAAGATGCTGTTCCACAGGCAGCTCTACCCAGGTGTCCTCACAAGGCCATCACAACACAAAGCAACTTCACAAGTACTCAGCTGCCTCTGTCTCCTGAATTTATGTATAAGCTCCTTGTACTGGCAAAAGGTGTCAGAAGAAGAAACATTCTTCCAACTTTAAGAAAACTAATAGCTTCTGCTCCATTACCTCTGATCTTTAATGATGGAAGTAAGCAGACCTGCAGGGAAAGAATCTGTTGACTGGCATTCTGCTAAAGTACAGTACAGTATGGGTCTGGCTGACATTTTTTAAAAAAACAGAATTCATTATTGACAAATCCCATCACTTAACTTCTTAAAGATCTGAATCCTGCTAAACTCTACCACTGTTTCACAGTCATCATATTATTAAGACAAAGAGAGCAGCCCACTGTGAATCTAACAGCAGAGATAGCAGAGACACAAAATAAATGCTAAGACAATTTGAGCCTCCAAAACAAACACAAAAGGGAAGCAAAAGAAACTTTTTCACTCCCCACTACCAACCCCCAATCCCTGCCGACGGCCTCTCAAACTGAAACAATCCGTGCCAGAAGCCAGCAGGTCTGCAGTACTGGACTCCCTGTGGCTCAGGATAAAAGCCCGTGGAAGGCGCAGGGGAGTGTTTTTGTACATCCCACTGCCACTAATATAAATGTGGGTTTCTCTCCATTTGCAGTGGTGGGGCTGCCCTGCAGGAAGAGATTGTTTTCAAATTTGAAAAGATTCCCTCCCCAACCTCCACTCCTTCCCTCCTCACACACATGCGACCTTTTTGTTTTGTTTCATCAGCTTTGCTGGTAAATTTAGCACAAAAGTGATTTTGAGAGGATGGTTAAAAAAGAGCAAACGTACCTTATAAAGACCAAAAATCCCCAAGTCCTTTAGTACAGTCAGAGCGCTAACTCTGGGCCCTGTGGTGATCTCACCAGCCACCTGCAAGCGAATCTTGACAATCTCCAGGGGATTTGTGAAGATAACCTGGGAACCTCCTGCCTGGAAGACCACAAGAAAGACATGACATGATTCTGCAAAAAGGCAAATTGCAATCAGCACACAGATAGCCCTTAAACATAATGAACTCTTATTACATGTGAGCCAACACCTTGCTAGGCTACATAACATTCTATAGATCAGACTCACGCCATAGTTAAGCAGCATAAATATTGAGAAGACATTAAAAGAAGGGGCATGACATGAACATATGCTTCAGGCTCAGGCTTCTACTCTGACAGTCCATACTTTTGTTGATGTCAT
The DNA here is from genome assembly GCA_030412105.1 of Cyclura pinguis. Taxonomy (NCBI): domain Eukaryota; kingdom Metazoa; phylum Chordata; class Lepidosauria; order Squamata; family Iguanidae; genus Cyclura; species Cyclura pinguis. The sequence continues at coordinate 222,728,639 of CM059599.1, read as the reverse complement.
CAGAGTTTAGAAAAATTACTATTTTTTTTTACTACAACTCCCAAAATAAGAGAGAATTCTGGGAGCTGTAGTCTAAGAAAGCAACCTTCCCAAGCTCTGGTTTCATCAACCACTGGTAGCATTTTTCCCTTGTGCAGTTTCACCAGTGGTGAAATTGGTTTAAATCAAAAGTTTGCAAAATCATGGCCAATTATCAAAAAATAGTTTGATAATTATTAAAACAATGTGAAATTATATCAGTATGGAATATTGAAGGACATTTTCAAGATTTTCAATGAAGCTGCTCAAGAGTATTAGTAAGGATAGCAGGCCAGGCAGAATGGCACCATCACAGCTTCACACTGGCTCTGTGCCTTGCAGCCTAACACAGTAAAGCCACTGGGGACACAGGGTCCAGAAAAATCAGAAACAGGTGACTACCTGCTGCTAACCATACACTGATAGGCAGGGAGGCAGATTAACATGCAAAGCTATGAGTGACCATGGAACAGTATCGGAGGAGGGAGCAATGAAGGAAGGAGGTCATATTATGCAAGTGTGCCGTTGCTGAGCGGATGATGGTGCTAGTGTGGACACAGGCTCCGGACACCACCAGGGTGCCCCTCCATTCAGCAAAGAAGGTCCACTCATGATGCCAGCCATAGCACACACAACTCCACCTTCAGGTATTCCATGCTAAAAGCTTCAAGTTCCCTCTCTCACTGTACCCTCATGCCCAGCACTGTCTCCTAACAAACTGTCACTCTAGCCAGAGCTATGACTACCTAGGAAGAGACAGACTGATCAGGAGTATATGTGATGTTTTTAATTTTACAGAACATCAGCTTCTCAGCAGGTGCAAGCTACTCCAAAGGTGAGAACATAGAATTTCTGCAGCCTTCCAGGCTCATAGTCATCCCCATCTCACCCCTGTAACAAAACTTGGGTAAATAAGCAGTAGATGGCTTTACTCGGGCTGCTCTTTAGACCACAAATTCACCATTGCAGATCCTGTGTAACACTGTCAACATTGATCAGTACCCCAATCAATGTTAACAAGGCCAGAGCTTGGAAAAATTATACTTTGAGATGACAGTTCCCAGAATTCTCTACCCAACATGGCCAAGGCTATCCAGTCATTTTTCCCAAGGTCACACTGGCCAGAGGATGATGGGAGAGTTATGGCCCAGCACAACTGAATCGAGGCAGGCCATTTTTTTTTTTTTTTTTTTTACCATAGCCTCTTAACATTAAGGCACTGCGCAGCATACAACCACAACCATTGTTGGAAAAAGCAGAAAATGACAAACACTGATAACACTGTTATCTGTGTTTAAACATTCTGCTTGGTAGTAAAAGGTGAGCTGAATGAAAATTGGCTATTGTTACTTTATATAATTGGCAGGGCTCTCAGGCTTACATACCAGTGCTTTTTACAATTTTAAGTGGAAACTCATTGTTTAAGAGTGAATAATAAGTGCACCTCCATTACCACATCTGTTACAGTTAAAAAAAAAAAAGGTGGGAAGTGGGTGGGGGGAGTGAAAGAGATAGAAACAAACAGACATTCCCCATTTCTCCAGCCTGCGTATGACACAAATTTAACAGCTGTCAAGTTGTTTTATATTTCATTAGCAGAGCAGAAGCCCCATCCTCACAGGATGTTGCTGCATGAGCTCCTCTCTCTAAGTTGAGCACTTTAACCTAAGACATTCACAAAGCTGCATTTCAAATTTCAAAGGGAGATTTAACATGACAGTTTTGCTCCAGAAGCATGTAAACGTACTGGGAAGTGACATGTTTAGACTTTCCCTTGGTATGCTACAGGGCACCACCCTTCACGTCTGGCGAAGTGCACAGGGGTCACTGTGGAACAGATTGCCGGACTCTACCGTCTGCTTTAATAAAGCACTTGTCTGCCTTTACCAGAAATTAAACCTGCTCGTAAATTTAAAATGTATGGTGCTACAACTGACCAGAATTAGTTAGCCCTTTTTCATTTTGACTAAAAATATTATCAGCCTCTTCTGAGCTTTCACATTTTCCCTCCCAACTTCTCAAAGATAGAAGAATATGGCACCTGTAACACAAAAAAATTTCTCACTTCACTCGTCTCCTCTGCATTATGAGTTATCTGTGACAAGAACAGCAGGAAGAAGGCAGGCCAGGCGATGGCCCCTCTGCAGGTCCTCTCTGGCCCACGGTTGGAGGTTCCAAGCAGCAAATCTCAACTGGAAAGGGGCTGGCCATCACAAACAAAAGACCTTGGTAAAACTGTTCCCAGATGATATTGCCTCTGACTACAAGGGGCCAATTACATGCTCTCTCTGAGTCCCAGGTGATGGTCTGAAGGCCTATGCTGCAATGAAATCATCTGAGGCTAAGGAAGTATGCCCCAGGATGGGAAATCGCCTGAGAGCTTGACATAAAATGGCATGCAAACCAGAGCAGAAAAATGACGAGACACCTACACATACATACAAAAACAATGGCTTTATGACCATAATCCAGTTCATTATTACACTGGTTACACTGGTAGGTGTACTATTTAGACAACAGGTGGGTAGCCTCCAGACTGCAAGCAGTCCATTGGATCCCCATTTGCAAATTAGATTTGCCAGAGTAAAAACTAGAGACAGCTCCTGTACCTTTATTTGTTGTTTGGAAGAGGTAATTTCAGCAGATGTTGCTTGTCAGGTAACCAGGTCATAAGAAACATCAGCTGAAATTCCCTCTGTGAAACAACCACTAAAGGCATAGGAGCTTTCTCCAGTTTTCACTCTGGCAACCCTATCTGTGATCCCAAAGCTGCCACCCCGAGACCCCCTAAAGCCTCCAGACTGCTTAATTTAAAATAAAAAAGGCTAGCCAAAAAAAAAAAGCTAAAATATTTATTTAAAAACACACAAAATTGGCCAGAAAATATGGTTTGATACCACTTGCTTCCATTACCTGCATCCTATCAAAAAACATGAATTGGCTGTATTTCAGTCCAACGCTGAACAAAAAAGCAAGTCAAATAGAAGCATTTCAAATAAAGAAGAGAGAGGGAAGCATACTAGCTGCACCCATTGCTCCATCATCATTTCTACTGTCCTTCTGTATCTGGACTGGAGAGACTCTGCTAGCCAAAAAGTCAGAAACCTGGAAAATCATGGTTTCCCAATCATGAGCCTCTGGGGTCTAGAAGGTTCTCCTCTTCAGACCCACCATCCTCCACAAATAGGAGGGTGACAAAAATGAGAAACAGACACGGGCACCACACTCTCTTTCCTTGCATGATTATTGAATCTGTTTCAAAATGGCTGAATAGAGCTTCTATCAGTACATCTTTGTAGGTACCCAACAGACTGCTTGCACACATATTCAAAATTCCCTTGCCCAGAGAAAGATGACAGGGGAAAGAGTTCTTGCCTAGTTATCTTTCTGACATTTTCTCTACACAGCGAATATTACTTCATAACCAGTAATCCATGCACTCATGTACTACTATCTGATGTGGGACAGTTCAAAATGAGTTTTACTATGTGAGCTATTGTGGTAAATGAACCTTCGTTCCTTGGATGTCACCATTCATTAGTAGACAAATTTTAAAGGAACCAGAGTTGTTTTGACAAGGTAAAATCCTTGGTTTCTTTGGCTTAACACTGCCATGCTGGACTGCCAAGATTTCTAGCCTCCTCCCATTCCAGCCATTACAAATCCCTTAACTAAGGACCTGTATCTCGATTATATCTGACAGGCAACAAGTTGTCTGCCTTTGGGGTACTTCCCCACACAACATTTCTGTAGGATAAAATCACTCCTGCAGAAGTTCCCAAGAATTGGCAGAACTGGATCCCTTTGGCCAAGAGGGAAATGGAAAACTTGCCAAGAATCAACTTCTTCTTCTATCTTCTCTCTTACTTCCAGAGCCTCTCCACAGGCTACTGCTAGGTAGTTGCAGATGATCTAGGTGCCACTTCCCCCACCAACGGTCCTTGGGTGTGGGAAATATTTTCCCAACATTCCAAATCAGAGTTTTCTTGCTAGGAAAAGCACATTCTCTTAGCCCTCATCATGGAAATATTTGCACTGTAACAATGAGTTTTAGATGGTTAAGCAACAATATTGACAACAAGCCACATCTCTTAATAGATTCTGGTCATTTACATCTGTTTTATAAGAAAGAGCTCTTGCAGGGTCAGACCAAAGGCCTACCTAATCTAACATCCCATTTCTTTCAGCAGCCAACTAGATACCTGTGAAATCCAGAAACAGGGACAACAGCATCCTCCCACAGTTGTTCTCCAGAGACTGGAACTGAACCATGTTGCCCCATGTCACTATGTGTTATGCAAAGAACTACCTCCTTTTGTCAGTCCCGAACTTCCTCCAATTCAGTTTCACTAGGTAAACTCTGGGTTCTGTTATTATGACGGAGGAAAAAATCTTTTTTTCCCCATCTATCTTTTCCTCAAAAAGCAAAGTTGTATACACCTCTATCTCCAATGATTTCTGAACAATCTCTAACAAATAGTTCCTCTTTTTCATAGCTGTCGACACTTTCATGGAATTAGTCCGTATGATTCCAAGACTACTTTCTTATTCACTCAATATCAGTTTGAACCTCATCAAGTAAATTATATAAGCCAAGTCAGCATTTTCTGACCTACTCAACAGAGTCTTACATAGCTTACACTGAACCACATTTGGTAAATTTTAATGCGCCTTCATCCATTTTGCATAAATCCCTGGATGTGGTTTTTTTTCCACAGGGTTTTTTGTTTGTTTTTACTACTTTGAATAACTTGGCATCTTCTGCAAATTGGCTGACTTCTCACCCCAACCCAACAGCTATGAATAAATTTCTATACATATACTAGTTACAATGTAGAATTCAATGGAGAGATTATTCTCCTTGCCTCCCTCGATTATAAACACTGTCCATTTATTCTTGCGCTTTGTATCCTGTTAATCTGCTACAGATTCCTGAGGAAACACCTCCACCTCACCCCAGAAAACACAGTACACAGTGCTTCTACATACTAATACTGCCAAAATCTAGGAGACCAATCTGGCAGCAATATGATACTGAAAACTGTAGCACAAGAATTGGTCCACAACAACACCATTACTCACGATAGCTGAGCAAGTGTCAACTCTTTCTAGCTCCAAGCTTTCACTGCTTAAGATAACCATGGTTATAGCTTTACCTTAATTTTTAAAAGGATCCTGGACAGCACTAAGACATTAACTGCCTTTACAGAGCCAGGACATTAAACTTTTCAGCCTAACACAACTTGAATCCCAAGTTATCTTCACATTCTCTCAGACAAAAGAAAATGATTGTCATTGTCGTTAACAGACCTGAACCTGTGTGTCAAGAAATCCTCTTTAGACTTTTCCAGATTATAAGTTAAGGTGATTTTCCCTGCCAGAAGTATGATAACCTATATGTGTTCTGCACCTCAACTACAGCAGTTTGGGCAAAGCACCTTTACAACCAAAGGATTGCGAAAAGGATGCAGAAATGCAAGCGTGGAGGGAAACACTTCAAGGCTTTTATGGAGATGTGCTTTGGTCTGTTTACTTGCTCCGACAGTGGGCAGGTGGGGGCTGCTATACTTTTAACTTTATTACTAAAGTTTAAATGTTTGTTAAACTTTTTAAAATTAGTGCTTTTAATTGGGTTATTTACTTTTGTATTATGTATTATATGTATTATGTATTATAAATCATTTTAGCTATATTTTGTTTTAACCTCCACAGAAAGCCATATTGGGAGATAGGTGGAATACTAAACAACAGAGAAACAAACAAATTAGTTTTAATTAATTCCATGGGCTGTGGGGAGGAGAGATAGTGTTCCTAGTTTCATCTGCCCTTTCTTTGGGTGGCATGAATGGAGCTGACCTGGAGACCTTATAACACGACAATTCCGCTTTGGCTGCCATGGTGACGTTCTGTGGAATCCTGGTCAGAGGCAACAGAGCTTTCTAGCTGAGGATTCTAAACGTTCCTCACCAAACTACAAATTCTAGGATTGCATAAAAATAGAACCATGGCAGCTGAAGTGGAATAGTAGCGCTCTAACTGTGTAGTGTGAAAGGAGCCCTGTTCTTTTTCTTGTGGGTAACAGTGAATTGGCAAGGAGAAATCCACCCCAAGAGCTTTTCCTGCAATGGGAAAAGGTACCAATTGCTGCGGAAGAGCCTCAAAATGCCAACAGGAATGGGATACTTTTGTCCAGAATGAAGCATGACTTTAGCACTACAAGGGCTCTTTAAGCTAACATATTTTTTCACCATGAACTCACTGTTGCTCTGCAGAATGATGAAGGTATTCACACATGTGAATAGCATCAGCAGTTTATTCTGAGACAAATAATTGGTAGCACATTGACAGTATGAGCATTTTCCAAAACAATAGTCCGAGTAATTTTTTTCACTTCCCATTTGAAAAAAAAATTGACTTTAATGTCTCGATCTTCTCATTAAGTTGTTTTGACTGTTCTTGTACAGCTCACTATGACAAAAACAAAAACAAAATTCCCAAACCTTAATAGAGGGGGGAAAAAATCAATTTTACAGGACAAATAGTTGTACCTATACATACAGAAAATTCTGCTTTTCTGATTTTTGTTTAGTTTTTAATATTTAAACATTAGAATTCCTGCTGGGTTGGCAAAATAACCCAGTAAAGAAAGTCAAATAGACCACCTTATTTTTTTTTCAATTTAGAAGACCAAAGCTGGTGCATACATGAGCAAAAGCAAATTGTATAAAGGACAGAATTTCTGGGAAAAAAACGTGCAGCTTTGATTGATAAAATCTACACCAGTGGTTTGTCAGAGGGATGGTGGATGATGGGAGCTACAAAAAACCTCGGTAGCACCTCCCTCCAGCACTGAGCTCCGGCAAAACAGCGTACCAGAGTCAAGTGTTTGGAAAAACACCATGTAGCAGAGTTTACTCACACAGATAGAAGCGTCCCAGCAGAGAAGCAGCAAAGCCCTGAAGCCAGGAAGAAAAATACTCCCACGCAATGTTATCTTCCAACAGGAGGCTTTTACTTTCCAGTTACGATACATACATATATATACAATCCTCCAATGGAGCTTCAGCATAGCATGCGAAGATATGCATCCAACATAGCCTCTGGTCGCTCTATCAGACATCGAGAGGGCTCAGTTGGCTAGAACACACTCCCTTATATACATACATTTCTGACGCAATTCCAGCCAATGTTGCTAGATCCCATGTATGATGCAACCTTCTTCCTTGGTTACACAACCCAATGACTCATGCAGGTATTACATGGGATTGCATCATCCACTGTCTTTTCCAGGTGCAAATCTTAATGTACATCATATATATTTTATTTGGACTTAGGTTCTGTCCAAACTTTCCTGACATGGTTTAATGGTGAGCTAAGTTTTACTGGAAAGGAACCTCTGTAAAATTGTGTCAGTAGCCAAATAACACAATGGGAGTTGCTCGCTACAACTACATACAACTGTTACAATTAAATGCAGAGTCCTGTTTAGGGCTGTGTCTAGACTACAATAACAGGCTGTTGTCTCTGACAGCCACATGGTATGGAAAGAGATATTCTTTCTCTCTTTCATTAGGTACTGTGGAAGTTTTACAAAGTAATTAAAAGAAAGAGTTGCTTTCTTGTTTTGCAAGGGGAATTTTCAAATGGCTCTAGCTACATTTGCACTACATCTCTGCCTGTGCTGGTCAAAGCATGGTGCCATATAACCTGCTTTAGTGAACTTTGCAGGTAACTCCATGCTTCACATGACCATCTGTGGCAAAATATATACAGTCCTCCCTCCACATTAGCAGGTTTGACCTTCTTGAATTTGATTATTTGCGAGGCACGCACATGCCTCCCCTTCCATTCTCCTCCTCCCATTCCCTTGCATTTTGCCAGGTGCACAGAGGGAAGGCAAGAGCCTGGACAAAAGGCAAGAAAATGCAGGGAGGCACATGCTGGCTTTCTTTCTTACCTCCAGAGCTCCCCGCTCCCATTCCCTTGTCTCTGTCCCTGACACACAAGAGGCAAAAGAATCTGAGGGGAGGGGCCCAGAAGGGAATGGGAAAGGGATCATGGGGGCAGGGAGTTATTTGCCGCTTTTTCCACTTTCGCAGGGGTTCTGTGCCCTGAACCCTCACAAAAGTGGAGAGGCACTGTAGACCCCAAAGGTGGCAATACCACTTGCTCAAGCAGCACCAACCAGGTGTGGAAGCACTAAGAATTTGCTTTCCTTTGCCCTAAAAGTTACACTAGTGCTCAAGCAACCATGCTGGCCACCCTTTTAGCTGTTGGACAAAGTTCAACGTCTAGCTGACATTTAAAGCCCTGAGCAACTGAGAGCAGCAGTTCGCCTTTCTTGAGACAGACTTGTGTGATTACACTACAGTCGCTGCAAGAGGCCTTGCTAGTTATTTTGCCACCTACAGATGGCCCATCTAGTGGCAACCTGGATCTGCTTTGTGATGGTCCTCACCTTCTGCAATTCCCACCTGTTGGAACGCTCCTTCCCCACCTTTCTAGTATTTGGGAGACACCAACTGTGTCACGTGCTTTGCATCTGTTAAAGACCAATGGTTTCCCCCAGGGTTTTTTTTTCAAGAGATTGCGTTGCCCAGTTTGAAAACTGCAATTATAAATATTTTAACTAATAATCGTTTTATTTAATCATTAGTTTTGACACTAGTTGATATTTTCATTTTAATATGTTTTTAGAACGACCTTTACTTTTTAATATGCTGCTTCAAGATACTATTACCTAGGTATAGAAACTGATCAACTGTTTTAAATTAGTTTATTATCTATTTATAACTGAAGATAAACTGTTATGATTATACTGCAGTCTCTGAAAAGATACACCATACTGCCCAGCTTCTGTAATGTGCTTAGCATAAATCTGCCACTCCATAAATAGCTATCAAAATAAATACTGCTATAGCAATGTGGATGTTTTCTCTTTTGGAGATGAGAATGTACTGGTGAACTTTCATTCAAACTAGGCAGTAGAATACTGAAAAAGAAAAGGCGGCACAAAGACAATCAGAGGCCAGTCACACAATTAGTATAGGTTGGAATACATAAACAGTAACCACATTCAAAGGGAGTGTTCAGAAAATACACTCCATAGAAACCCAACTATTTGCACGTGGAAAATTATCCCTCAACTATGACAGACACCTTTTAAAGTAACACATGACAAATCCAGTCCTGAATGGGGGTTATTCATACAGATCAGAGGAACGAACAAATCCAGCTCTCTACTTAACCTTAATGTCATGTAAAATAAAATCTACACAAGGAACAAATAAAAAAAACAAAACCTCAAGCTGACAGCAAAGGTTATGAGAGAAGAGATGCAGTTTGAGATCCCACAGTAGACACCTCTTGACATGCCAGGGGCCGAAGGAAACGCACAAGTGACCCTGCAACAGGAGACCTCTTGCCCTTTCCAATTTCCCCCGTGAGGCACAAGCCACAAAAGGGGAAAGGTGGGGGGGGAGACACTGGCTGCTCCCAGCCTCAGCTCAACTTCCTCTCACTCACAACAACAGACAACGTCCTGGACCCAAAACTTTTCCCTGCACTGAAAACATCCTTTCACAGGCTTGTTCTTAGAAGATCTTATGAGTCCTTTTAGATTGCATTCACCCAGCAGAGCTCGAGCTTTTTATATGCTGATGCTCTCATACAAACATACATTAAACACCTTTTAGCTTTAGGGGACTATTTAGAAAAGCAAAAAAGAAAGCCTTTTTTTTTATGGAAAGCCATTTAAGGGTAGAATCAAGCTGTTCAGAAGGGCAGGGTAGCAAGGAATATTACACTTTTGCAGTTAAGCTTCTATTATTCCTGCAACAGACTTCACAGTTAAAAATGCACTCATCTCCTCACTTAAAAGATCTGTGCTTGAGACTGTGTTGCAGCTCCTGCAGCATCTCCTTGTCAAAGGTCTCTGGAGTCAATAATGCCTGCTCTTTCATCCAGGGGACACCAGCTTGAAGGAGGTTGATTTACGAGAAGGTTCAAAATGGCAGTCTCAAATCTCTCAGTATTAGCAAAATGCCACCTTAATCTTTAATACAAAACAGTCTTTTTTTTTAAGTCTTATTTTATTTTATTTATATGTCACCTTTCTCCCACCAAGGGACTCAAGGTAGTTTACAAATGTGCTAACAAGATACTTTAAGTTAAATTTTTAAGTTGAATAGGGCAATCTTTTCTTTAAAAAACAAATACAGTTCGTCCTCTACCTTCACTAGGATTAGGAGCACAGGAAGCCCAGAAATGTGGAAAACTTGCAAATATCAAAATGTGTGTATCTGTCAGAAGGGGGCTGAGGCATGGTGGGGAGAGTGGGCACCCAGGATCCAAACCAGACCAGGGAAAGGAGAGGGAAAGGGGGTGGGTCAGTATGGTGGCTCTGTACTTCTTCCCTTTTGGCCATCTTGCATAAGGAGAGGGTTTGTGGTCCTGAGAAACCAGGCTGTGCTCCTTACTTAGCTGGCCAGGCAGCAGGTGGTGGAGGACCAGAGGTAGGTTTTTAAAGGGCTGCACAGCCTGAACTGCTGAGAGGGAAGGCTTTCCTGGAAAAAAAGTGCTTGAGGTGGTAGGGATTGGAGAAACTCACAAATAACCAAATCCATGAAAATGAAACCCACAAACACAGAGGACCAACTGTAAGAACAGGTTGCTTACCTGTAACTGTGGTTCTTCGAGTGGTCATCTGTGCCCTCACACAATGGGAATCTTTGCGCATGCACAGTAGCGTTTCGGAAAGCTCCAGAGCTGAGCAGCTTGGCGGGAACCCCTCCCCCATATAGTACTGAGCATGCTCAGTCCCGCCAAGCCAACGGTCTCTCCTCAGTTTCGAAGTCCGCCGAAGCAAGGGCCTGAAAGAGGGGAGGCTGGGCGGGTGTGTGTGAGTTCACAGATGACCACTCGAAGAATCACAGTTACAGGTAAGCAACCTGTTCTTCTTCTTCGTGGTCTCTGTGCCTCACACAATGGGAGACTGAGTAGCCACATGACAAAGCTCCTGTAGGTCAACTCCCCTGAGAAGGGCCGCTGAAGAGGCCATCACCTTAATGCAATGGGCACGAAGTGGAGCCGGCAGTGGTTGCCCAGCAAGTTCGTAGGCAAGGTGAACAACCCATTTGAAAAAGTGTTGAGTGGATACCTTGTGACCTCTCCAGTGCCCACCGTAGCAGACAAAAAGGTGGGGAGTCTGGCAGAAGGTTGAAGTCCATTGCAGGTAAAAGGCTAGGGCACGACGTACGTCGAACGAGTGAAGGGAGTGCTTGAGAGGTGAAGCAGGATCAGGATAGAAGGTAGGTAGAATCAAATCCTGCTTGAGATGGAAATTAGAGACAACTTTAGGAAGAAAAAGACAGGTCCGGATGCAGGAATACCTTGTCCCGATGAAACACCAGGAACAATTCATCGGAACGTAGCACGGTCAGTTCTCCTGCCCGTCTGGCTGAAGTGACAGCGACCAAGTATGCCGTCTTCATGGTAAGGAGACGGTCATGAGATGTAGCCATCAGTTCAAAAGGGTGGTGCATAAACTGGGAAAGGATGAGCGATAGCGACCATGGAGGCAGCGGCGAGGAGACAGGATGGTAGAGATGTTGTAGGCCTTTGAGGAACTGCTTGACCATAGCATTCCTGAAAAGAGCCGAGGAAAGAGAATCATGTGGCTGATGAGCTATGATCGCAGACAGATAAATCTTAAGAGAGGAAAAGGCTAAGCCTTGCTCCTGCAGGGTCAAGAGGAAGTGAAGCATCACTGACAGGGAAGTCGGAGAAGATACCTCATTTCTGGTGTTTGCAAAGGTAACAAACTTCTGCCACTTGTAGTCGTAGGACCTACGAGTAGATTCCTTCTGCACGGCCATGAGGACAGCCTGCATGGCGGGAGAATCTAGAACATTATCCTCCATGCGTGCAGGTGCAGGAGAGGGGGGTCTGGGTGAAGCACGCAACCGTCCGAGTGAGAGAGGAGGTCTGGCATGCACTGAAGTCACATCCTGCGGCCCCGGGCAATGGTGAGGAGGGGACCGAACCAATGTTGCCTTGGCCAATAAGGGGCGACGAGGATGGCGTCTGCCCTGTCTGCTGCGATCTTGGCCACCACTCGGCCCAAGAGAGGAAACGGTGGGAAGATGTAAAGAAATTCCCTGTTCCAAGGAAATTGGAATGTGTCCCCAAGAGAGCCAGGGCCCAGGCCAGCTCTCGAGCAATAACGGGAACATTTCCTGTTCAGCTCGGTCGCAAAGAGATCGATGGTTGGGGTGCCCCAGCGGGACAATATCCACCGGAAAGCAGCATTGGAGAGGGGCCACTCATGATGGCACACTGCGTCTCTGCTCAGTGTGTCCACTGTCACATTGTCCCAGCTCACTAGGTGAACTGCAACGGGATGTATTCGCTGTGGGATGCACCAATCCCAAATGCATAGAGCCAGATAAAGCAAGGTGGAGGAGTGAGTGCCTCCTTGTCAGTTCAAGTAGCACACAGCTTTCGTGTTGTCTGATAGAATCTGAACGGTCCATCTGACAGCGAGGTTCTGAAAGGCCCAAAGAGCTTTGAGGATTGCCAAGAGCTCCAACGCGTTGATATGGAGACGCGTCCCCAGGCCAGCCCAGTGGCCCTGGACTGCAAGATCGCCACAGTGGGCTCCCCAACCGAGGAGGTACGCGTCAGTTGTAATGGTAAGTGTCAGACAGGGCTCAGCAAATGGCATTCCCAACAAGAGATGGCGTGGGGACAGCCACTAGCAGAGGGAGTCTCAGACTGGACGAGGGACCCACAGAAGCCGACGTTGATCGTTGAGAAGGTCAAAGTGTCAGAGAAACCAATGTTGCAGGCAGCAAACCCGAAGGCGAGACGAGTAGGTGACCGCCGTCATGGCCGCCATGTAGCCGAGGAGCTGTTGGATCCTGTGGGCAGAAACGGATGGACTGCGCAGGATGGTGGCTGCGGCTTCGTGCAGAGTCTGAGCATGCTTCATCAGCAGGAAGGCCCTGGCACAAATGGAGTCCAGAGTGGCCCTGATGAAATCCAGAGTGCATGAAGGTTCCAAGCGGGACTTCTTGAGATTCACCCTGAGGCCTTCTTGAGATTCACCCTGATTGAGGAGACTGAGAACGACGAGGTCAAGCAGCTCCCAATGCAGGAAGGACAGCCGGTGAAGTGGGTGTGAAGACTGCTAGAACAGCGGGCATCATTACCAAAGTCAGAATCTGTACCGATACTGAGGTCGGTGCCAACGAAATGGGTAGAATGGTCCGGATTGGTGCAACAACAGACTGTGTCGATAACGGGAACAACAGAGTCGCTGGCAGAGTTAACACAGAGTGAGTATCCGGCGGAGGCCAGGATACCGTCGCTGTCACCCGAGGAGGCAGCGAGACAGCTCAATGTTGAGGCGATCGGTCATGAGACCGGCGGCGAGATCGAGATGGTGAATGCCGGTAGTAGGCCAATCAGGACTGAGAATGGGATCTTAAGCGTCGGTACCAAGGGGAGTGTCGGTAGCGAGACCCCAAAGGAGATCACAACGGGGAGCACGAACGTCAAGGCCAATACGGAGACCAACGTCGGACGTCGGGATGGTACCGGTCACGATAGGCAGGTGACTACGAGTGCTAAGAGCCGGGCTGCTCCCTCCAAAGGTGCTCATGGCCATATCGAGCAATATAAGAGGCCGACTAAAAAGGTGAATCAACTCTCGCTAACGAAGGCTTGTGAGCCGCTCGGTAGCCATAGTCGCGATGATGTGGGGATCTACCCCGTTCACTGTGTCCCAGAGAGCAGGCCACACTAACTTGAGGCCGGTCTCAGGAAACAGCCCGAGGAGCGTCTGAAACAAGCAGCCCGTCCATCTTGGGACAGCCAGAAGAGAGAGCCGGAGGAAGTGGAGTCTGGGAGCATCCATCTCCGGGCTGGCCCGACGTAAGAGGCGGAGAGGCCGGTAGTGAAGGCCAATGGTCTAAGCCGGACGTTAAGTCAACAGCAACCAGGACAGACAGTACCGGGAGCTGGGCAGAATCCTGCACCAGCAAAAGGACAGGAGCGTCATCCTCCTCCATGGTAGACGAAGCAGGCTGCGTTGGAGGAGGCGTAGGTAAAGGGCCCAAAGAAGACAGTCATGTAGCCGACGGACAGGCAGCAGGAGAAGGGGAGCAACGCGTCTCCTCCTCCTTATTATTATTAGAAGAGACGGAAAGGTGGTGCGATGAAACTCGCTTATGCTCTGCCAAGGTAGACACCTTGTGAGGCTGCTGAATTGGAGGCTCCTGAGAGGAAGAGGAAGTGTCTCCAGTGGTGGATGGGATGGTAGGCATCTTGGAAAGCTTCGGAATCCTCGGTAAAGAGGATACCAGAGGTAATGACGGTGAGGTCAACATCGGTATCGGTACCAAGATGGTCAGTACCAAGGACCCGGTTGTTACTGGTGATTTTGCAGCTGACAAGGAAGCCATTGTGGAGGGTTTTAATAGCGAAGGGCCTCGCGAAGGACGCAGTGTCACCGGGGCGGTGAAAAGGGCAGTATTTGAAGCCACCTGCTCCTTGAGGTGAAGAGCTTGCTCCCAACAGTAGGATTTTAAGTGAGAAGCTCTATTCTTCAGAGTCTGGGAGGTAAAAGCCTTACAGATGGAACAGGCCTGAACGTTATGGCCCTCTCCAAGGCAGAACAAACACTCGGGGTGGGCGTCCGAAAGGGAAACCTTGCGGCCGCAAAACACGCAAAGCTTAAACAAAGACGGCATAAGAAGGGGGAAGAGTTCTTACAGTTTTTGTTGTACAGGAACCAAAAACAAGTTGAAAGAACAAAGAAAACCGAGATATGGAAAAAGTGCTCAGCGAGGAAGCCTTCCAAGCGCTGATAGGTTGGCAGACGAAAAGAAACTGAGGAGAGACCATTAGCTTGGCAAGACTGAGCATGCTCAGTACCATATGGGGGAGGGGTTCCCACCAAGCCGCTCAGCTCTGGAACTTTCCAAAATTCTACTGCACATGCACGAAGATTCCCATTGTGTGAGGCGCAGAGACCATGAAGAAGAACACATTGATCTGGATGGAAGAGTTAAAAGACATGGCTTCATGACTGTCATATGAACCAGCCAATCAGCATTCTGCACATCTTACTGGAGAGAGAAGTAGCTTTTTGAGTAAAACAAGAACCAGCTCATCAGTACTCTGCATGCTGGTTTGTGCTTGAAAGATCTGCTTGTTCCAAATTTGAGTCAAGCTGTGTGCACCTATACACAGCTTATATTTATTATTATGAAGGGTATCCTAATATATCACTAATAGCTCACACAGCACAGAAGCTAAGCCTGCCATCTTATGAGCATCTGCCTGGAACTAACCCCACTGAACATTATGAGGCTCATTTGGAAGTACATTTGCACAGATCAGGCTTTTTGGATGTGTAAGTCTCTGTTCCAAACCTCACTTTGGCCCTGAAGACACTAGTCAGCTTTAGGTGTCTCAGTCTCAGCACATATAAACTACATGGCAGGAGCATAATAACAGACCTACTTTACAGGGCAGTACTCCAGCATCTCTAATTTCACAAACTAGGATTCAAAACAAACTTGTTAGAGGAAGAAAAATCCAGGAGTCTAGGTTAAGGTATAACGCTAAATGTTTCTGCCCCAGTAAGCTGTGGCTAGTTAAGCCACTCAAAAGTGACTGGGCAGCACCTACCAGCACTCTTGCTCATGAACAATAAGCCAGAATTCTGAAAAATGCTAGCTTAATGCTTCTGTTCTGGTTACTTTGTGCCATGTACAGAGAGCATGAAACTGAGCCTCAGAAAAGCCTTAGACCTCGTCTTTAATCCAAATATTCTTCTGTGGCAGTAAGTACACTCTAGTCTGAAACACCTTGAGGAAAAGAGATGGAGAAAATAGTTAACACAGGGCTTCCTATGTGTGAAACATATTTTGGTACAAGACGATATTAAGTTAGTAACCTTGATTATCAGATTTCATTCCCAAAACAGAAATTGTTAATGTTCGCAACTGAACACATGTCACAGCAGGGGGGCAAATATCCTAATGAATGCATACCTGGAAACATCCTTCGGCAATTTTTTTCTTTTTTAAATCCCAGTCTAATTTAAAATGTGCATACATTTTCATAAGAATTACTCTGCTACAGACTGCAAAGCACTTCCTCATGTATCCACAGCAGACCCCAGTAGTCTACAGCAGACTTACCAGTGGGGGAAAGTTAGCACTTGTGTCAGGCTTCTGAATTCCATTTATTTGCAGAGCTGAAGGGATTTTTACACTTAAACGTGGCTGCTGCTTTTAATGAGCCTTCAAGAAAAAAAGATTAGGGACTCTCTAGGGTACGACTATAACTCACTTGTTTGTTACCCTTCCCAAATGTAGATTTGCATGCTGACAGGAGAATCTACTGTGCTGCCACTCCTAATCAGTGACAACTAAAAGTAGTGTCACTCCAGGGCTGTTTCATTGAATTTGGAATTTGTAGAGGTCAACAGCCTTTATTGCCCAAGGTTTTGGTGACAAGATGAAGTGATTTTTGCCCAGTCTACTCAAGCAGAATTTATTAGGATTCTGAAGTTAAGAATCTGAGAAGGGGAAAGTTAAGAATCTGAAAGGGCTCCTGTCCATGTCAGCGGTGCTTGAAAAGGACAATTCCACCAAGTGCAACATACTCCACCGTGATAAGCAGAAAAGTCAAATCTGTAGGATCTTCTCCCAGAACTTGGAAAATTTACTTTTTTGGACTACAGTACCCAGAATCTCTCCATAATGGCTATTGCATTCTGGAAATTTATGTACAAAAAAGTAGTTTTTCCAAGAATCTGCTTCTGCTTCTATTCAAGTATTACAAAGTATAGAACCCTACACAAAATGTAAACTTTCCAACCTTACAGAAAAGTCTTCTACCAAACGTCTAAAAGCAATAAGCTAAGGTTATGTGATCCCTCAAATTAGATTTAGAGAAACAAATGTTTGGTGCAATATAAGCTCCATTTCAAAATGTTGCAGCAGCTACCAGAAATTCATTTGTCTCCGGAATGTTAAAAACCAAGTGCACAGTCTAATCAAAGTCAAACACTTCTAACTGCCACTGATTTCCCTAGGGCAGAGATAAGCAAATACTTACATATCTCCCATAGAAATCAGGGGGTCTTAGAAGTGCTCAGCTCTGGCTGGCACATGCTCTGTGTTTATGCCAACAGAGGGTAACCTATATGCCCCTGGGGTACTCTGAGCCTCCATACAGTTGTGTAATTTCCCACCACTGCTTTTACCAGAAATAAAATATGTCCTGTCTCTACCCCAGAAATCCTCATGTAGTTCATTTTATTCTGGACTTTTAGGATTCCCTGAGTATATGCATGTATATGTGTATGCGTGCATTTGTATGTGCACGCAACAGTGCATGGCACCTAATCCTGTATCACACAAGGCCTTCTGGACCAAAAAGGTTGTACACACCCAATTTACATTATTACTATACCTGCACCATACATTATTATTATACTCTAGCTTTCTGGTAAAAACTGGAAACATATACATTCTAAGCAGATGTGTTAATTTTCCAATGTGGAGGTAATACAGCTCTTCAACTTTCAGACAGAAACAACGGTTATGTAGAAAAGCATGTGCATCAAGAAAAGAAGTGTTCATCCCCACCCCAGCCTTAGCAACTTTTTGAGATTTTCTCAAGGAACTGGCCAGCCAGAGTTTACAAGCAGAGCTACTCTGAAGAAACAATCAATATTTCTAACAAGAGCTGTGTGCTGATGAAAGCAGTAATCTAGAGGAACGATCTGCTTCGCTGTAACCTACTTTGTGTAGTGTCAATAGAAAGCGACGAATGGCACTCTTGCCTCGAAATTGCAGGTAACTCTTCTCACATAGGCTGTTGTCCTCCTGCTACTGATCTGCAGAGGAAAGGTTCTCCTTCCTTCCCACAACAGAAGTACTTACACAGCCTCCTGCAAGGATCTCTGCAAACAATGGAATGGAACCATCTCTCCGTGTGAATTTGTCTCTGACAAAGTCATTCACCTAATATAAAAGCATAAGATTAATGCTGTAATTCCGCTTCTATGTTTTTCATATAGAATTTACTTTAAACACGTTCAGAAGATCTAAAATGGAAGCGTGTGGGAGGGGGGGACAAAGCCAAAGAATGGTGATTCTGGCAGCAGAAAGATCACCTGGAAACAACTGTGAGTGAGTTTTGTGGGAGTGAATAAAAGATAAAGGCTGCAATCCTATACCTGTGACTAAACACCAACAAACTCAGAGAGTTACTTCTGAGTAAATATGCACTAGATTGTGTAAACTCCAGATGTAAATAGTGAAAAAGCACTGAATTATGTCAGCTCTAATATACTTACTGTAAGCTTTATCGCCTTTTCTGGAGCCACACCAATGAGCTGTGGAAGTAATCCTATCAACAGAAGAGAATGACCATAATTACTGTATATGCATGTACAGAACTACCATAAAAGTGCAATTTCTGCTCTTAGTTTAATGCAGTCATACTATATAAAGAGCTTTCTTCAAAAACAACGATCTTTCTCTATTTGGACCTGGCTGTATCCTCATGTACTTAGTGTGCCACTGGGCAACTGAGCATTTTAAGGCTTTTGTTGCAGATGGTAAAGATACGTTTGTTGGCACAAGGATTCGGTCATGCTGCACTTTCATCAGTCTATTTGTCCAGCATCAGTTCCCTGCCATGCACTGAAATCAGCTATATTGCTGTTGAGATTCTTTCCAAACTGTTCTTGCTGTACCATCAAAATACACAGTACGGCTCTCTTTCACCACAAGATGTTCCTTGTCGATTTGATCAATTGACAATCAGTCACAAGGAAGCCTCATTTGTTCCCAATCAAATCATGCAGCTTTCCCCCCTTTTTCTTTTCATGGAACCACTGCAAGGAAATAAAATTGAAAATGCTACAAATTGTAGCAAGCTCTGTAGACACAATCCAGTGAAGCATCATTATAGACACAGCCAGGCAATGCTACTCCTATTGTGACCTAATTCACATGGCAAAAGACAACAGGGCTTGGAACCTAAGAACTATGAACTAAGGAAAAATGGTGGAATGCAAGCACATCATTCACTCCTTCCCCACCTTGGCCTTGGAATAATGAGAAGAACGGAGTGTTGGGTAGAGGGCAGCAGATGATGGAAAGGCATAAGGTACCTGAGTTGGAGTGAGCTCTGCTCACACAAGATTTCTTCTCTCCCAGGTATGGTCAATTAACCCCACCCCAGGCAGCTCCCCCATCCCATATGGTTTAAGGGGAGTCCCCCAACCTCCTGAGGGGTTTTTGGAAAGGTGCAAGGCCTGCAGGAGGCAGAAAAAGAAAAGAAACCCCCTTTCCACAAGCTTCCTTTTACATGTAGTTCTTAGGACCCAAGCCAATACTATTTACATCTACACATTTTTATTTTCCTACTACCCAGAAGACCATCACTTCTAAAATGGACGCAATTGTCTACAGTACTACTTACATCACTGAAATGGAGACAGGAGTTTAATCACTAAGGGGGAAAGTTACAAGATAAGACAAAGTACTAGATTTTTCCATAGGTATGACATGAGGCAACCAAATCAATTAAACAAAATAAAATAAAACATGCATTGGTTTTAGAGGCTTTCTTTGAGTGCAACACAGATGAAAGCCAGTATTCAGAGAGGTTTTGGAGGTAAAAGAGTAAGATCTTCCTCCTCTTGCTCATATTTAAATGCCAAGACACTTCACCATAATATTCCCAGAGCACCTGGCCAAAATGCTGGGTGCAGGGACCTGGTTTACTTCTTGCTGAGTGAATATGTTTTATTTTTAATCCCAGTTTAAAGAAACTGGAATATCTCAAGGAGAACTGATGGGAGTAGGGGAAGTTGAGCACTTGCAGAAGCGAAATTTAGTAATGTTAGACACCATCCTCTCTAGAAGGTAATTTGGATTGCTTCATTTTACTTCCACAATAACCTAACAATTTTACCTTTAGCTCCCCCCTTCCCTGTTCACTTTGTGCTCAGCAGTGCGCTAGGTGTCTGCTCCTAAATCCTGACCACATGGGACCTCTAAGCTTGTGGAGGCCTTTTTTAAGTAATAGCCCTGTCAAGCTGACTCCCAAAATCTAACAGTATTAGAGGAGTGTGTTGTAGTGGCTTAGAGTGTTGGACTAGATATTGGAAAATCCAGGTTCAAGTTCCAGTGAGCCATGAAATTCACTGGCTGACCTTGGGCCAGGCATTCAATCAGCCTGAACTACCTCACAGGGATTGTAAGAATAAAGGGAAAAGGAAGAGTGTCATATATGTTTCCTTAAGCTCACTAGTGCAACACGGGGACATAAATACAAAAAGTAAAAAAGAAAGAACTTAAAAGGGGCCTTTGTTATCTGCTAAGGCTTGGTTACAGGACCCTCCCAATACCAAAATCCATGGATGTTCAAGTCCCATCATGCACAATGGTGTAGTAAAATGGCATCCCTTATATCAAATGACAAAATCAAAGTTTGCTTTTTAGATTTTTTTTTAATATTTTTGAGCTGTGGTTGATTCAATCCATGGATAGAAAATCTGCAGCTATGGAGGGCCAACTGCATTCGTAGAATTGCTGTCCTTGTTTCAGTTTTTGCCTACAGTTTGAATGATAGTCACTCTTCAATTTAGCACAGTGATACACAAATAAAATGGCTACTGAACTTACTCCACCACCATTAAAGACACCTATTGGTTCATCTTGTTTAACATCTCATCCCTCAACTCCAGCCTTCAGACGTCTGACAAATGGAAGTCTCTCTCTCTCTCTCTCTTTTTTTTCCTTGGTTTACCAATAAGGAAAGGAATCTTGTTTAGCCCTTTTGGACTCACAGGATGAAAGCGTGCATTACATCAAACACATTTTAAAGAAAAAAGAAAGAAAGGACAGTTGTACATAAGCTAGCCACTTTTATTCTGAAGCAAAAGCAGCCTTGGGAGCACTGATATAGACTCCTGTTGCTCTTGCATCAAAAAAATTTTTTTAAAGATCATATTAAATATAACATGTAGTTCACCCCTCAGAAAAAACCAAGAGGCATGTGGTGCTTTGTGTTTATTGTTTTTGTGTGCTTTTAAATGCACACATGGGAACTCTTACACTTCTCCCCTGCAAGGGCAGAGAGACACAAATACTCCCATGGGCCCTGCTGTGTAGGGAGACAGAAAGACAAAAAGGTTCCACTTCTGGTATTACAGAGAAATCAAGATATAAGGAAAGATGAGGCACTTATGCTTCCTAACCTGCCTTCCCCCACCCCACCCCACCCACCAAGCTGTTCATACTTTAAAGCAATTCATAGAGCAGTGGTTCCCTAACATGGCTTCTCCAGGTGTTTTGGACTTCAACTCCCAGAAGTCCCAGCCAGCTTAGCCAAGAGTTGAGAATTCTGGGAAGTGAAGTCCACAACCTCTGGAGGACCAAAGTTTGGGAACCACTGGCATAGAACATAATTAAAACAGGAAGCAATATTAAGAACAAAACAATGAAAATATCTTGCCATATTTGACTATAAGTAATTAATGCCCCGAGTCACAAGGAATGGCTGGAGGGCCTCTTGAAGTCTCTCCCAATGAGTGTCTTAGATTTTTGCAAGGATAGGTATAGGACCCTTGTTTGATGACCTGTGTGTTCCTTCAACTCTACAAGGTAACTTTAAGAAAAAGAGATCAGTAGAGGGCAGCCTTCACTTGCTTGGCTTTAGATAAGGTCTCTTGTCCCTTTTTATTTTCCCAGTGATGACAATCCAGGCATAGGTTATCTGTCTCCCCACCTGCTCCCTGGCACAACTTTTAGAACAACTTACAGGGCCACCATAAAGTACAGGTTCATCTCCCCTACTGCAGTCTCAGTGAGGGTGAAATTAAATCTGCCAACCAGTCTGTGAGCTGACTGCCACAGCAGCAGCTGAACAATTCTTTGCACAAAGAGCATCCGCATTAAGAAAAAAAGCACCCGCTTCTGCCAGCAGTGCAGACAAGACACTATTTGCAGCAGAAACATATCGTCATTCATAAAGGCAAGACAGAACAGACCTTCCACACTCATTCCATCCTCTTAAGAAACCCAAAGCAAATGGGTACCTACACAAAAAAAATAAAATAAAACAGCAGCTAATGTATACCGTGGCTTCGTTTCTTTCAACATTGTCCTTTTTGTCTGAGGCTTAACAGACTTATTATGTTGGGAAAAGGTAGTTATTAACACACACAAAGGGCGGTTGGCAACAACAACAAAAGAAATGCTGCTCTTCCAGCCCCAGTCTGCTGATCCCCCGTTGAAAGAATATTTAGCACAGTGGTGCCTACAGTTAAGGGAACTAAGAGAAAATAACACCTGGAGACACACCTCCCACAGCCTTTAATATATTGTTAAATCTAGTGTGTATTCATGTATGTGCACATATGTATGCATACCTTGCGCACACATGCACATGGGTAAAATCAGTGGCGACTACTCTTAATGGCTATATGTAACCCCTAGGTTCAGAAGCAGCATGCTATTGAGACGCAGCTGGGGAAAAGTTCCTTTTTTGGACTACCACTCCCAGAATCCCCCAAAGCAGAATGGCCATCGACACCCTGGAACAGGTTTTCAGGGTGAAGGGTGGTTGCACTGTAGAAGGAAGATCACTCCCACCATCTGACAGAAGCAGTTCCCTCAGCTGACATCTCCCATTGGATTCTAGTCAAGATGCACCTTCAAATTTTGTAGAAGTATATGTGTAAGCGGAGCCTGCTAATTATTCATCAGTTCATACATACACAGAGAAATCTTCAATATACATCATGGGTAGGCAAAATTAAGGCCATTTTTTCTCTTTTTCCTAGGTTTACCAATGAGAAAAGGAATCTTGTTTATTTAAATTTATTTAAATTTTTTGTACCCAAATTCCCCATTTTTGCCACATTTCTGTCCTTGTGGCCATTTTGGACCCAAGAAAAGCCTTTTTTTAACAGGAAGTGAACTGGATGTGACTTCTGGTTATACCTCCTGTTGCTAAAAATGGCCCAGGGAAACCCCAAAACATGGCAAAAACACTCTGCACACCCCCTAGAATGAGTTGGGTGATTTTCTTGCATGAGGGTGCAGTCCTAAAAGGTCCCTGGGGGGCTAATGTGGCCTTCTAGCCTCTCACAGTTGTCTACTCTAATACGTATGATTTGCAGGATTTAGTTTTCTAAGCAAAACAAAAAACTCCAGAATAAAATCCAGTGCACACACATGTAACTGCAAACACAACACACACAGTTCCCTGTCTCCAAAGAGCTTCTGTGTGCTGTGCTATTGTCTATAAAATTAGGAATACTAACTTCAGTGTAGTGAGCCTTTCAAAGAAAATAAAATATATTCATCTGTGTCTAGCTAAATTATATAACGTGGAAATAATATGGATGTATAACTGGTGGTGACAAAACTGCATGTAACACTCTCTGGACTGCAGTGAATGGAGGGTTAGCCCAAAACATTTTGTTGTCTACGATGAAGGATAAAATGGGCACTCCTCTTCCACTCTGCACAGAGAACACAACTCAACGGGCAGCTGAACCATTGTCACCCCTGGCAATGAAACCGTGTATCTTACAGGGTTCAGAGCAGACTGTGTAGATCCCACAAGCTTGCCCTCTTCAACTTCAATGGTGTGCCCCCTTCTCCAGCATCTGCAGCTTCAACTGTAGAGCTGGCCAACCCTGCAGAGAAGGAAGTTCCATGAAAATGGATGGTGTTTTACATCTGCACGCCAACTCAAGCTATCCGACCAGGGGGCGAGAGCTCAAACAAGAGCACAGAGCCTCCTCCATGTCAAATGGGTTCCTCACTCACTTCAAAAGAGGGGGTGAATTTGCATATAACTTCCTTTGCCTCTGACCTGGAGCACCATGTTAGCACCATAAGAGAACAGTCATCTGTGTATGGATGTGATGTATACCTTTTGCTCACTTACCTCTGTAGAGGCCAAAAAAGCCTTCATATCGCAGAACTTTCTTAAAACAATCAAAGCTGTTCTTGTACATCAGCTCTCCCACAACTGATCCACTGGAGCGCTGATTCTGCATGCGTGTCTTCACCAGATCTATAGGGTACACAGCAGTAGCTCCAACAGCTGTGAACAAAAACCAAAAAATGACAACGCTGAAGCACTCTCTTCGCAGAGTAACACGTCACTGTGGGTACACTCACCCCTTTCTGGAAATAGAATAGCAAGTACAACACACACACTAAATGGTGCTGTATCAACTTTTCCCAACCTGGTACTCTCCAGATGTGCTGGAATACAATGCCTATCATTCCCAGTCAGTGCTATCTAGGGATGATAGGCACTGTACTTCAGCACATTTAGGGAGCACCAGGTTGAGGAAGGCTATTACAAACTAGGACAGAACAGAGCCTAAACTCTGCATCTAGAGTACCAGAAATGCAAGGGACATTGAGCATGCCTTTGCTGTTCCCTACAAAGTTCTTGCCCAGAATCCTAGGCAGAGAGTAGGGAAATTTAGGACAGGCAAAAATATCTTAAAGGCACCAGATCCCATCTGATTTTGGAAGCTAAGGAGGGTCAGCTCTGGTTAGTACTTGGATGGGAGACCACCGAGGAATACAAGTGCTGTAGGCTTTATTTCAGGGGAAGGAACTGGAAAACCACCTCTATTTCTTGCCTAGAACCCTAAGACATTCATGGGGTCGCTATAAGTTGACAGGCAACTTGAAGGTATCTACACACACACACAATCTGTACATACACTTCACTCTTCACGTTTCAGGGCTGAGCTTTGGCATTAAGGGGGATGGAAACCCAAGTTGCCCTTGCTTAAGAAAAACTGATCACCTGACTTCCAGGACACATTCCTCAATGTCCTGGGAAAAGTATGTTGCAATTAGTAATGCTGTTTGTAGCATGCTGAAGTAATGAAGACACAACTATGATCCTTCAGAAAAAAGAGTAGTAACAACTGATCATGTGGTTACCGTTTTGTGGAACAAAGAACATTTTCTTCTTAGTTTACTCATTACTCTGGAGGAAATAAAAATGGTTCCTTGAGACATTTTGAAGGTTTCTTCCCCCAAAATGTGTAGGCCATTTTTTGTAATTTTTAAGGGGTTTTCCCCCAAAAGGAACCAAACAGTAAACAAAATAGTAATAGTAATAATAGTAGTACTAACAACAACAGCCCATTTTTCAAAAAATGGTGGGGCTAAGAGTAACAACTTTTTGCAGGGACTTTGCTACAAGTTACATAATTAATTCCTAATAGTAATTTTCTAAATTCTGGTATTTGGACAGTCCTAACGGCTCCCCAAAGCCATATTTTCACAAAGGCTCATTATCATTTAGCAGGAGAGGAATTTGATCAGAACATCCTGAATTCACTTTTGGCCCTTCCCCCTAAAAGGTATACTGACAGTAGCAAGAGGATCAAAATCCAACTCAAAACTTCAACTGCTCACATTAAATTATAAACTTCCACACTTAATAGGATGTTACTACAGCAAGTGAGAGCATGGGATACTCGTGGGTTTGTTTAGTAAGCCCTATTTGGCGGAGGGGTAAATCAGTAATTCAATTATTACCAGTACTTATTTAAGGGTGTAAGATGTAAGATGAAGAACCTGCACTTCCCCCATTCTTCTGCTTCACTTTTGTTTTTAGTATCAGTTCCATCAAAACTAATTAAAAGAGGCATCTGAAAAGACTCTTTATGTTGTTCTACAAGTTTTGCTTTGAAGACTGTCTGGAGCCAGCAGTGCCAGGGCCACACTCTGTCAGGACTCCCAATCACTGAGTTTGGTGTGTGTTTTAAAGTAACAATAAAGAGCTCCCTTCAGTGCTTCGCCATCTTTGTGGGGGCAGGGGAGGCAAAAACCTTCATCATAGCTGACCTGCAACTGCACACCAGGATAATATTAAAAAAACCCAACTTAAAAACAGCACACAGAGACATGTCACTCACCTCCAGCAATTGAGCCCAGAGTGAATCTGTATGCTGACTCAGCTACCTGGAGCCAGATAGGTCTGCCCAGATTGTCATAAGATTGCTGGAAGAGAAGAAAAATGGGCAGAGGAGATAGGGGGTGAGGGAGATAAGATGTAAGAAATTGTCTAAAGGCGCATGAACACTGAAAGCAGCTGCACAGTGAACATTTGTAAAATTAAGAGAGAGTGAGAATGAAAATAAAAATAAAAATGATCAGAGTAAATTACCTCCAAAAGCAAGGCTTCAGGGCTTAACTAGATGTGGCATTAATTGCATTTGTTGTTAATGCGTCCCTTCAAATTGTTTCTGACCTTATGGCAACGCTAAAGCTGGCCCATCATAGGGTTTTTGTGGCAAGATTTGTTCAGACAGGATTTGCCTTTGCCTTCATCTGAGACTGAGCGCACGTTTCAAGGTCACTCAGTGGGCTTCCACGGCCAAGTGGTCATTCGAACCCTGATCTCCAAAGTTGTATTCCAATGCTCAAACCACTCCACCATGCTGGCTCAGTATTTACTGCATGACCAATAGGAAAAACAGCTCTGCGTGGGACAGCTTTCCCAGACTATACCCTCCGCATGAGCAACCAAGATCACAGCAAAAGTGGGATCCATCAATAGTATCTTTTTATGAGGCAGAGGCAATTCCATCTTTTTCAGTGATGTCTTTATGCTGAAACAGGGTAGAAGGCTCTCCAACCACCTCAGAGAAGGAAAATATTCTGACTGCTGCCATTGGTTGATTTTTAAAAAATGAGGCCTGCTGCAGCTTTTTTTAATCTTTGGGGCCAAAAACTGTTCCTAGATAATTAGACAACCAACCACGCACGTTTACTTTTACAACGGCAAACCTTAGCCTCACACTTTCTCTCTCCCTCTCGATTCTTCTAGTATAGCACTACAGCAGACTCAAATCTTCCACTTAGATTTACAGTGAACAGAATCTACAGCTTTGTCCATATCTATGTGGATAATAGCAATAAAGGTTTAGAAGAGAAACAAAAGCATTCAAGATCCTTGTAATGGCTATGGCAGATGTGGTGGCAAGACCACATGAGCTTCCTCACCCACTACAGCTCAAGATTGGAATGCTAAATCAGGGTCTGTTTAGTTCCAGGATGTAAACCACATATACTTCCCTAGCTCACTTTTCCAGCTCCTTGAAGAGCTGACCTGCCCACCCGCTGCTGTCACAAAGAGTATTTAACCATGCTGTTTTCTTTTTAAAATAAGGTACATTATTCCTGTGTGCCTTGTTTATGAATAGATTCATTCTGCTGTAAATATTCATCTACTTTATTTTAAACAAAGTCTATGGAAAATGCAAGCGTCATTCTATATGAAAAATGGAGTTAATACAAGCAATGTTTTTTACTACAAATTTGGCAGCAGCAATGAGCTTACACTACGGGATTACAGAAGCAATGCAGTCCTCCCCTCTAGTTCACAGAAGTTGTCCATATGATGTGATATGTGAATTCAACTTTCTTATTCATTTCCTCACAACCCTGAAGAAATCCCATCAAAACTGCACACTGATTCAAACTCAAATAATATATCACCTTGTGCATATACTCTCTTTACCTGGAATGAAAACATAACTTTCAGCCTATTTATGAAGGTACTTACTCTAGTCTGTGGCACGCCTGTGTTCAGATAGGAGATGTAAATTAGTATAATTAATGCTATGGTTTTCAGAGCATGAATATTTATAAATAGAAAATTACTGTCACTGGCATCCATCCACAAAGCTACTGTATACAGATATTTAGCAGTTACACAAAGGAAATCTTTCAGTGATAATACTGGCAGCAAGGGGGATTGAACAAGCAGTATTCTACTCTTTTATTTTTGCTAAATAGGCAGAAAGGGTATATTAATAAAAAGTTAAGAATTCATTACAGTTATTTCCACCGGTCTCTTTAGAGAGTTTCTGCTGCAAAAAGCACTTCATTAGTCTGATGGCCTGCTCATATCTGACATAATACTGAGATGATGTCACAGGACTAATGGGTTCCAGCACCAGGCAATAAACTTCTACCAGCTCAGAACAACTAATACATGCATCCACATGCAAGTCAAGTCTGTGAGAACAGCAACTGTCCACATTGCCTGAGTAGGAGGACTGCAGCAGCGATCTACCATATCTGATGGGCTATTCACCACTGTAAAAGCAGGATGCCTTTACAACACCGCCTCCCATATAGGATATAGAGGAATACAAGACTGAGAAGTATGTAAGAAGCATTCTTCTTTTTATGAAAGTACTGACTCTGCCCATCCCTGACATATTGTTTGGTGTGACTATACAACAGCAGCTAATCAGTTTTGTTTTTTAAACATATGGGCCAAGAAAGAAAATTAAAGAAAAAGCAGTGAGCTCCTCTTTCCAGAGACTGTGCTACACTCAGGAAGATCACATAACTACTTCAGTGGTAACATTTTGCACCATTTGAATCCTTGTTGAATCAGTCCAGTGGCCTGCCCCTTCCTCTATTCTCTAATGCTAGCCAGAAAGATGGTCTCAGTAAGTTCCCTACCTTCAAGTCACCAGAAGTACATCACTCTTGCATGTAGGTGTTCCATTTTCAGCTGTTAACTAATGTCCAGTGATAGACAGACAGTTACACAATGGACACCCCCTATCTCATGACTGATAGGAAAAACCTTCTACATCACAATGTGAAGCCAAAGGCAGGATCAAGACTCTTTTTTCCTGAGCCTTCAGTGAACTTCTTTTTAAAAAATTATTTTTTATACTTTATTTATTAAAATTTTAAAGTATGATATCAAGCAAAAATAACAATTATTCTTTGAGGCATACTGATCTCCTAGACAGCATGCTGTCTATGGAATCCTTCTTCTGGTAAATAAATTGTGAATACTATTTATATTTTTATTCATATCAACTGAATCAGGCCTCAGTAACTCAGCCCTATCTTCAAAGACCGAAAGATTTGGCAACAACTCTTTGCCAACTCACTAAAGCAACAACTCACTAAAGCAGTAAAATATACCACTCAGTTTTCACAGTGAAGTTCCTTCCATTTAAGAGGACTACTTTAAAGCAATATTTTTCCAACAGTTGAAGGTTTTTTTTAATTAAAATGTTTTCTGTTCCTATAAAGACACAAACTAAAAACCAAAAGCATAAACAAAATACAATAAAACAATTTAGTTGGACTGTCCCAGTCAATCTCTGTGAGAGACAATTCCTCTAACAAATCTTTTATGTTCTGATTGTACAAGTGTAAACAAAGGCAGAATAGCATGCTATTACTGGGCAGCAAAAGAAATATATTGAAATATTAGACAAGTTTATTTTGAAAATGAGATTTAACACAAAACAATACAGATAATGTAGTCGTTTGCAAACTGTGAAATCCGGATATGCGGGTTCATAAAATAATTGGATTAACCCATGTGGTTTTGTCCAGAACAAATCAATACCTGGCAGCTTGATAATATACTTCAAATACTCAGATTTCTATTTAAAAAGATTCATTTCAAACTTTTTGTACAACTTATCAAATTTTAAGAGAGCTATACTAGCTTAAAAATATGTGGACATTTCTAAAAGAACAATCATCAAAGAATTGTGCATATTCTAGCGTTTAAATTAGGAAGTGCAGTTTGAGTCAGCAAGAACTGCTGAATGGGGCTGGACTAGGTGCATAGTTCAGAGGCAGTTCTGCTTTATACCAGCCAGTGCTTGTGCCAAGCCTTTGGTGGCAGTATGGGGGCAGTCTGAAAAGCATTTTGGTACTTTGACAGGAGCAATTTTTGAAAAGGAAAATACACCATCAAAAGTTAAAATTATACATATATATCATAAATAAATAAAATAAACATAAACACAAATTACATGGAAATCTTTCAATAGCAAATACTGTAAACTATAACCTCCAAAATTCAGGCTTTATGAAAGCACTACCCATTTACGGGAAACTGTAAGTCTTTATTATCTTCAAGACACATACCTGTCTCTGAAATTCTGCCAAGTTGTATGGTAATGCTCCTTCAGCCAAAGGTGCTATTCTTTCAATGTCTGCCAGTGTCAAGCGTCTGCATACAGGGCCAATTAAAAAAGTCACTGTTAGAACAGCAAGCAAAACCTCCTACATTTTCCCCCTTCTTGCACATAGAACAGTATTCCCTCACAGGAGGGGGTAGGGTGGGATGATTCTAGCTTCTCCTGATGATGATGGGATGATTCTGTTTCTCCTGGCTAGCAAGGAGTTCATTGCAGTATTCAGCAGTGCAATCCTCAACTTCAGTCATTCACACACCCAGTGATCTATCTACACCTTGCCATCAGCCAAAACTTGGAAGGGCTCCAATAAAAACAGCCAGATTGGCTTGTGCCACTGGAAGCTCTTTCATTCTCCCTCTTCTGTACCTCAGAAATGCTCCGAGAATGAAGAGTTGGTACTTACGTGAACAGTCATTCTGGGATGACAGGAGGAGCAATCCACTACTTATGGGTTATAATCCTCGGCCAGCCGATGCAGGAGCCATCCTCATTCTAAAAACGTTTAACTAATAAGCTCCAGTCCCCCTCCGGTCAGTTCCTTTCCCTGCCACCATATACCTATCTTCTGTAAAGATCTTCCTATCCCAGTGGTGGGCGTGGATTGCGCCTCCTGTCATCCCAGAATGACTGTTCACATAAATACAAACTCTTCATTCTCGGGATGACAGGAGGATCAATCCACTATGTATGGGACTCTCCCAAGCTGTACCATGCGTGGGCCTAAAACTACAACACCACCTGCAAAACACGACGACCAAACGCCACCTGTGCGGACTTATATTTGTCCAACTTATAATGTCTAATAAAAGTCGATGAGTCTTTCCATCCAACCACATTGCAGATGTCTTCCAAAGAAGATGAAGAAGTGTACGTCACAGAAGTCGCCATCGATCTTGTGGAATGCGGCCACACAATCATTGGCCTTGGCCTCTTACCATAATCATAACAAAGAGAAATACAGGCTTTAATCCATCCGGCAATGACAGATTTGCTAGCCCTCTGGCCCAAAGTCTTTGGATGATACGAAACCAACAAGGCTTCCGACCGCCTGAATTCTCTACTTCTTTTAATGTAAATCTTCACTACTCTCCGCACATCCAAAGTATGCCATTTTTTTTCTAACGCATGGACTGGTCTAGGGCAAAAAGTTGGCAAATGAATCTCCCCTAGCTTTGTTGTAGACGACACACATTTTGTTAAGAAGGAAGGATCAAATTCCAGTGTCAGTTTATCTTGCTCAAACTTGCACATGTGTTCACTCACAGATAATGCTGCTAACTCCGAAACTCTCTGGGCTGAAGTCACAGCCAGTAAAAAAGCTGCTTTGAAAGATAGCAACCTTAACAACAATTCCCTCAATGGCTCAAACGGTGCCACTGTCAATGTATTTAACACTAAGTTTAAGTCCCACTAGGGAAACCTATGAACTGTTGGAAAAGAACTTAACGTGACTCCCTTCAGAAACTTCCTGATATGAGGATGCTTCGAGTAGGCTTCCCCTTCCAAATTCAGAATCGCTGATAAGGCCGCCACTTGCCTCTTCAAGGTATTAGGATGCAGACCTTTATCCAAACCATCTTGCAGGAAAAGTAAGATATGTGACACATTCACTTCTGCCACATCCACCATCCTAGCATCACACCACCTCTGAAAAGCTTTCCAAGTTCTATCATATATCTTCTGGGTGGTCTCTCTACGAGAACCCAATATAGTCTTGACCACCCTATCAGCATAACCCTGTTGTGTTAAAAATTTCCGTTCAATTTCCATGCTGCCAGATTCAACCATCTGGGGTCTGGACGACAAACTGGCCCCTGAGTGAGCAAATCTGCTCTCACCGGCAACCTCCATGGTGGTGCTTAAGCCATCTGCAGCAACATCGGAAACCAAGGTCACCTTGGCCAATATGGCACTATTAGCACTACTGAAGCTTTTTCCAAACAAACTTTCATAAGAACTTTCTGGACAATTCAAACTGGAGGAAAAGTGTAGTGCATTCCCATAGGCCACGCCACTGACAGTGCGTTGTGCGCTTCCGCACCTTTGCTTCCATCTATTGAAAAATACCTTTTTAATTTGGAATTTCCTCCAGAAGCAAATAAGTCCACTTGTAAAGGACCAAAAATACTTTCCAAACACTGGAAAACATGTGCGTTGAGGGACCACTCTCCCGGATGAATCAGATTCCTGCTCAAATAATCTGCTTGAATATTCACTCTCCTTTCACATACACTGCCGTGATCGACCTCACATGCCTCTTGGCCCATTTGAATAGCCTTGTCAATTCCGCTACCAAAGGCACTGAATGCAGTCCGTCCTGTTTGCAAATGTAAGCCTTGACTGTCATATTGTCCATGAAAACTTTCACATGTTGATTTTTTATTAGGTTCATGAATCTTTGAAGAGCTAACCTCACCACTTTCGACTCTAGGAAATTTATATTGAGCCTTCTGTCTAACGAAGTCCAAATGCTTTGCACCAAGTATCTTTCGCAGTGAGCTCCCCAACCACGAAGACTGGCATCTGTCGTTACATGGACCATGCCTCGAATCTGAATTGGAACTCCTGAAGCTACATTTTTCTTTTTCATCCACCAAGATAAGTCTTTCCTCACTTGATCTGGTACTTTCACCTTGTAATGCCTCTTTGCAGATATTGCAAACTGGTGATTCAACAGCAGCCTCTGCAGTGGTCTTGCACGAAAACTCCTCCACTGAACCAACTGTCTTGTCAAAATCAGAATACCCATAACTTTTGCTAGTTGCATAAGATCCAGCGACTTGTGCATCCACAACCTGCATGTTTCCTGCCTCAGTTTTACTATCCTGTCCTGTAAAAGATACATCATCCCCTCTAAAGTATCTATCTTCGCTCCCAAATGAGTTAAAGTCGTTGTTGGTATCAACAAGCTCTTCTCGAAATTGAGAAGAAACCCGTAATCCATCAACACTTGAATTGTCATTTTCACATCCTTTCTTAATTTCTCTTCTGTCTTTGCTTTCAGCAAGATATTGTCTAGATAATGGTATAACTGTACCCCTTGCACACGCAGAAAAGCTATCAGTGGAATCAGCACCTTCGTGAACACCCGAGGTGCCGATGCCAGGCCGAAAGGCAAACCTCTGAATTGGTAGTGGCAATCCTGGTAATGAAATCTCAAGTACCTCCTGTCCTCTTCCCTCATTGGGACATGCAAATATGCCTCCTTGAGGTCTATAGATGCCATGAAATCCCCCACAGACAAATTCTCCCTTATTGTCTGCAGAGTTTCCATTTTGAATTTCCGATACTCCACAAATTTGTTGAGGTACCTTAGATTTAACACCAGCCTGTACTTGCCATCGCTTTTCGGAACCACAAAAAATACTGAATAAATTCCAGATAATTCCTGCTGCTTGGGAACCCCCTCTATTGCTCCTATCTGCAACAAATGGAGAATTTCCTGATGCACAATTTGCTGTTTGCTTTTGTCTTTTTACACTGGTGATGGAAGAAATCTGTCTTTTGGCCTGGTGTGGAAACATATTTTGTACCCCTGAGTTACTACCATTAAAACCCACTGGTCTGATGTTATCTGACACCACCTGTGTCTGAAAGACAGAAGTCTTCCTCCCACCGATTGTTGCTGATTGTCAATATTGAGCCTTTCCCCGCTTGTGATTATTCCCAAGCTTTCCTTGTCCTTGTCTAGAATACTGAAACTGCCTATTGAACTGTGGTCTCTGCCTATTCCACTGATATCTTCCAGACCTGTACTCGGAACCTCTTCCAGAGTAACCACAGGCTCTTCCCCCAAGAAAGGAGTAATTAGACCTTTGAAAACTCCTCCTATCCACTTTTTTTCTTTTGTAAAGTGGGCATCACCTGTTTCTTCTCCTTTGTTTCCACCAATTTCCAATGCCTGATTTCCAAATAATAACTCTCCCTTAAATGGGACAAAAGCCAAATTATTAAGAGATTTTTGATCAGCCTCCCAGTGTTTTAACCGTAAGGATCGTCTTGCTTTGGTCAATAAATTCATATTCCTAGCTGCAAATGCAGTTGAATCATGACCCGCATCAGCAATATACTTTAGAACTCTCTGGATTCTTTCCACCGCTTTCAGTAACTCTTGTATACTTAAATCCTAAGAGTCAAAAATATCCTGAGATGAAAGAACAGGTGCTCTAGCAAACAGAGAAGTAGCTACTGAAGCTCTAATTGCTAAAGATGCTGCCTCATGCACTTTCCTCAGAGATGTTTCTGTCCTTCTTTCATCCACTTCCTTTAGCTGGGTGTCCCCCTCCCTGGGGACAATTGCTCCCGATACCAACCCCGCAATCGGGGCATCCACTGGGGGCACTTTAAGAAATTCAACATCTTTCTTTACAAATGAATATAACTTTTGACTATAAGCTAAAAGTCTCTTAGAACTCCACTGAGAAGACCACTCAGTCATAATCACATCCTTGAAGAAGTCTGGCATAGGAATTTCCATGCCTCATGACTCCTTTTTTCTAATTACAGAAGCTAACTTACTTTCCTTACAACCATTCCCAACATCCTGCTCATTGTAACTATCCAATTCTAACGTTTGCATAACTCTCTTTAAAAGACTGCGAAAACTTTTTGCCTCAAACAACTATCAGAGTCCGCCTTATCCTTCTCATCCTCAGAAGACATAAAGTCTTCCTCATCCATATTGTTGAAATCTTCTTGCAATTCATGCTCCTCATCACTTTCTTCTGTCTCCTGTTGCAATCTCCTTCTAGAATTCCTCTGCTCCATTGCCACATCCGTTTCTTTACTAACTTTCCCTTTCTCAACTGCAGATTTGTCCTTATTGCTTTTGTCTTTTAAATCACTTCCACCTGGCCTTTCATCTTGATCTAATCTCCTTCTCTCAGTTGCTGGCAATTCATCCTCAATCACATTTGACTCGAATTCATTCGTATTTGTTTGTTGCTGTGAATTCATTTGATTCATTTGATATAATTGATTGAATTGATTCAACATATTAATATTCTTAAATAAATTCATCATATTCCACATAGCCATCTTGCATTGTAAATCATTGCCATTAAAATTCATTTGCGGCATCTGTGCATTTAATACTGCTTGAACTTGTGCTTGAACAGCATCTCTTATCAATTGATTGATCTCCACCCGAAACTCATCCCTGGGTTGTTGCAGTGGTACACTTCGTGAACCAGACTGCAACTCACACGCGCCCTGTAACGGTTCCTGCCTCTGAGCTGGGCCACTCGCGAACCATCCGGATAAAAAAGCCTTAAATTCAGGAGTCATACTAATTTGATCGAAGGGAGATTGGTTCAACTCGACTGAACACGTCTCCGCAACAGTGGAAAACGCCCATTCCTGTTTCCTTTTTACCAGATGCTAGTGGACCAGTGTCGCTGCTTACATGCGCCACTGCTCCGTCCTTTGCGCCTCCGTCACAGGCTTCAGGACGACAGTTAGCTGCTTGCGATGCCATTTTAGAACTGGTATTTTCAAGATTGCGCCCAGGAGTCGTGATTGTAAGTTTTGGTTGTAAGTTTTTGGTTGTAAGTTTTGGTCGTGATTGTAAGCCACCACTGACTTCTTCGGGAGCTTTTTCGCATTAACTGACTTCTCACCTTTCTTTGTTTTCTTGACTAATACTCCTTTATCTGTTACTGATGTTTTCTGATTGTCTGGGACATGCTATTTGTGCCCACAAACAATCTTTACCTCTTCTGTCTCACTCTCACTCGAGCTTAAGAAAATTCTTCTTAAATCTGCTCGATTTTCCTCATCCATGACCCCTTGAATTTTGGCTGTATGGACGGAATCACTTTTACCATCGTCCGTGACCTGCTGCATTGCAGTTTTCTGGATGGGATCTTGTTTTTCCTTGTCCAAGCCCAACTGTACAGTGGTACTCTGGACAGAATCATCTTTTAATATTCCATGACCAGAAACTGATTTTTCTGCTGCTTGAGGAGGCTTATCCCTTTCCTTTCTCAAACTCTTTCCTTTTTTCTCCAGTTCCTGCTTCATAGCAAAGACACTCAAAACAATTGTACCGGAGCGGGACAAAAACACACCTAGCTGGTTCGCAGGAGAAATAAAAACTGACTGGAGGGGGACTGGAGCTTATTGGTTAAACGTTTTTAGAATGAGGATGGCTCCTGTATCAGCTGGCACGAGGATTATAACCCATACGTAGCGGATTGATCCTCCTGTCATCCTGAGAATGAGCATCCCCCTCTCCCTTGAACCCAAGGCTCTATGAATATATCAGGATCCACCAAGTTCAGACACAGTTCTCTGGCTACAGAACACAACCTCACTTTGGGTCACATATTCAGCATCTTGCAAAGCTGGCCTGCATTCGACTAGAGTCATCAGGATCACAACAAGATGGTTCTTTGGGCTGGGGAGGGCTGAGGCTTAAATACATTTATTAGGCTTTTAGTAGATCTGATACATAAAGAAGATGGAGATATCCCTAGATCAGATGTGTCATAGAGTCACAGAATTATAGGGTTGGAAGAGACCACAGGGGCCATCCAGTCCAACCTCCTGCCATGCAGGAACCCACTTCAAAGCACTCCCAACAGATGGCCATCCAGCCTCTGCTTAAAAAACTCCAAAGGAGACTCCACCACACTCTGAGGCAGCATATTCCACTGCTAGACAGCTCTGACCACCAGGAAGTTCTTCCTGAGGTTTAAGTGGAATCTCTTTTCTTGCAGTTTGAATTCATTGCTCCTTGTCCTAGTCTCTGTCCAAGGTGAGAAGCACCTCTGCAGCTTCGCTTGTTCTGTTTCAGAGTATCTTATTTCCCACTGTCTTTGTATCCCCTTCCACAACTATGATGGATTACTTTATCCTAGTTATATAAGAAAATTGACCACTGACTCAGATCTGCAAAGCTGCAATGATTCCTGCCATGTGAACTGTTTGTCTCAGCAGCTGAATGGAGGCAACCTCCAACCCACACCCTCCCTCATCTTCCTTAGGCAGCTGCCTGGGCCTTAGTAACCCAGCCTTGAGAATAATCCAGAGGACACACAGAGTTTGCTCAGTGTTAAGTACATGATCAGGAACAGCAAACTGAACCAGCCTTCTATTTTTAATTTTAATGGTTCCCCAGAATCATTAGGTACACAAAATGACCACACAAAGAAGAATGCAGTGGCTGTGGTGCCCTTCTGCCCTATGTGTACAATGTAATGAGCAACTCAGAACATATGCTCAATCCTCACAGACATTCCCCTCCAAAAGTGAGGGGAAGCACTGTGGGAACCAGAGCTAGCATTCTGTTAGTGAGTTATGCAGGCACAAGTCCAATTCCCTCTTTTTTTTAATCATTGCATGGGTCAGAATTCTCACAACTCCCCCCAACCCATATTTTAACTGCTGCAGATCTTCCCACTAACACACCCAACTACTTGCCAATGGGGAGTGGAGGGTCCAGCAAGGCAGAGCAGCATTCAGCTATGTTCCTATAAGGGATGGGCCAACTGAATCCTCAGATCCTTGGATTCTCGGCAAGGATTCAAGATTCTCGGATCTGAATCCCCATGCCAAAATAGGCAAACAGAATCTTTTCAATCCACCAAATAGTTTGTTTTTAAAAATTGGCAACTTCGGGGCCCGCCAAAGGCCTGATTGGCTGGCAGGTCCCTGGGAGCGCAAAAGTCATGGCATAAAGCCGCGCACATGTGCCAGAGGCTGCCTGTGCCCAGTTGTGGGGCTGCCTGTGCCCGCAGCTGCCCCCCTTTGCAAGGTAATAATCTCTATTCTTTTGACTTGAGACTGGAGGGTAGGGACTGGTAATTATTGAGACTGGACTAGAGATTTGACTTGATTTTCAGGACTTGAGACTGGACTTGAGAATAGAGAATTGAGACTGGACTAGAGGCTGGGTTTTTTTTTTTAAAGTGCCTTGTTGCAGAACTTGAGACTTGACTTGAGGGTAGAGAATTGAGACTGGGCTAGAGGCTGGTGGTGTTGTTGTTTTTTAAGTGCTTTCCTCATTGCATGACTTAAGACTTGTCAAATTCTGCTTCAAAAACACTTTTCAGTTAGTGCTTTCTTTCCCTTGCTTCTTAAACACTTTTTTAAAAAAAGATTTGAAAGGTTCAAGGTTCATGAGATTCATGGATTCCCAGAACCTTCCAGAGATTTGAATCCGGATTCGGAAAAGTCTGGGTTCGTCCCATCCCTAGTTCCTATAGTTTGGATGCACAGTATTGACATCATCCTCTGTGATTTCTGGAGGGAACCAGGAAGCCCTGGAGGATGCATGTTGCTATGTGTCCAGCTACAGGAACACAGTCGGATGCTGCTGCCTCACCACCACTCTTCACCAATGGCCATGTCGTTGTTAAAAGGTGGATTTGGGGGGGAGGTTATGGGAAGCTTTGTCACAGTTCCACTTATGCTGAACTTCGTAATACATCCCCAATGCAGGACCTCAGCCCAGATGTATGAGTTCACAGACACAAACATGTGGTGTCCCTGGTCCTATTTTACATTACGCATACACTATCACTATCACACTGAGCAAAGAGAATGTCTATCCTTCAGTTGTCAATTTTTAACAAAAAGTAAAAAAACAAGGAAAGAAATCTGAGAATGTTAACACAAAAACATTATTTTTAGGCTAGAATTACCCTGTAGCATTATATAAATCAGCCAGCTGGTAGAGAATATCAATTTCCAGAGGCGTAACTTGTCCAAATTTGATTGCAGATTGAGAGAATTCCTCTTTTTTTTTTCAGGAAAAAGAGAGAGAGAAAAAGAATTACCGATTCTGCAAACTCATTCTAACTTCTTAATAGGCATCTATACCACTTGGGTAAGGTTAAGAGAGCAAAGTCCAAAAATCAGAACAAAAAGAGTATCAATAACAATCCCATCTATTACAGAAAAACAGTTAAAAGCACAAAATGTAATCTGCCAAGGAAAGCAATTTCTAAAACAGGAAGAGAGGCATTTAACTCTCCAGATATTTTGGACTTCAACTTACACCAGCCAGAGTCAGCAGAGCCAGTCAGTGGTGTGGCTAGAGCTTTTGCTGCCCAGGGTGGTCCCTGAGTTTGCCGCCCTCTCAACATACACCAAAAATCCATGGACGATAATGATGATGATGATCATCATCATCACATCACCATCATCACCATCATCTCACACAGATATACATCTTGCCCTCCCACCCCGCTTCTCCTTGTGCATCCCACTGCCCTACTGGTAAGGAGGAAATCAAATGGCAAAATGAATGGTCCCTTTTGCCAGGTTTACTACTGTGTGGTGGCGGCAGCTGTGGCAGCTGTAACTAGCAGCGCAAGCTCCGGGCTCCGCACTTTCCGACTCCGCTTCAGACTTGCCAGAACCAGCTGACAAGCCAAGGCAAGAGCGGCTCCGTAGCAAAGGAATGTCAGTAGCAGGATTTCTCGGAGCTGGATAGCGGCTGAGGAGAAGCCAGAGGTGGGGAGGCTGCTGGAGCCATGGGGGGTGGAGGGAGTGGGCTACAGGGCTGTCCCTGAGGCAGGTGGGCCGGCAGCCAGCCAGGCAGAACAGTCGTTTAGCTATAGAGCTAAAAGAAAATGGGAAAGGAGGGACGGCAGGAGCGGTGTACGTGAGAGAGATTTCCAAAGGATTCATTCTCTCTTGCTCTTCCCTCGCCTATTCTTCCTCCCCTCTTCCTCTTCCCCTTCCTCCTTCCTCTCTCACCTCCCCCACATATGTATACACCAAGCTGCCCTCTATTTGTAAATTCGGAGACTCTCTCTATCCCCGGACGAGAAGCCCCGGGCTGAGCAGTCTTTGTGTCCTCCAGAGGAAATCAGGCTCGCCAGGGGTGCAGGTGGTGGGTGGGCTGGCTGAGGTGAGGAGAGAGAGGGGAAAGAGAGGGGGAGAAGAGACAGAGAGGAGGAAGAGGACGCAGAAGCAGTGTGCCCGCGCAGTTTTGTGTATGAGAATGTGTGAGAGAAAGAGTGTGTGTGGATGGGGAGGATGGAAGGTGAACTCTTGAAAGTAAACCAGCCCCTGTGGGAGACTCAGCTTGGGCAACTGGTTGTGTCGCTTTGTGCAGGGAGGGAAGTGGAGTGAGGGAGTGGATGCAGGGCAACCACGCCACACGTCAGAACTGGGAGGCGTTTGGGAGGGCAGGCAAGGAGCAGCGACGCACCCAACAAAGTGCCACCAGGGGCGAATCGCCCTCACCGCCCCCTCCCTACACCACCGGAGCCAGTAGTAAGCAATTGCAGGGGTTGCAGTCCAAAACATTTGGGGAGCAAAAGATTCCCCATCCTTGCCCTAAAATGAGGTTCAGTTATATTATGCTGCGCATCAACAAGGAGAAAGTGGCACTTCAGTAGAAAAAGGCAAATAGACCAAGGCAACATTACAATACTACTCTTAAGTTTCAGGACTGAATTAAACTGGACTGAAGTAAACACATGAATTCTGATTTAAACTAAGGCTTACAAAAAAAACTTTAGGGGCTATATGCTAAGAAAAAGACTTTTATCATTCCTCAGCTGTTTATATTTCCAGTTTCTAGAATACTATAGAAGCAGAAAGCCTGCCTGTATCTTTTAAAAATCACCCTTCCAGCCTACTCTTTTTAAACCCTAAACTTATTCAACTTATTCCCTTAGACTGAAAGCTGCAAGTACCTACCACTATGTGGACCAGTGCATGCTGTCTTGCAACATTTAGTTTTCTTGCAACATGAGAGAGTGGACTGAGACTGTCCACAAGAACAAAAAGGGAAGAAATCTCAAGATGCATGAATTATTCTTTATTAGGCCCTAATGCATTTTGAATAAAGCTACTTTATAAGAGAGTGCTTGGAAAGCAAAATGCTGTGCCCCAGGAAGAGATTTTGTTTTGTGCACTAAAAGGTCTCCTCTCTTTGTTTCTAGATTGATCCTTTAGCTACTTATCATGTCTGAGATTGCCTGTCCTTCCACATAGATTTTTTTCAACCATAGCAACCCATATCTATATGTTTCCCCTTCCACTGCTGAAAATGAACCTATCACAGATAAGACCAATGTTCCTTTCTGAATAAATGGCATTTGATGGACCACTAACTGTAGCTTTGATTCCACGTTGCTCTTCACAGATACAGGAGTCTTCACATGCATAAGAACCTTTGCTGATTGTACTATTGAAGTGAGAAAACATTGCAGACGGTGGTGCATGTGTGGGGTCATCTCCATCACAGAAGTGGAAGATAAAGCTAAGTCATACAGGTACAACATGTAATACAAGAAAAGGAATCTTCTGCCATCATAAATTATTTGTCCACGTAGCCTAGTAGTGTCCATTGTCCAGGGTTTCAAGTCGAGATCTTCTCCACCACCTGCTGCCTGTTTCTTTTAACAAGATAGTGATCTCACCCTGCTTAGGGACTATAAGGAGTACCACAACTAGCGTGGGGCATCCAAATATTTTTTCTATATATTTTACCACGGTACAGTAATCTCAAATATAATGAAACAATGCTTCACCTTTTGTAACTTCAACATCTTTTCTAGCACCTGCTATGAGGCTGTATATTTTTCGAACAAGTTCCATGTTATTCAACAAGGCATTGAAAGCATTAAAATAGGAAAAGCTGACTTGATGTGAAATAGATCCACCTGCAGCCTGAAAAAGAAGCATAAAACAATGAGCTATAGTTATAAAACAAATACAGGCTTCAGTTTCTATAAACTGAAGTTGTGGGGGAGCTTGGAAGTATAGCAAAATGGAATGCATTGTACAATACTAAATGACCTGGAGAGCGAAGGAATATGGATTACAGGAAATTATTTTCATGGAGAATCCCACTGAAAAGTATAGTGGGCCCTCTAGATCTGCAGGGGTTCAGTTTCAGGACACCCTGCAGAAGTCGAAAAATGTGGATGATCGTATCCCATATTATTAAATGGTGGCAACATGTTCACAGATGCTTCAGCACATCCACATTCACGTTGCCACCATCTTATGTATAGGACGTGACAATCCACGATTGGTGGGATCTGCAGATCCAAAACCTACAGAGCTGGACAGCCCACTGTAGATACATAAAGAAAAGAAATACTGAAATAACCCAAATAGCCCATAAAGTTATCCAAACTACTGAATAGCTAAGAATTACACAAATGAGTCCTAAATCCTGGTTTAAAGGATGCTATGCATCAACATGTTCTTTGTCTCAGAGGACCTTTCCACACTACACTACTACAGTGTTGTTATTCCACTTTTAATATCCTGCAGAATTCTGGGGTTTGTAGTTTATTGAGGCCAAAGAGCTCTTTGGCTGAGAATTCTAAATGCCCCTCCCTGAACAGCAAACCACAGGATTCCATAGGATGTTGAAAGTGGAATAATACCACTGTAACAGTGTAGTGTGGAAAAGCCCAGAGAATCTCTGTTCTACAATAATGAGATGATACATCTTTATATCATAGTGGAAAATCTGCAACTTTTCAAGTGTTCCTAGACTCCAGTGTTCTCAGCCCTAGTAAGCACACCCAAAGATCAAGGCATTGTGCGTGGTAGTCCAACGTTATCTGAAGGACTACAACTTCTCCATC
Organism: Cyclura pinguis; assembly: GCA_030412105.1. Classification (NCBI taxonomy): domain Eukaryota; kingdom Metazoa; phylum Chordata; class Lepidosauria; order Squamata; family Iguanidae; genus Cyclura; species Cyclura pinguis. The sequence goes on along the minus strand of CM059599.1, from coordinate 222,686,000 downwards.
CCTCTTTTAATGCATCAGTGTTTAACTGGTGCACTGGAACACATTACTGTCAGGGCCAACTCTGTTGTTGTTATATGCTTTTAAGTTGTTTCCAACTTATGGTAACCCTAAGGAAAACTTATCACAAGGTTTTCTGAGGCTGAGCGTGTGTGACGTGCCCAAGGTCATCTTATGGGTTTCCACAGCCAAGCAGGGAATCAAACCCTGGTCTCCAACTGCTACACCACACTTGACTCTCCAGGGCCAACTATCACTATACAAATAAATGGGAAGGAAATTCAGAAGTGGTTTCCTATCTACATGCTTGGATTCAGTGAATCATGGATTGACAAGGATGACCATAACTATGTTTAATAAACCAAGTCCTGCTGGCAAAAGAACAGAGAAGTTTTCAAGTCTAATAGAGCTACTAATGACTGAAAATCCAAGTGAATCTCCAAAAGCATTGTTTTAAAAAAAAAATTGAACAGAAAGTGGTACAACAGAACAAAGAAGATATTTAAAATATGTTCAGATGGTTTTGGGTCAGTGCAGCATCACGTGGCATCCTTGTATATTCACTTCTGCAGATGCTCAGAACTGTACAAAACAACAGGGATCACTTATTCTTCTGATAACACTGTTACTTGTTACCTCTGCATTTCAAGATGACAAGTTAAATGGTATTACTGATATTTTCATTCTGTTCTGTTCTAGACCTTCACTGCCTTCTAAAAGACTTGGCATTTCTTCAACTGTCAATACTGGTAATTTTATGACAAACCCATTAGAAAAATTCCAGCAGGATCACCAAAACTTATCTCAATAATGGAAGCCCCCCCAAAATTCCAAAATATCTGAGACTCTGACCATCAACTCTTGCTCTCAGCTGAACAATGGTCATAAGCAACCTGAATTGTATGTCTTTTGATAACTTACTGAGACTAAGTTTTCCTCCACAAAAGGAGTGAGCATGTGTGGACGAATAGTGACCATGATGTCACTAAAATCTAGGCCAGTGATCATGCCTGTTTTGTTTTTGTCTTTCAGTGCAAATGCTTGCCTTGCGTGTTCTGACTGCAGCTCCTGAAAAAAAAATTGCAAAAATTGATACAGAGCAAGCACTGTAGGTAATATCACAATGGATCAGAGAATCCCCACTGATTTCATCTACTCCTCCAGTAGCCACTTAGAAGCATGGAAATAAAAATCAGCAGAATTCAGTGTGGAGCGGGGTTTTGCCCTACACACTTGAGAAACTACTGGATGGAAAAAGTCAAACTCCATACACGGTCACACAGGTTGTGTAACACTGCATGTGACCATCTCTGTCTATGACATACAAGGCTGCCAATCAATAACAACTGAGGCAGAACTGTGCTGCTACAGACAGGCCCTCAGCTAACCTTTCAAAATCTTTCATGCAAGCTTCTGGCCCTTACACTGGGGCAGACTGGCTTGCACAATGTCTAGTGAAGACTCAGGTGCCGGTGCCACAGCACAGAAAAAATTCCTGTGGGATTTCAGTGGTCTACGCTCTCTCTGACCTTTTTCCTAAAGAGATCAATTGACTAAATAAATCATGAAATAATAAGCAAACATATGCGAACTATCTTGATTTATGCACATTGCAGATTTCAGCTTTTCTTGGCATAGAATTTTGTCTTAGTATTGTTGTTTTATAAAGAAAGAGAGAAAAGAATACATAGCCCTGGTAACATGCTGAACGGTTAATCCAAATATAGTAGCAGAACCATAGATTTGTCTGGATTGTGTTACAAACTGAGAGAATTAGCAAAAGTACTCAGAGGCTAGCATTTCTTTTTCTTTTCTTTTTTTAAATATGAAATACTGCAAACAAACTTTCTGAAAATCAGTAATCATAAGAACAAAGCACCAAACTGTATGCAGTTGTAGTCATTTTCTCATAAGGCTCATGATGTGCAAATCGCTGTAAAGTGTTTACCATCAATGTGAAAGAAAATGACTTTATTTCTGGCACGACACTGTAGAATAGACTATGTAATCTGCCAGGCAGCTTACATACACACAGGGCAGGCTGCTTAAAGAAACTCACATCATGAAGGTAATTGAAGCTGTACTGATTAGCAAATATTTTAACATAAAGTCACATATCTATAACAGGATCTGTGGTATAAAAAATGTACTATAATCACAAAGAGTTGATCTGATGATGTACACAAATCAGCATAACACACTTTTATGCAATATCCATAGAGAAATGAACAATAAAGATACAGTCTATTCTAAAAAGTCAGTAGAAAAAATATTTTAAAGTAACAACTTTAAAAGTAAAGGACTGTAAATAAGCAAGCTAAACAATCTTAGGTTTATTGCTGAAATCAACTCAATACAGTGAAAAATGTCAAATGCATTTTGACTTTCACCTCTCTCCATCGCTGTTTCAGAATCCACAGTTTTCATCTGTAGGACACACACACACAATCTGTAATACATATATATCATTCCCAGCTTAGTGATGAAGAAAAAAGTTTTCTGCTTGCATGGAATCTTTTTGAGCATATTACTGGATGCTCAGATAGGATCGTTATATTTTGAGCAGTGTTTGTTGAACACAAGAGAAAGAACCATGGTACAGTGAAAGAGAAATAACTGACCTGTAAAAACTGAGTGAATTCCGAATATGTTAGGTGTTTCTTTCTGTTATGTCCGAAGTGCAATCTAATAAATTCACAGTCCCAATTAAAAGGTATGTGATGGTGAATAATTGTCTGCCCAAATATTTCTTTCACATTTTCTTTGAAAGAAAACAGAAAAAGTGAGTTGGTTAGAAATGAAAGATCAGCCCTGCTCAAAATGCTTCTAACAGAAAATAAGTATACTGTCAAGAGCCATTCTAAAGGAAAAACACTTTTAAAAATGTTAAGTTAGAAAACTATTTATTTTTCCAGGGTGTAAACACACTCTGTATAGGCTATATTTTAATACTACTCATGTGCTAATACTATGTAGATGCTTAAGATCTGTGATTTTCTCTTATTCAGTTTTAATTAAGAAGCAATTTATTTTGTTCATTAGAAATACCTGGTGTTTTGCATGCTGATATAAAATCAATGTGGTGTTACTCGAGTCTACAGCATGTCAAATTAAGACCTTATTGAAAGGTAGTGAATATCTATATTTCTGTATACCACAATATTTCCCAGGCTATACACAGTGTGATTGAGACTTGATTATTTCATTCAGATTTGTGTGAATGCAATTATTAAAGACAGGTATAGGAAATGTCAGCCAAATTGTATCATTATCATCATAGAAAATATGTTAATGATTTGTGATCACTGCCAAAAAAAAAGGGTTCTTATAGAGAACTACAGTCTTAAATTATCCTCACGCTTAAATGCTGTGAAGTATGCAATGTTAGGCCTGTTCACACCTTTCTTTATCAAAAAGAAACCTCAGTACAGGAAAGCACGTGTGCTCCATTTCCTCTTCCTGAACGGACCAGATTAAATCTGATCCAGGATATAATATCAATGATCTTCCAAACTCCCACAAAAAAAGAAAAAAAAATCTGAGGACGTTGTTGAATGACTGGTGAAATTTTTCATTCAAACAAAGGCAACACAACCTGAATAACATGTTCCTGTTCTCTTTTGTTGAGCCCACTACCACATCCCTGACAACAGGGACATGGCAGCAGGCATGTGCATGTGTCCAAATTATGACTCTGCAGACCAAGGTCTGGATCCCAGTTCAGCCATGGAAACACAGTTAACCTCAAGCAGGTCGCCTTCTCTCAGCCTCAGAGAAAGGCAACACATCTCTCCAAGAAAACCCTTGTGAAAGTTTTGCCTTAGGATTGCCGTAAGTTAGCCTTCAAAGGGGAAAGACATCATGGCTAGAAAGAACCTCCTCCTGTCGGTGGCACGTTTTTGTTGTGTGCCTTCAAGCCACTTCTGACTTACAGCAACTCTAAGCTGCTGTTGTTGTTTTCTTTTGACAAGATTTGTTCAGAGGGGGTTTGCCTTCACACTCCTTTGAGGCTGAGAGAATGTGACTTGTCCAAGCTCACTCAATGTCTGAGCAGGGATTTGAATCGTAGTCTCCAGAAGCCTTTAATAAATAAATAAACAAATATTCAAATATTTAAATAGATATTTGGAAATTGAAACTAAACTTAAATATTTAAATCTTAAGTTTTGAAAGCCCTCAGCAACAAAATAAATAAATAAATAAATGGACATAAAAACTTCTTCAAAAACATACATACTTGAACTGTGGAGCACACTACCCACAAGATGCAAAGATGACCAACAACATATGGTTTTAAAGAAGCATTAGACAAATTCATGCTGGATAAGTCTATTAACGGCCACTAATTAAGATGGTTACATGCTATCCCCACCATCACAGGCAAACATCTCTTAATGCTAGTTGTTGACCCTGACTCACCCTTGAACAACTCTCACAATTCCTCAGTTAGTAGCTAATCCAATTACAAAACAAAACAAGTACAAAATTATTTTATTTAAAAAACATATATGCTGCCCTTCAAAGGAAAAAACCTCTCTCAAGGCAGACTCCAAAATAAAATAGAAACAATTATAAATTTAAGATAAACAATAACTAATGATAACACATTTTTGAACTCTACATTTATAGGATAGAAATATCCTCATACTGATGTATTCACCATATAAGTACAAAGTTAATACAAGTAATACAAGTAATTTAGCGTAGTGTTAATTGCGGCTCTTCATGCCTTTTCGCTTTAAATTTAAATTTAAATTATGAGGAGCAACAATAGAGACTAAGTCTGTGAGGAAGTGATGTTCACTGAAACAACTGCTGCAATGACCATCCGGATCCTACCTGATTCTTATATTCCAGTTGTGATCCCTGAATTAAAATAGCTACCATGTTCTATAAGCAGGCAAATTAAATTACTGTACTGCTATAAGGGATGTTCAATGACCAAATCCTTACACTGTCCAAGGGCAAAAGCTCTAAGCTGTAATTCCCAACAGCCAGACAATAATTTTTTAAAAGAGATCTCTAATCTCTAATTTAGACACAAGTATATACTACAAAAACATGTCAAAGATCTTACAAATTTGTTGTAGCATTTCATATCACAGTTAGGTACTATAGCCCAGTCACAATAACTGTCCTTATACCAGTATTTCCCTGGCTATCTGATCTGGGGGACTGGAAGGGTTTTTTTCCTAATGTGCTAGAGAGCTACACCACACTTGTGCCCATTGGCTGCAACTGTTTCTTCCTTTCCTGGAAACTCTTTGTAGATCAGCAGCCAATGACTTGCAGACTGGCACTGGCCCAGGGACTGCCACTTGGAGTAGCACTGTTACTCATTACAGGGACAATGCACCACCTACAACAGGTTATACTAGCCAAGTCATTTGTCTGTGTATTCCTACTGAAATAATCCCTGAAGTGTCTGTACCATTTATCATACTAAATGTACACATGCACACATAGGAACACAGCGTTTAGAACAGTGATGGGAAAACTGTTGTTAAAAGTAGCTGGTTCAGACTTCTTACATATGTGAAAGATTTCACATCATCATTCTTCCATTATAATTTATTTTACAGGCTTGACAACATGCTTCATTTCACAAAGTGAACAATCAGTTTTTCCAGTAGTGGCGATTGTCTGATGTTGTCACCTACTGGTAGATCCCTTTTCTATTTTTACATGCAACAGACTCTGCATTTTTATCAGAACATTTTCTCTGTACTTTACAATGTTGTAATTTCTTTTATCTTACACACTGTGATAACCTATGGTTATAAACAATTCACCTGAGCTTGATTTGAGTAGTATCTTCTTGAGTAAGGAAGAAAGGAAAGAACAGGAACTAGAACTATGCTGCAATTACACTCAAATGTCAAGACAAAAATGTTCTGCTGAATCAAAGGGAAGATATAATTGTTGTTAACATTAGCTGTCTAATGTTTCTTTGTTGTCATCAGTATTACTCATCGGCCAGAATCTCTTAACTTTGCTTTGGCTCTATTGTGCCAACACTCTCTTCAAGCTGACTACTACATGCAGTACTATAAAAGGATCCTTCCTCATGGGGAAGGCAGAAAAAGAGACTTCTATATTTCTACCTCCAATCAAAGAGCAGCACATTCTGCACATCTTCTAACTTTTTCTGGAGATCACAGGGAGATGAAAGGTCTATTAACTTAGTTATCATCATGTCAGAAACTGCCCACTCTCACACTGGGAATGTTTCAGAGTGTATGGAGCTGCTTTTTGTAATGTACAATGATTAACAACAAGCTCCATCACCTTTTTTGTCAATTTAGTCAGTACTGTCAAGCCCTGGACAGACCCCACCCACCTTGGCTGGCCATTCAATTATCGCAGACAGAAAGGACTATAAGAGAGCATCCAGCTCAGAGAAGCCTTGCTTGAGCACCAAGGTATTTCTAGGTTCTTACTCGTCCTCAACTGCTGAATGTCTTTTGCTCCTGACTTGCTGCTTGGATGTGGCTACTGGCTTCTCACTCCAGCCTTGTCTGTTCATCCTACTTGCTCTTCAGATCTTGGGTACTGGTGTTGTACCACGACTCCTGATTCCTGGCACATCTCAGAAGCTATTTGTCACAGCTCAGCCTTGACACATAGAGGTTACCAGAGCATGGATGGGTTTTAATACTTTGCAGTGGGAATTGAACTATTCCTGTTCATAGGAATAGAAATGAAAGAAAACGACTTTGATAAATTGCTAAAACTGGGAACAGAACATCTGATCGTGAAGATATATAAATTCTTACTGAGCTTAGAATTAGAACAAGAAATTATAAAGGAGAACATGGTAAAATGGGTGCAGAATATTGGGCACCCAATTCATCTAGAAAGCTGGGAAAATTCCTGGAAAGAAACATCTAGACTACTTAAAAATGTATCTTTAAAGGAGAATTATTACAAAATCTTTTTCAAGTGGTATTATACCCCAAGCCTAGATAGTAAGAATAATAAAAACTAATAAAAATAAATGTTGGAAATGTAATCAAAGAGGAACTCTCTATCACTTATGGTGGACTTGTAAAAAGGCAAAAAAAGTTTTGGAAGCAAATCCATAGCAATATACTAAGAATCCTACAAATAAAGTTCCCGATGTATCCAGAAATATATCTGTTAAACATATTTGAGGGAATATAACAATTAAAAAAAAATCACAATGGAAGTTGCTAATCCACATGGTTACAGCAGCCAGAATGGTTTACGCGAAAAGATGGAAACAAGAAGAAATACCTCAAGTGGATGAGTGGCTAATTAAACTATATGACTTAATAGAAATGGACAAATTAACAACTATATTAACAGAAAATTCAATACAACAATTTAAAGAAGTTTGGGAACAAATTTTACCAATGTTTGAAGCTAAATGGGGGAACTTAGCCACAAGGGGGATAAAAGAATAAGTGGTGCTATCAGTAGAAATTTCTAAGGAGATTGGGTAACAGAATATTTCGATAAAAGATCCGGATGAATAAAAAGATTAAATTACATATACTGATGGAAAAATGCAGTGAAAACAACATAGATGTCGTACTACAATTAAAATAGTTGAGAAAAGGAAAACAACAAAAGAAATATAATTTAAGGAGAGAGACCACTCAATGAAAGCGAAAATACTAGGGAGAAGGTGGACGACCTTGAGTTGGAAAGCAAACCATAATAAAATAGAATTAAGAAAACTATAAGTAGAGTTCTATTGAAAGAATTGTATATGATAATTTATCGTTGGTAAATACCAACTATGGAATAACCAATGTGTACAGGAAAAGAGAATAAGGGAAGGAATTTTAGGAGGAAATAATTATGTAATCAAATACCCTGGAATTATTTAAGATAGGATATGAGGAGCTAAGTGATAATAGGACGAAATGAGAAATTACATAAGATGGTCTCAGAAATAATAATTTTCTAAGGCTATACTGACCTATATGCTTCCTTTATGGAATTTCTAAGTTAAGCATTTTTTTTGGAAAGGGTTGTTATTTGTGGCTTTATATAGATAATTTATGTTGTTATTGCATTGATTGAATAAAAAAGATTTGAACAAAGAACTATTCCTCCAAAGAACTATTGGGTATATCTATACAACTCCTTTTCAAGCTGCCCTGTGGTATCATTTAAGAAAGTTGGGGGCTAAGCAGGCATTGATGGAATGGATTAGGTCTGTTTACATTGTTAACTGTTCAAAGAATTCCTCATTTCACCTCAAATCTGATTTCTTTACTGAACAACAAGGCAGGTCATCACAATAATAAAGAGTAAAAAAATAGAGAACTTTGATGAAATAAGAGGTCTTAACTAGCCTCTCCCATAAACAGCAGCATAGTTGTTGTATCTGGTGTGCAGAGAAGTTGGCAGTTTTGTTGTTGAGTTCCTTCAGGTCATTTCCGACTTATGGTGACCCTAAGGTGAACCTATCATGGGGTTTTCTGGGGCTGAGAGTGTGTGATGTGCCCAAGGTCACCCACTGAGTTTCCATGCCAAGGAAGGGAACCAAACTCTTGTTTCCAAGTAGCTTACCAGTCCTTAATGTGAACTGGTGAGCATTTCAAGAGTGTACCAAACTGAGCACAGATTTGGAACAGATTATAATTTCTCATCTCTACAGCAGCCAGATCCTACAGCAGTCCTGTGTTAGCAGCCTGTCAACATTTCACAGCTGTATAATCAGGCAGATAGCAGTAACTAGCAAACAGCATTTTTTCTCTAAATCAGGCCAGGTTCATTGCAAGTTTAGAGCAAGCGAGCCCAAATTTACCAAGAGTCCAGAGAGGGAGTGTCCAAGAGCAGAATCTATAGCCCAGGCAAAGGTCCAAGGAGCACAAGCAAGGAATGCAGGAGTCAGTCAGGCTGTCACCGCTAATGGAGTCAGTATGTTCCAGCAGCGTTCTGCCTTCCTGACTGTGATAACTGAAGCGCCTGTCAGAGCTGCTGATGACGAGCAGCAGCTGTTGGTCCCTGTGGTTCAGGGTGGAGATGACGAGCAGCAGCTGTTGGTCCCTGTGGCTCTGGCTGGAGAGGAGTCCTGCAGCTCAAGAGCTCCCTCTGCCTGCTCCTTTAGAGCAACAGGGATCCAATTCTGTGCCTGCTCCTTTGGAGCAACAGGGAGCCGATTCTGAAGAGGCTCTGGAGCCTGGTTAATAAGCCCGCAATCAAGGCGGAGACTCAAGAAGGCTATGCAAAGGGAGGTTTCCTTGGCTAAGTTTAAGAAGCGGTGACCAGACACGCCTGTGCCTGGGGCTATATAACTGCTTGCCTGGAAGCTTCCCTTTGCTTGTGGCAAACTTCTTACAAGCCCTCCTCTTGCCTTTACTTTGCTCCCAGCATCCTGGTTCCTGATACCTCAAATTGATCTCTGGACTCTTGACCCTTGGCTTTGGAACTCTGACTACGGCTTTGCTTGGTGCTCTGGTAAATGAACTTCCTTGAGTAAGTGCTTGCTTGTCTCTTCCTGGCTGGACTTTGCTGGCTCTCCCGCTCTCTTCTCTGGGCTGGCTCACCACCCAGATCTCTGACCTTGCCACTGACCTCTGGTTATATAGCCTCAACATCCTACCAAGCTGTGGTCTAATTAATAAGCTCTTCCTATATAAACACTGACAGAACCCTGTGCTCTCCCTTTTCTACCTGCACTGGCTCCTGTAAGTACTGTCCCTCTCATGTCTCTAGTGTGCAGCTGTTGGGAAGAGCCCTGTCTGGGTCCTGGGGCAGGGGCATGATACCTGTCTTGAAATCAAAGTTCTCAATCCCTGGATCACAAAAAGAACAAGCAGATCTTCTGCATGTTTACTTGGTAAAAGTAAAGCCACTTGGGTAAGAATTCAATGAGGCTTATTCTCAAGAAAATGCATAGGACTGAAGCCTTCTGTCCCATAACATAAATAGTACTAAGATTTGGTGGTTATTCAGAAGAGGAAACCTATATTGCTGCATATTCAGAATACTACTACATTTGCATTTCAATGCTTTTGAGTAACAAAGCTAGGAATTATATAAAATGAAAAGTATCCCTTGTATTCTTTGTCAGCATATTATTTCCTGCATAGCTGCTTTTTCAAAAGTTACTAAGACCAGTAGAAATGATGGACATGTCATAATGCAAACATTGATTTAGAAACTGTGAGATCATTTTAGGAATTTTTCAAAATCAAATTACATTTCTATGTTTGATTTTTTTAAAAAATCAACCTCCATTCCCAGACGAGAACAGAGTAAGGACAGTTTCACTATGTACAACTTTCTATGTAACGGTACACTCATATATTTTAGGCATAATCAATGCTTTAGTATGTTATAAGGCATACATTTTAGCATCAGATGATAAGCAAAGGAAAACTGAAAACGATGCAAATAATGTTCAGTTCAGGAAACCATTACAAAGTAAATCATATATATTATCAGGATTTTTTTTTCCATTACAAGAGGCTTAATTGAAAAAGCATCAACATGGACAAGTCAGCATGCTTGACTTCAGAACCACGACAAACAGTTTTTCCCTTAAGTCCAAAGATATTTAGTTGCACTTCCAGAATATGTGAGAGATACATTTTTCAGACATGAAGAGCTGGAAAAGCATGGGGAAGGGGCCTCTCATCACATTCTGGTTCCTTACTTATGTGCCAAAGGAAAGTGGAAGGAAAACAGGGCTCTACTGAATCCAGTGACCACAGCTAAACTAGATTATTCATTTTACAGCTTCCAGGCAAGCAGGGGCATTAATTTTTTGAGTTTCAGTGCTGCTTCTAGAATGCTTATACAAAGAAAGAGGAATCATTAAAAATCCACGCTTCAGGGGAGTGTTCCATGGGTATACTTCTGCCCATGAGAACACAGGACCCTGGCCACTGATTATAGATTTGTTGCACAATGATGTTCTAAAACTTTTTTTACTAAGGTACTCAAATAAATAATAACATCCTAACTTTCTCTAGCTTGAAACAAAGGGAGAAAGGCACATATTAAGAACATTTCATCAGTTATGAAAACCACCCCCTCAAATGATGATTTCTCATGACAACCTTCACAGCACAATTCCCTTCCTTCTGTAGTCGTTTTTCAGCACTTCTGGCAAGAGATCATGCAGGCAACATGCTCCCAGGTAGATTCATATTCAGATCTGAGACAGCCTCTGGCTGGAAAAAATTCAGAGGCAGATGAACCAATTACCTCTTATTAGACAGATACACTGGACTACACTTGTTAGGGCCTGCCTTCAGTTCACCAAGAAGCCAAAATATGTACAGTGGCTGGAGTTCCTTCTATATTCTCTGTCAGGAAAGAATTCTACTTAGGCCTCTCCTTTGCCTGCCTGCAATCTGCCAAATCTCCTGAATACCATCTAGCCCTACTTAGTGACCGTGGATTGGCCTAATGCCAAAGCTCACTAGTCTCACTCTTCTTTTTCAGGTACACCCAATAACACTCCTGAATGGCATAATTTCTGCATTCTGTCAGCTGTGGCTGAACTGGGTGCACATTTGTCAACACAGAAGTTGGCAAGCAGTAGCCCGGAAGTTCCTGGTTACAGTGATACATTGCATGGTACCTCTTTTAAAGTTGCCAAACTGCAAGCTCTAATGATGTACAATGCAAACTATCATCCTCTTTTCTGGCAAAATACCTACAAACTGATCGGCAAATGAAGAAATCACACTACCAGACAGTGTCATTTAAACTGGCAAAGTGTTTACAAATTGACTGTTCAAAAGAGGCAATCTGTAGCATGACAACATGTAGCACAATCCTTCACATTCTCTCATTAATTTACAAACAGCTTGCCCACTTACTGGAAAGACAAAACTCTCCTAGCTTATTAGGATCACAAGTCCAAAAAAGACTGCACTTATTCTGACTCTGCTATTTACCCTAGGTGAAGTCACCATGCTTGCTAAATAATCAGTGTTGACAAAGCAATAGTAACAATCTCTGTGAGCAATGCCCAAAAAGGGATGGTGTGTTTTCACCCAGGAAATCAGTTCAGTCCAAGTCCATTTCCAAATCAGACACAGGTTACAAAAGAAAGGGACTATTTCACACCTTTGAATATCCACCTCAGAAATATGTGCACATAAACCTTTAGCACAACTATGTCTGTTTTGCAGAGCATTTTAGCTAGGCTGGTCTTAAACAAATAGTTGTGGACTAGTTATTTTAGGAATATTCAGGCAATGAACAAGAAGCAACAGTAATTAATTACATTGTCTGACTGCACAAGGGAATGGTGTGTGTTTGTGTGTTTGTGTGTGCACATGTACATGCATCAGCCAAATGTTTGAAGTAAACTGAACAACTGATAAGGATAAACTACTAGGATCAGTAAGAAATACGTATTTGTTCTGCAATATTTATTGTGAGGTAGATTTCTGACAAACAAGCCACAATTACCCTCCTCATCTTTCCCCCACTGCTTAAGAAAAAAAGCCCCTTTACCACCCTGAAAGTTTTGCTCTTACCAAAGGTCACTTCTCCGTTGCCACTCTTGTCAAACAACTGAAAAGCAACAATGAACATTGCATCTGGTGTGCATAAAACCGACTCAAAGGCCAAAAACTCTTGAAAGGAGATCAACCTACAAATCAGAAATTACAAATAACAAATTAAAAGACTGAAAGTGAATAAGTGAGTATATGTGTGTATAAGAGACAGAAAAATAAAATTCTGCAAAACTTGGTCAGACTGTCTTGCATTTGAACTTACAACAGGGAAAGAAGACCAACAGAACTGATAGAGCCGTTCCACTACTACATATATTGCTTTTAAAAAATCGCCAGAAGAAGTAATTTAAAATGTTTATGCTTTTACAGTATCAGGAAATACTGTATATACAATATTTAAATACAGAAATACAAGCAGGATACCATGCAGTGTAAATAACAAAATAAGACTTTTTCCAAAAGACTACTAAGATTGTCTGAATGAACTTGGGTCTTTCCTTCTTTCTATGACATTTTGCATGTGAGATAGAGCGTTGGAGGCAGAGTTACTGCCGTTAACAAAAACTGATGCCGCAATCTGATGCATGTCTCCTTAAAGTAGGCTACACTGGGTTCACTGGAACTATCTCCCAGGTAAGCATGTGCAGGGTTATAGCCTAAGAAAGCTCTCTTGAGAAGATTCAACAGCCAGGTTCACATACAAGGAGTGCATTTAATTTTAATTTCAATATCCACAGTTTATGCTGAAAACTCTGAACTGGGAGGCGGTACCTTCTGTTCTACGTCAACATTTGACATAGTCTGCTTGCATCAGATGGATATTGCCACCATGTTCCTCTGCACTCACACCCCCTGCGGTTGCATCTCTGACAAAAGGGACATGGCATATGTGCTCACCCACACTGCACCTTTGAAAACAAGGGAGCAGGTTCCCTGACAAAAGTGACACAGTGGCAGGTGTGCGCATGGGCCCAAACTATGACTCTGGAGACCAGGGTTTAAATCCCCATTCAGCCATGCAAACTCACTGGGTGACCTGAGGTAAGTTACATTTTCTCAGCCTCAGAGAAAGGCAAAGGCAATAAATCTTGCCAAGAAAATCCCCATGAGAAGTTTACGTTAGGGTCACCATAAGTCAGTTTTCAAAGGGGAGAGACATGATGGTTAGAAAGAGCCTCCCCCTGTCGGCAGCACTTTGTTGTTGTGTGCCTTCAAGTCACTTCTGACTTGCAGCAATCCTAGAGTGGTCCTAGTACAGGACTTTCTTGGTAAGATTTGTTCAGAGAGGGCTTGCCTTTGCCTTCTTCTGAGGCAGAAAGTGACTTGCCCCACGTCACAGAGTGTCTGAGTGGGGATTTGAATCCTAATCTCAGAAGCCTTAAATAAATATATGAATATTTAAATAAATATTTTAATATTTAAATCTAAATTTAAATATTTAAATCTTGAGTTAAGTCTTGGGGGTTCCTGACAACAAATTATATTTACCAGGGTCACCAGTAAAGAAAAGTTTAAGAACCACTGTCCTAGATCACATTGCATACTCTCTGAAGAATTTCCTGACAGGTTATGGCGAACTAAGAATACAATTCTATGCATTCCTACAAAGAAGCAGAATGTTGATAAGTTTGTGTCTTATTACCTAATGTAAAAGGACTGACTAGGTGAATTTCTTCCTGCGTTACTAGTCTTTGATTTCAGTTTATTCTTCCTATACATTGAAAATATTCTATGCATATAAATGTATTTGAATACACCAAAATACTTTTCATGGCTTTGAATTATTTATTTTCCCCACCTTACTGTGAAAGCATCAATGTAGCTAATGATATCAACTATAAAAGTAACAAATAAGAATTGGACCATCCCACATACAAAGGACTGCATTCAGTCAGGTCAGTGTGTCACAGGAGCAAGCAGAACAAGGAAGAATGACTCTTCCTCTCCCTTACAGGTCCCTGCACACTCAAAATCTGAATGAGAGCTGGGGACTCTTTGAAGCAAATTTAGGGTGTGCAAGAGAGAAAGAAAGACCAGCTGAATGAGCAGAAGTCTGTCTGAACAATACTGAGTTCCGCTGTAAAACAGTTGGAAAAAAAGAAAAAGAACGGCCAAGTACATCAACATCAAAACTGAGAGCCAAAAACCATAAAGGCAGTTGAACATTTGGAAAAGAAAATAAATAGTTTTCTAGATTAGGAACACGCCAATGACAGCCACAGACTAAAGGAAACACTACAACACCTACTCAAAGCTCTGTGGAAAATTCTAAACTTCTCTATTTTCAATCACACACTAAGCTGATTGATATATTATTCTGCCTATTGAACCAACAAATGTATTTGTACCATCTTCCAGCTGTTTAGAATCCAGGATCTCTTCTTCTCTTCTCAGTTTGTTTCACATAAGAATTTATCAAAATCTGAAAACATTTTTATATCAATGGTAGCTTAGCCTCTTTCTCTAGTGGGAAAATGCAAAAGGTTAACTTGTCCAAACACCTCTCTCCCACATATCAGTGGCTGAGAAAGATAGAAGACAGGATAATTACTGTCAGAACTGTATAAGCACCCTTGTTGGCTAGGGGATTCTGGGAATTAGCATCTAATTTTTTTTCTCCTAGATCTGGTTCAAATATATTCAAATGGGTGAAGACAATCTATTAAGCTGCCTCCTCTGCTATGAATGCCCACCAGAGACATAGTTGACTCTGTCATACCATCCAGATGACTGTGATACTCCCATGTCATGCCAGTTCTTCAGGCACCAACATTGTAAATGTTCAGGCATTACAGTGTTAATTAAAATTTGCTTTCCTCCCAAGCCATTTAAGAGTATTTCAATTACTAACACAGTTACACTACCACTGATTCCTGTTTAGTTGCCTATACTCAGTTGTAGATTTTGAGTTATATTCTATCACATTGTTGTTCTTAATGTTTTGTTTATTTATTTATTAAAATACTTTTATCCAATCCTTCCACCATGAGCTCTCACGACAGAAAACAGATAAAACAATACAAACTATTTAAACTATTCCAGTTTAAAACCAATCAATAATTTAAACAACATAAAACAGCTTAAAATGGCTAAAAGAGTTTATCCCAGAGGCTGTCTTAAAGCTCTCGTGGATATAAACTGGGACCAAGTTTTAAAAATAGTTAAATATGTTTCCCTATACAGAGAATAAGGTATCAAGTTGCCCAACAATATTATGATTATGACACCTTATATTATGACACCTTATTCTCTGTATAGGGGAACACATTTTATTTAACCATTTTTTTTAACCTGGTCCCAGTTTTTGATACTCTTATTTAGTCTTAGTAGTCTATGACCACTACTGCAGCTATGCTCAAGTACATATAACAGGAATTGTTACTGTTGTTGCTAAATGTCGTCAAATCAGCTTTGACGTACAGCAACCCCATGAATAAGAGATTTCCAAGACACCCTGTCATCAATAGCTCTTCTTCGGTCCTGTAAACTCAGGGCTGTGGCTTCGTTAACTGAGTCAACCCACCTCTGTTATGGTTTTCCTCTTTTCCTACTGCCTTAAACTTTACCAGACATTATATTCTTTTCCAACAAGTCACATGGACTTCATAGTAAGTCCAAAGTACAATAGCTTCTGTTTAGTCAATGTAGCTTCTAGTGAGAATTCAGTTTTGTTTTACTCTTGGGACTATTTCATTGGTCTTTTTGGCAGTCCACGGTATCTCTAAAACTCTCCTCCAGCACTGCATTTCAAATAAGTTGATTCTCTTCCTGTCATCTTTCTTCACCGTCCAGCTTTCACAACCATACACAGAAATCAGAAATACTATGATATGAACAATCCTGATTTTGGTATTTAATGTCACTTCTTTACACTTGGGGATCTGACCTAGTTCCTTCATAGCTGCCCAATCCTAGTCTTCTTCTGATTTCTTGACTACAGTTTGCATTGTGATTTACCACTGAGCCAAGGTATAGAATATCTTTGACAATTTGTTCTCTTCATCATTCACTTTAAAGCTATGTAAACAATCTGTGGTCATTATTTTTTCTTTTCTTAATGCTTAGCTGTAATCATGCTTTTGTACTTTCTTCCCTAACTTTCCTTATGAGTCATTACAAGTCTTTGCTACTATTAATTTGCTTTCTATTAATAATACTGTGCTATTAGTATAGCTTAAATGTTTTATGTTCCTTTTCCCAATTCTCATGTCCCCTTCTTCCAAATACCACTTTCCATACAACTGGTGGAATTCTAGAGATCCCCTGAAACAGTGACTGAATAGTGAGTCAACAGGTAAAGGTAAATCTCAGTGATTCAATGTTTTTACTCCAGTCAGAATTAACACAGAATTCAGATAATATATTCTGCCTATAAATTAAATACACATGCCGCTTTGCTTGACCCTATTACCAATTGAAATCCATTCTTTCTCCATATTCTGTCTTGACAGTAGCTACTTGTCTTAAGTATAGGACATACCAGAACAATCAAATGCTGTGGTACTCCTGTTTCTTTGGAAGTGACACATAATTTTTCCTAATCTACACAATCAAAGTCTTGGGTAAAATCTATAAATTACAGGCTGATTTTCTTCTGAAATATTTTGGTCTGCTCCATTAGCCAACATATGTTTGCAATATAATCTCTAGTGCTTCTTCCATTTCTGAATCAAATTTGAATTTTTGGCACTTCCTGTTTCATAGATGGTAAAAGTCATTGATATAAAGCCTTTCACATCACTTTGCTTGGCAAAGGTCGTTAAAAAAATTAATGCAATTATAGCACACAAAATGATATCTCCACCTGCATTTTTTCACCCTTTCCTGCTGTTACCCATCCTGAGTGATGTGGAGGGGCAAAAATAATAATCTTATAAATTAAAAAAATAAAAATTAGATTGTAATTACCTGAAGATAGATGTGTTTATTTATTTATACATGCCTTTTTGTTTATTTTGCTCTATAAAGCAATCATAGGCCAGAATTCACTCTCGCAGTCATGAATGCCTAATCTTGAGTTACCCATTCATGAATGGTTCATATTCACAATTCCTATGTATTTACTAATTCAGGGACTTTGTAGGGACCATAAAAGTCCCTTAATCTCCACTTACTGGGCAGCAGCCACTGTGCACAACAGGAGTCTGTTCTCCAGTCAACTGAGAAGCAGCTGAGTGACATTCTCACATCCCTCCCATGAACAATCTCCAGCATGAAGGGTAATTATGACAGGAACCTGTTTCTCACTGTTGCATCAGAGATTGCTTGCGGGAGGGGTAGGAATGTCAAGCCAGCTGCTTCTCAATCAAGAAAAGAACAGACCTCTGTCATCCACAAGAGCTGCCGCCAAATAAGTGGGGATGGGGTATACATTTAGCTATATAAAAGTTACATAGCTAAGTAGCTGATATATAATCATGGCCATAATTCAAGCACACTGACAGAACTATACAAGCTATAAATATTTACTACTTTAATATTTATTTTACATATCCCCAATATTTTTTTTTATTTATATTCCTGTTTTCATTCTCTCTCACGCGCGCGCGCACACACACACAGTGCGTACAATTCTATAACTGGCAGAAAGTCTTATTGAACTCAATGGAGCTTACACTACTATGCAGATAGATATATATTCATATACACACACACAAATATTTAAACAAAATAAATAAATAAAATAAAGAACAGTAACAAAATAACAGAATATGGCTCACAATCTGCAATTGTGCACAGCCCACTAATTAGTGGTATAGCACGATCAACAGTATGTGGCATGAGAAAACAGATTAGCATGTGATCCATATAATTCAACATGAGCAAAGTGATTATATGAGAGCTTAGCATGGAATCTCACTCTTGGGGCAGAAGTCTCTCTTTCCTCTAGTGAGGTTCCCCAAAAGAGTAAACAAACAGACTTATCCTTCTTAAGGTAAAGCAAAAACAGGCAGGTAAGCTGGCAGAATTGCCTCTCAATGTTTTAGCCAATGTACAGCAAGATTAGTTATACCACTGTCCAATCTGAGTCTTTAAGATGTCTAAGGAAATGAGAAAAAACCTTAGGCCTTATGAAACATCACCTACAGTGGACCCTCCACAAATAGGAAAAACTGCAAATACACACATCCCATATTATTAAATGGTGGCAACATGTACACAGATACTTCAGCTCATCCACATTCACATTGCTGCCATTTTAGGTATAGGATGTGATGCTCCGCAATTGCTTAAATTCACTGATCCAGAGGCTGCTTATATAGAGGATTCACTGTATTCCTCAAGAATACCACATAACAAATGCATATAGTTTCTACTTCCACATTCAAAGGAAATGATGGCCAAACTGAAGGCTTGGTAAAGTTATTTCCTTGGACTTCACCTCCCACAAACCCTTTAGCCAGCATTACTTGTGGAAAATGTAGTCCAAAAGACAACTTCTCCAAGCTCCAATCAAATTGAAAGTTGAACAAAAAGCAATCCTACACCTCCCACAACAACTGTTACAACCCCTTTAAGGGAGGATCACTTCACACTTGAAAGGCACAGCTTCTAGAAACTATGAGCCCACGGAAGGATACCATTATTGGCTCTTGTTGCAAGACAAACAATATTTAGCACAATTGGAATTTTAATTAAAAAGCATACTTGGCAAATCTGAGGCTGCAATAATACATTGTAAAGCAGTCCCATGAGGGAAATATAGTAAAATAAGAGCGTTTAGAACAACATCAAAGGTCATATTTGCATACAAAAATCACCCTGAAGAATCCAAGTAGCTTTTATCTATCAAAGAATTGAAATTTAAACATTTCAAACCCCTACCAGCCCACAAAGACAGTATCCTCTTTAACTGGCTTTCTACCACTGCTTTCTGGGGACATTAGTGGCCTCTGCTCCCATCCATCTTTACTTCTTGGTTACTGTCCAGCAACATCTGCACTCCCCTGCTAAAACAAATTTAGAGACCCACATGAAGAGAAGAGGAGGCAGACAGGGCTGCCCTGAAAAAATGTGGGTTAAAAGGTTATGTCTGGAAAGAGTGGACACTCTGTAAATTAGTTTCAAAAAAGCAATTTATACAACAAAGAACATTGTCCATAAGTAATGTCTAAAAAGCTCTGTGCAGTATTTATCCTGATTAGGCAAATCATTTCCTGGCCACATATAGTGATTAGTGTCTCTCTCTCCTAATCACATTTCTAAGGGCCCCTCATTGTTTTGATGTGCACATACTGGAGAGACCTCACACTGCAAAGGCCACATCACATTATCCCATTTCTCAAGCTGGACAGTCTTTACCAGGAACATGCTCTAAATGGGGAACAAAACTTTTCTACAACCACTCTAAATAAATGGGTGACTTCATTACTTCTAAAATATATTGATTACTTTTTTTTTTATTTACCTCTCAACTGGCATCACATGTCAGATTCCCCAAACCTGATACTAAGGCTACTACATAGTACAATGGACTAGCATGCATTTCTTTTCCTAATAGTCCCATAATTGTATACTAATTAAAAAAGAAAGTCGTATGTTAAAAATATTCACTTGAAATCTAAAGAGTCCAAAGATGTTGCTTGTGGGTATGTGTTCTCTGAAGCCATGGGTTTTTGCTTCTCACTTTTGGACTATAGCTCAAATGACAAAATTTCCAGTCAAAGACTACCACAAACTGATAGAGTTCTCACCCATCCTTTGTCTGATCTGCCACTCCTGCCAACAGCTGCACTGTATTAGGATTATACAGCGGGTCTGTGTACAGGCCTAGGTATCGTTGCACAAAATCTCCTGGTGTCATGTAATGTTCTCCATCTTGTTCGACAGTGGCATACTAGAGAAGAGGGAAAAAAAGAAACCAGATATTACTGTACAAATGTTTATCATTTGCTTTACAGAAGCCAACAGTCCAATGTTGCTTACAGAAATTAACAGAATGTCTGTGGCATCCCAATAGGCCAATGTGCATGCATGAAGTTTCAGCACAGTTTGAAATTTTCTTTATTTGAAAAAAGATATATAGTGGGTGATATCAAATACTGTGTAAACAGAAAGCAAGCCCACACAACAGAACCTGACCTTCCCTTCCTTCTCGCTCCAGCCCCCGCCACCATCCAAAAAGCATATTTTGGCGGGCTGAGCTGGCTCCAATGGGAAAGAAGAATCATAGGAAATCAGACAGTGCAATCTTGTTTTGCTAAGTCCCTTTTTTTATCTGCAATATAAAACAGTGGGGGGGTGGGGGCGGGGGGGTAAGCAGCACAGTTCCAAGAGCATGAAATCTAGACAACTGCCACTTGGCATGCAAACTAAGAGGACTCTAGGGGGCTGTATCTGGGGGTTCCTTGTTTTTCTAAAATGCATCATGTAATATTGATTTAAACATTTATATGGGTTTGAAACCAGCATTACCATCTCAAGACACTAGAATTTTAGTATGCAATATAGTTCAGTTTATATTGGAAGCACAAAAATTATTTCTTTAGAAATCTGCTTGACTGTTACTTTACTGTTAATTTTGCTTGTGAATCACTAGATTGTTGGGCCCGGTGGATGTAGCTGGGAGAAAGGTGACTGTGACCTGAGGAATCATTTCAATGTGTGAAATCATCTGTGTAATATAAAAGAAGCCTAGTGATAGCCAAGCTTATAAGTAACTTTCAACGTGAGACCATGTCGTGGCTGCTTCTCTGATCCCTGCTGGCTTGAATGGCAGGAGAAGGGGAGCACTGGATGTCTCTTGCTTCAGTGAACTCTACTACTGCCCTGGAAGCTGGAGGCTGAGCTCAAGATCACAAATTGTTGAAAATTGTTGTTTTTTTCTATTGTAAGATTAGATTAAGTGTTTTAGCTTATTGACTGATGAGATGTCTGAATGGAGCACCTGTTCACTTCTGTTTCTCTGGACTGTGAAAGGTCTTAGCAGCAACATGAGAGACTTTTTATGCTGTATTTGGCATGATAAGAGAAATTATCAAGTGCTTTAGCAGTTTTTAGCACTTCAGAGATTCCAAATGTTTAATCTGCGAAAGTTGGAAGATAATGTTTCTATTTCAAATTTGTATACAGTACAAAATCAAAGTTTATATATATATCTATATATAGATATATATATAAAGTCATAGAGTTGGAAGAGACCACAGGGGCCATCCAGTCCAACCCTCTGCTATGCAGGAACATACATCAAAGCATTCCCAACAGATGGCCATCCAGCCTCTGCTTAAGAACCTCCAAAGAAGGAGATTCCACCACACTCCAAGGCAGGAGATTCCACTGCCAGACAGCTCTGACTGTCAGGAAATTCTTCCTGAGCTTCAGCTGGAATCTCCTTTCCTGTAGCTTGAATTTATTGTTCCTTGTCCTCGTCTCTCTCTATACATATATACGTACGTACACACACACACACACACACACACACACACAGAGTAAGTGTATTATAAATGGAAATCAAAACAATAAAACAAAACAGCATAACTTTACAATCCAGGGTTAGCTATAAAAAAAATGATGTATTTTCAGAAAGATTTTTGAAATTTTTCACATTGATTGACTGATTGCATTTATATCCTGCCTTTCTGCCAAATGGGATCTTCTGCCTCCTAGATCTAGGGCAAGAGCTACATCATGTTTTTACACAGTGTAGTGAGATTACTGGTTTTGGAGATGCCAGCAAAGTGTTCTGTAACAACTTCAGTGATCAACTGCATGAAGGAAGATGGTCCACTGGACATTCTGGCCCCAGGATATTTAGGGCTTTGTGTTTCAGCAACAGAACCTTAGACACGGCTTAGTAGCTCACTGGTAGGCATTGCAGTTTCTTTAACAAGCACAATATACACGCAGTTGAATGCTCCAGGTAGCACACTAGGTGCTGCATAGTGCAGCAGTGGCTTGTTCTGACTAGGCACAAGGGCAACCCCACATAGTGCACATTATAGACGTCCAAACATGAGAAACCCCATGCATGAATCATAATGGCAAGACTAAGGATTCCTACCGAGAAATCCACAGTTATTGTACCAGATAGCCAATGTGGTATAGTGGTTTGACCATTAGACTATGACCCTAGAGACCAGGGTTCAATTCCCCAGCCAGTCATGGAACCCCACTGCGTAAACTTGGGTGCATCACACACACTCTCAGCTCCAGAAAATCCTGTGATAGATTTGCCTTAGGGTCACCATAAGTTGGAAATGACATGGAGGTGAACAGCAACAACAAAAGCATTTTCTGGGAAATGCAAAAATTGGTTTTTTTAATTCTTTTAGCAAAAGAATGATAAATTTATGTATTAAGTGTGCACACTTTCATATTACTTTTAATTACGAATGCCATACTTTACAAGTTGCTCATTGTGTCTTCTCTAACTACGTATTAAAACTGTGATCATTTTAGCTGCCACCCATAATCTGTCACTTTTCAGCTGCCACATTTTTAAGCATGTTGTCCTCAGCTGCAACTCAACACAGTTACAAACTAGTAATTCTCATGGGAATATATATAATGTTATAGAAGAGTATGCAGGATCACACTCAGAGGTAGACCATTCTACCTAGTTTACCCTGAGTTTAAAAGAAGTAGCTTACTGGTAGTCGGTATGTTTTATTACATTTGTTTAACTTGCTCAAACTATGTAGCCTCTAGTTAAAGCTACTAAAAAAAAATGGAATCTTCCTCTCTCTCTTTTATGAAAAATAACACATAATTCAAAAATGTGCAGGCTGCTTTACCAACAGGAATTGGTCTTAACATACATTGAGTGGAATCTAAAGAAACTAGTTACATATGTCCCACTGAGATCAGTATAAATACTGTAAGCTGTTCCATTGATTTCACTGGAAAATTGTACAACTAACCTAGTCTAGATCCAACTTACTCTGTACAATTATACATATACAACATAATATATATATGAAACATAGTAATGTTGGGTGTTAGAATCATGACTATTCTATTTGATTATCCCAATTTTCACTAGGCTTCAAAAGGATATTTCCTGCAGCCTGTAGAAATACTTTTTTGAAAAACTGTTTCCAAAGGAGCTCATCTAGCACTCAATGAATTTAAATAGCCATCCCTGATGCAAATGGGGGATATACGCTTCTATCCAAGGCCACTAGAGTGGCAACACAATGACTATGCTTTTAAAATTTGTACAAACCTATGAAAACTTTTATACTGAGTCAGACTGTTGTTCTAACGTCTGCTCTGAGGACTGGTGCCAGGTCAAGAGGAAGAGAATTTATTGGGCGTGGAAGGAAGTGCAGCAGCAGGCAGTCTTCCACGGAGAAGAAAAGAGCCTGAAGCATTCTGGGGAAAACAGTGACAGCTGTATTTTCCTACCCTAGTACTGCTTCTCAGAATGACAGATGATTAAAATATATTAATTTTTTAATTTAAAAAAAATAAAGAAAGCTTCAGGAATAGTGGATCCTCTAGTGTCTTTGGGTCCTTCTATTTGTCCTACCATGCTGACTACAGGCCAAATAATTCATTCTGTCTATGAGCAGCCCTCCAAGGCATTAGTAGTCTTTTAATTATACCTACATCTTAAGAACTTGTTAACTGAAAATGTCAATGATTGACCCCAGAAACTTCCTAAACCTAACCAAGAAGTTCATGAAAAGTCTGCTTGTTCAGATACCAGCTACATATTGCAAAGACTGCATACTATTCAAAAGACATACAGTTGGCTCTCCACATTCACAGGACCCTTGCAAAAGCGCAAAACTCGCAAATATCATAATGTGTGTATGTTTCTGTGGGAAAGGGTCTGAGGTATGGCGGGGCCAAACCAGTTCAGGGAAAGGAAAGGGAAAGAGCTTGGGTTGGCATGGTGGCCCTATATTTCCTCTCTCTCACCCATCTCCTTCCTTGGGTATGGGGGAGGGGGCACTAGAAGAGGGCTTGTGGTACTGAGAAATAGAGCTGTGAGCCATCCTTAGCTGGCCAGGCAACAGCTAGTGGTGGTGGAGGAGGAGGAGGACCAGAAAAGGTTTTTACAGGGCTGCCAAGAGGGAAGGTTCCCCTGGAAAAGAAGCACCTGGGGGGGGGGGCAGGGGCTGAAGAAATTCGCAAATAATCAAATCCATGATATTCCAACCTGCAAATGTGGAAATCTGACTGTACTTTTATATAGACCGAGAGAGGCAACCAAGTCGCACTGAGGTCAATACAAGTATTCACGAATAAGTTTATTTAGCTGCTTTGCTACAAGAATTGAGCTTGAGATATTCCACACCACCTTTGTTATTTCTTGGATCCAAAGTTATAGAATTGGAAGGAGGTTTATACAAGAAGGTCTTCCTCCAACTGTCTCTCTCCAATCCATCACTTGCACTCAGGAAAAGCTTTGATAGAGAATCAGAGGACCTTGTGCTACAAGGGGCGGAACATAGGATGCTTGCTCAGGGAGTAGAAGCATGTTCCAAACCGGGCCAAAACTGCAGAAGCTCTGCTCTACTAACAAGAAGTAGCTATTCTATTTTTTACAGTCTTTCCTGAAACACACACACACACACACACACACACACACACACAGTGTTATGTCACACTCACTAGCAGAAATCCACCAACTCTCCAGGGAAGATTTACATGGGACAGGGACTGTAAAGTATGGTAAGAGCCCAGGAAGTTCTTTTATGTGAGCGTCCTTCTGCTCATGCTACCTAGAATCCATGCATATTATTTTCACAAGAACTATACATGAAACTACAGTACACTGTGCATGAAATCACACTTTCAATTTATTCTTCTGAAAAACTGGGATGAATTAGAGAAGTTATTCTTTCAGATTTATTTGATTAGTTTAATGCCTCCAAACCCTGCATAGCCTAGATTCCTTAGCAAAGCAAGTGTGGTGAACACTCAGGTTTGGACATTCAAAGCCACAATACTGTATGATACTATGTCAGACCATCATCCCCATCTGTCACAGTCATGTCTACAGAGACAGGCAGTAGCTCTACAGGAGTTCAAAGAAAGGTATTTTGGAGCTCCACCAGGAAAAGACAGAGCTTGAACTACCTGAAGACTTGTGTATGAAAGCACTGTTGCACCCCATTTTACCAATCTTTCACGTAAAGGTGAAAATATGTAAGTCTACCACACTGACCTCTGGCCCCCTGGACCACATGAGAAAGTACTTTCCAGGAGATGTGCAATTTTCCATCTGTTCACTACTGCTATCTGCAATTTTCAGTGAGTTAGCTGATGTTTTGTCCCTAGTTAGCACTAAATACCTACACTAATACATTTCAGCACTCAGTGATGGGCCTCCCTAGAGGGTGGAAAGTATATAGAACATTTTTCAAACCACTTGCTCAGATATAACAATTAGAAAACACATGCAAAAATGCCAAGTAAAGATTTCACGTTTCTCACTGATACTGTCAAAGCAGACTCTGAAAGCTTAAAGATAATTATACCCAAGCCTGAAGATTCCTTGCCAGTTGATAAATAATCTGAATCCTGGAATGCACTGAAAAAAACTATAATATACTAAGTATATTTATATTCGAAAACAATCTAAACAATACATCAAATAATATAAACTATGTATTTAGAATAAGATATATTAGCTGGGAAAATAAGTATATATTTTACACTTTTTATACTGCTGCCAAGACCCAGACTTTCAAAGAATTTGGATTTACGATTCATAGTCTAAAAATCCCAAAGTTTCAGGTTGCTAAGAAATATATTTCACTAACACATATGTACATAAATAACACCTACATGCCAACCACAAGCCATCAAATGCCATCATAACCACAGACACCAGGAAACTGGTTGCCTCCAAATGGGTAAAAAAAATTTTTTTAAAAAAATCACAAAGTACCTTGGGCCTACTACAGTGTTCACAACCTCAGCACTCATGAGTTCAACCTTACCAAAGGTGAAAAGAGAAAAATGTTTTTAAAATTAAACTACTGAACAGCATCTGTCATCCACTACAGCACTGTTCCCAGGGCCTCAGAAGAGATGAGAACAAAACCCAGATGCCAGGTAAGGTGTCTGGTGGCTGACTGGTGTGCTCCCTGGAGGAGGAGGGGCATCGGGAAAAGAGCTTGCTGCTCTCTCACCTCAACAGATCTCTCCCTTCAAAAATTGTACGGTACAGAGGAGCTTAGACAGGGACATGGAAGCAGGGGCAGTCCCAACCCTGGTCAATCATGGCAGCAGTGGCATGCTTTTTCTACTGCTACCACCCTCACTCCTGAAGCTTAAGGGACTTTTGCACATGGAAGTCAATAACTGGATGCTGGCACACAAAGAGGAAACAGGATCACGGAGAATGTTCACCTTATCTCATAGTATTATTTTCTACCGCTACCATCCCCTTTCCTGAAGCTTAAGGGACTTGTGCCCATGGAAGTCAATAACTCAATGCTCAAACATCAAACAACAATCGAAAGCTGCAGAGACAGAGGCTGCAGCAAAACTGCAATTAAACTGAGATGGGGTTGTTAACAGGAAACAAAATTTAATGAGGCAAATGGCTTAAGATCAGTCATCAGAAAAGATGTGACACCCCAAAAGGCAAGAGACTACAGAGAGACATGAGGATCCGTGAAATGGTGGGAGCTGTGATTTGCGCCAAGCACTACGCTTGCATTCCTGCCATTTCACAGATCCTTGCATTTCTCTGAAGCCAGATAAGCCACTTGCTTCCTCCTCACATGCCAGCATCAAGTTACTGATTTCCACGTGCATAAGTTGCTTAAACTTTGTGGGGGTAGTAGTGGCAGGGGAAAAGTGTAATTTTTTTACTATTTCTGCATTTACACATTACTGGAGGCAAGAGAGGCTAAAGAATGCTTACCTCATGACATGCCTGCCAGCTAGGGTTTGGTACCACCCCTGCTGCTGCCTTCCGCCATTTCATTAATAGGGGCCTGATCATCCAGTTTTTTGGTGCCCATGGGTGTTCCTGGAGCCAAACACCCACGAAAACCAAGAGCCCACTGTATATATTCCAATTCTTTTTATACCTGTATATTCATGAGTTTGCATCCAACCTCTTTCTTGAAATATTAAAGACTTCTTTCTCTTTCTACCCCTCTCCTCCTTCTTTTCCTTCCTTCTGTTCACATGTCACATCCAAAGTCATGCAACATTTCAGAAAATTATTTTCATCTATTTCCACTGAGCCTTTATTATTACTATTATGCTGGAGTTACAGCCAAGAAATTAAAGTGCTTTTGCAATATTATACTAGTTAAACATCAGGATAATTTCATTTTAGTGCTAACGTTCCTCTTTCCTTCACTTGAATTCTGTTGAATCTGTGCCCTGGAAAGAATAACCATGTTTACTTGGTGCTGGTCATCTTTACTGCTTCAGACAGTAAAAACACACAATACAAACACATTTCATTTTGGAAAGTAATTTAAACTGAACTAGAGAGTGGGAACGAAAAGTTTCTGATAATATCAGAAGCTCCCAGAATGAGGAAAACATCACATGGATCTCCAAAATAATATCAGTTTGTACAGGAACAAAAGCAAGGACTACCAGAAAATTTTTCCCCACCTAGAGGCACACACTTGTGCCAAACTCTTTGACAGACACCATATTATGACCTAGGAAATCTCTAGGAAAGGAGTGTGCTAAGATTGAAAGGTGGCCTCTGAGAACACCTTCTGCAATTGCTTCTGGGCAATGCTTTCACTGTGCAAATGTATTTCCTCACTCACTGAAGGAAGACTAGATATTGTCCTCAATTTGCACTAATCCTGTGATTTCCCACTGCTTCTTCTGCCCTTTTTTTTTTCCTACCAGAGAAAATGTATTCAGAAAAAAAAGCTGTAACAGCTATACTTTTTGACAGTGAGCAGCAGGAGGTCTGTCTGGAACCAGACTCTACATCCCTTAGATCCTAAGCTTGGTCAATATGCTTACTGGTACACCATGAAATTAGGATGACAATCCAGCAGAATCCGAGGATGTATATTTCTGGCTTGTTAATGGAACATATGTAAGCATCATGATTCACTTCAGAAGATATGTGAATCCCTAGTTAAGTAAGGATGCTTTTGTTCATTTGTTTTACATCAAGTTAGAAATCATACAGCCCCTAAAGGCCATTTTTGCAGCCCCAGGGGTTCTCCCACCCCTTCTCAGATTTGGGGGAGGAGAATGCAGAGAGGAAAAGAGAATTGCCACTTCAGGAAGTCTTAAGAAGTTGGAGCCTGTCCCCTGACGTGACTTTTTAAAGTTATAACCTTTACCCATTTCGGGATCCATTTTTTTCTGTTCCCCACTCCACCCCCACTTTCCAAGTGAGGATCCTAAGAGCTTGTTCCCTCATTTTACATAAGGAAATAACAATGTAGAAGAGTGGGATATAAATCTTAAAAATAAATGAAATCAAATGAAATGAATCAGAGTCTCATTTGAACTGGGTCACAGACGCACAGCTGCGCTCTCACTTCAGCCAGGATAGAATCCAGACAGTCAAAGATGAGAGACCCACAAGATCCTTGAGCTACCCTGCCTGCACTGATGATGTAGTTAGGGGGAATGATGATAAATGAAGCTGAATAAGAAAAATCAACACTCACATGACCATAAGGCCAAAGGCCTGAGGATGTGCAAAAGCCAGGGATTTACAGGAAAGGGGCAAAGAACCCTGAACAGCAGCTTCATTCCATAACCACTGATTGCCCAGTTCACTTTTCCACTCCCAGTTAGCAAATCCTCATGTGACATGATGAATAAAATAAAAGAGAGAAATTCTCAGTGCCAAATTATCTTTCAGACAAATGTTCTTTTCCTTTCAATTTGCCATTTTTTTCTCTCTCTCTCAATAATTCAGCTTTTGTGAACGTAATCATGTACTAGTATATTTTTCCCCAAAGGAATTAAACCAGCTCTGGTGGGGCAGACAAAGAGAGAGAAATGGTCTATGAAAAACTGTAACTAGAAATGGTTTAAGAGAGTGAGCCTGATTTGTCTCACGATAGCCTCATATTTCATATTGGTGTCTCAGCCATGCTTTGGGTCGGAATCGGGCTGAAAAAAAACCTCAGAACGGAACTCTCAGCAGTCAGTCAGTTCTACTCTGTCAGTCACTCGAAAGTTCTCACAGGCAATTGGTCTCAGTTCATCAGCTTTGCTCATCTCTTGCAACTCCTTGTCCTGCTAACACACCCGATTTCTTACTGACCTCTACAGTTCTCCCTCCACTTTCTCTGGTTTGGCCTTCACAAATCTGATTATTCACGAGGCAGGTGCTTGCCTCCTTCCCCCTCCATTTTCCTCCGCCCATCCCTTGCATTCCTCATCCCAGGCTTGCCAGGCCTGTGTTTAAAATGAACTGGGTTTTTTTTCCTTTTGGGTGAGCAAAGCCCCCTTCCACTGCTGAAGGCATGGCCTCTCTACCACGTAGTTGTACATTCTGCTGTGTATTGTATTGGCCGCTGATTGGTCAGGTGCTCTCTTTGCTCTTACGCTTCCTTTCTCAAGATAGCCACCTGAAGTAATTAGAACTCCAGAACTCCTCTCTTCTCTGTCTGAAGGGAAAGTACCGGTAAGCCTTTTGGGTAGTATTTTTCCTCCCCCCTTCAACACTGGGGCCAGAGGCATATGAAGGGGAGGGGAAGCTCCAGAGGAGAATGGGAGGCGAATCTTGGGGGGGTTATTCATGGTTTTTCCACTTCTGCCCTGAACCCCCGCGAATGTGGAGTGGCTACTGTACTTTCATTTGTGGGAGTAAGTTACTGGGCTTACTTAATAAAAATCTCAAATCAGATAAACATGAAAAATGTTGGACTGTTAGAGAATTCTATGTTAGCTTAGGTCTACTAAGGTTTCTAATTTTTTATTGATAGTGAAAACAATATCATGTTTGGAGATCTGTCCACACCTTTTGAAAAATTATCATGCTGGGGGGGTGCAGTTTATAACAAGATTTCTGAACAAAACTTTGCTAGTGCTCAGCATCTTTCCATCATACTATTTTCACTACTGTAATTTGAAGCCCATTTAGAAAGAAATAAATGTTGGTGAAAACAACCTGACTACTGAGCTGAGAAGGAAGCACTTTTATATTTACTTCTAGGAGAACTGGAACTGTTAACTAATGAAATGCTCCCATGATATGTAGAATGGTATTGGCAACAAGACAAATTACCAGAGCTTGAGAAAATAATGAAGGCATTCGTGCATGGCATGTTTTGTACTGATTTGCGTCAGTCAGCTTTTAATCACCTTAGCAGCACATGGCCTAAAAATCAAGTATTTCATAGCAAATAGAATAATCATGTTCTCCTTGGGAAGGAAGCTGATGGGTCACTGGACATTGCAGGTCTTTCTTTTCACAAAGGAAGAGAGGACCACCTGTAGACAAGGAGCTTGTTTTGCAATAGTTCTCCATGGATGGCCACAGAAAGGTTTCCTGCCACTGCTACTCTGCTTGGGGTAGGGAATTAAAAGGGGGCATATAGGGAGAAGTACACTAAAAGCACCAGATCTTGTCTGATATTGGAAGCTGAGCAGGATCTGCCCTTGTTAGTACTTATGGGAGACAGCCAATGAATACCAGATGCTGCAGGCTATATTTCAGTGGAAGAAACTGGCAAACCACCACTGAGTACTCCTTGCCTAAGAAGACTCTATGAGATTAATGGGGTAACTACAAGTTGACAGGTGATTTGAAGATCCAAACCCTCTCATAAGCCAGGCATGTAACCAGAAACAGTATGTCACAGCTGAAGCTAGTGTATTTGTTTTCCCTCCCACTGGGACCAATTGAGACCAATGTATTTTTTGCAAAATAATCCCCCCTCCTACAAAGCAACTGACACATCAAAGAAACAACAATAACGTAAGCTTTTTCATTCCAATTTGCTTTTGAAATATGCTTGAAATCAATGTGATGTACTTCTAAACAAAGGAGGTCTGGGTCAAATTAAAATCAAAACAGGAATGCTGACTGAAACAAAAAACCCTGTGGCTATTTTAAACATGTTTAAAATTACAAATTTTCTCTCAGAATTTCAGGATGCTTATTTTTAATATTTTGAGTCCATTTATCCAAAAATATTTTAGAATCTTTATTTTTTTTAATCCAGATTGCTCTCTAAAGAGACAACCTCCCTGTTATTCAGTTCCTGCTGAAGTAAACAGAGGATGAACTTCAACAATGACTGACAGGAACATATAAAAGTGAATCCCATGCGGATGAGATATTTGTACACTCAATTGCATAGATAGCTGAGGATCCAGAGAAAGCACTCTATGAATGGTTTAAGACAAACTTGCAGGGCACAGAGGAAAGACATACAAAAACACAGCAGTTTCTACATGCTAGGATGAGATGCCAAACCTTGCAGGCACTGGCCAACTGTGAAGATTCCTCGCTGCTTCTTGACAAATACCAAGGCCACTTACACTACTAGGCAGAGGTATAACACCTGTCTCAAGCAGTAGATAGGGGAGGGAAGTACTATCAAGAACAAAAACTGGGAAACTTCCAAAGAAATCCATGAAAGAAAAGGATGCTAGAAGATGGTCTTCACTAGCTAAAAAGCCTGATGCAATTCAGCCTACATATACTTTAAAAGCCTTCCTCCAGGGGTCACATAAAAATCAAGACTGTAGAAATTTCTGAATAAGAAACTCCAATACCATTTGTCAGTAAATGTTCAGACATTTATGCAGTCTTGACTTTTAGTGACCCTCCCCTCAGAAAGGTCTTTAAAATACCCATAGGCTGAAATACCTTAGGCTTTTAAGCTAATAAAGACCATCCTCTAGCAACATGCCTCCTTTCTCTCTTGTGAACAGCAACATCAGCCCAGTAACAAGCTCTTCTTTCTGGACTACCTGACTGTTCTCCTCTCTTGGAAGACAGACTTGTTTACACCATGCAGCCCGGCCTAGAACCCGAACAAGCCTGCTGCCCTCAGAGGTGACGGACAACACTGTCACACTACCAGTGTTAAGATAAGATTCAACTGCCAGTCCAACTGGCTTCTGTACACAGAATATAGGGGGGCAATTTGTCCTTTCCCTGAAGAAACAAACTATTTGGGGCCAAGTCTTATGGGCACAGGTATTCATAACATGAAGTCTCCACGTGGTCTCCTTGATCCAGGGTGGCAGAAGGCACACAGAGACCTCAGTTCAAGAGACATTCCACTAATTGCCTTAAGCTGTATTGTTTGCTGGCAGCCAGGATCATGAGTGAAGCCTGAACTTCTCAAACTATCAGTAAAAGAGAAGTGTTGGAATTCTTCGTTAGGCTGATAACTCTGGCTGTTCACTGTCTCTGAGCAAGGAAGTGGCTGGGATATACAGAGAAAGGGGTGGGGAGCAGAGGGTAAGCATGGCTATAAGTTAATGAGTTCACAGAGATAACACCTTCTAAAAATGTGTTTTAATTATAATTCAGAAGAACTTTGTTTTGTTTACCATTGCACCTTATTTTTTTTATTCTAACCCATCCAGGGGCCTTCAGAATTGAGCAGCCAATGTGTTAATCAATAGTGTTAATAAGAGAAATAATGCTGTATCTATAAACAAAAAAACTTCAGCCCTGCCACTGACTTTAACCTATGTAACTATGACATAATCTTTAGTAAACGTATTAAAGGTATTTATTTCCTTTTCAGTATTTCTGACCTTGCCTAAGGAGGTCTCATACCAAACTACACACACTTCACTTCACTTCAAGATTAATGCCTAAGATTTAATTGCATGTATATTAGACTTAAAGTGTCACGTGTAATAAGATGCATGAAGGGAACAGAGGAAAGGGCATAAATATCATGTTCCCCATGAAAACGTGAGTACGTGAACTCCACTTCACTTACTGATCTTCACCTTCACTTGTCTTCATTTCCAAGGGTGGCCAAATTTAGGCAGGAATGCACACCCTTTAGGCATGGCAGCATTGCATAATCCAAAGAGCACAAGAGAACTGACCCAGGAAAACTGCTGTTATACCCACTGTATTTCAGCACAAGGTGTTCCAGATTTAGATGTAAGGGATCATGTTGCCAAAAAAAAAAAAAATTACAAACAAATCTGTTGCCCGTTACCTTCATACCTGCACATCCCACAAGTTATGAATGCAGTTATAGACGCAGGCCAAAATTCAGCCTCCACCAAAAATTTAAAACTCACTCTCAAGAAGAGGGTTAAATTATGTTCTTTCATACTGCAATAAAGAGGTTTCAGGCTTTATCACACCAGACTGCTATCTCACAGCAATGGTGTTATTTAAAGAAACATACCAATATAGAAACAATCACTATCATACCATCTCTGCAATAATGCTATGCTGCCATTTTGGCAACGCACATTCCACAACAAGTCTTCCATACCACCCTGTTGACCCTGTCTGCGCTACCTGGAGCATGCACTATACAGTACTATCAACTTTCATGGGTTTAACTTCTGGCAGCTGGCTCTACCTTCCTCCCTCCTCCTTCTCCTCCTCCTGCTGCTGTTGGGCAGGGTCCCTCTCACCTGGCACTGCCAGAAGTGGAGGATCATGAAAGACTGTCCAAAAAGGGTTTGTCATATAGAAGTCAATAATTATGCTAACCAGAAAGCGGGAGGGCAGTGATAAAGGACTGTCAACAAAAGGGCTTGTAAAATAGAAGTCAGAACCTCTGCTAACCAGAGTTGGCCTGAACTGCGGCCTACTAAGACATCAAAATGCATCTTGGATATCCTGATTCTTCAGATATAAGAAATTATGGAAGCATCCAGAGTGACTGAAAAGTCTTAGATTTTGTTCCTTTTCTTTACTGTTTTATGTTGGTGTGGTGGTGGTGTATCTTCAAGTTGTTCCCAACTTATGGAGACCTTAAGGCAAACGTATCATGAGTTTTTCACAGCAAGATTTGTTTGGAGGGGGGCAGAGTTGCCTTTGTCTTCCTTTGAGGCTAAATGTGACTTCCCCAAGGCCATCCAGTGGGTTTTCATGGCCAAGTGGAGACTCGAACCCTGGTCTCCAGAATCACAGTCCAATGCTCAAACCACTACAGCATGGTAGCTTTCTGATTTTATATTGGGTTAGAATAAACTGATCTAGAGAGCTGGTATAAGAGTCTCTGATCGTTCTCGGAGCTGAGAGAAAATATTTTGGAGTAAACAAAATGTGTATGGATCTCCAAAATAAAATCAAAAAGAACAGAAACATAATCTGGGACTTTCTGATCTTTTTAATCAGTCTGGATATGTCCTGTATCAGTACTATCTAAAACATACACACCTGTTTGAAGACTGCTGATTTGCATGCCAAATGGCTGTTCCACAAATGGAAGGTTTCTGATCCAGTAGAAGTTCCTGTTGCCAGAAAGGGAGGAAGTGACTTCTGCCACTTCCTCTTTCTTCTTACCTCTGCCCAAACAACTTCCTATACCTTCCCAAGGGATCCCTCAGCTCAACAGATCATCTTTTTGGAGCACACAAAAATTGTAAAGGAGAACCGGGGTGGAGGGAAGGAACCTCTCCTCTCCATTAGCAACAGTGCTTGACTTTATAGATGTTGCTAGACTGAAACTTCCATTGCCCTTCACCATGGTCCATGTTGGCTGGTGTGATGGGAGTTGAACTCCAACATCTGGAGGGCCACATATTGTCCATCCCTGCCCACACTAGAAGTTCTACTGACAGGATCTCAGGATCCAAGCCATTATGTTGTCATCACCCATGGAACATCAATGAGCCGTACGTTCTTTATGCATCATAAAGAAAACAATACTGTAAGATCTACATACGGGTTGCTGTTGTTGTGTACCTTCAAGTCATTTCTGACTTACAGCAACCATAAGGTGAACCTATCACAGGGTTTTCTGAGGCTGAAAATGTATGATGTGCCCAAGGTCACCCAGTCGGTTTCCATGGCCAATTGCGGAATCAAACCCTGTTCTCCAGGATCATAGTCCAACACTGAAACCACTAACCACACTGGCTCTGGGAAACTCTTTATAAAAGAACAACCACAGATAAATAGGATCACCAAATTGCTTTACAAAATTAGAGAATTGTTCATCTTATCCTATATATTTTCTATATAGTGAACAGCAATCTTTATGTAACAAAATGCTTCTCATTTCTTTTTTTAAAAGTGTAATCTTTTAATAACAATGCCAAAAGCTAATATTTATTTATTAATTAAAGGATTTCCAAACCACCCATCTGTTCAGAAGGGCCTCTGAAAGGATCAACAATCCTACATCTGAATAATCAAACCAGAAACAGAAGAAAATATCTTTAAAACATATAGACGATGGAGTAAAATCATCTTTAACCCAGCTCTTCAAAAGCTGGGTTAAAAAGCCAGATTAAATGAAATAGTATTTCAGACCAGTAAACTAGCAAAAATAGGGCAACCTGACCTCCTTTGGAGGAGGGGAGGAATTCCATAAGCATGGTGCCAGCACAGACAAGACACTGTTCTCTGTCCTCACAAACCTCACCTCTCTTGGTGATACGAAATATAAACTCTTTCATCTATGCTAAGCCCATTTTTTTTCCAGGCAGAATCACTCCAAATTTAACTAAGAACCATATTGAGAGCCAGCATGGTTAGAATAAGACTACATTAATTTTCGCCCATGCAGCTCAGGGCTAGGGATAATATATTTGTGCTACAGAAAGTATATTTTTGCACACTTCCCCATTCAATCTGTATACCATTTAGACTGAAAAGGCAAACAAATGTCCTTTTCAGTGGCTTCCAAACTATCCTAATCTGAGAACTGTCCAAGTGGCACTTCCGGTACCAAGCTGAGCTTTGCAAACAACTGAAGCTCTTTTTGTATGAACCTTTGTAGAAAACTATCCAACAATTTTCTAGTGTGGCATCAGAAGACAGGAAATGACAAAAAGCTAAAAATACAGACAGCATCAAACATCATTTCTCATTTCTATGCATTTGATGAACAGAGTTCCAGATCAGGAAAATGTATAACACATGTGCTGTTCCTTAAGGCGCCATAAGACCCTTTGTTGTTTCAGCTGTAACGGACTATCACCCTTCTGAAAAATACTGAGTACTACTGCTTACCTGCAAAAATATATTGCGTAGCTCATTTGGATCTGCTCTTTTGGTTGTCTGTACCTATAAAGCCAAGCGGAAAAGGAAGTTAATGTTTTACTTGCGAAGTTATTCAATTACCAAGTACAGAACCCTTCCAGTGCAATCTCTGCTGATAAGAGTAATACGTATCAACTCTCTTATCTAAGTGATAAAGTGAGTTCCAAACATTCAGACATATGTTTGCATTGCTTGACTTTAAAACAAATGAGATGCTTTTGACGGCTGTCAAACTAAGAAGGAAAAGTCAGAGAAAAGAAAACAGAGCATAATAAAGTTGAGTCGTAAACATAAAAGTCTCCTGACCAGAAGAAAGTTTTATAAACAAGACTGAAAACGAATAGTGTATACCAGCAAGTACAAACAGCTATCTACAAATAAATCCCTTCCAAACACATTTCAGAACAAGATCAGGTAGCCACTGCAATTTTGTATGTCCAACAGACTATCATGTTGCTTTACATATGGTATACTTTTCTTCAAGTCTGCAAAAAGAACTCTTATTTCAAAACTGGCAGTTGCACTGACCACTAATCTTGTGGGGGGTTGTTCCACTTTGTAACTACAACATTCTTCACACATCAGTGATTTGATATACTAGATCACTCTGAAAGAACTTTTTACCTTCCTTTTTAAAACAGCTCCAAAAAGAAAAAAAAGTCAAAACCATGGCTCAGGCCTGTTTAAGTAATCTGGAGATGATCTAGACAAGGAGAATTCTTCCTTTCTGTTGAAAAGTAAAAAGCATCTGCCCCACCTGAATTGCCCCATGTCCCAAGATGGCTAACATCAAAAGCCACAATGTGGGCTGCACAGGACAATAGTTTATTATCCTCCAGTTTTGTTTTCTTCTTCCTCTGAAGTATCAAAGCTTTCTTCCAAAATTCTGATCCTCTGTTTTCATTTACACCAGGCCTCAGCTGTGGGACTTGAGGACAAAACTCTCCTTTTCCCTTTTACCGTATACATTGGATTGCATCTCTGCATTCTGTCCTTAATTATTCCAGAATAATCACCCTCACAGTGTTTCACAGAGCACTGCAGTGGATTACAAACGCCTGCTCTAGCTACACACATAAGCTAAAAAAACCTCCTGCCACCCTAAAGGTATGACATAAGGATTAAAGAGTCTTGAGGAACAGCCAAGCAAGCGGTCCTCTGCCTGTACTCCGCCTCTCCCTGCCCAAAGATGAAGAACGCTTCAGAGGAGGACTTGTTTCGTCTGGGGAAGGCTCAGTGTGAGAGGGAGGACAGGCACAGATACCCCCTTTTCAGGACTGCTCCTCTCAGTGTTGTTTTTCCTGTTATCCTCACCACCAAGTGTTTCACTTCAGCCCACCTGGAACCGTGGAAAGACCACCCTTATAACTACTAAAGCAGATCATAATCCACACGTCCCCTGAACAGAAATATATATATATATATACGTATTGGGTGAGAGAATCTATCCTGGGGGCAGAAACAAGGTGGCCCAGACTCCCTATCTAGGGATCTCCACTGCGTGCGTGTAGGGGGAGGCATGCCCTCCACCGGACCTCCACCGGCCTCTCCCCCTCACGCTCCTCCACGGCCTTCGTGGCCTGCCCTCGCCGGCTCCAGCTCCTTCCCCCGCGACAGGGGCGTCTCTGCCGCTGACGGCCCCCGAGGTACGGACCCAGCAACTGTCCTCGCTAACTCCTGCTGCCCCGCTCAGCGGGCCGTGCCCGGGGACTCCAAAGGCGGCGGGGAAGGCGCCGCGGGTCGCCTCTCCGTCGTCCCTCCCGCGGTTCCCTCCTTCCCGCAGGCCCCGAAGGCCAGGGCCCGGGGCTGCGGGGAAGAGCCGCCCACCCTCGCAAACCGGCTCTGCTTATGCAACAAGCACGGGAGGAGAAGAGAAGGAAGAGAGTCACCTTGACCGCCATGCTGAGCCCGGGGAAACGGATGGCGGCGGCGGCGGCGGCGGAGGAGGAGGAGGAGCCTCCCAGCAGCGCTGTCAAGCAGCGGGCGCGCCGCCGCAGCAGCAAACACCGACCGACCGCCCTCCCTCCCCTCGGCCCGGCCCTATGCTAATGAGGATCCCCTGCCAAGCCCGGAGCTTGTCCCACCGTGACCTGGCGCGCCGGCGCGCCGTTGCCGGGACCAGAGGCTGGGCTGGGCTGCGCTGGGTTCTGGAAGGCCGGCGTTGTCGGCGCGACGGCGGACGCCCCGCGCGTTCCGAGGAGCCCCCCGAGGCGGCGACATAAAGGGCGCGCGCCCCGCCCGAGGGCCGCCTTGGAAGCTGCACGGTAAAGGACTTTTTTCAGTCAAGTGGGGTTTTTTTCTCCCCATTTCCGCGATACACTTAAGGTTCGATGCACTCAAAATTAACCCGTTTATACGGTAATTATTTTTTAAAGAGCAAAACAAATACAAAAATAAGTATGCTGTAATTATTTTTTTAACCGGTGTTGCCTCTTCTGAGACACACACACACACACTCCTTCTCCCCAGTCTTCTCCCCCCCCCCAAAAAAAACACTCGGGGTTTGTTCGGCGCTTTGAAATTGCGACATACTGGCTTTCAAAGCATAGGCAGCGTTTCTCTCCTTAGACACTAATAAGTTTGCTCCCGAAAAGATTAGTACATTTGTTCCGGCATACATAAACTGTAGTGGAGTAGACGTCATCCCATGGGCGGGTGTGCTGGGATAAGAAACGGACCATTTCCGCACTAGACTGCTATAGTGCTATTATTCCACTTTCAACAGCCTATGGAATCCTGGGGTCAGCCTGAGGCCCCTCCCGAAACTGCAAACCCCAGGATTCCATAGGATGTTGAAAGTGGAATAATAGCATTATAACAGTCTAGTGCGGAAATGGCCAGTGAGGCCAGAGAAAAGGAATTCGAATTCAAGCTCTACCTCCTTTATGTTTGCATTAGATTTTCTTCTGTCCTAACTACTTACAGTTACCTCAGAGCCTACCAACTCCCACACACGTACATCACCTCTGCAAACAGGGTTGCCAGAGTGAAGACTGGAGGGAGTTCTTGTCAGGTAACAATAATTTTTTTCTTTTCTTTTATCTTTTATACAATCTTTTATACAATAATTAAACATACAGGAATCAGTATTTAATCTGGCAACCTTACTTTCAAGTGAGAATAATGTTTCTTTCATCTGACAGAGTTGCCTCAGGTTCATAAAATATGATAATATGTTAAAATCGTGAAGGTGTCACAAGATTTTTCGTTGGTTTTGCTGCAATGCAGACACAGAGAACTCGACCTGAAAACATTTCTTCTCCACTCCGTACTTCCCAATCCTTAGTAGACCAAGTGGAGCATTATTTGTTTGGAGTACAACCTCCAAGACCCCCAGCCAGTCTGCCCAGGACTGTGCTGACTGGGAGATCCTAGGAGCTGTAGTCCAAAAAATAACTTTCCCTAGTTTTAATGTTAATAAAACAAATGATAACTAATTGTTCCGGAGCAAGAAGGGACACACTGGATTTCAAATCACAGTGGGTGCTAGGAATCCACAGGAAATGAATGACACTAGAACTCTCACCCTGTCCTGCCAAGCTACTCCCAAACAGACTTCTCTTGTCTGTATCCAAAGCCCCCCAGGCTCGATCTTCTTTATTCTATCATAGCAGATAAATTGAAATTTCGTGTTTAGATGTTGCATGGGAAAAGGTAGCACTCTCTTGATGACTTGCTATTGGACTGGCCACTGCTGGAATGGAAGCACAATGTTGTGGCCTGACCATGTCATCAGGAAGAGTGACATTATTTCCTCAGGCAGCACAGCTGGGATACTATGACAACAAGCTGTTGCACAGCTCATTTTTAATTTTTTTATTTATTTTAATTCATGGCCAGGTATGATGAGAGAGAGGCTTGCGGGACTTTCTGAATCAAGTGCAAAAGGAAAAAAAATCTTGGCTGGCCTTTAGTAGCACACATCTTGACTTTCAGAGAAAAGGCAGTATTTGCCACTCTGCCTCAAGCAACAGAATGTCTTTGGTCGGGCCTGAGAAAGCTAGGCTATCACAAAGGATTTACTTGTTCAAAGCCACAGATGGAAGAGTCCTTAAGATTCTGCTAAGCACCCAGGAGAAATTTATCCACAAGTAGTTTCTACTCAGCTGGATTAAGATTTAATGGCACAATGCATTGCATAGCTTCTCAGAAGTAAGCCCATCTGAGTTCAATGCAACTTATTCTCAGATAACCCTGTACACTTTACTAACCCAGACAGCAAAATCCAATGCTTGTGTACTCAGGACAAAGCTCAATTAATTTAAACTGAGTTCATTCCCAACTAAGTGTGGATAGTATAGCAGGAGGAAAAACCTGTCCAGAATAGGTGTTATATTGCAATGTACAAAATAAACAAAAGCCTTGGAGGCTTTTACTGCCATAAAAATGGGGCTTTGAGCCCCTGGGTGTTGCTTATTAACAGACACTACTCTGGAAACAGACAAATGAATAAACAAATAAGTGGTGTCTAGTTGATCAGCCAAAACTGGACAGGTTTAATGAAAGGTATTTGAAACCATACCTGCTGTGCAGCTGTCCTTTTTTATTATTCTTGGATTTTCTGTGGCTGTAATTTATACCTCTATTTGTGTGCTAATACAAATGACGCAGACTTACATGAGACAAAACATTCCCTTTGACCCTGCCCCGCATCTTTGGTCTTACTTGGCCACTTGGGTAGTATAATCCATGGTCGCAGAACTCAAATTCTTCTAGGGGAAAGAAGTGTAGTAAAAGAGTTGTGTACTGTGATGACTAGTGCAACTTAGTACCCAAAGCCCGTGGGGCAATTGGTGGCAGCCTGGCTTTGCTCCACAGACCCTCCTTCAGGTGATGGGCCACCCAGCAAGCAAGTAGCTGGGGCTGCTAGTGAAATAGGTTTGTTTACTCAAGTACCTTCCTTCTCTCCATTCAGCCAGGAAGCTGGGGAGAGCTGAAAGATGTGATGTTTTCAGCAGGAGGAAAAGGAGGTGAATGATAATTTCCTGGCAGTGCTAGGTTTTCAGCAGCCTCCTGGCAAACTGGGTCTCCCCCCCGCCCCCGCCAATGGCTTCAACACTTTCAGAGTAATGCAAGGACTGGGGGGCATGGAACAGATGACTCCCCATGGCATGCAGCCCATGAGCCCGAGACCTGCCCATGCCAATCCAATGTAGTTCCGCTGCTGACAGGGACAGATCAAATAGTCAGTATAGTAACGCTGACCTTGTCTTTTTAAAGTTATACTCAAAGGGAGCAAAGCTAGCTCAGGATCCAGATCCAGGGTGTTCTCCCCACACAGGAACAGGATGAACACTTTCAGTTTAGTTCCAGTCTAAGATCCTCAACAGTTTCTCCAGCACCTAGCAGGAGGTCCAGCATTGTTTCTCTCTGCCGTTGAAGTGAGAGCAGCTAGCCAGAGGTGATCAGCACGGCACAGCAGCACGGAGGATAGCTTGACTTTACAAAGTGGTGGCAGGGAGATTTACCAACCACTTTTACTGAGCATAGTTTGTTGTATCTCACTGGGTTGTTGCTGTAACATGCAGCTTCTCAACCAGGGTTCCGCAAGAGGCCACTAGCAAGAGATCATGACTGGGGAAAAAAAAGATAGCTGTAGGTATAATACACTTCCCTTTTCTGTTCCTTTTGTTTGCCAGACATGTGGATCAATTCCATTTTTCAGGTCACAGAGACCAAACTTCAAATGCAAATCAAAGCCACAGACCAGCAAAACAGTAAATCATGTGTGTATTTTAATATATATTTTTTTTTCATGCTTTTCATCAGATGGCATTTATTTTTAAGTCTCTCTCTCTCTCTCTCTCTCTCTCTCTCTCTGTGTGTGTGTATGTATACATATATATATGCAGTAGACATGAAGATGTATCTTTCTGAGGAGTGTGGCTCTTTTGAGAGCCAGCTTGATATAACGGTTTGAGCATTGGACTATGCTCTGGTGACCAGGGTTGAAATCCCTGCTCAGCCATGGAAACTCACTGGGTGACCTTGGGCAAGTCATACTCTCTCAGCCTCAGAGGAAGGCACAGGCAAAACCCCCTCTGAACAAATTTTGTAAAGAAAACCCCATTATAGGTTCACCTTAGGGTCTCCATAAGCCAGAAACAACTTGAAGGTCCCAAATAGAGGTCCTAGGTATAGGTTGAAGCATCACAGATAGCACGTTGAGTGCCTTGTACTCTCCTTGAGACCTTGCAGGGCCACAGATGGTCCTGAGTGAGATGGGCCAATAAGTTTGATTCATATGGCAGCCCCATTTTTCACATACCTGGAAGGAATCCCAGCTCATCCAATTTTGTTTAAATGGTTCATGAAGCAGAGTGTATTTTTCCTTGGTTTCTTGGTTTCTACTGTTTCAGATGCTTCAGCTTCTAAGTCTTTTGTATGTGTTTGGCAGAAGATCAAACTCACTACATTTCAAAAGCTGTCTCCTTTGTTATCACAACTCATTAATTCTGCTAGATCACTGGATAGGGTAAGTAGCTGATGAATGGAAATTTCTGAACTGTAAAAAACCAGATCATCCATCCTTTGCTACTTCCAGGACTTCAGTCTTTGATGACCCAGCTCATAGTGTGGGGGTAAGGGAAGGGGACAAAGCATTAATCAATCCAATTTTTAATCTTTGTTTATTTGCTCATAAATTAGGGATAAATTTGATTGAACAAACAGGTTTCGTGGCTTTCTGATTTGAGAAGAAATATAATTATCTACAGAGGGAAATCTGAGTCTGTGGTTGTAGTACAAAACATTTTCAAAATTGCTAGCATGGTGATAGTGCAGGGAAGACACACAGCCCTCCATTAGATAACGGTTCAGCATTCACTGAGTGAAGACACAAGTAGAGCATTAATTCTAGATAGTATTCCTGCTTCTCTCATTCTACTGTTGGTAATTAC
This sequence comes from Cyclura pinguis, assembly GCA_030412105.1. NCBI lineage: Eukaryota > Metazoa > Chordata > Lepidosauria > Squamata > Iguanidae > Cyclura > Cyclura pinguis. Next base: position 222,642,585 of record CM059599.1, on the reverse strand, counting down.
ATATAGCACATTTTTGTCTTGTATCTATTACAGATTCCCAGTCCTGTGTCTCTTTTGACTTGCCACAAGCAAATTTCCAACAGCTACAAAAGCAATTAGCATCTCTACCTCTCTCCTGGAATGTATAAAATAAGTGAAAATAACTCATCTGCTTTCCATTCAAGCAGCACTCTAGGACTCCTCGCCCATCCAAACAGCTCCCTGGCAGAATGAGAGTTTCAAGCAGCCTTCTCTAAGAAGGACCCCTCCAGAGATGATGGACTACAACTCCCATAATCTACAGCCAGCACCATGCTGCCTGGGGGTCATAGGAATTTTAAATTGATGGTGCATCCCAAGTAGACAACTTGAATTCAGAGTTGGCCATGCAGACTCTCCTGATCAAGTAACACCTGAAAAAGAGTTGGAAATCCCAGGTATCTATAGTACTTAAACTGTTCCTTAACATCTTGGAGGATCTTGCTTGCATTATGTTGGCACTCATCAGACTATCTGATGTTTCCATACACTGACTGTTAACAGAGCTTTTTTTTAGACATTAATGACATTCCTAGACATACAAACATGTCACTTTCCCACCTGTTTGTATCAATAAATGACAGTAATATCTCATTCTTTCTTTCATGTCCTTTACCACAGTGGTTCTTGGACTTTGGTCCTCTAGGGTTTTTTATTTCAGCTCCCAGAAGCCCCAGCCAGCTTGGTTAATTGTGAGTGATTCTGGGAGCTGAAGTCCAAAACATCTGGAGGCTCAAGACTGAGAGCCACTGCTTTATCATACATAGTGATACACATCTATATTTCAGTGCAATGCATATAGTTTAATATTCAGTGCCTTGGAATATTATTATAGAAAGGAGGAATGAGAGGGAGAAAAAAGGAATGTGGTAGAACATTTAAGACCAACTGGTTTTTATTTTAGCATGAGCTTTTGTGGATATAAACCCACTTCTTCAGATGTAGTAGGCAGTCTGTACTGCATCAGAAAAAATGGGTTTATATCCACAAAAGCTCATGCTAAAATAAAAAAGACAGTTAATCTTAAAGGTGCTGCCACATTCCTTTTCTTCTCACACTCCCTTCTTCCTTTTTATGGTGCAAGAAATGAACATGGCTACTTCTTTGGAATATTATAATGCTGTTATCATTCATTAAACAGTGCATTCCTTGTGACAGTATCTGTATTTGTTTATACAATAGCTGTACATGACCTTGAGAGCATCTTGGTGTCTATTCTGCTGCTCAATAAAAACCCACCCTTGGTTGCAGCTGTTGTTCCCTTGATAGTGGAGACTGGCAGCTAAGGATCCCTTCCTTTCACTCTAGCTCTTACTCACTTTGGCTTTCAGACTGAACCTTGCATGAAAGAAGAGCCCAGGGACTTACCTGGTACCAGTTCTCAATGTCTACAATTCCATCCCCTACAGCAAGGGTGAGAAAAGTGCAACCCATGGGCCACAAGCAGCCCCAGACCCACAAAATGCCCCATGAGACTCCTAAAGCCTTACTCCATTGTTTCTTTTAAGACAGTTTTTGGAAAAACTGTTAAGACTCAGGAAAATTGGGGAAAAAAATCAGTCCTTTTTTGGCCCCAAACTGAAACTATACATGATGGTATGTCACTTCCAGTCACTTCCACAAGGCCCAATATGAGGCAGCACTTGAGGCACACCACACTCCTCTTCCATTATTTACTGACATCACACATTTGGAACTAGATATTTAATTTTGATTCATAATACTAAAACACCACAAAAAGGAGCCCTCCCTTAAGTTACAACTGCAATGAATGTACTAATACATTGATTGTGGTTATATATTGGTAACTAGTTCCAAACTTTGCTGCGGGCGAGCTCCTGGTGACTGCTGCTGTGATATGCCATGAAGTCAGATAGCAAAGGAGGGTGCATAAAAGGAGTCTGGTATAGTAATAAGTCCAATCAATTAGGCAAATGACTGTTAGCAGAAGACTGTAGAGTTTAGCAGTTACCTTTTTTTCTTTCTATAATTCCTTAAATTCTCCCAGCCAGCATGAAGTAGTCCAAAAAGGTAATTTTTCCAAGTTATGCTCATCTACTCTGATTACCAGCAGTTATCTAAAACTGACCTGAGTCATTCTGCCTAAGATGCTGGAGATGCCATGTGATACACGAGTTCATGCACAGTCCTACCAACAGACTATTGCTCCTTCCGATAGTAACTGGGTTGAATCCAATTAGAAACAAAGGTTCTCCACAAATAAACCATTATATCTATACCAGTGGTAGAGCAGTAACACCAGAGCAGCCAGCCCCCAAGCAGCTCTCCAGCCAGAGATTCAAATCCACACATACTTCTCATAAACACCATATGGAAGGACTGCAACACACAGTACCACTTCTACAAGGCTTTCCAACTCCTGTAGAAAACTCTCTTGGGACACAGACTCTAGACCTGCCCAAAGTAGGGAAGCTTCTTTTTCCCCAAAGCAAACCAGGTTGTTCTGTTGTTACAAGTGTTGTGACAGCATTATAGCTGGGTTTTACCAGGATACTCAGGGCCAGAATAACACATGCTAAGGCTACAAGCTATGTCAAGTTTAACAGACCTCATAACACTACCCATACTCTCCAACTTTCCTAATTTGGCAGGGACAGTCCCAATTAATCTATCATCCCACTTTTTCAGCTGCTTTTAAAATGTCCACATTTTCCTCTCGTCCTCCTGCTTTCCCCCTTTATCCTCAGCTTACTTCAGTTGATGCAGTCTGAATTCAGTGTAAAAGTAGTTTGAATACAGATTACTCAACAGGGGAAAGAGGCAAAATATTTAGGTGCCCCTCATAATATGAGCCCCTCAACAGTAGTTTACTAATCTGTATGTAAATCTGGCACTGAGCATCATGAGGCTTTGCCATGTGGTGGGTGCTAAATACAGAATTCATTATTGTTGGTAATAAAATTCTAACTCATTGGGAAAAAAAGAAACAGAAACCTTTGATCTATCAGTCCGTATGTGTAAAGTATATAGATTTTCTCCAAGACTGAGGAACTTAAAATGTGTTTAGGATTCTGCTGTACATGTGCTTGGGATCACAGTGTAGAAGGGAAGGAGGCAAAGTACAGCATGTGGGCCACACGCAAGTCCCTTGAAGCCATTTTTGCAGGCCTCAGACTCATCCTGCCCCCACAAGGCTTTCTGGTATTAAAAATGGGGGAAGAGTAAAGAAAACAGACAACTGCCATTCCTGAAGACCTCTAAGAGTGGCAACTTGGCACAAAATATCCTCCTCAGACTTCAGATCAAAACAGGAAAATGGACTCCTGACTGCAATTTTTAGCCAATTTTCTAAGTTTTCAGGACCAGTGCAGCCACAGCAGGTCCTCAAGGGCACAAATTGTCCACTTTACTGAAGTTGATCACCCTAGCATAGATTTCAGTTATGATTTGGTGAGCATTTATCCAATAGCAAAGTTTTATTTAAAAAAGAAAGAGTAGAAAAGAACACTTTCATCCAAAATTCCCAATTTACTTCCTTTTATTGTGCACAACTTTTTTTTTACTCTAAGAAAATATTCATTCCATATTAAGAGATTTGTTACTGAAATAATCAGCATTCATCATTTTGCTCAGTTGTTTCTTGCTGTTTAATTCTTTTACTTATGATTGACATATTATGCTGTAGCATCAAGTGTGCTATTACACTGAATTGCCAATTCTGAATGAAGCTGAAGTTTAATCGCTTAGACTAACATGCACATTAAACAGTAACTTCATCCTTATCAAATTGTTTCCCATGTGTGATTAAGTCTTCACAGAACCAAAGTAATTGAACTAAACAAGTGTTCAAGTTGGAAATCTTCTGAATCCGATGTGTTTATATCAAGTGCATTGTCGACTTTTTTTAACGATAAAAAAGAAGATCCCTCCTGAATTTAAAATGGCTGTGTGGAGGAGGGGAAAGATATTGTAAAATTGTTCCCCATGTCGACCAGGTATATTTGGAGACATTTGGAGCCTCCCCCCGCCCCCATGTATATATAGGCAGATGCAGGAGCAATATAGACCCTCTATTCCTGACAGTTGCCCATTTCTGATATAAAGGATGTCTAGGAAAACAATCTGTCAAAAGTGTGGAAAGACCTGTAGAGAAATTCCTGTGTGGCCACTGCAGTGTTTCCGTTAATTGTGTCCAAGTCAAACACTTTACTAATTCAGTGGATATATGGATTCTGTAACTGTAATACAAAAGGAGTGATCTCTGTTGTGCAATTCCCTCTTAAGGAATTTGGGCAACATGTGAATGAGCTACATCAGACTATTAAATCTGAAATGGAGCGTGACAAGATGCATTTTTGGATACCGAAGTGAGGAAGGAGGAAAGGTTGTTGGCTGCTATGTACATAGGAAGGTGATTGATGCTAATTTTCCAGTAAAATCCTTCTTTTGTAATCAGATAGGCCAAAATTTAAAATAAAATAAAATAATAAAAATTTTAAAAAATTGGATAACAGTTCCCAGAATCCAAGAGTGCCTTCATAACACACAATTATTACTGCTATGGTTTGACTTTAACTGTCAATATCCTATGGAATTCTGGGATCTGAGGTTTAGTTGAGGGGGCATTTAAAATCCTGAACCAGAGAGCTCCTCTGATCAATCTACAAATTCCAGGATTCCATAGATGTTGTCATGGCAATTAAAGTGGAATCATAGTGCTATAATTGTACAGTGTGAAAGGACCCCACAAATCCGTTTCTAAGAGGTATAATCTAAACAAGTAGTTTTTCTAAATTGTGCTTCTAACTCTCTTGTGTTTTTAGAGGTCACACAAGCCTAGAGCTCAGTTTGGGTTGCCGGGATGCAGCCAGCAGTCTGGCACTAAGCAGCTGGCTCTGGAACAACAGTACCTGACTCAGCTAGAAAGGTGCCTGAGTGGTTGATGGCTTCTCTGTCAGGGGACAGTGAATCCACTTTAGGTTTTGGACAGCTTTAACAAGATAATCACTGATGTTGAATTTATTTGGGGGAATAGGACTCACCACCTTGGGTAGCTTTTTTACTACATGGATTTGAAATCTGGAGTAGCGTCATTGACCTGGGAGCCACCAGCTGCCCCTGGACTGAGTGCTGTTATTACCGATGGTGCTGTCTTGGCAGACAAGCATGCAAGTGGCTAGTAGTGGAGGGGCAGATCCTGGCACAAAGCAAATTGGGGCAAACAAATGGCTGTGGTGCTGCTGTGCTGGGGCATACCAAATCAAGCAGCAGCTGCAGTGGGGGGGGGGGGAGGTCAGGTACACAGCCATGATTTTCTGCCCACACTTTCCAATCTGCCACCGGAATTGTTTTAGTCCACCCCATGGGAACAGGCCCTCATAGGGCAGGAAGGAAGAAAGGGTACACTTCACTGGGAGGTCCAGAGGGGCCTAGCTGAAGCTCCAATACCCTTACCACAAGAAAAAACTGAAGGCGAAGTGTAGGTCATACCCAAGGCTATTTATAAAAGCCTATTTCCTAGTATCTATGTATGTGTTGTCCAGATCCTGCTCAGATTTGCCAGAGCCAGTTAGAAGGAGTGTTAGAGCAGTCTCGAGGAACATTCTGGACTTGGCCTTCTGGCCCTGTCTTTGGCCTAAGGCCTTTCTGTAGAACAGAGAGAGTGTGCTTGCAAAGTTATACTACAACTGTGTGAAACAGAGATTTGTTTTCCTCTATTGGACATCGTCTATCATATCAAAAACTACACATCCCATAAAAAGAACTACAAATTCCAGAAGCAGGAAGGATTGTCCTCATGGTAAAAAAGAACAATTAAAAAAAACTCATGAAACACAAACAAATAAAACAAAACATAAGACAGAGGGAGAAAAGTACTGTTTCTTGTTCTGCTAAGATTTGCCACACAGCCTGTGCTGTGCGTCTGATTTATTCACACTTAAAAGTTTCTGTGCAATGTTAAACAAATATTATTGATTTGAATCTGCTGTAATACAGATTCCACTCTGTCGTAAAATATGACACTAGAGCTTTGGGAAATGGAAGACGCTTCCAAATGTCTACATCACAAGAATCTCTCGGATTTTTCTGAGAATCTTCCTTGCAAAATGTTGCACGGGGAGGGGGGTCCTTTAACTTGGGGAAAAAGAAAAAGACATAAGAACTGTGGCTGCTGCTGCCTGTATCCTTCTTCGATGTTGCGCTGTCGCTCGAAAGGGGAAGTGCATTCGAACAAGTTAAATTGTTCTTATGCTGCTAATTTCGTTATAATTTAAAAATTAAGGTTAAAGTCCTAAAACACAGTATACGACCCAACCCCATTCCACTCTTTGAGTACCCTTAGTCCAGATAGAGCTGTGGTTGAAATACTGAATACGAAACAGAGGAACGTGCTGCTCGCTCTTAGACCATGTCCGCACGAGACTGTTACAGCGCTATGATTCCACTTTCAGCCTCCTATGGAATCCCAGGGTTTGCAGTTTAGCCAGCCCCTCCCTAAACTGCAAGACCCAGGATTCCATAGAAGGTTGAAAGTGGAATCATAGCGGTATAACAGTCCCGTGAGGAAATGGTCTTACTGTGCGTCATGAACTATTGCTACCAAGAAGAAACTACATGCAGGCCAATCCAAAGCATGTCTAGTAGATCAGGCACCGAGGGGAATCGCGCTGTTGCACCCTACTGAATTTACCAGAAATAACTTCCTCCTCCTCCTCCTCCTCCCCCCCCCCCCAGACGATGTACGTAACATCAAACACGAACACCTCCTTCCCTGGGCAGGGAGGAGGAAGGGGGTGGGCGGGGCAATGCAAACCAGCCCTTGGAACTCTGAAGTCCTTTGTGAAGGTCGACTGAAGAGGCGTTTGACATCAATACGCATGCGCGGGTGTTTGTCCTGTGAAAGGCCTCTCCCCTTCCCTTTCCCTCCTGGAACAGAGCGAGCGGAAGTTTCTGCTGTCTCTCTCTCTCTCTCTTTTTTTTGCCATCTAATGTCATTTCCGGCGTGTGGGCGCGCGGCTTGATTCGCTCAGTTTGGCTGGCTGTGCTGGCGCCGAGGCCGCCGCCGCCGAAATGGCGGGTAAGCGAGTGGTGGCGGGTGGGCCTCTGTCTCCCTCCCGGGCCCCGCTGGGCTGGCCAGAGCAGAGGCACGCAGGCCGCGGGCGTGAAAGGGGGACCCGTTCTGCTCCCGAATCTTTCCCCACCCCTTCCCCGCCGCCCCGGGGAGGCTGAAATCCTCATCGTTGCTGGACGAAGGAGGCTCGTCTGGGCCTGCGGTTGGCGGAGGGGAGGAGAGTAGGCTCTGTCTGAGGAGAAGGCGAAGTGCTGTTCTTCTGTCCGTGGCAGTCTCTGCATGACTGCTGTTAATTTTGGGAGGACAGATGCAACGAGCTGACCTGGCGTTGGTGAGGTTGGGGTGGATGGTCTGGTTTGTGGTTCATGGAGTGATGTTACGCCGGTGTGACATTCGTGTCCCATGACAGCTGTAAAAGTCTTTGGGGCTGTAGCAAGGAAGGGGGCGGGAACCGATGACCCTTCCTGTGAGGAGTACCTACACCATATACTCGCACTCCCGCACACGCACACGAAATTGGTGAGAAATTGTTTGGGGGGGAGGGGATTCAGTTATGGCGGGTGCCCGAGGGCTGCTTGCAGGCTGTGCGTTGGTGTGCCTGGTCTGAACTGCGAAAGAACCTGACGATTTCTTCATGCGTTAACTGTGGAAAAGGCCTTCTACCCAGTTACTGAGTTTTGGGTTCATGGGATTGTACCCACACTGAGTGTCAGACATGCTGTTAACCCTGTCTTCTTGGCACCTGTGTGTTGGGCAGGTGTCTGTGTTGTCAGAGGCTCAACTGGGTAGCTGCTCCTAGGTGGGCTTCAAGATACACAAGACTCTTTGCAGCTGGGGTTGTGATAACATTAAAAATTGTGCAAGGGGGCTGTGTCAGTGGCCCCTTACACAATCAAACTATGAAGGAGAATTGAGACAAGGATTGAAGCTTTAACAAGTATAGAGGGCCCTTGATACTCACTAAGGTTTGGTTCCAGGACCCCTGTGGATACCAACATTCATGGATGCTGAAACCTCCCCCCCCTTACGTGCAACAATGCAATAGGGTAGTAAAACGGTGTCCCTCATATAAAATAAGATCAGAGTTTGCTTTTTGGATTTTTTTTTTTTTTTTTTTTTTTTTTTTGCGGGGGGGATATTTTCAAGCTTTGAATGGTTGAATTTGTGGGTGTTGAGGGCCAACTATAGTAACTGAAAGCTTCTATTGCAGTAATCAGCACAGATGTATAGAACCTGAAGCCTTCCAGATGTTCTGCAAATGCAACTCCTATCCTGCCTGATCACTGGTTGTGATGCTTGGGCTGATGGGAGAAGACCAATATCTAGAGGGCCAAAGGGTCTCCACCTACAGCCTAATAACTTTAAGAGTTGTTAGAGAATGTAAGAGCCATTTTTCTACTCTTACAGCAATGAAGTTTCAGATGGAGAGCCTTTGGCCCTTAATAGATGATACAGTAAAACTTACACAAATAAAATATAGTATCAAAACAGTTTGATTATATGAATAAAATATATAAACATAAAATAAATCTCAACATAAATTAGTATAATTAGGTAAATTATAGCCTCTCAACAAAAAATTGGTTGAAGTTTCTGTAATAATCAATATTGGGTCAGATGGAAGAAAAGAGATAATTTTCCTTGATAGAAAGCTGTCAGTGGGTAACAAGCTCACACAGATCTCAATAAAAGTTACAGAAGAAGAGAAACATGACTGTTTTGATTCCTTCTTACCCACAAAGACAAAAATGTATTAAATTAGACTGTCCTCCTGAATTTCTCATCAAGGATAGCTGTAGAGATCACATCAAAACATGGCCACCTCTTCTTTGAAATATTCCCACAGAAACTGGAAAAATGACAAAGGAGCACTAATTTGTTTAAAAAAAAATAAGCATTTTGAATAAAATTATCTGTAAGATGTTGGATACTGCTTTATCAGGATCATGTGAAAAAAGCAGTGATGGAGAAAAAATATGCATTGAATATTTAATCATTTAATGCCTTACTTTATGGTTTTATATACTGATCTAAATGCATTTTTATAGATGAGATAAATGATAGATTATGTTTATAAATGATAGATAAATTCTAGATGATAGAACTGGAAACATAAACTTCAGAGCTAAAGACCAAGTCTTGTCTTCAACAGAATTTTGAACTATGTTTCATCTTAAAACTACAGTTATCATTCTTTTGGGCATGCCAAAAACTGTAAAGCCTGTTTGAATTTTCTCAGCACTTTCTCAGCACATCCATAATCTAGATTTGGGCTTCATATAAAACCTGGCAAATGAAGGAAACCATGCTTGTGTGTGTGTGTGTGTGTGTGTGTGTGTGTGTTTATGTGTATACCTGCTAAATCTGAAGTAGGAATATAACAGTGCCTTATATAATCATCACCATCTTCCTCCTCGCATGGCATACTATTATGTGCATTGTCAATAATATGATTCTAATGGGATGTGCTCCCCTCATCAATATAGGCTGTATGGGTCTACTCTGGTACATGTAGTCTATAAATCATTGGAAATCTGTGTGTGTTGTGCTACAAGCAAGTTCTGGTGCTTCTGCTTGTGACATTACAAGAATGGCAGGGAAGGATAGGAACAGGAGTAGCAATGATCAGTTTCAAAAAGGGAGTCTGGTAGTCCAAGTTGACTGGAGACTCCTTCCAAGATGCAGTGGCTTGTATGATTTATAGCCTGCCTTTCTCCCAAAATGGGAATTAAAGCAGTGTATAGTATCAGCCAAAATAGCTAAAACAATGTGTGGTACAAAGATTTTAAAGCATTAAACCATAAGTCCAATTAAAACATGACTTTTATGACATTTATTTAAAACAGTTAAAAGCACATATTACATAAGCAGCATACACATTTCACATCCTTCTACCCCTACCCCTACCGGTTAAAGGCCAAAGGCCTACTTAGATAGAAGTTTTTGCCTACTGATGAAATGAGAACAGAGTGGGAGGCATATGAGCCTTCTTCAGGAAGGAGTTCAGTAGCCCAGGAACAGTTGAGAATGCTCTCTTCCATGTCCTCACCAGACAAACCTGAGAGGTTGGTGAGATGGGGAGAAATGCCTCCCCTGGAGATAATAAAACTTGGGCAGGGTCATATGAGGAGACAATAGCTTAGGTCAGATAGTCTGGACCTAAGCAGTATGTAGTTGATCTCTGATCTCTGGGTAGAAAGAATAATGAGAGAAGAAAATGCTTTTTCTCAGTAACATGACACTTTCTGTTGCAGTCCTTTTTGAAGCTTCCAAATAACTGCTATAGAATACTTGTTGCTTTAATTTTGTTTAGCACTAGCTCAATAGTGACTAACGTTTTATTATAAACATCTTGGAAAAATAAGGATGTCTTGGACATATAATTTCCTGTTGTATTTTAATTTGTAGCTTTAACAAACATCTCTCTCCAATTCTCCAATTTCATTGTCAAAGAAAAAGTAGGACATTCCACTCTTAAGACAGCACTGTATTTGCTCCTGAAAATGTGACTGAAACATACAAACACTCACACAGGCGATCTAGGACTCATGCAGGATTGTGTTTAAAGCTTTATGGCTGTCTCTAGCAGAATCATGAAAGTGAATCTGGGCTACAAGGGATCATGAGTGTCAGTGGCTATTATAGTAGTTTTGGGAGATAGGAGTGGAGTCTTGGTGCCTGAGTTAGGGTATGGAAGGATCAATTATACTCATATATGTTACTATTTCTAATAAGCAGTGTTCCACAGTTCTGTTTGCTACAGCAAGCATTGCATCACTTTCTACCAGTGTAGTAAGATGTGTCCCACCTTCCTCTGCAGCTTGAAAAAGGAAAAGAGGAAGAGATGATTTTTCCCTCCTTTTGAATGAGCTTCAGAGGATGCACTCCAGTTCTGGCTGAGCAGGGAAATCAAACTCTGGTCTCCAGGGTTGTAGTCTGATACTCAAACCACATATTGGGACTATATATAAGGTCTTGTGGACTGCTGTACTCTTGTCATTCATTTTATTTTTACAACCCTTCTCTTAGGATCACTTTTCTTTGTTTTGAATCTATATGGCATCTGCTTAATTTCCAGAGAAACAGATTGGAGTATGTTGGTGTGGTCAAAGATCTTTTCTTGAAACACTTTTTAAAGTGTGGTAAGAATGTACTTAATCTTTTCTGTAGGACTCTCTGCTATGGAGAAGAAATTGGCTGAGTACAAGTGTAATACAAATGAAGCAATTCACCTAAAATTAGGTAAGACTTTAAGATGTGTTTCTAATGCTTAACTCAGCAACACTTTAGCAGTTGCTTGACCTTTGATTTTAGAGTGCTAGAATTACCAAGATACCAATAACCATGGTTTGTTCAGTTTTCTTTTGTCCCTCTACATGAGGGCATTACTATATAGCTGGTATCATACGGAGCAGAAATGAGTGGGAAGCAACGCCAGTGATGGTTCGTAGTATACACTCCAGTTTTGCAATCAGTTGTATGCTGATTATATTATGAACTATCCTGATGGTCATTATTCTGGCTTCTGTCAGCACTGGCTTCTATCAGCACTGAACTAGTAAAACAGGCAAGCAGGTTTAGTCATTAGAGCAGTGTATTAGGTCTGGGTTCAAGTATCTGTAGAACTCTGAATTTGTTTATTCTTCCATTCCTATAAATGTTAACAAGTGCTATATTCTGTCTACAGAGCAGAGACCAGGATAGACCATACAAAAAAAATGCCACCAAAGTGCAACCTGCAGGTTGTGGTCAAATAACTTATACCGTAGAAAAATGCCTATTGTGCAGCAGTTCGCTTACATCACTCTCCCTCATCTGGGAATTGCTTCCATTTTACCATGTTTTAAGTAGTGTCTTTTTTGATTCTTTATTTAGTTTTGTTTGCATCTTTGGTTGTTTAATCTTTCACTGATAGCTTATACTTCACACACAGATTTAGGTAGTAGTGAGTGAAACAGCCCTACGCTTTCATGGGGAGTCTGGAAATGTGCTTCTATAACCAAAAAATAAAAAAATCTTATCTAGAAAATTATGGAAATACATTCATCTCTTCCAGTTCTGAACCAGAGAACTTGCAGTTCTCTCCATCTGAGAAACAGACCTGTGATGAATTCTTTAAATAGGATAACATCCATAGCTTGTTTTAAAAACTGTAATGAACAATTGTGGTGAACTGAACTGAACAAGATCTTACTGTGGAGAATCTTTGATTGAACAAACCGAACAAAATCTTACTGTGGAAAATCTTTGAATATTTTCTTTATCAGTCCGCTTCCCAGAGGATTTGGAAGACGACAGCACAACATTCCATCCAGAGTTCAGCCATCAAGTTTTTGGGGATGAGTAAGTGATGGAAAAATAAGATGTGGGAAATCATATTTTATCTTTTTGTAAATATGTAAAACTTTAATAACTATAATTAAAAAAGTAATTAAAAAAAGAAAAACATCAAAAATATGTTGAGTGTTGAACAGGTATCTTAAAATTTAATATGAAATGTTTATTAAACTGTATAGCTAGTCTAGTGAACATATACTTTGGCCTTATAAACATGATCTGTGCAGTACTTGGCAGTGCTCCCTAGCTGGAAATCTGAATTGATTCTTTAAAAGTGTATTGGTTTTAATTTCAGTAGAAGAAGGAGACTGTTCAGTCATCATTGCAATCATATATTTGGCTTCCTTTGAGACATTCTCAGTATATGATGGCCTTTGTGCCAGCATCTCTGTCTCAGTCTAGATCCTAGAACTACAGGTAAAATCCAGTTGTTCCATCCATCTTCCAGTGGAACAAAGTCTACCTCCTCTGTACCTTCCAAACCCAAATCTGTAGTGGGGAGTCCAGGAACCTTTTAGAGCAGACTTTGGGAGTGCTTGGGAGCAGCAGAGACCAGAAATGCATATTGCTTGTGCAGTGTGGAATGTGCCTGTATCTTTGAGTATGTGTTAATGTTATATTAAATGATAATGTTCTTTTACTGAAAAGTGTTTCAATACACTCTTTTTCACAAGTGATTTAAATTGTGGCTTAAATTGTTGTAATTGACAGTGACACAGGCAACTCTCAAAAGGTATTGCTGGTTCATGTGGTTTGTTTCTGTATACAGTTATCTATAACAAGGTGGCTGGAATAAAGCAATAAAAGGCTAAAATGATTGTGTATACTGGATCTAAGGTGCTACAAAACTTGTTACCTTGCTGCTGTAGATGATGCAGTATTTTTAGAAACAGCCTCTCGTTTGCCTTTTCAACTTTTTTTGGTTAAACTAAAGTGCTAATAGTTGATATACAGGCAAATGGTGGCAGTTCTAAATAATAAGGAATCTTACTCCATTTCCGCACTAGACTATTATAGTGCTATCATTCCACTTTCAACATCCTATGGAATCCTGGAGTTTGCAGTTTAGGAGGCCCCTCTCTAAACTGCAAACCTCAGGATTCCATAGGATGTTGAAAGTGGAGTAATAGCACTAGAACAGTCTAGTCTGGAAATGGCCTTAGGTTTGTATGTGCCTAGTGGGATTTTTTTTTTAACTTTTGAAGGGCGGACTCTCAAACTTACCACAGCTTGCATTTGGATACTCCCCGAAGTTCGAAAGTAGTCTAATATATGACATAGCAAGTTGCTGTTGAGCAACACAAACTCAAAGCCACCTTGGGCATGTGGAACTAGTCACATAAACCTGACAAAAATGGAGTTAAGCTGCAGTTATTGCTATTACTGTAATACCCAACTCTGCCCTTGGGAGAAATTCAGCCAATCAAAATGAAGGTAGAATGCCTGCTCTAGATATTTCTGATAAACTTGCTAGTTTTCTTGTTATGCTATGAGACAAAATTAGTGGAGTGATGGGACACTACTGTTACACAGGTCTAAACTGATGGAATTTATAAGATGATATTAATGGGTCTCTTTCTAGATATTTATGCGAATGCTTTGAAAGACAGCATCTCTGTCTTGGTGGAATTGATTTGCATTTAACTATAAAAATTAATCTAATTTTTCTTTTTCTTGCAGTGAGGTTGCCTTTGGTTACAAGGGATTGAAGATTCTTTTGTACTATATTGCTGGTAACTTGTCAACACTGTTTCGCATTGATTATACATCCAAAGTTACTGAGAACTTTGACTGTGTAGAGGTAAAATCAAATGTTCAGATGTTATTGTAGCTAGCTAAGTTTACCATTTTATGTGAAACTCTCATCTTACTTTTTCCAGTCTTTTTATAGCTTCGTGGTTGTTCTCAGATTGCCCCACTGCATATTCACCACTCTACTCTCACTGACTGTAGCTTCAATAATTCAAGCCTATAGTTAACTTAATTCTAGTATTTTTATCTTTCTACTTTAGCAACTCTTAGCACAGCAACTTAGGATTGTTGATAATATGTCTTTCTTCTTGAACCAATTTTAATTCATAATCCAAAGAGGAAAGTATAGTTCCTTTCACTTGGTTATGCTTCAGTACTCTTGTACTAGTTCAACCCAGATCTCTGCTTGTGCTCTTTTAGTACTCATGACATGCAGAACACCTGCATAGATATTCTTAGTATTTCATGAATATTGGACATAATTGTTTTATTAACAGTTTTCCAGATTTGATGAATTGTATCATATCAACCTGTGTTGAAAAGATCTACTGTTTTTGTACAAATAAAACTGCAGATGTGGTAGAAGCCATGTACGTCCTAGTGTTTAAAATTTTACAGGTAAATACTGTATGTCACAAGCATACTTCAGAAGTGATCTTCACATATACAGTTGTGTTTACATCTCTTCCCTGATGTTCAGCATCTATAGAACTGATTTGTGGAGCCTTGCAAGAACTGCTTAAACATTACTATGTAATAGCTCTAATCTTATGAAGGGGCTGTCTCTATTGCCAAGTCATAGGGTATGCCCAGTGTTGCTATACCATTTCCTTAGTATTTCTTCAATATTTGTAGAATGAAGTAGGACTTACTATAAGGCAGTAGGTTTCAAACAATCTCTTCAGCTGCTCAGTTCTTATGTGAAATTGTGACCGATGACAAGTTTATGTTTCAGCGTTTTATCTATAACATTTTTGATTGCAGGAACTGAATTCAAACTGTCATGGTTAAAGCTCAGAAATGCGCCTTGAGCTCTGGTTTCATCTGTTTGCCAGTTTTCTTTCTTTCTCTTGAGATTTCCTAAACCAAGAAAGCAAAGGAACCTGCTAGCCCATGATATGTTCCCAACCTCAGAATCATAGCTTAGAAATCAGAATAATGATTTCTGAATTTAGCTGAAAAATTTAGAAAGTAGGATGATCATACTAGATCTCTGACTTGCTAACACATTTTCTTTCAGGCCTGTTTACCTTTCTCCTGTCCTACTCCCAGATAGTCAAGCTGCCATTCTTGCAGTTTCAAAGTTTATTTCTGTCTTACTTCAGCAGTCTTTTACAATATCAATTAACTGTTTGGTCTGACTATCTCCTTGCCCCTAATGAGGAGTCCACAGAGAAGAATGTGTCAGTTTTGTGTTACAGTCAGCACCTAGGAAATTCCAAGAGGAGTATGTGGCCATAACACCATCCAGTTACTAAAAGTCTTTTTGGTACTTGGAACTAATACTGATTTCTTTAGAATTAAAGAATTAAAATGGAATTAAAAATGAATCTAAACTCTTATGTATTTTTGCTGTATTTGTATAGGTTTTCATCCTTTATAAGGATCAGATAGCAAAATCCAACTTGAAACAAAATAAGGGAACACTACTGTATATAAAAAAAAGTTTGTTTTACACTAACAGCTTAATACCATGCAGTTTTACAGAGATTGCTCAGCATGAGTGGCACACTGATTAGGAACAGCAGTCCTTTTTTAAAAAAAACTGCACACACCATGTGGTACAGAAGCATTTTTCTGGTCATTTCAAACTGCAGGACCCTCAGGCTGCAATCACATTTTCAGTTACCTGAGAGTAAGTCCCACTGAACTTAAAAGGATTTTCTTCTGAGTAGACATATATAGAATCACACTATAATATGCAGATTATGCTGTGTGGCTTACATTCTAAAAGTCATCCGTTCACTTGGGTTGGTTGGTTCATATACTGTAGCTCCTCCATGTGACCTGGTCACAAATAAATTTTGGCTACATTGATAGCTGATTGCTACAGCTCTTAATTTTAACCCTGGGGATCACAGATGTTGCTGTAACTGATTACCTGGCACAAGTTATCACATTGCTTATAAAAGTGGAATGCCATTATTCATGACTCAAGATGTGTGGCTGAAAGTACTAATACTCCTTTAAGGTAACTCAGTGTTATTATTGCTCATATAGCAGATTGGGATAGGGAGGTGAAGCTGGGAGAAAGAAGATTGCCTTAGACCACATAGTGAGTTTCTGATGGGGGAGAATTCAAATCAGGACCTTCTTTGCTCCCACCACACTCTCCTAGATAGTATGGAGCACACTAGCTTTCCCCCATCTTGTACTGTCCACATGTTTTGGGCTACAATTCCCATCATTCCTAGTGAACATGTCCAGTGGTCCAACATGTCTTGTGGGTTCCAGGTAGGAAAAGCTGTAGTATACTATCTCTCAACTTTTTTTTTAACTTGGTACCTGTATTATAAGGCTATATTGTTAGCTACAGTTCTTTTCTCCTTCCCTGTAAAGACTAGGAGAGGTCAGAATTTCTGCAACTGATTATTCAGTTAGTTATGAATGGAGATATCACAGAGATACTTGAATTTGTTACAGATTCCTGTGTGAAATTATCTGATGCACACTTCTTAGGCTAGTGCTCAGACTGGAATTTGGCTGTCCACCAAGTTTCCCACTTCTCTGAATCTTGAGATTAAGATATCAGCAGATTGAATACATTCAAGTTTACATTTTATGCATAAAAATAGCATGAAAATGACACTGGCGAGAAATAGAATCATCCTTCTCTGAGGAATACTTTAGTTGTGAATTGCTTCTGAAAAGTACCACCTCAATATTTCAGGGCATATTAGTTTTTTACAGAAGAGCATAGAAGGAGCTAACATCTGTCATGCTGAATTCTATCAAGAAGATGGTTGTGTTTGTGTGATACAGACAAATCTTATGTAAGTGTATTTGCATAATTTGAAATTTTAATTTGTGTGTTAAATTTTGTCCTTAGTCATTCCAGATCCTCTAAATGTTGCAGTCCTGGTTAAATTTTAGGTCCTTAAAACATCTCAAATGTCTGCCTATGTATGAGGCTTCTTGTAGTTCTCAAGGTCAAAAAGAGGCATTCTGACATTCTTTCATTTGTGTTGGCTGCAGGTTGTTCCTCTCCATCTTCTGCTTGAATTGGACACAGTTGTGGGCTAGTGGGGTCAAGGAATAAGGGAAATGTATTGTTGGGGAGGAAAAGAATAACAACGACACTAAGAGAAAAGATAAGTTTGGGTTCAGTTAGATTGCACCAAGGATGTCCTTGTTTAAATCACTCATTCTCACAGGGAAGAATGAGTAATTTAAACAGTGATTTTTCCCACTGTGGGTATGTTTGTGGAAATGTTGTTTTCAAAGATGCTGTTATAGGGAGAAGAAAGCCCACCCCACTGCAGATTCAGCTTTTTCCCACTCTGTCCACGTAGTGGCTGGTGCGTGGCGGTCATCAGGTAGCTCAGTAAGGAAGATCTTACATTTCTGGCTATGATAGGTGGTGGCAGATGACCTCAGCTACTCCCCCTTATCATGACCACGTAGTGGCCAGAGGAAGGGTGTGGGAAAGCAACTGAGCAATGGTGATTGGCTATCACCAACTGTCAGAACATGGCTAGTGACAAATGAGGCTCATTTGGTTGCCCTTCAACTTCATTCCTCCAGCCCAGCCATATAGTGGCTAGTGGGAGGGGCAACTGAGCAAGGAGGATTGCCAGTCACTGGCTATGTTCTGAAAGTTAGTTCACAGTGATACAGGCATTGCCTTGGGAGTCCCCTGGAAGTCCTGGAGGATGACATTTCCATATAGTAGAACACAGCTGGCAGTGAGTAACCTACTTCACACAGTTGCTGCTTGTCCTTCTGACAGCCACTAGGTATGTCTGGGATGGAGGAGGGTGAAATGCAGTCCTTGAGTCTAATCAAAGATGCAGGGGAGAGGGAGAGAAAGGGGCTTCAGGAGGATCTTCTCATTTCCCAACACTCTAGAAGCCCCTTTGTGTTTTTCTTTTCTCTGTGTCTTTGAATATTTTTAAGACTATTTTGCACGCAGGGTCATCAGATTTAGTAGAATACACTGTCGTGTCACCTGCCATCAATTTTCAGAACCAATGAACTATGCAGGGGTAATGAGCATGAATAGAAGCCACATTTCAATGGTAATATCAGGAGTGAGAGCAGATTTACCCACACTTGCGAGTTTGACTTTTATGGATTTGACTATTTGTGAGTTTCTTCAACCCCTGCCCCCTCCCGTGCTTCTTTTCTGAGGGAACCTTCCCTCTTGGCAGCTCCAATCAGACCTTGCAGCCCTTTAAAACTCACCTCTGGTCCACATCCTCCTCCAGCCACTGCCTGGCTATCTAAGGATGGCTCACAGCTCAATTTCTCAGCACTACAAATCCTTTCCTGATGTCCCTCATACCCAAGGAAGGAAATGAGTGAGAGAGAGGAAGCATAGGGCCAGCATAGGACCACCATGATGACACACCCCTCTTCGCTTTGCTTTTTTTGAACTGGTTTGAACCCTGGGTGTCCCATTCCCCAGCATGCCTCAGCCCCCTTCCCACAGACACACACACCTATTTTGATATTTGCAATTTTTCCACTTTTGCGAGGGTCCTGTGCCCCTAACCCTAGTGAATGTGAAAGGCCAACTGTAACTGTTTCTAACTTTCAAACATTACTTTTAAAATGTATATTTACAGGCTCTTTATATACAGGTTTTTTTATAAGCCACAAGGATTTTTCAAGTTTTATGCCAACTTTTTGTCAATCAAAAAATAACTGAAAGTAATGGAACAGCAATATGCAGTGTAACAAAAAATTAAGCTACTTGTCTTCATCGTACTGAGTACCAGCAACTGGTTACTTTTCATACCGTATTAAGTAAAAGAACAAATTACTTCCAAAAAGTAACTCTCCAAGTTTTAGACATAGTTCTCCACATAGTTTTTTTTCCTAGAGAGAGATCTTTACTAGCTATTTTTCCTGTGTGCCTGACAGCACAATCTTATGCATGTCTGTTCAAAACTCACTCCCACTGAGTTGAATGAGACTTCCTACCAGATAAGTGTGCATAGGATTGCAGTGGGAATATACTGCAAATAGCTGGTTTCACAACAGCACTCATTCCTGGTTAAGCTTTTTTAGATAAAATTTAGTACTTCAAAGTTTTCTTCATGTACTTGAGGCTACATTGTTCACTGTATATATATATATATGCTCAGTGCTGTGCCGGCTCTCTAAATTATGCTAAGCATAACCCCCATTTAGAAGGTATGTAATGAACAACCCAAATGTGAGGAAATACACTATATCCTGTCAACTTCTCCCCCATGCCCCCTTTACCATTTTAAATTTGTCTTGTCTACCTTTCACTACTTTTAAAAATGCATTTTTAATGACAATAGGCTTTCACCACTTACCTGCCCCAGATTTCTCCCTCTGTTTAGCTTTTCTAACACTCCTCTTCCTTGTTTGTTCATTCCATTGTTACTCTTCAATACTCTCCCTGAAAACGGGACCTAATAAGAGTAATTTTTATCCCTGCACAGAACAGAGCACTAGACAGTCATTTGAACATAGTAGAGAATCCTAAGTGTTAAATTGGCATATATTAAGTCAAATTGACCAGAAGAGTGCTACTTTATACACTATGAATGTCTTTCAACAAAACAGTGATTTTTGATTTTGTTTAAACCTGATTTTGTTAAACCTGCTACACTGAGAAATATGTATTGTGACAAATTAATAATATATTGGTTTGCAAAATGGTGAAGAACTTTAACAAATTATCCATGATGCTTTTTCCAGGTAGAATGCACTGATACTTAGCGGACACTGTTCCTCTCTGATGCTCCTTCCCAATGTATAAACTATTATTCTTGATAAGAACTAGTTTTGAAGAAGTGGTACAGTTGTATGTTCTTACTACACTTTTACTAAATCTATTTAGTTAGAAAAATATCCTTAATGTTTTGTTCAAATCTGTCTAATCAGTAGTGTAAGACAAAAGAACTGTCTGTCTCTCTCTCTCTGTAAGCATAATGGTTCTTTAGGCATGTAAATCTGATTAAATATGAATGTTGGGGGCACCAAAGCATTAAGAATGAAGTGTGCTTGGACCATGCATCCATATTCTATATCCTCAAAATTTAGCTGATAGTAAGTATTATTCATTTGCAGGTGCATTGGTTCTGCTTAAGGGGGGGTGATAGTTGAAAGGACAGGAATTAGTATGTTGTATTAGCCTTTTGTAGTGTATTTTGTTCTAAGCGTCTTAATTCCCTGTTTTGAATGCTAAGTAGCAAGGGTCTCGGTTTAGAATTAATACTCATCATGCATGTAAACGGTGTGAAAGAGCCGCTTAGCAAGTTAACACAAAGTGTTCTTGTGTCAGTCCTTATGGAAATAGATACAATACAAACATTACAGCTGAACTCACGGCAAACTCCATTAAGTAAAAACCTGGGTTCATTGTTCAAAGCAGGGTTTGAATAGAATGTAAGTTCATTTTGTTGAATGTAATGTCAGGCTTTTAGGGGTTGTATTGAAGGAGTAGGGTTTTGTTAAGTTGAGACCAATTCATTAAGTTTTATTGCCTGGTGAGAAGCGCCAATACGTTATTGTGAAACTTCATCAAATATTCATGGTGAAAGAGAAGTAGCAAATGTATTCAATCAAGTGGTCTTTTGGGGGCCTGAAAGGGATTATGATGTCTGCTCAGCTGATAATCTGCAACATTCACTTGGCTGTTTAACAAGGCCAATCTTAAGGCAGTTTTGCTTGTAAAAATTTCCTCATCTTGTTGTCCTTTTGTTAAATTGGGTTTAAAAATGAATCCTATGAGTAAAATTTTGTTACAGTTGTTTGTATTTTTAATCTGGTGTTTAGGGCCTTTTGATTTGGAATCATCTTCCCATGTCTGTATTTTCATAACAGTTTTATGTTTAGAATTGTCTATTCTGGTTTAGTGAGTAAGTTGATCTTAGAAAAAGTTAGTTTTTTTGTTGGTGCTGCTGGTTAGCTAGCTAGACATCCTCATTTGTTTGATTGCCTTTTTGCCTTTTGGGGATGCAAGATAATACTGAATTTATATTCCTTGGAATTTGTGATCAGAGTATTCTCTAAATTCCATATTAAGTTATAAATTTTTATGAGGGGTAGTTACAACACAACCATTCTTGCAAACCTTTGATCTAATGGCTTAGTTAGTGTAGAGTGGTGAAGTATTTTGCTAGGACTTAGCAAAAGTTAGGAAAGAAATTTTCTCAAGCCAACTCTTGGGAGTAAAGGATCTGAGCCAAAATGTTTCTGTCTTTCTTTCTTGCTTTGCTTTGCTTTGAGTTGATGTCCAAAGTTTAATGAGAAAATGTCAAGAAGGGTTATATGAATTTGGGACAACTATCTTTTTTTTAAAAAAGCCCTTTCTGTTTGGGGGCTAGTGTGTTATGGACAAGTTGATTGACTATTTATCTGTTATTGTAAAATACCATTTTACTTCCAGATAAAAATAATTTTAAAATCTAAGCTGAAGTCAGAAGTCCTGTGTTGGCAGAGGGTTGGATTGTATGGCCTTTAGGGCCCTTTCCAGTCAGTTCATTAATGGAAAAACATTCCTGTTGCTGATCCAAAATATTTAACCATTAATGTGTGAGCAGTGAAAAAAAAGACAAGAATATTGTGTTCAGGCCTCAGTGATCTATTAAACATGCTTGTCAAACTAATACTTTCCCTCTACTGGTAATACCTCCAGTATCCCGCTTAACTGTATAGATGTTAGCTTTGTCTTTGCTGTAGTTGAAAAAGAAAGACAGTTGAAAAGCAGACACTAGAATTAGCTGTTATGTGATTAACATCAGTGATAATGTGAATGGCCAGGCCATTTTTTCTCCCATTTCCAGTTGGAGGAGTACATACAGTTTTCATCAGCAAAACCTAAATTATGAAGACTATAATTGTTAACAAATTTCTGGTGGACCCCTTGGAATGATGGATTTCAACGAAGTGATTGCCTGCCTGTTTTTTCCTGATCATTTGGGAAGGGGTGAATGCTCTGAGCTTTATGTATTGAGGACCACAAGGGGGCACCTAGTGAGTGCCAAGGATCTATACATAGCATTTTGGCTGGGTCAAAGGTCTCAGCAAAACTGTAAAGGAGTATCTTATGTATTGGACTGGTACTCCCTAGATCTTGAATTGATGAAGTATCCACTTATTTATCCAAAAAGGCCATCTACCTAAATGTTCTGTAGAAAACATGCTCTTATTTTCTCTCTCTCTTCTTTTTTTTTTCTTGGGTTTCAGGCTGATGATGTGGAGACTAAAATTAGAGAAATAATTCCACCAGGCTTTAGCAGAAGTACAGATGACTTTGTATCTTTGCTGGAAAAAGAGGTTAACTTCAAGCCATTTGGAATATTACTACACACTTATTCTGTGCATAATGAAGAAGCAGGAGAAGACATAACATATCAAATATATAAGGTAAAAATAAACATTAAAAAGTCTTGTCCAAACCAGAGAGATACAACTTTCATTATAATGTTTAAATAATCCTCAAAGAATTACTTTGAATATATCTTACATTTTATGTTTGCAAGATTACCCTTTCCAGTAGACTTATAAACAGTTTTCATCAAGCCATTTCATTATGTTCTGTAAGATGCTCTTCCTTCCTATGAAGAGTTTCACCTGACTTCTTTTGGCTTTTTCCCTAGGCTGACATGACATGCTCAGGCTTTCGAGAGTATCATGAAAGGCTTCAGACCTTCTTGATGTGGTTTATTGAAACAGCGAGCTTTATTGACGTGGATGATGAAAGATGGAACTACTTTCTAGTGTAAGTACAGTTCTAAAGCAACAGTGGACCTTATTACCTCCACAAAGGCTGCATTTTAATTGTGGCTAGCCAATTATTGGGACAGTATAATGATATTTTTCCCAGGAAAGGAAAAACTATTGTTTATCAGACTGGAGTTTGCATCTATTATGCTTTGCGAGATCTTGAGAATAGAGCCAAATTAAATACTGTTGTCTGTTGGAGCCCTGAATGTAGGGCTTAAACAGTAAAATGAGCTTTGCCTGTGTTTTCTTTTACTTGCCACCTATTCATCTTTATAATAGGCAAGTGCGCTGAAGTGCTGTAAAGAGGTCTGATTTATCCAAGTTGCTGCACACCAATTAAGTGAATTGTACATTCAGAACATAGCAGGTGTACCCATTGGGCCCTCACAGAGTAGCTTGCTGACACTGAAAATTCAGTCAGAGAATGGAAAAGAAAATGGACACTGCATGGGAGCGCGACTGTAATTGACCTGCTTGGCTTTCTGTTTTATCTGCAGATTTGAGAAGTATAATAAGGATGGAGCTACGCTCTTTGCGACCGTAGGCTATATGACAGTCTATAATTACTATGTGTACCCAGACAAAACCCGGCCACGTGTAAGGTAATTGGCAGCATAACACGTGCCTTGCCTTTTATTTCAGAAAAGAGTACTGTTGAAGTTCCCAATACTTGTTTGTAAGGGTGCTGGGTATCTGTTTTTTTAAATTGAACTTATTTTTGCCTTGCACTTATTTATTTGTTTGCACAGGAAATGGGATGTAATTTCAAACCTATGGTGTGATATACTGGCACTTCTAAAAAGTGTTTTACATATAAAATCTGCTGTATAGTGAATTTGCAAGTTACTGTCAAAAGGAAAGCAAGCTGATTTCTGGGGCAGGGGTTACAGTTCTTATTTTCTGCAATACATTTTTCTTGTTCATATCTCTAGCCAAATGTTGATATTGCCTCCATTCCAAGGCGAAGGCCATGGGGCTCAGCTCTTAGAAACAGTTCATAGATACTATATGTCATCCCCTACAGTACTTGATATAACAGGTATGTAAAATGATTATTTCTTTGGAAATGGGAATTCAGGGAATTAATTTATATAAAACTTTTAGCATTAGTTTCCTGACAGTTGATACTGTAACTTTCCAAATTCATTTGTCAAAATTAAATTATCTTTCAAAGATTAACTTAAGCAGAGGTCAAGGTGAATGCTACCCTTCCTTACATAAGAACTGTGCATAATGTAATTCTTCAAATCTTTCCCTTACAGAGAACAGTGCACCATGGAAATCCAATCCCTGGCATGAAAGGATTACCAGTTAATTAGTCATTTTTATTGCAAACTGCATGTGGCTGACTTGACAAGAGATTTAGGTTTTTGAAACTCCTTGTAGAGCTTGCTTCCTTTAAGAAAAGTCCTAAATCAGAGAAGCACTGTGTGAAACATTGTCTTTCTGAACAGTAAAACTGTCTGCACCATTTTTACAACCTTGGAGATGAAAAGTATGACTGCTTGATAAGCATGAGCTTGGAATGTGAGGAAATTTTAAAAGATACTGGAGTGAACTTTGCTGATGATTCAGATTTAATGAGTCCTAACAGATGTATTGTAGCATATGCTTTTGGAGACAAGAGTTCATTTCAAAAGATGCAAGAATAAATCTAATAGTCTTTGGAGATCTTAAAAATTATTGGCTGGAATTTCAGTTTTCTTCTGCAAACAGAAGAGCTCCTTCTGTTCACAGAAAAAAACAAAAAATCCTCATTGGAAATTTTCATTAGAGGAAGTAAGAGGCATATTTACTAATCTATCAGTAGTTAAAACATGATGCAGGATTGAGAGAGCGATCTTACCTACACTTAGCAAGAGTTTTACCTTGTTAAAAATAAACCAATACACTCTGTTACAAATTGCTTTCGAAAGTAGGTGTACTTTGAAAGTCCCTAGGATGTGTAGAATGAATTTTGTAGTTCTGTGAGTCATGGTGATAATTCTGTTCAGCTACATTTTAATATTTTAATGGACCAATCCATTGATTAATTTTCTTATAAACTTTGGGAGGGATTATATTTGATGGAAGGACAATGTGAGCTAATGGGAAAAAAACCAAAACTTTCAGCCTGTGTAACTTTGAAAAAAAAAGTCATTGTCAATTTAAATCTTTGATCAGTCCAAACAGTCCTTTTATTAACCAGAAGATCTGCATGTGCCTAGTAAAACTAGAGCAGTTTTACTGACCACAACATTCTTATGTTTGGTTTACCTCTGAATTTCAAAAACTGCTTGTGGCTTGAAGTTGGGCAGGAATGAAGCACCTCCATTCATATACAGCAGCCTTTCTGAATCTGGTGACTTCAAGATATGTTGGACTGCAATACTTATCATCCCCAGCAAATTGCTAACTTTTCTGGTGGTGCCAGGTTGGCAAGTTCCAGCCTATAATTAAATCATGAAGTTTGCTTAGAACTATACCTCAGTGCATTACAGATCTATGTTGATTATTTAAATCGAATCACTGCATCACTTTCTCTCATCTATAAAATAAATTATAAAATAGAAGTGATTATGGACAACATTCTAATTAAATGTACCTGACCATAAATAGCATTCTCAGTAATACATGCATTTACAGTCTGTCACTTTTAATAACACAGAGATAAAGGAGCTAGGCCATACAGTGGCAGAGAACAGGTCACTGCATCAATACATGGAACATGGTGTGTATTTTTCAGTAAAACTGCTCTAAAACAGATTTTAAATTGCTCTGTAGAATAATCTGCTAGGGAGCATGCTGTTTTTGACTGGGAGTTTGAAAGGTATGGAGAGATGAATTTCTCTTTTTCATCCATTTCTCATTGCTGCTGTTAAGGGAAAATTGGGTTGGAGACATAGGAGGGGGACAGGAAATTATGAAAGTGAGATGGCATTGAAAGTTATAAGGTGGCTATATAAAGGGTGCCTCAAACTGAGGCAGATGTAAAAGGTAATCAGATTTATAAAGTAGTTGTTGGTTTAAAGTGAGATTGAACTGGTTAAACTACTGATGTGTTTTTTGTGAATGTGTTACTTTGTGAATTTGACCCTATTTCCTATATATGCTTGAGAATTCGGTCATTCCTATATTTTAATTATAGCATTTAATTATAGCATTGCTATTTTATCTGTATTTTGATAAGTGCTTCCTTGAGCATCACTATATTTAGAAATGTAAGATACAAATTTAATGAGTGAGATATATGAAAAATAGTTGCTAATTTGGTCACATAAATTTGAATGAACTGTGAACATTTTTTAGAACTAGAACTCTTAGAGTTCCTTTTTAAACTTTTAATTCTCTATTCTGACCAAGCTTCATGTTTTCTTTGATAGGGAATTTGTATCATTCCCAGAATTGCCCTCAGTGTGTTAAAAAATTATAACATGATATAGAAGACTATGGTGTCAAGTTAACAAAATTCTGTAGGCAGCTGTTGATAAGAAAATTATGCCTTTGCATGGTATTACTTCCCTCAAAAAGAACCAATAGTTCTGTTAGGGTAGAAACTGCTAAGATGGACTTTCTCAAGTAATGGGCATTGCTGTGTTTGACCAGTAATGACTCCCATTTTAAGAGTAAAGCATCAGCTGCTAACACTCTTTGGTTATGTTAATTACCGACAGCAGCAGTCAGATTACATTCAGAATGAGCACATTGCATACAGCATCTAGTGCATAATTTGGTCACCATTGAGCCATGCTTCCTATTATTTACAAGCCATTCCAGTTATTTTCAATGAATCTTAGTTCCAAGTTAGCGTAGTCGGCAGATTCTGTATCCAGTGTAATAATAAGACATGATGGCAAGAAAAATTGTACCAAATGGTATAGTTTCTTTGGGGAAAGTAAAAGGTCATTCATTTGCAGTTGTCTGTACTCAAGCTGCCGTGAGTGGTGGTTGTCTGCTGGCAAGATACAGAAAGTGAATATGCAAAATGTATTCAAGAAATTCTGCAAATATTTCTTGTTCTACCATGGCTTATCTACACAGTGCACAAGATGTTAGTCTACTGCTTCATTTCTTGCCCTATGATACTAGCCAAATAGTTGGAGTTCAATAAGTTCAGTTAGCTTCACAAATGAAAAGCTATCTACAATAATAAGTGTGAGAGACTGAATCACTGAAGGGAGCAAATTTAAGAGAATTCTTGTATATTTAGTAACATTGAACATTATATATATCATACATAAAGTAGGATTACACGTGGAGAAAGGTGTGAAAACTGGAGAAAGGAACATCAGCAGTTTGTGATATGCAGATGACACCATACTGGTAGCAGAAAATAGAAAAGACTTGGAAGGATTACTGAAGAAAGTCAAGGAAGAAAGTCCAAAGGCAGGCTTATAGTTGAACATTACAAAAACAAAAATAATGACCATAGATGACTTACATAATTTTAAAAAGTAGTTGACGAAGACATCTTAATAGTTCAAGATTTTTCATACCTTGGCTCAGTCAGATGTTGCTGTCAAGAAATCAGAAGAAGACTAGGACTAGGAAGAGCAGTTATGAAGTAACTAGACAAGTTCCTGAAGTGTAAAGAAAAATCAGTGAATACTAAAGTTAGTATTGTCCATGCCATCTATGCATGGTTGTGAAAGCTAGACAGTGAAGAAGGTTGATAGGAAGAAAATAAACTAATTTGATATGTGCTAGAAAAGAGTTCTGTGGGTACTGTGGACTGTTAAAAAGACAAATGAATGGGTCAAGCAAATCAAGCTTGAGCTCTTCCTAGAAGCCAAAATGACCAAACTGAGACTGTCATATTTTGGGCGTACCATTAGAAGATACGGCTCACTGGAAAAGGCACTAATGCTTTGTGACAGAAGGCGGTAAGAAAAAAAGACTGCATTACAGATGGATAGATTCAGTTAAGGAAGACATGGTCCTGAATCTGCAAAAGTTGTTGATGAGAGGGTGCTCTGGAAGTCCCTCGTTACTGTGGTTGCCCTAAGTTTGACTTGATGGCAGTTAAGAACAAACAACTGCTATTCAGCCAAGACCCTTGTGATGAGTTAATGCTACCAGGAATCATGTATGAAACTCTGAATATTATAAACATGTTGGGGTTTTGACCTTTCGTCTTTGGAATTTGTGTTTAGAAAACATTTGTACATGATAGAGAGACTCCCTTTATCACAATGTAGGGAATATGTCTGGATGTAATTAAATCTAGCTATTGCTGTGATAAGTGTTTAGTTTGAAATTTGAAAGTGTTCAGGCATCTAATTTTCTTTAAGCTAGATTTTTCTGTACTGATACACTAATGAAGGTGGTTCCATTAGCCAAGCAGCACTGCAATATCTAAATGTTTTCTTTTCTTTTTATGGTTATTGCTTCTCTTGACTTGTTGATAAGCAGTTGAAGGCACAGAAAATACCTGCAGCCAAACTGAAGTTTCCATTATAACCAATGATTGAATACTTAAATTAGTCTAGGGGTTTCTAAAATGAGCATTTAGTATTTATTACAGGGTATTTCTGAAAGTCTCTTGGAAATGTTTGACTAAAGGTACAGAAATTAAAACTGAAAATATAAACAGAGATCAGATGTTGTTCATTAGTATGCAGTTTGCAGAATACTTTTTGCTGAATACTTCATGTTGGATTATTATGTAAAACAGTTTTTATACTGTTCCTATATGTAATTATGTCTCAAAGTAGAGTACAACAAAGTATATAAATACCATTGAAAGCATCCTAAAATCCAGTGTACTAAAACTAAAGTATTTAAATTGGAGGTTCAAGACATGATTCTCAAACAGAAGGAAAGCAAGCAAGTAAGCAGGCTAGAGTTGAAATCATTTTTGAGTTTGTGTGTGTTTGGTCCAGTTAGCAAAAGTTTAGAAAACAGAGATAACGTAGATATAAATGTGTCATATCCAGAATATTGGACTTGACTACAAGAAAGTATTTATGTGACTGATTCAAGTAGCACAAGGTGTAAACTTGTTTGTATTGTACATAGTACTCCAAGTCTATGAAGTTTTGCTCTTATCTAAAATTAGATCTTACATTTGTAAAATATATTGTCTACAATAAAATATTAGGATTATTTAAAAAGAACTTCTGAGACTATTGGATGTGGTTACTCATAAAGAAAAAAAAAAACTCTTTTGCTTTGTTCTTTTAGCTGAAGATCCATCTGAAAACTATGTGAAACTACGAGATTTTGTATTAGTGAAACTGTGTCAAGATTTACCTTGCTTTTCTCCAGAAAAGCTCAAGCAAGGTTTCAGTCAAGATATGGTAACAGAAGCTCAACAAAAGTTGAAAGTAAATAAGGTATATGGTATTACAATATATTGATGTAATCACCTTATAATTACATATTATGTTGCTTTTCTCTAAATAAGAGAAGTCTGTCCATTCACAGAAGGGCTTTTGCTCTAACAGAGGACTTTGGTAATTGAAGATCATTTTCCCCCATTCCCCCTTATTCTGCAGTACTGAAAATCTGCTCAACAATGGGGGTGATAGTTGTAACCTGCAGAGGTACGGGGAATTGGTTGATTTAGCTTTCGCTCATGTGCATGCACACACTTAGCATAACCCATGGCTAGATCAAAAGTCCTGTTCACAAAGCTCTGTACAATGTTCAGAGCTATTGTTAAATAAAACCAGTCTTTTCTAGTAGCTGGTTTCTTACGGTCTGGAGCTAGCTTTAAAAAAAAATCCAAAATTTCACTAGCAGTAAAGTATTCAGTAATGCTTTTGAGTAGTTTAGGATATCTATTTTCTGGGGGTGAAGTTCCAGAAGAGGGAACCCTTTCAGGAATATACACCATGTATAGATTACAAAATGCTGTAGGTAGGAAGATATGGCAAAGAAAAGTGACAGCTGCTGTCCCAGTACTGATCGCCTTTTGAATTTCTTATTACTTGCCTAGGAAGGAAAATGCAGTATTAAATTTGAAAATGTCAAAGATGATCTGGTGAAAGCAAATGGACTCGTTAAAAAAAGATCAAGGTGCTACAGTTAATATTAGCTCAAAAATGAAGCAAGTTTTTTCATTGACCTGACTCCTATTAGATCAGATTCCATGGGTAGTATGATTGTTACATGACCAGCGTCCTATAGGGTCAAAATTCTTATGTAATAGATCATTCCATCAACAGTTTGACATTATCATCTGTCATGCAGAAAAATATCGAAGAGCCTCCTGTGCAAGCAGCAGCAGTGGCAATAGCAAATGTGGCAGGTGAATGGCTCCAACCACTTATACATTGCTGCTGGAAGAGGCTGAGCATGTTCCCAGCAGAGGCTCTGTTGAGAGTCTCTTAGTTCTTTAATGCCTGGCTTTAATCAGTACTGGGAGTCAAGGCACTGTGGGAGGAGCAGCTTGGTAAATGGCTTGTATATAGCTTCCCAAGCCAGCCATCATAGTGTCTTTGTTCTGAGCACTGATTAGAACCAGACATTGAAGCACCAAAAAGTTCTTGATAGAGTTGGGGTCTGTTAGGAGGTACATGCAAGCTGACTTGGTGTAGTATTATCAGGAAAGAATTCCTTTGCCTCAAAGCTGAATTTAGCCATTGTGCTTGATACCAGTTAGTTAGGGGTGGTCAGCTGTGGCCCTTCAGATGATGTTGGTCTGTACTTTCCAGAATTCCTCACCATTGCCTAGACTGGCTAGATCTGATAGAGTTGCCCCTTAACAAAATCTGTTATGTCACAGCTGCAGCCATCTGGGGTTACTACTACAAACAGCAAAGAAAAGCAAGAAATATTTTAAAGGACTAGTTCCCTGAAGAGAAAAGAATGGGTCTGCAATTGTGTTCTAATATTATAATTAATTGTGTTTCAGTATCAAATTTTGGTATGTTTTATTAGTCTCTTCTCATCTTGTAGTAAGGCGTCTTAAATTCCTGTCTACTCCCACTGGAATAGAAATAAATAATGTCCCACTGAATGAGTAAGCCTTTGGTCTTTGTGGTGGCTGAGGCTTACAGTATGCAAAGGTTTACAGTGAAAGAAGATGTAATAGCAGCCACTTTGGTGAGGGATCCTCTTTCCACATGCTGAATTCCTATGGGATGCAATAAATTGCTGCACAGGGAAGAACACATTACTTTGACAATTACTTTAAGCACCTGGTGTAATTATGAGGGGGATTCTGCCATGAATTTGGTCTCACATACACATTAGTGGTATTGATAGTAGAGGGAACCTCCAACAAAAGTAACGTAGAGCTCCTGATAGTTGGGTTAAGAAAGAAGAAGAGGGGTTTGTCATCTCTTCCTGTTCTCCCTAAAACCATTCCCTTGGGGCAGGAGGAAGGAGTGAGTGAATGCAAACACCTGCTTGCCTCACGTTCCACCAAACTCAACACTGGATAGGCTGAGGTTTCTGTTTCCCAGTGCTGAAGAAAGTGCACCTACAGGTTTCAAAACTGTAACATTTTTAGTAGGACTGTTGTAAAGTATCTTACTCTGAAAGTGATCGTACATTAGACATCTTGAGGTTTAAGGACAGGGAATAGGGCTAAAGAACCTTGAAAGATTCTGTTACCTTGCATATGTTGCAACCTTTGGTACAAACGCTTCTCTTCTTGTTTGCCAGCAACATACAAGACGGGTTTATGAAATTCTCCGGTTGCGGGCAACAGACATGGGTAATCCTGAACAATCTAGAAGTTACAGATTGGATGTAAAAAGAAGACTCATGGGCCCTTATAAGGTATCAGTTTTTTTAAAACTTCTGTGTACATATTAAAACTTTTCATTTTTGAAAAATATTGTTCATGCCCTAAATTAATAGGCATTTCTGACTTATGGTGACCCTAAGGTGACCCCATTTTGGGGTTTTCTTGGTAAGGTTTGCCTTGCCTTCCTCTGAGGTTGAGAGAATATGACTTGCCAAAGGTCACCCAGTGGGTTTATATAGCTGAGCCAGGATTTGAACCCAGGTCTCCAGAGTTGTAGTCCAATGCTCAGACCACTGCACCATGCTGGCTACAGCTAATATTAGCATCTCTGATACATTAAAAATAAAGACACACCCAGTACTTTGAGACTGCATAGTTGCAATACATGGAATATGATAAAAATTCAGACATTGGCAATACTGAAAGGAAATAAGAAAGAATGATGATGATAATGATAATCATAATACATATGACAGTAGATAAAAGGATTTTCTGACTTTTGGCTTTTTATTTTTATTTTTTTTAACCATGAAATTTGAAGATAACTTAATGATTTGTGACAATACTGAAAGGAAATAAAGAAGGTTGATAATAATAATACATATGACGTTAGATAAAAGGGTTTTCTGACTTTTGGCTTGGTTTTTCTTTTCTGATCATAAAATCTGATGATAAATGAATGATGAGGAAAATAATGTTATTGGTCAAGACCTATGATTTTAGATGAGAATGGTGTTAAGATCAAAATGAGATGTCGTATTTAAGATTTTTGAGATATTTAAGATTATCTTTTTCTTTATTAAATAGTAGTTGGCTTAATACTGCACTAGAAATAACCATAAACATTAGTTTATAGATTATATGCTGTTTATTGAGAATGAAATATTATAAATACTAAGATAAGTTTTAACAAGGTAAAGTATACAAATGGAATATTGGTGTAATTATAAGTTTTGTTTTTCTATTAGTAAGAATAATATAGAATTGTTAACTGGGTCCTAGATATCTTCAATTATTTACTATTATAATTAGACTTAGTCTAAATTGCTGTTTTAAAATGGTATATTATTTTAGTTTAGACAGAATAGGAATATTATGATATAATCATTAGCTGCATGCTGTTTCTGAGGTGGGAACTAATTTTAGTTCTTCTTCATGGCCTCTGTACCTCACACACTAGGAGCTTTCACGCATGCGTGGTAGCATTCGGAAGATTCTAGAGCTTAGCAGCTTGGCGGGAACCCCTCCCCCATGCCCATAGTGAGCATGCTCAGCCCTCCAAGCCAACAGTCTCTCCTCAGTTCTTTCTCGTCCACCATTGCGAATGGAAGGTTCTTTGCTTAGTAGTGCTCTTGGCTATTTTTCCGACTGTTTTTCCTGGTAAATTGACTTCGGACTTCGGTTATTTGGCTTTAATTTGGTACTCGGACTTGGATTTTGGTATTTTTGGATCTTCTAACCCCCTCCTTCGACTCTTCTTCTTCTTCTTCGACCTCCATCTTCTCCATCCTCGTGAGTTCCCCCTCTTGGACTTTCTTTCCATCTTCGCCTACTTTCTATGTCAGCCTTGTTCAAGGCTTGCGTCACCTGTGGTCGCAAGGTTGCTCTGTCCGACGGACATAGTGAGTGCCTCTTCTGTTTGGGGGAGACTCACAACGTCAAGGCCTGTCCCATCTGCCACGACTTTACTGCTCAGACTCTGCGGAACCGCTCATCCTGCTTGAAATCCCATTGTTGGGAAGAGTCTCTTCAGGCAAGGGATCAGCCAGCGGGAGAATCCACCATCTCTCGGCCTTCGACATCTAGCCGACCTGCAACCACACCTTTCTCGGTACCAGCGGCTGCCGCACCAACTACATTGATGGTATCGGGCTCGGTACCGTCATCTCGGCCTCCGATCTCAGCCTTACCGCTGATCCCAAAGTTATCATCGGCCGCAGCGACTTCGAGGGAGGCTCCTGCAGGCTCGCAGGCAGCTAAGTCAACTAGGCCCCTCACTGCTGCACAGCATAAGCGGCCTGCCCCTCAGGAGGTCTCTTTGGAGAAAAAGAAGAAGAAAAAGAAGAAACGGAGTTCACCCTCCAAGAGGCCCCGCCTTCCGACACCTCCTCCAACCCAACAGCCTGAAGATCCAGACGAAGAGTCGGAACCGCAGGACACACTAGAAGTGTCTGACGAGGAGCAGACCGCTGGCTTGGCCGTGCCTTTGGGCCCACCTGTGCTCACTGCTGCGGTATCTCCACCCGGTCACCCAAAAAGGGTAGACCGCCTGGAGGATGTTCCGGCCTCACCTTGGCCCTCACCCAGTCATCGGGCGGCGTCCGACAGGAGTGAGTCGCGCTCCCCAGAACGCAGGGTGAGACGCCGATGCCCGCATCAACGGGAGGTCTACCCAGAGCGGCCTTCATCCAGGCCCTTGCTTGACTCGCTGTTCTCGTCGGCATCGTACATAGCGAGGTACAGCTGAGAACACGCCTGGTGGGAGCATCTGGGCTCGTACTGGTCCTATTCGCCTTCATATAGAGACCAGTACCACCCGGACGTGAGGCACTGGTCGCCCTACAGACGGTCGCGCTCTCCATCACGTGGCATGTACCACCCACGGTATCGGCGGTCGCCATCTCGCTCGTTCTCGTGGTCTCCGTGCTACGAAAGGTCCCGAGAGCGCTCACCCCATTATCAGGCCGTCTCTCCACCTCCGAGAGTCACCGCGACCATCTCCGAGCCTGTTCCAGCACAGACTACGACCTCCGCTGTTACCACCACCCACTCAATCCAGCGCCCGCGGCCTGCTGTGGTGCTGATCACAACAACTCCAGCGCCCCAGCTGACGGTTACTCCATCAGTATCGTCAACGGTACCGTCGACGGCGACTGCGCCAACAGTCACCTTGGCGCTACCACCCCAACGGTCATCGAAGGAAAGGTCTCCAGACAGGTCCTCGTCTCAGTCTTCGCAGTCCGATGAGTCCACGCCCGCGTCTCATGAGTCCCTGCCCTTGGTCTTCGGAGAACCTGCACCGGAATTGGCACTCGAAGACGTGAAGCAGTTTTCCGACATCCTCCTTCAGATGGCGACGGCGTTGGGATTGAAGGTCGCGGATCCGGCTCCAGCCATGCAGGACCCTGTATTCCATTACGTGGGTACCCGCCCACCGTCCACGGCTCCGCTACCGTTCCTGCTGGCCTTGATGGAGGCCCTTAAACATCCACGGGCCAAGCCAGCGTCCGCCCAGCCAATCCCTCACCGACTTGAACATCTCTACCGGACCCAGAAGGAGGAGGCCGAATTTCTCTTCACGCATTGAAGAACTTCCGTCCTCGGCCAGTACCACTGGCTTCTTCTCCTGGTACTTCACGGTACCGAAATCGGATGGTACCCTACGATCAATCCTGGACCTCAGAGGGGTAAACGAGTACATCCGCCCCAAGAGGTTCAAGATGGTCACTCTGTCTTCAATTCTGCCCTTCCTTCGGCGAGGAGACTTGTTCGCCTCCATCAGTCTTCGGGATGCTTACTTCCACATCGCCATTTGCCCGCAGCACAGATGATACCTATGGTTCGCGGTCGGCGGTACCTGTTACCAATACAGGGTGCTACCGTTCGGGCTCTCCACCGCTCCCAGGGTCTCTACCAAATGCATGGCCCCTGTGGTATCGTACCTGCGGACGAAGGGCGTCTTGATCTACCCTTATCTCGACGACTGGCTGTTGGTGGTGTCCTGCAGGCGAAAACTCTACAGGGACATCCACTGGACTCTTTCTCTTCTGACCCGTCTTGGCCTTCGGATCAGTCCGAAGAAGTCGCACCTCAAACCGGCGAGGATCCTCGACTTCATCAGAGCAACCCTGGACTCTGTGTCTGCCAGCGCATATCTGCCCACGGAGCGTGCACGTACCCTCCCTCGGGCCGCATCCACCGCTCTCGACACCCCGACGATATCAGCGAGAAGGATCCAGCAACTTCTCGGGTACATGGCCTCAACCACGTCAGTCACCTACCTGTCTCGGCTTCGTGCATGTCCGCTTCAGCACTGGTTCGTCAGAGTCTTTGATCCGCTCATGGACGACCAGAGGCGCCTCCTATGCATTCCTTGACAGGTGCGTTGCTCCCTGTTATGGTGGCTGTCCTACCGTCATCTACTGTCAGGGATGCCGTTCCGGGAATTGACCCCTCGGCTCATGGTAACAACAGATGCCTCCCTGTTTGGGTGGGGAGCGCATTGCGGCGATCTCAGAGTCCAGGGACGTTGGATCGATGACGGGATCGGCCTCCATATCAACGCCCTCGAGCTGCTTGCCATCTGGAAAGCTCTCAGGGCATTTCGCAACAAAGTTGCCGGCCAGCTGCTGCTGATCTTGACAGACAACACAACGGCTGTATGTTACATCAACAGACAAAGGGGAACTCATTCGACCACTCTCCTCACCATTGCCCTTCAGCTTTGGGACTGGTGCATGTCGCTTCGAGTCCATCTGGTCGCGGTGCACCTGGCAGGCCAAGAGAACACCATGGCAGATGTCCTCAGCAGGGACACCTCGTGCTACCACAAGCGGTCCCTCTCGAATGCGGCGTTCCAGATGATATGAGATCGGTGGGGCAAGCCGATGATCGACCTATTTGCCAGCACCCAGAACAGGAAGTGTCATCGGTACTGTTCGAGAGCCAGCCTCGGCTGGGACTCTCTTGGCGATGCTTTCCAGTTCGAGTGGACCGATGGGCTCCTCTACACATTCCCGCTGTTTCCTCTCCTGGGTTGAGTGGTCGCCAAGATCCTTGCGGACCGAGCCGACATCGTCCTCATAGCCCCGTATTGGCCGAGGCAACACTGGTTCGGGCCCCTGTTCGAGGCCGCTTGCGGTTGACGCCTCAAGTTTCCAATAACATCGGATCTCCTATCGCACTCCGGTGGTCTCGTTCTCCACCCGGACCTGCCACTCCTGGCCCTGCATGCCTGGCGGATAACACCTTAGAGGACCCGGCCATCGTAGATGTCCTCACCATGGCCAGAAAGGAGTTGAGACGCCGCAACTACCACTACAAGTGGCAGAAATTTGTCTCCTTCACAGAGGCGCGTCAGGAGCCGGTATCACCTGTCAGTCTGCCTACCGTGCTCCGTTTTCTTCTCCACCTTCGGCAACAAGGGCTCGCTTTTCCATCCCTGAAGGTGTACCTAGCCGCTATCGTGGCCTATCAGCCGCGGGGGTGCCCTTCGGCAGCGCTCTTCAGGGACGCTACCCTCACGCAGTTTATGAAGGGCCTGCAACACCTTTACCCGCCGGTGTCGCCGCTGCTACCACCTTGGTCGCTGTCCTTGGTACTATCGCAGTTGACGTGACCGCCCTTCGAGCCCATGGCGACTGCGGATGACAGGCTCTTGACCATCAAGACTGCCTTCCTCATAGCTGTCACCTCAGCCAGGCGGGCAAGTGAGCTGACAGCGCTGCAATCCGACGAGCCCTTCCTCGTCTTCTACCGAGACAAGGTAGTCCTCCGCCCGGACATTTCCTTCCTGCCCAAGGTGGTATCACACTTCCACCTTAGCCAGGACATCATCCTGCCTGCTTTTTACTCGGACCCGACTACACCTCTGGAGCGCTCCCTCTACTCCCTTGATGTTCGTTGGGCCTTGGCCTTTTACACTCACCGGACTGCGTCCTTCCGTCAGACGCCCCACCTGTTCGTGTGCTACAGTGGGCGTTGAAGAGGCCACAAGCTGCCCACCCAGAGGTTTTCCAAATGGGTGGCCCAGACGTACTGCTGGCATACGAACTGGCTAAGCGGCCTCCGCCAGCCTTGCTGCGTGCTCATTCCACCAGAGCAGTAGCTTCTTCAGCAGCTCTCCTTCGAGGAGTGGACCTGCAAGAACTGTGCCGTGTGGCGACCTGGTCTCAACCCTCGACCTTCGTGCGCCTCTACAGAGTGGACTGCCGGTCCCGGAGAGATGCCCGTTTTGGATGTGCAGTGCTGTCTTCCATTCTCTAGGACCTGACCCACTGTCCAACTGGTAAGCTACAAAGTCTCCTAGTGTGTGAGGCACAGAGACCACGAAGAAGAAGAACAGGTTGCTTACCTGTAACTGTGGTTCTGTGCCCTCACACACACCCGCCCAGCCGTCCCCTCTTTCAGGTCCCTTATTGGTGGACTCTAGAACTGAGGAGAGACCGTTGGCTTGGCGGGCTGAGCATGCTCAGTACGGGCATGGGGGAGGGGTTCCCGCCAAGCTGCTAAGTTCTAGAATCTTCTGAATGCTACCGCGCATGCGCGAAAGCTCCTAGTGTGTGAGGGCACAGATGACCACTCGAAGAACCACAGTTACAGGTAAGCAACCTGTTCTTATGTTAGTTTATTAGTTGATAGTTTGATGTGTGTTTGTATTAGTGGAGGGGTATAATATTGTTGCTGTCATTATTGCATTGTAATAGATTGGTTATTAGTGTGTTTTGTATTGTATTGTTATGGTATTGTTTTATTTTGTCTTTGATGTTTTGTTTTTATTATTTTAGTAAAAAAAAGAGTATGATAAAAATTGATAGCCAGTTTTGAACAGTGTACTGAATGCATTTATATAAACGTGCAGTCCCTTTCTTGTGTAACTTTTGTGGATGGAAGCTGTGTGTAGGACAGCACCAGTATAAACAATTTCCTATACTAAAGAGGATTAGCTATAAAAGGAGGGAGAAAAGGACATTCTGTGCACATTGTACTTCAGAAGAAATCCAGCCATCAGTCACTATTTAGAGTGGCCTGGTTGCATATGGAAGGCACCTAAGTTGTTGCACACTGAGGGTGGTGGTTGCCTGCCTTTTCTTCCTGACAGCAGTCTATAACATCCCTCGTAGGATGCCTCTGGTGGGCATCTCAGCCTCTAGGAAAGTTCAGGAATGGAGAGTTACTACTAAAAGGAATGGCTCCTGTGCCTATGGGAAAAGCTATAGGGCTTCTGGATTTTGGTTTGTGTTGCGTGTGTGTGAATGTTTACTTCAAAAGAAAAAGACACTGAAAGGCTGTCTGAATGAAAGATAGGTACCATACACCTCTTATCTTCATAGTTTCTTGTTAGTGAAAAAAGCAACAGAGGCATATGTGGCATCTGAAGTAAAGGATAATGTTGCCCCATTGGTAAACCCTGTCCCGGGGTCTACAACTTTGATATAAAATGTAATCTAACACGCCAGAGAGAGCACCCGGATGAGCACCTA
This sequence comes from Cyclura pinguis, assembly GCA_030412105.1. Classification (NCBI taxonomy): domain Eukaryota; kingdom Metazoa; phylum Chordata; class Lepidosauria; order Squamata; family Iguanidae; genus Cyclura; species Cyclura pinguis. The sequence continues at coordinate 222,603,638 of CM059599.1, read as the reverse complement.
GACAGCAACAGTCGTACGATTGGAAAACCAGGTCAGGCCAGTAAACTCCCCTGTCACATAGCCACAGGAGACCTCAAGCTGTGCCAACCCACAGTGGACAAAAGGTCCTCAGCCTTTGAGGAGCCAACTTGTAGGGATTAAGGTGCTTTCCCACAAGTTGGGCATTGGTAGCAATAAAATCTTATCAGACAAGGACCGTCTACATCAACTCACACTGCAACCCAAAGTGGTGGAAGATCCTGAAACTTTGGTAACACCTTGTTATCTTTTAATATCAAAGAAGGTGCTGGTGTGGTATTGTTTTTCCATTGCCATTCTCTTTGTTCTCCCCGGGAGAGGATTTGCCCTCAAGGTACATTTTCCCTACAAATAGTCCCCATTTTTGGCTGGTTCTTTGGATAAATCCGTCATATCAACAGACCATTTCCCGCCCTGCCCCCCGCCCCCCCCCCCCGCTCCCGGCAGCCAAGTAATCCCCTCAGCGTCCTTCCACTGAGCTTTACTTCTTTTGCTGCTTTCTCGGACCAAGGACTTCAGGAAAAGGTGCAGTATCACCCAAACTACAAATCCTCTAATAATGCCTCTATCTAATTTCCACTCTTTGCCTTTCTATAGGGCTTGAATGCGTGTGTGAGTGTATGCATTGATGCGTGATATTTCCTTTCAGTAAAGTCATTTATTGGATCTTTTTGTGTGGTTTTTGGCTTGGCCTGACCCCGTAAAAATTGGGTGAAAGATCTCACTAGGTTACCCTGCCTCTCGTAGTGCTATTGCTTGTGCTCTGTTGAGTTTACCTTCCCCATCACTTGGAGCACATCAAGGGGTCCCTTGGGGACCCCCAAAATTTCAGGGTAACAATAAGATTCTGCAGTAATTGCTTCTTAATTTATTTATTGCTATTTTAGCTCATTTTTTTCTGTGTTTAATTTTGATAATTCTAAATCTGTTTTTGGATTTTGTAAGCTACTGGGACTGACTCCCTTCTGAAGGGAAAGCAGGATATAAATTTGTGTAAATAAGTAAGTAGAGTTGGTCTGGAATTAGAGGATTAACTGAGCTGAATGCTTTGCAGCTCATCTGAAGTGTTTCAGGTGCTATTGAACTTGAAAATAGAATTTTTTTTCTGAGTATGTAGAAATCTATACTACTCTTACATTTCCCAAAATTCTATTCATAACTAGGGGCCAAACTACAGATAGGAGAACAGTCTGCTTTTTAAAAAAATAAAAGCCAGCTGTACAAACGTACATTTCAGTGGATAAATGATAATGGGCTTAACTCTGACTGCTCACAACCACCACTCCCAAATTTCTTTTCTCCCTTAGGGAAGAATACATAGGGCTATTTTATCTCTTCCCACATCATCCAATTACTTAAGAAGTCTGATTGGGTTGCCACAGTTCCTAGATTTCTCATGTCATTGTTTCAGCACCAAATGATTATGGCCTTCTTTAGGAGAAAGGTCTTGAAGAGTATGCTATAAATCTGCATTGGCAACAGTACTGTAAAGGTTAACCACAGTCAAGGCTCATTGGAACAACTGAATGGGATTTAGTTTGTCTTTATTGAGTTGAACCTATTCTATGTGAGAAGTCATCAAAGTTTGTTATATTCGTGATTAAATATGCATTAAACTGAAGTTGATCGCCATTTGTTTTTAGTTTCTGAAAGTCTACCTTCCAGTGCATAGGAAGAGGCAATGGAATTTTCTGAAAGATTTTTTTTCAATATTTTCATATTTTTAGGCTCAGTTGCTTTTTATGACAGTCTTAATAGCAGTGATCTGTGGCAGTATTCTCATGTGTGTTTTGTTTCTTTTCCAGAAAAAGCAGAGAGAGATTGCTAAAATGAGAAGATGCTTGAGACCAGAAGAGCTAACCAACCAGTTGAACCAAATAGACCTAAATTTGCAACACAAGCAATTAGAAGAGACCTTCCAGCAGCTTGTTTCAGATTACCGAAGGGTCCTAGAACGGCTTGCTCAAGTCTGAGGATGCTACCAGAACCGTGCAGATTTCTGTACGTTGTGTTATGAGATACTTCCTTGATCACCGCTTCACTGCAAAGTTTCATGTGATACTTCAATCACTTTCAAGATGACTGTGGTTTTCTGTGCATTTTGGATATTTTCTATTTTTGTGTTGTAGATTTTAACAAATCTGTGCTTAGATTTTGGGGGCACTTTGCTGAAATAAAAAAAGTAGATTGAGGTGCATTAACAGTAGTACAGTCTGAGTTTTTGTATAATTATGGAGAACTGTACAGAATACAGCTCCATTCCTCACTTCCCTAATTGCCAACAAGATCTAGGGGTAGTGATGTCTGCAATTCGTGTCGCCATCAGGTGCTGCATGTTTCCTTAGTTGTCCAACAGCTTTGGGATTGTTTAGACCCATAGCTGATCAAGGAGGGAGTTGAAAAACAAAAGTGGTCATTTTAAATTAAAAAATGTAAATAATGGTGCATCTTGGAGAAAGGAGAATAGGAAACAGAGCAAGCAGAAGGTGAAAGGAAGAAGAGCTAAACAAAGAAAAGGCAACAATAGCGAAAGAGACAACCTCTCAGAGGGCATTTAGGAAGAAAGGAAAGGGGAGGAGGTCACTAGAGGAGGGAATGGTGCTGGGCACTTAGAAGGAAGGATTCCTAGAAAAAAATACAGGCAGGCTGAAGGGGTGAAGGGAAGAGGAAAAAAAGACAGAAGGCACAGAAGAGCACTAGATGGTCAGAGACCTGTAGAAGCTAAATTGTTGCAAAGACAGTTAAGAGATAGTTTGTAGGAGAAGAAATAAGTTGGGAACAAGAGAGAGGGGACTGTAAGACTGAACAAAGAGGGAGGTCTCAGACTGCATGTCCAAAACACTGGGTGGAGGAGATCCCAGCTTTCGGGGATGGGTGGCAGGCCTCCAATTTGCATATGAAAAAGAAGGGATTTTGGCAATCCTTGGTCTGATTCCTTGGTTGCAGAACAATAGTGAAGCTACCTAAAACAGGACAGAACCCAGAATTACCCATTCCACCAAGAGGCATAGGTCATTGCTTGAGATGGCCTGTTGATAGTCTGGAGTGGTTGTTCTTGCAGCAAAGCATCTTCAGGAGGCTGCAGACGAGTGGATTCTGACAGCCCACAAAGAAGACCCAAATATTATTGCCAGTCTCTGGCAATAACTTTTGAAAGCGCTCATATCATAACAGTTGCCCACCATGAAAACTTATACTTAGCTTTAGATCCAGTGATGTAACAAATATCACACAGAAGTAGTTACTTACACTGAACTGAGTGTCATCTAGTCAATCCAAGATAGGTTAAAGGAATGTGGGACACACTTCTCCCAAAAAAGGAGGTATCCTGCTTCACATTGTGCTATTTGCTACATTTTTTTTAACTTTTGGGGGGAAATCTTTGGATTGGATAGCCAATAGCATATAACTTAAATAATACTCTTGAAAATTCCTCTAAATATGCCTTAAAATTATCTTTAAATTTATCTAGAAAGGGTGACTAGAAAATGTTGCTCATTTCACACACTTCTTTTACCTACATTACTTTTAAACATAATTTGTTACAAATAATCAGTAATTTACCAGTCACTGTTAACCTGTTATTTCCAAGCACTGATTTCTACTAGCTGCCATTGCTGTATCCACAGCTATGGGTTTTGATTTCATGTTGATTTTGTTGGCATCCCATGTAAAAATCATAAATACCCATGATGCTCTGTGTTTTGGGCCCATGTTTTTTGTGTTATGGTCATGCTGGATCTGTTCGCCCCTCCTTTAACTGTACTGCCCATAGACTGTAACCTTTACACTAACTGTGAATTTGGGGCAGAAGTCATGTGTAAGTCATAGAACAGCAAAGTGTTTGCTTTCTTTGTCTTTGAATGTGGGAACAACCCAGAATTGTGGTAAGAAGAAAGGAGCAAGCTGTGGCTCCCATGGCAATCAAAATGTGCCCATGGCTCCCCACAGAATTTTACGGACCCCTGGATAATACTGTTTGTGTTTCCTCTTTGCCCTTTTAAGGCCTATCCAAAGGATATATCTTAAGAGTTTAAGGCAAGAAGGTCTGCAGCTCTCATCATTGTAAGGGGATTCTGGAAACTGGAACCCAACATATCCAGAGGGTAGCAATTTGTGGGGGCCCAGACTGATACAGCAATGGATGTAAGGGGAATAAGAGGCATAAATGTTCACACTTCATTATATTTATACTTTTTAGCCAATATAGTTCAGTTGATACTTTCTCTTAGTAACCTTCAGTCACCTCAGAAATTTTAGGACTGTTTCTCACACTGTGACAAGACTTATAAAAGATAATACCTCTCACTTACGTGTTTTCAACTAATTTAAAAATAGTAATAATTTTATCTGTGGTTTATTGTTAAGTGTCTAGAAGACTGTTTTTTAATGGAAAGAAAGTTTACGAAATATCTCCCAACTTAACTACTTGCTAAACACATATAGGCAATAGTTGCAGCTCTGTCTTCCAATGTGTAAGCTTTTACAGGCTCTGAAATGTTGCAGACTAACGGTGAGATGGTGAGAAAACTAAATAAATTATTAGTATCCAGTTCAACTGGAAGTTCCTTTCAGAAACTGGAATCAAGGTAATAATCATGTGACTAAACACAGAATCCTAAGGTCTTGACACTATATTTTCTTCTCGTATCAGTCACTCTTTTTAATAAGGGAGAGGGGTAAGTGGGGCTGTATGACATTAGATTGAGTAGGGTGGTGAGCTGTCTATTCCTACTGCAGCTGTATCTTTTCTTCTTGTAGTGATGAGAGAAAATGTAATGCAGTTAAGATACTTCAAGTAAGAATGCACTCCAGTTAAGGCTGCTCTGCAGTCAGAGTTGATTAGAGCAAAAATAAAAATGAAATCTGATTCAGTGGGAATGGATCCAGCACCTGCCACCTTTGTTCTTACACAGTCCAATAAACAAAATGTCTAGTCTTTAGCTTTCCTGAAATGACAGTTTGCTTTAAAACAAAGTTGGAGGGAGCGGTGAGAGGGAGACCACTAAGCATTTTTCCACTGGGAACATGCCGTCCCAAATGTGCCTTAAAAGAAAAAAAACAAAGAATCTGTAGTTTTCATAATACATATTTTTCAGTTCACTTTCTATATTCCATTTACATTTAACATGTATTTTTATGTCTATACGTATTTATTGCAGATTTAAACTCGCCACTAACCATACAGGAATGTTGAGGGATCCTTGCCATGCTACCAAAATGACAGCACGGCACAGTATTTCTCTCTTGTCAGATAACTGTTCTGCATGAAGTATTTATAATATAAGTAAACATGTAGATTTATTATTAACATTTACCTCTTTCTCCTTTGGCTGGGGGCCATCCATACAGTGTACAACCTCAAAAGAGATCCAGGCTTCCCAAAACACAAAGACAAGCTTCTGGTTGTCCATTTTCTCCCCCAAACCTGGCTTTTCTGTCTTTAGTCTGTTTCAGTGGCCCTTTAAGGGGAATTCCATGCCACCACTCCATCCTTGGTAGCCCACAGGTTCCATATCAAAACCCCATCCTCTTCCCTTTTTAATCCTTTCCATGGATCAAATCCTCTCATAGCTGCTTATTGCATTAAAGTTCCTATAAATGAGAAGAGATTAGTGAACCAAAATCAGAGAGTCAGTGTAGCATAGTGGTTAAAGTCTTGAACTGAGACTTGGAAAATTCAGGTTCAAGTCTTGAATCACCAACGAAATCCACTGGGTGACATTGAGCTGGGCATTTTCTCTCAGCCTGACCTGTCTTCCAGGGTTGTTTTGAAGACAAAATGGAGAGGAAAGAAGAGAGCCTACTTGTATATTGTATTGAGCTCTTTGCGGTAGAAGTGGGATATAAGTACAACAAACAAGTAACAACAGATTTCTCTGGTGTGGGAAAAACTGCACACATCAGCTCCAGTCATAATACATACTGGGTCAGGTTGCCAGGTGCCTGCATCATAGTTGATGACAGGGGATCAACATGTTTAAATTCAGATTTGCCATGATCATGTAGAAAGTGGGAGGCAGGGATCCAGCTGAAGAAATGGAAGATTTGTTTATACAGAATGCAACTGACTGTTTGTAGCCCAGGTAATCAGCATATATAACACTAGTTTTCTGTAGGCTGTGTTCCTGTTTGTTCCCCCTTAATCCAATATTAGCAGGGTTTTTCTTTTAAGCATTTAAAACTGCAAATTGCTCGGAACCAAGTAACTTGAAGGCATGCCTCAGTCTATCTAAACCTTTCAGTGGTTAGGTTTATCCACAGATGCCCTGCTCACGTGCCCACCAGTAAAAGCTAGCACAAGATGGGAACAAGTAACAGGCTTTTGAGTGGCAGCCCCAGTGGAGGATGGCATCTTCTGTGTCAGAGAAGTGGTGAATTTCTCCAGGTTTTAACACTAACTATAAAGAGGCTACTTAAGCCGCCCCCAAAATAGGTTCAGCATTTTCTTTAGCTTCTCAAAAAATCAGATTAAAACCAGGAGCAGATTCACCTTCTCACTGACAGGGGAGCTATCAGCTGCAACTGAGTACCCCATCCCTGTGCATCTTTATCCCTCAGAAGGTCTGTCTGTCTGTCAGTGTCTCCTTTACTGTTTTTAAATAGGGCCGTAATAACCTGATTGCTTCTGTTTTTAATTAACTATGTGAAGCGGATCTGTAGTTGCAGAATTATAAGGACTGCTGCTTTTTATATATATTAAATGATAAATCAGCACTAAATTGTTTATACACCATTAATTCTGTAAACTTTCTTGAAGGAATTTCCTATTTGGAGAGTTGATATAGAAATAAATTAAGTAAATAATGCACAGAATTCCTGGGGAAATTATGGTAGAATGTATTGTGATCCATCATTGAGTGCAGACTAAAAACAATGCAAACTACCATCAACTAGCCATGGAGAAAAAAGTCCTTTATCTACACAGAGGACCCTTCTCTTGCCAACAGCACCACAGCCCATTGCCCTGAATTTAGCATTCTAGGGACTGCAGTGGAAGCCTGAGGGATTCTAAATGGAAAGTGGGGGGGGGAGCACATTCCCCCTCCCCATATTAAGTTTTCCTTTTCAGCATTGCATTACAACTTCAGTTTAGGATTTAGAGTAGATGTGGCCGAAGTGCAGCCTGCAAACTCCATGTGGGCCCCTGAAGGCTGTTTTTGTGGCCCCTGAAAGTCAAATTTTTTGCTCCCAAATGGTCTCTGGAGGCCTGGGTGGCATTTTCCCCACATTTTTGTCTGCCCTTGCCAATTAAGGCCCAAGGTAGGCTTTTTTGAAACAGAAAGTGACTTCTGCCCATCTCCTGTGGGGAAAGGGCTCTTCCTCAAAACATGGCAAAAATGTCCCCCCCCCCCAAGGTGTCCTGGGGAAAAAAAGAAAACATTTTTGTGTGCCTGGGGGGGGGGGGTGGTGCAGCTTTCCAAGGCGTCTTGGGGGGTAATGTGGCCCACAATCCTTGATTTAGAAATACAGTTTAGGCAACCAAAGAAAAGAGGCAGGCAGATTGATCCTGAGAATGCGAACAAAGCGAACGTGAGAACTATATTGAATGTTCCGCTCTGCAATGCAAGCAACTTGAGGAACTGAAAGAAGTTTTCATTAAGGGGCGGAATTCTTATTCAAGGAGGCCACACCCTCATTTTGGGCTCTCTAGAGCTCCCCCCCGATTCGAGACCTTCCTGAAAGCGTAACTGTGCAAAATGGAAGCGAAACGGAGGTGGCCTCAAAAATGTGTTCACCGACAGCGAGGTGCAGAAACAAACTGTGAGGTGGCGGTAAAACATTTCACGGCACGAACAAAACTGAGTACTAAGCCGCCCTTTCTTTGGTTAGGCTCATTTTATTCCCCACCATCCCCAAGTTTTAAAAAAACCCTTTAGAAATATCAGCTTTGTGCCCATAAACTAGACAATGTGCCTGATTTGGGGCGTGCGAGCGCGTGCCAGGGAGAAGCTCATCCCGCGCGGCAGCTGCGGCGGGCTCTGATTTGGATACCAAGCGGGCTGTATGATAATTGTCGAAAATTGATTCCCCTCAAGCAGCCACAATGGCGGCATTACGGAGCGCTAGACGCGATGCCTCTCCCGGCTTGCAAAACAAGAGGACAGAACTTTATTTGTATCTTTAAAAAAAAAAAAAAAAAAGGCACACACTCCTTCTTCCTTAAAGCTAGTGTTTCTTCTTCAGCAAAGCCAAGTACATAAAACGCGAGCTTAAATCCTATAAAAATTGAGATACTACTCGACCATATCGTTTGTTGCCTTTAAAAAATTAGTCTTAGATGGGAAGCTAGTTCGCAACTAACGGGATTCGGCCCTGCTCCGTTCTCCGCCAGATAATGTAAACTCCCCACGTTTCCAAAACCCTTTTGCTCTCCTTCCTGATAGCTTTAATTCTTTCAAACAATATGGCAGAGTTTCAGGACAGCGAATTACAGATTTTTCAGAATATATATATATACATATATTTCTTTTACAACGAAAACTATTCAAATTGAATTTCTTTTTTTAGCGTTATTATTTTTCGTCCCTTGAAACGCCCTCGATTCTTCGCAGAAGGCGCGAACTTGTCTACACTCCACCCATCCAAGGCCTGAGGTGCGCATGCGCCCCATAGAAGCCTCTGTGGCCGTAGTTCGATTCAGCCCCTCCCTCGCCTTTACCTTTCGGCCCTACCGGCCGAGATGTCACCTGCCTCCGCGCCGAGTTGGGCGGGGCGCTAATTCCCGCGTCCACGTGACTCAAGACGTCTATCCAAGATGGCGGCGCCCAGGGCTACTGTTGACATGCTGCCGCTGCTGTTGAAGGGTAAGTGCACAGGGAGAGTCTGAAGAGTTTCTTCTCGAGCGAAGAAAGTGGGAGACGCTCAGGGAGGGGTTCGTAGAGGAAGAGATATTGCGCGTACGTATCTTTGATCCTTCCCGCGGGCATTTGTAGGGGTAAAACGCTTAGAAAATTCCTTCTCTTCTGAATGCTATATGTAAGTAAAGGGGACGCTGTTTGTTTTCCTTTTCTTTTAGGAAGGATTTATCTAAGAGATTGTATTAACGAGTTCAAAAATATTGGTCTGTTTGTTTGCATTGTTGTTGATGATGTGCACCTTCAGGTCGTTCCTGACTTGCTGTGACCCTCAGGCAAAGCTGTTATAGGCTTTTATTGGCAGGATTCCTATTTAGGCTGAGAGAGTGTAACTTGCCCAAGATTATCCACTGGGTTTCCGTGGCTGACTAGGGATTCAGAGCCTGGGCTCCTAGAGTTCTAGTCCAATGTTCAAAAAGTCCTAGGATAGTTTCCAGTGTCTTGAGTGGGGTGAAGCAGGAGCTAAAACTTTACCAGAGTATAAAAACTAAAGATGAATAAACAATGTGCAGTACTCCAGAGCACTGAGTATCCGTCTACAATTTGTTGGTTGTATTCTCCTGCTTTTGTTGCTGACTCCAGCCGTGTGAGAAAAATGATTTTGTGTTGCTTAACCGCATTTCTTTTACTCTCATATATTAACTGAATGTATGAGGCTCTTTTGTTCTGAATCAGACAATTGTTTTTTCTTGTGTGATACTGTCTCATGTAGCCTTCTCCAGTATAGCACTTGCTAGTTGGGATGGTGGTAAGAATTTTAGTCCAACATAACTGGCAAGTGATTAAGTTGGGGAAGACTAGTCAGAGCTTGGGCCAGTTACTGTTTTGAACTGCAGCTTTGAGAATCTCCTTGCCTACATTATGTGTGACTATGCTGAGGGAATAAGGAGCTGGGGGCTTATATTGTTCCACCACCACCCCCGGAAAAAAAAACCCAACTTGTTCAAGCTATGGCTGGTCTATGCTTTCCGTGGTGCACCTGAGTTGTGCTAGCTAAAATCATGATGGTTCCATGGACTGTGCCTCTTAGCCACAAGCGTATAGTCACTAGTTTATTATTCCGGTGGCTATTGTACTAATATAGATGTACAGTCAGCCCTCCACGTTTGCAAGTTTCACTTTTGCGTATTTGATTATACACAGATTATTTGCTGTCACTTCTTCTGCCTCTCTATGTCATTTTTAATGGGGACTGCAAGCCTAGTGAGACAGAAACTGTGAACAAGGTTTGTAAGTCCCTATTAAAAATGGTGTGGGGCAGCAGTGGAGGTGGCAATAAGCCCCACCAACCATCCACTTCTGTCTTGTGAAGGAACCCTGATGCGTCGAAGGAATCCATGATAGGTTAAATATGATGATCATACTTTTTGTGTGTGTTGAATATGGTTTAGGAAGGCCTAGAGTTATTCATGATTTTTCCACTTTCACAAGGGTCCTGTGCCCCTAACTCTAGCGAATGTGGGGGGGTGACTAATCATTTATTGGTTGAGATCTCTTGGGTCTGATGGATTCAGTCTTTTGATGGGCACAAATAACTTTTTGTTAAACTGGTTGTAAAATTATTTCTTGAATTGGACAACCTCTGGTATGGCTTTCTAATGAAAAGTGGGGAGAAAAATCTCAAAAGCCATTTTCAGCTTCATCTTATGCAGTTAAGACAAGCATTTACTCACTGTATATATTAAGTTAATTTGCATTGGAAGGGCTAAAATAGGAAGCAGTATCTTAAACAAATAAAGAGCATATTATTTGGAAGTTCAGTTACTGTTGCTATAAGCTAAGGTGTGGTCTTTTATTTCCCTCAGGCAAAATATGTATCAACTTCATTAAGAGGATTTTCTGTGGTAGGAGGAAGGAACTTCAGCTATTGTGAATGTTTTACTAGTAGCATAGCAATTAAGAAAAACAAAAGATGACAATAAATTTATTCAAGTGATCATCTGTGCAAATGAAAATAGGTAAAAGTACCTAAAAATTCCAAATGAAGTAGTCCTTAACAGTTGCCGAGCAAGCTGTGAGAGGGTTTTTTTGTGATTCCTTTGAAATAATTTTTTGAAAGGAGTGATAGGACCACCTCCTATTGAAATCACTGGGCCTTAAGTTTGTGCAAGAGAATCAAACTGTGGAGCATTTAGTAAAATCTGCAGAAGAACCTGGAGATGTGTCTCCTGTTTCTTCTGAAGATCATGGACAATCTTATGTACCTTTGTAAAGAAATATGCCTTGTTCTTTAAAGGGCGTTTACTGTCAGGGAAGTGTGCATAGGATTATACTTTTCATTGCAACTAGCTTGTTCCATTGTTTGTAGCTTTAATAACTTTGTCTCTATTGAAGCCCATGTTTCAGAGACGGTTCGGAAGTGAGGAAATGATTTGTTGTACTGACTTTTTTTTATTAAAGAAGTAAGATTTGAGCATAACTGTAAAGCAGTATAGATGTTGTCTGTCTGAATTCTCATATAGTCTTCCTACATAGACATGATTGATTATACTTTTGTAGTAGATTGCAAATGTTCTAATTATTCATCGAAACAGTTTTCAAGTATTAATAATTGCGTAAGAATGATACTCCCATTCCTAATAACAAAAATCAGGGTAATGCCCTTTGAAAACCATTTAAATGGGCATGAGAGACATCAGTATCCTTATGCATGCTGATTTACTGATTTTGAAAAGCTGAATCATTATGGAGCAGGCACTCTTCGCATCTTCTTTTAAGTGGCTCTCAATCTTCAGAAATACTCAGTTCCTGGATAAATGCTTGATTTTATATCTGAAATCTAAAAACAAATAGGAAGGCTATAATTTTTCCCCGCATTTGTGACTTTTCAAATGCAAAGGATCAGGATGTTGACCTATAAGAAAATAATCATGTTTACAAGAAGTCACTTATTCAATAATCCTTGGCTCTTTGCTCATGTTTAGTATAGCATGTTTTCTTGTATCGTCCAGCAAGCAAGCAAAAAAAAAAAAAGGGGACTTAACATTAAACTTGTTGCTGCTAATAAAGTTAGGATTTATGTGCCATCACTCAATATGTCTTTTCAGATTTAATGCCTATATTACATTATTATTTATCCAGTTTATATCACAGTATTACAAGACAGGGCAGAATCTTAATTTGAATGCTGTTTCATATAATACTTCTTTTTAAAATATGCAAGTGTTATTAATCTTTCTACAGTTTAATACTAAGAGAATAGAGGACAGATCATTTCATGTATCAGTATCTGCTGAAAAAGCAAAAATCAAAGCATAGGAATAAGTGGTCAGTCCTTGAAATGGGAGATCTAAATAGTGGGGTCCCAAAGTACAGGTATTGGCACTGAAGCTTTTCAGCATGTTAAGAAATGATTTGGAGTTAACAGGTGAGCAATGAAGTGCCCAAACACTAAACTATTTAAGGTGGTTAAAGCAAAAACAGGATGTATTAACCTCCCCGTCCCATTTCCCAATTTCCAAAATACAAATATTCTCAGTATCAGAGGTGGAGGGATTGTGATGTTTACAGGATTCGAGCCCTGTTGTGGCAATAAACCTATAAGTAGGGAGATGTTAACAGTTCCAAGTTCACCAGTTGGTTTCAGAAAATTTAGACCTTCCTTGTCTTTTGCAAATCGAGGTTTCAAAAAAAGGGAGGGGGACTAGACTCTCTTGCTGTTTTTGATAATATGTGTATTAAGCAGAACAGTGCAACTAGGAGTCTAGTATCAGGATTTAAATTTTTTTAAAAAATCAGCATTTTATCAGGACTGGAATTGGCTTTGGAAAGAGATTTGAAAGCCTCAGTTTCTGACTCCTCACAGGTACAATATTAATCCCCCCAAAAGGCCAAACCATTTCTACACAATAAAGTGAATTTTCCTTTAAGGTTCACAGTCCTTAATTTCATTGCCCGGATGAGCTACTAAAGGAGGATGGGACATAACTGTTTCTTTTCCTATTTGAAGGGGAACCAGTAGTCTCCCCCATAAAATCTTGATTAAAATGCTGCTTGCAACAGTGAGAACAGAAATAAATGCAGTTTGGAGAGACATGCTTTTGAGAGTTGGCTTGATCAATTTTAGAAATTGCCTCTCTCTGAGAAGTTTATCAATAATTTGAGAATTTGTGAAAGAAGAACAACAGTGCAAATACCTTGGGTCCAGATCCTGTACACTTTAGTGATGTGTGATTACACTGAATCTCACAGCTGCACAAACAAACAATTGTGCAGTGATTACCAAGGCTGTGAGCTCACATATTGTGCAATGGTCAATTAGCTTTCCACACAGCAAGTCCCAGGAGTGTGTGAGAGGGCTGTGTTTGTGTTTCTGGATTGTACGGACACAATCTTAGCCAGCTGTAAGTGAGGAATGAAGCCACCGTAACGGGGGCTCTGGATGGAGTGGTTCATCCCTCATGGGCTTTCCCCATCTGGGAAAAATCAATGCAGAGCAAAGGTGGTTCTGCAACCAAGAGGCCAGCTGGAAGAGTTCCAGCTGGTTCTTTGGCCAGAGACCTGATGATCTCACAGTCAGGTTTCTGCATGGTTTGATTGGTAGGGAGCAAGGCTGGATTGTGAATGCTGCAATTGGAGCAAATGATCTCGGGCCCTCATTGGCTAGGTACCCCATACTGCTGTGGCACTGCACACAACAGAAGCGCACACAGGCTGCCAGGTGTCCCTTGTTTGAGGGTTGGAAAGCTTGACCCTTATAGGTCTGGCAGGTGTCCCTTAGTGTAAGGGATGCTCCCTGTTGAGGGTTAAAAGGCTTTTCCTTTTATATAGACTTGACCAGATGCCAAAAAAAAAAAAAAACCTCATATGTGGGCCTTCATATGTGGGATGTGGGCCCTTCATAAAGACGGCATGTGCATCATGTAATTCATCAATGTGGACAAAATGTTGGTTTTACAGAGAAACACACGGTTAAATTAATTGAAATCAATACTTTCATTTGGTATTTAAGTAGAACATGAAGTTGTTAATTGCTACTCCTGATTATCAGCCCTGCATGTCATGAATTTCAGCTGTCCTTATTGCTGTTTTGAAAACCTAGCAATACTAACACACACATTTATTATATTTTCATAGAATCACAGGTTTGGAAGGGGCTTCATAGGCTAAGTCCAATCCCTCACTCAATGCAAGACATCCAGTTACTAGAGCATCCCAAGCAGGTAGCTGTCCAGCTTCTTTTTGAAGACATTCAGAGAAAGAGACTCCACTGCCTCTCTAAGTAACTGTTTCCATTGTTGAATAGCTGTCATTGTCAAGAAGTCCTTCTTAATGTTCAATCAAAATCTGCTATCCTGTAACATAAAACCATTAGATGTGGTTCTACTGTGTGGGGAAGCAGAGAACAAACTTGCAAGTTCCTCTCTGTGATAACCTGTTACACATTTAAAGAGTGTACCATAGCACCCCTCATTTTTCTCTTCACCAAGCTGAACATGTCCAGCATCTTCAACCTTTCCACATATATTTTGTTCTAACTTAAGAAGAACCTGCTCCAACTTGTCTATATCCTTCCTAAAATGGGGTGCCTGGGATTGAACTCAGTACTCCAGATGAGGCCTGTCCAGTGCAGAATATAATGAGACTATTACTTTCCTTCCCAAAATGTACCTGGGGAAGAGGGCTATAGATTTCTCTCCCATTGCCATCTCCCAAGGGTTTGTAGCTTCTACTGCCCACCCTGGTCTTCTTTCCCAGCAATATAGTGAGTGAGCATGTGTGGTGCATTCTGGTTTGCTCCCACTGAGACTCAGTCAGAGTGAATGACACCAGTACTGAAAGAGGCTGGCTTTGGCCTCAAAAAGGGCTCTCATTGACCCAATAGCACCACAGGCCTGATCTGCAACAGCTCAGAGCTAGCCCTTTAACAGTAAAATTTTGGGCACATGAACAAAGGCTACCCTCTTTTTTGAACTATTCCAGGGCCCCTGCCAGCTTAACCAGCCTTGGTGATGAGCTGCTTGCAAAACTGCCAACTGAAGGACCTTTGGGATTGTAGTTCAAAGAATGGTATTTTAAAGCTCTGAGAAGTAGTTGTGCTCTGTATTGGCTTAAGTGTGACTATCTGAACATAGGTCATTCTTTTTCTTTGGCATAATGTTGGACTGATGCTTGGAATAAAAGAGACCCATGAAGAAGCATAGGCTCTGGACAGAACCTTGCTATGCCCCAGTTCTACTCTACCACACTTTCTTATGCTAGCCATAATAGCTGTTAGTGCAATCTATATTAATGAGATTAACTGTAGTGGCATATCTTTGGGCTCTGCTACAGCAGGAGAATCTAGGACTGGTCTTGTTCTTGCCCCACAGGTTTAATGCAGGGATAGAGTCATGCTGTAATCATGCAACTTGCAATCTAATAAGAACTGACAGCAGAATCCCATGTGTACCTACTCAGAGTAAGACCTGTTGAATTAAATGGGACTTCTAGGTAAGTGTGTACATGATTGCAGCTTCAATACATTTATAGGTGTATATGAATAAAACAGTAGTGTCTGATTTTCAGGATTTCAGCTTACTTTTTTTCGCAACAGGATAAATTTGCTCTCTTTAAAGTGGCGTAATTTTCCATGCTGCAATATGGAAATAAAGCATACTCTTTGGAAAAAAGAGGTGAGACAACAGATATACGGCATGATCCTAAGTTGATTGCAATCAGTATTAAGGCCATAATCCTTGACCCATTCACTTAAGTAAATGTGTTTAAGAATGATGTAACAAAAGCACAGTTCCATGAAAGGAAGGCCTGCCAAATTTGACACCGTGGGCCCAAACTCTTATGCAACTAGTGTTATGGATGTTTTTCATGGTTTTATTGTATAATGTTCATGGCATATTTTTGTTTTGATGCATCTTCGTTAACACCCTGCTATCTGTTAAGTTGAAGAGCAGTTTTAAAATAGTTTATATTTTTTAAAAAGTGTCTCATTCCCCTTAGGATATACTTTGATGCCATCAGTCTACTTCCCCCCCCTAAAATCCTGAGATCCACCAATTGTGGCAGGACTGTGATTCTTCTTCGCTGCAACAGCGCAATAGAATCCCCTTATTGCAACTGTAGTAATGGTGGTAGCGGTAAGTGCATTTAGAGAAATGGGTTAATACACACAAAAGATTCTTTTGGAAAGAAAAAAGATAGCATTAAAGGTGCTTCTAGATTCTTTCCTTCCACCCCCATTTCTCCTTTATTTATACTGTCAAAAATTTAATTCTGGTGATAAGGACAGGGTACTTAGAGGCTGATTTAATTTTGCTTTCTGGTGACCCTCAGGCAATGCCAAGGTACAAAAAGTAGTGCAAACTGTGTGGGTGTGTTTGCCTGGCATGATAAGCTGAAGATGCATGGGAACCATGTTTTGCCAATAATGAGCAGTGTGTTTGTGCAGGCTGCTTAATCACTTCTGCTTGCAAAGGGACCCAATAATACTCATTCTTCTCAGTAGGGATTGCCATGACCCCAGAATCCCCCCATCATACCCGTCTTGCACTGGCCTGTTTTTTTCTTTGCTTTTTGGAACACTGAGTTTGTGCATCTTTTAAACTGTGCTGACGGGGCTGTGTGTACTACATAGAAGTTAGGCATAATATTCAACAAACAGGCTGACTAAATTATTATATAAACATGTAATTTATCTTTCCATAGGAGTCCGCCTGGGTCCTGAGATTTTTAGGAGAGGCCCTTCTCTCAGTCCCACTATATCCTGGCAGACTCATCTTGTAGGGCCATGGGCCATGGCCTTGTCAATGACTGCTCTTAGACTCTGAAATTTGCTTCAGAAGGAAGGTACAATGGAGTCCTCTTTGCTTTTCTTCTGTCAGCAAGCAAGGCTTATTCTGACAGGTTTTCAATAACTTTTTTTTCCTAAAGTGGTTTTAATAGCACGCTGTACTTGTTCTAACTGTATTGTTTTAAAGCTTTTAAAAATAGGTGGATGAAGATGATGATGATGATGATGATGATGATGATGATGATTTATTTCACAAAATCGAGAAGGAGAAATGGCACTGCTCCTAGTCTTTCTCTTTTCTGATGGGTGCTGCTTTCTCAAGACACTAGGATACCTGTTTTTGTACAGGACATGGTAGGAATTTCACATTTAAAAAAATAAATAAATCATATTACTGTGTGTTTTTTCAAGGACATAATTCAACAATTACTTTACTATATGTGGATGCGTAGAGCGATTTGGCTTTGCTCTGCCTGGTCTGTATCTTGGAGTTATTGCCTGTTGTAGAAAGAAGCCCTTTGGCTAAAGCGGTGTGCTAATTTCATTTTTTGGTCTTTAGTTACAAGCCCCTGGCAGGCTTTCTAACCGCTACTGTTACCTGGTGGCGCCGGTATTTCATCAAGGTTAGACAAGCAGACTACCTGGATGCGGGCCCAGTTGTACTGTTGTAAATAGTGAACATGATCCCTTGTGTTAAGGAATTCACCACTTTATAGTACTGGGCTTCCCCAGGGAGTTGAAAGAAAACTGTGTTCAAGGCTCAGCTCTTCGTTTCACCTATTTCTTTGTGCTTCATACATATAGCCTTACAAGTCTGAGCTATTGGACATCACCCTGATGAAGCCTCTTTTCATTTGCAGTGACTTCAGTGGACTGATTCTCCTTAACACGAATATAGACCATTCAAGATGTATAGTCTTGATTGCTGTTTACAGGTGATCTGACAACAGTGAAAGAAGAAAATTGATCTTATTTCTAGCACTACCTCTGATTTTTTTAATGTTCTAGGAAAAATTTAATGCTAATACATAGGTTAACAGTATGCTTTTCATTCTAGCTATTTTGAGTTGCTCTTATTCATTTTAAAATCTTTTTGTTAAACTGGTTGATTTAAGCAATGGCAAAATCTAACAACCATCATTGCTGTACATCTTTGAGTCACTTCTGCGCAAATTGCATGGGGTTCTTGAAAGTTTGGCTGCACTGAATCTGTAGCAGTGGTGTCAGGTAAACTTATCTCTAATGAAAAACGATCTAGATGCTGTTGCATATTACCATATAAAATTGTTGCTGTGCTATTAATTTCACATTTACTGCTATATTTACTTCTTCCTGATCAGAAAAAAATCCTTTGCAGTTTAAGTGGCTCACAATAGAAGGGGATTAAAATGTTCACATGTTTTCAAAAAAGAATAACAAAACAACAGCAAATACAACCACATACTTCATTAATGTCAGCAGGGGATGTGACTGTTCTTGTGGCTCAGCCTGTTTTGTTGAGAGCCTGAGTCTGTTTGTAGTGAAACATACTTGGAACTATCAGGTGGGAAATCAGTTAGATGGCAGCCTTGTGAAGTGAGACAGCTACCTCTGGACTTACAAAAAGGCAGCAGATTATTAGTTATTTACTCAGATGTTGTATATTTGCAGTCAGGATAGGGAGAGACACCTATGGAATTTTCTGTCTCAGAAGCCTGGATAGCTTGGCTGCCTTCAGGTACCATACATCTTGACTTGGGTGTGTATAAGGGGCACAGTTTGCTGCTTTGTCTCAGGCAGCAAAATGTCTTGTTTTGGCCTTAATCAGTTACTATTAAAGATAACAAATCAGGATGCCACCTTGGGAAAAACACATGATGGAATGACAAATTACTTGGTTCATACGACATATTCACTCAAGTGCTGTTCCAACAACCTCAAAAAACAATGATGAAATGCCTACTGCTTGTTATGTTGCTTTTTTGAAATGCCTTTAGATTTTTGTTCTTGGTACAACTGGGCTATTTTAACCTGAAGTTTGTTCTCATTGGGCTGTGATATTTAATAACAGAGGAAATGTGACAGAATCCACTGAAGCAGAGCTTGGAAGTTTGCTTTTTAAGAGTAATTGATTATTTTTTCATTCTTCTTACTTACTGGAATGTTTTTCAAAGTAAGTTGTTCTGTTAGTCATTTCACTGGTTTTACAGAGGGATGGGACTTAGGGTTGATAACAGGGTGGCATAAAAGTCATCTCATTAGTGGAATGAGTAGTGGTTTCTAGTTACTTTAATTCATCTTTAATTATTTCAATTAATTAAAATTAATTCCACTAAAAAAGTGACTTTTGAAATGTGGTTTTATTAAGCCCCCCCCCCCCATAATTCATTAAAAACAGCTGCATTTCTTGTGACTTATTACTTCAAAGCTCTCCACCACAATTTATTTGCTGAGGGAGGAATATCTGGTTGGATCTCAAGGAACCGTTTTTGTGAACGTAAATATTTATTTGGTACAACTCAGTAGTTCATATCTAGAAGTAAATGTGAATACAAACTTTTCCTGTTTTCAGTTTTCAAAGTGAGTATAAAAAGATGGCCAAACTTGCCAAAAATAAAGAGCAAAAATCCAGTTTAATCCCAAGTAAAGTAGATTAATTGAATCAATTGGACATATATAAGCTTTTATTGTTCCCATTGATGCAAGGACTCTGTTCAAGCTGGGAATAACAATTAAATTCAAGCCTATATTTTTTGCTTCTCTTTGTTTCTGCTTCTCTATGTACTCCTTCTAAAGAGTGAAAAGTCGGTAGCTGTCATGTCACACAGTACAGGAATGGAAAGATAAGACTGATCAAGTTGTGCGCCTGCTTCAGCTGCTTGTCAGTATCAATGATTCACTATTTTTTTTCCTCCTTGTACTTTCCCTGGATAGTGAATTTTCTTGCCTCTTTGAAAAATAAATAGCTGATAGTTCTGTTTTCGCTAACATCATGTTTTTTTCATGTAAAACAACTGTTACATGCAGTTTTTTAAACTAAGCTTGTCCTGTATGATATATGTGCTTAACATCACAGTACTCCCTCCACATTTGCTGGTTTGAGCTTTGCAGATTTGATTATTTGCAAGGCATGTGCTTGGCTCTTCCCTCCCATTTTCCTCCTCCAATTCCCTTGCATTCCTCACCCAAGGCTCGAGAGGCTTGTATTTAAAATGGCCATTTCCCCTTTTGGGTGAGCACCCCCCCCCCAGTTCTGGAAGT
The DNA here is from genome assembly GCA_030412105.1 of Cyclura pinguis. Lineage (NCBI taxonomy): Eukaryota > Metazoa > Chordata > Lepidosauria > Squamata > Iguanidae > Cyclura > Cyclura pinguis. Next base: position 222,583,793 of record CM059599.1, on the reverse strand, counting down.
GTGTTCTCTCTCCCATGTGGCAGCACTTTCTGCTGTTTAATGGCCGCTGATTGGTCAGGCGCTCTCTTTGCTCCTACCCCTTCCTTTTCAAGATGACCACTGGAGGTAACTAGAAGCTAAGAATTCTGCTTTTCTCCCTTTGAGGGGAAAAGTGCTGATTAGTCCTTTACTGTGTCTTTTTTCTCCCACTGCCCCAACATCCAGGCCAGAGGCAAAAGAATGGTGGGGGGAGCTCTGGAGGGGCATCATGGGAAGGGGCGGTTATTTGCGATTTTTCCACTTTTGTGTGGGTTCTGGACTCCTAACCTTTGCAAATGTGGAGGGGCTGCTATACTCTGTCTTTATAGCACACCATAACCTGGGTTATATCTTATTGCTACTGACCAATAATTCATTCTTGCACGAGTTTAACTGAGGTGCATGAGAGCTGTGCCAGAACACCCATCCATTTCAGTTGAATTTGTGGCAGAAGAATGCAGCAATTAGATCTAGAGGAATTTGCATTGGATGAGCTGACATCTAAATTCCTTCATCACCATAATCCAGAAAGACTAGAAGAAGAACTTGTAAGCAAAGTAGATTTTTTTCATCTTTCTTTCCTACTGTGGAATAGAAACACTGTTTGTTAGTCACCAAGCTTTGTGCTTTTTTTAAAAAAAAAACAACAACCGGATTTCAGAGGTGCTGTCTGGTATAAAACATGGAGCTAACTTTAAAGAGATAGCCAGTGTGGTGTAGTGGTTTGAGCATTGAACTGGGATGGAGACCAGAATTTAAATCCCTGTTCAGCCGTCGAGACCCACTGGGTGACCTATTAGGCAAGTCACACTCTCTCAGCCTCAGTACTCTCAGTACTCAGCAAGGGAAACCCCCTCTGAACAACTCTCGCCAAGAAAATCTTGGAATAAGTTTACTTTAATTCAGAAAAGACTTGTAAGTACACAACAACAACGAACTTTAAAGAAATGAGACATTCGTATGGATGTCTGCCTTGTAACAGGGGGCTCTGGATCATAACCTAACTTAGCCTGAGGTTGGCGTATTTAACACCAGTGATGTAGACTCGAGTCGATTGACTCGGATTCAAACCAGACTTAAGTCACTTCAGTGCCTCAGCTCGGACTTGACTCGGCAATAAATGATGCACTGACTTGACTCGAGACTTGTATATTTTTAGTGATTGACTTGTTGCCTTTGGTTCAATAACATAACATATTCATCCAGAAACCTTACAACTTTGAATAATGCTTCCATCTCTTTTTGCCTACTTGTCACATGATAATCTCTCTCAAGCCCAAAGTGGGTGCACATTTACCAGAGGGGAACACCAAATGGGTTAGGCAGTGGGCTTGAGGCAGGCTTGAGGTCTGCTCAGGAGTCTGACCTTGCTGCATATTGGAGGAGCCTTCTAAAACATTTCCTAATAGCAGAAGACAAGACTCACCCCAGAGTGCAGGGTGTATTTCTCAGAGGGGAACAGCAAACGTGTTAGGCAGTGGGATTGAGGAGAAAGGATCCTTCCTTCTAAAGCTTTTAAGCTTCAGTAATGGAGAGTAAGAAAAATCCTATTCTTCATTTCTAAAAAAGCCTCCAGCTTCGGAAGCGGAAAGTAAGAAGAATCCTATTCCCCACTTCCAAAGCTGCAGACTCTTTTATGCCCATTGGCACAAAAATCTCCAGCTTTGGGAAGGGGGGATAAGAAGGATCCTACTCCCCACTCCTGAAGTTGCAGATGGCAAAATCACAAATGTGGAGGGCCGACTCTACTTAAATTATTAAAACTGACTTTATTTGACTCTATCCTGAAACTCTGGAATATAGGTTGTGGTATAAAGTTGGCTCCCAGACTTGAGACTTGAATTGAGACTTGACTTGAAAGTATCTTCAAGGACTTGACTTGAAACTTGAAGGTAGAGACTTGGAGTGAAAGACTTACATGCATCACTGCTTAACACTGTGGAAATTAATAGTCTTAAACAAACCTAACTCAGTCATAAGACTGGGTAGTACATTTCTAATTCTTGGAATGGAGGTATCCTCCCAAGGGACATGTATCGGGAACCAGAAACCTCTGGGGATTTCTAATCTGAAACATATGTAGCAGGCCAAATTACCTGGTCTGCAGTCAGGAAGATATTACCCACTTCTTTGGCAGGTTAAATTAATTTGCATTTGTAAAGCTCTTTGAAGATGAAAGTGCTATAAAAATGTTAAATAGTATTTCATGTACTGTTCTCTTTTAGTTTGACAGGTGCACCTTTTCCTTCCAGAATTAAAAATTCACAGTTGTTTGGATATCCCTAACAATGGAAGAGACTAAATGAAAACAACCTTTGCTCTGCTGATTGTTTTACTCCCCACCCTGTCTAAGAAATGGAACACAGAAACAGTATTACTTCTCTTCTTTTATGCTCTTTCAGTAAAACTGTACATTTCAGAAATTTCTTAAAAGGCATTTGCTAGATTTATAAAAACCTTGTTTTTAGATTTATTGTTATACATCTGTCCCACTGTTTCTCTCATCGAATTTAATTTTAACAGAACTTTACTGTTGTCTGTCAGTACAACATTTTTGTAAAGGAGTAGATCAGCAAGTCAGACAGTGTGGGAAGGTTGGCCTATGAATCTAGGTTTATGGATAGTTCCAGGGAAGAGTGATTGACTAGGCATCTCTTGCAGACTGTCCACTGTAAACTTCTTTTATGTTCATTATTTATTCGTTATCTCATTATTTCAATAAAGAACAGTTTATTTATATAAACTGAATTTGTAAAGTACTGCCACTATTTCAAATTCTGTATGTGTGAATAAATCTCACATGTGGCATTTCCCCATGTGACAGCAGACTTTACTTGTCATGCCAGATTTAATAGGAGCAAAGTGTTTGTATGTTAGAAAACAATATTTTAGCACTAGAACTCAAGAGAGAAATCAAGCAAGCAAATTTTACTGTAGGTTATTTGGATATTTGACAAAATGTGGCTCATTAATTCAGAAACAAGTTTCTGTTAACTGTGGAATTAAAGAACAAACTAAATGAGAGATTTATTATAGGAGCTTGGAGGTGAAACTTTTAGTCTTAGCTCTTACTTAATGAAACTCTCTTGTTTGGAAACTACAATGTACCTTGGCATCTTGTCGTGTGGGGCTGGGATAAGAGTGGACAACAGTGGCCACCCAGATGTTTTTGGCCTACAATTCCCATCAGCCTAACCCAGCACAGTCAATAATAAAGGCTTGTGAGAGCTGCTGTCCACAGGCTTCTGGAGGATGTCAGTTGCCTGGTCTTCACACAAGAGGTTCACTGTTACTGTGGTCATCTGGATATATAAATAGTAATTTGAAGTCATGGGGTTATGCCCCCAGTGATAATGCCTGCCTAGGTCCTGAGTTCCTTGTACCCAATAAATTCAGATTAGAAGTAAAAAATGCCTTTTGCTTCGGAGTATTACACTCACTATTTATATCTAAGAGTGCTATATAGCCTGCAATAGAAGGATTGAGAGAGAAAAAGTATCATACAATCTATATTGGTATTGGGGTGAAAGATAAGTCAGTGATTCGTCAAAAGCTTACAAATCAATGGTCAGCAACACTTCAACCCTTAGAGTCCTCAAAATTGGCACTAACTGGGATACTGACAAAAATAGCAAAAACTGCTAGTGAAGTACTTCTTCGGCTGTAAAATACCAGGCAACAATAACTAGCCACTCAAAGACCAACAACCTACAACTTAAATTGGAAGACGTGGAAAATGACAGTTACCGTTGGGGTTTAACAGCCAGTGGAATTCCAGAGTCTGAAGACAAAAACCTATAGTGCTTCTGACTACATTACTCAGTGATCTTATACAAAATACCGATTTCTTAGAACATGATATTGAGACTAGATTCTGATAAGTAAACTGATCTTGCATGCAAAGCCGAGGGACATTATCATGTGATTTCCCCATTACACTTAAACAGAAACCATTCAAGCAGAAATGTGGTAATTCAAATAAAGTTCTTTACATTGTTCTATGCCTGTCATAGTCATGAAGGGCATTAGTTTGAATACATTGTAGAGGGAATACATTTTTTGCCTATATACAGATAAATTATGGGAAACCAATATGAAATGTATTGATTTGAGTGTTGGACTACAACTGTGGAGACAAGAGTTCAAATTCCTGCTCAGCCATGAAAACTTACTGGGTGAGCTTGGGCAAATCATACTCTTTCAGCCTCAGGGGAAGGCAAGGACACCCCCCCCCCCGAACAAATCTTTGCAAGAAAACCCTGTGATAAATTCACCTTAGGGTTGCTTTAAGTCAGGAACAGCTTGAAGGCACACAGCAACAACAGCAATATGAAATAAAGTGGGGGTATGTATTTCAAATTCTGGTTAATCACAGTGCCAAATATGTTCAACGTCTCAAGCAAAGCACGGCTGAACACCGTTCGTGTAGACTCATTTTCTCTTCCTCAAGCTGAGTCAAACACAGATCCAGGAACTAAATCAAAGGGAAGAGATAACTGTATTGTACCACAGGGCTGGGGGAAAAAATGAAGCTTACCAAATCTTGCCATTAATTATATTAGGGATCTTTACTTAGACGATTATACTGCCCTGAACCCATTCATTTGAGATTATGCATTTAAGAAATGCTCTTTTCCCTGATGTGTTCACCTTATTGCCTGTTTGAGAAACACTGCTACAGTGATAAGTATTTGGATTGGATATTACACAACAATGAAATGCATATTCCTCTTCAGAGAATGGGTTTAGGCATGAGTTCATCATAGTTGGAAATGGAATTTCTGCCATTTGCTGCCAATGTAATAGGCCAATATTACCATGGTGACCAAATACCTATGTTAGCAGTAAAAGAGTACGGACAAAATGGATGGTGTTTCCCATCTTATTCCGTAGTCTACTCTGCAGGGCTGTTAGAAGAGTTAGTGCCCTGGATAGTTTAATTCACAAAGGGTATTGCCTGCTTAAATGTCGAAGCTATAAAGAAACTCTGTCTTTTTGTATTTGTGTAACTAGGGTCCTCCATTTTGAATTCCAGTTGACTTTTAAGATTGTTCCTGTTGTTAGCCCCGTATCCTACTTAAATTTATGCTGACATAACTTGGCAAATTCCTACGTTCTCAGCCTTGGTTCCCAGCGCACTTTCTGTAACGATATTGCTTACACTTCATTATTGAATGAATACATGTGTGAATCAAGGTTCATTGTTGATTGTTAACCAGAAGTTACTGTATTATCAACCATGTATCAGAATTTGGTCCTGGGAAAACAAATATTCCTGCACATGTGCTGTATGCTCGGTAAGATCACTGTCATCCCAAACCTATTTAGCCCTTCTCTTCTTTCAATAAACTGTTCTTCCCTTTGCTCATGTAAGAGGTAGTTTGGACTGCTTTCTTGCTGGAGTTGGGGGAGTCCCTTTGGCCAAAGTTGGGAATCTTTCCCGGCTGATTCAGAGCTCACCCGCAATTGTGCAGACTACCTGAAATAGTCCGTGTGGCGTAACATTTTAGGTCTGGCCCTACGTGGTTGTTTGTTTGTTTTTTCTAACTTTTTAAAAACAGTTTTCAGGGTTGGTGCCCCTCACACTTTTCCCTCATGGTTCTCAGGGTTAGTGCCCTCATCATTTTCTGGGTTGTTGCCCAAACAATCTTCAGGGTTGGTGCCATGACAGTTTTAAGGGTTGGTGCCCTAACATTTTTCCAGAGTTTATCTGCCAACACCTATAGAAGGGTTCCCTGATGGCAAATTATTTATAGTTTTCTATTTGTATATGTCATTGAACCTGTTTTCTCAAATTTATTGTACTAGATGATATCTGACCCTGTTAAAAATTTTTTCTAATGTGTGTTCTCCATGGCGGATGTAAACCCCCCCCCCCCCATAAATCTTTGTTGTTTGGAGACAATATTTAAACATGTTGAATGATGTATTTCTTAAAACACGGTGGCTAAGGACCACTTTTCCCTCTCTGGCCCCCTCAGTGGGCCGCATTCCCCCAAGAGTACTTCTAAATAGCTGTATCTTCAGCAGAGTCCTTCTCAAAATGGTGGCCAGAAGTAATATTGCATCGCTTCCTGTCACAATTTTTTTTTCTTCAACAGGAGGAACATTTATTAAAGAAATACTTCTTGAGTAGTAACAACCTGATCCTTCCTAAACTAACTGAAAAAAGACAAAGATGGGAGGGAGACATGTTGTGGCGTATAATCCCTCCTCAAAGAGCAGATGACAAGAAGGAAAACATGCAACAGAGGGTTCAGTCATTGTTGGTTCATTTTCCTTACAACAGAGGACAGTCATTCAGTTAGCCCTAAGGGCCTTTCCGTACCACACTGTTATAGTGCTGTCATTCCACCCCCAGCACCTTGTGCAGTTCTGGGGTCTGCAGTTTACTGAGGCCAAAGAGCTCTCTGGCTGAGAATTCTGTAGGCCCCTCCCTAGACTGCAAACTCCAAGACTCCGGTCACAATTTTGAGAAGGACTCTGATAAAAGTGGAGGTGGAAGGACTTTCTGTGTGGCACTGGAGTGTTTTTCATGTTCAGAGGCCCTGCCAGTGCTTTTTAGATGAAAAGGTCTGAAAATTGCAGCAATTAAAAAAAAAATAGATCAAGGAGGGAGGGTTAGAAGGCTTTAAGAACTGATGGCTCAAGAGCTGCAGAAATGGGATCCAGTGGTCTGTGAGCTGCTCTTTGCCTCTCCCATCCTAAAGGAAATTAAGTCAGATGTTGTGTTTCTTCAGAAGACGTATCACAGAAGCAGAGCAATTGCTCTTATAAGGTGCAACCTCCAGGTCCTTCAAGGCCTGTGGAGTCTCAGCTTTCTCAGTGAAGGCTGCTGTTCATAGCAGATTATGTCATGGTGGATCCCAATGGCAGATTTATTTTCTCTAAGAGGTAGCTTGAGCAGCCAGTGGTATAGTTTAACTTTTGTTTATCCCCCCACTTCAGGACAATGCAAATTTATGCATTGGATACTTGGTAAGTTAAATAAATTGAAAAAAGACTCTGTGATTATGATAAGGGACTTTAGCAGTTCTGTTTATCTGGAGTTAGAAAGAAATATCCAGACTGTTGAAACATCACCTGGGTTCCTACCTTCTAAGATGTTCTACTACAGTATGATTTACTAGACTCTTGCAGGTCTTTCAACCCAAGGGCTCAAGATTTTATTTATTAATATCCTGGACACTATTTGTTCGTGAGAATAGATTATACCCTAGTCTCTTTTTTTCTACCTCTCAGTATTATAGGACCAGGCATAGGTCAACATTTCCTATCAGAGCAATCACCGACATAGCTCACTTTGAATCTAAATTAGATCAGTCCTCTGTCCCTGTGTCCCATGAAGTATCCATGCTGTATGAATTTTTCCTCTGACAGAAGGAAGATCAGTTTCCAGCTTCTTAGGTTGGAGGGTACCCTGGCGAGAAGTGCAAGCATCTCCTTCAGAAACGTTCTACCTACAGAAGGAGCAAATCCCCTGGTTGAGTGAATGGATCTTATCTATATTGCAAGCATTGAAACAGTAGACCTCCATCGGTACTTCTTGCTCATGGAGACTTGCATGGGGCTGTGCATGAGCTGCTTGCAGAGTGAGCTCAGAGGTGGGGGAAAGGCACAAGGGCAGCTGAGAGACTATACGAGCAGCGCACGTACCCGGTTGGTTCCAAGCAAGCCTCCATATTGCCTTCATATTCCCTAAGGTAGATGGGTTCTGCTTTTCAACCACTTCTGTCCTCTGACAGTACTCCAATCCCTAACCTTTCAGATAAACAGGGGAATCCATACAGATGACTGGTGGTGTAGAGGTTTGAATATTGTACTACATACCCAGAGACCAGAGTTCAGTTTCCCACTCGGCCGTGGAAACCCATGGGGTGACCTTGGGCACATCACACACTCTCAGCCCCAGAAAACTTGTGATAGGTTCACTTTAAGATAGCAAAATGTAGGAATCAGGTGTTAAATTCAAAAAAGCGTTTGTGCATTTCTGACTTGAGTGTTCTTAAAATGTAACTTCAAGAATAAACTATTCACAACTGCATTCTTCATCTCAATACAAACCAATTATCTTACAGAATAACATCTGTTCAGTTCATGAATTTATAGTAATCATTATTCAGTTCATATATCAAATTCATACGGACTTAACGGTGTTCACTCAAACAGTGGGTGTATTACCTCCTAGTACACAGTCTAGTCTCTTTTTCAAATCCTTATACAAAGTAAGACAAAAGTTCTCCTGATGAATTCGAACCCTCCATGATGCATCCACTGTAAAATTATACACAGCTCAGTGGCAGTCCAGGTTCTCAAAGATACGATCTGAGGTAAATCATGCAACGAGTCAAGCAGCAAATCAGCGCAGTAAATCAGAGCCATAAGGGTTGCCATTCAGCCAGAAATTACTTGAAGGCACACAACAACAACAAAACCAGAATTTGGGATTTGACTCTATCTGAAAAGTTGACTTAACAGGATGAGAAAAGTTCAAAAACAAATGACACATTTGTGGAAATTTAATGTCCTTTATTCTGCAAATTATCCAGATGAAATAGGAAAATAGCTACTTCCTTTACATGGAAACCTATGAAAAATGAATTCAGTCAATTTGGACATAATGATCTTAGTGACCTTCATTTCTTATATAGAGTTACCTGGACTTTTCTTTATTACACTGCAGTGATATCTATTATATGCGTAGATTGTACCATTGTGAACTTCCAGAAAAAATAATATTTGAAAATATAGGAACTCTTTTTGTTTATGATGAATAGGAATTCCCTGAATAGGAATCACTGATCTTGGCCAGGCTAAAGGGTCAAAACTTAGCTAATATATGTAGACATTTTTCGGGGCAATGTTTATGTGAGTCCTTGCTTAGTGAATTCGAAACAAGCCCTCTGGTCCTTGAATTCTACCCAAACAACAAATATATTCTAGGTTTCTGTACAGTCATATGTATCATTGGTCACACTTCACAATCCAGTCCTTTTAGGGCATACCTGGGCTGTAGGTTACCTCTCCCATTCCTTGGGATGATAGGAGTTCCCTGAAATGCACATAGACGGCCCAGACTCTGGAAGGCTGGTGTAATTCTGTATAAACCATGTATGACACAAACTCTACATGAGAACAGTTTCTTTGAATAAAACATTCAGTTTCAAACTTAGAAACATAGAATAATAGACCTGGAAGAGACCACAGGGGTCATCCAGTCCAAACCCTACCATACAGGAACACACATCAAAGCACATCCAACAGATGGCCATCCAGCCTCTGTTTAAAAGCCTCCAAAGAAGGAGACTCCACCACACTCTGAGGCAACATATTCAACTTCCAAACAGCTCTGACCGTCAGATTTTTCTTCCTGAGGTTTAGGTGGAATCTCTTTTCCTTTAGTTTGAATCCATTGCTCCTTGTTCTAGTCTCTGGAGCAGTGGAAAACAACCCTGTTCCCTCACTGATATGACATCCTTTCAAATATTTAAACATGGCTATTATGTCACCTCTTAACCTTCTCTTCTGCAGACTAAACATTCCCCGTGTGACTTCCAGACCCTTCACCATTTTTGGTCACCCTCCTCTGGACACATTCCAGCTTGTCAATATCTTTCTTGAAGTGCCCAGAACTGGACACAGTATTCCAGATGAGGTCTGACCAGAGCAGAATAGAGTAGTACTATTACTTTCCTTGAGCTAGACACCATACTCCTACTGATGCAACCAAGAATTTTGTTGGCTTTCTTCACTTCTGCATCACACTGCTGACTCATGTTCAACTTGTGGTCTACTAAGACTCCTAGATCCCTTTCACATGTACTGTTGTCCAGCCACGTCTCCCATCCTATATTTGTACTTCTTCTGCTCAAGTGTATATTTCTCTCTGTTGAAATTCATTTTGTTAGCTTTGGCCCAGTTTTCCAATCTGTTACAGTCATTTTAAATTTTGATCCTGTCTTCTGGGGTATTAGCAACTCCTCCCAATTTGGTATCATCTGCAAATTTGATCAGTGTGCCCTCTATTCCTTTGTCCAAGTCATTGATAAAGGTGTTGAATAGCACAGAGCCCAGGACAGAACTGTGTGGCACCCCTCTAGTCACTTCTGTCCAAGATGAAGAAGAGCCATTGGTGAATACCGTTAAGGTTCAGTCAGTCAAAATTACAAACCCACCTCCCAGTAGCACAGTCTAGCCCACATCGTACTAGCTTCTTTGCAAGAATATGATAGGGAACTTTGTCAAAGCACTTTCTGAAATCAAGGTACACTACATCCACAGCATTCCCTTAATCTATCAAGCTTGTAACTCTGTCATAAAAAAAGATTAATCTGGCATGATGGGTTTTTGAGAAATCCATGTTGACTTTTAGTGATCACAGAATTTTTTCCTAAGTGCTTACAAGCTGTCTGCTTAATGATCTCTCTAGAAGCTTTCTAGGTATTGACCTCAAGTGTAAACATTCTTGACATATAAAACTCTTCTTCCTCCTTTCTCTTTTGGGCTATTTCTCTGAAAGGTTATCCCTCCCAATTACTACATTCCAATCATAAGACTCATCCCACCAAGTTTCAGTGATACCTATTATATATTTATTTTGTTGTATTAAGAGTTCCAGTTCATCTTGTTTATTTGCCATGCTCTGTGCATTAGTGTAGAGACATTTAAGACAAAGTGACTTTCCTGCAAGCCCTTTACTAAAGTTGCTTTTCCTCCCACTGTTGGTTTCTTAGCCTGCTCTTTCTATAACATTTGGGCTTTTCTCCCCAGCACTTACTGAATTCCTGCCCTGAATGATAATGTTGTCGTCCCCACCAGAACTCAAAGCTCTCCTGATCAGATTTGTGAGACTCTTAGCAAAAACATTCCTGCCAATAGCTGGAGACTTATTTGAAGTATGCAACACCATCATGCTGGCCACCACACTGTAATCAACAAATTTACCATGTTGGCAGAAACATCTGCCATTTTAATGATCTAAACACTAGTGCTGTATTATCTTTGAGTCATGCATGTCATCCTGTCTCTGCCTCAGTTTTTAATCCATTGAGACCCAGCAAGTAACCACATCTCTCTGTATAGTCTACAGACTTCTTGTAAAGATGAAACTCCTTTTATTTTTAATATTAAAATTGAGTTTATCTTTGTGTTACCCCCTTGCTCATATACATTAGCTTGACTTCACGTTTCAGCTAATTAGATAATACAGTCATGATTTTTTTCGATGGGCTTATTCAAGCAGTTAAGATTTGGGGATACATCAGATCCAAATGGTTATCCAAAGGTTGTTATCATGAGAGAATTGCAGATGGATTGCCAGGCCTTCTTACTGAGATCATAGAGATAGGTAAGACCACCTATTATTGTCAGGGATTGCTAGTTAGTTAACTTTTTGGGTCCATCCATTTGCTGGATGGCTTTCCATTGCTACCATGTGGTCCCTGGTAGAGTCCCCTCAGCAGTTTCGACAGAAAAAGAAGATCAGTGCCACATACTCATATGCAGACCAGGACAAGCAATATCGGTATGGTCAAGATGGCAGAAATTATTAATGAGGAAGAACAGACAAGCTAAGAGAAGCTGCAGCGGTTTGCTTTTGTCTGAGTCTATAGGGAAGGACTAGATTACACCCCCTACTCACTCTCTCTCGCCCCACTGCTCTAACTGAGTGCAGATTACTTGTGCGTTTGAACTCAATTTGCATTAATTGAAGTAAGCTGAGGACAAAGGGCGAATGTGGGAGGAGAGAAAAGAAACAGGGACATTTTAAAAGCTAAAAGTTGAAAAAGTAGAATGACAGAGGATTAATTGGTACAGAGGATTAATTGGGGAATAACGTTAGGAGGTCAGGGACACATCTTGCCTGGACCTCCCACTGAAATCTGCCGTGCTTTTACCTTCCAACCCCATGTATAAGAGGAATCCTCTCAGTATGATAATGGCCCTGCAAGGAGGAGCAGCTCTGTGGAAACTTAGAGGCCTATTATACAAGAGACACTGACGGCCTTTCCTGGTTACGAGCACTGGAAACATACCTGGAAAGAGTTATGTGCATGCACACGTGCACACACACTTTTAAAAAAGGGAATGAGCAAATTAATAGAAGCTGGATGTGTCGCTGATAGCTAAAAGGAACCTCCAAATCCAGAGGCAATTTGTCTTTGGATATTTTAATTGTTTGTTTGTTTGTTTGTTATACTTGTATGCTGTCTTTTCTCCCAGAATGGGATCCAAGGTGGCTTCCAAACATTAGTTAAAAACATTTAAAACATTTAAAACAATTAAAAAGGTCAAAAACATACAAAATTCTTAAAATCTACAGCAATGTGCATTTTTAAAAACAGGTTAATAAATAAATAAATAAATAAATAAATAAACTCCCTAGCTCGGATGAAAACCTGCTTAAATATAAATGATTTTTTTGTCTGCCAGTGGAAGGAGAGCAGAGAGGGGGCCAGCCTAGCCTCCTGTGGAAGAGTGTTTTCAGGGTGGAAGCAGCCACTGAGAGGGTTCTTTCCTGTGTCCTCACCATGCAAAGCTGGGATGGTGGTGGGACTGAGAGAAAGCCTTCCCCTGCAGATCTTAGGGCTATAGCAGGTTTGTATAGGAAGCTGTGGTCTTTCAAATATCAGCTGCCTTTCAAGCTTCTCAGAGGCATCTGGCTGGTCAGTTTTAAGCGCAAGCCTGCTCCTTTCTAGGAAACTTTGGTTTGATCCAGCAGAGACCTTCTTTGATTGCTGCCCAGCAATAACTCCTTGGAGAAGGGAGAGGACTGGTGTAAGAAAAATGTTTGCCGTCTCAGTCTGTCCCTTTCTCTGCTGCCGTCAGGGCTCGCACTGACATGGCCCATTTATGACTCTTAGATCCCCAGCTCTGTATATAGGAATATTGTGATTTGTTCATACAGTTACTACAATGGTAGCTGTGTAGATTTTTTGTTTTGTTTTGTTTTGTTTCCTCCCTCCTATGAACTGAGATACTCCTTTACTAAGTTAATCTAGAGTTACTTTACAACTGTGGTTGTTCTGCTGAGCTTGCTTGTAAGGTCCCGATGTGCCTAATCTAAATGTCAAATGAAGGTTCGGAAGGGATTGGTTTGACCGCATGCTGAATTTTGTATATAACCAGGAGATATGGGTCTCTTTTCAGTTGAATGTGTGTCATTTGGGAAGAAGAAACACATCTGAAGAAAAATGGTGTCCAGTCACTTACTGAATAAACTGGCCAGGACCAGCCAAGACATTTTGCTGCCTGAGGAGAAAAAGGAAATGCGGGTGTTTCCCCTTCCCAGGTCAAGGTCCTACAGATACCCAAAGTCAACCATGTTACTGTGAAAATAGCACAAGCACTCTCCTTGTCCCTGCTAGTAAAATACAATCCTAACAAATCAAATAATTATATGCTGCCGTTTCACGATACTCAAACTCTGCTGCCTCAGGTGTTCCCTCTTACTAATGGAAGGGCTGGCTCTGAAATCTGTATAACCGTTGGCTAGGGAGCTTTCAGAATATATCCATGAAATGACCATTTGAAATGACCATTGTCTTTTTTATTATTATTAGCCAGTAACATTTCTGAAAAGCAAAGGTACCATAGTTCCTAAGATTGACGAAATTCAGACAAGTTGGAGTTCTTGTGGTGCCAATGTTTATTGTGCTAATGTTTATGGAGGTTCACTGGCTGCAGCATGAGTAATATTTGCATTACTTTTTATGTGATAAAATTTATGGTTGCAAGAGAGGACGCAGACACCACACCTACCCTGTCCAGCAGTTAGCCATTCAATCAGTCAAATGGTTCATGGTTTGGTTTGTTCTAAAGTTAAGTGCCTGCTGAGGTTTTATGTATTTCTTTCAGAACTATGAAGTGTTTTAGGGGGCAGGATGTCACTTTTGGGTTTTTTTTTTTAATTTTTCATATTTTTTCTTGTGTGCCTTCAAGTCATTTCTGACATAGGGCAACCATAAGGTGATTGTATTATGGGGTTTTCTGGATACTGGACTGTGTGACCTGCCCAAGGTCACACAGTGGGTTTCCATGGCTGAGCAGGAAATTGAACCCTGGTCCCCAGAGTTGTAGTCCAACACTCAAACAATTACATCACTTACTGGGACAGGATATAAGGTCTTGTGGACTTCTGTGCTCATAATTGTTGTTGTTGTTAGTCCAATGCTCAAACCACTATACCACCCTGGCTCAGCTTAGTTATATATGCAACAGTAATTCTGAATAAAAGGGGGAGTGGAACAAAGAATGAACTTCTGCTGTTGTGGATTTCTGAGATAGCTTGGACTGGTCATTGTCAAGAGAACATACACATAAGAGTGAGAGGAGGAAGAAATTTACTACAGATTATAGGAATAGATTAATAAATTGAAACATACATATATGAGAAATGGCTTTTTAAATGTGAGGTCCTCTTAATCCAGTGTTCTGTTTCTAATGTTGACTTAATTCAAAACCGGCTCACTGAAGGGTGATTTTCACAGGTTGTCTCCATGGTAGGATGTTCTTTATATACACAGAGGGATTTTTTAGCTGCCACAGCTGGTAACAGCTAGCTATTCTTCATGTGTCTGGCTAATTCTGTGCTAATATTCAAAAGCAGGGCTTGGGAAGTTTAATTGTTTGGTTTACAACTCTTCAAATCCTCCAGCCAAAGTTGTAGTCTGCAAAAGTAACTTTCTCAAGCTCCGGTCAGAAGAAGAGATCCAACTGGGAGAAGAGACAGACCAATGAACAATGGCACAAGCTCTGTGTGCTGCATTTTGATGAAAATCATGTGCAAAACAGCAGGTATAGACCTACTGAGAGACTCTGTGAGCAACTTTAGAAACAGGCACTGATGGCCAGCCTCGTTGACAAAGCACTTTCTCATGGCAGGAGCAGGCTACCCCATGACTGTTTCCCATTTGTTTCTTCCTGTGTGCCAAAATTAGTTTCACATTGTTTGAACTGAGTGGTAATGGATTCTCCCTCATGCAAGCCCCAGCCTCCGTCCAACAAAGAAGAGAGAAACTTACTCTGCAAAGGCAAGGAGAAGGGGGTGAAAAGGGGAAATGCAGTACCCACACATCAAATAAATGTTGATGATGCTGTATAGCTCGCATACTTTTCCTCCATTTTTCATCCACCTGTTTGGACAGAAAAGGGTCACAGAACAGGGTACTATGAGAAATGTGTGGAGGAGATGATTAATTGCCTACCTGTTGATTACAAAGACCCAAGTTGTTGAATTTAGACGAGTAACTTTCCATACTTGTCTCAATACATTGTAGCTAAAATTTTTAATGACTTTACAAGCAGGATGAGGTATGGACACCTGTCCTTTCTAAGCATCTCATTATTTCTCTATCAGAGTTCTTTAGCCCCTTGTTTCCTGGCAATTACATATGTCAACAAAAACAACTACTTGGGCTGCGAAAACAAATAACATTTTTAGGTCAAATAGTGATGGCCACCTTCATGTGTGTAGTAGCCCAGCAAGCAGTAATTTCTGGGATGCTTGTCTATCCATTGCACAGGTTGCCTGGACTCTCCATTCTCCCACTGGTCCTCTTTCTCTCTGCAGTACATTGTTTGTCTTACAGGGAAATAAGATGAGCAGCCAAAACTGCCTCAGTGCTGCACCACCACTGTTCATCCACAGCTCAGTATTAAGGGAATGGTTCTTGTGTCTCCCAGCTCTATTTTCTGCTCTTAAACCAGACAGGGACATCTGCTTGGAATGTATTTTCTCTGTGTGTGAATGTGGGTGAGGGAGCATGCTCAGCTCTGGTGCAGAACTTAGATAAGTTATTTTTTTTTTAAAAAAGGTATAGTTTGCAGCACCACCTAGTCAGCATAGCTACTAAGTTCTATGTAGAAGGAAGGGGCTGCTGTGCTGTGACTGCCTGCATTTTGTACCCTCTCTGTGTATCAAAGGAGAGTGGTAGTGAGGGAACAGAGGAAAAGGATGGCACTGCCTCTCTTTGGTCTTGGTGACAAGGCTGTCTCTGGTGACCTGAAGATTTTTTCTGTAAGAAATGAGACAAGTGCTTCATTGCATGGCTGCTGTATTTTGTAGATGGCCCTAGCCACTGTGTACTTAATGGTTGACGGCAGTTTCCCAAACTATGTCCCACACAGAGGAGAATGGTGAATGCTTCCTATCCCCATTTTGAGCACACTTTTCATTATAGCCTTTACTCAGATACAATTCAATCCAACCACCTTCTGAAAGCCTGAAATCTCTGCTCTTGCCTGTCACCCATGTAAAAAATGTAGAATGGCAATTATCGGGTGTATATTTTGGCTTTCTAACCACCTTCTTGGATAGGGCTGGCTTATAGAGAACACTTCTAGTCCTGGAGTGTGTTTCTCATGGGGAACCTTGAGCAGCATGCAAACACTCTCCAGGACTGGCTTGTAGTAATGCTTTAAGTTAGCTTGTGCGGGAGATAATTGATCCATGGTCTGAATTTCCTTGCTGTGAGAGGCATAAGTCCAACCATAGCTTTTTGCTTTAAACCAAAGTAGCATTTTTATTTTTGGATTTTTTTAAAAAATGCTAGCTCAGACAAAACTGCCTCATACCTCCGATTGTGTGGCTATTCCCATTTTGTCCCAGTGCACTCCAGGCAAGGTACTGGTGATGTAAACATTGGGCTTTGCCTTTCTTGTCGTTCTCTCTCTTCAAATCTACATTAAAAATAAATCCAGTTAATCATCATAATCTTCCATGCGTACCTGCTACAAAGAGAGCTTCCCAAGGGCTGGTCAGTCTCTATGGGTTAAAGTGTGTGGTACCTATCATAATAACTGTGGTAAGTGTGCTCCCAGGGGGTAATGTTCCTGATCAGTCTTGGATTTGTCTCTCTAATCATGACTCCCAAATACATTCTGCCACAGTAGCTTTTCAGTTTTAACTGTCCATTGAAGTCTTCCCCTTGAATCTGTCACTATCTCTTTACAGATAGGATCTTCTGTTTCTGCCTCATTTATAACTATGTGAACCTTCTTCAAAATCTGCTTCACCAGTTAGCAGGGGTTACGATCAAATGTGATCATTCCATACCATTGCCCCCAGTGATTTGATACAATTTATTTTTTATGACTATATGTGGAGTTCCAGGTTTGCTTCTGTGGAGGGATAATATCGTGGGTGAGCTTTTCCTGCCCCACATGTTTGTAGCAAAATACACATGTGCCATGTTTCATGATGCATGGTGTGCACATTTCTCTACCTTGATACCCCATTACAGAGAAAAGTATACATATTTGTGTGAACACTGCATGAAGAGAATTGTTGCTTCATAGGACAGAACATGCTTTGTTTGCAGAAGGTTCTTAATTTGGTCGCTGCTGTCTCTGCTCGGAAGAATCAAGTAACAGATAGTGGGAGAAACCTTTCCCTGAGTCTCCAGAGAGTTGCTACTGCTATATCATTCAGAGTAGGTGATATCAGCTTAGTTGGACAAACAGTCTAGTCTGGTATAAAGCAGCTTTGCCGTGTTGGAAGTGTTTCCAAAAGTATGTAAGTGTAATACATTTTTGGGCAGAACTGGCAGTATAGATGTGACTCAAGAATCTTGAATTCTTCAGAAGAAGAGTCAAAGCTTGTAATAAAGGTTAGGGGACATTCTGAGAATCCTACTCCAAAAGTATAATTTCCCAAGAGCATTATACAATAATAAAAGATTCAATACAGAATATAAATAATAACTTGAGATAGGGAAAAAGTATGTGTCAATTTGTGTTGTGTGTGTGGTGTGCCAAATTAAAATAGATAGCATCCTTGGGGCCCAGTAGATTTTCCCGTGTGTGGCTTAGAGGGAGTTTCGCATTTGTAAGATAAAGGCAGCAGCATTGAAGGACAGAAGAGGGGCTTGTACATCAACATTGAACATTTCTTGGCTAATTCTTCCTTGTTTTCTGGTTTCTTTTGTATTTGCCTGTGCTCCCCTCACAGAAGACTTTTGCTTTTACACAGCAATACTTCTTCATTACGATTTTCCTGACAATTTGCTGTGTATACAAATTGGCCTTAGTGTGAGAGGGTCCATTTAGTTTGAGAACAGATCCTGCTGCAGTCTTGACAATCAGTAATAAATAAGTCTGAACTAGTCCCATTTGCTTCAATGGGAGTCCTGATTACGGACTCAGTTCTTATCAGATAAACCTTAACACCTGATTTCATGGTACCTTAACATCTGCTACTGATACAAGGATGCTTTAAAAATTCAGTGCACTTCCATGTGTGTATATACCAGTAGTCAGTTTGGTCTTCTGATCGTATGGTTTGACAATGCCTTTTTTCTAACCCTTTTTATTTGTTATCCGGTTTTCATGCCTTTGAGAGTAGAGGGTAATAATTACCTAGTGGTTTTCAGAAATTATCAATGATTTTAAAAAAATCTTCCAGTTTAGTTTTCAAGACATTTTCTTTCTTTTAGTTGTCCAAATGATGACTGTGAACAAGAAAATGCTGTTGCTCCATTGAAATCATGTTGGATGACATCCACTGCTCATCTGTATAATGAAAGATGCAGAAAATTATGCCTTAAAAGTGTAACGGCTGGTGAACTACAAACATTTTGCTAATTAAAACTATGAAATAAATGAAAGAGCATTTAATAGTAATAATATTATTAAATATTAAGCCACCATATACCTTGTTAGAGACAGTCATATATTAAAATTATAATTATGTATAACACATGCATACACAGTGAGATGCAACTCCCATTGAACTCAGTGGACTTTACTACTGGGTAAATGTATATAAGATTCCAGCTTTTTCCTGGCTTCCTTCTATCTATCAGTCCATTTGTCCATCTTTATCTGAATCTTAAAAGAAGATCTCTGTGTTGAGAACCATTTGCTGTAGAGTGCTAAAGTCAGTGTGTTGGGGTATGTATTATTTGTGTTCTGTTTTAAGTCAGCAATATTAATTTACAAGGCTAAAACATTGATTTTCTTTCGTAGCACATGGTTATCTTTTTGCTTCAGTAAAAATTTTTAAATGGCAAATTATCAGTAATTGAGATGGAAAAGAATCATTTTGAGCAGTGGTTAAGAAACAAAGGAAGCAATCTGGGAGTATAAAATAGAAAACAAGAATGTTATCAAATAGGGACATAATATGCAGCATTTTAAAATAAATGCAAACTTTAAAATGCTGAACTTAGTCTGTGGGGTTTCTATGGTGACTCACCTTCCAGCAGTTTTGCAAGGTGCGTAAATAGGTCTAAGAGTGATTTATAATTATTTGTTTTTTTGTTTGTTATGTTGGGAACCTTGTGTTCACTTTGCATCTAATACAGTTCACTCCGCACGCATTCAGTTATGTATATTTTAGTGCATATGATTGACAGTGATTGAGCATTTCTTAGGGAGTGCTTGGGGTTTTTTGAGTGTATACCATAAATGATGCATGTTGATAAGTCTTGAAAACATAAACAGTTTTATTTGCATCACTACTTTGATAAACAGGGACTCTCTTATGCTAAAAAAGAGGAGGAGGGAATGTATATTTTGAACAAGAAAGCTCATTCTTTTAGGTTGGACTGCTTCAAACAGATTCTGTAACCCTGCCCGTTAAATGTATTCATCAAATCAAATGTCTCCCACTTGTGGAGACTTGTGCTGAATATGTAAGAATGCTATACTTCAGCGGCTGTCTGCCATGAAAACAAGTGCTGATAATAAAGCTACCAAACTTCCGATGCAATTGGATGTTTGTCCCATATGTCTTCATTACACAATATGTGGTTTATAGCACAAAGAAAACATTTTCAAGCTCCAGATACCTCTTTTAAAAGACATCTGTCTGCAACCACTCTAAGTTTACCTGCATTTTCTAGGTGGATTGGAGACAGAGCCAATGTCATTACTTCAACTTTGGAGAAATTAATTTATAATTTCCTAGTGAAATTAAAAAACCCACCTAAAATGTATCTTTTCCACCCTATAGGCATGCTGAGGAATCTATGTCTGCAACTTGTATTTGTAAATTTTGTCTCAGTGGGAGACTAACCCCTATAACGTATAAAAATGTGTTTTCAGATGCTTACAATTGCTGCTTATAAAACAAGATAATGCAGGTAATTAACCAAACCTGACATAGTGGAGAAAATAACTCCCTGCTAGATGTCATTTCCAAATGAGCAGAATTTTATTAAAAGGTTTCTCTCAGAAGAAGCGGCTAAAATAATGCGTAGATTTCTTCCTTGTTGAGGAAAGGCTGGTTTATGATTTGAGCAGCTGTTACTGTTGCTCCTCAGAGGTATGACAATGTGCACATAAAAGTAAAATTAAGGGCATGGTATTGGATTCAAGGAAGCTAAGAGTATTTTATGTATTGGAACAGATAAAAATATTCTCACGGGTTCCTTAGCAGCCCGACTATACACGCAGTTGCCTTTTTCATGGTTTCCTTTCAAAGAAATGATTTATTTGTTTAAAATAGCCCTCTCCAGTTTATTGGTGCCTTCCAGATGTTTGATACTACAGCTTCCATGAGCCCTAGCCAATATGGGTGATGGCCAAGGGTGATGGGAGTTAAAAGGAAAACATTTGGAGAGCTCCAAGTTGGAGAAGTCTTGTGATAGCATTTTGGGGAAGCAAATATTTATGAACTTAGGTTAAACCAGGGACACTGACAGGATTGTTCTTTTTAAAAAAATGCTATTTTCCTATATACTGCTATTTCCTATTTCCATGTGATGCAGAAAGTAAGATGTACATATTAGTGCATGGGACGACCACCACATTATGCACAGAATAATCTCTGTAAAGGGGTTATGATGCCTTTCTTATTTTAACCTAATTTATATGAAGACCAATAGTAATGTTTGCTGGGCAGCCTCTGTTTAAATAATTGTTTAAGCATCATAAAATCTGTTCTAAATGCATTATGGTCTTTTCTTTGTTTATTTTGAATCCTGATTGTTGTCCAAACTCACTTATTGTTTGTGTGAGCTGTTTAATACTGTCTGGTGGGTTATCCAAAAAGAAAACTAAATCATCAGCAAATGCTTTAAGTTTGTATTGATGTTTTTTTATTTGAAGCCCCTTAATGACCTTGTCTATACGGATAGTATTATTTAATATTTCCAAGATTGTTGTAAACAGTAATGGAGACAACGGACAACCCTGTCGTGTTCCTTTTTTTATGGAGATCGATCTTGTTTTTTCTCCATTCAGCATCAATTGAGCTCTTTGTTTGTCGTAGATCGCGTTGATCCAAGATACAAATTTTGTCCCAGCATTCATTTTCTTCAATACAGTTTTTTAAAAAAGCCAATTAACCGTATCAAAAGGCTTTTCCGTGTCAAGAAATATCATTCCTAACTTTTTTTCATTATGTTTTTAATAGTGTTCAATTATATTTAAGACCGTTCTTCTGTTATCTTTTAATGCCCTTCTTGGTAAGAATCCATTCTGGTCTTCATGTATTATCATTGATAGACCTTTTTTCAGTGTATCAGCTAAAATTGCCACAAAGATTTTGTAATCTACGTTTAATAAGGAAATGGGGTGATAGTTTTTGACATCAGTAAGGTCTTTTCCTTCTTTCGGAATTAGAGTTACGTTAGCGTCGATCCAGGTTTCTGGTTTCCCTGTTATCAAAATGTAATTCATCATTTTCTGAAGGAATAGGGAAATTTCTTCCTGGAACAGCTTATAATATCTTGCCGAAAAACCATCTGGTCCTGGCGCTTTGTTCACTTTCAACTTTCTGATCGCCTCTGAAATTTTCACCATCGATATTGACCAGTTTAAAGTTGTTTTTTGCTCTTCAGTAAATTTAGGTATGTCAGATTTCTCTAAATAAGACAACATATTTTGGACCTCTTGCTGTGAAGGAGCAGTTGCCTTGAATAGTTCCTTGTAGTATTCAAAAAAGGCTTGTTTGATATCTTTCTGGTACGTCAGTTTGTTATTGTCCTTTTTTATCTCTGAAATCATTTCCTTCTCTGTCTTCTTTTTCAGTCTATAAGATAACCATTTTCCTGGTTTGTTCGCGTGTTCAAAGAAGCCCTATTGTGCTTGTCTGATTTTTTTTTCTCAGTCTTCTCCAAATTTTCTTAATTTAATTGGAGTTGTAAGTTTTTAAGTTCTTTAATAATATTAACATTTGTGGGGTCTTTTCTTAGTTGTTTCTCCAGATCTTTCATGGTATCTAGTATCTTTTGCGTTTTTTCTTCTCTTCTCTTCCTTACTTCTGTTGTCCATTTAATAAAGTGGCCCCTAAGAACTGCTTTTCCAGGGTCCCAAATTGTTTTCGTTGGTATATCTGGTGTAGAGTTTTCTTGAAAATAATTATTGATAGCCATCCTCGTCTTTTGAATGTATTGTTCTTTCTGGAAGATGGTATTGTTTAATCTCAAGAATTTTTCCTTTGCTTTAATACTCATTTCTACTTGTAGGGGGTTATGATCTGAACATAGTCTTGGCATAGTATCCATTTTTACTATTTGATTAAGAAGAGCATTTGATGTCAAGATTACGTCTATTCTGGACATTGATTTGTGGTAGTCTGAAAAGAACGTGTGGCCTTGTGAGTCTCCATTCTTGTATCTCCATGTATCAAATAAAGAAAGATCATCTATCATATTAAAGAAGCTCTTGGGAAGTTTACCTTGATTATTTTGGATTTTTCTGTAGGAAGTTCTATCCAGAATAGGATTAATAACTCCATTAAAGTCGCCCAAGTGTATAACATTTTCTTGATTCCTTTCTTGAATACATTTTGTGATCTCTGCATGAAGTTTCACAAAGAAATTGCCTTTGGCACTGTTTGGAGCATACATGCCTACGATCAATAATTTGACCTGAGTTGTATTCACCTCTACTCCTAGATAGTGACCTTTATCATCTTGAAAAGTTCTTCTGCTGGGTAACTTTTATTTATGTACATCACAACTCCTCTTTTTTTCTTCTCAAAAGCTGAGGTGAAACATTTTCCCAATTTTGGGTTTCATGCATATTTCAGGTCTTGTTGATGAAAGTGGGTTTCTTGGAGACAAATAATATCCAGATATTGTTTTTCTAGAAGGTGAAATATTTGTCTTCTCTTGTAGACCGAGTTCAGACCTTTAACATTCCATGAATATATCTTGATTGTCATCGTGACAAATTTTGTTTTAATAGAATTGAATTTTTTTTCTCTCTTTATGCCAGTATTAAATTCCTCTTCAGTACCTTCTGTGCCTTGTTCGGGTTCTTGTTCTTCAAATTCACTTTCTATTGCACTACCTTGTTCCCTTTCTTCCCTATCCAATTCCTCTTCAGATTTGTATTGGACATTGGTGGTGGAGACTTGTGTAGTTGGTTCATTCTGTCTTGTTTGCTTGGTTTTTTTCTCGTCTTCCTTGCTGCAGGGCTTTTCGAACTCTGTCCTAAGCTTATCCAATGTTTCTGTACCTTTTTACTACTGTGTTTATCTTATGTCTATGTTGATTATATGAAAAAGACAGACCTTCTGATTTCTTCCATCTATAATTAATTTGATTTTTCATCAGGAAACTGGTTAGAGGTCTATAGTCTTGTCATTTCTTTAGTATTTGATATGGAACATCTTCAAATATTCTCACCTCTTTATCCTCTATCATAAGTTTTTTCCTGTAGCTGGTCTGTAATGTTTTCTCTTTTATCATAGTTATTGTGAAGCAAATAACAACATCTCGAGGCAAATTTCCTTCTTTCGCTATTTTTGAAGAAATTCTGAAAATCCGATCTACCATTAGTTCCAATCTTTCCTCTGACATTTCAGTGTATTCTGCCAACAAGAGTATCAGTTTCTCATACAAATTTTCAGATGTCCTCTCTGGGATACCTCTCAATTTTAAACATCTGTCTCAATAGCATAATTCTTGAATATCCAGTTGGGTTCTTATGTAAGTTATGTAAGTTATGTAAGTTTCTTTGTATTGTTTCAGTCAATTCTTCCAGTTGATGTGTTTCTTCCTTTAAAATTTCAGTTTCTGACTTTAACTTTGAGATGTCTTTGTTTACATCGTCCATTTTTTTCCCCAAGAACATCCAGTTCTTTTTTCATGTCAGATCTTATCTCTGCATGGGTTTCTTTTAGTTCTTGTCTGATTTCAGCTTTGAACCCTCTAAATTCTTCAAGCATTTGCATCATCAAATCTGTTGATTTAAGTGGTGCATCTGTGGAGGATCTTCTCAACTGAGAGATTGTCCCAGCTGCTACTGATGCTGCTCCTTTCCTTGTGCGTGGGTCCATGATTTTGTTGGTGATTTTTCATCTTCCTTTTTTAATAGTGCAGTTAGAAGCAACCGGCCTAAACACACTAGCTTACTTTGTTTTATATTCTATGCATGTAGTTATTTAAATATCTCTTTATCTAACTGTCTGGGTATATTCTTGTAATAGAGGTTGAAATTCAGTACAGTTTAAATTTATATTTTTAAATTAGATAGTTACTCCATTCAAATGCTAGATACTTAATACAAATAGTTGCAGCAATTCAAATCTACTCAGACATTAAATGAATTCATCAATAAATTAGACATTAAATTAGACATCAATAAAAATTTTTCAAACTCTTTGTACCAATTGGTTTGTTTCTGTTTCTCAAATCTTCTTTTGATACCTTAATAGATCAATTGATATTCATTAACAAAGCACAGTTGAAATTGTCCCTTTTCACCAAGCTAGATATATCACAGTTAATTATAATTCTTAGGCTTTTTTAAAAAATTAATAAATTAATATTTAAATCTTCAATGACACATTCTTAACTTATCCAACTTATTTATAGTAGCTAATAGTACTAACTAATAGCTAGTAGTAAATGGATCATAGGTAGGATTTGTGCTTTTTAGCTGTTATTTACCTTAATGCCGTTTGTTAGTAGACTTGTGTATGTGTTTAAAAACCTAAATACTAAATCTGCTGAATGCTTAGCTTCCTGTCAAAATCAAGACGGTATTCTTTTGTCATCACTTCAGATTGGTTGAAACTTGTTTAATCCATACAAATTTGAGCAAACCTGTACATTCTGTAGACATTTTAAAACTACATGTTTTCCTCCTTTTAACCAGAGTGCAGGCAGCTTAATAGGAATATTTCTTTAAAAGTTGAAGTTTGCCAGATGTCATAGCATAGTTTGAGGCCTGTATTCCCTTGGCATTATCCATGTTTGAAACTTTTTTTAAAAATTGCTCTGTCCAGCTTTTTAATTTGATGTTTCATTTAGGTGTGTTGCTGCCCTACACTATGCTTAGCTTGTTGCTTCCTCATTAGGTTGTGTTGGCCAGAGGAAATTTACCAAAAAAAATACTGAGATGTAAATACTGCATTTTTGCTTTCTTTATCATCCTTTTTGCTGTGCTGACTGTAAAGATAGATACCTTTCATCCAGAAATGCCTGTGGTCTTTTAAAAATGTTAGGAATCCTAGTTTTAAAAATAGTGCATTACATCTAGTCACACTCTTATTAATAGACAATAAAGCCCTTTGGAGGATGAATGAATAGAATAGGTTCATAATACTTCACTCTATTTTTGTTCTGTATGTACGTCCTAGCTGCTTCAGCATTTTGCTCAGTGAAGCACTAATTTAACTGGTCTTACTGTCTCTTTATTTTGAATTTTTGTTTAAGATGTACAACTGCTAGGGCTATCATCATTGGAAGATTTTGGGGTTCATTTTTAAGGTTGTAAAATGAGACATCCTCTCTCTTTCTCTAGCCCTGCTAAAGCTGCACAATATCAATTGCTATTGATAAAAGGTGACTCCAAGCCAACTTCCTGAAAGAGCTCTAGAGAAGGGGTCATGGTTTGTCATGACCCAGGCACTATTGCTTGAATGTTGTTATTATTGGACTAGAGTCCCCTCAGGCAGTCATCTTTCCTATACTTAGTAGCATTCTGATTCTCCAAAGTTTTTCCAACTTAACTTCTTCTAGCGCAGCATCATTATCAGCACCGTCATCATCATTGTCATCATCATCATGTCTCTTTGATTTGCATTCTCCAATGAGTGATAAAATTTCATAATTCTCAGATGTTGTAATCTTGATGTGCAGACTGAATTGAGGAAGATTAAAAGAATCTTTGTCAGTAGTTGTGAAAGATGATATCTGAGATATGATAAGAGTTGTTGACTGAATCACCAGTATTTTTTATTCGCATTGTTACTAGTAAACAGTGCTTAGCTTAACTTAGTAGTGAAACTTGATGTTCACAGAGGAGAGTGTCCAGACAAGTTCTGTTCAATTTCAGACGCTCCAGGACCCCTAGTAATGTCCATGCTAAATTATCTTTCTGATACTTCAATCAACGTGTGTGGTCATGAGAACATGCCTATTAGGTGAGATCGTCGTTCCATTTAACACCATGGGTGGCCAACCTTCTGTATGACTACCACATGTGGTATGGGAGCAGGGACTTGTTCCACCCTTGACAAGCACCAGAAAGCCAGTGGGCATAGCTTTGATATACTTAGGCAATTATTTCTGCTTACCTTCCCAGTGCTCTGCTTCAGACTTCCTCACTCAATCAGCTAAGCCAAGAATGCAACAAGGCATAGAATGGGATGGAGGGAGAGGGAAAGCATGTCCATGTATTATGGCAAGCACAACACTCTGTCCTACTTCAGATTCAGCTAATGACATACTGTCCAAAAAGTCCAGTTTCCAATTATCTACTTTAGCTTGTCTCCCAAAATGTTGTATAAAAAATTTGAAAAAATGTGCAATATCCAGGTATGTACCAACTGTGGAAACAAATATGTGGAGGGACAAAATTCTGAAGATGCCTATTTAACTTAAAGAGAAAATTTGGGGACATAGCCAGTTTGGGAGGAGGTGCTGTGGAACAGGTTAATGGCTTATTGGGTTGGTGATTGTTCCTGCCTTCCAGAGAACAGAGCAGAGCAACAGAGTCACAGGTGTGAAGGATAAAAGGAAAGAAAAGTGATAGCCATTGGAAAAAAGAGGAAATATAATCCACTTAATGTATTGATCATTTAATCTGTATTGTTATGCTGCTCATTATATCATAATATGGAAGGGCACATTTTAATTCACTGATGTAAAACAACAAAAATTCACCCAGGGTAGCTAGTGCAACATGGTATTAATTTACCTAGGACAGCCAAAGCAACATGATAACAGAGAACCATATTGAGAGAGAATATTCCCCCCCACCCCTGCCATTTCAGAAGTCACCAAATGTGGAAGACATAACCTATAGAATGAGAGATTTCTAATAGTTGTCCATACTGCCCTGAATAATGTTAGACTTCTCTGAGGCTCTTATTTCTGCTTATGAAATAACACCCCTTGCCTGCATTTAACGGCAACCACCCTGTGGGAATGATTATGATGAGTTTTTGACTTAGTATTGTATTACTCTGGTTTTATTTTGGTATTTTTACTTTACATGTAAGCTATCTTGGAGGGATTTATTTTATTTTTTCATCCATCTATGAGTGAATTATATAGGAGAAAGCAAGAGTACTAGCTGAGCCTGGAGACCACACCATGGGGGTAAAGATCAGATTTCATCCTCTCTTGTGATCCCCTGTATTTTGTCCCATAGAGCTCAGAAAGAGCCACTGAAAGTGATGTTAGCTCCTGTCTCAACTGTTCTACCTTTATGGTATGTGAATCCCCTATTGTGGGTTCCGCTTCTGGGTTTGACAGCAGTGTGTGCTCTTTGATTTGCACGTGTGTGTGTGTGTGTCTGTTTCCATGTCCATGTGCATGTATACATTTCCATAATATGCATTATGGTGTCACACCAAGAAACAGAACCAATGGAAATTTGCTTGGAAAGGATGGAGTTACTGAAGCAGCCACCCCCATGCATATACATTTTTATTGACTATCTGAGGCAGCTTACTACTTTTCCTCTTCAGTAAGTGAGGAATTGAGGCTGAGGGTGAAGTCCTAAATATGCTAAGTAGGTAGTAGCTCACATTTCCTCCCATTCAATATTCCTTTGGACTACCAAAGATATTGACTGGCTTAACTTTCTGTAAACTGATCAATGACAAATATAGTCCAGGTTTAAGTGCAAACCACTGTCTATTTTAGCTCATAAATGTTCAACATTTGCCACCATCCTCTACTCTCAGCATGTAATGAATGTAGTATCACAGAGAATATATGACAAAGGGACATTTCATGTTGTCTGTAGATGGGACACAGGGATTGACATTGTGTAGGACAGCGGCCAAAGGCCACACCTTTGCAGGAGACCTACAGCTGACCGCTGGAGGCAACTTCTGGAGCTGCTGTTGCTGTTATTGGTGTCTTTGGCTCTCTCCAAATTTGTGAAAAGTGAGAAAGTTGTAGAGTTGAGGCAGCACCTGTCACTTGCCTTGCACTTTTCTGCTGGGCAGTTGTGTGGACTGGGCACTGAACAAAAGAATGAATCACAGTCATAAAGTTAGCTGTGAATGGCAATTATGTGGTGGTCCCATTCAGAGACGCAGACTCCACTGAGGGTATATTACCCATCATCACTACCACCACACCAGATCTAGAGGCAGCACTGCAAATCTCAAATGCCTCCAACTTAAGGAATCTTATTGTATAAATATACATGCAAGTTTTTCATAGTCCAAAAAAAAGTGGGGGTGGAGGCAGAAGTCTGTGAAGTCATGAAAGGTTGAGAGGTTTGCCAGGAAGTTATTCTTTTTGGTAGCTTAGTTTAGATTCACAGAAGAAGCAAACAGAACAAGGGAGAAGTTCCTGCCTATTGTCGCAGGCCTCAGGGGTGGTCTAGGTAGGGCTTTTAAAGACTAGCATTTGTGGAGGGTTGTGGTGGGGGCAGGGTGAGAAGGGAAGGAACACATGAGAATTGTCTTCCTTGCGGCTAAACTTTTCTTCTGAGGGCTCTGTCCTATAGCCATGATTTCCGGCCATGAAGGAGAAGGGTGGAAACCATCTGGAGAGACAGAGAGTCACTTTACCAGCTTGTTTCCTGTATGTTAAATTGGAAGACCTTGTCTGTGCAAATAGATTTCAAAATAGAGCCTGGCCTTTGACTATATCTGTAATTGCATTGCTCTCGCAGTGTTTTATTTGGCTGCCAGAGCAGTTAACCCCTGGAAGTAAAAGGCTGAGGATGGCGTGACCAGCCTACGGGTGCGGAGACATGACTATGTGGATACGTTGTTTGAATAAACCTTCATATTCAAGGTCCTTCTTTCACAACATTTATACTGATTTTTTTAAAAATAGATGATAGAAGTAACATTGCTTAAAGATACAGTTGTTTCTGGGAGTACAATCGTGAGGTGGCGTTAGCTGGTGGCTAAGGAGAAGGAAAAGTTGTATGCATGCTTTGATGTAACTAACATCTGTCAATGGAATGAATTTGCTTTTGTTTAATTTCAAGAGCTCTTGTGTTCCTTTTTTGCCCAATCAGTTTAAGCTTCTGCCTGAGGCACTCCTTGTGTTGTTCTTTTCTTCTGACAACGCACAGGTTATTGCATGTGAAATGTGAGCCCCTCTTCTCTTGCACAGGTTACACAGGTTTGCAAAGAACCTTTAATCTTATGATGGTGAAGTTTTCAAGCACATGTGCATCTTGTCTCTCTCCCCGTGCCCCCAACTATATCGGTGTGGCAACATCAGTGTATCACAACATGCTTTGGATTTTTCCTTCATAAAAATCTGTTCTAGCTCTGTTTGTAGCATTTGCTGTCTCATTTTGCACAGTCTGAACCACTGAAATACCTTTGAAAAGTCTGAAATTAAGAATAAAAACTTACACACTCTGATTTGACTTGACACAGTTCAAAATCTCCTTTTTTTCCCTAACTGGTTAGAAATGCAAAACTTTAAATCTGTTCCAAAAGAGAGAGAAACAAATAGATAACATTTCTATATGTTTTTATATGTTTTATATAAAATATACCATCCCAAATTAATTTGTTTGTGTCTGTGTGCCTTCAAGTTGCCTGTCAATTCACAGAGGAACAAAATTTTTAGAACTTAAAAATAGGAAGCAGCAGAACATGGTTGCCTGTTTCTTTCTGTCCAGTCCCAAATGTGCTAAACAAATAAAAATATTAAAATAGGAGTTCAAAAATTAGTAATTTTCCTTAATCACTAAACAATTCTGATATCAGAACAAATACAATTAAACAATATTTGTTATAAGTCAACCCGACAATCTTGGAAATAGCTAATCATTTTATGCTTGATTAAGCAAAATGCAGTTCACCCAGCAATCAGTTGCTTACATATGAGAGCTTAATGGGCTTTTGTACCAGATATTAATTCAATCTTTTATTATAAACAGTTTGGTATTTTGTACATAATTGGTATTTGTAACTTGTATTACAAATGCAATTAGTATTTCGCAATATTCAAATGCTTCTCTCTCTTTTTCTCTCTGTAGGTATATAAAATAGATATTATTTAATTAGTTTTTGCCTTTATTTACACTGTGAATTCTGCTGTGGCAGATTTTCAGCAGCTTGATTTAAAGGTTAACTAAATTTGATTTAATAGCTTCACGAAACATAAGAGCACTTGCACTAATATGTATTGAAAATAATGTGGACTTTAGTTCTGTTATGGACGGGCTAAGTTGCAACTCTCTAAAATGTAGCACAATTATTCCTGATACTGTTAAATAAGAAACACTTTAAAAGGAATCATTGCCAACCATTCTCTTGGGTCGGGGAGGGGGGTTGGATCTTGTTGACCGGAAGAAAAGTCACATTTGAATTACTAAAATCAGCTTAATTAGGGGTCATTATGGATGTACACATAAAAATCCTTACTACTCAGTGAGTGAAATGGGAGCATTTCATTATATAGTGTAGCATGCGTGAACAGATAATAATTAAAATAGACCTGCAATAAGGAGGCTAATAAATGTGGGGCATGCTGCCTGCTGTAAAATTAAAATAGTCTTCCCACCCCATCATCATTAGTCCAGTCCTCCATTCAGCCTCCTTAGCTGACTCAGTTAAAAGAAAATCAAGTGCTGTTTTCAGCAAAGATTGGGTGGTGAGGAGGGGGGTTTGAAGAGGGGAATTCCCTTACTAAATACTAGGTAATATAATGGAAAGATATCTTGATAGGGTCTAGCACTTATAAAAGCCATGTACATGTTGCACTTTGATTGACCGTGGTTATAAATCATTCTCTTCAAGCAGCAAATGGCAACCACCAGCTGATGGTGGGATTCTTTTGTTGTGTTTTGAATGTTGATAATTCATAATACAGACCATTTTTAAAGGTCTGATTTAGTTATCAAAATTTCCACCATATTTTTTTTTTTATCATTAAGGAAAAGTGCTGAAATGGTCAACATTAAGAAGAGTGTCTATCATAGACAAAGCTAGATTTCCTCCACCCCATTAAGCTTACAGCCATTACTCTGTGGCAATGTTTCTAAACTAAAACTGTACTCAGTAGCAGTCAGTCAGTTTTGCTGAGAAATTAGTATACTTAAGTATATATCATACCTCATTCAGTTTCTAAACCAGTATTTCATCCTGCTTGAAAGGTACATTTAGGACACTAAATGGTTTATTGCATGAGGAACTGTCAGCAATAGAATAAACAGAAGTAAACAGAATTTGACACTGTCTTAGATGTGTGTAAATGTGTAGGGAGGTATGGTTTGTGTGAACTGACTTGGGGAGCACAGCCAGTGGTTCCTTGTCTCTAGTGATTGATGATGTTAGTGTATCAAATTGGCTGTGAATGTTAGGTTAGAAACAAAGAGTAGATTTGGAATTTTTTTTTAAATGAACATTGAAAGTATACATTAAGAAAACATGATAATGCAGATTAAGCTTTCAGTTGTGCTGAAAACTCACTATATATTAATTTCCCTTGCACAGTCTTTTTAATAGTGTTTTCTTTGGCTGTATTTTATGTTTGTGTAGGGGAAATTAGTTAAGGTGTTATTTCACACATGTTTATTTTTCCATTTGTTGTAAGACTAGGCTGCCAGATCCAATCATAGTCTCTAACCCTTGCAGTGCAAGTTTCTGTTTTGTGCCACACAAGAGCTGCCGCAGCATCCTAAAAGAGACACATGAGCTCGGGTTGCAAGCCATCTCCGCTTTCCATTCAAAGGAAGGAAGGAGGGTAAACACTTGCTACAACTTAGAACAGACGCAAGAGGGAGCTGAGGGCATGATAGGATGGAGCATCAGCAGAGATTTGAAAAGTTACTTTTTTGGACTCTGGCTCCCAGAATCCCCCTAGCCCTCCTCATGCAGCACTCCTTTTCTGTGCTTAGAATAGCAGTGTTGATATGTTACTGCTTTACACCAGGGAATGATGCCAGCTTTTCCCTATATCTAAGCTCTCCCCTCCCCACCCCAGTTTGTGTCAGTTCGTGAACTCCTCGGCACAGTCCAGCACTCTGCCACCTCACTTCACAGCAGAGCGGAGGGTGGGCTCTTACAAAATGTGTTTCTGCTTAATTCTGACATAGAAGGAACCATTATTGGAATAATTATTATGTGTTGTCCCATTATTTTATTACTCATGTTTCAGAGCAAGTCCTTTTGAAGGCAGGCAAAGCACTGAAAAATGTAAAAGAAGTCTGAATGTTAAATTTGTGGTTATTACAAAAAATCATTACATGAACAGAGGTGAATTTCCCTTTGTTTCAGCTTGAGTATCTAGACTTACACAAGCCATTCGTAGATTGCTTGGCCATCCTTACCAATCAACTCAACCATCATTTTGACTTGACAGAAGCAAGATCAGAGCTTGGCGGGTAGAATTATCCTTTGGATTACAGTTCCTAGAATCCTTACCAGGACATGAGAATTCTGGGTGTTACTGCAATTAAAAATAACTATTCCAAGCTCTGGTGTATATCTGAACAGGGTTCTTAATCATACTGAAGTTCTCTCGTTTTTTGGCAGTATTGGCCCACTTAGCCTCTTTTCATATAACTGATGATTATGCTTCTTTCCATTTTTGGGCCTTCCTTAAACATCTGTGTACAGTGGGGTTGGTTACATTGACAGCAAGTGCCTTCCTGGCCAATGCTGAAGTACATTTCCATGATGAATAAATCAGTGCGGCCCAATTCACAACAGTGTCATCCCATATGTGTTTATATAACCCCATAGTGCTCAACAGTGTAATATACATACAACCTTGGGTTCAATGGAGCTGCATACATTCTTTTTTGAAGAAGGTTTTTTATAGATAGGGTGGACAAGTTGTGGCTTTCCAGCAGTTGCGAGACTTCAACTCCCATCACTTCATCCTTACTCTTAGGTATAGTGGCTAGTGCTAATGGGAACTGCAACATCTGAAGGGCTACAAAATTGAAAGGATGGCAGGTTGTCTACCCTGGTTAGATGAACACCTACATGCCTTCTGTCAGTTTATCACGTTGACTTTAGATTTTATTGATTCACTGAAAGCAGTTCCCATCCAAAATATTTCAGTGATGCTGCAGGCAGTTGGACTGCACTCCATCTACCAGTGATAGCAAGCACAATCCTTGTGTGAACTGTATACACTGTTTGCTTACGTGTATAGGAATAACTCAGTTAACAAAACAGCTCTATTCCTGGGCTTTACTTTTTTAACAGAAACACTGTTACCAGAAGTAGAAATAACAGGGAAAGAATAAGGACGGATTCCTATACCACAAAAAAGAACAGCAGTTCAACACGTTTCAGAAACCTTTTTATTTAAAACTAACATCATGTTCATGTGAAATGCAACCAACAGGACGGCTAAGCCTTGACTGAAGACAGTAAACAAAAACATTTTGAATCTTCTGGAGACCATTGGAAAGCTTTTCCAAAATGTATGTGGATACTTTTTTTTTAACAGCCTCCATTTTTCTTATGATTTCCATTTTGGTGGCAAAACTTACAGATCTGTGCTTTTTCAACGTAACAGGGTAGCTGATGAGTTAGGCTAATCTCATTTCCCCCTTTCTTTCTGTTTTCCTCTTCATGCACACTCAATATGTGATTCTGGAGGCAGCTGCTTACCTTACCTGTGGTATGTAAGCACAGACACCTACAGTAAGATCACTTAGAGTAAAATCTCTTTCTTTTCCGGGTCAATCTTTATTGCATGGTTCACTGTAGACACACTGCTGCAACCCAGCCCTCCTTCACCATCATCCCAATGCCAGGGCTAAAAAAAATAAAATAAAAATAAAAATTAAATCCAGCTAGGCAGAAAACAAGAAAAGGGAGGCTAGGCTTAGCTCTTGTATAAAGACTATAAAAAAGAACCTTCTTTGTCAGAGGCTTTGTTAACTGAGGTATTTTATTTCATACGAAAACTTACATTCTTGCCATTCTGGTACTTGTACACTGCCTAGGGCAGCTAATACTGTAACAGTTAAATCCAATAAAATCCAATAGAATGAACAGACAAAAATATTATTTTTCAAAAATAGGTAAAGATACAGCATATAAAATATTCTGTGTATCATGTAAAACACTGAATAAAACTCACAAAACAAATGCTGGTTTAAATAAGAAAGTCTCTGCCGTATACCATCAAAGAGGATAGCAGCATAGCCCCTCTCCAACAGTGGCTGCTTTGGCACTGCAGAAGCAAAACCAAAGCTGTTGTGTTCAGCTGTGAGATCAATCATAAACTGCTTGGAACACTCAATTACATGCCTCTCCCACCACATCACATCCAGGTATAGCTGGATTGCACTCTTCAAAGGGAAACCATTATTGACTCCTTAGAATACGTAATTAGTACAATCAAAATTTATCATGCTGCCTATCCTTTGGGGTGCACTGGGCATGCATGTCACAGTGTAGGTGTCTGGATGCTATACCTGGAGCCCAAAGTCCTAGATCCAAAGACCCAATACTGGGAACTTCATGTTCTGCATCCTTGTGCACATGTCTCCCTTGCTTCCATGTACACCTAACCCCACATTGGGTTGGAGGGGCCATTTTAGCGTTAAGAAAAACTTTGAGAAATAATCTGAAGAGATTTTATATGGTAGAGATGGAGAATTTTCTTCCCACAGTAGGAGATGTTTACACTTTAAATCTCCTGCATGAAACTCAGCTGGGCTTTGCCAGCAGGGAAGCTGTTTTACTTACCTTTTGTCCTAAGAAGACATGCATGGAACTGAGCTGTGTTTTATATGCTTGGTTGGTAAGTTGGTAAGAATTTTGGTCCTGCTCACTTTGTTTCGGCCCTACCTACTCTGACCTTGGTCTTGGCCTGTGCCTGCTCCAGACATGCAACTTCCCCTGCTCCCCAGTCCCTTTTACCAATTGATATTTAGGTCATGGAGGAGAAGAGAGTTAATTATCCTATGTTAGTGGTGAGGTCAGGCTTTAGGTATGGCTAAGTGAGGCAAGATGGTTTCAGAACAGGGGTTTCTCTTCTCCAAGCCAAACATGCCCGACTCCCGAGGCCATTCTTCATAAGGTTTGGTTACCAGACCTAAGATCATCTTGGTCACTCTTCTCTGGATGTGTTTCAGTTTGTCAATGTTCTTTTTAAAATGTGGTGTCCACGGCGGGACGCAGCATTCCTGGTGAGGTCTGTCCTAAGCATAATCAAGTGGCACTACTACTTCCCTTGATGTGGACGCTATATTCCTATTGGTCCAACCTAAAATTTCATTGGCTTCTTTGCCCACCACCTCACACTGTTGACTCAGATTTAGTTTATGGTCTACTAAGACCCTGAGATAATTTTCGCATGTGCTGCTGTCAAGCTAGGTATCATCCATTCTGTATTTGTACATTTTGTCTTTCTTGCTAGATGTAGTACCTATCAAAACAATGACGTTAGTTTTGGTCCAGTTCTCCAATCTGTCAAGATAATTTTGAACTTTGATCCTTTCCTCTGGGATTACCCCCCTCCCCCAATTTGGTGTCATTTGCAAATTTGATGAAGCTGTTGAATTTTTGGACCTTAACATTACTGGTTGCCAAATATCAGGGTGGTTGAAGTTTATCATTATGACTATATCTCTCCTTTCTGAATATTTGGTTATTTGTTTTAGGAAGGCATTATCCAAATCTTCAGTCTGGTTTGAGGGCCTATAGTAAACCCTCGCAATGATGTCACTATTGTTTCTCTCCCTTGTAATCTTTACCCACATCCTCTCAACCTGTTTTCCATGCTTTAAGTCATTGATCTCCTCACAGGTGTGCACATTCTTGACATACAGTGTTATTCCTGCTCTTCTTCTGTTTGGTCTATTTCTTTGGAATACATTATATCCATCAATTTCTACTTTCCAATCATCCCATAAGGTTTTAGTGATGCCTATTACATCACATTAGTCTTTCTGTATTGAGAGTTCAGGCTCGTCTTGTTTATTTCCCATGCTTTCTGCAGTAGTGTAGAGATACCTAAGTCCATGGCTCATTCTCTCCAGTTGATTCCTTGTTTTTTGCTACTGTTCCTAGGTTCTTGTATTATTGGCTCAATTTCCCCTGTATCATTGAGGCTGTTGTCTCCAGTGCAGCTGATCCTCTGCCCTCTGGAGTAGTATCTCCCTCCCCAGTGTAACTCAGTTTAAATCACTCCTGATCAGGTTTGCTAGATTCCCAGCAAATATGTTCTTACCATCTGCTGTGAGGTGCAGTCTAGTTCTTGCAAGAGCCTTTCTTCATGAAAATGCAGACCATGGTCCAAGAAGCCAAATCGTCTTCTATGGCACCATTTGCAGAGCCAGTTGTTCACATCTTGTATTCTTCTCCCTCTTTCCAGCCCATAGCCTTCAATAGGAAGGAGCAATAAAATAACCTCTATCCCAAAGTCCTCATAATCCCTTGCAATATGTTGAAGGTTATATCTTGCAGTATTATTGGTTCCAACATGGATTAGAAGGAAAGGGTAGTTGTTGGTGGATTTGATGAGTCTTGTCAGTCCATCTAATTATAGATCTTCATCCTTGGGAGACTGCACACCTCTTAAGACATTTTATTGATCTTGTATACCAATGCTTCTGTTCCTTTCAAGGTATCACCTACTAGAGCCACACATCTCTTCTGGGAACTGGCAGAAGCGCTTCTATCCATGTCTTATCTTTCCAGGCTAGTCGGTTCCAATCTTTCCAAAAAAGTTTCATCCTCCCTGGTAAGTCAAAGAGTAGATATACAGGTTTCCAGCTGTACTTTCTCTTCCAAAGTGGCAACCTGCTTTCATTTGCTGTAGGTACAGCCTTGCAGGTCCTCTGGCAAGAAAACAAGCATGACATAGATGTTGTATGTCACTGCAACAACTCTGTCTACATGCATGTTCATCATCCCGTGCTGGCAACATGGACTTTCCAGGCCTCCCTCTCAAATTCCCTCACAAATATCCAGGGGGGAAAAATACCAATTTTGCTATTCCTTTTTGTTGAGCTCCAGAGACTAAGGCAGATGCTGTATGGAGCTAGCAGCTGCTATCTCCACCCCCAACCAAGTAAATGACTCAGGAGAAGCCCCGCCTTCTTAGACCTTGTGCTCGGGAAGAGCGCATAGCCACAAACATTCACACAAGCATCCAAATAGCACAGCAAGACAATCATCCCTGAGTGATAAACACATTTACCTTCTTCAGTCTCCTGAGAGACTGAGCTCCAGAGATTATATACAGCTAGTGGCTGCTAGCTCCTCCTTGCCCCACCAAGTCAGTGACTTAGCAGAAACCCTGCCCCCTTAGACCCTGTGCTCAGGGAGAGCAACAAAAACACCCCACACAACCCTCTAAAACAGAACAGCCAAACAATCACACTAATTTCATCTCACCACTGCCACCACCCCAAAATTAAGCTCACCTTCTTCTATCTCCTCAGAGACTTCATCATGGCTTGTTATGTTGAAAGTAAAGAAAACTTGAACTGAAGACTTAACTGTTTAAGACTGAGATAGAAGATATATTAGTATTTCCTCACAATGACGGAAAAGTTTGTGAGGACTAGAAATTAAGAATATTTACATGTTGTGCTTGACACACCAAAGTTTTGGCAAGGCAGTAATAATAATAGCGACAGTATTTTTTTTAAAAGGCAGAAATACAGAGTTGGGCAGAAGTTAAGATATCAGAGGTATGTGTGTATGGAGGAGCATAGAGAGCTGTAATCCACCGTATACAGTGAATGGTTTCAAAGCTCACAAAGGAGACATTGGGGGAAGTCCATCCCCTGCCAAACTCACAGTGGTTTTTTTTTCATTTCTAGGCTAGTTTTTTCCCCTTTATTATAAATCACATACTTAATATACTTTAATATGTGCTATATTACAGTATTATTACAGGAAAAAAATTGACATTTTTTCCACTTATACATCCCCCCACCCCACAAATGGCCGACAGAGGACCAAGGCTGCTTTTTTATCAAGAAGCATTTTCAGAGATATGAGATATAACCTTAATCAAATTTATCACATCTTCATACCCCGATTTTAATTTTGCTTTCTGAATCACCAATTTCCAGTTATCACTCCATGGTTCTTTACTGTGCTGTCCACTATACTTTAACCTTCTTTCCCCAAGGAAATCAAATAATATAGCCTCTTTTATATATTTTAACAAATAAAACTCATTCCAGTTTGATTTCTTTCTCAAGCAATAACTGCATGAGCAGCTTTTAAAATTTGTTTTATTACATAACTTTTATTCCTGTTTAGGCCTATTGTCCCAAGGCTGAGGGTTAAACTCACAGCTTGTTTGTGAGAAGAATGAAATAATAATGTAAAGGATGCTGTACACAGCAAAGCAGTGCTTTCAGAAATGGTTATAATCATAAATACCTTCAAACAGCCATGAGATTGGATTAGGTCACTAAATTAGGCAATCTGGGGCCCTTTCATACTATAAAATTATGGTACTGCCATGGCTGCATCCTGTGGAATCCTGGGACTTATAGTTTGGTGGGGCGCAATAACTCTCTAGTAGAGAATTCTAAATACCTCATAAAACTCTAAATCCCAGGATTCCATAAAATGCTGCCATGGCAGTTAAAATGGAATCGTAGGCTTGAGGAAGACATGCTGCACTGAAGGCAATAAAACACAGCTTTTACTCTTAAAATGCATTGTAGTGTAAGTTGTTTATTTCTTCTTTAAGGGCAACATTTTACAAATGCTCTTTTTGTCATTAACCTTTTGGCTAATTAACCAGTAATCTGACAAATCAATACAATAGTGCCCTGTCAAAATTATGGCACCCACAAGTGCAAAATAATCAAAGAATCTGTCTAAGGAGAGTGTGCCTATTTTTTACTGTTGTTGGGCTAGTGGTCACTGGGTGCTTTTTGAGGTTCCTTTGGCTCAGAACCATGGTAGCTGCTCTGATAAATGACAAAAGAAGCAAAGACATTCCCAGTTGAGTAAACAAGGTATTGGGAAAACAGGCAGCTGGTGTAAAAGAAAGAACAAGAAAACAGCGTACCTTAGAAAAGTCCATCTGAAGTGGGGGAGCAAGAGGTACCAAAGGATGCCGTAACATAATACACTACCTCTTGCCTCTGCTGCTGTTTCTCCTTTCCAGAGATTGGGAAGGTTCTTTTTTTTGAACTACAACTCCCAAAATCCTTTAGCCCACTTGGCCAAGGTGTTTGTAGCTCCCCACCATTTCCTCTAACCACCAGTGCAACTGGAGGTAGCTAGCCCTTCTGTGGTGCTCATGTTTCTTTGGATTTGAGGTCCTTTTGCCTGATCCTTTTGTTCTACTATCCGTATACCTTAGATGTGGAGTTCTTTAGGGCAGAGGTTGAGATAACAGTGTTTTTCCTTTGTAACTTGTCCCCATTTCCCCAGTGCTTGTTATGTTCTTTCATCATACAAAAAGGAGGAGTTCATTACAGGGGAAAAGTTAGTATGGACATTCAGTGCCTTTTGATTGACACTGCTTAGGAGCCCATCATATGAAAGTACCCTGTGCCTACATAACTGGATCTGGCAAGTAGTGTGTCTTCAGGGCTTCATTTCAGACTGGCTATTTGTTCAAGCGTGGGCTAATATGAGCCTCTTCCGTGGTTGCTCAGATTGTATGTATCTATGAGAGATTATGGGCTTTATCACATCAGCCTGTTGTCTTGCAGCAATCACGTTGTTTAAGCAAATGCAACATCATGGTATTGAAACAATCATTTTCACACCTTCTCTGCAATAACACTATGGTGCCACTTTGGTGATGAACATTCCCACAATCAATCTTCCACACTGCCTTGTTGACCCCTGCCTTCCTACCCATGTTTTATGCTATGTAGCCCATGCATGCTGGGTTGTTTTTTTTACCGCAGTTGCACAATTTTGGTTCCCTGGTATGTATTTATTTATGTGTTTTGCCATAATTGTGTAATTGCGGCATGCTGCTCACTGCCACAATAGCACAACTGTGCAATTATGGCAAAACAAATAATAAGTTCAGCAGGGAAAAGAATAGCGGCAATTATGTTCCTGTGCACCACGGTGTCCTCTTTGTCCGGACACCAGAAACGGAGTGATTTCACCCTGCTTGGGGATAGGGAGGGGAAGAAGAGGAGAACTACACCCACTCGTACCACGTGACTACCAGAATATCAGAACTTCAGTGAAATGAAGGGATTACACCAAGAAGTCGTGGAATGGCAGTGACATTGGAGCCATTAATGGGTTTTTCTTGTCAATAGAAAGATGTGATTCAGTAATGATGGGAATGCAATGCAACAATGTGAGTGTCATGACATTGTGTGGTAAGGAAAGATCAAACACAGAACTTGGGCGGTGCAATTGTGCAACAAACTGATTGTGTGTGTGATAAAGTCCTATGCCTATATATACTACCGTGTTCCCCAGAGACCTGTGAACTCTTCACCCTAGAAGAGTTCTGTTACAGACATGAAGTAATCCTAAAATCTGTCAAAATAACGTAAGAATCAGTTCTCTTTTCCTTCCTTACCAGAGTGTGTCTTCAGTATATTTCAGGCTTGCCTGTGAGAGCTGTATTTAAGCGCTCATACTCCATTCCTGCCCCATTAGTCCATATACTATACTTGTGGAATATGGAGAGAAGAAAGTTGCTGGTAATATGTTGGGCCTCTGCCTTTCCTTGAGGTGCTGTACAAATCTAAGCAATTTTCACTTACTTGCCACTTGTCAAAATCTGGGAAGGACATTATGAACCCTGCAGAAATTCTTAAAATGGCAGCTTCTATTCAGTCAGGCTTTTTGTTCTGTACTTTTTGGGCTCCTTTTTAATTAATTTTATTGTGATTACATCATATAAAACAACATTTCTCATTGTACATTTTACCAAACTATTACCGCTATCTTCCACTCCTCTCTGGATTTCAATAGTGTTATTTCATTGACATATCAACATTATGCATTGCATTGCAATTGTTAACATACAAGGTAGATCCTGCTCTTCGACCCTACTTTACATGTTCCATGATATTCCACTGATTTTTACTTCTAACTACTCATGCTACCATGAATTAAGAATTGTTGCCTGTCAACACCCTACCCATTTTCAGAACAATTTGCCATTCTTTGTTAATGTCATCATCTGATTTTCCTTTTAATCTCTGAGAGACTATATCTGCATTCCGATTTTCAATAAAAGTTGCCCACCATTGCTCTATTGTAGGTATCTGTACTTTTTGGACTCCTGAAAGGAGTGGTCCCACTGTTCTAATTAAAATAAATGGGTGAAGCCAGGCTTCTGCATTTCATACATCCTGTGGAATACTGGGCAGCGCTGGAGGGAGGGGGGGAGGGAGCACAAAGGAAGCCAAATATTTTATAGATGTAGAGGGGAAAATATCTCTGCCATAGTTACAAAAAGTATATTTTGTAGGAGGAAAACAGTTATAGCCAAAAAGCTGGCGTCTCTGAAGAAAACAAACAAAACCTAAGTCCTCTTCCCTTAAATTTTCGAAAACTAAAATTTTAAAAACATTGGCTGTGAACCCCTGAACTGAACAGAAAGATGTAAATAAGATAAACTCCAGAATGAGCATGGAGTTAATGCCATGTATCAGATCATTTTAAATTATTTATGTCACTGAACTTGTTCCCAAGAGCTGGGTGTTCTTATAAACTGGAAAATGCAGCTGGTTTGTATTTGGGCTCTTCAGTAGACAATCTATTCTGTGAAAATTAATTGGAATAATTCCAAAACAAATATCTTGAGACAAAGATGTACAGTTTGATCTTAAGTGTGCTTACTCAGAATTAAGTTGCATTGACTTCTATGAGCCTTACTCCCTAGCAAATGTGCTTAAGATATTGACAATATAGGGTACTTGGCCTAATGGTTAATTAGAAGACAAGCCTTCTTAATGAAATGAAGTAATATCTGTATATTCCACCTTCAGTGTTCTTGTTTTCCTTTCTGAGTTTTGAAGAGTGGATCCTTTTTATTACTTCCAGCACACTCAGATTCTGGCTGTTCTATTTAATATTGTCTGTTACCTTAACAGTATTATTCATTTCTACCGTTCTTACTAGCCCTTTGCTCTGTCCTATTTTTTAGTCTCTCCATCACCCTCTTTGCATTTTGTAGTATCTTTACAATAGAAAGAGTGAAACTCCCAAATAAAGCTCCTTGTTTAACACAATGATTGAGTTTTGTTGTTGTGTGGCTTCAAGTAGTTTCAGACTTATGGTGACCCTAAGGCGAACCTATCATGGGGTTTTCTGGGGCTGAGACTATGTGATTCACCAGACGTCACCCAGTGGGTTCCATGGCTGAGCGGGAATCAAACCTTGGTCTCCGGGATCGTAGTTCAGCACTCAAACTACCACACCACATTGGCTCCCAACATGATGATAGGAAAACATATTTCCATGCATTTGCTTTGGCTGATCTGGGTGAGTGAAAGAAGGGAGGTGGAGCCATACATCTCCTCCTTTGTCAAGGAGATACTTAGTTTCCATTTTTAGGCAAGAGGACATTTTAAAAGGGTTTGGTTGGTAGCCCTGGAGAACTTCTGTTAACCCTTTTATAGCGTAATGAAAAAGCAGAGTTCTTTGAGCCTGTTAGATACGGTAAACTGAACTGTGACAAATGATAGTACTTTGCATTCTCTTGATCTTGCATTAGAGCATTGTATAACTTTGCTGGTTGTAATTCCTGATAATCTGTTCTGTGGGTGAATTTCCTAAAACTGGATAACCATCTGTTGAGGTCACTAGAAAATTTCCATGTAACCTCCAGCAATACTATTCTGTGATTGTATACATGCTGCACCCAAAGATGCAGGAAAGCAGAACTTTCTAGACGGCTTAGTTTTTACTCATATTTTTAATATTATTATAACTCAGTAACGTGGTAATGAAAGGCTACTTAACTAATCCTTTAATGAAGACATCATATTTAGATATACACATGCCTATATATCTCAATCCACAGGTTGCGTGGCTGGCCGTCAGCGACTTTTCTTTTCATCAGTTGATCATATCTACTTACACAAGCACTCAAGCATTCATCAAAGAAGATATCTCTTTTTCTGTAGACAAAGAAATGCTGCTTATAGTGTAGTCTGGCCAGCTATAGTTTCTCCGGCTCATCCAGTTCCTAAGGTACTGTAATTTATTTTATCTGATCTTTTCTCCAGTCAATATAAAGGTTGACTGCACAGTGACCAAGCCCTTTCATCCCCAGCAGCTGAGAAGTTAAATCATGGTCTTGTTACCAGGACTGGGGATTTGATATTGGAACACTAGTGCACAAAGTTTTCTACACCCTGCTATGCTAAAGAGAGTACCAAATCAATTTTTCAGCCATTTTTCAGTTTAAATTTGATGCTCTGTCAGCTGCCATGATCAAAATGTGATGGGGTGGGTGGTAGTCTCTTGCTTTAAAAAAAATGCAATGATATTGTGCAGTTGGTTATAAATGAAATCAGCTGACCACACCTGAGGAAAA
This sequence comes from Cyclura pinguis, assembly GCA_030412105.1. Lineage (NCBI taxonomy): Eukaryota > Metazoa > Chordata > Lepidosauria > Squamata > Iguanidae > Cyclura > Cyclura pinguis. The sequence goes on along the minus strand of CM059599.1, from coordinate 222,539,967 downwards.
AAACATTGTTCTTTCACTGCATATTTTTAACATGACATGCCTAAAAATATTTCTGGCTTTGTTAGTTTATGTCCAACTAAAATGGAATAATTTTTAAAATGGTTTGGTTGTTCTACTATAAATTTTACCAAATAACTTTCCTGTAACTGGTTAAGACTAGTTAAATGAAATAACGAACAACATAACTCACTTTTTGAATTCTGGATTCAAAAAGTATCCTAGAAAGTATGTGTTGTGATGCTTATTTTTAATTTTTTTATAGTTAATTGAAAGTACAAATTCAGTTTTTTAGTAACTATAAGTTACTAGAGTTTCCAACAACTTTGAACAAAATTATGTGTAAAAGAGTAACAGGAAGGCTGAGATCATGTTGGGTGATTGGGCATAATTACATAGCCTTGGCATCAGTGATATAGACAAAGGGAGAAGGCCATGAGTGCAGTGGCAGCAAAGGAAAGGAGATGAAATCTTCATCAAGAGTGGAAGACTGCTGAATCTAAACAACTTATTTTGTTCTATGTGTGGTTTTTGGCAGGGTCCCAGGGGGTAAGTTGCTCTGGGAAGGCTTCCTTAGAGAATTGCTTGTTCCATCCCTTCAAGAGCACCTGCCTCTGATAACTCCATTTCCAGAAGCCAGGCATAGGAGAAACAAGCTACATGGAACCAGCAGTCTCCTGTTCCCAATGATAATGGCCACTTCATCTTTCAGCTGGAGTCTGGCCTTAATAGAAGATGCCGTAACCTAAACCTGGTGTTTATCATTGAAGTGTTATACATACTTGTATGTATAAGTGCTTGCAAATGCATACTTGTTCCTCTTTTCAAACCATTCTGTGATATAGAATATTCTAATTCCCATTTATATATAGGGAAACTAAGTGAGTGACTCACTGAAGGCTTCTAGTAATTCTCATGACTGATGATTCCACAGAAGTACTTTGTTCCCCATTTTAGTGGGGATTCTGAAATGCTGAATGTTTCTCACATCCGTAGTTTCTGTTAATGAGGTACTGTTGGAATTTGTCTTGGGTTTGCATAAATGCCAAGATGACATTATGCATAAAAAGTTCAGACATGAGAAAAGTTCATACTTCAGACTCTAGATCTCAATCCCAGTCTGTCACATGAGAACTAAATATGCTCTGAATCCATGCATTTATGCTTGTGGTCCAGATTTAACCCAGTGTCCTCAGAATGTTTCTAGCTTTCTTTATAGACGCTTTGAATTCAGGAGGAAGGATAGAAAGCCAACCCACATGTCCCCTAAATATTTTCAAATGTAAAAGCTAGCACTGGCATCTTTATCGGGTGTTTTCTTTAAGACCTAGTGTTTAAAGTAAAGTATGTTAGTAGAATGTTACACTGGGAAATGACTATATAGATTGTGGAGGCCAGGTTATCTGATAAACTGTTTTTGAATTGTTTTCAATTACTAATAGGTTTTCTTTTTAAAAAATAGAAGGATGTTCTGATTTGCCTCTTTCTTTTTCAGCTACCTGTGGCCAGCCACACAACCAAAGCACTGTGTTTCTACAGGGTGGTGTTAAGATGTCTTCGGTTCTTTTATGGTTCTTGATTTTTAAGTTTAGATGGCAGATAGGACAAGTGAAAGCAGTCCCCATGAAAGTACAATACATATTTTTTTAGTTGTTTTTTAGTTGTTAACTAAAAACTAAAAACAACTAAAAACAACATTTTTAGTTGTTAAGCATGCCTAAGGAGCAGGCACTTTAGCAGCTGCATTTTCTTCCTAGATCCCAGTTTCGTGTATATGATCTGCCTGTGACTGGGCTGTACTACTTCCAGCTGCAAATGAGGGAATCATATGACTGAAGAGGCCTCTGCCCCCAAATCTCATGACTTGTGGAACTAGTATGTAAGAGAGAGAAGAGCTCTAGCTAAACTTTCCTCCTGCATGCTAGTCTAATATATAAAAGTCAAAGTTTGTCTGTGTCAGGCGAAGACCTCATGTGGTTGGCTGCCTGAGAAGATTCTATGGAATCCTGGGGTTTGCAGTTTAGGGAGGGGCCTTTAGAAGTCTCAGCCTCAGAGCTCTTGGGCCTCAGTCAACTGTGTCTGTCTTGAATGGGCCAGTTGCTATGGAGATGAGGCCTGGCAGCAAGGAGGAGGGCAGTGTATTCCCTTAGGAACCCAACCTCTATATGCTAATAACTCTGACTGAAGATTGGATTGGGGAACATGGGGTAAAGTTATAGGTACTGGACAAGACAGTTTGGGGAATTAGAGACACAGGATCGCAAATCTTTCTAACAAGTATTACCTATGAGAAAATAAAATCCTGGGCAATACTAGGTATAGATGCTAGTTTTCTATGTACAGCATGGGTGGGCAACTGTGGGAGGCTAGGAGGCCATATTATCCCCCAGGAGACCTTGGAAGGCTGCACTCTCCCACCCTCCCTAAGTGTCCCTCAACACACTCTGGGGGACTTGAGGGCATTTGCTATGTTTTTGGGTCACTGTGGGGCATTTTAGGCTCAGAAGAGGCTTTTTTTCAAAACAAGGAATGGTCAGAAGTCACTTCTCTTGTTGTTTTTCTAAAGCCCTTTCCTGGGCCTGAAATGGTCCAGAGTGGGGGCAAACATGACAAGAATGCTTCTATGCCTCGTAAAGGCATTTGGGGACAAAACAAATTTTTTTTGGAAAACAATATTTTGAGCTACTGTGGGGTTCTGAGGGCACCCAAAAGGGCCCTGGAGCCTGTATGTGGCTGTGAGCCATACTTTGCCCACTTCCGACGTAAAAGAATTTTTAAATTGATACTTGTTTTGCAGGGTAGGGGATTGGCATAGAAGAGAAACCAGTCCTGTCAGTCCCCATTTGTAATTTAAAGAAGTGCAGTCCAGTAACGAGGAAGAAGTAGACCTTGTTTGCAGTCCAAAGGAGAGACCAGTTTCTTGCTGGTCAGCACAAACATCCAGATTGTTACATAGTTCAGGAAGAGCATATTCACTACAATAAAGCATGGGTGGGGTGGGGACAGGATTTATCCTGTGGACCAGTTTGCCTGTGGCTTGAGAGTCTGGGAAACAAGAAAGGAAAAGAAGAGTGGCAATATGGGAAACATGGCTGGGCTGAAACCTCCTCCTGACCAGAAACTGGGCAGCCCATCCTCCAGTGGAAGAAATCTAAAGCCTCTAATATTCCCGTGTGTCCATGGGGAGATACATTCTCTACCCATCAGGCTCTAGTTCAGATAATAAATGCACAGATGCTGGTGTCTTAGCAGAGTGGTATTTCGTCCTATAGGGTAACTGCAACCAGCCTGCACCAGTGGTGCAACAGCGTTCACGTTGTGAGGGGAAGGGTATAGGTTTCACTAATAAAATCCACAAGGCTTATCGCGGGCTTCCTTAACTTTTAGCCAGACCATACACTCCATCTGTAGCCTTGCCAGAAGAGTCACAGAGAAGGGCCCTCGCGAGACCTTTCTGGCCTCTGTATAACTAGAAGACTTTGGTATCATCTAGGCAACTGTGAGGCCTAGCAAGGTAGCACCTATCATTTTTGCCTTCCTGGCTGAGTCATTTGCATTCGTTTGTGCATTTCCGGACAGACAGACAGAAGGAGAGTGTATTGATGAGGAACATAAAAATACATTAAAGTAAACTTGGATTTGGAACAACTCTTCCTCATTCAGACTCATTTCTCATCCCTTTCCATAGGATTGAGGATGTCAAGATTTCTGTCTCTTGAGCTGTATAAACATTGAAAAACCAACTAGCCTAACTAGTTTTTGTCCAAAATATTTGCTTTGAGAAAAATTAAACGAGGAGACAAAACAGAAACAAGCATTGATTTTTGAGGAGGCTTTGGGTAGTTCTAAACCTCGGAGTGAGAAGCTGCCGTGGTATCTTGAATTTCAGTGCTGTAAGGTTAACAGACTATCAGAGTTGCTGGTAACAGGCAATGTTAAGTTCAAAAGGGCAGCGGGAGGAATACTGAGGCAGCCTTGAGGGTTTGCCCTGACGGCTTAGGAAGGTCGCTACTATGACTGAAAGGGCAAGCTGCCATGAAGCAGGAGGCTCTATCTGAGAAAATGATCCCATTGTCATGCTCCGTTTTCTGATCTTCACTCTCATTCCTTTTTCTACAAGCATATAAAGAAGCCAGACTATGTGACGACAGGCATTGTACCAGACTGGGGAGACTACATAGAAATTAAGAACGAAGATCAGATTCAAGGGCTTCGTCAGGCTTGTCAGCTGGCCCGTCACATCCTGCTTCTAGCTGGGAAGAGTGTAAAGGTAAACAGTGACATGGAGGCCTGTAAGAGCAGGAGTACCTCTTGTCTTTTAGTTGCATTTTGAGTGGATTTTGTTTATAGTTTAAATAGGTACTTGCATCTCTAGAATAATTTAAAAGATACTTTCTTACCATTACATTTTTACTTCAGTGTAATCATGTTTGGTTCTGTGTATGCTGTTTTCCACCACCACCCAGCATGCACGCATGCATAAATAAATAAATAAATAAATAAAGCTTCAAAATAAATCAGGACAACTAAACAAACATGCCTTATGTTTGAGCCATCTATTTGTTTTAATGTAGTTATGTGTGGAAAGCGTTTTGATTTTTTTTCAAAAGCCCATTGTGGGAAGGCCAGAAAAGCAGATGAAGATTGTAGTTGTACACATAGCCTTAATAATATTTACTGAGGATTTGATATCATTTGCAGTGTATATTTTAATATGCCATGTTGCATATGTTTGTCCTAAGGTACATGATAATCTATTGTTTAGTCACAAATCGTCTTTGTTCACACTTGCTAATTTTCAGCTGTGCATTTATGTAAATTGAACTGGGCTGCTCACTCTTTCTCTGGTGATGTTATTGCTCTGCCTTGCCTTTCCCTCAAAATAGGGATATTATGAGCTTCAGAACCATTTGCAATACATGCCACAGCATAATGTTGGAAACACTTGCTCTTCTGCAGGGTCTCTTCAGAATATTTTGTGTTGCTTATCTCCTTTTTAATAAGGGAAAGGCAGCTATGAAGAATGTTTTATGTGATTTTGGATGATGGAGGATTTTTTTTAAAAAAATTTCCTCTAAAAATAGCAGAAGGAATTTTCAGAGGCATATCTAGGGTCAGGCAATTCGAGTATGTGCCCCAGGTGCCAATGCCAGGTGGGTGCAAAAAATCCGTGCATGTAGGGGTGGGTGTAGGGGTAAGAAGATAGGGGCACGACTTCCATGCTTGCCCTCGGCACTGTTTACACTAGATACACCACTGGGAATTTTGATCACAAAGAGGTCTACTACAAATTACCAAAGAGAGATGATAAAATTAAACTTAAATTGTTAGTTGCAATAAGGGTAGACCCACTAAATCAATAGGATTTTTATAAGTGATGACTTACCATTCAGCATTTAATCAATTGGTTTACTCTAGTTGAAACTGCCAGAAAGATTCAGCTCAGTAGCTGCAATTCTGTATATGCTTACCTGGAAGTAAGTCCCACAGAACTCAGTGGGGCTTAATTCTGAGGAGACAAGTATAGTGTTGCACTGTGCAAGTTTCACTGTAGCCAGTTGTGCTCGGAAAGCAGCACAAGGATTTAACCACAACTTTGTCTTGCTGCACATATTTGTTCCAGTAGCTTGGATCTGAAGAATCTCACGGAGTATTCCATACCTATCATTATGTACACAATAGTGGATATGCATAGGAATGGACTGTTACTCCAAATAGAATGCAGGCAATCTTGACTGTCCTTTCTTGAGAGTAAGGCCCACTAAATATTTTGATACTTGCGTATGTGTAAACATACATGAGATTGGGCTACAAGTCACATTGGTACTTTATTATTCATAAAGTGGGGATGCTGTTTCAAGATTACAGACTGAATAAGCTACTGCAAGGTGGCCTTTGTTATAAGTATTCAGGTGACCAAAAATCCTTGTACTCCGGTTCCAAAGATTATCATTCATATTTTAACAACAGTAGGTCACTTATAACAGATTTAATTTTGTAGCTTCTCTTTGAATGGTACTTAAAGAAATGGGTCCACATGGAAGAACATGCCATCCCTGAACTCGATCAATCAGTTTCCAAGTTCCCTTGATGACAATACAAATAGCATAGAGGGCTGTGTTTGGGCAGACTATGTGGAATTGTCCTTTGTGCAGAAAGTGTTATGAACAGATTCAAGGGAAGTCTGCTGATAATGTTTCATCCAGAGAAAAGGAGTGGGGAATAGAAGTAGCAAGATGATGGGGGCAGAGAACAAACAATAGTGGGGAAATAGTAAAGAGCAAGAGCATGCAGACATGTAAATGTAAACTAAAGAAGTTTCCAATGAAGGTGAAAGGGAAATGAGAGCAGTATAGAGAACAAAAAATGGGAGAGAGAGAGAAGAGTCATATGGTTGAAATGACAAGCACTTGAATATGTTGAGCAGCTGAATTAAGGATTGAAGCAAAAGAGTAAACCCAAAGCAAAGAATATTGCAATAATAGAGCAAGACATAGTGAAAAAATGAAAGAAGGATTTAGTGACATCACAGTAAAGATAAGGGTCAATTTTGCTTATAGTCCAAAGGTGAAAACAGCAAATCTGAATGACAAACTGAACCAGGCTTCATAAGTTAAGGAATAATAGTATTAACCAAGGATGAAAAAAATTGGGAGGAAAGCAGAGATGATGTAAGAGGACAAAACAGTTTCAAGAAGTTTGCACTTCAGATGCTGTAATAAACATTGATGAAAAAATAGAGCACATAGCATGAGTAATAGCTCAGAAAAACAGTTATAAGTAAACATTAAACATTATAATCAAGGTCAAGAGAAATCAGTGGGACCCAACAGAAGAAAAACATGTGAGGATGGGCCATGGAGACTGATAGAGGGAGGAGGTAATCCAAATTGGAAGAGAAAAAACGAAAAGAGGTGTTTGAAGTCAAACTGAGTTTGAAGTCAAGTCAAGGGGAGGAAATGCTTGAAGAATTAGAGAAAAGAATTAGGGATGAAGATAGGGGGAAAAAGGAAAATGGCAAGATAGTAAAGGAGGAAAGTAAAACAGAAGAAAAAAGTATGTGTTTTTAATTTAGAGGATATGTGGAAAAACCAAAAAGAGGCCATAAATAATAAGTGCAATAGTTATGTCGCCGGTCAGAGTGAAAAACACCAAGCATAATCAAAAATTTTGAGAGAGAGAATTCTGCATAGAATTGATAAAATATTAATATTAAGATGAATTTGCCAGTGATAAGAAAGAAAGGAAAGCGATACCAGCCATGTCTTCTTGCAGAATACCGTAAGTCTCGAGATAAACAATGGCCTGCTCTCCCATTTTGAGCTATGCTTCTCATCTTTCTAGTTGTTGGCTATGTTGACTGGGACAGATGAAAGTTGTAGTCTGAAACATGTGGGATGGAAGCCGGTTTGATATAAGCATTGAGAAGAAAAGAAAGGAAAAAGGAGAGCTAAACTCCCACACTTCATTTCCTGAGTCAAAATTGCCCCACACACCAAAGCTGCTTCTTCATTAGTAAATGTGTACTGCCAAATAATAGTAGGGGACGAGGATGGGTGTGGTTTGATGTCATCCGGAAAATGAAATTGAATTGAAAGAGTTAAAAATGTCATAGTCACAAACTAGTTCACTCCAACCATGCGGCTGCTATATGCGAAAGTTTTAAAGAGATCGTAATGCATTTATATATTCGAGTCATGACAGGTAGTTTAGTGCACAGGGCATGAATTTATGACCTGACCTGACCAATTTCTGTTCATATCTTGAAATGTCACACTACTACCCCAGAAACCCATGAGCTCAGTTATAGTTTTGCTTTTAATATATGACATCTGAGGCTGCTATCTTTTCAGACTACAGAATGAGCCACTGCCAGAAGCTGGAGTTTTCCTGAGTCAAAATCTAAAATATTCTGTTCATCTACAGCAATGTTTGAGTACCTGTTGGACTGTCTATCCCAAAGTCCTGTTAAGAGCACAACAGCTAGTTTTACGTCACAAGTTAGTAGCCCTCTGCATCAGTGAAGACAAAGTCGGTCTGTCTTGTTTATTTATAACTTGCTTCTCTGCCCAAAGGCACTGAGGTCATTGACCATCATTAGCAATGGTGGAATTCATTACAGTGTGAAGAAAGAGTAATGGGCTTGTTGAATTGCAGAAAGTTACTGCAATATCCTTTACTGTACCTCAGTTGCCTTACATGAATCTTTGTTACCCCCAAACTTCAGCTACAATGTCTGTTTTGCATGAAAGAAAGCATCCTGCATTATTTTCCATATGACCTAATTCTTAAACCTTCTGCTATGTTGCAGAATAGTAGATACAGTTCTGTGCTAAGGAAAGGTACTGAAAGTTTATACCCATCATATTGCCTGTGGTAGAGTGTCATATTCATAGGCTTATAGCTCATTCAAATCACAACCAATTTTCCCAGGAACACTCAAAGGTACTTCTTGACAATGAAAGAGGTTTTCCTACCAAATTTCAACTTTCAGCCCTCGCCATTTCACAGCTTGGTTCTGTTCTGGGAACAAGAGTTGTAATGATAATATTTAAAGTGTATATTTTCCCCCACTTTACTTATATTCAAAAATGGCATGGACCTTTTTGCAAAATTCTTACTAGAAATAATCTGTTCCAGTATAAAATAGAATCTAGAAAATCTGAGCTGGAAAAAATTAAAGTTTCTGGAAATGATAGGTATCTAAAATTGGGGTGTTACATTGGAAACACTAATGTGGGTTTAACTGCATTGTAGTCACAGCTGCATATATTTCTGTACAAACTGCTTCCAACCATGAATTGAAGCATTAAAGCAGGCTGGCAAATCTAAATGCAATGCCGGTATATACAAAGGAAGATAATATTGATGGTGAAGAGAAGTTTGAAAAAAAGGAATTTTTTGGTTGTGCTTCTGAGAAGTGGCTGCTTGGGAGAATACACATGTGATTTTTTTTAAACAAAATAGAGGAGCTGTATTATAGTTCTTGCTTTATACAGCACTGTCAATGTATACACCATTTTTTCTGTTTAACTATACATAAACAGGATAGAAGCTGAGCCTGCACCAAATAATCTGGCTTAACAAATGCATAAAATTGGACTTAAAAAACAAAGGGTAAATTTGTGACAAGAACAAAATTCAGATTTTTATGAGGACCACCTTAACAGGTTTGCAAGGATGGGTATTTGCTGGGGCAACAAAGGACTTGTAACAGGGATGCCATTTTCATTTCATTTTCAAGTTGTACAGCACCAGATCTTGTCTGATCTTTGATGTTAAGTATGATCAACCCTGCTTAGTACTTGGATGGCTGACTGCCAATGAATACCAGGTTCTGTAGACTACATTTCAGAAGAAGGAATTGGCAAAACCATCTCTGAGTATTCCTTGCCTGGGAAAACCCAATGAAGTTCATGGGGTCACCATAAGTCAACAGGCAACTTGAAAGCACATGCACGCACACAATACAGAGGCAGCATAAGAGAATTCTCAGTTTGCAAGTTGCATTCCTCCCAGGCTGAAGGACTCTGCACATGCAGCAGAATGCAGTGGTCAGGTATACCACTTCATATTGGAGGTAGGAGACACCACTTTTGTATGATCTCCTTCTTCAGGGTTGATCAGTTGTAGTGGGGCTGAAGGTCACTTTTGAAGTTTGCGAAATAGTCAAGAACTATTAATTTTGTTGGCAGGTGGAGTTAAAAGATGTGGGGGGGGTTCAGTTTAAAAATGTAAAATTATCTACGTATATGTAAAATAGATTTAGAAATAGCTGAAATTAATTAAAATTCTGCGCAAAATATTATCCAATGAATTAAAAAATTCTTCACTTGTGATTAGCAAATTAAATCCTGAGCTCATATTTGATCAGTTATGATTAAATGTATAATTATGTGTAAGTAAACACAATGTATGTGCTGTCAAGTTGCCTGTCGGCTTAGGATGACCCCATGAAGGTCAGAGGGTTTTCTTAGGGAATACTCAGAGGTGGTTTTGCCAGTTCCTTCCTCTAAAATGTAGCATGTTGTTGTTGCTGTGATGCCTTCAAGTAATTTCCAACTTATGGTGACCCCAAAGGGGAATTATTACTGAGTTTTCATGGGAAGATTTGCCTCCCTCTGAGACTGAGTAACTTGCCTGAAGTCACCCAGTGTGTTTCCATGGCTGAATGGGGATTCAAACCCTGATCTCCAGAATCACAGTCCAGCACTCAAACCACTACAACATGTTGGCTCTCGTAAGTAAATCTAAATATACTTAAAGGGACTTTGATCCCATATTAAGTATGATATTGGCTGTTGAATATTATATTGATCATAGTCATAGCCAGTATCATTCCTTTTCTTGTTGACTAATTTAGCAAATTGCTGCCCAATTTCAAAAGCAAATTGCAATGTCAGTGTTTTAAGAAATCCTGGGAAATACTGGCAGGGACACAGAAACACAGAATAAAGTTCAGGCAGCCACATGTGGCCTGCAGTCTGCAGTTCCCCCTTCTCCATATAGACACCTCCCTGCAAACAACGAGGTTGGTGAGAAAACAAGTTCTGATTCAAATGCTCCCTGAAATATTCTCTGCTTGCAAGGAATTGTTTCTTTAGAGAATCATTGAAAGTGTGATCTTCTATCTGTTATAGTAAGTGCTATAGTCCATTTTACTATCTTAGAACTCAGCCACCACTTTCTATTCTTGTGTAGATCAGGTCAAAGAGTTTCCACTTCTGGTTAGTGTGAACTGCTTGTATGCGTGTGCATTTTTTTTTACTAAAGATGTCCAAACACTTCATTTGTCCAAGTAAACATAACTTTTTGTCAGAAACAAGATGTTTTGTAATTTTAGACTCCTTATTTGTTTTGTTTTTATATATTTTTATATGCCTTTTGTCATATTCATAGTGCAAGATCTGCTAATCACTTAATTCAGCACAGATTTTAAATTGTCATATTTTAGGTTGGCATGACTACAGAAGAAATAGATTGCATGGTTCACCATGAAATAATCAGACACAATGCCTATCCGTCACCTCTGGGCTATGGAAATTTTCCAAAATCTGTTTGTACCTCAGTAAACAACGTGGTTTGTCATGGGATTCCTGACAGGTACTTTTATTTTTATCCCCCATTCAAAGATCTAAATGTTCTATTTTTATTGATTTCATTTCCTGCTTAATACAAATAAAAGTATAATGTGTTAAATCCACTCAGTATCAGTGCTGCATACCCGCTGCAAAGAGAGTTTATGGAGAAGTTCCTGCTTCATTGAAGTTAAGAGAGATTACACAGCAGCTGTACTTGGCGATTTGTACCCATTGTAGTTTTATCAAAAGCTACCCAAAAAAGTCTAATACACCTGGTTGTCATGCTGAAAGAAAATGATGTTGGCACATGTGGAAAGTGCATAATAATAAAAACAGTGATTAGTGCTCTGCCTTATCGGTTCTCAGCATGCTACAGTATCTCAAGTCTAGGATGTATCATCCAACAGAAAAAAGTCAAAGAAAAAAATGATATTAATTTTTTCAGGTGCCTAGAGATGCTGCATTTGTTTAATTATGAACTAATATGGTGCTAACTATTAATGAATATTGCTTGTTCCAAAGTAAAAAGTGCCCACTGTCAGTCTCTGAATTATGGTAAGGTAATTTTTCATTTCCTCTTTTTATATTATGGGTTGTTTGAGATTCATGTCAGTGGTTGGCAACCTGGAGATTAGAAGGAGTTGTTCCATTTGCCTCTTCCCTGTTGTGCTCAAACAATTCTATTTGTTCCTGTTAGTTTTGTTTAGATGCGTATGTGACTATGTGCATGTTTTTACATTTTCGTATTGAGAACTATTATGTATTTCTCTCCCCTGCACCCCTTCTGATTATATTTAAGCCGCCCGCTCCAGGATGGTGATATTATCAACATTGATGTCACAGTGAGTAATTTCTACTATTATTATTAGATATATATGTTTATGAAAAGAGGCTTTGATCAACTTTTAAAATCTCTAGTAGTAACAGGAGAAATAGTAGATTGCAAATGTAGCATCCATGGTTGAATGTGCCAGTTTTATTTCTAAGCGAAGGCACCAGCAGCTGTTTTCTTCCTTTGTTTTTTTTTTTTATTTTATTTTCACTCTGTGTTTATTCCAACTAGACCCAGGCCTGACTTGAATTTAGGGCTGGAATCAGATGCACTGAGATCAATGTTGGCCTAAGTGAAATGTCAACCCAATCCTGCTATGTGTCATGTTTTTGAGAAGGTGTAATTGTTATTGATCCACTGTGTAGTTAATGCAGAGCACCACAGTACTGGGCAGCAGCTGAAGACAGATATGTATGAGATGAGCTAACATGAAGAAAGCCAGCATTTTTCCTTCACTCTGCCAAGATTGATCTTCCTCTTCCTGCTGATTTTGAGTGGGGCCTGTCATTATCTTACTCTGTCATTAGAGGCTACATTGGCCTGTGTATGTCAGTCTATTTGGACAGCAACTCTTTTGCTAGCAGTGTTCCCTACATTTATTAAAATCCCCAAAGGTAGTATTGTGTTCCATTTGTGGCATAAGAGCCCTGAACCCTTTACTCACAAATGCACAACTTGATCCACAGCTCACTTAATCCAAAGTACTTGTAGGGTTTAAAATCCAATCGTTCGGCTTAGCTGCATTGTGGATCCCAGTGTACACCTAAGCTATAACCATTGACAAAAACCATGAATGTAAATGTTAAAAAATCATTTTTATCATTTAAGCCTTACTTAGAAAATTAACTGCTTAGTAGCTTGGAAAGCTGAATGTATAAATTGAGATTTTCAGGTATCAAATGAAAATGTTATTATATATAATTTTAGCAGTATTTTCCTGTCTAACTTCTCTTTAAAAATTAAAAATGATAGATAAATAAGCATTGTAATTCACCCTTAGGCATACATGTGTATCCTGAAGTAATTTTATGCTCTATAAATTGTTGTCCTAATTGTTAATTTTGAAGTTGGAACTCTCTGTACATTTAATTTTCAGTTCTGGAATGCCGAACACCTCCTTGACACTAAGGGAAATCTTACTTTTATTCCTTCCATATATCTGTATTTTCAAATAAATTTGTATTCCATTTGATGAATTCTTAACATTTTGCTGAGTTTTGACACTGGGTACAGAGCACTGACCAATTAAGGTACATTTTGGAATATTGTTTTAACATGGAATTACATATACTGTATATGATGCAATTTAAATAATATCTTTCTCACTTTGAGAATTTCTTTACGCCATAGTGATAACTCCTAGTTGCACTGCCTCCTCTCTATTTATCTAACTTAATATTGACAAAAGTAATTCAGACTTCATATGCCATTTCCTTAACCTCTGAATTCAAACACCTTTGATTGTGGTTTATATAGTTATCTAGCTATTTTGAAAACATATGGGTACTTATTTGTGTTTCTCTTTTATTCTTAAAACATCACCTTATTCTTTGTGTAAATATAAAGCAGGACTGGGTGAGACATGGTCCACCAGCCACAGTTGGCCACACTTGGCCTTTCCATTCTTTGTAGACCACCCCAAGCTCCTGCCCCACAAAGTTCCTCCATTCCTGCTGTTGAATTTGCTGGAGCTGTGACAAAAACTATTATTTTTAGTTTATTAAGGCCTTAATGCATATAAGAGAGAGAACCCAGAAGCACTATTTTCAATGGAAGCAAGGCCTGTGTGCCCATTTACCTTCTTTACAAGGCTATTAGTGCTTCTGGGAGGCTTCCAGGATAGCTGTTAGCTTCTGGGAGAAGGTGTGTGTGTCTTATTTTTCAGTTGAAATAGTAGGGAGGGTGAGTGTATGGGTCCACAGGAGTGTTAGAGCTATCTTCCATGACTGTTTGGGTAGTGTTAATGCTGTCATTGGCTACTAGTCATGATTGGACTGTACTCAAGAATCAGAGGCAACATGCTTTTTGAATACCTGTTGCTGGGGAACAACAGTGGGAGATGGAGATTACCACTACATATCCTGCTTCCCATTGGGTTATCTATGGGAAGGAACAGATGGGCCCTTTAGTCTGAACCAGCAGGGCAGCTCTTATGTTGTTATGTCATGTGACCAAAACTCTTTTGCAGTGGAGGAGAATTTGAGAAATAGTCTGTGACCCAACATTGCAAACTTTTGCTATTCAAAGGGGGAAATCAGGAATCTGTTCTGAGATGGGAACCTGCGGCTCTCCAGCAATTGTTGAGCTGCAGCTTCCACCACTCTGCCACACTGGCTAAGCTGGCAAAGGCTTCTGAGAGTTGTAGTCCAACAGCATCTGAAGGGCCACACAGTTCCCGTCTCTGGCTCACATCTAAACACAGCTAGAATGGCTGGTATTTCTGAGGTGTTTTGATAGTGCCCTGAAGGAAGGGAACATATTTGTGTTGTTCCTTCATTAGAACTTTTCCAACAAAAACCTGCTTACTGTCCTGTAACTAATAGATTCCCTTGACAGATGACCCTCATCCTCCTTCTAGCAGCACACTGGGAACACTTATCCCTTTAGGTGCCTATGTGGGAGGGGTGGGGTTCTGCAATATATCATAGTTGTATTTAAATCCACTTTTGTTTGAAAAGTCAAGTATCCCACCAAATGCATCCTGAATCCTTGCCATTGGCTGCAATACATAGAAAAGTTTTGGGTATGTCCAGTGGCTTGCATATATCCTACGGGATGTTTGGCTTTTCTTCTTGGAACAGCAGAACCATACTGGGAAACTTCAAAAGTGGTTGTTTATATTTATTTATGTTAATGTTTTGCATACCATTTTTTTCAACTGAGTTAGATCCAAGCCAGTTTACAACAGTACATGAATAGAATACAGACAATTAAGACAAAAACTTGGTTGGGTAAAGCAATCTTGTCCTTGCTTCATCTACGTCAGTGTATTTACCAAGGAGACAGAAACGCTCCCTTATTTTCCCTACTTCTAGAGGGGGTTTGTTGCCTATGATGAGTCCAGGGGGAAAACAGCATCAGATTTTCTCAAGTTCATGATGCTTCTTTACTCCCAGACTGCAATAGGTGGGGATGCTACTTTTTTTGAGAAAGTTCAGTACCAGTCTTGGTCATGGAACCAGTCTTAGAGTTCTTCAGATCCTACCTTCTAATGACTTTGCCCCTTGGAGCTTGAGCATCTCAATCTTCTATATTTCCTATGGGTGTTAGCAGGAGTGATCAGCTTTGGTAAGGTGAGATGCCAATTTTGATAACGCCACCACCCAGACCCACTTCTGGCCACATTCCCAATGAAACTTTTGTGACTGTTTTCAAAACAGGAATTGATTGGAAATTCGCTTCCAGTATTGGAAAGAAAGCTGAGGAAAGGCACCATTTTACTTCATTTCTTGCTTTAGAGGAGACTACCACTATCATGTTTCTAGGAGCTAAGGGCTTGCCAATTTCCCTCAGATTGGGGTGAGATGCCTCATGTAGCCCTCTCCCAGTTGCAATTGTACAGATAATGGCTTGGACATCTGCAGTATCCTGAGCCTGGCAAGGCAATTGGTTCTTGTCCTTGTCAGCGCCACAGTCCATGTCCCCAGTTCCCTAATTTCCTTCTCTTTGGCTCAGGTAATAGTTACCACCAACCATTTAAGGCTGGCTTTAGAGTACTGAGGTAGGTGCTGTTGTGTTGACATTTCCCATGGACACAAAAAGCTAGCAGGGACTTTACATTACAAGGACACTTTGCTAATTTTTCTCTCAGTGGACACACACGTGGGCAGACACACACAGACACACAGACAGTGTTGCTCCTGCCATTCCTTCCCATGAGGACTGGTCCATAGAACTCTTGTCTCGGATCAGAAGACTAAGCTTTAGTTTTCTCAGGCTGCAGTCCCAAGCATACTTTCCATTGAACCAAGTGTCGCTTACCTCTGAGTAAATGTCTTTAGAATCTGCTGTGTGTAAGGGTCAAGCTACATGTTATGTGAAATATGTAGCTTACAGAGAGCTTACAGCTTTCTTTCTGTTTTTGTTTACCCTGGATGACAAGCACAATGTTCCCACCATGCCTCACTCCACAATCCTCCCCTTTCCCGTTTGGCAGTTAGCAATAGCTTTTTAAAAAGGCCTACTGCTACATGGTAGGGATGAGGATGCATAACCTGCCCCCCCCCCCATTTCCGTCTCTTTGTGGCAAGTAGCAATAAAAAAAAAAATAGCCACATGACTGAGGAGGGGGGAGAAGATTTGGGGGATGGTATTGCAGCAGAGGAGGGAAGACTAAACATCTACTTGCACTGATATCCCGGTCTGAATTATCCTGCTCCATAGTAACTTTTGAATAAAGTAAAACTGAAATTTAATCTTATTATTTCATAGCTTTATTTGTATAAAGCTGAAGTCTGAGATTTAGCTTTGTGCCCAGATCTCAGTCAGTCCCTGTTTCAGTGCCTCTCCTTTTAACTAACATTTAAATATAAATTTTCATAGAATGATTTTCGTTATAAAATCTTTATTATCATAAAGTTTCTGCTTCAACTATAAAATTAAATCAACAAATAAAATGTCCAAGACTGTCTACTTCCTGCAGTTATGGATTATCCTCCTTTTGATATGATAAATAGTTCTTTAGTAAGTATTTATCATTGGGCAATAACAATTCATATCTGCTTCTAAGAAAATCTTTCTTGGCCATATTTATGAATGTCCTTTCTAATGGGAATAACTGGCCCATTTCATAGGTGGAAACAATTATTCTGGACCAAAAAGAAGGATAATTACAGTAGATGACATTCTACAATAATTTGTTTATGCTAAGAGACAAGATCTATAAAATGACTGAATCTTTAATCTCTCAAATCTAAATACTTTTCTGTGAGGATGCATTCTCTAAAAATAACAAACTAAACATACTTTACTCTATTAATTTGTGGAGTGAAATGGTGTTTTATTTACTGCAGTCGCATGGTTTTCACACATTGCTTATGGAATTATAGAAACCAATTCTTTGTACTTCACTGACCACCAACACATTAAAGCTCCTTAAGCAGTAATTATCATGTAGGGCTAGCCCATCCATATCTTAATAGACTGTCTTAGTTTCAACATTGACACTTTGAAAATTGCTATATTCTACTTATCATACCTTTTGTTTATGAACATTAAAGATATGAATTATATGACATGAATTGTAGCTCTAGTTTAAAAAGTGTTACCAGCCTAAGAAATAATAGTTCTAATCCTGCTTTTCCAAGTCCAGGAGTAGTGCTTGAAATTTTAAGGCTTATGAAAATCATTTCTAAATGATGCTCGGGTTTTGCTGGTTTCTTTTTTTAAACACAGTAGCGATTGCAGGATTGTCTACATGTATGTTGAGGGAACTAACAGTAAGCAAAAGGATCCTGAAAATTGTCTAACTCCTGAAGGAAAATAACAGAGTATGGAAGTAATAAATAAACATTGATGTGCATGAGACTTACTTCTGAATAAACCTATGCAAAGCTAAAATGCTAGATGTGGACATTTTCGTAGGGTTTAGTCAGTGGAACAGTTATTGAGACATTATGTATAGTTACTCAGCTGGAATGAGCAACTTGTTGGACTCCAAGATGTTGTTGGACTGCATCTGCAGTCAGCTCAAGTCAGCTTAGCCAATGGTCAGATAGGATTAGAGTTGCCTACCCCAACTTAGAAGTAAGTCTTCAAATTCAGCAGAACTTCCTGTCTAGTAAGTGTGCGGGGATTGCAGTGACCAGTGAAAATAATAAGACAATCCTATGTCAGTAGAGTGTAGTGGTTTGAATGTTGGACTAGGACTCTGGAAGACCTGGGTTCAAATCTCCCTTCAGCCATGGAAAGCTGGTGGGTGACCTTGGGCAAGTCACATTCTCTCAGCCTCAGAGGAAAGCAGTGGCAAGCCTCCTCTGAATGAATCTTGCCAAGCAAATGCTAGGATAGGGTTGGCGTAAGGTGGAGTTGACTCAAGGGCACATAACAAGAACAAATGCGTTTACTGAGAATAAGTGGTTGTTGGGAGCCAATATGGTGTAGTAATTTGAGAGCTGGACTGGGACTCAAGTCACACTTTCTCAGCCTTAGAAGAAGGCAGTGAAAAGCATCCTTTGAATAAATTTGTCAAGAAAACCCTATGAGAGTCAGAATTGGCTTGAAGATACACAATAACAAGAAAAAACAAAGCAGAGGTGACTGGTAGATTTTCCGCTGCCAATCTAATCTTGATTTTACTGCCACTGCTGCATCTGCTACTAGTTAAGCAGAAGCTTTTCTAGTCCTGGGTGAGAGTTTTGGCACCAACAGAGTTCCCATTCAGCTTAAAGGAGCTGTGGGAGAAGTGCTGGTAAAATGAAGAATGTATTTGCTTCTCCTGCAGCAGTGAATCCATCAGCTACCTATGGTAGTAAGCCCTATATAAAGGACGTTTTGTAAAAAGCCTTATATTCCATGAAATGGAGGGAGGAGGCTGGGAGTGGAGGCCGTGTCCAAATGAAAAGCCCTACAGGCTACATTCAGCAGTTGTGCTACTACTTCTCTACCCATGTCCTGCAGTGTTCATTGGGGCTTACCCACTAGTAAGTGTACATAGGATTAAAGCTACATACAGTCCTATGTGCACTTCCCTGGGATCATGTCCTATTGAATATAGGGATATGTCATTCAAGTGGGAGTATAAATCCTTAAATACAATGGAATTTCCTTCTGAATAAACTATACATACTATAAATCACATTTACTTTGGGAAACTGTGTGCTGGAATGTCCTTCCTTCTCTACATTTCCTTTAATTGTATTTCGTCTTAGAAAGTGGGAGCAGTTGCTCTTATGGCCTGAAAAATTATACATTTTCATACATTTATGTGGAAGTAAGTTTCATTGTGTACCATGGATCCTATCTGTGTACGATGGAAGTAGGTACTGAATATCTCAGGCTGTGTATGAACTTGGTTTGAGAAAAATAGATTCCACTTAAGCTTAGGAAGAAACATTCCAGAAAGTGATAGCTTCTTACATTTTAGTAGGCTGTTTGATAACTTCTTGTGCTTGGCTCTTTAATAGCAGGTAGTAGGGCTCCGCAATACAAGAACTAGAATTGTCATCTATTGAGAAATCTATATTATGTTCCATTCAGTTCTATTTAGTTACTTATAAAACTTCAGTTGCATAGGTAAGGCTTTCTGTTGTCTAAGAGGGTTGCATGTCTATTTTGTACAAGTCTATACTGCCATTATTACTAGTCTTCTCTTCTTACTGAAGAAAAATCTAATGGAGATAGAAATAAATAAGAAAACAAATCCTCATAAAAATAGTTACAGGTACTCTTCTTAAAGTTTTCAACTAAAGACTATCAAAGCTCTATGTTCATGCTAACACTGAGTTAATCTATTTTTTAAGAATACTGTTATAATCTGATGTCTTTGACATGACATATGTTAGAGTGTATTTTGTTTATGGCAGTCATATCCTAATTGTATTTTAACCTTTGTTGTATCCTGCCTTGAGGTTTGAGAAGAGGCGGGTAACAAAATAAAAATAATAATAATTATTATTATTACTACAAAGAATAGGTGGTAGACACATTTTAAGAAAATTGAAACAATAATGGATGACTGTATGCACAAGCATCAAAAACTGGACACTGTACTTTGGACTATGTTACTTTAAAAGAAAAAAAAACTTAAATCCAGATTTGCTTCTGCCAGATACAGAAAGAACTCACTGCATTGTAAACTCCTTAAAATGCCACCATTTTGTTCCTACCATTAATTGATATTCATTGTATGCCTCATATAATCTAATCCAGGAAAAAACAATCTAGTGCCCTCAAGGTGTCATTGGATTCCAGTTCCCATCAATCTATCCATCATGGCCAGTGCTCAAAGATTATAGGGGTTGTAATCCAACAACATTTGAAGCTTCAGAAAGTGACAGAAGGAACACGGAAAACTTTCAGTGCAAGAGTCAGAGGAATAGATATACATTCAGTAATATCCTCTCAATTAATGTACTGGTAGACTTGAAGCAGGAAGCTCAGCTAAAGACTGTAGAGTAAAAGAGGGGGTTGTCATGATGAGCCGTGTCTCCTGATTCTTCCTGTAGCAATAAATACTGTTTTCCAGGGCCCCATGTTTGCGTTTCATGCTCATAAAAATAATTTGTGGAATGTATGATTTATGCTGTATTTTAAGTTTTTTAAACTACAGTCTTTGTGTTCCTGAAAAGTGTTGCCTGTCTATTCCCCCTGTTTAGAGTGCTAAAATCCCATTGGCTTCAGTGGAATTTGAATTGCATAGGAGTGCAAACTTAATTTGAAACCTTCACTTTTGTGGCCTGCACTTTAGGCTTTGTTTGACACTGGCTGTGCTTGCATTATTATGAATTATGGTAGACAAGAACTAAGACCATTTCCACCTCAAGGCCCCTCCCTAAACTGGAACCCCAGGATTCCATAGGATGTTGAAAGTGAAATAATAGCACTATAACAGGCTAGTGCGGAAATGGCCTAAGTTTCTTGCCCATTTCTGCTTCATTTTTGTTCTCTTTGATACGTTTTTATTGATATTTTTCTCCAACTTCACCTTAAATGCACATGAAAGAATATACTCCATTTTGGTGCATCTGTGAGTGGCTGTAAAAATCCAGTGTCTCTTTTTTACATTTCTGCATACGTTTAGGTGTATTTCAATGGCTACCATGGTGACACCTCTGAAACAATTTTAGTGGGCAATGTGGACGAATCTGGTCAAAAGTTAGTGGAGGTTGCCAGGAAATGTAGAGATGAAGCAATTGCAGCTTGCAGACCTGGGGCTCCTTTCTCTGTAATTGGAAATACAATCAGGTAAGCCTTATACTGACAAGTAAAGGGAAGGCTGGCAAGTGGGACAAAGGTTATTGGTGGTTTGGTATAAAACTGATGACATGTTTTATGATTCAGAACCATCATTTCAGTCTGATATCACTATGTGAACTGCCAGACTGTAATGTTGTTCCTTGAGTAAGAAAGGTTTTTTAAAAGTAAATTACACTAGGTAGGGTCAACAGCAATACCTGTAGAAAGAGCCAAAGACATTTCATAAACTGGATGCAGGTATGACTGAGTGGCTTTGACTGTCTTAATAAAATCATATTATAAGTATTGAAGGTGCAGGTTCATTTGTTTATTACATGATACATCCAGTCCACGAGAAATTTATGAATGTTATGAAGAACGTTAATGATCTTATATATTATCCTATGTTAGAAGTGCTTCCTTTTTTATGCCAGGAATGCATACAGATATAATGACAAGAGAGTGAGCCCTTTTCTGGGGGGTGGGGGTGGGAAGCATTGATTTTGATACAGCATGATAAAAATGTAGCAGCCAGTCATGGTCTTCTTGATTAAGCAATATTACAGGGTTCCTTTATTGTTTCAGCCCAATTTTCTTCCAGAGCTGTAGCTTGCATCCTTACGTTAATATATTTACTAATGCTATCAGAGATGGGGGGGGGGAACCCTACATGAATCTTGATGACTATGGAACATGCATTGCTGAGAACCCTAGAAGTTGCTCTCTTCCCTCCGCCACCAATCTCCTGTATGTATCTTCAAATACTTTAAGAGAAATAAGAAAAGAGAGCAGCAAAATATCAGTTTGATGTTATTTATAGCTTTAAAAATATTGTAACAGAGTCTGAATCAAACTTTAGTAAAATCACTTTGGGTTATATCTGAGAAGCTTTTATTGAAGACTTTGTATAAAATTGTGTTTTTGACAGTTTTAAATTATAGGCTAACTAGCCTGGGGAAAAAGGATAGTGTCTTTCTGTTCTTTCATAGGAAATGTTGAATCAGACCCCTACTGAGAAAAGAAATTTAATGCATATCTCACTATCTTACTGTCCATGAATATAATAGAAGTGAATTCAAAATGTAGTTTTATTTTTGCAAATGGGATGAGTCGATAGATGCACCTCCATATTTTTGAACACCTAAGGTTCAACAAATTTACTGGTGGTGCTCTTGCATTTTAACAAAATTTATTCTGGAGTCGAAGGGGCACAGAAGACGAGATTCTTATTCAAGCATTCTCTTGAGCACTGCATTCATGGCTGTGTCTAAAGGGCATGTCAGCCTTTGATTCTCTCTGAGAGGTAATTATCCTTTTCCTGTCACGGAACAACAAATGATAGCTAACTACAGAGGCACATTTGCAGTAGTCACATTCATCAACTGCAGGGGAAAAAAATTCAATTTAATTGTGCAACACAGCTGCACATAGGCTTTTTGAGCATTTCTGTTGTTCTCCCTGTCTTGCTATTCCTCCCTACCAGATCTATTTTTTAAACTTTTTTTTCCTTCCTGCTTATTTTTCTCCCCCCCTCCCCCCCCTTTTTTTTTGTCTCTTCTTCCATTTTTACTCTCTGTACTTTCTTGTTAAAGTAATTTTCCTTTGTGGCTCTCATTCTTTTCCCCCCCATTGAAGGCTATGAATGTAGAAAATTATCACAATTACTCATATAATTGAGCCTCTTTGTAGCAAGTGCAACTCCAGTAGCCTTTCTCCATCATGAAAATGGTTTCATTATAGGGTTTTTCATATTCTCTGACACCATCTACACAGAGGAACAGGCGTGCAGATGAGATGTACTAGGAATAGGGTAGATCAGGAAGGTCACAGTGGGAATAATTAGCTCTGCTATGGAAAGAGCATCTAGGCCTTTTACTGCTACATAAATGTACTGTCCGTGGCTTTTAGTCACAAAAAAAAACTCACTAACAAATGGAGCTCCCGCCTACTGCTTTGAAAAAAAGATTTGTATCAACACTACAATTTTCCATCATTAAGACTAATAACACAGAGCCTAGTATACATCAAGGGGAATAAAAAGAAAAATCTCACATTCAAGTGGCGGACTGGGTGCTGACCTTTGTTCCCCCTTTTTTGTGTACGACTTAACTCTTTACAAAAAAGAACCACACGCCACACCGACATGCAGGTGAACTCCAGCCAGTGCTAGCAAAGTACAGCATTCACTTGGAAAATCTGATAAATCTCCATGCAGGATAATGCATTTCATTAGATTCACTGCATTAATTCTCACAGTATATTTTTTTAAAGGAGAATGAGAGAGAGAGAGAGAGAGAGAGAAACACAACAGAATTGAAAGTGACATTTCTCTCTCTGTTTTTCTCTCTCTCTCTCTCCCTCTCTTTTTCCCTTTTTCTCTCCCCATCCCCCTTTCTTTTACTGTGTAGATGCAAGGTCAGTATTTTCACAGCATGTAAATGTGTATGCAAAGCTCTGTTGAAAAGCAAATTAATCTGGATTGGTCCATAGTCACAACTGCATACAAAATAACAGACTATGATCATCTGGGCTTCCACTCCCTCCTTTTGATATTTTGTTCTGTGTTTAAATATGCTAGTTTTGTTTAAATCTTCATACAGCTAAGGATTTTCCTGGCCTGTTGCAAAGCTTTGTATGTATACACTTCATCCTTTTTTGTTCATATGTAAAATTTGGTGAGGAAATACATAGATTCGTGGCTTGGTTTATAGTCTTAGTGGACAGTTTTAGCAAGATTCTAATCTGTTTCTTCTTCCTACAAATGTGCTTTGTATGTTTGCAGAGTGTATTTTAAGATGCCATAGAAAACATATTATATTAACATAGAATAAATATAAGTGAATTCTGTAATCTGGCATGTTATTTAACTCTGTAGCAAGAATTTTAAGAACTGCAGCTTGTTTTTTCTAATAGAAAGTCTAATCAAACCAAGGAATAGATTCAAAAAAATTGCAGTGCAAATTAAGAATTGTCTGAGTGAAGGAAACCAATCTATTTTCGTTCAATCTATTTGCGCTGATCACCTACATTCAGATGACTTGTAATGGGAACATAATTGGGTTTGAGTTTTTTCTTTACGTATCTTATGAAATTTTGCTTATATATTTTTTCATATTCCGTACAAATTACAGCTTCTGAAATAGTGACTCAGGATCCCTAAAATGAATTGCATAGAAACAGAAAATGAAAACATAGCTATAGTTAAATAAAGCCAATTTCACACTTGTAGTTAAAATTACTAAGATAAGAGTATCAATAAATGGTTTCTAAATGTTTTAACTTATAAATATATGTTTTGATATTAACTTAGAACAATACAAAGGCAGACTTTAAGAAAAGAAATCTGTTTCTATCCGATTATGCACATTTAAACAATAAGTGGCTCAGGCAAAATAAGTCATTTTAATGTCATCTGTGATAGATTTTCTTTGACAGCTACTGTAAATTACAATTACACTGCTTCTCCCTGTGCTTGAAAGTAAGCATTGCAATAAATTATCTTTTATTTCAATCCATCATGTCTGCCTTTCAGAAATGGAGTACCTCAAAAGTTCAGCAGTATTGTAAGAAAAATACATTGGTTAGCATTAGTCTGAAACTAAAAAAGTACACCTTTCTTTAGGAAGAAAACTCAAAACTGTAGGCTTTCAAAAATGTCACTAATTGCAATTTATCATTCATTGTCATGAGAGGGAATCCCTTAACTTACGCATTCCCTTAATTTAGGGCTACTATATAAGGACAAGATCTTAAGCTTACCCAGGAGCAATGTGTAATCAACCAGGTGAGGTCATGCTACTGAATAGATTAATAATCTAAAATATATGCTCAAATATTGGGCTACTTTCACATTACAGCTACCCCTTTTCTACCCTGAGCACACTTGATTAATGGGTGCGCTAGTAGTATTTGCAGTCTTGGTTTCCATATTAAATAATGAGTTATTAAATAAAATAAATACATAAATAAATAATAGTGAGTTTTGTGTCCCATTTGAGTATTTCTATATTAGAAATTAAATCTGTGTCTTCATCCATTTGGCCTTCTAAGGCTATATAGGCTTGGCATGGTTTCCCAGAATCCTTTGTTCTCCTTATATTAAATCTCTTGCAGACTGTACTATTTTACATTTTATAGTTATGAGCATCTTTGCTCCTAAATAACCATCACTTCTTACCCCTCTTTTAAACCTGTCTTTATTCAGTAAAGATATTAGTAACACTCATCTAGCAAATCTGCACAAATGTGTAATTATTCAAAATGTAAGGAAGAAGGAAAGGTTTTGGCAAATTTTGGCCAAGATTCCAAGGGTGTAATTTGGCAACCCACAGACAGAAGAGCTGGTATTTTCTCCCCTTTTTCCTCCTGTTGCATCTCTCTGTGGCATCAAAACCTGTTCATAATCTTTGAAAACATATTTTAAGAAACACAGGGAGTGCAAGAGGAAGTGAGGATTGCCAATTCTGGAGGAATAGGGGCATCCAATGGAAGTACCTTGTTGGATGCTGATCTTCACTTGGACCAAAGCAGCAGACAAGAAGAAGGTTCAAGAAAGCCTATCAAGGGATCAAAGGGTACATCCACAACAAACTGATGTCTGTATGCAAAAAACAAAACAAAACACCAAAAACCCACCCAATTAGCAAAGATATATGCATATAGTTAAACTAAAACTGGAATGTATTCCCCTTCTGTTTCGGCGTAAACGCACTTCTCCAGATTACAGTCGGCTTGCACTCTAAGGGGTTGAGATTGGGAGTGAGTCCCTGTGAGAATCCCTGACTTTTCCTAAGCATATGCTTCAAGGCAGAAATGTGACTTGTGAAGTGATAGGTCATGGCTACAGTCAGCTTCATGACCACAGAGCCTCTTTTCCTGCAGTCAGAGAAGCTTCTGCTAACTCCGTGCTCATAGATGCAGTTAACATGTCATTTCTTCATGTGAGCATACACTAAGGCAGCCTGGTGACTATACTTATGTACTTATGCACAAGTCTGATGTGCTTTATGTGTATCACAAGTTTTTTCTTTCTTGAAGTAAAAACTTAACACCAACAAAGCTTTGGTTCACATCATAGTTGTCTCTACATAGAACACTAGACTTAGCTCAATGTTGAAGCTATGTGAAAATGGATTTAAAAGTAGTATGCATTCTGATGCATCCGTCTATGAGCTCTTATTTTCATAGGCTGAAGGCTATTTAAACTTGCCAGAAGTAACATTGTACTGCGCCATCTCAGAATGGGAAGTATTGCCAGGAGGCTGTCAAATATTTGAATGTTCCCTCCCCTGTATGTAAAGCTAATGCATTAGTAAGAAGACTTGTAACTAGAATTTCCCTTTGAGACATGTTAACATGCATGCAAATTTGCTACAGAAGTGCTTTCACAAAGATGATGATATGGTTGCATGGGACAATTGTACTGTGTGCATAATTAAAGTTTAGAATTTTTTTCTTCAGAAGAAAAATCATCTGTATCCAAATGGATCAAATCAATTTCTTAAAAATTCTTTCTCCTCCTTTCTCTGTGTCTGTTCTGTCTGTGTTTGCCATAAGCTGGAAAGACATTGAATAAGCTCGAAACATGCAATTAGAAGGCCAGATCTATCTGTATTCTACAAGCACACAAAAAACTTCTGACTCAGAATAATTGACTTGATCTTTTACATTTCAGCTAGGTTTTTTTTTGCATGAAAGCTGAAAAAAGATGATGAATCTCTCCCAGTAAATATTTCAGGTTAAATTATTCGACTCAGGTCGTCACTGAAGGGTTATAAGCTCAACATCTCTCCTCACAGTTTTTCTCAAAGTTAATTTGTCACTCATATTTTTACTTTCATACCCCTGTGGTTCAATAGAGCAAAGTTTGGAACACTACTTAAAAATAACAAACTCGTCACTACTCATTGATACTTGTTTTTTTAAAGATAACCCTGTACGATTTGTTCATTTAAAAGTAATGTGCTACTGTCACATTACTTTTTAGTTATAGTATTGACATTTTACAAAACTACATTTAAAAATATGGGAAATTGCAAAAAAAAACAAAAACTTGCACAGAAAAAAGTTTTGGAAGTTAACAGGCAAAGGTTACTTGTCCAACTTCCCAATTAAATTTTAATTTTAAACTTTAAGTTTATTTTTTAGGATGACACTACACACTGTTGCATTACTTTACAAAAGCAACATCATTTGGAATGATGACTTCATTAGCCAAAAACCAGACTGTTACAGTGTTATTTATGATTCATCTAAGACTACATCAGATTTTACTGAAAATGGACAAGATTTTCTGGTGGGACGTTTTTCTGTCAATTGAAGCCAAATGTCAATCTTCCTGGCATCATCCAAGTAGCAACATTAAAAAAAAAAACCTCATTCAGCTTCTCTGGTTGAGTATTAATCTGAATATCCATAAGTATTAAATTTGCTGTCATTTTCCTTTTCTTAGATCTTAAATGAGGCAGTAGGCTTTTACTTTCATATACATGCCCTTCTTCCTGTCACTTCCGCATAAAATACAGAGCATTACCAGATGTGTAGTACTGGATTTCAGGGTGTCCTGGGATAGGATTTCCTGAATTAGCTGTCCAGTTTTGTCTGTCACAGATGAGGTGATGATGATGACCTTTAAAGACTGGTGTTTATATCTTTACTAACAGATGTGGGTCCTAATGGTGAGATATAAAAATTGTTGGGTTTAGGGCTAGGAAATTTGGATTCTGTTTCTCTATGCGTTAATGTCATAGACTTACCAATTGACCTGAGGCAAATAAATTCTTTCAGATTGCATTTCGAACTTAAACAAGTTATTTGAGTGTGGGCTGCGTCAGGTGTTGGTGTGGGCCACACATACGCACACACACACACACAAAGAGGGGTGGTTGGAAGAGGAGTGTTTTAACTGGAGGTGGTGGCTTGCTTCAAGATTGCTGCAGGGGGTGATGGTGGTGGAAGCGTCGGCCAGCCCCAGTGGACACTGATGATTCCGTGCTGCCATTCGTGTTTTCAAGGGCAGCTGTTTTATTATTACCAGGGGCGGAGGAGTAGAGGTTTTACCTGCTTTTCCCTCCTAGAATCCTGATGGGGTTTAATGACATTAAAGTAACAATGACAGTCGGGCTGGGTTATGTGTGTGTGGCAGAGCTCCCTCTGTGACATGTGGGGGGAATGTGGGAAAGCCATACAACACACATTCAGGGGTTTTTTGTGACCTACAATTCTCAAGTTCTCATCTTTTAAGATAAAGGTTGCCAAGGGCCTGGTATTACACTGCCTCACATTAAAGCCAAATCCATTGGTCCAGCGCGTGTAAGGAATTTATCAGAATGCAACATCCTAAATGGAGGAAAACACAGCAGAAACCTAATTTGTGTTGTCTTGTATATATTCCATTCAGTAAATGTTGCATTCAGTTAAGTTTTTCCATGATTACTTTTCCTAATATCTAAAATGAAAACGTGTGGCTAAAGCCTGCCTGTGTTCTGATACATATTTCTTCTACACTTAGATGTCTATTTTTTCAAGGGGGTGGGCTTAGCTGTTATTACTCCAGACACACTCAAAGAAACTTTCTGCCTTATTAATAGTACAGAGTTTCAGGACTGATCCCTATCATTGAAAACAAGGTTTTATGAGCTATGCAGTATGATAACTACCTACTGTATTTCATTTACTCATTTAGATCATTAATTATTAGTCACCTTAATATATGTGATACACAAGGTAATGTACCAAATAAAGTGGTACTGAGGTGTTTGTTTTTAAAATGGGAAGTGTAAACTATATTGAAATTTACTGCAGCAACATTTCTAGCAAAGTGACTTAAAGGCTTCCCTGGTTAGGAGTCTCTAAAACATTGACTGCAACCTTGACATCACAAGATCTAATTTCTGTGAAAGGCATTTGGAGTGAGTCTCCCCTGAAAACTCAAAGAGCTGAGACTTGTAGGTCAGAATATGCTCCTGCAAACCAACCAATATACAGCTGGGATCCAGTCTGAGAGAATCAAAGAGCTGGTTTTTCCTGTCCATTTTCCTGTCAGATATTGGAATTTTATCTAGAAATGTCATTTCAAATATTTGTGCACCTCGAAATCCAGTAGCAAGGTGAAATGATACATAGTCAGAAGCACCCCAAAGAGACCAAATTATAATTCCTTCCAGGCTTCTGTAATGGTGATGATACCACATCCTGAAGGCAACCTGTTCTACTACCGTTAATCTTAGAAACAGAAACTATTTATACATACCCAGCCTGAACTCTTTTTTGACTGTAGATTGAACCAACTCTTCTTTCTCTGCTCCTCACAGTTATTCTCAAAAGAACTGCCAAACCTATCCAGTTTAGCGCAGCTGCAATGATTAATTTTCTATCACAGCACTAATGCCCTAGAGTCATGGTTATTAAGTAGGAAATGTGTGCACAACTGCCATGAGTTGAGAGGGCGCTGCTCCCCCATGGAACCTTGGAGCACCCCTGCTGCACACCCCACCCCAAATTTTTATCCTTCTAAACATATACCTCCTAGGGAGTGTGAGGGGCAATTTTTCTACATTTTCACCCCACGGTCTGTTTTATGACCAAGGGAGAGCTTTTTCTAAAGCAGGAGGTCACTGACTTCTGAGTGACCTCCTGTATAAAAAAAGGGCCTCTCCTGAGCCCATAAAGGCAGGGGAGAGGAAGGGCAAGCAACATGGCAGAATTGTTCCTCCTATGCTTTGAGGCCTCCAGCCCCCGTTCTTCCTTTTTTTTTTTGCCAGAATTGCTCCTCAACTCCTCTTAGGCCAAGAGGAGTTGGGGGGCAATTTTGTCAAAATAAAAATGGAAGGACTGGAGGCCTCAGAGGGGCACACTTTCACCACCCCTGATTTATATAGAGAAAAAATTATTAGGCCCTATCATGAACCCTGTGCTTGGAAGGAGATTCCCTTGCAGACCTATAGAGCACTGTTTTCTCCTCCCCTGCCTCCATCCGTCACACACACAAGCAGTGCACAACAGCATTACAGAAAATGAGAGCAAGCCCTGCAGATACCTCTTGTATCCTCATATATCCTCCCTCTCTGCCTCCTGGAGGTAGTTCAGGGTCCATGCCAGAAATGAGGCAGAAACAGGGTGCGGTAGAGGCTTCTAGGAATTCTCCACACTGTGTGAAAACACAGGGGGAGTGGATTATGGCTGTAAATATCCCTAAAACCCAGGATCAGTAACAACCTTTAATATAGAATTGGATCACAGAGTTTGGTATTACAGTCGGGTTTAGAATCCAAATAGATACTACTGTTGCATGTTACTTGGCTGAATGGCTTGAAGAAGAAAGACTGTGTGGTCTAAAATACATGAAGATTAAGATGTGTTGGTCATGAGTGAATTATGATTTTTTCCACACACTCATATTTTTTAATATTTGCATATTGTTTTGGCATCATTGCTTCCTTTTTGGGCGACATTGCTGTCTAAATTACAAATTTAGTGTAAATGAAGATAGTTTTTTTTAAAAAAAAATGCACAGCATATATAAGAGCAGCTTTTCTGGTACTGTTCCAGGGCCAAAGGCATTTTGCTGTCTGAGGCAGAGTAGCAAAGGGCATCCCCACCCACACATATCATGGTACCATAATGCATAGAGCCAGTCAAGCTATTTTGACATCTGAGCCAAAAATTCCCACAGGCACCCCTTGCCTGGCAGTAGAAGTAAAATAATAATAAACAGAGGTTTGCTGCCCTTTCTTGACACCTCACATGTGCTGGAGGAAGCTACCTCAATCTGCCTAATGGTGAGGCCAGCCCTGGGCACAGTTGTGCACTCGTGCTGAATTTCTCTGTTTTAACTGGCAGTACCTGAACTGATCGTGAACAAGCTACAGTGGTAGAAAACAACAAGGCCAATCTCATATTTCAAACTGAAGAAAGCTGACAAGGCTGATGCTCTGAATTTCAGTTGCTGGGATTTCTGGTCATACAACAGTTTTTTTAGAGTGGTAAGCCAAAGAGAGGGAAATTTGTCCCTCTTCAATCAGCTGTAATTTCCAGTACAGTAACACAGCAGGAGACTTCGCTTAGGCAGATACCCATCTATTGTCAGCCCAAATGTTCAATGAGATCTACAGCTCAGAAGTGCACTACATGGCTGGTTTTGATTATTTATAGATTAACTTCTGCTCAGTGCTGACCCACAATAAACTTGTGAAGTGGGCATGCCCCTTGGTGGCAATTTTGTGGTCCAGCAGATGACTGTATCGTTGTCCTTGGGCTTTGGAGGATCTGAATTCATACCTTTCAGGTTATTCTTTAAAGATATGTGCATGAACCCACCTGGTGGAGAGGCTGGCTTAAGAACAATATGAAACCCAGCATTTCATGTGGGAAATCTTGGAAAGAAGAGGAAGCTCCTTTTATTGCTTTCCACAGATAGTTTAAGTTAGCTTAGTGCCATCTCACACTTGAGTTCAAATAGGCTCACTGAGATCTAAATCCAGTTGCTCCTTCCTGCTACAGTAGATCCATATAGTTGGGTCTGCTGTTGTTCCTATGTGGTTCCACGGGAACTCTGTCAGTCCTTAATTTAGTTCCATTGATTCAGTCGATCTATTCTAGTTGGGATTAGCAATTGCATCTAGGCCTTACAATGTTTGGGGTGCGCAAACTGTATAAGATACCTGTGGTAAAAGATATCTCTACAGAATTATCCATCAGGAACAAATATTGAAATAAATAGACTGTTCACCAAATGCCCATGTAATGATTAAAAAGCAACATTAACAAAATTCATTCTGGTGGAGAGCTGTGAAAATTTGTGGAAATGTATTTGCTAAATGCTTTTTCTGTTCATTATCCATTCACAGAATGTAATCTAGGGGAGCACTATGCACTTAAAACATTTGGGGCCCAGGCTCAGTGGACACTAACTGCATAGAATTTCCATATGTTAATTTATGACAATATTATATGTTTAAGACTAGAGCTAGCTATTCCTGAGAAATAGATTGAAGGCCAGAACACCAGGCCTAGCAACAACCCTGTTCTAACCATGGCACAATTTTCTCTCTCTTGCTTGCAGCCACTATATATTAGTAATGTGAAAAACTGTAATTTTCAATTTGGTTGCCTTTCTCTGAACCCAACCTGAATTTTCATGCACGTTCCTAATGTGTATCTTTATTTAGACATTATACTAAATCTATCCATTTTCCTCATTAGTGGAAGCATGTTTGTTCATATTTATTTCAAATGAACACATTTTTAAATATATGCATTGTGAACATTTGATTTCTCACTCTACGGGCATTGAGGTGTTTTTGATCCAAGTTGCATTTTTTGCAGTTAGTCTCAGGAGATAGAAAATGCCTATTTACACTGACACTAAAAGGGATTCTGTTACATCCTTTTTGTAGCACTGTTCACACACTTAGCCTAGCAGGTGATCACCCATGCATTACTAATACCACTCTGTATATCTGCATCTGGTCTCTCCAACTCAATGGGCTCCCATTTGTAGGACATTTGTACTGGCAGTTTAATTTCTCCACAATCAAAATTGCCATAAACTTTCAATGATGGTACGGAAATTCACCCAATGACAAAGCACATATCTCATTTCGAGGACATACAACCAGACCTCTTGTATCCAGAGAGATTTCTACAATGGTATCCAGTATTTACCAGGGATGGGATGTGCAGGTTTATTTGTTATTTTTGTTCTATATGTTTTTGAAGTGATTTTCCAAATTGGTGAATTACTATTTTTCTTCTATAGTTGTGTCTGTTGGATCTGCTCACAATTGCTTTTCACTTTTTTGTTAGTATATGAATGAAAAAGCCTTCAGGCAAAGTACTGCTGATTACTTTAAATCAATACATAAAGTTCAGCCTTCTTTGCATGGGCACTTCATAGCCCTTGTTCTCATTAGATCTGCAAGATCACAGTGTTTCTGCAGCAAACTCAATTTGTAAAAGTTTACCTCAGCATTACTGGTATGCTAGCCCTGTCAGGATCTAGGCTAGTATTGAGTCTAGGAAGCAGCAAGATGTTCAACCTTGTGCAAACTGGCATTATGTTTTGGTCATTGTGGGAATTACAAACATGTTTGGGCACATTACTCTCACTCTGATTTGGCTTTGTGACAGCCAATCAAATTTCACTGAATTATATGTGACATCACTGAAAAGCCTATTCCAAGAGAGAATAAATGCTGACAAGAATTTGTTTTATTTTTTAATAGTGCTGAAGCAGCAAGTAAAAGAAGCATTAAAGAGTAATAGAAAATATCTTCTCCCTTCCCCCTCCCCTGAAATTCCTTGCAGCTTTAATCAGGACTGTAAACCAAAGGTGAACAACTTTTGGCTCTGTAGACTAAAACTCATTCCTGACAATTGGACATGCTGAATGAGCCCAATTGGAATTTTCAGCAGCTAGAGGGCCAAAGGTTTCCCATTACTACTTTAAGCCTCATGCCTCTGACTCGAGCATCCTTACAGCCCTTATCTTCCATGGTTTTTACTTCCTTTCTGCAACTTCCTCTTAGTATCAGATTGTGGTCCACCTGAATTTCTCTTTGACTGTTTTCCTCTTGCTTCACCCATTCCTTCAGCACTCCCATCTCTCTCCCATACCAGTTCAGGCCTGTCCTGATTGATACTGAGTGTTGTGAAATTTTCTTCCAATCTCCCTCTCACCTCAGCATCATGTCTCCTGCGTCCTCTTTTTTTCTTGCTGTCTTCTTCTTGTCTTACCATTTACCTAGTTTAGTGTTTCTCAGTTATCCGTGTTGCATGTTTTCAACTGCCAATTTGTCTTGTGTTCTTTGTCTGCCAACATCCCTGCTTCGTGGGATCTTTTCCCCATGCTTTTGTTTGTTTGTTTTTGAATTTTCTGAAGAAGACACTAATGACAGTAACAACAATAAAAGAACAATAAATCCTGGTTGATACACTGAGAATCATCAGATCTCAAGTGCATCATTTAGGTCAGTTAAGTGGTCCACTCAGATGGTTGTTTAACTCAACACTCCATATGGTTCAAAAAGAATTGAGTCAAAACTTAGCCATATGTAGTGGCTGCTTCAAATAGGGAAACATTCTTGTTAGCAAGTCAATAAAAATATATCAAGTTTCAATGCAGCTGTTGTTCTCATTATTGGATGGTATTTTCAAATTGCAAGTCAGTTTTCAAATAAGGTTGTTTAACCTGTCTAGCCATTTGTGGCTGATAGTCTGCTCAAGTGTCTCTGTTGATATGTAGTTTCTGTCCTCGGTGCTGCTAGTAGGAAAATTGAGTTTGTGTGCCTTCCAGTCACCTGTTGACTTATGGCAACTCCATGAATTTCATCGGATTTTCTTATACAAGTAATTCTTAGAGGTGGTTTTGCCATTCCCTTCTTCTGAAATATAGCTTATTATCTTTTTTTTTATTTCAGCTCTAGTTGTTTCCTCAAAATATGGATAGTAACAACAATGCTCCACAAAAGTGAACCGTCTGGTTAGACATTTGAGAAATAAAATCCAAACCTTATGTCTGAAAAGCTTTGACATTGGGGCATGTGACCCACATGTGTAAGGATGTTCCTTTATCTTTATATTCATCTTTTCCTAGTTCTTGACCTGTCACATAAAGCTAATCATGTTCCTAAGGGCAGTGTGAAGTTTGAATCCCACCTAAACTGATTACTGTCTATTCATTCACAGAAACTGGATTGCAAATACTGAGAACTCTAGTTTCTGAATCGTGGGAACATTTATAAATACTCTGTACCGCCGTACTAGCACAGCCAGCTTCACTGCCAAAAAAAATGCAGTATTGATATTTATAATCTGCTGTGTTGTTTTGAGTGTTCAGATGACATGTACTTCACAGTTTTCACTTTGTTTCACCAGGCTGTTCACAATATCACATCCAGTTGCAATGTTAAAGCAGTATAAAATCCTCACTGATCTAAATGAACATGAGATTTCATACATACATCAGAGATTTACCTAAATGAATGGAGTTGCCATTTATGTACTTAAGTCGTGTGAAGCATGGCCATCATGACTGGAAACCTAGATTCTATTCTGACTTTTTTAATGTTCATTTATTTTGAAACTATGCAAAGCACATATACTAATGATTTCATCATAACGATTTACATACTGAATTTTTAAAGTTTGCCTGCTTATTGAGAAAACCCTATGTTATTGGGATAACTTTGGGCTTGCAGTATCTACTTTGTTTTTCACTAGAACCCTAGACACAGCAACTATAGCCAAGTATGAAATTCATACACTTAGGAGTTAAGGAATTCTGAACCCAGGAATTTGTTTTGAGTAGCATATAAATGGAAAACCACCACAGGCCTGGGAACCATTGGTTTTGGAGGTGTTCTGGAAGCTAAATGTAGGGGTGTGTGTGTGTGTGCGCGCGCGCGCGCGCACGCGCGCGCGTATCTCTATCTGTCTGTCTAGACACACATGCGTGCACACGCACACGCGCGCGCACACACAGAGATTAAAATTCATTAATCTTTACAGACAGCCCTCCGTATCTGCAGATTCTGCATTCATGAACTCAACCAATCACAGCTTGAAAATATTAAAATGAAATCCAAAAATCAAACTTTGATTTTGTCACCTTATATAATGGCTGCCATTTTACTCCACCATTTTACATAGTGCGACTTGAGCATCCACAAATGTTGGTATCCACAGGAGGTCTCGGAACCAAATCCTAGTGGATACTGGGGGCTCACTGTACCATTACATTCATTAAAATTTCTCCCATTCATTATTTACAAAGAAGATTCTCCACCATTAAATTTATATTTACATATAGATGAACCTTAATTATACTTAAATTGAATTTAATTAATATAGTGTTGATTATTGATGTTGAACTAAAAGAAGCTATATGGACCATAGTGTATGGTATGGTATTGGGGAAAGTGGAATGACCAGCAAAACAGCTGAGAGGGCACATCTAGTCATAAGCTACACTTTGCTCAAATCTAGTATGGCAGAAATGGACTGAGCTCACAGTCTTTCCATTCCCAGATCCTTTCCTGTTTTATCCTTCTTCCTATAAGCACAATAATTTTCCTGATGGGAGGGGTTCATCTTCCTGTCATTGTTAAGCATCTGGCAGCAAGAAATCCTTG
The DNA here is from genome assembly GCA_030412105.1 of Cyclura pinguis. Lineage (NCBI taxonomy): Eukaryota > Metazoa > Chordata > Lepidosauria > Squamata > Iguanidae > Cyclura > Cyclura pinguis. The sequence goes on along the minus strand of CM059599.1, from coordinate 222,504,031 downwards.
TAAAGCTACTGTAGACTAACCAAGTATCTACAAGTAAATTTTGATCTACCTTCCAACCATCCCTCCTCTGACCTTAAGCCAGAGGTAGGTGAACTTCAGGCTTGTAGGATCTGTACTGTTGTTCTTGTTGTTTCATGAGAGCCCTAGTATTCTTCATCCTTTGCCTTGTGCTGGAGGCATTTGTAGAAGCAAAGAATCTTGAACCCAAGAATTTGCTTTCAGTACTGGAACTAAATGAAAATTTCAGTCCTATACAAAATTCCACTCCTTGTTACCTCAAGTTTTCTTCATTTTAGCAAGATAATTGAGGGTGGGAGGAAAGTCATTTTGTTAGTGTTATCACTGTCATAGGAAAAATTGGGAGTCAAAATCCCTTGTGCATTTACTACTAATGATCCAGACATGTGCTAACATATCGACATCTGCCTTCTCCCCAACCCATTGTAGAGTAAGTACAAAAGGTACAAACTCTATTACCATCTCAAGACATACAAACCCAATAGAAAATTGTTTAGATTATGTTTGCAGTAGAAAACTTAAGAGAAAAGCAGAGAGATACGAAAAGGCCAGTACTCTATTGGAGCAGAAGGAAGTAATTAGTTGTTTGTTCTTGCTTTTCCCCTCCATTCACATTTATGTGTTTGTGAGAAAACTGTTAACTTTCTGTCTGCTTCTCATTCTTACTTCTCTCTTGGACTCTCAAACAAAACAATGTGTTTAAAAAAAACAACTCTCCAACCCTTTCAGCACTTTTTAAAAAATCTTTTAACTTTCATGTTCCTGCTTCTTTGTGTCATTAGTTAACTCCCTGTGAGTAGTTAGGAGATCCATAAAGACATTTGAGCTATCATACATTTGAGATCTATACTCTGCTGTACTCCAGAATCAAACAAAATACTGTAATAGCTAAAGATTTTTGTTGGTGTGGTAGGCAAGCAGTAGCTAATCTATAGGACCTGTTCAAAAAAATCCATTCAAGGTGTTATCTGTGAGCGTCATTAAAAGTTATTGACCTTGTTCTCCACTCTTCCACTTTTCAGCACTGGGGTGCCATTCATTGTGGCAACAGTGCTATTGTAGTGGCAAACACATTCTTGAGCAATGGGACAAGTGCGTGGCTGGATGTGACAAAGCTGTGCGTAAATAAACCCTGAGGAAGAAGTCAAGTCCTCACCTTCAGAGGCAAATAGGCCAGTTTATTTGAAATCACAGTAGCAAGACTATCTGGCCCTCTCGGTGTCAAATGCCTCAAACCCTTGGACTTCTGTTGAACTAATTAATCTCATGCCAGCTGAATCTTCACATGACTTAGGAGAAGGCAGAACTCCAACATTTCAATACTGGTCTACCAAAAGTATGATACAGCAATGTACAAGCACAGTGTCTTGTGTGTTTAACTTCATGCATATGTACTCAGGTAGACGGATAATTGCTGTCCTTATTTTTAGAATAAATGATGACAGCCCACCCTGCCCTGTGTTGATGCCATCCTCCATTTTACCTTATGACTATGATAAAGCAGATGCAATTATTTCAAAATTAATTCATTCCTTTTCCCCTGCGTTCATCTCACTTTTTCTAACATTTTGCCTAGGAAGCTGGATATCTCAAAAACTCGCTCATTTTTCTGACATTTGAACTAGCCTAATAAATGTATTACATTACCAAAATTGGATTTTGGCATGTTTCTTATGACCAGCATGGCTATTTTTTTTAAATCTTCACTGAGTTAAGAAGTAATCTTAAGAGCAGGAACTGAAAAAAGTGGGACACTAAACTTTCATCCAGGTAACTTTCATGTGGTTTCTTTTAAACTGTGATGGGGTTATTAAACCCCGGAGGCATACTTCTGATTTAAGCATCTGCTTTGAAAGTCTGTGTATATAAAATCATAGCAGAGACCTATGTGATTTGGAAATTCAAAATGTATTTAACAGTGATGAATCATTGCCTCTGATAAGAAACTCAGTTTCCTCCCCTCTCACTCTCCATTACAGGCAGAAATGTTAGCAAAATAGGGTTGTTGAGAGGCAACAGAGGTATCAAGATGCTTGTAAGACTTTAACCAATTGTCCCATGCCCCTCACCTGCCTTTTCAGTGTGACACAGAGATTAGTATTTTGGACTGGGATTTGGCTTTGGGGATCAAAGTTCAAGGGTTATACTGAGTCGTTAACCTTATTGGACAGTCGTGGGCGACTCTGTCACCATGACCTACCTCACAGAGTGGTTGTTCTCAGGATAAAGTGGGGAAGAGGAATGCCCTGACTTGACCTTGACCTCATTGGAGGAGAAAGCTGGGAATCATACAGCCTTCCAAATATTGTTGAACTGATCCCAGCAACCCTAGCCAGCAGAGCCAATGGTGAAGGATGCTGGGAGTTGCAATCCAGCACGATGTAAGGCCATATCATTTGTACCCTGGTATAAATGTAACATAACTAATATATAAAAGTCAAAAGTTGTCTGTGAGTTTGTCTATTTGTCTGTGTCAGGCAGGCAAAGACCTCATATGATTGGCTGTTTCAGGCAAGAAGACATCATATGATTGGCTACCCATGAAGATTCTGTGGAATCCTGGGGTTGGCAGTTTAGGGAGGGCCTTTAGAATTCTCAGCCATAGAGCCTGGTTGCTACGGAGATGAGGCCTAGCAGCAAGGAGAAGGCCAGTGTATTCCCTCAGAAACCAAACCTCTGTATATTAATAACTCAGAATACAGATTGGATTGGGGACTATGGGGAAAAGTTACAGATACTGGACAAGGCAATTTGGGGAATTAGAGACACAGGACCTCAAATCTGTGTATTTCAACTGCATCTAATCCCTAAGGTAAGGTAAGGTGATTCCTAAGATATCTCTAGCAAGTATTACCTATGAGTAAATAAAATTCCAGGCGACACTGGGTAAATACGCTAGTAAATAAATAAAATCAGAAAAAGCAGAGCTCTGTCACTGAGATTGGCTTCCTCAGTCGCTGTGACTTGAGAGCCTAAAAGCTGATTCATCTGGAAGAAAGCAAGGCTGAAACCCTGAAAAAGAAATACCTCGTTTAGGGAGTGAGGAAATAAGTGAAATGCAGTGCTTTACAATGTAAATATAAAGTTTCCATTCTAATGCCAGACTAAACATACCAACATGTAGAGCAGTGGGTTGCTTTTGAAAGTTGCCCTCTTATTTTACTTGCCTCTATAACTGGGCAAGTTTTGCCATAATTACTTCTCATATTGTCTACCAGTTAGATTGAACCAAGTGTTTGCCTTAATGTGCCCAGGGTATGAAGAATCCACAAGTTATGTCAGGTTGGTTTAGTTCTTGTTACCCTCAAGCTATGGAAGCCTGAGCAAATGAAACCACTGACAGGTGGTTAGCTTGTGCAAAGGTATGCTACTGTGGGTCCACTCTGATCTTTCTATCTTTGTGTTAGTTTCTCATACAAGTTCAAAAACAATTCCATTTGGGAAATGCATTGGAATCGTTAACATTTCCACAAACATTTTGCTCAAACTGCACTGGGGGTGACTCACAGAGCACTGTGATGCATTTCTGTCCAAATGGATGGAAAAGTGTTACCCTGTGGACTGGGGGTCCCGGAAGACTGTTCCTACCGTGCTAACACTCTAACACTTCAGATCCCAGCCCACGATAGACCCCAAGTTAGGGAGGTACTTCCCGGGTCAGCCACTTGCACGGTCCTGTCATCTACAGTGATTCACTGCCGAAGCTGGTGACCACGTAGGTACGGCCACCGTACACGGCCAAGAATGAAAAGGAGCAGAACCACCCAACAAAGATAGCTCTAGAGCTCAAACGCACAGACTCCACACACACATGTTCCTGCCTAACAGTGCTCTAACGACTTGACCGACCGTCACCTAAGTCAGTACCAGCCTGCTTTGAGGAGGTTCGTGACTCCTTCTCAGATTAGGGGTACCGGGGCTGCCCGTGTTGCTCCACCACTCTGTTACCCTGTGTACTGGGGGTCCCGGGAGGGACACCAAAATGTGCTCAACTAAAGGTGGGGAACATTAGCTCAGAGCACTGCTTAGCGTTACGAGAGGTAGGGTAACGCAGCGAGATCTTGAACCCTGTGTCTACGGGGTCGGGTTGAGTCAAGGAGAACACAGAAGTTGAAATAATAAATGATGTTTATTAAATACAAGCAAAACAGTGTATGCGACACACTCATACAAGATAACTAAAGAAAATAAAGGTTGGAGTGGTATAGAGAGATTTTTAGAGGGATTGCTGGTTTGGGTGATACTTCACCTGTCCTGAAGCCCAGAAAAATAGAGAGCAAAGCTGGGGTGCAATGTAGCTCAGCACGTGGAGCTGAGGGGAGGCTCGCCAAGCAAAGCGGCAGCAAGGCGGGATGAAACTCGGGAGCGATCTGAGGAAGGTCTCAGAATCGGGGGTTTTTATAAGGAGAATTGTGACTGCAGGCTATGCCGTACTTGGGGGAAATCAATAGATTTGGAGTTGGAGACAAAGCCTCCGAAAGGTCAGAATCTGAATGACTGAATTATCGTAGCGGTTCTCAGTAGAGTAGCCAGTATGCAAACGCAGAGTGCTTGGGTATTGCAAAGTTTACCCATCAAGCTGCCAGCGCGGGGCAGAGGCTCTTTTGTAAGTGGCGTGCATACTTAATTAGAGTACTTGCCTGGAGGTGTCCTAAAGCAGTGAGTCAGCTATTTCTGGCCTACCTGTATTGTAGTTTGAATATTACGGCTATTAACGGCCGAGCTTGTTTACGTGCTTGTCCGGTGGCCTCGCAAGCACGTGGAAAGGAATAGAAAAGTGCAGCCGAATTGTGATATCAAGGGATATCTTTAATATCCCCAAAGCTCGGACTAGCCAGGGCAGTAACAAAAGCATCTGAAAGTGTTCAGCTGCTTCCACCTCCCATCTAAATGCAGTGGGATTAGCTTAAAGGAAAATGACCATTTTTTTAACCTTTTACTGGCTTTTCTTGTGGAGCAGCATTAGCTTCATTGTTAAGCAGTCACTTTGCGTGCAGGAAGTGCCCACGTTCAACCTCTGCAACATCTCCAATTAAAACAAACTCAGCAGAGCACAGAGACCATTGCTAGTCAGAGCAGATACACCTGGGCTAGACTGTTCGATGGGAGGTTTAGCCTAAGACATTTTGCTGAGTGAGGCAAAGGATAAAATGGCACTCTCCCCCTCCATGTGCAAAAGCAAACTGGACTGGCAGCTCAGTCTTACTCCAGCACTGGTGTTTTCCAGCATCCTTATGTCTTGTTTGCCAACTGGCTTGTTTAGGGGGCAAAGGGCAGGTCATGTCATTGGACCAAGCAAAATGGCTAAGAGACTTAGTAAGAATAGATGTGTGACTCTCACCACGGACCATCAGCATCTGTCACCTGAGATGATTGCCTCGCTCTACCTGGGTAGGACCCGGCCCAGATTAATAGCCTCATTCCATATAAGGCAGCATCAGATAGGAGGCTGCCAATAACATTTCTTCACTCAGACTTTAAATGAGAACGCTGTGGTAGCAAAATCCTCCTCCTGCTGAAGTCAGTATAAATCTAGGGCACTTATTCCTAAAATAAGTTATTTTGCATATGATTTTTCAGCTTTGCCTCCTGCTCAGTCTGATCTGATGCCTGCTGGACCTGCCTACTTGGTAACCTTCTCTGCTCCCTGATACATGTAACTTCTTACCCGCCTGACATAAAAGTTTATCTGATTTTTAAATGTCAACAGTATTTCTGGGTAGCCCTCTGAAATACAGATTAGTGTACTGACTCCCTGAATGCCTAAAGAGAAACAAAGCTGCCACCTTCCTTTATCTTTCTGAATTAGAAATCCCTCAGTGTGGCAATGATCTTGCAAAAACAATGTGTTTTTCATAGGCAAGTAGTTGGGAAGTATCCAGCAACTTTGGAACTGTGGCAGTCACTTCATTCTTTGGAATATTTTGTTTGGGAGGGTGCCACAATGTTGGCAGCAAACTTGTTTTCAGCAGTGTTCTTGCATGAACCTCAAAGAAGTTACTGTAATTTTATTTACCTGAAAATATACAATTTCATTAGTAGATGACTAAAAATGTGTACATATGTAAAAAAAAGAGATTAGTCTAAAACCAATTGTTAGTCCCAACTAGCCTAATTGCATTTAGTCAACTGCTGAACACATTCACACTTACATAAATCCTATTAATTTAATTGCTTCTCTAAATACATGTGTGTCTTTCTCTCTGAAATGTTCTCACTTTTGCTCTCCCATAAAGCCGCATAGCCCATCAGAATGATTTTCGTGTCTGCCCCTACTTTGTTGGGCATGGGATAGGATCTTACTTCCATGGCCATCCTGAAGTTTGGCATCATGGTAAGAAAATCTCTCTATGATCTTTTCATGGTACTTGTGTCTGAATAACCTACATTACTTTTCCAAGGGATGTGCCGCTTTCCAATTAAAAACCATAAATGGTGTGAGAGAGAAAATAGTCTAAGAAGCTGGAGCCATGTATTTAAACAAAAATTACATCCATGAGTGAATAGAAAGATGCAGTGGCTTCTTCATGAGGAGGGGGTAAAATTTACAATACCAAAACTTGATGCATTTGTATCTAACAGTTCCCAGGACTTACTGTTTGCTTCTTGTTCTCTCCACTACAAAAGGTTGGTTGTAGTGCTACGTGGGTCTGGATATATGTTCTAGGTTAAAATGCCAACCTCTTTGATTCTTCATAGACCAGAAAAGAAAGTATTGCCACATTTTTGGTGTTTGTACCTGCGTTTCTGGAGAAATTGGTCATTTTTAATATTTTGATCTGGTACAAAACCAAAGCTGAACAAAAAGACTTAAGTAGTTTATAAATAACTGATGCATTTCCTTCTTTGTAAACTAAAAAATGTTGAAAAGTCTTCAAAATCTGTAGAAGCGCTCTGAGTTCTGATACAAAAGAGGCAGCTTTGTTCATATGGAGTTGTTTGAGAGTGTGATGGGGGGGCTGTTACAAGACAGCAAGAGAGTCTTGTATGTTTGGTTTTTCAGTTTTTTCAAAGCTTTTCAGCCTGTGAAGGAGTGACCTACTCAGCTATTTATAAACTAGCATTAAAATCTTTTCAGTCAGTGCCAGATTTCTCTCTCTCTCTCTCTCTCTCTCTCTCTCTCTCTCTCTCTCTGGCCTGCCATACCAGGTGCTGTCCTTGCTCCCCACCCCCCCTTGCTTTGAGAAGGTCAACAAGAGCCACAACCTCCTAGAAAATTTTTAAAATGTGGATTTAGGCCTAAGATGGTGCTAACCTCTTTACATTTCTCTTTCTTTTGAACTCTCCTTCCATAATCTATCTTCTTACTGATAGGTCAACTTTATCATTTCAACCTATAATATTGTATTTTAAGGAGGGGGGAACTTATTGATACGGGCTAACCACATTATTAAAGGATGCCTTTGACAGATGAAACATCTGTCACAGCTCTGCTCTCAAAATATGGAATTCTGCTCTCAGTTCTTCTGTTGCTTCCAATGTGATTATCTTTTAACGGGGGTTGTTCCCTTATTTTAACTATTAAGCTGTGGCAGAATAACATATCAAATGAGCACATGCATTGTGTGAATCAGCCTCAGTTTCTCCAGATGACACCCTTGAGTGCTAGCGCCAGAAAACATGGAGCATGTCCTGTTGTGCTAGCTGAAGTATTTCAGCTCTTACTGCTACATCTACTTAAATAAGCTGTTGCCCACAAAACAACTCATGCCACCACAGATCCTCTGAACTTCAGGGTGCCAGAGCCTGCGTGGCAGGATCGCTGGCCTTCCCGCCCCCCTTCAGATTATCAGCAGTCTCTCTGAAATCCAAGTGGGATGCAATGAGTTTGGACTGAGCCCATATGGTACCCTAGTAAGTCAAAGTGGCTTGAAAAATAGCAGGCATGATTTAGAAATCTTGCTTCCTCTCCTAGCAGACATTTGTGTAGACAGTTCTTGCTGTTGCATTAACTTTTGAGGAAGACTGAGGAAGGAACACACAGGACTTGTTCACTCTCACTGCAGAGGTAATAGCAGTCTTGTGGAATCTGAAAGGCTAACAAGTTCTATTTGACACAAGCTTCCCTGGACTGTGACTCATGGATCATCGGATCAGGCATAGGATGAAGTGGGCCGCAAGCCATTAAAAGCAGATGACAAATCGACCTTGCAAGTTTTTATGGAGCAACAGGACTCTCAGTGTTTTTACTGCAACCTCCTCCTCTCAAAAAACCCAGTCAGCTGAGAAAGAATGGGCGAGCCCTTTGGCAGTAGCCTTAGTGGCACAAAGCTATTCAGAAGCCCCATATGATACTGAATAGCCTCCTCCCTCCTTTATCTGGTTTCCTTCTCATGGGGAACTGTGAAATGGCTGGAGCAACAGTACTGCCTCTGATCCTAACTAATAATATTGAAAGGCAGTAGGTTAACCTGACAGACCTTTTAGGGGATTTGATGCAAGGAGCTAGGGCAGAAAGGAACATGCATTAAAAAACAAAACCCAAATGACTCCTTGGAATTTGACTTCATTCCCTCCCCCCAAAAAAGACAGGCGTTGTCAATTTAGCATTTTTATACGCCTACTCAGAAGTCAATCCCGTTTGTTACTTGTTTCCAAGGAAAATGGTGAAGGAGAATGAGGGATGCACTCTGGTGCCTCCCCCTAGAACTGAAATCTCGCTTTTGTTTCGCTTTCGACTAGGCTAGAGGTGTTTTTTAAGCATTTTTAAAATTAAAATCTAGTTTCTCCAGCTGTTTCCGTCCCGTCCCCTTTTAATTACCACAGAACCTAATTCGGAAAGCGTGCGTTTTTCCCTCCTTTGTCCGCCTTTTCAGCCAGGGCTCCTCTGGGGTGGAGGTGAGGGGAACAAGCGGCCTTCCAAGCTGGGAGGGGCGGCGGCGTGGTTTTGCCTTCGGAAGCCGTAGCCGCGGGCGAGTGGGCGCCCCTCGTCTTTCCGCCGTGGCACTTTCGGAGGGAAGCGGTTGTCGTTTTTAGCCCCTGTACGGTCGCCTAAATACCTCTCGAATATGTGGGAGAAAAACGGCTTGCATGCGGCGCTGCGAGAGACGGCGAATTATTGCGGGCGGCTCCATCCATGCTTATCTTTTCTCAAGAAAATCTGTTTTTTGTATTTTATTTTTTAGAAAACGAAAGCGGTTTGTTAATGCAAGAAGGCATGGCGTTCACAATAGGTTAGTTAACGTTTTGTACTACATGACATGGAAGTAATCCTGGAATACTTTGCTTAGAACCTTGACAGAAGAGTTCTTCTGTTTAGGATACTCTTCCCGTTTGTATATTTTGATGTTTTCTCTAATGGACCAACAGGAATGTATGCATTTTATTTATTGGTAGTAATTATGTCATCTGACTCCCCGTCCCCTATCCAACCAAAGTTAGTTTTTAACGACCTCAGAAATGCTGAAGTAAGGGATCTCTGATGGTTAGCATTTTTGTTACTCAGGCATAAGGGGCTGAGGCGCTGCGGTTTCACAAAGGGCGCGGCGTGTCGTTTATACCAGAGTCCGTCTTCACAACGGCCCAGTGGGGTAGGCCACTTGAAAGCGGCAGCTGAAGCGGAGCCGTTCCCACAATTAAGGAATCAAGAGGTGACCATGTCTCAGGGCCTTTCCGCATGACGCTGTTTGTTATAGTGCTACCAATCCACTTTTAACATTCTGTGGAATTCTGGGGTTTGTAGTTTCCTGAGGCCAAAGAACTCTCTGGCTGAGAATCCTAAAGACCCCTCCCTAGACTGCAAACCCTAGGATTCCGCAGGATGTTGAAAGTGGAATAATAGCACTATAACTGTGTAGTGCGGAAAGGCCCTGTCTTTGAGTTTGATGACGAACTAGAAGTAAGCTCTTTGGAGAGAGCGAGGCTTCCAGCGAGAGGCCAGTTTCAAGCCTGTGCTCTTTCCCGAGGCGGGTTACCTCCCGCCTCCCCGTACCCGGCCAAAAACGCTTCTCAAAACCCAAGCGTGCCCTCTGGCCCACGAGAGCCCGGGAACCTCGCCTGGGGTTTCCCGCGCTCCCTGGAGTAGCCAGTCCCGCGCCCCCGCCGGCAAGATCGAACGGGCGAAATACCAATCATCGAGCGCTTATAAGGGGGTGGGCAAAAATGTATTCCTCGCTCACGGCGTGCCTAAATGGCGCGGCAATTAGAGGAAAATAAGAAAATTGTTGTTTTGCTCATTTAATGAACATTTTAAAGCCTGCTTTTTTTATATAAAAAAAATCAAATATTTTCATCCCGTCTGCTGTTTGGAGGAAAGTGGCTGGTGTTTGGGTTGTTACGATCCATGGGGATCTTAATTAGAGCTTGATTAAAATGCCCTTCTTCTGTCTTCAAAACGAGAAGATACCCAAGTTCAAGCCTAGAGGGTTGTCACTTTCTCCTCCTCAGTTCAACAGCTTGAAACAAAGGAGGGAAAGCTGAGGATCGCAGGTTTCACCTGGACAAGCTGACACTTTAGGGACAGAAAACGGAGGCCTTTCTGCCACCGCGCCACCAACGCTTTTGTTTTGTGCTGTTTTGCTCTGACAGAACCCATCATCATGGAAGGGACGTCTGAATTTAAAATCCTGGAGGACAAGTGGACGGCCGTATCTTTGGACAATAAAAGGTGCCCGCCCTTACTGCTGTCGCTGGACGTCGGATTTTAATCAGCTTGGATTTAACTGTGGGCGACGCGAGGAGGAACTGAGGGGGCATTGTTGGGGTGGTGGTTTGCTGAGGGGGTCTTTCTCCCCTCCCTTCCTTTCTTCTTTCCTTCCCCAAAATAAACAAACGGACCTCCGCTCCCGGGTCACCTTTGCCCCCTTGCTAATCACAGCCTCTCTATCGGTGTCTTCCAGATCGGCCCAGTTCGAACATACCATCGTAATTACTTCAAGCGGAGCCGAGATCCTGACCCGCCTGGCGGAAGAGGAGACTTAGAAGAGGCGACGCCTGGCGTGGGGGCGGACTGGCGGAGATCCACCCGAAACGGGAAGGGGGAAAGAAAGAGTTCCCCCTTCATCTGGTCTCGAGACTTGGAGCGGGCTGCAGCCCAGTGGGAGAGGCTCACCTTAAGAGGGGCACGGATTTATTTTCCCGGATCTGTGCGCCATGGACTGGGCGAGTTGGGTGAAATCTTAGTAGGCCAGAAGGAAGTTTCTTGGCTGAAGGAGGGGGAGGAAGGCGCTTTCGCCTTTCTTCCTGGCAGGGACTCTGGCTCAGAGAACAACCCGCCGAGAGTCTGTTTCTTAAACTCAGTGGCCCGGCTCAGAATCGGTGGCACCCTTTTGGCGCTTAAGTGATGGGGCCGTGGAGTATAAATCCACTCTCCTCCATTTTCTTTTGTTTTGCTTTACCTTCACAAGGCAAAGCGTGCAAGCCGTGGCAGAACACGATTCCTCCTTTTTTCCACTCCTCTAGAAGCGATGCGAGGTGAGGCGCGCAGAAATCCCCTTTTGTTCTTCCAGGCTTTGTTTTTTCTTCGGCGCCTTTGCGGCTTTTTTGGCGTTTGTATAGATATCCGTAAAGGTATACCACGAAGGGAGGGGAAAAAGCGCGCCAGAGAGTGAAAACCTGGGTTCTGAAGCCCCTTCTACACCAAATAAAGGGAGGCCCGCACCTTGTTCTTGTCTCTCCGTCTTTCCTCCCACAGCCTTCCTGCGCCTATTTGGCTCGGTGGCTTTCTAACGGCTGGCCTAACTTTTTCGGAGCGATCTATGGAAACGTTCCCCGCTCGATGCGCCAGAGAGTGGAGAGCAATTGATCGGCTCATCTCGCGCTCTCTAAAGACTTCGCGCTGTTGCTTCTGAACGTGCTTTCCCCGTTTCACCCGCCCCCTTCCATATTATTGTTGCGGCTACTGCTGCTTTGAGAAGACATTGTAGGAAGATTGGTGAGCGAGGAGTGCTTTGGGTTTCTGTTCTGGTTGAAAAAGGGCGAGTGCCGTTTCTCGGATGGAGGCGGAGTTGGGTTGCATTTTATATCTAATTTGGCCTGGCTAGGTGGGATTTGGAAGTGAGGGGAGAGGTGGGGGGCAGGCAGGTTCCTCTGATCTCCCCGACCAGGAGTCGAATCTCCAGCTGCCCCCAATCCCAAACCGAGAGGGGCCCCCGGAGAAGGAAGGAAAGGAGCTGATGATGATCGGCAATTAGGCGCTTCCTCAATCACGCGGTCTCAGCGCCGAAGAGGGAGCCGTCGAGATTCAGACCGGAGTCAAAAGAGTCAATTGTTTCCCTCCCTTCTTACCCGCACACAGGCGGCCGCCCCTGCAGACACTGCTGCCTGATAGCTCCGACGGTAAGGGGCCCCTCCCGGCAGGGGCGCTTAATAGAGACGGTATTCCGGCTGGGCTCTAGCCAGCTGTCCGCCCCGTGTCGAATGGAGTGGCGGGCGTCGGGTGCCTGCTGCATGTGCGGGGGGCGGGCGCGAGGCGATTGGTTTCCTCCGCGCCTCTTTTCGACGGGGTTTGGAAAACCGGCGACCTTTCCTACCCTCATTTGGCTGGTTTGGCGGGCGTGTGTGCGTGTGGCAGCTACAGGCCTGGAGCGGGAGTGGGGTAGGAAAAGGTGTTTGCCCAAAAGGAGGAGGTCGGTCCTGCGGTTTTCATCGTCCGCGGGTTTAAAATCCAAGATTAGGCGAAAGGCCTTGGCCAGGAGCAGACACGGCGAAACAAGTCACCCGTCCGCACTGTTGCACCAAAGCGGTTCGTTGAGAAAAGTCGTGACGACGCTGCTTGTTAAGGATGGAGATACGTGATGGGGAAGTTGCGCCCAAGGCGTTAGTTTTCCTTAGGAGTAAAGGTAGATAACGCGTGTGGCTGTGATCCTCTAACTCTTGGGCAGGCCTGTTACCCTACGCCCCGGGAAAGGATGGTGGGAGGGAACACGAGGGGACGCTTCCTTCGTCAAGGAGGCACCTGGCGCGACCCACATTCCTGCCTGGCAAGGGACGGGACTAGATGGGTCTTGTGGTCCCCTCCAACTCGGTAATTCTACGTATTCGGCCGTTCCAGTAAGATCACTTCGATTTGACTGTAGTTTCCCCGATCACCTCATGTGTTGAATGTTTAGGGGAAAGGACGGCTATTTAACATTACTCTGAAAGATGCGGCTTGGGAGAGAGGAGAGACTCTTGAATAATCCGACTCACAAATCTGAGATTCGTGAGACGTACTTTCCTGGTGCTTCTCTCCTAGGCTTTCAGTGACGTGCTATCCAGCAGTTAGTCCAGCATTTGGGGAACTCAAGACTATACATCCCAGCTCAGCAGTGCTGAGTGCTCCAATGAATTCACTGGAGCTTAGCCCAAGACAGCTGAGCATGGGAGTTATGGGGCTATAACCTAAAAGCCCAGTCTAAGCATCCCATCTGCAGTAAGTGCTGGGCGTTCAAACCCCTTAAATCTGGCCGAATCGGGGCCGATCCGTACAGCACTTCGGAATTGCAACCTTAGTCGTACTGGATGAAAAGTGAATCCCACTGCAATCTCACGGAAACTCAGGTCCAGATGTTTGGACAAAGTCGTTTTGCCATCTTCTTTCTGTCTTTGCCTCCAACCCCGGGAAGCAAGCCAGGAACATTTCCATTTTACACAGCCGGAGGAGGGGAGGCCTACATTCCAGGACTTTCTTAATGTGCGCAATATGCGAGGAAAAAAGTGGAAGGAGACTCCCCTTCCGGGAAAAGAAAACCTCTTTCCGATCCTGGCCCAAACTCCCTGCAGCAAACTTATCCACAAAAGCTGGTAGTGCTAAACTCCGGTCTAGCAGCCAGGCTCATGGGAAGGTGCTACTCTCCCCATTTGTTGTTCAGGTCATTTTTGACTTATGGCTACTCTAAGGCGACCCTACCACAGGGTTATCTCGGCAGAATGAGTTCAGAGGGGCTTTCCTTTGCCTTCCTCTGAAGTTGAGAGAGTGTGACTTGCCGAAGTAGGACTCTATGGCCCAGTGGGCATTCAAATCCTGGTCTCTCTGTGTTCTAATCTGACACTCAAACCACTGCACTACCCTGGCTCTCATTCTCTCTATGCTTAGGAGGAGCGAACCACCCCGTTGGATGCAACTGGACTTCACGATGCTAAGTAACCGGGGGAACGTCAGGATCAGTCCAGTCGGGCGCTTCTGCGTCTCGTACTTTACTGCTTCCCATCTTCAGTCGACAGGATCGCTTTCTGCCAGGCACCGCTTTTTTATTTTTATTTTTTAATTCCTGCTGTCAAGCTGAGCTGCTGCGAGGGGAGGGAGAAACCAAGACGCAGAAGGCATTGAGATCCAGTTAGATACGGCCAAGAACCCCAAACAAACCAGGAACCCAGAAAGCTGCCTTCTGTCCTGAGTCCTCGGGGCTGTTTCCGAGGAGGCCCAGCAACCAAGCGGTCCCTTCGCTCACCTGTCCTAGTTAGTGTTTTGACTTCACCCTGCCATCCTACCCACTTCCCTGTGGAAAAGCCCCCGTTGGCCTTGTGGAGGCTTACTTCCGAGTAGAGCTGCCGCAGATGCCTCCTGCCTTCTTCGGATCGAGCGAACATCTCTCTCGCGTTTATGAGCCTTGGCGGAGGTTTCCCCCTCTCCACCCCAGGTTAATTTTATTAGGACCGCAGGATTTTACCAACTGCTGTGGTAACAAGCTGTTTGCGTAGCAATTAGACCGGGGTGATGGCATTTGTGGTACACATTTATAATCCTAATTATAAAGGTGATTGCCGAAAGGTTGAGGGAGAGAACGAGAGAGTAACTCTACTGTGAAGCTGCCCTTACGGAGAGACTCCGAGCGAGAGAGATTGCCAAGTCTCCCCAAGTCTGTCCATCTTGAGGAAGGCCTGGCCCGCACACCCTTTTAAGTTTCAGGAGGAAGGCTCTCACCCTTTCCTCACAACGCCATGAGGAACCTAAATACCCTAAAGGCATCAGATCCCTTCTGATCGTGGAAGTTAAGCAGGGTCAGCCCTGGTTGGTGCTTGGATGGGAGACCGCCAAGGACTACCAAGTGCTGTGGGCTATATTTCAGAGGAGGCAACTGGCAAAATCATCACGATTCCTTGCTCAAGGAAAAGCCTTTGAAATTAATGGGGTGGACCTAAGTCCACAGGCGACTTGAACGCACATACACATGATAGTTTGCGTTGCGCACAGGTAGCCTTCCAAACGACCCTGGATGTTGGGCATTTGAAGCCCGGCCTACAACCGATCTGGCTCAAGTCCAATGACTTTTAGTGCTATTCTAGTCGGACACCGGAGAGGTGTGTTATTCAGCAGTAGGTCCCGCAGTGTTTACAAGGTTAGCGTTTTCCAGAATTAAGTGCAGTTCCTAAACTTGTTTACTTAAGAAGTCCCAAACGGTTGCCATTTACTTCCGACTCAGATTGTCGAAGTTTGCAGGGCTAAACTTGAACAGAAGGGAAGCGATCTGAACCCACGATGCGATGGCTTAAGCGCCTCGAGAACCACAAAAAGGTACATGAGAATAGGGAGCAAGACCTCTGTGTTCCCAGTCCCCCTCCCAACATTTCTGGGCGCCCGCGGTTGCGTAAAGGAAGGACACTTTTCACAAACTGATAACTGGACCGCACAATGAAAACTAAGGGGGCAATCCTATACATATGGATTGACAAGGAAGTCCCATTGAGCTGAATGGGTTTCACTCCCACGGAAGTGGGGATAGGGGCGCAGATAAGCTTCATCACAGCCTCGATGGGTAAGACAGGGAACGGGATGTTTCGTTTGGAAACGTTATTGAGAAACGCTTCACGAGTTCCCTGCCTGAAGTGTAGCGCCTGGGGCAAACGTTTTAGCGACCCCCCCGCCCCCACGTGCACTTTCCTCTTCAGTTCTTCCACCCGATATATTCCTTCCTCCCGTTACCGCAGCTAACTACCTCAAGGATCCCCAAGGCCAAGTTAAAATTAGATCGAATTCCTACTGTTTTGATTCGGACCTAGCCAACGAGCGAATCCTCAGAACCCCCGGCTGTATGTTTTTAAGAGACAGAGGGAGACAGAAGGAAAAAAACGGGAGGTAGACACTTGGACTGGGGGTATAACAACCCACTCACCCCACCTACACAAGTTGGCACAGACCAACTTGGTACACCTTACACGCCTCTGGAGAGCGTGCGTCCTGCTAGGATCGTTTCCACCGCGGCAAAAAAAAAAAAAAAAAAAAAGGATCCCAATTAACCTCAATAGGACCAAGAATCGGAATGCTCCCCTCATCTAACAAAACGTAGAAGTAACTCCTGCTGCTGCTCTGCCTCCTCCTCTCCGTTTATCTCCCCCTTCCTCTGCCCTCCAGACGTTACCGTTAACTCCGGCCTTTCCCTCCCGTTCTGGATCGCTGAAAGACCGGATATTTAAGCCCGCTGAGTTATTTCTAAGGATTTCTAAGAAATTCGAGGCAACCTCCAACTCCGCCAGCCCAGCCACCCGCCCCTGACACCCCGCTGTCTCCTCGGGTTTTGGTCGCCGGTCACTTACGGGCTCGGGGCTCCCGGCAGGCGAAGAAGCTGCGTCTCCGGGCGGGCTGCGCCAGCGGTCACGATGGTGGAGGAAAGCCCGAATCTAGATTTGGTCCGGAGGGGTGCGGAGAAAGGTCTGACCGCCCTCGGAGGAAGGTCTACGGACGGGAGGGAGACTCCGTGGCTCCGTTTCGGGCTCAGATCAGGCGTCCCGAAGGAGTTTTACAACTAAGGGGTGCCTTATGGGGGGAGGAGGGGAAAGGCAATCAGTGCGACTCCGTTATTTCTGCCGCCCCCCCCCCCCCCGGACCACCGCCGTCTCCCCAGCCGTCCGCCAGCAAGCTAGCGAGGGAGCGAGCGGTTCACAGGCGCCTGGAAATGAGCAGAGCAGAGCGAGCAGGGAGGGGAGGCGCGGCGCGGCCTTCCCCACTAATATCTGTAACGCCATCAGCCGTGCAATTTGTGTTGAATGTTCATTTTTTATTGGTGTTCTCCGTTTGCCAAAATGTGGGCTTGATTACACAGATTGGGTTCCGTGTGCGCCCTCGATGAATCGAGGTGTAACCGAGGGAAAAGCGGGGCGGGGTGGGGGAGAGAAGAAGTTCAGCTCAGGCCAAACCTGAGGGGGGGGGGGAGAAGAGATAATTTACACGCGCGCGCGCGAGCACGCACACGCACATATATTCCTTCCCCAGGCTGTTTAAAGGCGGCAAAGGGCTGAGCGCGTCGCTATTAGTGTTAAATATATGGCTAATTATGCGTATGAAAATTAAACATCAGTGTTATGCTAATGGAGCCGCCTTCAGCTGTGGATCAGAGCACTTGAGACTAGCATTTAATCACATGAATCAGTAACTAATACAGCTGCACGTGTGAACTTTCCGCAAGATCATCACCTCCCCCCCCCCGCCGTTCGACTTCGTTTTCTCTTCTCTCCCCCGGAGCACACGCACACGCACACACACACACACAGGTCTAAATGACGAGAGACATAATTAGCCGGCACTTTCTAATTATTAGACGCCGGGAGAGTCAGTTGGGATTCAGCCCAGAAGGCCTGGCCCAGGAGCGCGTCTGAAGCCCCTGACGGCTATCCTTGGGAGGCTAAACCGGCTTTCTGGAGGCTCCAGCCCATCGCAACTTTGACGCGTTAGGAGGGAAGAGGGGTGCCATGCGAAAACAGGATCACGCCAACACGGGTCACTTCAGCCCCTGCTGTTTGTGGTGGCTATGTCTTCTAGAAAGACACCCCCCCCTCGCCATTTCTATTGACCTTGCCTCCAAAATGAGATTGCTG
The DNA here is from genome assembly GCA_030412105.1 of Cyclura pinguis. NCBI lineage: Eukaryota > Metazoa > Chordata > Lepidosauria > Squamata > Iguanidae > Cyclura > Cyclura pinguis. The sequence goes on along the minus strand of CM059599.1, from coordinate 222,486,283 downwards.
GAAGGAGAAAGCAGTTCTGGTGTTAACAGCATAGTAAAGTTTCCAGTTAGGCAGAATCCTTCGTTAAAGATAAAAGAGTGCTTTTTCTTAAAACACCATCAAGGCTGTCTTCCAGATCTTAACTTGAAAGAATGTACATACAATTCCAAGTTTCCCACCTCTTGCAGATTTTGGAGACTCACCTCTCTCTCTCTCTCTCTCTCTCTCTCTCTCTCTCACACACACACACACATGTGTATATACATACATACATACTGGAAGGCTAGCAATCTACATCTAGATTGTGTGTACCAAAAAGTGATTGAATTTTGAGTTGACTGATCCACACTAGGTTAACTTTAAGCAGGAATGCCAAGAGAGCCAAAGACAGATTGGACTCAGCAAGTCAAAATCGGAGGGCTTTCCATAATAGTCTGATGAAGAGTTTGGCATAACACTTAAGTGTGCATACATTTAATCCCAAAATTTGGTCAAAATCAATAAAACAAACCATTTGGTCTCCTCACAATGAGTAGATTCTATTCCCATAAATAAACGTTTGCAAACTAGAAGATTCGCAAGGTCCTTAAATAAGAGAAGCTAAATTTTAGGTGAAGTTAAGGGACTTTTTTTTTTAATTAGACAAATTACGAAGGGCAATAGGCAGCGCTCGGAGAGTAGGACGAAGTCGCCACTGTTTTTCCCTTTTTTGCACAAGGGGTGCGGCGCTCCCCAAATCCAGGTGCCTCCCACGGAGACCTCTAACCTCGCGACCATCGAGGGGAAACACCCTGCTGACTTTGCTCGATGCGGAGTCAGGACGGGACAGGTGGGAACCCTTCGCCCAAACCGGCCTCTTGGACACTCGCGCGCGCCCACACACACACACGGAGCCTTCACATTTATTACAAAGCCCCTGATCCATCCATAGATGCAACCTCTCGGGGCGAGGGGGACGTATTAGGAGGGATGGTCTTCCGGGGAGGGGAAGGGAGAGAGAGCGCGCGCGCCTCGGCCCCCCTGCCCTCTCCAGCTCCTTTCCCATCAGTTCACGCGGATGGCAAGTCCGACTTTTGGGGCTTTAGGGGCAAAGTCCCCAGGAGGCCTCCTGGGGCGAAGGAGGCGCCCTGGATTCTCAGATCCCACCTCCCCTCGGTAGAGTTGCGCCGAGAAAGGGGGCGCCCCCTTGTCTCTGCCCCCTCCCCCCCTCCAGGCCGTGGCTGGGTGGGGTCCGGAGCCTGAGGCTCCTCGGCGTTGGCCAAGGCGAGCGGTCCTCCTCCGGCAGGAGCGGCGGCGGCGGCGTCTCTCGCTCGCCCGGGTCCAGCCGGCGAGCCCCGGAAAAGCGTCTCCGGCCAATCGCGAGCGATTATGCCAGACGGCGGGCCAATCAGCTCGCCGGGCTCATGCATATTCATAGCTTTTGGCTGAGTCAAAGCTTTTAGGCGAGTTTGTGTAGATCTCCAGCATCCATGCCTGCGACTTTTTCAAAGAGGCAAACTCCATTTTCTTATGAATGGAAAGTGAAAAGCCCCGGGCTTCTTAAATTGGGTCCTGAGAAAAAGAGAGAAAGAGAGAGCCCCCCAAAGAAGGCAGGCTGAAGGAAGAGAAAGAGAGAGAGAGAGGGATTGAGAGGGAGAGAGGGAGAGAGGCACCCAAGGCAGCGGCGAGCAATGACCATGACCACCATGCCAGAGAGCCTAAACAGCCCCGTCTCAGGCAAGGCGGTCTTCATGGAGTTTGGGCCGCCCGGGCAGCAAATGCCTCCCTCGCCCATGTCCCACGGACACTATTCCATGCACTGTTTACACTCGGCCGGCCACTCGCAGCCGGACAGCTCGTACAGCACAGCTTCGTCCTTCTCTAGACCGCTGGGCTACCCCTATGTCAACTCGGTCAGCAGCCACGCGGCCAACCCCTACATGAGCTCAGTCCAGTCCTACCCCAACAGCACCAGCTTGGCTCAGACCCGATTAGAGGAGACAGGTACGTGTGCCGTTCGCCCGCAGACCGGGGGGGGAGGAGAGGGAGAGGGAGAGAGGGAGGGGGAGGGGAAGGCAAAGGGGGGAGGGGATCAGAGGAATGTGGGGAAGGGGGCAGGGAGGAGGGGGGAGTGAGGGGGGAAAGGCAGGGGGAGGGGGAGCCCCAAAGGACCCCCCAAAAGAACAGAAGACCCAGACCAGCACTCCGAACGCTGGGGAAGCCGAGCCACAAGCGAACAAAGCCCCAAATAAAAATGACGGAAACTTTCGCTTTCTTCCTCCTCCCCACGGCCGGCCCGTCCTCTAGAGAGAGAGAGAGAGAGAGATTGAGAGAGAGAGAGAGAGAGAGTAAATTCCTGCAGCGCGATTCCCTCCAAGATCTCTGGAGTTTGCACACAAAGCCACGCCGTGCCCGGCTGGCAAAACCCAGAAAGAAAATTCCTCTCCTCCACAGCCACCCCCCCCAGATGTGCGCCTATTAGGCTCAGCAATTATTTATTGCGTAGCGCTATAAACAATGTATGCAATTAAGGGTAATTAAACCTAAAGTGCCGCCGCCTGTAAAAATAGCAAACTTTTTCCCCCTCTCTCTCTTTCTCCTCGGGCGACGGAGCTCCGGGACTGGCAGCCCGGCTCTCCCTCGCTCTCGTTCCACGTTCCCTCCCTGGAGGTGCCGGCGGAACAGCAGCAGCCGCGGCCCAAGCCGCTTCCAAGGCGCCGCCGCTGCTGTTGGAACTCCGGGACTCATGAAATGGGACGAAGGGGGCGAGGAGGAGACGTCAAGGCGAGATCCCTCTCTGGACTCTACTGCCGAAGGGAGCCGGATTTCTCTGGGAGAAATGCTGCCGTGGACTGGAGGCCGCTAGTTTGAGTTAGACAGTCCTCTCTTCCTCTTCTTGTTTATCTGGGTGACGGCCGGCCCGTGGTTCCCTTTCGCCCCGGCCCTTGCTCGGGCTGCCCATCCATCTCTCCGTGAGCGCTGGTTCCGTCCTCCCCCGGCCCCACTGACCCGGGCTCCCTGGGTCTCTCCCCGCAGGGGCCGAGACGGAGAAGAGCACCGTCGTGGAAGGGGGCGAGGTGCGCTTCAACGGGAAAGGGAAGAAAATCCGGAAGCCCCGGACCATCTACTCCAGTCTGCAGCTCCAGGCTTTGAACCGGCGGTTCCAGCAGACCCAGTACCTGGCTTTGCCCGAAAGAGCCGAGCTGGCCGCCTCCTTGGGACTCACCCAGACTCAGGTAGGCCGCCGCCGCCGAACCGAACCGAGACCCACCGGTCCCCTCCGCGCAAGGGCGCGCAAAGCCCTCCCTGGCCTCCAAGACCCCGCGCGCTCCCCGGGCCTTCTTTTTCGCGGCCTTTCGGCGTCCGGCGCGGAAGAGGGAGTCTCAGGGGCTGGTCCTGGAGCGTGAGAGCCGGGGAAGCGCGGGCGGGGGGAGGGAATACCGTGGCCCGGCTCCCCGAACAAAAGGGTCTCCGGAACCTTCCAGTGCCTTCCTCTTCCCATCTGAACTACGTCTCACTGCCATATCTACCCTCACGGCACCCGAACCTGTCTGATCTTGGAAGCTAAGTAGGGTCAGCTTCGGATAGTACTTGGACAGGAGACCGCCAAGGAGTAATCGGGGGCTGAAGGAAGGAAATGGCAAAGCCAGCTCTTGAATAGTCCTTGCCTAAGAAAGTCCTATCAAATTCATGAGGTCTCCATAAGTCGACACATACATACATATGTAAGGAAACGTTTTGTTATATACAGCATATGAACTATTTACATCTCCCAAATAGCCTTTTTTTAAAAAAAAGTCGATATTGTTCTTTTCTTTATTTTTAAAAATAGCCCAAGCAGGTGAAATGTTGGTTAACATGACCTTTAGAAAGGCCAGAATGGGCCCCGCGAGACTGATTCCCGCTCTCCTGCGCTCTGCTTGGTTTACTGCGAAGGTCTTAATCTACCCCCCACCCAGACAGGCAAAAAACTGCCTCAGGGATCAGGGTGTTTAGATCTTAATTTCGGAGGGCTGCTGTTGGCGAATCTCCTCTCCTCGAGAGGTTTACACTTCCTCCTTCCCAGGCCTTGGAGGAATAATAGACTCAGCCACACAAAAGCACCTTCCCTTCCCACGTCAAACAGACGCCAGAGAGCCAGCGAGCCTCCATCTCCCAAACTACCTCAACCGTCACCCCCAAATCCCGAACTCAGTCGTTTCCTGATCGAAGGAAATGTATACCTTAGAAAAGCAAACGGGAAAAGATGCTTAGAGCCAGCCTCTCTTGTTAGAGACGACATTTTAAGTCGTTTGAAACAAAGTGCTTAACCACCACCCCCGATTAAGTGTTTTATTCCCCCTCATCTCGTTTGGACAGCAGGAAAAACGGGGGCGCGGCGGCTGTTGCCATTGCCTTCCCCGTAGGGGCTGACTAGGGGGGGGCGGGTAAGAGGATCCCGCAATTTAGTAATTTAGTTCAGGGCCCCAAAAGCCTCCGGGACGGGGATGAGGTCTTTCGCCTGTTTTATCCGGGTGCTGACAGTGGAAACGAGGGGCCTGCTTCCGTTCTCGGTCCAGGCGTAGAAGCAGAGGCCTCATGGCTCCATTGGCACGGGGGTCCCCTTGGTCTTGGAAGGAGCTGCCGTGGTTTTTAGTGTGGGGTTACATAAGAGAAAAAGAGGGGAGAAGGATCCTCACTGGCCATTTGAAAAGGTTCCATAGTCAGGGGACTACTCAGTGGTTCGTCTTCCCCTAAAAGCAGTCTGGGCATGGCGGTGGCGCGGGAGCCTCCATTACCGGAAACGCCGCCTCCTCCCGCGCGACAGAGACCCCTTGGTCTCCACGCAGGGTCCCTCCAGGGCCAAAAGCTGCCCGGCGCCTTGGGCTGGGTACCCTATTTCCCCGAGGAGAGCCCCCGCCTCGTTTTTATTAGCCCCTGCCTTATTCCCCAGGGAATCGAACGTGAGTTTGGCCCGTCTCTGCCTGCCTGCCTGCCCGGACTCACAACGCCGCTTTTCTCTTTCTTTCTCTCTCCCTCTCTCTGTGTTTGGTGCCCTTTTCGACCGGGGCTGGCGGCTTCCAGGTCAAGATCTGGTTCCAGAACAAGCGCTCCAAATTCAAGAAACTGATGAAGCAAGGCGGGGCGGCCTTGGAAAACAGCGCCCTGGCCAACGGCAGGTCCCTGTCGGCCAGCTCGCCGCCGGTGCCGCCGGTCTGGAACACCTCCTCGTCGTCGGGCAAGAGCTCCGCGGGCACCGCCGGCACCTACATCCCCAGCTACACGTCTTGGTACCCGTCGGCCCACCAGGAGACTATGCAGCAGCCGCAGCTGATGTGATGGAGCTGGGCTGGCCTCGTTTTGTCCTGCTCTCGGTTTTTCCTTTCTTTTCTTTTAAGTATTTTTTTTTGAATTATTATTATTATTATTGCTGTTATTTTAATTGCAACTTTGAACCGACAAGCCGATCGCCCCTTCGGCGGCAAGGACAAGGGTTTTTTTAAACAAGAGAACGAACTCGAACGAAAGCACGCGCGCGCGCGCGCGCGCACACACACACACCCTCGTCATTGGTTTTGGAGCGGGCGATCGCGCCCACGAAGGAACTCGCGTTCTCGGAAGCGGAGCTAGGCGCCAACCCAGAGCCGGAGGGGGAGGGACGGGTGTTTGGGTGGGAAAGAGGGAAGCGGGGTGAGAAACGGCGCCCGCGGGGGTCTCCTGCCCGGGCGGACCCCGCGTTTGTCCGCGAGCGGCGGAAGCTCCCGAGCGCGGCTCGGAGACGAACCCAGACAGATGCGACGCGGGGCTGGTTCCCACCGCAGACAGCTGCCACGGCGGCCCCCACGAGCCCGAGAGCAGCCGGACGACAGCCTGCCGCCGCGGAACTCGCCCCTCTCGCCTGGGCCGGACAATCGGGAGAGCCGCCGCCGGCACCGCAGGAACAAATCTGTTTGTAAAAAAGAAAAAGAAGGAGGGGGGCAAGGGCTCTCCTCTCTCTCTCTCTCTCTCTCTCTGGTCTGTCGGTCTGTCTGTCTGTCTGTTGTGTCTTCTGATGAAATGTAGGTCATTTCCTCCCCAGTTCTACTCCTTTGGCCTCCGATAAGGGGAAACCATTCTTCCTTTCCTCTTTTCCTTTTTATTTTCTTCTCTCTTTCCTTGCTTCCCTCCCTTTTTCTTTTTCTTTTCTTTCCTTTCCTTCCTTCCTTTTTCTTTCTTTTTCTTTTCTTTCCTTTCCTTCCTTCCTTTTTCTTTCTTTATGTCTGTCTTTCTTTCCTTCCTTCCTTCCGTCTCGTCTCCTTCCTTCCTTCCTTCCTTCCTTCCTTCCTTCCTTCCTTCCTTCCTTCCTTCCTTCCTTCCTTTCCAGTTTTCTTCCCTCCCTCCTCCGCACAATGTTCGTTGTAGTCCTCGATGTACATTTTTTGTTTATTTTTGTCAAAGGGGAAAGGGGGATTTCTTAAATTATTATTATTTATTGACTTAAACCTGCCGCTATGAGAGTCCTAATTTTTTTTTTTTATAAAAGGAGAAAAAAGAAATAAACGTAAGGGCAGATCTGTTTTGCAAAAGTGACGCTGTTTTCACGCCGTTTGTTCCGAACCAGCCGCCCACAATTACGGAGGCGAGGGGGCCCCGTTTGACCCCTCATCCCTTTCCTCTCCCATCCCAGCGTTCTCTTTTCTGTTTTGAGAATTAGTGGATTGGAATACCTGCGTTGCCGTTTGGCGTGCAAACACACGCATGCACAAGCGCATGCAGATATAAATGTATTTCCCCTGCACCTCTAGCTCTGCCGTCCTAGAGACACTTGTTTGGGAATTTCTTTATGAGGAGACAGGGAACGGATTGCGCTGCTGAGCGTTATTTCAATGAAAAGACCGGAAAGGAAGGGGAAATGAAGAGAGATCATGTCGTTTACTTAGGGATCACTGTTATTTCTGGTAAAGCACTAACGCAAAGCAGGAAAGGAGCCAAGACGGCAATTTGGCTTCAGGCTGGTTTAAAACTCGGTTTCTTTACACCCCACCTTCGGCACATCGTTGCTAGTGTGACACCCATCCCGCACCCGTTCTTCAGGGCCTGATCATCGCGTGTACATATTTTCCCCACTAATTCCGACTAGTAACGTTTTATTTTTGGTAATTTTAAGAAAAGTGGTCAGGATGTCCTCCCCATTTTTCTTTCATTCTCCTCCCCTACAATTTTTATCGAGTGTGACCGTAATAGAAAGACGCTTTGTGAAAGCTCGGATCCTTGGCGGTGCTATTTGTGGCAGCAGAAACAAGGACCTCATCGCAAGACGTGTTAAACTGGGAATCCTCTGCTGTTTTAGTTCCGTCTGTGCCGATCTTTAGTTTTATATTTAGATGTTAATTCATAAGTTTCTAACTTGAGGAAAAAGAGGAACACTTAAAAAGAGAGAAATCCTAAGCAGCTGTTTTATCTGTCTATCTATCTATCTATCTATCTATCTATCTATCTATTTATTGCAGACATGCTTTTAAAAAGGACATGCGCAGCTCGTAGGACAGTCCTTTAAAACATTTGTACATCAGTTGTATTTTTTTTTAAAAAAGAGTAAAAACCAGTAAAATTATGATATGGAAAGAAAAGAGGAGTGAGGGAAACGCATGCACGTATTATTTTCCCTGGCAGGGATCTGTCAGAAAGGAAGATTCGGCAGTGAAAAATGCTGGATCGTTCTTACAAACGGTAAGAAAGCCCTGACCGCGCTGGAGTTACTATGGGTTTGGATTGGGTGCGAGGGTTTCAGGGAAGAAATCCGGCGCGTCTTTTACTGTTGGTCTCTCTAGTAGGCCTTGAACTCGACAGAGTTGGCGTACGGCCCGTCCGTGCTTAGAGTCTGGATTGAAAAGAAGCAAACACGGCAAAGAAAGGTTCCACTCTGGGCATCTCCAGGTGGCTGGGACCTTCTCCAGCTGAGAATCCCTCAGTCTTGAACTGATGCTGCCGAGCGGCCGAGGAATAGGGACCATTCTTGGACCCCTCTCCCGTTTCTCCAAAGCGAGGTCTAAAGCAGGTTGTGGAGAAGGGACTGCTCCCGGGAGCCCACGGCGGGGGCGGGGGAAAGAAACCAATCCTTAGTTTAATCTTGATTAGAAGCTAGTAGGGGGGTTTCTTTGACCGCTTGCCCTGCCACCTTGAGTTACGGCTCCTTCTGCGTCCCGTGGACCCCTGCTCAGAAGTATAGACCCTCCTGAATGCCACCGGGCTTACTCCCAGGTAAGCGTGTGCGTGACTGCATGCTGAGACCAGGATCCACACTAGCCCAGGAGAGGGCCAGACGCGAGCTTTGTAGGATCTATTTGGTTTTGGTTTGTTTTGAAACCAGAGCCCCGAAGTCTATCACTCACTTGCAGAAGAGTGGAAGAGGCAGACGGACGTGAATTAAGGAACAGGGTGCCTCTGAGCATATCTACTCAGCTCCAGATTTTATGGCCAGAACACAAAGTCCTACTCTTCTTTCCTCTTCCTCTCTGGTCTTTCAAAACAACTTAGTTGTACGCGCGGTGGTGAGTTTTTTAGTTCGTTGGGAGCCAAAATCCTGCCAATTTCCAGGAAATTAGAGATCTGCCACTAGATCCCATCCTTCCTCTTGTCCTATCCGAGATCCCCCCCCCTTTTTTTTGGCCCAGAATACAGGTGGTCTCTTCAACCTCACCCTATCCTGGGTTCTTTGCTTTCTTCGGAATTCGGCAGTAGCCCGGTCGGTCTTTAGGAGAAACCAGAAATGGCGCTACAGAGGAAAGCGAGCGGGGGCTGGCAGAGGAGGTGGGCATGCCAGCTTCAAAGAGGCCTGAATCTGAAGTTGAGGCCCACCGAGATTTGGAAACAGAGGTCGGAAATCCGGAGGTCTCTCACTGTGCGTAGATCAGTGTGCTTTCAAAATCAGTACCGTTCGGGCCAAGCGTGGAGTGGGGAGCGCGCGGGAGAGGGGGCGCGTGTCCCTGCCTCCCGGGCGGCTTTATTCACCCCCCGCCACTGGCTCGTCTTCTCGCCCCCTCCTCACTCCAGAAGCCCCCAGACTCCCCGCCGCTTCTCACCCCCTTCTGCCCAGTTTGTCAAAGCCAAACTTTCCGGGGAGGAAATTGGCTGCTACACGCGTTTCCAGCCCTGAAGCTTGATGGCTCCGTCTCTGCCGATTAAGACGGGCGGCTCCAAGGGAAGGCGTGTTTGGACAGCGGCGGTTCCGCTGGGGAAGAAGGAGAAGAAAAGCAGGGGGACCGTGCGAGCGCCTTGGGGCGGGGGGGGCCATGCGACCGGGGTGCGTGTGAGTGTGCGCCTGGAGGAACGAAATCTGCGGGAGGGGGACGGCCGGGAAGACGGGGAATGGGGCAGAGAAAGCCGACAGAGAAGGAAAGACCTGGGGTCCGGAAAGCAGTGGGTGGTTTGGTGGTGAGATCTTGGCCACTGGAAGGGTTCAGGGGGTGGGGGGTGGGAGATCGGAAGCCAAGGGAGGAGCGGAGGGAACAGGGCTGCTCTTAGCATCTGGTTTCCCAACCTGTTAGCGGATCAAAGAGCCAGCCCCCGGGAAAAGGGGGGTGGTGAGGGCTTCCCCTTTCCTTCTCACTGGGGCAGAAGATAGGATTTCTAAGGAAAACCACTTAAAGGCTTTGAAGGATGAATTTTATCCCGTTGACCGCCATCCTTTGGTCAACAGCAGGATGTGATGATGATGAGGATAATAAAGATGATACTGAGAAGCCGCAGCCACCCCAAAACAGGGCACCTTCCACATTTCCCTCCGAGAAAGCGAGGTGGACCTTGCACAGTACTTGAAGTCGAGCGAGCGGGCCTACAGGCTAGTTTGAGGCGAAAAGTTAGGTGCCGCTCGGGTAAGTTCCATCTTGTCCTGCCAGGCCGAAGGCGGGTAGATGGATCGCTCGATCCTGGGATCACAAGATCCCAGGATCAGAGAGCTCCTCCTGTCCTGACCGGCTCGATTTTGTGGCTCTCAAGGAGGAAACGGCCCCCGCTTTTGCTTTCACTTCTTCGGTCGTTGCAGGGTTTCTATCTGCCGGCAAGTCCCCGGTGTGTGTGGGGTGTGTGTGTGTGGGGGGGGTGGGTGGAGAAAGGCGCCGGGGAGGGGGAGGCAAAAGGGGGTGGGTATAGAAGCTGGGGGGGTAGGAAGGAAGAGTGGATTTCCGGGAGGCTGCTGGAGGAGGAAGCGAGTGATAAATTGTATCGATTTTTGTTTTGACATGCACCCATTTTTCAATTCTGGGCGATGAGTGATCAAATGATGCGGCCCTCTGGCTAATGCACTTGCAGGGAGAGAGAAGGCACCACGGTGTGTGTGCGCGCGCGCGTGTCTCTGCGCGTGGGTGGGTGGGTGAATGACGGGAGCGGCCTGGAGGAAAGAAACCAGGCAGGCCGTGGGAGAAGCCGCCCAGCCTCCTGGTTCCCAGAACAGGCAAAGAATGCCTCCAGACGCCTCCGGACCGGCCGGGGGCCGTGGATTTCCCCGGAGCCGATAGCCGGCCACCCGTCTCTGCGGAACCACGCTTTGGCCGGAGTCGGTGGCTGCTCCTTGGCTCGCCGCCAAACCGAAGCAGACTGAAACCGAATCCAGACTTTTTAACAATTCTTGTTAAGGAAAGTCCCAAGTGGACGAGCAAGGCCGAGGCTGGGACGCTCCCGGTCCCTTCGGCTTCTCTTAATTCAATCAGGTCTTGCCAACTCGTCCAAATGGAGAAATTATTAGTTTTCTCGCGAGGAAGGCGGGCTTGAGTTAGCGCCTATTAGAACTATACTATTTGCAAATGTTAATCTCACCGCAGACCTAATTAATTCTGCCATGTCCCTGACAAGTAGTTCATCAAATATCTGATTCGAAGATGTTCGTAATGAGGATATTAATTAAACTCTGAATCATCCGAAGGGGCTTCTATTGAAACAATACCTCATTACAATGATTAAAAACTGATTTCGAATATTACGCCTTTTCCGCGTTGTCTCTCCGCACATACACAGCTTTACCAGATAAATCCGTCAATGACAAAATGCAATTTGGGGGTAGGTATTTTGCCCGCTTTGTTTAGGTGGCGGTGGAGGGGGAGACAGAGCGCCTGCCCCTCATCTCCCCACACTTCTGCAATAGGTTGCACATAGCCTAATGATCATCAAAATGGTTCTCCCCCCCCCGCTAAAAAAGACCCCAAAGTGCGCGTACAGCTGCAGAACCCAAGAGGGTCAGCATCATTTCACTGTATTCTCTTCTTGATTACAAGCCGAGCCCATCAAACACAACATAATTACAGTAATTTCAGGTTTATTTATTCTAATGCAGTTTCCCCATCTCTGGGGTAATTATGAGCAATTTTTTCGCCCAGGGAATCTTTTTGCATTAACAAAAGAGATAACGCACTGAAAGCCAAATTTGCTGTGCATTGAGAATGGGGAGAAGAAGGGAGGAGAGAGAGAGAGAAAGAGAGAGAAAAAGGGAAAGCAATAAAATAGGTGCGAGCTGCCATCCCTCGCTCGCTCGCTCGCTCGCTCTCTCTGGGCCATTCTCTCGACGTCGGAGCGCGGCAAATTGCTTGCAGGTGTATGGAGCCGGGGCTGTCAAAAGCCGAGGGGGCTTCCCCATTAGCCAAGGCACAATGTTGAAGTAATGAAGACAGACTTCGCAAAATTGCCAAACAACAGATACCTCTTTCATACGTCCTACTCGTCGCCCCCCCCCGCTATCACAAAAAGGCAGCACCAAATAGCTCCCCCCTTGCTAGTCAAGAGCCCCCTCCGTGGCTGCGGACGGCGTCAGTCTCGCCCAGCAAAGCTCCGCTGCCTCGCCGCATTTCGAAACAGTTTTAAAACAGTTAAGCCCAGTTCCTTCTCGATGACATCCAGCTACTTTCTTTGCGCGATCCCCGAGCCTCGTCTATTTCTCGTGAAATTTCTCTTATTTATCCCGCGCACAAGTTTCCTGCCTTTTCTGTGTGTCTGTTTTAAAACTATAATGCGGCTGTGTTTGGGAGGGGGGGGGGGCACGAGTTTATCTTTTTCAATCTGTCGACGGTCGTGGAAGCTTTCTCGCCTCTCCTGTTTTATTTCCTCCCCGAAAAAGGGCACACAAGTCGTGTTGCAACACAAAGCTTTTTAGCCTCCCCCTCCTCCGAAACGATCAAAGAGGAGAGAAGCGGCCGGCGAAACTTAAACGGGCTTCGTCCTCGCTGGGCTTTGCTTCCATCTCAACTTTATATCCTCTCCTCCCCCGTCCCCTGTTAAAATCAGAGGAGGGGGGAAGACAGGGGGGCAGGTCAACTGGGAACGGAGTTCAAATCCACCCCCTCTCCCGATCAGCACTCTGTCGGTGCGCTTCACACAGTTACACACGGCGGCGGGCGCAATCTCTCTCTCTCTCTCTCTCTCTCTTCCCCACAGTCTCGAATAAAGTTGATCCAGAGGAGACCCGCAAGCTAGATTCGGTTGACACTTTCCTTCCCTAGCCGAGTCTTCGGAGCCAGGCTTGCCTCCCTCCCCGTTTCTCCCATTGTACTATACATCTTGAGGTTTCGAGCATCAGTCACCCCTCCTTCTCTGTCTTTCTCTGTCTCTCGTTCGCACACACACACACGCACGCACACTTTTGAATAATCCTGCCACCACTGACACGAAGTTTTGCTGATGGAAGAATCCGCGAAGGCATAGAGCAACGCCTTCTCTCTCTTTTATTCTCGCCCCCCTCCAAAATCTAGGGTCCAGATGCGTCCCCAGCAAAGCAGAGCAGAGGGTGGGGGAGTGGGGGGGCGACGGGAAGACAGTAGCCCCAAAGAGAAGCCGCGTGGCCACCGCCCTGGCTTACCTTGAAGGTGTCAGCGTCGCCTCAACCTGGAGCCACGTCGCTGCCGCCTTTGGAGCAAGATTCGAACGCAGGCAGCTGGTCGCCCAAGTTGCCCCGAGAGAGGGAACCGAGGCTGGAGGTTGCGGTGGGGTCGGAAAGGGGAAGAAATAGCCATGCCACGAGAATAAGAATCCAGAAAACACCCCACAGTCCCCCCCAAAAATGGGAGCCGGAGGTCCTCGGGAGCCGAAGTGTGCCTCGGAGCGCCCAGCCGGTTTTTCGCCGCCCCGCGCCTGCAGAATATCACTGAAAATTTCTGCTATATAGCCTCTGTCTTTATAGCTGATGGGAAAAAAATTGCAGATTATTAGCATAAATGTTTACTCTTCATTACGCTGATGACATTGTGCACTCGAGATCTTGGTAATCTTTGGGAAAATTATGAGTAATTTTTAAAAATTTTAAAGCAGCAGCAGTTGCCGTGCAATTCAGGCTAATTCTGCGTAGGCTCCGAACGGATATAATTATCGAGGAGTCAAGATGTTATGCTAAAAACTATGCATTGATATTCCCATTTATTATGTACATACAACTTTGACAATGTTGATGCTTGAAATAGCAGGAAATTGTCTTGCGCAAAAATTACAGTCCATATTAGGACATGTGAAATTGCGAAGAATTATATAGTAATTGCAGGCTTTCAGATGGGAGAGCCAGAATGCTCAAACTAGTGCAAATGTGGATAAAATTACAGATCAGAGCAAAAATTAGGGGAAAAGGGGGTCTGGGATTTTTCAAGTTGGCTATAGGATTCCGGAAGTGTCTAATGCCACATGATTGCTACAGCTTTAGGGGAGATATTCGTGCCTCAAATAACTCTTTGGCCGGAGCGGATTTAATTGAATTTCTTGGGTGTTCTCTCCCCACCACCCCGCTTTAATAGGGCCAGATGAGGAAATTACCTGCCCAATGGCACATTTTACCAGTACCCCCCGGACCTCTCCCTTCTCGGCCACCTCCCCCCCCAAATTATTCCCTTTGCTCAGGTTGCATTCCAGGGTGGACCCCCCTAAGCGTTTGGGGGGAAGAGACGGGGGTTTAATTGCACAGCATTCCCCCCCCCTTCAACCCCTTGTTCCCATTCCCTCCCCTTAGAGTCGCTGGGATGCGAGCCGCAGCCGCGCCAGAAGCTCTGCTGCTACTGGAAACCGGGGCGGGGGGGGACAACGGTAGAAGGGGGGGTCGGCGCAATAGCCCACGAAATGGGGTGCATCTGAAGAAGAGGTAGGGAGGGGGTTGGTGGGGGTGCACCAGCACAGAAAATTACACGGCACGGGTTACTCTGGAGAAACAACCAGGTCGTGCATTTGTGTATTTGTGTGCGTGTGCGTGAGAGAGAGACCGAGGAAATGAATCAGCCATTGTCATCACGCTCTGCTTTCCCCAGAACCACTGGTCTGCTCTGTCTCAATCTCTCTCTCTGTCTTTGTATGTGTGTGTGTGTGTGTGATTATAAAAGTGAAACCTTTTTCTTGCCCATCATCTCTTTCTCTCCCTCTCTCTCTCTCTCCCTCTCCCTGGAGTCGTTTTAGAACAACAACAATAATAATAGTAATAACAATAATAACAGCCACAATTAGCATCTCCTGGCCGTATCCCTTCCCCCGTCATTTCCCCCTCCCCATCGAAATAATTTAAAGACAAACTCAGCGAGAGGTTTGAAAGAAATTCTATGCTGCCGAAGGCTCCTCTCTCTCTCGGTCTCGGTCTCTGTCTCTCTCTCCCTCTCCTAAATTCCGTAGGTTCAAATGCAACACTACCACCATCACCACAAGGACTGGGGGTGGGGTGGGCGAGGGAGGTGGTGGTCCATCCCGTCCCTTTTCGAACCAATACGAATCCCTCCCCACTGCCGCCCCAGGACCTACAAGAACGAGGACGAAGGAAGGAGGAAAACCTGGGGCGCCTCCGCACCCACCCCGAAGCGCATCGGCCTTCTTGACATCCAAATGTGCAGATCTATCCAGGTACAATAGGTGCCCCTCTCCCCACTCCCGGAAACCAGGCGGGCCTGTCTTCCAGCTGCGAGCTTCTTCCCTCTCTCTCCGTCCGCCTTGCCAGATCCCAGCGGGACGGCTTAAAAGGAGGGTTTCTTTCTAACAGCCCCAGGGAGAAATTTAATGCCTTGTAACGTGCTCGTTGTGGCCAGAGGAACATGCCCGTTTACAAGCATCTTGATTCCTGAGGCGTCTGACCTCTGTTTCAGGGGACTCCGAGCCCCCGGAGGAGGGGGGGGGAGAGGGGAGTAGGAGGGGGGAGAGGCTGCACGACCCGTTCCTCGGCCTCCCTCCGCCCTGAAAGACGACGGCACCTTCTTGGGTCCCGCAGCAGCCAGCCCTCCTTCGACACAAAGCCGTAAGAAAGACCTCAAAACCCTTCTCAGTGTGATATCTTTATTACACCAACTAAAAAGGCGAAGAAGGGTCTGCAGACTTTCGAGATCTCCGGGTCTCTTCCAAAGGCAAGATCTTACAAAGTGTTTGTGAGGGAAAATGTGTGGTTGGTGGTGTTCAGAACAGTTCCGGCGTGTTCTTGTAAGATTTCGTCAGAAGAGGCTTGCCATTGCGTTCCTCCGAGGCTGAGAGAGTGACTTGCCCAAGGTCACTCGCTGAGGAGGAATTCGAACCCAGATCTCCAGGAATCTTAGTCCAAACCGCTATACCAGGCTTGGCTTTTAGAGGAAACGATTATTAAAATGCGCGGCAGATGATGAAACGCAGTGGTGCCGCAGGGAACGTTTCGAATGGTGCAAATTTGATTTTCTGGAAGCTGCAGAGTAATCCGGAGACAGAAAGAGTGTTACCTACTGTAGAGTGTTACCTACTGTCGGTGTTTTCTGAGCACCAAGCCCCCCTTGGGTCTCACTTGGGCTGAGGGAGGCGAGACGAACTAAATAGACAGATTTATAGATAACCCCACTCCTACCCTCGGACCATGACTTCTAGCGCACAGATAAATTTTGGATAGCTATCAGCCTATAAAGTTCGGGGCCAGGCCCATCTGACGGATCCCTAAATGGTACAGCCTAGTTGAGCTTTTGAAATTTCAACCTCACATCCTTTGGATCCAGAAACCTGTTCCACCCTTCACCTATGATGCAACTCTTTTATGATGGTCGCTGAAAACTAGCTCCTCTCTCTTTCTAGGTCTGAACTCCTTCTTG
This sequence comes from Cyclura pinguis, assembly GCA_030412105.1. Lineage (NCBI taxonomy): Eukaryota > Metazoa > Chordata > Lepidosauria > Squamata > Iguanidae > Cyclura > Cyclura pinguis. The sequence continues at coordinate 222,470,321 of CM059599.1, read as the reverse complement.
ATCAGAAAGCTATGATCCTAGTGCGGCTGAAAGAAGGCTAATTTTTAAATTAGCCCCCCGGTTTCCGTCCTAATAAATATAAATCCCTTTTCTTAAAGAAGTGTTATTGCTTTATATTGTAAACTGCCCTGATTTCCATTGTCAGAAAGGCAGTATCTTTCTCATTTATTTATTTATTTATTTATTTATTTATTTATTTATTTATTTATTGTATATGTCGCCTTTTCTCCCAAAGTGGAACCCAAGGCGGCGTATCTTAACAGTAATAGGCCTAGACTCCATTTTTGTAAACTGCGGAAGCGTTTTACTAGCGCAAGAAAGCTTTGGACTTCCTCCCTTTTTTCCTCTCTAGGAACGCACTTTGCGAAATAGGACTTCTCAGAGTCTGATATCCTTTTTTTTAAAAAAATAAATGAACATATATGCCTGTTTCTTTTTCCAGGTCCGCCGAGGGTTCTTGATCTTGCTCTGATCAGTGCAAAATAGGCTCTGATAGGTCGCGGTGGGCGTTTCTGTCTATTTTAACATCGTGGGCGTTTTTTGAAACCTGGTTGGGAGAAATCTGGGTTATAGTTACATGGATGGCTAGCTTCCATTTTTACAAATTCTGTCCTCAGTGATACCACGAATGTGAAAGGTTTAAATATAATTGTTTATCCTCTTCTCCCGTTTCCAGCGAAGGAGGCTGTGGCTGCCCGTGGGTGTGTACGCATCTCGTGAACACATATTAAGCCTGTCTCTGTGGACGTGCTCCAAGTTGTGCATGGTAAATGTGAATGTGGAATTTTTAGACGAGTGCACGGGCCTTTTCCGCACCACGTTATTATAGTGCTGTTTATTCCACTTCCAACGTCCTGTGGAACCCTGGGGTTTGCAGTTTGGGGGGGGGCCTTTAGAATTCTCGGCCGGAGAGCTCTGGGGCCTCAGTAAACGACAAACCCCAGAATTCCACAGGATGTTGAAAGTGGAATAACAGGCACTATAACATTGTAGTGTGGAAAGGCCTTATGTCTCCCCGGCTGCCAATTCTTCTCTCTGTTTACTCGGAAGGGTAAGAGTTTCTCAATAAATAGGTCTGAGACGGAGCTGAGACTTGCTTGTTACACCAAAAGATCCTCGTGCTTCTGAGCCACACCGGCAACTCATTCAGACGTCTGTGTGACTCGTGTCGGACTTTCCTAGCTTCCCAGCGTCTGAGGAGGCTGGCCCATCAGAAAGGGGGCCCGTGCCCTGCTCAGGTTCAGGGTGGGTGTTTGTCCTGCGCTTTGGCGGCCTGCCTGCCTCTCGCCCTCCCCACCACTCCGCCTGGGACTTGTGGAAAAAGGAGAGCAGAACCCCTTGCACGGAGCGGAAGGGCCAGAGGCAGAGTTTTCCCTGCTTCCCATTCCCATTTTTCTTCCCATCGGGCCCCTGCGCTCGCCGGGACGGATGGACCACAAGGGGCCTCCTTGTCTCCGAGGGAGCCGAAGTGTGTGGGAAACCGTCTCTCGGCGCGACCCTCGGGCGGCTGAGGAGAGTCGCCCGGCCCGGCCCCGCCCCGCCCGGCCCCCTTCAGCTCTCCCGCCTTTTTTCCTTCCCCAGGCAGAAGGGTTCGCCCTCGGCCGCGCCTCCCCCTCCCCCTCTCCCCTCCCCCTCCCCCCAGCCCCTCTCCCCAGCCGCCAGTTTCCTCTGTTCCCTTTTCCACTTCCCCGCCACCATCATCCCGGCACGGTGGTCTTCTTCCCCTCCGTCTCCCCTTCTCATCCTCTCAGCCCCGCTCATTTGTTCTTCCCTTGGCCCTTTTGAGTTGCGAGGTGCGTGCGTGTGTCGCTACCTGCCACCTCCCGCCCTCGCCTCCTTTCCTCCCCGGTGTGTGTGTGTGTGTGTGTGTGTGTGTGTGTATGTGTGTGGTGTGCCTACCTCCCTTGCAAGAGCTCCGTTGTCCCAGGGAGGGGAAGAGGTCTGGGCAAAAGTAGCGCTTTGGGCCTGGCTAGCTCTCTTCTCCCTTGCTTTAGTTGCAGGGGCCGCTTTTTCTCCACTTTGAAAGATGAGTCGGGCTGGTCTACCTTGCAGGGTTGTTGGAAGGATGACAGATAATGACGATAAAAACAGGGACGATTTAGCAAAGCTGTTTAACAGCACCAGCACCAGCAGCAGAAACTGGGACAATAACAACAAAGAAGACAAGGCTATGAGTTTGGAGGGGGAGAAATGGACCCCCTCTCTCCCAGTCCAGAGAGGTTTCCCCGCTCCTCCTGGCGCCCTTTCGTGCCAAGACCTGTTGCGTGATTTCAGCCCAGGCTGCGCTTTCCCCGCCTCGGGCGCGTTGGGGGTTAGGCCTCGTAATCATCGTAATCATTCTGCCTGTTGGCAACCGCCTCGGCCACCGCCTCGCTCTCCCTTTTCTTTCTCCTCCGGACGGCGAGAGCGAGCCAAGGGCCTGCTGGCATTTCCTCCTCGGGCACTCTGCGTGCTGCTGTTAGAGAGAAAGAGAGCAAGGAGGGCCACACATTCCCTCTGGCCCCCAAGGGTCGTCCTGGGTTTGGCCCTCCAGCTCGCAGCCAGACAGCGGTTGCCGTCTCGCCAGCCGCAGCCGAAGAGGCCCTGAACGCAACCGGGCTCTCTCTCTTGCCCTCTCCCACGGAGGGCCCGGAGAAGCCCTTTACCTCTCGGGCACCAGGCAGCCATCCAAAGATGTGGCAGAAATTTATTTAAAAATGGGGAGGGGAAAGAAATCCTCTCATTTCGCTGGCAATACCTTCGACCTCCCTCTGGGGCACTGAAGGGCCGTCGCCCAGCTGGGGAAAGAAAACTCTGAACATTTCACTGGGATGACGGCGCCAAAGTACCTTGGCAAAAGCAGGGAGGTAAAATCAGAGACAACCAAGGAATTAGGGAGGACAGGATATGGTCCAGCTCCTCTACTCTGGCGCCTAATATATATACATATCTTAAGCCATATTGATATATCCGAAGCACTCTCCGGTTAATTGTAAGGGATAACCTACACTGAGGGTTTTTTTAAAAAGCCAACCCTCTGAGTAGAGATCCAGTGTGGTGTAATGGTTTGAGCGCTGGACTACAATCTTGGAGACCAGCGCTCGATTCCCCCCTCCGCCGCGGAAACGCACTGGGTGAGCTTGGGCGCGTCACACACTCTCAGCCCCAGAAGAACCCGTAATGATACGTTCGCTTTAGGGTCACCATAAGTCGGAAACGAAGGCACACAACACCACCACCAACAACACTCTTGAATGTTGCGGTAGCGGCCTAAAGAGGTGTAGCAGACTTTGAGAAAAGACAGAAAAGGTAGACCAAGTTTCCTTTTAAAAACCAGGAGCAATTTGTCTAGCGGCGCAGCACTTTGGTGTGGCTTTGGGAGAGTATCCGCATGTTAACTGTGTACTTTCAAGTCGTTTCAGACTTACAGTGACTCTTAAGTAAATCTAATTGCGGCCTTTTCTTGGCAAGATTAGTTCAAAGAAGGTTTGCCAGGGCTTTCGTTTGAGGCTGAGAGAGTGTAGTTTTCCCAAAGTCACCTAGTTGGTTTCCATGGCGGAGCGGGATTCAAACCCTGGTGTCTCAGACTCCCAGTCGACATTTAAACCGCTACACCACACACGTACAGAAATCGAATAGAGAAAAGTAACAAGGGAGGCCTGTGGGTTAGCTGTGTGCCCTGGTCATTCGCTTAGCAAAGGGTTTTAGCGGCTTCCAAAATTGTATACCGTGGGAGGGGGGCTACGAAAGCAGTCTGGATTTTAAACAGTTCAGTGGATTTAGGATTTGCGAGCGGATCTCGCGGAGCCCAGAGAGGAACTGACTTGTCGCCCTGGATGATAACCTTTCAGTTGCGCGCTTGTAGCGGTGGGATGCGGCTCCCATGGAGGTCTGTTGTTGTATGTCTGCCTCCAAATAGTTTCCGACTTATGGCTACCCAAAAGAGACCCTATCATGGAGTTTTCTTGGCAAGATTTGTTCCTTGGGCTGCCTTTGCCTTGCCTCCTGCTGAGGCTGAGAGAGTGTGGCTTGCCCAAGCCTTTCCATGGCTGAGCGGACATTCAAATCCAGGTCCTCAGAATGTAGTACAAGGCTCAAACCAGCACACTATGCTAGAGGTTAGCAGGACATTATCTCGGGCAGGGGCTTTCGCGGGCGAGGACCGTCTGCTTGACCAGATGCGCGAAGGGGGCGTGTGGGCCCTCGCCCCGCGTTGCCAAGATCGAGCCTCGACGAAGTAAACTGCTTTCTTCGGGCTCCGCAATTCTCCCTCCCTCCCCACCTTTCCCTTATTCACTCTTTGTGCTATTTCCTTTATCTAAACAACGACAACAACGTATTGTGGCTTCTTAAAGACTGACAGATTCATTATGGCTTAAGTCACAATAAATCTGTGGGTCTTCAAGGATGCCGCAAGACTCTCGGTTGTTTTTGCAAACAATTAAAACAAGCTACCCTTTCTGTAACACCCCCCACCCCCTGGCCTAATATGTGTCTGGGGAGGATCGCTGTAAACTTGGTTACAGTCATATCTACAAACGTCTGAACCGTCTACTACATTCACGCCGAACGTTTGAAGGGGGTTACCACGATAAGAAGAGGGATATATTTTTTTTTCACGAAAGGGAATGAATCCCATGCCTCCATACCTATTGCAAATCACCATCCCGTGTGTGTGTGTGTGTGTGTGTCTGTGTGTGTCTGTGTATGCAAGTGACGTGACTAACTTAAGAAACTGTGGCTAATTCAGAAATCAAACAGCAGTTCCCGAAGAACCACTTATTCCTAGAGCAGAAAACAGCTAACAACACCCCACAGAAGGCTTTGGGGGTTGTTTTCTTTCTCTTGTTCTCTTTCTGTGGCGACTGTGTCATCCTCGACAGAGTCCCGTGTCTCGTGTGTGCGCGTGTGTGCGTGTGTGTGCGTGTGCGCGCGCGCCCGCGCGCGCGCGCGCAGCGGGGACTCTTTCCCATCGAGGTCACTTACCATCGCCAAGCCAGGCGGCCGCCTCGCCTCGCCTCGCCTCGCCTCGCCCCTCGTCACGCTGCTCCTGGATTCGGGCGCGGGAAGCCGCCAGGAGACGATCCGGGGACTCCTTGTCTGTCTGTGGCGCCAGCGCGGGGCGGGCGGGGGGCGAGGCGAGGCAGCCGAGGGGAGCGTGTTGAGTGATTCATGCTTGGCCCAGGACCGGGCGGCGGCGGCAGCGGCGGGGCGTGGGGCGGGGAAGAGACGGGGGTCGGGGCCGCTGAGGCGTCTCTTTGCTTCCTTCTGGGTGGGAGCTGGTTGGGGGAAGAGGAGCCCGCGAGAGTCCAGGGGAGCTCCGTTAACCTCCTTCCCCCTCTCCCCCAAAGGCAAGGATGGCTCAGCACTGCTCGGTCAACAACTGCTGTGACCGAAGCGACGAAGACCTGAGCCCTCTCCCAATACGCGCGCCCAGAGCCCCTGAGCGACGACGGTAAACTGGGATGGACAGGCTAAAAGGCGTTTCAGTTTGCTTGGAGGGATTGGCGCAGCGCTTTTTCAAGAAGAGGACAGAAGAAGGAGAGAGGGAGAGGGAGGGGGGGGAGGGGGAGGGGGAGAGAGAGAGAGAGAGAGAGAGAGAGAGAGAGAGAGAGAGAGAGAGAATGTGTTCTGAAAAAGGCTAGGAGGAAATAAAATGCGATTAAAGGAAGGAGGGGGAAAACTAAGAAACATCTTAGTTTCCTACCCGTTTCATCAAACTTGCAAAACTGGCTGAGAGGAAACGGCCCGAAGAAAAAGAAAGCTCGTTGTCGTGAAACAAACTATGGTGCAAACAATAATTTATTTAAATACTCTCTTAATATTGTAAAAGTAACATTGAGGGTTTGTTTTTTTTGAGTGTGTCTGTTTGTAATAAATAAAACAAGAAAATAGCTTTTCTGTGTGGCATGTTAAAAGTTTAAACCACGAACTAGGAAAATTCAGGAACTGGTTCTTTTTTGACATCGAAGAGAAAAGGCATGAAACAGAATAAGAAAGTATTTATGGAGGCTGCCCAGAGAGAAAAAGGGAGAAAAATTATGCCATCAACAAATCTCGGTTCACAAAAAAAGGAAAGAAATACAGGCTGTCCAATGGAACATTTCCCACCCTCCACATTTTTATACAAAGAACTAGGGTAGATGGCGAGATCAGCACGAAACAGCTTTATTACAAACGTATTTTTCCTTGTGAAGAAAAGTCCTGCAAACATTTAAAAAAAGATAATTTAAACACAGCTGGGTTCTTTTTTCATTTTAAATATCTACATATAAAAATTATTTCTCTTTTTTTCCCCCAACATCAAAATGAGGTCATCTGCAAAGGCACCTATAAAAACGTTTACAAAAATAAACAAAATTAAATAAGAAATTCTGCACTGGTGATTTGATGGGAAATGGGAGAAGAGTGAATTTGCATTAACTTTTTCTTCAGCGTTAAAAGGGGCAATATTTGCTGAAGACTGGGCGGAGTGGCTGACTGCCACCCTGTCCCTGTCCACGGTGAAGCAAGTTCCATAGAATTAAATGGGGCTCACTCCTGAAAACAGCGGACTAAAGGCGACAGGAAAAGTAGGGACATAGACAGGTGGAGTGGAATTAGGATAGCTCTGAAAGAGAGAGAACCCGTTGAGTTTTTGGGGAAAGCGTTTGCACACGGGTTTATCCGGCTGATAATGGAAATGTTATTAGACACAGGAAAAATCACTAACTGGATTAGGTTTGTTCTGATTTCAAGCTGGGTGTATGGGTCAGGGGAAGGGACAGGGCGTTAAGAGGACCCTAAATAGGGTCCAAATCCTTAGGGAAAGGTCGCAGGCATCCCCCACGAAGTACCACCAAATCCGAAGCAGCCGCTGAGTTACTCCGGAGTGGAGAAGGACGGATGAGATCATTCAGCAAAGCACCAGGGGACGTACCTAGGTCCGTCGGGGACTGGAAAGGCGAATGGATTTTAAAGGGGGTGTGTGTCTCACCCCGTCACTCTCTCCACCTTCGGTCTCCTCCGAGGGAGTTAGAAAATCGTCCCTGCGCTGACGGCGGCGCTGTGGTGGTGGTGGTGGTGGTGATGGAGGTGGGGGTGGTGCTGGTGAGACTGCCCCTGCTGCAGGATCGGGGAAGCGCTTTGCAAGTGGGAAGCCGCGGCGCTCGAGGCTTGGTGGTACCACGAGTAGTTACCGAGGAAAGCCGCCGCCGCCGCCGCAGCCGCCGCCGCCGTCGCCCCGCTCGGAGCCCCGGGGCTCGACCCCGCACTGCTGCTGCTCCCGCCGCCGCCTCCTCCGCCGCCGCCGGTGGCCCCTCCGTTGCCGATTCGCTGCGGGTGGGGAGCAAAGTCCCAGGCCAGGGTGGCTGAAACCGGAGGCGAGGAGCAAGGCGGCGGGGAGGTGGCGCCCGGGTGCTGATCCGCAGGGATCTCGCCGCTCTTCCACATCTTCTTGAACTTGGACCTCCGGTTCTGGAACCAGATCTTCACCTGGGAGAAGAAAAGGCGGGAATGAGCGGCGGCCAAGATGACGACAAAACAAGAACAACAACAGGGCCTCATTCCCCAGACATATGGCGACGGGAGGGGGGAGCTCACACAACCAGAACCCCCCCCCCATAACAATCCGCCCTTTTTCCCTCTCGCCCTTCTTCATTCACAGATCCCTTCCGCCCCACTGTGACTTCTGAGGAAATTCCCGCCGTTTTATTTCCTTTAAAGCAAGCGGGGGCTCGCGCAGAGACCCACTGCATGTCATTTAACATCACTGCCAGGCCGGAAGCGCTTTTACCCAAGCGCCCGCTGCTGAGGAGACCACGAAGAGCCGCGGCCTGGGTAGTTTTTCCCGCCTCCCAAAATTCCCCTCACACGCTTCCCGGCTGGGGCAGACTCCCAAACCAGCCAGCCGCTTGCGGCTTGTCTTGATTGAGTCCGGATGTGGCTTCGGTTTGGGAACATGGAGGAGGTGGAGGGATTAACAACAGGCTTCTTGGGGGTGTCCGTCTCTCTCTCGCGCGCGCGCTCTCCTGAGCGCCCTGCACGCGGGGACGGTGTTTGGGAACTTCTCAGTTAAACTGTTTTCTGGGTGTGGAGCGAAGGGCTGGGAAAAACCTTTTCCTCCAGTTCCACCGCGGGCCTTTTCAACAGCCCCGACGGAGGATTCCCGTAGGACGGCGGCCCTGGGAAAGAGGGCTTAGGCGCCAGCGTTTCCTTTCGGGGGAAAAGGGCGTTAATCGATTTCTGCCGACACAGTCTTTAAGGGCGCCTACTCAGACCAAGCCTCTCACCGGCACACTTGGGGCGTACTGGGCCAGGGGAATGGTTTTAAGGGCGGGCTTCGTGCAAAACAGCATCCTCTTATTTCCCGCCGTTTTATTGCTGGTTTCTCCACTCTAAAGGCGGGCGTGGAATTTGTGCGGGGCTGCCCCCAAATACGCACAGAATAGCTCAAGAGAACTGGGGGGCGCTTTGGTTGGAGGCGTGAGGAGTCGAACACTGGAGGGCCGTCCGAATGGAAAGAAAACGCCATCTGATTTAGTTATTTGCCCAGAGGAGTCTTTCAACGGAAGGACACACGGAGTCCATTTTCTTAGACTGTGTAAACTGTTTTCCCCAGTGTGTGCGTCTGTGTGGGATATGCATATATAACTAGACATGCTGAAGAGAAGCTGGCAAAGAATTATAGCGTGTGTAATTCCCTGAAAACCAGCGCTCTCGCAACTTTTCTGCGAATGTATTACTGGGGGCATAGACCGGCCTACGTCCCTTTCGGGTCCCATTACTTTCGATGAAAGGGTTAAAATGCGCGATCGAGTATTTTGCACGGAAATCGAAGGGACGACTCGATACTACTTGGATCGTATCCATGCATTTTTCTACATCGTACACACACAAATACTGTTCTGTTCAGAGTTTCCACAAGTTTGTTGGCAGCGCGATCTTGCCTGGGGGGTGCTCAGGTATGGCGGGGCGGGGTGCTATGGACCTGGGTGTCCTGAGAGGCCTCCCGGGAAAGCCAGTTTCTGCTTTCACAAACGGAGATCGGCTCCTGGACTCAGTTCCCCTGGTTTTTATTGACGCCAAAGAGGGTGGCCTTGAGGCTAGCAGCCAGCCGGCGGTCGGAGCAGGGGTACAAACCGGGAGGCGCTTGGAGGTAGGGCTACTTGGGGGGCCGCCGGGGGCCGGTCCTCCTCCTCCTCCTCCCCCCCCCGCCTGCTCCTTACCTGAGTTTGGGTGAGGCCTAGCGAGGCGGCCAGCTCGGCTCTCTCGGGCAGGGCCAGATACTGGGTCTTCTGGAAGCGCCGCTGCAAGGCTGCCAGCTGGAAGCTGGAGTAGATGGTTCTCGGCTTCCGCACTTTCTTTGGCTTCCCGTTGACGATGCGGATCTCGGGCTCCCCTTCTTCCTTCTCTGCTGCAACGAAGGAAGACCGCGGTGAGGAGCGATTGGGGAACAGCAGCCACAAAAAGGGCGTTTAAGGCCTCTCCTGAATCACGCGGCGGAGCACTGAGGATGAATCCCACTAAAAGTCACCCCGGTCCCCCGCCGAATCCCAGAGAGCGCGAAGGCGGGGGAGGTAGGTCGGGGAACCACGTGCTGCTCCCCCACCCCCCCGAGGCCCAAGGGAAGCAGGCTCGGCTTGATCGGGCGGCAGAGAAGCAGCGAAAGAAGCAGCCCCCTTTCTCCTCCTCTTCGCTCCCTCCCTCCCCCCGCGTCCCCCGCGACGCGCGGAGTCTTACCGGGGTCGTTGCTGACCGGGGGCGTCCTGGTCCCATAGGCTGCGTAGGGGCTGTAAGAGGCGGCGTATCCCAGGTCGTAGCCGCTGGCTTTGGCGGAGTAGGGCACCGTGCTGAGGCCGGCGCCGGGGTGGTACTGGTAAGAGCCCATGGGCGGGTAGGGGGACCCGCTGCTTCCGTTGCCGCCGCCTGTGCCGCCGCCGCCCCCGTGCTGCTGCTGCGGCGGCTGCTGCTGCTGGTTGGTGTAGTAGCTGCTGTCCGTGGCCGTGGACACGGGCAGAGTGGGCGACTCCTGGGGCTTGTGCAAGCTGTGGTGGTGGTGCTGGTGGTAACTGCTGGAGGCGATCTGGCCGGAATGCATGTCGGAGGCAAGGCTGTCAAAGACTCCAGTCATCCTGACGATCCTCTCTCCCCGCCCCCTCTCTCCCCCCTCCCTCTCTCTGCCCCCCTCCTCTCCGAGGAGTCGGGACTCAGAAGGGAAGCCGGGAGGGAAAGCAGACCGGCTCGCCTCTTTCCGTTGCCAGGGGAGGCGGTGGCAAGGGGGGAAAAGTTTTGGCCGCTCCCCTTTCCTCCTCGGTCGGGCTGGGACCTGGAAAGAGGGAGAGAGGGGTTTACTGGGGACCGCTTTGTGCAGCCGCTGGGGTCGCCACTGTCGCGGCCAGGGCAGGAGCTCGTGCGGCTGGAGCAAGAGGTCGGGAGGTCTCCATCGCCGCCCGGCCCAGGCGGGAACGCTTTTTCGCTCTGCTTCCTTTCGGTCCGCCTTTTCCCCCCGTCTCGCTCTCTGCAGAAAGACCGTTCACCAGGGCAGCCTCTCTGCCACCTCTGCGGGGAGCAACCCGTCGCAGGAGCCGGAGCGGCCCCTCTCCCTCCCTCCCCAGCCGCGGCTTTACGATTGTCTGCGGCCCCGGGATGCCGCCAGGCGGGCATTTAACACCGGTCACGTGAGAAGGGGCCACGTCACCTAGCAACAGCCAATCCGCGGGCCGGGCCGCCTCGTGTGTCTCTCCCTTTCTTTCCCCTCGGCTCTCCCGCCTTCCCGCCGCTCGGTCTCGTCTTTGCCTCCCGGGCCGCGGAGGCGCCTCGCAGATGACACGTGCTGGGAAGGGAGGGGACCCCGGGCCGCGGGGGGGGGGCGGGAAGCACCGCGCGCGGAGAGACGGAGGGAGGAAGAAAGCGACCCAGGCGTGGGGTGCGGGTCTGATCGCTGAACGGAGGGATAAAAACAACAATAAAACGACCCACGGAGAGCGCGGGGTGGCGTTGATTCAGTCTCCCTTTTGTAGGGAGTGTGGGTTGCATTTGCGCGTGAAAAGATGCATTGAAATGGACCGATTACACGACTATACGCCTCTGTTTGTTTCTTTTTTTTTTTCCTTCTGGCTTTCTCCACCCGCAAAGATTTCGTTTAGTCTTAGTAGGACCGAGTCACGCAGTGGAATCCTGTAGAGGTTTAATAGAAAGAAAATCCCCCTCTGAACCATGCGGTTTACTCACAAGTGCAGCCATGGTCTAGGAACGTACACAGTCATCTACTAAACAACCTTTTGAAATCATACATAAAACAATGTTGTCCGGGAAAAAAAGTCATAATAATCACACAAAAGGAAATACAGCGGGGAATTGGTTGCCTTGTACGTGTGTTTGTATTTGTGCTTTCAAGTCTCCTGTCGACTTGGCTTCGTCCTTGTGTGTGTATGTGTGTCTTCAGCCTGCCGATTGACTTATGGTGACCTCATTAATGTCACAGAGTTTTCTTAGGCAAGGAATAATCAGAGTTCGTTTTGGCAGTTTCTTCCTCTGAAATACAGCCTACAGCACCTGGGATTCGCTGGCCGTTTCCCATCCAAGTAGTAACCAAGGCTGACCCTGCTTAGTTTCCAGAATCAGACGAGATCTAATGCCTTTAGGGTTTATGTACCTTCTGCATGAACGGAATCATTTTAGGAGCGTATTACATGCATTCCAAGAGTAAAGTGCTATTTATAAACTTGCAAAGTTGAGCTGCCTAGATGCAAAAGGTGGAAGATGAGGCGAAAACAAGGACCGAGAAGGCAAACGTTAGCGCTTTGTAGAAAAAGAGTTGCCCTGGTGCTTTAGCCCTTCCATCTCTGAAGGGGGCAGCTTCAAATGATTTGCAAGTGTCGCACATATTCCTCACTTTCTTTTCAGAATAATGGACTGCTGTGACACTACAGAACCTGTGTATGTGTGTGTCGTAAAAACTTTTGCCAATGTGTCCTTAAAGAAGTCAACCTCTTTTCAAGCTAGCAGGGTTGCTGAAGGTGCGAACAAATGGTAAGGTCTAGAACAGGAAAAAAAAAAAGTATAAATTAGCAGCAACAGCTAGGTTCTCCGCAAAGAATTACCAGAATATTGAACAGGCATTATTAAAATCCGATAATAGGTAGCCATGGTATGTCATAACTGTAAAACTTCCAGTCAGATGTTTCCCGTCTTGTCAAATTTTGAGGTAGGCTAAGCGCAAGGTCTGCCTACGTTTTAGGCGATGTTTCTTAGGTCGTTAGGGTGCAACCCCCACCCACTTCCTCACTAGCCTGTTATAGCGCGATGATTCCACTTTCAACATCCTCTGGAATCCTGGGGTTTGCAGTTTCTGGAGCGGCCGGCCCCTCTCGAAACTGCAAACCCGAGGATTCCAGAGGATGTTGAAAGTGGAATCATCGCGCTATAACAGGCTAGTGCGGAAGTAAGTGGAAGGGAGGTGAAAGGAAAACAGCCTCCGAATAGGTTTATGAACCTGCCTTTTAGCGCCACCTAGTGTGGAAAACTCTCCCACGAAGTTTCCGAATCCAGGAAGGAGAGACGGTGTGTAATCGCACCGAGGCGCCAAGCACTTCAATCGCTTAACGCAGCAAAACAGTAATTAGAAGCCACAACAGCGCGCTTAGACCACAACGACTGCAATCCTCAGAAGAAAGAGACATACCTGCGTGGCTGAACCAACTTGTTGCAACAGCGCCTTAACGGCAGGCAAGTAGCTGTTGTGAAAAACAATGACAGGGGAAAAAACCCCCATCTCTCTGTGTGCTTCGTTTAAAGTGCATAACAAAAATTAATAATATGAAAAGCAGAGCCTTCGGCGTTACTACGAGGCCCTGTTGCTTTTCAGAAGAGGACCAACCTATTGGACTGAGTAGTCTCCCTCCGGGGGCGATTTAGTAGTGAGGCTCCGATTGCCAGCGAAAGGTACCTGCAGCCACCTCGGTTCCTCCGGCTAGTTGAAGATCGCATCAGTGTATCAAGACACCCTGGAGTCATTTTTGGGCCTCTGTAGGAACCTTTCCTCGGCGGGGTTTGCAAACGGTCGCTTCTTCTATAGTTGTGAAGAGAGAAACGCGGGAGCAGCAAGTTCAGGGAGAGGCCCGGGACAGTTTGTCTGGGCCCCTCAGGTTTACAACGAAGTCGACAAAAACGAGCCACACGGAACGGTCTGGGAATCGTTTCTTTCCCTTCCACTCCCACCACTGAATGTAGTCTGCGGGGCTTTGAACCTTCTTGTGGAAAGTTCCCGCTCGCACTCTCCCTGACGTGAAGACTAGAAACGGAGCTCCTGAGAGGGACGGAAAGGGAGGAAATCTTGGAATCTCAGAATTTTAGAGCTGGAAAGGGCCACAAGGTCATCTAGTCCAACCCCCTGCCATGCAGGAAGACACTCCCGGAAGATGCTCGCCCAGCCTCTCCTAAAGACCTCCAAAGAAAGAGGGCGACCCTGCCCCCCGCCGGCAGTCTGCTTCACTGCCAAACAGCTCTTAATGTTTAGGTGGGATCTCTTTTGCTGTAATTTGAACCCATTGGTTTATGTTCTTGTCAGCAGGAAACAATTTTCGCTCCACCTTTTCACACGACACCCCTTCAGCTTCAGTCAGGTACCTTTTTCGAACTCTTCACTCTCCCCGCAGCCCCTTTACACAGATTTTTCTCCTCAAAAAGCGTCGCTTTGGAGGACCTTTGGCGCCCCGGGGCACGCAGAAACAATCAGGCTGGAACTGTTGTTGCCGTGGCCACGTCAAATGCCCCCGAACATCGGAATTGGCCAGAGAAGCCGTGTTGAGACTGAATAAAGGAAGAACGGGCGCCCGGGAAGACAGAGGGACGAGAGGGAGGACGAGGGAAGCGCCTCTGTAAGAGGATAGGATGGGAATTTAATTCAGCGCTGCGTGGCAAGCTTTTTATTTTTAATAAAGTCACCTTCTTGGGTACGGAGTTCGAAACGTGTGAATTCACCTCGATTCGGAGGAAGAACTCGGAATTCATTTCGCCCCTTTCCCCACATTAGACGCTTCAAATGTATCCCCGAAAGTAATTCTCTCTGTCTTGTGTTTTGCTCAATTGTGGTGGAGGCAAGAGAAGAAAAAAAAAGAAAACATATTCCAGGGTGCTGAAGGGGGCCAGGAGGTATAGTATAAAGTCCATTTTTAGCTGGGCAAGCCATCTCCCAGATCGGTGGCAAACCCCAGTGTCATTAGGCAAACAAACAAACTGTGGGACTGAGAGAAGGGGATTGGGGCAAGGTATTTTAGTCACCCCTGAGTAATCCAGATTGAGAATGTATCAATAATATATTTGCATAAGTGAAAAGTCAGGGCAGCAGTCCAGAAAGGCGGGGAGTGTGTGCGAGTGCGAAGTCCTTTTTTTGCAGGAGGTCTCTTCGTCTTTTTTCCGCCCCAAGTTACGAATAATGAGAACTGCAACCAGAATCCGTCATCTTTAATTCAGGTCTTTCATCTTTATCTGGCATTTGGATCGCGCTGCGAGGAAAGTGATCGTTTCTCCCAACATCCGCGGAAGATGGCAGTTGATCTTCTTTCGCCTCCCCAACTCCAGAACAAATCCTGTTTTTGTTTTTTTTTCCGATTCTGGAGTAAAGGGCTCAGTGGCTCTTTTGTCAGACCTCTTCAGCTGCGCGGTCGACCTACAAAGGTTAATTCTTTCCAACAACTGCGAAGACAAGAACAATTTTACACGAGATTTAACTACCTTCTGCACAGTGTGCCCCCGATTTAGACACCTAGGAGGTGGTTGCATTCTATCCAGATCCCAATCAGAAGGCAAGAAGGCTCCTAGTAGATCTTGTTAGAATCATAGAATGATAGAGTTGGAAGAGACCCCAGGGATCATCGAGTCCAACCCCCTGCTATGCAGGAACACCCATCAAAGCATTCCCAAAAGATGGCCATCCAGCCTCTGCTTAAAAACCTCCAAAGAAGGTTTGACTCCACCACACTCCAAGGCAGCATATTCCACTGCCCCACTGCTCTGACCCTCAGGGTCAGAGTTCTTCCTGAGGTTCCTCAGGTTCTTCCTGAGGTTCAAGTGGAATCTCCTTTCCTGTTGCTGTTGTTGTTGTGTGCCCTCAAGTCATTTCCCACTTACAGTGACCCTATCACAGAGTTTTCTGCGGCTGAGAGTGTGTGAGGCAGCCAAGGTCACCTAGTGGGTTTCCATGCTCCAAGGGGAATCAAACCCTGGGCCCCAGGCCTGCAGCCTGCTGCTGAAACTGCTGTGCCCCCCTGACTCTCAGTAGGTCCTCTTAGTCTATTGAAGTCACTGAGGGGGGCAGATGTCAGTGGATCTTTAAAGAATACTGTTCTCTTTACCTGCTTTCAATTCCTTGCCTACTTATAATCAGCCTTTCTTAGGGGTTTCTTGTCAAGATTTATTCAGAGGAAGTTGCCATTTTCTTCCTCAGAGGCTGAGAGTATGTGACTTGACCAAGGTCATCCAGTGGATTTTCTTGGCTGAGTGCAGATAGGAACCCTGGTCCCCCAGAGGCCCAATCAATGGCATTATTATAATCTATATAAGATTCTAGTGACAGCCAGCATGGTGACCTTGGGCAAATCACCCTCACCCTCAGAGGAAGGCAAAGGCAAACTCCCTTTGAACAAATTCTGACAAAAATCCCCTGTGATAGTTTCACCCTAGGGTCACCATAAGTCAGAAATAACTTGAAAGCACATAACAACAGCATAGGGTTCTCATCAGTTTCAATGTATTTGGGACTTTGCCCTAAACATTCTCTTTATTTTTATGGTACCTGTTGAAGCAGCATCTAATAACAACAAGAAGAGCCACACACATTCATAGATGATTAATTCTCAGCAGGCAGAGGCATGCTGATATTTATTTGAATTAATAATCAGCCATACATGCCTACATTTTAAATAGATTCCAGGTAGCCAAGACCCCCCTGCCCCTCTGCAATGTGTTCTCCACACTTTTCCAGAAGTGCTTAGGAAGGAGGGTAAGCTAAGCTCCATTTCCAGTAGTCCCTTACAGCACTTCGGAGTGTAAAGCGTAGCTTTTTCCATTGCATTTGTTTCACCTCCATTGCCCACTCTAGGAATAAATCTCTCTTATTCTTGATAAGATTTTATGTTGTTAAAGAAATGTCCACATAATGGTTTGCACAGAGACTCCATCCAGGTCAAGTCATTATCTGTAGACACTGCTTTTGAATGTATTCCTTGGAAATACAGGGAGCTTATTAACTTCTATGCAAATATTCTTATGATCACAGCCATAAATCCTGATCCTGTGGGGATTTACTCAGAGGTAAGCTTCCTGTGCTATTGAAATTTCCTGCAGTCTGGAAGGTTTATTGTAACTCATGAAGTTTCTTCTGAAACCTTCAGCCTGCTCTCTTGGTCCCTGTTGTGGCCTTTCTTGTTTCTTCTTCTCTGTTTTTCAGACAGAAAGTTCACACCAGAAACTGCCAGTTCCCACCTCCTAGTACAAGAATGTGTCTGTTCTACATGATTATAGTGCTATGATTCCACTTTAATTGCCATGGCTCCATCCTACGGAAACCTGGGATTTACAGACTGTTGAAAGCTACTTAGAATTCTATGCAAGAGAGCTTCTAGTTCTGTCATTCAGGAAAGCTGAGACTGCAAATCCCTGGATTCCATCAGAAGAACCATGACCATCCTCTGCTCCTGATAGCATCTTTTCCTCCTCATGATTCTTAGGCATTTGACTTCCCTACTTGGAGGCCTAGTTACTTGATTTGTCATGGCATTGACATCAAGACAATACCAGACTTCAGGAGGAGCCTAGAGATTTTACAGACAAAAAAGTCTTTAGAAGTAATATTTGCAAGCACGTGTCCTTGCTGTTAAAAGTAGATGGGTCTTTCCTAACCTTTGTTTACCGGATATTGTTATGTTACCGTCTCAACTTCTCCTGGCCAATGGCCTGGGTTGATGAGGCCTGTAGCTCAAAAATATCTGGGTCAGGAAAAGGCTGCTGGCAACTCTTTTGTGCACCTAAGGCCCTGAGCGCAGGACATAACTACAGGAAAACCCCGTCTTTCAATGCCCTGTTATCTGATGACTCTCTCTTGTGCTGCTTCCAAACTAATTGATTTGACATGGGATGTGCTCTTTCATCAATTCTTCTTGCCTACAGAGGCTTGCTTGAGACTGTTTGCATGTGTGCATGGTCCCAAGTCTTGCCTATGGAAAGTACAAATCCTCTGGTTGAATTAATGGAACTTGTGTGCGTTGCAAGCATTGGAACAGGGAGCTTCCACCAATTCTTCTTGCCTATGGAGGCTTGTTTGGGACTGTGTGTGTGCTGCTTGCAAAGTGAGTTCAGAGGTAAAGAAAAGGGTGCCAAGCCAACTGAGAGACTTTACAAGCAGTGTGCGCATGCACGGTCGGTCCCAAGGGACTTCATGTTCCCTACAGTAGATGGATTCTTCATGTCCCCTACAATAGATGGATTCTACTTTCTGACCATTTCTGCTTTCTGACAGTGCTCTGGCCTTTAAGCTGTCAGATAAGAGGGGTAGGCCTTACATGATGTACTCAGGGTACAACACATTTGACAGTGTTGGCAGGCAAGACGAAGGCTCATGACAGCCATGCCTATCTATTGTAATATTTCTGCTAACATCAAAACAGTCATGTGATACCCATTTAAAGCAGATTTTTCTTTCATCAGTCAGTTCTGAGGTTTAAGAAGCTATAGTGTGACAGTGACTGGGTAGCCAGTGATTACCTTTGGGAGTTTGCCATATTGCTTGTCGGTCATTTTAAGGTCTAGAATGAATAAGGCATGGTGGAAACATTCTGCTGAGGCCTTATCTGTATTCTCCAGAGAGCCTGCGGCAGTAGTTTTTTGCACTATTCCCAGAATACTGCAGCCATGATGGCCACTAACCATGGGAAAAACTGGGAGTTGTAGTTCAAGAAATGAACTTTTCCAAGCTCTTTATGGCAACTCAGCATCTGTTGGCCAAGATCTAGCACTGGCTTCTGACTGCTCACTTGTCTGGGCTCTGGTATTTGGAGATTAATAAAAAATATTGAGAGCAGCCTTGACCAAACTGGAGCCTTCCAGATGGCTTGAGCTAGAATCAGTAATGTAGTAGAGCCAGGAAGGACTAAATGCTCTGAACCAACAGATCCCATATGAACTTGGAAGTCAAGCAAGATCAGCTGTGGTTAGTACTTGGACTGAAGACTGCCAAGGAATACCAGGTGCTGTAAGCTGTATTTGAGAGGAGGGAAACAGCAAGCTACTTCTGAATAGTCCTTGCCTAAGAAACTATGGAAATTGATTGGGTGGCCATAAGTCAGCAGCTGTCTCGAAGGTATTTACAAACACACAACAGAGCCAGGGATCACAGGATTGGATCAGTGGAGTTGTTTGCTGGGGGAATGCAAAAGCAAGAAAAAGAGCAGAATCATAAACTGGAGGAAAATTTGGCCTAGGATAAAGAAATGAAGCAGGACAGTGATTGTCTGAATTTTGCAAGGCTAACAGTTGGTTCATTGCAAACAGATTCTTCAAGCAACCCAAGAGGGGACTGTATATATAGGCATCACCTAATGGCCAATATAGAAATTGAATAGATTGCATAATTGGAAGCAGAACGTGGAGAAGCTCCATTCTTTCTCCAAAAACAAGATCAGGAGCAGATTGTGGTACAGGCCATGAACTACTAATATCAAAAATTAGAGTAAAGCTAAAGAAGAGCACAAAACCACCCATCATGTCAAAATACAACCTGAAGCAGATCCCCATTACATTAAAGATAATGTGAAAAATAAATTTGCACTATTAAGCCTAATTGAATGGGAACCAGAAGAACTTGGACTAAAGCCAGGGACATTGTCAGGGAGGAATGCAAAAAGGTATTATCTCTGGCTAAAAAGAAAGAGAAATCTTAGTGGATAAGAGATGAAAGTCTTCAAGCAGTTAAGGCCTGACAAGAAGCAAAAGTAAAAGGTGACAGGAATAGAGTCAAAACCTTGAATGAAACTATTCAGCAATTTGTGCACAGAGATGAGGAGAATTACTTTAATAATCAGTGCAGAGAAATAGAAAGTGACAACAAAAAAGGAAGCACAAGAGACCTTTCCCCCAAGATCTGAGAAATCAAAGGGAAATTTTAAACCAAGAATGGAGATGCCTTATGACCAGCAGGGGAACACATTACAGGACCAAGTAGAAATAAAAATATGATAGAAATGATACATGGAAGAACAATATAAAAGAGATCAAATGTTGACAGATTCATTCATAACGAAGAATCATATGGAGATGAACCTCCAGTTTTAGAAAGTGAAGTAGAAGTTTCACTCGGAGCACTTGGGAGAAATAAATCACCAGGAACAGATGGTATATCAATTGAACTGTGACAGAGACAGAATCCACTTTAGTTCTAACTAAAATCTGTCAAGAAATATGGAAAAAATGGCCCACAGATTGGAAACGCTCAATATGCATTCTAATTTCCAAGAAAAGGATCACTAGGAATTGCAGTAACTACAGGATCATTGCATTAATTTCCCATGCAAGCAAAGCCATGCTCAAGATTCTAGAATAAAGAGAAGTAACATATATGGAGTGAGAAACACAAGATGTCCAATGGGGTTCAGAAAAGGAAGAGGCACTAGAGATCATATTACAAAAGTATGTTGGCTATGGAGCGCACCAAAGAATTTGAAAAAAAAATCAGCCTATGCTTTATAGATTAGCACAAAACGTTAGACTGTCTAGATCATGATAAACTATGAATTGCTCTTAAATAAATGTTTGTACCACAATGTTTGATTGTCCTGATGCATAACCTGTTCTCAGGACAAGAGGGAACAATCAAAATGGAATATGGAGAAATGGAATTGTTTCCAACTGACAAGGGGGTCTGGCAAGACTGCATTTTATCCTCCTATCAGTTTGAACTGTATGCTGAACGAATCCTATCTACAATAGCCCCTTGACTTTCATGAGGCTGTGGGGCATAGAACCTCATGAAAGTAAAAAAAAAAAAAATGAATAACTCCCCCTGCTTGAGTGAGCACTCTGCCTCCCCTTCCCTTCTGAGGCTTCCCCCTCTGATTTACTTGCCTTTTGCCTGGGTGCATGCACCTTCCTTCTCTGTGCCTGAGCAAAAGGCAAGCAAATGGAAGGAGGGAGCCTTGCTTGTGGAGAAGGCCCACATGGGCCTACCCCTCCATTCTCCCTCTCCCATTCTCTTGCCTTTTGCCCAGGCGCACATACCATCCTTCCACATATCCAGGCAAAAAGCAAGTGAATGGAAGGGGCAGCCTGAGCACAAAGAAGGCACATGCATGCATCCTCCAGTCTCTCCCTCCAATTCTCTTGCCTTTTGCCCAGAAGCACTGCTCTTCTATGCCATGCTTGGGCAAAAGGTAAGTGGATGGGAGAGGGAGCCCTGCATGCAGAGAAGGCATGGGCAGGCTTCCCTCCCATTCTTCCCTTCCCACCCTCTTGCCTTTTGCCCAGGCAGCCTTCCTTCCATGAGCCTGGGCAAAAGGCAAGCAAATGGGAGGGGGAGAATTGGGTGGGAAGGCTCCTTTCTTCTCTGTGTGCAGGGCTGCCCCTTCCCACTCACTTGCCTTTGCCTGGACATGGAGAAGGAAAGCACAGTGTGCCGTGGCAAAAGGCAAGGGAATGGGGGGGGGAATGAAGGGGAGACAAGCAGATGCCTTGAAAATAATCAAATTCATGAAGGTCAAGCCCACCAATAAGCAGGATTAGACTTAGAGGAAGCAGTATGAAAATTGGAGGAAGGAACACCAACAATTTAAGATACGCAGATGAAACCACACTGCTAGCAAAGAGAAAATAGCAAAGAGCTGGAATGACTAGTGAAGACAGTCAAGAAAGAAAGTGAAAAGGCAAATTTACAGTTTATTTACATCAAGAAAATAAAAATAATGACCACAGATGATTTACACAATTTTAAAGTAGAAGATGAAGACATTGAAACAGTTTTAGATTTTCCATACTTTGGCTCAGTGCAGACTCAGAATCAGAAAGTGGACTCCAGTCAAGAAATCAGAAGAAGACTAGGACTTTGAAAAGCAGCTATGAAGGAACTAGATAACACCTAAAGCATAAAAACATATAATTGAATACTAGAATTAATATGATCTATGTCATCCTATTTCCAGTTTCTATGTATGACTATGAAAGCTGGAATGTGAAGAAAGTTGATAATCAACTAATTTAAAATGTGGTACTGGAGAAGAGTTCTCTGAATACCATGGACTGCCAAAAAAAACAACAACAAATACATGGGTCCTAAACCAAATCAAACCTGAGTTCTCCCTAGAAACCAAAATGATTAAACTGTGGCTGTTGTTGTAGACTAGGGCTTCACAGAATATTGATGGGCCAGTTTTCGCTCCTCTTTGTGTTAGCTCCTAGAAACTTTCTTTGGATGGTAAATATTGAAGGTACAACAGCCTCATCCTTTTCATCACTTGAAGGCAGATTTGATGAATTTAATTAGTTTTAGTTAACTAGCTGCACATTTTGTTCTGCTTCAGCACCAGCTGTTTCCAAGCCTCTGCCCTGCATCAAGCGTAAGAACAATGGAATACAGTACAGTACCTACAAATAATTATGGCTCAGTCTGGATTCACAGTCTGAGAGTGGCTTTTAGGCCTAAAGGCCTAAAATAGAAGGCCAGCGTGAGAAACTAGGTCCAGACACAAATGTGTGCACTATGAAATTCTAGACAGTCAGGGCATACACATTGAAGGCCAGCAGAAAGACATTCTTCCAGCTCTCTGTGCCTAGAACTGAAGACTTTTAAGCTGTATGTCATTGGTGTTACCTGAGAAATTTGTCTATTCCCAAGGAATATCCTACTCATGAGCAGTCTTTTACTCACACAGAGAACTTCTTCATCGGTATGGTGCTTCTAGCTCTGCTGGCCAACTGAGCCTGAATCTTCAGGTGCGTGTGTTCTACTGGGCAATCTCTGCCACTCTGTCATTCAAAGAGGAGAATGTCGATAAATCAACTTTCAGCTCTCCCAAAGGCCCTTGCTACTCATGTTCTGTAGCATGAGCTCCAACTCTCTCATGTTTATCTTGGAAACACCTAAATCAGGGGCTCTCAACCTCTGATCCTCCAGTTGTTTTGCATTTCAAATCTCAAAGGCCTCTGCTAGTCTGACCAATGATGATAGATTCTGGAAACTGCAGTCCAAAACCTCTGGAGGACCAAAGGATAAGAACCACTGCTCTAGACCATTGTCCAAAGAAAAGTCATTCTGTAGGAAGACAACAACTTCTCTCTGCTTGGTTCTACTAACTGGAAACTTTGGTTCTTGGCCTCATTCATGTACAAAACTGGAAGACGGCTAAGTAGTTAAGAGATACACATGCTTGTGTAGCTACCATACAGTCACTTACAGAAATTCTAGAAAACTCTGAAAAAGGGCTTCATTCTTCTCCAATTACATAAGCCTCTGTCTTACATGAGCAGGCTAAGAGTTGTTGGTAACACATGAATGCTGGTGGTGCTATATTCTTTGGAATATAGACAAAGGGTGTTATGTGTTATCTTACCTTGTAGGGTCAGGGGTACAGACACATATGACACAGGAATTAAGAAGAAAGACAACCAGTCTGAATCAGTTTGAGCCAACCTATCCTCAAATTTTTATGGTGCTGATATAACCACTGCAGAGATAATCAGTCGTTCAGAGAGCTAGAGGTACACTCTGCTCTCACCAAGAGAACATTCAGCATTCATTACAGGCAGCACTGAGGGGGCTGATCAACTTGTTTACAACCCAGCTGCTCATGAGTCATCAAAGTGCTTAGAAAAATGCCTAACATCATCCTGCATCAGACAAATCTTGGGTTCTCTTCTTTTGTTGCCTTGGTTTTATAAAGTGGACGCAGTGTTACTAAAAAGATGTAGGCTTCAGTCACTTTGTTTAAAAAAAAAACTTTATTGACTTGTTTCAGAGATACATGTGTTCAGCATGTTTATACACACTCTTTGAAGGAGAAAAATACAACATCAAAATAATTTTTAAACATTTAATATTTAAAAGATATTTAAAACATGTAATATTTAAAAGATCTACCAGCTGGAGAAATGTTCCACTTGGGTGTCCATTCTTCTGTGATTATAGTTGGGGGAAAAAAGTTCAAAAATATTGTCTCCTCAGTTTCAGTCAGTGTTGATGAGTTGCCACATCATTTTCAAAGATGTCAATTACACTGAGCATCTCCAAAAACTTAGGTCATTTCTGCATGGTATTGCTGTGGTGTGATAGGGACATGCTAGCAGCAGTCTATGAGTTGTGCTTTCACACAACATCATCATGGACCTGCAGCCAGTGTGTCTCTACCTATCGCGATCATGGGTAAATCATGGGAAAAAATCCATTAAGCATCCGTGATTATGTGAGGCTCCTGTTACTGCCAGGCATGTGGAAGAGATGGAAGTGTGAAAATGCACTTCTTCCCCAGTGCAGCATGGGAAACATGCTGGCGGCACTGTGGAAGGACAGCGTGTGATGGTCGTGCTTCCTTCCAATGGACAACAGAAGGAGGTACGGTGCAGAAACGGCCTTAACTGGTTCTGGGTGTTGCCCTTCATGCACTCAGGAAAAAAGTGCTTCTGTCAATTGATTTAGACTGACTGACTCTATTGATGTATTTGTTTTAATAGGAAGTTTTTGGCTTAATTCATTTTTAATGTACAGTTGATCTATCGTGGGCCAATTATTCATATTTCTTTCTTTTTTTAAAAAAATATTAATTTTAACACAATCTAATTTGCAATAAAAATACATATAAAAAAGAAAAGGGGAAAGGGGAAAGAAGGAAAGAAAAAAAATCCCTAAAACTAAAAGACAATATTAACACACGAAACTAAAACACTGAAACATTAACTTACTAAAACCCCCAATCTAAACTGTAATGGATGAAAAGAATAAAAAAAAATTCTACTATTGTAGATCCAGCTACGTAATGTTACTAGAATTACAAATAACCATAACCACAATTATAGTATTTTTATATTTCTTGTTGCTCAAAAAGTCCATAAACGGTTCCCAATCTTTTTTTTTTAAATCTGCAGTTGACATATCTTTCAAAATCCACATTAGTTTGGCCATTTGGGCTAACTTAGCAACCTTAACAATCCATTCTTCCATTGTCAGTGCTTCTGTCCATTTCCATGTTTGAGCAAACCTTTTCTTGCTGCTGTTACCATATATCAAAGAAGTAATCTAAATATACTATCTAATTCTTTATCCATAAGGTTCTTATGTTATTTCTTAGTAGCCTTTTTGGCAAAAATCTCCTCTGATTCTCATGCATTTTTTGAGAAGTATGTTTCTTCAATCTGTTTGCCAAAATAGTAGCAAATATCTTATAGTTATTGTTTAGAATGAAATAAGTTGATAATTCTTTGTTAATGTCTCATCTGTATCTTCTTTGTGAATCACTGTAATACAGGCATTTCTCCAAGAATCTGTCGTCTGTCTTTCTCCTAATATCATACATCATAATTAGTGGCTGAAGTAACTCATCTTCCAATTTCTTATATGGCAGATAGTCCATCTGGGTCTGGAGCTTTCCCAGCTTTAATTTTGCTGCGATAAGCTCCATTGTTGTCACAGGTCCATTCAAACTTTGCTTTTGTTCTAACCTCACATTACTCTCTGTTACATGTTTATTCAGATATAAGATCTGGTCAGTGGTGTAGCTTGGCATGAGTAGGGGAGGGGCAGGGGCAGATGGGGGAGGAGGGGTGGGGGGAGGGCAATGACACATGGGGCGGGATGATGACACACAAGGGAGGGGCGATGGGATGCGGGGGCTGGGATGGGGTGATGGCACACGGGGTAGGGGTGATGGCGCATTGGAGGGGAGGCAAGGAGCAGTGGCACCCCCAAAAAAGTGCCACCCAGGGCACACTACCCCACTTGCCCTCCCCATCCCTAGAGATCTCAGATATTGAGACCTGAATTTTTGAAAGCACCAGTTCAGTTTCAGCCAGCTGTGGATTTTTTTTAGTGGCCTTTTTTTTGGGGTGTCTTTTATGTAATGTTGCAAAACACTTTCTCTTGAGTTTCAGAATCAGAGGCAATGTTTATTTCCCCTTTTCTAAAATGTGGCTTCCATATAAGCCTTTTAGTTATTTGAATCTTAAAAATGCAAAGTCTATTTCTTATTTCCAGTCTAACCTGACACTTAAAATAGTGTTCAGTTCTTTGAGCTCTATGCTGTCTATCTCTTCTTGGCACTAATTTCTGTTGACAAACAAATAATAGAGACTGGATTTTGGATATTTATGATGCAAATTGTTTGTTCTCATCTGAACATAGTAAATCTCCAAGTGAACAGAGGGTTTCTCCTCCTTTACTGATTTCTCCTTCACATGGGCTATGAGAGGTTCTGTTAATCATATTGTAAATCCTTGTTTGGAGAAGCTTCTAACTAGACAACCTTATTGAACCTTTTATGATTCCTCAGCTTTGCAGTGGGAATTGTTATCATTTCAAGCCATACATCTCAACCAGATAGCCCCTTGCTCATATCCATTTCAGGAGACTGTGATTCTGCTTTATAAGTATAAAGATAATAATAAATCTTGCCAAGCTGGAGCCGCACGCGAATCGAGGTGCTAATGATTGGCCATCTTGGGCAGAGTCCATTATTCATTGTTCTTTCTAACCATCTTTCTCAGATGCTTAGAGAGAGGTAATCCAGAGTTTTGGCATATAGTGCCAGTAGCAGGCTTATGACACTCAACTATATCTCCTTTCTATCTAAGTTTAAGGAAGTTGTTTTAGTTCTGAATCAGTATCTGGTATTAGTAAGGCACTGGATGAGAACAAACAAATGGAAACTTAATCCAGAGATGGCAGGCATGCTCCTGTTCAGTTGAAAGGCAGATCAGGGAAAAGGGATTCAACTTGTGCTAAATGGGGTTACATTTTCCTTGAAGATTCACATGTGCAGTTTTGGTTGAGTCTTGGATTGAACCCTGAGCACTTGTTTCTGTAGTGGCCAGAAGTCTGGCTGTATACTTAACACCAGTGCACTAGCAGGACTCATTCCCAGAGGTATTTGATTTTGATGTGATTACAAATGCTTTTATTACCCTAAGAAGTAGGGGACCTTGAGGTCCACCCATGATGTCAGTATCTCTTTAGAATTTTGGGGAATTATAGCTCAAAAGAGGCCAGGAAGAGGACGGTAATGGCGGGATCTTTTCATCTATGTATACCAGTACGAACTGTAGAGAGGACTCCAGTTGAAGTTAGCAAAATATTTTATTTGGGTTTAACAAACACACAGGAAATCAAACACTGTAAGAATCATACAAGGCTGTCGGAAAGCAAGATATGAAAGATTGGATAGAGAGAGAAATTGGGGTGAAGAGGGTTGAAGCGGAGTGGCTCAGACAGTGTCTGAGGGTAGTACAGAGGAGCAGAAGTTTGAGGGACCACCTGTAGTGTGATATGCCCAATGTACTACAATTTGCTGTGGCCGAAGCTACGGTTTATATACCCTATTTCCTATTCTGAAGGGGGTATGCAGACAAAGCGGTAATGGCTTTCATAAAGGATTGATTGCCTTAACTCTAGATGACCAAGCATTGATGGGAGTCATGACAATCTCTTAATGTCTTGGTTGGGTGGGGGGTATAGGGAAGATTTCCAAAAGGCAAGATCAAGGGATAGTCCCTGATTTCTTCACCCGGACAATTTCACCTTCCATTGTTTTTGGGTGTGCACAGAGTTTGAGCTGTTGAAAGGGTTAGCATAGACCCATTAGTGTCTAGGTTTTCTGCTGAATCCTTTCTAAACTTATGACCTCATCATGTCTCAGGTCAGTTTGACCTGGCAACATGGTTTCTGGTCAGTGTTCCTTTAATCATGTTTTTCAGCCATAAATATGTTCAATTATGAAAATAGCACATCCTGCAGGATGAAGAGGAGTAAGGTATGGTAACACTTTGGTTACACACTATTTTGATTACAGTTATCGCTCCACATTCATGGGGTTTACCATTGCAGGACCCTTGCAAAATGGAAAAATGGTGAATATCTCTAGGCCCCCAAACCAGTTGTAACATACACAAAAAAGTACACACTGTGGATTCAGCCCATTATGGATCCAAATGTACAGTACACAATACATTGGAATCCGTGACAGGGAGCACACCAGCCACCCAGTTCTGCCTTCGAGGCAGTGAGATTTCTTCAGAGGGCAGAAGTGGGCAGCTGGTGAGGCTTGGTGCCACCTCCGCTGCTGCCTGTGCCATTTTTAACAGAGACTTACAAGCCTTGCCTTGAATTTGTTGTCTCCGCACAGGCTTCTGGACCAACTGTGAATGTGAGGCAAGACTTATAAGTCCCTATTAAAAATAGCATAGAGCAGCAGCAGAGGCAGTGGCGAAGAATTTGCAAATAATGAAATCCATGAAAGTTAAATGTGCAAATGTGGAGGGATGATTGTACTGTTATGTGCTGTACTTGGAATGCCTTTTTAAAACATTCATCTGGCCCAAAGGGCTGAAATTGGACTGTTAACCAGGGGCTGGTTACAAGAAACATATAACTTGATTATTACAACTGCACTGGCTGCTAGTCCGTTTCCAGGTTATAGGGCACATGTGTCAAACACAAAGCCTGTGGGCCGAATCTGGCCTGCCAGGACATTTCATGTGGCCCTCGTACCTCTCCTGCAGTTGTGGCATTCCCCCTGCCTAGCGAGCCCAGGGGCAGAAAGAGGCACAGAGAGGGCATGGGGAGCAGAAAGTGGCACACTCTGGATATACTGACCAATTCTATGTCACTTTACAGAAGTATAGGGACCATAAACTATAATCAAATAGCCCCAAAATGTCCGGGAAAAGAAAAGTTGATGCAGAGGGAAGGCAATTTAAAAGCCAGTGATAATCAAATGCAGAGGCAATTATTTAATATGATAAAATAGTAGATACATTTATATAGTCTTACAGATACAACTGACCCTTTGAGGGCAACCATAATGCTGATGCAGCCCAAAATGAAATCCAGTTTGACACCCCTGTTATAGGGCACGGCCATAAAGCCCTATTTGGCTTGGATTCAATCCGTCTGAAAGACTGTATTCTCCCATAAGACCTTGCCTGAGCTCAGAGATCTTGGGAGGAGATCCTGCTCTTGTTTATGCATGTTTGGTGGAGTATGTTTGATGGAAATGTGAGAAATGTTTTGGGGTTTTTTTGGTGCTTGCTTCTAGGCTACTTTCCAAGGGAGGCCAGAGTGGCTTCCTCCCTATTTATCCTTCCACCTGTAGGGAAAGACCTTTTCATCCAGGCAGGCATCTGACTATCAATGGGCTGTTGAGGAAAGAACTTTTTGATAGGGCCTTTTGATATGGTGCTCTCACCTTAAACTTATGCCTTTTAAAATTGTTTTTGGTGAAATAGTGTTTAATGTTGTTGTTGTGTACCGTCAAGTCATTTCCAACTTACGGCAACCCTAAGGCAACTCTATCAGGTAGGTTTCTAGATGCTGAGAGTATATACTGTCTTTAATAACATAACAGTCTTTTAATGTTTTTACTTGTACCTATTTTTATCCATATGCTGTTTACTTTGGCTGTGAAAGATCTTGGCTTTAACTCATGGGAGAAAGGTGGTATTGTATATAAATCAAATTAAAGTCACTCCCAGACCAAGAGAACACAGTCAGTGTCAGGAATGATGGGTACTGTAGTCCAAAACATGTGGAAACCTCCATGTTGGAAAAAGGATTTGCAGAACAGCTAAGGGACAATCTAGAGGTCTGCAATGGAGAAGGAAGGATTTTAAAGCAAGTTATCCAAAATGAAAAACAGGGGTCAGTACCACACAAGGGCCATTTCCGCACTAGTCTGTTATAGCGCTATTATTCCACTTGCAACATCCTATGGAATCCTGGGGTTTGCAGTTCCGGAAGGGGCTGGCCGGCCCCTCCCGAAACTGCAAACCCCAGGATTCCATAGGATGTTGAAAGTGGAATAATAGTGCTATAACAGACTAGTGCAGAAGGACGGAAGGACAGAGCTCTCTTATACTTCGTCATTATAGGATCTATATGTCAAGTAACTCGAATACAATGGAAATACTAGTTGTACAGAGTGGAACTAGTGTTATACTCCACATTTTTCCTCTGTGCAATTCCCTGTTACATTTGTGTGACTGTTCTTACGTTAGGAGGTAAACTACATTCAATCTCCCATCACTATATTCTTGTAAAAGCAATCCAGTTCTCTGTCTTTACTAGAGTTGGTTCATTCAAAATGCGTGATCCACCCTTTAGTAATTTTTTTTTAAAAGTAGGAATTTACAAGTGGGGCTTGAAGCAAAGCAAAGCATTTGCAGTGCATCTTCATTTCCTGTCTAGGCATGCCCCTCTCTAACATACTTCATTCCACCTCCCTTCTCTTCCATTTTTCTTTCTCGTGTTCAGCATGTTTGTACAGTATGTCTGAATGAGAAAAAAGGCAACATCAAAACAAAATTTTTGAAAACTAAAAAGTTAAAGGATCCATAAGCTTTCTAGAGAAATGGTTGACTTGGGAGTCCATCCTATTGTAATTATAGTCAAAAAGAAAGTCCAAGAATTGTTGTCTCTTCCAGTTTCAGTCAGTGAAGACAGGTTGCCACACTGATGTTTTGAAGATAGCAGTTAAATTAAGTCACTTCATTCTGTCTTCCCTCCCTTCTACTTTTCTGCTTCTGTTTGCCACATGACATTTAACATACTGTGGTAGTACTGACAGTGACAGTGACTGGCCCCTTCTGGAACTGCAAAGCCCAGGATTCCCTAGATGTTGAAAGTCGAATCATAGCGCCATAACAGTTTAGTGTGGAAATGGCCTAAGGCTACATGAAAAGATGGAGCCTCTTAGGTTGAAACAATTGCTAAGATAGCTCTACTTCATTTTTTATGAAACTGCATCCTGTTAAGTTTTGATTTCTTCATGTAATGAGAGTCATGTCAATTTGTTATGGTCTGAATGGTCCTAAAACAATTAAACTGATGTGAACTAAAGGGTAAATGCGGCAGCACTGTTAGCACACAATCTGTTGATCTGTGAATGCTCATAGTATTGCTGTGGAATGCTTTGGGAAGGAATGCCTGTCAGAACTTCTACCTTATCTCTTCTTTGTTACAGTGTGATTTTGCTGTGAACTTTGCTTCTGGGTGCACATGATCCTGACTACATTTTTCTAGCTTCATCCTGATATATTAGGACTGTGGAATGATGCTCAGTCTTAAGAATTCCTTTAAATACATCTTAATACAAACAGCAGACTGCATTACTTTCATCCTTCTCTGCAATGTCTCGCCTCCTCCTTTTGTATTATTTTTGCTTCATATCCAATATGAAGAAAGGTTCTGATGAACTCAAAAGCTGGCATATTATGTGCTAATTTTTGGCTGTCCCTTATCAATATGGTGTTCTCTTATCTGTTGCATGAAAGTGATGAAGTGAACCACTGGGGGTCAGTATTGGTTCATGCTCATGTATCTAGCATGGCACTTATCCAAGGGAAGACAGCTTCTCCCATGCATAAATTAATTTGTGGGTAGCATTTCTTTAGTCTTGCTCCAACGTGGTGGGGGTGTTCTTCCAAAGAAGAACAAGCTCCATCCTATCTACATTTGAAACCACTTGTGACTACAGCTGGTGGAAGGGGTTTCAATGCGACAGGTATTTGCTTGGCTGCCATGCTGGGTGCTTTGGTGAATTTAATCATACGTACCTGGACTTCTGAGTGGAAGAAAACAAGAAAAGGAATCAGTTTAGCTTAAGTACACTCTCTCCCCCAGAAGAATATTTCATGTATTACTTATCTAACTTAATATATATTCTGTGGCCTGAAATCAATTGCTAGTCTCAGCTAGAGGTGACTCAATGGGAGCTTGGTAAATCAACATTTATAGGTTTCATGTTCATGGATTTATCTGTGAGTTTCTCCAACCCCTGCCCCTTCAACTCAGGTGCTTCTTTTCCAGGGGAGCCTTCCTTCTCAGCATCTCCAAACAGGCATACAGATCTTGAAAATCCACCCTAGTCTTCTTCCTCCTCCACCAGCGTCTGCTTGGCCAGCTAAGGACAGTTCACAGGTGATTTTTCAGCACCACAAATCCTCTTCTGCTGCCCCCCCCCGACTCAAGGAAGGAGGCAAGCAAGAAGGAGGAAGTATAGAGCACCATGCCAACCCACCCCTTTCTCTCTCCTTTCCCTGACCTGGTTTGGACCCTATCTGCCTATTCTCCCCACCATGTCTTGGTCCCCTTCTCACAGACAGACACACACATATTTTGACATTTATGATTTTTCCCCCTTTGCAGGGATTCTGCACCCCTAACTCTAGCAAATATGGATCTTAAATATATATAAAACTATGGAATCAATGGACCTACTCTATTTGGGACTGAAAATTGTAATTAAGCTATCTTCTGTCTAATGTCTAGCTGATATAGTGTAGTAGTAATATTAGATCACACACACACACACACACACACACACACACACATATATATATTTACTTCCACTGTTTTCAGGTTTGATCATGAATGCCATTAACTTTGTAGCCAAAACATTAAACTACCCATGCAGACCTGAGAGATATAAGAACTCTTGGAGAACTTCAAAATTTTCAAAGTTCCCCCCCCTCCAAAAAATAGATTAGGAAAAATTCCTAAAGTCACAGGAAACCTCACCCTCAAAGCACCCAGTAAATATTGAGGGGCTTTGGTGGCTATGGAATATTGATTATTGTGAGAGGAAATCCAGTGAATCCACATACTACCCACTTATAGCAGATTAGTATCACCTTTAACAGTTGTAACTTCATTTTATTGCATCCTGGAATTTATAGTTTGGTGAGGGACTTAGAATTCACTGTTGTAGTTTAAAGGAGTGCACTAGAACTCCAGCAGAGAATCAAACAATGTCTCTAGATTGTATTGTTACACCAGTTTGATACCACTTTAACCATTGGGGTTCCATCCTGAGGTATTCTGGAATTTATAGTTTGATGAGGTACTTAGAACTCTTAGCTAGAGTATTCTTGTGCTCTTTAGTAGCAAGCTCTAGCCTAGAGCAGTGCTGTTTCTGTAATAGAGAATTCTAAGTCCCTCAGTAATGCACAAACCCCAGGATTCCTTAGAATGGAGTCACGACAGTCAAAATGGTATCTAGCTTCTCTAACCATGTGGTGTAAATACCCTCTAAAGTGGAATTGTTTTTAAACATTTCTATAGTGTATTTCACAGAAAACTGAATGAGAATGGAAGGAACATGACATGGCTGGCTGAATCAAACAGTGAACAATTTGTTGAAGGTCTCAGGGGTTCTATATGAATAGGGTATGAATCAGTGATGTATTATCACCACTAACAGTATATTTTTTGTCTTCTTTTGTAAAATTTCTTAGGGACAAGAAACAAACATGCCATCCCTCTGTCTCTTCATCTCTCTGTCTCTCTCTCCAATTCAGAATTCATATTAGCTGTTGGTGACAACAGAAACAGAAATAGTATAAAATATTGAAACAGAGGAATCCAAGACAGACGAATTATTACAAAAACCCACACCTAAAAAGGGAAGGCACAATAGTTCTGTGTCAGCCATCGTGAGGATACTTTATGACATATAATACAACAGAAATAGCATGAAACTGAGGCTCAGACTAGACTTGACTTAAAGCAAATGATTCAAAAATACAGGAAAGATGTAAAAGTCGAAGGCTTTCACGGCCAGAATCCATAGGTTGTTGTGGGTTTTCCAGGCTTTGAGGCTGTGTTCTATTACTATTTTCTCCTGACGTTTTGCCTGCATCTGTGGCTGGCATCTTCAGAGGATCTGGTAGCATGGAAGTGAGAAAGAGTATATATACTTGTGTAGTCCCCGGGTGGGAGGGAGCAATTTGCATGTCTTACAGTTGGCCTGTGTGATGGCCTTCAGATGATTGTCTGAAGATACCAGCCACAGATGCAGACAAAATGTCAGGAGAAAATACTAATAGAACACGGCCTCAAAGCCCGGAAAACCCACAACAACCAAAGGAAAGACGATTTAACAACTGATTGTCCATCTCTATCTAAAACCATCTGAATCTGTCTAAAATCAGTGACTGGTTCTTCCCTTCATGACATTTTCCTGTAGAAAATTGTTCTACCTTTGAAATGACTGTTTGCTGCTGTTCTAAAGTTTAAAATGTTTTGGTATTTTTGTACACACAGCCAGTTTAACACACTTCTGCCATCTCTGCATGTGCTCTATTGATTTTTAAGGTAACTCTTTGTCACCAGAGGAAATGAAAAAGACCAATTTCACTTTACACTTGGATAGTGAATGATTCAGCCCCTTGTTCTACACCTGAACACACCAAATTCTGTCTGATCTTGGGAGTTAAACAGGGTCTGCCCTAGTTACTATTTGGATGGGAGACCACCAATGAATATCAGGAGGCTGTAGGCTATATTTTAGAGGAAGGAAGTGGTGAAACCACTTCTGAGTATTCCTTGCCTACAAAAACCCTATGAAATTCATGGGGTTGCGGTAAGTTGACAGGCAACTTGAAGGCACAACAAATTATTTGAGAGCCAGCATGTTGGTCGTGGTTTGAATGTAGGACTGGGTTTGAATCCTCACTTGGCCATGGAAACCCATTGGAAGACCTTGGGAAACTCACACTTTCAGCCTCAGAGGAAGGCAAAGGCCTCTCTGAACAAATCTTGACAAGAAAACCAGGTGATAGGTTCACCATATGGTTGCCGTAAGTACAAAATGACCTGAAGGCACACAACAAATGGGAATGATTTTGCTTTAATCTTTGAGTCACTCTTTGCCAAAACAACTATGGGTATCTAGGATGTGAAAGCATACAATAATTAATTATGTTGGCAGTGGGGGAAATGGCTGTTTCTGCTCTGTCAGTACTGTGTTGATTTTGTTTGTGTGTGTATGTGCCCTTCAAGTCACCTATCAACTTATAGCAACCTCATAAATTTCATAGGGTTTTTCTTAGGTGAGGAATACTAAAAGGTGTCTTGCCTATGGCCTACAGCTCTACATATTTGTTGGCACTCTCCCATCCAAGTACTAACCAAGGCTGGCCTTGCTTAGCTTCCAAAACCATATGGGATCTGGTGCATTTAAGTATTGACAGGTCAGTTATTCTATTCCAATTGTACATGAAAACCTCAT
Organism: Cyclura pinguis; assembly: GCA_030412105.1. Taxonomy (NCBI): domain Eukaryota; kingdom Metazoa; phylum Chordata; class Lepidosauria; order Squamata; family Iguanidae; genus Cyclura; species Cyclura pinguis. Next base: position 222,436,110 of record CM059599.1, on the reverse strand, counting down.
GATAGTAGACAATCAGAGAAGGCTGCATCATGACACTATGTGTTGTGACAGATGGGGTGGAAAAGGGTACTGTTTTATATATTTTGTATTTCAAAGACACATGCATCACAATACACCTGACATACACATGGAGAAAACTAAAATACATTAAAATCTCATGCCAAAGGAGTACTTTGACCTGAGATTATAGAATGGGGCTCATGAATGTGAGCCAATTGTAAATTAATATGGAGTTAGCTCAGCTTTTTCTCTTTATGTAATATCCTCACTCAGTGGTACAGCTTTGTTTTTCATACTATTATTGAGAAGAATCCTGCAGACTACTGATCTTTTGCAGTGTGGGGTTATAGGAAAGTGTGTGTGTATATAGAAAAATGCACACTCCATTCAGAGGTGACAATTATGAGACCCATTTTTAAATCTCAGCCAAGGCCCAGCAAAATGCTGAGATTCTGTGCTAAATGTACAAGTGTTCTTTGACAAGTGTGGAAAGGACATGAAAACTATTGATCAAAGACGACACCTCTTTGTGTGTAACATCATTGCTTGCTTATTCCAAGTTACTGCAATGTTTGAAAGGTGCTTATTCTGATTTCCAGGTACATTGACATGGTGCATTATGTATCCCCATCCTCTCCTCTTAAAAAAAAAAATCTAATGAAGCACCAGAAGCTGGCTTTAACATTAACCAAAAGTTATTCTTGAGACTGAGGTTCCCTGTCAGGGCAGTTTCAACTCTGGTGTGACTGAACAGCTTATGGTTGCTTCATCACTGCAGTATTTTGATTTTTCAGAATAACACAACAGGATTGGTCTGTTTTTCACATCTTGTTTTTGAAAACAACTATCTTATTTGCTTCTCTGGGTATGGAAAAGAAATATAACTGAAATTACTAATAATTTGTGGATTAGTCCCTGAGACATCAAGGCTGAATGTTACATGTTTTGATTGTTTTGATAATAGTTCTGTCATTCTATTGTAAGCGGCTTTAAAAGTCAGTGATGATACTTCAAACTCCAGTGGTAGAGAGAAACAGTGAACAAGGGCAAGGTTCTCAACAGTGTTTAAAGGCCAAAAGTTTCAAATACTTAGGATTAAATGGCAAAATGGTGTGCTATTTGTAGTGGTTGCATTTTATTCCTCCTTATAATTACTGTAATCAACATACAACCAGCCTTTTTGTAAGCAAAGAATTGTGTTTATGTCATGAGTAGCCTTGTAGATAGAACTGTATAACTATGTCTTTGTCTACTTTACAGCAAACTTATATTGCCTTTCGACATAATATCCTCATAGCAGTAAAACTGTGCAATTAAAATTTTGTGAAACATCTTTTACCTTCATTTCCCCCCCACTATTTTCTTCTCTGTACTTATCTCAGAACAGAATGTTAACAGATATTTATTTAGTCAGAAGTAAGCCGCTATTGACTTGCAAAGCTCTCATTGATACAATGGTGATTTTTCTTTCCTACTTAGGACTAGTACTTAGATCCAGCCCTTAAAATTCAGTTAGGATTACTCTTAGGTAAGTAGGTACAGGATTGCAGCTATAGACCTGAACCCAATTACTTGCCACAGCTAGAATAGGCCCGGTGAATCAGAGGTTGTCTTTCTTCATCTATTAAATAGAATTATATTTGTATTTCTTAGTGTAATCCCTGAGGAAAGCCAACTTTGATACAGGCCAAAACCTGTTGGGCTTTTTAAAAATAAGTAAAGCAAGTGACCATCAATCAGCATGTGGAGATCTGTCTAATGTTTACTTCTACTTTTCATACATGCTCATCAGTTCTCTCCCTTTGATGACAATATATGTAGCATGCCAAGAAAGGAGGCCACTTCAAGGTGCCCCTGACGGGAAAAGTGAGATTTTAGCAAATCCTGCTTACTTGGGAGCCTTCTCCTCAAAACACCGTGAGTTCAGTAAGGTGGCCATTCAGCACTGCTGAGCAGCAGCATAGAGGAACTTGAGGGTAGGTCTAAAACCTCTTTGTGTAGTTTTCTCAATCCCTGTGTTGCCTAGTATGTGTGGGATGTCATGTGTGTATTTATATGAATGAAGTGTGTGTGTGTGTGTGTGTGTGTCTGTCTGTCTGTCTGTCTATGAAGGATGAACTTGTGATCCTCCTACTGTTGGTGTCTTTCCTTGATGTGAATGTGACCCTCAAGCCAAACAAGCTTCTTACTTTGCTCTTCAGGGTCTCAAGCTAGTAAAGGTTTGGTGCATAAACAGCTGCTATTATTATCAAGCTCATAAAAATGCCATGGTGCTGGATGCCAACAGGATCACTTAGCAAACTCAAGCAGTGAGTGCTAATAGAACTGGGACAAAGAGAGGATTGTCGAGAAATGAGGAGGAGGCACAAACGTGGTCAAGGGAAGCCCTATGTTTTTGTTGGTAAGACACATATTAAAAACAGCAGCAACAACAGCAACAAGAGGGACATCTCTCCTCTTAGTGAGAACTGAGTATGTTCAGTAGTCATGGGATGTTGAATGTCACCTAAAGAAAAGAGACAGAAATTCAGGGGATGGAATGAAGTAATCAGAGACCCATTCATACTACAGAATTAAAATGGTATGATTCCATTTTAGCTGCCATGGTTACATTCCATGGAGTCCTGGGACTGGCAGTTTAGTGGGAGGGCCCTTCAGAATCCTCAGCCAGGGAGCTCCTCTGGTGCCGCTGACAAAACAAGTCCCAGGATTCCACAGGATGTCGGCACAGCCTTGAATGACGTAACTCTGATTGTGTGAAATTAGAAACAATTGTGTAGTTCTCCCTCCTGGCTGTAATCCCTGGGAATGGGTGAATTGATCACTATTGGCAATTTGGATTTGATGTAGCAATTCCTATTGACTGACAGCTACAAGAGTCCTTCTGCTGCCTCCTGTTGGTCAGCATTGACATTGCAGTGGACCCGATCTGTTTGTGTGGAAGGGAGTCTGTTGTAAAGTGCTCAAATATCTGCATATTTGCAAAACACACACGAGACCACCCTACTTATTGACTGCATCCTTTAATTAGCTATAAGTAAGGCCAAAGCACATACAATGGCATAGCTGGAGGGCAGGGGAGGTGATCCACCCCTGGTGGCACTTTGGGGAGGGGGCGCTGCCACTCAAGAGAAAATAAATAAATAAAGTAATAATTGAATAATGATTACTGAAGATGGCCCCTGAAAAAATTAAATCAGTTCCTGAACCACAGCTCTGTAAGTCTGGTTTGGGAATTGCATTTAAAAATAAGAGGCTGGCATGAGTTTCCAAAATCCAGATTTAAAATGGATTTTCAAATCCTTTTTAAACATCTTCTCAGGCTTTCCAATATACTTTCAAACCGTTATTTTAAAATAAAAATCCCGTGGTCTTCTTCACCTCACATCTCTGCCTTCCACATGCAAAATGGAATCCCTATTCGGACTTTTTGGTTTGAAGCTTTGGAAAGGAGGAAAGAGAGAGGCTGGGTTGAAAGAAACCAGTTTTCAAATTTAGAGCCCTCCGGGTTTGGTAACAGGAGACCTTTGAGGATGGGTTTTTGGGGGTATTTTGGAAAGGTTCTTTCCAGCTCTTTGGGGAAAAGAAAAAGAAAGCCTTTTGCAGGGAGAGACATCCAAGCAGCTACAGCCAAAACGCAAGCAGATGGAATGCTGCAGCACAGCAGGGAAATGCCATCAGGGGACCTATTTATAAAATATATACTGGGGTTAAGGGGAGGAGGTGAAGGTAGAGCAAGGAGAGAGAAGGCCCCCCTCACAGTTTGGAGAACTTCAGACTTTCCTTACCACTGCTAAAAAAAAAAAAAGAAGCCCAATACATTTATGCTTTGGTTTAACAGCTGGAAACATGCTCCAGAAAGAGCCAGCTCATTCAGTTTGGAGCCAAAGTGCCTCCAAAACCACATGCTCCCAGCTGGGTCTTCTTGGAATTCAGCTCCACTCCTGTCCCAGTCTCTTTTCCTCCCACCCCCTTAGGCTCCACAGGGTTTCATCTCCTGCTCAAAGCTGTCCCTTTAGGATAGCGCTGTGCCAGACTCAACCAGTGCAGGGAGGTGGCTGTGCTTTGACCCAGGCTGGCTGCTGACAAGGTCGGTGCCCCATCTTTTCCAGGGAGCCACCTCTTGAGTAAATGTGCATTGTGGCCCCACCAAAGTATTTCAGTAGACAGATAGGCAGGTATAGGGTTATTGGAGGTCCTTGACTGTCTCTTGTGCCACCAGTGGAGTGTGGGGAGGATGGGGAAATTTACCCCCAAGTAACCCTACTACCCCTACTAAGGTTCAAGGAGTGCCTTGTGGCCCCCTCCCTTGGGGTCAATTTTGTCCCATTTCCTCCTCCCCGAAACTGGCCATCAGGCGTGCATGCTGTGGGAATTTACACATGAGGAAACCCATGGCGAGGTGGAGATACATTTCTCATGGTTGTAGGGATGATTCCTGAACCGTGCTGGCCTTTTCCTGTCCATTTGTGCCGAGGGTTAGATCCAAGCAGCCTCCGGATTAGAGTAGGCCCATTGGAATTAGTGGAATCTGATTTAGGCAAATACCAACGGGTCATCCCTAAAATTTGTTTCAATCCACCTTAGCAGGGATGAGGAAACAACAGTAAAATTGGGGCAAGGGAGCAGTGGCATGGGGGTAGGGAAGCCATAAGCCCTGGGCGGCAAAAGCTCTAGCTATGCCACTGAGCACATAACTACCAGTGGAACATCTAAGCCTCAGGAGAAGGTGGGAAATCTTGGGTTTTCAGTATCTCTTGCTGACAACACTGTTAACTTTAATAAATGCTTTTTTTTGCCCATGGCCTTGATGTCCCTATGGGTGGGTGGGGAGAGACTGCTACTCTGACATCTTTTGGCCATTTCCGCACTAGACTGTTATAGCAATATGTTTCCACTTTTAACATCCTATGGAATCCTGGGGTTTGCAGTTTTGGGAGGGGCTGGCTGGTTCCTCCCGAAACTGCAAACCCCAGGATTCCATAGGATGCTGAAAGTGGAATCAAAGCGCTATAACAGTCTGGTGCGGAAAAGGCCTATATTAGGGTTCCAGGTTTTCCTGTGAGTGGGTGGAGAACTCAAGCAAAAACTTAATATAAGAGGAGAATGAACCCTAGAGAGCCACCATGGTGTAATGGTACGAGTATTGCACAAGGACTCCAGGAGACCAGAGCTCACATCTCACTCAGCCACAGAAACCCACTGGGTGATCTTCTGCAATTTGCACTCTCTCAGTCTGAGAGGAAGGCAACGACAAACTTTCTCTGAACACAGCTGGCCAAGAAAACTCTATGACAGAGTCTTCCTAAGTTGGAGATAACTTGGGCCATTTCTGCACTAGACTGTTATAGTGCTATTATTTCACTTGCAACATCCTATGGAATCCTGGGGACTGCAGTTTCGGGAGGGGCGGGCTGGCCCCTCCCTAAACTGCAGACGCCAGGATTCCATAAGATGTTGCAAGTGAAATAATAGCATTATAACAGTCTAGTGCGGAAATGGCCTTGAAGGCACACAAGAACAACAAACCCTATGCACTGAGGCACTCATCCTGCCCCTGGGTACTTACCCAGGGGTTATATTTGTTCTGTCTAAGAACTGTTGCCCATGGCAGCAAAAATTGCAGATAAATGTGCGTGGATCTGGCTTAGGCAGAAAAAGTGTTAGGTTGCTGTGGCTGGAGCTAAAGCACAATTATACAGAGAATCTTTAGCACAGCACGACTGGAGAACTGAGTAGTTCTAAGTATGCCCACTTGGTTGTGCTACAGCTTTAACTACATATGGCAAGAGAGCGTGAGCTCTAGAGTGGGAGAGAGCTGAAACTCCCCCTTCTGATCATATTTGGAAGGCTGATTTGCAAGGTCAAGGAACTATTCAATTTCTTAGCAGAGTTTCAGTCCTATCTGCGTTCTAGGCAGTGTTTATAAGTTTCTGTATCTGCATACATTAGAATGGTAAAGCAATATTTTCTGCCAGTACATATTTGTCATCTTTCTGATTTAATAATTCACTCACTGGAAAGAGGAACAGTGGAGCAAAGGGTGGTCCTTTCTCTTCTAATGAAGACAATATTTTCCTCACTGGCCTGTGGCTCATTATAATGAAATCAGCAAGTTGGTTAAAAATATGATATCTACTCAAATATATCTTATGGGGTGAGGATACCTCAATCAATTTGTTTGCTTTCTAAAATAACTGGTCTACATTAATATTGGTGCTATTTTGTGTGATCCTACTGAATTAGTTTATGTTGAAACTGGCTGGGATTGTGTTGGCTACTTTGACTGATTACCTGTTAGATTTCTCCAACCCAAAGATAAATAAATATCACCCAGACCAAAGCAACTTACTTTTTCAATTGCACATATACTCTTAGTGGTTAGCTTTCAGTGAGGGTTCAGATCCTTATGGAAGGAGTACAGTGCTGCCTTCATAGTTTGAAAATAGGGGAGTTGTGTTAACAAAACTGTAGTATTAGCAAATGGCATCCCTTGGCAGCTTGTGCTCTTCAGTTTATAGAAAGACCTTGGCTTTCACATCAGAAGGACCTTTGTGTGGCTGCCAATATACTTTCAGCAATGCTGCTTTATGGGTATGTAAAATAGAGGAGTCAGGCCTAGTGCATGAAGCTTGATTGTTTCCTTACCTCAGCAACAAAGTCAAGTGCTGGGTAAGTCATCAAGTGCAGTATCTGCCTATCAAGAGACTCAGATGCTCAGATTAGGCCTTGCTGTTTACCAGAACCGATCCCTCCCCTGTTGTACTAGTTACAGACTTAGTAAATCATTGATCCACAGTGGTTCCAGGCGAAGCTTTCATTCTCCAGTCATTCGGTCTCATTCACCAAATTTTACAGTTGGCCCTGATTGTCTCATGATTCTCTTCTAATCGGCCCATTGTTGCATTGGTACTTTTTTTTTTCCAGAAAGAGAGAAAGATGAGTACAATTTTTCAGGAGGTGTGGCCAGGAAAATACATGTTTGTCATGCATTTCAGGTTGCAAAACTGTTTTCTGCCTCCTGAAGCAAGACCTTTGCCTTTTCTCAGTCTCCTTCCAGTTTCAGATGCAAGGAGAGATCCCACTGGACACAGCAGTATTTGCCTCTGAGTAAACTTGTGTCAGATCTCGCGGTGCAGCTGCAATGCTATTACTAATGCTTGATCAATATTTATCTGAAATTTCATTATGCTGCATGGAATGCATGAAATTGTGCTGCCTGTTAGTTTTTTTTTTTTTTTAAAGAATAGGACAGGGAGGTGAATCTGGAACACAGGATGCTCATCCTTTTTTTTCTCTTGAAAAAGCATTCAGAATGTGAATGTACATTGAACCTAAGATGTGAGTAGCAGTCATAAATTTTGTATTTGATTTTTTTTATCGTTTATTTACAGTAAAACAAACAAACAATATTTACATTCATATATCTTTTTTCAAAACCATTTTCTCCTATAACAGCAATTATACATACTCTCATACTTTTGTCCATCCATCCTGGCTTCCCTCCGGATCAGAGGTAGCAAAATTCCCAAATAGTAATTCTAGTGTCTGCAGTCGAATAATACTTCACATGTCCCCGCTTGTTACCTCCACAATTTTAAAAGTCAATATTAATCATCTTAATATCCAACCATTGATTTCTGAGATATGCTATTACTCTTCCCCAGTCTTTGACCAATTTTTTTTTTTGTATTTGATTTTTTAAAAAAGGGAACCATCAATAACTTGGTGAGGGAGGGACTAGTTTAAAATTGCAGCGACTGTTGCCCCTTCTAAGGGCAATTCATGCTACACCTTATTATTTCTTCTTGTAACTAGTCCTAGTGTTCTTTGCTAATTTTTTTTGAAAAAGGTTTTCTTTTCAGATATTTCTAACCTTTCTAACATTCTTAGCCTTGGAACAATCAGAGAACAGCATGAATGAAATAATTTTTTCAAAAATATTAGTTATGCTTTAAACTGTGGATAATAATTTACTTTCCTTGTTTTGAGGCATGTATGGCATATGTTTGGACCTTTATTTTCTAAGTCTCTTGCCTAATAATTTAGGCCTAAATCCAGTTGTTAGTCTCAAGTAGAGAAGACTTGTTGTATCAAAAAAAAAAAAATCTGATAAACGAACACTTATGTAAATTTCATTCATTCAGAATTGAATCTCCATGTTTGTCAAATATTTGATTTAAATACAATTTAAATGTTCCATTAAGGAGGAAAAATGGGATATGTCTAAAGGAAGTGTGGTGGAGTCTCCTTCTCTGGGGGTTTTTAACAGAGGCTGGATGGCCATCTGTTGGGAGTGCTTTGATGTGGGTTCCTGCATAGCAGGGGGTTGGACTGGATGGCCCCTGGGGTCTCTTCCAACTCTATGATTCTGTGACTCTATGAAATGGTGAAGGGAGTCTATAGTTTTCCTTGTTTCATTTTTAGTGTACCTTAAACTTGCATAGGATTTTATTTAGTTTGTGCTGTTTTTCTAATGATAATATTTTATATAATATATAATGACAATATGAAAATAATATTTTATACAATGTTCTTCTAACAATATTTCCTGCTGTGTTGTTTGCTGACAGCAATTCCTTTTATTTTCTCATGTGGCTCATTTCATATGCTATGAAATACTAAAATACTCGTATTAAACTCTGCGAATAAAATAGTTTACATTGGTATACGACAGTTACATATCACTACCAAAACAGAATAGAAAACTATGTTGTTGTTGTTGGGTGCCATCAAGTTGTTTCTGACTTATGGTAATCCTATGGCAAACCTATCGGGGTTTTCTGTGAGTGTGTGACGGGCCCAAGGTCACTCAGGGTTTCCATGGCTGAGTGGGGAACTGAACCTGGTCTCCAGCGTTGCAGTCCAATGCTACACCATGCTGACTCTCAGAAGACTATGGCCTAAATGCTATTGTTAATCCCAAATAGAGAAGAGCCATTGAATAAATTGGATTTACCTATGTCTTGACTCACCATTTAACACTTGATTGAAAGAGTTTACTCTAGTAGGGCCTCACCAACAGGAATCTAGCCTATGTGACTTTACCATGCAGCATGCTGATCATGTCAACATTTTCTGCATTTCTAGATTCTTGATTCTAGGCTCTAGATTCTAGATTCTCAAGTTTGGCAAATAATGTGCAGTTACAGCTACACTATCTTGCCCTTTGAATCACCACATTTTTGGAAACGGAAGTGTGATATATGTAGGAATATTGCTTTCCAAGAAGTGGGAAGTTCTTCCTAGAGAGCAGACGGTCAGGTGACAGCTGACCTGAAAACATGGTTTTCAGAGACTTGCATGTGCTTTTCTAATTAAGGAAGAAGCAGAACTGCAGAGTTTGCATGTATGACTTCTCTTTGCAGTTTCTTTTTTAGGACATAGCAGTACAAATAGTAATTGGGCAACCAAGCCTAAAATAAAATACAAATATGTAGCCTTTTTGTAGCCAAGGGAAATGCTTTTCCTGTCCTGTTGGATGTATCTTCTGGACATTGTCTTCCAAATGTGTCAGACAGGAAGTCTGAGTGATTCAGCCTCTTTTTTGTGATGGACACCTGACGCACAAACACTGCGTGAGTCACCCTTCCAGGTTTATAGGCAAAGGAGTGGCGTACTCTCCTTTCAGAGGAACTGATGTCTGAACATAGTTTGCTTTGCAAATACACAGTCCTCAAAGCAGTCTTATCATGTTCCTCCCAGCATGTATGAATGTGACAAAACCACACTTGCGTTGATTCACCCTGGTACAGAAAACCTAGATCACAACTTGCAGGGTTTAGTGACTGAGGTTGCCGAACCTATTTAGTAGAATTTGTATGCCTTAATTTTCTTCACAGAGAATTCTATTCTGACATGGAACAAATACATGAAAAATTACTATTTTAGCTTTAAAGTTAAAATATTGAAGCCTTCTGGAACGCCTATACCATTATGCATGGTGAAGCAGCTTTTTGTTGTCAGGAAAGGCAGAAAACTGGTAATAAAATAAAAATACATTAATTGTTCTCAAGGAAAGAGCACCTGTGAGATTTTCTGTCTTATGTGCCCAAATCACTTGACTGGCCTTGGGCACTAGGTACCCTGATTTGGGTGTGTACCGTTTGCTGCTAATCTTTGTATACCTAAATGTCTTAGCACAGATTTACTTCTATGTCACTTGTCCTAGATTACATTTGAGTGTAACTTTTCAGCCCAGTCACTCTACATGTTCATGTACGAAGCTTCAAGACTAGAAGATTCTGCTTTTGGACTTCTCAGAATCAAGCCAATTTGAGTGGTGATTAAAATTCAGAGAAGGCGGTAATTAGGGATTGCCATAATCAGACAGACAGGTAGTTCATCATATTTATATCACAGTTGCTTGCGTGCTTTTCAGGCCATATTTATATTATACCTGAGTGAGAGCAGAAGAAGAATGGTGCGGTATTAAACAAAATGGCCATCTACAGTAGCAGAGATTAAAGTGTGCGGAGGCGGGTGGAAGGGGCGGGGCTACGGTGCGAGGGGCATGGCCACTGTGTGCGGGGCGTGGCTGCGTTGCACAGGGGCATGGCCAGGACATGCGGGGGTGTGGCTACAGGCTGGGACACCCCAAAAACATTGCCGCCCGAGGCGAATCGCTCCCCCGCCCCCACATCCCTAGGTGACTGACCATCTAGTTCTGTTTTCCATGGCGACCAATGTGTTGGGCCCCACAGTCTTTTTGGAACTTTGCAAGGTTACTTGTCTTGGATTGCAGCTCACACAATCTCCAGCCCAGCTAGCGTAACCGTTGGGCATGCTGCTGGGGGATTCTCACAGCTGTTGTTCAAGCAAGTAACTTTACCAAGCTCTACCTCTTTTTGGTGTCAGGTGTAGAACTTTCTGTTCACCAAGGCCTTCTAAATTAAATCACATCATCTGTGTGCTTAATTTTGGGATTCTCTTGTTGTTTTGTGACATTACACTATGTGGCATTATTATGTTGCTTTTGATTATACAGATTTATGTTTTAAAAACTTTTGTTTATTGTATTATATCCAGATAACTTTGCTAAAAGGTGACATTATCCAAATGTTGTATGTAAGAAAATAAAAAAAAATGTTTCTATGATGCAGACAAGCTGGGCCTAAAAGCAACAGCCCTCTTTTCCTGTTGTTATTTTCCACCATCTGGGGTTCAGTGGCAGTCTGTCTCTGTTTTGGGGGGTCAGCCATGAGTCACGACAAATAGATACTGAGCAATTTGTTTTGCATGCAGACATGGTTGTTTCCCTACCCTTTTTTCCCCATGATGTTCCTTCTTGAAGAATTGTGATGTGGAAACTGTGGGAAGGAGGCAGGGAATGAAGTCATGTGGAACATTCTTCTAACAGGGCTAAAGCAAAGTGGAAGTCAAACAAGATGTTACAGGGAAGATCTATTCACTGTGGTTTACCCTCCAACAGCAGGATTTCCTCAGATTTGTGCCCCAGACGTCAGACTTACAAATTAAGTCCAGTTTCCTGTCCACCAGCTAATCATTAAACGATGCACACTAAATGCAAGTTATGCAGGCAAGAATAACCTTGTGCTGTGACAAAGAGATGTGTTTCACCTTTTGAGGGAACACTTCTGCAAAAATGATGAAAGATATTGTCTAGTTCAGGGATTTCCATGTGGTGGGGCTAGGAGTGCCATTTTTGGTCCACATCCAACATGTATGGGCTGCATGATGGTATCATGGCTGCCATTTTCCATAACTTTGGCAAGTTTGGGGGACCCTAACAAAGCAGGTGTTATGCTGGGCAGCATATGAGCTGGTATCTTGGTTAGCATACCAAGAAGCAGCAAGGAGGTGGTTGGCCCACTGTGCATGGTGGCTGCCATCCAACAGGGTGTATCTAATGGCCCTCTCCCTCCACCACTGCCTATGTAAAAAGGCTGCCGCTAATCTGAGGATGTCCGTATATATACGGAGTGCTCTCAGCACCATGGCTCTTGACCTCTCCTGCTCCATTTTGCTGGTGACAAGGACGGTTTGCTGCGAAATGCTACCCTGCTGTTGTGTTTCCAGTGGGGCCGGAAGTTCCGTGATGTTGTTTCTATGTAGAGACATTCCTACGTAGAAACGTTGTCTGGTAAAGTTAAAAAAAATTGAACCATCCAATCAAAGGTGCAGGGGCTGGGTAAAGCAGAGCAGGGGAATGGTCACAGACACTGTAGTGCCGAAGGAAAAAGCGGTCTCCTCTACTTCAAAGGGAGGAGGGTGCAGAACGCAGCATTGCAAACATGCAGTCTTAAACACCTCCCTTTGCAACGCTACGAGGTGTTTCTGCTGTCTTGTGTGGAAAGGGCCAGTATTTTGTTGTTTTACAAAAACCGTGTTTTACAGTAAATGCAGGCTTCGCACTGTGATTTTTTTCAGCCAGAAAATGATCTTTTTCTGCCATTTTTGGTGAGTTTCCTGGGATTTGGGGGCCCAGAGGGCTATATGGGATCTTCCAAGTACCGGATCTGGACCAGAGGTCACATGATTCCTTGGTCTAGTTTGAGCCTGTGATATCTGCTTAGCATGGCAGGTTTTTGATGGCATTAAGGGACAGAAAATAGGCAGTTACTTAAGGTAGCCTGTGTGTACTTTTGCAACCATGCATATGTACACACAGATGCATGTAAATATGTCTGTGGATATATGTACATGCGGATGGGCACTGCTTTCCCAACTGAGTTCCCAAAAGGTCTTTGACTAGCTGTGCATCTTAACTTTTCTGGTTCCTGTTGGCTATAAGCTAGATGGATAAACATGGATGGATTGCGGTTGATTTTCATTTGCTGAGACCAGTCCTCTTTGGGTGTTCTTCCATTGCAGATGGTTTCAGTGTTTTACTTCTTTGCTGCAGGCCTTTTATCGCTGAGTCTCTTGTATGCCTTGCACGTGAAGCTGAAGTGCACTGATTATTCCATTAAGTGAGCAACCTTGGCCTGTCTACAAGGTCGTTTACTTGTCATGAAGGAAATGAAAAATTAGTTGGTGCTAGGCATTTTGCGCAGCTTTTAAAGTGAGCTTTAGAAGCAAGGCACATTGTTAAAAAAGTACTGTTAATGTGGAAATGTTTAATAGTGCTGCATAAACTTACAGCATTTCTGTGATACAAGATCCATTGTCATATTTGTTCACATATTTCTAAACAGATTATACAGTGGACCCTCTGTATCTGCAACGGTTTGGTTCCAGGACACCCCGCAAATAGCAAAAAATGTGAATGATTTTGTCCCACATTATTAAATGGGAGTTACATGTGCACGGGTGCTTCAGCACATCTGCATTTATGTTGCTGCCATTTAATGTATAGGATGTGATGCTCCATGGTTGCCTAAAACACAGATCTGGAGGTCTCATATATGGAGGATCCATTGTATTTTTATTCACACACATATACAGAATGAGCATAAGAGGAGGCTCCAACAATGTCTTGCTTGCTGTCAGATGTCTTGGGGAACATGTAATGTCACTCAGTTTTCTGCTAATGGCAAAGTCATTTCTGTACATCATTTCAGCCTTAGTTACAGACCAGACTGGATTCTGCAGTACACACAGACACTCTACTTCACCCTCTTTCTTTCCTTTGTTGTTTCTAGGTGCCTTCAAGTCTTATGGAGTTCTTGTTATAGGGGTTTCTCAGAAGAATCTGTTCAGAGGGGGTTTCCCATTGCCTTCCTCTGAAATGTAGTCTATACCATCTAGTATTCCTTGGCAGTTGCCCATTCAAGTCCTGACCAGGCCTGTCTCTGCTTAGCTTCTGAGATCAGGCAGGAGCAGGCTAGTGGAAAGAAAGAAGAGGAGTTGGAGGGAAGGAAGAGGAATTGCCCATTGTGGGTTGTGTCTATCATGCCACCGTGGTTCACCCCCCATTGAAGCACCTCACCAGGAACATTTCATAGAATCATAGAATCATAGAGTTGGAAGAGACCACAGGGGCCATCCAGTCCAACCTCCTGCTATGCAGAAACACCCATCAAAGCATTCGCAACAGATAGCCATCCAGCCTCTGCTTAAAAACCTCCAAAGAAGGAGACTCCACCACACTCCAAGGCAGCATATTCCACTACTGGACAGCTCTGACCGTCAGGAAGTTCTTCCTTAGGTTTAGGTAGAATCTCCTTTCCTGCAGCTTGAATCCATTGCTCCTTGTCCTAGTCTCTGAAGCAGCGGAAAACAAGCCTGCTCCTTCCTCGACATGACATCCCTTCAAATATTTAAACATGGCTACCATGTCCCTTCTCTTCTGCAGACTAAACATCCCCAGCTCCCTAAGCTGCTCCTCATAGGGCATGGCTTCCAGACCCTTCACCATTTTGGTCGCCCTCCTCTGGACATGCTCCAGCTTGTCGATATCCTCCTTGAAATGAGGTGCCCAGAACTGGATACAGTATTCCAAATGAGGTCTAATCAGTGCAGAATAGAGTGGTACCATTACCTCTCTTGATCTAGATACCATACTCCTATTGATGCAACCAAGAATTGTGTTGGCTTTCTTGGCTGCCGCATCACAGTGCTAACTCATGTTTAGCTTGTGATGTACCAAGACTCCTAGATCCCTTTCACAGGTACTGTTATCCAGCCATGTGTCTCCCATTCTATATTTGTGCATTCTATTTTTTCTGCCTAAGTGCAGGACCTTACATTTCTCTCTGTTGAATTTCATTTTGTTAGCCTTGGCCGAGCTCTCCAATCTGTCCAGGTCATTTTGAATTTTGATCCTGTCCTCTGGCATATTAGCAACCCCTTCTAGTTTGGTGTCATCTGCAGATTTGATCAGCATGCCCTCTACTCCTTCATCTAAGTCATTGAAAAAGATGTTGAATAGCACTGGTCCCAGGACAGAACCCTGTAGCACCCCACTAGTCACTTCTCTCCAGGATGAAAGCAGCCATTGGTGAACACCCTTTCTGTTCGGCTGGTCAACCAATTACAAATCCACCTAATAATAGCCCTGTCTAGCCTGCATTTTACTAGCTTCTTTGCAAGAATGTCATGAGGAACTTTGTCAAAGGCCTTACTGAAATCAGGATATGCTATGTCCACAGTATTCCCTTCATCTATCAAACTCGTAACTCTATTGTAAAAAGAGATAAGATTAGTCTGGCATGACTTATTGACTTAGTGATTACGGCATTGCTTTCTGAGTAATTACAAACTGACTGTTTAATTATCTGCTCTAGGATTTTTCCTGGTATTGATGTCAGGCTGACTGGGTAGTAATTATTTGGGTCTTCTTTTTTCCCCTTCTTGAAGATGGGGATGACATTTGCCCTCCTCCAGTCTGCTGGGACTTCCCCAGTTCTCTAAGAGTTCTCAAAGACTATTGCGAGTGGTTCAGAAATGACTTTTGCCAGTTCTTTTAACATCCTTGGATGTAATTCATCTGGACATGGTGACTTGAATTTATCTAGTTTCTGACCATCTGTGATCTTTTGTCAGGGGTCACAGTCTTGAAGAAAAAGGTAGGATAATAATAAAGATGATGATGGTGATGATAATGATAGGCTGAATCTTACTGTTAGTTCTGACTACAGTAGAATCTTTGACTCAGTTGGCTTTACCTACATGTTGGTACAGCATCCAACAGTTGACTCAATGGCTCTGCTTGGATAGGGATTAGCCAACAAGATTCCTGTCAACAACAATAACAACAATACCACACTAATAAGAGGGAAGGAGAAAATGTGGCTCCTGTGCCCCACCTTTTGCAACTCATGAAGTCCCTGAGCAGTCCTCTGAATCCCACTTTTTTTTTTAAATTAAAAATCAACACAATTTTGAGTGATTTTCCAACCAATTAAAATGCAGCCAAATCATCCACAAATGTGACGGTTAGCAATTTCCCAGTCCTAAAATGTCCAGCCCCTCTGGACGTGTGCTCAAATATGCCAGTGCAGCCCAGAGCAGCATTGCACTGGTGAAAATTGGCCCTTGCCATGGCATAGTTGGCTACCTCAATCTAGAGGAAAGGTGGGGATCTTCTTTCTATCAGCCCAAGGGCAGAATTCCATTTCACAGATGTTCTCCAGGTCTGCATTCCAGTGACGAGTGGGACCAAAGGCAAAAGGGGCTACCAATACCTGCAGACTTTGGTTGAAATCTCTTACTGTCTGTGACTTGATGTCAGGAGAGGCGTTTCAGTCTTCTGGAGATGGAAGGGGGAATCCTATCGAAAAGCTGAGAAGCCACCTTGTGATGGTTTCATAGATGTGTTCTCGTGTCCCATTGCCTTCTCATTTAAAATTAATGAAAGAAGATGGACAGTTCCTAATGTAGCAAGGAGTTGGAGTTGCAGAACTCAAGTAGGTCCTGCAACAAAATCTTGCAGCATGGAGTGGAGTCCTGATTTTGGGGATCTCAAACTCTTCATTCCAGCCCTCCTCTCCCCTCCCCAAGTCAGCCAGCCTTCCATGACTAGAGAACACATGCAGGCCTAAATCGAGCCACTACTCTGCAACTGAAATAAATCCACGGAATCACTGTGATTTACACAAGTGTTGATTTACCATTCAGGCAGCATTTCTCTAAATCAACCCTCCTGGGCCCAGCAGTTCACTTTGGCCTCAAGTGAGGTGCTTTATTTCCCTACCCTTTTATACTCCCTCCTAGATAGATAGTGTTTTGGCAGAGCTTAGTGTTCCCTCTAAGCCTGCAGATGCCTCATTCTTGTGAACAAGTGATGGTTCTTTTGGCCACTTGAGCAACTCTCAGCCCTGAACACTGGAAAAAGAGGGAATGGTTTTATAATGCACTGGATTTGTATAAGCCAAAAATCAGATTTCCTTTTCGTTATAGATTCTGCATTTTGTAGTAAAGCACCCTGCTTGTTTTGGCTTGTATTTACATGTGTGCACACTGAGGTTTTTTGTCTGGAAGCATGCAACTATTTCATTGACTTCTCAGATGACTTTTTTTTTTAATAAGCTGGGTCATTTGTAAGAGTCTGGAGCAGAGTACAGTCAACTGAGAGAAAAAGAAACTGTAGCCTTTTAAAGTTTATACAATTTCTGTTTGGGTGGCTTAATGCAATAATTGCTTATTTTGCAAGAAGGCTGGTGGGCTGGGCTTAGATAACTGCCCCGCTCTTCCAGCTGCTGTATTGATAATCACTGTACAATGGACAAATGAGTCAAGTAGAGCAGAAACGGATATTCAACAGATGGCAAGATAGAGAGAAAGAGCTACTGCACCCAAACACTGCAGTCAGCAAGTGCATCCCATTTGTGTTTCTCCATCTCAGAGTTTCCTGGATATTTTTGTGGTGGGGTGGGGTGGAGTAGAGGCATGAGGGTAGAGTAAGTGTTGCAGCAAAAACAAAGAAAGAGTCTTGTAGCACCCAAAGCTGAACAAATTCTATATGGGGGAAGCTTTCATACTTGTGATGAAATGGCTTTATGTTCACACAAAAATATATGCCAAATAAAACTTGTTAGTCTTTAAGGTGCCACTAGATCCTTGTTGTTTTTGCTGAATTGTTGCAACTGATGGTTAAGTACATCATGCAAAGGTTTAGTAGGCACTTACAAACCCACCAGTCCTAACAGAGAGGAATGGACAAGGTTTTCAAGTAAGGGGGCCTGGTAAGGCTGTTGGTGCCCAAGATGCTTATGTACTGTTTCATTTGCACAGCCATATTACAAGGAGGATAGTGGGGGTGTATTTGGTTGAAAAAGTCTATCCAGATTTTTTTTAACTCTCTGATCTCATAAAATCATGAGGACATTAAGTGTACATGCCCAGCAATTTACCATTATGTTTTTGTTACTCTCTGAAAAAAAAAAGTCTCCATCTCTACCTTCTGCTTCTATTGTTTATTTGGGTTAAGTTTGAGAGTAGGTTTGAGACAGGAGAAAAGGTTCTTGCCCAAGTGCTGCTTTTGGAATAGGATTTTTGACAATGCAGGGTACACACACCAATATTGTTAGTTACCGTTGGTGCTATCCATGTTTATCCAACTGGGCTGGTAGAAGATGGCATCTCCTGTGAGTGAAGTCCTTCTACTAACGGAAGGTAGGTCCCACATCCAACCACATGAATACTTGGGATAATCCTGTCATTAGTCCCAACTAGTCTGGAATCAACTGTTGAAAGACAAATCAACACATATGTAAACCGCATCGATTCAGCGAAGCTTCTCTGTTTGTAGCTACTAATAAGATTCAAGCCACCGATTGGTACATTTGTATAATGACAAGAAGAATAGCTTTATAGCATCTGCTTCTCAGAATGGGGCTTATTCTATATGTGATACAAGCGACATGAAATGAGCCCTGGGGAGAAAGCTGTTATACATTTCTTGTTGTTGTTGTGTGCCTTCAGATTGATTGTGACTTATGGAGTCCCTAAGGTGAACATATCATGGGGTTTTCTGGGGGCTGAGAGCACGTGATGTGTTTAAGGTCACCCAGTGGGGTTTTCATGGCCGAGTGGGGAATCGAAACCTGTTCTCCAGGGTCCTACTCCAAAGCTCAAACCACTTCCTCTCCTGTCATATTTAAATGCTCTTATCTTTTGTAAGATTCTATTTAAACATTTCTTCCACTTGATTAAACGCACATACACACATGGTGTTAGTATGGCAGCAATGGGTTGCCCAAGCTGACACTCCGTTGGCATGCTGATAGGGGGCCTACATTCATGGCAAGTGCATTTACAAATGGACAGGGTGGAGTGGGTGAATGCAGAAAATGTTGACATAGCTAACCAGTTCTCCAGAGGGCTGCAGTGTGTGTGTGCGTGCGTATGCATGCAAGAATATCTACCAAGTTTAAGCGGTAAAGAGAAAAAAGTAAAGAAGTGCCCATAAGGCTTAAATGAGATAGAGCTATATTGCTTATACATAGAAAAAGGTAAGGTCCTAATGATTTCAATTTAAGCTAAAGATGTACAACATGTTCTGAGCCATGTTCCAAAACACCTTGACGTGTTCTGTTGCTATGATGGTTACTCTAAAAGGTGGGGACCTTGGGGTCCACCTGCAATGTCAGCTTCTCCTTAGAATTTGGAGGATTATAGCTCAAAGGAGGCCTACTAGAGGAAGGTAATGGTAGGATCTTTTCACCTGTGTAAATCAGTACTAACTGTAGAGGGGACTCCAGGTACAGATTAAAAGAGTGTTTTATTGGAAATTAACAAGCATACAGGAAATCAGACAGTCTAAAGAACCATACAAGGCTATTGGAAAGTGAGTCAAGAAAGACTGGATAGAGAGAAATTGGGTGGAAAGGGTGAGAGTTACCAATCCTGAAGCAGAAGGCTGAAGCGGAGTGGCTCAGACAGCGAATCTGAGGGTAGCACAAGGAACAGCAATCAGGGTGCCATGTACTACATCCAAAGTACTACAATTTACTGGGGCTGAAGCTAGGGTTTTTATACCCTATTTCCTGCCCTGAAGGAGGGGGCATGGACAAAGTGATAATGGCTTTTTCACAGGGTTGACAAAGGACTCCGGAATGGGCTGATTGTTTTAACTCTAGGTGACAAAACATTGATGACAGTCCTGACAATCTCTTAATGTTTTGGTCAGGTGGTGTGAATAGGGAAGGTCTTTGTAGGATATGGTCACAATAGGGTTATTGATTATTTCATTTGGGCAGTTTTGCTTGTTATTGTTTTTGGGAGTGCTCACAACTTACAGTTTCTGAAAGGATTATCCCAAGTCCATCAGCATTGGGCTTTCCTGCCTAATCCTCTTTGAACTTATGACCTGATCATGTCAGAGATCATCCTGATTTGGCATATGATTCCAGGCAACACAGTTTCAAACATATGTTCCAGTCATGAAATGTGTCCAATTATGAAAATGGTACATCCCGTAAAGTGTGGGGGAGTATGGTGTGGTAACAAGATAACAGCTAGAACATTGGAATAAGATACAAAGGAGAAGTATGACATACATAGCTTTGAAACAGTGATTGATGAATTTGTATGACTGCCACAGCTTTTCATTGATCAATTGCTGTGACTGCAAGTTTTGTAAGAATTCTATGTAGAGTTGACTTAAATGCTTGTTTGGTGTAGACCCTGGGCTTTCAAGTCAGAGTCTACCCAGTGCTGAATTGTTAAATAAGCTGCTAAGTCTACTATCAGACTCTATTGCTGAATTTTAAAGGGTGTAAAAAAAAATCCCTTCTGTGGAATCAACTATTTTATACTCTGTGTCCATCCTTATATGGCAATTGCTAAAGTGCCTGATGCATAACTGAAAAATAAGAAATGTGTGTTTGTTCTGAGCTTATTCTATAGGAATGTATGGATGTTTTTATTCTAAAGTATTTAAAGATATTTTCATTAATACTGTCCATTCTTTCTTACCCTCCTCGTTTTATCAGTCCTTCTAAATAAGACTGATGATCTTTTCTTGTGTTCCTCCCTTGAGTCTCTCAGTGGTTGTGTTGTATAATGAATTTTACACTGGGAAAAATCTGCTTGGTCACTTTTAATGTGCACATTCTTTTTTCACTACTTTTGTTCATAGGCAAAGCTGCCAAACAATAGTTAGTTTTACACACACACAAGGATGCTAAAGGCTTTTTAGGGTTATAGAGGTCTGAAGAAGGTAAGCTAAAAAAAATTAGTTGTCATTATCTGTCTTCCAGTCAGCTACATCCTATGGCAACCCTTCTTGGCAAGGTTTCTTCAGAGGAGTTTTGTCATTGTCTTCCTCTAAGGCTGAGATAGTGTGACTAGCACAAAGTCACCAAGGGGGTTCCTGTGCCTGAGTGGGAATCTGAACTTTGATTTCTAAGAGTCCAAGTACTACCATTAAACTACTACACCACTCTAGTTCTATGTTTGTCTGGGTATGTCATACCCCTGCTCACTTCTTAGGAAACATGTTCTTAAGTGCCTTAAAGTTGACTTTGACTTATGGAGACACTCTCAGGACTTTGCTACTGCTTTCCTCTGAGGCTGAGAGAATGTGACTTGCTCAAGATCAACCAGCAGGTTTTTATGGCTGAGTGGGGATTGGTACCCTGGTCTCCCTGAGTCCTAGTCAAACACTCAAATCACTGCACAAATTCCAAAGCTGACATTTAATCACAATGATTTATGCTGGAGCTATGCGATCCATGTTGGACTTTTGTTGTTTGTTATACCATGCTCCAAATTCTTCCTTTCCCCCTTTTCACCACAGACTAGCCATATCAGCAGAGATAAAAGGACTAACATACGGAGGCAGCCTTGTGGAGCAATGCAGGATAAGTTATTTTATCCTTCAGTGCATCATCAACTTACAAATTCAGCGCCCCAAGACACTGGTGATGGACACAGGCTTAGATGGTTTTTGGTCTAACAATAGGCATGGACTATAACTGCATCACCATGGATGCTGAAATGTGAACATGCAGCAAATAGGCTCTCCTGCTCTTTCATAGCTGCATAATTTTGGCTCCAGTTCTGTGGGAAGATAACTCTCATCCATCATGCTGCTGCTCTCAGCTTGTTTGCACATACTCCCTGCAAGCTTCTCTGCTTCTCTTTCTCTGTGTTCCTTTCTCACGTTCAGCCAGTGAGCATATTCGGTGTAAAAAACCCAACAGTATCATATATTTAACTTTGAAAATACATTTTTATGTATATGTTTTTATGAACACATTAAAATATGTAAAAGGTAGAAATAAAAGTAAAAAATTGAGGCTAGCATTTTCTAGTAGGTACTGAACAAATCTTCAGAGCCAGAGTAGTGTAAAGGTTTGAGTGTTGGACCAGGACTCTGGGAGACCAAGATTCGAATCCCCACTTGATTATGGAAACTCACTGCATGACCTGGGCCAATTCTCACTTTCTCAGCCTCAGAGGAATGCAAAGGTAACTCCCCTCTAGACAAATCCTGCCAAGAAAACCTGGGATAAAGTAGTAATAAGTTGGTGTTGACTGGAAAACATGTATTAGTGGTCTGAATGTTGGGCCACAAACCTGGAAACCAGGGTTCGATTCCCTGCTTGGCCATTGGGTGACCTTGGGCACATCACAAACTCTCAGCCTCAGAAAACCCCATGATAGATTCACCTTAAGAGTTGCCATAAGTTGAAAACAACTTGAAGGCACACGGCAACAACTAAATAATAAATACATTTATTACAATTTAAATTATAATAAAAAATGAAGACAAATAAAAAGGTGTGGCCCTTGGAATCCTCCAGAAACCCAAATGTGGCCTCAGGCCCACTGAAGCTGTCCATCCTGGAACTACATAAGGAAATGGCTTTAGGTGTAGACTTGATTGTACAAACTATGGAGATGATATTTGGAGAACTAATCCTATTTTGATAGCGCCAAAAGATCAACATACCAAATTGCTTCTGACACTTTTTCTTAATGTTTCATTGGGAGATGCTAGCATGCAACAAGACAAAGAACAGCTTGTTTAGCGAGATTTCCAGTGACAACCCCAGTAAGTGAATTTCTCCATGCAAAGTGAAGAAGTCAATAAAATTGATGGATGAAAAGGAAGAGAAAGGGAGAGGAAGAGAAAAATGTCAGTCCTTTATTCAGTGCTGAACAACATGCCCGTCTTACTCTGAAATACATATATTTACTGTGGAACAAGTGAAAAAATGCTGTTTGTAACATAGCAGATGTTGGGGAAAATTGATGCTGTTCCATGGTTAGTATGAAGTAGCTCCCTGCCCAAAGTTTTATCATAAGGCTACTGAACATGTGAAGATTGATACATCTGGATAACTATTGTACAGACTCTACAGCAGATATATGATGATGGCGACTGTACAGGGCAGGTCATTGTTTCATATCGTCTGTAGGAAGGCAGATTTGGGACACTTACTGTGCTTTTGACTATGAGCTTTAGATCCATCAGCCAGTTTTTCTAGGTGCATTGGAGTGGCTCAGACAGGAGGACACACAAAAACAAGTGAGGTATCTTTGAGTATATGCTGAGTCCAAAAAGGGCTCAGCACAAGAAACAAGCTCACAGATTTTCCACATGAAAATCAGCTCTTGATTTTCTACCAAGCATTCTTTTCCAGCAATTTGACTGAAAATTTGGTGGAGGACAAGACCTTTTCAGTTGCTGCTGTTGTTAAACACAGCTTGGGGATCAGAATCCTTGCTGCCCAAGATACTGAAACTTGTCTCCCCACCAGATTCAGCGTCTTGTGCAGCCTCTGTGGAGTTCAGACTAAAACCAATAATACATTCATTGCTTTCCTGACATGGGAACTACCAACTGCCATTCTTTTTTTCCTCTCACATTTCCATTCTCTCTCCCCTACTTCTCGATTCATTTAACATTAATTAGTTGTTACATCCAAGCTGGGAGGAAAACCCTATGTTTAAGACAAACCATTGTTGTCAGAACAGGAGAGCACACTACTCAGTAGATGAGAGAGTATATGGAAAGAAAAGAGAGAAAGAAGGGGAGGGAATACAGGAGCCCAAGCCATAATCCTGATGAACAAAATTGCAGTGCCCGTAATGTCTGAACTATGTTGTTGTTTTCATCTAAGAAAAGCTCAGGTGGAAAGAATTCAGTCATGGCAGGGAATTATCATTAGCCAGAGTGATAGGCAGCTGAATTCAATGTTATTCAATTCAATTCAAAGAGCAGTGAAATGTTAATTGTTTACAGTGGCGGAGCTTGGAGTGTGTGGAGGGGGGCAGGAGGGGGCGTGGCCATGGTGTGCAGGGGTGTGGCTAAGAGCGGGGATGCCCCAAAAACATTGCTGCCAGGGGCAAACTGCCCCGATTGCCCCCCCATAACTACGCGGCTGATTATTTACTTCAGTATTATCAGAGCTTAGAAAGTTGCTTTTTAAAGTTACACTGCTTGTTTTAAACAAAGAAGGGTGCCCCCATTATGTATTACAATGATGAACACAAGTAACTCATTATATCACTTTCTGTCACATTTTAAACAAGAAAAATACTTCAAATTGAAAATAAAATGGCAAAATACCTGAAAAATTCTTTTAAAATTGTCTATTAAGACATCTGTTAAAAATATCTTTTGATGATAACTAGAAACCATTACTTTTTACACCAATAAAATCGTTATATTCTTGCTTATTATGTTACGTTTGAAATGTGGCCTCACTAAAATGCTTGTTGCCTAAAAGTAACTTTTTACATATAACTGTTATTTTCAATTCATTATTTCTAGACTCTAGTTGTTATTGTTTTTCTTTTCCTTGCAGAAATGAAGAGGGTTGTTAATGGAAATTTCTGCCTCATTTACCAAGATAATTTGGGTGGCTTTGGTTACTGTGCATCTTGGTTTGGGTGGATTGTGTGGATGGGACATCATTCAAAATGTCTTGGGCCAGCCCTGATTCTGGGACTCAGAAACAGATTCTGGGGCTTAATTTTGTGAACTTGGTTCAACTTAGACCCCACAAATAAATTAAATTATGTCACTCTGGAGGTCAAAGTCTCCACTACTGTAATGAATTCTGAAGTTAGTGATTTGATTTTACTCTGAGAACAGGAATCACTGATGACTAGACTCACTACATGGTCAAATTACCATTGCTTTCTTTGTCCTTGAGTCACACTGTGACTGATAATCATAGAATCATAGAATCATAGAAATGTAGAGTTGGAAGAGACTACACAGGCCATCTAGTCCAACCCCCTGCCATGCAGGAACACCCTCAAAGCACTCCCCACAGATGGCCATCCAGCCTCTGCTTAAAAACCTCCAAGGAAGGAGACTCCACCACACTCTGAGGCAGCAGATTCCGCTGCCGGACAGCCCTGACTGTCAGGAAGTTCTTCCTGAGGTTCAGGTGGAATCTCCTTTCCTGCAGCTTGAATCCATTGCTCCTTGTCCTCTAGAACAGCAGAAAACAAGCCCTCTCCCTCCTCTACATGGCATCCCTTCAGATATTTAAACATGGCTATCATGTCCCCTCTTAACCTTCTCTTCTGCAGACTAAACATACCCAGCTCTCTAAGTCTATCCTCATAGGGCATGGCTTCCAGGCCCCTCACCATTTTGGTCACCCTCCTCTGGACTTGCTCCAGCTTGACCATGTCCTTCTTGAATTGGGGTGCCCAGAACTGGACACAGTATTCAAGATGAGGTCTAACCAAAGCAGAGTAGAGTGGTACCAGTAACTCCCTCGATCTAGACACCATACTCCTATCGATGCAGCCGAGAATTGCATTGGCTTTCTTGGCTGCCGCATCACACTGCTGACTCATGTTCAGCTTGTGGTCTATTAAGACTCCGAGATCCCTTTCATACGTACTGCTATCCAGCCACGTGTCCCCCATCCTATATTTCTTTATCCATTTTTTCTACCTAAGTGTAGGACCTTACATTTCTCTCTGCTGAATTTAATTTTGTTAGCCTTGGCCCAGCTCTCCAATCTGTCCAGGTCATTTGAATTTTGATCCTGTCCTCTGGCATATTAGCAACCCCTCCCAATTTGGTGTCATCTGCAAATTTGATGAGCATGCCCTCTATTTCTTCATCCAAGTCGTTGATGAAGATATTGAACTGCACTGGGTCCAGGAAAGAACCCTGTGGCACCCTGCTACTCACTTCTCTCCAGGATGAAAAGCAGCCATTGGTGAGCACCCTTTGGGAACGGTCAGTCAACCAGTTACAGATCCACCTGACAGTAGCCCTGTCCAGCCCACATTTTACTAACTTCTTTGCAAGAATGTCATGGGCAACTTTGTCAAAGGCCTTACTGAAATCGACATATGCTACATCCACAGCATTCCCTTCATCTATCAAGCTAGTAACTCTATCATAAAAAGAGATAAGATTAGTCTGGCATGACTTATTTTTGAGAAATCCATGTTGACTTCTCGTGATTACCGCGTTGCTTTCTAAGTGATTAGAAACTGACTGCTTAATGACCTGCTCCAGAATCTTTCTGGGTACTGATGTCAGGCTGACTGGGCGATAATTATTTGAGTCCTCTTTTTTTCCCTTCTTGAAGATGGGGACAACATTTGCCCTCTTCCAGTCTGCTGGAACTTCTGCTGTCCTCCAAGATTTCTCAAAGATTATAGCAAGCGGTTCCAAAATGACCTCTGCCAGTTCTTTTAATATCCTAGGATGCAATTCATCTGGCCCTGGAGACTTGAATTCATCCAGTGTGGCCAGGTATTCCTGTACCACCTCTCTACCTATTATGTGCCGCATTCCCCCTGCTTCCTCACCTGCTCCCCAACCGCCAGGTTGAGTGCTTGTATCCTTCTGGGAAAAAACTGAGGAAAAGAAGGTGTTAAGTAGTTCTGCCTTTTCTCTTCCCCCTGTTAGTAATTCGCCATCTTCTCTGCGCAGCGACCCTATTGCCTCCTTCTTTTTTCTTTTACTGCGGACATATTTAAAAAAGCCCTTTTTGTTGTTTTTAATGTCTCTGGTCAGCCTAAGTTCGTTCTGTGCTTTAGCCTTTCTGACCTTCTCCCTACATCTCCTGGCTACTTGCTTAAATTCTTCTTTGGTGGTTTCCCTCTTCTTCCATTTTCTGTACATGTTTCTCTTAACACTTAGCTCAGCTGAGAGTTCTTTAGTCAACCATTCTGGTTTCTTCAGATGCCTTCCATTTTTCCTCCTTATTGGCACAGTTTTAGACTGTGCCTTCAGTATCATGGTAAGTCATGATATAAGATAAAAAAAATATATGATATGGCATGCTGATTCATTGATACAAGATAAAATTGTGCATAAAGACAGAGAGAAAGAAATGTGCATCTTGTTCTGCAGACGATTGTGATTAGCACTGCTGGGCTTTAGAGAGGTGTGGATTAATAATGATAACACAAACACAACAGCAACAGTAGGAAGAGTGGAGAACATACAAAGGAGAGAGAAATGGCAGGCAGTTCAGATAATCTCCTTGTCAATATGTTAAAAGATATTTTGCAAAGTGAGGTTCAGGATTTTTTTCCAGCCTTTTTAACCTGAGGAGAAACAAATCCCTACAAAGTGCAAAGCACTACATGATAATATGCAACATGGGCCACATATTGGGATTTTAAAAGTAATCCCAGAATATGACATTTAAGTCACATCAAAGAAAGAGTTCTGTCCAGCTGTTTAATTGGCACCCCAAATGCATCCCTAAGGAGATTGTTTTTGAGGTCTACAGCTGTACCCATTAGAAAACCAACCAAACAGCTTACCAACATCCCTCCCTCTTCATTTAATCACTTCTATGAAAAATGATGAAGGAAGGCCAAATGCTGATATTTTTCATGAGAACCATGAAAAGCTAAGGTAGTCATCTCTCTTCTTTCTTTTCATCAAATTGAAGTCTAACAGTTGCTTCTTTTGTTCACTTGTTACTGACCTGGCTAGTCCGAGCTTTGGGGATATTAAAAGATATCCTCTTGATATCACAATTCGGCTGCACTTCTCTATTCCCTTCCACGTGCTTGCGAGGCCACCGGACAAGCACGTAAACAAGCTCGGCCGTTAATCGCCGTAATATTCAAACAACAATACAGGCAGGCCGGAAATAGCTGACTCACGGCTTTAGGAGACCTCCAGGCAAGTACTCTAATTAGGTATGCACGCCACTTACAAAAGAGCCTCTGCCCCGCGATGGCAGCTTGATGGTTAACTATACAGTACCCAAGTACTCTGCGTTTGCATACCGGCTACTCTATTGAGAACCGCTACAATAACTCAATCATTCAGATTCTGACCTTTCGGAGGCTTTGTCTCCAACTTCAAATCTATTGTTTTCCCCCAAGTACGGCATAGCCTGCAGTCACAATTCTTCTTATAAAAACCCTTGATTCCGAGACCTTCCTCGGAACGCTCCCGAGTTTCATCCCGCCTTGCTGCCGCTTTGCTTGGCGAGCCTCCCCTCAGCTCCACGTGCTGAGCTGCATCGCACCCCAGCCTCGCTCTCTATTTTTCCGGACTTCAGGACAGGTGAAGTATCACCCAAACCAGCAATCCCTCTAAAAATCCCTCTATACCACTCCAACCTTTATTTCTTTAGTTATCTTGTGTGAATGTGTCACATACACTGTTTTGCTTGTGTTTAATAAAACGTCATTTATTGTTTCAACTTCTGTGTTCTCCTTGACTTGACCCGACCCCGTAGACATAGGGTTCAAGATCTCGCTACGTTACCCTGCCTCTCGTAACGCTAAGCAGTGCTCTGAGCTAATTTTCCCCACCTTTAGTTGAGCACATTTTGGTGTCCCTCCCGGGACCCCCAGTACACAGGGTAACACACTGTTGCACAAAAGTTGTGCATAATGCTCATCGTGGCACTTTAAAGAGAGCTCAGTGGATTTCGTTGTGGAATCCAGTTTTAAATTTATCACTGTTAGGACCAGATAAG
The DNA here is from genome assembly GCA_030412105.1 of Cyclura pinguis. Classification (NCBI taxonomy): domain Eukaryota; kingdom Metazoa; phylum Chordata; class Lepidosauria; order Squamata; family Iguanidae; genus Cyclura; species Cyclura pinguis. Next base: position 222,407,824 of record CM059599.1, on the reverse strand, counting down.
GAAAATCATCTGTAGAATGTGGTGAAAGCAGGGCAGGGAGGATGTTGACAATGCCGGCTTAATTCTTGACAGGTAAGAGATTGTGGAGGCTGAGGTAATTTTAGAGACAAAGTTTGTTGAGCGAACAGCCCCACCATAATAATATACAACATGGAGCACGGAAATTGTCCTTGTGCCTCTTAGCGCCAACCCAAGACATTTTGGGGCCAGAGGCATTGAACAAGATGACAACCCTTCCACCTCATGAAGCAAAACTGAATAAGCTGGGAGTTGTCACAGCTTTGTTCTCCATCCCCTCACAGCTACTCCTTGTACCCCAGCATCTGTTGCCTGACGTGACTTCCCGATTCTCCCCAGTGTTAGTGCTGGTCCTAAACCTAGCCATGCAAGCTGAGTATCCTGCGGTCATCTTGTTCTGTTCTCTGTCAACTGTGTGGAAAAGCAAATTGTAACATTGAAGGAGGGGGCCAATTGTCTTATATCAAGGCTGAATTCTTATCAACTTTTCCCAGTACCACGCCACTTCAAATGAAGAGTAGAAAAACTTTAGCATTGCCTTGAATGCTATCTGGTGACAGAAACACAAGGTGCACATTTAATAAATAAACGCTAGAGTATTCTTCCTTCACCTGTGATCTGAAGGAACCTTTGGCCTGGTCTGAAAGTGGTAGGGTGATTTTATGAACATTTTCTATATTTTAAAAAAACTATGTTATCTCTAAATGAGTTTGTAGCAATACGACATACCTATAATCTTTGCAGCTGAATTTGGTGACTCTGGAGGCCAAAACAAAGACTCCAGTTTCCTGTAGACTCCGCACTCTTCTGCAGTGTTGCCTGTTTCTGTGGAAGTTACTCCTGCACAGATTGAGACCCCATGAACTTTGTGCTGTGGTTGGTCTGTCTAGTAGTCTTTTGTTAAGCACTGTAGAGAAAGCTAGAGGTAAAAAAGAGGGGACTGAGGAGGGGGATTGTATATTATTAAGTGAACTCTCACTGCTGCAATAGTACCACAGGAAGCAGAAAAGAGCAATTAAGCTGAAAATAACATGGAATCCCACAATGAAACTTATGGCAAATAGACCAAATTATCACCACCCTGGTAAGCTGTCTGATTTAAAAAGAAAGTAATATAGACTTATAAACAGCCACACACCTGTGGTAAGAATGGCCACCAGGCAGGAAGTCTTAGCCCAAGTTGGTCTCTTTTGGGCCACAAAAGGTTGCCACATGCAAGCAGTTGGATTGCTAACCTTTTGAGGTAAGCTGGTCAGGTTTGCACATAGTCTAAATACCCTAAAGGCACCAGATCCTGTCTGATCTTGTAAGCTAAGCAGCATCAGTGCTGGTTAGCACTTGGATGGGAGACCACCAAGGAATACAAGGTGCTGTAGGCTATGTTTCAGAGCAAGGAATAGACAAAACCACCTCTGAGTATTCCTTGCTAAAGAAAACCCTGTGAAATTAATGTGGCCACTGTAAGTCAACAGGCAACTTGAAGGCACGTGCATATACAGTAAGATTTGCAGGGTTGAAATGTTTATAAGAAATGTTCCTAAACTAGACTGAAATCTAAAGCAACCACTTCAGAACAATCCCCTTGAGGTATAAAATGAAGAAGAGCTGAAGAGCAAATTGGAAATCTAAAGACACGTCTGTTTTTGTTCGGTTTCTGATTGATGTGGTCTGCACAAGTGAACAGAAATGGGTCAGAACTTTGGTTAGCCGTTTCTTGTTTTTCAGTGTTAAAAGTGGATATTGAGTGTGCCAAGATATCACACTAGTAAACAAACTGGATGAGACTGTCTGGCCATTTATTGTGTGTGTGTGTGTGTGTGTGTGTGTGAGAGAGAGAGAGGGGGAGAGAGAGAGAGGGAGACCTCATAGCAGCTCATTCAAATGTCTGTGGTGAGAGATTCTATGGTCACTTTTTAAAATAAGAAGCATTGGCTGCTAATTGTGGAAGTACAGGCACTGGCCATGGGGTTTGGTGATGCAGCAGTGAAGGAGATGTGTTCCATCTTAGAGTAATAGAATTTAAGATTTGAAAAACATCTTAGGAGGTCACCTAGTCCAACCTTCATTTAATTAAATTCTCCTAGTGTAGGCGGCAACTGCAGCATCCCTTGACAGCTATCCAGTCTCTGCATAAATATGTTCAGTGAAGAAAAGTCCTCTATCTTTAAATTAGTCTCTTCCATCATTGAATAATTGGTTCCACTAGGCAGGTTCCTCTGGAATCTGTTTTGTAGCCATTTCCACCCAGTAGTTCTCTTGGTCAAAATCACTCTCTTTTTAACTGTTCCTTCACATTCCAACACCGATCCTGGGCAAAGAAAACAGAACCCCTAGGAAAAAAAAGCCTTGATGACTTTGTATTATATTATTTTTCTGACTTATGGAAATCTTAAGAAGAGACTATACAAATAACAGGGAGCATGGTAAAGCTCTAGTTCTGCTGTTATAGTAAGGCTATGGAGTCAATGGATTTTACCTGTATGTTGACTCGCCATTCAGCAATTGATTTAATGTGTCAACTTCAGTTATGTCAGCCAGTAGCATACACTCCAACATATCATGTGTGGAAACTGGGGCATGTATGGCCAAGTAATACTAGGGTGTGCTCATAATAGCAAACATTATTAATGAGGAGGAACAGACAAGTTAAAAAAAGCTGCATTAGTTTGCTTTTGCCTGACCCTACTGGGAAGGGCAAGATTCCACCTTTCCTCTCCTCTCCACTCTGATGAGTTAACTGAGTGCAAATGGCTTTTGCACTTTGAACTCGCTTTACAGCAACTGAAGTAAGTTGAATACAAAGGAGGAACAAAAGAGGAAAGTAGGAGGACAAGAAAGAAACTGGGACATTTGAAGAGGAGCTGAAAAAGTGGGACAATGGAGGATTAAGTGAGACTCTCCCAGCCCAATTGGGACAGTTGGAGGGTATATGATAGGATTTAGGCTAAAGTATTTACCTCTGTGAAAACCTCAGAAAAGAGGGCCACACCCCAGAGCGCAGTGGGAACAATTCCTTCAGCTTTAATTGTTGACTCAATATAACTCTCTGCGTGTCTTCCTCTACTCTCATCTGATTTTTTAATTACTGTCAGGTTTCAGGATATGATAGGAGGGAAAACATGTTAAAGTTCACAGTGAACCTGATTTCCCCCTCATGTTTAGTAAACTATATATTCTTTTAAAAACAAAACATGGAAGTCCCACGAATCCTCTGGATAACCGTCCTATATTTTTCAGGAAATATGTCTTGGCTTGCTGTGTGGAGCTCAAGCCCTGTTTAGCTTTCCTGAACATTTTGACAGGAATGCCCAGGAAATACCACTTCCTAGGGTCAGTCTCACTTCAAGCATTTTGCTTCAGTTCTGCCTCATGTCCAGTGTCCTGGTAAACCTTGAATTATCTTGCTCACCATTGCATTTGATTCCGTTTTTCATACGCCTTTGCATAGGAAACTTGGGTGGAGGTGGGAGAAGAAAGCAAGGATTTATGTCTCTGGAGCATGTTTAAAATTCAATTCTATTGACCAACCAAATTGCAATGCATATATATTTATATATTCAACATCCCAGTATAATAAATCCTTTATTTAATGGAAACATTGTTGTGATGCTACAAAGGAAAATAATCCTAGACAACACTGAACAAAACAAATGCTGTGGGTCAGCAGCATGCCTTATGTTTCCCCACAGATGGGGGTCAAGTGAAATGAGAAAAGACTTCCCTCCTATAATTATTTAACACACACACATATAATAACACACGAGTGGCAGAGGTGTTAGATGCAATGCAGAGTCCTGATTAGGGGTTTTAGGGCCACACACATTCTGTTAGGTTGACAGCTCAAGTGTTTTAGGCACAGCTTTAGCTGGTGGTGGGAGAGCAACAGAGATGGCCCGTAGGTAGAAAGTGACAACACCTGTGAAGTTCTTAGTTTGGGTCAGGGAATTTGTGTGGACATAAAATAAAAGCAGTTGGGGTGGGTGGCAGGACATGGAAAAACACTGTGCCTTACCAAGGGAAGCATCAGAGAGTTGTCGTATTTCACCTTCCAATGTGAGTGATCCTTTTCAATGATCCTTTGAACAGGGTTGCCTGTTCTTGACATTCAGACGACTTGGCAAACTGAATTCAGCAACTCACCTCTGTGATGGAACCTGGTATAATTCCTCCAGTTTTGCATGACTTGTACTGAACTTTTGCTATTTCATTCTTATACTCCTCCCAGGAAGGGTGAAGATACTGAAACCTGCCTCCAAACTGAGCCACTGAAAATCTTCCTGTACCTTCCAAAATTTCATTAGGCATTACCTGCACACTTTGAAAAAACATGTTTACACGAGGCTGGAAATATGCTCTTTAAAGAAAATAATGTTTTGAAGCTACAGGAGAGTAGATTTTGACTGAACATTTGAAAAAAAAACTAATTAACAGTGAGAGTAGTTTGGCAGTGGATGGAATCATTTGCCTAGAGAGGTAGCGGGTTTTTTCAAAAAGAGGCTGGACAGTGACCTGCTGGGATGCTTTAGCTGAAGATCTTACAGTGAGCAGGAGGTTGTACTCAATGGCCTATGAGTCCTCGTCTAACTCTTTGATTCTGTGACTCCATCATGCTGGGCAGCATACAAAGATGTGTAAATGACAGCTGAAGTTGAGATATAGGCCATTTCCGCACTAGCCTGTTATAGTGCTATTATTCCACTTTCAACATCCTATGGAATCCTGGGATTTGCAGTTTAGGGAGGGATAATAGCACTATAACAGGCTAGTGTGGAAATGGCCATAGTTGTTTCAGTCAAGCAAGAGGGATCTATGTACCCATTCCTTCTTGGTTCAGGTTTCCCCATATACAGAAGATGCTGTGTGTATGTGTGTGTTTTCAAAAAGCCAGCTAGTGTAGTGCACACAGATTCTCTTGCGCCATCAGATTGCTACAAAAGGGGTCACTTGAGGGCCCTCCAGGCTGTGGGGCTTCCAGCTGCTGTCCTGGGAACTACCACTACCACCACCACCACCACCACCACCACCACTACCACCACCAATGTCACCATGCCTGAAGCTTGGAAATATTCCTTTTTGAGATACAACTGCTAGTATTGTCCAGCAGGCATGGCCCCTGAGGGATTCTGGGAGCTGCGGCAACTTTTGAAAGCTCTGCAGAAAAAGCTAAACTGTCATGTTTGGGAACGGATGTGACCATTATTAATACGTTTCTGTGTGTGATAGAATTTTGTGATAGCATTTGGGATTAAATATATTGTAAGGGGGAGTGGGGGGGGGAGAAGAGGAAAGCTGTCTTCACCGTATCAAGAGAGAAGGCAAATTACTCTGCCACATGCCAGGCAATGTTCGTAACAGTTCAGAAATTTCTTCAAACTGACATTGATATAAATAGTGGCTCATTGTTTCTTAAGTGGATGTAACCTTGTATGAGCCCTAATCTCTCAAATGGAGAAACAATCACAGCAAACCTGTCATCTGTCCATACGTACAGGAGATGTTTTTTCTCCCCTGCCCCACCCCCAAGGTGAAACATTCTGAATTTCTCAAACTAACCCCTTCCTTCCCTTTAATTGCAAATGTCCATTTTGCTGTTCCGACTGACTGCATTTCACACCTCAAGTCGTCTCCCTCATCACCTGCTGAAACATGCCTGTCTTATTCATTTGGTGGCAACAACTCTATGCTCTAAAAACGGAGGCCAGTTTAAAGACCGTTCTGTGTGGTGATAATCGTAATTGTTATCTTGATTTACACACAGCTCCCCCCCACCAAAAGCAGGCCTTAAGGCGGTTTACAAATGAAAACAAATGCAACATAGTTTTAAAAAAATAGAATAAAGTATAGGAATATTTAGACAGAATGAAAGTAATAATCCTAAAAACAATTTAAATCATACAATTAATAAGTCAAAATGCAAGCAATTAAAAACAGTACAATTAAAAGAACACAGCACATTCTTAAAAGTCCTTCCTTTCAAAACCTTCAGTTCTCTAAAGCCTGTTGAAATAAAAGACATCTTTGCTTGCTGAAGGAAGGACTGCAAAGAAAGATCATTCTTGCCTCCCTAGGAAGCGAATTCCAGCGTTAGGGGCAGCCACCAAAAGGTCCCTATGATATAAGAGCAAGAACATCAGTTCCAAGGAGATACTCATGAAAGTATCTGAGAAACATTTTGTGCATCTTTTAATGAAGGAACAATATCATTTTTATTTATTTGGGTAAATAGTCCTATCATTCTACTTACAGAGTAACGTCTGCCTGAAGATCTTATAGCCTAGTGGTTTGTATCCTGGGTTCTGCAGAGCTCTGGGGTCTGCAGAGCCCCCCCGGGGGGGGCTGCGAAGCCCTGCTGCTGGATACCAGCAACACCTCCCTGCAATGGCTGATTTTTCTCGGAAAGGAGGGGAGGGAGTGTTTGGACTTGGTCCTTGAGAAGGGAGAGAGAGCCTTATTGACTGTCAGTAAGGTGAACAAGTTCAAGGGGAGACACTAGGGATTCATCACCTACAGAAAGGAACCACCTGGCAAGCACTGGCTTTCTGCCTTCCTTCTGCCTCTGTGTTCTGTCTCTCTCTACCCCCTTCCCTCCCATCCTCCCTTCTCTGCGCTTCGCACAGATGAGAGTGAGTGATCAGAGTACTAGGCCAATTTTTCATTGTGGAAGGGTGCCACCCACTGCTACTGTGCAGAACGCCTTGTTTTATTGTCTCTTTTACGTGGCAGCAGGGGTATGGGTGCCAAGAGACATGGCAGCAGGTGTGTGCATGTACCCAAACTGCTCCCTCATTTATACATGAGGGAGCAGTTTCAGCAGCCATGCTCCCCTGCTGCAGCATCCCTGACGAAAGAGACACAGTAGCAGGCGTGTGCATGTATCCAAATCACTCCCTCATTTGAAGACACCTGATGAGCAACTTTAAATACGTATTTGTATATTTAAACCTAGATTTAAATATTTTAATCTTGAGTTAAGTCTTGGGGGTTTCCAGCAGTAAATTATATTTACAATGGATCCCCAGTATAGAAAAGGTTAAGAACCACTTTTATAGTCTAAATTACTACATAGTAAGAAAGACAACAAAAGAAAGAGTGAAAATGAAGTGTGATGGATATGATCAAGACACTCAGCTTAGGTCAGTGATACAGTGGAGCCAAGACTTACAAGGTCAAAGTGCTAATTTTTTTAAAAAAATATTGTTTATTAGCAGGGAGGAAGATACAATCTGCTCACTGTTTTCTTCTGAGTTTAAGTGCAATCCTCGCAGTGAATGGGAGGAATGGACTTCCCTAATAGCACAATATATTGGCTGTAAAGTATCCCTGTTGTAATGCAAGCCACTGTGGTCTTGAATGGGCAGTTATAAGCATTTGTTTTACAAAAGACCTGCCTGTTCTGGTGAAGACAACAACTGCTAGAACTGCCCTGTTGAGATGGATCAGTACAGCTGCTTGCATTTTGAGACTTTCTTTTGGGGATTTGGCTATGATGAGTGCTTACATTTCAAAGGTTACCAATTCACCACTGCCTAGATCTGCCTTCTCCTTCTCCAAGGTATGGATATAAAGACAGTTTTGAATGTAGGACTGCCTTCTTGATGCACAGGTGCAAGGTAGTGAGCTCGTAACACAAGCATGCAAATAGATTTGAGCTGTTTGTCTGCGCTTTTTCAATGCTTCCAAACTATTTTGTGACCACATTTTAAACCAGCATTGGGGCCTGGAGTAGTGTGTACATGTGATCATTTCTTCATATCCATATTTCAATTTGATTGATACAGACCTCTGTGAAAAGAATAAGAATCTTCAGCTAGTTGAAAGAGATTGAAATGCAGCAGGGAAAGCAAGATAAAGGCAACTTTTTAGAACCAGACACCTCTCTTTCTTTTTGTTTTGATACCTGAGCTAGTTGGGCCAATAGCTCAATGACAGAGCAGGCCTGATTAATGTTCTAGCTCTTATTGTCTCCTTGCAGTGCTCAAGTTGTTTGTGGCTCCATCCTGCCACCAGCTTGGACAGTACATTCTTGTAAACCTTTTATAAAGGTGTGAAAATTCCACTCCAGTTTGAGAACAAACGCTGTATCTGCACGTGCCATTATAGAAGTCTGATACCGATTGAACTGTTCCATCCTGTGGAATCCTGGATAGATGATGAAGTACTTAGAATTGTCTGATATGGTACAGCAACTGATGTTACCTATGTCAGTGGGGTTGGGAATCAGCTCTGGATTTCAATCTGAACTTTGAAAGGAGATATCTAAGAAGCCGAAACCTATCCCCTAAATAGATCCCGCATGTTGGATAACTCCTTTTAAGTCTGGACTAAGCCCGAGAGTGGAGGCACTGCCTGATTTTCACCTGTTTCTCTTGTACCCCTCATATATTTCAGAAGGTTGGAGGAATCTGTGGGAGAGTGTGAAAAATGGCACAAGAGAGGCTAAAGGAGGAATCAGTAAAAATGGTTCTCCCCAACCCACACCCACCCCAGTTTCTGTGAGTGGCAGCCTTCAGTGGAACACCAACTTCTTTCAGCAGCAGAAGGAGCCCTTTCATTCACACAAAGGCAGCATCAGAAATATACTTCTGGTAGCAAGGAAGTAAATATAATAGAACCAGATTATTACTTCCACAGTTTTACAAGATTGGCTCTGAGCTGTGTGGGAGGATGCAAAATGCTTTGGATTTTTGTGGTGCTGTTCTGTTTTGTTTTGTTTGGAAACAGAATCAAAAGAAAACCCAACACTTGCTTCTTGGGGGGAGCATGCCCTAATGAAACAGAGCCTCTTATTTAGGTGTTGGACATATCCTAATATCGCCTCTTCTTTTATTCCCACTTTTGTTACATTAACACAACCGCCATTTCAGAGTACAGTGTAGGAGTTTCTCTCCTCTTATCACTTTTAGCAGTCAATAAAATGTATGCACAATTTCCTGGCAGGCTTTTTTTCTCATCTTTGACATGCTGATACTGCAGAGGGGACTAGAAAGTCAAGGAACTCAAAGTAGTGTTATAGAACTTTTACAGAGCTTGTATCTCTTCTATTTTATTTTGAGGAGTAACCTAAAATATTTGGATGAAGCAGAATAGAAAATGATGCCCTCAAATCAAGTGAGGATTGGAAACCCGGTTCTCTTTAGATGTTTGTGACTACAGCTTCCATAAATCCTAGGCAGCATGGCTGGTGGACAGGATTATGAAAGCACAATGTAGTGGTTTGAGCATTGGATTATGACTATGGAGACCAGAGTTGGATTTCTCACTCAGCCATGGTAAGCCACTGGGTGACCTTGTGCACGTCACACACTCTCAGCCCCCAGAAAAGCCCGGGATATGTTCACCTTAGTGTTTGCCATAAGTCAGAAACAACTTGAAGGCACACAGCAAATACAAGCCCAAAATATGGGGAGGATACTTAGTTGCCTTCTTTTTCTCAGCTTGATGAAGACCACCTTTTTTGCCAGCCATGTTATTTTGATGCCTGATGCAGGAAAAAACAAAACAAAAACCAAGCACCTCTCCTCCCTGGCATTAAAAGTACAATAATAATAGCTAACCATTTCCTAGAATTTCATATTATTATCCAAGATGAGCTGCCTCAGGTGGCTGCCCCACTTTACCTAATGGTACCATTGGCTTGAGCCCATGAAAAGTCAGTGTGAAGTGGATTTCACTGAAGCACTGTGGTCAAATTATGCAAGCCTTGAGTGAATAGGATATCTGTGGAGAAAAGGGTTGTGGCTGCCCATTTAGCCCCATTGCCCAAGTCTCTCTGCTTCTCCCAGTGAGCTGTGGCTGCCCACTTGGTACAGAGTTGGGGAAACTTCCTCCTTTTTAAGACTACAACTCCCAGAATCCCCTAGTCAGCAGGGTAATCATGCTGGTGCAGGGATTCTGGAAGTTACAGCTGAAATAAGAAACATTTACATGTGTTGTCCTACTTATCTTCCCCATATGGAAGCCTCCTGTATTTGTCGAAGCTCCGTCTGTGATTTGGAACCTGACTGTGGAGGGTTCTAAATAGTGCATGAACCTCCATTAGTGCAGGAGCTCCATGCCTGCTCCACTCTACAAGCTATGGAGAAAGCAGCTTGGGGGCAAGAGGAGCAGCACAGTTTTGCAGTTGGAGCTAAGCAGACAGTCCCGTTCACTTTGAATACCCTGTCTGCACATGCAGCACAGAAAGAGGGCTAAGCTGTCTTGGTCTGATTGAAAGAATAGTTTTGATTCTGAGTCTCCCATATCCAAACCCAGCCCTCCATCCCCCTTCACCCCACTGCCACCTACCTCTTGCCCTCAGAGAAAAGAGGAAATGGTTTGTCATGTCCTTTGCATGCATTTTTTAAAACAAGACTTTTGACCTCTGGAAACTTCTGACACAGCTCAAAAGGTTTAGCAAATCCCAAAAGGTCACAAAGCTGGTATCTTCCTTATTTTATTTTGAGGGGTAATCTCTTTCGGAGTGAGTGGCTTTCAGGAAGCAAACTGGCCCTTTGTGTGATTCATCGAAGCTAAGTTTGCAAATGCCCAGAGAAGAATGTGTAAAGTCAGCAGTGAACACAACAGAGTTGCCATGGTTCCATGAGAGGCTTCTTGGAGCTCCCAGTAACCCTTTCTCCAGGTGGTTTCTTCACCCTTTCTGACTAAGCACCATGGAGGCCTATAAGGAGGGATGAAATATAGACTACGTTAGTGGTCTGGCTGATAAAGTTAGCCAGTAGGGCAAGTCCTTGCCTGTATTGCCTGACAAACCAGCAGCGAGATACAGGAGCAGGCACTTCTGTTAAGATACTGTCTCTCCACTGCCAAAGCCTCATCTCTCTGTTATCATCTATCACTTTCCAAGAGGTATTTTTTTGCCTCCACAAATACTCTTAACTCAAGACCCATAACAAGCATCCACATCCAACTCTCTCTCTCTCTCTCTCTCTCTCTCTGAGCTGCCTCTAGTGTTGCCAGATTTTCAAAACACCAATAAGGGACAATTGAAATTCATAACACACAGGGCTGAAAACCAGGAAGGAGCTATTAATAAGTTTGTGTTCTACCTACATAACAAATGAAGGTATTAATTTCAGTTAACTTAGCCATGTGTTTCTCTGCAATATTAACACATTGTCCACATCCATAAATTACATGACGCTCACACTTCTGGTTTTATTAAGAGCCCACATTCAAAAATACAGGCATTTTTGGCATTTCATTCATTCTAATGAAAACCTTTCCAAACCTCAGATAGAGGACATCTCTTATACTAAGGGGCACCTGCTAGTCCTATAAGGGGTAAGTTTTCTTCCCCTCAACTAAGGGGCATCCTGTATAATAAGGGCACCTGACAACCCTACTCCTCACTCCCATTTCTTCAAACAGCTCACTCCTGTCTTCCTTTGTAGGAACAGACAACATGCAGCTCTCAGCTTCACTTCAAAAACCTTCTGAAAGGGATGAGTTCAGATCCTGGGCAAGAGAGTAATCTGTCCCTGCCCCTGGGATCCTACTGTTCAGGGAGGAATTAAAATTGAGAGGGAAAGAGAAAGAGGATAAGGAGAGAGCAAAAAGAGTGCCAGCAAGAGATAAAGAAATGACAGAAAGAGAAAGAAAAGAAAGAGACCAAAGCTAGAGACAAATGATAGCCTCACTCATTTTAGCTATACTCTTACTCATAGTTGGCTTGGGTCCTGCCCCCTGCCAGCATGAGTCTAGTTAAGAGATGGTGGGGATAACCATTATGAATTGTTGGTTTGTCCCCATGGCTGGGGAACCCCAGAGGGCAATACTGACTAGCTGAGTTCAGAAAAAAAGGTACAGCCAGAGCTGGAGAGGAGCTGTGGTTGCCAGGGCTAAGGAGTGAGCCCTTTTCATCCTTTAAGGTAGTGAGATTTTCCATTATGTATTTAGGTGGGAACAAAGGAGTGGAATTTCTGTCATGCATGTGCATCTACTTTGAAAAATTTTATTCACGGTTTTGAGGTTGCTTCCAAATGTTGCTGCACCCACAGCCAAACCCTATCAAGCAGCCCAGGCAGGAGAGTCCTGCAACAGAGTCCTGCACTGCCACCTCATTGGATGCTTGGAACTTTGGGCACAATTCATATGTGTCAAATTTGATATATAATTTATGATATTGTTGCTAAAAATTTATATTGTAACCTAAGTTGTGAATGCGTTTGCAATATTCAAAGATAGTTGGCCTCATAGAACCCAGAAAGAAGTACAGAGGCTCTTGGAAGGACCTCTGCCTCTGTTTTATGCCCTTCTCCTTTCCTAAAATTCTCAGCATAGTCTCTTTTCTGCCATCCTTCCCACTTCATTAGATGTTGCCCCCATCCTTTTAACCTGTCCATCAGTGGTGTGTCTACAGTACACATTTATTGCAGTTTGATACTGCTGGAACTGCTGTACCTTTATCCGAAGGAATCCTGGAATCTGTAGTTTGGGAAGGGACTTGGAATTCTCTGCTATGGAATGCTTCTGATGAATTATAGAACTAGAACTTGACTCTGGCAGAGAATCTTCAGCACCTCTCTGAAGCCTGGGATTCTGTAGGAGAGAGTCTTTTGGGTGGCATAATGTATCTGTTCATGGTATGAAGAATGATTCCACATGAAGTTCAGTCCCAGAGGCATATATGGATCTTCATTTCTCACCGTCTGATTATCTAAACACAGAGATCGGGGGCAGTATGACTATTGGGAATGACAGGAGCTTTGCAGGGCACCAGGCTGTTCAATGCCGTGCTAAGGGCTGGAAGTAAGGGCCAAAAAAATGTGTGTATATTTGCTTATGGGTTTGGCTATGCAATACGTTTGTGTGTCTGTTTTTATCAGTTCTAGGAGTAGGTAGAATAAAAGCCTGATCCTCTATCACCTTATTTTCTCAGGTTCCAGTTTTTATTTATTTATTTTTCCCTTTCCTCCACCCAAGTGAGCCAGGTGTAAAACAAAATCTTCAAGCAGAACAGAGGAAGGGAAGGGGGGGGGGGACTGACTCTGTGAGTGAGAGGTGTTGTTTCCGTTCCTATCTGTTTCAGTTAGAGATACAAACAGATCCCTTCCGTCAGCTCGCTTTGTATGCAAAACAGCAGCTGCATGTTTAGCAAACAGGTGCACATTACGTTTGACCATAAGGCTGTCTATAAGCTATGAACCTGGGCATCCATTCTTTGGCTGGGTGCTGCCTGAGCATTTCCCCCCTTCCCTTCCCATGTGGCTAGCAAATGGCTACGGTAAAGATACTTTACTCTTGAACCTGCAGGGGAGGGATGTGTATGTTGCACAAGGAGGTAGTGAATACTTTGTTTGTAATCTCCTGAACTGACATACATGCAAAGTCCCCAGAACTGTTTTTTTTGGGGGTGGGGAGGCCCAAGACTGTCAGACACGTCATTATGGATTTTGCATACTAACACATATATTTAAAAAAAACACCCAGTAAAACACAAAATAATAATAATAATAATAATAATAATAATAATAATAATAATTACCACCAGTTAAAGCAACATGCTACGAACTAAGAATCTGACTGCTCTGAAGACAATGACAAAACGATATACAAAATATTAAATTGTTTAAAGCATAAAATTAATACAGATATGCTTCAGTTAGAGAGGCAGTGTGGTATAGTGGTCTGAGTGTTAGACTACAACTTTGCAGACTAGGGTTCAATTCCCCACTCAGCTATGGAAACCCCAGGTGACCTTGGGTGCATCACACACTTTCTGTCCCAGAAAATCCTGTGAGGGGTTTGCCCTAGGGTTGCCATACGTCAGAAATGATTTTAAGGCACACGTCAACAACAACAACAACAATGCCTCAGTTAACAAAGTAAAGATGTTCCTGGGTGTTACTTCTTTAACAGAAAACTTTCCGCCCTACACTGTTATAGTGCTATTATTCCACTTTCCACATCCTGTGGAATTCTGGGGTTTGTAGTTTGCTGAGGCCAAAGAGTTTTCTAGCTGAGATTTCTAAATATTCCTCCCTAAACACCAAACCCCAGGGTTCCATAGGATGTTGAAAGTGGAATAATAGCACTATAACAATGTAGGGTGGAAATGGCCTTTGACTAAATGTTCCTCTTAGTAATGCCACTGCATTTGCAGTTGTGAGTTTTTATCCCTCAGTCAGTCAATCCAGTGACAATTAGCTGGTGAAAAGAAGGAGATAACTTCCCCAGAGGTAACAATCTTGTTGCCTTTCTTGATTATTCAGCAGAAATGCAAGATTCTTTCTCCATGATTAGGGTCCCCCATCACAAACAAGAGGTCAAAGGACCAATATATCAACTCTTTGTCTTCTCTGGTAGTGCTCAGCCAATCATGCAATATTCATGCAATTTGGAATGGGTGGGAAAAGGCCACCAAAATTAATGAATCCACTATACTGTAAGGTCAGCCAGCCATGGCATTTTCCTGGCTGAACCCTAGAGCCAGCCTTTGATCCGAGAAACTTTGTCCCCAGATTATTTACTTAAGGCTATCAGTCTTGTTAAATTATTACTTGAGACAACAGAACCTGGCAAGCGTGACTTTCCTCAGCAGCTAGACTAAATGCTGCACTGTAGCACAAGGGAGTTTATATGGGTGATGACTGCATCATTTTCATTTATTAACATTCTAGGCTTGCCTGTTGTTTTATACAAGCTCTAACAGTCCCTTGTTCAAGTAGAGGCAGGCATAGGACGGAATGGTTTGCATAAATCATGTTGTACTGGAGAACGACTGTTCCTTTTTAATTTTTAATTTCTCCTCCATATGGCTCATAAAAATAACATATGAAATTACAGTACTATTGAGGTTTTCTAGGGGCTTGGAGCCTTTGCTGATTCCCTGTCCAAAGGCATCCAGAAGCAATCTGTCTGATTTTGTTTTCCTGTGATCATTAATGTATTAAAACTCAAATGCGGAGGACTGTTCTTGTGAAATTGGTCACTGGAGGCCCTTTCATTCTATATAGAATTCATAGAATCATAGAATCATAGAAATGTAGAGTTGGAAGAGACCACAGGGGCCATCCAGTCCAACCCCCTGCCATGCAGGAACACCCTCAAAGCACTCCCGACAGATGGCCATCCAGCCTCTGCTTAAAAACCTCCAAAGAAGGAGACTCCACCACACTCCGAGGCAGCATATTCCACTGCCGGACAGCCCTGACCGTCAGGAAGTTCTTCCTGAGGTTCAGGTGGAATCTCCTTTCCTGCAGCTTGAATCCATTGCTCCTTGTCCTGGTCTCTGGAGCAGCAGAAAACAAGCCCTCTCCCTCCTCTACATGGCATCCCTTCAGATATTTAAACATGGCTATCATGTCCCCTCTCAACCTTCTCTTCTGCAGACTAAACATACCCAGCTGTCTAAGTCTATCCTCATAGGGCATGGCTTCCAGGCCCCTCACCATTTTGGTCACCTTCTTCTGGACTTGCTCCAGCTTGACCATATCCTTCTTGAATTGGGGTGCCCAGAACTGGACACAGTATTCAAGATGAGGTCTAACCAAAGCAGAGTAGAGTGGTATCAGTACCTCCCTCGATCTAGACACCATACTCCTATCGATGCAGCCGAGAATTGCATTGGCTTTCTTGGCTGCCGCATCACACTGCTGACTCATGTTCAGTTTGTGGTCTATTAAGACTCCTAGATCCCTTTCACACGTACTGCTATCCAGCCACGTGTCCCTCATCCTATATTTCTGTATTCCATTTTTTCTACCTAAGTGTAGGACCTTACATTTCTCTCTGTTGAATTTCATTTTGTTAGCTTTGGCCCAGCTCTCCAATCTGTCCAGGTCACTTTGAATTTTGATCCTGTCCTCTGGCGTATTAGCAACTCCTCCCAATTTGGTGTCATCTGCAAATTTGATGAGCGTGCCCTCTATTCCTTCATCCAAGTCATTGATGAAGATATTGAACAGCACTGTGCCCAGAACAGAACCCTGTGGCACCCCGCTAGTCACTTCTCTCCAGGATGAAAAGCAACCATTGGTGATCACCCTTTGGGAACGGTCAGTCAACCAGTTACAGATCCACCTGACAGTAGCCCTGTCCAGCCCACATTTTACTAGCTTCTTTGCAAGAATGTCATGGGGAACTTTGTCAAAGGCCTTACTGAAATCGAGAAATGCTACATCCACAGCATTCCCTTCATCTATCAGGCTAGTAACTCTATCATATTCCATTTTAACTGCCATGGTTCCATATTATAGAATCCTGCAGCTTAGGGAGGCGTGCTCAGAATCCTCAAGCAGGGAGCTCCTTTGTTGCCTCTGACCAAACTACATGCCCCCAGGATTCCACAAGATGCTGCCATGACGATTAAAGTGGAATCATAGTGCTATAATTGTGCGGTGGCAATGGGCCCTAGGTCTTGATCAGGACCCTAGTACAAGGGTAACACTTCTGCCTAGTGCTGAGAACACAGCTTTGCACTAGGATAGATGGGGGCAGGGACGTGAAATTTGGTGATCCAGATAGCTTTGGTTTCAGCTCCCAGAAATCCCTGCTGGTCTGGCCAATGGTAAGAGATTATGGGGTGTATAAGCACATGGTGAGTTAAATCTTCCTCACTTTAGCAGTGTAGTATAAAATACAGAGCAGGCATTATACATAAACAAGATAAAGTTTTGAATCAGAGAGACCTGAATTCAAATCCTTACTCAGCCATTGAGCTCACTGGATGAACTTGAGTTACTTGGTCTCTCTCAGTTTAGCTGATAATTCAGGATTGTTCTGAGGACAAACCTCTATGCACATTGATCTTACTATTGCATTTTTACTACCCGGGATGTGGGGAGAGGTGATTGTGGGATTTGTTCCCTTGTGTGCCAAGTATGGTGCACCTTTAATTTGGGTGGAGTGGTGGGGGTGGGAGTTGCTGCAGCTGAAACCCTTTCTTCTTCCATACCTGTAAAAACAAGGGAACTGAAAAAGAGGCCCAGATCTTGCACAGGGAGACATATGTGTGTCATGTTTCCTTATGCTACTCCACAAAGCCCACACTGTAAGCAATACAGCCCCCTCTCAACATGGCCATTTCCTGGTTGCTGGAGAATGAGAGGATCAGTAGAGACACACCCAGTTATTTTCCCTTAGCTATACATGTTGCAACCGGGCATCTACACAGGCCCTCGGGAAGCCTCTGCTGATGACATCCTCACAGCACATCCGGCTGCAAGAAAATAGCTGGACGCATCCTCACTCGTTGTCCTTGCTCTGCAAAAACACAGAAATGGTCATGTCGTGGGGGGGGGGAGGTGTTGCACTGCTTACGAGGTGGGTTTTAGAGGGGATTTTGGTTATCTGTGGTTGGGATTCTCTTCCAACCACAGTAGACCTCTCCCAAATAAGTGCAATAACATCTGGCTGGCGTAAGAAAACCTCATAATTTTTCCTATCTCTGTGCTAGCAGAAAATAGCTGCAATGTACGTAAGATTCCTAACCATTTCAACAGTGTCTCATTTCAGACTTTTTTTAAAAATAATGTCTAATAAAATCTTTCGCTTTAAAATAAAACACAACAGGGAAGGGGTAAGAATCCAACTTCTGAATCTTTATATCTGAGTTCATATAAAATGGGTGTTTCCCCGGACAGAAAATGAGTTTCCATTTATTCCGTTTCTTCTTTTTTTCTCATCTCCAGTTTGCAGGCATGCAGCTCACGTCATGCTGCAGGGGCCCGTGAATCACAGCAGAATGGCACCAGGCTCTGCAACACATGAAATTTCCGCTGGCCGACAGCCAGTGTTTTTCTTGAACGATCTTGATGCCCCACCCTGTCGCAGGATGCCCTGCCCAAAGACAAATTCAGGAAGGGACAAACAGATTTTCTTTGAGAGTAAGAGCTTTTGGTGGCATGGAAAAGGAAGTGAATGTGAATCCAATTGTGTTTTCAGGAATGTCAGTGTTTGCCCATCCTTGGCAGACCTGACACTTTACCCCTAAAATCATCCCTCTTAATTAGTTATTAGATTAAGTCCAGTTCATTTATTCGGTATTAATATCAGTGATGGAAAAACTGTGATGGAAAAATATTTGTTAGCATCTGAGGATTCTGTGTGTAGCCTTTACCTTTTGAATTATCAGTTCAAGATCACAGCTGAGGCAGTGAAATTGCCATGCGGTGTTTTGTCCTGTTTTGTTCTCTGCTGGTGGTTTGGATGTTCTGACCTTATGGCTGCATAATTAGACTTTCCCTCTCTCTATTATACCGCTAGCAAAAATCCTATGACTTGGCTTCTACCTCTAGAAACCTGCCCTCTGCCTCACCAGCCTCAGCGGGCACCAGCTGCCACTGTTGAGTGTGATTTATGGACTGATGGAATATTTAATTAACTAAAAACCTTTTGGTTCAACTTGCTATGTTATGGGTTTTCATGTTTACCCAAGCTCTAAAATGCCAGGAAGTAGTAGTTATTGTGCTTTTATGTGCCTTCAGTTTGCCTGTTGATTTATGGTGGGCCCACAAATTTCACATGGTTTTCTTAGGCAGAGGTGGTTTTGCCAGTTCTTTCCTCTGAAATGTAGCCTACAGTAGATGTAGCCTATGTGCTCTCCCATCTAAATACTAACCAGGGCTGATCCTGCTTAGCTTCCAAGATGAGACAAGGGCCATTTCCGCACTAGCCTGTTATAGTGCTATTATTCCACTTTCAACATCCTATGGAATCCTGGGGTTTGCAGTTTAGGGAGCGGCCTTAAAGACCCCTCGCTAACTTCAAACCCCAGGATTCCGTAGGATGTTGAAAGTAGAATAATAGCAGTATAATAGGCTAATTCAGAAATAGCCAAGATCTGGTGCCTTTAGGGTATTGCTACATCCTTAACAGAAATGTTACTGAGGTGATACAGATATTAGCTTGTGGGATTAGAGCATGACTGTTGATAACAGAAGTCTTGGAAGTCTCTAATTCACAGGGTTATCATAAGTCCAAGTTTACTTGACAGCAACTGACAACAAGAGAAACAGATGTGATATGCTATCCTAGGCTGTGGTTAGTTCCATCTACGTAGAGTAAGAGCGTTGGAGGAGACCTTGAAGTCCATCTGCTCTAAACCCTGGCTCAGGGCCAGACAGCCACAGGTAAAACATTTTATAGGTCCTTAGCCTTTCCTCTCTCCAACTCTGCTCTGCTTCCTGGCCAGCTGATGAATTGCCTTATGTCTCTCAGATACACGTACATTTGGCCTGAGCGGTGTCATTTCCAGAGGACATTTCAAGAAGCAGCACTGCCTGGGCCAGCATAAGCAGTGGTGGAGGCAGTGCAAGGCATCAGCTCTGAACTGACAGATGCTTGAGGATAAATGGCATGCAAGCCACCACTTGCTAAATTCCACTGAGCCCTTTCTGAGTCATTGGCCCACTCACTGTCTTTGGGGCGTGGCACGTATGAGCCACAACAGAGTACTTTGACCTGCCCTTGTATCCTCATTTTTTTAAAAAAAACCTCTATAGTTCTGTGGTTTTATTTACAGCAGACAAGATAGATACCATGGGTGCTTTTGAACACTTGCAGATTTGGGGCTCATTTTGGCCACTTTTGGAATCCCCTTAGCTTGGTGGGCAGGGTCAGCCCTACCACTTGGCAGAGTGGGGCACTGCCAAAGGCACTAGCGTTCGTATGTCATGGGAGGGCAGCTGTTTGTTTGTGTTATTTAATGCCTTGACTGTGATGCTAAGAATCGAGAGAAGTGCTTGTGGGATTTTCCACTTCAGGAGACAAACCTGCTTTGTTTTCTTTGGGTACTATGTACTCTGTGTTGAAGAGGTAGTCCAGAATCCATTTGTTGCATCATCTCAGGTAGGGAAATATCTTCACCCAGCCATGCTAGTGGGAGTGGCTCTCTTGGCATGTAACTGAAGGGTATCCTGTGAAGCTGCAGTGTATGTGAATCATATCCATGGGAGCAGGACTGATGGTCTTCCCCAAATGATCACCAGCCTGTGTTGTAGTGCAGCCATGGTGTGCAGTGTCAAACCACTGGTTTTTTAATAGGTGATGATGCCATTCAGCAACTTCCCCTGGCTTCCTTATTCCCACAGAGCCTACCAAAAAATCCAACATGCTGACTACTACACCAGCCATTAACAGCTCCCTAGTCTAGGACTATCAGCTTCTTCTAATAAGTTTGGCGTGATGGGATGCACTGCTGCTCTTGGGTCTGAGCACACAATGGGGGCTGGTGACTTCCATGTTAGTGGGATGATGACCCCCCTCTGGGTAAATGAAGGAGTTGTACAAGTTGCTGAACTCTATCATCCAAATAGCTTCAGCAGCACCTTGGATAGTTCCCGTGGAAGTTTAGACTAAAACCTGGAGGGTTTAGCCATCATGACACTATTAGTGTGTAAAAGATATAAGAGAAAAATACAAGTGTAGTACAAGCTTTCATGGGATTTGGTCCACTTCATCAGATGAATGTTAGAGTCCACCAAAGCTTGTGCTAGAAATTTATTCTTCCCAGTTAGTCACAATGGGTCCACAGGATTCTTTTATAACTCCTTATGCTGACACAGACTAACACAGTTGTGTTGCTGAATACTGTTACTCTGTGGCTGCAGTTCAACATCCCTTCACTAATGTGTAAATATCCACATGCAGAAATATGCAATGCCAACACTGCACAACCCATGCAAAATAGCAACATTGCACAACACATGCCAATGACTGGGTGCCACTGCACTATGTGCAATGTAAAAGCAATACACAATGCACAACTGCAATGTGAAATGTTGCCATACGTGCAACTCTGCTTCGACTGCTCTTAGCAGAATAAGTCAGTTGCTCTGTGGTGAATCATTTCCTCTACATGCACAGTATGACTTATGCATGCTGGCCTGTGTGTGTGTGTGTGTGTGTGTGTGTGTGCGCGCGCGTGCGTGCATGCATGCATGAATGTGTTTCATGCTTTTATATTTGTGTATGCATGTAACAACCACAGACATAGGGAGATGAGAGATGGATTGGGCGGGGGGGAGAGATCAACAACATCGTCTGAATTTTTTTTTCCTGGGGGCATGGCTTTGAGGACTGACACTATGATTTCTGGGCCTTCAGAGCTGATTATTGCACCATTGGCTGCTGGGGAGGACAATGAGTAGATAAAACCATAAAGCACCTAGTTATTCACACACAAGCCACAGCAATGTGTGGGGAGAGCCTCACAAGGAAGCAGCCTTAATGTGTGGGCAAAGAGAACCCAGGGGAGATGCAAAGCTACAAGTTTTAGGGAAGCTGTCAACTGCTCTGTGCCTCAGGATAATGATGTTAAACAGCCGCACAAGCCAACTGAGGATTTGCCACATTGAATCAACTACATTTCACACAATGACTTTGAAGCGTTCCCCTGAATTGCACTGTTTGCTTTCCTTGGATGAAACTTCAATCCATTCAAAGGACTGCTTTTTAGACCCAAATCAGCAAAGCATACACTATTATTGAGCTTTATGTATTCTGTAGGTTTGTGGCTATATTTTCTCATAAACCAGAGTGCTCTGGTGTTCATATGAAGGGCAGATCTAAACATATGATGTGATCTGCATGTAGAGCAGCTGGTGAAATGTTAGGATTAGGCAGCATTTCAAATGAAGATGAATTAGTTACGGGTGAGAGAGTAACATTTAAGCAGAAACTGTCATGCTAGAGTGTGGTGGTGGTGTGATACTCTGCTAAATGGAAGGAGGTTTAATGTAAATGATGCCTTAGTATTCCATCCCTCCTCCTGGTGCGGGATTATTCAGTATTACATCAACTAGGGCAGGGAAGATGTAACCATTAACAAAAAGGAAAGGGAGGAGATGAAAGCAAAATATGAAGGCACACTAAATGTTCAGCCATAGCCACGACTATGATTTGATGTTTGTTGCTTGATACACCACTGGACCTATCTGCCTTTTAAAATCTGGGAGGAGACCAAATTCACCCTCCCCATGATCCTCCAGAAGACATTAGCAAGCCTGGGGCCACACCCTGGCCACAAGTGCCTGGCTGAAACTGGGCAGAGCTTTGCCACCCAGCAATTCCTGAGACAGCTTGGTTTCCTCCTCCTTTACTTTCCTTTGGGTGGGGAGAAGAGGGCAGAGAAGCAAAATTCTCTCAAGTGGGACTTGCAACACCAGCTTTGCCCCTCCTTGCCCTTCCAGAAGGCAGCTGATGGTGCATGTAAGAGAATCCCAATTTTTACAGGTCAGGGATGGAAGGGATTTCCTTTTCCATCCTCCATTAGCTTGGTGTGTCTGTGAAGGGAACCTGGATCTCATGTAGGCCAGAGGAGCCTGCAAGTTGATTGTTCCCTGATCCTATTTTTAAGTGTCATAATTGTTAGGCCACATAAATTGAAAGCTTTCAGGGATGAAGAAACACTGCAGCAAGAAATTTGTTTTCACTTGATGTGCCTCAAAGGCAATATTTTTCTTCTCCTACTGTGGTCTACCAGTTTGAGTGCTTATCTCTGGGAGACTAAGGTTTGAATACCTGCTCAGCCGTGGAAACCCACTGAGTGACCTTGGCCAAGTCCCATTTTCTTAGCGTGAGAAGAAGTCAATGGTAAATCCTCTCTAAACAAATTTTGACAAGAGTACCCGTGATGGGTTCACCTCAGGTTTGTCATATGTCAGAAATGACTTGAAGACCCACAACAACAGCAACAACAGCAACAACTGCTACTACTACTGCTACTACAACTACTCTGTGTGGAGCCTGTTTTCATGCATTCAGCAGCAGTAACAGTGAAGTTTGCATGCATGTTTGAACTAGCTTTTTAGCTTTGATGCTTAATACCTGTGTACCAGTTCAGAGTTCCATACCTGGATGAGATCCTGAACAGCTGTACTTCTATTGTGAGCATGGATGGTGGAAGTAACTACATGCACACATCTTTGTGTACATGGACCTGACATTTCTCAACAAAGAAAAATGTTATGTAAGCAGAAGGGTGCCAGTCATGTACTGGATCTCCTATCCCTTCAAAGGGCTCCTTGCTGTGAATGGGATGAGTTTTAGGATCCCAGCTATGGGTAATATATGCCATAAAGCAAGAGAAGCTACTTTCTTGGCTTCTTTCCATCTTGTACTTTCGAAAATGGATTTCAAGGGTATATGAGCAACGCCATATGTAGTAAAACCTCAAGGCCAAACTCTACTGTCATATATCACACAGGAAGCTGGGAAAACACACAGGGCCATTATGTAATTACTTTTATGTCTTATGGATTTTTTTTTAAAAAAACTGACTCTAAAATGTTATAGCCAGTAGCTACAGTCAGTCCTTCACATTTGCAGGTTTCACTTTTGTGGATTTGATTATTCACAGATTATTTGTTGTCACTTCTGCTGCTGCTCTTTGCCATTTTTAATAGGGACTGCAAGCCTCGTGAGACCGAGAAACTGTGAACAAGGCTGTTAAGTCCCTATTAAAAATGGAGTGGGGCAGCAGTGGAGGTGGCAGTGAGCCCCACCAGCCCACCACTTCTGCCTTGTGAAGGAACTCTGATGCCTCAGAGAAATCCACAGTGGGTTGAATATGATGGTCATACTTTCTTGTGTGTTAAATGGTTTGGGAGGGCCTAGAGTTATTCACGTTTTTTCCACATTCATGGGGATCCTGTGCCCCTAACCCTAGCAAATGTGGAGGGATGACTGTACTATGCTGTGTATTTCTACTTAGAAGATCACCTTAACTAGAATAGAACACCAGCAAAACACTAAGTCAGAGATAAGTGAGTTTCCAGTAATATTCACTTCTTGATCCATGAGTATGTGAAAATAAATATTCTTCTCTCATGATGACAAAGATTTAAAAAAGCTCCTAATTTCCTAAAGTCCTTATATATCCCACTGGCAAATGCTGCCAGCACTGTAGCATTCTCTTCCACTCTGTTCACTGAAATTACTGGATTTTAAGTACTGCCATCTGAGAGCCCAGCAACACCAGGAGAATGACAGCCGTCTCTGGCCCTACTCATGTTGCCACACTCTGGATCTTCTTTTCTGGGCTGGATGGGATGGTGGTGATCTTGGTGTGGAGGAACTTTCTGCAGTTCTGCTGTCATGGACAGGTCATTACCTGGTTAGGTTTAGACTCGCTGGGACTTGGAATCTCTGCAGGAATGGGGGACTGATTGGGATGGTCTGCCCCTGGAGGCTGATGGATCTGATGGAATTTATGGTGGCTCTTGGGGGTTTTCCTGTCATCTCAGCAGGTGATTCTGTTGAAGCTCTGGCTGGTCTTTAGAATGGGGAAATGGTGGACACAAGTGTTCATAAGCATCCCCTGTTATGGAGTAGAGCCAAACCAGCCCCTTGGAAAACCAGGAAGTTGGTAGCAATAAAGCAAGTGAGACTTAGGCCATTTCCGCACTAGCCTGTTATAGCGCTATGATTCCACTTTCAACGTCCTATGGAATCCTGGGGTTTGCAGTTTAGGGAGCCGGCCCCTCCGGAAACTGCAAATACCAGGATTCCATAGGATATTGAAAATGGAATCATAGCACTATAACAGGCTAGTGCGGAAATGGCCTGAGACAACAGCAACATTAGTAGAAGACTTGGAGTAGTCTGACTGAAAATGGGCTGGAGTGTATTTGAAGGTCTACTCTGTGGCAGTGGGCAGCAAAGAAATTATTTTTTTGCTGCCACTGTTGCATTTGCAAAGAGCCATTCAGCACAGCTGTCTGAAGTAGTGAGAGGTCTAATACACACTGTCCCTCAAGTAGAAAATGCAGACCACTCACCATGTGTTGTTAAGAATTTGCACAGTACTTTGCAGATAAAATCGCTCAGACCTGCTCTGACTTGGATGCTATAGTTCATACAGTCCTAGTGGATGTGACCTTTGCTCCTGCTTGTCCAGTTTGATTGGATACTTTTCAATTTGTGTAGCCTGAGGAGGTGGACAGGATTGTTGGTGAGGTGGCACCCACCACATGTGTGCTAGACCCTTGCCTTTCTTGGCTTATTAAATAGGTCAGAGGAGGACTGGCTGAGTGGGTAAAGGGGATAGTCAACACCCACTTATCACAAAGCACATTTCCAACCAGCCTAAAGGAGGCAGTTGTGAGGCTTTTGTTGAAAAAGCCGCCCCTGAAAACCCTCTACACTGGATAATTATTGGCCAGTGTTCAACATGCCATTTTTGGGCAACGCATTGCAGCTCCAGGAGTTCTGGGTGAAATGGATTATCTTGATCCATTTTAATTTGGTTTCAGTCCTGGTTATGGGAAGGAGACCACTTTGGGTGACCTACTCAGGGAACTGGACAGGAGGAGTACATCCCTGTTTGATCTGTGGACCTCTCAGTGGCTTTCCATACCATCAGCCATGATATCCTTCTGGGCTGCCTTGTTGAGATGGGAATTGGAGGAACTATTTTACACATTTAAATCTTGGGGCCAACTGCTCCCATTCCTTGAGATGTTGGCTCTGGCCCCAGTAGTATATGCCTTAGCTACATCTGGTTTGGACTTCTGTAATGTGGTCTGAGATCATCAGGAAAGGCCTTTCTCTCACTTCCACTACCTTCACAAGCATGGTTTGCAACGACACGAGAGAGGGCCTTCTCAGTGGCTGCCCCTAGACTCTGGAATTCCCTTTCCAGATAGACAAGAATGGCCCCCTCCATGCTGTCCTTCTGTCAGCAGGCCAAACCCTTTTTATTCTGATAGGCTTTTAAAACAGAAAGTTTTCAAATAATAGGCTAGGGTGTGCAGTATTTTTTTAAACTGATCTGTTTTGAATAACTTTTTTATCCTTTTAAATTGCATTTTATTCTTTTAACTGGAGGTAAATTGTTTTAATGCTATGTATAGTAGAGTTCTGTATGCAGTTTATTTCTATTTTCTTTCTATGTTCACTTTTTGTATGTTTTCAGTTGTGCTATTCTTATAATTGTAAGCTGTTTGAGTCCCAGTTTCGGGAGAAAAGCAGAATATGAATAAATACAGTAGTAGCAGCAGCAGCAGTAATAGTAATACAATTGTTGTTGCTGTTATTTACCCATAATTCAGCTCAGTTCTCTAGGTTCACAAATAGGAAGAGACTGCTCGACAAAACACCTCTTTGGCATCTGCTGTGTGTCACTACTAGATTACAAATACTCAGTGTTCATCCACTGTGCAGAAAGAATGCTGAGAAACTGTCAAAGGTGTAAATTGTGGGTGCCTGGGAAGCTCTCAAGCTTGAGATTTATTTTTATGAAAGTCCAACCTAACCCATTGATTTTGACAGGCTTACCAGCATATTTATAGCTTTCTTAATGCTGGTAATCTTCTAAAAATATCTTTCCTAGACTCACTGGAAGTTTATCTTTTAGGCTCTTGGCTAGCTTTTCTACTGGTTTTAATTTTAAACAAACGTAATTAAAAATGGGGGTGTAAATGTAAAGTTGGTTTTATTTTTGCAAGAGTTTTTGTGAAACTAGGCTGTTTTGCCCTAACCTGGAGCCCTCTGTATATGTTGTTCTACAGCTGCCATTACCCACCACCATGAGGCCACTGGCCTTTTGGTTCCTGTGGCTGGGGTGATAAGGACTGTAATACAAACAGATATTGAGGGCTTCCAGTTGCGGGAGGCTAAGCCAGTCTATACCAAGTGAGAATGGCTGATCTGGCTCCTTGTTACTATATCCATGTTGACAGTTCTGTGCAGCAGGGGAAACTTGGGTCAGGTCAAAGGCCTGTCTAGTCTAGCACCCTGTTGCCGTAGTGGCCAACAGAGATCTATAGGAAGCTCACAAGGAGAATACGGAGGCTCTTTGTGGCCACTGGAATCAGGTTGCTTCAGAGTGCTACAACGTAGGGCCTGCCTTTGTCAAAATAGTTCCCGAGGCAGCTTGTCACCTTTACTGTGTGCTGTTCCTTCTTGAAATACTCACATGAATAAGAGGAAGAAATGATTTCATACTTAAAGAGAGAAGACTGTGATGTTAGTTATATGTTTTATTATTGAACATATTTGATTTTTAAAGCTTTTTTCCCCACCTACTTCAGAGTATATCACAAGCTATTATTAACATTTAAGGGGTTTAATTTATTAATTATGGCTGGCATTCTGTATTGCAGTTACAGATTCATAACCTAGTGTTATGGATCCACAACTGCGCCATATTACCTAAGACTATGGCTCTTTCCGCACCTTACCTTTTTGCGGAGGTGGAGGGCGGCGTTCGCACAAGAAGCCTTGAAGGCTTTCGCGTCCCTGCTGCTTGGGCTCCGCAGCAGCTTCCTGGTCGTGCGAGTGCCCCACCCATGCCCCGCCTCTTCCTTCTGCAGTGCAGCCTGGGAGCTGTAGGCTGCACTGAGGACAGGAAGCGCAACCCGCCCGGCTCCAGAGGCTCCGCAGGGCAAGTAAGTTCACCCCAGGCCCCTGAGCGGTGCGCAGGCGCGCACCATTTTCAGCTAAAAGCCGAAAATAAAAAGGTGTGTATGTGCTGCGCATGAGGCTCTTGAGCGTCGCGTAAATGGGAGTGCATCATGCAGACCACTCCTCCCATTTACGCGACGCTCAAGGGGCCCTGTCGCTTAAGAAATGCCGTGCGAAAAGGGCTTATATCGGGCTTTTCTGCACTACACTGTGATAGTGCTCTTATTCCACTTTCAACATCCTGTGGAATCCTGGGGCTTGCAGTTTAGGGAAGGGCATTGAGAATCCTCAGCCAGGAAGCTCTTTGGCCTGAGTAAACTACAAACCCCAGGATTCCACAGGATGTTGAAAGTGAAATAAGAGCACTATAGCAGTATGGTGTGAAAAGGCCCATAGTCTTACTGTAAAAGTATGCAGATATTCCTCCTGCCCATCTTTACAGTCTGCAGCTGATGTTTGTTCAGCTTCCAATCAGGGCACAAGGAGGAGGATGTTTCTACCCTCTCCCACCAGATAGTGAGGACGTGACCAGTAGCAGGACCCCTGTTGCAAGACTTTGTTGGAGCCTTGCTCAGTGATTGGAGGGAGAGGATGGGAACATAATTCTCCTGTGCCCCGATTGGAAGCTGAACATAACTCCTTTGCTCAGTCTGGCTGCTAGCTTAAAGTGGGCTTCGAAGATCAGGCCAGGAGATGTTAATTATTTAGATGTAACTAAACAGCCTGTTTAGAATATTGGTGTACATTTTAATCCTGGTTTATTTCCAAGATGCTAAGGGACACATATGAAATTCTTTTCCTTCCTCTTAGTCTTACAATAATCTTGAGGGGGAAGGAAACTCTAAAAAACACTTTTGTGGTGATACATTTGTTAGGCAAGCCAAAAGATGCAAGATGCGTTATCCAAGCTTTCAAAGTTCTCAGGCTTCTCCATCAGGTGTGGATGTTAAAAGTCATTTAGGAGAAGAAATGTGATGATTGGTGGGTCACAAGGCTGCATCTTTGTTGAGATGTTAAAGCTAAGTTCAAGATAGTGGCAGAAGGAGGTTTGATGCAGGTAAATGCCACACCTCTTGCTGACCATGAGGCTTTTGGGACACAAAAGCAAGGCAAGGCACTGTGGAGTAGGTTACAGGTAGAACTCTACAAGTGCTTTTAGATATGATGTTTTTCCTTATGTTATATATCTAAAGAGGGAACTATGAGATCAAGGGGCAGTGAGATCCCATTGGTCGACCTGTACCCAGGGATGCCTATCTTCCCCAAGCCCCATCCTCAGCATCCCTGCATCAGAGGGCACGTTTATACACTGAGGCTTTCTCCAGCAGACCTCTACAGCCTAAATCCTATTATTAGACCTGACTAGAGTAGAGCCAATGACTCAAGTGGATTTATTTATGTGTTGACTCATAACTCAATAATTGATTCAGTGGTTCTGCTCTTGTTAGGACTAATGAACAGGATTCTGGCCTATGACAGGAGCACTGGCTACTCTGGCTTTTAGTACATCTACACATGAAAGGAACTGTGATCTTAGTTATGAAATCAACTGGTGTGGTATGATGCCAACAATTTGAAGCAAGAGAGAAAATGCCTTCCCCCTTTCAAAAACCAGATTGACAGAAGTCTCTTTGCATTTCATGTGGAATACCCTTGCATCCAGCCAATATGACCCTGACAACTGTCCTCAATGGCAAATGAAAACATAGGAAATCATCTAACTCAGTATGAGACCTAGGGAAATTTTATGTTTTGGACTAGAACTCTCAGAATCTTCCTGCGGAATCCTGGGAATTACAGTCAAAAAGGTAACTTTCCCAAGCCCTACCTACATCCCATTCTGGTAGTATTTGAAACCATTCTCCTTTCTTCCTTATGAGTGAAATTATAGTCACAATGGCAGCCTTTCTAAGACACGGATACCACTGGGTGCCACTGCTTAAGGATACAAGAATGCCATAAAAATGTACTAAAGAAGCACATATACACTCTTCTAGTAAAAATAGTCAATAAGTTTGCAAACAATTTAAAATAGCACTGGTTTCATGAGGAACCATTTACAGCAGTACATGAAGCTAGCTAAAAGTTGATCCTATCATTGAAAAGAGCTTCTTGTTTACTGATTAGCAATGCAGCTTCCTTTTGAATCATATCCTTTCTCTATTGCCAATTGTCTTTATCTGATGGTTTACAAGTTTGATATGTTTCTCTGCTACTGTCCTAGAAAAAAAAAAGTTCCTATCTTGCCAGGCTTGCAGAAACCAGTGCATAATTGCTGAGGGATTTAAAACTCTCCAGGCTCTAACAATAGCATACTTCCCAGCCAGCACCTTCTTAGTTAAGACTCTGGTTTGTTTCCTGTTAGGGCTGTTTCCTTAGCACGCTCATTAGATCTCGCTTACTAAATAAAATCAGGGAGCGCAAAGAAAAGGAAGCCTCAAGCCTACACAAACATTGACTTCTGCTTGTTGTGTGAACAAGCTAAGATCAATTTAAAATTAACAGACCAGGTTGGGTGTGTGGAGGTGGAGTCAGGCCTGGGGAAGTGTCTCAGGGCTCACCCTTGTCATCCTGCCCACATAGATGAAAAAGATGAAAACTGGGATATGTCTGGCCAAGCAACTTCAGAATGTGGTTAAGGTGGCAAGAAGGATGGAGAAGCTGGAAAAAACTGCAACAGCTTGCTTTTCCCTGGTCCTACCGGGAAGGGTAAGATTCTTCAGCTTCCTCTCCCCTTGCTAAATTTTAACAGAGGCCCTTTCCGCACGACGAAATTAAGACGGGCCAATGCATCTTGTCACGGAGGTCGTCTGCACCTTGGAGCAGACTAGGTTCGGACTATTTACCTTCGTTCTGCACCTAAGTCTGATTAAATGCGCCCCCAAGTGGTTGTCCAGTGCGCTATTTGAAGAACGGAAGAAACGGGTTTTTCAGTTTCCCGGATCGCGCCAGTTCATACCTGCAGCTGTGCAGATGCGCACGTTCGCACCAATGTGAACTGGGGATCAGCGGAGGGTGGGCTGTGGGCGTGGCCAGCTGCAGCTATTGGTCCCGCTGAACAAACAGCAGGAAGCCGCAGAAATAGTGTGGGCCTATGAACTCCCACTGCTCCGAATCAGCGTGGAACATACAGAGTAGCCCTGCGGAAGGACATAAGGGAAAGTCTGCCCTGTTTCGAGCCCAGAAGAACCGGTAAGAAGTGGCCCGAAGCGATTCACTAGCCTTGTGCGGAAAGGGCCTCAGTTTGCAGCAATTGAAGTAAGCTTAAATCAAAAGGGGAAGTGGGAGAAGGAAAAAAGAAACTGAGACGTATTAAAAGCAGCTGAAAAAATGGGATGACAGAGGATTAACTGGGCCTCTCCCTGTTGAATTGAGACAGTTGGCAGGGACAGGCCAGCTGTGGAATAGCTTTCTCCAGTGTTGCCTACATGCTGGCTGGAAACAGTGGGAATTATCCAGAGATGTTGACAATCCTTACTCTTTCCAGCCAGCATGTGGGCAACATGATGGCAGTTATAATCCATCATCACTCAAGGACATAGAGCTAGAGCTTAGCTTTGGACGACAGCCAGAATCCTCCAGATGCCATGGCCAATTTGGAGCTGTAGACCAAAAAAGTGATGTTTCCAGTATCTGGGCATCTCCACCAAATCGAGTGATGGTAGGGGAGCTTGAGGGAAGAATGTAAGTGTGGAGGGGAGAACTATAGGGGGTAGGTTGTTTGGCTTAAGTCTTGCAACCTCATTTAGGTCATGGTGGCCAGATCATACAAACCCATCACCATGTATTTGGCAGAATTGGGCATGTGGTGGAGATAGGCCACAGTGACTAAAGCAGTATTATGATTCTGGAACTGAGTATCTGGCAGCTGGGAGTTGCCATGTGAGTGGGACAGTGAATCTGCTCCTCATTTTTGTCTGATCTTAAAAACAGATATCCAAAGTGCCCTAAAATAGCACTCTAAATAGGTCTGGCACCTCAGATACCTCCTTTAAAGTTTGAGCTAAAATCAAGGATAGACTTGTTTCCCCACTGTGACATGGCAGCCATTCCTCCCCCAACCCCAATCCCGGAACATAAGTCCAGCAACATGGTTTGCCTGCAAATACTGTTTATTTGGAAGGTTTCCACAGAAGCCACACAGTGCTGCTGCTCCTCCTCCCTACCTAGAGCATACCAACGTTATTTCTATGGGAGGTCTCTTTCCACAACCAAAAAAACTCCTGCCAGCTCTGCTAACACCTTTGCATCTGCCAGTTCTAGTGGTGCTGTGCTGGAAGAGGGGAGTGGAGAGGGAAGTGGAATCAACAAACAGGGAGTTTGGCCTGGATCCCAGGGCTTACTCTCTTAATTCAGTGTGGGAATTAACCTTGGCTGGCTGGCTGGCTGGCTGCTCTGTGCTGTGCAACATTTTACTTTACAGAGTTTCTAGAGGGAGAAGAAGCTGGTGAGGAGTGTGTCTGGGGAGAGGCAAATGGTGGCTGAGGGTGCGATGGAGAGGGATGTTTCAATGCAGTTGAGAGGGAGCTAGGAGAGAGAGCTGCCTTCATTGCCCAGGTTGAGGTGACCTTGCCTGGCATTCCCAAAACAGTGGGAGCTCATAGGAGCTGCCAGTTGGCTCACAGCCTGGCAGTGCTGATGTGAGGAGGGACCGTTTGTAAGAGTCACCTATAGCAGAATAAACACTGACTTCAGCAGAAGGGATTCAAGAGATAATATGAACATGAGGCGATACCAAGTGAATAAATAAAAAAAGCAAAACCTTTCACATATCCAGAAGACTTGTGGTGTGTTGTATACTTTCAAGTATATTTGCTAATTTATGACAATGCTAAAGTGATCTTATAATGGGGTTTACTTGGCGAGATTTATTCAAAGGAGGTTTGGCATTGCTTTCCTCTCTGCCTGAAAGAGTGTGACTTGCCCAAGGTTACCAAGTGGGCTTCCATGGCTGAGCAGGTCAGAGTGCGGTCAGAGAATCACCCTCCATTTTAAGGCATCCTCAACTTCAGGAGTGAGAGATGGAGGTCTGTTCAGCTGGCAATTGGGCTGCAGAAGAAAGACGTTTCCACCCCCCTGCTGCCAGTGAGTGAGGCTGCAACAATGACTTGCAAGAGAGGTCCTGCTTCTGATTGTCACAGCCTCACTCGCTGGCAGGAAGAGGATGGAAATGTCATTCTCCACTTGTAAGCTGAACAGACGTCCATTTGTTGGGGCAACTGACTCTTGGTAAAGTAAGGGAGAGTAGAGGTCACAGATGTTACTTAGGTACCCACTTGAAATCAAATAAGCAGTGTAGAATATGGGCCATTACTGTTGCTATTAATGTTCTTAAAAAGATTACTTTGTTCAGATTTTCCTATTGCTTATGACTTTCATGACAATGACAATGATACCTATAAATTTTTGACAAGGGTACATCTAAAAAGTAACAAATTGTTTTAAAATTTCATAAAATCGCCTCCAAAATAATTTCCCCTCCCCAAAGTAATGAGAATACAGAAAAAGTAACAAAGTTACCAGTTGTTAACACTAGTTTGCAAGTGGAATGTTCTTATGTCTTATGAAGTTACCTTGAAGGGTAACTTCAAGGTAACGTATTACAAGTAATGTTATTATTTGCTACAAATTAATTCTAAAATTTACCAGGAAGAGAGGTAAGGGAGGAATAGGTTCACTCCAGCTGCACCAGTGATGTTCAGATGTCCCTGCCATAAAACTATCTACAAATTCAGGAAGAGAGTTTATGAAATCAAACCTGTCTCATTTTCTCTTTGCACAGGAAGTTTTTGTTCAGTGGTGAGAAATGCATGGTAAAAATGCTAATTTCATTTCCTAGGCTATGAATATTTTTAATCAATTTTTATTCACACTTCCATAGACTTATCTCATAGACAGATTCATGTTTATGTGGATGGCAGTAAATAATAGAAACAAAAAAAGTGTGTTCCTATTTTTTTTTTAAAGCAAAATGTCATTTGGCAGCAAAATGTTTGGCAGGCATTGCATAACTAAAATGTCCTTTTCACCGATTCTAAAATGAAGCCCCTCACTGCCTGATTTTGAATCAAGAGATTTCTGTCATGATTGTCTTTGAGGCTTGGTAACCTTCCAGTAAATGGTTTATGTCAGTAATTAAAATGCCTTTGTAAGATTGAGCTGAAATTGATGGATTGTCTATACAGTCTACAATGACAGTTGTGTATCTTCTTAGCCTGTTTGGCTAATGGATTTCTAGAGTACCAGGGACTGCTTCTAGAACAACTGTTGTCTTTCCAGTTTTATTTTGACCATAATCTTTCCTTACATCCTCTATTTTAGTGGCACAATGGGGTAAGCTGCAACACCTTCAAGGCTATTCAATTTATTGTTGCATAAAGATTTTGTGGCTACAGACCATTTCATGAGATTCTAGAAACAGGTTTTTTTTTAAGTATGTGAAATATTGTGATATTATTGTTTTGCACGGTGTGACAAAAATGCAAATAAAAGTCAGTGTGATGTTAGCATAGAGGATAGATAACTTCAAGTAATCTTGATGAACTTGGATTTGTGCATTGCTATTCCTTGTACTTTCTTTTCTCTTTGCACCACAGTGGAAACTGTTGCTCCCCATCACTCATGTAGCCATGAATATATTTATCTATGGATTCCAACAGGGAAAACAAGATGTGATAAATCCCATTGAATTAAGTTTCTATACCACTTTGTGTGTCTAATGAAGCAAAATGTTGAACATTTTTGAAAAGGAGATTCATTGCAGAGTGCTCCCCCAAGTAACGCATATTACCATTTTTTGTAACATGGCATCTTGTTAGTAGCATATGCTGATATATGTCTGCATTTTTTTTCTTGACCGTTGAAGAGGTTGGCATTTCCTTTCTCCCCCACAACAACCAACCCCCTCCAGATTTGTTCTTGAGCTGCTGCTGGCTCTCTACAACCATACTGTGACTGGTGAAAAGAGGAGGGATTGGAGGAGTGTTTGGCTATGTCTCCGTAGCCAGATGTGAAATGATTACATCATCTGTGAGATCTGTCATGTTTCTCTGGAGAGCTCAACAAACAATATGATAATTTAATATATGGCTACAGGAACATAGCCGATGTTTCTGTGCCCCTCTCCCCCCAGTCATGGAATGGGGAGTGCAGCAATTCAGGCCATTTCCGGCCCCTCCCTAAACTGCAAACCCCAGGATTTCATAGGATGTTGAAAGTGCAATAATATAACTATAACAGTCTAGTGTGGAAATGGCCTCACTGATAAATCTGGTGAATGGTAAATGAACTGTAGTACAGGTCTGTATGCAGCACTTTTATGCTTTGCTGTACCATAAAACTTCTTGGCCAACTTGTGACACGTGTTACTCATTTCATTTTAAAAACAATTTTTAAAAGTGGGAAATTGTAAATAAATAAATAGATGGAAAAACATCCCACATTCCTTCCCCATATCTGTAGAATAACAATTGACTTATTAGGGTCATGGGCAAGGATTATGAGACAATCCATGAAGAGTGGTGATCTTGTTGGAAAACAGTGTGGCAAGGACTCTCAAACTAATTTCTGATTTATGGTGACCCTAAGGCAAACCTATCATGGGCTTTCCTGGGGCTGAGAGTGTATGACGTGCCCAAGGTCCCCCAGTGAGTTTTCATGGTTGAGTGGGGAAATGAAACCTAGTCTTTATGGTTGTAATTCAACACTCGAACCCTTACACCATACTGGCTCTTTGATATTAATTCTACCATTACAAAAAAACAATCTTACTAGGGCTGATAGGATTACTCAGGACTCAGTTATTTTAGGGAGTCATTGCTTTTCTCATAAGAAAAGCTTTTTTCACTTTTCTCATAAGAAGCTGTTTTCATGGTAATTTTCTTTCTCTTTATGAATTTTACTGATTGACAATAGGGCTATTTTTTTTTTATGTAGCCTGGTGGTAGCAAAAAAGCCTCTGAACATCTGTGTTATGGTGATTTCAGAAAATTCTCAGCATTCTTGAAGGAAAATCTTATAAATGCACGGCTGCAGCTGCTGATTTACCAGAGGTCTGATACCCTTCTCGCTGCACTCTCTAAAGTCTTCTGAGCCAATCTGTCTGCAGTGTGTTTACAGGGCATGAACTTAACTTTGTAATCCACAGTGAACCCTTTGATTTCAATATGCTGCTGATCTTCCGAGGCTGTTTGTTATCTTTCAGCAAGCATGGTGATAACAAGTGTGAGAAAGGAAAATCATGCTTTACAGGCTGGAAAAGGAAGGCAATTGTTTCACTTACAAAGAAGTGTTATTCATGTTCTTAAACACGCATCTCTTTACACCAGAGAAGAACAAAGAAAAAATGTAGAAATATGAACTTTGGATGTACCAGAAGAGGAAAGATATTCAGAATAAGGTGGTTATTAAGTGATAAACTTCTCATTCAGAATAAGCAATCTCTGACTGAAGGGAGCAGGTGCAACTTTGCCACATTAAAACCCAGGCTGTATTGTAATCAGGATAGGTAAATTTAGGGCAGGTCATGACCTGGTAATCCACCAAGGCTGGATAACCTTACAGAACGTACTTTTCGTGAAGTGTGATTTGTATGAAGATGATTCCTGATGGTACCCTAGATCAAATTTATTGATTCTCTCATTTACATAGAAAGCTCTAGGTGACTTACAAAAGACAAAACCTTAAATGTGCTCCATTCCTTCAGTAGCCTTTTGTTGTTTCCAGTTGTTATAGAAGGATATGTCTTTGAAAAACGATGATTATGCATATAACTCGGCCAAAGAGGCAAATCCTAGGTGGATTTGGGCAAAGGCACTTACCCTATTGGAAATATTGCTAACTTGACCGAGGCTGTTTCTCTCTCTTTGTCTGCTTTACAGCTGCCCTTCATCCTGGCCAAGAGTTCCTCTGGCTTATTTCATCAGTTTTTGCAAAAGTTCTATATACACCTCCAGGCATTCTTGTTGTGCCCGTTGCATTCAGTGCTTCTGTTATCACCGTTCGTGTTCCCTGAGGCTTTGCACGATAGCCTTGTCAACATTTTCCTCAGAGTACCTGAGCCCTGTTTTTACCCTGGTGGAAGCTCAGATCCCAGCCTGTCTCATTGCTCCCTCCCCACATCCACCACAGGAGTTTCCTCAAGCTCCAGTGCCATCTTTAGGATGATCCATTTGAGATCCCTGGAATGGTATCTTTTGCCCCTTGTTCTATCACCTGAAGGTTCTTTCCTTACAAACTGTAACTACTATCTCTTGTACTCACTTTCCTACTCTGTGTGCCTGTGTTCTTAAGGAGTGTTTTTGTTGTTGTTCAGTTTTTAAAACAGTTTTTGATTGGTAGCCCAGTAAGTTATGTATAGCTTCTCTTTAGTGCAGAGGATTACAGCCTGGATTCCTTGTTGGTTCACCGTTCCATTTTTTTCTTGCCATAGATGTGTATTGTCTAATTTACTTTTGGGCATCTACAGGTCTCAGAATTCCCCAGCCAGGGTTTAATTATACCAGATCCAATACTGTCATATGTTTGGATCTGAACTGGTAGTGTATCAGGGAAAGGGTATCTGATTTGACTCACCTCTTCTTAGCATTGTTCCTATCAGTTGCTGTGGAAGCAATAATAGGTCTGGGAACCTTCAACCATTTCCCACATCTGTCTATCTATCTGTCTGTCTGTCTGTCTATCCTCGATCAATCATTATCTTTTGTTGTCTCCAGGTGGGTAAAAACACCTTAGGAAGTATCAAGACTGTCCATTTCTTTTTGTAACCTGCATATTCTTGGGTTTGCATCCACTCTTCTTGAAATATTGATCATGTGTCACATCCAATTTCATGCAACATCTCAGAAATTGATTTTCAGTAATTTCCACTGAGCCTTTTTAATCACTATTCCAAAGTTATAGGCATAGGACTAAAGTGTTTTAGCAATATTACCTTACATTAGGATCATTTTGTTTCAGTGCTACTTTTCCTCTTTCCCTCACTTGATCTTTGTTGGATCTATATCCTGGAAATAATATCTATATTTTACTTGGCAGTAGCTGTCTTTATTGCTTTGAAACAATAGAAACATATAAGCAAGTTCAGATATGTTTCATTTAGCAAAGTACTGGTTAATCTAGACTGACCTAGGGAAGAACGGGAATGAAAAGTCTTTGGTATTCCTGCCTGCTTCCAAGGGATACTTTGGAAAGGGAAAAATATAATATGGATCTCCAGAATAAAATCCATCTGTATAGGAACAAAACCTGAGACTTCCAGAAACTTTTATACCATATGGAAGTGCTCTTCAGGTATACTTCACCTTTTCCTGAAAAGTGGGACTCAAGATAACTTACAAATTAAAATATAACACACTTTAACACATAATTAAGATCCACATTAAAATGGAATTACACTACCCATATTTTAAAATAATTTAAAACATACAGTTAAAAATGATGAAAAGTAGTTTGTAAAAAATGCAGCTAAAATAATAAAAACAGTACAGCATCCTCTTGAAAGCCCTTTGTTTAAAAGCCTACAGGTCTCCAAAGCCTGTTCAAAAAAAAAAAAAAAATCTTATCTGCCAATGGAAGGACAGCAAGGAGGGGCCGTTCTAGCCTCCCTAGGAAGGGCGTTCCAGAGCCTAGGGGCAGGGGAAGACCATCTCGCATGTCCTCAGCAGATGTACTTGTATTCCTACGTGTTGCTGTTTTGAGACTTATCATCCAAAGAAGCAACTTCCTCAAGCTCTGATTCTAATGTAGACGACAAATAAGTTTAGAGGAAGCGTTGGAGAACAGAAATGTGTAATGCTGATAGATTTCTCCTAAATGCTGGAAATTGGCAAGGCAGATTTGAAAATGCCATTAAAATCATGGTCATTAAAGGTGGGCACTTGAAGGTTTCCAGTGATTGTCATTTTCCAACTTCTGCTGATGATCTGTATTTGCAAACTGATATTGGGATGAGATGGACCATCACCACCACTCCCCAAGCATATACTGTAGAAAGTGGATGCTGCATTCCTCTAATAGTGTCTGACAGCAGCCCATCAGGCAGTATGGAAATCAATGAATCAGAATGGGTTTCTCCTTTCTTTGTGACACTAGACTTATGTTACAGTTGGCCCCCCATGTTAGCTAGGATTAGAGGCTCAAGACTTCTGCAAAAGTGGAAAAATCACAAATATCAAAATGTGTGAGTGTGTCTGTGGGAGGGGGTCTGAGACATGGTGGGGAGAGCAGGCAACCAGGGTCCAAACCAGGTCAAGGAAAAGAGAGGGAAAGGGGCTGGATTATTTCTCTCCCATCTCCTTCCTTGAGAGATGGATGAAGATGGGAGATGTGGGGGGCATTGGGAGAGGGTTTGTGATGCTGGGAAATTAGATTGCCAGCCATTCTTAGCTGTCCAGGCAGTGGCTGGAGGAGGAGGAGGAGGAGGAGGAGGAAGAGGACCAGAGGCGGGTTTTTAAAGGGCTGTGTAGACTGACTGGAGTGGCTGAGAGAGAAGGTATCCCTGGAAAAGAAGCACCTGAATTGAGAGTGCACGACTTGAAGAAACTCACAAATAGCCAAATCCATGAAAGTAAAACCTGCAAATGTGGAAGGCTGACTGTATTCCTGTTTTACAGAGAGAGGCTGTCAAGTGATGGACCAGATTTGATCAAGTCACCACAATTTTCTCTGCAGGATTTCACCATGGCTTTTATAATCAAAGACAGAAGTTTCACCATGTCCAGGCTCAGGTCCCTGAGCAATACTTTCATGTGAATTGCATTAAATGACAGAGCACATTGTGAAATCTACCTCTATGCATATACTGATGCAAATGTCATTAAACAAAAAGCAACAGCAGCAGCTTCTGAATGTCCCCCCCCCCCCGTCCAATGGACAAAAAAAAGGGGGGGGGAGGAGGCAGTTTTATTCTTAGATAAAGTTGCTTTCCACAGAAAGGAGACTAACTGAAAGCGACTCCCTTATGTAGGTCAAGTGCATGTAGCCCAGTCTAAAGGGGATTTTTGTGGCTGTGCTGAAAATAAGGGAGAAAATTGAGCATTTGAAACAACAAGCTCTTTCATACAGCATAGCAAAGAGAATCCCCTAGGAGCTGGGAAAGGGCTGGGGAGGAAAGAAAGAAAAGAGCCTGGCAAGGTTTTGTTCTGCAGAGGAGCTTTCTGAGAAGGAGCCGCTGGGTAAAATATGTGTGGCTCCATCAGCCCCGTGAGCTGAAAAGCAAACCCCTGCCAACTCAATGGTCCCAGCTGGGCAAGCACTGCTCCATCAGTGGAGCACTTAGCAGTCTTCTAACCACAGCCCCCTGTGTGCCATGCTGTTCTAAAGAGGACCTCCTGCAGGGCCCACATCCATGTTCTGCGTCTTACCCCACAGTCCAATTCCCCTTTCCCCAATGTGTCAGATATTTTAAAATAAGAAACAAATCTTATTTTATTTGAGGAAGGAGTTGGACTGGAATGCAAGCTCCCTTTTGTTCGGTATCACCTCAAATTTCTTATTCGTTCCGATAAGGGGCATGTTTTGGGGGATTATCTGAAAAAGTAGCATTATTAGCTCCAAGTGTCTGCCAAACTTAGTTGCAAAAGCCAATGAGAGATCACCGTAAGGTTGGGGAAGAGCAAGAAACTTATTTTCAGCTTATCTAGTATTTGATATCCATAATGTAGGCAGTAAGTGACAGGGGTGAATTCACATTTAAATGTCAGTCATGTGGCCATGGCCAGAATGGATGAATTTTGCATCTCTCTCTCTCTCTCTCTGTATGTAAAACCTAACTAAGGCCTAGCTTGTTTAACTATGATTTTTTTTTTTGCTTGCTTACTGGCCTATGAAGAAATTCTGCTTTGCCAATGACTAATAACAATGGCTCTCCAGATGTTGTTGTTGGACTGCAGTTCCCATTAACCCTACTTGGCATAGCTGACAGTGAAGGATGATGGGAGATCTGGTCAAGTTGCCCAATCCTGTATTGCCCCGTCTTGTGCTGTAGGATCCAGGGAATGGTATGAAGGCTTCTGATCTTGTAATGTTGCTGAGGCTAAGTAAGACTCACTCTGCTTATTATTAATAAATAAAAGCCTCTTTTCATACTTTATATTTATAGTCAGCCCTTCACATTCACTAGGATTAGGGACATAGGACCCTTGCAAAAATGGAAAAACTGCAAATATGAAAATGTATGTATCTGTCTGTTGGAAGGGGGCCAAGGCATGGTGGGAAGAGCAGGCATCCAGGGTCCAAACCAGGTCAGGGAAAGAAGAGGGAAAGGGAGTGGATCAGCATGGTGGCCCTATACTTCCCCTCTCTCACCGATCTCCTTCTTTGGGTGTGTTGGGGGCATCAGGAGAGGGCTTGTGGTGCTGAGAAATTGGACTGCAATCCATCCTTAGCTGGCCAGGCAGTGACTGGTGGAGGAGGAGGAGGAGGACCAGAGGCAGGTTTTTAAAAAGCTGTGTGGCCTGATCGAAGCCACCGAGAGGAAAACTTCCCTCGGAAAAGACGCACTTGAGGTGTGGAGACGAGTTGGAAAAACTCACAAAAACCCCACAAATGTGGAGGGCTGACTGTATATGGAAATGAACCTTAATTTAAAGTCAGTTTAAATTTATTTATATATAAATACAATTGTAAACAAGTATAAGAGTGGAGTTTTTTGGTTAATAATAAAATTAATCTTTCCAATGCTAATTAATCAACTGAGGGGATTTTATTTGTAAATATTGTGTGGGGAAAATTGTATTTGTTAATGAGAAAAATAAAATATTAAAAAGCAATATACTATTATCTGGAAAGTAGTTATTTAAAATATTGAAAAAGGCTACTAAGCCTTGTTCCTCCCCTATGGGCCATGCCCCCTTTTTGACAACATGCCATGTATTGCCTCTAGACTTTGGAGATCAAGGTTCAAGTTCCTCGTTGGATGCCATTGGACCAGTCTTTCAGCCTGACCTACCTAACAGTATTGTTGTGATGATAAAATGGATAGAAAAACCATGTCAGCTGCCTAGAACTCCTTGGAGGAAAGATGGGATATAAATGTTGACAGTAAAGGTTGACATAGGCCAGAATCCTACTAGTTAGTCCCAATGACAGTAGATTCACTGATGAAGCTGAAGGAGTCAAAATGTAATAAGCATATGCCATTGATTCAGTAGGTTCTCCCTGGGACTAACAATAGAATTCAGGTCATAGTATTGTTTTAACCTTGGCTGTTCCTTCAAAGAGGTCAAGGCAACATGTATGGCTCTTTCTTCCCTATTTTTCATGCCTCTCAAGCTCTGTGCAGTGGATTAATGCCGAAATTCTGACTGGAATTAGGATGCTGTTCCCTGTCCCCTCACCCACTGCCTTCATCTAGAAAACCTTATTTTACTTAACACCGATTAACCAATCTCTATAGTGGCTTCTCTGTCTCTGGATGCAGCCTACAAATCGGGCAAATTTAAGACAGCCTATGCCCTTCTGAATGACCTTCAGTTGTTTCCAATCATGTTCAGCTCCTGATCAAATTTGTCCAGTTTTAACAAGAGAAGAACAATGCCAAACATATTAAAAGTAGAGATATATGACTTCACTGATGAAACAAAGCAGAAATCAAGGATCCAGTCAAATCAAAGTACAGTATCTGCCTTTGGCAGTGCAGGAAGTGATAACATGGTTCCCTCTTATCTTTTTGAACAGAGGCTGGTCTGTGCATCTACTGGGTTCCTCTGCTTCTGCCTTTCCTCTTGCCTCTCTCCTGCACCCTCTCCCCAGCTTTCTTCTACAGTATTTCTTTCCCTGCACTTGGTGTGTTTTATTATTATTTTATTATTCTCTTATCTAGTCTTATCTCGTTTTGTCTTCCAGTGCTCTGCAATTTCCTTTTCCTCTATTAGGTAGGCTAAGATTGTGGAAGAGGGTGAATGGCGGATGACTTTCATGTTTGCTGCCAGCTGTGAGTTTGCAATGAACTCATGACAAATGATGAGTTCCTTGTAATTAATTTCTTTTTCTAGTACTAAAGATATAACCGAGGTAAGTTGTCTTTGCCCACTAACGAGAGATACCTTCCCTTTTCTTGTGACATATTGTAACTTTTAAGTTACCTTAAGAGCTATGGGGTGTTGGATGCTGTCTTGTTCTGTGCCTCATATTGTTATGATCTCATTCTCTGTTCTGGGTGCTGAGGCAGCCACATGATGGGTAGGAGGAAGATGTGTTTTGTACCACAGACCACTTCCTAGCAGTTTTCAGCTATTTTAAAAAGTAACTATTTCAGTTAGGAGTCAGCATGGTGTAGTGCTTTCAACATTGGACTACGGTTGTAGAAACCAGGGTTCAATTCCCTGCTCCGCCATGGAAACCCAGTGGGTGACCTTGGATGCATCACCCATTCTCAGCCCCAGAAAACCCTGTGATAAGTTCACTTTAGGGTTGCTGTACGTTGGAAACAATTTGAAGGCACACAAGAACCACAAACTATTTGTGAAGATATTTTTTAACTTGTAGCTGTTTAACTATAACTGACTACTTTTGAAAATACAAGTGTAATTGATTACTTTTAAAAGTAGGTTTCTGAGCTCTGGTGAGTCCTGTAGGACCTGGCCCCAGCTCCATGACTAAAGTTGCCAATTCAGGATTGTCCAGACCTTGAAATTTCTGGGCCAAGACCTGAGACCTTGGGTTGGCTTCTGATGATGTCATTAAACTTTATGCATTCAGTATCTATTACATTTGCTCAGAGCTTGTCATTCTAAAAGAGAGAGAGAGAGAATGAACAGATATTTTCCTGTTTGGTAATTATGACAGAAGTCTTAAGTAAAGAGACTGTTCCCAGATCAGGGTGAAATGAGGGGACTATTCCCTCTCATCTGTTGAAGAATTGTGCTAGTGGTATGCCTTCAAGTAGTTTCCAACTTATGGTGACCCTATCACAGGGGTTTCTTGGCAAGATTTTTTCACGGCGGGGTTGCCCTTGCCTTCCTCTGAGGTTGAGTGTCACTTGACCAAGGTCACTCAGTGGGTTTCCATGGTCGAGTGGAGATTTGAACCCTCTTCTCCAGAATTGCAGTTCAATGTTCAAACCACACCACCACGCTACGAAGATTTCACTTAGCCTCCTTGTTTCTAACCAGAAGATGGATGCAGAGCAGAGAGTGAGACCTGCCATCACAATAAATGGGATGGAAGGAGGAAGCTAGCTAAGTAAATTCACAAGCTTTCTGGAGAACCTTTCCATGGTGCAGCAACCAACAAATTAATCCTTAGAAATTGGAGCAGCTGCTGCTTTAAAAGCTGAGGTGGAGATTTGCACACAGTCCTTTCCTCTTGTCTGAATCTGAGCCTCCCCACAAACTGGACAATTTGCAACCGTATCTCCTGCTTGGAGATGACTCATAAAAACTGGAAACTCAAAGCCAGGGCTTGAGATCTGGCAATCCTATATGAAGCAGATACTCTGACTGTCAAAAGTACCTGGAGAGTATCAGTTTAGGAGCTGTTGCTGGAGCCCATAGTTTGCCGTAATCATAGAATGTATTATTTTTTCTGCTATTTGGTGAATTGTTTG
Organism: Cyclura pinguis; assembly: GCA_030412105.1. Taxonomy (NCBI): domain Eukaryota; kingdom Metazoa; phylum Chordata; class Lepidosauria; order Squamata; family Iguanidae; genus Cyclura; species Cyclura pinguis. Next base: position 222,363,915 of record CM059599.1, on the reverse strand, counting down.
TACTTCTAGATTCTGGTATGAATTATTAGTGGATTGTTTCAGCTTAGTACACCAATATTTCTATTAATACAAATATTAGTGTATATTCAGACTAGGGACACATACAAACTCCCAGATTTGGTTCAGAGCCCAATTTTGTGCTCAAGTTCAGATTGATTTGGAGTCAGTCCATTTGGACTCAACTCCTGAACTTGACTTGACATTCAGAAATTGAGACAGCTTAACAGTTCAGCAGAGCTTGCCTGTTTAGGGCTGAGCAGAAGTGTAGTTGAAGAGTTGGTCCAGGAGTTCAGGAATCCAGCGAGCAGAAAGGTCGAGTAGTCCAAGAGTCAGAGAATCCTGGCAGAAAGCAAATCAGGGAATCCATATCAGATGCAAGGGCCAGCAAACACACAAGTTATTTCTGGTGTTGGACCACGACTTTCTGCCTTCCTTAAAAAGGCTGGAGCCAGCTGACTCGCATCCCAGCCTGCTGCCTTCATGGGCTGACTAGCTCTCTGTGAACTTGTGTTTGCTTGTCTTCTGTTAAGGCTTCCATTCACCTGGAGAAGCTGACTCCTGGCCCATGACACACCCTCAGTAGTGTCATAGATGTTTCCTGTGAGGTGATTCCATATTGCTGTACTATAAATGTGAAAACTGGAATTGTGTGGGTCATCAGTCCTTCACACTCATTTGCCCCCCTTCCTCCTAGACAGAGTCATACAGTCAGGTCTCCCAATCTGATTCTGGAAGTAGTTCCCATGTTGTTTTGGGTACACTGTGTGTGCAAATGCTTGAATCTCATTGATGGAACTGGAAGTATTACTTTTTGGACTCTAGCTTTCAGTTTCCCACAGCCAGCATGGCCATAGGCCAGAGAATTCTGGGAGTTGTAGCTGAAAAGTAATTTTCCCAAGTTCCGGGTGGAGACAGTTACACTGGGGTTTTGTATCCAACTATCATGCTGCTTTCCCTACAAGAACAGCGGTGTTGCCCCAACAGGTGTAATTCCATGCTCTAGTCACTTGAGACCACACTGCGGAATATGGCTCATGTTCTGCTGTAGGTGTGAAAGGGACTTCTGTGGCTTGCCCTAATTGAAATACAGTGAGTGCTCTGTTTTCATGTCATAAATAGTCCTCAGCTGTCTTAGAACATATTGTCTGCAGCTGGAAGTCAATGCTGATTATCTCTGCAATGGCTGCTGTTTGTGGGAAGTGTCCAGAGACAGTAGGAGAATCATAGAAAAGGCTATGAGAAAATATAACCAAGGAAAAACTCCGCAGAATATTTGGCCATACAGTACTCCACTGTACTGCAAATCTATTCTTTGCTCCTTCTGCTAGCATAGAATATTTTTCATCCCATTGAACAACAGTGTTTCCTTCACTAGGAGTACAGAGGTTTCATCTTATTGCCTCTCGTCATTTCCTAGGCATGAGGGCAAATAAAGTTTGTCTTATCTCAAGAGCTTCAGATGTCAGCTGCTTGGCTTATTTTGGAAAGCAAGCTGTCTGTGTGTGAAGGCTGACTGGATTAACAGAACTTGCAAATGTCATGTTTTTCATCAAATTTGTCTCTTTCCCTTGTTTCAGGAGACAAAAGCTCTTCTTCCTGTTCCCAGGGTAGTTTTATTCTTCCTGAACATTCACTTGTTTAGCTGTCGTTAAGTAAAAAGCATTTGAGAGAAAACAGAATAAAGCATATGCCGGGACTTGCTAAATGTGCTACTTGTGCACTCTCAAAACATATACTTCTTTATACACTTTGCTTCCTTTTCACCATAGATTATGCAATATTCTGGATCTGTTATGACTACCCAGTGCTTATCTCAAACGTATTCTGCATGCCACCTGGGTGAATATTTGTTCTCCGTGTCTCACACTAAGGTGTGGTTTAGCTAAAATTTTGGCCTTCCTGCCTGTTCAAAGTAAGCAATGAAACAATATTAGAATGCTACATTCTCTCAGAATAGTCATGCTGAGGTGCTAGCAAACTGTGTGTGAAATATTGGGATTCCTCAAGCACCCTTGGGTCAGAAGTCATGCGTATGTGTAACAGTATACTTCTCAACAATAAAAATGGGTGTGTGTTTTTTGGAAAAAGCAAGATGGAAAAAAATGCATCTTCACTGTATTTTGTATAATTACTTCTCTGCTTTGAATATGCTACAGGACCTGGAGGAAATGACTTGAGAGTCATGAAATATACAGAAATATGTAAGGTACTGAGTGCTGAAACAAGCCATTTATTGTTATTTCTCCATTGTTTTGCCCCATCTTCCTCCAGCCAGGAGCCTCCAGTGGATCCTGGTGCTTTCTCTGAACGGAATAACCAATGTGGGACCCATTCACACTAGATAATTGTAGTGCCATTGTAACTGTCATGGCAATGTCCTATGGAACCCTGGGGTTTCTAGTTTGGTGAGGCACTAGAGCTCTCTGGCAGAAAATTCTAAATGCCCCTCCCTAAACTGCTGATCCCCAGTTTCCATCAGTTGTTGCTGTGGGAGTTGAAGTGGAAATATAGTGCTATTATTATGTAATGGGGATGGTCCCCTTGACAGACGCAACCCCTTCTGTTTTTCTACTCAGTTTCTGTGAACACCTTGGGAGCCCCTGAAGACTTAAAGCTTCAGGTTTTTACCATTCTTTCTTATACATGCCTCAGACCCTGTGGTAAATAACATAGCATCCCTTTTTTAATCCATTCAGTTGCAAAAATGGAAGTTTTCTTGCAATTTAATTCATCATCAGCAAAATACAATCTCTCTTTGTATTATCACATCTTTGCTAGGTGAACATCCAGGACAATCACTTCATCAGAAATTTCAGTTCTCTCCGTCCAAGATAGTATTGTGCTGCAGTGCAATTAACCCAAACCTAATCTTAAAATAAGTCTAAATCCCAGATAAATGAGCATTAGGATACAGGGAGGTAATTGTGTGTTTTTATCAAAGCAGTAATGAATGTACAAATATTCAAGGCAAGCTACATGGAGTCCAATACATGAGGTTTCTAATCTACTTAGCAGGATCATGTTGTATGGTTTACATGGAATTAGAAAGAAATGCTGCCAGTTTTTTTCTTCATTGCATGGGAGTGATGTTATAGTCAACCCAGTCCATGGGATGCTATTTAAAATGCCACCATTGTGGTTCTTAATAGCTGTTGTCTAGTGAACCAAACGTAATTCGGAAAACTCCCATCACTCATAAATGGTATCGCTGGGGTATTTAAGCAAAACCACTTTGTCTACATTTAAAGGGAAATGTGTGTGTTGTAGCAGGGGCATGTAATACTCATTTGGCTATTTACTGGGGTTTATTGAAACAAGCTAGGATTACTGATGTAAGGAATTTGCATTAATTTCCTTGTCCTTGGTGAGAAAGGATGTCTTGATATTTGGAAAATGGTAAACTGCTGCAAGATTTTTATGTTTTTGGACTGCAAACAAATCGTTTTATGAAAAATGTTGGCATTCTTCTGCAAAAACATTTTGCACAAAACAGTATATTTTGCACAAATGCAAGGTGAGATCTTGCGTCATCCAACATAATTACAGTGACAACTATCTGTCGTCATAGTTATGCCTGCCAATGCCATTCCCCCATACCCACCTTTCCAGCCTGGCATTACCCCAACCGAAGATTGTTGAAGGTGCTGTGGATTGGGACACAGGAAAGTGAGGTATACACGGCTCTCTTAGTTACAGGGTGCATTGAGAACTGGCAGCTGGAGAGACCCCTGGGGGTCCTGGTGCAACTGCATGTCTCAGTGCACTCCTCAACAGGTAGAGAACCACAAACATCATTTCACAGGAGCCCAGTCTCAGATACCCTTCTGTTGAGCTGTTGATGGGCGGAAAATGTAGAGTTATGTAGAGAAAATGTAGAGGGGGGAGGGGTCGCATTTGTTCATTAAGTAGCATAAATGTGAATCCCCCATAGCAATGAGATTGTAAGTCCAGTTTATGGTTTCCTAAGTACTGAAGAAGATGCCAATGTAAGTTAAAGTACAGAGTTCTGTATAAAAATATTACTTTTGTGCACTTTTTTTTTTTGGATAACAGTGTTTTATCACAAATGTAGATCTTTTGCAAAAACATCATCAACACGAAAAAACATCAAAAATGCACAAAAGCCCTTGCCTGGTAGGGGAAAAAACCCTTTGAAGTTATTTCTACCTCCCTGAGAGAACAAAACAAGTGAATATTTATATCCCTAGCTAGGATCAAACTAGGATTTTTTAACAAATCTTTTCTTGTTCACTGACTGTTATTTAAACTAGAGGTGGAGAAAGTGCTGCTTTAAATGCCCTGAGAACCACAGTGTTTTCCCCTCCCCATGCAGTATGTTAGCTATAGACAGACTTCAGAGTAAAGAAATAAAGGCATGTCTCCCCCAAAACAAAAAAGCAAGAAAAAAAGTTGTCGCCATTCACTATTTATTGCAACCTTCCTGAAATTAAGAGATCAAGTCTGTCTCTACCATCCTTCCTCTTTCATCCTTCCACAGTTTAGTTTGCTACTGAAAAACTGTTTTGTTTCCTTGTAAAAACACCCCACCTTCTGAAAGCTTTGCTGTAAAATTTATCTTAACCAGCTTTCACACAGTACTTGATATCTTGCTGGGTTTTAGGTCCGGACTGTGGCCGTTTCTGCACTAGATGCCATTAGCATGATATACCGTTACAATCTCAGCATTGTGCGATGGTAGCAGATCAGGAGCTCTGTTTCCAGCACCCTTCCACCTTAAGTGGATGAGTTAGCAGTATTGCTACAGGTGTTACCTCTGCAGCCCGGCATCTTTGGCCACTCCCTTACCCTGCTTTCACTCTGCCCCATTGCCCCTGTTTGGTCAGGGTTTTTTTGTTTTTCTTTGGAAACTGTACTGAACACACCAATACACTATAGCATTTTAACTCTATAATGCTAAAAGTTTTAACTCAAAGAAGAACTTTATTTTAAACACAGAGAGGTGATGGATTCTGAAGTTACCACACCATGAGAATCACTGAGGGAGGGACAAGCTGGGCACACCCACAGCCCACCCACTACTGGATCCATGACAACAGGAAGTGCTATCAAGCACTATTACAGTTCCATGTGTTGTAAATAAAAAGGAAATTCAGAAGACAAAATAAAGAAAGAGAAATAGTCTTTTATATATTCTCATTAGAAGATAAAAATAGCATATGGGTTCTTAATGTACAAAAGGTTAAAAGAGAACATGAGCAAGTTAAAATATAAATACAAAATATATCAAAATATAATACAATACCACCATGAAACAGGATATGATCCAAACTGCAACAACAGCAGATCAGAGCAAACCAGGAAGTGAATGTTCACTAAGAGACCGTTACTCTTATAGAGCCTTTACAACTGTTTCCAATAACAGTAGCAGGTGAAGGTCCTCTATAACACCAATAGACCAATTAACCCCATAATGACTAAAGTTGTAAGTCTTTTCAGTTCCAGCACCATGGTGAGCCAGCTGATGGCACTGAAGCACTAAAGGAGGTGCTTAATGGATTTTTTCTAGAAATAGACTATGGCAGTTTGGCGATGCTTGGGGACAGGATAACAACTGGATAGCAACGATGTCATGCGGTAGCATGGCTCCCGAACTGGAAATAACCCCCTGCTATTGTGTGATGTTGTGTGGAAATGGGCTGAGTTTAGCAAACACTGCTTATGCTTTCTCACTGTGAGTTCAAAGAATCTTCTTAATTTCTTGAAATTATTTTCTATAATAAAGATATTTAAGCTCCAGCTGCAAACCTCCCTAGAGTGATATATAAGGTTTTAAATGCAATAGGTAATCAACCATTGTTTGATTACACAACATTGGACTTAGGCACTTTCTACTCCACCCTACCAACCCGTCGTAAGGATGGGAGAAGGATGGGACCGTGATGATGGTTTTACATGATGTTGTCATGGTCTCATCCTTCTCCCGTCCTCAGGCAGCGCAGTCACAAAGTAAATCACTGATGAGTTTTTCCTTGTCAGTGACCTGTGACTGCACCACCATCCTGCACTTACCTGGTATGCAGAGGGTCTGGAAGAGCAATGGCTGTGCTTCCTGCCCCAACACAGCCTGGGACAGTACCCAGCTGTGCTGCAGCAGGAAGAGGCTGGGCCATCGTGCTTCCTGGATTGCAGAGGCAGCTGGTATGGAAGGGAGCACTCCTGTCACAATCGCCTCCTGGCAGAGCTGCTTCTGGGATCCCCACAGGATGCCGCTGGGAACAGGTAAGGTGCGAAAAGGGCCTTACACATGCACTGAATTCAGTTCCATAGGCATGTGTCCTGTAACCTTTCTTTCCAGCTCTGAAGTTACATACGTGAAAGATCCTCATATGTAAGCGTGCAGACGTAGCACCTCAGCACAGGAGAATGCTCTTTGACCTGAGCTCCACAGTAGGAGTTTTAGCCAGAAGTTGTGTCTGTTCATATGAATGAACTAAAAAGCGAATGAACTAAATTCATCATATGAATGAACTAAATGGAGGGAAGAGAACTAGCAGATACATGAGGAGTCACTGAAGGTAAACACACTTTACACAAGAATTTCAGCAGAAAATTAGAAGAAGAAATTAAGACAAATGTAGAGAAAGCAAATATTGAAGTATATGACATCAATGAATTTAGTCCAGCTACTGTATCAATTGGTCTTTGGAGAGCCAGCCTGATGTAATGGTTTGAGCATTGGACTGCAGCTCAGGAGACAAATCCCCACTCAGTCATGGAAACCTACTGGGTAATCTTGGGTAAGTCACACTCTCTTAGCTTCAGAGGAAGGCAAAGGCAAACCCCCTCTGAACAAAAGTTGCCAAGAGAACCCCATGATAGGGTCGTCTTCAGGTCTTCATAAGGCAGAAACAACTTGAAGACATACAACAACAAACTATCAATTGTGTTCTCTTATTCCTACCACTGTTATCACACCATCCAATTAACTTTTTTTGTTTCTTACATTTTTCATCAATATACGTACTCATTTTTAAATGCATTAAATCCCTTTCAAGTTGGTCGATGAGTGAGAAATGTCAGTTTCAAAAAACTGAGGTAGCTTTTTCTCCTCAAAATGCAGAGGCGAGGCAAGAATAGACTCATGGGTGAGGCTTTTCACTATTTGAAACATTTTTAATGTAGTGATGTTATGTAAGTGTGAACAAGAGTCCGTCACCACCTTCCCAATGCCAGTGCTGTCCCATCTAGATGGAGGGCAAGGAAGAAAAAGGGATGGGTTGGGTGAGCAGAAAAAGAAGCTGCTCCTTCAGAGATTCTGTTAACTGTGGCATGCCTGTATTTGTTATCCTCATCCACGATGAACTAGCCAAGGAGCTCTAGTTTTTTGACTGTAAGTTGAATGTAAACTCGAATTGTGACATGCAATTTATACTGCTATGTATAGTTTCTTCCAGATACTGGGTGTTGACACAGAAGCTTGTTTCCACTCAAAAATTCCACATTTTTAAGGCGTTAACCATGCCCAAAAGTTAAATTAATCAAGGCATATTTTGGGAAATTCTTGTTCCACCTACTTTTCTGGCAGGGGAGATTTGACTAGGAAACTCAAGATGTTTATCACAAGTAGTTTCTTAAACTTTTTAAAAAAAAACAATGTAAAGCATACCAAAAAACTTAGCAGTGGAGTGGCGTTTTGTAAAATGAGCATTGTTGTTAAATTATTAAGAACAAATCCTGCCTTTGAATGGGATGATAAGAAACAGGTACCTTAAGTAAAAGCTCCCATGAAGACCCTTTTATTCTTGCTTCCGTGTCCATCTTTGTATGTATCACTGGAATGAAATGAGCAAAGGAAGGGTAACATCTCTAGTCAAGTCAAAAGACACTTTGAATTTGGGCATTCAAATTGTAAGTTTAATTACAATGCAATGACTTCACCGAACACTGAACATTGATATAGCAATCTGAATTTTTTTTACAAATGTTCAGGACACAATACACTTGTGAATTCCATATTCAAATATCCATCGCGGTCTGTTTTGAAGGTGGTAGAGAGCCAGTGTGGTGTAGTGGTTTGAACACTGGACTATGATCCTGACCAGGATTTGACTCCGTGCTTGGCCACGGAATCAATCCACTCTGCTGCCAGAAAACTTTGTGAAACAAGAAACCCACTGGGTGGATTTCCACTGACCTTGGGTGCGTCACACACTCTCAGCACTCAGAAAACCCTGTGAAAGGTCTGCTTTAGGGTCTCCATAAGTCAGAAACAACTTGAAGGCGCACAACAGCAACAAAAAAAGAAATACAGCGAAATGTATGTTACAATGTATACTGTAAGACTGGAATATCAGATTGAATGCATCTGCAGGCCATGAGAATTTATACCTAAATAAATTAGCTAGTCCTAAAGGTGCCACACACTTTTTTCCCTTCCCTCCTTTTATCAAAATGAGAGTACGTAACACCATGCCCAGGATATCATTCTGTCTTTCAGGTTGAAACCCTAATGTGACCCCTGGTGATTTCACAAGATAGTGAAGAAACATGCAAAACTCAATGGAAAGTGATGTTTGTCATGAAGATGTGATGCAGTGGTGGAGCTTGGAGCGTGTGGGGGTGGGGGTGGGGCTACGGCAGATGGGGCGGGGCTATGGGGTGTATGGTGGGGCTACAGTGTGTGGAGGTGGGGCTACGGCATGTGGGGGAGGGCAAGCAAGGAACTGTGGTGCCCCCCAAAAATTGCCTCTGGAGCACACTGTCTCCATCGCCCCCCCATCCCTACACCAGTGATTTGATGCTTCCAGATGAGATTTTTACCATAAATTTACAAAATGTTATGAAAGCATCCATAACTAACCCTCCTATATTTTCCTTCTCTTTCATCTGTCTTTTTTCTTACCAGAGAAAAGTCACTAAGGAGAAAACGATGGTAGATTTGCACAGTTTCTTTTTACTGGCAGTGTTAAGAGCCATCTGTCTGGAAGTCTTGCATGGTTATATACATTTATGACTTATTTCTCTGTTTGGACAGCAGCTTGACTCTTGCCTCTGTTTGCAAGTATGAGGGGGAAGAAAGATGTAAAACAAGTTGCAATGTGTTATCTAAGGCAAATCTTATCTTAGTCATAGTCACTTAGTCACTTTGCTTCAGGACAAAAATGTCAAAAGCTGCTACAGCTCTAGATAGATTCATTTGTTGACAAACTCTGAGATTCCAGATTCAAGAATCATGTATTTATTCAAAGTTTATTTTTTTAAAACAAGCTGTCAGTGCACAGTTGAAAAAAATAATTTTTGTACTGCGAACTAATGTTTTTCTCTTGGTTGCACTGGCACAGACCAAGAATGCGTGATAAATACGATGGGGTTTGCCTTACAATTTAAGGGTAGGAAGGTATAGAATAGAGAACCGGCATGGTGTAGTGGTTTGAGCATTGCACTACAACTCTGGAGACTAGAGTCTGAATCTCTGCTCAGCCACTGGGTGACTTTGGCAAGTCACACTCTCTCAGGAAGGCAAAGGCAAACCCCCTTTGAACATATCTTGTAAAGAAAATCCTGTGATAAGGTCACCTTAGGATCCCCATAAGTCAGAAACAACTTGAAGGCACACAACAACAACAGGTTTAGGATGTGATCTATAATGCCAAATGAAGGCCATTAACTATGTAGCCTACTGGAGTCTTTCCACACTACACTGTTGTAGTGCTGTTATTCCACTTTCAACATCCTATGGAATCCTGGGGTTTGTAGTTTAGGGAGGGGCATTTAGAATTCTTAGCCAGAGAGCTCTTTGGCCTCAGTAAACTACAAACCCCAGAATTCCACAGGAGGTTGAAAGTGGAATAATAGCAGTATGACAGTGTAGTGAAGAAATGGACTGAGTGTTTAACATACACCTTTTCCCGAAGTCTCAGGAAGCAGAGTTTTTTGTGTGAATAGACTTCATTGGCTGGGTGGAATATTCATTTGTTATGTCTTCCTATGTAACAACATGGTATTTTTTTTAAAAAATAAAGTGTTATGGATGCCTTATATCTTGATGATTTATCATTACCACACCTACCACCACTTGCCACTAATTGTCATGTAGCCACTTGGCATTATAAAAGTTACTCTATATATCAGAAGGAGAAAGCTTAAATATTAATAAATGTTTCATGATTACAAAGGAATATTAAAAATATCAAATCACAATGCAAGAAAAATAACAGCTTGTATGATTACTCATAGCATTTTATTAATGTTGGTGTGTGCTTATAAAGCCTGAAAAGAAATTTTGATATTGTAAATGTAGCATATTTATTGATGTCTTTTAGTAATAATAGCAATTTATCTCAGGAAGATAAACTCATCTGTATCCATGGATAAAATGTATTTAGTACATCTTTATATTTTTCTGTAGTATACGCTGCTGTCCTTCAGATAGTTCCTATCTTTTTGTCTACCCCAGCATTCCAGAAGATTGTAAGGAAGACTAATCTTAGCTGGTCATCTAAGTGCCACACCTTTGTTACTCTGTACTGACCTGCAGTCAAATAACCCAATAGTTCAGCTGTCACCACCTACTGAATATAGAGCAGTACAACTGTAGTTGCTCTTGGGGCTCTTGTACACTACAAAATTGCGGTGTTTTCACTTTAAATGCCATGGCTGCGTCCTGTGGAATCCTGGGGATTGTAGTTTGGTCAGAAGCCCCAGAGAGCTCTCTAGATGAAAAATCTAAATGCCCCTCCCTCAACTGCCAGTCCCAGGTTTCCATAGGATGTTGCTGTGGCAATCAAAGTAGAATCATAGTGCTATAAACTATGTAGTGAAAAAGGGGTCTAAGAGGCCTAAAGTATTCTTAGGGTTAGACAACAGTATTCAGGATCCTCTTAGGCTCAATCACACTAAGCAACCAGTTTGATTTATTAGTAACACAGGCCCTTTCCACATTGGGGGGGGGGGACGGGCGAAAACACGCTAAAACGGAGCTTACCCGCAGCCGGGTAAGTCCGTCACCGCGCGGAGCAGCGCGAGCTAGCTGCTTCACACTCCTCCGGCGTCCCAGATGGCAGCTTCCGGTTGGCAGAGAAGCTCACCAGCCGGAAGCCCGCCCCCGGCAGATCTGCAGGCACGCACTTGCGCGTGCCTGCAGATCCACTTTGGAGCCGGGCGACGGAGCGGCACAGGGCTGCGCGCTCCCTGCTTGGTAAAAACCTCGAAAAAGAGGTTTTTAAAAAACACGCAGCCCGGCTAGTTCTGGCTGCTGCTGAGTGGATTCTGGTGTGGAACTACAAAAAGTAGTCCACGCCAGTCCACTCTACGGTGTAGAAGACCTCAGTGACAGGTCGCTCTGCACCGTTTCAGAAGCCCGATGTGGAAATGGCCACAGATAAAAGATGGTAGCGTGACAATAGATGTGTGCAGGGAGACTCAGAGCAAACAATGAACTCCCAAAACAGGATGCATGTAACCAGATTATTTTAGACAGACAGCAGAGAGGCCTGGTTCCCCTACCTAAAACTGGGAGAAATCAAGGAATGGGGTTGTTACGTTTCATTAAGATCCACCCTCACACCTTTTCCTTTGTAGTTTGAGCACTTAGGATGTTTCAATTTGGGATGGTGATGATTGGAACTTAGAAGAAAGGGGACATGGTAATTTCTTTCTTTCCTTTAAATCTAGTAATTGGATTATCAGATGCGAGAGTGTGCCTGGGAAGAAGTGAGAATTATTGATGGGGGTGAGAGGGTGAAAGAGAGTGCTGTGTAAGTGTGTTGGTGTACAGAGGTATGGGAGACTATGAGCTCTGTGTTGGCAAGACGCAGCCAGCCAGCAGACTCAGATAACATTAGGCGGAGTTCAGTCAGGAGCAGAGAGAGACTATTAAGGTTACAAAATGTGGCCGCAGTTCATTGTAGAGGTTAGAAAAGTTTCTTCAGCTTCTTAAAACCTGACATAATAGTCACACGTACAAAAAGCACCCCTCCCCAATGGTCATCTCTGATGGACATTAAAAACTGAATATACCACCTACAGAGAGGTTTTCACCTCCTTATACCATGATGTTTTTCTTTTGTGGACTGATTTCAGTTTTAGTATGTTTTCTCTCATTCCAAAAATAAAATGTTTTTGAAGAAGCCTATTTCAACCTCCATAGGATATACTTAAGAACACTTTCCTTTTGTTGATTTCCAAGACCCATTTTCTGAGCCTTGAGTCTCCTCACAATTTCCAGTGGCCGGTTTTGCTACCTTTTATCTTTTTCCCCCCATGACCCTCATTGTTCCTACTCTCTCCCTCCCTCCCTCTCTCTCTGTATTAAAAACCTTCACTAGTTACACTTTCCTTCCACGGGAATAGTGAAAGGAATGACTGAAAGCAATGCAGTTTCAGGAGAGGAAAAAACTCCACAAAGACAATTCCTTTGTCCACCTCTTTGACTATAGTTACAGGATAATGTTGATGATGGATTCATCAAAAGCAGAATTCAAAGCAAATACAGCAGGAAAATCTCCCTCAAAAACAGCCCAGAGCTTTGTTCAAGCACTTTCCCCTGACTCCAGGGAAGCAGAATAAAGGTTACCAATCATTTTATAAAAATTGTCGGGCAAATGACAAAGCACATGTTACATGCAGGAAACAACTGCTTCCCTTCTCTCCTTTTTGGAGATTTGTATAAACAACAATGCGAGAGTTACATAAGGCAAAGGACTCTCTTCTTTATAGCATTTTTGGTGTTTATCTTATGCCAGTCACATAAACACCAACATGACTTCCCTTGCTTTTCTTTTGAAACAGTTTATCTACTAGGAGCAGGGTAAATAGGGAAGATAATAATTTATAACTATATGAGACACATAATGCATATATAGCCCTAGAGAACCAACCATGGGATGTTTATAAGAGCTACTTGCTTTCCATTTATTTACTTCACATAAACTTGGTTCTTCTTCTCAGATGTGTTATTATTCCACAGTCCAGGAATGGTGTGCTCTTTAGCTTTGGCACCTGTCATCTTGACAGCTAGAAGATAAGTAGTTGGGTGATCATGGCCAATGGACTGACCCATCACAGACAACTATGAATCCTCGGTTTCCTCATAAAGAGCGGGTCATATTCCAGACTATTATACCAGAAAGACTGGGAATCTTTGCAGGCATTTCAAATGCACTGGCAAGGTCTGATACTGAGAAATAACCAAAGAAAGGGTTTTGCTTCCATTTTGGAAATCAGTCTCTCTGTTAGAGACGTTGAGCGGATCATATCAATGTTCATAGTCAACTGTGAAATTATAAAAATATTCAGACTCAGGTTTAGTGTGATTATCAAAACCCTGAGCTGTCTTTGTTTGGAATTTTAGCTTTGATTCTTACAGACTTGTTTTACAAATACATACAGGGCAGTTCTATATGTGGCAGTGGCTGCCTCCAGCTTGGCCTAAAGAAGCATGAGTTCTCACAGTACAGCTCCTTGGGTTTTCCTAGTTGTCCTCACTGCATCAATCTGTTCTGTGTTACTGTGCCCATGTTTTGCAGGGGAGCACTATTTGTAGTCATTTCTTGGATCTGCACAAGGGCTCTTTCAAAGGCTTTTTAAAACAGGGCATGAGGGTGTGGTTTGCTGAAGTAATCCTAAGGTTTAAAGAGCAATTTTTCTTCTTCTTTCTTTTTATTTTTTTACTTTGTTCTTAGAGTTATAGTGTTAAAACTGCCATTTCACTGAGGCACTATGGTACTATAACCCTTTTTTTTAAAAAAGGAAGAGAAGGAGATTTTTTGTTTTGTTTTGATATGGCTCAGTATTAAACTCCCTTGTCAGTGGGAATAAAATGTTGCAGCTGATACCAGAAATCAGTTGGGAACAACAGAAACATTGTTTGGATATTGCCTCACCCTTGAGAACTACAGTAATGAATACACCAACCTCCTAGCACATTTGCCTTGTCTGGAAGAGTCCAATGAAGGAACAAGCCTCTTTCCTGTGCAATGGGACTTCCTCCCAAGGAAGTCCCATAGCACAGGAGCATAACTGGGCAAACTCAGAGAACTAAGGAGTATATACTAGTTAACTATACTAACATAGGAGTATAACTGGGCAAACTAAGAGAACTAAGAGATTTGAGCTCATGAGATAATGAAGGTTATGTTGGGCTTTTTGCTGACAGAGTGCAAGAGGAGCAGTAGGGTTTTTGTTTTCTGATTACATTTCCCCCCATTTAACTCTGTTTCTGTCTTATACCAAGCCAGGTTACTTTATGCCTGCTCCAGATCCTGCATAAACCTGTCTTCCCCCACTGGCTAGCAGGGCTTTGGGTCTCTCAGAGCCATCTGGGACTGCCCACCAACTCGTCACCTTCCCCCATTTTCCAGCATCACCTAATGAAGATATGAAGGTCATAGGCTTTTCCGCAGAGACAAGGGGCAAGAATGGAGGCTGGATCACCTTCTGCATGGTCAGAACTGTCTCACCTGCTGTGGAAGGGAATTCCAAATGTCAAATATTTAGTGTGGTGCCTGGAATGATGCCTCAGGGACCATAGTACTCTATTTCATAGAATCATCGAGTTGGAAGAGGCCCCAGGGGCCATCCAGTCCAACCCCCTGCCATGCAGGAACACACATCAAAGCGTTCCCAACAGATGGCCATCCAGCCTCCACTTAAAAACCTCCAAAGAAGCAGACTTCACCACACTCCATTGAGGCAGCATATTCCACTGCCGGACAGCTCTGACCGTCAGGAAGTTCTTCTTGAGGTTCAAGTGGAATCTCCTTTCCTGCAGCTTGAATCCATTGCTCCTTGTCCTAGTCTCTGGAACAGCAGAAAACAAGCCCGCTCCCTCCTCTACATGATATCCCTTCAAATATTTAAACATGGCTATCATGTCCCCTCTTAACCTTCTCTTCTGCAGACTAAACATACCCAGCTTCCCAAGCCATTCCTCATAGGGTATGACTTCCAGACCCTTCACCATTTTGGTTGCCCTCCTCTGGACATGTTCCAGCTTGTCGATATCCTTCTTGAATTGAGGTGCCCAGAACTGGACACAGTATTTCAAATGAGGCCTAACCAATGCAGAATAGAGTGGTACCATTCCCTCCCTCAATCTAGACACGATACTCCTATTGATGCAACCAAGAATCGCATTGGCTTTCTTGGCTGCTGCATCGCACTGCTGACTCATGTTCAGCTTGCGATCTACCAAGACTCCTAGATCCCTTTCACATGTACTGCTATCAAGCCATGCATCCCCCATCCTATATTTGTGCATTCCATTTTTTCTGCCTAAGTGTAGGGCTTTATATTTCTCTCTGTTGAAATTCATTTTGTTAGCTTTGGCCCAGCTCTTCAATCTGTCCAGGTCATTTTGAAATTTGATCCTGTCCTCTGGGGTATTAGCAACCCCTCCCAATTTGGTGTCATCTGCAAATTTGATCAGCATGCCCTCTACTCCTTCATCCAAGTCACTGATGAAGATGTTGAATAGCACTGGGCCCAGGACAGAACCCTGCGGCACCCCACTAGTCACTTCTCTCCAGGATGAAAAGCAGCCATTCGTGATTTGGGTTCAGTCGGTCAACCAATTACCAATCCACCTAACAGCAGCCCTGTCCAGCCTGCATTTTACTAGCTTATTTGCAAGAATGTCATGGGGAACTTTGTCCAAGACCTTACTGAAATCAAGATATGCTACATCTACGGCATCCCTTCATCTATCAAGCTTGTAACCTGATCATAAAAAGAGATACGATTAATCTGGCATGACTTATTTCTGAGAAATTCATGTTGACTTTTAGTGATTACAGCATTGCTTTCTAAGTAATTACAAACTGACTTTTTAATTATCTGCTCTAGGATCTTTCCTGGTATTGATGTCAGGCTGACGGGGCGATAATTATTTGGGTCCTCTTTTTTCCCCTTCTTGAAGATAGGGACAACATTTGCCTTTCTCCAGTCTGCTGGGACTTCTCCTGTTCTCCAAGAATTCTCAAAGATTATTGCAAGTGGTTCAGAAATGACTTCTGCCAGTTCTTTTAATATCCTTGGATGTAATTCATCTGACCCTGGAGACTTGAATTCACCTAGTTTAGCAAAATATTCCTGTACTACTTTTCTACTTATTTCTATGCTACTCTTTTTTTAGTTATTATGGGCAATGTGTTCAGAAATTGTGGATAAATGGAGGAAAAGAAATAATCTATTCCGAGATACACATGATTTTAGATCGAGCATCGATGGACAAATAGACTGAACAAGCATGTTCACCTGAGGGACCAGACTGGACTCATTTATTAATAGATGGTTTGGGGATGGATTTAATTTCTACAAAGAATTGCTTCAAACATGGGCAAGATTCAGTTTGTGGTATAATATCCATACTTCATTTTTTAGTATTCAGTGAGTTTACATTTTTGACTTGCTTGGCTTAACTGCTATTCTTTCTTAGAAAAATTACATACATACACAAGCACGTGCTTATCAGACTAAGTGCCTGTTGTACTCCAAATGTTAAAATTAGTTATCTATTTTTGTAACATAATCTAAACAAAAGCAGCAGCACTTCTAATGAGAACATTTCTAGCAAATTTTAAAAGGGGAAGTGAGCACTATTACAGAGTTAAAAACAGTAAAGAGGATCAGACGTGGGTTTAACCATAATAGCTGCCTAGTGAGAAGATCTGTAAACTGTCATTCAGGAGTTTCACAAAAATATAATCCCCGAATTCTTTGGGGGAAACCGTTACAGCTAAATCTATCTGAAACTGCTTTGTTTGTGCTGTAGAGGCCAGGAATGCTGCCCTGAGGATCTTCAGTGCTAGTGCTCACTCCGTTGTTTCTCCAGGACAAATCGAGACAGTGTATTAACCTTGCAGAGTCAAGCTATTATAATGCAGGCAGTACATGTGGAACAATCTCTTTAAGAACAGCCTTTTTCCTGGTTTATTATATTTCCAGTGGCATACCCTCCAACATTTCACAGATGAAAAGTGGGACGTGTGTGGCCAAGCAACATCAAACTGTGGTCAAGATGACAAAAGTTATTAATGAGAAAGGACACAGAAAGTAGGAGAGGCTGCAGCAGTTTGCTTTTGCCTGGACCTATTGGGAAGGTCAAAACTCTTCCTTCTCATCTCCTTTTCCTTCCTTGCTGAGTTAACTGAGTACAAACTACTTTTGCCCTTTGAACTCAGGTTATAGTAATTGAACTAAACTGAAACCAAAAAAGGAAAGAGGGAGGAAGGGAAAGAAACTGGGACATTTTAAAAGGAGCTGAAGAAGTGGGACAAAAGAGTGTTAATTGCAACTGTCCCTGACAGATTGGAACAGATGGAAGATATGCAATGTATGCAGTTTTTAAAGTGCAAACATTCAACACTTTCTGGGAAACATGAGCCTGTATGATATTTTTCTGGGCAGTGCCATAATACCACATACTTGTTTGTGTAATAATTAAATAGAGTTGCATAAGACTTAGAGTATCAGGGTAATCATTATATACTGGCTAGCATCCTTGTTGGCTTGGGCTATTCAGTATTTATCAAGTCATATATACAAAGTGGGCAGTGAAAAGTTACTTTAGCTTGAACAGACTATATCCAGTCGAGAAACAGATTTTGGGTACTTCCAGTTCAGATTCTTATATTTGTTGTCGGTTTGTTAATAACTGAAAAAATCAGTAATTAAAGCCTACCCTGAAATAATTATGATAAAACAAATTCAACATAATATTGTTGTCAAAAATAGATTCCATTTTATTAGAACTAGAAGATCAGGCAGGAAATAACTTTAATTCCAAATGGGAAAGTATTACGAGTACCGTGATTACTCAGGAAATCTGGCACTAGATCTTTCCTCCTGCATTAACCTGAAAGGAACCCAGGCTAAACAAAACCTATAAAAATACTCAAGATACATGTTCACAATATAATAGTGGAGGATGTGTCTTTTATTTATAAAATCATATTGATGTCCAATCGTGACATTTTATGCATTTATAATAAATTGTGAAAACAGTTAAAAAGAACATCATGTCCCTATAAGGAAAAAAAATTAACTGACCTAAATTGTTAAAATAACAGAGGAAATCGTTCAACTAAAAGAAGAAAGAAACCATACCCTCTTGAGTGACACCAATTGCCATTTATTTAAATACTGTAACAATATTATCATGATCTAAGTAAGACTTTGGATATATTAATCTGTCTCTCACTGTCTTCCACATGAATTTCATGGTTCTTGAAAGTTATTTTAAGAATATTTGTCATAAATGAAACAAAATCTTACTATTGTCTTCGTTGGACAGATGCATACATGTTTAAAATTCACTATTATGAAGTATGATGTAAAAGTCGCTTGAACTATTGTCCACAGGAAAGATTGTGAAGATAAAACATGGTAGTAGTCATCCATGGATGATGATTTTTATGTGGTCTTTTGTTTCTCACAGTTAGAATTTTGCAAAAGCCAGGGCCAGCCCTTTTACGTGGCAGAAGGGAGGCCTCCACTCATGGTTTTGCCCTCTCTGCCCAACAAAATGTCTCCGTGTGAAAAAATATTAGGACCTGAGCCTTTGGAAAGGGTAAAAAGAGAATCACATGTTTTGAAGTGTCTGTGTCAGGCCAAAGGTTGCAAACCAGTGCACAAGTGTTCAAGTTCTCCAGTCTTTTCATGAGGTAAAATGGTGTAACAAAGCAAAAGTGCGGGGCCAAAGGCAAGGAGAAAGGAAAAATGATTGATGTTTAAATCTGGGGTCTGTCTTTAATGACATCTGAAAGAGGGAGAATGCTGCAGACACTGAAAATGAGCTTTATTGGGTTCTGAGATGGTGCCAGGTTGCACCTATAACCCTTCCAAGGGCTGCAACGAACACAGGACTGATGGCTTACCTACTCCCCATATAAAAATCTAATTGTTATTCAGAAATGTCTCCATCCTTAGATGAGACACACAAGTTCCTTAGTAGATGGCAAGCACAAGTTATCTCCCCGGAAACCAAACCTCATGAGGAATGGCTTAAGGAGTTGGTTATGTTTAGTCTGGAAAAGAGAAGACTGGGAGATGACATGACAGCCGTCTTTAAATGTGATAAGGGACATCATGAAGAAGATGGAATGAGCTCCTTTTCTGCTTTTCCAGAGATTAGAATATGAACCAGTGGACTCAAATTACAAGAAAGGAGATTCCACCTAAATATTAGGAGGAACATTTTTACTGCAAGAACTGTTCAACAGTGGAATAAACTGCATTGGAGGATAATGTACTTTTTTCTTTGGAGGTCTTTAAACAGAAATTGGATCACCATCTTTCAGGACTTCTGTAGTTGACTATCCCTGCATGCTAGGAGATTGGACAAGATGGCCCTTCTAGCTTTATGATTCTAGGAATGTCCATATGTTTTGTCAATACTGTCAAGCCGGGAATCAATATGGACATAAGCAAGTATTGCCTGACGTGTAGAATGTTCTGCTGGTTCTCCATATACGTCTGTTCTTGTCCAGACCAAAACATTCCAGTTGCCATGCTGGATGAGGGGGTTCTGGGAGTTGCATTCCATCAAGTAACTTTTTCAGCTCTGCATCCTGCTCACTTTCGGTGATGCTCTCTCACAATGCAAGTAACAAGTGAGCCAGTCATTTGATTTCTCTCCATTTATTTGCATCTTTAGCAACTTATTGGTCTGAAAGTTTTCTTTTGCTGAGGTGCTTTAGGTGCAACACTGGACTATTAGATTAGAATAGAGACCAAACAATTATGTTGCGTTGGTGAGCTTGTGTGTGAATCTTGTCCTGTTTTTGTAGATTCTGCAGAGTGACAGTTGTGTAGATTTTCAGCACTATTCATAGAGTTTCATCATGGTAGCGTACAAATGTGTTGCCCGTTACGGTCAAAGCAGAAATGGAGGGTTGCCAGAACGTCTTTATAAAAATATCCATTGCATTATTTCAGAAAATGGTTTGCATTTGCCATTTAGATATGAGCCCCACAAACAAAGGGTGCAGTGGAGAATTAAGGAGAAAATAACAAGCTGCTATTGTTTACTGTTACAACAGAGCTCTATTGTATCATTTAAAAGACTTGCCAGCACTGACTCCCAAATTAAAGATTAAACCCTTAAAAGCTTTCTTAACTCATATTGTCATGTAGGTGAAACAAAAGCTTTAAAAATAATTTGTAGGATTTTAGGATTATGGAAGAACAAGCCTTTTTTTCTATCCATTCCACAATCCACTGTCCATTGATAGGTCCAGATCAATGAATAATGCCACAAAAATGTCAGGCTTCTGCTATCTAAGCCCAAAATATAGCAGAAACACAAAGGAAAAAGCACTAGATCATTGGTTTAAATTTGGCATAACAGAGTGGCAATTGTATTAACCAGGGACTGATTGCAAAGCTGCTCCCCAGTGAACTTAATTACATTCAACATTAGGCAAATTATGGAATGAGGAATTAACACTAGAACTAAGCCTTCAGATCAATAAGCTATACTCAATAATTTTTGATACATAGTTCTTCAAGGGTCTAATCTGTGTCTTGGATTCATTATTGTTAAGATTTGTTTTACTGAGAGGCAACCACACTCCAGAATCTTGACCAAAGATGGAATATTGGAGACCGGTTGGTAATCATCCAGCTGGGTTGATTTTCTCATTGAAATGTATCAAAGGTCAAACAATATTAACAAATAATGACAACGAAAAATGATACAAAGGTGTTACCCCAAAACATAGTTGCCACAAGCGCCACCCTGCAATGCCAAATACCTCCTTGAAAAAGTGGGGAATTGTCTTCCGGTTGCATGGCCGGCGCGAGTGGCAGCTCGGATTGAAGCTGCGCAATGGCGCGGCTCCGAGCAGCCACCCGCTGGACTCCAGCCGCCTCTTTTGCCACCACAGAGGCGGCAGAACACCCCTCCGGTACAAGGGGTGCGGAACGGGTCTGACGGGGACCCCAAAAGCGGCGTTTGCTCTGCCCGGCTGGGAGAGTGGAAAGCGCCAGGGGGGTCGAAGGACCAAGACGGAGCCAGCGGGATCGCCGCCTGAGCGGCACAAGCGCCGCCGTCAACTTTTAAAAGAAGACATCAAACAACATGTAAGAATTTAATAAGAGTCATTTAACCTGTTCTGGTCGCGATTCTGTCAATATCGCAGCAGTTCTGGCATGCAACGGTGGGCAGAAGCGAAAGAATGGAGGGGACCCTGAGCCTGAGTGAGTTCGTTATGGCTGGGAGTTTTTCTTAAAGGGGTGGCTGCAATTTTAAGAAAAGGCTAGCTGGGAGTGCTGCTTACTCACGAGGATTGAAGTGAATATTTTTTAAAGAATAAAGAAAGACTTAACGAATCACAATTGGGACTTACAGTATAAGATGGCATATAATTGATCATGACTGATGGATTACAAATGAGTTATAATCTCCATTTGGACACTAAATTTTCTACAGTATAATACTTCGATATTTTGGCTGGACTGAGAAGATCCGGAATTTGATTTATGGATTAGGGGTTTGGATTTTGGATTTTGGAGGAATATTTTGGGATTGAAAGCTATTGAGCTGCACATCTCCCTTTTTTTTTTTTATTCCTGTGGAGTGACTCTTGTTTCTTGATTCTCTTGGATTGTTGAGACTATGAGACTGTGCTGAAGGTCATCTAACCCAAAACATCCTCATTCCCACGGATGGAGCAGCTTGGAACCTAAGCGACAATGAAAATGCAATGAATCTTCTGAAATGAACTCTGGGCAGCTTCAAGAGGGGAGGAGGGAATATAAAGCGGATAAAGGCACAGGGTTCTGGATTTGAGAAGGGGCAATGTATTTCAGCAATGTCAAACAAGTTTACTATAAGTGATATACTGTCAGTAATATAAACAATGTGATGTCAAGGGTTGAGACTGTGAAACCTGTGGTGGAAGAGACTTGATTGGAAGATCCTTCTTCCCATGGACTGAGCTGCTTGGAATTTAAGCGACAAAGAAATTACAGATAATCTTTAGAAATGAATTTTGGGTGGTGAAGTCCAAGATGGGAGGGGAGAACAGGGAGATTGTGATGGAAGTTAGTCAAGTAAAGACCCTCACTCTCCTGGACGGAGCGGCTCGGAACTTAAGCAACTAGGAGAATACAGTAAAATTTCAGAAATAGACTCCGGACCGCAAAGTCCAGGAAGGGAGGGGGGAAAAGGAGCAGATATAGTCACATGATTCTGATTTGATAAGTGGAGTAAAATACCCTCTCTCTTAGGCGCAGTGCAGCTTGGAATATAAGCGACTTTAAGAGTACAGAGAATTTGCAAATGAATATCCGAGCAGCAGGGCACCAGATGAGAGAGGGGAACGGGAAGATGAAGATTGATGGATTTTTATTTTGACAATGTTAATTAAGTTTGCAATTGATGATATATCGATATATTTCATGAATATGAACATTGTGATATTGCTGAATGGGAGAAGGGGTTTAAAAAGTACTTAAGGAGAAACAAGACATTTTAGTGTAATGGAATTTAGGGTAAGAAGATGGGGAATTGTTGCAGTAATAATTGCACAGACTGCCAGATATACAATCACAGAAATAATTAAAAATTTTAAGATTTTGGGCCGTAGGTAATGGAGAGTTAAATGGGGAAAATATGTGTGTGTGTGTGTGTGTGTGTGTGTGTGTGTAGAAAACAGAAGCTTCAAGGGAGTGATATGGAAATATTTTGGAACAGGATGATTTGAGTCAAGCAGAAGCGAGTGATGGTTGGGAGCTGTCTAGCCAGAACGACTATATTGTGATTGTTAGGAGAAGGAAATGTGTGTTCGAACAGATGAGATAATCAATTTATTGTGATGCACTAATGTAACAAGTGGACTAAGCTGCGGGAAATGTTGACCAGAACAGCGTGGAAGAACAGAAGAAAATTCATGTAACTAGTACAAGTCAAATAATCCTTTTTTATATTTGTGAAATTTAATAAAATTATAAAAAAGAAAAAGAAAAAGTGGGGAATTAATTAGCCCAAAATCAGGACGCTGCGAGAGGGGGGCAACTTAGCGAGATCTTTTCTACTAGTGTTTATGGGCACACGCAGGAAAAGAACCAGCCAGAGATTCAGAAGTAAGCTAAAAATGTGTTTTATTGAGGGGAATTCACTCACACATGTACACAAGATACACACAATCACACATTCACACAAGAGCTAACTGAAAGATAAAGGGAAGAAAAATCATAGAGAGGCTGAGGGGTTTGGGGGATTTATAATTACCAGTCCAGAAGAGTAGTGAAGAGCAGAAATGTATTTTGGCTTAGGTAGGACCTAAGGGCAGTTCTCATTCAGGAGCCAGATGGACAGAGTGACGGGTAGACCTTCAAGAGACTGCCCTGGGCATCCTGAAATCAGGGGTATTTGTACCCTGAAAATGGCTTGTGGCTGTGAAGGTTCCAGATGCAAGACAAAGGGAACCTGTTGTAGACAATGAGTCTTTCGCCTGTTGATGGGCTTAGTGCTTTGATTGACAAAAACATGATGGGTGTTGTAATAGCTGTCTATTGTGAGTGCTGTGAGGAAAGAGGAAAGAATCCAGGTGTACAAAGGATGGATATCTGTCAATCAGTGTCCTGGTGGGCTCCTCACAGTTGGATTCCCTGGAAAATTCCAGCTTCTATTTAAGCCTATTATCCACAGGAATGGTGTGTATTTGCCTGACAAATGACTCAGCCTTACCTGGAGGAATTTTGGAGTTGACCTATGCTTCTCACATTTACAGTCAAATTCTTTCCCTCGCTCAGTTTGACCTCCCCGTCACCTCTCAAGCTTGAATTTGATATTAGAGCCAATAAAATGTGTTGCCAATTAGGTATGGTGCTCATCCAAACCATACTGATATTGGGGACCCCCAAAGTGGGACTTTGCAAAGGAGCAATGCAGAAGGAGATCCAGAAAACCATAAACCCTTGTTTCACTTCTGAATACTTAGTAAGAAGTAGAATTAATCGGGGGCAAAACAGCTCAGTAACTAATGGGTGGCTATTCTTTTTATGGGAAATCTATCATTCTGTAACATTAAAAAAGAACATTAAGAGCTTAGTGCTAAACCCAATGTTCTGAAGGAAGAATTAAATGTGGAAGAGATGGGAATGCTGTCAGATGGATTCATAACTGGTTGAAAAACGATGCTCAAAGAGTTGTCATCAGTGGCTGCACTTCAAACTGGAAGAAAGTCTCAAGTGGAGTGCCTTAGGATTCTGTCCCGGGACCATTACTGTTCAATATTTTTATCAATGACTTAGATGATGTGGTAGAGGGTATCCTTATCAAGTTTGCAGATAAGACAAAATTGGAAGAGGTGGCTAATACATAGGAGATGGGAACAGAATTCAAAAGGACCTAGATGAACTAGAATATTGGGCAGAAAATAATGAAATGAAATTTAATAAAGACAAATGTAAAATTCTACATTTAAGTCACAAAAACCAAATGCACAAATGCACACATATAAGAAGGGAGATACATAGCTCAACAGTACTATATGTGAAAGGGATTTTGGGATTATTGCTGATCATAAACTGAACAAGAATTGGCAGTGTGAAGCTGCAGCAAAGAAGGCATATGCTATTTTAGTTTGCATTAATAGAATCTTAGGACCTTTCTGCACTACATTGTTATAGTGCTATTACTGCACTTCCAACATCCTGTGGAATCCTGGGGTTTGCAGTCTAGGGAGGGGCCCTTAGAATTCTCAGCCAGAGAGCTCTTTGGCCTCAGTAAACTACAAACCCCAGAATTCCACAGGATGTTGAAAGTAGAATAATAGCACTGTAACAGTGTAGTGCATAAAGGCCCATAGTTTCCAAGTCAAAGGAAGTCATAGTCTCACTATATTCTGTGCTGGTCATGCCTCATCTGCAGTTCTGTGCTTAGTTCTGGGTGCCTCATTTTAAGAAGGATATAGACAAGGGTGAGCAGGTTTAGAGAAGGGAAACAAAAATGAAAACTGAAGGGTGACCTGATTGCATTCTTTAAATACCCCAAGGTATTTAGAGAAAAGAGGAGGGGGGCATCCATGTTCTCTGCTGCCGCAGAAGGTAGGACCAGGTTCAGTGGTTTGACGTTACAGCAGAGTAGATTTCAGTTGAACATTAGAACGGACTTCTTGACAGTAACAACCGTGTGGCAATGGAAGCAATTACCTAAAGCAGTTGTGAGGCTTCCTTCTCTGAACACCATTGAAAAAGGTCATGACAGCAGCCTCCTGAAGATGCTTTTGCTGGAGATCCAGCACTGAGCAGGAAGTTGGACTTGATCACCCATGAGGTCCCTTCCAGCTCTATTATTCTATGTCTCTGTGAATGTTGGGAACTTTCATTCCAGTCTCTTCCTACCCATGTGGGCCTGTGTGCCACCTCAAAAGTGGCTCCAGAATGTTTTTCAGCAATTCAGAGCTGATTTTGGGGGGCACACAGTGGGGTGCAGTAGGGAGATTTCACGCCTTCTGGGTCTGCTAGATTTCACTGTTCTGTGGAATTATATGCCACATTTTCTACTTGTAACATAAACATTATGCTTGGATTGAGATACTGGAAGAAGGAGCCAATGGAGGAATAAGCTACTCCTGGATCCTGTACTTAATCCACAGCCTTTTTTCATGGGTTAAGACACATTCCGTATGTGACACGTCCAACACGTTAAGCATCTATCCGCAATCCTGTTGCTGGAGAAATGTGTGAAAAACCCCCCAGAAATGCAGTTTTAAGTATGCTTTTTATCAATGGATGGCCATGCAGAAAGCTTAGGGTTGCCAAGTTTTGTGTATAGCATTGAGGCATATTCAAAATTCTTGATGAGTGGGGCTGCCCATCAGGAAGTGCTGCATTTAATCTAAAGACCAAATTCTTTGTAAAATTAATACATTGTCTATGTTCTTCAAACATAGGCCATTTCCGCATGGGGTAAATAAAACGGTGCAGTGCGTCCTCCACGGAGGACGTCTGCACTTTGGAGCGGACTGGGTCCAGACTACTTACTGTAGATCTGCACCTTAGTCTGCTCCAGAACAACCCCAAGTGGTCCTCCAGTGTGTTTTTGAAGGACGTGATTTTTCAGGTCTTTCAAAATGCCAGCACGCGCCATTGAGTGTCTGCTCTCCAATGCAGATTCACAGGCTCGCACCAATGCGAGCCTGTGATCTGTGGAGGGCGGGCTTTAGGCTGGCGAGCTTCAGCGGTTGGTCAAGACCCACCGCCAACCGGAAGCCGCCATTTTGGACACCGGAGCAGTGCGGATCTATGACCACACACTGCTCCTCCTCACCCCGGACCGGACCGGACCCACAGAAGATCCGGTGAGTAGCGGCAGGGAGCGATTCCCTCGCCACGTGTGGAAATGGCCATAGATTATATCTGTGTTTATTGAAATCCATATTTGGATCCCCCCTCTTTTTGGTATGCCTCAATAGTCCCACCTTTATTTTAATCATATTCCCACAAATGCTTCTAATTCTGTAATTAGAATTCTGAACCTCAGATTTTATTAGGTTAACAGAACTTTTGTTCATCTTATCAGTTGTTTTTTAGAATTAAAATGCTCTTTGTACCAAAGCGTTTGACCCTGGAATGCTCCAGAACAACAGATAGTAAGCTCCAGCAACAGTCACACTCAAGCCACACTCAGAGTAACAATCCAGCTGGACTTTAAGGGCTTCAAAGAAGCCCTAAATTTTTTTGCCTTTGCTTGTAAAGAAAATATTCTAACCTTCTGGTAATTTTTGTGCATCTCTTCTGCAACTTTCTTAGCTCAAGAATCTCTTATTCAAATTGGAGTGACAGAATGGAATACAAAATGAGCCATTGCGTAGCTGTGGCCAAAAAGGAGCCAGAGCGAGGCCCCCAGTCCTCTGTTCTCTCCAAAATCTCCCATAGGGGCATCTCCCCAGGAGCCATGTCAGGGCACTGCCTCATTGTAGATGCACATTAATGGGGGGCATCAAAGAAACTTGACTGTAAAGGAAATTGCAAGACTCCTACAAAAGAAAAAAACTATGCAAGGTGCAGGAATAGAAGCTATGGCCCTTTCCGCATGTGTGTGTGTGGGGGAATGGCCGAAAACAGAACTCACCGGCTTTTTTTTCCGGCCGGCCGAGTCAGCCGCCACGAGGAGCAGTGCGAGTTCACTGCTCCGCAGTCCTCCGGCGTACCAAATGGCGGCTTCCGGTTGGTGGAGGCTCTCCACCAGCTGGAGAAGTTCGCCAGCTGGAAGCCCACCCCCGGCAGATCTGCAGGCACGCACTTGCGCGCGCCTGCAAATCTGCTCCGGAGCCGGGCGACGGAGCGGCACGGGTTGCGCGCTCCGTGATTTTTAAAAACCTCGAAAAAGAGGTTTTTAAAAAACACGCCGCGCGACCAGTTCCGGTCGCTCCGGAGTGGACTGAGGTATGGAACTACAGAAAGTAGTCCACCCCAGTCCACTCTACGGTGCAGAAGACCTCCGTTAGAGGTCGCTCTGCGCCGTTTTACTAGCCCAGTGCGGAAATGGCCTATGTTTCAAATTGTCATACAGCTCTGTTTCTCAAATTAAACCTATTAAACAGCTAGGGAAAAAATGGATATTTATTTATGGCAGGTGTTATCTGATGGAAAGCATCCAAAGCACTTTTAAAGGGGGAGAAAAAAAAACTGGAGAGGAAGAGGAACTTTATTAAACCACAAACTGATAAAATATACAGCCCCACTGCCCCACACTTCTTCAATTTTAAAAATTGATCCACAGAGCTACAAAAATGGACATTTAACCCGACTTCTGAGTTCAGACAAGACAAATAGATAAATCTCATTGATTCAGTGGATCTACTTTAGCTGGTAATAACAACAGGAGTAGTAATAGCCATAGTATTGTCCTATTAAATACATAGTAGATTGACAGGAATCTGTAGATCTATATATGGAAGCATCTGTGTAATTGATAGCTCTTCTTGTTCTGTGATATTGACAAGGGTTTCCGACCTACCACTCAACTTGCTGTTTCATAGAGTCCTTTAAGGAGAAGCAATCCAGGAAATGGTGGTGGAGCACAGCAGGTAGAGAAGACCAAGAAGAAGGTTGAGATGGCTAGCAACCACATCAGCCAATGAGATTCCATCCAAGTTGCAAGGCAGGATGGGCCAGCAGATGGGTGTGTGTCTCGTGTTGTCTGGCTCTGGTGACATTGATAGCAGAGGTGTAATCAACTATGGATGTTCGTAATCCACATGAACTGGCATTATGGAATATTCCTGGGTGATTGTTAAAGCTTTTGAAAATCTCTGTGTGTGATTTTAGTCTCAATCTGTATAAAGTCAAAAGTGCCTATGTGTGCGGTTTGTGGATCTGCCTGGCTGTGATTCAGTGAATGTTAATCCATTTAATATTAAAAGACTGCTGGTTTGTGACTCTTGGGTTAGCATTTGAATCATTAGGAATTATTGCTTAACTCTCATGTTGCTATCTTCCAACCACTAGTTGAGTACATAATACATACCCAGGAGCAGCAGTTGAAACACCTTATGAAAAAGCCACCTGAGGGTATGGATCTTGTTCAGCTCTGGCATGTGGAAACAGAGCACACCAAAATATTTAGGTGTTGGCTCACTGTAGTCATGATGAAGAAATGTGCTTAAGGAGGGAGGAACCCTGTGTCTGGCATTTCAGAAAGTGAAGGTTTATGCTTTCACCAGCGTGGTTCCTAGCTGTGTTTAGAGTAGATCCATCAAAATCTGAACAGGACTGAAGTTAGTCTTGGCTAACGTGTCTAATTGATTTCAATGTGTCTGCTCTAGGCATGGCTAAAGTTGGATCCAACTCAAAATGTACCAGCTAACCTGTTTTGCTTCTCTCCTTATCTAAGATCAGTATCCCAAAGCTTTACAGACAGTTTTCTCGAGTTCTGTATTGTATTTATCAAAGGAACACATACACAAATAAATTCTGATGGAACAGGCAGCTGTTAACACTTGATTTTCCATTCCTGTCATGTCTATACTTGGATATAAATCAGGTTGGGAATCACGTGGCCCTCCAGATGTTGTTTGATTGCCAGCCCCAGGAACCCCAGGACACATAACACATGGTGAGGACTGCTGGGAGTTTTAGTCCAACAATTTCTGGAGGGGCTGCATGATTCGCAACCCTAGAATAAATGTTTAGAACTAGGATAGTTCTGGAATAGAATACCTTGTTTCCACTGCACTTTGGATCCTGCCAGGTAGCTTATAAAGTCTCTATTGACACAGTTAGTCTATGTTGTTGTTAGTCTAACTGTGAAAAAGACTATGATGTTTCAGTCTGAGAGTCCTGGAACACTCGCTGGAAACCTCACTCCAGGGAAGACAAATACAGAGTGTGTGCAAACATGCTGCTACTTGTAAAAAAAAAAAAATCTTATACTTAGATTTAGAAACTGGTAGGAGGAAACTATGAAAGAAGTTCATGAAGGAATGGTGAACGTTATCACCGTCGGGACTTGCCTGTGGATATTTTTCTGGTAATCGTATCCAAACCAGAAGGCGCATTTCTAGGTTCCACTGATGACTTTCCTATGTTTTGTCCAAAATATGAACAGAATAAAAACCCGAGGAACAGAAGTACTGAGGACTGACAGAAGAATTAGCTCATGACATACCATGATGGAGTACTTGCTGCTTTTAAAACAATGTCATTCCTGAGTTGCTTTGAATGGTTTAGTTCCCTCCATTTTGAGTGAGACATGCACATTAGTAATTAATGCGTGCTTTGTTGCTTCTTTGGCACTTCTGGATAAACGAGTGAATCACTTGAAGTCAGTGAACCCAGCACAACTATTCCCATTGTTTGCCCAGATCCCATGAAACCCCTTGTGCCAAACCGATTAGATTTACTGTTCACTTGCTAAGCTTGCCTGTTGTTGGCAGCAGAATGCAAGGTAGCTTTTGAAAGAAGAAAACTGGAACTCCACAGAGAAGCTGAATCCCTTTAAAAAGTGTGTGTTACATGTATCTCTGTATAGTTTTTTCCTCTTTCATTCAGGAATGGATAGAGGCTAACGTGAAAACTCATACAGCTTCCCGTCTGGCATTTCGCTTTATTTGGCAAAGTCTTTTGCCCACCCCCACCCTCTTTTAAAGTTTTCCTAGCATAAAATAGTGAATGGGCCTTGCTTGGCAGGGGGTGAGAGGGAGGAGAAGCAAGTTACATATTAGAAAAAAGAAAAGAGAAAGGCTGTTTTTAAAGCCCTGTATTTAGCCCTCAGTTCTGTAAAAATGTAGATAAATTAATCATATTCGCTCTGTTTAAGTAATTGCAGTGGCTGAACTAAATTCCTCTTTAGTAAATGCATTAAAGCATAAAAGTCTTTGGTCTTAAAAGTCATAGGTAGAAATAAGTGGGCATATAATTGGCCCAGAATGGTTTGTTTATTCTTTAATGTAATTGTTTATAAGAATATAGACAGTGCTGAACAATCATTACTCTTGGAGACTTTTCCTTTGATATTTATAAACTACCTTTTGGAACTTGCAAAATATAATGGTGGAGAATGTTAGGCAATGGAAAGCTTATTTCTGAAAGCAAGTGTTAACCTATGAAAGGTCCTGGACCTTTGGCTCTCTGTCTATCTGTGCCAGTGACCATCTGTATATGATGGCAAGAGTATAAAAGAATGGCTGGCCTAGTTTGTCCATTGTAGGGAGTGGGGTCTGGTATTTTTTTTCCTGCTTGCACTGGGAAGAGGCAGAGGGCCAGTTTCCACTTGCTTGCAAGTGTCTATCTAAGAAGGGGTGAGCAACTGCGGAAGAGACGGGGGCCATTTCCCTCTCAGAGGGCCACACTGTTGCATTTGCATCACTTTGGCCAATTTCAGCTGTTTTTTTATTGGGAGCTCAGGGGCTTCGGGAAGTGGGGGAAGTAAATTGTTGCATTTGAGGCCAGTTTGGCTGGTTTGGGGGCAAAAAAAAAATCAAGTGAAAATTGGTGTGAATTTTTCAAAAAAAATTGGGGGACCCTAGGAGCTTTGGGGAGCTTCTGTGCACACATTTTGGAGTCCCAGGGGCTTCTTATGGCCCACAGGTCACCCTTTGCCACTCCTGATCTAATGTAGACTTAAATATGGCATAATGACATAAATATATGTTTGGACAGGCAGACCTTGGTAGCTGGGAGATTATGAGAACCATAGTCCAGAAAGTTAAAACATAAATTCAATTAAGTTGCCCTTCTACTGGAAAATTTGTATCTTAACTGATAATTGATTTTTTAAAAAGATTATTACTGCATTACATTAATATTGTGCTAAAACTTAAAAACTGTGGAACCAACCCAGAGCTCTCCAGCTGTAGTCACAGTCTACTCCATGAGCACATTTTCACAGCTCTTCTCCAAATGAATAAAACCAAAATCTCAAAAGAATGGAAGCTTTGAGACATTTCCTATGGCTCTATTTGAATACTTATTTCCAAATTATTGTGTGTGATTGTAGCTTGCTGTCAGGAGGGCTGCTGCTTATGATTCTTCTGCTGAAATTTAGATCTTTGAGCTATGCTCAGTAATAGTGGAGATAATGATCTTCCAAATTCTCTTATTGCGTAAAATCACTGCCTATACCAGCTGATAGAGCTCTCTGCTTTCCGGTAACTAATGGCAACAGTGCGGAAGTTTTGCTTACCCAGGGAAATTAAGCTGTTGGCTGGGGCAGACAGCTTGGGCCTTCATTTACCAGTATGTCCAGGTCAATGCTATGTGCTGACTCAGAGCTTCAGTTGTTCTACCTCAGGAGAGATGCATCCTATTCACCAGTCAGTCTTCCTTCCATACTAAGACGAGAAGGAAGGAATGAAGCTTAGTATACTATCTGTTTTTAGTACAATGGTTTGACTAAAAGCAGCCTGTAAGGAGACATGGTCCATTTCATGCTAGATCATGAAGCGACGAGAGGCAAATGTTGACATGTAATGAAGAACAACCTTGTGGGTCTTTCTGACATGCAGTCTTCATTACAAAGATCTTTTAATATACATGAGCTGCAATGCTCACTGTGATCTAAAGGATCTGGAGGACATAAAAAACGACTATATACTGAGTCAGGCCACTGCATCCATCTAACTAAGTATTTTCTGGACAAGAGTCTGTAACTTACTGCCCTTACTTGTGACTAGACTACAGCTCCCATCAGCTCTGACCATGGGCCATGCCAATGGGAGATAGTGTCCAATAACATCTAGAGTACCACAGATTCCCGACAATGACTGACAAGGAGCAGAAGAACTTCCCTTTTGCTGAGCCAAACCACTGGTTCATACAGCCCAGTGCCAGGGGTTGGGAATATTACCTTTGTACATTTTCAGACTACAACAGCCAAAATCCACTAGCCAGAATGGCTATCACAGAATAACACCAGAATGTCAGTAAAGGCATAGCAGGGATTTCCATGAATGGAGTCTATTCTTGTACAGCTCCTGCCTGAGAGATGCCTCTCCAGGTCACAGTTTTCTAGAAAACTATCAAAACCAGTTTTTTCCACCAGGAATTTAACAAGGCTAATTTGAGTTGGTTTAGAGTACATCCATAAACTGACTTAATTCTCACTGATTTCAGTGGATTTACTACAAGCATGACAAAAGTCTGGATCCAACCTCTTGTTTCTATCTTTCTTTCTCTTCATCCTCACATGCATACACACACGCACACACATATACTTCCAGAACTTGGAAAACTTGCATTTGGACTATAGCACTCAGAATCCACTAGCCAGTATTTTAGTGATAATGATAGCAGGGAGTTTCTGAGAGTAGAAATCCAAAAGATAACTTTCCCCAGTTTTACACCCCACCATTTCAAATTTGTCTCAATTTATTTTATGTGACAGTTAAGGCAAATGCAAATTTGTCTTAACTTATTTTATGCGATTGTATTGTGTTTTAGTCTTTTTTTTTTCTGCCAGCTACCTTTGGGAAACAGGGTTGAGGGGGAATAATTAATATGTTTTGGAAAAAGGGTCATTGCCCAAGCTGGCTTCTCAGTGAGGGGAAAGCTGTGAGTCTTCTCTGCCAGCTTGAGCTCTGCTGTCATTTCTTGCTGAGGATTTTCAGCCGCCAGTTTATTAACGGCATGTTGGTTGTCTGCCAATCTGCACTTGCAAGGCGTGGGCCTGCTGGGGCTCCATATTGCGCTGCAGCAATGCCAGCCATGCTTTCCTTCCTCATCAATGGGAGAATTCTTTCTCTGATGATGGGGTTGAAACCGAAATAGTCATTTCTGAAGGGAGAGGGGGAAGGTGGATGGAGAGCTGGAGCCAAATGCCACACTCTCCGTTCTGACTTCTGGAGACACTCGAAGAATAGTCCCTTTCATTATTAAGCTCTCATCAGTCACTAGGACAAAAAAAGAAGCAAAACTATACATTTATTTGGCTTGCAAGATGGATTGCAAGAACTGTAGTGGGATTTACGACAACACACGGCTGTGCATCTCTCTTGAACTGCGGGTGAAACAAGTTTATGTATCCAAAATATAAGTTGTTTTAACTGGAGCTTGGAGTACATGCCTTTTGGACTGGTCCCATAATCCTTCAGACAGCATGCTGGCTGGGGATTATGGACCTGCAGTTGAAAATGGGGATTTCCTAAGCTTTTTTTTTTTCAACAATAAATGCACCTCAGAATAAAAATCTGTAGAGCTAATAGATTTGTCCTAAAAGTTGGTAGTTGCAGATTGCAATATAGTTGTTAAGGTGCCATTAATATTATGGCCGTGAACATGGAGATAGACGGAAGGACTTTCCAACAGCTATGGGGGCTTTCTGTGAGATCTGCCCAATACCTTGAAGTTGGTTTTCCTTACTTCAGGTATGGGGAACATGGGACCTTCTGAAGGTTGTTGGACTCCAATTCCCATCAGCATGGCCAGTAGTCAAGGATGATAGTAGCTGCAGTTCAGCAACGTCAGAGTCTGGTGTTTCTGCCTTCCTTGTATCTCAGCTCCTTTGGCATTCCATCTATATCATTTTTTTAAAGTATAAAATGCATTTATTGCGTTGTTAGCAAAATCCTAAGGAAGTACCTGATTTCTGACACCTTTACTGCATGAAAACTATTTTCTTATGGTCAACTAACAAAAGACCAACCATTACGAAGGATAGAGAAGAAGGAAAAGAGGGCACATATGCTACAAAATCTCAGCACAGTGCAATGCATCATAGTGTCTTGTGCATTGATAAATTACTTATTTTATCCATATTGGCTCCAGTCCAGCAGTAGTCATGTATATTACATTTGAGTACAGCGGATCTATCTGCGTGAACTGATATATCAATCATACTCAGTGGGGTCTGAATGAGCATCAGTTTGGTGATGGTTTTGTTCCATTTTTAATTCTTTGGTGTTCTCATACTTGTGTCCAAAACAGAAAGGGCGATCAAATACTTACTTGTCACAAGGATTTTTTTTTAAATTTAGGGCTAAATTAAGTGATTATTAATTGTGTAATTCCATTCTATATGCCTATGTCTCTAGTGGGGTACAGTGAAGGCTGAAATCATAGCTGAGGAACAGGGTGGGGGAAAGTATTCCTTCATCTCCATGCAATGGTATCCATTAATCTCTGCCACCCAGACTATGCCATTTAGGAAAGGCTGTAGCTTCATATCTAACCACATGTTTTACATACAAAAGATCCTAGGTTTGATACAGCTGGAAAAACTGCCTGGAACCCTGAAAAACCATACCTAGACAGTGTTATTGACAACACTGGGAAGAGCTTGGTAGCCTTTTAACACTACACAGTTATAGCACTATCATGCCACTTTTATTGCTATGGCTGAATCCTATGGAATCCAGGGATTTGTAGTTTGGTCAGAGGCACCAGAGGAGCTCCTTGGCTGAGGATTCTAAATGTGACTTCCGAAACTCCAGATCCCAGAATTCCATAGGATGGAACCACGGCAGCTAAAATGGAATCATAGCACTATAGCTGTGCAGTGTGAAAGGGCCCTGAGAAAAATACATAACTCTCAGAATCCCCCATGCCGCAAGTGTCCAAAAGTAACTTTCCCAGGCACTGGCAGTTTATGTGTGTGTGTTGTAGTCCAAAGATACAACATAACTTGTTGAGTTGTGTGTGTGCCTGGGGGAGCAGGCAGAGAAAATAGGCTGGATACAAACTTGAAATGAATGTAGCTCAAGTTAGTCACAACCATCTTTTCTATATAAACATGATTGTATGTGCTTTTCAGTGCCTTTAAAACAGGCAAAAAGATTACTTAGTGCAAATGAAAAGAATTATTGATTAAAGCACACAGTTACAATTAAGCCAAGAGGAAAAATATTAATCTGCACGTGCAGATGATGGCAGTGAACTTGCTTGCAATAAACCAATCAACATACCAAAACCATGCTTATTTATTTGTTGAAAAAGTAGCACTAAGGCTATCTGGTTTGTGGAGAGTGTGCTACTGTTTCTGCTCTTTTTTTGTGAGAGCTGGATTTTCTAAAGCTAGAGAAAAGATAGAAGTAAGGAGAAAACAAAAGCATAAAACATTCTGATTATTACATCATGTAGATGTCCTGCAAAGTGTGAACAAAGTTTGGTAAATATCTAAAACTGAAGTATTCCGTGCAAATCTAATCTTAGCCCTATTACCAAATTCTCCTTTCCCCAGTGATAGTTACCTGAACATTACTGCAAAGGCCAAGTTAGATCTGGCATATCTTGGTTCACAAATGCAACACTAGGTAATCGTTTATATGTGTGAATAAGCCATCCTGGCTCTGCCCTCACATGTAGAACTGGGTTGTCACCCCAAAGAGATTTTTGTCACCCCTGAGAGTCAGTTCATGTGTTTTAGTCGCCAGTCATGAAAAGCTAAGTAACAATGTGATGGGAAATCAAGGTGTGTAGCTATGGCTAAGAGCAGTCGATCTCAAGAGTGACCTACCTTGCAGAGCTATTGTGAGGATAAAAACGTCAGGAGGAAGGCAGTAATGTACTTGAGCTCATTGGAGGAAAGGAATGCTAGAGGTATAACTAGTAAATACAAACAAAGTGTATGAAGGGGAAAATTATGCCAACTGCTTTTCTAGAGGACAGTGGGAAAAACCCAATTAAATTGGCCGCTGTTGTTCAGTTTATGTGTCTACTGAGATTTTGGAATTTAAAAGCCAAACACAGTACTTTGGTGATTGCATGGTGTTGAGGATGCCTGTACAGCACTCATGCACACACATCCTGTTCCTGCAAGAAGTATTGCTATGAACGTGGCTGATGCTTGTCTGTCTGCTGTACCTCTGGATAGTCATTCTTTATAAATCTCTGAGTCTGTAAATAATCAGAGCCCTTTGCAAAGCCCTCATCCATCTCCAGTGCTTGTCAAGTTAAAGTGACCGAGCAAAAGCTTTCCTCAGCAAAATCCCCAGAGGAGGAGGTGGAGAAGGAGATTAATTTTATTCCCCAAGAAAAGGTGGCTGACAAATTAAAATGAGTACAATATAGCTAAAAATATACCAAAAAAAATCAACATTAGCATTAAACTATTGACAGTGTTAAAGCAGTTAAGAACATGCAAATTAATAACAACAACAACAACAACAATAATAATAATGTGATTAAAAATAGTACCATTAAAACAACAGAACAACTTCTTAAAAGCTCTTCCTTCTCTAAAACTGCTCAAAGAAGGAGTATACAACCAGCTGGTTTACTATCCAGCACTGTCATTCATGTCATAATGGAAGACCATAGTGGGCAGAGCTGTCAGCGAAGGAACCCCTGCACCAGCCTTCTGCCATCCTTCTCTTGGTACCAGAGGGGTTGTTGACTAGCAAAAAGGGATCTTCTGGAATTAGGAAGCAAAAAGCAGAGATGCTAATAGGTATGAGGAGATGAAAGAGTGGGTACCCAACCAAAGTGACAAGGATATTCACTGTATGCAATATACACCAAGGTTATGCTGATTTCTCCTGTAGCAAGGAGGAGTGGTAAAGTCCCTGTTTAAATTTCTGCCCAGCCTTGGAGCTCACTGAGCAACCTTGGGTTGGTTACTGTCTTTGAACTACTTCCATAAATACACATTTTTTGTGTGGGGATGTTGGTGTGCATGCACACATGCAGAATGGATATTAAAAAATATTGGTCATCCAAGACGTATGTGGTTGTCTCACAAGCTGCAAGTACAATACCCCCATGACTGAAGGAACCATGCAAAGCAGTCCTAAGCTGACAGAGAGCAAAGGGGTGAGGCATACAGAGTGTCAACAACAGACAATTGTCTTCCAGATACACTTCCAGATGTTAGCAGGTCATAGCCCAACCAAGGGTTCCTAGCCAGGAAGAGCAACTCAGGATCCGAATGTGTCATTCACACAGGTCGTCCTTCCCCAATCCAGTGCGCTACTGGTATGCTGGACTGCAGTTCCCATCTTCACCAACCAACATGGCTCTCTTGGGTATGATGGGAATTGTAGACCATCCATAGGATGCCAGGGTGGAGAAGGCTGCCTTAGGCATTTGCTGCAGAAAATCTCAGCAGAACACTGACATGCTTATGAGCAAAAAAAAGGTGGAGCCACTCAGAGTTTCATGTTCGTTTGGGATTTTTGGCTTAAGCAAGCACAGTGAAACAGATTGTGTGGAAGAAGGTCTGAAAGAAGGAGCTCATTCATGAGACATATTGTGGGATAGCTCTCATTAACAGCCAATGATTAGAGATTAGAAGGGCACCCAAGGAGTGGTAAAGGCCCAGTTCAAATCTCTGCTCAGTCCTGAAGCTCACTGAGTGACCTTGGGGTAGTGGCTGTCTTTGAATTAGCCTTTCATGATTATTTTGAAGACAAAAGGGGATTGAGACAATATATGGCAAGAAGTAAACATAAACATGAAAATCAGTAGATGGGCTGTACTACTACAGGTGGGGCTTCACTTCACTTTTCTCCACAGAAAATATTTTCCACAGAAAGTATCTCTGTATAGAAAGCATGAGCTGACAGGCAACGTGAAGGCACATGTGGAGTCAGCCCTACACATTCACTAGAGTTAGGGGTGCAGGACCACCACAACAGTGGAAAAATTGCAAATATCAAAATGTGTCTGTGGGAAGGGGGCTGAGGCATGGTGGGAAGAACCCAAGGTGCAAACTAAGTCAAAGAAAGGGGTGGGTTGGCACAGTGGTCCTATACTTCATCTTTCTCACCCATCTCTTTCCTTGGGTGTGTGTGGGGCATCGGGAGAGGGTTTGTGGTGCTAAGAAACCAGACTGCGAGCTGTCCTTAGTTGGTAAGGCAGCGGCTGGTGGTGGTGGTGGAGGAGGAGGAGGACAATGACGACTAGGGATGGGTTTTTAAAGGGGTGTGTGGCCTGATCAGAGTCACCAAGAGGGAAGGTTCCCTTGGAAAAGAAACAGTGGTGAGAGTGGGGGCAAAGGTTGGAGAAACTCACAAATAACCAAATCTGTGAGAGTCAAACCTGCAAATGTGGAGGGCCAAATGTACACATGTAGGAAGCTGGGCTGTGAGAAAGAAAACTATTTTACTTTATTTGTAAAGACATTTTGTAGTGCTTTTTAGCTCTAAAGTGCCTCCAAAGCAGTTTACATACAAAGAATGACATCAAATAAAACAATAAGTAATAAACATTATAACTAAAAACTAAAATCAAAAATAGCAGAATTAAAATCTTCAGTCATGTATTAGAAACCTTGAAAACCCAAGCAGATTAAGCATATTTTCACTGTTCACTCAAATGCAATGAAAGATGAAGTTAGTCTCCTCCTGCTCTAGTAGGATGGAATTCCATAACTGGGGTGTGCTACCACAGAAAAGGCCCTGTCTTGTGTTCCTGCCACTCAAGCCTCCTTGGGTAAGGGGACATAAAAGGAGGGGGGTGCAGTGACAGGCTTCTTCCCATTAACCAAAAGGCTGCCACACAGAGGAGCTAATACACTTCTTCTTTGCTTCTCCACTGGGCAGGTCTAATTCTTTGGACTGAAAAGGTATTTCTTGACACCAAGGTAAGCTGGGCAATGGAATGAGTTATCCAGAGCGTTGGTGGGCTTTCTCTTGACAGTACTCAAGGAATGGGTGAACATCCCTCTGTCGGGGATTTTTTGGCCCTGGATTTCCTGCAAATTTCAAAGCTGAAAACTGGGACGGGTGAGGAAAGAAACGCCAGAGCCTGGACAAGATGGCAAAAGTTTTTTTTTAAAAAAATGAGGAAGAACAGGCAGCCAGGAGAGGCTGGAGCGTTTGCTTTGGCCTTACAGGTACGGGTAAGATTTGCCCTTCTTCTCCCTTCTGTCCTGCTAACTCCACTGAGTGAAAACTACTTTTGCACTTTGAACTCCCTTTGCAGTGGTAAACTGAGGACAAGGTGGGAAAGTGGGGGGAAGAAAGAGAAACTGGGACATTATAACAGCAGGTAGAAATGTGAGATGACAGGAGTAAGGGGAGACTGTTCTTTCCCTGCCAGACTGGGACAGGTGGAGGGCATGACTCTCTGGGTGGCTGCTGCTCCCATATCAGGCAGCCTGCTTCCTCGCTCCTAATCTGACAGGAAGCCAACCGGGAGCCCGCCGGTTACACAAAAAGGCTGTCCTCTTCTCTCCAGGGCTTGAAATCTCATGGGACGTCACGAAGGTGGGGCGAGGGCGCTCCTCCGCTCCCCAAACGCGCCAGGCTCTCCTTCTGGAGGCCCGTTGGCACCGCCGGCGCGCTTGACTCAGTTTCCCTGGGCGAAAGAAGGCGACCGGAGCCCGAGGAAGGGAGCTGCTCTGACAGGCTGGGCAGGGCGAGGCGAGGCGAGGCGAGGCGAGGCTGCCTTGCGCGGTTGGAGGGAGACGGCGGGGCGGGGCTGGGGCTTGTTCGTCACTCGGAGCAAAGCCCCGACGAGCGAGTCTCTGGAGAGAACAACGGGCTCATTCAGCGGCTGGCAGCGAGGGGGAGAGAGCAAGCGAGCCGCGCCGAGCAGTAGCCAGCAGGGCGGGCGAGGGGCGCCCCGGGGAGCTCGGGACCCGGCCTCCTCTCCTCTCCTCTCTTCTCCACCCACCCGGCGACACTCCCCTTTCCCGGGGGTTCCGGCCCGGTTCAGCCGCAGCGCGCCTCCGCGCACCTCTCCGACATGCTGCCGCCGCCGCCGCTTCTCTGCTACCTGTCCCTCTTGCCCGGGCTCGTGCCCGCCTTCAACCTCGACACGGGCAACGTGGTCGTGTGGAGCGGCGAGCCCGGGAGTCTCTTCGGCTTCTCCATGGCCATGCACCGGCAGCTGGAGCCCCAGGAGAGGAGACTGTAGGTACCGGGGCGGCGGGGGGGGGTGCGTTTGGGTGGGTGGGCGGACTCGGCTGCCTTAGCCGGCTGGCCGGAGCGCGATCCCGGCTGACCGGCCTCCGGGAAAGTAAGGTGGCTCGGCCCATGTGGCGCGGGTTGTGGTAGCCATCTGTGGCTCTCTGTGGTGGCGGTGGCGTCTCCAGACCTTCACCTTCTGCGGATCCATTTGAGGCTGGATTGTGGGATGTTCCACTAGACTGACCCGCTGATTGACACACGACTTTTTAATAATGCAACGGGAACCAGGCCAACATCGTAGAGGGGTTGCAGTTTGGGAGTTTCTGAGCGGGCGCGCGAAAAAGGGTCTGCTGGGGCTGGAACGAGCTCCCCTTCCCTCGCCCAGGGCAAGCAGGCAGTCGCGGCGGCGGCGGCGGCTCGCATTTTGCGCGTGTGGTTGCAGGGCTCGTCGTGTTTCGGTGCGATCCCGCGTTGGCATTCGCGGGCGGCCCTCCTAGCGGGCGAGGTCTGGGCGAGAGAAGGGCTGAATCCTTTGCGCTTGGGTGGAGGAGGGAGCGGAGGAGCGCCCGGGGCGCAGTTTTTGAAGTTTGTTCCGGACTCCCGTGTGCCCGGGTTGTGATTTCTCCACCAGGAGATGGAGGTGTGGAGAGAGGAGGAGAGGGGAGGGGAGGCTGGCTCCGGACTTCACTCACTTCCGCCGGTGTGTGGGGCAAATCTCTCCCCTCTCCCAGCCGAGGGCTGGGAGCGCAGGGACGTGTCTGGCGGCGGCTGTTTTTATTGAACCAGAGGAGAAGCCGGGGAGGAAGAGAAGCCACCTGTTAGCTAGGGCGCGCAGAGATGGGAAAAACAGAAGTCGAGGAAAATACGGCAAACAGATGGGACGGATCAAAAATAAACACGTATGTCGGGACCGGCGCTTATGAAAAGCAGCCTCTGATCCATGTGCGTAAAACAATTTTTCTGGAAGTGCTACCTGTTGTTAAACAGCATGGTTTGCAGTTAAAAAAAATCACAGGCCTACGCAACGCTATAAAAAAAGATTATAAAACAGATTCTGAAACAGAGCAAAAAACTCTGCCCGCTGGGTTTGGCATTCTTGATCCCTGCTAACAAAGAATGCAAGGGCTCAAGGGTGTGTGTGTGTGTGCGCGCGCGTGTACAGCAACGAAGGCACCCTCCCCCGAAGGGAATGTAAACTTCGCAGGTCAGTTCGGCCCCAACGCCAAAGGGCGGTGCTAAAACAAGCAAATGTGTTGTCCTCTGGAGGAAAGCAAATTTGAAAGACAGGATGCCTAGGTGGAACTGTATTGGAATGCTGGCTTCTTTGAAGACGAAACAAAGGAGGAGGAGGAGGAATATTTTCCCACCCTCTTTTGTGTGCAATACAGCTGAGATGCAGACTTGCTGAAGGATCACCGGACTCTGCCCTCCCTCAATTTCTCACCATTCTGCTGGTTTATACACTAAAAATTAGGACACTTCATTCAGGGGAGGGAGTTTAAAATGAGACTGCCTGACAGTGTTGTGTAAATTCTGAAGCAGCAGTCCCTCATCAGAACAATCCCTTTAGCATCATTATAAAGTGAAGTCCCAGAAACATGCAGCAAGGTGTTACCATATCAACAAAACAGTTTGAATCAGTTTTCCTCTTGGATTGGAGCAGATCTTTTGGAAACCTAATGGGTCTTCATTGCCCATTCAGGATAAAATCACTCCCTACCCCAACATTTTGAATCACAACAGAGATACCGGTACTTCATAGCAGTACACTGTTAATGAGAATATCCATATTCTTCCAACTATTTCGGTGGCTGCAGCTAAATTCAAAAGGAGCAGGGCACCCCAGGGGAAGTGCAGATGAAGTCATTGTCTCTGACAGTCAAAATGCCCTGGGGCTAAAAGGCTGGAAGCTCTGGCTCCACTAAACTACCATTAGTCAGAATGGAAATCTCTTTGACTGACCACTTCTCCACTGACATTTTACATGCCTAGGTCACTTGGTGAAGATATTCATGGAACTAAACAGGATGGGTTAGAAAGAGAATAGTATCTTGTCTTTCCTCTAAGATGCTCAAGAGGCTGTAGGCAGTTTTCTCCTTTCCCATGATCCTCCACAAGAAGGGCGTGGCAGCCAGTGCAAGGTGCTGATTGGAGCAGGAAGCATTCCTTTCCATTGGGTGCTGGCTAGGGCTGGTGGGAGTTGCAGTCTAGCAAAATCTAAAAGGCTGCACGAATCCCACTCCTTTGTTAGTGTATTGGACTGGGATTTGAGAGATCTGGGTTCAAGTTCCCATTGATCCATGGAACTTGCTGGGCAACCCTCAGCTGGTTGCTCACTGTCAGCCTGACTTGCCTTATAGAGAGGTAATTGTGAAGGTTAAAAAAAATGGAGAGGAAGAAGGCTGTGTATGCTGACTTCAGCTCACTGGAGGTAAAACAGGGTATCAAGACAAGTAATACATGTGGGAGTAATAAATAAATTGCATTTCATTCCAGAGCTGAAGAAAACAGGAGCAATTCTTTTTCTTTGCCCTGGAGGCTCCCACAAGTGTGCTGCCACAAGTGTGAACATGTGCTTCCTCTGGGTGCGGCTGACTCATGCCACTTTTGGCTGCTACTCAACAGTTATCAACTTGCCTTTGGACTGTGAATTTTATTTCTCTTAGTAACTTTATATATGGGAGGTGCCAAAATAGGGATGGGAAAACTGAGCCTCCAGATGGTGATGAGTTGCTATTACTGTCATCCTTCACCTGGTCAGGCTGGCAGGGTGAATAGGCATTGGCCCAGCAACATCTGGAGGAGGTATGGATTCCCCAGACATATTCAGAAAGCTTGATTCCAACCGTGTGGGTACCAGTGAATCTTTTATTTTAAGCCATCAATTCTGAATACACTCATTTGCTAGTGAAATCTGTGTCGATAAATGGAATTCACCCTCTCTCATCCTGTAAAAATATTTACATTTGAGATAAAAAGTGGTGAATTTGAGGATGACGATGAGTGTTGTCATTTGTCTTCTCTTGAAGTTTTGGGCAACCTGGCAGCCTCCAGATCTGTTGGGAGTATAACATCAGTGGTCAGAGAGTATCAGAGGTGTTATTTAAAACCTCTGAGGAAAACCTGATTGCTTGCTCTAACTGCACAATTGCTGGTCTAGTGGCATCTTAAATAAATTTGTCATGGCATATGTTTATCTGGTCTAGAGGCCACTGCATCAGATGCAAGACGTATTACCCTAAGTTTTCAGGGAGGTATATGGATGGATGTGGTTGCGATGGAAGATTGAACAGTGAGGCCAGGAGGAAGTGTAGTGTAGGAATATTCAGGGTTCACTGTATGTGAAATAGTTACTATGACCATTCACTGTCTTTCTACCCTAAGTTCACCCAATAGTGTAATGTAGGCTGTTCCCATATTGAAGGCCAGTACACATTCCCATGATTCACTAAAAAAAACGATACCTTGGCAAGGTAGAAGGCAATAGGAAAAGAGGAAGACTGCATTACAAACGGATAGTCTCGGTCAAGGAAGACATATCCCTGAATCTGCAAGCCGAGAGCAGGGCAGGTGATGACGGAGTGGCTTTGAGGTCTCTTATCCATAGGTGGCCATAACTCGAAGTCAGCAGTTAACAACAGCAACACATTTCCAGCTTTCTGAGTAGTAATCGTTTTACCCAGGATGAGTGTTGTGCAAGGTGGAGTCAGTCCATATTTATGAATGAAGAAAGTAAGTTCTTGCCTTGTGCTGATAAGTGATAGCAGGAAGGCAAAATTGTATTTATTTATGCTTACGTGTTTATCTCAGCCTTCTTTAAAAAATGGCATACATGCTACTTTCCAACTATTTATTCTTTTTTTATCCTGGCCATCCTGTGAGGTAGGCTAAAACAGAATCTTTCCTTTTTGCCCGCATCTCCCTGTATGAGAGTTGCTTGCTGGTTCTAGCCAAAGTTAATTGTAG
The DNA here is from genome assembly GCA_030412105.1 of Cyclura pinguis. Lineage (NCBI taxonomy): Eukaryota > Metazoa > Chordata > Lepidosauria > Squamata > Iguanidae > Cyclura > Cyclura pinguis. Next base: position 222,319,750 of record CM059599.1, on the reverse strand, counting down.
AAGGTTGGGCTGCATGAAAGTCCCTATCCATTCCTGCAGCTTAACACCTCCTTTTTGAAACACCATAAGCATAGCTTGGAAAGTCACTTTTAAAAAGTGATTTAGTTACAGCCATCAGTCCTACTTAGTTTTCCCAAGTAGTTAGGTATCATTACAGTTATTTTTTTAAGTAATTAGTTATGCTATTATCAATATTAATATTCTATTATTATAACCTATTATTCCTGTTTCTTGAAAGTGGTGGAAATATTTACTTTTCATTATTTCCAGAATTTTTCCTCATTTTAATGGGGTGAACTGCTGGCCTGAGATACAAAACACACTTGTCTCTTGTCACCTTGTTGTTGCCTCAGCACCTCTACAACAGAGCCCAAGTCAGTGTTTGAACCATGAGATATTCCTCCTCCACTGTTTAGTCAGGCCACCCGTCTTAACTATAAAAGTGTCTAAAACTGTTACAAAAGCACTACAGAAAGAATGAAATTATTTTCCCTTGTATATCAATAGTAATGTTAATGTAGTTAAACTTCCATTATTGGGACAAGGAATTAATTAAAAGCAAGTACCAGTTGTCAGTGGCCCTGTTCTTTCTTTAACTCATCATATGGATAGCAGGAGCCCTGTGGATGAAGAAGGATAGAAATTCTTATTTTGGTTTGACATGATCAGCCTTGTCTTTGTCTGCAGAGCTCCATATTGTATGAGTATATTTAGTGACAAAAAATCCCTTACAAGGCACTGGCAAAAGTCAAGCTTAGTCTTCTCCAGCCTGTTGCCTTCCAGATCTGTTGGATGAAAGCTTTAATAATTTTCCAGTTAGCATAACTTCAGTCCATCTGGAAATGTGAAGGCTTGTAAAAATGAGAAACAGTTGAGGAAGGGGGAAGCTGATATGTTAAAGATTTTCCCTTACCTTCAACATTTCTGGAAATGTTACATTTATTAAATTAGTCTTCTCCATCTGGAGGACACCAAGAAGGCTTACCTTCTTCTCATTGTTGCGTTCCTTCAAGTAATTTCAAACTTTTGGCAATCCTAAAGCAAACCTATCACAGTGTTTTCTGGGACTGAGAGTCTGTGACACACCCAAGGTCACTCAGTGGGCTTCTGTGGCTGAGCAGGGAATTGAACTCTGGTCTTCAGGGTTGTAGTCCAACACTCAAACCACTACACTAAGCTGGTTCTCAAGGCTTGTCTAGCTATAGCCATTTGGAGGCCATGTCAGTCTATAGTGGGGGCTTGCAGATCTGACTGTAGGTTTTGTGTGCGTGTGCGCCTGTGTGTGTGTGTTTTAAGAATGTTGATGGAAACTATTCAGGTATTCAGACAGGTATAATGACTGGGTTAATTGCATGGAAATCTTAATTTGCCCAAATACCTGTCTGGAGAAAATTCAAGTGAAGTTTCTGAAGGATTTTAAATAAGCCTGGCTAGACTTCTATTTTTGCCTCAAAAGCTAGGGATTAGGCAAATTCAAAAACCAAGCAGATTAGCATCTGCAAACTGTGACTATCAAACCCCTTTCCATGCATAGACATGCTGGATCTGCTTATCTAGTAGATTCTGAGACTTCCTTTCTTGAAGTTAAATATGGGTGTTGCTGGAAAGCAGTTTTGCCACCCCTGTGATCTCATTGGTTCCTTAGGGCAGCTGTTGTTTCCCAGCCTCCATTCCCACCCACTCCTGCCCCACTGGCAATATGCGAAATAATCCTGACTCGCCTTATAGGGTTGTTGTAAAGATTACAGCTAGAAAATGCAGTGTGAAGTGCTTTGAACTCTTGTTGTCTGAATGTTACTGTCTACTCCAAGCAGGTGTCATAAACTGTGTTTCCAGGTTCATAAGAAACCTGAGTACTGTATCTTAATTCTTAGGTTGTTGCCTAACGGTCTATGCAAACTTGACATTAATTCCGGACACATCATTTTATATATATTTTTAAATCTTCTCTTTAAGAGTTTTGGTTATTTTTTTCCACAGACTACAAAAACAAGCAAGCAGACAAACCCCAGTTATTTATTTAATTTCTCTCCTGACTTTCTCCCAGTATGGGACAATAGTGAATGTAAACTATGGACCTGATTGATTATTGCAAATCAGTTCCTATATGCATCTTCAGTGTTTCTGTTGCAGCTCAAGGATGGGTTGCAGCCCATTCTCATACCAGATGAACAAGGAGGCTGTGATTTTCCTGAGGCTCTCCAAAGGAACTTACAATATCCTGTTCCATCACACCCCATCAAAATCTGACGCTCATTTCCTTCTTCCCATTGACACAGAGCAAGTAGAAGGTTGGCTGGAATCTGGTGGCAGATCTCTGGCTCATTTTCAGCACCTTAGCAACTATTTTGAGGCTACTGGTGACTGAACAGTAATGACAACAACAAAAACTACACCTCCAAAAATGGGCTTCTGGAATAAAGAAAACATTGGGGTGGGGGGAATAGGAACAGATTTGTGTGTAACAGGATTTGTGCATCAACTCCAGCTCTGGAATTCAGTATAAATTCCTGAGCTGATCACGTGCTGAGAGGCACCTGTTCTGCAGTTCTGTGCCCTCCTGCCTGAACCACAGTTTTGCATCTGTTTCCACCATGTTTCTGATCGAAAATAAATTAGATCCCGTAAGTCTAAAGTCTGCCCACTCCAGCTACATTCCCTTCTTGTCTTATATTGCCCAGGGTCAGATTAACTGTATGGACCCAGTGTACTAACTGATACCAAAAACTGTTCCCCATAAGCTATTTGCTGAAATTAGTGGACATTTTTGTTAACATAATTTACTTATACACACACACAAAGTTGACCCATTTTTGCTGCTCTGTCAGTTCCATTCTTTTCAAACTGATTTGCTTGGAAATCTGATGTAAGTCCCACAGAAAATGAGGATTGTGCAGAGGTAAGAAAAGTAGTAGGATAAGTTTAATACTTTTAGTTAATCATTAGTAAGATAAAAATTCTAATTCAGTTAGATTTTGTGTTTGTTGTTACTGTGTACCTTCATTTCATTTCTAACTTCTGATGGCCCAAAGATGAACCTATCATGAGGCTTTCTTAGCAAGATTTGTTCAGACGGGGTTTGCCTTTATCTTCCTCTGAGGCTGAGAAGGTGTGACTTGCCCAAGGTCATTTACTGAGTTTCCATGGCCAAGCAGGGTTTTGAACCCTGCTATCCAGCGTCATAGTCCAGCACTCGTACCACTACACCACGCTGGTTCATAGGAGAGGAAAATATTAAACTATTACGTTTATATTGAATTGCTGTCAAAATTTAACTTAAAAGCCTGCACTGAAAGTCTTTCCTGAATGAAGCCGAAAAATGCCATTTATGATTTCACTTTCCACTCCTTTGTTTTCATTGTTCTTATAAATTTCTGGAATTTTCAGTATTTTATAGACGTAAATAAATGTCTGGTTTCAGTAAAATGGATCCTTTATTATGTTCAGAAACAGTGTGCGTGGGGGATCCTTTGCTGAAACTGCTAACCTCCAAAGCACTTAACAGAATTCCTCCCCCTGGAACTACTCCTGAGTAACTGCTTTGACTCTAGTGACCTAAACATTGTAATTCACTAACTGTGAGAGGCTAACAAAAAGTGAAAACATTTTTTTTTCTTTACAAAAAATCAAGAGAATTAGGCTTTGGGTGCAGAACCAACTGGGAAGTACTCAATTTGTTGGCTCTTTAGCATGATCTCTCATTTAATTAATTAATAACATAAATTTCATTTAGTTAATCTCAATTAATGACAATTAAATGAATTTCCAACTTTTTAATTAATTTAAAAATAAATTAGAAAATTTCTAACTTAATTGATTTTAAATAGTTTCTTCCTGAGGGAGTGGATTTACTAAGGAGGTGTGGAATGGCTGGGTGATAATGAACTTATAGTGAAGTTGTTGTGCTTATAAGGTATCAGAGTAAGTTGCTTAGTAATTGATTGTTCGTGAATGTATTGTTCGCTTTGCAGTGCCTCAAAGAATTTCCATGCAGAGTAACAGGGGCCTGTGCTCTAGCGGTTAGCCTTTGGCAGCCCATTGTCCTCCAGATCTCTTGGACTACAGCTTCCTTCACTTTACTCTTGATATTTGGCCATGCCTGGGACTGATGGGAGCTGAGTCCAAAACGAATACTGCAGAGGGAAGCAGGTTGGGGAAGGAAGAATTGTTTCGTTCCTGGGAACAAAGAACAAGCTAGGCCCAAAGATGTGGTCTGAAAATCAAGATGGGTACTCTTTTAGTTTGTTTGTATGATGTTGGCAGGGGATTGGACTCAGCCCCTTTTCACGCATTACCAGATCCTGGCAGTGTCCTGTGGGGATCCTGGTAGAGCCTCTTCTGGGCAGGGAGCGCAGCAGGAGCGTTCCCCTCTGCACTGGCTGCCTGTGGAAATGGCAGAGGGGATGGCCATGCCTCTTCCTTCCACAGCGCAGCAGGCACTGTCCCAGGCTGCGCTGGGGCAGGAAGCATGGCCATCATGCTGCCTGATCCTCTGCAGTTCAGCTAAGTGCAGGAGGGCGGCGTGATCACCAGTCACTGACAGGTAAAACTGGTCAATGATTTGTGGTGCGATCACGCTGCCTGGGGATGGGAGAACAATGGGACATGGATGATGTTGTGCAAAAGTGTCATCCAGGTCCTGTCCTTCTCCCGTCCCCAATGTGGGATGACAACATTCTGTGGAAAGAGCTTCAGTTGCCTTTGTCGTCCCTTCCAGCTCTATGATTCTATGATTCTATGTTATCCTTTGAGATATAAGACTATTGTTTCCCTCTACATTAATGTTATTATTACTGTTGTTTTCCCAACATAACTGAAGATCATGTAGTATGCGCTTTATTTGTGCAGAGATCTGCATGGTCAGATGTTGTTTAGCCTTCATTTCTAATTACGGGCAAGACTTGCGTACTCACCCTTCACAATACTTTGTTTCCCAGGTATTCAAAAGCAAAAGATCTCTTCTGCACCTGCAGAAACCAAGAGGCTGGGGGTGAGCGGGCAGGAGAGTAAGAGTATATCAAATATCTCTCTTGCTCTGGGAAAAAATGACCCTGTTCAATGGTCCTTTGTAGCTGAAAAATAAGCCTGGCGATATACAGCTGCAGTCTTCCCATGTGCAGCTTGCTGAGTTGAGGGGGTGGCACAGAGGTGAGTGTACTTGAATCTAGAGAAGGCTAAAGCTGAAATGTGCATTTGTGATGTCATGAGGAGGAATGTGCCACAAAAGTAACTGGCTTTCTAAGGCCCTTTTCGCACCTTACCTTTTCTCGACGTGGGCGCGTGGGGATCACATGAAAAGCCTCTTGCGAGAGGCACTCGCGTCCCCTATGCTTCTCCTCCTCACTAGCTCCGTGCTGGTCAGAAGGAAGCGTGAGGGCTCCGCCTCTTCCTTCCGCAGCGCAGTCAGGTACTTTCCCAGGGTGCGCTGGGGGAGGAAGCGCAACGGCCGCATCTCTGGAGGCTCCGCACGCAAGGTAAGTGCGTGTGGGGCCCAGGAGCAACACACAATCGTGCATCATGTTGTGCGATTTCAAGGACCATTTCACATGACGTCCTCGCAATCGCACAATGCTCCTGAGGCCAGTAGGCGGTGATGCCCGATCGCCACCTACTGGCCTCAGGAGCATTGTGCGATTGCGAGGACGTCATGTGAAACAATCCTTGCAATTGTGCGACACTCCAGAGGCCATCTCGCATGAGAAATGGTGTGCGAAAAGGGCCTAAGAAAATGAGTGGACCTTCATCTGTAGTTTCTCAGGTTTTCAATCATTTGTTTCTTCTCCTTGGTGCTGTTGCATTTTGTGGATGAACTACCACCACAGAGAAGTGTTGAGTTCTACCACTTATTACTCCCATGCTATCTCTAATTTCTACTGATAAAAGCCCAAATGGTGCCTCTTAGCTCAGGGATTCATGAAATTACTTCAAAAAGCTGCTCAAAGTTGAGTGCTGCTCAACATGCTGCTCAGGGATTAGCTCTCCTTTCACACACAGACTAAGTGCTCTTCCCCACTTCAAACAGTGTGTATTAAAAATCCAGAGTACATTGAAAAGTGTGCTGTGTGATCATGTTGATCATTGTAAATGATCAGGAAGTGTCTTCAGATCAGTTTATCCTGAATGAAGTACTCATGAGGTACTTGAAAGTATTCCATGAAGGAAAAGGCTATCAATGGCAATTTTACAATTTCTATAGGCTGCTTCATCATCAAAGTGATGCCAGGGAGTTATACATAAAATTGTATGTACGTTAGAGTATAATAGTAAACAAATAGATGTCAGTGGAATTTACTTCCACATAAACATGCATTAGATTGCATTGTAAAGCATGTTACTGTCTAAGTTACAAATGTAAGTTCAAGGGACCTTGAGGATATCTTAACTACAGTAAATGTATGGTGATGCAAATCCACTTTGTGTTATTTATTTGTTTAAAGGATTTAAACCATGCATTTTCATTAATGGTCTCCAAAATGGCTCACAAATGCAGTTTAAATAATATAATCCAAGAAGCCATCTGTAGTGTCTTCAGCAATACCAGATGGAATCTGAAACTCTTTTAGTAATAATAAGAACAGAATAGGATTGGTAGTCTCTTGTTGGCTATTGTTGTGATAACTTGATTACATGATCTTGAGATTTCTAATTCAAGATGAGAAGATGCTTCTGGGTCCCAGCTGTGTCCTTGATCTGCATTGTCATCCATCCCCACCTCAGCTTTTTGAAAAGGATAGTCATCGGTTCTGGTACTGTTTTCATCTTTAATTCTCCTCTCTCATTGAGTCAACAGTGAGAGACCAACACAATAGCAACAACAGAGGCATTTGTTTCACCTATCAGGGTGAATGACTGGCACAAACTTCAAAGTCCATTCAGATGTGATGGCTATTCAGATGTGAATTTTTCTTTTTTTAATAGAAAAGAGTTTGCCAAAAGTTCTGTCCTGAGGTAGCAGTGGGGGATCAGTGTTAAGGATAGCTGATCTGTTTTCATCCAGGCATAAAAGAAAGAGAATAAAAGAAACTAAGACCCAAGGACCCTCTTAATTATATCTTCTAATGCAACATGAGAGAGGAACTGGGTGGAAGTTTGTAGAGATTGGAAAGCCTTCACTAGATAAGCAGGGATTTACTGTATAGATGAGCAAGGCTTTGCAGTGTACTCACCGATCATGAGTGTTTCATCACATGGGTTTTATAACAATACCATCAGAAACTGTAAGAACTCAACGTCTCTGAATATAACACAGAACTTTGATTGTAATTCTACAGAAGTGTGCGTGCTTTGCATGCAGAGGGCCCTATCACCTTCCTAATCTACTACTACCTTGTAGACGCTTACTAGCGAGCTGCTGTTCCTTGACTGCTAACTGGAGCTGGTTATAAGGAACATATAATTCCCTTGCTGAAATAGCTTCACAGGCTGCCAATCCATTTCTGGGCACAATTCAGGGTGTTGGTTCTGACCTATGAAGTCCTATATGGTTAGGTCCAGACTATTTGAAAGCCTGTATCTCCCCATATGAGCTTGCCAGAGTCTTTTGCTCCATCCCACCCCTGGCTTGGTGGTGAGTTTTTTGTGGCTGCTTCTAAGCTGTGGAACTCCTTCTTGGGGCAGATTTGGTTCACCCCCTCCCCTTTTAAACAGGGCTTCAGCATTAAGTGATCAAGGTAGAGGGGGATGCAATTGGGTATGCTGTTTTTGATATATATTCCTTGCGTTTTAGTTGTTTTTTAAGTTAATGTCTTAAAAGCTGAGTTTTAATCGGATTGCTGGTTTAATGCTTTAAAAACTTTTGTACCCCATATATTTGAACTGCTCTGTTTTAACTTATATTGTAAACCACTTTGAGTTCTATTTAGGAGAAAGATGGGATAGAAATGAAATTAATTAATAAACAAATAGATCTGGTAAAAGACAGCCTTCCTATGAGACTTATATAGATAGTTGAACTCCAGAGAGAAGATGTCCAAAGGAAGTAGATGAGAAGTTGAAGGCCTGCTCAGGTGAAGACTTAGCTCTACCCTTCCCAAAGAACTTTCTGGCTGAGAATTCTAAATGCCCCTCCCTAAACTGCAACCCCCAGGATTCTATAGGATGTTGGAAGTGGAATAATAGCACTATAATAGTGTAAAATGGCACTGCCCTTGTGCCTCACTGAGTGTTGTGTACCAGTTATGCATTCGCCGGTCATATCCAAGCTAGATTACAGTCATATGAGGGTTCCTTTAAAGAGAGTTCAGAAACTTCTGCAGGTGCAACGTGCGGTTGGTAGAATGCTTGTGGCAGCCAGGTTTTCAGCCCACGTTACAATAATTCTAAACCAGATACATTGGTCATTTATCCATCTTTTGGTTCATTTCAAAATACTGGTTTTAGTTTTTAAAGCTCTGAAAAGTTTGGGACCAGTTTACTTGCTTCTCCACCTGTGAACATGACTAGGACCTGAGATAGGCCTTAATGGACTGAAACTCTGGCCTGCCAATCCCTCCCCACCACATGAGATTAGCATATACAAGGGGACAGGGTCTTTTCAGTGTTAGACCCACAGCTTTGAATTCTGTTTGCTGAGTGGTGCTAATGACCCGCTCACTGGTGGCTTGTAGAAGTATATCTAACATTTAAAAAAAAAGTCTAGGTTTTAATTGAGAGGTTTATGTATCTTTATGTTTTGACTCAGTTCTTGTTAATTTATAGCTTCTTTTTACTGTTTTGTTTATTGTATTTATTTCTGGCATCTAAACTGCACAATTATAGCTGTTTTAACTGTCATGGCTTCATCCTATGGAATCCTGGTATGTAGAGTTTGTTGTCTCTAGTGCGCTCTCCTGAACTACAGCCCTAGGATTCTCTGACACAGAATTCTAAGTATTTTACCTCATTGCAGACCCCAAAATTCCATAGGATTGAGGCAAGTCGGTTAAAGTGATTTCAAAGCATTATACTTATGTAGCGTGATTACACAGCCTTCTCGCAGAGGTTGTGCCATAGAATAGCCTTTCTCAGCTTAGTGCCTTCGAGATGTGATGGACTGCAGACCCATCGCCCATCAGGCGAACATGGCCAGTGGTTCACAAAAGTTGCTGCCCAATACATCTAGGGGGTGCCATGTTGGGAAGAGCTGACCTAAGAGACAGGATATACGTATATTATGCTTGAAACCATGGCATGTGTAGTAGCATTGTAGAGCACTGGACACTTGTCTAGTTCCCAAGCTAAAGGCAGGAAGGCATCAGGCTTGTGGTTACAAGATCTACCAGTTCTTTTCCCAGAACCCAGAGCCAGGTGCAAAATAATAACTCAAGTGAGGAACATAAGAATTTAAAAAAAAATAACCAAGGGTATCTCTGAGCATATTGTTAAATCCAGGATTTGTTTTTAGTACTAGAACCCAGTTCACTGTTCTGTCACCAAAAAAGTCCCAGAACCTGGGAAAATAAGTTCTTTGGATTACAACTAATCACCCAGTTAACACAGTCAAAGAAGTAACTTTTCCAAGCTTAAAGAAACCCAATCTGGATTTTTACCTCCAGTCTTTCTTTTTACCTCAGCAGCCTGATTTAGGAGCCTTTTTTGCTATCACTGAACAATTGGGAGCCAGAAAGCCATGGTGATTTGTTGCAATTCCCCTAGTATTCTATCTTACTCCTTCCCATAGACAAGGTGAAGGTTAGTTCCCTTCACTTCCAAGCAGTTGCAGAATTATTGTGAACAGGTATGGGGAAAAATCAGTGTGGAAGGAAGCCCCCTCACAACAAACTTTTTCCCCTAGCCCCACTTCAGAATGGCTTTTTTTTTTCAATAGTGTGCAACTTGAACCTCATGATAATTTAGAGCAGGATGAATCTACTGCAGACTTCCATGGCTCTTGAAAGAAATTGTCTACTAGTGATGTCTTTGGAGCTATTTTAGATGCCTTCTTGGAACCTTTACTAAGACAATACTCCCTTCCTCCACCCCACTTTCTAACAAAGACGACTGAGCATATTTTTAGCTTGGTAATCACCAAGTCTCTCCTATCTCTTTGTGGGTTATGTGCTCTGGCCTTTTAGTTAATCTTCACTGTAAAAGGTTCTGCATGCTTAAGATTCTTTAAGGCTCTGATGGGTGAATTCCTTGTATTTAAAATCCAGAGTTTACAACTTCTTTTAAATAGATCACTATGTTTTCAATCTTTATTTCAGTGCCAATTTGATCTGAGAAAGAAGTAAACCATACCAAGAATGGGAAGAAGGCAAACTAGAATCTAGTAGTAGATCTCTGACAGATTTGGGGAGGATTTCTGAGTCCTGGTTTTTTTTTTAAATTGATATTACAGCAAACACAAAATGCCCTTCCAAACTATGTAAAAGAAATTAAGAAAGTTGGGGAGGTACCAGGATTGTATTTTTAAGCGGAACACCTGTGAGCTTGCTTCATTTTTGGTGCTCAGAACTAAAGTTCTTGGACTTGGAATTCTTTTAATTCTAAGTGAGGTTTTTTTGTGCAGGGGATACCAGCAGATCTCTGAAGTCCAGTAAAAACAAAGTAGATCCTGCAAGTTTGAAATGCACCCTCCATGAACTGTAGTTTGTAGCAACATGAGGAGGCTGTGATTTTGAGGAGAAGGTGTTTAACTCTTTACCTTCTATTTCCTTCCTCATTCGTGAGCCATCCCAAGTTGTGGGGTTCTAGGTGCGTATTTTGATAAAACCCCAAGAAGAATTGTCCTGGATCAGACTAGTCTTGCCATCAAATCCAGGACCCTGTTTTCTATAGTGGCTGACTTAAAATTGCAGGGAAGCTTACAGATTTTCTCCAAAACCACAAACACAAAGAGAATTTGTTGTCGTTTTGTGCCTTCAAGTCATTTCTTGAAGGCAAAACCTATCATGGAATTTTCTGAGGCTGAGAGTGTCACCCAGTGAGTTTCCATGGCTGAGTGGGGAATTGAACCCTGGTCTCCACAGTGGTAGTTCAACCCTCAAACCGCTACTACACTGGCTCTCTACAAGGAGAATAACCTTTACTATATACATTATTTAGCAGTCTTAGGTAAATGCAGAATCCCAGGATAGATCTGGATGGCTGTCTCATTTTAACTGATATTATAAGCCGCTTTGGGTCCCATATTGGGAGAAAGGTGAGATACAAGTTAAATACGTGGATGAGAGTCTATCCTACAGAATGGTGTTGTATTGGGGTGAAGGTAGTTCCAATGAATTTTATTTAGAAAATAAAATTTGATGAAAGCATTGCTACTTTATTCTCCCCCTCAGGTTTGTATAATTAAGACCCTTGGAAAGCAACATTGAAGGAAAATGAATGCAAGGATGTTCTGAAGCAATGGTGGGGTGGTGCTGTGTGTCCGAGGGCGTCATCCTATCTTGGCTTATTTGTTGGTGGCTTCAGCATGTCATTATATTTGTTCTCCTTAAAGGAAATTTTCTAAGCTGTGCCTTCAACTTAATGAAAGAGGAGTTAACTCTGAAGTCAACACCACGTGTCTGCTCAGAAGCAAGACTCATTTACTTGAGACATTCTTATTCCAAGGTTGAGTGTGGGTATGGTTGTCGTCTCAGCATTCCTTTCTCCTCACTAGTATTAGATGGGCATCTGGTGGATCTGTTATGGTGGGAGTGGCAAATCCACTCTCAGGTGTTTGACTGCTGCTCCTTTTGCCATTCCATGTTTTTTGGGAGCTCTCCCAGTGCTGAGTATCTGTTGAGAATAAGCTCCAGGACCTGGATGGAGTGGCCATAAAACCAAGAATGGATTCACTGTCCCTGATGATCATGTATTCAGGCAATTATTAAATATTTAAGTAAATGGGTAACGTTCCATTGACTTGAATTTGGTAGGTCATTCCACTGTTCCTTCTTTGTCTTGAACTTTTGCATAAAACAAATGTTCTTGAACTGAATAAGGCTGCAACGCCCTTGTTCCTGGGAAGGAGTCTTAGGAGCATAGGATGTTTGGGGTCCCTCTCTCTGGGGGTGCTCCAGTGTTGCACCTTCCCCTCTGACTTCCAAATCACCATAGAAACCTCTGCAGACTCTCTCATATTGGAACTCCCAGGTTAATAGAGGGAAAAGGAGGGCATACTTCAGGCACCTTGGGAGGCCGCTTGAAAGATCCATAGCCTTCCTATTCCCAAAATAGTTTTGTTTTGGATGGCAACTTCCAGAATCCCCCACTCAGTGGCTCCATTGGTTGTGGGAGACTTCTGGTGTTGTAGTCATGCCTGTGTCCCTCTCTCCGCTCGCTCTATGCCCACAGATCTGTAGTTTATAGAAGTAACATTTCCAAGCTCTGGATACAGTCTTCTCCCCTTGTGCACCCTGAGTCTTGCCTTCAGGTCTGAGTTCAGAACTTGGGCAGATGTTTAAATCAGGCCACATCTGTTAGCCTATGTCATAAACAGCTTCTAAGCTGACATTAGAAATCAAGTTTTGTAGTAGCAACAGCTTGTCCAGTTGGGTGTTTGCTGCTGGCTGGGAGCTAGGAGGACGTGTGGGAAGGAATCAGAGGACATGAGGATATATCTCTCTGAAGCACAGTTCTGATGATGTCAAAGCAAGATGATGGATCCTGAAGCTGTGGCAGTTTTAATGTTGCCTCAGTGTTTCACACTAGGGCATTGTGCTGTGGAAGACATCACTGTTACTGAAATGCATTTCAATTGTGGTGTCTTAAAAATAAAAACCCACTCAAGCAGCTTATAAGTAGTCCTGTATATCACTTCTGTCATCTTCATTTGACTGAGGAATTGGCAGAGGCAGCACTGAGATGAGCATATGGCATACCAATGCATTTTTTATTTTATTAGCAAATATAAATCAACCTTGTGCAGACAAGATGAAGTTGGGAGTGATGTTCTCATCGTCCAGCAAGGATGTCTTGAGGACGGAAAAAGTGTGTCTGGGTACGTGTCTGGACAAAGGGCTGTTGAGCAGACATGTTGTATGCTTGTTCACTGTTCTTTGCTGTAGCAAACACTGTTAAGCATCACATGAAGACAAGGCTGTTCCAAACACTCAGGGACACAGGCTGGGAAGCTGTTTGTCTGTTGCAGGCCTACTGCATTTTCCCAAACATGCACCTCCTGTTTATGCCGTGTGGCAGAAGGCTCCAGCCTCCAGCACTAGGGACTAAATGCTTCCATTTTAAAAAAATCACCTGTCTCTATGATCAAACAGCAGCTGTTCAGAGCCACCTTAGGTTGGGTTCTGACTCAGTAGTAAGCCCTGATCCACCAGATGGTCCAATGTATTGTTTTCAGCACAGCCAGGGTCATCATCCTGTTAGGTGGGGTGAGGTGATTTACTTCTGGTGTCATATACTAGAAGCAGAGATTGGAAATTTGCTTTTGAGATGAATCGGTTTAATTCCATGCTGGAGCCACCTGTGACTGAGAAGTTGCAGGTCCTAGAGCACCATCCTCTCTTTGCTTAGTTATAGATGGCTTCAATGTGTCATTATTATAATTTTTCTTGAAAGTAACATTCTGGCCTGGAAACGCCATGATGAATTGGGTCCCCTGGTGGTTTCCATCCCTTGGAAGACGGGATGTGTATTGCCATTGTATAAGAGTCAACTGCCAATCCAGCCAGTTTCTGTACATGGAATGAGGAGAGGTATCATCTTTACCTTCACCTCAGGCATCAACATGTGTTGATCTGGCCCTAATTCCAGCTTTGCTTTTAAAGTGTGATGTTGGTAGAACAGGTGTGTATAGTATTATACACCTAGTATTGTTATATACTTTTATACGTCTAGTGTAACACTTGGAAAATGGCAGGTGGAAGCTAAGGAAAAATTTAGACAACAGTCTTACACTTACTTATCCTGCAATATATACTGTTGATCTCAGTGGGTCATACTTCTCAGTAGACATATGTATGACTGCACTGTCAGAAACAAGTACAGATTTGTGACGTGATGTTACATGGACTTCTGAATGAAGACTGCTGCATTTTGAGCTCAGTTCCATAGTTGCAAGGTATACGGAAATGTTAGAAGAATTTGCTTCAGTCCGTGAATAAAGGCTGAAAACTAAGCATTATTGACAGGACTACAGCAGTGAAAAGCAAATAATACATAGTAAATAGGTCTGTATATTCATGTTTAAGAAAAACTGCAGACCTATATTTACTTACCTGGGAGAACAGAGCTACAGAATCCAATGGAACTTATGGAGGCCCTTCCACACTATGGCCCTTTCTGCACCTTACCTCTTTCTGGCATGGGGGCGTGAGGATCGCGCGAGCAGCCTCTTCCGTGAGGCTCTTGTGTCTCCGCTACTTCGGCTCCGCAGGAGCTGCCTGCCAGCCAGCGGGTAGCATGAGGGCTCCACTTCTTCCTTCCGCAGCACAGCTGGGTATTTTCCCAGGCTGCACTGGGGGAGGAAGCACAAGGGCTGCGGCTCCGGAGCTCCACATGGATGGTAAGTGTGTGTGGGCCCCCCTAACAATGTGTGATCGTGCACCATTTTTGGCTACAAGCCGAAAATGAAATAGTGCGTGATCGGCATCTGCTGGTCCCGGCAGCATTGCGTGATTGCAAGGACATGATCTGAAATGCTCGTCGCGATCGCGCGACACTCCAGAGGCCCTTTCGCGTGGCAAATGCTGTGTGAAAAGGGCCCTATGTTATAGTGCTATTATTCCACTTTTAACATCCTGTGGAATTCTGGGGTTTGTAATTTACTGAAGCCAAAGACCTCTCTGGCTGAGAATTCTAAATGCCCTTCCCTAAATTCCAGGATTCCATAGGATGTTGAAAGTGGAATAACAGCACTATAATAGTGTAGTGCAGAAATGGCCGAACTGAGCCTATGTAGCAGGAATGGGGAACATGTGGTCTTCCAGATTTTGGTGCTGGCTTTTACCATTCTCCAAGCTGCATGGGACTGATGGGAACTGAACTTGGCAACACTTTGAGATCACATATCTCTACTTTTAAACTTCTCTCTGCAGTCCTGAAGATTATTTGGAAATAGTCTAAACCTTGTACTGATGCCAACCAGATTTTACACTGTCAGTAACAGAATAGAGGCAGTTTCCAGACAGTGCAAAATTGGTATCATTACAGGGTTCACAGTATTAATGGTAGCTTTTTGGAATGAAATAATTGATTTTTGGGAGGAAAAAACCCTAAAGAGTTATATCTCAGAAGGACTTGTGAAATAATAATAATCAGTAACCATTTTTGAAGAAGAAATGCAGATGTTTCACATTTGCTTATTGCTATATTGCTGGTGTCTGTACAGTTAAAAAATACATAAAAATGGGAAACACTAAAAGATCTTTCATTTTGATGCGGGTTGGACTGTGTATGGGAAATTGCTCTTGCAGAAAAACTGCAAGGGTTTGCTGCAATTTGGTGTCTTTTTATTTCATCAATAACTGAGCAGGATTCATTGTGTGGTTTACCATTACATCACTGAACTTTTTGGGTTTAATCTCTTCAAGACCATTATGCTATTAAAGGAATATTGTGTAACTATTTTTGGATGGAGCTAAATTTAAAATCAATGGCTGGCATCCTGTACAGTATTTGTGATATTGTAATTGAGTCTTATAACATCATAAATAATGCAATTCACATTTACAGGCATGGCCTGTACTGCTACCATGACTGCAGATGTGCCCTGAAACCTACCTGAAAAGCCAGGCCAGCAACATCAGCTGAAGGAATCCCTCTCTGGCAGGAGCGGACTGGAGTCATCACCATTCAGTGGCCCACTGTCCAGCTTCTTGGAACTCCTTCAGTTAGTGTGACCGCCTGGCTTCTAAGATGGATTTTGAGGGGCTGGACTGACAGACATAACTGTGATAGTGGAGCTCCATCATTGTACCTCTGTCTTACAGTGCAAGATCTGAGCTGTCGTTTGTGATGTTGATTGTCTAGTGTTGCTCTTCTTTTGTTTGTTTTTCTCTTTTTCTTTTCTGGTTTTAATGATTTGTTGTTACTGTTGATTTTCATAAATAAATAAAAGATTTTGTATCATCTTCTGTGAACATAACCATGCAATATCCCAGATTTTCTGGGTAGATTAGAGACGGATCAAGAAAGCTGTCCTGGGTGTTGACAGGAAGCGCTAAGAAATTCACTGCTATTAATTTGGGTTCCTCTCACAGTCTGTGGAGTGCCATGAGCTCCTCAGTTTATCAGAGCATGAACAGGAAAGATCGCAGAGTGTAGACAATTCAGCAGAAACGGTGGGATATGAATAAAGGAAATTGTGCTGCTGCTGCTGCTAGGTGGTACACAAAAATACTAATTTGCATCTTAGTTGTGAAACCACATAGATTAATCTTGATACTCACTTAGTATACTAGATGGGTTTAGAATGCTTCCTTTTGCCATGATGTGCTTTTTCACCCTCGAACCTTGGCAAGAGTATGTTTCTATTCAGCTGGGTTGAATACAGAAGGAAAGCTAAATTTGTTCCTAGTTCAAAAGTCTTGTTTGAAGCCATTACAGAATAGTTAAATCCAAGAAAGGCATATAGAAGTGATTGTAAGGAAAAAACCCAAACCAGCTATTCTGTTTTCAGAATAGGCAGATGAAGACATGTAGAGACAGATGGGCAGACCTTTGCCGTGTAGCCAGAGACACACAACGCATCCCGTCCCTTTCTCAAACGTAAACCTTTTGTCTTCAGTGGAGCTGTTAATGAATCATTCCTTTTTCTAAAAGAGTCATTGTTTTAAAGAACACTGTCCTAACAAGTGAAGCAACTAAACTGAGAATTTGAAATTTAATGGGATGTGGTAAAATTCTGTTGAAAAGGAAAGTGATAACCCATACTGAGTATGGAGTTAGACATCACAGTTTTCAAAGGAACAATTGTCCTCCTTTCTAGTTCTTCCTCAGTAGCCTCAAAATTAGGAGTGTCGTCTTAGTTGGGAAGCCAGAGTGGTCTAGTGGTCTGAGCATTAGATTTTGACTCTAGAGACCAGGATTCGATTCCCTGCTCAGCCTTGGAAACCCACTGGGTGATCTTGGCCATGTCACATACTCACAGCCTCAGAAAACCCAATGATAGGTTTGCCTTAGTGTCAGAAACAACTTGAAAGCACACAACAACAACAAACATCTTAGCTGGGATACCAGAGCCAGCATGTCGAAATGGTATGAGTTTTGGACTGGGACTCCAGGAGACCAAGGTTCAAATCCCTGCTGAGCTATGGAAACCCACTGGTGACCTTGAACAAATCATATTCTCTTGGCCTTGGAGGAAGGCAAAGGCAAACTCTTTCTGAACAGATCTTGCCAAGTAACCCATGAGGGAGTTGCCATAAGTTGGAGTTGACCTGAAAGCATGTAACAACAGCAAATCTTAGCTGAGATAACACTCGTGGTTCTTTTCATCTTCAGAGAAGAATGGTCCTTTTTTAAAAAAAATTGTGGATTTATTTAAAATATCTCTGTGACGAACCCTGGGGCGGGTGCTTGGCAGCAGAGCCACCCTAGCAACCAAGGATTCAAACTGAGTGGCTGGTGCGAATGGAACTCGAGGCTAGCCGGAGGGAGGGGCTGGATGGGGGGAGTGAGCAGTGGAAATCTATCTGAAAACCGATGGTTGAGATTCAGAATAGAGTTGAGACTGAGAACAGGCAGAGTTGAGAGTTGATGCAGAGAGCTGAGTGTGGACGTTGAGAAGAGAGTGTGTTTGGATTTGAGAGAGAGAGAAGTGTTGTGCTGGTTTATGAACTTACTTACCAAATATCTATTACCTTGACAGTGTGTTAAATAAAGATTTGTTTATATTTTTTTTATAAAGAGCTGTCTCAGTTGCTCTGTACTAGGTTACACACACTGTCATCAGTATCAGAATCATTGGAGAGATATTGTCCTTTGTCCTTACATCTGGGAAGCGTGAGGATTTAGGGAAAGCAGTAGAGGAAGATAACCTGCAAGGAGAAGCCAGTGGGGGACGAAGAGTGGGAGGGGGCTGCATTCTCTAGAGAGGGAGAATAGGAGCAGACCTGAGTGTCATAGCCCTGGCTTGATCCAGAGATCTCTCTGGTTGTTTAAATATTTGAAGGGATGCCATGTAGAGGAGGGAGAGGGCTTGTTTTCTGCTGCTCCAGAGACCAGGACAAGGAGCAATGGATTCAAGCTGCAGGAAAGGAGATTCCACCTGAACCTCAGGAAGAACTTCCTGACGGTCAGAGCTGTCCGGCAGTGGAATACGCTGCCTCGGAGTGTGGTGGAGTCTCCTTCTTTGGAGGTTTTTAAGCAGAGGCTGGATGGCCATCTGTCGGGAGTACTTTGAGGGTGTTTCTGCATGGCAGGGGGTTGGACTGGATGGCCCGTGTGGTCTCTTCCAACTCTACATTTCTATGATTCTATGATTCTATGTTCAGACCTGGATATAAAGAGATGTCAGGCTGGACAGGCCTTTGGGTTTTCACAGTCTCCACCCCAGATGGTTAAGCAGGGTTCTTGAGCTGGATATGGCTGGAGATGCTTGAAGAATTTGATCTTGGTGAATTCCACTGCAAAGTGATCTGGACTAATATGCAGATTGAAGTGTAATTATCCCTTGGATTTCCCACTTCTCCATATTTTGCATTGGAGTTTTCAGCTTAGAACAGAATGCCAAACCACATTTTAAAATGCTCATTTTAGTGTAAATTATATATACATTTACAGAAACAT
Organism: Cyclura pinguis; assembly: GCA_030412105.1. NCBI lineage: Eukaryota > Metazoa > Chordata > Lepidosauria > Squamata > Iguanidae > Cyclura > Cyclura pinguis. Next base: position 222,301,099 of record CM059599.1, on the reverse strand, counting down.
AATTGTGTATACATAAAATGTACGCTTAATGATAAAATATATTTATTTTATTATTTATATATTTTGTGAGAACAGAGTTACAAAATCCCATGTGGATTTCTCTTTAAATAAAGTATGGTGGAATTGAGATGTAATGGAGTTACAGGTGAATACTTTCAAAACTGATTGAGAGCAGGAGCAGACTGATCCCTCCTACAACATAGTTGAAATACAAAAATTATTGCTAAAACATAAAAACAACTGCAAGATTGATTTAAAAATGTAGTTTAAACTGGTTATATAATTTAAGCAGCAGCTATGTTTTTATCTTGCACTTGGAAACTTTCATGGGTATCTGTAGACAAATAAACCTGAGGAGGAAGTTTCATAAGGAAAACATCACCATCAAAAAGTCCCAACACATGGTAGCCAATCGTCTGTCTTAGATGGAGATGGAGAAAGGGGGGTACCCCAAGAGTAGGATTCCTGACGAAGATCTAACCCTTGTGTAGGTTCACATGCTGGTCTTTCAGATAGCCTGGCTTGGTTTCAGACCATTTCAGCCTCTGTGGGTGAAAATCAGGACCGTACTCAAAATGGGAGCTGGTGATGCTCTTTTAGTGCAATGTTGTTGTTTCCCTCTTTTGTTTAATGCTTGCCCTCCCAATCCTCCTCACCCTTATTCCCTGAGCCACTCTTCCTCCCAATCCTCCAAAAGATTGGGAGAGTGTGGATTGGGACAAAGAGCAGAGAGACAATGGGATTGATGGGTCGGGGCTTAAAATCTGATTAAGGTGTGACAGTGGCGAGGTAGGAAAGGAGGTGATGGGCTGGCACTCTTGGAAGGACAGGAGATGGAGAGGAGGGCAGTAAGAAGGATGAGCTAGTCAAGCAGCAGCTACAAACTTATGAATAGTCAAATGCACAGAAAAGAGACCCGCAAATGTGGAGGATGGACTATACTTAGAGACCCCAGTAGGCAGCAGAGGCTCTTTGAAACTAGAGTGGTGATGGTGATGATGACCATGGCCAGAATAAGACATTCTGAGGCCCTGAGTCATACCAAGTTTAAGAAGCCCTGTAGCATTATCAAAAATACATATTATTTTAGTGGAACTTCGGCGGGGGGGTTCATTCTTTCTTTCTTTCTTTCTCTCTCTCTCTCTCTCTCTCTCTCTCTTTCTTTCTCTCTTTCTCTCTTTTTGCAGAAGTGTTTAGAGGCCCTTCCAAATCTGAGAACCTAATTTTTAGCTTCTATAGCTTGTTTGTAAATCTGGTTCTGATTTAAAAAAAACAACAACAACAACAAAAAACCCCCACTGAGATTGGATCTAGCAGTTTCAAGTGGAAGTACGCAGGACTTTTGCTAGTTCTTGATTTCAGGCCTGTTCACTCAGAAAGGGACTAATATACCTCTGTGCAATTTTAAACTTGGAAGGAAGGAATTGGAAAGTAACTGCCATTTGAACTGTCTGAATACCCAGGAAAGTAGCTTTCTATAAATGTGATTTCTTATAGGGTTGATAAAAGAAAAGAACATTTTCAATCCTGTCTGGGATTCCTCCCCCTCGCCACACATTAGCGAAAGTGAATCAGAACGTTTCCCACATCAGTGTTTCAATTAAGGTGTTTGGCATCAGAACAGAAGGAACTCTTTCCCAAAGCTGGAAGGGCCTATAGCTTCCAACTCCCCTCCTCATTTTCTTCCTCATTAAAAATTTAACCAGAGGCTCCATCAAGCACCCTCTTATTCTCTCACAAAACAGTCATCCAGGAAAGTTCTCACAGGATTAGACAAACCCTAGTCAGATGTCAAGTGAAAACAGGTTCTCTGCCTGTCCGAAGCATCTCAAAATTAGGTTGCACGTTGAGGGAAGGAGGCTTTCTTCCAGAACTAGTAAATCCAAAGCAAGAGAAAAGCAGCATAAAAATGAGGTTAAATAAAAGATGCCTCCTCAGTGGAGGAGTTTTTACAAGGGAGTCCCACCAAAGGCATGAATTGCTTTTAACTTGAACATGTTCCCCCATTTTAATAGCCTGGGCTATGAAACGAATGGGTTCCCATGGGGATATTTGAAAGATAATTGCAGCTTAGTCCTTGCTATTGATTTCAGTGAGAATTTGTTGCCTCCAGAATATGCTAAATACTGTACAGTGCAGCCAGATCCTGTGCAATTAACTAGGAAGAAAGGGTCACAGAGCTCCTCTCCCAAGTAAATGAGAACATGGAATACCTCACAGTATTTCATGTACAATGCCTTCCCCAGAGATGTAGCTGTGGGGGAAGGAGGGGAAGGAGGGCATTGCCCTCACAAATGATATTTTTCTTCAGTCTCTGAAGTTCCATCATTGCAGAGCGTGTGACATTGAAAACTGTCCACATCTAGAACTCTTCTGTTTGTTATATTGGCAAATTACCGTGGCCACGTTGCCTGCTCCTTTTCTTTGGATACTTAAACTGTATTTCTAAATGTTCAACTGAGGTTTTAAATTGTTGTAAAATTTGAGGACTGACAGGAAATTTTACCTGGCGGCAGAAATTTTATTTTGGGGGTGGCAACAGCCTCATTTTGCTCCCACTCCACACTGTAGTCACACTCCTTTTAACGGAGCAGGTTGAGATGTTCATCTCTGAGGCAGCAATCACTGAGTTGCAGGCAAAGGTTCACTTTCTCCAAGAGATGGGGCTGCTTCCTTAAAGTGTGTGATCTCAGCCTCTGTTATGCCTAATACCTTCCTGACTCAAGAACTGTTACTGGGCATAGCTAACCCTACCATTTGGCTGAGTGGGATGACTGCTTCAGGCAGCAGATTTTGCGTGTTATTAATAAGAAGTAAATTGTCAACATGGTATAGTGGTTTGAGTGTTGGACTAAGACACTGGGAGACCGGGGTTCAAATCCCCACTTGCTCACAGAAACCTACTGTGTGACCCTGGGCAAGTCATACTCTCTCAGCCTCAGAGGAAGACAAGAACACACCCCCTCTGAATAAATTCTGCCAAGAAAATCCCGTGATAGATCCATCTGCCACACACAAGAAAAACAACTAATTGTCATGGAGATGGGGAGAAGTGGTAGTGGGATTTTCTGCTCACATGCCAAATAATATAGGTGGCTTTGGGTAATAATGTTAGGGGAAAGGGTGCCATTTGCTTCTCAGCATTCTTCTTGAACTGTGGTACCCAGAATGGGACACAGGATTCTACGTGCTGGGGAATAGCACATGCTTTCAGAGGATGAAGGTCATGTGCTTATCAGGGACTGTGCGAAAGAATATGTATGTCTACCCAATGTGTGAATCACACATCTGTGTGTACACATTTTATCCTACTCGGTGATACCCATGATCTTAATTCTCCTGGTGGATACTGAGTGAATCATACACAGACATGGGTCCATGTACAAATGCATGGCCTGCTCATCTGTTTAGTCATGGTATGCTGGATGAAGCTGTTCCCAAGAAAACTTATATATTCAGAGGGAGTTCTGTTTACCAGCAACTAGTGACTATTGGCAGAGGGTGGCTTCTTTCTTTCATCACACTCTGATTGTGAACCATCCAGGAAGACTTAGCAAGGCACTCTTGAAGATAGGGTACCAGATTAGCTGGATCTTGAGTTCAGTGCAGGAAGACATTGCTTACCTTTTGATTAATCTGTGCAAAAAAAAAGTTGTGATGGGTGGGGTAGACACACCCAGAATTCACAAATAAATTGAACACTTTTCCAGTATAGTCATCTATCATTTTCTTCCTCAGTGGGCCAGTGCATATAGAAGGATGACTTGGAAAAAAAGAGACAAAGCTCCTGTACCCAATAGTTGTATGAAAGAGCAAATATCAGTGGGTTTAGCTAATCACAAAATCCTGCTAAATTTTCCACTTCTGCATAATTATTAAAGGTACAGGAGGCTTGTCCTTCTTTTTTACAAGGCCAATTTAATATAAAGTGCTCCCAGGTGCTTCTGCATCTTTAATAGCACTGTTCCTTCTACGAAAGGTGCGGAAACCTAGTCCCATTTTTTCCTAGCTACATTGGCAACAGTGTTAACAATTTCTGGTTTATCATAGAGTTTACAATCAGCTGAATAAGCTCTCTACTGGGAATTCATACTTGAGAAGGGAGTGGAAGGCCTTTATAGCAAAATCTGTTCCAGCTTTGCTTAACCACGCATGTATGTATTAGTTCAATGAAAAGTTTGCTAATCTTAGCCTGAGGCCATAAGGAGAAGCCTTCTTAAGCACTTCAACTAGAGCTTGGGAAAGTTACTTTTTGGGTACAGGTGCTCATATTATAAACTGTGGCCAAGTTGGCTGGAAGCTGAAGTCTATAAAGTCTTTTGTGATCACTGACATCAAACATTGTTTATGGCTTCAGCTTCCATTTATACAGTACTGTCATTTAATATGGCATGGGAATCATATAGCCCTCAAGAGACTGTTGGACTGCAACTCCAAGCATTTCCCATCCATGGCTATATTGACTAGGGCTGTTAGGATTTGCAGTCCAACAATCTCTGGAGTACTGCGTGATTCCCACTCTTCATTGAATACTTCAATGATTTCCACCCCTGATTTAATACCTTTGATCCACGCACTTCCCTCTTTTAGGCCATTTCCACACTAGACGCCATTAGCATGTTATACCTTTACAATCCTGGCATTGCCACTCATGCGATGGTAGCAGGTTAGGAACGCTGTTTTCTGCGCCCTTCTTTCTTCAGCGGATGAGTAGCAGTGTTGTCACTGGGGTTCCTTCTACACTACAGCGTCCTTGGCCACTCCCTTTCCCTGCTTTTCCCTTGGGTGGGGTATTTTTTGTTTCCCTTTGTTTTCCTTAGCGCAACACTGTTGTAATCACACTACGTTGATACGCTATTGCATTTTCACACTATAATGCTTAAAAATGTGTTTTTAAAAAGTTTTAATGCAAAGGAGGACTTTAAAATAAACACAGAGAGTTGATAGATTTTGAAGTTATCACGCCATGGGAGTCGAGGAGGTAGGGACAAGATCCACGCCCCACCCACTGCTGGATCCATGACAACAGGAAGTGCTATCAAGTGCTATTGCGGTACTGCACAGAGTTGGCTGAAGGGATTGAAGTGCTAAAGGAAGTGCTTAGTGGATTTTTTCTGGAAATAGTATAAGGTGCTTTGGCAACACTTGGGGATGGGATAGCAGCTGGATAGTGATGACATTGTGTGGTAGCATGGCTCCTGGACCGGTAACAACCCGCTACTGTAACGTTATAGCAACATCATACAAAAATAGCTTTAGTCTAGGTAAACTTTTAGGGATGAAACTGACATAATGCAAAACAGGAGCTGGCAGATCTGAGCCCTCAGATATTTTTGGCCGACAATTTCCATCAGTAAGATTGTGGGAACTGCAGCCCAAAACTGCTTGGAAGGCCATAGCTGCTCACTCAGATATAGAAGCACATGCTCTTGGAGAGCCTGAAGATATTTGTATGAAGACACTGTAGCTCAGTGACAGATCGCTTGCTTTGTAGGCAGAGAGTCTCGGTGGCTTCACTCCTAGCATCTCCAAGTAGTGCTGGAGAGCTGGATGGGTGGGTGGGTTGGTTGGTTGGTTTATTTATTTTTGTGAGTATAGACTAAGGAATTTCAAGTATTGGGGCTCAATCTGAGGTTCCTCAGAAAACCATACATCCTTCCTCATGACGCCCTTGTTTGGTGTTTCTTGATTTTTGACTGATTTTTCCCTCTTATCAGAAAAGGTTGGAACGCCTCTTCTAAGGCTTAGTTACTGTCAGTAAGAGCTTTCACACTAAAATATGCTTTAAACCAAACTGTGCTGGGTTTTTTGGTCCCAGGCTTTTGGCCCCACCCACCATGAGAATGTGACCCTGAGAACTTCTCCCACGTTCAGCTAGATTGGGGTTGGACTCATCTTACCTTCCATATGTTGTGGGACTCCAGTTCCTAGCATTCTTCACAATTTTCTTTGCTGGTTAGATCTGCTGGGACTTCCAGCCCAACCACATCTGAACGACCATATGATTTCTACTCCTCAGCTAAATGGACCAGTGGTCTAGTTAAGGTTTAACGCACCTTCCCATGTTCCTAATTTCATCTTTTAAGATCTGGGGCCTTTTCATGCTGCACAGTTGTAGCACTGTGGCCCTTTCTGCGCAGCATTTTCCATGCGAAAGGGCACCTAGAGCGTTGCGTGATTGTGAGGAGTGATCTGCGTGACACACTCACAATCACGTGATGCTTCAGGGGCCGGCAGGCACCGATCGCGCACCTTTTCATTTTCAGCTGGAAGCCGAAAATGGTGCGCGATCATGCATTGCACCCAGGGCCCACACACACACACCTGGCATGCGGAGCCTCCGGAGCTGCGCTGGTCGCACTTCCTGCCCCAGCGCAGCCTGGGAAGGTCCCAGGCTTCACTGCGGAAGGAAGAAGTGGGGCTCTCGTGCGAGCAGGCAACTTGTGCGGAGCCGAAGGACCCTGGATGTGAGACCCTCTCACCAGAGGCTGCTCGCGCGATCCCCGCACCCCAGCGCCGGAAGAAGGTAAGGTGCGGAAAGGGCCTCTGATTCCACTTTAACTGCCTGCAGTTTAGAGAGGGGCATTTAGAAATCTCTACCAAATCATTCCTGTGGTGTCCCTGACCAAACTACAAATTCCCAGATTTCATAGGATGAAGCCAAGGCTGGTATAGTGGAATCATAGTGCTATATGTACATAGTTTGAAAAGGCTCCAGAATATTGAGCTAAAATTTCTAGACATGTAGTAGTGTGGCGACTACATTCAGAAGAAATTATCTGTGATCTCTCAGGCTTTGTAGAAATCAAAGTTGTGAGGCTGTGAGTTTTCTGGATACTGTCTACATTCTGCCATCCAAATAAGCCCTCCATTCACATGCATTGACTGAGTGTTGCTTTAAATCAGAATCAAGATGGACCAACAACCAATTTTTTGAATTGTTCCCAAACATTTCCCCAAAGACAAAGCAAGTAAGTTTACCACACATGGTAGGGATGGACTGAGCTTCTAAACGAAATACATATTTGTTCAGGGAACACCCAAACCTGGCAGCAAATGTGTTCTGAGCATCCTTATCAGTGACATGTAATAATCTGCAGCTTGAGTAATCTTTTATTGCCATTTTAAAAATGTTATAAATTAAATCTTTAAACATTCTTTTATACTTCTGTAAACCAAAAAACTATGCAATGTAATGTAGTAACAGCCACCATCAACTTCTGCATATTACTTTCACGCCAATTGATAAACATGGAAAATTAAATCACATTCTGTCCAACAGAGCTTGATTGCAAAGTGGAAAAGTGAAGTTTCAGAGAGCGGGGTTTGGGAAAATGAGACTGGGACCATTTCCACACTACACTGTTAAAGTACTATTATTCCACTTTCAACCTCTTGTGGAATTCTGGAGTTTGTAGTTTACTGGGGCTCAAGAGCTCTCTGGCTGAGAAAATGCCTCTCCCTAAACTGCAAACCCCAGGATTCCACAGGATGTTGAAAGTGCAGTAATAGCACTATAATAAAAATAAATAAATAAATGGCCTGGATCTTTCGCTGTTTTGGGAAACAAAAAGGTAACCACAGTGGGAAATTTATGACCCACCAGGTTCATCCTGCAGGATAATCCCTTCCATAAAGCTGGCTACAGCAATTTGTTTCAAATTCACCAATTCCCTTCTTACCTCAGGAAGGCCCAGTTGCTTGGGGATCTTCTGCTATGGGCTACCCTCCGAAGTTGGTTAATTCTTGAAGACAAAAAGAACCTGACAATGGTGGCAGTAGTTGAGGTGGTGGCAATGGCTGCTATTGCAGCAACAGCAGCAACTTCCATACCGTTAGAGAAGGATGAGGAGGTTCTATTTTGGAGTGGTTATAATGTGGTGTAGTGGTTTAAGCATTGGACTGTGACCCTGGAGACCAGGGTTTGATTCCTCGCTTGGCCATGGAAACCCATTGGGTGGCCTTGGGCATGTCACACATTCTCAGCCCCCAGAAAACCCTGTGATAGGGTTGCCTTAGGGTTGCCATAAGGTGGAAACAATTTGAAAGCATACAACAACATCTTGTATTCCTGGTTCCAAGGGTTCTTAGAGCCAAGGCATTGTGTGAGGGGTGCCTTGGAAAGTCATCTGTGCCTCTGGAAGGTACGTGCGACACACAGTGCCGCCTCCTCCACCACCACCCCACTGTTGGCTTTATGTGTGGGTGCTACCACTGCAGCCAGTTTTGCCCACAGCAGCAACAGCCAGCTTCAGCTTCTCCTCCTCCCTCCCTCTCTTTTTTTGTTAGGGAGGAAGGGAGTGGTGTGCTCTCCTCTACAGTGTAGCCTCTGCCACCAGGTGTACAACTCAGCCACGGTGGGCATGGTGTCTTACTTTCCACTTCAGGCAGTAGGAAGAGCTTCAGCTGCTCCCTGCTAGACTGCATGACCAGGGGTGAGGGTTGATGGGAACTGAAGTTGGGCATCCAATTGGAGGGCAACATACTGCAAGAGAGGTCTGTGGTGGGAAGGTTCAGAGAAGAGTAAAGGAAGGGCTGCTGTGGACAATATGTAGTGAATGTTAGCGATTTCACTGATAAGAGATGTTGTGGCAGTGCTCAGTTTTAATTTACTTTTGAAATTGATTATGTAAATCTTCATGAATTTGGCATCCTCCAGGTCAGGGATGGAAATCATACAGCCTGTGTGCTTGTATGCAGCCCCTGGTAGCGGGTTTCCCATGTGGCTCTTTGGGATCCTTCAGTTTCTTCCAATCCAACTTCTTTTTTATTTTATTTTTTGCCCACAGTGCTTTTTTTCAGCCAAAAGTTTACTTCACTTAAAAGTGCCCATTCCCTTTGTTAAATATTGTGGGCATGGGGGCTGCTGAAACAGAACCACCATTTCAGTGACCAAGAATGATTTCCATTTGCCTAAATCGTAACTTCCAGACACTGCTGTGCTCCATGAAAAGTGGTCCTTCAGTTTCTGTAGGATGTGCTCCAGATGTATGGGACTACAACCCCCATCACTCCAAGTGAGATGTCCAGGGCTAGGGATGGTGGGAGTGATAATCCCCCACCTCTGGAGAGTTCGTCATTGGGGAAGGCTGGATTGGGTTATTAAGACAGTCAATAGGATTTACATTGTCTGCTAGGCAGAAGAACAAAATGGTGTTTTTATCTTCCAAGGCAGCCTGTATGAGGACAGAGGTCCCGGGATGTGGTTTTCCAGGGCATTTGAGTGCCCATGTCCGAGTTACACAGCTGGAGCGGAAAGTGAGTGTTCCCTGAGTTTGTCAGTCTTTCTTCAGCCCTGGCCTATAAAGTGATGGCAGCAAGTTGTGCTTTGATGGCTGCCTGGAACTATTTGCAGCCATTGGAATGTGTGAAATGGCCACATTCTGAGCTGGTCCATTAGGCCACCTTGTACAGCACTTTCTTGTCTGAGTGGCAGCAACTCAGACCAGGGACCTTCCACAACCTGGCTGCCTTAACTAATTTGAAAAATTTCTGTGTGAAGTTCTAGAATGGCACACTTAAGCAATGAAGGGTTGGACATTGTGCAACGGGATTGCATCCAGACTGAGGCCTTTTCTGCAACTTACCTTTTCTCAGCACTGGGGCACGGGGATCGCACGAGCTCTTGTGAGAGGCTCTCGCGTCTCTGCTGTTTCGGCTCTGTAGCTACTGCCTGCCAGCTGGCAGACAGCATGAAATCTCCGCCTCTTCCTTCTGGAGCGCAGCCTGGGATTTCCCCAGGCTGCGCTGGGGCAGGAAGCGTGAGCGCCATGGCTTCAGAGCCTCCATACGCATGGTAAGTGCGCACGGGGCCCTGGAGCAATGTGCGTTCGTGCACCATTTTCGGCTACAAGCCGAAAATGAAATAGTGCGTGATTGGCACCTGTCGGCCCCAGCGGTGTCGCATGATTGCAAGGACGTCATGTGGATGGCTCCTTGCAATCACGCGACGCTCCAGAGGCCCTTTCGCATGGCAAATACCATGCAAAAAGGGCCAGAGCTCAAACCTCCTGCTTCATGTATGTCATTACTCAGAACGTCTGTGTGAAAATCAGAAATGCAGTTTTCACTACTCTGATACATTACATTCTTACATTACCTTATGGCTCTGCAGAAAAAATTGATTTACAACTGTTTTTCAATCTTGCTCTGTCTTTGAGTATGTGTTCGTGCAAGCCCATTGTACCTATAAACAGATGTTTTCCCTCTTCGGTACATTTTTTAGTCCTCCACCCACCATTTTCCCCATCAAATTATGATATTTAGGGATGGTTTTAACCTCTCTTCCTCCTTCAAAAGGAGGGGAGGGCTTGTTGGATTCACTTTTGTTGCTTTACTTCTCTCTCCCATTCTCTGGTTAAAGAAAACAAGGCTTGGAATGACTTTTGCCATTGTTCATTACTTTCACTTTCCATCCTTGTTTGATTTCCAGTGAAAATGACAAAGTCAGAGAAAGTCTTTTTAGTTTGAATGATGCTAGGAAGACTTCAGTCCCAGTGAAGTTGGTTGAGGGATTCTTGCAGAGTTGTAGTCTCAAAACTAACTTTCTCAGTCTCTGCCATTACCCTACCACTGTTGCTGCTCTTTTTGGGAAGTTTTCAGCTGTCTCCCTCAAAAGAACATGTCATACCCTCTAACATTTCACGGATGAAAATGGAGACATATGTCGCCAAGGAACATCAGAGTGTGGTCAAGGCGGCAAACATTATTAATGAGGAAGAGAAGGTTAAGAGGGGACCTGATAGCCATGTTTAAATATTTGAAGGGATGTCATGTCGAGGAGGGAGCGGGCTTGTTTTCTGCTGCTCCAGAAACTAAGACAAGGAGCAATGGATTCAAGCTTCAGGAAAGAAGATTCCACCTGAACCTCAGGAAGAACTTCCTGACAGTCAGAGGTATCCGGCTGTGGAATATGCTCCCTGGGAGTGTGGTGGAGTCTCCTTCTTTGGAGGTTTTTAAGCAGAGGCTGGATGGCCATCTGTTGGGAATGCTCTGATGGGTGTTCCTCCATAGCAGGGGGTTGGGCTCAATGGCCCCTGGGGTCTCTTCCAACTCTTATGATTCTATGATCCTATAAGAACATATAAGCTAGGAGAGGCTGAAGCAGTTTGCTTTTGCCTGAGCCTATTGGGAAGGGCAAGATTCCTCCTTCTGTTCTCCCCCTGCTGAGATAACTGAACAGAAACTACTTTGGTGCTTTAAATTCAGTTTGCAGCAATTGAAATAAACTGAAAACAAATAGGGAAAATGAGAATAGGAGACAGAACCTATGTTAAAAAAAGTATCTGCAAACAGAAGATTATTAGCACATCAGGTAGAAGGTAGCTTCCTCAGCTCTTTGCCCTGTTGTGGTTTTGTTTTGTTTTTTTTAAATTTGAAATGAGCTTTATATGCACAGAAGCACTGAAAATGTAAATTTCTAACAAGAGATTGGTGGTATGATCTATGCTGCGTTGGGCCACATCCTGTTAGAGCTTGGGCAGACCATTGGCCAGTATGGACAGGCAGTGTAGACAACTAGGTGTGGAAGTGATGGCACAGAAAGGCATGCAGGGTAGCTAAATTCATAACCAGTGAACTGTGGTAGTGATAAGAAGCAGAAGTGGTTTCCTGAGTCAAAAACCCATACCAGTGATGGATATATGATCCACACAGCAATTGTGTGATTAGTCATGTGTAATTTAATGAACATACAGGAAGGTGAGGATTCCACAGGTAAAAGTCACAACAGATTCACCTCTTTCATACCTTGCTCACATGAAGGAGCATCTTCCACCCACTTTTGCATGCACTGACTATCACTACCTGAAAGTCTGGGAACGGTCTCTTTCTAGATTTCTCTCCTATGGATACAGAGATCTCTCTTTCTGAGTGAGAGGGGTTCTTGTACTCTCAGCTCCCTTCCTCTGCTGACTGCCTTCCTGCCTACGCACACAACTGTGAGTGTAGTGCAAAACTGTGCAATTGCACTTAAAGTGATGTCCATGCATGTGTTTGCAGAGGTGCCACATGAAAGGGACTATCTTGATTACCCTATATATGTTAGTGATATAATATATCTGTGTGCATCTATATTTATTTCTCCATCTTATCTGTATTTATATACAGGCATACTTCAATTAATAAAGCCTCTGACAAAGAGGGTCCTTTTTACAAAGTTTTTATTACTGCTCGGGTCCTATTTTTCCTTCTCATCCTCTTTCTAGCTGGACATTTTTTTAGCAGCTGCAAGATAGGGAAGGTATTGAAGGAAGCCTAGAGTAACTTCTGGTGTTAAATTACAGTAGTACACCTGGGGTAAAACAATGTAATAAAACTTGAGCTGTGAAAGAATGTGATTCTACCCTAGCTGTGTAGCTGTGTGTGCCTGCTTACAGCAGACAAGGAAAACAGCAGTTGCCTTCAGAATATTTTACTGAGCAGACATGAACAGCAAAACAGAAAGAAAAGGAGAAAGCAGTTAAGCTAGTTTTATCCGCTTCCCCAACATGTTTTAAAAAAAGCATAGATCTATACTGGTAGTTCTTAACCTGGGGTCCCCAGACACACCTTGGGGTCGGCAGAGCCTTCACAGAGGGTCCACGAAGCCCTGCTGCTGGATACCAACAGCTGCAGCAGCAACAGGGACTTGTCCAAGGTCACCCAGTGTCCGAGGAGGGGTTTGAATCCTAGTCTCCAGAAGCCTGTAATAAATAAATAAATATTTGAATATTTAAATAAATATTTGAGTATTTACATGTAAATTTAACAATTTAAATCTTGAGTTACCAAAAGTCTTGGCATAAAATTATATTTACAAGGGGTCCTTGGTAAAGAAAAGGTTAACAACCAGTTATCTATACTTTTGGCCACCAAAATGGAAATCATAAGAAAAGTAGAGGCTGGTGAAAGAAAAGAAAATCATCTGTGGATGCATTTTGGGGAGAAGCTTTCAACAAGTCACTAGAAAGTTCAGGATATTTTCGTTTTCTTATGCAAGGCTTATCTGACCTGGTTGTTCCATTTCACATGGGCGTATTGTTAGTTTTGGATAAAAAGTTTAGTGAAGCATGCTGAAATGCTCCTCCATCTCCTCCTCCTCTTCTTCTTTTCCACATTATTTCTTTCATACCGAATTTCTGCTGAAGAAGTAATGCTTAGGAACACATCTCCTTTGTTAACTAAGATATACCTGTCAATAAATGATATAGATAAACGAATAGGTAGATTACGTATCTATTTATAGCCTAACTGTATTTATATTTGTCTGTCTGTAAATGGATATGTAGTTTTCAGGTTATAGTGATACAGACTCAAAATATATCTTTAAATTTTTATCTATATCTATGTCTCCACATATATATAAATATGTCAATTTATGTTTTTATTTATTTCACAAAGTAACATACATTCAGAAAATGGAAAGACAAAAAGGAAAAGAGGAAAAAAGAAAAGAGAAAATGAAAAAAAAAGACATATAACACAGTAGGGTTCTGTCCCCCCTCCCATCCTGACTGTAAAGGAAAGGAAAATAAAAAAGTGGAAAAATTATATTATTCTACCATTACAGATCCGACAAAATAGTCCTACTAATTCCTGATGACCATAACTACAGATTATGATATCATTGCATTTTTTATTGCTCAAAAAAGTCCATAAACAGTTTACAATCTTTCAGAAAATCTTTAGTTGGCTAATCCTTTAGAACCCACATTAATTTGGCAATTTGGGCTGCCTCAGCGACCTGTGAATTTATAGTTTTCCAGATTACGCGACTTCTTTTAATTGTAAAATAATAAAAATCTATGCCTGCACCATGTATTATCACAACATGCTTATCTTATTTAGTAGTTTTACCATACAGTAGCCTTTCCCAACATGCTCCCTCTCCAGATAGATTGAACTACAACCCCATTGTCCCCAACTATCATGGCCAATAGCTGTGCTGACTGAGAATGATGGGAGTCATAGTCCATCATTACCAAGAGGACTTTGCATCAGGGGACAGTACCATACAAACAACATTGCAGGAATTACATTTATTTCCTTAAACCTGCCCCCTCCCTGAACTGAAATCCTTTGTGAACATATAAGACACAAGGTAGAAAAGAACCCATAATGGTAACTAATAACTATGCCTTAGTGGCCTTGGACAAGAAAACAAAATATTTTAGAGAGTGATGTGTTCTCAGAATATAATAAAAGCTTATAGTTCCTTAATCATGTGAAGAGATGAGAAAAGCCATCTGTTAAAGGCAGCAAAATACTCCTTAATTTTGTTGCCTTTAATGTGTGGCTGTTCTCATCTTGAAACATGATGGAGAAGCCAAGGACTTGCAGCATAGATCTCACAGAAGTGAACGGATGGTAGAGTTACTAAGATCTGTGGAAATTTATCAAATATCCAAGTAGAATGAAATGATACTGAGGGTCTATTACAGAGAAAATACTTCTCAGCATCCACCCTGGTTCAGGTATCAAGAGTAAGCTGTAGAATTGCAGCTTCCTTCCCCAAAACCCTCTCTTGTTTTGTGAAATTACTCCAGTGTAACCATGATGTGTATGATTGTGCAATGCTGATAATGCTAAAGAATATGTGGTTATACTTGTGTATCAGTTAGATGTAAGATCCTGGTTTGTGTTGATCATGATTAACACCGGTATGCACACAATACCAAACCATGGTTAAGGGTGGCAGGGTTTTCTCACTTGAGGGAAAGACCAGAGACAGGATGCAGAATGGCATGGTCCTATTATTTAATTCTGATCTATTGCCCATGGTTAAAAGTGGTTTGAGTCAAATCTTCAGCAGCCCTAAAAGACTGGAATAAGAAATTCTGCTGCTCCAACTGAGGGGACTGGGTATTTAATTCTAATAAACTCCTTGCCTTTTCTGCAGGCTGTTTATCAGCCTTTTCAATATATGTGTTAGTCAGATACAGATTTTTCATCACATGTAGGTGAACGCTGTGCTAACTTTATGTTAATTTTCTGGATTGTTATTGTGTCCCTTCAGGTCATTTCCTACTTATGGTGACCTTAAGGCAAACCAGTCATGGCAAGATTTATTCAGAGGAGGTTTGCCATTGCTTTCTTCTGAGGCTGAGAGAGTGTGACTTCCCCAAAGTCACCTAGTGGACTTCCATGGCTGAGCAGGGATACAAACTCTGGTCCCTAGAGTCATAGTCCAGTGCTCAAACCACTATACCACACTGGATGTATGTTAATAGTACCTTTCTTTGTAACTTTGGCCATTTCCACACTATACTGTTATAGTGCTATTATTCCCCTTTCAGCATCCTGTGGAATTCTGGGGTTTGTAGTTTACTGAGGCCAAAGATGACCCTCCCTAAACTGCAAACCTCAGGATTCCATAAGATGCTGAAAGTGGAATAATAGCACTATAACACTGTAGTGCAGAAACGGCCTTTGTCTCAAGAGACATCAGTACAGGCTCAGCAGCATCATTACTTGACAATATTTTTCCCAACAAGATGTTGCTGAATGCTTTTTTCTGTGTTGCCGACATTTAATCTAATTGTGAGTTTGCCAAAAGCCCCACAAATAGTGCTGACGGCTTAATTTATAAACAAATACGACATTGTTAATCGCTGTCTGTGAAAAAAAGCCTTGCTATTTAGTGCCTGCTGCTTTAGCTGGTTATCACGATGTCCTGTTGTGTAAGGCAAATGTGACCCAATATTTATGCTACTAAAAACAAAGAGAAAAGAGTTTAAAATGACATTTTGAAGGCAAATAGAACTGCTTTAGAAAACAGTGGAGATCAAGTAGTAAAATTTAGATTTCTGTAGAGCAGATACATTGTGGTGACAAACCTTGCCCGTCTTGGGCCCTTTCTGTACCTTACCTTTTTCGGGCGCTGGGGTGCGGGGATAGCGCGAGCAGCCTCTGGCGAGAGGCTCTCGCGTACCTGCTGCTTCAGCTCCGCACGAGCCCAGCCTCTTCCTTCCGCAGTGCAGCCTGGGAGTTTGCACGCGCGATCACGCACCATTTTCAAGCCGACAATGAAAAGGTGCGCGAGCGGTGCCTGCTGGCCCCTGGAGCATCGTGCCATTGTGAGTGCGTCGTGCAGATCACTCCTCACAATCACGTGACGCTCCAGGCGCTCTTTCGCATGGCAAATGCCATGCGGAAAGGGCCTCGATCCAGCAGTTTTTTGAAGTTGTCAATCCTACATCAGGTGTGAATGACTGTGACCTTCCAGATGCTTCTGGGCAATTTCTATAATCCTCACATTGGTTTTGCTAGCCAGGTGCAACCCACGTTCACCCTATTCTGAAGTAAGTCAGGCTTTATAGGCACCAGAACATAAGTGAATCAATTGAGTTGGGCCTGTGTTCTCCAACATGTACAAGAGAGTAGATTCTAGGGACAGGAAGCAGCACCCAAAAGGCACTTGTCACATATAATAATATACATATATGCTGTATGAAGACATTTTCCTATTGGTACAAATCCAGCAGCAGAATATAAGAGGAGCTTAAAGAAAGGAAACTAAAGGACACTGACAGTCCTCTTTTTCCCTCCTAACCCCATTTTGTCAAGGACTTTGTGGCCAAACAGATAGGGGGCTGGATCTGTTGGGTACTGAAAGGGGCAATATTCCGATCACACAAGGAGAAGCTCAGATATGAAAGAGGTGCTGAACATCAGTGTCTAGCACTTCTACAAAATGTTGTAACCCTGAAATCACATAAATTGATCCATGGAGAGAAGTGGATAAGAAAATAACAACAACAGCCTATAGAATCTTGGATAATGAGTGGTATATGAATACCTTGAAAATGCATGATTTCATCACTGTAGGTAGTCCTTCAACCAGTGCAGACTGCAAATTTTCCACACTGTTGTTCTGCTCATAATGGCTGTGACTAGCTTATCATCTGGTGGCCAATGACTGCTGTACGGCAGTGGAGTATGCTGCCTCAGAGTGTGGTAGGGTCTCCTTCTTTGGAGGTTTTTAAGCAGAAGCTGGATGGCCATTTGTTGGGAGTGCTTTGATGTGGATTCCTGCATGGAATGGGATTGGACTGGATCGCCTCTGTGGTCTCTTCCAACTCTATGATTCTGTGATTCTCCATATTTTAATACACTGGTCCTCAGACAACAAAACACAGAGGCTGCTACTGGAACAATATCCGAAACCTTACAAACTTCGTAGAAACTGCCAGGGCTTAAGCTCCACTGGGACGGCTTTCAAGAACCCAGGAGTATGTCCACATTATGATGAGGGGGCACAGCAGACTTCATAGGGGTATATAAGTATTATAAATAGACCAGTCAATCAGTCAGTGGAAAATGATGCCTTCCTTCTAGAAGTTTTATGGAAAGAGGCTATTTATATGCTTATGAAAATGACATTTTATTTTCTTCTCCAATTGTTTTCAACAGATAGGTTTCTTCCTCCTTCCATTCTTCAAGTGCACTCTGTTCTTAATCTCTCAACAGGTTGCTGGTTGGGGCACCTCGACAAAAAGGTTTCCCGACACAGCTAGCCAACAGAACTGGAGGATTATATAGCTGTGATATTTTAACTCCAGATGTGCCATGCACACGTATCAAATTTGATGAAAAAGGTGAGGGCAGCAATATCTCAGTGTTATTCTGTTCCTGGCAGAGTTCAAATATTTACTGGAGCAATCTCATTTCCTGGTGTTTAATTCATGCTTTGGGACCCAGATGGTTACAGTCCCCACATTCTCCTACAGAAGAATTTCCACAGGAGGTAGATCATAGAACTTCATATGGGCTGCGCTTTCAGAATATGTGTAAAGATAATTCAGTTATTTAAAGAGGAGTCACAGTTTCATTACACATACAACATATACACCCACTCACACTCTCTCCTACTTAGTACATAATTCCCTCAAAATGGTGCCTATTAATAGCAGTCTCATTTCTCTTGAGCGCATCTGTATATACAGTGAAAACAACCCTAGATTAGTGTTGGAAACATTGCCATCTTGTGTCAAATATATCGAGGTACCAGGAGGGCTCTACGTTTGCATGTAAATGATGGTGAAATCTGAAGAACAGTCTAGTGCATAGAACAATGAAAGGATCCTGGGGGATACAACCTACAGTCAGTGGGGAAAGACCTATAGGGAATTTCCCATATGGCCACCACAGTGCTTTTGTCAATAGTGTCCAAGTCAGAAAGGCAACCCCACATGCAAAAGGCAGCAGTAGACTGAGGGGAAATGCTGTGAATGATGGAAGTACAAAATATTTTTAGACACTACCCCACAATATGCCTGTAAGGGCTGAGCATGTTCAACTAGCAGAGAATGGAATAGAGATTTTGGGGTGTGGCATGTTGGATGGAAAACTGCAGGCTGTAGTTTAGGAGAAGAATGGAGTGGCTCTAATATGGAACACGGAATATTCTTACATTGCAATATTTTGTTTCCGGTCCCACTTGTGCTGAATATAGTGATTGATATTTCTATAGGGAATGTAGTATTAAAGAGTTAAGACTTTGTCCCATGTGTAGACAAACAGTGCCATCTAAAGATTGTTTCAGGTACTAAATGACTTTGGTCTGTGGATTTTCCATTGAAATAGTGATGGAGCTGTAGAAATGTTATAGAAAAAATAACTCTGAAAGAAAGAGTGTACTGAGCTACCACACTGTGATTTTTATTTTTATTTTTTGACAGCTGATCTGAGCAAAGAAAGCAAAGAAGACCAATGGATGGGTGTAACCGTCCAAAGCCAAGGGCCTGGAGGAAAAGTAGTGGTAAGTTTTACAGAAGGCATCAATCTGTAAAGATCTTATTAGACTTCATAGAGTCTAATGGTGGCTAAAATCCCATAGTTCACTTCTGTATCAAATGAGATAATTCCAAATCCAATGCCATCTGAACATTCTTCCCCTCCTCTTCCTGATATCTTCCTCTGTGGTACCACATACCTGCTCCAGAGGGCTCTCCACTGCCCTGGAGAAGGTTTTTTTGGGGTGCATGGAGAAGGGGGCTGCAGGAGGAAGCGAGGTTGTCAATTTTGTGGAAGCAGCAGGAACCAGCACAAGTATGCTATTGGGTCATGTGAGCTGATATTTTCCCTCCCCTTTTCTTGATGTCTGTATTGATGAAAAGTACAAAAGTTGAGCCCCTGATACTTTAGGATGTGATCTCTCATGTCCTGCTATTTTTGTGATGTTTACAATATGAGTGTCATTGCTCATGTAACCAAAATGTCACTAGTCATGCGCAGGAGTTAGTAGGCACAGGATAACTCCAAGGTCTGCTGATATGCATTTTATTACTTATTTTAATTGAGAGCCAGTGTGGTGTAATGGTCTGAGTTTTGGACTAGGACTCTGGGAGATCCGGGTTCAAATCCCTGCTCAGCCATGGAAACCTACTGGACAAGTCACACTCTTTCAGCTTAAGAAGAAAGCATTGGTAAATCTATGTGAACAAACTGTGCCAAGAAAACCCCATGATAGGTTTGCTTCAGGGTCACCATGAGTTGGAAATAACTTGAAGGCACATAACAAGAACAACAATAAAGTAATTTTAATTATTTGTAAGTTCTAAACTTGTTTGATTGGAAAATTTCACCATGGTGTTGCCACAGTAATAATACGTGCAATATATACAATACACAGTACGAAAGTTAACATGCAGTATTTACATGGTCCACAAAATAGATGGTAAGTTGGCTTATTCAGAGAAGACATGTATAAATAAGTTTATTTTCAGTCTGTGTCTCAAACTAAACATTGTTGGAGCATGTCAAATTTCTGATGGAAGGTAGATGCCACCCTGCTGTATGTCCTGTTTTGCATGACTGCAGAGGAATTGCTTCACATGCGTTTGGAGCCACCAGGTGGGCCTCTCCAGACAGAGAAATGAGTCTCTAGTATTTGCTGTTACGTTCTTTCCAGTTGTTTCCAACTTATGGCAACACTAAGGCAACCCTATCATGAGCTTTTTGTTGCAAGATTTATTCAGAGGGGGTTTCACATTATTTTGTAAGCCACTTTAAGCTACATTGTGGGATTTAAGCAACTAAAATAAATAAAATATTATAAGCCTTGTAGTTCTGTTCTTTGTTCCCCCAGTCAGCCCAGTAAGCCCTGCTGAGTTTGGCATGGGCTGTTCTTTTACAAGATACAGTTGGGTTGATCACCTCAATCAGTTTTGCTTGGTACAGGACAAAAATGTGTGTTTCTGTACATAGATCAATATAGTTAAAAGCTGGAATGGCTGTTTATCCCACACTCAAGAAGCGACATCACTGGATTATGTATGCTTATCTCTGATTTCTTGACATCTTCCAGACCTGTGCACATCGCTATGAGAAGAGGCAATATGTAAACACTATTCAGGAGACACGAGATATCATTGGAAGGTGCTACGTGCTAAGTCAGGATCTTACTATCAGCGATGATATGGATGGCGGGGAATGGAGCTTTTGTGATGGGCGCTTGAGAGGACATGAGAAGTTTGGTTCATGCCAACAAGGTGTCGCTGCCACTTTTACCAAAGATTACCACTATGTTGTATTTGGGGCACCGGGTACCTATAACTGGAAAGGTAAGGTTTCTCCTTTTTAGCTTCCTTTTGTCTGTTAGCTAAAGTGAGTATTCTTGTTTCCTATAAAATAATCTAAATATTCCAGAAACCACTATGTGCTTTGAAAGTTCTTTTAGTTGTATAAACTGTGCCTTTTATGCCACTCTCTTAGAAGGGTGTGTTCTGTTTTGTTTTTTCCTCTTTTTAAGCATAAAGCACGTCTGCTTCTCGTGTGCAAATTGGTGCTTTAGCAGAATTTGGAGAATTAAAAATGGTTCCATTGGTTGTCCTATAGTAGCCAGACTGCTCATCTTGAGAAAGCAGAGCAGGGGCCATGCTGGCTGGGGATGCTGGCAGTTGTAGTCCCAAAAGTCACTTTTCTGAAGCCCAGAATTTCTACATATGAAGGTATGCTGCTCCTCAACATGTAGGTTGGGGGGCACAGGGCTTGATGCAAGGCCTTCAGCAGGTAACCTGTGTTGCCTCTGCTACTTTCACAAATACCACTGAATGCTGCTGTCTGACTGTGAAACTGTGAACACCAATTCTTGGTGATCCTTGGATGAGAGACCCAGAAGGTGGAACCCTGTTGGGGCACTACACCCTCATACAAAGAGTTGTGCAAGCAGCTGCACTTTCTCAGAGCTTGTGCAAGTCCTAAGGTTGCCAGGTTGCATATGGGACTGAGGCTCCTGTAACTTCAGGCCATTTCTGCACTACACTGTTAATAATGCTATTATTTCACTTTCAACATCTTGTGGAATCCTGGGGTTTGTAGTTTAGGGAGGGGCCTTTAGAAGTCTCAGCCAGAGAGCTTTTTGAAGTCAGTAAACTACAAACCCCAGAATTCCACAGGAGGTTGAAAGTCAATAATAGCACTATAACAGTGTAGTGCAGACATGGCCTCAGTCTTAAATAGATCTTGCAGCAAGTGGAGGTACTGAAAAGCTCCACTAAGTGGGAGGAAGGACAGTCCTCATTCACCTTTCAAACCCCAGCTTTGACCCATCGCCTTTCCTTCCCATAGTGGTTGTTGCTTTGCCAGTGGAGATTGGGGGCAGGGAGGCACCGGTGACAAGAGCACAGCTCCTACTGAGAAGCCTCATTTGGTGGGCACTGCAAATTTAATTAAACAGCCAGCAGATTTGTCTCCAGCTGTGTATGCTAAGAAGCTGTGAAAAGTCATCCTCCTTTTCTTGTCTTTTCCAATGATGTTTTTGGCTTTTCTTGCCACCCTGTGTTACGCCATCAGCTGTGGAATTCTTTCCTCCTCTGACCTTTCAGCCTCACCGATAAATCCTTGCTGTGTACACCTGTGCCTGACATGTGAACCGTGCCAAATCATTGAGCCTTGGCACAAGAGGTGCTTGAGTGAAAACTTACCTTTCCACACGCTGTTTTTTCATCAAGGAAGTTTGACTATCCTGACATGGTCTAGCATGCTGAGCAATTGCTTTACTTAAATACCAAGTTCCTACTTCCACAGTTTGACCTGGCTTTAAAAGCATTCTTTCATGGCCTGTGGAAATCACAATTGTTTTGTGAGAGAGTTTTATTAAAAGAGAAGCATTTTTATCTTTTGAAGTGAGTGGAAGTGAGTCGCTGCAGGTAATGGCTTTTTTTAAAATCTAGTGGAAGTGGTATTTTTAAATCAGGTAGGCAAAATGCAAACCCTGCAGATACCGTTACGTAGCAACTCCTAGAATTTCCTTTCTCTGGCTATGCTGGCTAGGGCTAATGGAATTTGCAGTCAGATAATATCTGGTGAGCCACTTTGACCATCCCATTTTAAATTTTAAATTGTTATGGTTCTAACTGGAGAGGGACACACTTATCATCAGTGCTTGGGAGTAACTAGTTATAAATAAAATTGTTTCCCCAGCAATAAAACTATAAGTTATATTATGATTGCCATTTAATTAGAGCTAACATCACTCTTCTGTCTGTGTGTGACTTATAGGCCATTTCTGCACTACACTGTTACAGTGCTATTATTCCACCTTCAACATCCTATGGAATGCTGGGGTTTGCAGTTTAGGGAGGGGCATTTAGGATTCAGCCAGAGAGTTCTTTGGACTCACTAAACTACAAACCCCAGAATCCCACAGGATGTTGAAAGTGGAATAATAGCACTATAACAGTGTACTATGGAAATGGCCATAGTTAAGAGGGTGTGGTTTGACCAAAAGGTCGAGGAGGGTTATCTCATGCTGATTTGTATGTGATACAGTGGATCTTGTGTAAGGAGAAGCAACAACCAAGCAGTCCTACAGATCTTCCTTCAGGTTCCAGCCCATGCTCTAGAGATCAAGTTTCCTCTAATGGGCTGCTCCCCTGAAAGGATCCCAGTTCACCGCGTAAGAGTCCATGAGGGCTTGGTCATGGCGGGGGGGCAATGTTCTCTCTAGCCCCCCAACCCCAGTTGATCTTCTCCCTTTCCCAAGCACTTCTATTCCATCTTTGCAAGCAAAGACAAAATAGTCAAGGATGGGCATCCCTACTGCAGGCCAGTGGCTTTGGCCATTAGAATTTTGAAGTAAGTAGAGGTAACTCATAGTTACATTTTAGAAGTAAAGACTACTGTTTAAAAATGCCACAGGTGCCTCTAATAGTAACTAATGGCAACTCAGCACTTTAAAAAAAGTAACTCAGTCTGTGACCTGAACCTTTTAGCTAAAGATGTCAGGGACTGAAGCTGTCCCCTTCTGCATAAAAAATCAAGTGCTCCACTATAGAGTTACCACTACCCCCTCCCTGAGGTTTCAGTGAAGTGATAAGGGTCCCATGAATAGAGTTACTATGCAATCAAAATAACAGCCTGGCAGAAGACAAAGCAAGGTCTTTACCATTGAAGCCCATGATGTTTGACTGGTCTGTTCATACATAGGACTTTGTGGTAGCCCTCTTGTGGTTCTGACAGAGTTAGAAGAACACTGAACAGTCGTGCAATGTATGGCAAGGGAAAGGTCAAGTTCCTGGAGATGTCCAGACAAGGGATTATGTACTGAATAACAGAGAGCTGAGTGTGTCTTCAATTACTGTCTGTGCACTTTGGAATTTGGTGCAGAATGTGTCTTCCTATGAACCTTAGCTTTTAATTTCAGAGAAGTTTACAATCCTCAAGATTTTAGGGAGCGAAAAGAAAAAAAGTAAAACCCTTCCCTTGCAATTCTGCTTGACTAAGTCTTCATGGTTTCTGTGAAACTAGTTCCTTAGTAAGGCTTAAGAAAAACACAAGACAAAATATTCTCTGAAAGGGAATGAGTTAAGTTTTTTTTTTTAAGGCTTCCCTTCGTTCCTCTAGTGTCAAAAGTACCCAGGCTGAGTGCAGTGCACATTATTGTCTCACAACATATTTTGGAAGTTCTTATTTTACATCCTGCCTCCCATGTCTATATGATATATTGGTTTCAGGCTGGAATCCTGTTGGCGTACCAGGCTGGCTTAACAGTCTCTTATACTAACAGTTGCACATTTTCCATGTTTGGGCAGGGAGTATGAGGGAGCAACAGGCGGCAACTGTTAACTCTGAGTTGATGGCTTAGATGATTGTCTTTCTGGTGGAAAAGATGATTCCTCCAGAGTGGCTCATCTTGAAGCCCCCACCCATCCTGAAGTTGGCCATTTGTATATAGGTGGCTCAGAGCTGGTAGGTGCCCCCTTCCACTACTGCTTCTGCCAAAGTTGCTATTCTTTCTTCACTGCAACTGTGCCCATGACTTTTTTTTCATCTTATGACCATGCCAGTGCCACCAACAGAATTCTGGTCTCATTGTTTATTTGGTACCTGTTTTCTTCCCTGCAGTAGAGGCATTGCCTTGGATCCTAGGCTCCCAGAATCCCCCAGGCAGCATTCTCTGGGCTCTTGTACCATCATCAATTTTGTGTTCTTTCTTACAGCTCTAGCTTCTTGATCTCTAGCTTTATGGATACCATTCTCCCAGCATGTCTCTCTTCCTGTACCATCCTTAACCTCACAAAACAAAACAAAACACCTAGATTCTGCAAGGTCCAAATAAGTCCAACAGAATGAATTGTGGAAATGTGTGTCAATTGTATGTTTACTGACAACATATATACTTATGAGGGTTTTGTTGTTCATACAGCAGATACATTGCCTTAATCATATCTTTAAGAACCTTCCTTAGCATCATCATTTGTTGTATCATGAAGTTTCAAACCAGGCCTAGAACTAAGCTTATTACACACAGTATTGCATTATGGTTCTTCCCTCCTTTCTCCACAAAATTATGCCATTGTGGTTGCTTTTCCTTTTGTAAAACTCACTATTTGTTTTTACGTTTTCCCCTCCCTTTGTCATTCATCCCACTTTTTGTTTTTGCTTTGTCATGTCATTCTTCCAGGAGTGGTTCGTGCAGAACAAAAGAATCAGACATTTTATGATTATGGTATCTTTGATGATGGGCCTTATGAAGTTGGTGATGAGAGCCGGCGAGATGAGAGCCTAGTTCCTGTGCCAGCTAACAGTTACTTAGGTAGGATTAAGCTCTTCAGAGATCTCCAGAAAATCACTACCCAAATATGGAGTTTTAGCATAAAAATAATTCTATTATGGACCCTTTGCATTTAAGCCAAGAGTTTGCCGCTTGCGTCCTCCGCCCACATTTTTATGGTTGTTTGAAGTGTCAGCTGGTACTCTGGCTGAGGTACCACCTCAGAGCTGCTAATATAATGAGACCTTTAAGAGCACCGACAAGGACTCACAAGTTCTTATGCTGTGATTATTATCCCCCTCACGCACCGTAAGTACTGCATGAGGATCGGTAGGCCTGTGCCACATGACCTCAAGCACGTAGCGTCGGGAAACCTATGCCATTGTTTGTCTTTGAACAGGACTGTCAAGGCCGGGAATGGCTTTTGTGGCATATTTGCAATGACAGCATCCAAATAACACTCTGGAATTGTGAGCCGATTCCTGAGGCTTCTCTGAGGTGCTTTAATAGTTCTCTTGAAAGACTAGTGTGTTGCATGGGAATTGCTGGTGTGCTTTTAGATGTCCTGCTTTTTTGAGTATTGGATTGACACTAATGACAAATTTCTGTGGTATTTGCAACGAATGGTAAAATAATACCCTCTGGATGCAAACAAAAGGGCGAACGACATCATGTAACTTCAGGACCTGCTAGGGGACAGAGATCCTGAAGGAGCAATTGTCAGAGTGACAGTTCTGTAGTAACCCAGCTTCGGCTTGAGACAGCATGCAGAATGCTTGGCTGAGGAAAGTCCTATGCTATAAAAGACTGATCCAGGGCATAGAAGGAAAGCTTTGGCTGTGTGTATGCTGAATGAAGATTTCTGTATTCTGGGAGGGACCTTTTCAAATTTACCATACAATCAGGCCATTTCCACCACCCCACCATCCTGCATTATGGAGATGTTCGTATGCTCAGCGTCATGTGTCCCACCTGCCAGATGTAAATATCTATAAATGTTTTGGGTAGTAAAGGTCAGACAGGTTAGCATTTGCCTTTCATCCTCACCACCTTTGTTCTCGTCTGGCAACAGGGCATTGCCTGGCAGCTCTAGGCACTGACATAAGGAACTAGGAGCCCCTGGCAGGGCTAGAAAATGTGGGGTCTTTCAAATGTCATTGAACCTGCCACCCCTATCTGCCATAGCCACTGATGAAGGGTGATGGGAATCAGAATCCAGCACCTAGAATGCCACACATTTCCCACCTGATTTGTTATCACTTCCCATCTGTAGTTAGTGCATGCGGGTCAGGGCTCTGAAAGCTGGGGAGAACACATCATAAAAGATGACAAGATTGAAATAAATAAGACAATGCCTCTTTGCAACATTTGCTAATAATAATGTTTGATTATGAATCTTCTTTATTCACGTTCCTGCATCTCTTCCCTGTAGGCTTTTCACCCCTCCTGCTATTGTTGGATTAATGAGGTGTAGTGTCACCATGCCTCACTATTGCTGGCCTGTATTTAAATGCTTCTACTGCACCTCAAGTTGCCCATAAAGCACTGTGTTGTTATGCTCTCTGCTTAACCTGTCCTCCTTTCTTTTCTGCATCTTCTTTCTGTGCTCACATTTACAGGTCTTCTTTTTATGACAAGTGTCTCTTATGCTAACCCCGATCAGTTTGTGTACAAAACTCTGCCTCCCAGCATCAGAGTAGACAAACCCACCGATGTGATGACGAATAGCTATCTAGGTTTGTGACCTCTTAAGTGATGGTCCCTCTCACTTTATCCATGGCATTCCAGATTTACTGACATCATCATATGATTTCCATTTCAAAGTCATACATGTCGTTGGGGAATTTCAGATGAGATGAGAGACCCTTGGGAAGCTGATGGCTTGTGGTGAAGAAGCGTTGGAACTTTGACTTTCCAGACACACACTTGGCTAGCTAGGGACCTGTAGTGCTTTAGGTTTGCAAGAACTGAAGACCCAGTGGTCATTTCCCCTGTGGTGCCACAGGCATCTTTTCTTCTTCCCTCCTTCCTCAAGTCAACAAATACATTGGAAGGGGAGATGGTAGGATGAATATGTTAACATCAGAGAGAGAATACTCAAGAAAGTATTTGGAAAAATCCAGTCAATGCAGCCATCTTAGCTGAATTTCTTGTCTCACAGTGATTTTATCTTACTGACAGTGGTAGAATGGCAGTGATGAAGAACCCCAAGGAAACTGGGTGGGGCACAAGGTTTTCTTCTTAGCTTTCACTCAGGATGGTGAAAACTTTGGGCTTGATAACACAAGCTCTCCTTAATTTTTATATGTATTTTAGAATTGAATTTTTAGCAAATGAAATAAAGGGTGGAAGTACATGTTATGCATGTGGGATCTGTCCCTAAATACTGCATTCCTGTATTGAGTTCTCTCCCACATGGTGCGTGTATTTATTTATTTATTGGAGTTATTTTATCTGTACTATTACTTTTGAGAGTCAGTGTGATATAGTGGTTTGAGTGTTGGATTAGGACTCTAAAGACCAGGGTCCAAATCCCCCCTCAGCCATGGAAACCCAATGGGTGGCCTTGGGCAAGTCACACTCTCTTAGCCTCAGAGGATGGTAATAGCAAACTGCCTCTGAACAAATCTTGCCAAGAAAACTCTATAATAGTTACACCTTAGGATCACCATAAGTCAGAAATGACGTGAAGGCACACAACAACTATTACTCTGCTACCTAGATATGTCCAGTTCCTGCTGCATGCTTTTGATAGCCACTGGCAGTGGCATAAAATATATAGCATGACATCATTATGGGTGATGCTACACATTATAGTGGAGAAGGAGGAGGAGAGAATTTGGCACAGGGAAGCCATTTTTGGCAGCAGTCCTAAGCTGTGTTGTGATGGCTTTATTTAGTATTTATTAGTAACATTTATACATAGAGCCAGATGTAGAATACTGGCTGATGGGACATTGTAGCAGCCTCCATGTATGAGTCCACATGTGGGTTAGTATAGAACATAACTTTGGAGACAGGGGATGCTGGTGTTTTTTTGTTGTTGCTATTGTTAAAAGCTATCAGAAGTGAGGAGCTTTTGCTAATCTACTATACATTATTGAATAATGCATTAGCAGATTGCCGCTTGCCTTTGGCCATTCCTTAGGCTGTTCTCCTTTGAGGCCATAATAGAACTGAGTACAAGGAGAAAGACACATGCCTCACTTGCTTTTAAGCCTCAAACACTGTACATTGGGAAGAAAACCTCACAGCTCCAACACTCTTGACCAGTTCAACCATTTTGGCTTCTTGCTGGTTTTTATTGTACATTACCCTCAAAGCCTGTTTTAGAGTAGGGAAAGGGAACATGTTGCCCACCAGAAATTGTTCAACTACAACTCCTGTCATCTCTCACCATTGACTATACTAGTTAGATCTAATGAAAATTGCAGTCCAACGATGTCTGGTGGGCCACACATTCCTCCACCCCTTCTGTAGGGTGACTTCACAATTTTTTTATAGACAAACACTTCTGGGTTGTTTAAACAGAGAATCCCAAGAAAGACAGCTCTAAACAAAAAGGAAAGGCAGCATAGACCACATACCATTTGGGAGCTCCACCTTTCCGGACTCACCAAATAAGGACCGTTTTGTCCCCAAAAATGATAATCGCCATATTCAGTGGTCACGTTAATCCCGTGTGCATAACATGTACATCTGCCCAGAGTATTAGTTAAAAAGACTTCATCTTTTTTTTTTAATGGACATGGTAGATCATTATGTTTTTTACACATATTCTCGAGACCTTTTCAGTTACACTGATGATTTCACCAGTGCTTTTTTTCTAAAGTTTCAGCTCATTATGTGTTGTGCCAGTCCATATCCCATGGAAGTCAATCCAGGATGCTGGAGGGTGGGATCATGCCCCAAGAGTAACAAAAGACCATTTGAAATGCTTGGCAAAGCATACCATTTTTATGAAATCTGAAGAGCATGATTTATTTTTCAGGCATTAACATTCATGTAACATCATGGATATGCTATGTTAAAGTGGTACTAATCACAGCATTTTAAAATAATACAAATTTTGTACATCACCATGCCTGTAGTGGACCAAAGGTATGTGTGATTGTGCAATGATTACTGGTATGAAGTTATCACTGTGTATACCAGAGTTGGGGAAACTGTGGCTTGTGGCCTGCATGTGGCCTGTGGTGTCTTTGGCTTCTTCTCCCATCCTCTCTTCCTATGCTTCCCAAAGTGGTCCCATTTGTGGTGAATACATGGCTGGTGTATGGGTGAGAAAATGGATGGATGACTGGGACACGTGGTCTGTGTATGTGCTCCTGGATAATGGGAGATTGGTGAATGAGTTTGCATGGGTGTGTGTGAGAGAGAGAGGTGTAGAGGGAGAGAGACATCATTATCACAACACATTTGTGTTTTTCTTGATTATCACTACCACACGTGATTTCTCTTTCTAAGATTTTTCAAAAGGAGAGCAGGGGGGAAGGAATATGGGAAGGAAGAAAGAGAGAAAAAGAGTCTTGGTCTGTGAAGATCTTAATGGAGCTCTGGCCGTATCCACCGACAACTCCCCAACTGATAACATCTGAGGGAACATGCCCCTCAATTGGAAAAAGATTGGTCCACTTCTGGCATGTATCTTGGCATGACTGTGCTTCCATATGTACAGCACGTGGAGGTTGCAGAGGCAGATTATCACTTAACATTACACAAATCATTTGGCTTAAAGGATGTGCGTAGACCTACAGTACTTTCAACTCCCACTTTAACATAGTTGCCATTATGGAAACTGTATAGCTAACAATATAAAGCAGGGACGAGGGGCAAGGACGTACCTCCAACCTAACCTAGCCCACAGAGGGTTGCAAGGCAACCTACAGAGGTTCCAGGTTCCCCCTTCAACCAGTGGAGTGTGGCCCCGCTTCCTATGGGGGTTATGAGAGATAACTGTTGAGATCCCCCTACGCACCATTCTTCCTCTCAGCCGGGTGGAGGAACAATGAATGAAGCATGCCATGCCCAGCTGGTGTTGTCTTTGCTTCTCTTCCCACTTTCCTGTGCTTTCAATAGTAAAAACTTCAATGGTTCCTTTGTGTTACATTCTGTTGTAGGTTTTTCTCTGGATTCTGGAAAAGGCATCGTTTCTCAGGAAAATATCACTTTTGTTTCGGGAGCCCCAAGAGCCAACCATAGTGGAGCTGTTGTTCTCTTGAAAAAGGACAGTGATCTCCAGAGGGCACTGTCCCTTGTGCATATCTTCGAGGGTGAGGGGCTGGCTTCTTCATTTGGCTATGACGTGGCTGTTGTGGACCTCAACAGTGATGGGTAAACTCTCTTCCACTCTCCTCCTCTTCCTGTTCTTCCTCTGTGGGTGGGGAGTAGGCACCTCTCTTTATTTTATTTATGTATCTGTCTAGTTTATATCTCTCTTGTCTCCTGGTACAGGATCTCTGGCAGAAGGGTGTGAAAGTGAGCTGTTTCTCATTAGTTCTGAGCCCTCAGAAACCAGCAAAGTATAGTTGTTTGAGCGATGGACTATGCCCCTGGAGACCTGGGTTCAATTCCCACTCAGCCATGGAAACCCACTGGGTGACCTTGGGTGCATCACACACTCTCAGCCCCAGAAAACCCCAGGATAGGTTTGCCATAAGGCAGAAATGACTTGAAGGCACACAACAACAACAACCTCAGAAACAGGAAATAATACCGGTGCCACAGTACTATTGTTTTAAGAAAAAAAACTTGCTACCTGCCTTCATATTTTAAAGGTCATTACATTTTTCAGACTTCCCGTGCATCCAGTTTAAATAGCTGAGTAACCAAGTTTTGAGAGCCATCATGATGCAGTGGTTTGAGCATTGAACTACGACCGTGGAAACCAGGGTTCAATTCCCCACTTGGCTAGGGAAAGCCACTATGTGATCTTGTGTGGGTCATACCCCCTCAGCCCCAGAAAATCCCAGGATAGGTTCACCTTAGGGTCACCATAAGTCAGACATGACTTGAAGGCACACAACAACAGCAACAACAACAAGCAAGTTTTACTACTATAAAGCAGGGGTAGGCAAAGTGTGGCTCCCCAGGACTGATTTTGTGACTGGTTTGAAAAGTTGGCAGCCAGTGTTAAAACAGCATTCAAGTTATCTTTCTCTGTGGCTGCAGGAAAAAAACTCCACGCACATATTGCACTGTACATTTGTGTTGAGTTTGTTGTCATTCAGGGGTCAATCTTCTCACCTGCTTTTCACTGTTGCCTTCAAAGCAATTGCCCTTTCCTTTTGTTTTCTCAGTTGGCAAGATATTGTTGTTGGAGCCCCACAGTATTTTGACAGAGATGGTGAAATTGGTGGAGCTGTCTATGTTTACATTAATCAGCAAGGAAGGTGGGAAGGGGTAAAGCCCATTCGCCTCAACGGATCTGCAAACTCCATGTTTGGGATTGCAGTTGAAAATATTGGAGATGTTAACCAAGATGGCTTCCCAGGTAAGCAAGAATGGAATTTGCTACATTGTGGTCACTAGGACTAAAAGGTGGATTTGGTGGGGATTTTTCCACATTTCCAATAGCTGAGTTTCTCTATATGTTAGTCTCTTTGAATTCAGCAGAACTCTTGAAAATTTATTTAGTTGTGCATTTCTTGTATTTGCAGTCTAGTTAATAGCATAATAATAATAATAATAATAATAATAATAATAATAATAATAATAGTGATGATGATGATGATGATGATGATGATGATGATGATGATGATAGTAATAATAATCATCACCACCGCCACCTCGTGCGATATTTCTAATGTCTAGATCTTCTGAAACTCAAGTGTCTTTACAAAATGTGTGTCTGGCAAATATTGTTTTTGTGAAATGTTGTGTCATAGGAGTTTGATTGTTGTGGTTTCAGATTGGTTCTTCAACACTGTTGTTTCTTCTGCTCATGTTTATATGTACTTCATTTGCCTGCTTTGTTAGACTATTCATGTTGCTTTTTAAATAGCAAGATCACTTGAATATTTTTCTTCTTTTCTTTGGGAAATATAACAGATATTGCTGTGGGTGCTCCATACGATGGAGATTTTGGCAAGGTGTATATATATCATGGCTCCAAGAATGGAATCAATACAAAACCAGCACAGGTAGTAACTTGTAGTGTCTGCTCCTACCTCCAGTGGAATGAAAGTTTTTCTTGTATATTTAGTTTCTCCTAAATACCTGCCTACTCATTTTTCTCAGCCACCTTTTGTCTTTTGTTTAGCTTCTTCTTTTGACTCCAGCTGATATTGCATTCTGTCTATGGCCCTATGAATCAGCTAGTGCAGTGTTGGAGAACCTCTGGCCCTCTACCTTTCATCATTCATGATACCTGAGGATGCTGCCTGGATCTGATAACATCTCAAGAGTCACAGTCCTAGGGTTTTTTCACACTACATGATTACAGCACTCTAGTTCCACTTTAATAGCCATGATTCTGTCCTAGGAAATCCCGGGATTTGTAGTTTAGGGGAGGGCATTTAGAAGGCTCAGCCAGTTAGCTTTTCTGGTGCCTAACCAAACTTCTCCACCTAGCTGTGGGACTCTTGCCCCTTATTCCATCACTTTCCACACCAGATGTTAGGTTCTGCCTAAATCTCTGCTGCCACCATATACGATGACTTTGAACATTTCTCGATTACCACCAATATTTAGGGCTTTCCCTTATTCCCATGTCTGCCACCAATATAAGGACCTCTTCCTGTCTCACTTCTGTGGCCACCACTGTGAGGACCTACTAGTTGCCCTCAAGGCTCCTGTGTGGAATATTGTGCAACTTCTATTCCCCAGTGGACACCAACATTCTTTATCCTCCACAGACACTGTGTCTGAACCTAATCCTTATATGTATAGCGTTCTTGGAGGCCAAATGCATATGATACACAAACCAACACTTTATTAACAGAAGTTGAACATAACAAAACAGATTGATAATTTAATAGATTTAAAACAAACATTTCATTCACATTCCTACTCGTCTCTGCAAAAACTACTCAGATCCACTCATCGTCAGACCTGACTGACTTAACCCTAATCCTCACTTATTCCCCCCACCAAGCTACACCATTCTCTCAAACCTCCAACCACCAGACCAACTCTCAGCCACAAACCCCATTTAACTTTCTCCAATCCACCAATCACCACTCAGTCTCAACGTTCCATTTGCTCACCCCCTCCTCGCCGCTCCTTACTTCATTACTGCTATTATACAATACACAGAAAACCCAATTATCCTTTATCTAATATATTTTCTACAAAAAGTCCATGATACTACAGCAGCTAAGGTGGTTCAGTCGAATCATAGTGCTATAATTTTATAGTGTGAAAGGGCTCCTAGTCTATTGTTTCTCTGGGAGAGGCTTCCATCCCTGCTTTATTCTTCCTCTTTGGTCTTTTCAGCATCTTTTCTTCCTTTCATCACACAACTCTAGCTGGAGCTGGTGTGTGTATGTCTTCCTCTGCATGTTGTTGGACTGCACCTCCCATCAGCCCTAGCTCACGTAGCTAGTGGTAAGAGATGATGGTAGTTGTAGTCCAGCAACGTCTAGAGGGTCACACCTCCTGCATTCCTGGTTTAGCAGTGTTGTGTGCTGGTTTGAGCATTGGACTATTACCTGGGAAATCAGGGTTCAGTTCCCCACTTATCCATGCAAACCCACTTGGTGACCTTAGGTGCATCACATATTCTCAGCCCCAGAAAACCCTATGATAGGTTCACCTTAGGGTCTCCATAAGCTGGAAATGACTTGAAAGCACACAATAAGATGACTACATCTCTCACCCCATATTTGGTGAACACATGAGAGTGAAGTAGGATTTCATCAAGTAACCATGCTTCCACCCGAAAGAGTGGCTATGTACAGTTCAATTCCTGTTTGTATGGAGCAGTCACAAGAATGTAATATTGGTTCACACTACCATGAAGATCTTGCTACAAGGAGAGGTGTGGTCAGCGGGAGCATTGGGATGCTTGGCTAGTGGTTCTCCTCCCCTCTCATGTGTTCACTGAATTCATGGGGAGAGTTGTAGTGTAGCATATCTCCAGGGTGTTGGATTGGAAAAGGTTTCTGTAAACTCACAGGCCAGGCTGACAGAGGAAACACCACATATTCAATCATGAGTAGAAGTTCCCATGAAAACAAGCAAAATTAGTCCTGTGTTTCTTTGAGCTATTCCACTCTTACAGAAGCTCTTTGAATTGCTCATATTAAGGTTTCTGAAACAACCCTATTGATTTCAACAAAACGGAAGCAGACCATGTATGTTTGTGTGTGTACTTTTTGGCAAGAAACATCCTTGGTGTTGTTATTTCAATTTCTCACTGAAGATCCATATTCTTCTTTTCTTTTTGGAATCAAAGACTATTTCCGCACTAGCCAGCCGGCCCCTCCCGAAACTGCAAACCCCAGGATTCCGTAGGATGTTGAAAGTGGAATCATAGCGCTATAACAGGCTAGTGCGGAAATGGCTTTAGTATTACTTTTTTATGACCGTGACCTTGAATAAATGCATATTCCCCCTGCCTCTTTTTTTGTTCCTTTCTAAATGCTATTGCTTCTTTCATTTTCATTTATAAGCGTTATGTGGAAAGGAAATTTGGAAAGAAATGACTATCTGTTCTGAACATTCATCTATAAGCTCTTAACTCTGTAAATCAATAAATCTGATAATAGCTTATAATTTCAGAGCTCACTGCTGAAGAGATGCTTGGGCAGTTTTCCTATATAAACTCTGTAACCTATATGTTAGGACTGAGCTATGGGGTGAGGAGCTGTGGGACAAGCCAGTAGTTAGGAGCAAAGAATAAGTTATAACTGGCAAGAAACCAGGAGGTAGAACAAAAACCAAACCAAACTAAACCAAACCCCAAGGACACAGGAAGACTGTTTGCTTGGGTGAGGCTCAGCTGAAACAGGAAATTCTATTATGTTCTTTCATGTCCAGTAGGATGCAGTGAATAGCATGGGTAGTAAGAGTCAGTCTAGTGATCTATTCACATTACATAAATATAATGTTACTATTTCACTTTAACTGCCATGGTTCTGTCCCATGGAATCCTGGGATTTGTAGTTTAGAGAGTGGCATCTACAAGTCTCAGTTAGAGAGTTTTAGTGGCTCAAGAGACTATAAGCCCCAGGATTCTGTAGGATGGGATCATGGCAGTTAAAGTGAAACAATAGCACTATAATTGTGAAGTGTGAATGGGATCATGGATGTGAAAGTATTTTGAGGGCTGCCATCTGTGGTTCCGTGGTTCACCATATAGGGCAGCCATGCACAGCTGCAGCTGGTCCTGACACTATAACTCTGTGTTGTTTGACACGATATTCTTCTAGGATGTCTATTCCACCATATTTCCATTGTGGCTTTCTTTGATAATGCCTGTCCTGTTTCCTTTTGTGTACCCTTCCCTTCTTACTTATCACTGATTTATCCTCTGCGCTTTCCTTTTGCTAATGGGTAAAGCTGCTAAATGTGTTATCTAACTCCGTATGACATAAGAACACAAATGCTCTTTGTTTCTGGTTTTTAGATTCTTGACGGTGAAGGAAACAGAATTGCATTCTTTGGCTATTCTATCACTGGAAATGTGGATCTAGATAAAAACTCCTACCCCGACATTGCTGTTGGATCCCTTTCAGATTCTGTATCTGTCTACAGGTTTGTTGACTTACAAATTAAAATTACAAGAATATGAATGTAGACTTCATTTAACAAGGTAGATGTGTTCCTGAGCCTTTTTAACAGAAACTTTGGTACCATAGGTTGAAATAACATTGTAAGAATAGGGGTAGGTTTCTACACCGTGATGAAGAAGAGCAGTTCAACAGGTTTCAGCAAAGTTTTTCATTCAGAACTAATATTATGCACATGTGAAATGATGTAAGATTTGCTTGCATAAGTAAACAAAAACATTTTGAATCTTTCTAGAAACCACTTGCAAACATCTTCCAAAATGCATCTCAGAATGATATTTTTTCTTTCCACAGCCTCCACTTTTCTTATGATTCCCATTTTCTTTGTTTTCTTTGTGAAACATACTGTATAAATCTATCCTTTTTCAACATGGCAGGGTAGCTGGTGAGACAGGTCAATCTGTTTTCCCCTTTTCTTTCTGTTTTCTCTTCACACATGCTCAGTAAGTGATTCTGGAAGCATTTGTTTACCTTGCCTTTTGTACATAAACACAGGCAGCTACAGAAGGATTGCCTAGAATAGAATCCTGTTCTTTCCCAGATCAATCTTTATTGCACTGTTTACTGCAGACATGCTGTTGCAAGCCAACAGCGAAAGTCTGTCTTTCTCCAGCCCTCCTTCACCATTCTCTCAATGCCAGTGATTCCAAAAGAAAAACTTCCAGTTAGACAGAAGACAGGAACAGGGAAGGGCAGGGCTGGCTCCTGCAAAAGGACCTTGTAAATAGGAGCTTCCTTGTTAGAAGCTTTGTTAACTGAGGTATGCCTGCAGCTAAAAACTTATAGTTAAAACATATACAGTATCCAGTACTTCTTTAACTATTGGTTGTTGTGTGCCTTCAAGTCATTTCTGACTTATGGCGACTCTAATGTGAACTGATCACAGGGTTTTCTTGGCAAGATTTGTTCAGTGGAGGTTTGCCTTTGCCTCCCTGAGGCTGAGAGAACGTGACTTGCCTAAGGTCACCTCGTGTGTATGTATGGCTGAGCAGGGATTTGAACCTTGATATCCAGAGTCATAGTCCAGTGCTCAAGCCACCGTGCTGGCTCCTTTCTTTAACTATATTACCAGCATAATACAGTTCCCCTTTACACAGTGTCATAACTGTAATGGCTCTTTCTTTCATTCTTCCTTCCCCCTCAAAATGTAAAAGATCAAGGCCTGTGGTAAACATTAAGAAAACTATTGAGATATCTCCAGACAAGATTGATCTGAACACAAGGAACTGCCGTGAGCCTAGTGGGATTTGGTAAGCCATGGAACTTTTCATCCTTATTTCTAGTTTAAGCAAGCTATCGTGTACTTCAGAGGTATATGAAGTATGAGTCAAGAGTGTGGAAAGGTTACTTTTTTGGACTACAGTTCCTAGGATCCTTCAGCCAGCGTCGCCATGGCTTTGGCGTTCTAGGAACTATAGTCTCAAGAATTAACTTTCCCAAGCTTTGATCAGAGGTCACTGTGCCAGCTTGCTAATACTGTCTCTCCTAGGCTGAACCCCTGTTATCCCAGCCTTGGCCAAGGTGAAGCAAAAGCAGTATCTCTTCTTCTCAGATTGTTTGGCTAATGTGAGAAACCAGAGACTGTATGGGAAGAACACTTGTCCACCTCCTTTAAGTGATGGTCACCAGGCTTTCAGGGACTCTTAGTCAAGATACCCTCAGTGCCCCCCCACATCTTCCTCACTGCTGTCACAATTGCCCATTCACCTTCCCTGTTCCCTCTACAACCCAGGTACTTGTAGAAGAAAATGGCTTTGTAGGAGGCGGCATGATCACTGGAGCTGTGGTCCAAAAAAGTCATTTTTCCAAGCTTTTGAAATGTGCAGTGAGGGGAGGTGGCTCCAATTTAGATGCCAGTGAGCAGTTCACAGGTCCAATCCACAGATTTGCCAGGCTTCCCACTGCACTAATTCTACTCAGCCCTGACACCATCAGCAGGAAGATGCCCACAGTAGGCCTGTTGGTATGAAGGGACTTGCTTCCCCTTTGCTGTCCATTGCTTTACCATACCCTTTTTTTGCACACAGTCTGCACAGTTGCCCAAAGGGACTGGTGTGGGGAAGGAGCTGCTGCTTTCCTTCTCCCTGCTCTAGTCACTTGGTGGGAACAGATCCACAGGCAGTAAGAGCAAGGAGAAAGAGGAGCATCAGGGCCGGTGGGATCCAGCAGTTGTCA
This sequence comes from Cyclura pinguis, assembly GCA_030412105.1. Classification (NCBI taxonomy): domain Eukaryota; kingdom Metazoa; phylum Chordata; class Lepidosauria; order Squamata; family Iguanidae; genus Cyclura; species Cyclura pinguis. Next base: position 222,263,215 of record CM059599.1, on the reverse strand, counting down.
GGAGGATCCCTGCTGTGTTGTGGGCACCAGGGGTTGCCCTTTGGTGCCTCCCAAGATGCTAGCCCTGTGTGCTACAACTCCTTCTCATGCCAGCTTAATTTTCTGAATGCTGATACCTAAGATCAACGTAATGACCTCATGCTGTGCCGGGGTGTTGGAGAGAAAAGTGCTGGCCCTGCCCCCATGGAAGTGCCATGCTGGTAGGTACTTAGAAGACAAGCTTACAGCGCCAAGAGCAACAAAAAACCCTGAAGTATTCCATTTCCTCTTGTGCTTCCAGCAACTCTTAATGTAATGTCTACCCTGCTGAGCTTTCTTTTTAAACCGAGTTCTGCATTCTTGAATTCTTACAGTATGAATGTGAAATCCTGTTTTGAATATACAGCCAGTCCCAAGGACTTCAACCCCAAAATAAGTAAGTGCTGGTAATAATGCTTGCCTGTTGCCAAGTCTTTATATGTGGGTGATTTCAGGAAATCGGTTTTCTCATCCTGCCTTTTTGTGCGTGCATTCTACCATCACATGAAGGCTATCCAGTACATCATGTGGATGCCCACAGTGGCTTTCATGTGACACTGTGATTTTTTAAAGGGGGGGTGTGATTTAAAGATTTTTTTTTCAGCTCCTATGCCTTTCAGGGTCCAGTTGCCTGATCAAAACAAAGTACTTAGGACGGATGTATATGCAGATAGTATTTATTTATTTATTTCAGTGAATATCCTGCCACACACTTTTTAAGAACAATTAAATCACAGTGGAAATGTTTCATGTTCAAATAATATTAGTTAGAAATGGATACCATAAAAAGCAATCGCCCATTGGTAGGTAGTAATAATACCATGTAACTGTGGGTCCATTCACACTACACAATTATGTTGTTATGAATCCCCTTTAACTGCAGTGGTTCCATCCTACAGAATTCTGGGGTTTGTAGTTTGGTCAGACACCCCAGAGGATCTCTCTGAATGAATGAATGCCCCCCATCTCAACTGCAAATCCCGGGATGCTGTAGGATGTACCCATGGCACTTAAAGTGTTACAATTACACAGTGTGAATGGGCTCTGTGTCTTGGATCAAAATCATATTTTCCCAAATACCTATAAGAATGTTAAGAAGTCAGTTGATTGCCTAAGAACCAAGGCTGAGCAGACCTGCTGAACCCTTCTAGAGGGTGAAGTTTCCTAATGAAATGCCATTAACTTTCCTTGCTTGTCTTTCTAAGATCATAACGCTGGTTCTTGGAGCAGAGGTGCAGAGGGTGGCTCATATGGGTTTTCATTTGATGTTTCAGAGTCAAAAATAACACTTTGGATTGTGTTTGGAACACAGACAGGAGTTAATACAGATCTTACAGTGGGGATGTCTGTCTTTTAACCTACTCTCATCAGCATTATGCCTTAAATAAATTACCTAATTAAAGAATATAGTTTTCTAGTTTTTCCCCCTAGAATTGTAGTCATGTTAAATTGATCAGTTTTTGGGTTGATACAGTCACAGTTAGTATTTGTGTGTGTGTGTTTGCATTATTTCTTTTATTCTCTCTTTAAGAAAAGGCCACCTAATTTTAAAGGCCCTTATACCTCCTATTTAATACTTGTTATCTAATGCTCTTACAATATCCCTAAAAAGCCAGTTGGGTGCCACATATTGCACTGTGGTCAGATACAGTGATTGATGTGTCTTGTGCTATATATTTAACTGACATGTTTTAAGATGGGTGCCAGGCAAGAGCACAGTGGATATAGAGAAATGACTGAAGTATAGCATCTGTACAGTTATATTATTTCCAGAAATACTTAAACAAACAGCTGCATATTAATACATATATAGCCATTGGCTAGTGTTTGATGTTTCTCTTTTTCTAGTAGGGCTAGCATGGTTAGAGCACAGCTTAATATTTTTGATCTCTTTTCTCCATCCACTCCCAGTTCTGAACTATGCATTTGAAGCAGAAAATGAGAGGCGGCGGTTAGGTTTGCCGTCCAGGGTGCACTTTGCCAGGCGTCAGTCTGATCAGTTTAGTGGAACTGTGACTCTTGCAGGACAGAAGAAGGAAGAGTGTGTGACTACGTCACTTGTACTGCAGGTATGACAAGTAGAAAGGTACATGTCACCCAACTTCAATGCTGCTTTTTAACTTGGTGAACTTGAGATTGGTTAATGGATGGCCAATCTGTGGCTCATGGAACACAAGTGAAAAGGCAGTGTGATGTAGTGGTAAGAATGACAGGACCAGAGGGACCAGCATTCAAGTCTCAATGGCAAAGGATATACAAAGGAGATACAAAGGAGATACTTATCGGTAACTAAGGAGTATATTCAACTAAGTAGTGTTTCTTGGCTTAACTCTTCCCCCCATCTCCGCTTTAGTGGGCAACAGCTGCTCTGAGCAACTGAGATCCGTTCTCTTGTCTATTTGGATGCAGTATATTGACATTTCTATCCCCTCCTTCTAGCAATATGTGGTGCAACAATCAAAAGTAGGATTCCTGTTGCAATCCCTCCTTACACCAGAGATCAGTGATGAGAGTGGGATAGAAACATCAGTCTACTGCATCTCGATTGATAGAACAACTGTCTGTTGATTGCAGCAGTTGATGCCTGGTGAAGCAGGATTGGAGGGCTTTTACAATTGTGGCAGTAGTACCACAGTCATGATTATGTAGGGACTGAGAATACAAATCATTTACAGATGTGTAACTCTAGGGACCTCCAGCCAATATTTCTATCCTTTTCCCCATTGGGCTCATGGTGGCATACAGGCTATCCTTCTTCTCACTTTAGCCTCACCACAACCCTGTGAAGTAGATTAGGCTGTGAAAGAGTAAGAAGTATAAGCAGGAGTCTGCCAGCCTCTACCTTCTCGAGAGGCTTTGCAAAGATTCAGGCTGCATGTACAGAAAGAGACAACTGCTCTACTCCCTGCTGTAATATACAGGATTGGCATCACATAAATTAAGGTTATGTTATAGACACCTCCCTGCCTCTATCAGCAACTGCCACTAATGGAGAGAAGGTCAGGAAATATATGACATCATAGTCCCAGTTCACATGAAGGTGCAAGAAGCCTGGCAAATTAGGCCCTATGGTGAATGTAATCTAAGGCTTAGTTCTCTGAGATGCATACCCAAATCACATTTTTGCATGAATGTGTCCAGATCTGTGCTTTGCTTCAGCAGAGCAGATCTATGTCTCTGAATTGTTGTGTATGTAGTTCTCTCTAGTCCTAAATATTTGTTCCACTCCAGCATATTCATGTTGGAAACAGGTGTGCTGTCACACTGTTACCATTACAGCCAGTTTTATGACAACATTACACAACTGGAAATGTTCCAGATTCCAAGGCTTTGTTTGGTGACACACAAGTCTGAAGTCAAGTTGCTTGTTATCAAACCCAGTAGGGATTTATTCCATGCTCTAACTAGTCTTCCTCCTCTGCATTACTTAGGAAAAGATCAAAGATAAACTGCGTCCAATTCCTGTAATGGTTGGGGTCACAATTAATGGCTCTGTGTCTAGCTCACAGTCGAGGAGGAGACAAGGAAGGTCACTTCCAGAACTTGTTCCAATTCTCAACTCAAATGAGCCAAGCACCGTTAATTCAGAAGTAAGTTTTTTTCTTGAATTTTTAAGCCAGAGGTGTTTCTATATTATTAGCTTATGCTGCATTATGTTACCTGAACAACTTATTCTACCTGCAGTCCATCACCATTCTATTGTGTGTGGCAACTCATCCTGAGACAGAATGGGGAGAACAGAATGATGGTGTTGCAGTTCACAAACCCTTTTCACTGTGCACAAAGTGCTTCATCTTCTCAGCAGTGTTTGCACTCTCTGTGTTAAGGTGCAAAAATGATTTCAAAGGAGAGAGAGAGAAGGGACGGAGCATGGCCACTGGCCATGCTGGCTGGAGTATTCTGGGAGCTGTAGATCAAAAAAAGATAAACTTTTCCCAACTTTAATTGGAAAATCAATAATTGTGTGTTTCATCACTGAAGTAGTACCTTATCAACTAGCTAGTATAAAAAACAGTGTTTGACTGATGAAGGTTTCAGCCATCTGGCCCATGTGGTTCCAGGATCCTGACATTACTGCAATAATGGTGGGATAGGGTCTCAAGGATGTAGTTCCAATTCTACCCTGGTAAAATACAAATGATGTACATTTTGCAGCAGTTTGTGGAGAAGAAGGCAGGAACTGGCTGCAGAGATCAACTGAATGCTAAATTGCACTGCACTTGTTTAAATCGTTGTTTTAAATAAAATGCACTATGTCAAATCTCCTTGCTTGGCATGGGTCTTTTGTAGGTTCAGTTCCTGAAAGAAGGTTGTGGATCAGACAATATATGCAACAGCAATCTAAAGCTTCATTACAGATTTTGCACCAAAGAAGGCAGTGAAGACAAATTTGCCTACTTCCCAATGTAAGTCTTACAGGATGTGGTGCCTGTTTAAAATAAAAGTGGCTTACAGGATGTGGTGCCTGTTTAAAATGAAAGCCATTTCTTTCACAAATCCTTAAAATGTGACTCATGCTATTTCCCTAGGGAAAACAATGTTCCAGTGCTTGTCCTCAAAGACCAGAAAGATATTGCCCTTGAAATCACAGTGACAAACAGTCCTTCTGATCCAAAAAATCCCCAGAAAGATGGTGAAGATGCTCATGAAGCAAAACTCATTGCTACCTTTCCAGATAGTTTGACTTACTCTGCTTTCAGAGAGCACAAAGGCTTTCCAGTAAGTGTTCCAGCAAGTGATGCAAATATTCAAAGACATTGTTACTTCATTTAACTTTGAACTAACATTCCTATCTCTTATAATATAGGAGAAACAGCTGATCTGTGGTGCTAATCCAAATGGTTCTCAAGTGGAATGTGAACTTGGAAATCCTTTCAAGAGAAATTCTAATGTAGGTGGTATTTCTTTCATAGCTCATGCTGGAATATTTGGGTGGGAAACAATATTGTCTGGACTTCCAGAAGGTCAGGCACATTTTCCTCACACTCCTGAATTAAAATCAGAATCACCCTTCATTCTTATACTCCACATGAGTTTAATTTTCAGTGATACAAGTGTGAGTGTTACCAGCTCCAAAAATTCCTGCAGTCCTACTGTAATCCTGCTATCAGCACCAGGATCACTATCAAGATTTTAATGTTAAGGCTGGTGTTGTTTCTAAAAGAGAGAGGCACCGTTAGAAAAAATAATTTCCCCAGGGAAGACAGAATGTATTGCCAGGATATGGCTTATATGTTAAAACTGACAAATTGAATTAAGAGTTGGGAAGGGAGTCAATAAGACAACTATTCCATAGAAAATTGGTCTTTATTTATTTCCTATTGGGATGCCAAGGTTCAAGGCCATTTCTGCACTCAACTGTTATAGTGCTGTTATTCCATTTTCAACATCCTATGGAATCCTGGGGTTTGCAGGTTAGGAAGGGGCCTCAAATGGCCCAAGATAAAATTGATCCATGTATATTCTTAAGTATAATATAACCTATTTGGAAATACTGGTTAAAGTTTGCTAGTTTGTATATTAATATGAATTTAAAAATGCTCAAAGAGTGAGTGAGAAAGAAACACCAACACAAATTGCCACAATAACCACCATTGCCTCACCCATCATGAGTGCCAGGCCAAACAAATGACTGCTAGCACTTACAGCGTATCTAACTGGTTTTCAACACACATATAGCAAGTTTGTCAGGTGAGACACATCTCTTGCAATGTATTTTAAGGACTGTGCATTTGTTCTTCTTTTAGGTAACATTTTATGTGATCTTAAGTACAACTAAAGTTAATGTTGATACAAGGGATTTGGACATTAATCTGAAACTGGAAACGTAAGATTTCTTTCTTTTTTTTTCAGTTGTAGACATCACCTTCCTCAGTACTTGCAAATGTTTTGAAAAGGCTGCCGTTTGACTGTGAAATTTAACATGAAAATAGTTAGCAGATTTGTTTTTTTTATAATGTCTGTGTTTCCTTTTTTGTTGTTGTTGTAGAACAAGCAATCAAGTTAATTTGGATCCAATTACTGCTAGTGCTAAAGTAGTTATTGAACTGCTTTTGTCAGTCACAGGGTAAGTGTCATAGTTAGCATAACAAATCAATGCTAGAGACATCCTTTATTATGGTCATTAAACTGTGATGTTTCTTTGAACAACAGAGTTGCTAAGCCTTCCCAAGTGTACTTTGGAGGCAACGTGATTGGTGAAAGTGCTATGAAAATTGAAGATGACATTGGTAGCTTAATTGAATATGAATTCAGAGTAAGTTGTTTTATATTCAGAAACAGTTTCTTTTTGAGGTGTTCAAATAATATCCTGACTGTTTCCAAGTTCGGTGTTGTCATTCTTTTGAAAACTGGTCACCTGCAGTTTAAAGACATTTGGCCTTTTCCGCACCTTACCTTATCCTGTCACCCTGCGGTTGCAATCTTGGCAGCACCTCTGGCGGGAAGGGAGTGCGACAGGAATCCTCCCCTCTGCACTGGACTGGCTCCCTGTGGAAGGGAGCGTGAGGGATACGCCTCTTCCTTCTGCAGCACAGCCAGGCTTTTTCCCATGCTGTGCTGCAGCAGGAAGTGCCTCGCATCGTGCTTCCAGGCCTTCCTCAGGGCAGCTAAGTGTGGGAGCATTGCGCAATCGGGGGTCATTGACAGAGAAAATCCATCAATGATTTACCCTGCTATCATGCTGGCTGGTGATGGAAGAAGGACGGAACCATGACGAAATCTTGCGGAAATGTCATTGCGGTCCCGCTCCTCTTGCGTCCCCATGCCAGGATGCCATGTCCATATGGAAAGGGCCATTGTTTTTTTCAGAAAACCAGCCTCTGTTCCAAGTTTGGTTGTTCTTGTTGTTTTGTTCCTTCATGTTGTTTTGAATTATGGTGTCCCTAAGGCAAGGATTTTCTTGGCAAAATTTGTTCAGAGGGGGTTTGTCTTTCTCTGAGGCTGAGAGATTGGGCTTGCCCAAGGTCACTCAGTGGATTTCAGTAGTCAAGCAAGGATTCACACCCTGGTCTCCCATAATCCTAGTCCAGCACTCAAACTGTTACAGTAAAGTGGCTTCCCTTCTAAATTTTATCCATACATATATCCATATCTATAGCAAAGTAAACACCTACCTGAAATGAAACAGTGACACTCTGAAATGTTAAGAATGTAATACAGGGCACTCAAATATAAACAAATAAAGTTTATTCTAAAACCTTTGAAATGTATTGCTGAACTGTAGCACACTGCTTAAGTGTGTCCCTTTCTAGAATCATGGCATTTTCCAGGACTTGTTAGTACTGTAGTAGGAGAGAGAGAAAAGGTAGGAAATGTTGTGCCAGTGGTTTTCAACCTATGGTGCACTCTCCTTATTTTTTGGGATTCAGCCCAAAGAATCCCTGACTATTGGCTATATTGATTGGAGGTATCTACAAGCTGAAGTCCCGAATATTTGAATAGACAGCAGTTGAGAACCACTGCCTATTGCAGGGATGGAAAACTGTTGGGGGTTACTGGCTGCATTAGCCCTCCCAAGAGGCCACAGAGTGCTGTCCCTCCCTTTAAAAAAAAAAAACCACATTTTTTGCCTCCAAATGTCTCTCATTGCCTTGTAAGAGGCATGGGAAACATTTCCCCTTCAGTTTTGGCCTCTCCTGGACTGTTTTAAGCCCAAAATATGTAAGAACCAAAATGTGGTGAAATTATCCCCCATGCCTTCATTTTTTTAAAAAAAGAGCTGTGTATGTTTTTCAAATGAATTCTTGGAGGAGCCTAGGACCATAAAATGACTTTAGGAGGCTGCATGGAATGCAACTTGCCCACCCAGCCTATTTAGTCCATCAGTTAAACACTGAGGATTGGCTCTTTATCTGCTGGCATTTCAGTAATCTGGGGGTTTCCTTATGGTCACCTAGTCAAAATATGCTCATATGAAACATCCTTTCATTCTAGATCTCAAATTTTCCAGGTGATCTTAGGTTTATTAGATATTTTTAAAGAAACAAAACTACCACAGACATCTTAAATTTGAAAATTGAGATGCTGTATGTTCATAATACAATGAGAGGTGCTATATTGTATTGCTCCATTGTCATTTTAGTCCAGATTTCTTTTAAGGCAATTGAATATATTTATATTAACACTGGAATGGCTGCTTTTATATTATGATCTTTACTGTTTTACAAAAATGTGTGCCTCACAATGTATGTGGATAAAAGCTTACTGTGTGAGGAAATGCACATCTTTTCAACAAAATTTTTCCTGACAGATAACCAACTTGGGTAAGCCGCTGAAAACATTTGGTACAGCCTTCTTGGACATATTGTGGCCGAAAGAACTGAAGGGAGGGAAGTGGCTGCTATATTTGGTGTCAATACACTCCAAAGAATTAGGAGAACTCCAGTGCGAACCTCCAGATGAAATAAACCCTTTGAGAATTCAGGTAAGTGACTGCAGTCTGTGTGTTTTTTAATAAAATCGTCAGCCATAAGACTAGCAGCATTTCTTTTAAAAGGAAGTATGAAATGTGGAGTGTTCAGTTGGCTTCTTGGATGTGGAATGAAGGATATAAGTTTTTTCCGAATTTATTTTATTATTTAATTAAAATATACCTTGCCCTCTCTAGAAATCTCAGACTGATGTAAAGTAAAACTAGTCTGACAAACTGAAACAATATAAATAATAAACATGATTTTAAAAAGTTAAAAATGTATTAAAGAATTTAACAAGTTAAAGAGAGAGATTAAAATAGTTACAATAAATTGAAACAAATTTAAATCATGTACATGTGATGGTTTTAGTAAAACCATTTAAGCCCCATTCCATTTTCACTTGATGCCTGAACAACAGTAATGGTGCCAATCAGGCCTCTTTTTCTCTTGGCATGGAATTTAGGTGATCCCACTAGAAGTATCTCTCAGAGGATCCACAGTTGCAAAAGTGTATTGTACTTCTGTGAAAACTGGAAATAAGCTTATTAGGTCACTGTCTCTGACCAATCATAAACACAAGTGACCCTGACAAAAATTCCATATAAGCTTTGCTGGCTGCTTGCCGTAACAAATAAATATATATATACATATAAGCAGGATTAGTCCAAGATATCTTGCTGCCTAAGGCAATGGACCAAAAAACTCACCTCCCATCACATTATCTTACTATTTTCTGTCAACACGGACTGGACTGTAAGTTGAATCTTATTTCAGTACTGGCAACAATTTAGCATATCCCCATTATATCTGTAGGTAAACGGGCTAGCATAGGGGGCAAGGACAAGCCATCCGAGAGATGAAAATAGGAAGGGGACTCAGGTGAAATGGCTGGGATGCTGTGCCATTGCTAACCTTAGCATCTATTACTTGAGGCAGTTGCCCTTATTGTGGAGCCAGCTCTTTATACAGAGGATTTGGTGATGGTGTTTTAGATTTGAAGTAACAGAATTGCCTTGGGTCCAGAACAAAAGGGTTAGAAATCCTTGTGGGTTGTTGCAGAATTCAGTACCTTTTCTAGCTAAATAAATAAATATCCATCCATTCGGCTCCAAAGATCAGTTTGTATTCTCTTGCACTCTTTTATTTACTGCTTTCTATGCCTGGTTCATTTTTCTAGAGCTCTCGAAATTCAAGGACAAAACGTGAAGTTGCAGAGAAGCAGACAGAAGGTGGCAAAAGCTTTTCTTTGTTTTCAGAAAGAAAATACAAGACTTTGGTAAGCACATATTTTTCCCAGCTACCAACTGCTTTCTGATTTTCCCCCCTACTATTGGGAATGAGTAAAGAAACGCATATAGCAAAATAACAAAATTAATTTTACCTCCATTCTGTTTTTCCAGAATTTCAAACTATACCAACTGTAATAATAAATGTAATAATAATGTTTAGAATTACTGTCTTTCTGTTCTAAGCTGATGTTAGACAACAAAATTATTTTTAGCACTTTGAAGACGAACTTTGTTAGTCTTTATATTTCCACAGGACTCTTACTCTTTTTGTTACAACAGAACAATATAATCATTCACAACTTTAAAAGGGGGTAGAGGAAAACAAAAGAAAGCAATTTTGATCAAATAAACACTGAGTCTTAAATTGTTTTTTCTTATTGTACTCTGATTGTTCTGATATGCAAAGTCCTGTCTAGAGTTTGTCCCTTGATTGTCTTTAACTACAGAATAGGATGAATACATTTAAGGCTGCCATATCTAAAATAGCACAATACTGTTAGATGGAGTGCATCTCTCTTTCTCAGCAGCTCTTGCCTCTGTACTGTAAGTTCTGTGGTCTATGAAGGTTGAAAAAGGGGGTATGCCAGAAGCAGTTCTAGGATAAGCTTGCAATTGATAGATTTTAAGGCTTCCTATTTCCTTGGCATAACCCCAAAGTGGCTGCAAAACTGCACTGGCCCTGCAGCTGGCATAGTTAATTTCCCAGGAGGAGGAGGAGGAAAAAGAAGCCCAACAACGAAACTGAGTGGAATAAGGGAAATCTCCCTATTTTGCACTCCTAGTGAAATTTTTGCCTCAGAATTTCCCTTCTGGTGAACAATAGTTGTGCAGAACACAGTTTTCCTTACTCTTTCTGTCCTAGCTTGATAATATGTCATGCGTGGAAGAAACATTGACTACTTTCTACTATATAGTTTTATAAACTTTTGATGTATTTTAATTCAGGAATGTAATGGGGAGGCAAACTGTGTCACCATAAGATGTCCCTTGCAAGGCTTGGACAGCAAGGCATCTGTAATGTTGCGTTCAAGACTGTGGAACAGCACTTTTCTTGAGGTATGTTCTACTCATTTATTCTGCACAGATTTGGATCCTCTCTCCTCTTTTTGTTTTTGTTTGTTCGAATGAAAACATTTCTTTTTTTTCCTATTCCACTCAACAGGAGTACTCCAAAATGAACTATTTAGACATTCCTCTCAAAGCTTCAATCAGTATTGCTGCTGCAGATAATATTAAGCTGGCAAATGAAGCTACCAATGTGAGTCTGTACCATTTCTTTGATTATGATGGAAAGTGCTACTGTATAGGAGCCCAGCTGACCACGTCCAAACCAGTACTTCCAAATGGCAGATCACCCCAAGCCTCAAAATTTCATAGGTTATTTGTCATCTGTTAGTACTCTAGGGCTTCATGATTTCATCAGTTGGTTTCCAAAGAGTATCCATGGTTCCACATTGAGGAGACAAACTTGTATGCATTGCTGTTGAGTAGTAGTAAAATGCCTTATTGAGGACTAAGGGTGATATTGGTGTATTATTTGTTGGTTTCAGGAACCTCATATCCCATTTTCCCTCCAAAGAGCTCAGTATACTAAGGCCATTTCATACTGGACTGTTATAATGCTATTCCACTTTCAACATCCTATGGAATCCTGGGGCTTGCAATTTAGGGAGGGACCTAACAGTTAGTGAAGTTCTCAGTTTGTTGGTCATGTCACAATATCCTGTTGAAGCTGAGCAGTAAGAGCGCATTTGCTTGTTATCAATGAATTGTTTTAGAAATAATGACATTTCTCAGACTCATAGTAAAACTTGATTTCTTTTTTCCCCCCAAATCTCTCTCTTCTAGAGTTCTAAGTACACATTCATGTTCTTCTCTAGCCACATCATATAGGAACTTTCAGATTTAGATCTGAGAGATTCTGATGAGTCTGCACATTCCAAGAAGTGTGGATGGAAATTAAAAATCAACACTTCTGTTTTTAGATTTTAATAAGAAATGAAATCTGAGCAGATTTAGCTTTATCCACTTTACTCTGATACCTCAAAGGCAGCCTTCTTCAGTCTAGCATATGGTACCCTCCACATGTATTGGACCACAACACCCATTACCACCAGAAGAAGCTATTCTAGGGTAGCCAGATTTCAGAAGAGAAATGCGTATGCAAAAATAGGAAAAATAAGTTTTCCAGTAACCTTCTAGCAGTAGATTTCCTAACTGGGGATGTGGAGACTTCTAGTCTAACACATCTGGAGCACAGGAGAGAGGAGACAATAGCACACTCAGCAGCAAATTGGAAACTGTAACACTATTTGAACTAACGAAAATCTGCGCTCTCCAATAATATCTATATATTTTCCCATTCTCTGGTAGGTACGGGTCACTGTCTTTCCTGCGAAGACTGTAGCATTGTATAAAGGGGTTCCTTGGTGGATCATCTTAATAGCCATTCTTGCGGGATTGTTGATGCTCGCTCTGCTGGTATTCTTACTATGGAAGGTGAGTTATTTTACTAATATAGTTTTGATATTTGTTCACACATTGTTTGAAATGTGCAAACAACTTACCTTTCAAATATTTTACAGATGGAGAAAGACCACCATCAGTTCAGTGTAGGGCAGAAATGGCCAAAGCATGGCCTCCAAGGGCCCTGTAGAACCCCCTACTCCAATTTCTTTTCATTAAAGATTCCCTGCACGCCCTGTAAAGAACATAGTAGGCAATTATCACATTTTCGGTCCTCCGTTATCTGGGATGTTTTAAGCCAAGGAGGGCCATTTTTCAACCTAGAAGTAAACTGAAATTGAAAAACTGTCTCTCCTGGCAATAAACAGCCCAGGAGAGGTTCCAACATGATTGTATTTCCCCTTAGGCCCCAGAAGTGTGGGAGGCATTTTTGGTATCCCCCGGAACAAAAAAACAACAACAAATAACAACATTCAGGAGTGGGGAGTATGGTGAGAGTTGCGTCTTCCCAGCTTCAAAGGGGGGCAGTGGGGATCCCCAATCCTCAGATGTTGCCCACCCTTGGTTTGGAGAAATGTGTTCCTCCTTTGTTTTGAAGTAAAAAGTAATGATTCTTCATTATTTCGGCTGAAAGGTCAACTCATTTGAACCATCCCCACTGTTGTCATCACAATCAGTCACAGCAGGAGCAGGCATCACACGGCCATCCAGATGGTACTGGACTGTAAGTCCCAGCATACCTAGACAGGATGGCCAGTGATAACAACATTGGGAGATGCAGTCCTAAAACTTCTGGAAGGCACATGTTTCCTGTACCTGATTCAAGGGGGCAAGGGAGAGAGAGATTCACAGTAGCATTTTAAAAATCTTGAATGACGGCAAAAGTTATTGAAAAAAAATTGAATTTGGATTTGGGGAGTGCACAGCAGGCAGGCTGCAGTGCAGAAAGAAGCTCATTTCTATCAGCAGCACCCATTCCATTCCTGGACAGACACTGTTGGATACAAACCCTTATATTAAATGTATATAATTTTAAATGATACGGTCTAGGTGGAATTAACTGTTAGTGTATAATCTCTATTTACATGTCTGTAAAGGCCAAGATTTTGAAACTGGCCAACATCACATGGGAGATGGTCTTCAGATATTTTTCATTAGGCCTGTCTATATCACTTAGTCACTGTCTCTCTCTCTCTCCCACACACACACATGTACATATTTTTTTCCCCATGTAAATATGTACACACACATGGGTATGGAGGAATTCCCATAAGATTCAGTATTTCTTTTCTCTTCCTACTTTAGTGTACATGCAGATGCCAAAACGTTACAGGGAATGAGAGTTCTGTGTTCATATTTCAGTGCTTTGCTCTCGATGCTATTCAAGTTACCTGAAGTCTGGACCCCGACTTCCCTGAACTAAAAGGAATAGAGAGTTGTTAGGGAATCTTTTAGCCACAGATGCTTTCTTTATGCTTTTACAGCTTAAAGGAGGAGGCTTTAAATACGCAATCAAAATTGTGGCTGGGATCCTTGATCAGGATGATGTAGTGTAAAGTTCCACCAGACAGAGCTATGTCAATGTCTCCTCTCCCATACCCAACCCCATTTTTTACTTGCTGCTCCCCTCTCCCATATGGCCATTTAGTGGTTAGTGGAGAGCCGGGTGGAGCAGCACAGAAGCATGCACCTCCTCTGCTGGGCACACAGTGACCAGGCGCTCCCATGGGTCCTCTGGTGTTCTTAGAGAAAGACATCACTGCTGTCCGTCCAGCTATAGCAACATAACTAGATGCTTCTCTACCAGTGCCTCCTCTTCACTCTCCACTTGTCAGTAAAAATGGCCATGTTGGGGAGGGGCTGTAAACAGATAAAAGGTGGTTTGGAGTGAGGGAATGTGGTCATTGTGAAAGACTGGTAGAGAGTCCTGACCTCTATTAACAACCAAAGAATAAAAATAAAAATACCCACTGACACAAGCATAAATTGGATTTGCCCCTGCATAAATTACTAACATGATGCTAGCCCATATTTATGCACACAGTACCTTTTCATTCCAACTCTATAATACCGACATTTGATTCTGTAGAAAATTGAGTTTGGATATTGCTGCTAGTACACACAGCAAGCAGTACATGATTATAAGTGTTCCATTCCTGCGTGCTGAACAAAGGTGTCAGGCTTCTGAAAATAATGATTTTATGTCCACTGATAACTAATATATAATCTATGTAACTGAAGGATTGAAGCCACCAAGAAGATAGTCAGCTATGGAAAACTCCTGCCAGAAACTGTTAACTTGGAATGTTACTGTAGAGTTGTGAGATAATTGGGAAAACATGTTAAAATGTGCATACAAAGCAATCTGGTTCATCCTTTTATCTTTTGTTTTTTCCCATTAGTCCATTATATTGACTGAAATGCCTTGCTTCCTTATAGTGTGGTTTCTTCAAGAGAGATAAGAAAGATCATTATGATGCCAAATATCACAAGGCTGAGATCCATACTCAGCCATCTGATAAAGAGAGGCTTACTTCTGATGCATAGTATTGATCTACTTCTGTAATTGGTAATTGATCAATTTTTTTGTTTGGGTTTGTTAGCTGTGGGACATGCTTTTGGTTGCGGTGGCTAATGACTGGAAGCTTGCTGCATCTACTCCATTAATTGCCTCATTTTTGAAATATCAATTTTTGCTTGCTTGCATTGTTTATAATAATCCCCTTTCTCAATGCACGAGGACGCAAATTCTTTTGTCAATTGTTTTTTTTTAACAATTGCATACTTGTGCATTCTCCCTGAAAGCTTTTTACTTAAAGTCAGCACCTAGTTCCTGAACACACAGGTTAATGATCCAGAAGGCAGAATATACCCCTTGGGCCTTTTTAAAAACATTGCTATGAAAAAGGAAAGAATACTAAATGTAGCCAAGTTGGTGGCTTTCATTTTGTGTTCCAAGGATTCTTGGGATCATTTCCTCATCAAAAAAGAACAGTAATATCAGATAAGATTTCTTGTAACATAGCTTGCCAACCACTACCAATCTGAATGTACAAGTTGTAGGAAACGATAGGACATGTCTTCGATTGTGGTAAGAGAAATGTAGACAAGGATCTAAGGGTGATTTGCAATAGGACAGGGGTTTTTTGTCCCCCAGTAACTTCATACACTCCAACATTTCACAGATCATGAAAACTGAGACAAATGTCGCCAAGCAACATCGGAGTGTGGTCAAAACGACAAAAGTAAACTAGGAGCAGCTGCAGCAGTTTGCTTTTGCCTAAGCTCACTGGAAGGGCAAGATTTCCCTCTCTCCTCACCTCTCCCTCTGGCTGAGTCAATTCAGTGCACACTACTTTTACAGTTTGATCTCAGTTTGCAGCAAATGAAGTAAGCTGAGGACAAAAGGGGAAAGCAGAAAGCGAGAGAGAGACTGAGAAAGAGAGAAACTGAGACATTTAAAAAACAGCTCAAAAAGTGGGACTACAGAGAATTGTTCCGACTGTCCCTGCCAAATCAGGACATTTGGATGGTATGTGACTTAACAGCAGCGATGACCCCCCCCCGTCAGTTCCGAATTTGAGCAACCCCATGGATCTGTGAGGCTTGAACTGTGCCCCACATGAACTTGGCCCAGAATCAGCTACAACATGCAGAGGCTCTGCAGTAGCTGTTCAGAGATAAACTGGTGAGGGAAATGTCTCGCTGAAGTTGAAATCCTGAGCTGTGTTATTTTCCTTAGCAAACAATGAAAAACCTGGTAATGCCATCCCTCTAAATATATCTAAATATAAAAGTGCTTTCATGTGTGAGGTTAAAATACCTTGGGCCTCTCTTGCACTATTTGCCTGAATGATAGCTGATAATACCTAAGAGAGAGTACAAGGAAAGTACCTGATTAGGGATAAGCATTCTGGCTGTGCGTTAGCTTTTACTTTTGCATTGTAGTTCTGAAGCAAGAACCTCTTTCAGTGTTCTCTATGAAAAAAGCTTTTGTTCACATTGATTTTAATAGGAAATAACTTGTTGGTACATATGCTTGAGATTACAGCCTTGAAAACATGTACCTTGTTTTCATACCACTAATCAGTGAAACTATTCAAGATGATGAGATGTCTATGGGTTCTTCCAGCACACGTTGATGGAAGGTGTTACTAATTAAGTTAACAAAAGAATAAAATAAACAATAATGTGTATGCTAGTTAAATTAGCAGGCTGTGTGTCTTCAGTCAAACAGAGTTAAAGCTGCAATTCGAGGAATAATCTCTACTGAACTCCATGGCATTTACTGTCTGAGTAGGCACGTACAGAATTATGCTGTAAATCAAGATTGTGGCCTACGTATGTAATTGACAATTCTTAATCAATCTGAGGCTTCAATAGGACATGGGACATACTCTGTAAATCTTAAGATTCAATATATATTTTGATTTTTTAATAGAAGCTCCTATGTTAAGATGTTGAATAGCTTTATTAACCACTAATGCATGTCAGATGCTTTTACTGCTGCTGCTGCCTTTTCCAGTAAAAGGCTGCTCTTGATTCTCAATTTCTGTGGGAAGTTTACTGGAAAAATATCTCAAGCTTATTTTTCCTATTCTTGAATATGTCTTTCTCATCTGAAGCCTGGCTACTGCATGATACCTTGTGCTCCTGCAAAATTTGAGCTCACATATGTAAAAGTATTCATTCTGCTTGCTAGGTTACTGGGAAAGCCACTTTCATGAGCTATGTTATGTCTGAAGAGGTTGACATGGAAGAAAAGTTATTCCTTAGGCATGACCAGGTCCCTGGTGATGTAACTCAGGGACTAAGGCATGATGGAGAGGATACATCTTACTAGGGCCCAAAGGTACAGAGACAACACAAACACACCATCTGAGCTGCAAGTATGGGATTTCTGAGGCATTAAAAGCAGCATTAGAAAGCAGAAGAAACAGTATTCTGAACCATAGGTTACAAACCCAGGCCCTGCCAGAAACACAGAAGTGTGTCTCCCTATATTACAGACTGTCTCAAGCCCAACAACTCCTCAGTTTCCTGAGTTACTGTTAGCACTGTTTGTATATAGCAGGGGTGGGCAAAGTGCAGCCACATGCAGCCCCAGGACCATTCAGGTGTTGGTTTTGTTTTGCTCCAGAATGCCCTGAAATGCACTGTAGGGGGTGTGGAGGACACTTCTGCCACATTAAGAGGCTTCCTGGCCCTCTCAGGGGTGAAAAACAATTTTTGCATTTTTTAAACAAATGTCCCCAAAATGCTCCAGATTGCCCCTAGAAGCATTTGGGGGCTTTGTTTGTTCGTTTGTTTGTTTGTTTGGCAGGAACAGGTGCAGCCCTCCAAGGTCCCTGAAGTGGCTAATGCAGCCCCCTAGCCTTCCACAGTTGCCCAACCCTGCTATACAGGCAGGGGGCCCAGAGCAGTTGGAAGGAGTGATTTGTATAATTATAGAAGATACTGAAATACCAGTGCATCAGTGCTCTGCACCATTTATAACATTTACAGCCCCCAGAACATATGTAAATAAACACAGGCTTACTAACAGGTTTGAGAAAGCCACCCATAAGATTTCAGCCCCTCCACCAGAATTGCTCACTGTGAGCCTTCATGGAAATCCCATTCTCCCTTCACAAACTTTTATAGCACTAGTGGATAATTTGTACCCTCTGGGCCTCATGCACTCTACTCAGCTCCATTTTGCAGTACCCCCACCCCAATGAATTTATTGCTACCATCAAATATTGAGTGTTGGGGAGGTGCATGTCTCTTTTAAGGTTGAGGCAAATGAGGAGCGCACACTTTCTTAGGGAAGAGAACCATGCTTTGAGAATCTTGCTCCAGGAATTTGCTCTGTGGTCCCATGATGGCACTCTCTCCCTGCCCAGTTTCTCTGATAAGTCTCCCTTCACTGGTTACAACTTTTTCTTTCTTTCCTGGAAAGTTGCCAGAGAATGACAGCCAATGTTTTGTAGACTAGCACCGGTCCATGAGTAGCATTGATTTAGGAGATACCTTGATAGCCAGCCATTATCTGTGGCCATCCCTGTGCCTCTCCCTGTATGGCATGAGGGGAAGGGCAGCTTTTACCTCAGACAACAGGCTGTGAGGTACTTAGAAGCAGCAAAATCGATTCTTGCCACTTCCAAGTGCTTCCCAGCCTGACAGAAGGGGAGTGAGGCACCTCACCAACCACCCACTCAATTTCAGAGAAAGAACATTGTGCTGTACTGTGGTGGCACTCTGAAGGAGTGTGAGAGAGAGATTCTTTCTACTCGTTTTCCTCCCAGCCTAGTGTGATGGGAGAAGCTGATCCTTCTCTCCCACAGGCTCTTTAAAAGGATGGGGTAGTTTGGTCTTGTTGCTACTCCCAAACAGAAGTTGGAAAAGTAACTTTTGGGGACTAGAACTCCCAGATTCCTCTAGCCATTATGGCCAGTCAACATACCAGCTGGGAATTATGGGAGTAAACAGTTCAGAAGGAAAGTTCCAACCTTTGCTTCTAACTACCTCTCAGCTCTGCAGAAGAAATGTTCCCACAGTCAGGTGTCTCTGGCCGCATGAAAGATCAACTTTGTGTCTCACTCCAACCTGCAGATATTTCCCTGTGCATACCAAAGATTTTAAGGTAGGAGACCTGGTTGCTCTACCCAGGCTGGCACAAGGTGAATTTGTTGTTGTTGTGCGCCTTCAAGTCATTTCTAACTTATGACAACTCTGAGGCGAACCTAACATGGGGTCTTCTTGACAAGATTTGCTTTTGCCTTCTTCTGAGACTGAGAGAGTATGACTTGCCCAAGGTCACCCAGTGGGTTTCCATGGCTGAGCAGATATTCAAACCCTGGTTTCCAGAGTCCTATCCAACACTCAAACTACTACACCATGCTGGCTCTACAGAGTGAATTATCAATTCCTGTTCCCCCCTGCTCATTCACCACAAGCTCTGTGCAAATCAGAGGACTTGAGAAGGGAGAGATGTCTCATGCATTTTGTTCATAATTAACTGGGTATTTCCTGAAACAGATTCCTTGTTACCAATAGTCCTACATAGATTGGAAGCCCCACAGCTTCCAATATCCCCACCTTCCATTCTGACTTTGCCAAATTGAGAAGCAAGATCTGAAGTTTTCAGCTCATCTTTCCCATGTGATAGGAATTGCTGCTTTAAGACCCAGGCAGGTAAGGCCAGGGTATACAGGATTGTTGGGGAGGCAGGCTTCTGTGACCCTTCATACCACAGTCCCCCTTTTAGCCCTCAGGTTGAATATAGGTCTAATGGTGGTCTGATCTGTGACCACCAGGGTTGTTTTTATGATTAAGAAGGGTATTAATATTGGCCCGTTAATCCAAAATCTAAATTGCACCTAAATCTTGACTGGATAGGAGGTATCACAGTTGTAGCTCAAAAATACATTTGTCTCTGTGTCTCTGAGAGATCTAAGATTAATGGAAGAGTATTCTGCTTGGATTGCACTGTTGCTGTTGCCTATCACTATATTTGAGGTTTCACATCTTGCATCCTCCTCTCTTTTTAAAGGAAGACTATTTGCCTTCTGCTAGTGCAAGGGCAACGCCGCATCTACTGAAATCTGTATTTCTTTTCCCCTTCCTTTAGTGCGGATTCTTCCAGCGTTCCAGGTACGATGACAGCATCCCCCGCTACCATGCTGTAAGAATTCGGAAAGAGGAGAGGCAGATCAAAGATGGAAAAACTAAAGTGAAAAAACAATGGATCACCAAGTGGAATGAAAATGAAAGTTATTCCTAGGAAAAACCCCCATTCCTCCAGAACCAAAAACTTAAATGGCTTTTAAGGTGTCTTTGATTCACTTTGATTGGAGGAAGACAATGTACAGAAATGGTGGCCCCTCCTTTTTTTTTTGTAGATACTGTTATTTTAAAATCAAGAATTTTTTGTTTCACAGATCTAAATGCTAAACCTGTCTAAACCAATCTGTAGGTCCAGTTTTTTTTTTAAACCCAGTTTTTCTGTCTGGAAAGGGAGAGAGAAGCCTGCAGAAGGAGTCAAAAGGAAAGACCACCCTTTCTTTCTGTGGAATGGAACTTTACAGGGCCCTCCCCATAGTGGATGTCTTCTCCCAGCCCATTTTTTGTACTTAGAATCTTGGCTGATTACTGGCTGCCTTTTGAGATCCTTTTTCTTCCATCATCTGCAAGCCATACACAATGGCAGTCAGTGGATTTCAGAAAGGGAAAAACAGCCCATCTGTGGCCAGCAGAGTGAAACTGTGTGTGCTTGGTGTTGTCTGGCTGCAGTCAAAAGAGGTGAAGCAAAGCAATCTGGTCCTCACGTGGCCCATTAGATACTTTCTGCCGGAGAATGAACTGTGTTACGTCTGGCTTTCTAAGTGTGAACCTCTTATTAGGTTTTCACTCAGCCTGTCTAGAGTTCCTGAACCAAGCTTCTTTGCCCTGTGCAGAGCAACATGATCCTGAGATCTGTTTTCCTAACTTGGAGTGCTCCTATGCTTCAGTTTGCCAGTCTTTGTTATTTGAATGGTGGAAGGGGAAACCTGCTTATATCAAGGGGTTTTTGTTTTTTGGGGGGAGGAGAGTTGAGAGTAATGTCTTGCCATAAGCTGCTTCAGGTTTCTTTTGAAAAATCATGAGAGATTTTTGTGCCACAGAATTTTATGAGCTCTCTCTCCTTCTCCCACTTAGCTTGTCTTTCCAGCTTGATTTGCATTTCCTCACCTTCTAATGGGTCTGTCTGAGGAAGTATTAGTATCACCGAATGTCAAAAATGAAAAGACGGTTTCCAAATCTGTCACATTGTCTTGCTAACTGACATCCTCCCCCCATACCTGGAAGATGCTCCTCTAATCCTAGATGGAGCTTGGGAATGCTACATTTTTGGACTGTAGCTCTCAGTATTATGCAGCCATGCTGGCTGGGAGATTCTGGGAATTATAATTTTAAAAAGTAGCTTTTCCAAGTTCCCTGATTCTCAGACACATGGAAACTGATCGTGATCATTCAGAGAGAGGTATTCTGCGAACAAGCAGGGCTTATTGTTTCATATTGTGCAGATAAAGCCTTGTCTCTGAAAATGGACCTCTGGTGGGCCCTGGTTCAAACTCAGTCTTTTCCTTCATCTGTGGCAAAGGTCTTGGGGTCTTTCAGTTATAGGAGAACAAATGGTAGTTTGGATTTTGAAAGGCTTAAAAGAAGGTCTTTTGTGAGACATCTCTCCATCCCAGGAAAAAAGAAAACATTACATTTGATGAGAATGTAAGAATTTTGCTTTACACTTGTAAGGCTTTGATGCATTTGGGTTTTTTCCCTCCTTGCAATAGGTGTATATGAGTTCCTATTAAAATACATGGGATGGATCTAGACTGTGTTAGTTGCACATAGTTCCCGTTTAAATAAATGGGGCTTTAAATTAAGCCTCAACTAATTAGTCCCACTAATCTCCATAAGAACTAAGTCAGCCTGGATCCAACCCTATATTCTCAACAGCTGACACTAAATTGTGTAGCTAAGTTTCTAAGTAAGAGGTGCTGAAGTTCAGTTTTGTCTAGGTATCATACTTATATGGAAGCCATTATCTTTATCTATTGATGTACACAGACTAGCTTATGTTTCTCAGTAGAGAGATCATGGCAGTCTACACATGTTTAAAAGCACTCTTTCCTTTAAGTGCTCTACTAGTCCTAGAGTGGGCAAGGGAGGGGGTTAAGCCATTACATTTCCACTACCCAGAACATTACCACAATCATACACAGAGGTGCTGGCTTGTGTTTTTCAGGTGAATGTAAGATCTTTAAATTTCCTAATTCCTTCTCCTACAACTCATGTGTTGCCATGGTAGTTAGTGTGATCTTAAATGTGCAATAGGTCATGTTTCAGTAATCTTTTAAAGATCAGTTCATGTGAAACTGTTGCTCACACCAAATATACACAGGTTTGTTTTTTAAAGCTTGAATACTGGTTGTACTTTTTGTATATACTGTAAGTCATTCTTATATATTTATTTTTACGATAAATCTTTGTCTTCAACTAACTGTTAAGCCAAAGATTTTTAAATAGATTTTAAAACTAGCAAACAATAGCATATAAATAAATACAGAATTATTAACAGTGGAATCCTGTGGATCCCTACCCAGAAATGAGTCCCACTGAATTCACTGAGACTTACTCCCAGGTATGTGTGTATAGGATTGCAACCTAAAAATGAACACTTTCTGCCAAATGTGCCAATATTTAAACCTTTGAATTTCAATGACTAAGACATTCTAGGAAAGCTGTTCTTTGCCTATTTCTGATTATGTAGTAAAGGAATGCTGTTATCTTCTAAATAACTGTGCACTAATGCATACTTACAGATGTTTTATCTATAGAATTTTTATATGACTAAGTTAATGGAAAAAAAGGCAAATACTCACTGAAGCTGGGGAAGGGGAAAGGTTTTCTAATACTGGCTTTGGAACTAGATTTAACTACTGCAGATAATATAGCACTTGAAAGAAAAAAAATATAAGCTCCAAAATTTAACTATGGATCTATACTGATCCAATTTAAGACTACTGAGTAAATGTCCTGAATACCTAAATTTTAATTGTAAGTATAGTTCCATCCACTTGGGCTCTTGTATTTGCAGTATTTTAAAACTACATCTTAAAAATATTGGTACTGTTAAAGAAAGAATTATAAGTGTGCTGTAACATTTACTGTATATGAAATAGAAACACAACTTTTAGTATGTGGATTATATTTGAGAAGGGATGAAACTATGCAAACTTTTAAATATTTATCTTAAGGAACCAGGATGCTTGTTCTTTCTGAACACACCACAAAACGTCATCAGTCAGGACAGGTGATTTCTAAGGTTTATTTTCTGGTTCTTAATGTCAGCTTTCCGCATTCTATATATGTTGGACCACACAATTTATTCAAAATCTTAATTTTTCTGAAAGCTGTTTATTAAATGTAGAAATTCTCGTGTCAGTTATTGTTTTAATGCCTGATACCATTGTTCAACACACACTACTGCTTTCTATGTTCACCCCCCAGGTTCCTTTAAATGGGGATTACACAAGATCACCATGACAGCATGAATGGTGGATAGTACCTTATCAGTTAAAATCCCATCTCTGTGCCTTGACTTAGTCACTTGAAAAGGCAGAAACACTGCTGCATCTTAAAAAAACAAAGCAAAAACACCCACCATTTTGACTCCGGTGTCTTGTCAACAACAGCAAATGTATAGGTAGTGCTAAATTAGGGCCAACTTAAAGGAAAAATGTCATCTCAAGTCACATCACTGGTATATAATCATTTTATACATTGTTACTAACAACGCATGTTAAATCATGGCTAAAAATGACCTGTGGATATTTCTATAAAAGTGTGAAAATAAATTTTCTATGAAAAGCTCTATCTCTTCTGCTAATAATTGTTTACTACTTACACATTTTTAATTCCTGTAAATGTGGAAGAAACACTTGTTTCAGTTAGAGCCACTCTACATGTTTTACATAGGAAACACAAACAGTTGAATTTACTTGGCATTAACAACGTGTAGCAAAACAATAATATAGTCTGATCATGATATGTTAAAGACAAATCAAATAAATTGATTAGCTTTACACTCAAGAGTTATTTTTCCTAACACTAAAATAAGCTAGTGATAACTGTCTAGTTCAGATGGAGTACAAGAATCAGAATATAGTAGAGGAGTACAGGAATTAGAATACAATAAAAAGGAATATAATTAGCTACACTTCCCCTATGTGATACAATTTAGTGTACAGTCAAAACTTACAGAATCACCAAAACAAAGCAAAAAACAAAACAAACACCCCACACCACTGATTACACAAAACAAGACAGAACAGACTATAAAATACATGGACTTGGCCCAGAAAGTTAGATAGCAGTAAGAGTTATAAAGTTTTTAATGTACAGTTATATTAAGATTCACTGACTTGATGGACATTACATATGCAAAGAGGAATGTAAATATTACAATGATGATGCAGTTTGGAAATCAGCAGTGCAATTTACTGCATATTGCTGAATGTGGTTTTATGAAATTATAGCTTCAAAGAGTTATCAAACATAGTGTAGACATGTCTATGACTGCAACATTCATTCTTCCTTACTATGTCAAAACACTGGTTAAAAAATAATACTGATTGTATTATAACCTGGATGAAGCAAAAAGATGTTGGAATGGTTATAATTTATAACCACTTGGCTTGGCAGGATTATCATGGCTAAATTGTGCATGCTGCCTGAATTTATTTTTAAAGAGGCTGGTAAAAATACCACAAGCAGTATTCAGTCTATTATGAATCAGTTCAACTGGAATTACAAGATACCCAGAATTTTTGTTAAGATACCATACAATGAAAGTTGTTTTTTTTAAAAAAATGATAGCATTACCAAATATTAGAAAACTATTATGCAGCTGTTTTGATTGGATACAATGTTCCTGGCAGAAGATCAACCAGGATTGCACCTTCTGAAAGAATGGACATATTCTGTTGAACTTGATGAGGGTGTGTATCATAAAAACCTGGAATAAACTTATGTAAAAAGTAGACCTTCTAGTCTGGATCACTCTTTCTGAAGATTTCAAAATGCCATGACAAGACTCGGTCTCCTCTGGTAAGGGAAGTGCAAAACTAACAGCAAGCTGGGGTGGGGAGGGCATTAAGACAGCTGAGGGATTTTACAAGCAGCGTGCCCATGGGGTCGGTCCTAAGCGAGCCTCCATAAGTCCTTCATGTTCCCTACAACAGATGGGCTCTGCTTTTTGACCATTTCCACTTTCTGACAGTGCCCTGGTCCCTAACCTGTCAGGAGGAAGAACCTGCGTAAGTCTAGAAATTTAAGTTTAAAAACTGACCAAAAGACCCTGGGCAAACTCATTCACAGCCCAATGTAAGTACAATATTGTACCTTAACTCTCAAAAAAAAAAAAAGAACTATCGCTTCTCTGAACAGAATGGCAAAAGGTGAGAACTTCAGAACCTTAAAAAACACAGACCCCGCACTACTTGCTCCACCACGGCGCCCCTTTGGGCCTTTTTGAAAGCTTGGAAGAAAACATGGTGGCAGCAGTGGCTGCTCTCTGCAACTTCCCCTCAAAGGAGTGTCCAGAAAGTAGAAAGAGTCTGTGCTTTTTCAGTTTCTACTGGGACAGACTAAGCTCTTGCCTTTTGCTACTCTACTCAAAGAAGGGGATAGTTGCTTTTTTGATGAGGGTAATACTGTACCATAACTTTTATCAAGAAAGAAAGAACCATCCCCTTCTCTGAGTAGAGAAAAGCCTTTCTGAAAGCCTGGGCAGGAAAATGGCGGTAGTAGCCAGTGGTGGCTGGCACCCTCCAGTGATGCTCATGCTGGTGTTTCCTTCTCTGTGAAATAACCCCTAACTTATCCACAGGTTATATCAAAATCCATAATTTTGGCCCCAAAACCTGGCCTCAAATTATACATGACGTCAGCTTATACACGAGTATATACAGTAACATTCAGTGAAATTAAAAACAGTGACATTAAGTTTTTAAAACAAATGTTAAACACTGGCAGTTCCTACGCATAGTGATGACATGGGGCAATAGTCCTACATGGGTAAAGGTGGAACCCCTTTTCATAGTATTCAGGCATATGTGTTGTCTGAACCAAAGAAAATACAGAAACAGTAAGAAGAGATTTTTGTGATAATGCCATGTATTCTCACTGCTAGAAACATTTTAAAAACAAGGGGCCATTTCCACCCTACACTGTTGCAGTGCTATTATTCCACATTCAGCACATCCTGTGGAATTCTGGGGTTTGTAGTTTACTGAGGCCAAAGGGTTAGGATTCTAAATGTCCCTCCCTAAACCACAAGCCCCAGGATTCCACAGGATGTGGAAAGTGGAACAATAACAGCACTATAACAGTGTAGGGCAGAAAGGTCCAAGGTTTGGCAATCTAGTGCTTGCCACATATGCAAAAGATTAATCAAGACTGCCCCTGCCCAATTGGGACAACTGGAGGATATGGTGCAGGAGTGGGTAACTGCACTGGGGATGAGGGGCAGTATTTGTCCTTGTGTCACATTAGCAGGTCACCTTGGTACAAGAATAAAAGGTAAAACAAAGCTTCTAGTGACTTCTACTTTTGTCCTACATTTATTTTCAGCTAATTATATGGATATTTTTTTGTTTGTTTAAATTGGGGCAGGCTGTTGTGAGACACAGAAACCAATAGCTGCATTTTTGTGTGCTTTTATGGTGGTTTGGGTGTTCTGATGATTTTTGATCTGTATGTTTTTCTTGTAAAAATGGAGGGTGGAAATACATAGGTTTGGGGGAGTCTTGGGGCCCAGGAGAAAATAAAATTGCCCTTTCCCCATCCTTAGTCTAGCCAGCTGCAAAACTTCCCTTTCAACATGGAAACCTGGGCTTTCCTGGAAACCTGGATACAGCATAACCAACCCTGTCCCTTCTCCCAGCTGCCCCATTTTAGTGGCCTATTTTTCTGAAAGCATGTGCCTAGGATCACTGCTGTGAACTTTAATCGTTTGTGTATTTACTCTGAAGTAAGTTCCATTAAGTTCAATTGGTTAATTCCAGAGATGGGAAACTGTTGGCACTTAGAGAGTTGCGTTTTACCCCAGGGAACCCTGGCAGGTGTTCCCCCAAATATTCTTTTAAAATTGCCCCCTCCCCCAACATCCCCTAGAGACCGGTGGAAGCAATTTCTCCGTGTTTTTGCCCCTCTGTGGGATGTTTTGGGCTCAGAAGTCCTGGTGACTTCCTATTCAAAAGAAGGCCTCATCTGGACCTAAAATGACCACGAGATGGTAAAAGTGCCCACAAACACCCATTGAGGAAAATATTTTCACTTTTCCCCCAGGGCCATGGGAGAGCCTGGGGGCCACAAAAACAACTGTGGGTCCCAGTGTGGCCTGCTGGTTTCATTTTCCACGCAAATGGGTCATTCCACTGTTAAGTGTAAAAAGAACTGGAGTTTCATTCTCAGTAGATGGAGTTCCACAATGTCGTAGTTATGATTTCAAATCATTTACAACTTATGGTGACTATAAGCCGAACCAATCATGGGGTTTTCTTGGCAAGATTTGTTCAGGGAGGCAGTTTAACCCACATAGAGATGTAAAAGTTCTGAAAGTTTTGTATCCATGGAGGAGGAGGCTTTTCCCAGAAAAATACAGAAATTTTTGCAAAACTATGTACGTGTTAGATTTAAAATAACTTTTTTTTTTTTAGTAATATACAAGGTATTATGTATAATTTTGTTTGGCAGAAAGCTATTATGTTTGTAATAGTAAAAGAACAATTTCTTCAGATAATAATTACAAAATGAATTCCCTTTTCAAATTGTAAGAAAACTCTTTGGCTTTTCCAGTTAACTAACAGCAAGCAAAAAGCAATAAAAACAAAAGAAACTGTGAACAAATAAAGCAGAGAAAATTATTTTGTCTTTGTCTTCTCTAGTTCTCCATATTGCAAAGCAGACACAAAGTGCTTATTTCTATAACAACAACTGAAAAAGACAACCAAGACCCGGAATTTCAGTGATCTGATATTGTACACTGAATTACATAAAGGTCTTCCTGTTATATAACTTTAAGAAATATATTTGGGAAAATAAATATACTACGACCTTGTCTAAAACTTTTCACTCACCATTAAAAAAAAAAAATCCTTAATCCATTTTTTTAAAAATTCAATTTTCCAAGTTTTCTAGGGAAAAAGAAAGGCCTTTTCTCTCCCCAGTTTTCAAATTTTTTCCCCTGGGCTTTTGTATTTCCAGTCCTATGCTTTATACCACAAAACCAAAAGTTGTAGTGCCATATCAAATTACAACTTCTTTATGTGATTCAAAACATATTTACAGTGGGCTCTTAATATCTGCTTAGGGTATGGTTCCAGGATCCCCTGTGGATATCAAAATTCATGGATGTTCATGTCCTATTACGAACAATGATATAGTAAAATGGCATTCCTTATATAAAATAGCAAAACCACAGTTTGCTTTTGGGGATTTTTTTAAAAAATATGTTCAAGCTGCAGTTGGTTGAATCCATGAATAAAGAATTAGTGGATATGGAAGTCCAACTGTAGTGTGTATATAGTAAGCTTATATTGATTTGACTTTTTTTAAAATTAAGGTCAGAAGGAACCTGTAACTTTTCAAGCTATTCTGTACCACTGATTTTAGAATCTTCCAATTCATGAGAGTGATTTCCAGTATGAAACTAATGATCAGGAAAAGCCTTGTATGTAAAACAAGTATTTATTAGGGCCATACACTGTACTGTAAGAGTGAAAATAGTAAATATTTAGTATAGAGGTGGGCAAAGTGCCTGCATGCTGTTCCTGGGACCATTTTTAGGGTTCCCAGGGGATCTTTTTTTTTTTTGGTTGTTATTCCAAAATCACCTCTAGGGCAGTGGTTCCCAACCTTTTTTTCACTTGTGTATCCCTTGGTAACCCATTTCCATAAATTGAACTGTTTGTATTAGCAAAATGTTTGTAATTAACATAAATTTGAAACAACAGTAACTATGTCTTGTAACTGTAAATAAATAGCCTATAAATAAAAAGTCAATAATGGGATTAAAATGCAGTGGAATAATAAGGTGAACAGACAGTGCATGTATATTAACATTCAAAACTCAATAGATACAATGAATGCAAGTAAATACACCACACATTACATTAAGAAACCTAATTAATTAATACATTTGTTACTTTAATTTATTAATAACTGAAAAACTTTAATATGTTTTAGAATGCTATTTATATAACTCACAACAAATATTTTATGCACAAAAAATTTCAATGCTATCCTTGAGTTTGTTTTGGTGCACACAGTTTTTTGAAATGAGATTCAACTGATGTAAGATACTGTATAAAATCTGGAACTGTGTTCAACTTATTAGATATAGTAAAGTATAAGAAGAAAAGGGTGAGAGCCAGCATGGCATAGTGATTTGATCACTGGACTATGATCCTGGAGACCAGGATTTGATTCTCTTCTCAGCTGTGGAAATCCATTGGGTGACCTTGAGTATGTCACATACTCTCAACCCCAGAAAATATTGTGATAGGGTTGCCATAAATCCAAAATGACTTGAAGGCACACAATAACTCCCACCTCCGTGATTTCCCTCCAGAGCTCCCCCGTCCCATTCCTTTGCCTCTGCCCCAGCATGGGGGGCGGAGGGGACAGGAGCGAAAAACGACACAGTAAAAGGCTTACTGGTACTTTCCCCTCGAAGAGAGAAAAGAGCACAGCTCTCACCTAGTTACTTCTGGTGGACATCTTGAAAAGGGTGGGGTAGGAACAAAGAGAGCACCTGACCAACCAGCAGCCATTACACAGCAGAAAGTGCTGCCACATGGGAGAGAGGACATGCCTCCAGCAGTGGGAGGGGAGCTTTGCTCACTCAAAAAAGAAAAAAATGTCCATTTTAAACACAAGCCTGGCCAGGCTGAGGCGAGGAATGCAACAGAATGGGAGGAGGAAAATGGGAGTGGGGAGGCAAGCACGTGCCTCCCAAACAATCAGATTTGCAAAGGTCAGACCCAAGAATGTAGAAGGAAGACTGTTACCCTAATTTCGGGGGTCTCTGGGAGGACACCTCACTGTGCTCCACTTGATGGGGAATGGAAACTAGCCAGAGTACCAGTTATAGCACTGCAAGAGGCAGGGAACCTAGCAGGGTCTTTTTACCCTGTTTTACGGGGTCAGGTGAAGCCAAAAACCAAACAAAATGTTTAATAAATGATTTTATTAAATGTAAGTCTCACGCACCAACGCACCCACGTACCCAAGAGCTATTAAGAAGAAAAAGAGAGGAAATTGGACAGAGGGAGTACTGAAGGGGTGTTGTTGGGGTAATACTGCACCTTGTCCTGAAGCCTGGGTCTGAGAAAGCAGCCAAGAAGTGGGACTCAGCACGGAGAGGGCTGAGGGGATTGCTCGATAAACAGAGCGACGGTTGGGGGGGGGGTGACCAGAAGCAATCCAAAGAACCGCTCAAAAACCGGGACTATTTATAGGGGAAAAAGTACCTGGAGGGCTAATCCTTTCCCAGGGAGAACAATGGGAGTTGCAGTGAACACAAAGCTTCACACTGATAATTTCCTTTGAGTGATAGGATTATTGGGTGTTGCCAAAGTCTCCGGATTTTTGGAGGTGTTGTGGTGTGAATTCTGGTCCCCGCCTGATGGAATATTTGCTCAGCTTGAGACACGCATGTTAATCCTCTCAAGTCAGCGTTTCTGGGCTGAGGACCTTTTGTTTATTGTGGGTTTGTTTCTCTTGAGGTTTTCCTGGGGCTACGTGATGGGAATTTTGCTGGTCTGACCCTGTTGTCGGTCTTTTGGCCGTGCCTGCCTACGTGTCCTTTTGGGGGACCTCGCTGGCATACAGAGCTATATTTTAATATTAAAACTTGTAGACCCCGGGATAGGGCTTCTCTCTCTCAGTAACAAGATTGTAGTAGCAGTTGAAAGTATGATCAACTTTTCTTTTTCCTTGATTGATTATGTGGCAGCTCAGAAATATTCTTCTTCAAAAGGATTTTTTTATATAGCTGGCATGTTTTGTTTGTAGATGCTACAAGGGTAAGAAACTGGATTATACTTCCCCACACGCCCCACACGGGGGTTTAAGACAATTCTCATCTCCTATACACTGTAAGTTAGCAGAACTGTCGCCATTTTAGAGCAAGGAAAGGCAGGGTGGACATTTTATGACGGAGAGTGCTCAACCTCTCTCTTATGCTAATGTAACCACCATATAAGGTTAGGAAGTGGGTGACAAGTGGCAACTGGAGGAAAATGCCGAGGTGGGAATGCAAAGGTATAAAAGCTCAACTGTGCCTTAATTCTGGGTCTCGATTCCGGCACCCCAGAGCGCTCTGGTTTCTGTTTGAATTAAATAAAATTTTCTTCTTGAATCGAGAAACGCCTGGTCATTTTGCCTGCTGTATTCAGAAGCTGGAACCCTGAAAGGAGAGGCAGGGTGACAGTTTCCTGGCATCCCTGGGTGGGCTCGAAGACTCACCCCTTCTGGCCAGAAAGAATTCTAGCAAACAAGGGTAGAGAGAAAAATTTCTAGCCTCTACAAGGCTACCTCTCCCCAGGGTCAGTCCCCCTGCTTCTGGTGACCAGTGCAGGAAGATGGAGAGGCCCCGAAGATCAGATGACGACGCTTCTGATGATCAGCTGGCAACGTCCCTCTTGAAGAAGCGATCGCTGCCTCATCGATGGCTCATTGGCTCACCAATTCCGGACCCCTCTTGGTCTTCCTGATTCAAGACACTAATTCGGCTTTGTAATGGGTGCCTGTCGGGCCAACCCTGAAGGTCTCCAATTGTCAACAATCCAATGAGTCTGTCTGTTTTCTGTCTGGGGATGCTCGGAAATTTCTCTGTTTAGTTCTGTCTGTTAAAACGGGGACTAATCAATCGAAAGTTCCTGCCTGTCCAGGGGCTGGAGCCCCTCTGACTCCATTACAATGTGTTTTGCAAAACTGGTCCAAATTGGGTAATGGGAGGACCAAAAAGAAAATGGTTAAGTTCTGTATGGAAATTTGGCCCCAATACAGAATCCTAGGCATGGATCAGTGGGATGCCAATGGAACGTTCAATAAGTTGGTTTAATAAGTTGGGGTGGATGAATTGGTTTGATTCAATGGGAAAATTTGATGAGGAGAATTACATGCGGGTGTTTAAAAATGCTACTTATGGGTTCCCCAAACCCATACCTTGTGCACAAGGAGGGGAGGCAATGGGCAAGGTAGCCAGTCAGATTGTGAACCCCTTGACTTTCCTGGGTGGGGTCTCCTCGCCTTCATCTCTGGCAACATCAAGTCCAGAATTTGATTCTTCCACAACTGTAAAAGCGCCTCATCTCTCTGTGTATCTGACATTGGACTCTAGTTCAAGTGGCCCTTCTCCAGAATATCAACCATTTCCTTTATCCCTGATGGCCCCAACATGGCCAAGCCAGCCAGTTCAGGCGTTCCCATTGGTTCCCACCTCACAACTAGTACCCACTCCTCAGGGAGTGGCAGAGTATAGAATGTATCATCATACATCATGGGGACCTACTGAAATAGCCAAGTTGGCCAAGCTCAAAGGACATTTTTCCACTGCCTTCTCAGTGGTGTCTTCAACATTGACTGCCCTGTTCATCCATATGCATTCCTGGGAGGACATGAAGACAGCGGTGGAACTTATCTTTACAGAAACAGAAATCGCACAAATTAGAGCAAAGGCTACTCAGGCCACCAGCTGAGAGGCTAACGTGGTCATGTTTGGTCTGGTAACGCAGCAGTTCCTGTGGGATGTAAATCCAGGATGGAACTCCAACAGGACTCGCCAAGATAACACCCTCTCTGACCGGGACCGTATCATGCACTTTAAGGAACTCTTCCTGGAGGGTTTGAAGGGGGCCATAGCTAGAACCACCAATTGGCCAAAAGTAGAAATACTTCAGGAAGATAAAGAAAGCCCCTCTCAATTCCTCCAGCGCCTAAGAGACAGAATATGAGCTCACACCACAGAGGACCCTGATTCTCCCCAGGTACACCCAATCCTAAAACATTTATTCATGACACACTGCAGTCAGGACATTTGCCGAAAGTTAGCAAAAATGCCTGGAGGAACCAGAAACAACCTCCCAGCCCTTCTTGAGGAAGCCTAGAAAGTTTTCCAGAATAGACAAGTAGAGAAAACAGAAGAAAGAAAGGTGATAATGGCAGTACAAGAGGCCTCGGATAGATGAAGATCCTGCCCTCGGGTGGACAACGGCATGGCCCAAAGCCGAAGTCAGCTCAGGAGTGGAGCAAATCGAAGTGAGTGACTTGGAAAAGACCAATGTGCTTATTGTAAACAAACAGGCCATTGGTGGGACCAGTGCCCCTTAAAATGAAGAGGCACGCCGGACCCAGCCCTAGATGTACCCCAGGGGCCGACTGCTCCAA
The DNA here is from genome assembly GCA_030412105.1 of Cyclura pinguis. NCBI lineage: Eukaryota > Metazoa > Chordata > Lepidosauria > Squamata > Iguanidae > Cyclura > Cyclura pinguis. The sequence goes on along the minus strand of CM059599.1, from coordinate 222,230,049 downwards.
AACCCCGAACAACGAATATCCTGCCGGCAGAGCCAGAGTTTTGGCAAGATTGAAGGGGTCAGGGGTCCAGATATCCACCCCCTGAACCCCGAGTAAAACCGAGGGTGGGACAAGAGACTACGGAATTTTTGATCGATACCAGTGCCACGATGTCAGCTGTGACCCACCCTCTTTCAGCACCAATTCAGGAACATTTAACTGTGGTGGGTGCCACAGAAGCCCAATCTACTGTACTATACAAACCTACCTCCTGTACCATAGGAGTCCGACAATATCAGAATTCTTTTCTTCTTCTCCTCCTCCCTGAAGCCCACATGAACCTCTTAGGATGAGACTTGCTTTGCCAGATGAGAACAAGAATAGATTTTGACCAAGATGGTAGCTGCCAGCTGTACTTCCGGGATGACACAGACTTCTGGAGAGGTCAGAGTGGAATGAGGGGATCAGAAGTGACTGTTTATTCTGTCAGCTTAAGTACTATCGCCGACAAGGTGAACCCTCTGGTGTGGGATGTTGACCAACCTGGATTAGTGATCACCATTACTCTCGTCAAAATTGCCCTCAGACAAGGAGTCCAGCCAGTGTCACTCGGTCAGTATCCCATCCGACAAAACCTCCAGTCTGGTCTTCGGGAAGTCATCATCCGTTTAACAGAAGGGAGAGTAATCATACCTGGATCCTTGGATTGTAGCCCCCGGAACACACCATTCCTGGCAGTACAGAAACTGTCAGGCAAAGTGTGATTAGTGCATGACCTTCGCGCTGTCAATGCAGCCACCCAAGATCTCCTGCAACTCATCCTTGACCCATACACCCTGCTAAGCAGAATCAGTTCCACCAGAAAATGATTCAAAATGTGTCCTGGACTTAGAAGATGCCGTCTTCTGTATCCCATTAGATCCAGACAGCCAGAAGATTTTTGCTTTTACTTATCCAGTAGAAGCCTCGAGTGTCCACCAGAGAGCAATGTGGGCCTGCCCGCCCCAAGGCTTTAAAAACTCACCTGTTATTTTTGGGCAGGCTCTAGCCCAGGACCTCCATGACTGGCCCCGGAAACCCATCAAGTTGCTGCTACAGTATGTGGATGACTTGCTCCTGGCCACTGAGACCCAGGAGAGCTGCAATACTGAGACTGTTTCCTTGCTCAACTTTCTCCTTGAGTGAGGATACTGGGTATCTCAGAAGAAGGCCCAGTTAGTCAGCCCAAAGGTCTGGTTCCTGGGACATGACATTTCGGATGGACAATGAATATTAGCTCCAGAATGGATAGAAGCCATCCAGAAGCTGCCCGCGCCTACTACTGTCCAGGAACTGCGCTCTCTGTTAGGGTTGACTGGGTTCTGCAGGTTATGGATATGGGACTGTGGTAACATGGTCCAACCTCTTCACTGCATCCTGTTTCGGGCTGAGGGAGTCAAGTCCAAGCAACTTCCAGAGCAGAGAGGTTGAGAGACAAACCCATCAATGCAAAGAGTGCCTGATGTCAGCACCAGCCCTGCACCTCCCAGATCCAGACAGACCATTCACCCTGCATGTATCTGAGAAGGAGGGGGTGGCTAAGGCAATCCGTACTCAGGCATCCCAAAGGTTATAGCTTACATTAGTAAGGCTCTGGACCAGATCGCCAGAGGCTGGCCTGTGTACCTACGAGTGGTCGTGGCAGCCATATTTATGATTAAAGAAGCATTGAAACTCACCTTCGGAGGCACCTTGACCGTTTATTCAATACACACCCTTTGAGTCATCCTGGAGACTCGAGGTCCAACCTGGATGACATCAGGCCAACTTATGAAGTTCCAAGCCACCCTCTTGGAAAATCCATAAGTGTGCTTTCTGAGATCTGACCGAATGGACCCTTCCGTCCATCTCCCCGACTCAGTCAACAACCCACTAATGAAACCACATGACTGCATCACCACCATAGATTTTCAAACCAAACTGAGGCCCTATCTTTCTGAGACTCCCTTGCCTAACTCGGATGTTGTCTGGTTCACGGATGGATCCAGCTTTGTTAATGAGGGAGTACAAAGGACTGGTTGGGCAGTGACTGACCAGCATGGCTCCATCATTACTTCAGGAGCATTACCACCCTCTCACTCTGCTCAGCGAGCCGAGCTGGAAGCAATGATACAGGTTCTAACAAGAGCCAAAGGATTAAGGGCTATCATCTATTCAGATTCCATGTACATTTGGGGAGTGCTGCACGCCCATGGACAATTATGGCGGGAAAAGGGCCTCCTCAGTGACCCTAACAGCCTAATCAAACATGGAAAGGCAACTGCCACTCTGCTGGAAGCCATTTGGGAACTGAAGGAAGTGGATGTCATCCACTGTAAGGGACATCAGAAAAATGACTCAGATGTCACCTGGGGCAACCATTATGCCAACTTGAAGGCCAAACGAACAGCGATGTCATCTCTGGTTACCACTGACACCGTGATCCCCTTGCCAGAGGAACCTCCACTTTACTCCTTGGAGGAACAGCTTCACGCTGAAGCAGCAGGGTATGCTCTCCACGATAGGTGGATGGTACATCCCAAGACTCAGCGGGTGTGGATCCCTTCAGTTCTTCAATCACGTCTGATTCACCAAATACATCGACGCTTCCATCAAGGGGAAGAATCCCTCCTGAATCTTTGGACTTGATATTTCAACAGATAGCCAATCCACAAACTAGTGGTCCAGCTCGTTCGCTCTTGCGAAACCCGCCAACAAGTAAATCCGGCCCATGGACATCGCCCCAAGGAAGCACGCAAGCACCTGTACAACCTATCAGTATTCCCTGGCCAGTATTGGCAAATTGACTTTACTGAGTTTCCAAGGACCCAAGATTACTGATATCTACTTGTCCTGCTTTGCAAATTCTCCGGATGGCCTGAAGCTTTTTCCTGCCGAACCTGTAAAACAAGAGAAGTGACAAAAATCCTGCTAGAGCAAGTGATTCCCCATTGGGGATTACCTTATGGACTGGACAGTAATCAAGGACTTCATTTTACCTCAAAAATTTTAGCTAAGTTGACTTATATTTGTTAAGGAATTCCAGGGGGCATGCTGTGGGCTAGCATGACCCACAGTCCACCAGTGCTTCAAAAGTAGATCAAAACAGCATACACCCAAAAAGACCAGAGAGAGAGGCCAAAAAATATACTAAACTATGTGTTCATTGCAAAGCTGGAATACATGAGAAAGCAAAGCTAGGTAAAATCCATTTTTCAGTCTGCGTCTGCACAGCAAGGCTGACAGGCAGACAGTGTGAAGACAGTGAACAACAAGAAGCGAATGAGAACAGGATTCTTAGTCAAAACATCTGCAGTTGTTTTGGGAAAGTTTCAGTAGCTTATCTCGTTCTCTACTAGCGGCTGGGAAAATTCCTTAGCTGTTACCATGACTACGAGACTAGCGAAGGAACAAGAAGCTTAACCCTTTAGGCAGGGAACTGGGCAGTTACACTTAACAATATTTTGGGAATAGACTGGAAATTCCACTCTCCTTATTGACCTCAGGCCAGCGGAATGGTGGAACAGATGAATGCTTCAGTTCAGTTAACCTGACTAAGATTATCCAAGAAACTGGACTAAAATGGCCTCAGGCCGTCCCCTTAGCTTTAACAAACATCAGAGTCACCCCTAGGGGAGACGTGAAGCTGTCCCCTTTTGAGAGAATCTTTGGACATCCATGGCCCCTGGGAGCTAACCTGGGAAGCCTGAGGGGAGAGATAGAAATAGGTAACAATTGTTTACGTAAATATGTACTCTTGCTGTGTCACACTCTTTCCTCTCTTCGCTCTCTTTCTCTACAGGAAAGACCCTTCAGTTTGGCTGGACCATGACATTCAGCTGGGAGATTGGGTTCTTGTAAAAGGTGTGGCATAAGCCCTTAGAGCCTGCCTGGACCAAGCCAACCGTGGTTCTGTTGACCACTGACTCTGCTATCAAGATTGAAGGGGTGAATCCTGGATTCACTATTCCCGAGTGAAAAGGGTTCCTGGGCCTAAGGACTGGACCGTCCAGCCGGCTGATCCTGAGAATGTGAGAGACTCCTTAAAATTGCTGTTTAGAAGGAACTGAGTCCCGAGGACACACCAAAAGACCTGAGTGGTTGCCAATTCACCTGACTCATATTCATGTTATAGTTATAATCTTGTTTATTGTTATTTGTTTAGTAATTATTCTGTATTTGATTTCTGTGACTAATGATCCAGGAGATAATAATCGGAGTGTTGGGAATAACAGGAAGATTGTTCCTACTCATCTCTCTCTGGTACCTGAGTTATCAGTTCCATAACCTGTTGTGTGGAAGATCAACCCACGTTCATGTGAGCAAGCAAGAACACCTCCCTGAATTGAGTGTACCTCAGGCCTGAGAGACATAATACTCCTCTGCCTCTTTTTTATGATAGGAGACTCTGTGGCTATAGTCGCAGGTTGGGGATCCAATGAATTCCATAAACGGGTATATAGTATAGCTCAAGTGGTAAGTACTACTGATTGTTGGGTATGCTCCCATGGCCCTCCTCCAATCTTCAAAGGTGGCTGATTGTGGTTGTTGGGACCTTGAATTTCACAGGGTGGAACCAATCAATGGTTAGTACTCTGTCAGGGAGTAAATACAATCAAAAAGAGCAGCAGGAACACATCCCAAGATTCAGACCAATTTATAATATCTAGGTGGTTGGCTTGGCCAGAGGCTCCAGTGTGCCTGAAATGGATCAGTTCTGATCCTTCAGGTTACTGGGCTGCTACTTCAGCACCAATGAAATGTCATCCTCTTCCCCAGATAGCCGTAGGGTCGTATCCGAAGTGTAACCAGACTGTCATCCTGATGGAAGAGCATCGCCCCTATAATTGCTCCCATCTCAACCTTTCCGGCCCCCTGACCTGTGGAAGTAACACCTTAAACGGGACAGTGATCATCTGTGGGAAAACTAGTACTGCCAATGCAATCATTAGCCTGCAATTAACAGCAACCTAACATTCCAGGAAGTTCATTGGAGGTTTACCCTCAAGATTATATTGGGTGTGTGATTGTTGGGTACGCAAGTGGCTACCTCCTGTATGGAATGGCTCATGCACCATAGGAGCCCTCTCTGTAGGAAATATCCGGTTCCATCTGAAAAATCAAGCTCCCTCGGCATGGGACCGCCAGTTGGGTTGGGCACGGATAAAAAGGGCCTATGATGAAACATACAGATTGGACCCCGATAATACTTACCTAGCTGAAGGAGAGTAGTTTAGTGCCATCCTCTTCCCTATGGTAGGAGGAGCCTTGAAGGTAAGACAAATCTGAAAGCTCTCTGCTCAGTTGGAAGTCTTAGCCAATACTACAGCTCACGGATTAAAAGCCCTACAGAAGGAGGTTGATTCCCTTGCTGGAATGCTGGCTCAACACAAATTGGCATTGGACTACCTTCTAAGCAAAGAAGGGGGCTATGCTTTTGGTTAAATACAACATGCTGCCACTATATTAACGAATCTGGATATATCAAAGAGGATGTAGATAAGTTACACAAAGTGGTGAGCGTTATCCATAAAATCTATTCCCCACAAGCAGAGGACTGGTGGTCCTGGTTAACCTTGCTGGCTGCCCAATATTTACTGGTTAAAACAAGTTTTTCTAATAATAACATTTGTGATTTGTATTTTGATTTGTTGCTGTTGCTTGCTGCAGTGCATGCCTCTGTGCCTTGGAACAATTAGGACCGGTATGCCAGAACCCCGTAGAGCAGATAAGCTGAAAGGAACTCAATTTCTACAGCAAGGATATGGGATGGTTCAGCACTCTCCGTGAGGGGGGAAAAACTGTAAGTTAGCAGAACTGCCACCATTTTAGAGCGAGGAAAGGCAGGACGGACATTTTATGATGGAGAGTGCTGAACCTCTCCCTTATGCTAGTGTAACCACCACATAAGCTTAGAAAGTGGGTGGCAAGTGGCGATTGGAGAAAAATGCCAAGGTGGGAATGCAAAGGTATAAAAGCTCAACTGTGCCTTAATTCTGGGTCCCGATTCTGGCACCCCAGAGTTTCTGTTTGAATAAAATAAAATTTTCCTCTTGAATTAAGAAATGCCCGGTCATTTTGCCTGCTATATTCAGAAGCTAGAACCCTGAAAGGAGAAGCAGGGTGACAATATGAAAATCTATACTTCATGTATTTATCACAGTATTTTCTCTTTTGACCTGTTCAAAGAACCAAAGACTATACTTTCTCACTGTTTTTGCACTAAAGTATTAGACGTGTTTGGAGAAATTCTTGGTGATTAGTCAATATCCACATTACATTTTACCTTTTCTACTGTGCCGGTATTCAACTGCTGGGCCATATCTGATAATATATGAATTGAAAAATTGATTTAAAACTTAAATGATGATAAAGAGAAGGGACACAGAGAAGACCTGGAAGAACACACTCATTTGAACACTGCTGACAGGACTGACTGAGGTGCTCACTTGTATATACACTGGTATTAGCACAACAACACTTGAATATTTGTGAAGCAGAGAAGAGTAAAAGCTGAGCCTGTGAAGGGCATGCTGCCAAGCAGGTACATTGTACTAGTGGGTTCACAACACATTGTTTTGGGAGGGGCTCCCCACCATTCATCAAAATAACAAAAAAGGGAAGCGGGCTTTTCTTGAAGTTAAATAACAAAGGAAACCTACTCTGCTGCTTGTCATAACATTCAATTAGTTCCACAACTTTTGGCCTTTTGACTTAACACAGTTGATGCATGTGCCTTTTTCTGCCATTATTAATCTTTTTTAACATATCCCTAAATGTCCAGATTTGTATTCAGATTGGGAATCACTGCCGTAGGGGATATGGAGGGCCTTTCTAGCACATTTGGAATCCCCCTGCACCACCCAGGGGTCAAATGAAATTTTTGTGTAGATTTTCAAATATTTTTTTTGTCCTCAAGTGCCCTCTAGTGGGTATAGGTGGCATTTCCAACACATTTTGAGCACATATCTGCGAACTTAGGCCCAGAAGGGATCTTTATTCAAAGATGAAGTGAAATAGGAAGCCCCCTACTCTTCCAAAGTTGTGTGCCCATGATTTAGTAAACCACCCATTATATGGATTAAATTAATACCAGTTTGGGCATCAGACATTCCAGGAGTAAATATAGCCTACAAGAATATTTCCTAGTACCAGAAATGCACTGTACAGAACATTCTGTTCCAAAGCAAGTCCAAAGCACTCAGTGGGCCTTTTTCTCAGGTATGGTTCGGAAATGCAGTTTCAGCATCATGTTCTGGGTTCAAAGTCCTGTCCACAGTAACAGAATGCCTCATAAGAGTCCTCACCAGGTACTCATTCAAGAAACATCCTATGCAAATTTATTGAGAAACAAGTGTCAATGAGGTCAGTGGATCTTTACTCCCAGAAGATGTGTTTAGTAGGGCAGCGTAAGCCAGATCTGCCTTAAGCACAAACCATATGCAAGGTTTCTGTGCCTTTAAAACAGCACTATGAGAAACAAAACAGAAATTTAAAAACAATTGAAAAGGTGCATTTCTGTGAAAAGTTTTACCTGATAATTGTTAACATAAAGTGTTAGCAATAAGAGCCATTGCTACGAGGAAAAAAGATGACATACTTCTATCACCTCTTCGCAGAGACCAGCAATGTGATCCTATGCCTGTTTACTCCGTCCATGCACCTATATGGCGTCCTGGATTGCAGCCCAAGTCACTTAATATTGGAACACTGTTCACTCACTGTTCCATTCAGCTCATGGGGACTTACTTCTTAGCCACGGGGATGGTATTATAAACATCCCACTCCACATCTCTGCCAATCTGACCCCGGGCGAGCAGCAATAACATAAAGGCAGATGCGAATGGGGAACAGTATCTGTCTGGCCAACGGTAGAGTGCACACTACCAGGCAAAATTCTTATCAGTTTTGGTATTTTCCCGCCAAGCATAAAAACATGACAGACTCCAAGTGCTTGGATGAATTTGACGTAACAGTTTGCACAGTACCTGCAAAGTAATGCTATTCCACGCAACAGCTTGCAGAACGCACAGCTGAATTCCACCACTTGCAAAATATAGTTCCTTAACATTAAAATACTATGTAAATAGCTCGTTATCTCCTGTCACTCATCGATGATAATAAAAGCCTGGAAGGGGAACCTCCGCCGGGCTTTGGTTTTTTTCCCTTAGCCTTGCCTGGAGAAGAGCGAGACAGACAGGGCACAGCCAAACAACGGGACACAACCCGCTCGCGCCTCGATGCCAGAAGGTGGAGAGGGTTTGTCTTTTGACTTTCTCTTGACTCCTTTCTCCGCTCCGGCGGAGCAAGCGCGGCTCGCCGCCCACGCCGGGCTCCGCGTCTTCCGACCTGCCCGCAGGTTCAAGCGGTGGCAGCGCCGCCTCTCCGCCCGCCCCGCGCTCGCTCGCCTGCCTCTAGGCCGCGGCGAAGGGAAGGGCGGGCTGCCCCCGTCGCCCGGCCCCTTGTCCCTCCAGCGACGTTGCCACCGCGCTCTGGCTTATCTCCTCTGCGCCCCGGTCGAGAGGAGGGCCCGCCTGGGAAAGCGACTTGCTTAAGCTGGCGGCCGCCTCGAAGGGGCTGGAAATGGCGGCTGGGACGAGCTGAGGCGGCGGGAGGGAAAAAAGGGAAGGCGCAGAGCGCGGGCAGGCAACGTCGCGCCGCTTCCCAGGCCTCCCCCTCCCCCTCCTCCCGTGGGCTGGTTTCTTTCCCCCGGGGTTCACCATGAGGCTGCTCCGGGCACTGCTGAGAAGCGTTTCCCCGGCCACCATCCCCCAGCAGGTGGATTTCTACTGCCGCTTCTCCCCGTCGCCCCTTTCCATGAAGCAGTTCCTCGACTTCGGTGAGTGCGCGCCGGGCACGGGTCCCTCCTTCCTTTCTTCCCCTTTGCCCCTTCCTCTCTAGGCAGGCATCTCTCCTCGCCCCACCATTTTCTTTCTCCCTGAGGAGAGTGAACAACGACTCCCGCCCCTGGGAAGACGCTGCCTGGGCCCCTTTTGTGGGGGTGCAAAGGGGTCCAGGGTGGGCTTCGCCGAGCGGAAAGAGGCCGCCTCCCTCCGCCTTCACCTCCTTCTTGCGCTCCTGTTTACAGGTCAGAGGGAGGCCTCGGGCTGAACGTTGTGGCAAAATAGAGTCCGCTGATCTGCCCCTTTCACAACTGAGAGCCCTCGTGGGATCCCGGGGGCTGCAGCGACTCGCTTAACGAGAACGCACTTTGTTATCCGAGGCACTTCACTGCTGCATACGTGTAGTTAGAATTGGGGCTTGCACCTCACTGAAACGTCGATGCAGGGGCCCCGAGCCTCTCGTGACGAGCGGGTTGCAAAGCAGCTGTTTCTGGCAAAGGAAATAGCAACGCCGCTGTTCCAGAAAAACAACAGGCGGAATGACAATAGCCTTCTGGAAGGTGTCGTGGCGTTTGAATAGAGAAGCGTGGTATCACAGTGTAATGAATTTGATTTATTCACTGGAATGGCTTTTATTCTCTGGTCCGATGCGTCTGTTTAAAGGACTAGTCCAGTTTTTAAAGGCTTTTTGCTCGTTTTGGTGTTTTTAAAAAATGTGACTTGGATGGCCGGTTTTTCAGACAATTGCAGTAATCAGTCATTGGCTCCAGCGTGCCAGTATTTCATTTTTCAAAACGAGGTTTCTCACAGAGGTTCATAGACTGGGAAGTTGGATGTGCACAGCTCCAAAGTGAGCTATATTATATAAAGTGGTATGGTATGTAAACATACCTAGTTTTCTTTTTGCACATACAGTCACTGAAAGGTTCATGTCAGCATACCTATTGCTTCAGTTCTGTGTACTCCTTATCTCTGGGTAAGCAGTAATGTTCCAGGTGATTAGTCTGCAGGCATCTGGCTTGCACTCCAGTCCTCTGTGTATTTATTTAGAAATAAGTCCTGTTGAGTTTAGTGGGACATACTCTCAGGTACAGATACAGATTTTTGCCTACAGATAAAAACGTGGAATTGCAGCCTTGTGAAATATTTAGCAGTATTTTAAAAAGATTTTATTGACTATTACTATGTTTTTAAGAAAGAAGAATGAAAAGATAGAGGAATTAAAAATGAGCAAAGACATAGAGATCTAATAATAATGGACTAGACATATATACTTAAATAAAAGCTGACCGTATCCCCACCCCCACCGCCGCCTTAGATCTACTTAAAGCTGGTGTTTGTAAAATACCTGTTCGTATGTTGGTATCGTAGGATCCTTTGACCAATGGCTGATGCTTCAAATTTATCTTTCCAGCCTTGGTGTGTATGTCTTTTTTGGCATAATGAGGACGTACACATCCAGCCAGGCTGACCATCAGTTACATTTCAAGTTACAAGAATGTAGTTTTAAAATGCATCTACAAATATCAAAGGTTTTTTTTTTTTGACAGAAATTAATACACTGGAATACATCCAATTTTTGGTACTGTTGCTGTCAACTAACTTGGCATGTATATGGCCCTCTACTTTAGTGCAGTGATGTTGCAACACAACCAGTTGGTAGCCAGCATATTGGGTATGTCCTAACAATGGATATGGAAGATTTCTTAGGGTTTATTTGAACTTCATGCCATCATTGTGCTTTGTACATGCATGCCCGCATTTGCAGTGGTCATTAAATTGTGTAGGAAAATCTGACTCCCTAAATATTTGGAGACATGCAGTTGGCTATGTGTGATACAGGTAAGACTCCATGGAGACTGAGTCCTAAATTTAACTCACCTTGCACTGTTACCACCAAATTATTGTGGTGTCGTTGGGGTGAAATGCTTTGGAACAGTTGTGAGTAGCAACTGCTGTTGGGGTGGCCACAGTAAAGCTTGGAAGGAGAAATATATTTCAGGCTAGTGACTTGACTATCACTGCTTATAGAGCACAGTTTGGTCAGGATTTCTGTTAAATCCGAGCAAGATTACATAACTTAATATTCTCCCAATTGTGTTTAGTAGGCACTACTGCTGTCTTAGAGCCAGTGTAATATAGTGGTTTGACTGTTGGACTATGACTTTGGAGACCAGGGTTTGAATCCCTGCTCAGCCAAAGAAATCCACCGGGCCACTTTGAGCAAATCACACTCTCTCAGTCCCAGATAAAGGCAATGGCAAAATCCCTCTGAACAAATCTTGCCAAGAAAACCCTGTGGTAAGTTTCACTTTGGAGTTGCCATAAGTTGGAAACAACTTGAGGGCATACGACAACTGCCGTTTTGTCTTGATTTTTAAAAAATAAGTTTGCAAGCATCTGTTCAGTATTGGATCCTCTTCTTTTATGTGACATAGATGGCATAACATATATTTGCATCTGTGGCCTGTATTGATATTATGGATCTGCTTGTTGATGTTATGTTGAACTGTTCTGTGCTTTGTCTCATAAATGGCCCAAAAGGCCAGTGCTACCAACACAATCCTTTGAACATTTGCTTCATTCTGTTAAGTAATACCCAAGAGTTTTCTTGTTTGAGACAGTTTTGTCTGTGGGCATGTGGAAAAGTGATACTGAGCAGAGGAAGACTTTTCATGACCCTGTAACCTACTTTCCTACTCCAATGGTGAGCCATGCTCCATTTGTTTTCTTTGGAGGTCAAAGCAACTTTACTCTCCAGTACTGGTAAAACAAAGGAAAACAACACTTGAATGTGATGCTTTCTCTTCTGCAGAATGTCTCCCTGCTTGATAGTTCTTTAAAAAATGTTGTTCATGGCCTGAAAATGGTCAAGCTGTCAATCCATGACAAAAACGCTTAATCTTGACTATTAAATTAGAATTTAGCTCATATGTACACAAGGGCATCCCACATCAGTCTTACTGCAGCTATATTTCAGAACACCCATTTCCTTCACCATTAGTTTGCATAATGCCATAGGTGTATGAAAGATAAAAACGTCATCTGGGATCTCTTAAGAAGCAGAGAAACTATTGGTGTCTGTTTATCACTATCCTGATCTGTTTACCAATATTTTGTATGGATCTTTTTAATTGTCTGCAATATATTCATTATGACTTCAAGTTAGTTTTTCCTGTTATTGATATTTTCCCCCCTAGGATCTGACAATGCTTGTGAGAAGACTTCATTTATGTTTCTGCGACAAGAGTTGCCTGTAAGATTGGCAAACATAATGAAAGAAATAAGTTTGCTTCCAGACAACCTTCTGAAAACACCTTCAGTTCAACTTGTACAAAGTTGGTAAGCATCTTTGAAAAACAAGCAAACAAGAAACTGTGAGACCAAGCTGGAATAATGTCCTGATGAAGAGCTAAATCTTGTGGCTGTATCTGAGTAAACCTGTTCAGTCAACTTTTGTAAATGCTTCTGTAAGAAGAAAGAGAAGGAGAAACAGATTGTCTCTCCTGGAGCAGTTCATCTTTCAAATAGGTTGCAGCCCCCCTGCTCAAGTTAACATCTCCCTCCCACTTTTTTCAAAATTGGAAATGGACCTCTGGTCCCAGCTTTGTGTGCTGCTCTTTCCTCCTGTGTATGTTGAGGGAAAGGATACTGAGGTTGGCTGTGACCCCCCCCCCCCAAGCTCAAGCAAGATCCCTGGCATGTTGCCCCCACTCCATTTTAATTTCTCCTCAGGAAAAACATTTACCCACTGCAGTTTCAAACAATCTAGCTTTAAATCATGATTTGAAAAGACTTATTTAAGCTAACCATAATTAATGTTAGCTACCATTCCAGATCTGGACAGCATGGCAAGTGTTCAACCAAAACCAGAAAACTAAACCTAAACTTTTCTCAGCCACATCAGAGTGGGATGGGTAGAGTGCCCAAGCCCAAAAATCTTATTTTTATGCAAGGAGTAGGGAGTGGGTGAGTGATGGTACCTCTTTTACGTGCCTTTTCAGAAGGGTGGAAGTGTTACACAGTAGTTACAAAGGGAAACGGGCTCTTGCTTGTGTGTTGCTGTGTTACCTGTTATAGCATGAGCCATTGTTCAGAAGCCCAGAACTCAATGGGGTTAACATACCTCTCCTTTTTTTTCTTGCTAACAGGAGGTCTACTGTTAGAGCTACTGAATGGGAGAGAAATAATGAATGACTTTCCCACAGAGATATCTTTTGAATTTGAACATTTAGTGTCATTCATTCAAAACAGAGGAAAAACACACCTTTACAAGGATTTTTTTTTTACTAAGTTGTGGAAAAAGTTCTGGCAATGAAAACCAGACCCTTCATTTCTTTACCCTGTTATTTTAGTGAATTTGTACTTTTTTCCTTATAGATAGAAAATGTTAGAAGAAAATGGTTAATTATTTTAGAGGCAACAAGTATGAGAAAAGCCAACCATGCAGAATTTGTATTTTTAGGTATGTCCAAAGTCTTCAGGAAATCCTTGATTTTAAAGACAAAAGCGCTGAAGATTCAGAAGCTGTTTCTCGGTAAGCATATTTTGCCATGTTATTTAAGTGAGTTGTAAAAAAAAAGATTCTCATAGATATTTCTAAGCAAAACTTACCTTTCATTTTTCATACATTCTTTCTCTCTTGATTACTTAAAGAGTACAGATGCAGAATTGCTCTTGTTCAACTCCTGTACAGTATGTTCTGATGGTGTTTTAAGTGACATTTTTGTTGAAAAGTATGTTTACAAAGTCTGCAAATAGAAGGCCGTGAAAGAGGGCAGGAGAAAATAGAATAAACTGTATCTCATTCCTGAGGAGATTTATAGAAACTTACTTCTTCTCATGTGCTGTCCAGATCTTGCAAGATTTGCTGGAGCCAATTAGAAGCAGTATAGAGCTGTCTCAAGGAACTTTCTGAACTGCTGGGCTTCTTGGTTCGATCCCTAGCGTAAGGCCTTTCTAAGGCACATGATAGTGTGCTTGTACAGCAAACTAAATCTGTCTGGGATGCACACACACACCGATTTATGTTGTCCTCTTTGGATGGTATCATTCTGGATTTCCTGATGTATTGCATACAGATTCAAAGCAACTAACTACGTATGGTTTACATTCAATTCAGTCCTAAGGTATGACATTAGAGCTTGAGATATTGAAAGAAACTTTGAATGTAAACAAATATCTCAACAAATGTTTTGGAGAATTTTTCCTTCTGAAATGATGTTCCTTAAAAAAAAATTAGTCTGCTTTGGAAAAGAACCATAGAATCATTGAATTGGAAGTAGCCTTGTGGGCTATCAAGTCCAAACCACTGCTCAGTGGAGGATCTCCAGCTAGAGCATCCTCAGCAGGTTCTAGCTTCTTTTTTGAAGATGTCCAGAGAAGGAGACCCCTGACCTCTTTGCGCAATTGGTTCCATTGCCAAACTGCTCTCGCTGTCAAGTTCCTTCTAATGTTCAGTCAAATCTACCCTCCTGTAACTTCACACCGTAGAACCTGGTCCTGCAATCTGGGGCAGCAGAAAACAAACACACTCCTCTCTGTGACAGCACTTTCAGTATTTAAAGAGTACAGTCATGTCACCCCTTAGTCTCTGTTCACCAGGCTGAATATTCCCTTTACTTTTCTTCCTATGTTTTGCTCACCATACTTCTTATCATCTTGGTTGTTATCCTCTGAACTTGCTCCAACCAGTCTTACAATGAGGCACCCAGAACTGAACACAGTATTCTAGATGAGACCTGACCAGCACAGACTATATTGGAATTATTATTTCTGTTGACTTGAAAACTATGCTTCTGTTAATGCAGGCTAAATTAGCATTTGCCTTCTTTGCTGGAGCATCACACTCCTGGCTCATGCTCAACATATGATCAATAAAAATCCCTACATCTTTTTCACATGCAGTACTGCTGAGCCATGAATCCCCAATTCTGTACCTGTGCATTTGATTTTTGTGGCCTAAATGTAAAATTGTGCATTTATCTCTACTGAATCTCATTTTATTAATCTCTGCCCAGTTTTCTAGTTTACCTAGATCCTTTTGTTTCTATCTTCCAGTGTATTAGCCATCCCTACCAATTTTGGGTAATATGCAAACTTGATAAGGATTCCATCCGGTCAACTAAGTTATTGGAAAACAAATGTTGAAGAATAATGGCCTTAGGAGAGACCCCTAAGGCACTCCACTCAAGGCCTCCTTCTGTTTTGAAGTGCATTTTGAACACGGTTTTCCAACCAATGATTGATCTATCTGATAGTGTTCCCTTTCTGTGTTTAGTCTATTCCACGTTTAATCAGTTTGCTAATCAAAATATTATGGTGGACGTTATCAAAAGCTTTGCTAAAATGACATCCACAGCATTCCTACCATCTATTAAACTAGTGATCTGATAGAGGAAAAAAAATATAAAATTAGTTTGGCAGGATTTGTTCTTGACATACCCATGCTGGCTACTACAGATTACTGCATTGTCATCAAGATACTCACAGACTCCTGTATGAACTACCTCTGCTTATATTATGAAGACGTATTTATTGAGCCAGTAACTTAGGCCATGAAATTCAGTTGGAACATTGGGAAGCATCTTGGAAATGGACTAACAAATTTACGTTATCTCAAGACCTTAAAGAAGATTGTGTGAAGATGTTCTATAGATGGTACTTAACACTGGCCAAGCTAGATATTATATTATATTACACATTTTTATAATATGCATCAAAATAAATGTTGGAAGTGTCAAGAGAAAATTGGGACATTTCTTCACATGTGGTGGTGCTGTCAGAAAGTTAAAAAATTTTGGGAACAGTTATGTATTGCATTAATGGAGATATTTAAAACCCAGATCCCTCTGCTTCCAGAATTATTTCTGCTAAATATGACCCAAAACATTGACCCAATAATTTTGAGAAGGACATATTAATTAAAAAAAGATGTATGTATAGCCCTGCAGATTTTTTTTCACATGCCAGTGACTGTGGTAGAAGCTGAAAAGACCTTTCAGCAAGCTAGCGCTCATGGAAAACCACGGGCATTCTACAGTGGGCAAGAAAGCTAAATCCCCCAAACTGTCTTGTCTGCTGCATGTGAACTTGCAAGAGCGAATAGAATTTGTAGATCTAATTCATGAGTTTGTAATGAAAAGGACCAGAGAGGTCTAATGTTTGCAGTCACATTGATCTATTAGAATAAAAATTAAAATCAAGACACTGAGAGGAGAGTGACCAAAATGTTAATGACAAAACAACTACAAAATATTTCCCTGGCTAGGTGGTATTAGTAAACAAAATTTGCAAAAGAGGGTATTTTTCAGAAATGTAGAATATATAACTAGTTTCAGAATTAAAGCAAACTCTTTTCATTGGAAATCTTGGAGAATCCTGTTATATTTGCTCACTGCAACTAGATTGCTTTTATCTAAACTTTGGAAGGATAAAGAAATCTCCACAATAGATCAGTGGATAATAAAAATTTTTGAAATGGAAGAAGAAGATCTGCTCACCTGTAAAGTAAAAGGGAAATCTGATAAGATAATGAAAGAATGGGATCCAGTTAAAAAGTTCCTTTGACAGAAATGTGATAATTTAATTATTGACTAAATTGAATGACCTGAAATTCAGGTTAGAATGTGTTAGAAGTGTTAGAATTAGGTGCTATGCAATAGCTTTCTTTCTGCCTTGTAGAAATTATTTGGAGGATTTATACGTGAAACATGGAATATCTATAAGTGGACAACTAATTAATAATTAAATATGAAGGAATAAGATCTAGTAGCACAGAGAAGACAAAAAAAGAGGGTTATACATTCAAAGGAAGTTTAGGCTACAGGTAGTTAATCATTTTCCAAGGAGGGGTTAAAAAAAAGTACTGATATAATTTATGTAATAATAGTGTAATACTAATGTAATATCATTTATTTCTAAATTATGTTTTATTGTACTTTGATTTAGATGAATTAGAAAGTTTAGAAAACCAATAAATGCAAAGCTAAGAAGATTCACAGAAAATAATTTAAGGTAACAAGCAATGGAGGATGCTCATGAAAGAATAATGGTAGATAACTCTAGATACTAATATGTAGTATATTTAATGTTAGCTGTAGTGTAAATATACAGAATATGGACAGGTTTCCTACCTGTAACTGGAGTTCTTCAAGTGATCATCTGTGACTCACACGTGGGATTGTCTGCGCCTGTGCAGTACTGACTATGGAAAGTTCTAAAGCTTCAGGCCTAGCATTTTGGCGGGAACTCTGCCCCTCCCCCAGAGCGTATATAAAGGCCTTGACGCGCTCGCCATTAGTTCCTTAACTGCCACAACATGCGTGGCAGCAGGAACATAGCATATCAGCTGAGGGGAGGCAGGCCGGGATTGTGTGAGTCACAGATGACCACTCGAAGAACTCCAGTTACAGGTAGGAAACCTATCCTTCTTCTTCGTGGTCTTTGTGACTCCCACAAGTGGGAGACTAGCAAGCTAAACTTAGGAGGAGGGAATGCCATGTGACGGTGCCATGGGCACCACTCAAGGAGGCCCAGCACAAATGCTAGGCATCACATAGAGTTGACATGGGTACAATATAAAGTGAACCACCAGGCAAACAGAGCAAATGACTATACCACTAACATTTAACATAAACAGGCCATGGATTGAACGAGCATTACCATTGTTCAAATGGTGGAAAACAAAACAGCTCTCCCAAAAGCAGTGTCAGTGAATGAACGTTGGTCCACCCTGTAATGGGACACAAAAATCATAGGCTGAGACCATGTGGCTGCCTTACAAATGTCATGCAATGGAACACCTCTGAGGAAGGCTGCAGAAGCAGATGGGGCTCTAGTGGCATGACTCCTGATCTGAGGAGGAGGGTCTGTCTGTGTTAGTTCATAGTCCAACCTGATGGTGGATGCCAGCCATTTCGAAAGTCTCTGGGACGAGACTTGCAGTCCTTTTCTTTTAGAAGAGTAACAGAGAAACAGTCTCTGGGATCGGTGAATTTCTGCAGTGTGCTGGATGTAGAAGGCCGGGGCCCTGCGAATGTCCAAAGCATGCAAAAACTGTTCCAGGTCCGAGCTTGGGTTTTGAAAGAACACCGGAAGAACAATGTCCTGGTTAAAATGAAAAACTGACACCACTTTCAGGAGAAAGCTGATGTCAGGGCGAAAGACAACTTCGGTTTGATGGAAATGAAGGTAAGGCTTGTCAACCCTAAGTGCACACACTTCACCTGCCCTCCTTGCAGAGGAAACAGCAACAAGGAAAGCAGTTTTCCAAGACAATAGGCAGAGATCATATGTGACCATAGGTTCAAAGGGTTGCTTGGAGAGTTGGGAAAGAACAAGTGACAAATTCCAACCATGAACTGGAAGCGTCACCAGGGGGTGTAGACGCTTGTAACCTTTGAGGTAGGTGCGAACCGAAGGATCCTTAAAGCACAAGGGTCTCCCTTGGCTTTGGAGGTGCGACGATATCGCTGAGAGGTAACATCTTATTGAAGAGAGGGAAAGACCCTGGTCTGCCAGCGAGGTGAGGAACTCCAGAAGGTGGATGGTACCGAAATGCTCGACATTGATCTGATGTAATCGCAAGAATTCCTTGAATCTTGAAAATTTATAGGAACAGGCACGGTCTGTCAAGGGTTTATGAGCCACCTCAACGATCTGTTGAACAGCTGGAGGAAGAGAAGCTATTGGAATAAATTCTACACCGTCAGTTTGAGAGTGGTGACATCTGGGTGACACATGGTACCGTTGTTCAGGGTCAAGACATCCGGTTTGAGTGGAAGCCTCTGATACAGAGAGCGTGACAGGACAAGTAGTGGGGTGAACCATGGTTGTCATGGCCACCACAGGGTCATGAGGATTGCCAATGCTTCATCCCAACAAAGTTTCTCCAACACTTTCATTATTAGAGGAAAGGGAGGAAAAAGAGCACTGGGCCCTTTCAGTGGAAAAGGAACACATCTCTGAGGGATCCTCATCCTTCTCCTCCTCTCGAGCAGAAGATGTCAAGGTCAGAGACCCAGGCGGCAAGCCAGCCCAGAGAAGGGAATGGGAGAGCTAGCAGAGTCCTGCCAGGAGGAGTCAAGCAAGCAATTACTCAAAGGAAGTCCATTTACCTAAGCCAGAGCAACAAGCAAAAGCCACAGTGAGAGTTCCAAAAGCCAGGGGTCAGGAGCCAAGAGAACAATCCAAGGTATCAGGAGCCAGGTGCTGGAAGCAAGGAACAAGCAAGCAGGAGGGCTTGTAAGAAGTTTGCCACAAGCAAAGGGAAGCT
Source organism: Cyclura pinguis (assembly GCA_030412105.1). Classification (NCBI taxonomy): domain Eukaryota; kingdom Metazoa; phylum Chordata; class Lepidosauria; order Squamata; family Iguanidae; genus Cyclura; species Cyclura pinguis. The sequence goes on along the minus strand of CM059599.1, from coordinate 222,210,933 downwards.
TTCAAGCAGGCAGTTATATAGGCCAAGGCACAGGTGTGTCCAGTCACAGCTTCTTAAACTTAGCCAAGGAAGCCTCCCTTTGCTCAGCTCTCTTGAGTCTCTGCCTTGATTGGGGGCTGATTGAAGCAGGCTCCCAAGCATCTTCAGAATTGGATCCCTGTTGCCCTAAAGGAGCAGGCAGAGGAACACCCGAGCCTGCTTGATCCATGGCAGCAGGGGGAGCTCGTGAGCTGCAGGATTCATCTCCAGCCAGAGCCACAGGGACCAACAGCTGCTGCTCGTCATCAGCAGCTCTGACAGGGGCTTCAGTTATCACAGAAGATATGACATTGAGTGTTGGACACCGAAGCAAACAGATCAATGTCTGGAGTTGCCCAGATGGTGAAGATTTGTTTGTGGACTGACATATTGAGCCTCCATTCGTGGGAGGTCATCGGAGTTCGGCTGAGATAGTCTGCTGTCGTATTTTGAATCCCGGGTAGGTGGAGGGCAACAGGGTAGACCCGACATTGAATGCACCAAGCCCAAAGTTCAAGGGTTAAAGTGAGCAGAGTTTTCGATTGCATGCCCCCTTGTTTGTTGATGTAGTACGCGAGAGAGTCCCAAAGAGCGAAGCCATGAATGGTGTTGCAACAATACCAAGGATACGAAGGCCTTGGAGGTGCAATCGACAGTATACCTTGCTGTAGTGATTTGCTGGTTGGTGAGGCATTTGGCTTTAGCAAGGAAAACCTCTGCTATGCGTCATTCTTCTTCTGGGAATCTGGTGACAAACACTTTTGTTTAGTCCCACAGCCACTGGTCATATGCAGACATCCACGCTAAGTAATTCGCCATTCTGAAAATTAGGGCCTCATTGGAGTAATTCTTCCAGGCTATGGCATCCAGTCTTTTCCCTTCCTTATCAGGTGGGGTGGCGTATACTGCGTGGGAAGTCTTAGCCTGGGTGGCACCAACAATAATAGAGTTCACCTTGGGATGATTTTGGAGCCAAGGTTCCTCTGAGTCTTTCACTTTATATAGCGATTCCAACTTCTTCACTGTAGCCGGGACAGAGGCTGGTGTTGGCCAGACCTTCTTAAAAACATGTAAGAGGTAGGCTAGAAGTGGGATGACCGCAACCATTGGTGTCTGTTGAGGCTGTTGGTATATTGGGTCATACATGGTCTCCTTGGAAGCTTCCGTAAGGAAGTTCAGGTTCTTGGCCATCCTCGTTATTAGCTCCAAAAACACTAACATCACTAGAAGGTGAGATGGGTTCACCTTGGGAGACAGCAGGGTCCGGAGGTTTGTCTTCTTTATTTTCTGCCGAGTCAGTAGATGCGGAGGGGGATCTGGATGGTGAGTGGTGCCCCGAGATGTCAGGTGTCCCACCTCTTGACTCCTCCTGTGTTCAGGCGACAGATGTGGTACGTTCTGTTGGTCTTGGAGAGGACAAAGAGTGCGGTTTGTTGAGCAGTCGTTCCTTATGTTGCATGGGTGTGGGGTCATTTTGAAGATGATGATGGCTGGTGTCGGTGATCTACATCAACGTCGAGAGGTAATCTCTTCGTAGTAACCCCAATGTCTGTAGTGGTGTTGAGGGGTGTATACCTCTTCAGAGGAGAAACTGTCTGAGGATCTGGAGGGGGAGTAGTACACATAGGTGCAGCAGTGGTGAGATCGAGACCAATCACAGTAAGTATGCCTCCGGCGATGAGAATGTTGAGGTTGACCCAAGGATGACCGGGACTCCGAATCTGACCTCTGCCAACGGGATTCATGGTGCTTGTCTCGTTGGTGTGTAGGAGTCGACCTAAGGGTCGAATGTGATCGACGGTCTGTTGCTGTAGGAGCTGACGAACTGCGAGGTGTTCCCCTCGGAGGGATGGCAGGCGGATGATCCTGAGCTGCTGCTTCTCTGACGGCTATGTCTGTCCCTTGAGTGTCGTCGCCTGAATCTCGAGGGAGTTCCCTGATCGGGGTAAGTTCAACGATCTCTCCATCTGAAGGTTGGGAATGGTTCAAAGGAGAGTGTGCAGGTCCATCCTCTAACATAGGGGCCTGGACAGGAGTACGCCTGTGAGGAGAGTCTTCGGGCAAGGTGGTATTTATTTCCGAGACAGTCACCACGGTGAGAGGCTTGGGTTGATGTTGCGGTGGAGGTTCCCTTCCATCCTTCCTGCTACGAGACCTGGGAAGGTCTTTATCCAGAGAACGGCCTGGAGTTGGAGATGGGTCCAAGGTTGATGGTCTGGCAGCAGAAGACTTTGACCTATCCGAGGAGTGCTTCAAGCGAGAGGTGGGCGGTGCTGAGGCTGCACGATCACCTTGGGTCTTCTTCGATGTTGAGATCAAAGGAAGAGTCTTAGATGAGGGTTGTTTAGAAGATACCTTCAGGGACTCCATTCTGGAGGCCTTTCTCGAAGTGGGTTTGCCCATAGGAGGTGCAGAGGCAGCCCAGGTTGCCGATGCGGAAGGTGAGGTCGGGGGCTTCAGAGCTTGTTCATACAGGAGAGCCCGATGTCTGGCCTCACGATTTCTCCTGGTCTGAGGGGTGAAGGCCTGGCAATGGGTACAGGCTGCAAAATTGTGAGTTTCCTTGAGACAGACGAGACACTTGGAGTGTCCGTCGCACTCTGGGATCTTTGCGTTGCACAGACAGCGCTTGAAGAACGCTATTAATGCTATGCGTGAAGAGCCGAATCGCAGAGACGAAAACAAAGTCAGTAGAAACGAGATCGATATCGAGAAGGACGCAAGAATGCTCAGTAGAAGCTTCTGTAGCCAGCGGACGTGGCGGAAAAAAGGAACTAACGGCGAGCGCGCCAAGGCCTTTATGTACGCTCTGGGGCAGGGGCGGAGTTCCCGCCAAAATGCTAGGCCTAAAGCTCTAGAACTTTCCGTAGTCAGTACTGCGCAGGCGCAGACAATCCCACTTGTGGGAGTCACAGAGACCATGAAGAAGAACAAAGCAATACTTTTCCATTACTAGGGTGTTCCTGTTTAGTTAGCATCCCATAGGTGAGTTTAAACCAAGCCTACATCAGGTTGGGTGGTATAGTGTATCATGATTCCATTGTGTTATGTGAATGTTGTCATTAGCATCAGTATTTAATATGTTGGATCCTGACTTGCTTTTCCATAAATACACAGGCTTCCTCCATTAATGTGAAAGCTACCTGATTCAGCAGAGCTTGCCAATTTATAGAAAAGGGAAAATGATTTTCCTCTGGAATGTCTGCCTCCATTCCCTTGCTCCAGGGGAGATTTTTTTATGAGACTTCAAGGAGAAGGGAGAGTAAATAGAATAAGCCTCCTCTGGCTTCCACCAGTGGAGTTCCACTCAGGGAATCCAAGGATCCCAACCACTTTTCCTTAAATATATAAGCATGCACACACACATTCATACACGTATACATATATACACACATGGGCACACACAGATACTGCATGAACATGGGTGATCCTTTCTCTGAACATGGCTCCAGCACCAGGAGTAGTACCATATCTGAAAGTTCACCTCACTGATATTCCCATCCTTTCCCAGGGCAAATATCACATGCTGTTCGTTGAATGCCAAGATTTTTTTTTTTTTGTAAAGAATGATTGTGCAGGTACACAAATAATGGAGTTTTGTTTAGGGGCAGGCTTGCTGAATTTAGTATGCTGTAGATTGATTTCATAGGAAGTATATGTGGTTTTTCAGTTTTACAGATACTGTGATAACAATTCGGAATCGTCACAATGATGTAATTCCTACCATGGCTCAGGGCATAATAGAATATAAGGATCACTACGGTGTTGATCCAGTGACCAGTCAGAATGTACAGTATTTTTTGGACCGTTTCTTCATGAGCCGTATTTCAATCAGAATGCTTCTTAATCAGCATAGTAAGTATTATATTACTTGTTGGGAGACTGCTTATGCAGTGGGTGAAAGTGATGCATTTCAAAAAGGAAAAAAAACCCTCCAACTCACTTTTCTACAGATTTTATTAGCATCTTCCTCATCTATATGTACTGGTAAAAGTTTTCCAGGTGTTTGTATTCTTAAATTAGCCTTTGCCCTACCAATGTAAAATCTACTGTTTTTGTGCTGTGCAAATTGTGAAATCACTTTTCTTATCTTTTTGTTGGCAGCTTTGTTGTTTGGGGGAAAAGTCAAAGTTAACCCAGCTCATCCAAAACACATTGGAAGCATTGATCCTAAGTGCAGTGTTGTTGAAGTTATAAAAGGTGAATTCTTGCTAATGTACTGAAGAAATTAAATTTGACAACTACTAGATGATGGTAGCACAAGTGAGCTGTTGAGAGTATCTTCATCTCATTTTATCTGGCATGCAGATTTTCGGTTTTGCTGAAGTACAGTGCTGATGATTATCTTGGAGCCAAAGTTGATTACAATTGTGCATGTAGAAAACATGAATGATGGGACTTGTATACAGTTTTCCTATTCTTGTTAGTATAATTTAGTTTGTAGTTCCAGACTAGAGAAACAGACTGCAATTCTGAGCATGCTTGGTAGGAATCAGCCCCATCAAACTCAAGGGACTGACATTAGACAAAAGCGCAAAAGATGATGTAGTTGTTTTGTTATATTTATTGTTGTGTCCTGGTAAATAATCCCCCCAAGGTAAATGTTAGACTGGCAGAGAAGAGACAGAAGAGGGACAGAGGGAACTTCTGTCCTCTACCAGCTCATGGTTTTTATATAGGAAGCAGAGGAGGTACAGTGCACTTCATTCCTCCTCCACCAGCCTGTTTGCTTACCAGCATGGAATTTTTGGTGATCTGTGGCCAAACTAGTAGAAGGTTGCCCATGGAGATAATTCTGTTCAGATACTTGTGCTTTTGGGGTGGGGTGGAAGCTCAGCATTGTAACCACCAGAAGTCTTAATCCACAACTCCTCTAGTGTCTGAGATTTTACCAGGCATTGCTCACATGCTTTCAGACTTGATTGTTAGATCCTCCAGAAGTTGCAATCTTTGCATTGAACCCAGCATAATAAAAACTGGTTAAAGTAATTATTTAGATTCACTGAAATGTGCATAGTGAACTAAGTTGTAATCCCTAGATAACAGCACAGTAAAAAGAGAAAAACTCCTAAAACTTTTTTTCTAACAATTCTGAGGCAATTTAAAGACTGCTGCTAGCAGATTGGTGTAAAGTGAGAAGCATTATCTTTGAAAAAGAATTGTTGTGGCTTTTTTCTGCAGATGGCTATGAAAATGCCAAAAGACTCTGTGACCTGTATTATATGAGCTCTCCAGAACTTGTACTTGATGAGCAAAATGGTAAGGATAAGGGGGATGGATGGCTTACTGAGAGAAATCATACACTCCAGTTAAGTATGTTAGGAGCATTTCTCATGCCTCCCTAGTTTAGAAGTACAAGATATATTTTATTGTCTGTGGTAGTAGGAATCGGCACACTAGTGACATCGACTGTGCACTAGTGCCCTGCTTGCTCTACATTGTAGCAAGTACTGATCCTGGTGTGCTGCCTTTGTAGTTGTTAGAGGCCACTTACAAGTTAGAGACACAGACTGTTGAACATGGTCTCAGGGTATATCCTGCAGTATACAGTGTCGATATACTATATATCTACTATATAAAAGTTAAAGTTTGTATGTTTGTTTGTCTTTGTCAAGCAAAGACTTCATATGATTGGCTGTGTCAGGCAAAGACCTCTTATGATTGGCCGCCTGAAAAGATTCTGTGGAATCCTGGGGTTTGCAGATTAGGGAGGGGCCTTTAGAATTCTCAGCTACACAGCTCTTGGGCCTGGCTGGTTGCTATGGAGATGAGGCCTAGCAGCAAGGAGAAGGGCAGTGTATTCCCTCAGGAACCTAATTTCTGTATGTTAATAACTCTGAATACAGATTGGATTGGGGAATATGGGGAAAAGTTACAGGTACTGGACAAGATAGTTTGGGGAATTAGAGACACAGGATCTCAAATCTTTTTAACAAGTATTACCTATGAGAAAATAAAATGCCGGGCATCACTGGGTATATACGCTGGTTATACTATAAAATATGCTGTAAAGAGTCAAAGGCAGTTTTTTCATCATGTTTTCACATCAGAGTAAACTTCTGCCTTGGATATTACAGGAATCAGTGTAAAGATACACAGACAGTACACGGATCACTAGATTCGCACTAATCTGAAGTATGTGGAAAAAAACTTTTTTTTCAGTGGTGAACTGTACCATATTTTCTCCAGATAACAGCACATCATATGATAAATTCTTTTACTTCCTCCTACTTTGTCCTTGTAAAAGTTACACAGTGGAAAAGAAATTTTCTCTCCCCTGCTTCTGCTCTTGAAATGAGATGGATAAAATGTGTCCAGAGTGTACATATTCCTGGATCTGAGTACACTCCATTGTCAATAGCTGAGCTGCACAATGCTGCTTTCTGGATTTTCCCTCATTCGACAGTTCTGAAGGGAGTAAATTGGAGAAATCCACTAGTCATAAGAAAATTTTTTGAGACAAGGAAAAGGTGGTATGACCATCTGTGGTCACTGCTATGAAGAGGAGTTGAAACTGTGTGAATCGAGCCAGTATATACATGACATAGGCCTTGGTTTGAGGACCTGTACAGTGCTGATTGGCCATTACTATTAAGTGATATTCCTGTCTTGTTTTTCTAAAATGCTGTTTTAAATTTATTATTGTTAATTATTTAGATATTTGTATTACTGAGAAATTGTTTGGCTGTGTTGATTCTGCCATCCATCTTGGGTACTTTAATAAAATACTTTAAATAAACAAGGAGAAATAAATGCAAACATGTGCAGTGTTAGCATGTGAGTTGTGCAATAGACCAGGTTCCTCTTAAGCTTACCTGTCAGTGGATTTCTAAAATCATCTGAGTTGCACAGAACATTTAATCCAGGTAATAGCTCTACCCTCAGCTTACATCACATCTAAATAATACTTATAGAATAAGGGAGCACTGTATATAAAAGGGACTGGATGGCCCCTGTGGTCTCTTCCAACTCTATGATTCTATGAATTCCATTTGCTGTCACTTCTGCTGCCTCCCTGTGTCATTTTTAATAGGGACTGCAAGCCTCGTGAGACTGAGAAACTGCAAATGAGGCTTGTAAGTCCCTATTAAAAATGGTATGGGGCAGCAGTTGAGGTGGCAGTAAGTCTCACCACCCACCCACTTCTGCCTTGTGAAGGAGCCCTGGTGCCTCAGAGGAATCCATGGAGGGTTGAATGTGGTGATCATACCTTTTCGTGTGTTAAATATGGTTTGGGGAGGTGGACTAAACTTATTCATGGTTTTTCCACTTTCACGGGGGTCCTGTGTCCCTAGCCCTAGCGAATGTGGAGTAATGACTGTACTTTGTAAGTAATTGCAAAGGAATTCATTTTAAAAGACAAGAAACCCAATCTTCGATCACTGTATTTAAATTGTAGGAAGAGGAATTTTGGACTCATGTTTTTTGAATAAAAGCCCTCCATATCCCCATGACAAACAACGTTTGAAAATCCTGAAGGTTGCAGAATGAATATTAGATAACGGTGTGATGATGACAGTGTGTCCAGTTTTCACAAGGGGGCAAGGAGCCAAAATTCCCAGTGGACACACATAAACCTTGGAGTGCCTTAGTAGAATTTTGGATCAAAGCCATAGTTATTTTTCTAAAATAGCTGCACTGTTTAATCATTTGGAGGTTTTGCCAAAGCTGATAATGGTTGTCTAATATTCAGCTGATTGTTATTCATTCCTCCTTCTTTGCAGTCAAATCACCAGGGCAGCCGATGCAGGTGGTGTATGTACCGTCACATCTCTACTACATGGTTTTTGAACTTTTCAAGGTTTGTACAAAATGTTTTGATGTATTGTATGTTCTTTTCTCCATAGGCAGACTGTCAGGAAAGATGAATGTGGTAATTCCTCACACTTCTGAAAATAACTTTTTGAAAATGTTAGAGAAATTTGCCATTTTAGACATGTGCCTGAAAAGAACACTTATATTTATATTCTGAGCCCTCAAAAGAGACTTATTGTAAGTCTTCTGCTTGATCCTCCACTTCTACATCTTGCCCTCATGCAGGTGCATCATCCGTTTGAAACCTTCCTACCCCCACAGTCTACATGGCTGTGTGTCACTGTTATTTTCCAAGCCTCTGGTGATCGGCAATTTTTCTGGAAACACCTTGGTTGAGATCCTACATTGAGGGAGCTGAACATAATGCTGGTCATACAATTCTGTTTCTTACCCCTGCCCTGGCAACTATCAAGACTTGAGAGGGGGAGGCTGCTGCTTCTTGCTTTCAGGGAGGAAGGAGACAACTCAGACAGTGGAGGAAATGGTCTCAGCTTGGGGCTAGGGGAAGACATGGTGGGTGCATTCATGGATAGAATGCACCCTCTTTCCTTCCCCTTGGAGCTCAGAGCAGTTGCGTATTCATCATCTGAATTGCCTCCTTCCCCTCCTCTCTGGTAAGCAGCTTGAAAGATGCTGAGAGGATGCATTTTGGATAAAGCACAAAGGACTGTCCAAAAAGAGAGATCAGTGTGTGTAAGCCACACTTACATGCATGTATATCTCTAACAGGATACCATCTGTGGTGCCCTGGTGATTCTGGAGAAGAGTGGGCTAGTGGCTGACTGCGTACAAGCATAGAAGAGTTTCACATAATCAGAAATACCTGGGTGCCTGATATAGGGCTTATGTCAGGCTGAGACCCAACAGGAATAGAGTAGGTGTGTATGGAGGCATCAGAATGCTTTGGTGAATCATCGTCCCCCTCCATGTATATGGAGTTGGAGGTAGTAATGGTTCCCTAGGCTTTTTCCCCATTTGATGACTCTGTAAATAAATGGAAACAACTTTAAAAGACAGCCCCTCTCTTTGGTGGTCATCATATTAGGATAGCAAGAAAAAGAATTTCCATCAGTTCTGGATATCTGATTCCAGGATTGTTACACATTAAGTTACATGAAAAAACGTTCAGTATTCTATGGCAAAAAATTATCTGCGCTCAAAAGCAACGAAATACCTACTAGTTGCCAATAAAGTGACTTCATCATACAGCAAAGAGTATATAATTCAGTGCATTGTTAAACAAGTTTTTTTCAAAAACAGTGGTCCAATATGGGTAAATTAGCTAAGGGCAAATGTTTTCTTCACCACTAATAAGCAAGAATGAAACAAAGCTATGATATTAATCTATCTTTAATATTTTGGACATTTTAGAATGCAATGAGGGCTACTATGGAACACCATGCTGATCGTGGTGTTTACCCTCCAATCCACGTGCATGTAACGTTAGGCAATGAGGATTTAACTGTGAAGGTAAGAGCTTTGATTATTCTCTCATTTTGAAGCTTGTAGCCTCAGCAAATGACTTAAGAGAGCAATCCCACCCTAGTGTAGGAGGGGTATCTGCCATAGAACCACCACTGCATCCAGCCCAGGTTGGAGCTGGGCTGGGTGAGTGGGTTTACTTAGGTCTTTCTTTCAGCAGACCTTGGTGTTCTAGATGCACCCCTTTTGAACAGGCACAGGCATTCATGGTTTAAAAGCATCCAGATTGGACCATGATAATGTGTAAGTGTGGCTATCTTTGAAAAGGGTTCTGAAACTGCAGTTGATTAACATTATGTTTAGAAGTTTTGTTCCTTGCCTTTTGACCAAATAATTCTCAAGGCAGCTCACAGTAGATTATAATACATGCACAAATTTTTACAGCCCAGCAGACTCAAGGCCAGGGGAGGAAGCAGAATAACTAATCACTGGAGCCAAGTGTTGTTTCTGGTAGGAGGGAGGGAAAGGAAGTTCCTTGAAGCTGCTGCTGGCTCTGGGTGGTATAAGGGGTCAGATTTTTCTCTTCCTTCCTGTAATGTTCTTTTGGGGAAGCAGGGAACAAAGCCTCCCAGTGGCCTGCAGTCTCCTGATCTGAGTCTTCTCTTCTTCTCTGCCATCTCAGGACAGCTCACAGTTGTTCTTTAAGGCCAGTCAGATCAGTGTTTCAAACATTATTCCAGTACTGTTGCATTTGCATTTCATTTTCATTTCCTGGCCCAAGTGGACACAGCACATCCTTGCCTTTCAGAGCCTGAGGCTGGGAAGCATAGCTTGCCTGTTCCTGGTTGTACCTATTCTTGAATGTGGAGGGCTTGTTGGTGTGGGGGTGGGGATGGGAGAGAGCCTTCAAGGTGGCTGCTCCTGGATTGTGGAATTGCTAGGTTGGCCCCCTCTGTTTTTCTACTGGTAGGCAAAGATCTTTCCTTTTACTCAGGCCGTTGGAGTGTTAAGTGTCTGTTGTAGGTCTTTTAATCGGGATGTGTTTGCATTTGTAGTTGTATTTTTTTATCATTACTATTATATTTTAACTTTAAAAACTTTAAAATAAATGTTTTAATATGGTTGTTTTTAAAAGAAAACTTTCGTACTATCAATTTTTTAAAATGTATTTTGTTTTAACTCAAATCATGGGCTGCCTTGGATCCATATTTGGAGAGAAGCAGGATATAAAATAAATAAATTTGTCTGGCTTTCTGTTGATTATTTATGAGACTGTAAGCCAAACTTATCTCGTAACTTTCTAGATCCATGTTTATAGTCATTAATGAGCATAACCTACCTCTCAAGCAAGCAGCACCCCAGCCAAAGGATTTCCAAGGCACTGCAGGTAATGGCACTGAGAAAGGACAACTGCAGTGCTCTCCAGGTTGCAGGGGGCCTTGAGACAAGCAACTCCAACTGGTCGCTGAGGGGTCTCTTTAGCTGTTTGTCTAAATGTGACCTGCAACCAGGAGAATGCTGCAGTAATCATTTCCCAGCATGCCAACCTGCAGTGACACACAAGTACTTCAGTTGCGGCAATGCCTGGCTTAAGAAATAGGTGGGGTGGTGGTGTTATGATGATGGAGCTTTGTCATTGCTATGTCAGGTGATGCATGACCTTACTGATTGTTATCTCCTGCTGACATTTTGCATCCAACAAGGAGGAAGGTGCACGAGATGGGGCCTTCGTGGTTGCTGCCCTTCACTTGTGAAATAGCCTCCCTGGAAAGCCTGATTTCTGCACTTTCTCTCCATTTCCTAGCACACGAGCTGAGCCTGGCTTTTTACAGAGGATTTGTGAGGATGCTACATTATTATATAGAGTTTGTGGCAATGCTATTGGAGGTTATATTGAAATGCTTTCAGCTGTAGTTACTTTCAGGATTTGGTGTGTGTTTTTTAAATCTTTGTGTGTCATTGTTATATAATTTTGACACACTGATTAACAAAGTGGATAGAAAATATTTTAAATACACATATTTTTCATAAATCCAGCCCCAAAATTCACTTTTTATGGTGAGAGGCTTTTTCACCAGCCATAAGATCTCTTGTATAAATCAGCCCAAGTCCTCATCATTTGTGCTGTTGTCCATTGACTATGGCTGGAAATCAGTATCACATTTAGAGGTCTCTAACCCAGAATTACACATTTGTAACTAACCCATATTCACAATCCCTATATAGTCACTGGCCCTCCAAAACCATTTTACTGGGCACCAGCGACACCGAGGAGGTCTGTTCTGCTAGCAGTTGGGCCATGGGTGCATTCACCCTATTCCTGCCAGTCAGTGAGGATGGAACAATCAGAAGCAGGACCCCTGTTGCAGCCTTGCTGGCTGGTTAGAAGGGGATGGAAATGTCATCCACCTAATCTCTTAATGGAACAGTCTTCCTTCTCTTGGTGCAACTGGTGCCTGGTAAAGTAGATTGGGGTTGGGGTCAGGTTGAGAGACGCTACTTAGTTACACATATTTAACTAGGTAGCCCGTGCAGAATTCCAGAATTCTTAATAAAGATTGAGGTAGGGAATTTATGCATATACAAGCATTTAGTCAAGTTTTCCTTTTCATATTCTAGATGTGTGATCGTGGTGGTGGTGTTCCTTTAAGAAAAATGGATCGGCTGTTTAACTATATGTATTCAACTGCTCCACGTCCTCGTGTTGAGACATCACGAGCAACACCTTTGGTCTGTAGACTGTATGACCCCTTACATTGTTAGCTGAGAAATGAATGAGTTATTTTATCCTTATTCCTCTAGCGGAATTTTCAGGTTCATAGATCCACTGCTTGTGTGTAGATGTGAGCAGGAAACAAATGAACTAAAGCTAGGATCCAGAGGACCAACTTCTGCTTGGAGAAACAAAATTTCTAGTACAAAAAGCTTCAGAGGGTAATCAGGCTATAGGAAGATGATCTGTTTCACCTGCAGAAGCCTGTTTCCTGCAGTTCACATGCATAGACCTAAGCAAGAACAATCCCACTCTCTTTTCTATTCTCACTGTTCTAATGTGCTGGCCCAATATTCAAAATGCTGAACATTTTAGACATACTCATTTTTAGGTTCTGTGAGCCAGTGTTATTTTAGTGGATTATTGGGATAAGTTAATGATTCAGCCAAACAGTATGAAACATGAGTGTTGTGTTGGAGGACAGGACTCAGAAATCATCGCTCCTCATCCATGATTATAAAAATCACATCTCATTGGATATGGAAAAATGCAAGATGTGACTTTCCTATTGAGCTACAAGTCCTCCACTGACGGTATCTCTAAATTTCCTCTTTATATTTACTTTGAGAACAAAGCGCAGGAAACAAAATAAATTTCTTCTGCTCTTTTCCTGGGTATTGTTGTTCTAGGAGTGGATACTAACCCTTAATGTTAGACCCATTATACTTCAGCAACCTCTGTAATATGTCAGAGCAGAGCTAGCTTCACTCAGCTAACTCCTCTATGTGATTGCTCACACATAATTTTGTGAGTAGTTATATGGGGGTTAGCAGAGTTAAGTAATATTTGTACCATCTGTTGCGAGAGATTACAGAAGCTGCCGAAGCAGATGTAAAGAGGAAATTTAGAAGTACTGCATTTGTTTCTTAAACATATGAACCCAGTTTTCATCTGGATCAAATTAATCTTGTCACTATGGATAAAGTAAGTGATTAATCATACGGAATTTATGTGGTAGCCCCTGCCATTAAACACATTAGCAACCCATGCTATAAACAGCATTCTGCGTTGTACCTGCAAGACAGATCTTTTACTTAGATGAAGCTCTACTTGGCAAATGCACTCTGTTAGTAGAATTGCCCACTGACCAGGAAAAACCGCTTGACTTGAGGTTTTAATAGCAGCTTGGTTTGCGGGCGTCAGCAGGTAAGACATTTCAAGGCAAGAGATTTAACACCTACTAATATCTGCAAAACAAACTCATGTTAAAATCACTGGAATAGGCTTGTACAAAGTTAACAACCTACCTGTTAGTACTCGTGTTCAGGGAAACAGTTTATTTTAAGGTGGTTTAGCACATTTGTATCCCAGTGGAGCTGGGAAAATTCAGTTTAAAATCCTTGTGCAGTAGAACTGATGTCAGCATAGAAATACTGGGTTAGAAGGCCCAGTGAACTGACTTGATGAAATTAGCAGATAACCAGTGTGCATTTGTCCTGCATTCTGTAATGTTAGAGAACTGCATGTGTTAAAGCAGAAGTGGAAACTGTGCAGCTATCAGTACCATTTGTGCTGTCTGCAGAGCACCATTTACTGAAGAAAAAAAACACTCTGGCAAAAAATGATGAAGTGTGCCTCTGGACACCTTGCAGTAGTTTTTTTTTTTCTTTCCTATTAAGGGCTCTCCTCCTGTTGCACCTGTTTTAACCCCAAATAGCAATTGTGACTTTCCAGTTTTTTATCCAACGGGGAGGGTGGAACCTCTAGATCCCCCAGTTGGACTCGTCTTCATTAGAGAGACCCAAGGCCAGTTACAACACACTCATTTCTAGCTGGAAATGAAACCTTTGGCGTGGTCAGTGGGACAATACTTAGCACTAGTGTTACCACCATTCTGTGTGCTTTTCTCTTGCTAGTGTGTGTTTAGTAGCAAATTTGCTTGACTTTAAAAAAAGAGCTATCCCAATTTTGTTCTTCAGGTGCTTCAATTAACTAAAGTTTTTTGTGTACTTTATTTTTCAGGCTGGATTTGGCTATGGCTTACCTATATCACGTCTGTATGCTCAGTATTTCCAAGGAGATCTGAAGCTCTATTCTCTAGAGGGTTATGGTACTGATGCTGTTATCTTTATAAAGGCATGTCATTTACCACCTATTTTGATCAGATTTAGTGACTTCTACTGTCGACTCTGTGGAAGGTTATATTAACACTGCCCCTCTTCTTTTCTTTCTAAAGGCTTTATCAACAGAATCTGTTGAAAGATTGCCTGTGTATAACAAATCAGCTTGGAGACATTACACTGCAAATCATGAAGCAGACGACTGGTGTGTCCCCAGTAGTGAACCAAAGGATATGACTACATTCCGCAGTATATAGCAGGATGGGATGGATGTGCCAAGCTGAAGACAACCCTTAGTACAGCAGTTCATGTCCGTACTGTGTGAATATGCATTACATCTCTAATTTGTTTGAGAGAGCAATGATTGCCACAAAGCAGGAGTTAGAAAATATGTTTTTGTTTCAGAATACAGCGCAGGGCTTATTTTGAATAGTAAGTATTTTAAATTTATTCCAGTCCTTCCATCTTAAGCTGCATCAGGTAGATGAATCTGGTGTTCAGTATCTGGGTTAGATAAGAAGAGACCAGTGAACAGATCATTCAAATATTATACTATTTACCAAAAATTCTAATGAAACATTAATGTATGACTATTTGGTAAACCACATCTGAGAATTAGTTGCACTAACACAGCACTTTGTTCTGAAGAACTCCAAAAGTGTGTCACAACATGAGAGATATTTCATGATTTTCATAGATATTTAACTATTTCTTGGAATCATTCAATTTGTTCCTTCTAGTGTTAGGCACTAGCTCTAGGAAAAACAGCTTTTCAGCTTGAAAATCTGCATGTGTTCCAGCTAAAATCAAAAGTGCTTGAGTCTCATTAATTTTAATTGAAAAGTTAAGCCAGGCTGGAATCCCATTGGGCAGTTTCAAATGCATAAACTTGAATTACACACTCAAGAGAGACACAGAACCTCTGTGTCGCCCCTAGTTTATCGGATAGATAGGGGACCTGAAAGTCCCCCAGTCTCCACTTACAGTGTAGCAGCTACTGTAGTCAGTGGAGATCTGTTCCCTTGTTGAATGGGAAGCAGCTGGCTGATGGCACCATCCACTTGCCCTGTGTGAGTGATCTCTGGCATGAGGGGGAATTGCAACAGAGCTGCTGTTTCTGCCTGTTGCACTGGAGATTGCTCATGGGAAGGTGTAGGAATGCCAGTCAGCTGCTTTCTGAGCAACATGGGAATGAACTGCTGCCTGGTAAGTGGGGACTGGGGGGATCGGGACTGGAGTCACTGTGTAGCACCGTAACTACTATGCTTACATATTTGTTATCTCCCCAACAGCATTCCAACATACCTATTTAAGTCTCTACAGCTAAAATCAATAGCATTTAAGAACTTTTAATTTTGACTGAACTAGATCCTATATTCCACCTCATGAATTTCAGATAAAAATCTCTAATTTGTGGTATTACATAAAGTATCATTAAAATGTTAAATGAATTTGATTTTTAAAATATTTCTATAGAGCTTGCCTGGGCATACTCAATTTAGGCACGACTGTCGGCAGCTACACATGATGCAAAAACAATAAGCACTGCTGGTTTCTACTGATGAAGATTGTTTTAACTTTTAACAGTGCAATCCTATATGTAAATTCAATGTTATTTCTATAGAATGGGTTATACAATTGCAATTTCTGTCTTTCTGTTGTAGAGTTCTTAAAAGTGAATGGGTTTTAAAAGTACTGAATTTTTACTGAATTTTTCTACCACTTTCAGGAAAATCAGTAATACTGATAAAGTCTTGCATATCTCTAAACTGAATGCCACTAACATTTGCACTAATTTTGCAAGACATCACACATTTTAAATTGCTAAAACAATTTAGTCACTACGGGCAGTGTGCTTTGACATATGCTTGCTGTAGATGAATTTCTTTGTACATGTTTCTTTTAAAAAACTGGTTGAAACTTATTTTTCCTCTACAATTTACTGCAGTTTCAGCTCTCCTTTTCAGAGTATCACGTTGCTTTAGCCTATTAATTGGTTTCATATATAGTAACCTCTTTGTGCTGTCCCCATCTCCTTCCAAAAAAAATCTGACCAACAAACCAGGTAAAAATCTGACCAACAAGCCAGTAGCTTCAGAGCACTTCCATTCCATTGAGTCCAGTAGAATTCTGATATATTTGCCAATACATTATTATTGTCATAGCAACTTTAAGAGCAGAGTCCAGAGCTTTAAGGGCAAAGTCCAGAGGTAGGACTTTGAGGTAGGTAAGGGATTTCAGGCTAAATATGACAGTCCTGAATACACTTCCTAGGGAGTATGTCCCTAGGAACATAAAAGCAGTGAGGGTTGTACATGAGTAGGTAAGGCACAAGTTGTTCTGTTATGTGAATCTAATTACAGAATTGGAAGGAAAAATTAAAACTTCTAAGTTATGCATAAAACATTGCAGAATTGTAGTTGCTCACAAGAACTTCAGTCAGTAAAAGGGTAAATAAAATTTACAGGCCCTCTTACAAATCCATACAACTAATTAAGCTGTGGCACATTGCTATATGACAGTTATATTCATAACCTCTCTCAGCCTGATGAACATAGTATCTCAGGTCCTGTGAATCTTTCTTGGGTACAGTACTTCTATATCCAGCAATGTGATAATTAAGATGGAGAAGATCCTTACAACTCTTCCTCTTCTTTTCTTCCAGGCCTGCTGCTCACATATGACTTTAACTAGCTTTAATTTGGATCCATAATTGCAGTGGTTGACTTATCACTGATGCCTGACATTTACATGCAGAAATAAGAATGTAGTTTCAACTAGTTTGCACTAATGGAGAAGAAATTTATGAGATACAGGCCTAAATACTATTGTTATTCTTCATTAGAGTAGATCCACTGAATCAATAGAAACTTGGCAAGGCAACACTTACCTAAGATCAGTGGGCCTACTCTAGTAGGTCACAAAAGTATGTCTTAAGCTGTACTCTTAAAAACATTTTAGTCAGGTAAAAATATGCTTTGAAGAGTGATAGCAGTGCCAAATTATGCGTTTAGGTGTGGGGCAGGGGGAATGGGACTGCAGATAAGACTCTTATACTTTTGGATACATTCTATTGTATGAGATCTTGTCACATTAGTAATAGAGCTATGGGTGGAATCAGTAACAGAGGCTGGAAACCTTTTGGTACACTACAGTGAGGGCTGCACTGGTTTGTCGTGTAGCAATGGTAAGGGAAGGGAAACACAATCAGCCTGCTTCAAGTCTCCTGTTTTTCAAAACCTTGCTTCCTTCACTGGTACTGTACTTACATTCTTTTTCCTCATGCTACTGTTGTATACACTGCTGTAGTTAAGTATGTGTTGCACTGACAAGATTCTGGCCGGAATGTGCTATACACAGTAAGATTCTCTTTATTCCAGGTTCAGCTATATGCATTGATCTGATGCTCAAAAAAATCAGTCTGAGATGAAGGAAAAGAGAGGATGGATTTACCATCCTGAATGAAATTGCAGTTTCAGAGACCATTCATAATTAAAATTCTAGTCCTCATCTATTAGGCGCAGCCTTAAGTTTGAAAATAATATGGACAGGCTCAAAATGAAGTCAGTTACGATTTGCATTGATGTTTAGATATATATTGTCCTACCTGGATCAAGATATCAACAATAGCTACTGAAAAACTAAGGAAAACTGTAACAGCTGTTTATGGTGGGCAGCTCAAGGGTCCAATCCCAAGCCTTTATCTGTTGTTATTCTGAAGTTTGATCCCATTAATACAGTATTGCAGAGAATTCAATTCACAGTGCACCTTTATAGGTATTCACTTGCTGCTAGTACTAGAACTGGGTTTCAAAATTTGCTTGCAGCTGGAAGAGTAAAATGGAAACTTACACAAAACATTTTGTGTTTAGAATTTTAATCTTCTACTGTGAAAAAATTTTGATTTGCAAGATGGATTACAGTGATTTTTGTAAGAAACAATGAAGTAAGCATTTTTAAATAAAAACAGACTTCTATTTGTTTGTGAGGTTAACTTTTGCTGTTTCAGTCTTTTATTATCACTTGATTGTAGAAGCCTGAAGTATATGGAGGTGTTGGAATGCCACATTGATTACTTAGCATGAAGGTGCATTGAGAGGCAGAATCTACACACCCTGGGTTTCTCTTACCACCACCCACAGACAGGCAGGAAGTATCACAATCTTGTGATATCTAATGAAAAATTAATTGGCTGCACCCGGCTCTGCCACCATAGTGCTCAGTTCGCTTTTAAGCCATGCCTACAAACACTGTCTTGAAGAAAAGTAACAGACAGAAAGCAGAAAGAAAAATATGCGAACTATTGCACCCTGAGAAAAATTAGGCAGTCACAAAGGGAGAAATGGACTCTTCTCACCAACGCAGATTGAACCTTCACAGTAAGTAACCAATATGGCATTCTCTGTGTTGGTAAGAAGAGGAATCTGCACTTCCTGGGACTTAGCCAAGCCCTCCACACAAAAAGATCCCTGGAGGATAGTGGCTGCCATCTACTTTCTAACAACTTTCTAATGACTTCTGTTAAAGATGGCATTCGCCAATCTGTACTTAATCTTATAGTGGTGAATGAAGGTAAAAGTTCTGCTCTAGGTGACAGCCCTACAAAAGTCACTGAGAGGGGCATTAGAAGAGAATTCTGTGTTAAGTGGCATCAGCTCTGGTAGAATGGGCAACGATATTCAAAGCTCGAGGTATTTTAGCAAGATCATAAGCCATGAGGATGCATGTCTTGATCCAAGTAGCTATTGTGAAGTGAGGCACTTTGTGCCCCAAGGAGGCTGGATTAAATGACAAAACTAGGGAATCACAGTGCCTAAACGCACTAGTCCTATGAATATACATTTTCAGCACCCTATGCACAGCAGTGTTGTGGTGTAATTTCTCTTGTGGGTGTTATGGGTTAGGACAGAAAGGATTACATTTGAAGTTCCTATATAATATGAAGGACAGTTTGCATACCTGTAACTGGAGTTCTTCGAGTGGTCATCTGTCAACTCACACACATGGGTTATCTGCGCCTGCGCAGTACTGTCTCAGAAACTTCTAGAGCTATAGGCCTAGCATTTTGGCAGGAACTCCGCCCCTTCCCCTCAGGGTATATAAGGACCCCGGCGCATCTGCCGTTAGTTCCTTGACTGCTGCATCACATTTGGCACCAGGAAGGAAGCATGGTGTGCAGAGGGGAGGTTGGGCGGGATTGTATGAATTCACAGATGACCACTCAAAGAACTCCAGTTACAGGTATGCAACCTGTCCTTGTTCATGGCCTCTGTGACTCATACACATGGGAGATTAGCAAGCTATGTGCAAGGAGGCGGGGGTGCCATGTGGAAACCAGAAAAAGCAGTAGTTGAGAATACAGACCACCGAGAAATGCTAGGCAGGTACAAACAATCTGAAGTTTATCAAGATCAAATGCAAGAGGTAAGTTAGCAACAATATATGCCACAATAGTTCCAGAAAACATGTACAAAAGTAACAATGACCACATGAATGATATCACTGGATTGAGGAGAACAAAACCACCCTCCCAAACGCAGTCTCAGCAAAAAAATGCTGGTAATTCTATAGTGGGATATAAAAGTCATGGGCTGTGACCAAATGGCTGCTTTGCAAATGTCCTGCAGTGGGACACTTCTCAGAAATGCTTCTGAGACTGAGAGGGCCCTGGTAGTGTGGCTCATAATCTGAGGAGGAGGGTCCGTCCTCACCAGTTCATAGGCAAGCCAAATCGTTGAGGCCACCCATTTAGAGAGTCTTTGTGAGGACACAGGCAGTCCTTTTTTTGTGGAAGAATAACAAAGGAACAGTCTGAGACCTTCCAAATTCTGCAGTCCTTTGAGTATAGAAGGCCAAAGCTTGACGAACGTCCAAAGCATGTAAAGATCTTTCCAGATTCTGGAAAAAGGCTAGGAGGACAATGTCCTGATTAAGATCGAAGGCCGAGACTACTTTAGGCAAGAAAGTGATGCCTGGCTGGAGAACTACTTTGTTTTTATCAAAACAAAGGTATGGACGATCGGCCCGGAGTGCACACAGTTCACTAGCCCTCCATGCAGATGTGATGGCCACGAGGAAGGCTGTCTTCCATGAGAGCAGTCTGTGTTGGGGGATGATAGGAGTTTCAGCCCCACGGAAACGCAGCGGAAAATCCAGAGTTCAGCGAGCCAACAGCAGCAGCCTTGTTCCCCAGTAAGGATACTCACACACACAGGAGTTTCTTCCAAAACAGGAAACACTTTATCTTGCAGCAAAGTTCGGTTATATACAAAACATAGGACAGACGGACAAAAGCTTGCACCAGGCACCAGGTTTGGTCAACAGACAAATACATACTGGCGTTGCTTTGTTATATACATATCTACAACCAATCAGGTAGAGGTTTGCACACCTCCTTCTGCAATCTGCACACAACCCCAGTTTCTTATGCAACCTTGCAATTACCCACAGCTGGGGCATAACGCAACGTCTTTGCAGTGGGCTGATCATTTTCCCAGGGTTCCCTGCCTGGAATCCCTGACAGTCTGATGTCACATGTGGCCATTGGCTCAAAGGGCCTCTTAGCTGGGAGAGCACTAAGGAAAAGTTCCAGCTGGGAACTGGTGGTTGAACTGTAGGGTACAGGTGCTTGTAGCCTTTAAGAAATGTCCGCACCAGTGGGTCCGCAAAGCATGAGGGTCTACCCGAACGCTGCAGATGAGACAAAATTGCTGACAAGTAACACCAGATCAATGAGAGAGAAAGACCCTTCTCTGCCACGAAGAAAGAAATTCCAGAAAGTACACAGTTATCGAAGCTGTCGATATTGAGCTGACAAAGTTGAAGGAAGTCAATAAATTTTAATAACTTATAGGCATAGGCACGGGTTGTCGATGGTTTGTGGACCGCCTCCACAATTTGTCGAACAGTTGGGGGCAAAGAAGTCACCGGAGTAAATTCCAAGCCGTAAGCTTGAGGCTGGCGACATCCAGATTGTGAATGGTCTCTTCGTTCAAGGTCAGCAAGTCCGGTCTCGGTGGAAGCCTCTGATACCGAGACTTCGATAACAGGAGTAATGGGGCAAACCACGTTTGACGCAGCCACCATGGTGTGATTAGAATTGCTGAGGCTTGATCTGTGCAGATCTTTTCCAGTGCCCTTGTGATGAGAGGGAACGGTGGAAAGAGGAAGACAGTTGGGCCTGTCCAGTGGAACATGAATGCGTCTGCTAGGGACTCCTGTCCTATTCCGCTCCTTCAGCAAAAGAGGCAGCATTGGGCATTGGATAGGGAAGCGAAGAGATCGATGAGCGGGGTCTTCCACATGTTGAACACTTCCCGAAGAACAGACTTGTTGAGTCTCCATTCATGAGATATCATTGGGGTTCGACTGAGATGATCCGCTGTCGCGTTCTCCGTGCCAGGAGAGTGGGGAGCCACAAGGTGGATCCGATGAGGTACCAGTTCCACAATTGGAGTGTCAATGCTAGAAGTGACCACAACCGCGTGCCACCTTGTTTGTTTATGTAGTAGGCGACTGTGGTATTGTCCATTAGGACCTGCATCCTCCGGTTAGTGAGTATATCCTCGAAGGCTGCAAGTGCCTTGATGACTGCCAGCATCTCGAGGGCATTGATGTGGTGGAGCTGAGCGTGCTCGACCATCGACCCTTTACTGTTAAGTCCCCAGAATGGGCTCCCCATCCCTCCAGGGAAGCATCCATTGTGATAGATATCGAAGGTTCTGGAAGATGGAATGGCTTCCAGCTAGGATGTTTCGTGGCTGTTTCCATCAGATTAGGGACTGGAGGACTTGTCTTGGGACCGAGAGGAGACGATGTGGGCTGTCGAGGAGGGGGTCAAAGACACTCAGGAACCAGCTCTGCAGGGTTCTCATGCACAGTCTTGCAAGCAGGGCCATGGCTGTTGTTGAAGCCATAAGGCCCAGGAGGATCTGGATCGATCGAGCAGAGGTTCGTCGATTCCTCTGTAGGCTCGATATCGATTTGAAGAGTCGACTGACACAGTCTTGTGGAGGGAAAGCAAGTTGACAGGTGGCGTCAAGGACCGCCCCTATGAAGTTTATGTGGCGAGTAGGGTGAAGATGTGACTTGGCCATGTTGACCATGAGGCCCAACTTCTGAAGAAGTTGAAGAGTCAGCTGAAGGTTGCGGAGGAGTTATGACTTGGAACTGGAGACAATTAGCCAGTCTATATATGGGAAGAGGACGACCCCGCGCTGTTGGAGAGCCACTGCTACCACTACCATACATTTCGTGAACACGCGTGGAGCCATGTTCAGGCCGAAAGGAAGCACTCGAAACTGGAACGCCCTCTTGCCAATCGTGAAAGCAAGGAATTTCATGTGGTTCCTTCAAATGGCAATATGAAAATACGCGTCTTTGAGATCCAGCGTGGCGAACCAGTCTCCTTTCCGAACGAGGGGGAAGAATGGACTTGAGGAACACCATCCAAAATTTGCAGAGTTTGATGTAGCGGTTTACCCCCCATAGGTCCAGAATAGGACAAACCCCCCCCCCCACTTTCTTGGAGACCAGGAAGTACCTGGACGAGAAACTGTTTTGAAGGGCAGAGAAGGGAATTGGTTCTATGGCACCCTTCCTCTGAAGGGCATGGATCTATTCTAGGAGGGGAGCTGATGGAGGCGTTATGCGAATGCGCCTGACTGGAGGCGTCACAAAGAACTCGATCGTGTACCCTCTTGCCATGATGTTGAGGACCCAGGCATCTGTGGTGATTGAGGACCAGACATCGAGGTGTTTTCTGAGCTTGGACCCAAAGAATGGGTCCGGTAGATGGTGTAGGGAGGGCTCTGGTGTTCTGGCCACTCTGATGTATACAGTGGCAGGTGGACTTATAGAGGACGATTCTGTAGGATCAACAGTGGAAAAGTTGGGATTGTCCTCGAAACTGTCAAACTCAACATTTAGGTATTTCGTTCTTCTTATAGATAGCCTTCTGTGGACGTTGAGGTAGTCGACGAGAAGGTTGGCGTGCTTAAGGCTGAGAGGGCCACTGGGGTGGGTAAGGACTATAGAAGTGGTGGATGGAGGGTCAGTAGCGACGATAATGATATTTCTGGGTCTGGATCGATGGTTGCATGCCATATTTCTTTATGGATGAGTTCATCTTGTGTGTGTGCTCCAATTTTTTGTCTGTAGCACTGTTGAACAACCCAGCGGAGTCGAATGGCAGGTCTTCAACCAAGGCCTGGGATGATTGTGAGAGCCCGGAGGAACAAAGCCAAGAGTGACGTCGGAGACACCTTGAGGAGGCAAAGGCTTTTGATGCGCAGTCAACAGTATGTCTAGCTGTCGTGATTTGTTGGTTATTGAGGCAGCGAGCCTCCTCCAGGAATATGATCGCCACACATTTCTCTTTCTCCAGTAGTCTGGAGACAAAGACTCTGGTCTTGTCCCAAAGCCACTGATCATATGCTGCCATCCACGCCGAGTAGTTAGCCATCTTAAATATGAGGGCTGCATTGGAATAGTTCTTGCGGCCCACTGCATCTAGACGTTTTCCCTCCTTGTTGGATGGGGTGGCATGTAACGCTTGCGAGGCCTTAGCTTGAGCTGCGTCGATGATGACCGAGTTGGCTTTGGGGTGGTTTTGCAGCCATGGTTCGATCGTGTCTTTATAGAGTCCAATTTCTTTGAGGTGGCCCGAGTGGAGGTGGGAGCTGACCATGGTTTCTTGAAAACACGGAGCAGGTAAGGTAGGAATGGGATGGCCGAAAATGAAGGGGTCTGCTCCTGAGGTTGATGATAGATGGGATCGTCTGTGGTCTCCTTGGAAGCCTCAGTTGTGAAGTTGAGGTTCCTTGCCATCTAAGATATCAAGTCTGAAAAGGCTCGTATGTCATTGGACAGGGAGATAGGTTCCCCTTGAGAAAGAGCAGTATTCGGGGCTTGTTCCTGCTTATGCTCAGTGGAGTCGGTGAAGGGTGTAGGGGACCTAGAAGGAGACTGCCGGGTCGGTAAGGCAGGCGATCCCATTCTTGAATTCCCTTGTGCTTGAGTGACGGGCGTGGTTCTGTCCGAAGGTCGGGGAGGCATCAGAGGAAGAGGTTGCCGATCAGTTGTTTCCTTGGCCATGTGAGAACGTGGCTGTTTTGACAGTGGTGAGAGCCTGGAGTCAGAACCAGTCAGGGACGGGGAACAATGGCGACGCCGAGTGACAGCCTCCTTGTAATATCCATGATGCTTGCGACGATGTCAAGGTAGGTATATCTTCTCCGAGGAGGACTCACCTGATGATCTGGATAGTAAGTAGTATATGTAAGTGCACCGGTGGTGAGAACGGGATCGGTCTTGGTAAGTGTACCTCCGGTGATGGGAATGTCGGGATTGGCCAGAGGAGGAACATGATCTTGACTCTGCCCACCTTCGGTGGGAGCTTCAACGGTCTCGTCGACCTCAAGTGGCCGTCGATCTCGAAGATGAGCGAGATCGGATCCTCCTAGACCCATGGGTTGAGGACCTAGGAGAGGCTGTGTGGGGAGGAAGGGGAGGCGGATGGGCCTCATCTGACCTCTCTGGGGCAACTATGCTCTCTGCCTGGACATTGTTTCCTGATTCTTGGGGAAGATCCTGAGATGGGGTGTGTTCCATTATCTCCCCATCAGACAGCTGAGATCTTTCTGAAGGTGAGACGGATTGATCCACAAGTGCAGAGGCCCGCAGAAGGGTTCGTTCTTGCGAACTGCAGGGCAGTGTGTTTCCGAAATAGTCACCACAGTCAGGGGTTTGATCTGTCCCTGAGTGGGGGGCCTCTCCTTATCCTTCCTCTTACGAGATCTAGCAAGATCCTTCTTGATGGAATGGCCCGGGGTAAGGGGTACCTCCAATGTTGATTTAGAGGTCGAGGGCCTTGATTTGCTCGAAATTGATGTCAGTTGCTTCGAGCTGACGGTACCGAGGTCGACCGACTGGGGGTCTCCCTCACCGAGGGATCGTGAGATGGTTCCTTGGAGGTGGAACAATGAGAGAAAGGCTTCAAAGTGCCCATTCTGGAAGGCCTTCTAGATGTGGTTGTGCTACTCAGAGGCGTCGCTGAGACTGCTGATGCTGATGGAGCCGATGGGGGCTTCAAAGCCTGCTCATAGAGGATGGACCTCAGTCTGGCCTCTCTATTCCTCCGAGTCTGAGGAGCGAACGCCTGGCAATGAGAGCAGGTGGTGACGTTATGAGTCTCCCTGAGGCAGACGAGGCACCTGGAGTGTCCGTCGCAATCTGGAATCTTCGCATTGCGTGAACGACAGCATTTGAAAAATGCCGTCGATGCCATAAAAGGGGTCCAAAGGCGTAGTCGGTGGATGAAGCAGTGGTCGTTATCGAAGAAGCAGTAAGGAAGATGCTAAATAGAAGCCCTGAAGCCAGCATACGCGGTGGAAAAAAAAGGAACTAACGGCAGACATGCCAGGATCCTTATATACCCTGAGGGGAAGAGGCAGAGTTCCCACCAAAATGCTATGTCTAGAGCTCTAGAAGTTTCTGAGGCAGTACTGCACAGGTGCAGATAACCCATATGTATGAGTCACAGAGACCATGAAGAAGAAAGGTAGAAAGAACTTTAGGCGTAAAGGAAGGATCTGGATGCAGGGAAATAAAAGTTGTAAAAAATGCAAAAATGTACTCTTCACTGCTAGGGCTGAGAGCTCCGAAACCTGGCAAGTGGAGATAATGGCCAATTTTAAAAAGTTACTTTTAGTGAGAGGAGTTTTAACAGGATTTTTTTGAGAGACTCAAAAAGTGGTGTTGTTAACAGTTTCAGAACTGGAGAAGACTCCAGGAAGGACATTGGTGGTTCACTGGGAGAGAAACAGGAGTCACCCCCTTGCGAGAAACATCTGTACGTCGGAATGTGATGATAGTGGAGAGTCACAAGTGTTGGACAGAACTGAGAATATAACAGCTGCTTGCCTCTTCAGAGAATTGGGTCTAGGTCAAGATTTTCTTGAAGAAAGGCAAGTAAATGTGGAATGGAAATTTCATGACAGCTGAGGGAGTGTGACTTGTACCATCCAAGGTTTTCCAAGTAGCCTCATAAATTTTAGTAGTAGACTGTCTATGTGAAGACAAACAGTGGCATTAACAGAGGTAAAGTAACCAAATTGCTTTAATGCCCTCTGTTCAACCTCAATGTGGCTAGCCTGAGCCAAGCCACATCTAGATGGTGGAGCAGATCCTGAATTAGCAGCTGAGGAAGTCTTATGCTTTGTTAGACCCTTCACCAATTAATGACTTCTACAGCATTATTTAAAATGCTACATTCCTGTATAGCAGAAATATCAGAAAAGGATAGACATTCTAACTGCCTCTTTTGCCTTGGAGAAGGGCACGCTGGTGCCTGTTTTTGCTGCCAGGCATTTACCCTCAGGCCAGGTGGAACCGCGTTTCTAGGCTGAAAGTGGTCTATTGAGAAAAAGCTTTCAGGGCATAGGACTCTATTGTGGAGGACAGAGCTCTTCATATATATAGCCTCAGTGACTGCTACTAAAGCCTGACTTCACACTTCGTCCTGAGCCCTGTTGGTGCTGATAAAACTGGGCTCATCAGTATGGGTTGCTCTGAAGTGTTTGGTTATGGAGATGGTCCCTCTCAGAATGCTCCCCAAGTATTCACTGAACAATCTTCTCTGTCTGTAGGTAAGAGTGAGATATCAGCTCCCATCATGATTCTGTCTTGTCCCTTGTCAGACCAGGGTGAATGTGTTCCAATGACTGGAGAGAGACAGAGAGTAGCCTCATGCCTCAACTCAGTCAGCCTTTGTACAAAGGCATTTGAGGTCTCTACCTGCAGCTTGATCTGCAATCCGAGTACAGTCTCTACCTCATGCAGCACAGCATTGAGTTCCTCAGGCTCCACCTTCACCATCTTGTGTAGCTTCTTCCAGTGTTGAGTACGCTTCATCACACAATTGACTACCTCGACTCATCTCAGTTCCAGATTCTTCAGCTTCTGAAGATACCTCAGACTCCTCCTGAGAATTGTCTGTTGAGCCTGCAGATGTATCTCCAGTGGATTTAGTAGCTGAATGTGACCTGACCTCATCTACAGGCAGTATAAGGTCCTTTGTGGATCAAATGTTATGGATGGGCTGGTCATTCAATTTGCAAGTGCTGCAGTCCAAACCCATGGTCCAGGACCTGATATACCAAGGGGTACATAGTCAGGCCATGTCTCTGGCTTTGCGTCCATTGCTGCTTTACCTTCTATGGGCTACAAAGAACTTGTGGGTATCTCCTTCCTTGATTCCATCTACATCTAAAAAGATTGAAACTTTGTATAAAATTGTTGAGACTTGTATCTGAATGGCCTGTTCAACATCCCAAGCCAAACTCAGCAATTGTAGGTGCAGTTCAGTCTCAGATGAACAGAAGTTACATAGCACCCCTGCAGACAAGGAAAGAAAGAAATTAGGTGTCATGGGGTGCAAATATTACTCCACTTCAACCCTCCTTTTTCACATTGCAAATTATGATGCCCACATGGGTACATAGTGATAATTTTTGTGGGAAAAGCTTCTGCCTTGCCTTGATTAGCTTCTGAAGGAAGACATGCAAGTAGCAAGTATACTGCAAACTGAGGCACACAGGCTAGTCTCTCAACAAATTGCTGCTGCTCACCATGTGGCCGACAGTAGCAGCAAAGCTTGATTGCAGTCATTGAGTCTGTCCCAACAAGCACAGACAACAACAGAGGACCTCCATATTGATGAAGGGGATCTATTTAACTCTGCCACTGACAAGCTGGAACACATTCATAAAATGAGATCCACAGTGAGGAAATTTGAGTTCCAACACCAGTTGCAAGTTTCCCACTCACAGGTCCACAGGTTCTCTTCAGGGGCCATAGGTACTTACAGCTCCCTTGTAAGTCATCAACAAAAGCAGAGTCCTCTATGGTCTCCATCTTGGAAGACGCCCTTAACTACCAGGTACAAGATGACCCAATTTTTAGAGGCATCAAGATTTCAATTGTCTGTATTAGTGTCTTTGACTTCTCCCTGGATAACTGCCCTGTTATTGACATAGTTTCCACCACCACTACACCAGACATCATTCCACCCTTTGGCAACAGGCTCAGCAAGTACCATCATGCCTGAGTCTCCATCACCTCAGATTTGTGGGTACTCAGCACCTTCAAAAGGGGATAGAATTCTGGAAGATTCCACCTACCAGAGTTCTTTATGTTGCTCCTTCCTCTTCCATGCTCGAAGAGAAGATGCAGAACTTGTTCTTCAAGGGGCTATAGAACCTGTTTCTCTCTCTTATCTGCATCAGGGGTTCTTGTCCTGCTATTTCATTATGTCCAAAAAAGGATGGTGGACTATACTCCATCCTGGATCTTTGAGGTGTCAGTTTTTACATCCAGCCCAGTTGCTTCAGGATAGTCACCCTCAATACTATCCTTCCCCTGGTGCAGAAGGACAATTGGTTTGCTACTCTGGACATAAAAGATGTGTATTTCCATATTGCTATCAGACTATCCCACAAAAGATTCCTGTTTTGCTGTGAGGAGAAGAGCCTACTGTTTTCAAATCCTACCTGTTGACTTATGCACTACCCCTCATGTGTTCTCCAAGTGCATAGCTGTGGTTGGTTCTTGGCTTCAACATCAGCTTAACATCCTTTTTTCCCTATATTGACAACTGGCTTCTGGCTGCTTGCACTTGTGAGTGAATGTTTCTAGACATGTTACATGCTCAAACTACTAGCCACTCTGAATCTAGTGGTGAATTACAAGAACACTCATTTAGAACCATCACAACAGGCCAGATTTATCAAAGCTCTTTTGGACTCTTGAGCTCAGGCAGCCTTCCTTTCAGAAGACAGAAATCTTGGTCTTCAGAGGACAACTCTTCAATGTCTCTGAACAAGAAGGTTCTGTACTCAAAACACAGAGGCCTTCCTAAGCTTCATGGTCTCTACAACCTCAGTAATCCTATACATGAGGCTAAAGATGAGGCCTGTGCAAGCATGATTCCTCTGAAGTTTTGACCCTCTCACTGACTCTCAAGCCAAGGTGTTGATGATCCTTGAGCTGTTCATCATTTCTTGAGGTGGTGGATAGACCATCACAATGTGCAGGCGGGCATGCCACTTTTACCTCGGTAGCCATCAGTAATATGTATCACTGATGCATCTCTGGAGGGTTGGGAGCACATTTGGAGGGATTGACAGTCTGGGGTTGGAGGTCCACAGAAGAGAGAACATTCTGCATCAACGTTCCCAAAATGATGGTTGTCATCAAGGCCCTGAACGTGTACGAGAAGTTTCTGTACAGGAAAATGATTCAGGTAGTGTTCAATAATGCCACAGTAGCCCACTACCTGAACAAGCAATGAGGCACTCAGACATCCTGTTGCATCTGGTGATTCTGTTTTGGAACTGGTGCATTTCATGGAAGATCTGAGTTTCAGTTACTCATCTTCCCAGAGAACAGAAAATCCTAGTGGATACGAGTCAGATACCTATCATGAATGGAAGTTACACCTGGGTACGCTCTGTGTGATCTTTGTGAACTGGGGCACACTAGCCATAGATGTCTTCACGTCTCTTCTAAACGAGCAATGCAAGATATTCTGCTCCAGAGCCTATGCATGAAGGGGCAATCTTGCTGAGGTATTCCTGTTCAACTGGGGAGGGCCTGTCATGTGTGTTTGTCTTCTGTTTTCCCTCATCATGAGGACAATCGCCAGGGTTTCTCAGGACAGTGTCAAGTTCATTCTGATCATTCCATGGTGGCCAATACTGTGGTTTGCCTCCCTGATTCACCTCTCCAAAGAGAAGTTGCAATCCCATTCAGATTTTCTCACTATCCAAGAGTACAAGGTGAGACATTCCTATCTGCAGACCCTCAAGCTCACATCCTGGAGGGTTTTCCTCTGACATTGTTATTGGATTTGGTGAGATGTATAATTGAGGAAGCCCACAAGCTATGAGGCATTCCTATGATTATAAATGGGTTGAGTTTACTGACTTCCTTCAGTCTAAACATGTCTCTTCAGAGGAGGTGGGGACCATGCATGTTCCTGACTTTCTAGTTTTACTGTTGGATAAGGGCTTGTCTTGATCCTCCATCAAGTGCTGTCAGTAGTCTCATGGCATTTCCAGTGCCTTGGCAAGCCTTCTTGTTTTCTGGACCTCTTAGTAAAGAAGTTCCTGAAAAGATATACATATTGGCACCCATCTGTGACTGGACCTACTGCCAAATGAAATCTGCAGCTATTCCTCTCCCAGCTTTCCAGAAAGTCCTTTGAGCCCATGGCATCTTGTGATTGTAGTTTGCTTCCCTGGAAAATGGTCTTCCTAACTGCAGTAACATCTCTCAGAAGGGTGGGAGAACATTGTGCCCTTTGTGTAGATCAACCTTATCTGTGATTCCATAAGGACAAAGTGGACCTTTGGCCAAACATTTCCTTCCTCAAAAGGTTGTGTCAGCATTCCATTTAAACCAAGATATCATGCTCCCTGAATTCATGCAGAACCTCACATCTGACTAAGAGTGCACTCTTCACAGTTTGGACATATATCAGGCGTTAGCCTTTTACGTTAACTGTACTGCTCCCTACAAGATATCACAGAGGCTTTTCCTTTGCTATTTGTCCCGACAAAAAAACACTGCATGTCTTGACTCAGCTGTCTAGAGTGAAACATGGTCCAAGGAACTATTTAAATCACAAAGATCATTAGGCGTAAGAGCCAAGTCAAGAACATCAAAGAGACAGAACCCTTTGTGCCTTGGGCAGGAGGTAGGGCTGCCTTTCCTTTGATAGAAAGATCATTATCTTCATGGTACTGATTAGGGCCCCCAGACGTTTGATGGTCTGGAATGGACCCAGCTGAATTTTCTATTTATCAAGAAGGTATGAAATTGCAGATGAGACATGGTTATGTGGAGATCCTGCAGAGTGCCATGGAAGGATATCATCCAAACAGGGATACAAATCAGTCCCCTGCAGTTTCAGGTGGGCTGCAAGGCCACCTACGTATTGGTAAACACCCTTGGGGCTGAGGCCAACCTGAGAGGAAGAGCACAAAACTGGTAATGATGGCAACTGAACAAAATCTGGGGAATGTTCTGCTCATCATAGTAATAGGAATGTGGAAATATGCTTTTGCAAGATTGAGAGAAACAAGGAAATTATCCTTCTGCAGCACATCTCAAATGGAACATAGCCTGGGATTCAATCAGTCATTTTAATTGCCTCACCAGCTCATGGATGCCTTCCCTCAAACTGTTTTCAAGTGGAAAATTCCTTGGGTAGGGCAGAATAGCAAACTGCTCCAATAGCTGCATTTGTGATTTCTCATTCCCAGAGGAAAGAATGAAGGAGAGGAGCGGCAATGCTAGTGGTCATGTGCCTGCACCTGGTAGATGGGACAGCTGGATCTTCTGAGGGAGCTGGAAAAAGGCTGAACACACTGCCCTCAAAGCCTCATTCTGCTGATGGGAATGAGAAACAAGAAGGGCAAGGAAACCTTGTTGATCTCTTGACTCAAAATCTTGAGTGCTGCAGTCAGAGAAAATGGTGGCCAGCATCACCACTCCCATTACAGTGAAAAGCACAGGAAAAGAAGAGTGGTTCACAAATGGCAGGCAGGACAGGGGAAATGCATCATTGGAGCTGAAATGGGGAGATGGGATTGAGAACACCCACTGAACTTTCCCTCCCCGTAGGGCAATGGTGAAACAACCTGACCATGATCCTCTCCCCTGGTTAACTCTGGCAGGTTGTGTGTTCCAGCCACAACTAACAACCCTTCATCCAATGGCCCTGTTGAAATTAACTGTTGCTGAAGTCTCTTAAGCAGCAGAGGAGCCCTTTCTAAGATCAAGCTGCTGCACAGTTAGAAAACGCCAAGTCAACTGGGCTGCTTTGGCACACTTACGATCCGGAGTGGGCTTTCTCCTCTTTTCAAGTGGCATATCACTCTTTCCATACACTAGAGCCATTGCAGACGAAAAAAGAGGAGATAACAGAAAGGATGAAGAGATTGAAAAGGAAAAAAGAGGACATTTTTGAGGAAGCAAAAAAAAAAAATTGGAACAGAAGACAAAAGAGGAACAGAGAGAATAAAAAGGAGCCTGAAAAGACACTAGCAAAGAAACAAATAAGCAAGCAAGAAGTCAAAAAGCTCTGCTCTGGACTCAGGCAGGAAAAAGAACTGAACACTAAGATGGCTGAGCTCAGAGGATCCAGTCCAGGTTTTTCCATTAGGCTTCTCAATACTTCATGATACTTCCCACTTGTTTCTGGACAGTGATGGGAGAAACCCAGGATGTATGACGTCCTCCTCTCAACAACACAAAGAATATGTGGGAAGATGGACTGTAGCGTATTTGCAGTAGCAGTACTGCTTTAGGAGTTTAACTATTTGTTCTAAACTAAAGAGAAATCAGTTTTTTTTTTTACAAAAATCAGAGTAGTGGGGGACACATATGTTTAAAATACCTATATTTCTAGTCTATGAATCTGAGGTGTAAACATTTATTCCACCAAAAGTCACAAGCTTTATTAACCTAGCATTGGGATACAATGCTTTCAGTGCACAAGTGAGCAAATTTCACTTCTTCCGACGCTTCCAAGTACCTGGAAACAAAGCCATGAAATGAGCATCAAACTGTTCTATAATATTTCTCTAACATTACCTGAATTATTAGAAGGATCATCCTCTTCATGTCATTTCTTGGGATCTGCTGTCATGCAGGGAGGCTGCTACCAATGTCTCCGACTTTTCAATTATAACCCTATTCTGGTGTTCTAAATAGGAGTTAATTAAACATGTAAGGAAGGGAAGGCACTAGCTCCACTCTCTGTCATCAAATGAGTCTGAATGCAGGGAGGTTCCCCACACGGATTAGGTTCCTGGAAAAATCAGGGTTCTGGCTCATGTCCAAAGCCTTCAGCATAGAAGAAGCTGCCCATTTCAGACTCCTAACTTGTCAGACAAGAAAGTGATGACTGAGTGGTTGCTGCCCTCGCCGTGTATATAATCCTTACTCAAAATACCTAAATAGCAGTAATTTACTCCCAAGATCTATGGCTATGTCAAACTGTCCTCTTGCAGGAAGAGTCACCTAGCCAACTCCCCCTGTAACTAACTGAATGATAACTTTCTGGAACAACTGAATTTCTTGAACATTCCATAGTCTAGTACACAAAAACACCTCAGATTCTGAGAACTGAATTACATGTAATTTTTTTTAGATTCTTCCAAAACAATCTAAGAAGACACTGGTCTAGACTACCAGCATGACATGTATCTATTCAAGAAGCAGCTAGATTAAAGAACACACATTTCTGACCTAGTAGAGGACTGTGTAAAAAGTGCCTCCAAATGAAGACATTAGCTCAATTGCTTTTATACTGCACTGAGCTATTTGCTACTTCAGCAGTGATCTTCCTGACTTACTATATTTCACTGTGACACAGTCTCTGGCACAATACTGCACAAAAAGTTGCATTTTCTTCCTCATGGTTAGTTGAACCCAAATTAGGTCCTTTCAATAAACAAGTAAAATATTTATTGTGGAAATACTCAAAATGTATTACTCTAGTCTTTACACTTGGTTGTTTTAATCCTTTATTACAAAACCATTCTGTCAAAAATGCATGCCACTAACTCATATTCCACGTAACAGGCACAGTAAAAACTCCAAAGTTTCTCTTTTTGAATGACGTTTATTTCATTTTTCAAAAATGTCATTTTAATGTAGTGATGTTACTTCAAGAGCAGTTGGCAATGTTTTACACTATTTTAGAAAACAAATGCTATTTGTGAAAAGGAAGACTTTTACAATCTATAGAATAATTATGTACAATGTAGAAACCCAGTGCTTCATTAATGTTTTCTCCAGCTATGCCTATCCTGGTATTTATTTAAGCCTGGAAGACCAACAGCATTTTAAAATTAGAAAAAATATAATTTTGGTCCTCAAAAATCTCGCATAGGAAAATGTAATGTATGCATTACAGTCTGATCTTATTCATCACTTGAACTATAAAACTTCCATACAAAAGTGTATAAAACTGATTGGTAAATTTTGAAATCCCGTTTCAACATACCTGGCAGCTTAGAAAATAGTGTTATTGTAGAAAATAAAAAAGATGCAAGTCATGAATTATATTACTACAATATGTTTTGAAATTTAAAATGAACTCTGGAAAATACAGTATTTTAAACACTTCATTACATTTGATTAAATTAATTTTCTATTACTTTTAAAAACTTAATTATTCTCTATACACTAGTGGCAGCAAACTATCTCCAACAGAACACAGTGACCTGATAGTCTCTTTATACCAGACACCACCCCACATTATTTTGTAGTTTATGCCGGATTCTAATGTCCAGAAACTGAACATACAGGTTCCAACAGATACACTTCAGGGAACTGGAACAGTCAGGCACATATATACACACATTAATGTATGGCAAAATTAATTTACTGTCCATTAGTACAAGTTAATGCTCTAAATAGAAAAAATTGAAAATATTTTATTTAACGAATCATATAAATGAGGAAGGAATGGGAATTGGAGGTAAAAAAGTCTATATTGAAAAACTTGTCTCCTCCTTCCTACATTCATAATTATACAGTAATATACAATTATTACACTTCTTGAAGCTGAAGTAAAGTCAGATAAAATAGAGACAATGAAGCATTATACTGGCATAGCTCCACTTAGCCGTTGAAACTGCACCAAGTACGTAGTTCTATATAACATTTGATTCACTTTAGCAGCTTGATTCTACAGTGGCTACTACTCTGCCACTTCTCCGAACTTCCTTCTCCTTCTTTTGACACTTTTCTTTCTGTTTTTCTAGTTTTTCTTGTGCTTTTTTAATATCTTTAATTTTCTTCTTTATTGTTGCCCGGTCATTTTGACTGGATACTCCTAGAGCCTTTAAAAGAAAAGTTGTTTTTTAATTACATTACAAAAAAAAAGTAGCTGTATTTGCAACAAAAACCAAGCAATTTTTATTGTAGGAGGCAGAACTATTTACTTCAAAATATGTGAGCTGTATGAACACTAACTAAAAGTCAGCACAACAAAACCATTTAAACTGATTTTGCTTTGCTAACTATAAAATGCAAATATATAGAAGAAATACAGGCATGCGAATATGCTAACAGAGAGGGTGTTTTTTAAGAACATGAGCACAAGAAGACGTTCTGCAAATATTACAAAATCAAATGAGACAATGCTGCTTAATACTTATGGTTGGCATTCTGTGTTGCAGTTATGGATACGTAATGCATCTGTAATTGCTCTGTATTCATTGTCCCTATGGAGTAATGATTGTGGCACTATGCCATGATTATAAATGACTTCCTAAACCTATTTTACCAGGCATCAGCCACACTGGGTGAAGGAGGTCTGTCCTGCTGGTGACTGGGGTGCAGGAGGAGGAAGTCTCCACCTCCTCCCACCAGTGAGCAAGCAGGACCCCATCCAGTTCCTTGTCACAGCCATACTTTTTGGAGGCGGGGTGGTGGTGGAATGTCATTCCTTTGTGCCTTGATCATTAGCAGAACAGACTTCCCTTACCAGTGCAGCTGATCCCTGGTGAAGCAGGTTAGGGGGCTGGGCCAGGGGGTGTTACTTAAGTTTCATATGCGTAACTAACTAGACAATGTAGAATATGGACCAATATTTAGAATTACTATAATTCTAATACACTAGATAAAGTGCTGTATAAAACTGGCTAAGGGTAGAAGTCCTGCCAGCATACTTGGGTAGAGTTGGGCTTATGAAGGAGGATGGAGATGCATAGCCTAGCAGGTTCAAAAGAAGCTTTCATGACACAACCTCCATGGCCAGTCAGTGATCACAAGGCAGAGCTTTGCCATGGCACCATCAAGCAGCTCTTGTGCTGCCAAGCAAACCTCCTGCCAAGATACAGCGTTATCATAAGAAGTAGATCTACTGGCATCAACCTCCAGTTACAGCAGCATAAGGCCTCAACAGGATTCCACCATGGTTATAACAAATGATGCAAAGGGATGGTTCACATGCTTTCTTTATGACCAACCATAAGCCATAACTGTGGGGAAAGATTAGTGTTAAATGGACTTCTGCGCTTGTTCCTAGGACTGTAAGAAAATGTTATCTATATACAAGCTGGCCTGTAGCCAGGTTTAGTCAGTCATGATAGAGAAGTCTTTCACATGTAGTGAATCTATTAGCTTTAGTAGCTCATCATGACATTGGTAGAAATCAATGAACAAGTTGGTCATACCTAAATTAAATTAAATTCCACTAATTATGAGTCAGATCCAAACTGAAGCCCAATCAATTCAAGTGGATCTATTCTAAGTACAACTAAGTCTCCATCCAACTAAAGGGACTTTAAATTGTTTGGATAGGAGCCATTCTCTTCTAAACATATATCACTTCAAAAATATTCTTATTGTAGCATTCCAGGCTAATATCTAAAGCATCAAATAAGCATTTAACTGCAGCTTTGGACTTGCATTTCCAAACAGCAGCAGCCTCTTCTACCAGGATGCAAAATTCTGTTAACTCTGAGGGTACTTGTATTTTTGTTGTGGTACAGGGGGAGGGGATCAGAGATCATTTTATGCACCAGTAAGCACTTGGATGCACCTACAGCAGTGCAGGAGAGGAAAGTGTTAGACCTGCACTGAAAAGATCTGGATTCAAATTCTTCCTCAGCCATCAATGTCACTGGACACTTGAGTTAGTTATCACCTTTTAAGACAACCCAACTGCACTTGACTATTTATAAAGATACATAAAAACGGGACTTCACTCATACTGTTCTGATTTCCTTAGAAGAAGGAATTATTACAAACTCAGTTGATAAAAGTACATGTTCTACCACAGCATATTAAAAGCAAGTTAGCCAAGTGTAGTATAGTTTTTAATCAGCAGATGGCAACATAGGATAAGTCTGGAAAGACTTTTGAGCTATTTTTGAACATGTAAACATTCTATACTTTTCAAAACTCCCTCTTTTTCTACCAATATAGAATTTCTAAAATGAGTGTGCTTTATGCCACAGAAAAATTAGGCAGCAATCCTACACACATTTGTCTGAGAGTAAGCCTGTAAGCCTGAAACAGACTTAGTTCTGGATGGACATTCCTGCAACTGTACTGTCAGTGTAAGAAACCCAGTCTTTACAGTCCAATCCTAAAACAATTTATGTCCCAAGAAATCTTATCAAGGCCAGTGGAAATTATTCCTTAGTACTGCGCAAGACAAGGAGCCATGATGGTTTAGTGGTCTGAATACTGGACTATGACTCTGGAGACCAGGTTCTGAATCCCTTCTCAGTCATGGAAACCCACTTGGGCCCACTTGGGTGACCTTGGGCAAGTCTCAGCCTCAGAGAAGGGCAAAAGCAAACCCCCTCTGAATAAATCTTTTCAAGAAAATCCCATTATAGGTTTGCCTTAGGGTTGCTGTAAATCAGAAACACCTTTAAGGCACACAATAACTGTGCAAAACTGCAGCCTTAATGGGGTTCTTCATGGTCTCCGACGTACATATGCAGGTCACTCTGCACCCACAGATTAACCTCATATTTTTCTAGAACTAAGGAGCATTTGGGCAGGAATCCTGCTCCTCTCCTCATACTACGTACACCCAATGTTCTCACTCACACAGTTCTTTGCCATCCATCACAGCGCCAGCACTGGTAGGACACTCTTCTAATGCTCTTTTGGGCACTAAACTTTGAGTAGTTGTTTTCTCTTCAACTTTTTATTCTTTTTTAAAAAATCTATTCTGTTGTTTCAGGGCGTTACCACTGGTTTTCTGTTTTTTGCCTTTTCAGAATTCATGCATTGGAAGTAGCGGTATTCAAGGGCCCATGGTCCCAAAGGACTTCCCAAAGTAAACACGGTGTAGGGGCAAGACAACACACACTGATGGACACTCCTACTACCTTTTTTACTTGGGAAAGGAACAAAACGTGCAGCACAATTATGGCAGAGCAGACACTGGAACAGTCCCCAAGTCTTATTCCATCTCAGGTCAAACAGACTGACTGTAATGCCATTTGTGCAATCACTGCAACCTCTCTTGCTAACAATTAAGTCCCCTGAATTGGCAGGGAGTGACAACAATTCAAAATCTTCACTGTCCACACTGTATAATCCCTTTACTTCCTCTGTGGATCTAACAGTAGGTAACTTAACAATGCTGTTTTCCACAGAGTTGTAACAGACAAACAGAACGGGTTGTCTGCATGGCAACGAGTCTCAAATCGGAGCTTAAACATTCAGAGCCTCCACTGACAGAACCAGTCTTAAAACGGTACAGTGGGGCCTCAGTATCTGCTAGGGTTTGGTTCCAGGATTTCCTATGGATACCAAAATATGTGGATGCACAAGTCCCATTATAGAAAATGGTGTAGTAAAATAGAGTCCCTTACATAAAACAGTGAACAACTCAAAAGGTTTGGTTTTTGGATTTTTTTAAAATATTTTTGAGCCACGATTGGTAGACTGTGGATACAGAATCTATGGATAGGGAGGGCTGACTGTACTGGATCCCATGTAAGTCCTCCAGCTACTATTCACATGTTGGTCTTGTTGTGGCATATTTTTCCTGGCAGGCCCCACTGCCAGTCCTTCCAATCTCTCAAAAGATTGAAAATCTTTGCCAGTCCCAAAGGAAAACTGTGCTTGTTCTATTCAAACACCCATAGCCAACTTCAGGAACTGTTAAATTTAAACGTTATTGAGACAAGAAAAGCGTCTACTTTCTACTATATAAAAGTCAAAGTTTGTCTGTTTGTGAGTTTGTCACAAATTTCTCTGTGTCAGGCAGGCAAAGACCTCATATGATTGGCTGTGTCAGGCGAGAAGACCTCATGAGACTGGCTGGCTGTGGAATCCTGCGGTTTGCAGTCCAGGGAGGGACCTTTAGAGTTCTCAGCTGGAGAGCTCCTGGGCCTGGCCGGTTGCTATGGAGATGAGGCCTACCAGCAAGGAGGAGGCGGCCAGTGTATTCCCTCAGAAACCCAACCTCTGTATGTTAACAACTCTAAATGCAGACTGGATTTGGGAATATGGGGAAAAATTACAGATACTGGACCAGGCAGTTTGGGGAATTAGAGACACAGAATCTCAAATCTGTGTATTTCAACCATATCGAACTCCTAAGGTAAGGTAAGGTAATTCCTAAGGTATTTCTAACAAGTGTTCCCTATGAGAAAATAAAATCTCGGGCAATGTCAAGTATATAGGCTAGATGATGATGATGATGATGATGAATTATTATTAGTTTATATTATTGACTATAGACATCATGTCGTTGTATCAACATACCTCAAGAAGAAACCATGACAGGTATTGAGGAAACATTTAAAAAGAAGAACAGGTAACTGTGGTTCTTCAAATAGTCATCTGTAAACACAAATGGGTTTACTGCACTTGCACAGCGCACCGCTGAGAGATTTTTAGAGCTGTTATCCAAGTGTTTTGGTGGTAGCTCCTCCTCCACTGGTATGACCTTGTTCGCTCAGACTCTCAGTTCCATGGCCATCAAAGCAGCAGCCCAGGGGCTAAGCATGACAGAAGTGGGGAGGAAGGGTGGGTGTTTGTGAGTTCACAGATGGGCACTCAAAGAATCATAGTTAAAGGTAAGCAATCTCTATTTCTTCTTTGTGGTCTCTGTGACTCACACAAATGAGAGACTAGCAAGGGACTGATCCAGGTGGTGGGTGAGTCATGTGACACAGGAGTACAACTACTCTCCCAAAGGCAGCATCAGCCCTTGACTTCAAGTCCAGTCTCTTGCATTAATAAAAGTCAAGTCCTGAGACCATGTACTGCCTTGCAAATTTCCTTCAAGGGAAGACCCTTCCGAAAGGTGGAAGTAATAAGACACACCTCCTGTAGAATGACTGCACACAGTGACAGAAAGGTCCTTCTCAGCTAGTTTTAGGCCAGGTGAATCAGGGAAGAGGCCCATTTGGAGAGATGCTAGGCAGAAACTGGTAGTCCCTTCTTGTACTTGTAACAAACAGCTTTTGAGACTGTCGAATGTCAGCTGTCCTGTTAATGTAGAAGGCCAGTGCTCTTCTAACATCCAGGCAGTGAAGCTTGCATTTGAATTCTGAGGATGGATTCAAATTCTGAGGACGGATTCATGAATGTAGGTAGAATGATGTCCTGGTTAAGGTGAAAAGCAAAAACCACCTCAGGATGGAAGAAAATGTCTGGCCTGAGAATGACTTTACCCTTGTCAAAATGTAGATAGAGAACATTGATACGGAGAGCACAGAGCTCTCCAGCTTGCCTGGCCAATGTTATTGCAACCAGGAAGGCTGTCTACCACATCAGGAGGTGGATGTCACAAGTCATCATTGGTTTGGTCTCTGCTGTGAAAGGACAAGCTCCAGATTCCACTGAGCTGTAAGAGATTGAAATGGAGGGTATAAGTTCTTATAGCCCTTTAAGAAATGCTTAACTAGAAGGCACTGAAAGGCACTGGCTTGCCTGCCGACTGGAACTGACAGGATATAGCACCAACATAGCATTTGATGGATGAAAGTGAGAGGCCTTTCTCAAACAAAGAAAGCAGAAAGTCTAAGACATGCTCAATCTGGACCGCACCTGGAGGTATGAGCTGAGCGGACAAAAATGAGAGAAACTTGCCCTGCTTGTAAGTGTAGGATCTTCAAGTAAAAGGCCTCAGAGCAGTTGCTAGGATTCAATGGAGCGGTGTTGAGAAGGAATCTAAAGATGGATCCTCCATGCCATTAGCTTCTCAGGATGAAGAATTTGACTGTCATAAAGAATCAGGAAATCTGGTCTCAACTGAAGCTTGAGTTAAACACCACAAGATAGGTGGAGAAGATGCATGAATCATGGCCATCTCAGCCATCATGGAATTATCAGAATACAGCTTGTTCTGTCTCTGGACAGCTTGGAGAAGACTCTCATGATGAGGGGGAACAAGGAAAACCATGTATGGTAATAGTCCCCAAATGATATAGGAAGGCATCGCCTAGTGATCTTTTATCTTTCTGAGACCTTGAGCAGAATGTGGTGCACTGTGCATTCTTAGGTGATATGAAGAGATTGACCTGTGTCCCCCAAATGCAGAACATGGATTGGAGAGCACTGGGATTCCATTTGTGGCAGGACACTGGTGATCTGCTGAGAGCATCTGCTAAGGTGTTCTCATCTCCTGGGATATGAATGGCTGAGAGCAGGATATCTCTGTCTAGGTACCAGTCCCAGATCTGAAGAGTAAAGTACAGAGTTTTTGACCATGTGGCCCCTTGCTTGTTCAAATTATAGGCTACTGTTGTGTTGTCTGATATTAACTGAATTGCTCAGTGCAGTATCAGAGACTTGAAAGCATAGAGAAATTTCTCCACTGCCAATATTTCAAGTGCATTGGTATGGAGCCTGGTTTCACAGTCCATTCAGTGACACCTGATAGAAAGATAGTCCATGTGGGCTCCCCAACTGATCACAGATGTGTCTATCATTAGAGACCTTGTGGGCTGATGTGAAGGAAAGAATATTCTGGCTAGCAGATTGTCTGTATGAAGCCACCATTCCAGAGAGTGATGAACTGCCCCTGGAATGGTTAGTCACATGAAGACTGTCCATGAGGACATCCAAAGCTGAGAGGAACCAGGCCTGAAGTGGTCACATCTGAAGGTGAGTGTTTGGGATCACAAGGTTGCAGAGGCCATAAGGCTTAGCAGGACCTGAATGAGCTTGGCAGGTATCCATCTGGAAGAATGGCAGTGAAAAACAGCACGACAGAGTGTGGAATTGATTCTGAGGAAGGAAAACTTTTGCATTCAGAGAGTCGAGCACTCCTTCAATGAAGTGGATGGTCCTGGACAGCTGCAAGTGGGACTTGTCGAAGTTGATGATGAGAACTAGGTAGTCAAGAAGCCAAAGGGTAAGATCTGTATCTGAAAAGAGGTGAAACCTGGAATGTGCATCAAGGAGCCAGTCGTCTATGTATGGAAAGAAGATGAAGAAAGAAGAGCTGCACAACCAAGCTGCCACAACTGCCATACAGTTTATAAAGATGTGAGGGGTGGTAAACAGTCCAAAAGGCAAGATGTAAAATTGATAGGTCTTCGTTCCTACAGTGAAACAGAGGTAGTGCCTATGCAACAGTCAGATCCCAATATGAAAATAAGTGTCTCTGAGGTCCAAGGTTGCAAACCAGTTTCCTTCTTTCAGCAAAGGACAGAATTCAAGGTGACCATGTGGAAATGCCTGGGATATATGAACAAATTCACGTCCCTCACGTCCAGAATGGGTTGAAATCTACCATCTTTCTTCAAAATGATGAAGTAATGAGAGAAAAACCCCTGTGGGATGAAGAACAGTGGCACAGGTTTGATGGCTCCTTTTTGGAGAAGGTTACCTTTCTCCTTCAACAGAAGAACAGAAGAAGCAGTAATGCAAACTACGTCAGTAGGTGGATATTCGGTGAATTTGATTGCGTAGTCCCTGTTGATGATGTTGAGGACCAAGAACTGGTCGTGTTGGTAAGGACGGACTCTGTCATCAAAAGGGACAGTGGATGGAAGAAGGCCCTGGAATAAGTCAAAGGTAATGCTTGCTCTCTAAAGGTGGGACCTGTAATGGGATGGAATGGAAGACTTCCTTGATGATGGTAGTGCACGAAAAAGGCTCTGGAGCACTTTGATGGAACTGGGCTGTAGGCTTGTTTGGATCTAGATGGGTGTCTCAACCAAGAATATCTAAGCCTGGAGGACCAGGAGGATTGATAAGGCAGACTGAACTTATGGTTTGGCCATAATCTTTTGGTTATGTTCCAATGTGTCATCAGTGTCTTAGTGGAACAACCCTGACTCATCAAATGGCAAGTCCTCAGTTGTACCCCTGGCCTGGTGAGACAAACCCAAGGAGCACTGCCAGACATGGTGACGTAAGGCTATGGCTGAAGCAAGAGATTTTGCACTGTAGTCAGCAACATGCCTCACTGTTGTGAGTTGCTGTGACACTAAGGTATAAGCCTCTGATTGCAGAGCCACTGCCAAACATCATTCATCATCTGAAAATCACTGTGCTGCCAACTGTAATAACTGAGGCCAGGGCTAGAAGCTCACCTTTCAGCTATCATGCCTTGCTGAGGTCTGCTGGCTTAACACTAGATGTAGGATTAAAAAGAGACACAGCCAGGTGCTTCATCAAAACTTCAATGACTGAGCAGTTGGATTGTAACCAGAAAGTGCACAATGATGAGAAGCTGGACTGTAAACAAACAAACAAATGTGCACATTCTGGCAAGTATGGCACTGATACAAAACTTCAAAAGATTTCTACATCAAAGTTCTTATAGCACTGGCCATAATCCTAAGTGCCACAAGCAAGCATCCTCTCCTGCCTCACTGGCACTCAAGAATTTGTCATAGGGTTTCTTTTCTCCATGTGGTCATATTCCACAGGAAAATGTAAGATCTCCTTCAATGGAAAAAAAAAAGTGCAACAACTTCAAGCACTGCCTTCAATTTGCTGCTACCACTAGTATCAAATCTCTTCTTCCTTTCAGAGACAAGCAGACTTGTTTCTGCTCAACATAGGGATTGATCTAACACAGACTCCGGGGTTTTCAAGCTCATTAAATTGGGCTATGCCACTGAATTCAACACTCTTACTTCCATCCAGTGTCCTCTGCACCCGCCCCCCCGATCATTCCACCAAAAGTCATCTGAGATGAAACAGAGACATGGCTAGCCAATAAAGCCACAGAACACTTTCCATCTGTGCTCCATCTTCAAGAGTTCTATTTTAGGTACTTCACTGTCCCCAAAAGGATTGGCTCTGATCTAGCACATCTGAGAACTGAATTTCTATATGGTGCACAAGATGACTACCTTCATATCCATTCCCCCAATTCTTTGCAGATGTTACCAATTCAATGTGCTACCATTCAGCCTCTCCATGGTACCTTGTGCCTTCACAAAATGCATGGCTATTCCAACTCTGTGCTCTATTCCAACTTTCGTATGACTGTATCCCTTCTGTCCCATCTAGGTGTCCAAATACCCCAAGTAATCTATTTTGAGAGCCACACG
The DNA here is from genome assembly GCA_030412105.1 of Cyclura pinguis. Classification (NCBI taxonomy): domain Eukaryota; kingdom Metazoa; phylum Chordata; class Lepidosauria; order Squamata; family Iguanidae; genus Cyclura; species Cyclura pinguis. Next base: position 222,166,777 of record CM059599.1, on the reverse strand, counting down.
GTTTACAGTTTACAGGTGCCCAACTGGACTCAGTGGCGGGAAAGGCCATTCTTCTGCTTGAAAAAGCACAGAACGTGCTCCTGGTAACACCATAGTAGTTTAAGAAGCTGTGGTTTTCTCCACTATTTCATGTGGCATGCCATGGGATGGACGAGTTGCTCATCTGTAATTGCAGTTCTCCATGTTCACACATATGGGTTTGTTTTGCGTCTGAACAGAACCAGCTAGAAACTTCTAGAGCTAAGCTGATTGTTTTGGCAGGAGTGTTGTCCAACCCCTCAATTGTTTTTTAAACATTGGATTATGTTGGGAAATTCTGGCATTCTCTCCCCCACCCCCACCCCTTGTTCTAGGACAAATGGGGCTTATCTAGCATAGGGTTAATTTTCTTTTGCATGTAACAGCCCTCTGGCCTCTCGCCAAAAGTTTCAACTGCTGCTCTGTGTTATTTAAAATGATTGACTATGGTATCCAAACCATGCAACTCAGGATAAGCCCTGGAGTCTCTCACTGGTCTTACACAGAAGACCATGCCCCCCTTTTTTCTCCTTCGCAATCTCACTTCTAGCACCTTCTCTCTGTTATCCTAGCGTCTCCACCAAGAAGTTGATGAGTTAAGAATGAAGCTACTATTTTCCCCAATCCTTTTGTTAGCTAGTTAGGATCTAGTTTCTCCAATGCATATGTAATTGTAATATCTATTAGTAAATCTTTCATGTTTTGAACCTGAAACTGCCCACCTTATTTTGCTTTCAAGTCAGCCTCCAGTTCAAGGAAGCCACACAGAGATTGGGAAATGCTTTTTCTGCAACTCTGCTAAAAAAAAAAAAAAGGCTAATTCCCAAGAACTTTAGCTTTCATAGAATTTCCTCAAACAGCTAACACCCTGGGAAACTCTTAACTCCCAACAGATTAAAATTAATCAGACTTCCGTACTCTACATAGATCCAAACATCTGCATGCTAGAAATTGTTTTTCAGGAGTATTAGCTTTATACCAGGTGAAAACCAGTGAATGAACAGGATTTACCTGTGCCCTGAGCAAGAGCCTGTGTTGCTAACCATAATACCGTATATGCTGGCATATAAGATGCACTTTCCCCCTTAAAATTACCCTCTGAAAATGGGCTACGTCTTATACACCAGCAAATACGGTAATGCTAAATGCATAGGGAAGGGAGGAGGAGCGAAAGGAGTTCTCCCTGCCCACGCAAGACGGGAAAGGAGAGGGTGGAGGAAGCCTATTGCAGCACTCTTTTCATTCCTCTCCTCTGCATTTTGACTCTGCTGGGAGTTCTCCCTGTCGAAGCAAAACAGGAAGGGAACGGGTGGGGGAATCCTGGTGCAGCACTCTTTTCATTTCCCTCCTTTCCCATGTATTTTGCCTCACTAAGGTACTAAAAATATTTTTCCTGAAAAATACCCCTTGAAAAGTGGGTGCATCTTATACACCGGTGTGTCTAATATGCTAGCAAATATGGTAAATACTACTGTTCTTTATCAAGCTTACCTTCAACTTATCACTGTCAAGCAGCATCAACTGTTGTCCATCAATATTCTTGGCTGTGAATTCTGCAATATACTGCTCCATGTTCATTCCCATTAGCCAATGGCATACCTGCTGGTTTGTCCATTCAGAAATAGGTCTACTGTGCCACTGGTTTTGTTTCCCTGTAGTTGATGGCTCATCATCTGAAGTCTGATCAAGAAAAAACAAGGAAGTCAGTATCTACTTAGTATACAGTAAATAATTACCCAGCCTTTCTAAAGTGTAAAATCCTTGAAGATTTTCACAAAGGTCAACTCTGAAGTCCCCCCCCCCTCACTGGGCAGCAGCTGCTGTGAGTGACGGGGTCTTTGTCTCCTTTTTGATAGGAAGCGGTTGCCTGATGTTCCCACCCCCTCCCACTGATCTTTAGTGTGACAGCCAGAAGCAAGGTCCCTGTCATAATTCCCCCTTGTAGTAGAAATCACTTGTGCGAGGAGGGATAGGAACATCAGTCAGCTGCTTTCCTATTAACAGGGGAACAGAACCCCATTAACTGCAATGGCTGCTGCCCACTAAGTGGGGACTGACAGACTTTCATGGGCCCTACGTATTCCCTACATTAGTGAATATGTAGGAATGGTGAATATGCACCAGACATAAATGTGCAACTCTAGGTTATGCATTTGTAACTGTCTTAGTGAATTCCAACCAATGTGTTTTTAATTCAAATACATAAACACACACACACACACACACACATAAATAAATAAAAATTATTACAATATGCCCATATCAAAATAATTTTTGCTGCAGGGAGTGTAGTTTGTGTGTCCCCTCTCCCAGTGCATACTCTGGATCTTTGGAAACAAAACTACACTTCTAGTAATATCTAGGAATTAAAATACCAGAACACTTCTACACCTCTGACAAGTACAGCAGGCCCTCCACATTTGCACAGGTGCACAGAAACTCCGCGAAAGTGAAAAAAACATGAATAACCTACCATGGCTGGGCCGATTGCCCCTGGAGCTGCTAGAGGGGAGATGCAGGCAGCTAATACTCCTCTTCTTTGCACTCCCTCCCCCCCACCGCTGCTGGGGCAATTGTGCCCAGAGCTCCCAGTGGGGAGATGTGGACTGGGAGAAAAGATCTTTTCCTTCCTGTCAGCCATCCCCCCACCATGCTGGGACAATTGCGTCCAGAGCTGCGGTTGGGGTGATGGCTGACCTTTCCTCCCTGTCCGCCATCTCCCCTACCCCTCTGGGGCGATCACGTCTGGAGCTGCAGGTGGGGAGATGGCTGACAGGGAGTAAAAGATCTTTCCTTCCCATCAGCCATCTCCCCCACCCCTCTGAGGCGATCAGAGGTGTCCCTTCCGGGCAGCAATCGTGGATCAGGGTAGGCCCTTTCCAGTGTTTGCTGCCTGGAAGGGAGTCCAGAGATCTGAACAAAGTGTGCGAGGCCAGAGCGGCCTCACCTGCTTTGCTCAGATTGTGGGTGTCCTTTCTGGGTGGCAATCGCGGGGCAGGTTAGGCCCTCTCCCACGATCACCACCTGGAAGGGAGGTTGGCGATCTGAACAAAGCACACAAGGCCAGAGCAGCCTCGCCCACTTTGCTCAGATCACAGGCATCCCTTCTGGGTGGTGATCACAAGGCAGGTTAGACCCTTTCCAGCGGTAGCCGTCTGGAAGGCAGGCCGGGGATCTGAGCAAGTCTCAGGGAGGCTCAGACTGTGAGTGTCCCATCCAGGTGGCGATTGGGGGAACTGAGCTAACCCACTCCAGGATCGCCCACAGCAGAGCGTGCGGGGCCAGAGCAGGTCCCGCACAGGATCACCTTTGGGAGGGAGGCCAGCGTCCCTCTCCCTGGCCTATCCTGTGGCAGCTCTTGCTCCCGCCAGGGAAGGGGAAGAGGAGAATGCGGGTAGCCTGCAGACTCATGAATAATCAAATCCACGAATGTGAAACCCATGAACATGGAGGGAGAACTATAATTTCTTCTCCTAGACACTGTTAAGAAAAAGATTCCACTAAATGGAAGGTAATTTTCAACCATGATTATTTTATGATTAACCTGAAGAATGTCAGAAAGCTGACAAAATACATTTAGAAGAAGGCCGGAATCTGGTAATTTAGGTGAAGGACTCTCTCTTCAGTCACATGGAATAAAGTCAATTTCTACCATTTTTTATTTTATTTTTTTACCCTTTGTACTCTGCAAAATCTGCTTATGGCTGAAACTAGACAGATGCAAAGAAGAAACCACAAATGTTACACTACTACTGGGAAGTACACTATCAGTTTTTCAAGTTAAGACTAGCCAAACATCTTTTGTATTGACTGATTTTAGACACATGATGTTTCTGAAGATGAAATCATTCAACAGAATTGTGGCAGTTATTACAGTTCAGCATTTCAGTTACATGTGCATTAAACTTCTACTAGAGTACCACAGTTTGTCCCTGAGTCTCATTAAACTAGCTTCCATCTTCTCTTACATCAACTTTCAAGATCACTAAGAAAAACTGGATTCTTGGTTCTTTAAAGTTAGCATATAATCTTTAATTTAGACAGGATTGTTTTATTTCTTATCCAAGAACATATACTAAAAACTACATGGTCCATTTTCCGAAAAGAAATTGGCATAATATGATCAATCAGGATTTTATGTTGAGCATTTGTTTCCCTTTAAACTCTATGCCATGCTATTTATAAAGTCTAGCATCAGGAAGTTGCAGCCATCAATTCGACTACAAATAAAAGGCTTGTAACAGGTGAAGGAAGAGTGGTATGAAATCAACACTTTTTCCCATTGGACATCCATCTCATTTCTTAAGTGAAAACAGTGGTTTGCAACCTAGTATAAAACTACTTTTCCAGTTTGTGTGTGCTTTCTGAAAGAATATGTTTTTACTTTGCATTTACCATGAGGTAGGAAACACATACGCTTCAAATTTAAATGACTCTCTTGCATTAGTCTCTTGTCATTGCAATCAAATTAAATTATCTGTGGACAGGGAAATGTGGGTATGTACTAAATAATCTAGTGTGCCATACAAGAATCTTTACTCAAGAGACAGATAGACAAAAATAGATGAATTACAAACTTACTGATTGCCAATTTCAAACACCGCAATTATACCACCCTGATGCAGATGAATTTGTTAATTTTTTTATCGTATCTGTTCACTATTGTATATTTTTATTATATTCAACATTTAAAAAGAAAAAAAGAAAAAGATTGTACATACAGCCACAGTTTTTTCCCCGATTTTTCACTGCAGATACTTGAAGCAGTGTTGAAGAAGTAACGGTCTATTATGTTACATTTGATAAATTAAGTCTGAAAGTGGGATACCTCTTGTGACACATCAATAGTTCAAACAGTCTATTCCTACTGTCTAGATCCTAGTTCTTCAACTTTTTTTATACTTTCTGGACCACCTGAAACTACAGTATTAACCACTACTAATTACACTGGGTTAAATGAAAAAAGTTTTTAAAATGACACATAAAATGAGGTATAAGCAACTGATAGGCATCACCTTCTTTTCAAGTCAGTTTCCAGGTGGCAGATACGTGAACAGTCTGGAATGGATTGGGAAGGGGGCTGTCTATAGAAGTAGCTGTGTTAGCAGGATTTAACTGAATCTCACCCTGGAATCCCTCCACCCCCCTTTTTTGGTTAACATTTGCAGAGCAGGTGAGTAATTTACTAAGAAACTTCAAAATGTTACACACTAATATCACAGAGACCCTGATTCATTCTTGTTTCTAGTGGCAAAAAAGGCACCCCTTGATCCAAAAATGTATTCCAGACAGTTTTTCTTGCTACTGAGAGAGAAAATTTTATTTTATTTATTATATTTATATGCCACCTTTCTCACAGAGTGGTACCTAAGGCAGATTCCAGAAAAGTTCTTGTTGTTGTTTTTGTCTGCCTTTGAGTCATGGCTGAATTATGGCAAGCCTATCATGGGATTTTCTTGGCAGAATTTATTCAAAGGGGGGTTGCTCTTCCCCTCCTCTGAGGCTAAGCGTGACTTGCCCAAGATCACCCAGTGGGTTTTTCCATGGCTGAGCAAGGATTTGAACCCTGGTCTCCCAGGGTCCTAGTTCAACACTGAAACTGAAAGACTACACTATGCTGGCTCTTGTTGAGAGAAAATGGTACACTGGTTATTTTATTATGAAGGTCCCCTTGGGTCTGCTGTGGAACAGACTTCCTAGTAATACCCAGGAAAAGCAAGGATCACAAGGCATAATCTTTAGTACACAGTATACTGACATTTCTAACTACATTCATCTGTTCTGTTTCATGACAAAGCCAGAGAAAAAGGGGCAGAGAAACTCTAGCAGAGAGGAGATGAATGTAGAGATCGAGGTAGGCACAGAGAGCTCTACTGTACAAAGTGACGGCTGTCAGTGGGGACTGCAGCCACCTGCGAGACGGACATGAAGGTCTCTCACACATCAGACCTGAACAAGCCTTCATAGTAAGTAATCCATGTGCCATTCTCTTTCTCACTTGAAGGAGACTGCTACAGAGAAGGAAGTATCTGCATACCATATAGGTTTACATGCTGTAATACTCTTCTAGTGAAGGTTGTCTCAGTTGGGGCAAAGGTGTCATGGGAGGATTAGAGTTTTTTTGTGACTTTCCCTGCCAGCATCATGGCAAAAGATAAGAGAAAATAAGAATAAGAATGGCAGGTAAAAGAACAGAAAAAAGGAGAAAAGTGTAAGGCAAAAGCAAGCAGGCAGCTTGTGAAAATATAAAATCAAAGTTAGAAAAATGAGACTTGAACTGCACAAAACTATTCTGAGAATTAGTGAGGAAAACAACTGAAGGGTAGACATACTTGTCCCAGTATATACTAACAGATCACAATATGGAATCCTTGAGCAATAATTCAAATAACCCTCATGTGAGACAGGGCATAAAGCATCAGCACACCATCCTGCTGCTTTGATTGCAAAATCATTAAAACCATCAGGAGAAAGACAGAAGGAACACTACTTGTCTGAACTTTCAGGTACAGAGCAGTTTTTATAAAAAGGTAAGAGGTTATTAAAGCACCTAACATAGCTTGCATCACAAAAACCTCCTCACAGAACTCTCCACAGATTTGGCAGACCCAATTTAGATCTTCCCCGTAAAGGACTGACTGCATAAAGGATCTAGAACAATTTGAACAATAACTGAACATACAACAAATCAAAAGACTGAAGAAATATATTTAGCAATAAGTTCTTTCTATTCTGTTGTCACCATCACATGCCATTCACATATCCTATCAGCACGTTCATGAAAGTAATGGTACAGGTTGCTGTCTTTTAAAAATCCATCAATAAGTTGTCTTCCTTTGCAATTAAAATTTAACTGATCTGCAAATACATTTTTTCTTCAGTTACATAATCATCAGTTTATCCAAAGGACAGATTTTCTAACTGCACATTTCTTTCTTTCTTTAAACATTTATCCATTTAATTAAAACAATTTAAATGATAAACATTTTGGCAATAGCTTTGGGTGTTCAAATTACCCTAAAGGAAAGTTTTATACTAGTCATCTAAATATTAACTTTTGTTCAATATAAATGATCTCTACATCTGAATACACAATTAAAATAGTTAATACACAGGAATGCAGTAAATAATACATTCTATTGACTCTGATGAGAATTCCTGTAATTTAAAATTTAAAGCATATTTACAAAATATGTTAGCAAATTATGGATATAATGTTTAATGAAGACAGTCAACAATGAATACATTAATCTAAGAATTATTAAGGGACAAATAGTGTCTTAACACTTGGATCCTTTATGGGAATGTTTTTAAATATTATAACAATATTCAAGGTGTATAATAACCTACCGTTTCATTTTAAACAAATTTAAATGGCAGAATGAAGTCTGATGGGGACACCAACAATACATATAGACACACTGAAACTCACCTCATTTGAAGAGAAGGTTAAAGTGTGTGAACGCCCTGAAAGATTTGGTTCTGTCACTAACCCTGACAGATCACAACTTGGCTTGCTATGGTATGAATCATCTATGACAACTCTACTCTGCAAACAAGTGAAAATAATGCTTTGTTAACTTACCCCTAGTCACAAGGAGACATAGTATTATTTTAAAATAAAAGTAGCTAACCATTTAGCAACAAGTTTGAGCTAATTACATTGCTTATAGATTTGCATACTATTCTCACCAAAGTTACAATTCATAAGTGATCTGGTTCTCATCAAGCAGGTCTGTATATACATATTTTCACAAAAGTCTTAAGTATGTGAGATCAATTATTTTCAGCACACAATGTTAGTGGTGAAGTTATCCCCTACAGGCCTGCGTGTCTTAGAAATGATTGTTCTAACACAAATTGAAATTCCAATGTTGTCCCCTGCTGCAGACCTATGTGTTACATGCCATCCTGTTATGGAAATAACCTTTAATGAGCAAGAGTGGATTGGGGGAAGGGAGCAGGTTATTGCCACTGGAAAAAACTGACTGGAAAGCCTGTTCACAGAAGTGAGATTGTAATCCTAACTCAAAACAAGGGAAACTTCTTTCTTTCAGATTTTCTCTTTCACTATTATTAAATGTCTGTTGAAACTTTATAACAGTTCTCACTGCAAATCTGAAGGCTAGCTTATCTTAGATATACTGCTGACCAACACAAATCTTAATGCATACATCATTTCTTACACTTCCTAAATATGGCACAGCTGAACCTAACTATAAAAAAAATAAACTTTTGCTATAGATACGTTCATGGTGAACAGCTGGCAACACATTGTCTGAGAATTAGTTTTTACATTTATTCATTTAATCAATTAAACTGTATATATACTGCTTCTATAAGGTTCTAATCCAGGTGACACAGAATTCTTTGGGCCCACAGGCTACATCCACTGCTGACTGAGGATCATATATAGGCACACACTTATACATTCCCCCCAAGCGCACAGAAACACGTACAAGTTTCACTCTTTATCTACTACTTCTGGAAGTAGCTATTAAACAGCTAAGAAGAAAGGAAACAAGTGCTTTTTCTCCGCTGCTCAACTGAACAGGGTCGGTTTTCACCAGTTCCAAGGATGCACAAGCAGCAGTCAAAGGCTGCATGTGGCCCCAGTTGCACAACCTTGCTTTAATCCAATGTAGTCTTTGACTTAACAAACTGCATCCTTGGGAAAACCAGCAGAAAAATTATTTATCTATCTTCTGCATATAGCCATAAAATAACACAATTTTATACATAAAATGCACAAGTCACCTAAGCCAAATGCATTAGACTCACTGGAAAAATAAAATCATCTTTTTCAACACCCTTTGTCTCTTCTCTATATCCCTTTCATGTTACCTGAAAACTTATGGCGACCCAATTCATTTCATAGGATTTTCTTAGGCAAGGAATACTCAGAGGTAGTTTTGGCAGTTCCCTGCTCTGAAATATATAGCCTGTAGAATCTGATATTTGTGAGTGGTCTCCAATCTGGCTTGCTTACCTGTAACTATGAACGTACACAAATGGGCTCACTGCACTTGCACAGCTCACCTTCTAGAGCTATCATGTAAATATTTTGGCAATATCCCTCTTCCCCTGGTTCAAGTGACCAGTTCGATTTCCACTCAAACTCTCAGATCCCTGGATGCAAAAGCAGAGCAAAGGAGCTAAGAAGAAGCTACACAGAAGGGAGGAAGGGTGGGCATTGTATGAATTCACAGATGACCACCTGAATACTAAGCTTACAGAGAAGCAAGCCATCCTTCATCTTCATGATCTCTGTGATCCACACAAACGGGAGACTACAGGAGGTGGGAATGTCAGGACCTGGAATGGGCAACAAGGAACCAGTTGTCAATGTAAGGGAATACTATGACAATGTTGCCTGTGTCAGGCAGCTGCCATCAGCATGCACTTCATAAAAAGCATGAGGTGCAGTTAGAAGTCCAAAGGGAAGGAGGAGGAAAAGACAGGCCCTTCTTCTCAAAGTGAAACAGAGAAAATGCCAGTGCGATGGCTGGATTGTAATTCAAAAGTACTTGTCCTTTAAATCTGACATCATAACCCAATATCCCTACTGCAATGGAAGCATGATGGTGACCATCTGGAAATGCATGGTCTGGATGTAAAAGTTGATGTCCCTCAGATCCAGGATGTGATAGAGACCATCACCTTTCTTGGACATGGTGACATAGGAGAACCCCCCCCCCCACTGGATAGATGGAGTAGGAATGGCTTTGATGGCACCCTTGACACTGTGATAGATGCTGCTGCTGTGATTGAGGAGCAACTGATTGTGCCTGGGACTGAGCCAGTGAGTGAGACAGATGATGCCTCTGAGACTGAGGAGCAACTGACTGTGCCAAGGACTCGGCCAGTGAGTGAGCAAGTCAACCTGCAAACATCCCCTGCACTAGAAGGTCAAACAGAGACAGAGTTGCCCCAGCCAGCTCATGACAGAGAGGGAACCAGCAGTGATGCAGAAGAGTGGCAGCCACCTGCGCCCATCAGCCATCAATCACAAAGGCTGAAATGGGCCAAAGAGGGCTGAAACAGGCTGCTCAGAGGGAGGCTGCATGGACTAGGTTGAGCAAACAATAACAAGCAGCACCTGCTCACAGTGGCTATTTAAGTCTGCCGGCATGGCTGCTTTTTACTTGCAACAAATTACTAGCAAGCCCTCATGACCTTCGTGTCTCCTGCTCCCTGAACCCCTCCGGATGGATCTCTGCCTCCTGAACCTTTGGAATGGACCTTAACCTGGCTCGGCTTGTGTTTTCCTAGTGTTTGGTATATTTGGACTCTCCCTGAAAGTATTCCTGACCTCCCTCCTCCCTTGCTGGCTGCAGCTCAGCACGGAGAGATTCCTGACAGACACCTCCTCAAGAAGTCCACTGGAGGGGGAAGTAATGTGGACTATTCCCAAAGGGGATAGAACCCATGTGTCCCATGTTTTAGCAGCCCGGCCACAGCGGTAATGTAAAAGTGCCAACGGAGAAGTCAAATACATTGCTTGCCTTGGTCATCAAACTTCTTACAGTACTATTGCAGGTGGTATTTGGCAGCAGTTGAAGACTTCAGCAAAGAGGACAGAGAGAGAGCTGAAAATCTCAAACATCTAGAAGTTGTAGGGCTGAACAACTGCTTTGGGCCTGAGGATTGTCTAGATCACCTGTAATGGGATCACAACAAGTGGTCTTGAGGCTGGAACTCAAACTTTCTTGCAGTAGTATTTGTTTTATGTATATACTCCAATGTCCATCTACTTGTTAAAAAGGCCATCTGCATCCTCTGTAGTCATTTGTGCTTGATTTGATGATCCAGATGAATGCAACCACACACATCTCTGTAGCATGATAGCTCCTGCCAGTGTCTTTCTGCTGCAGCAAGGCATATGCTGTGCAGTGTTCAGTTCCTGAAAGGCTCAGCTGCAGGTCTCTATCTGCAATGCCCCTGCCAACTGCTTATCATCCTCAAACAACTTTGCTAAAAAAAAGCGTCATCCTCTTTCAGAAGTTCTGTTGATACATGGCTATGTGGGCGTCATAATTAGTGATTCTGAAAGAGAGAGCAGCAGTAGAATAGAAGTTCATGGCCAGTAGATCCAGTTCCCTACACTCTAGATCAGCAGGAGCAGTAAGCTTCTTTTGAGTGGACTTAGATCCTGCTGCAGTTTGGTTTGGGTGATGTAGAAGCCAATCCAAACCAGACTCCACCACACAGTACAGGCTATCCCCCTTCTTAGATATTTGTTGGATAGTGGAAGGAGTAGCCCAACACCTATATAGTGATGGTACCAGTGGTAACGATGCCACTGTTGACACTTTTGCTTGAATCCAATGATAGATTGGGTCCTCTGGCTTGATTTCAGGTTGCTTAACTTCCAATTCTAATGCCCTCACAAACTTCATCATTTGTTCCATGAAAACACGTACTCCATCAGCTGGTGAAGCTGACTTGTGTTCTCCCAGCATAGCTGGTGGAGAGCATATTGATGGCATGCCCAAAGAAGCTAAGGAAAAATCAGACTCAGAATCCTCCAATGCCAACAAAACCTGTATAAGGCATCTACTGGTGAGGTGGAGAAGGAGAAGCCCAAAGAGGGGAAGCTCAAAGAGGTCTGGAAACCAGACACTGAATCCTTTTCTGAGGAACTGGGCGTGGTGTGTGATGGCCACCACATTCAGAGGGCTGAATCAAACCCAGCAGTTGAGCAGAAGGTTCAGCACACAACTGTGAGGATGTCATCCTCTGCTGTTCCTGATGAGAACTCGTGATCTGCTTAGAACTAAAGGCAGCAACCTCAAAGCAGATTGCGATTGTCGATACTGACTGCAGTGGTAGTACAATGGACTATGTTAGTGCTGCAATGGATCACATGAACTACACTGGTGGTGAAGTGGTTCCCACAGGTGGTAAAGTGGTCTTGAACTGTGCAAATGGTGCCAGTCATATTCATACTCATCACAGTCAAATTCAGAAGAAGCAGAATGATCATGCCAGTAGTACGGACAGTATCGTTGTGTTTACAGCTTGCTTTTGAACAGATGTTTAAAGCTATCACTTCCAATCCCCCCAGGATTTAATTTAAAGCCCTCATGATCAGATCTGCCATGTTTTTAACAAGGACTTTTTTCCCGGTCTTTGTGAGATGGAGCCCATCTGTAGTCAGTAGCTCTTTGTCCAAGAAGTGAAGACAATGGTCCCAGCAGTCAAACCTGCCCTGTTGTAACCATCTCTATAGGCAGATACCTGCAGTATCTTCCTGTCCTTGCCTAGTTCCACTGGTAGAATTGGTGGGAATACTACCTGTGCCTCTAAATTCTTCACTTTCCTGCACAGGGCTTCACAAAGGTGATCTCCTCAAAGATATATTTTTTTCCAGAGTTGTTCATGCCAACATGAATCAGAAGAAACAGTACTGCTCTGTGTTCCTGATGAGTTTTGGCAACTTGTCAGTGACATGCTGGATGTGAGCACCAGGAAGACAGCACACTTCCTGATTCATCTTGTCTGGCTGGCACACAGTTCCCTCTGTAGTCCAAGCAATGAATCCCCTATCACCAGCATTCTTCTTTTCTTCTTGCTGCAGTTGCTAGTTGGGTTGGCTCCTTCTCTGGTGTGCAGTATCTCTTGCTGGTAGCCTCCTGCTTGCACCTCTTCACTGCCAATATCCTCAAGAAGATGTAGGAAGCGACTGCTTATTTGGAGCAGTTCCAAATCCCTTGTGTATGGTCTGCTCCTGACTGTGACTGTCCTCCATGGCATTCCCTCAGTGTTACATTGGCAATTCTTTTTTTTCATTGGCAGTTTCTTCCTGCTGGTTCTGTAAGATCAATTCTCCCTGTGTTCTGTCCAGGAAGTGCTTGTGTTCTCTGATGAGTTCAAGAATCTCAATACTGCAGTGCATCAGCCTTGTCTTCCAAGAGAACCACCAGTTTGCACTTGCTGCAAGTACAGTTAGTGAGATTTTCTGGCAAGAAAACAAACACTGCACACACACCGCAGCAGACATCAACAGTTCCATCTTCCTCCATCCCTGCAGTTAATTTTTTAACCTCTTTCAGACTGTAATAACTCTGTCTGACGTGACTATGCACTCCTGAGGCAACAGTTACATTGAGCCAGTAGCTGCTAAGTCCACCATCAAGCAAGCCAGTGACTCAGCAGAAGTCCTGCTGCCTGACACAATGTGCCCAGGGAGAGCACATGGGCAAAAACAAACAAAAGCCTCCACACAACCCTTCAAACAAACACAGTCAAAGAGTTAAGAACAACCCCCAATACACAGGTATAACGCAGTTATATAGAGCTAAAGCTTTTACCTTTATCTGTTTTTATTTTTACAAGGTGCCTTGAGTCCTATGGCTGTGGAAAAGGAGGGAATATAAATAACAATACTAGTAGTAGTGTTGATTCAAGAGGTTTTTAAATTATAGCATGCCTGCAACAGTCAAAAGTATTACCTCCTGGATAGGACTACAAGGGCCAGAGATACAGATTCTCTAAAAATCACGACTATCGTTCCGGCCGCATGGTGCGCGTGAGAGGCTGTCCGGCGTAGCGCTGTGCAACTCCGAACCGCCACCCGAAGGTTTCCAGCTGGATTGGGGCCATCAAATTCCAGCTCGCTACCCCCTCGGTAAGGGGGATGCGGAAGAGGTCCGAAGGGGATCCAAATTCCAGCACTGAGCCCTCCCCGAAGGGGGAGAGTGGAGGAGCTGTGCAGGATCGCAGGACCACGATGGGACCTTCTGGACCGCCGTTTTAGCAGCACAAGCGCCACTGCCTTTTAACCAAGAGTGCAAGGCAAGATAGCAAGTAACAACCTGATTTGGATTACAGTTTAACTTAAAACACAAGAGGTATGTACCTGTTTCAGCGAATATAAACTGCAGCTTGGACGAGACCCTGGTGGCAGGAAGCAGAAACGTAATGGCAGATTTCTTAAAGCCACAGAGACCAGAGTGGTGAGTTTGACTAAACTTCAATTTTCCTGTATTTCTCTTGGTGGATTATCGAGATTTAACTAGACTGGGCTTAGATTTAGACTTGGAGTAAACTGAAGTTGGATCCAATTGGCAAGAACTTGTTAATGGTCTTAAAGTGACTGAAGACACTGAGCTTATAAATTGCTGAATGGAGATGAAGGGGATTTAACAGTGCTGCTCTTTTCTGGGCTTTTTTTCTCTCTCATCTGCATTTTACATACCTGGAATTTCTTTTCTTCCTGTTTGGAGTGGAGTGGATTCTTTTTTGGTGCTGGGGAAAATTGGTTTTTGTTTGTTTGTTTGTTTGTGGGACTTGGCAAGCCGCAGGACAAAGTGAGTTCTTTTTTCTCTTTTTCCTTTTGCTCCTATTTGCTCCCACTGAAAACTCTTTGGTATTTTTATAAACTTTCACAAATGGATTAATGAACTTGGCACCGAGACTTTGATTTGGAACTTTTAAATGAATAAAGAAGTTAAATGAAATAAAAGCAGAAATTAAGGACTCTGATTAACTCTTTAAGTGTTTGAACTTTAAGGAACTTTATTTCAAGGAACTGATTTTGGGAACTTTATGAGCTTCTAAAATTATTTTATTGGACTTCGTTTTAAAAGGACATCTATCTTCATTTATTTACTTCATATAGTGTACCTGGTATTAGACCCTGTTGATCTGACTCTTAAAAATGAAGGCTTCTTTACCTTGAAAAACAGTGAGAACTGAAAACTCCCCACCCACGCAGACAGCGACGGGGAGCTGCATTCCTTACCCAAAGTCGTAGCTGCAGAACTGGAAAAAGAGTGAACTGAAGAGGATTGGATAAACACATTTGGGAGGGGGAATCTGGAGTGGTTGAAGCCTCAGTGGTTAAAGTAGAACTAAGATTTTTCATGGTTTACTATGTAAATAATATTGTGTGAATTCATCTAAAAAGTGGAAAATTATATTCTGTATTATTATATTTTCTATTATTAAGACACATTATTGAACATTATTGTAACATAATTAAGATTTCATTTATACATATAGTATTATACTGCAATTAAGATTCCATTTGTTTATATAAGTTTACGATGTTCAGAGCATATTAAGACAATTCACTGGACTACGAAATAACAGGTCTCAAGATAATTGGTGCCAAGATCATTGAATGCATTGATTATTGAATCAATTAAGATAACAGAGAGGAGCAGAAAGAATAACAAGTAGAAGAGGAAATTTTATTCTTTAAGAAAGTTAATGGATACAAGAACAAGGAAGGCCACAGCGGCTGCAGCAGCAACAATGACTACCCAGCCAGCAAGAAGGACATCCACAGATACATCCCAGAAGCCACAAGACCTAATGTTACAAATGATGGAAGAATTGAGGAATATTAGAGAAGATATCAGGAAGACAGAGACAGACATAAGACAAGACTTAAAAGAAACAAGAAAAGAGATGAGAACAGATATGAAACATGAAATTGATAAGTTGGGAAAGAAACTGGAAACTTTAACAAAGGATGTTTCAAAGATAAAGGTAGAGACAAATGAAATAAAAGAACAGGTCATACAAGTACAAACTGAAATGGCTTAAGTAAAAGGGAAACAGCAGGAAGAAGATATTCAAACTATGTAACAAGAGTTACAATATTGAGAAGATGTCTTCGTTTCCGGGGCGCCCCTGAAACTAGTACGGAAAACTTATATGAGAAAATGCTATCGGCTTTGGCTGAATTTCTAGACATTGAAGAAGACAGAACGGAAATGTGCATCGATAGGATGTTTAGAGTATCCTCAAGGACAGCGAGAGAAAGAAAGTTTCCAAGAGATATTATAATAACTTTCACTAGGACCGCTACAAGAGACAAAATCTTACAACGGAGCTACGAAGGAACATTCAAGATTGAAGAAAAAGACGGCAGAATTTTTAAAGATATACCATTTCAAATACTCAAGAACAGACAAGATTATAAACCTTTGGCAAACCTTTTGATGAAGCTTCAGATAAACTACAGATGGGAGAAGACTGAGGGCATTTCTTTTTCCTACAAACAACAGCATTACAGAATAAATACAGTGCATAAAACTAAAGAAATGATGGAAAGATTGAAGAAAGATCTTCAGAAAACATCAGCAGAAGGAAGGGAAGAAGAACAGCAGTTGCAAGAGGAAGGAAAAAAGGAAAGGATACAGATCCAGGCAGAGGAGAGTGAAGGCGCAGTAGGACAGACACAGGACTCAGAGCAAGAAATAGAACAGGAAGAAGAACTTCCGGGAGAAGGCATACAAGATTAATTGAATCAGATTACATCAATTAATAAATAAAACAGCAAAATGGGGCTCAAAATATACTCTTGGAATATAAAAGGATTTAACTCGGAATATAAGAGAAGACAGATATTTCATCATCTGGAGAAACAAAAATTGGATATAATTTGTTTACAAGAAGTACGGATTAGAACCCAAGACATGAAGTATGTTCGAAATTCGAAATTAGGTAGC
The DNA here is from genome assembly GCA_030412105.1 of Cyclura pinguis. Classification (NCBI taxonomy): domain Eukaryota; kingdom Metazoa; phylum Chordata; class Lepidosauria; order Squamata; family Iguanidae; genus Cyclura; species Cyclura pinguis. Next base: position 222,150,296 of record CM059599.1, on the reverse strand, counting down.
TGTTTTGCTGCAACAACTGATCAGAAAAAAAGGGGAGTACTGATATATGTTAATGCAAAATATAGTGCACAGCAAAAATTCTGTGATAAAAATGGAAGGTATTTGGCGGTGGAAGTTGATACATTGCAAGATAAGATGTTAATAGTGGGAATATATGCACCAAACGGCGCTAAAGGAGAATTCTTCCCCAAAATTAATATGGAAATACAGAAATACTTACAGGAAACTGGAAATGCTAATGCGATAGTTCTTGGGGACTTTAACGGAGTCAGAAATCCTACATTGGACAGATCAGTACAGAAATTGGTGCCCAGAAACAATGGAAAATTACCTAAAAGTTTTTTCCAGATGATGGACGATTTAGATCTTTATGATGAATGGAGATATAAAAATGGACAACTGGATGGCTACACATTCTACTCGGAAAGACACAAAACTATGTCTAGAATTGCTATGATATTGATATCAAAAGACCTGTTATTGAAGACATCGGAAATGGACATTCTCCCCAACTTATGTTCAGATCATAATCCTATACAAGTGACACTCAGAGTTATGACTAGAGAGAGAATATGGAAGTTTAATGAAGACATATTCAAGAAGGAAAAATATATTAAACAAGCAAAAGTAGAGATAAATAACTATTTCAAGGAAAATGTGACACCGGAATTACCAATGAAGACAATTTGGGACGCAAGTAAAGCCGTGATGAGAGGAAACCTAATAAGGTGGTCAGCTGAAATAAGAAAAGAAAGGAAACGAGTTGAGGAAACGATATTGGAAAAGAAGAGAAAGCTGGAGAAACAGCTGAGGGAAAACCCAACAGACACCAATATAAGACAGAGGTTGAAGGTTTGTCAAGCTGAACTTAACTAACTAAATTTGGGTGAAATAGAACACCAAATGCGCAGAGTGAAACATACCTACTTTGAACAGGCTAACAAACCATCTAAACTCTTGGCAAACTTACTTCGTAAAAGAAGACTAAGAAATACAATAACGGAAATTAGAATTGGGGAAAGAAAAACTACAAAGCAAGAGGAGATAAAACGGACTTTTTTCAATTTTTATGTAAAGTTGTTGAGTAATATCTCCTCAATTAAAAATCAGAGGGAAATTGAAGATTACCTAGAAAAAAATGATAAAATGAGATTTACAGAAGAACAAAAAACGGCATTAAACAAACCAATATCGAGGATGGAGATAGTAGAAGCTATCAGAAACATGAAAAATGGTAAATCTCCTGGACCTGATGGCTTTACAGCAGAATACTACAAAACTTTGGAACATGAACTCTCAATTCCATTACAAAAGACAATGAATGAGATAAGAAAAGAAGGTATACCAAATACATGGAAGGAAGCTAACGTAGTTTTAATACCTAAAGAAGGAAGAGACTTAACCGACGTCAGGAATTACAGACCTATCTCACTTTTAAATACAGACTATAAGATATTTGCTGCTATTTTAGCTGAGAGACTTAAAAAGGTTCTTCAAGATAACATACCTGAAGACCAGAATGGATTTCTACCGAGGAGAACAATGCAAGATAACATCAGGACAGTATTAAATATAATCGAATACTATGAAAGACATAATATAAAGAAATCAGCTATGGTGTTTGTCGACGCGGAAAAGGCTTTCAATATGGTTAATTGGGCATTTATGAAGACGGTTATTAAACAGGCACAAGCAGGAGAAAAATGCATTTCTTGGATTGAAGCAATTTATAGTCAGCAAACGGCGAGACTGATTATTAATGGAGAGAGAACAAAACAGACTGAACTTCATAGAGGAACAAGACAGAGCTGTCCGCTGTCGCCTTTGTTATTTATAATGACACTGGAAATTCTTAATAATATCATACGGGAAGAAATTACAATAAGAGGAGTCCAGATAAAGAAATATCAGTATAAGCTTAAAGCATTTGTGGACAACCTGGTTTTGTTTCTAGAGGATCCTCTCAGCAGTATACAAGGATTGATGAATACTATTCAGGAGTATGGAGATTACTCAGGATTTAAGATAAACAAGGATAAACAAAGATAAAAACAGTGTTCATAACAAAAAACAAGAGAGAGAAAGAAGATATGGAGCTCAAACAGATAACCGGATTTAATAAAGGACAGAAAGCAAAATACTTGGGAGTCTGGATTTCCAAGAGAAACAATGAGCTTTTTCAAAATAACTATGAGAAAAAATGGAAAGAGATATCTAAAGACTTAGAGAAATGGACTCAAATGCGATTATCTATGCTGGGAAGAATGTCTGTTATAAAAATGAATGTACTACCAAAGATGAATTTTTTTTTTCAAAATATTCCTATAATCACAAATGCTAAGCCTTTCATACAATGGAAGAGAGATATCACTAATTTCATATGGCAAGGCAAAAAACCAAGAATAAAATGGAAAGTCTTGACTGACATACCAAGAAGAGGAGGCTTTGGATTACCAGACTTACAAGTATACTTTAAGGCTGCGGCATTCACTTGGATAAAGGACTGGATGGATTTACAAAATACAAGAATGCTGGCTTTAGAGGGAGCAGATTTAAGGATGGGGTGGCATGCCTATATGTTCTATGGAAAAGCGACAATTGATAAAGATTTTATGCATCACTTTGTAAGGAAATCATTATATAAAATATGGAATGATTGTAAGAATAAGAACATTAGGCAGCTACCCACTTGGGTCTCCCCTCAAGAAGCTTTTTTTGGAAGATGGTCAGATACAGAAAAATGGTTGCGATATGAAGATATATTGGAGAAAACAAATATGAACACAAATACAAATGTTTTTAAGATGAAATCAAGAGAGAAAATGGAAATTGAAGGTATAAAGTTAAGCTGGTTTCCCTACAGACAATTATCAGAAAGATTTCAGATGGACGTGAAAACTCAAGGAATAGAACAGAAAGAACAAGAGAATCTGTTGAAACTTTTACGAGAAAATCCACCTCATTTACTTTCACATTTATATCAAGAGATACTACAACAACAATGTGAGGAGGAGACAATTAAAATAGCAATGATACAATGGGCACAGAACACTGGACATCCAATTCAGTTGGAATGGTGGGAACAAAGCTGGCAACGAACAAAGAGGTTCTCGGTAGCTTAGAACCTTAAAGAAAACTACTGTAAGTTATTTCATAGATGGTACATGACACCCGAAAAATTAAAGATAATTTATATGACGGGTACAGGTCAATGTTGGAAGTGTCAAAAGACTGCAGGCACACTATTTCATATGTGGTGGACATGTTCTAAAGCAAAAATGTATTGGAATGAAATTCATAAGATAATATGTGGTGTATTGCAGGTTCAAACTGATAAGATTCCTGAAATGTACTTGTTAAAAATGACACATATGTTAGAGGGAATTGTGGTAAAGAAATATTGGAGAATAATACTGTATATGGTCTCGACTGCCCGTATTGAATTTGCAAGGCTTTGGAAAAGTGATATAATACCAACGACAGAACAATGGTGGGCAACTTTTATTGAAAATAGAAATGCAGATATTGTTTCATAGAGATTAAAAGGAAAATCAGATGATGATATCTATAAAGAATGGCAGACGATTTCGGAAGCGAGAGGGGTCTTGACAGGTTCACGGTATTAAAGGCTCTTACAAGATAAAATTCAGAGAAATATCATGGAACAAGTAAAGTTGAGTAGAAAAACAAGAACTAACGAATTAAGCAGATAATACTAACAATTTATTGTGATGCATTGATAACAGTTCAATGGAATGATAAAGATTGTAATCCAGAAAGGAAGGAAGACAGTTGTAATATGACAATTAAGAATACAATGATAATTGTTTGTTTTATATGTTGGAACTTTAATAAAATTACTTAAAAAAAAAATCACATGACTATCTTCCCAAAACTTGATGGTTTTTGGATGGGTGCAGGACCTTACTAGGTGGCTGTCAACATATGAAGAACAGACTATACGGAATGTAAAATAGGTGGTTACATAATAGCCTTCTTGTCTCTGTTTTTTATTCTTAAAAAGCAACAAATACCACTTGTTTCTGCAAAATTTCCCAGTTAAGCCTGTTTAAAAATGCAGCACAATATTTTTTGTACAGCTAGAGATGTTTATTTTTCCAGTAGTATGAAAAAGGCATGCCTGTATTTTACGGCATTTATACTTTGAGTTTCCTGGTCTGAACAACAACAAACAAATAGTTTAAGAGGGAAGGCCCCTTGCTGAAAATTGTATCATCAAGAGCTTTTAGTATCTGTCTTTGTGTTCTTTTCAAATAAACACAATAGTCTGCATAAGATGAAATTGTTGAAGCCACTGAATGTTCCTTGTTTTCTACATCTAAAAATGATGGTTACAGCAAGGCTGTCTGCAGTCAAACTAAGGCTTTAATTTCTTGCATGCCTTGTCTTTTCTATATGATTCTGACAGAATATATTTAGTTGAGAACCTTTTGACAGCTAGTGTGCACGCGTGCGTGTGTGTACTTTTGGGCTGTTTCAGTTTTTAGGCTAATCTTATATGCACATTTCAAACTATCTGTATTTTACTTTGTCTTTCTTTGACTCAGAAAAGATATTTATCAGTTGAAAGACTGACCTATCTGCTTAACCATGTTTTCATATAAATGTTTTCATGACTGCTTGTGTCTATGCTCATTTCTGCACTACACTGTTATAGTGCTATTATTCCACTTTCAACATCCTGTGGAATCCTGGAATTTGCAGTTTAAGGAGGGGCATTTAGAAATCTCAGAGAGCTCTTTGGCCTCAGTAAACTACAAACTCCAGAACTCCACAGGAGGTTGAAAGTGGAATAATAGCACTATAACAGTGTTGTGCACAAATAGCCTATGTAAGAGGCTGAATAGTTTTCTCATCCATAAGTATGAATCTCATGAGTTAATAAGATATGGGTGTAACTCTAGTTCTACCCACAGAAGACTCAGGCTGCAATTCTATATCCATTTACCAAGGAGTAACTGTCACTGAGCTCAGCAGGGTTTACTGCTAAATAGAGATACACAACCAGGATTAGGACTGCTCAGTTTTTGCAAGAAAAATGCTTGCAAAATGTTTCGGTTGAGAACAGCCTTTACGTGAATGGAACAGTTCCTTCCCTTCATGGGCTGTGCAGGGATTCAGCAAAGGTTGCCCAATGGGCCGAGAGACTGCCATTCTAGATACCTGCTATGTCACCTCTCATTGTGCCCCAGCAAGTCTCCTAGCTCCCCAGACCACCTTCTCAGGAGTCTCAGTGGGAAAGAGGAATCTGAGGAATTCTACCTGCCCCCTACCTCTGGAGTGGACAGAATGCTGTTAAGTACTAATCGAGTTGTCATACTACAGCCATATCCATCTTCAGAACTTCTCAGATTAAAACTTTTACTCATTTTCCTTGCACATGCAGTTATTTGATTTAACTGTGGTACACTTTATTTTTCATAACATGCATTTAAGAGATAACTTGCTTCTATTTACAAGAAATGGGAAGAGAAAGTAAAGCTGGATAGAAAAAGTAAAGCTGGATAGAAAACAGGTTTAACTGGCTGTTTGTAAACTGCTGAGATCTAGAACAAGTTGCTGCTTTGAATGAAAGACTTCCTTCTAACTACAGAAAATTCTGATTCAGCAAAGCACTACTACTGGTGGAACACAGGAAGATGTAATTTTCACTTATCCTTCCCTCCACTTACAGGTTGTTATGCTGTCTGGAAACTGGAGATCTGGGGGCAGTCTGGCACAGTAGCAGAGATAGGTAAAGCGGAATCAGAAAAAAATCACTGCCTCTTTCTCAGTGCTTATAGCATCTTGTGCAGAATTCAGGAAACCTGCCTTCTGTTAGGAACAAACTCTGGATCCATTCCTACATATTTCGAAAACCAGGCTTCTTAATTGTAATATAAAAGCAAAATATATTTGTTCTGCACATTTATCTTCACATCATGTGGAAAATGTGTGCATGAGGATAGATTTTTGAAACTCTCACAGCAATTTTACTTTAAAAATTAGTATCTAGGTGGGAGAGTCTAAGTAAAGAACACCGCAATCGATTTGCTTCATGGTTTGCACATCTTACAAGAACAGCAAATCCCAAACATTTAACTCTTGAGCTACAGTCATCAAATTTAAACGTTCCAACTGTACAAACACGATTACATTTACCATGCTTTTGTTCTTTTCTTGGCTCTGTTCAAAGACAACATCGTGTCCACCCTGGGAAAAGCTCAGGGTACTACTAGAACTATGTTCTTTATGGCTATCTCCAAACCAAGAAAAAGGCATGCAAGTGGGAACTGGAGAATCTGAATCTGATGCAGATAAATTGTTGACAGAATCTTCCAGCAGTTCTCTGGACCCACTGAAATAACAGAAAAAAATTTCATGAATGATCTGCAAAAATCTTACCAGCATAATTGTAATACTTAGGTATATCTGACTTAAGATGACAGACTTTAATGTTTCATTCATCTTGACACCTTCATTTTGCAGCATGGTTTAAAGCAGTTAATATACATCAAACCAACAGATTTAGATAATTATGTTTCAAAGTATTTCAGAAACAGCTATACTAATATGTTATTTTTTCAGACTAGAAAACTGATTTGCTGCCAGGTCTAAACCCTTAAAAGGAAATTTAACTGTATTTCAAATTCCTCATTTTCCAGAATATTGTTACTCAACAATATGTTATACAAACTGAAAATTATATACATTCCTTCAGAAAAATGTTACTAGTTCCAAATCAGTTTTTCTATTTGGAATGCATAGGGGAAAATGTAATGTGCATCTATAAATACCGGCTGTCCAGAGAACCCCGTGTATTTTCTTTTTCTTGCTTCTTGCCTTTACCACCAGATTTTCTTAGTCCCCTGAAATTAAGAAAACAGCTAAATGGAACAGAGCTAGCTTGACCATTTCATAAAACAAAATCAATCTGTCCTAAAATATTTGTATCGTACCATGAAATAACACAGGAGTTGCCACTCTGTGTCAAATTGCAAATCCCAATCTTTTCATATTGCAAAATATTCTACATTATAACAAAGTAGTTGCTGCAGAAAATAGACATAACCCAGATGTTTACGTAAATTAGTAAACAAAACTGTATTGTACAAGAATGGATGCTTTCTTGGCTGTCACTAGCTTAGCTGTCTCCCTCAATATAAGGACTGCCTGTGCATCCACTGCTATAACATTCCAATATGCCCATGCATCTGTGCTAGGATACTGACCCTGGGGGATGCAGGAAAGGAACTATTATCAATGTGAGCACGCCACTTATGTGAATATTATTTCAGCTGTCTACTCTGAAAATAAACTTTAATTTGATCCTTTTTGACAAAGATGGGCTTGAAACTGTTCTGAATATAGTTCTGAATATATATGAATACAAGTGGATACATACATGGATACAGACCTATATTAATTACCTCAAGTTTAAAACAAAGATCTAATCCTATGATCCACCCTCTCTATTTTGTCATGATGACTTTTTGCTTATTTGTGCACAGGTTAATACCTAAGATGCCTGTATCAAAAAATGCCCATTTCTTACTACCTGCCATGTGTATTTTTAAAAACCTCAAATACCTCAGTCATATTAACTAACAGATTCTTGTGGCACGATGCAAATTATTAAGCTTTATTAGATACCGGAGGAAAAAAAGATCAATTGTACAGTTACAGTGGCATTTTTAGTTTTGATGCAATCATATACAGTGATCCCTGAGTGCCAACTGTTCAGATAAGCATTTAATTCACTCTGATGTATGATAAAACTGCAGTATAGTCAACTAATACAAAAATACTAACACACTAGAAAATGCCTACCCAAAATCTGGGAAACGTCTTTTGGTCTTCCCCACCAAAGCACCTTCACTTGATTCAGTCTTTTCTTCATTTTTTTTATCATCTGTGTTGAATGACAATATTAATATAAGACATCTTGTACAAATATATTTCTCACTTGAATAAACAGATAAATAAAAAAGGCCTAAGAATCATTTGTACATAAGCAGAACAGAAACTACATTAAACTAGCAAACATTTCAAAACATGTGTTCTTTTTTTTACTGAGTTGACACAAGAATACTGAAGGACCCTGACCTGAACATTCTTACAGACACAAAACCTACTCTGTACATTTCAGTGAGTGTCATTAAATTTAATACAATATTTTTACAGAGCTGTTTACATTAGTAAAATAATGAGCATGTATAGATACTATAATAATTGTTTAACTTTATCTTGTAAAATAATACTTGTTTCCTATCGTGTGTGAATAGAGCATTTTCAGTAAATGGATAAGGCTTCTATTAAGACTCATGAATGTAAGAGTTTCAGACAGAGAGTACTTCTTTTACTTCAAATATTTTTTCTTTTCATTCAAAGGGGAAAATCCATTTACGATTTCCTCAACAGAAAGTGCAATTATCAACTTGAATCTGGCTATTACAGATGGAATCTTTGACCATGATTAAAAATTATTTGACAACATCCTTACTCATGGTTTGCTATGTGCATACAAAACATTTACTACAGTCAACACTATGCAGTTTGTGCCTACAACCTAGAGTCCAAACCATTTTAAACTCCAGGTTACAAACATATTCCACTTAATAGTGGGTGAAGTCATCACACACGTAACAGTAAGCCACGCTTAAGCAACAGTTGAAGGAGACCAAATCCATACAGTATTTCTTTATATTTATTTATTTACGGTATTACTGTACTGTCTCCCAGCCCCCAAGTGCCCCCAAGTTGATGAACAAATAAAAACCAATTAAAACAATACAAAAATAAAAGCATTTTTAAAACACATCAAAATATTCTTTAAAAAAATCCTAAAAGCAAACTAAAAAACCTCATTAGAAATCCAGATTTGAAACAATTAAAACAGCAATTTTAAACATTGAATGCCATACGGAAAACCCTGGCTCTTTGCTCATCTGTGAAGTAATACATAAAAGGTTGTTCTTCACCTCTGCAGACCTGTTTGGAAACACGCTGACCTCAAGAAGTGTTTGGACAGAATCCCCATCCTGCTGTATCACAGATAATGAAGTGAGGCTCCCACCCTTTCCCTCAATTTCAAGTGTGCCACAGTAGCCAAGACCTGAAAAAACAGGACAGAAGGGGGGAGGAGGAGGACTTCTGTGGTTTCACAGATGACCACTCAAAGAACTAGAGTTACAAGTAAGCAATTTCTTCTTCTTTGTAGTCTCCATGAATCGCAGGGGAGTAAACAGCAAGCTAACTTACTAGACATAGAAGGAAGAGTTACCAACAAGTTGAAGTAAACACATCTCTCAGAAATACATCAACCTTGCCCTCAGGTCCAGGCAGTAACGCTGAATGGAAGGCTGCAAGCAACTAGTAGCAGATATCTTGCCAGGGCTTTTCATTTAGAAAGTAGTAGTTACCACTTGTACTTTTTAAATGGTGATGAATTAACATAAGCAAAAGTTTTTTGTTTTTGTTTTTTAAATGAGAAAGCCAACTGGATTCCCACTACCGACCACTTAGACTCACGTTTCACTGAGACAGTGCAACCCTTGTGAAGAACAAAATAAACCACCAACTGTTTTGCAGTGACACAGTCTTAAAAAAAATCTCCATATAAAAGCTTAAAGCCAACTGTATGTCCAAATTATACTGGTACTTCCCATGGCGCAGACAGATTCTGATAACAATCCCTGGCAGGATTTTTATCTTGAAATAAATGGAAGGAGACATTATTTGAGAAGGAAGGAGACTTTGTCTCTGTGCAGCAGTAAGTATGGCTGGCTATAATTCAGGACCACCGACTCACTCACCCTCCTAGCAGTTGTAACTGCTACCAACGCAGTCTTCTTTGGAAGAAAGCATAAATTTCAGGTAGCCATTGACTTAAAATGTTTTCCCACAAGAGCTGACGGGACCACAGGAAGATTATGGGGCCAACACTGGCAGATGACTGAGAGGGTGAAAGTTTCAGAAACACTTTAGAAAAGCTTTATCTTGGGAGGAAAAAACCAAAATGACCCTGTCAGGACTTATAATGATGAACACTCCTCTAACCTAAGCAAGCTAGGAAACAGAGTACATCTGCCAGATGAACAGGGTAAGTATCCTTTCCTTGTCTTTAACAAAGACCTAACATTTCTCGCAATCAGCTTCATAGGATTTACTTGTGGATGGCTTCCTACCTGTTTCCACTACTTGGGTTTTTTTCAAACAAGAAGTTCTGGATGGAAGAATTCTCCATGCTGTCAAATGGATTACCAGAAGCAAGCTGATATAAATACAGACCATGAGTTCTGAGGTGGGCTACAACAGCCACAAACTTTGCAAAGACCCTCAGAGCCACAGACAACCAAATGGTAGTACCCGCAACTGGTATCTCTACTGACTTAGTAAAATAAGTAAAATGGAAGAAGTGTCAGTTGCTTTTGCAAATGGTGATATGGGTGCAAGTTCTGGGTACGTTTACTGTTGCAAACCACTCCCACTTCTGATATGGGCATGTGGTGGAGGTTACAAAGCAGTTGATGTTTCACAGGTCTTGCATATAGCACAAAGGCCTTACTACCATTTCAATACCATGAAATAACAAAAGGAAAGCCCTCCTGTTGTCATGGAGATCTATGACAAGCCCTACTTATTTTTCTGCAGAAGGGTGGCTCAGGAAAAAGCACAACTGGTCAAAGACTGTCTGGAGGTACCAGAAAGGTGTAGTTGAGAAAGTCTGTATTTGGTAGAATGATCTAAGTCTTTCTCCAAATAATAGGATGTCTCAAAACAACAAGGGGATGGAGTTCTTGTTCATACTGCACCCAAGGGAGTGAATAGGTCAATTACTTGTAATTGTGCCATGGAACTTTTTAAATATTGTTTTGAGAGCCAAAGGCCCCAGAAAGTTGACAGCAAGATTGCAGTGGGGTGGGGTACAGAGAGAAAAGGCAGGAAACAAAAGATGGCACTGTGAAGAGGGATATTAACAGAGGGATACTTTTCTTTTTGTAGGAAAGATGCTAAATGATGTGAAAGATCAAAGAAAATCAAAAGGATTCTAACTCATGCTGCCATTGCAGAAACAACAAAAGAGAGAGACACAGAGAGAGAAAGGGACCACTAAACATTTTGGTGAGAGTCAACATAGGCATGTGCAGTGGAGGGAAGGCAGAGCTCCTAGGTAACATCTTAGCAAAGAGGTTTTCCAGCTCTTGAAGGTTCTGACAGTTTCTGCACAGGTGCAGAACAAAAACCATATGCATGAATCAAGAATCCACAAAGAAAAAGATGCTGTTTTGATTAATCATTTCGTTTCCTTCCTTAAGACCCAAAACAATACTCTGCATAGGGGGACTCCTCCTTTGTCAAGGGTGGGCCTGTGATGACTGATTAAAGGATGGCTGAGAACGTGTGTGACCCAAGATGCAAAGAAAAATCAGATGCTTTGTTGATGCTGATGAAGTAGTTATGCCCATCTTTTGGGTTATGACTGTCATTATGTGATTATGGTTTAACATTTGGGTCAGTACAGAAGAAACATCTGTCATCAAATGTCATGCATTCTACTAAGGAAGGCTGGAGAACCATTGGAATTACAACTGGTGGTTACAAAGGTTGAGTAAGTTTTTGTACTTAGAGGGGCTTAATCAACTGGACTTCACAGCAAGGAGATAACTGTGCGCCCTTTTTTGGCATTACAGATGTGAACAGCTGGGGGAACTGCACATAAATCCTTGAAAAAATCATTTCTAAAAAAAAATGGGGGGGAAACGGATTGCGGACGATTTTTGGAATGATGAATAAAATGTTTAAGACAACGTGTACATATATTGACACCCCATCCCAATAATTTACAAAAAAATATGTATTAGGTAGGTTTTTATGTAAGACTATGTACCCTGCGCATTATACAGTATCTCATATCACAGCATTTTCTGGTCTTTGATTTCTTGTCCTGATTCCTGTTACAGACCTGAATGCTTTATGTCTTGGCATTATGGAGAACCAGAGGACACAAAATAATTTTCCTTGTTTTATTGATGTTGCTAGTTTCTTCTGCTTTTATTGCTTTTGAAGGAGGGGACTCTCAAAAACTGGCAAAGGCAAAGAGGTTCCTTTTTCTTCAAGTTGTAGCTTCATTTATAACAAATGTAAAATTTAAAGTAAATTCAATTTGTAATTATTCTCTGAATAAACTGTAGCTTTAATATACCAACCACTATACCAAACCAAGTTATACATTTATGTTCCTAATGTAAAAAAGTTACTTTCAATCTGTAAAGCAAGCTATTGTTGTATTTTTTCCCCAAAGTTTCAATTTCTTCAAATTTTTTTCTGAAAAAAAAATTGAGAAAAACTTCCCCCACAGCTTCCAAATTTCTGGAAAATTTTCAACTCTCATTGTTACAACATGGCAAATGCATTCTTTGTTCCAAAGAGAGTGGTGCCCATTCACAAAGCACTGCGAGGTCTAAAATGGCAAGGGAAGCATGCATTCAGTAGGCTGCATTTCCCCACCTCTGCTGTAGAGACTCTCAAAGACATCTCTGTATCTGAGACTTTAAGTCTACACAGTTGGTTGAGTGCTTACTTTGTAAGAGCTGACAATGTTTGCACTACAATGTGACAATGTCTTAAACAAAAGAAAGAATGAGAGTGGCCATCTGACTGGGGGATATTATTGCCATGCTCATCATACTTCTTCAAAATGAGCCTAGAGGCTATGAATTGCAATGAAGAGATTTCTTGGTGTCATAAGCCCACAGGCTCAGATAGGGAAAACAGAAGTCCTGACAAAGTGTTAGTTGATGACACAAAGAGAAAAACACAACTGAGAAGCAACAGGCAGAGAAGAAATAAAATTATATAAAATGCGGCCTCTGATCTGCAGTGGATGAAAAGGAACTGAGGGAAACGATGTTTACTTCACCTAAACATTATTACTTCAGGAATGAGACTTCCAGCCAAATACCTCTTGAGCACTAGAAATTTCTGAGAAGCTCTGCGAGGCCAAAGAACAATCAATTATGTTTATCCTTCAAACTGCATCCGGTTGGGGCCAAGAGGGTTCATCTGCACTAGCAATAAGAATAACTGTACTGACAATAGTATTGGAAAATGATACTCCAGTGCCAATGGCCTAACACAGCTCTCCCCTCTACTCAATCCAGTGGTACAACAGAGAGGACAAAAAATTTAAACATTGATTATGCTGCTTTTCTATCACTAGTACATCTACACAGCTCTCTAGAAAGGAATGGTGGAAGAATAAGCCAAAATTTTAAGAATCTTGAACACAAAGTTTTTAAAGCTACCTTTGTTCACTCTTCCTTTTCCTTTTGATTCTCTATACTTTACATTTCTGCAATATCCTGAAGGAGAATTTGGAGTAGTATCATCATTAGGGGCTGGCTGCGTTACTCCAGAACTATTCTCTACATGTGGTTTATAAACTGGAGAAGAATGTACGGAAATAGATGGACTTGATTCTAATAAACTGTCAGTAGTTTCAGCACACTCATGTTTATCATTGCTTTGATCTACATCACTCTGCTGTGATGAAGTGATCTTCTCTGTCACCACTGAAGAACCAACTGCGTTATTTTCCTCTGTATCGTCATTGTTATCACTCATGTTCTGAAAACAAATCAAAAACCAACATTTAATGTAGAATCTAAGTAGTCTAAGACTCTTAATTGCCATTTTCTCCTGTACAAATTTTTCCATTTAATGACACTATTATCTTAGGCCTTTCACTGGCTGCCCTCGTCTGAGCTTAGATGTTATCTACTGGGATGGGTTCTTTTCTGTGGTAGTACTCCTACTCTTAAATGCTCATTTCAGAAACATTTACTCTGTGCTGACACTTTCTGTCCTCTCTACGCCAAGTTAACTCAGTCTTCCTTACATGACGTTTTCATTAGGGCAGAGTACAGAAATTTGTCTTCCTGCTATTTTTTTTCTTCAATTTTATACCAGTTTGGCTTTTTTAAAATTATTATTTACTGGTAAGTAAAGAATGTTGCATGGTGTAGTGGTCTGAGTGTTGGACAATGATCCTGGAGATGAGGGTTTGATTCCCCACTCAGCCACGGAAACCCACTGGGTGACCTTGAGTGTGTCACACACTCTCACCCCCAGAAAACCCAGTGACAGGTTCACCTTAGGGTTGCCGTAAGTCAGAAATGACTTGACAGCATACAACAACAATAACAATGAATGTTACTATTTGCTTATTTAGTCTGTATTTTAAATATCCCGTATAAAACATACTTAACAAGCAAGCATCCAAGAAGAAAAGCAAAATGTTAAAATGTTAAGAATTATACCACAACTGAAATAAAATAAAAGCATGAGTCATCAAACTTAGTTCAAATGTTTTACTTAAAAATCATACTGAAAGGCATTAAATGTAGCATACATTCACAAATTTAACTGTGATCACTTTTAAAAGGCAGAGTTAAGTATCTCACTAAGAGACAAAAATGCGGCTATGAAATTGTACACCTTCTATCCAGTCCTTCTTTCTCTTAATCAGAACGTAGATTTATGTATCGTATTTGCCACTGTATAAGACGCACTTTTTTCCCAAAAAAATTGCCTTCTGAAAGTGGAGTACATCTTAAACACCGGCAAATACGGGTAACTCCTGCCAGGCCTAAATGCAGAGGAAAGCAAGGGGGGATGAAAGGAATGTTCATGCAAGTGCCTGGGTGGGGAGAAGTCCTCACCTAGGCAAAGAGGAAAGGAAAGGCATCTTTCCTTTCCCTTTTGCTTTGGTGGGGACTTCTCCCCACCCAGGCAAAAGTGACAGGAATGGAGGAGAAAGGAGCCCCTTTCACACTCGCCCCAGTATTTCCTTTCCTTTTTGCCTGGCAGGATACTAAAAAAAAAATTCCTGAAGAATATACTCTGAAAATAGGATCTGTCTTATGGGCTGGTGCGTCTAATATGCCAGCAAATACGGTATTTCTCCTATACCTCAGTGCAGTTCTCTTTCTAATACAGGTTATTTATGTTCTAGCAATGAGAAGAAGAGTTCTCCCACAGAATTATAGGGGATAACAATAACTTCTACTGAGCTTTATTCAGATCCTTGTAACAGCCTTTTAAGCCTCCTTCTCTTAAATTTGTTTGTACTCGGGGGACTTACTATCATAGAGTTCTTGTCAAAGTCTGCCAGTGCATTAGCACTTCAGATCTATTTACATTTAAGATAAAGTAAATACAGTCAGCCCTCCACATTTGCGGGTTTAACTTTCACAGGTTTATTTGTCAGTTTCTCCAACCCCTTTGTCCCACCTCAAGTGCTTCTTTTCTGGGAGGGATCTTTCCTCTTGGCAGCTCCAATCAGGCTGCACAACCCTTTAAAATCCACCTCCAGTCCTCCTCCTCCTCCACCACCAACCGCTGCCTGGCCAACTAAACACAGATTGCAGCCCAATTTCTCAGCATCACAAGCCCTCCTGATGCCCCCACACACCCAAGAAAGTAGATGGGCAAGAGAAGGGACTTACAGGGCCGCCTTGCCAACCCACCCCTTTTCCCTCTTCTTTCCCTGACGTGGTTTGGTCCCTGAGTGCCCTCTCTTCCCACACGATCTTGCCCCCATCCCATAGAAACACACATGGATTTTGATATTTGCAGTTTTCCCACTTTTGCAGGGGTCCTGAGCCCCTAACCTTAGCAAATGTGGAGGGCCAACTAAACCACCAAATCATGATTAATAACTAAGCAAATCCACTTGTTTATTTGAAAAGCTGGCAGAATAAAGGGTAATGCTAGACCTTACGAGACACCTACCAGAAATGATGATGCAATTTATCTCCTAAATGCATTGACAAAGTTACAAATGGTATCTGTACAATTTTTACTGAAAAAAAATCAATAAAGTCAACACTGTACCTGTGAATTTATATCTTTTTGTCCAGCTTCAAGAGACTCTTTTAGCTTTGACCGAGAAGGTGGTTGTCGTTTTACTTTCAAGGCGAGCTGAGCTTTTGCTTTATGTGCACTGGTGTCTAACCTTGGTGTGTCTCCAACAAAGGTATCAAAATCTATAACAAATTCATATTCATCCTTACAAACAATATTCCAGCACTAAAGAATTTCTTATCTATTCTTCAACCTGTGTCATCAGTTATTCAATGCTCTTTCATGAACTGAAAGTTTGTTTTAAGTCACTGAACCAAAACACTGTGAACTCAAATTCAAAAGCTTGCATGCTCTTTTAATTACACAGCTGGACCAATAAGAACAGGTTGCTTACCTGTAACTGTGGTTCTTCGAGTGGTCATCTGGGCCCTCACACACTAGGAGCTTTTGCGCATGCATGGTAACGTTCGGAAGATTCTAGAGCTTAGCAGCTTGGCGGGAACCCCTCCCCCATGCCCGTACTGAGCATGCTCAGCCCGCCAAGCCAACGGTCTCTCCTCAGTTCTAGAGTCCGCCAATAAGGGACCTGAAAGAGGGGACGGCTGGGCGGGTGTGTGTGAGGGCACAGATGACCACTCGAAGAACCACAGTTACAGGTAAGCAACCTGTTCTTCTTCTTCGTGGTCTCTGTGCCTCACACACTAGGAGACTTTGTAGCTTACCAGTTGGACGGTGGGTCAGGTCCTAGAGAACGGAAGACAACACCGCACGTCCAAAACGGGCATCTCTCCGGGACTGGCAGTCCAGTCTGCAGTGGCGCACGAAAGTCAAGGGTTGAGACCAGGTCGCCACACGGCACAGTTCTTGCAGGTCCACTCCTCAAAGGAGAGCTGCTGAAGAAGCTAGTGCTCTGGTGGAATGAGCACGCAGCAAGGCTGGCAGAGGCCGCTTAGCCAGTTCGTACGCCAGCAGTACGTCTGGGCCACCCATTTGGAAAATCTCTGGGTGGACACCTTGTGGCCTCTTCGATGCCCACCGTAGCACACGAACAGGTGGGGCGTCTGACGGAAGGACACAGTCCGGTGAGTGTAAAAGGCCAAGGCCCGACGAACATCAAGGGAGTGGAGGGAGCGCTCCAGAGGTGTAGTCGGGTCCGAGTGAAAAACAGGTAAGGTGATGTGCTGGCTAAGGTGGAAGTGTGATACCACTTTGGGCAGGAAGGAAATGTCAGGTCGGAGGACTACCTTGTCTCGGTGAAAGATGAGGAAGGGCTCGTCGGACCGCAGCGCTGTCAGCTCACTTGCCCACCTGGCCGAGGTGACAGCTACCAGGAAAGCAGTCTTGATGGTCAAGAGCCTGTCATCTGCAGTTGCCATGGGCTCGAAGGGCGGTCGCGTCAACTGCGATAGTACCAAGGACAGCGACCAAGGCGGTAGTGGCGGCGACACCGGCGGATAAAGGCGTTGCAGGCCCTTCATAAACTGCTTGAGGGTAGAGTCCCTGAAGAGCGCTGCCGAAGAGGACCCCCCGCGGCTGATAGGCCACGATAGCGGCAAGGTACACCTTCAGGGATGGAAAAGCGAGCCCTTGTTGCCGGAGGTGGAGAAGAAAACGGAGCACGGTAGGCAGACTGACAGGTGATACCAGCTCCCGACGCGCCTCTGCGAAGGAGACAAATTTCTGCCACTTGTAGTGGTAGTTGCGGCATGTTGACTCCTTCCTGGCCGCGGTGAGGACATCTACGATGGCCGGGTCCTCTAAGGCGTTATCCGCCAGGCGTGCAGGGCCAGGAGCGGCAGGTCCGGGTGGAGAACGAGACCGCCGGAGTGCGACACAAGATCAGATGTTATTGGAAGCTTGAGGAGTCGACCCCAAGCTGCCTCGAACAGGAGCCCGAACCAGTGTTGCCTCGGCCAATATGGGGCTACGAGGACGATGTTGGCTCGGTCCGCGACGATCTTGGCGACCACTTGACCCAGAAGAGGAAACGGCAGGAACGCGTAGAGGAGCCCGTCGGTCCACTAGAACTGGAAGGCATCGCCGTGAGAGTCCCGGCTGAGGCCAGCTCTCAAACAGTATGGATGACACTTCCTGTTCTGGGTGCTGGCAAATAAGTCAATTGTCGGCTCGCCCCACCGATCTCGTATCATCTGGAATGCCGCATCCGAGAAGGACCACTTGTGGTCTGCTGTGGTGTTCTCTTGGCCTGCCAGGTGCCAGGTGCACTGCGACCGGATGGACTCGAAGCGACATGCACCAGCCCCAAAGATGAAGGGCAATGGTGAGGAGAGTGGTCGACTGAGTTCCCCCTTGTCTGTTGATGTAACATACGGCCGTTGTGTTGTCTGTCAGGATCAGCACCGTCCGGCCGACAACTTGGTTGTGAAATGCCCTGAGAGCTTTCCAGATGGCGAGTAGCTCGAGGGCGTTGATATGGAGGCCGGTCTCGTCGTCGATCCACCATCCCTGGACTCTGAGATCGCCGCAATGCGCTCCCCACCCGAACAGAAGGCGTCTGTCGTTACCGTGAGCCGAGGGGTCAGTTCCCGGAACGGCATCCCTGACAGTAGATGACGGTAGGACAGCCACCATAACAGGGAGCGACACACCTGTTGAGGAATGCGTAGGAGGCGCCTCTGGTCGTCCAGGAGCGGATCGAAGACTCTGACGAACCAGTGCTGAAGTGGACGTGCACGAAGCCGAGAGAGGTCGGTGACTGACGTGGTCGAGGCCACGTACCCGAGAAGTTGCTGGATCCTTCTCGCTGATATCGTTGGGGCGTCAAGAACAGCGGATGCGGCCCGACAGAGAGTACGTGCACGCTCCATGGGCAGATACGTCCTGGCAGACAAGGAGTCCAGGGTCGCTCTGATGAAGTCAGGGACCCTCGTCGGCTCAAGGTGCGACTTCTTCGGATTGACCCAAAGGCCAAGACGGGTCAGAAGAGAAAGAGTCTGGTGGATATCCCTGTAGAGTTTTTGCCTACAGGACGCCACCAACAGCCAGTCGTCGAGATAAGGGTAGATCGAGACGCCCTTCGTCCGCAGGTACGATACCACAGGGGCCATGCATTTGGTAAAGACCCTGGGAGCAGTGGAGAGTCCGAACGGTAGCACCCCGTATTGATAAGAGGTACCGTTGACTGCGAACGGTAGGTACCGTCTGTGCTGCGGGCGAATGGTGATGTGGAAGTAAGCATCCCGAAGATCGATGGAGGCGAACCAGTCCGCTCGCCGAAGGAAGGGCAGAATCGAAGACAGAGTGACCATCTTGAACCTCTTGGGGCAGATGTACTCGTTTACCCCTCTGAGGTCCAGGATCGGTCGTAGGGTACTGTCCAATTTTGGTACCGTGAAGTACCAGGAGAAGAAGCTGGTGGTACTGGCTGAGGGCGAAAGTTCTTCGCTCCTTTTTGCAGCAGGGACTGGATCTCTTCCAGCAGAGCCGAGCTGGCCGGGGTGGAATAGTAGACGCCTCGTGGAGGTATACTTCCAAACTCGATGGCATAACCAAGACGAACGATGGAGAGAACCCAAGAGTCCGAGATGATATGGTGCCATTCGGTGAGGTGTCGGGCCAGGCTCGGTTGGTCTTCTAGGGCTGCTGGTAGGCTGAAGAGTGGTTGTGGTGGCGACCCGCGAAGGCAGTCAAAACCGGGACTTCGTCCCGGACGAAGACTTCTTCAAAGAACGCTGGCATCTCCGAAGAGGTCTCCGAGCCGAGGACGAGGTTGACAGGCAGGACAGAGCCGAATGAGGCAAGCGAGGTTGATAGGTCGAAGAGGACGACCTGCGCCAAGATGACCGGGAGCCAAAGCTATGGCGAGGCTGAGGGGGCTGATGTATGCCCATCTTCTTTGCTGTTAGGCATGCCTTGACGAGATGGTCCATTGCCTCATTGGTCGTGATGTTAACCCCTGGCCATTGAAACGAAGGTCTTTGATCCTTCTCCTGCTGTCTTCTTGGAGGCCAGACGATCGCAGCCACGCGTAACGTCTCAGGGCAACAGAGCCCGCCATCACTTGCGCCGCTACCTCCACTGAGTACCTCGAGGAGATGATCTGTTGGTTGGTGAGTGCTACCGCCTCGTTAAAGAGCTGCATAGCACTCGCCCGATTCTCCACAGGGAGGTTGGACAGAAGAGGACAGAATCTGTCCAGCAGGTTCCTCAGATAGGCCGTGAGGCAAGCTTGAGGGTTGGACACCCTGGCAATGAGAGATGAAGCAGAATAAAATCTCCTGCCAAAGGTGTCCAGCCTGCGGTCTTCTCGATCCAGCGGGGTGGTGTGTGCCCTTCTACCGCCCTTGGTCTGGGCAGATTCGACTACAATCGAATTGGGCACCGGATGCGTGAAGAGAAATTCGGCCTCCTCCTTCTGGGTCCGGTACAGGTGTTCCAGCTGGTGAGAGACTGGCTGGGCAGACGCCGGCTTGGCCCATGGATGCTTAAGGGCCTCCATTAAGGCCAGCAGGAACGGTAGTGGAGCCGTGGACGGTTACCCACGTAACAGAATACAGGGTTCTGCACGGCTGGAGCCGGGTCCGCGACCTTCAATCCCAACACCGTCGCCATCCGAAGGAGGATGTCGGAAAACTGCTTCACGTCTTCCGGTGACGATTCCGGTGCAGGTTCCCCGAAGACCAAGGGCGGGAACTCATGAGACGCGGGCGTGACTCCGAGTCTGTCTCGTAGGCCTGCGAAGACTGAGATTGGGACCTGTCTGGAGACCTTTCTCTCGATGACCGTTGGGACGGTAGCGCCAAGGTTACCGTCTGCGCAGTTGCCGTCAGTACCGTCGAGGGTACTGATGGAGTAACCGTCAGCTGGGGTGCCGGAGTTGTTGTGATTGGCACCACAGCAGGCCACAGGCGCTGGATCGCCTGGGTGACAGTAACAGCGGAGGTTGTAGTCTGCACTGGAACAGGCTCGGAGACCAGGCGAGAGACGGTTGCGGTGATTCTTGGAGGTGGAGAGATGGCCCGATGACGGGGAGAGTGCTCTCGGGACGTCTCGTAGTGCGGAGACTGTGACAACGAGCGAGATGGCGACTGCCGGTACCGCGGGTGGTATGTGCCACGTGCTGGAGAGCGCGACTGTCTGTAGGGCGACCAGTGCCCACGTCTGGGTGGTACCCGTCTCTATATGCAGGCGAATAGGACCGGTACGAGCCTGCGTGCTCCCGCCGTATCTCACTATGCACAATGCAGACAAGAACGGCAACTCAAGCAAGGGCCTGGATGAAGGCCGCTCCGGGTAGACCTCCCGCCGACACGGGGATCAACGTCTCACCCTGCGTTCTGGGGAGCGCGATTCACTCCTGTCGAACGCCGCCCGATGACTGGGTGAGGGCCGAGGTGAGGTCGGCACACCCTCCGGGCGTTCCACTCTTTTTGGGTGACCGGGCGGAGATACCGCGGCAGTGAGCACAGGCGGGCCCGAAGGCACAGCCAAGCCAGCGGTCTGCTCGTCAGACACTTCCAGAGTGTCCTGTGGTTCCGACTCTTCGCCTGGGTCCCCCGGCTGTTGGGTCGGAGGTGGTTTCAGAAGGCGGGGCCTCTTGGAGGGCGAACTCCGCTTCTCCTTCTTTTTCTCTTTCTCCAAAGAGACCTCTTGAGGGGCAGGTTGCTCACGCTGTGCAGTAGTAAGGGGCCTAGTTGACTTAGCTGCCTGCGAGCCCGCAGGAGCCTCCCTCGAAGTCGCCGCGGCCAACAACTTCGGGATCCGCGGGAAGGCCAATACTGGAGACCGAGACGACTGTACCAAGCCCGATACCGTCGATGTAGACAGTGCAGCAGCCGCCGGTACCGAGGAAGGTGTGGCCGCAGGTCGGCTTGATGTCGAAGGCCGAGACATGATGGATTCTCCCGCCGGCTGATCCCTTGCCCGAAGAGACTCCTTCCAACAGTGGGATTTCAAGCAGGATGAGTGGTTCCGCAGAGTCTGAGCGGTAAAGTCTCGGCAGATGGGACAGGCCTTGACGTTGTGAGTCTCCCCCAAACAGAAGCGGCACTCACTATGTCCGTCAGACAGAGCAACCTTGCGACCACAGGTGACGCAAGCCTTGAACAAGGCCAACATAGAAAGTAGGCGAAGATTGAAAGAAAGTCCAAGAGGGGGAACTCACGAGGTCGGAGAAGACGGAGGTCGAAGAAGAAGAAAAAGAGTTGAAGGAGGGGGTTAGAAGATCCAAAAATACCAAAATCCAAGTCCGAGTACCAAATCCAAGCCAAATATCCGAAGTCCGAAGTCAAAATACCAGAAAAAACAGTCCGAAGAACAGCCAAGAGCACTACTAAGCAGAGAACCTTCCATTCGCAACGGCGGACGAGAAAGAACTGAGGAGAGACCGTTGGCTTGGTGGGCTGAGCATGCTCAGTACGGGCATGGGGGAGGGGTTCCCGCCAAGCTGCTAAGCTCTAAAATCTTCCGAACGCTACCGCACATGCGCGAAAGCTCCTAGTGTGTGAGGCACAGAGACCACAAAGAAGAAAATGTCCTTTTATTTATTCTTCATAATATAATGCAAATAACCTTAATTCCTGTAAATTAGGTTTTTACAAAAGAAGATACACCTTACTGAACTGATATACAGTCAGCCCTCCACATTTGCTGGTTTCACTTTTGCGGATTTGATTGTTCACAGATTATTTGCTGTCCCCTCTGCTGCCTCCCTCTGCCATTTTTAATAGGGACTGCAAGCCTCATGAGACTGAGAAACTGCAAATGAGGCGTGTAAGTTTCTATTAAAAATGGTGCTGGGCAGCAGTGGAGGTGGCAGTAAACTCCACCAGCCACCCACTTCTGCCTTGTGAAGGGACCCTGATGCCTCAAAGCAATCCATAGTGGGTTGAATATGGTGATCATACTTTTTTGTGTGTTAAATATGGTTCGGGAGGGCATAGAGTTATTCATGGTTTTTCCACTTTCATGAGGGTCCTGTGTCCCTAACCCTAGCGAATGTGGAGGGATGACTGTACATGGCAAATCAAAACGGAACACCTTGAGGAACACCTTTAAAAGAAAGAATTTAAACTGTATATCATTTATAGCAAGCATAGGAAATGACTGCCTGTGCAGATGTTTTTGGATTGCAATCCCCATCAGTCTTTGTCAAGCAAACAAATGTTGAAGAATGATAAGAACTGCAGTCCAGCAGTATCTCAAGGGGCATATTACCCAATCCCAGCTTTGTAGTATTGCAAATGCTGCAGAAAATACTACATCTCTACATAGTTATTCTTCCACTGTTACCCAGGCTGAAAAATGTATGTTTCTTTCATTTGTTAGCTCTAAAGTAAAAATTAGTTAAGACCGAACTCTTTTCAAGCAGAATCCATAGACATTTAAGAAACAATGGGACTGTTTTAAAACTTTTACTTACCAGAAAAATCTAACTTCTCCACTGAGGGCTCGATTTCCTGTATATCATCTTTAACTTCAAAATGTTCTGTCAGTTTTTCAGTATTTGGACTGTCAGTTTCTAACAAAATGCTATTTCCAAACATATATGGAAGTTTCTCATATATCTTTAATTTATCTTCAAGCTCTGTAATCTGAAAATGTTACAATACAATTTTAACCTCCCAAAAAACTTATAAACATTTTGAAAGCTACATTTAAAAATTTACTTTGCCTTACCTTCTCCTGCATTACTTTGAGCTGATTTGCATGTTCCTGGTTTCTCTCTTCAAGAATCTTTTTATGATCCTCTTCTTTTTTCATGAGTTCTACTTCTCTAGTATGGGAAGAGCCAAAATAGTATTTTGTAATATATATTCCTTCTATCTGAAAAAGGACATTTATTGAAAATGCTTCCTATATTAAACTAAGCTAGTAAGCTACTCTTCCTAGCAGTTAAATGAATTTCACAGTGCTCTTTCCTGGCTTGCTCAGCTCAATAATTTGTGATCTTGAATAACGCTACCAGTTCTACTTGTATTAAGGCTTGAAATACATCCCCTGTTGTAAATATGCCTACAGATGTTTAATTTCCTTGTTTATACAGCTGGTGGCAAGTATCCAGTGATCAACCTGCTGAGAAATTCTACTGCGGATTTTGCTTATATTTAATTATTTATTAAATTAAAGAATTGAAGTATTTTAATTTAGTAAATCCTATACAGCAAAGCAGAGCACAGTTAAGATCAACTCTTAAAAGTTTAGAACAATTTGAAAAGTAAGGATCTCCTGAGTCACCCTGAAGAAAAACCCACAAAAAGCATAGAGCCCCACTGGGAAGTTAGAGCACATGAGATACTGTGGCTAGGTTATCCCTACCAGGAGAGGTTGTAATTGGAAAGACCAACCAAAGTTGCCCTGGGCATTCAAAAGTCACAGAATCCACTTGGGCTCCAGTGAAAGAGATAAATCCAGAAGTATTACCAAGCTATGCAGGGAGAAACTATCCAGGACAGTGACTTACCCAGTTCCCAAACTAGGAACCACCAACCACACAGAGCCTCTATCTTATCAGGATTCAATTTCAGTTTAGTGGTCCTCACCCAGCCCAGTAAGGCATCAAAACTCTAGTGTAGCACCTTCTCAGACCCAGCTAAAACTTAGAACAAGGGGAAGTACAGCTGATGACCTCACCCAAAGGGTCTGTGTAAAAAATAAACATCACAGAGGATAAAACTGAGATCTGTGACATTTAATAGCTATAGCACTGAACAACAGTTCTCCAGTGCCAATCTCTGAAACTGACCCTACAGATAAACTAGACTGAAATTGATCAACCTTTTCTCCAAAAATATCTAAAGGTGCCAAGCCACTACATGCCCCTTGCAGAAAAAGGGGATATATGGGTCAGTAGTTCTCACATACCTTTGGATCCAGGAATGCCCTCTTCAGGAGGTGTCTCTCTACAGATCATTCATAGTGGCAAGCACCTCTTTCTGAGATAGCCAAGTATTTGACACCTCCCTGGATCCACCTAATCAATTTGATCAACTGGATCCTACCAGTCAAGCTATGACGTGGCTGGTATGGTCAGACAGACTGATTGAAACATTTTGTCCACACCATGAGGCCTCAAGCAACTGACCCAAACAACCTTGACCAGACGGACCACTGGCCATCTCCCTAGACACTGTGGCAACTGAGAGCTTTTTTCTTTGAATTCTCATCAATACTACTGGAAACACCTGCTACTCTGCAAATATTGCCTTTCTACAACATCTGCTCAATGCCTTTTTTCTGATTAGCTCTATTCAAACCAATCTGCTCCTCTCTCAAGACTTTTCAATATCCTTTTTGTTGTTGTTGTTTTTTGGATGGGGTAACAATACTAAACTCAAAAGTTTAATTCTCTCTTTTCCTAGTAAGTAGTGCTTGAAATGAAAGAATGACCCATGTCAAGACCTCAGGGTGTAGCATATATGCACAATTCCCACAAAGTACATGCAAGAAATGACAATGTATATCTGTATGTCCTTCCGAAAGAACACGGTAATGAACTTACTTCTGCTGATATTCTTTGAGCAATTTCTTGGCTTTGTTGTATTTTTTCTCCAGGGCATCATATTGTTCCTGAGTTTCCTTAAGATGCTCATTTACAGTTTTACATAAGCTTTGTGCTTCTAACCAATAGGTTTCCAACTTCTTTATTTTTTCTTTGTTCTC
Source organism: Cyclura pinguis (assembly GCA_030412105.1). Classification (NCBI taxonomy): domain Eukaryota; kingdom Metazoa; phylum Chordata; class Lepidosauria; order Squamata; family Iguanidae; genus Cyclura; species Cyclura pinguis. Next base: position 222,124,808 of record CM059599.1, on the reverse strand, counting down.
ATCTAATGTTTCCTGGAGCTGCGATTTACTTAATTCCCATTCAATCTTTTCAGCATCAGTTGCTTTTAACTTAAAAAACAATCAGAATATTAAGCATGCTACAATTGTTGTTCACATTAATTCATTAAAACTACTCTTATAGTCAAATTTCATTTTCTAGTACAAAAATTGAAAATACAGCCATCCCTCCACATTTGCTATGGGTAGGGGCACAGGACCCCCATGGAAGTGGAAAACCCATGAGTAATTCTAGGCCCTCCCAAACCATTTTTAACTCACACAAAAAGTATGATCACCATATTCAAGGCACCAGAGTTCCTTCACAAGGCAGAAGTGGGTGGCTGGTGGGGCCTACTGCCACCTCCACTGCTGCCCCGCACCATTTTTAATAGGGACTTGCAAGCCTTGTTTGCAGGCTCATGAGGCTAGCAGTTCCCATTAAAAATGGCAGAGGGAGGCAGCAGAGGTGACAGCAAATAATCCATGAATAATCAAATCCACAAAAGTGAAACCCACAAATGTGGAGGGCTGACTGTATATCTAACAAGATCCCTGGCTGATATTCCATCAATATACAAATGTCAATGACAATAAGGACATAACCAGTATCATTTATATACATTTTTATAAACCCATCTGGATAAAAGCTGTGTAGGATATTTCATTTTGTAAGAAATCTCACTTCAGTTTTTACCTACAACTAGATTCAAAATAACTTGACAACTAAACTTCTAAAATTTAGACTACTTTTATTGGTATGGGAAGTTCATTTTAAGTTGCTCATAATATCAAATGTCATTGTGAGTGTTATATCCATTAATTTCACTAGCAAAGGATCAGCAGATCTGTCTTTCTTGCTGCTACAGACTTAAGCTTGCAGACATCAGCTTAAGAAATGATTTGTTTTCTGCTGGCAAGATTCTGAGGATTATGTGGAAGACATGGAAGCTGTATTTATACTCACTCCATATTTAAATATAAAGAGGCAACAGAATTCTACATAATTCCTAGATCCCATGCCTGAGTGGCTCCTATTTAAGATATACAAAGAAGGATATATTCTATTAGACACTTTGCAAAATATTGGTATCTTGTCTACATGCTGAGTATTCTGTTAAAACCATTGGTTAATATTATTGTTGTTGTGTGCCTTCAAGTCACTTCCCACTTATGGCAACCTTAAGGTGAACCTATCACAGGGTTTCTGGGGCTGAGAATGTGTGATGCACCAAGGTCACCCAGTGGGTTTCCATGGCTGAGCAAGTGAACTGAATCCTGGTCTCCAGGGTTGTAGTCCAATGCTCAGATCACTACATCACACTGGCTCTATTGGTTAGTACAGCAGGTACTTATTTTATTAAAAAGCACACACATCTTCTGTCAGTGCAGCACTGTACTGGCAGATGATACTTCAGGTAAAGCAATTCATTTACTGCAACGTTTAAGATAAAGAAATCCTCTTGTGGTCTACATCAAGCAATTTTATTCTTCTGTTATCTTTTCACTAGCATAATGACAGAGATCCAGACTTCCTGCTTGTGGTGCAGAAGAGCCTCACAATGCTGTATGGCAGTTTCCTTTCCTTCCCTACTAAACAGAGAGTACTGAAAGACATACATCTCACATCGAAACGGAACACTTCCTTTCACGGCAAAGACAGGACAGGAGTTTTTGCAGAAAGGCCTTCTTTAGCCAGAGATGAGAAATCAGAAGGCATCACACAGTTCTGTCCTAGGGATAACAGACAGAAGGTGCTTCTGCCCACAAAGAATGCACTGTCTTTCTTACAAAACAGGATAAGCAGAAATGGGTGTACTGAAAGGACAGAAGGAAAATCAAACACTACCTCCCTTTGTCTAATCTATTTAACTTTTTCACTTGGATGTGTCTGACTGGGCTGGCTTGAGTTTCAAAACTTTTTATTATCTAGAGCAGTTTAACAAACACACTACCTCAATCCAACATCCTCTCAGCATAGCACACACATGCAGATCTCTTGTACACGCAGATCTATGCTATACTCTCCCCACAACTTACTGTAAAGTTCCTAACGTCACCTCATATGGTCATTCTGTGCTTTGTGGCAAGCAGGCAACATCAGAAAAACATCTGGCTACTTCTCATTAGCCAGATGTACAGTATATAAGAGCAGTGCTCAGACCTTTGGACAAACCCTGCAGCTCTCAGTGCTGATGTCATTATTTTATGTCTGGCTATGGAAGTGCAGCCAGATGTTTTTCTGATCTTGCCGGCTCTCCACACAGCACTGAACAGCCTTGTGGGCAGCTTCAGGGATTCTACATGAAGTTTGGGGAGACAGATTTGGGTGCTGTGGTGGAAGAGAATATCAACTCCCGCAGTGCTAGAAAATGGGCATCTGCATGCCTGAGGGACACTTACGTATATGTATGCCTGTAACAGAAGTCCCACCCATTTTTGTAACAAAATACCAAACAAAAAATGAAGACAAGAACCCTTGAGGCCAATTTTCACAGAATATATGAGCTTACTTTGTTGGTTTTGCTAGGTGTGTTTAGTTTTATCTTAATTGCTCTTCATGAACTCACACCACAGTTTTGCAAGCACCTAACATGAGGCAAAATAGTATCTGCATCTTAGACATATTACAAAAACTTACCTTTTCCTTCAGTTGGTTAACTTCAGCAGTGGTAACTGCATGTTTTAACTGTAGCTGAAAAGGATTAAAAAACATTGATGGGAAAAACAGTGGACATTTGAAACAATATTGTTTTTGTGAGACATGTCATTATGTCTTTTAAAAACCTTTCCAGCACTTATTTGTGTGACAAACACACTTATACAATAACATGAGCTTTCATTTTCAAGAAACCCTTCAATTCAACATGGTAATTCAAAAACAAAGTACTCTGACACATAAATATTTGTTTTAGCTTTCATATTAGAAACTTGACAAAGTTCTGCCTGATAAACATCACTATGTAAATGGACATGGAAAGAAGTTCAACACAATTATTTTGAGGCCAAGGAGCAAAAACTAATTACTCTCCAAAATTTTGCAGTCTGAATACTGCTCCAGTGCAGGCAGACACAAAGCAAAACAAAACAAAACACAGGAAGTCCCTGAATCCAAAAACAACCCCCCCCCCCAAAAAACCCTCATGTGACTGAAATCTTTTTTGATTCCAACCTGAATTTATTTGTACTTGTTCAACTGATGCCCCAGTAGGAGGCAGCTGAATGAAGATATTCATAATGAATATTATTGTATTCTTTCAATCATTTCTGACTTACAGTGGCTCTAAAGTGAACCTATCACAGAGTTTTTATGGCAGACTTTGCTCAGAAGGGGCTTGCCCTTGCCTCCTTCTGAAGCTGAACGTGACTTGCCTAAGGTTACCAAGTGGGTTTCCATCACCAACCGGGGATTTGAACCCTGGTCTCCCAGTGCCTTAGTCTAATACACACACTACTACCACACTGATGTACAGGAAAAAATCTGTAGCTAGAAGAAACTGCTAAATCTATGCTAACTTGCTGTTTTTCTGAAAATTATCATTTCAGAAATGCTTTGCTCATAGACTGGTTTTCAGAAACGAACGGCAGAAGATGTAGGCAAAAAATAACCACATATATTCACGTATAATTCAAGGGCAGATTTTGGGGCCAAAATTACAGATTTCGATACCGCTCATGGACAAGATGAGGGTAAAACTTTGTGACTCAACATGGGGTTTCTCAGTTTCATTCAGCAAAGAGGTGAAAGTATGAGTGCAATGTCAGGGGCCAGCTGCCCCTGGCTGCTGCCACTTTCCTGCCCAGGCATTGCAAAAGACTGCTGGAGAGAATGAAGGAGGTGAGTGCTTTTTTAAGGTTCTCCATTGACACACAAAACTCTCTAAGTAGAGACCTCAATACATCAGTGGAGAACCCAAAAGAAGCACTGACCTCCTCCGCTCTCCCCACACTAGTGGGGAAGCCCCAAAGAGCTGCTGCCACTGCAGAAAGAGTAGAAGGGATTCAGACTTTTTTTTTCAGCTTCACCCTTCCTCCTCCATTCTCGCTACCTCAGTGAAGAAGCCCCAGAGATGTACTGCCCCAGCTGAGAGAGCAGAGGGAATTGGGGCTTTTTCAACTTTCCCCAGGACATACTAATTCTTTCCACAGTCGTGTTAGCACTTTGGAGCTTCCCTGCTGCCCTGAATTAAGCTGGATTGATTGCTTCCGTTTCTGAGGAACAATGCAAATAAAGAAGAAACTGGGAGCAACACAATACCTTCCCTTCTCCTTTTCCCTGAGGGCAATGCAGGGCAAAGGTCAAGTAAGGGAGAACAGCATCATGGGCATCTGTTTCAGAACGATTCAGTTTGGAGAATTGAATTGGGCAGGTGATACAGCAGAGGCACCTCCAAAACACATGGGCATTGTGGGAGGCACCAATGACTTGAGGCACTGGGTAGATCACAAAAAATGGCAAGGTAATGCATTCTAAGGATCTGTTGAGCCTATTCATTCTTTCAAAACAAATCTCATTGACTTCAGTGAGGCTGGCTTCTCAGGATCAGACTGCCAGCCTTTGAGCACTGACTTGGAAGCAAGTCCTACTCCTCTAGTGGCCAACAGTGAACTCCCAAGTAACTCAGAGTCAGTTACAGACTTCCTCAGAAGAAGCACGGAGTCAACAGGACTTATTTTCAGGCAACAGTATGCAGGAACTACACGCTTAAAAAAGGGCAGCAGGGGGATCCATAAAGATCCACATGTTGAGCTCATCCAGAGGCCATCAAGGAAGTGGGAAGCTTTTCCTGCACGCAAGGTGTCTGGGCATGGAAGCAAATTCTGCTACAGTTGAGACGGGAACAAAGGATGTTGAGAGTGCAAAGGAGAAGCTCAGAGGTTTCTCAGAAGTAAGCTGCTCTGAGCTCCAGGGGGCTGGAAGTGAGGCTGGAACCGGATAAGCTTGACTCTCAAGATGTGTTTTTATTTGTTTTGACAGAAAGGCTAGGCTTGACAGATCCTTGGATTGAGACCCCAACACTTTTTGGCAACCTCCCCCATGCTTCTAATGCCACCCATGCCATTCTTCCTACAATGCCTGTGCGTTGGGCAGCAACTCTACTGTATCACCTACCCAGTTCAGTTCCCAAACTGAACCTTTTCAAAATGAGTACCCATGATGCTGTTCTCCCTTACCTGACCTCCTCCCCAAAGCTTGTGTTGCCCTCAGGGAGAGGGGAAGGGAAGGTATTTTGTTGTTCCCAGTTTCTCCATTAGATTTCATTGTTCCTGAGAAACAGAAGCAATCAATCCAGCTTAATTCGTGGTGGTAGGGACACTCCAAAGAGCTGCTGCCTTGGTGGAGAGAATGGAGAGGATCAGGGCTTCCTGTGGTCTGTGCTTCTTTTAGGTCCTCCCAAGAGAGACTAAGCTCTCACCTTAGTCTGTCCCAGGAGACCCTGAAAGAAGGCCCGATGACCTCCATTCTCCCACTGCAGCAACAGCATCTCTGTGGAGCTTCCCTGTTGGGGTGGGAACATTAAAACAGGTCAGGAGACCTTGAAAGAAGCTCCTATTCCTTCCATTCTCCCAACTGTGGCAGCAGATCTTTGCAACTTATCTTCTAGGTTACCACACTGACCCATGCACAAGTCAACCCAGCTTTTGGCGGCTGAATTTTTGGCATATTTGACTTATACACAAGTATATACAGTATCATTTATTTATCAACAACAGAATTGCTGTCTACCATACTATAACCTTTTCACAATAAGGAATGTATGGAGTCCAATGTAAGTGATATCCTCTTTTCCTTTTTACCAGATAGAAGAAACTGGACTGTACCTCTTTAAATTTTAGCAGAAATTGTGTGGAATCCATATCTAATGGCAAATTAATATCTTCATTTTCAGGAAGGTAAAATACTTCCACAGATTTTCCATGTAAATTTGATTCAAAAGAATCTTCTTCATCTTCATAATCATCATCCTGTAAAGGAATTAAATACTATTTTAATGACGCTAAATACAACCTTTTAGAATTTAAGTAGAAGGACTCCCAGAACACAGGAAATACAAAAACAATATTATTACTTTATGTATGGTACATTTTGCACGGTACACCTTACATGCATGGTACATTCTGATATTTTTCCTTTTGTATAAACAAAGAACATTTTTTGTAAATAGGTATACAATCACTCCCATTTAAAATGATTTAAATACTATTTTTGAAGTGATATTAGATCACCATGTGATTATGAGTGCATGAGAGCACTTAGGTTTTTTTTGGAAAGGCCCTTCTCTCTGCCCCACCACCTTTTCAGGCTATTTGGTGGGAACAAGGGAGAGGTCTTTCTCAGCAGCTGCTCTCAGACTTATGAACTCCTTCCTTAAAGAGGCTAGGTTTGTTCACTTCTTCTGCCAACATTCTTATACCAACAAGCTTTTGCAAACTGCCTGAGATGAACTTTTAATGGTGTGCTGTGCTGTTCTGTAGTATGTAGTCTTTTAATGAATTTTAATGCTTTTAACTTTAGAAACTGTTTAGAAATTGTTTTTTAAGTACATTTGATATTTATATTTTTATTTACATTCTTGTACAATTTTTAACCCGTATTTTTTAAAATATGTTTTAAGCTGCCTTCAGTGCCATTATTGGGGGAAAAGGATGGATATAAATGAATAAAGTCATCATCATCATTTAGTTATGTCATTGGCTAGTTTCATTCATTGTGATAATATGTCAATCTGTGCAAGAGAAGTATGCTGGGACATCCAGCCTCACTGCTCCCGCTTTGCTCCTCCTTTCACATCAATGAGTAAACACACCAGACAACTGCAATTAGGCCAAGATAACCATTTAATCCGAATCAGAAATTGTGACTGCTTCCTTATGAGTCAGTATTCATATACCAATATTAAAACAGGAGACACTAGGCTAATGTGCTACTGACAACAGTCATGGTTTGTCAAGCCATGCTTAATGTCTTACGGTGACATACATTCAATGATTTAATGCAGGTACACCTTTACAGAATGTACTGAAAACTATATACACTTTATTTGTATTTACAATCAAGCAGCTCCATAAAAAGACACACAATGATTTTGAATTTATGCATCATATGAACTGCGGTACACTACCCAAGTGCAGACATATGCAAAAGCTTACAATAAAACCAACTACTGGATTACTACGATAATTACAACATATACCTTTTCCTTCAGAAGTGAGACTGAAAGTGGCTTACAACATTAAAAGAGATTTTGCATTAAAGGCCAGCAACCAGAGCCCTCTTGAATCAAATCTAGTTAACTAGAGAGTGCCACCTATCCTCTCCTCCTCAATTACCAACTGTCAGGCTCATGAAGTGGGGGAAAAAAGGGTTATGCATGTCAACAGAACCTGCTTCCAGTACATTTTAGCTGCTAGTGGTCAAGGTACTAGCCCAATAACCCTGATTCACTTCTCAGCATAAGTCCTGATTAGTAAACATAGCTTATTCACTTAGTAGCTCCAAAGAAAGGTAAAAGCTAATTTACTTAAGCATTTTTAACATGCATATCCAACAACTAGAATCATTCTTCCTATTAGCAATGCCCAAGAATCCGTGCCAATTTTTATGTGACCAAAATGGCACAATCTGCAACAAAGTATGCTCAGAGGAACCTGAGCATTTGCAAAAGTACTAAAATGGTTTAGAAAAACCTGAATAGCTGCGGTCATCACTACACCAAGAAACAGGCTGTAATTATATGGCTGTATGTATATATCCAAAAGCCAACATGGTGTAGTCATTTGAGCACTTCACTTTGAACCAGGGTTCAATTCTCCACTTGGCCATGGAAACCCACTGGGTGACCCTCTCTCACACACTCTCAGCCCCCAGAAAACCTCATGATAGGCTCACCTAAGGATCATCGTAACTCAGAAACAACTTGAGGGCACACACAACAACAACGACAACAACAACAACAACAACAATGTATATATCCAACAGAGATGTGGAAGAGAGAAGGCTAAGAAACAGAAAGGACAGCAAGCAGCAGGGATGTAGAAAAGATGAGACATGGAGAAGAAACAGCAGATATACACAGGAAGAAAACTACAAATCATCAAAAGAAAAGTGAAGAAATGGAAGGAACAAACCAGAAAAATGAATGTGTGGTGTACACTGGCAACAAATCATCTCTAGCACCTTCTTGGCCTTTTCTGAAGGGCTTCTTCCCACCTAAATGGACATACCCTGGATTACTCTCTACCTTCCGAAGCAAATCTCTGACATCCAGAAATAGGTGCTTGGTCAGAAGAAGCTGGAGTCTCCTCTTCCTGCTCCCAAACCATCCTGACTACAGACAAGGCCCTTACACTGCCCCTTTCCTCTGCCTACCCAACCTACATTGCTTGACCGTTGCTCCTCTTTACGGTCCTCCTATCCACCCCAAATCCTCATCATCCTCCATACCTACTACCTCAGCCCACAGTCACCCGAGACAGAAGCAAAGGAGTGATGCATACTGGATACAGTTGTCAGATAAGGGAAATTCTCTCATCTTCTGCTATCCACAATTCCTAGTTCTGTCCTTCACGGTTTACAGAAGCTGGAAAAACTTGGCTAACTGTCTACTTAAAGAGTAATACACTAAATACCTCATATTTGAGGGGGATATGTTTCCAAATTTTCTGTATATGGTGAAAAACATGGATCATACCAAACATTATAATTTTTGATCCCCAGGCCAGATGAGGGGGTGAGGGAGAGGCAGCTCCACCACCCTGGCTCCTCCTGTCTGCCTGTCTGCCCACCTGCCTATCGTCCCAGCAGGCTTGGCAATCAGCCCCCCTCTGGGTTCCAAATCAAGCAGAAGGCCCAGCTGCTCAAAGCAGTGTACCTCCCTTGGGCGAGGAAGGAGTGTCAGACGACAGAGGTGCACGGCTCTGCACAGCCAGACTTCCCATGCCTCTCTTGGCCAAGGAAGGAGTCCCTTCCCTCCCTGGCTAAGAGAGGCATACTGCTTCCTCGTGCCTCTCTCAGCCAAGGAAGTACGGAGACTCCTTCCTTGGTTGAGCTACGCACCTCTCTTGGCTAGGGAGGGATGGTGATTACTCTCAGCTGAGAAAGGTGCAGGAGGTCTGGCTGTGCAGAGCAAGTACTCCAGCCAGCAGCAGCAGCCATGACCCTGGAGCAGATCATAGGTAAGTGAAACTGTGGATACTAGTCTAGTAGACACCAGAGACCTACTATATCTTGTTAGAAGGAGGAATGCACTGCAACATTTTACAGATGATCCAACGTATGTACTAGATAAATGCAATGTTACATTTTGATTTATACCTGTTCTGTATCATCTTGGGCATATTGTTGCTCGTATAAACATCTCTCCTGTTCCAAGGTTTCGCTGATAAGACGAGCTACTTCACTCTGAGTTCCTGGTTTTTCTCTGCCAATCAGAAACCTAAAGAGAACAATTGCCCATTGGTAATTTGATACAAAATAGTTTCCTGTACTAGTACCTGCAACAGGAAATAATTTAATACTTCTCTTTCAGGTTTATTAGTAAAGAGGTCTGTTTGGTTATGTTATAAAGATACACATACCTGACTGTGCCCTTTGTATTTTTTAGTACAGTTGCAGCAAAAAATTGGGTAACTCCTACAAGACTTATGCCATCAACCTCAACAATCTGATCATTTACTTGAATTCTGCAAGGCAAAACACACACAGCATTAGGCTTTATGCAGAACACTATTTTTTATTCAAAAGAATAACAAAGGGCATGTTTAGGCACTGTGATATCAGTCACGGGCACACATATCCCTTCCCAAGGGAAAAAAAAGAAAGAAAGAAACCAAACCAGACTAATTTTTTTTTAAAATTTAAAATGATGTGGCATTTTCTAGTAAAACCAAGTTTACCTCTGTGTTTAATAGGTTTAAGTATAAAAATGTGTTCCATGGTTTTAGATAAGCTTTCTTTGGGAAAGAATGTTACAAAATGTTACAGAAAAGAGACTCTGCAGAAGACCACTTTTTCATTTTTTTTTGTTGCCTACTAGATTCAATTACCATATAATCAAAGTTATGCTTTCAAGCATAACAACAAACTTTGGTTTATAATTACCAAAACAACCCTAAGTGAGTCGGCCTCTTCCACTGTAGCTCCAAGAAGGACAACGTGAACCTTCAGTTCTATTTTCAACACCCTTCAGTGAGGTTAACCACAGCTAGTTTACTGAAACAAGAAAACTTCTTAATCCAATGGTGCAGAATTGGCTTTTTTCACTAAACATAATTAAAGCTAAACAGTTTGTCCAGCTTAAGATATAATGCTCAGCAATGAAGACTCAAGAACAAAAGTTGATGCTTTAGATCTCCTTGTGGCTGAACTAGAGAAGTGGAAAGAAAGAGAGCATCTGACCTCAAGGGTTGCCTAGATTCTTCCTTTGATGGAAGAACAAGACAAAGAAAAATGCGTTATACTGCATATTGTTTTGGCTAAAACAATAAACTAAATAGAAAATTTATGTGAACTTTCTGGCCATTCAAGGGAACCCTCATTTTTCTGGGGATAGATCATGTGCTGAGGAGGTATTATCTCCAAAGAAATACTGCATATTCCATTTTCTGTCTTTAGGGGGTATGCGTTTACTCAGTCCAATTAAGAAGATCTGTATATCTCATACAGGCATCTGCTTACAACCTTCTGGTTAAGAAACCAGAGGCAAACAATCAGATGTGCATGTCAGTGCAACTGCTTGCTTATCCCCACTGTATTATTGTCAGTAAAATATATCTTAATATCTCCATTTAGCACACATCTGGAGATAGGCAACTCAATGTATGTGCCACTGAAACAATTTACATAGCCAAGGGACGCACTCAGTCCATCTAATTGGTACACATGACAGTTGAAGAGATCTCAGCTACGTGTTAGATAAAAATTTTACAAGGCAAAGTGGAGAGTAATTTCTCTCTACCTTCACTTTAGTGGTATTACTGTTCTTTTCCTTCGGTGATTTCCTCCTTCCATCCTATGATAGGACATCAGGTGTTATCCTTGTTTAATGTGCAGTTTACTCCAGCAGAACTTCCAAAAAACCCAGGAAGTAGTATACCAGGAAAAAAGCCTGAAATTCTGCGACAGATGTAGGCACGACCACAAAACTCCTCCAGAGGAGCAGTCAGTTAAGAGCTGGAAACAAATATTCCAAGCAGAAAACATGACTGCGTGTGGCCAACAGAAGAACTGTTCTTGATTTTAAGAGGTTTTAATGGGGACAATGTGTCAAGAACCCTGAACAGTATTAAATGACAGATCTTTGCAAGTTAGGAAGACTGCACATTATTGTAGAAGAAGAACTCAAAACTTAAACATAAAAACCAAATTCTTCCAATTTGTAATTTTTTTTTTAAAAAAACTTTATTTTCTTAAAATTACAACTACAGCACAAAACGTTATATACTAATACAAAAATTAAATAAAAAAAAAAAGAGAAAATATAACGTACAAACACTTAACAAAAACCATCATGACTTATACAAAGACAAAACTATCTCATTCACATCCTAATACATACAATGCTTTCCCTTGCTCTTTCTTTATTGTTATTCCATCATACTTTAGACTTCGGCCTTAGAGATTGATTTATTTTATAGCTACCATTCTTGGTCTTACCAATTCTTCTGTATCTCTTCATCCTAATTCTTTTCAAAATTCTATCTTAACCATGTCACTGTCGTACCATGAATTCCTAAAGTATTGTAATGTTTTTTCCAATTGTTTTATATATTTCTCTTTACTTTCCCCACTCAAAATACATGTTAGTTTATCCATGTGGATTACATCAAATAATTTCATTTCCCATTCTTCTATTGAGGGCATTCTATTTCCTTTCCATCTATATGCCAAGACCATTCTTGCCGCAGCTGTCATGTAAAATAACTGTCTACCCACTTTATTTTCCTAAATCTTTTTCCAACATTGATAACAAATATACTTTCTGGGTCATACTGAATCTTACATCTAGTATCTTTTCAATTCGATTATGAATCCTTTTCCAAAACCCCTTCATTATTTTGCATGTCCACCACAAATGATAAAAAGAGCCTATCTCTTCCCCACATTTCCAACATTTGTTAGAATATCCATTTGTCATCTTCGCCAATTTTTGGGGAATAAAATACCACCGAAGATACATTTTGTAAAGATTTTCTCTGATATCCTGGCATGCTGTAAATTTTATAGTTTTTAACCAAAATTTTTCCCATTGTTCCATCGAGATAGAATGAGAGAAATTCTGGGCCCATTTTAGCATTGGTATTTTTACAGTTTCATCCTCTGTATGCCATTTTAATAGAATCTTATAGATAGAGGAGATAACTTTAGGTCTATCCAAGCATAATATCATATTCAATTCCTCTTCTTTCTTTTGATAATCATTAAACTTAATATCATTCTTTAATTTTTCTCTTATCTGCCTGTATAAGAGCCAATGACACTTTATCCCCTTTTCCTCCATTTCTGCTTGTGTTTTGATTTTAATTTGTTCTCGTTGTATTTCCACCATATTCTCACATCTAATCGTGATTCATTTATCAAACAAAATGTTTTCCTTTTTATAAAAAGCCTCATGTGGGGATACCCATTTCGGGGTTTTAATACAAGCTCTTTTACTGTATTTTCTCCAGATTTTCATTAAGGCTGATCTTAAATAATGTCGGTTAAAGTCTCTATTATTTTTCCCTTTATTAAACCATAAACAGTAATGCCAACCTGATCCTAATCCATCCCCTTCTATATTCAATAATTTCATATTGTCTAATTTAATCCAGTCCTGAATCCAATTCAATCCACAAGCATGATAATATAAAATTAAATTTGGTACAGTTAGACCACCTCTTTCTTTAGCATCCTCCAACAATTTCATTTTAACCCTCGGTTCCCCCCCCCCATATGAATTTAACTATCTCTTTTTGCCAAACCTTAATAACCTTCTCATTTTGGATGATGGGGATAGTCTGAAATAAATATAACATCTTTGGGAGTACAGCCATCTTAACTGTGGCAATCCTACCCAACCAGGACAGATTTAAATTATTCCAATTTTTTAAATCTTTTGAGATAGATTTCCATATGTACAGATAATTATTTTTAAATAATTCAGAAATCTTATTTGTAAGTGTAATTCCAAGATATTTGACCTTTGAAACCAGCGTAAAACCTGTGGTTTGAGCTACTATATTTCTTTCAGATTCCGTCATATTTTTCGTCAAAATCGTGGTTTTTTCTTTATTGATTTTCAGACCCGAATTTTTGCCAAAATTATTAAGAATACTTTTCAAAACATTTATATCTCCCTCTGCGTATTCTAATGTTATCGCTAAATCGTCTGCGACCAATTTGTAATTTTAAATAGACATTACAGTACTTAGCTTTCAATCCTATACACATTCGTGTCAGTTAAAATTCCACTGAAATCAGTGGGACCAAAACAACCTGAATGCATATAGGCCTACAGCCTTCCAGTATAAACTTGAATATATTTAATCAGAATTAAATCCCACTGAAATTAATGGACTTACTCTTGTACACGCGGGCACATCAGTACACACTTAAGCACTTTGTGACTGAAGCACTGGTGGGAATCAGGCAGCCCTCTAGACTTCGCTGCAGCCCTCTCAGTATTCTTCAGCACAGGATATGTTGGGAACAGCAGTCCAACAACATATGGAAGACTACATGATTTCCATCTTGGATTAAACCCACTTCTATGTGGGATCACATTCTACATTTTACAGTATGTATTGTCTGCTTACCACTTTTCTCACTTCATCTTTATACTAGTTATGCCTCTTATGACCCAACAAACGGGCCAAGTTAGATGTACTTCTCCTCATACCTTCTGGTCAACAGAACAAAATCAGGCGCCAGATTTGCAGAGCTAGTATAAATTTTATGATCCACCTCACACTGTGCAGATTCAAATGATCATGGTGAGGCATCCCAAGTTTTGGATGTAGGATCTCTCAGTATTAATGTTGGGCGCAACACTGGTGTGCTAACCTACTGTCTCTAATCTCATAGTTTATAGATGTTTACCAGAAGAAATGCCTATCTATCCAGGGACGGTACAATTGTAAACCCAGCACTGTGAGGTGATTATAGAATGGGACTTTCCTCTCTTTTCTGTCTTACAATTCACTCTAGTCCCAGATAGCTGTTTCTGAGGGCCGGGCAGCCTTTTCAAATACATTTGACACAATTGTGAGGGCAAAGGAATCGAAAGAGATACTCAAACTTTGCACGAATGACAATGCTTTTCATTCACACTAAGGCTTCACTGAATCCAAGTCCGTGCTTTGTGCTTTCTTCCTTCCCTGCCTTCTATGTCTGCACTTGGATGATTATGTTTTGGTTTAACAGTGGTCTACTGCCTTGAAACACATTCCCTTCTCTCACCCTTTCATGTTAACTTCACAAACAAACAAGAAGGCTTTCCTTTCACTATAGCTTTCCATTTCATCCCTACTGGGTCAACTTCTGAAATAAGCCAAAAGGGGGGGGGGGGGGGGCTGCACAAAAATGGGCAAAAGTTTCATTCTTATTTCTGCTTATTAATCTAAGATGTGATCACCCATACCAGTCCTCTTTCAGCATCTCTTACCCATACATACTCAACACAAATTGTGCAAGGGAAAGAGCTGGGTTCAACAATAAATACAGCGTACTGAACAACCATAACCAATCTAAAAAGATTTCTTGAAAAAAAAACTGTTCTTTGAATTACACTTTTTATTCTTTAACATTTCCAGCTATATTAATATCCTTTAAATAATGAGATTTAAAATAAAGTCTATGTAAAATTCTTTAGCAGCCTAGACCAGGATCCTAATTTAAACTATAATTTACTAAGACAAAATATTTCAGCGAAGTGTGATTAGTTCAAACATGAAAGTTTCTTGTCATTATGCTATAAGAGAGGAGAAGCGTGTGCAAAAAGCACAGGTAGTCAAAATTCTGTAGCAGGAAGTCACTGTCTCCATTTACATTTGAGTCAATCCAATGAGATGTCCCCATAATAAAGAGTGGTAAATAATGAAGCATTGCCTCTGCTATTAATGGTTTCTTGCAAAACAAAAAAAGTTCACAAAACACAAGCATTCCTAGTGGAAACTTACCGACCATCTTTTTGAGCAGCTCCACCTTCAGTTATTGTTTTTACAAAAATTCCCAGCTTCTCCAGTCCCTGATCTGCACCAACACCCATTCCGATTATACTGATGCCTAAGCCACTGTCACCTATAGGTTACAAGAAAACAGGAGACCAGACATGTTTATTTAATGATTTGTTGTTGTACATGCAAAATGCTGCAAATTACAGTAATCCTTCCACATTCACCAGGGTTAGGGGCACAGGACCGCTATGAAAGTGAAAAAAATGTGAATAACTCTAGGCCCTCCCAAGCCATATTTAACACACAAAAAACTATAATCACCATATTCAACCCACCATGGATTCCTTTGAGGCATTAGGGTTCCTTCACAAGGCAGAAGTGAGTGGCTGGTGGGGCTTACTGCCACCTCTACTGCTGCCCCATAGCATTTTTAATAGAGACTTACAAGCCTCGTTTGCAATTTCTGAGTCTCACGAGGCTTGTAGTCCCTATTAAAAATGACATAGGGAGGCAGCAAAGGTGACAGCAAATAATCTGTGAATAATCAAATCCACAAAAGTGAAACCAGCAAATGTGGAGGGCTGACTGTACTTTGACACAGTTTTGCAACAACAAACAATAAGCATCTGTAACTATGGAATTTGAAGAAAGAAGTGTATTTACAAACCCCTTTTTAAAGATATGTATTACGGCAGCCTGGTAAGTTTCTACTTGTTTTTGCACATTCCTATCCTGTTTTCCATTTAATTTAAAAACTGATTATCTTAGCTATTTAAGAGATAAGAACTTGAAAACAGATTGCAACCCTTAAACATTTAGGAAGCAATCCTATTCGAAGCTGGCTAATGACCTTTATAGTGCAGTCCTATACGCATCTACTCAGAAACACTTCATCAATCTCAACAGAGGTTGTCTGCAGTTTGGGGGTCAGGTGTCACCAGTATGCTGATGACACCCAATTCTATTCCTCTTTTCCACCTAATTTCAAGGAAGCTGTTCCTGAGCCAAACGAGTGCCTGGCAGCTATAAGGGACTAGATGAGGTCGACCAAGTTAAAGTTTAATCCAGATGAGACAAAGATAGTCCTGGTCAGTCATAAAACAGATTAGGGAACAGAGATTCAGCCTATACTGGATGAGGTTACACTCCTCCTGAAGATGTAGGTCCCACAGATTGGGTACTCTCCTAGAGTAACCCCTGACCCTGGATGTTCACGTTTCTGTAGTGGCCAGGAGTGCTTTTGCCAGTGATGACTGACTCAGGCTCAAGTCAGACTTACGTCGCTTCAGTGACTCAACTCGGACTCAACTCGGGAATAAATGATACACTGACTCAACTCGACTCAATACTTGTATATTTTTACTGACTGACTTGCTGTTCAGTAACATAACACATTCATCTAGAAATCTGACGACTCTGAACAACACTTCCATCTCTTTTTGCCTACTGGTCACAAAACAATCTGTCTCAAGCCCAACGTGTGGGCGCACTTTTCAGAGGGGAACAGCAAATGAGTTAGGTAATGGGCTTGAGGCAGGCCCCCACTGCATATTGGAGGAGCCTTCTAAAACATTTCCTAAGAGTAGAAGATAAAACTTGCCCCCAGAGCACAGGGTGCATTTCTCAGAGGGGAACAGCATATGTGTTAGACAACAGGCTTGAGGAAGAAGGATCCTTCCTTCTAAAGCTTTTGAAGCTTCACTAGTGGGGAGTAAGAAGGATCTCATTCTGAAAAAGCTGCAGCAATAGGAAGTAAGGCGCTTAGGCTGTTTATTTAAATGTAATTTTAATAACAAGAAAATGTACATAATAGATATTTAATAAAAAGGAATATGATATTCCATATTTTTTACTTTAGAATGTATGTATATTTAGAGTGTGTGTTTTTATAAGAATAATTGGAAACAAATGTATAATTAATAAAATTCATTTGGGAAAAAAAAAAGAAATGGGAAGTAAGAAAGATCCTATTCCCCACTTCCAAAGCTGCAGACTCTTTCATGCCCATTGGCACATAAGACACCAGCTTCAGGAAGGGGGAATAAAGAAGGATCCTATTCCCACTTCTGAAGCTGCAGATGGCAAAATTGCAAATGTGGAGAGCCAACTCTGCTTAAACTGTTAAAACTGACTTTATAGGTTAGGGTATAAGGTTGGCTCCCAGACTTGAGATTTGACTTGAAAGTACTTCAAGGACTTGAGATTTGGAGTAAAAAAATTAAATATATCACTGGCTTTTGCACAGTTAAAGCTAGTGTGCCACGTGCACCTGTCCTTGGGATGTCTGACTTGCCTGTGGTGCCACATGCCTTAGTTACATCCCGATTCGATTACTCTGATGCACTGCATGAGGGGCTAACTTTGAAGAATGTTTGAAAACTTCAGCTGCTCCAATGAGTTGCACCCAGATTACTAGCAGGTGCTGGTTACAAGAAGCACACAACTTCCTTGTTGAAACAGCTCCATTGACTGCTCGTCTGTCTACAGGCACAATTCAAAGAGTTAATTTGATCTATAAAGCCCTATATAGTTGAGGTCCAGACTACTGGAAGGACTATACTTCACATATGAGCCTGCCCAAGTTCTAAGATCTGCAGGGGAGGCACTTCTCTCCATCTCGCCACCTTCCCAAGCACAGCTGGTAGGAACACTGGAGAAGACCTCTGTGGCTGCTCCCATAACCTGGAACTCCCTGCCTAGGAAAGTCAAGATGGCTCTGTCTTTGTTTTCCTTCTGGCAACCGGTTAAGACTTTTCTTTTCCAGCCAACTTTTCGAAACTGATTTTAACAAAAATGACCTTTATGGTGCTGTACTATTTTTAACATATTTTAAAGTATGATTTCAACTGGTTTTAATTCTGTTGTTATTTAAAATTGCTTTAATCTTGATTTTGCATGTTTTTAATTATGTATGTTTTATTGTAGTCTACCTTTTTCTATACCGTCTTGAGTCCCAGCCTGAGAGAAAGGTGGTGTATAAAAAAAATTAATGGATGAATGGAACAGAGTTTATACCCAAAGTAAGGCGAGTATAGGCTTGCAGCTTAAACAGCACAAATTTTAAAAATCCTCTAACAATAAACCATGTAACTTCAACTTTAATAATAAACTTATTTTGACTGTTTGGGCCTGAAAGTAATACAGTTGGTTCCTTACATTCACTAGAGTTAGGAGCACAGCACTCCCACAAACTGGAAAACTGCAGATATCAAATGTGGGAAGGGGGCCAAGTCATGGTGGGAAGGACGGACACCTAGGGTCCAAACCAACCAGGGAACGGAGAGGCGAAGGGGTGGATTGGCATAGTGGCCCTATATTTACCCTCTCCTTCCTTAAGTGTGTGTGGGGCATTGGGAAAGGGTGTTGAGAACTGGACTGGGATCCATCCTTAGTTGGCCAGGCAGCCACTGCTGGAGCAGGAGGAGGACCAGAGGCAGATTTTTAAAGGGCTGTGCGGCCTGACAGGAGTCACTGAGAGAGAAGGTTCCACCAGAAAAGAAGCACGGGGGGGGGGGCAGGGGTTGGAGAAACTCACATATAATCAGGTCTGTGAAAGCAAAACCCACAAATGTGGAGGACTAGCTATAATTACTTTAATCCAACTTTTTAAAAAAATCACACCTTTTTCAATTTCCACAGGAAAAACTTCCATTTTTTCTACCCTTTTCTCAAGTTCATATTCTGCTGATGCTGCCACAGGGTCAACCTCTTCATTACGTCTATCATAGTCTTCATTTGAATAAGTAGTGAACACCTGAGAAAAATAAAAGATTAATAACTTTTCATTCATGCAGGTTGGCAAGATCTAAAAGGCATGCTATTTATATTAATTCATTTTATATTCTACCTTTTTTCCAATGGCTCACAACATGTTTAAAAAACAGATACAACAGACCCTCAGCATCTGCTGGGTTTGGTTCCAGGATCTCCCATGGATACCAAAACCTGTGGATGCTCAGGTCCCATTATATACAATGGTGTAGTAAAATGGCATCCCTTATACAAAATGGTGAACTCTTTGGTTATTTTTTTTTAATGTTTTTGAACTGGGATTGGTTGAATCTGTGAATATAGAATCCATGGATGCAAAGGACTGACTGTACAGCTAAAAACACATTAAGTTATATTAAAACACAATTAAATAGGTAATCATGTTAAAATCATCAAATTCTTGTTTTGATTTTGGAAAAATTAGCATCAGAGAAAAAAATGTACAGCAAGAGCTGTTAAAAGCCCACCCCCTCTACAGCTAGTCAACTGCCCATAGCCTGCCTGAATAAAAGGGCAGAAGGACCATAGGGACAACCAGCTTCCATTGAAGTGAATGTCCAGTGTGGAAGCAGCTACTGAGAAGGCACTCTCTCATCTCCCTCCAAGCGTGTCTGGGAGGATGGTGAGACTGACAGGAATGCATGCATACAATTCCTGCATGGCCGGGGATTGGACTCAATGACCCTTGTGGTCTTTTCCAACTCTACGATTCTATGAAACGCATGGATTAAAACACTACTTTAGAATGCTTGTTTTCATGCCCTTTGCAATCCTGCTATCCAATAACTGTATGCATATATTCAATACCAATAATCTCAACTTTGTGTTGTCCCAGTTGAAGGACACAAGCTAGGAAGAGGAAGAAGAATACTGGAGGTAAACAACTGGCTCCACAGATGGTGTTACTAGAAACATTTGGCTTCTTGGACCATGGTTTACAGTTTCAAGAAGATGGACTTCTGGCAAGTGATAAGTTGCACCTCATAGTAGTCTGCAGAACTGTTTTTGTTAAGAGTCTCACAAACCTGATCAGGAGGGATGTTGTGTGGGAGGGAGACAGCATTCTTGAGGGCAGGAGCTCATCAAATGTTAGAAATAATAGTCTGAATGTTACAGGGAGAACTAGGTGAATAGTACAAAAACACAACAGTGGGGAGAAAAATAAAACCTTAAATAAGCAGCTTGGCAAATGTCCATGGTCTTAGATGTCTCTACACGAATGCACAGAGAATGGAAAATAAACAAAATGAACTTGAATTCTTAACACAGCAAAGCAAATACGATATAACAGGCATCACTGAAACCTGGTGGGATAAGTCTCATGACTGGAATATACATCATAGTAATAGAGAGGTATAACCTTTTTCAGAGAAGTAGGAAAGGAGGAGGAGCATGATCTGTTAAGGATGTTTACACCTGTGAAGAGATCCATGACTTATATCCTGGAAGGTATACTGAGAGGAGAGAAACAACAGCAAAGTCATTGTGGAGGTCTACTACAAACCTCCAAGTCAGACTGAGGATTTGAACGGTTCCTTCTTGGAACATATGATCAAACGTTCAGAAAGAAGAGATGTAGCAGTAATGGGAGATTTCAACTATCTTGATATTTGCTGGAAATCAAACTCTGCCAAGAACACAAGGTCCAACAAATTCCTCACTTGCCCTGCAGACGCAACAAGGGGATCAGCTATTTTAGAACTGATCCTAAACACCGATGATCTCGTTAATGAGGTGGAATTGGCAGGATCCTTAAGTGGCAACGACCATGTTCTCCCAGAGTTTGTTATACAGTGGAAAGAGGAAGCCAAGCATAGCCAGACATGCATTCTAGACTTTTAAGAAGGTTGATTTCAATAAATTTAGGGAAATCCTGGGTGTGATCCCATGGTCAGGCATACTAAAAGAGAAGGGAGTTCATGATGGTTGGCAGTTTCTACAAAAGTGAGATACTGAAGGAACAAATTCAAAAAGTTCCAGTGAAGAGGAAAAATGAGAGGTGTCTAAAGAATTGTGAAGATTTAAAAGAGACACGTACAAGAAAAAGAGGAAAACCATCAAAGAAGAATTCAAACAATAATAGCCAGCACGTATAGGCAGGAAGTCAGAAAAGCTGAAGTGCAGAATGAGCTCAGGCTTGCTAGAAAGGTTAAAAACAATAAAACAATAAAAAGTTTTTGGGGGGGGGTTAGCAAAAAGAACAAGGAAATGGTAGAGCCACTATATGGAGAAGATGGCAAAAAATGCTAACAGAGAAAAGGCAGAACTACTCAACACCTTCTTTGTCTCGGAAAACAGAGCTCAACCTGGAGAAAATGGAGCAGATGATGCAGTAGGGGAAATGTAGCACAGCATAGGTAGTAAGGTACTACAGGAATACTTGGCTACTCTAAATGAATTCAAGTTTCCAGGGCCAGATGAACTACACCCAAGGGTATTAAAAGAATGGACAGAAGTAAACCCAGAACCCTTGGCAATAATCTTTGAGAATTCCTGGAGAACAGGTGAAGTCCCAGCAGACTTCAGGAAGGTATATGTTGTCTCCATCTTCAAAAAGAGGGAGTGGAGACCTAAACAATTACTACCTAGTCAGCCTGACATCAATACCAGGAAAGATTCTAGAGCAACTCACTAAACAGACAGTCTGTAGGCACTTAGAAGGTATGCTGTGATCACTGAAAGTCAACATGGGTTTCTCAAAGCAAGGTGTGCCAGACTATTCCTTTTTTTTTTTTAAATAGAGTACAAGCTTGGCAGATGAAAGGAATGCTGTAGATGTAGCACATCTTGATTTCATTAAGGCCTCTGACAAGGTCCCCCATGACATTCTTGCAAACAAGCTAGTGAAATTTGGGCTAGACAATGCTACTGTTAGGTGGATTTGCAATCGGTTAACCAACTGAACCCAAAGGATACTCACCTCTTCATCCTGGCCCAGTACTATTCAACATTTTTATCAATAATTTGGATGAGGGAATAGAGGGCGTGCTTACCAAATTTGCAGATGACACCCAATTAGGAGGGGCAGCTAATACCCCAGAGGACAGGATCAGAATTCAAAAGGACTTTAACAGATTAGAGAGCTGAGCCCATACCAACAAGATGAAATTCAACAGGGAGAAATCTAAAGTACTACACTTAGGCAGAAAAAATGAAATGCACAGATATAGAATGAGTGACACTTGGCTCAACCAGGGTACATGTGAAAGAGATCTTAGACCACCATAAGCTGAACATGAGTCAGTGTGATGCGGCAGCTATAAAAACCAGTGCAATTCTAGGCTGCATCAATAGGACTATAGTGTCTAGAGATCAAGGGAAGTAATACTACCACTCTATTCTAATTTGGTCAGACCGGTCCTGGAATATCGTGTCCAATTCTGGGCACCACAATTCAAGAAAGATATTGACAAGCTGGAACATGTCCAAAGGACAGTTGCCAAAATGGTAAAACACCTGGAAACCATGCCCTATGAGGAGCATTGCATGTTCAGCCTAGAGAAGGTTAAGAGGTGACATGATAGCCATGTTTGTAGATATTTGAAGGGATGTCATATGAAAGATGGAGCAAGCTTGTTTTCTGCTCCAGAGACATGGAGCGATGGCTTCAAACTACAGGAAAAGAGATTCCACCTAAACATTAGGAGGAATTTCCTGACAGTAAGAGCCATTCAGCAGTGGAACATACTGCCTCTGAGTGTGATGGAGTTTCCTTCTTTGGAGATTTTTAAACAGAGGCTGGATGACCATCTGGTGGGAATGCTCTGGCTGTATATTCCTGAATGGCAGGGGTTTGGACTGTAGTCTTTTCAACTGTAATTCTAAGATCAAAATTCCATGCCAAAGAATACAAAATTGAATTTTAAAAGAAGAAAATTAGTTATATATAATAAGCCTACTCAAATTGCAATTTTTATTATCTTTTTATCATTTTGCTTTTATAATTCATATTATTTCGTTAATTATATATGCAGAAATAGAAACCAGGGAAATGAAGGCAATGAAGACTGGTATAAGGAGATCACTAGAGCGGGACAAAAAGCAACAATAAGTGCAAGCAAAAAGAGAGAGCTTTGCAAACAATGAAGTTTTATTCTTGTCTGCCACTGTCTTCAAAGTCCAAACAATTTCACTGCAGGTCAGTTTAGGAAACACATAGACTAGAACAATGTTGAAATTATATGCCGAACACAATGCCTGAGCTTCCATAATAAGACAACTGAGGCTTCCATAGGAACCCTGCATTGTCATGAATGAGCTATGGGTTCATGTATGCTGTCCTGTAACTTCCACTTGCAGAGGGGTTTTGCTTGGCATTTGGGTCATTATCATCTGGCAACATATAGCTTCTCTTTTCTGATTTAGTGAATCCTAAACAATCCAGAGATATAATCCAGGTTTTTCTTGACTTCTTTCTCTGGTTTACTGGGAGGAAACAAACCAGAGAAAGGAAGCTGTCATTTGCCCAGCTGACACAATAAAACAACCATGGAACCGTTGGCTTGTTTAGCCACTTCCACTGCAAGTGGGAGTGACTGAGCAACATACAAACATGCTTTCATACCAAATCATGGATCCTACAGAGCGCTGGCTTGTTGAATCTCATCTATATGCAATCTCATCTATATGCAGATGGCAAAAGTCTGCACTCAAAGTCATTATACTTTACTGACAAAAGCTGTCTCTATTCTAGGGATTTTTACAAACCTCTGACTACATTAAAAACAAGTAATACATTTATTTATGCATAGAATCAGTTGCTGTCCAGGAACAGGAAATGTTATACTTTTAAGTACACTGACCCAATCATTTATTGTACTGGTGATACAGGACCAGAATGTTATCCTCTTGCCACTCTACCTGCCCACTGGTCCTTGGCACCCCTTGGAAACTGGCTTTACAGCGTTTCCCAGCCTGCTGAAGCAGATACTGGAGGTGCATGTAGTAAGGATGCGGAATCAATCTCTCAGCTCTACTGTTATATCAGTTGTTGTACTGCAGTCATTATATTAGTAATCGTTGCAGCTCAATTTTTTAACCTAAAAAATCCCCCAATTTGTAATTACAGTGGGCCTTTGGTAATCAGTACTAAGGGCCCACTGGTTTCAGGACTCCCTGTGAATGCCAAAATTCATGGATGTTCAAGCTCCATTAAGTACAATGGTGTAATAAAATGGTGTCCCTTATGTAAATGGCAAAATCAAAGTTTGCTTTTTGGATTTTTTGGGGGGAGTGGGGTGGGAAATATTTTCAAGCCATGGTTGGCTGAATCCATGGACACAGAACTCATGGATATGGAGGACTGACTGGATTTGCTTTGCACGTATTAGCTAAATGAAGTTGCTCTTTGTTTTAGAGCATGGCTTTTCACACGAAAGCAAAATATAATACAGACTACATTTAACTGCCAAAACCTGGTTGAAAAGCTTGGCTGAAAAGTTCCTGCTGTGTACATTTTGCTTTAAAAATCTGCATCACAAAATAGAGAAGGGAAATCTTCTCATTGTCAGATTCACCTATTTAGAGAACAGTTTTACCCTTAAATGTGACTGAAACGTTATCTGTCTAATCCCAAAATTGGGAGATGAGATACATAAGGCCTTCAAAAACACTTTTCAGAATTAGAAGCAACAATAACAAAAAAGCATGGGTGACTTGTAAAATTTGCGTGATATGCACAGTAGAAATTCAAACAAGTTATATACACATCTGAAACAAGTCAATTTAGGCGAAACGCACAAGTTCTTGCTCTCTATGTTATACAGGAAACCAGTAAGAAAAGTACTAAAAGAAAGTAATTAATAATTACACAGCTGTGCAAAAATTACAATACACATACTCTGCCCACAGGCTTGCAAACAAATAAACACCATTTTCAAATAAAGAAAGGGAATGAATCACAGGTTGGATTTTAACTATTAATGCTTGAGCTCTGTGTGTTTTTAAAATTGTTGAATATTTGCATAAGTACAGGCAAAATGAATATTCTGGATTCCATCAGTTAAAATATTGCTTGGCCTCTTGGCAAAAATAACAGTTCTGCAAATACAAGTATATCCCAGTTAACAAAACAGATGTGTCCTGGAGCTTTACTTCTTTAACAGAAAGAAGTTGAAATCTTCTTCATTCTTCTTTTGATGGTGCCAGAGGTAGAAATAATATGGAAAGACTAGGGATAAGTTTGTACACCACAAAAATGTAGAGCACTTCAACATGTTTCAGCAAATTTGTTATTAAAAACTAATACTACGTACATGTGAAATGAAACAAAAAAAGTCTGGTAAACCTTGCATGAATAAACAAAAATGAATTGTGAATCTTCTAGAAACCACTTGGGAGCTTCTTCAAAAATACATCTCAAGATGATTTTTTTCCCTTCAACAGCCTCCACTTTTCTTACTACAGTCCTCTCTTCAAATTCCCGGATTTTACATTTGCGAATCTGATTATTTGACAGCGTGCACGCTTCCCCCTGCATATCTCCTCCTCCCATTCCCATGCATTTTGCCCCACTGCAGAGAACTCACACTGAGGCAAAATAGATGGAAATGCGGTGGTGGGGAGGCTCCAAAGAGCTCCCTTTCCTCTTCCAGAATTCCCCCTACTTCCCAACAATTTTCTTCATCTTGGAGCAAAACACATAGGAAGGGGGAGGGGAGAACTCCAGAGAACGAAAGGAAGAGCCTTCTCTTCCCCATCCCACTTCCTTCCATTTTGCATGAGAACGAGAGATGGGAGCCCAGCAGACAATGGGAGGGGGGGCAGATGGGAGAGTTATTTGCAATTCTTCCACTTTTGCAGGGGTTCTATGCCCCAAACCCTCATGAATGGAGGGAGAACTGTATTTCCATTTTGGTGAAACTTACGCTTTTATGCTTTTTAAACATGGCAGGCTAGGTGGTGAAAAAGACTCATCTGCTTTCCCCTTTTCTTTCTCTTTTGCTCTTCACACACGCACAGTAATTGATTCTGGAGGCAGTCATCTACTTTGCCTGTTGTATGTAAGGCCACATAACTATAATAAGATGACAAACTAGAATCTCATTCTTTCTGTGACAAAACTTTTTTCCCATGTTTACTGCAGATACACTGCTGGAAACCAACACTGGTGGTCTGTCTTTCTCCAGCCCTCCTTCACCATTCTCCCAGTGCCAATGTTAAAAATACAAATCAAACAAACAAACCTTCAAGCTAGACAGAAGACAAGAAATGAGGAGGGCAGGGCTCACCTTCCATGAAAACTTTGTAAGAAGGAGTTTCTTTATCAGAAGGCTTTGTTAACTGAGATATGCCTGTAGTGATAGAAACCCCTTTTAGAAGCCACTAGAGATAGCAGGGCTTTTTCAATGGGAAGTGTAGTGGTGACAATTATGAGGAAGATGAAATTTAGGAGGAAAAAGGAAGCTGTGCACCTGATACAGGTATTTACATGTTCATGTTGCTAAGATAGATTTTATTAGCGATGCACATTTAGATGCTTTTCTTTTCATCCAAAGAATGACTCATTTCACTTAAAAAACCCCCTGCTAATCTCACACCTAATACGTGCTTACTAGAAATGTGATAAAAAGTGATCTGTTGAGACATAAGGCATGACTGCAGTAAGAGAACTCTGAATGACATCAGTAAAAGTATGCTCTGAAAGCTGGTGAAATAGAATCAGTGCTCTACCTTGTCAAGTACCTTAAAAATATAGTAACCCTTCATAGACACACACATCCTAAATAAATGTATAGGAGAACAATGAACAAGCCCTTCCAAAGGATACAAACTGAATTTATACTGAAAGAGAAACAAAAATCATCTTGTGAATATATCTTCTTTCACAGATGGCCAGTATAGTCAGCTCTTATTGTTCCAGTTACTTGTATACGTTTAACTCCAACATGATATGTACAATGTCAGGATTTTTGGTCCCTCTTGCTTTCCTGATAGCTCTCTCAGGTGCTGAAAATCTGCTGCAGTAAGTTTCCTAGTCCTCTGGAGTAGGTTTCTAAGCAGATTTTAATGCACAAAGCAGCTACAATAAGGAGACCACTGAAAAATTGTATTTATATGGAAGCTGATTTCATAAGTGCAAAGGCAGTGATGGATGCCAGCCAGAAGTTCAAACTTGGTATGAAGCACACAAAGTGTTTTGATGAAACTGTAGTCCTCCTCTCCTTTGTACAATACTAGAAGAGCAAGTCACAAATTTCCTGCTAGGTACTGAGATGCTTCCCTCACCACGCAGACAAATTCCTTACGACTCTCCTTCAAATATGCAAAAATACACATAGTGCACCCGCCATATATGTTCCAGGAACCCTTTCATAAAACAAAAAACGTGAATGCTATATCCCATTATCATCAACGGATGCAACGTGCATGCACCTACACTGGCACACACTCAGCATGTCCACTGACAACAGGACAAGAGGCTTCACACAACCTCCTATTCACGTGTGCAGAGGTCACATCAGCAGAGGGCTCACTGTATGTCCCAGACTAATCCATTTCAGGTGAGTTGCCACTGAAAAAGCTTTAGAAACCACTGAATAGTGTCAAGTGAAACAGTGTCAATCCTTTAAGATAAAGATGAAATATAGAACACTAATTTGTAATGACTTTCTTGAAATAAGAAAATGTTTTTATGCCCATCACAGTATTTGTTTATGACAGTACAGTTCTGAATGTTTAAATTTCTTTTGTATGAAGGCTACCACCATCTAGCATCCTTATGCAATATCTTAAAGAAACAAACACTAGAGCCTGGCATAGCTATATGCACCTGAACACAACCAATGAGAAATTTAATATAAACTACTCTGCAAACCTCTATCACGGAGCTTTCCAAACTTTTCATGTCGGTAACACACTTTTTCGAAATGCATCATTTTGTGACAGAGTAATTCAGTAAGTAATTCATTAAGTGGAAGCAGCCCCTCCACTCGAGCCCGGCCCACCGCTGCCACTGCCCTCACCAGGGTCTTCCTCAGCCCGGGGCAGCAAGGGCAGCAGCGGGAGAGCCAGGCACTTCACTCAGACCTAGCCTGCCCCGCCACCACTGTTGCCCTCGCCGCGGACTTCCTTGGCCTAGGGCAGCAGCAGCAGTAGCAACAGAGGCAGCCCCGTCACCCAGCAGTGCGGCAGCAGGAGAGGCAGCCCCTCTACCCGCTACATTTGTGTGACACACCTACACACTGCAGGTGACACACTAACATGCCACGACACACAGCTTGGAAAGCTCTGCTCTATCAAGTGCAAAATACCATGCTGCTTAGAAAATACTGCTACACTTCCTGTATATATAAATAGGAGATAAATCAGCTCAGAACAGACAACAAAATCCAAAATCAGAGCAAATTTACTTGCTAAATAAGACTCTTTCTAGCTGTGCATAAAAATTTATATAAGAATTTTACTGGAAAATCTGTGAACACAGGCAAAAAAAACTTGTTTGCATATAATCACTAACCTGGACTGCATATATAAGAAATGCTTTCAATATTGTGATAATTAAAATTGATATCCTAAACTTTGCATGCAAATATCTAATACAGCTTAAGAAAACTTATAAAGGCTACATCAGCTAGGAAAAATAGTACCCAAGAATCGATATACATTCTGTGTATCATTCTAGCCTAAACAAATACAAATATTATGTATCTTTTTGAAAAAAATGAACTTTAACTTTGTGTTCTAAAAAGACTATTAATTTGATCCACCATACAAAATACTTGAGTGGCCAGACATTGTACGTTACAAAATCAGTGTACAAACTCAACTGCTATTTGCTGTCATTAAAAAGCTGTAAATAAATAGAGAGATTCTATGTAGAATCAATACAGGTAGAACACTGATGGGTGTAACTAAAGGCAAAGGTAATGCTGCTGGTCTCATGGTTATGATATCGGCAGCAAACTACATGGTCACCTGCATTTAACCCTCACTGTTCTGGCTTGGATGCTCACCTCCCTTCCCCTGTCCCTTTCAATCACATTTCAAGCACTGTACCTTCACTTATGGTAACTACAACGAACATTAATCAGGATTCCAAGACACTCTTAGCAAGAGTGTAGAGGATGTATGCAAGTATTAGTTAAGAAAGAAATTGTTTTTTAATTATGGTTAGCACTGGTGGAGATGTAATGCTGACAAGGGACGGGGGGGGGAACTGGACTATGAAGGGAGAGGAGGTACTGGCTCTGGCATAGGGTTACTTCCAATTATTATGTTAATTCTGACTATATGTCACATACACTGGAGAGGAAACATTTAGACTAAAACTAAGATTACAGCTGAGTATGACATGGACAAAAGATAAAAATTTATCTTTAGAGTGGCAAAACAAAACCATTTTGGCCCAAGGTAAAAAAAAGTGACATTAAAGATGTCAGCTGATTATTTTTAGTTAAATGAATTATCTCACATGATGATAATTTCTCTCAACTAGTTTACCTCAAGTTTGCCCACAGGCAATTAATGAGGTTTTAGATCCAGACAGCATAACAACTGGCTGCAATTCAAAGCAGTTCCTTTGCAACACATTTCATAGCTTTTCAAAAGACAAATTTGGGTCAGAGGACATGAAATGACAGTTCTCTGAACTAAATCAAAAAATAAAATGTGTAATTGTTTGATTTTATTTCCTAACATGACCTGCAACACATCCTTTTGAAACTCTACACTGTTGAATTGCTGGGCCCTTTCCCAATAAGGAGCTAGTAAGCTTCCCATCCCCACATTCACAGTTCGGCTGAAAATTTTGACAATAATAGTTATCTATTCAGACAAGACAAGATGGTCTGTTTTCATTTTATTTTGTTATTGTGTGCCTTCAAGCTGTTTCCAACTCATGGCGGCCCTAAGGCAAACCCCTCATGGGGTTTTCTGGGGCTGAGAGTGTGTGATATGCCCAGCATCACCAAGTGGGTTTCCAAGGGCAAGCAGAGAACTGAACCCTGGTTTCCAGGATCAGAGACCAATGCTCAAACCACTATATCACACTAGCTGTCCCAGCACTAAACAGGTGACTAGAACAGTGAGACACACTATACTGGTCATCTGTTACCAGATGTTCACCATTTTGTTTTACTTTTTACTGTTACTGCTGTAACGAAAGACAGGAAAGTACAATTCACGAACATTACTGCATCTGTGTAAGGGTAAATTCACATATTGTATGAATAGGATGTGCATTCTAATTATCTGTTACATAAAACAGCTCAAGAACAAAATTTATTTACTGGCAAATGCAGGTTGTGATATTTTACACTACAGTGGAAAAGTATAGCAGCCTCATCTTGGTGCCCTTCCAGATATTTTGAACATAAACCTCCATCAGTCCCAGACAGCATGTCCAATGGTCAGAGCTTCTAGTAGCTGTCATCCAAAATAGCACTAGACCACGCATGACTGTTTTACAGCCTAAGTCTAAGCATGTGTATTTGGAAACACTTCACCAATTTCTATAGGATTTATTCAATAATTATCCTCAGGATATCTGCCTCAAACATCTGACTAAAATTCAAGAGCTACATACGTTAACAGGACAACATATTAAGGTTTTTTTCAACGAGTATTTTTAAAAATCCTAGAATATGCATTACTTTAAGTATCTGAAATAATTTCCATGTACTTGTTTCCGTTAGCTTCTGGGCACATGCTGATTGACATGATGGGCTCTGACAGATATATTCAGAATTATTACCACTTTACTCAAAACAGTAACAATTATACCATATGCCACACAAATTTCCAGAAAGTCCATCATCAAAAACATGTTAGAGAAAAGAGAAAAAAAATACTATTCACAATGTTTTACCTTGATTGGTGCTGTAGAAAACTTCACTTTCCTCTGTGGATCTGGTTCTTCCTCCTCCGAAAGCCCAGGAAATTCTTCACAGTCATTATCATAGTTATATTCTTCCTCTGGCAAGGTTTCCTCCCCTTCAGGGCCCTGAGTATATGAATCTGTTTCTCTGTCATCATCAAAAGCTGCATTCTCAATTCCAAAAACACTGGAACTAAATTCACTACAATCTTCTCTCTCTACTACCTCCTGATTTTCATCTTCATCTTCACTATTACCTATCTGTTCTTTATGATCCTGTTCTCTTGTATGATCTTCTTCCAAAGATATTGCCTCTTCTACTTCTGTCTGCTTGGTCTCACTGCACATGTTAAGCTCTTCTCTGCACACATTAAGTTCCTCCGTTTCCTCAAATGTGAGTCCCTTTCCTTCTTCTTCCCAACTTGGGAATCGCAGTTGTTTTTCCTTCTGGCAGACATTAACTTCCCCAACAATTTCACTATTACCACCCAAAGTTTTGTTCTGCACCATAATTAACTCAGCTCTAACAACTTCTACCTGGGAGATTTTTATGGGGGCTCGATCCACTTTACTGGATGTGGTGGTTGTACACTGCTGGTCTCTTTCTGAAACTTCATCTCTTTTAGCAGCCTTACTTGGGTCGTCCTTTTTGCTACTCAAAAGGGAAGGTTCTGCAATGCCCTGATTCTCCTTCAAGCATAATTCTTCTCTAACCCCTGGTGATTCCCAGCTGCAGAACACTGTCTGGACAGGGCTTTGTGTGCCCTCATTTTTCAGAGTGTCTTTGCATTCCTCACTGTCACTATCAGCCAAGAAACTCTCAAGTCTTCTAGAAATGGGTCCAGCATTCAGTGAGGATCTACAGCTACCACTGGATTGCTGTATCTTGTGCTCATTGCTTTCTTCACTCTCTGTTTTTTCTATGGCAACCTGAGAACTAACATCAGTATTGAAATTAAAGTGATCTGCTACATTACTACTGTCAGATGAAGAGGCAGAACCATGTCTCCTCTTTTCTTCAACCTTTTCTGTTTTGTAAGGAGGACCTTTATCCAAGAAGCTTGGCCTTTTTATGTTCTTTTCAAACAATTTCCTAGTCTCAGAAAACTTTTCTGCCAGGGCAGCTTTATCTAGATTTCCTTCATCACTGCTGCAAATAATTTTGTCATTGCAAACAGCAGAAGGTAAAGAATCCTGGGGACTACTGAAGGGGACAGAACCAACATTGAGGACGTTATTTTTCTGAACAGAGAGAAAAGATGGGCTACTGGGAGAGGGAGGTGCAGGGTCAGTTGACACTGTTTTTGTGATAGATTTGGACTCAAATGGTGGGCTGTTCTCACTACATGATGGTGTGGAAGAACCACCCATCTGCATGAACATGTTCTTGATCTTGTGCACTCTGTTGCCGTACGTGACAGCTCTGCCACGAACATGTGGGTCATTACTTCCTCCATTGGATGAGTTGGTCAGCTTCTGCTGAGGACCTGATTTGTTTGCAGTATTATCAGCATTTACTGAATCAAAACTGCACTTAATAGCATGAAAATCAGCTTTATAGGCATTTCTGTGTGGAGAAGCACTTCTTAAAGTCCTCTCTCCTTTGCCTTCAGTCTTCATCATTGTTGGATGGAGACACTCTTCACTCCTCTATGGGAGGAGGGATGAAAACCAAGCACAGTTGTCCCCGACAATGCCTGGATACAAGCCTGTTACAGACTGGAGAGAGAATGAGACTGGAAGATGCTGCTAACCAGTTTACGCTTCTGTGCAGGCATTGAAGTAAGTTGTAGGTAGAGAGAGGAATACACAGAAAGAACAAGCACTCCAGGAATTTATCTGGAAAAGTGTAGTACTAACTGCCACGGCTGATCTGTTCCTATTGAGAAGCCATCTGCAAAAACAAACAAACAAAAAAAAAACAGTTAGTGAGCTGACAGCCTCATCCATTTACACCAAGTATTTCAGCACTGACTGTAATGGAATTCCATACCCTGAGGAACAGCAAGAATCTTGACAGTGTTCTATCAACCGAAGGGAGAAGCAAAAAAAGATGAGTTCTGAGACTAAGTAAATCTCTGAACTTCAGCCAAAAGACACAAACTCTTTGCCACACTGCAAGTTTCCCTATATTAAAGCTGAACTCTAAAACACGTGAAATAATATTTAAGGGGGTGAAAGCAAAAAGTCTTTAAGTAGGTTCTAAATAGTTGCCCAAGTTCTCTCATCACGAAGTTAACTAGAGCCAGCTCCTGCTCATTGGGGATTAAGAGGAAAGGCTTCCAGGGCAGAAGATGCGGCTTCCAGGGCATTTTTTTTCACAAGGGTACTGAGAAAAGCCCGTTCGCTCGCTTTGAACTTTCTTTCAACAAATCCTGAGATCCAAAGGAAATCCCTTCTGCTTCCCTTTCTAATGTTAGGCTCCCCTGCCACAAGAGACTGGGTGCTTTGAGTCTACTTCCTTATACTTAAGGCCATCATCTCCGCCTCTAATTCCTGAGGGAGGGAGGCAGGCAGTCAAGAGGCTGCGAGGGAAGAAGAATGGGATACGTGGACCGTCCCCTCCCGCCGTTCCCGCGGCCCTCGCCGTCTTCCCCTCACCGGGAATCTCGGCCCCACTCCTCCGCAGTTGGCCAGCCCCCCGCCCCACCGCTCCATTTCAGCCCAAAGGTTGAGGCTTCCTGGCGGGAGGGGGGGCGAGTCCCTCCCCCTCCCCCCTCCCCGGGCTGGGAATGCGGAGGAGGAGAAGTAGCGAGACGCAGCTCTGGCGGCGGTTCACAAACGGGCCAACCGCGAAACTCCCCCGCTGCTGCTCCTGCTCCTGTCGCCTTTCTTTTCCTCCACGGCGGGGCTTACTAATGCTTCACTTTACACCCCCTCCTCCCTCACAAAAACTTTCCAAACCTCCTCCTTGAAAGTATACATTACTACCTGGGGGCAGCCAGGGATCCGGCGCAGACGCGTCTTCGTCTCCCCCTTTTTGCCTGCTTAGGCGGAGCGTCTCCTCGCGCTTCCCCCACGGGAGAGCTTCACGCCGACGGGTTATCCAGTTTCCCCCAGCCCGCCCTAGACAGCTGCCCCCGGGCGGCGGCAGGAGCGACTCCTCCTCCTCTTCTTCTCTTCTTTTTTGCTCACTCCACCCCCTCGCGAACTATCCGCCCGCCCGCCCGCCCGCCCGCTCTTCCACCACTACTTCGGCTCTCTGTCTCGCGCGCCCGCCCGCACGGCCACTTCACGCAGTTCAAAGCTTTCTCTTTCCCCCGCTCCTCCCCTGGCGGCGGCTACTTCTTCTCCTTCTTCTCCTTCGAGGCCGCGCGCGGGCGGGCGGGCGCCTGCGCTCCTTCCCCCGACACAAAGAGACCTTCCCGCGGAGGGCGCGAGCCCCACTCCTTTCCGCGAGGGAGCCGACCGCGCGAGGCGGGGGCGGGATCAGAGGTGAGGGACCCAAGAGGCGGAGCGAGAGGAGAGCCAGCGAGCAAGTCTAAGTTCTGAAAGGAAACGCCTGCATCCGTTGGGATATTCCATAGTGGGATGAGGGGTTTCGGGCGATACCATCGGGTGGAAAGTCCAGAAAAACTGGTCGGTTGGCCTCCTTTGTATCATGTTTGCCCCCTGCTGTTGGTGGCATCGGGAGCTGTGTCTGCCTTTCGCCGCAAAGCCAGGCGACCCCTGAGATTTGATTTATCTCCGCAGTTTCATTTCCTAAACGCCTCACAGAAACAGAGGGAAGGAAAGGGGTTGTGTTTCGGTTCCAGTCCCGACAGAAGCCAAAAAGTTTAACGTGTGCTACCTATGCTACATGTTTGCCAATGTAAAATGCACCTTTGAAAAGGTTGTACGTGGACGGGGTAATTTATTTTTAACCATAACAGCACACAGCCTAAATATGATTATTGGCCATGCCACTGGCGGCTCAAGCAACGGCGAGAGCGATTCATCTGAGGGCACCTATTAAACAGTAAAGGAAATCCTCATCACAACCTCATGTACCTGCCATTGGCAAACCGTCTTGGGTAATCCCATGAATGCTGGTTTGGGAACCCATATTGTGCATAATACCTACGATCCTATGATAACTCTGAATAAGGCCAGTTGAACACAGTGACTTTTACTTCTGAGTAGGCCTGCAGGGTAAGGCTGCTAGATTCCAGAGGACTGCTGCCCCATCAGTACCTGGCAAACTAGTTTTGTGAGGTCGTTTAAATATATAAAATCATGAACTGACTTGAGACAAGCTATTCCGAATCAGAATTCTCTGTTACCCTAACAGCATAAATTTTCGCTTTCTGGGATTGGGCTAGGGAGGAAGCAGACAACTTCAACAAGACCAGGGGCCAATTTTCTGCCTGCCATCTTGCAGGGGGGCACGTGGACTGTCCAAAATGCAAAAACAGAACAAAACCACCAGAAATCTGCTTCTGGTTTTGAACATTTTTAAAAATATTAAACAGCACAGGAGGTGTGTGGTTTTGTTGTTGGGTGCCTTGAAGTAAATTCTGACTTATGTTGACCCTAAGGTGAACTGATCATGGAATTTTCTTGGCAAGATTTGTTCAGAGGAGGTTTGCCTTTGCCTTTGCCTTTGCCTTTCCCTGAGGCTGAGAAAGTGTGACTTGCCCAAGTCACCCAGTATAGCCAAGTGGACATTTGAACGCTGGTCTTCAGAGCTGTAGGCCAACACCGAAATCACTACACTTGTTCTCTTGTATTTGTGTACAACCTATTTAAAAAATGAATTGCTATTCCTGGAGAAGCTGGATTAGACTCAGGGGAAGAAGGTGTGAAAAGCTGGAGGAAGAAACATCAACAAGTGAAGATATGCAGATGATACCATATTACTAGCAAAAAATAGCCAAGACTTGGAACAATTATTGAGGAAAGTCAAGGAAGAAAGTGCAAGAGCAGGGTTGCAGCTGAAAATTAAGAAAACAAAAAATAATGACCACAGATAATTCACACAGTTTTAAAATGGATGATGAAAACATTGAAATAGTTGAAGATTTTCTATACTTTGGCTAAGTCATAAATCAAAATGGAGGCCATAGTGAACAAAACAAAAAAAGACTAGAACTTGGAAGAGCAGCTGTGAAGGAACTGGAGAAGACTCCTCAAGTATGAAGACATATTGAATTCCAAAGTCAGGATTGTCCATGTCATTATATTTCTAATTTCTTTGCTTGGTTTGAAAGTTGGGCAGTGAAGAAAGCTGACTCAAAGAGAACTCATTTCAAATGTGGTGCAAGAGAAGAGTTATACAGATGCCTTGGACAGTCAAAATAAATAATAAATGGGTCCCAGCCTAGAAATCAAGGCTGAAAATCAAGCCTCTCTAGAATTCTCTCTAGAAACTAAAATGACCAAACTGTGGCTATCATGCTTTGAACATACGAGAGGACATGACTCATTAGAAAAGAAAATAGTGCTTGGTAAAATGGGAGACATTAGGGAAAGAGGAAGACCACGTTACAAGTGGACAGACTCAATCAAGGAAGTCACAGCCCTGAGTTTGCAGGACCTGAGCAGGGCTGTTGGTGGCAGAGTATCTTGGAGGTCTTTCATAGAACCATAGAGTTGGAAGGGGCCCTATGGGCCATCAGGTCCAACCCCCTGATCAGTACTGGATCTCCAGCTAGAGCATCCCCAGTCCAGCCTCTTTTTGAAGACATCCAGAGAAGGAGACCTCCCCAGGCAATTGGTTCTGTTGCCAAACCACTCTCAATATCAAGAAGCTCCTTCTAATGCACTGTTATCTATCCTCTTGTAACTTATAACCATTAGACCTAGTTCTACCTTCTGAGGCAGCAGAGAACAAGCCTGCACCCTCCTCTTTGTGGCAGTCCTCAAGGTATTGATGTGATCATGTCATCCCTCAAATCTTCTCATCTCCTAGCTTAACATGCCTAGGTCCCTCAACCTCTACTCGTATGTTTTGTTCACCGTACCTTTTACCATCCTTGTTGCCCTGCTCTGAATTTGCTCCAACTTGTCTATTATCCATTTTACAGTGAGGCACCCAGAACTTCAGATGAGGCTTGACTAGCACAGAATATAGAGGGACTGCTATTTCCCTTGATTTGGAAGCGATATTTCCATTAATGCAGGCTAAGATAGCATTTGCCTTCTTTGCTGCAGCATCAAACTGTTGGCTCATGGTCAATTTATAATCAACAATAATCCCAAGGTCTTTTTTACATGTAGTACTGCTGAGCCAAGTATCCTCCATCCTATACATGTGCATTTGGGTTTTGTGGCTTAGATATAGAATTTTGCATTTGTCTCTGTTGAATTTCATTTTATCAATTTCAGCCCAGTTTTCTAGTTTATCAAGGTCCTTTTGAGTTCTGTTCCTATCTTCTAATGTGTTAGCTACCCCTGTGTTCCTGAAACAATAGTCTTTTTATCAAAAATAATGGCAACTCCCTTTGCCTTTCTTTGCCTCCCACAGATTGCTTCCCAAATGGCATTACAAGTAATACCATCTGAGAGCCTCCATTATAAGTTTCTTGTAGAAATAAAGTATTAGGATGGAATTACCTTATTGATTTTAGAATTTTTGCACATTTGGGAGCTGACCGTAGCTCTTTGACATTTAATGAAACTATTCTTTGTCCACTCTCCCCTTCCCTCCTGGGGCATGCATGGCCACAGGAAACAAGGGAGGACCATTTCTGAAAGTAGTGGAGAAATGAATATAACTCTTAACCTTTACATGATCACATTCACTTATAATAAGCTAACGTCTTTAAACCAACATAATGAGAAAACAACTCAGCTGATTCCAAGAGAAAGAGGGTTCTGCCACCGGGCAGACTCATTATCAGATCTGAGCAGTCTGATTGCCTCCAGACATTTAAAACCAGGTGCGGCTGTTTCATAATGTAGTAACTGGAATAGAGCCTCTTCTTTTTAATGAAGCTGCTTGAATTGGACAAAGGCTCAAATAAATGTCTAGAACTTTAAGCTCATTTTGTTTCCCAAACTCTGTGAATTGGTATATAGACATTTAAAGCATTGCTTGTCATAATCTTTTATTCTACTGTGAATTTTACCATGGCTCCCACTGTCTCCCTCAGCTTCTCCTCCAGAGTTCACATTTTTGTGTTTAGAGCTGGCTTTTGGACAGATATTTAAGCTGTCAGCTCCAGACTCCCACGATTTAATTTAAAGCCTTCTTGATAAGAGTTGCCATGTCTTTGCCAAAGACATCCATCCTGGTATTTGTGAGGTGTAGCTCATCTGTAGCCAGTAGTCTTTCAACTAAAACGTGAAAATGATAGGTCCCAGAAGCCAAACCTCTCTGTCTCATCAACGTGATCTGCGTAGCCAGTTGTTCACCTGCAGTATTGTCCTTTCTGTGTGTGGTCCTCTATCTTTCACTGGTAGAATTGGTGAAAATATCACTTCTGCCTCTAAACAAGTCACTTTGCTGCCCAGGGCCTGGAGGAATGTGCAATCCCCAGTGAAAGTGCTGTTTTGTTCCCACCATACAAGTGACTGGTAAGTGAGTAGACAAGACAAGACTTCCTCTCTAGTGATATCTCTGTTGTGGGACTTCTTTCCAAGGGAAGTCAAACTTGCTCCATTTCTACTGATCTGTTGGTAAACAGCCAAGACAGCATTGTTTCATATGGCCTTAAAACCAAGGCTGGCTATGGCAACTGTTTTGATTTCTTAAAAACTGGTTTTTAAAATTTGCTTTAAAATCATGTTTGCTGTGCATTGACTGAAGAGCCCTTTAGACTGAAAAGCAATCACCAAATACTACTACTGTTGCCAGTAGTAGTAGTAATAAGCATAAAACTCAGCTGTGCTTTACTGGCAGGAAAGCTGTTGCATAGAAGTGGGATGTACCTTGAAAGCAGTAAAACTCTTGCATACAACAGAGCTGTGTTTTGTAGGCATGAAGCCGCCACATGAGCTGAGCTATATGAAAGAATAAGAGTAGCACAGGCTTGTGTATTGTAACACAGGACCTGATATGTGCATAAATATTAAGGAGGAAGAATAGCCTAGCTCCCAGGGTTAAAAACGAGTCCACCCTTGTGACAGAAGCAAAGCTGCAACCCCTTGTCCCATTAAGAATTCCTCTTTCTGTCCAAAGACTCTTCCGTCCATAACAGTTGTTTTTCTTTTTCTTTTTTAAATCTCAGTGTGTTATTGTGGGAAAGTCGGCAGGCTTGTAGTTTTGTTTTGTTTACTTTTCAAAAGGTCCATGAAGATAAGTAAATATGAAATAGTTGCCACTGTAAAGCAGACATTTTAAAGAGATAAAATAAGATAAAATAATTTATGCCCACCACTAGTAATGTATTATACTTTATTTAATAGGTGCTATTTGCAACCTTGCAAACATCTATTCCAGCAGAGCTGCTTGGGCTGATGGAATTTAATTTTAGGTCTTTCCAGATACTAATCAAAGAACCACACTGTCATTAAAAATTAGTTTTAACCTCTATAAAACTAGCAGAAAATATGTCCCATGAGTTATAACAGCTCTGCAAGAATGCCTTGGTCTCCAAAATGTTGTTACCATCACCTACTTACTGCTAGTGAGGCATTGTTATTGTAGTTGTTCATAAAAAGGCTTTAGTAATGAAAGTTAATGTAATACCTTAATCTGGTTGGCCAAGGCTTTGACTGGTTGCAAGGTTATGCCATTCAGTGAAATCAGGTCCCCACCCTTGAGGCATAATGTCATCCCAGATGGGCAATGCCTCTTTCTGGATCGTGATATTGTTTTATCATTTCCCAGCTTTTGTATGAATTCCCAGCCACCCCCACCTGTGTTCTGAATGGTTGAAATACTTCTCTTAAGGCTTACTTACTGGCTGGTAAGAGTTGAATCTAAAATATGCTGATAGTTTGGGTCCCGCCCTGTCGCCCCACCCTTCACTGGAATTCAGTCTCTGAGAACTCTGAAACTGAATTTGACCCTCAGGCTGAAAGAGATTGCCCATCCTTGTCTGTCAACTGCTGGCAACAAGTCTCCAAATAACCTTGTAAATGTTGAAAAGAGAAGAAGCCAGGATCTCACTAGGCCGGTTACACAGAACAAATAAATGGCTGGCCATTTGTTGCCCTTGATTACAACTGCTTCATAATCAACAGTATCAAAAGGTGCAGCAAAGTTTAACACAATCAACCCAGTGATATTATCCATATTGTTATCTAGGCAGAGATTTTCAACTGAGTACGCAAGAGCACTCTTAAAACTGTATTTGTACTGAACACCGAGCTGGCAGAGTTACAAGAAGTTTTACAATATTCAAGTCTCCCTGAAGCTGATAGACAACGACCACTTGTTCAACAGTGTTCTCCAGACAGGGCAGTAGCTGGCTAGGAAATCAAAAAGCAAGCAGTGTAATTTGTTTTGTTTTGAACAGAGGCTGAACAGGTACAGTCTTGAGGCTGTCTGGCACCCTGCCCTCCTGAATGACATTCTTATTACCCCATCAGATTTTTCAATGAGTTTTTGCTATTCAAAATGTCGAAATACCAGATAATATCTGCGAATGCTCAGCTCCAGAGGTTGTGCACCAGACGTGCCAATAATCTACAGGAACAATGTAATTGCACCACAGATCACTGAGAATATGCTGATCAGAAAGAGAAAAATAGTGTAATGGCAAATTTAAGTAACTTGTGGAGAAAATAGGTTATTTTGACCCATTTCAGTCTGATTTCAGGCCAGAGTATGACAGTGAAACAGTTTTAGTTGTTCTGACTGATGACCTTTTTCAGAGAAAAAACGGGGAGTGCTATCCTGCTGATCTTTCTCGATCTTCTCAGTGGCTTTGGATACCATTGATCATGGTGTCTGACTAGACTAGTGCTGTGCAATGGGAATAGGTGGCACTGTCTTGCAGAGGTTCCACTCCTATCTATAGGGTTGATTCCAGAGAATAGCACTGAGGGATTCCTGTTTAGCCTCCGGCTATTAAGCTGTGAGGTGGCACTGCATTCCTTCTTATCCTCGTGCTCTTCAATATGTTTAAGAAGCCACTGGGTAATGTCATTAGGAGTTTTGGTGTTGGGTGCCACCAGTATGCAGATGATGATTAGTTCTGTTTCTCCTTGCCATCAAGTCAGCAGAGGCTGTCCAATTGCTGGGCTAGCACCCAGATGCTGCAATGAGCTCAATGGGCAAAATAAGTTAATGCTAAATCCTGCTAAGATGGAGGCTCCATCGAATCTCAGGTTTGGGAACTAGGTAAATGGCCTGTTCTGGATGCGGTTTCACTCACAGCAAAGGAGTTTGGGAGTTCTGCTAGATCTGTTTTTGTCAGTGGAGGACCAAATGCACACTGTGGCTTAGAGTGCTTGGTGCCAGTTTTGTCTGGTGCCAGCAATGGTCTTTCCTGGATAGAAATAAACTAGCCACAGTAGTTCATGCAATGGTAATCTTCTAATTAGATTACACTCTACATGGAGTGGCCCTTGAAGATGACTCGGAAGCTGCAGCTAATGCAAAACAGAGTGGCTGCTACATAAACATCATATAATGCCAGACTTTTAAAAACTGCACCAACTGCCAACATACTTCTGGTA
Organism: Cyclura pinguis; assembly: GCA_030412105.1. Taxonomy (NCBI): domain Eukaryota; kingdom Metazoa; phylum Chordata; class Lepidosauria; order Squamata; family Iguanidae; genus Cyclura; species Cyclura pinguis. The sequence goes on along the minus strand of CM059599.1, from coordinate 222,083,521 downwards.
TTAATTCTGGGACTTGGGATGACATTTAAAACCCTAAACAGCTTGGGAGCTCAATAGTAGAGAGAATACCTCTTCCTATATAGGCCTAACCTGAGGATTGAGGTCTGTAGGAGGTAGGAGCTTTTTTGTGTCACACCATAGAAGTCAATATACTGTGTGAGAATGTAGGAGAGACCCTCTCCGCACCCCAGTTGACGAATGCCCTTCCCTTGGGGGCTGGATGGTTGCCAACAGTAGTTTCATTTAATAAAAACAAGGCTGTGTATTGAAGCCTTTGGGCTCCACTGATTTACTTCAAATACTATGCACACAGCTTTCAAACTGTTGCAACCATTTAATCCTGTTTAACTTGCTAATGTATTTAATATGTTTTTAATCTGTTTAATTATTTGTTATTGTTTTAAACTATTTTAACCTCCTATTATTGATTTTATACTATACACAGTCCTGAGATATTTTGATATTGGATAAGATAGAAATATTTTAATAACAAAATAATTACTTGCTACTTATTAAAATGCGCAGCAGACTATATAACTGCAATGAACATAATTCAGTAATACCCATGTTGCCTGTATACTAAATAGTTAATCTATATGCATACTATAAGCAAAAACACATTCAAGATGAAATATTAAATAAGCATTGTTTTATCTTCCTTGCTGCTAATACCATGGCTTTTGATTACCGTACAAGCAAGTTAGTATTAAGTAGTAGTCCTATACACATCTCAACTTAATTCCCCTTTGATGTATTGTCTACTGAGTAGACATATAAAGGTTTGCACTATTAATTTTAACCCTTCAGATCAGTGCTTGTCAGACTGTCTAATGTGAGGAATTGGCTTTCCTTTCTTCTGTCTTGCCTGGGACTTGTACCATATTTGTACACATTGGCTGCAACTGTCTTTCATGGAAACTTTCTGTGGACTGGCAACTGGGGGCTTGTTACTGCCCTGGCTAGTCCGAGCTTTGGGGATATTAAAGATATCCTCTTGATATCATAATTCGGTTTCACTTCCCTATTCCTCTCCACGTGCTTGCGAGGCCACCGGACAAACACGTAAACAAGCTCGGCCGTTAATTGCCGTAATATTCCTGGACAATTCAGGCAGGCCAGAAATAGCTGACTCACGGCTTTAGGAGACCTCCAGGCAAGTACTCTAGTTAAGTATGCACGCTACTTACAAAAGAGCCTCTGCCCCGCGATGGCAGCTTGGTGGGTAAGCTATACAATACCCAAGTACTCTGCGTTTGCATACTGGCTACTCTATTGAGAACCGCTACGATAACTCAATCATTCAGATTCTGACCTTTCGGAGGCTTTGTCTCCAACTCCAAATCTATTGTTTTCCGCCAAGTACGGCATAGCCTGCAGTCACAATTCTCCTTATAAAAACCCTTGATTCCGAGACCTTCCTCGGAACGCTCCCGAGTTTCATCCCGCCTTGCTGCTGCTTTGCTTGGCGAGCCTCCCCTCAGCTCCACGTGCTGAGCTACATCGCACCCCAGCTTCGTTCTCTATTTTTCTGGGCTTCAGGACAGGTGAAGTATCACCCAAACCAGCAGTCCCTCTAAAAATCCCTCTATACCACTCCAACCTTTATTTTCTTTAGTTATCTTGCATGAGTGTGTCGCATACACTGTTTTGCTTGTATTTAATAAACATCATTTATTATTTCAACTTTTGTGTGCTACTTAACTCGACCTGACCCCGTAGACATAGAGTTCAAGATCTCACTACGTTACTCTGCCTCTCGTAATGCTAAGCAGTGCTCTGAGCTAATTTTCCCCACCTTTAGTTGAATACATTTTGGTGTCCCTCCCGGGACCCCCAGTTCACAGGGTAACAGAGTGGTGGAGCAACGCGGGCAACCCTGGTACCCCTAATTTGAGAAGGAGTCACAAACCTCCTCAAATCGGGCTGGTACTGACCTAGGTGACGGTCGGTCAAGTTGTTAGAGCGCTGTTAGGCAGGAACACGTGTGTGTGGAGTCTGTGCGTTTGAGCTCTAGAGCTATTCTATCTGGGTGGAAATCTGTTCCCCTTTCTTGCTTGGGTTGTGTATGTCAGCCGCCCCGGCGTGGTCACTAGCACTAGGCGGTGAACCATTGTCTGATAGCAGGGGGTGTGCACAAGCTGTCCTGGGAATCACTCCCTAACTTGGGGTCTACCGTGGGCTGGGATCCGAAGTGTTAGAGTGTTAGCACGGTAGGAACAGTCTACACTCATCCAACACCATAGTGGCAAGGCAAAATAGCACTTAGGGAAGAAATTCCCCCCTTAGAGTTGTATACGGGTGCGTCCCGTCCTTGTTAGGAGTTAGAGAACGCAGGTGTGTCCCGCTAGTAGTTGTGAAAAGTGCGGGTGTGTCCTGCTGTGTAATTTCGGGTGCGTCCCGAGTGGCTAGCCGACTAGGTGCGGCTGGTGAGTCCCGACCTAGCCTAGGGCTTAGAGGTTTTGCCCGAGGTAGAGGTAGGCGCCCCTCACCCAGAAAACCAGTTAGGGACGGTTCGGTTTTGGTTCCTTGCCCCCTTTCCCCCGCTGCTTGGCCAGGTGGCGTAGTAAGTTCCTCAGTGTTCGTTTCCCCCCTTCAGGCGGGAGGAGTACTCCTGAGGGTTCCCTGGGTCTAGGTGACCTCCCTGTCCCTGAACCTGTCCTTGTCCTTTGGTCCCCAGTGCTGTCGAGGTGGAAAACCAGGCTTGGGAGTACCAAAGTGACTTTGTTTGGGCAGTCTGGAGATAGGTTCCTGTCCCTCTTTCATAGAGAAGTTCCGCAGAGTTCGTTTCCCTTCAGTCCCCCAGGGGTCTAGGTGATCCTTCCCGTCACTCCAGTTCCTTGTCCCGTTTGTAGTTTGTAGTTTGTGTTAGAAAGAATTGTGGTTTGTGTGAAAAATGGCAGAGAATAGCAAGGTCGCCATCAAGGACCTCATGTTGGAGGAAGAGGTCCGATGTAAACTAGAAAGATGGGTGTTGAGTAAGGGGAAATGCCCCTGGAAGGACACCATCTTCCAGACGGCCGATCCCTTTACCACACTCCGAGAAGCGTATGCCCTGGCGCGGAAATGAAAGAACTCATTCGGGCCGTCTAAGGATGCTTTGGCCGCTTGGGGACTTTGGCTTATGGCCAGAGATGCTAGTAGTGCCCTGGTAGAGACCTGAGAGAAGTTAGCGAGTATAGAAAAGGAGAATGTCCAGCTTCAGGCCGAGGTCGAGACGCTGCGTGCGGACAAAGTAACTTTTGCGTTCATAGCACAGGTGTCTGCCCAGAAGCTGAATAACATCACAGTAGTGGTGCAAACTTGGGCGGAGAAAGCCCACGCCTTAGAGGCTGAGCTGGCTCATGCCCGTTCGGCGGCCAAGTTTATGGTGGGGCACGTGAGAGAACAGCAGGAGGCTGTTAGCCATGTAGCTTGCCAGAAACAGATTGCTGCGCTGGAGAGCCAGCTCCAAACGCGCAAAGCCTTAATTTCGGCTATGTGCTGCTCCCAACGTTTGCAGAGGACGTTTCTGGGGAGGCACTGCCTGAGGATGCTCAGGCAACCATTTCCCACAACCCAGACTGGAGTAACCCTAAGGTCCCAGTCCACCCGGTAGAGACACGGTCCATGACCAGACGGACCACCCCCCTTGGAGAAGGCAGTTCTGATAGGCAAGAGACGCAGGAGACACAGGTCACCGAGACTAGGGTCCCCTGGCGTGCTACTGAGGCCAAAGCAATTGTGGACCAATTGGGTCCATTAAATCGGTCCACCGGCATCATGTGGCTAAACGCGGTGATTCACTCTCACCTGACAGCCAATGGTCAGGACCTGACCCATCTGGCCCGGCTTTGCATGTCCCCTTCTGAACTCCCTACTCTTGAGTCGGCCGTGGCGGCTCGAGGCCTGGTTAGGCTCGAGGCCCACGACTGGATGAGAGAGGTAGTAAGGATTTTGTGGCCCAGACAGAGTGCAGGTGTGCTCTGTGTCATGGAGCAACAGGGTCTTTGTGAGAACCCTGAGGCTTACGTGGCACGGAAGCAGCTCCTCGCCATTCTGGGCGAGCAGGTCCCCTTGACGCCCTGTGGATATCACTTTAACAGCCTCGAGTTTAAGACTCTCTTGTACGGAGGTCTTAATCACGAGACCAAGATGGCTTTAGGTTTGGTAGATCCAGCCACCACTAACTGGGAGGAATTTGGGAACAACCTCCGGCGGGTCTCCGACCTGCTGTGCAAGGCAGGATCCCTCAAACTTCCCACTAAGACACACAGGAAGGAACCCGGGAATTGGGAACCCATATCCGAGGTCACGTACTCAAATTATGGACCCCATTCCCAACACAGGAAAACTGTGCCAAATTCGGTTCCCAAGGGGAACTGGAATCCGCGCCCAGCTCCCAGACAGGACAATAGGCAGTGGCAGGGAAGAGATTTCCGCAGCCAGCCTGGCCAGGCAGGAAGTCCCTCACAGCAGCCCACTGCCCCCAAACAGCTCTCTGACTCGGGCTCTCCTTGAGAGACATCTGGTGGGTACGATCCCATGGCCCAGACGTACTCCTCGGATAGAGTAAGGGTCTGGGGCATGCTCAGAACGTTCGGGCTGGATATGAGCCAGTTCGATAAGAGGCCAACATCGGAGCTTTTGGAAGCTCTAGATAAGCAGCTTCAGGCGGGAAGTAAACAGCCGGTCCAAGCAGTGACCGACGGCCCACCTCCGGCTGGATACTACCCTAACCTGGATCTGCAAGCATAGGGGTGCCCTCGGTCCAGGAAGCTTCCCCGCAACGTTGTGGCTAGGTTGAAGCCAGACAGGCAGGGAGGGTTCTGGGTGAAGGCAGGTATAGGGACCGAGAGGGATAAGACTCCTGCCACCCCTCCTGCAGACTCCGGAGCAGCGCCAAAAGTGCTGCTCCCTAACCTGATGAGACAGGGTGAGCTCACCCCGACGCTATCCGCTTGACCGGATATGGCGGGGGGGCCCCCGATCCAAGCCCTTGAGAAAACTCAAGAGCCCCAGGCACACCAGAGCCAGGCAGATTGCCCCTCCTCCTGACTCAGCCCCGAGTGTGAATCCAGCCACCTCCGAGACCATAGTGCTTTCAGAGCACCTAGAAGGATTGCACCAGGCTAAGGTTCAGGAGGAAGCCCCCACCAAGTTTGACATTACCAGCCCATGTGAGAGCCAAGAAAAGGAGAACATGCAGCCGGGGGAAGCCAGTCCCAAGCTTCTGAGGCTCTCCATTGTCCCTGCTCTGAGCCCCCGGCTAGAAACCTGCAGTTTCCCCCAAGATTTTCTTGCAACCTTGGCAAAGAGAGTCTGTCCTCTCCGTGCCATCTTTCAGGGGAATCTAAAAGGAGACTGGGGATTTAAGCAGCAAGAGGCTCATGCCCAGCCAGAGCACGGGCTAGCACAGACACTCACCCTGGCACACCCTGACGTGACCATACACACTCCCGTTAACTGCAGTCCAGCAGGGGAGATTTCGATAACAGAGAGTTCTAAATGCCACACAGAGGCGGACATCGCTACTGCCTTCCCCTCCGCACGGCTGCTTTGGTGCCAGCGTGTCTTCATGCTTTGAGGCACCCAATTGATTGTGACTCTGGTGATTGTGAACGGGGCCAAGCTAGTTTACGGCTCCTTCTTGGTCACCATCATACCTGGAGAGGCAGTTTTCCAGGAGGCATACGAGTCCAAGACCAGCTTCCTCCATGACTTGGAGAAAGGGGTCCCAAACCAGGAGCGGCCGCCGCCACTCCTGCCGGTAATTCCGGAGACCCTGCAAAAAGAATGGAAAGGTCAACCGGTTGATCCTGCATCAGTGGTCATCCCCGAGCCAGAAGATCCCGGTGCCCAAAGACCCAATGTGAGCTCCATGATTTGCCAGACTTCCTTGAGTCACAAGGAAGTACCAACTGTTAATTTGTCCGAGGCATTTGCCTCCATTTACGAGGCATTTGACAATGGTTGAACGACCCATGTCTGAAGGGAATAGAGGTGGAGTGGCGACCCCTCTGGGCCCAGTTACTGTAAATAGTCCCGCCATGTAAATAGTTTTGTTAGTTTTGGTGGAGTTTAAGTAATTAGTTCTTTCTTTGTACGTGTTTTGTGTCTTTAAAAGGTAAATTGTCCCCTTGGTTTCAAAAGCCTATCTGAAGGCGACCAGTCTTCAGGTCTGCCTTCGGAATTCAGCTATATCTGTGGATGGTGATACTGCTCGTTCGGGGCCAGCATCGAACCATCGGTACTAGGTTGTTAGCCGCCCCAAGCCCTTGTTAACATCATCAGGCTTGGAGCGTCGGCTTTGGTGCAAGCGTGCAAGTCCGTGTTATACGGACCGGAGTGCGAATGAGACCTTCATAACCGGAGGTTCCTTTCGTGCAGCTGGGAGGTTAACATAGATGTCTCTGGACCCATGAGCCAATGCGGGACTCGAAACAGCAGCCTCGCTGTCCTGACCAGCGGCCCCCCTCAGGCCAATACTTCTTTACTCGCAATAGCTATTTATATCCCCGTGGACTCTTAGTCTTTTCAGTCATGATGACCCAGTTTCAATTCGAATTCCCAGTAGGCTTTGAGCCGGCCATTTGCATTAATGGTATACATTGGATAATAAACATGTCAGTTCTTCTGTTAAAACTCTAATAGGTCACTTAATCCAGAAGACTGGGAAGATCCCGAGGTTGTACCATCGCCCCCGAGTACTGTGGGGGGGTGATGAAGAGAGTTGCCGTTCCATCTGATGGCTGATACTTGGAGATTTCTGGTTCTTCGATGACACCCGTGACTGTGAGGGAAGGTGACCATGCAGCCTTCCGTGTGCCACGAACTTTTTGCCATTCCTGCTACCCTTTGCTGACCCGAGGAAACCTATGGACTATTCCAGGCTCCAAACTCTGCAAAGACTCTCTGCTCCTGAACTTGCAGCGAGCCAAGCTGCACCGACTTGGACATTTTGTTGTTGTTCCTGCTCCGTTGCCTGGATGGACTTATGCTTTGCTCGCCAGCTCCGGCTGAAAGACTTTTCCTGTTGCGAGAGGGGGGTGCCAAGACTTTTGCTTGCACCTCACCTCCCCCGGACTATGAATGTTCTTTCCACATTGAACTGTTTGCTCATTGGATTGCCTTCATTGCCAGACCCTGCATTGAATTTACATTATTTCATTGATTGCATTTGTTATTTTACTGCCATTGCTCATTTTTCGACAGTTCCCTATTGACGGGACATTTGACATTGTTTATTGTTTAATTGTTTATTATTGCATTATTGACATTGCTGTGTGTGTGTGTTTAGGTTTAGGTTTTAGTTAGGAATGTCTTTATGAGATGGGAATCCTTTGCTCTTCCTGAAATTCCCTTTCTTGAGGAGTGATACGGCTACCAACCTGCAAGCCCCTATTCGGCTCTAAATTGATTTTTGCTTTTTGATTGGAAAATGTCCGATATTGCTCCCAACATCGCCCATTTTCGGGGTGGGGGATTGTTACTGCCCTGGCTAGTCCGAGCTTTGGGGATATTAAAGATATCCTCTTGATATCATAATTCGGTTTCACTTCCCTATTCCTCTCCACGTGCTTGCGAGGCCACCGGACAAGCACGTAAACAAGCTCGGCCGTTAATTGCCGTAATATTCCTGGACAATTCAGGCAGGCCAGAAATAGCTGACTCATGGCTTTAGGAGACCTCCAGGCAAGTACTCTAATTAAGTATGCACGCTACTTACAAAAGAGCCTCTGCCCCGCGATGGCAGCTTGGTGGGTAAGCTATACAATACCCAAGTACTCTGCGTTTGCATACTGGCTACTCTATTGAGAACTGCTACGATAACTCAATCATTCAGATTCTGACTTTCGGAGGCTTTGTCTCCAACTCCAAATCTATTGTTTTCCGCCAAGTACGGCATAGCCTGCAGTCACAATTCTCCTTATAAAAACCCTTGATTCCGAGACCTTCCTCGGAACGCTCCCGAGTTTCATCCCGCCTTGCTGCCGCTTTGCTTGGCGAGCCTCCCCTCAGCTCCACGTGCTGAGCTACATCGCACCCCAGCCTCGCTCTCTATTTTTCTGGGCTTCAGGACAGGTGAAGTATCACCCAAACCAGCAATCCCTCTAAAAATCCCTCTATACCACTCCAACCTTTATTTCTTTAGTTATCTTGTGTGAGTGTGTTGCATACACTGTTTTGCTTGTGTTTAATAAACATCATTTATTGTGTCAACTTTTGTGTGCTACTTGACTCGACCCCGTAGACATAGGGTTCAAGATCTTGCTACGTTACCCTGCCTCTCATAACGCTAAGCAGTGCTCTGAGCTAATTTTCCCCACCTTTAGTTGAGCACATTTTGGTGTCCCTCCCGGGACCCCCAGTTCACAGGGTAACAGGCTCACATACCAGTCCTGATCCATGAACCATCATTTTGAGTAGCACTGCTTTCAACAACACATAGTATGTTGGTCATAGTATTGAATACTGTCTTACAGCTTTCATGCGTACTTATTTAATTTGAGGGTTAAGAAAAGAAATAACTAGAGAAATGTACTCCCTAATTAAAAGAAAAATATCACTATGGATCTATCGTCTTTATCAGACTTAACTGTTATGTGTCATGACTTTGACATATTTCTGTGCTGAGTCGGATAGTCTTTGTAGTACCTTTTTATGGTTTATATATGATAGAATTAACAATAACAAGGCTGCAGTCCTGTGGGCACCCACATATCGAAGAACTCCCACTATAGTACACAGGGTTTACCTATACCAGGAGCGTGGAACCTGTTGCCCTCCAGATATTGATGAATTACTGTTCTGATCATTCCTCACCATTGGCTAGGCTGGCTAAAGATGATGTCAGGGAGCCTGCGGCCTTACAGAAAGGTGCTTTGTGGGACTGTCACAAAGTTCCACACTGCCAGCAGGGGGCTGGAGGCATCACTGCACACTGCCCTACTCTCTAGTGCCTTGGAAATCCTTTTGTTAGGGGCCTGTGGTGATGAGAAGGTAGGGTTTGTGGGTAGACGCAGGAGATGTAGCTACAATGATGGAGCTGTCAGTGCAGCTATGTCTCCTGATGCAGCCACTCTCAACTGGTACAGGTATCTTGTATTTTCTAGCTAGCCTTCAACATCTACCAGCTCATTCTTCATGACATCCCTTTGCTTTTCATTGAAGGAATGACATCTGCGCTGATTCTTTCTTACAAAGTTTCTGGACAGGATGGTGGGGGAAGAGAGAGATTCATTTATTCCATGGGACTTCAAGTGATCCTCATCAAAGTGCTCTGTGTTGAAAAGTCAAGGCCAGGGCCATGGTTACACATCAGGCTGTCATCCTCAGGAATATGCCAGACCTTATCTTGAAGCTTGAATGATAAGAAGATTAAATTATAAGACTGAGCCCTTTTAGTTGCAGAGGTACAGAAATACTGGCTATATTCCACCAAGATCTGTAGGCTGTATTTCAGAGGAAAGCAAAGCAAACCACCTGTGAGTATCCCTTGTCTAAGAAAACACTACGGTAGGTAACTTGAAGGTACATATGGTTGTTCATCAAATTGTTCTCTGCTTAGTAAACTTGGTTAATTCAATTGTGTGTGTATGTGTCTTCATGTTGCCTGTTGACTCATGGTGACCTCAAGTATTTCATGGGTTTCTTTAGTTGGGGAATACTTAGAGGTTGTTTGCCATTGCCTTCCTCTGAAACATAGCCTACAGCAAATGTACCTGACCCTCTGGGTCCTTCAGAGTATTTAGGCCCTTCTGATTACTCAGTATATTTGCAATATCTCAGTATTTCAGACAATAACTGCAAAGTTGCTGAAATGAGACGTAAGCATTGGGATCCATTAAAATACATGTAAAATGTTCCTTGTATTTTATTAATAATTAACATATTTGCAAAACCTGAAACACATTAGGCTACCTGTGATTGTGGGCTTGGATACAAGTAATGTTTTTATACTAAAAACATTATATAGTATACCCCCTTTTTAGCAATAAGAGCAATAAGAGTTCAGTTAAGTTATACTTCAAAGGTAACAGAATGAGCGGGAATGAAATGAATTTGATATATTTACTAACACATTCAAATTACTTTTGAAAACATTTTAGAGGCAATTTGATAGGAATTTTATTAGTTTTATACCATTCCCATGGCACCTTTAAGGGCTTTAAAAAATAATAATAATGGCGCTGTTGTGAGCAACATAGATAGTTACTTTTCTCAAAATGGCAATGAGTAACAATGAGTATTACTTCTGAAACATAGTGAAATGTAAGGAGAAGCTACACATTAAATTTAATTTTGCAAACTCCTTTCTAGATATTCAGTGTGCTTAAAGACTTTTGGATTAATTTAATTGTTCAACGTACTTCGAATACAACCTTGGGGGAAAAAAATCTAAAAGTATAAGAAAGAGAGCCAGAAATGGAGAAGAGGTGGGTGAGTAAAAGTGGTTTTCCTCAAATGTTGAACTTTTCCAAATTTGTGCACACACGTGTAAGCCATAATTCTTGTACTGTTCTGTCACATGTAATGAAAGGAAGTGGGTTTAGGAAAAACTCACTGCTTGAGGTGGTACCATGCTTCAGTTGTATGTAGGCTCAGTAAATTGAAAGGCAAATTCACTGTTGAATTTGACTGGCGTTTCTCTCTGCTTAAACTGGGTCTCTAATTATAGACTACACTGTACTGAAAAGCAAAGGTTATAATTTAAAACTGTAGTTCAAGTTACACCAAATCCTGTCATGGTGACTTAATGTAAGCATGGAAATAAAACCTAAAAAATGTAGTCACATGTATTTTTACTAGGATAATATGAAGTAAAATGAGTAAGAACAAACTATTGCAATACAAAATTAGAGGAAAAGCAGGAGATAATCCTATCAGCAATAGAATTTGTTTTTATTTAAATGATGTTACCAACAGTTGTCCACAATACAGCCTCAAGTAGGGAAACAGATGTGGTAATGAGTGAGTTGAACAGGTGGACTACTTGTGTGGCTCTGAGCAGGCCAAGAAAAATTGCCTGTGTTAGACTACAACTCTCAGAATCTTCAGGTAGCATCATGTTGGCTGGAGGATTTGGGAGTTGTAGTTCAAAGATGTAATGTTTCTAAACTTTGAATTCTGGGGAAACATAAACTAGAAAACACAGTAGCATACTTTAAACCAGGTCAGACTGTTGGTCCGTCTTGGCTTGTAGCAACTTCCCGGCAATCTTTCACAGCTATATTGGGAGGCACTAGGGACTGATCCTGAAACCTTCTGCATGCAAACTAAATGTTAATCCAGAAAACAGATTTAGCATTAAATGTGTATAAAAATTCATGTATAAAAAAGGCAGCATCTGATTGGTTTAGTTCCATGCTGTTAATCATTTCAAATGTTCTGATTGTACCATGGTGAAGTTAGGTGTAATTTGGAAAAATTGCTATTTTGGATTACAACTCCCAGAATCTCTTGACCAGTATCGACACTGGTTGTCCAAAAAACTTTCCAAGATGTGCATATAGAATCCAAGTGTGCGGCAGTTTTTTGAATATCAATTGATTACTTTTTTGTTTGGTACAAAATTACATTTGTTTCATTATATATCAAAGAGTGGATAAAATAGTGTCGATTAATATTTTCACAAGCACTTTTATTTTTTAATTGTTTCTAGTATAACCTTCCCCCATATTATTTCTTATCCTAGCTAATGCCATTATTTTTAAATCCTTACTTCTTTTTCTTATCATGCATATTTTTCCATTAGTATGTCTAAAAAAGAATGTGAAATCATCATGATGCCTCATGTTTAACTGTTCAATTTATTTCAGTGAGTCTCCAACTCAGCTGAAAAACTCCTGTCATAAAACTTGTGGGGGAAAAAATATTGACCTATCATTACTTCAATAAAGAATACATTTTAGAATTCTACAGTAGCAGTGGAGCACTTAAGCAAGGATTTTTCCCCCCTAAATAATGTATATTTGGTTTTAAAAGCACCAAACTTGCCAAGGGTATATGTAATGGTTATGTCTAAAGATTTCTTGATAAGGTTCCTCCCTCTGAAGTCTGCTCCTGTTTTGAGATAAACAGCTTTCAGTTTTTATACTTTTCTAACAAATTAATACTCTGCATACTGAGAAAAATATGCTCAGCCATGATAATGAATGAGGTCCCTATAGACTCAGATGATGATCTAATTTAAACTTTATTTAAAGTTACAATCATTTTCTCTTTAATTTAAATTATAACTCATTTTTCCCCATGATTGTAATTCAGCACACAGTTAATGGATGCTTAAGGCCCATTTAAATCAGAAGGATCTTCAAGTTCATAACTGTGGGCTGGACTGCAGTCTATGAATGCCAAATCTAGGCTATATATAAATGATGAAATGTAGTATTTTGATATGTCCTCAATTTTTAGTAACAAATCAAGCTCATTGTGACAGTCCTTCCATTTAGCAGATTAAAGTGTCAGAGCCATGGCGTCGAGGGAAGGGGTAGATGAAAGAAGGATCTGACATCTAAGTGCAGCAGCAAGCTTTTTAAAAGTTGGCTGTAATGTTAGTGAGGTTCTGGTATCACCTCCAGATAGCACTTGGGGGCAACTAGTGACAAACAGCAACTCTTTTTGGAATGACCAGGGCAAAATTAATTACATTGTGACTGCAATTTGATAAGGAATAACTTACCTCTATTTGTGTGGTATAACTAGCTTCTTAATTACTTGTATTGTTCTGGAATATGGAGGAGGAATATCATATGGTTCAAGTGCTGGCTCATAGTACTGCCTTGTCCTGTTGCATTATGCCCTTTGTGAAGGCTACAACAATACACAATATCCAAAGATAGCCAAGTAGTTTAGGGACAGAAGTTAGAAAATCTTTCAAGTGTCTCCACCAACCTCTAGCAGTAAAAATAAAACAATAGCAAATTATTTAACAATTTGTGGTTCTTTCATGACACCCAAATCTGCTGTATGAACTGGCTGCCTTACCTTTTTGAAAAATGTAACCGTGATGGTAGGCGTTAGGACAACTGTGTAATTGTTCTAACTAATTTTAGAGGTAACTTTCCAAGCTCTGGATCTGAAGCATTTCTGAGGTTAGTGAAGTAATCCATTGTAAAGTGATTTCCCTAGGTGAAGACAGATGGTCATCTCTTAGTAGGAGAATATTGTTTTCATCTTAAAGCTGTATGCTTACTGCTTCAGGAAGCAAGTCACAAAGTTCTACCCAGCCTGACTTAACCATCTGAGCTGGGCAGGGAAAACAGACATGGGTAGAACTGGTGGCTGTACTTTGATTTGTTACTAGAGAACCCACCAGCCACAGCCAGATGCTCCTTTTCCAGATGACTCAGGGGATTCTGGATATATATACATATTATTAAGGACCACAGTGCCTTTAAACACATACTAGCTAGGGAATTCTGGGAAGCTGTGGTTAAGAAAAGTATTTTTTCCAAGCTCTGCTGAAATGTTAGGATGCAACTTGGGATTCAAAGCTAGTAGAAGAAGGATTGGCAAGGTAGTATGTTAGATGAGCACGTGGGAAAATTAGGCATATATTTTAACATAGCAAGTAGATCTTGTTTGATCAGGTCCATTCATAATGCCTTGCTATTAAACTACCTTAACACAACTCTTTAAAAACGTGACAGTTCTCTTGTGTTGATGACAACTATGATGATGATGATGATAATGATAGTAGGCATGAGGATTTTTAATCCTGTAGGCACCAATTAGGCATTTCCTTCCAGTGCAAATAGCAGCTCTTAGTGAGCAGCTGGGAAGGAAATAAATTCCCTCCCCACCTGCTTTGGTCCTGGTAGTATTCACTTCCCCTGGTGGAATCTATTTGTATTTCTTAAGCATGCATGTTAAGTATAGTAACACATTTGGAGTCATGTCTAATTTGACCCTCAGAGGAGTGGCTCATACCAAAACATGCAAGATATGGGCTCTTCTGAAGGCAGATCATTGTTACTGGTGCTGAAAATTCCCCATACTCTAATTTCAGAGATGTGTGATGAAGGAAAGTCATCCCAAACACTGGCAAACATATGGGGGGGGGGATATACAAAGCTCTTCCTGTTGGCCACTGGTAGCCACCCCCCACCTGCACCTCAAGGGTTCCAGCAGAACAGTATTATATGATCATATTATCTCTCTATCTGGATCCTATTGGAAGAAGGAGACACCTGGGGTTACTCCAAATTGTGATATAACAAGTTTTGCCTCCCCCAAATTTGCCTTTCAATACTGCTTGCCCCTCCTGCCCTGTTTCACTACTTGTCATCAAGGTGGCAAATTTAGCTCAGTTCTCATTTTCAAAGACTGATAAGCAAATCTTCTAACTTAACTGTGCAAGTGTGGTCTTCCATTTTAATCCAGAAGAGGTGCATATGCATGTGAGTTTTATCTAAATATTGAGAAACATTGTTCTAAATGGTTGTCAGCTAGACCTAATGAGAATGTGGACAGAACTGAGGAGAAGAGGATAATAAACTGAAGGGTTCTTAAAGGGTATGTCAGAAAGAAGCTCAGAAATCTGAGTGCCACTAAAGTTGATAGCCTACATTCTTAACAGGGATGGCTTGCGGTCTGATCTGGAGGACAAGCTCATCACAAAATGTCAGGATGATGTACTCTCTTTGCTCAGATCCAGAGTGCCTATGCTTTTTATGCTTCTGATCCTTCAAAATTGTGAGAACATTTAGAACAAGGTTTTTTTCAAGGAACACAGGCTTGGTGGGCTCTATCATAGAGAAGATGGGGTTCCAGTTCATTTGTTCCACCAACTACAGTCTCCCTGTCCACTGTTCCAGGATGGGAGAGTTGGGGAGCAGGGGAATAGGATTACAATGGACACAAAGACAGTAGTCACCAAAAAGTGGGAAGGGAGGGTGAAATTATATCTGTATATAATTTTATTAAATTTCACAAATAAAAAAGGATTCTTTAACTTGTACTTATTACATGAATTATTTCTGATCTTCCACACTGTTCTGGTCGACTTTTCCCACAGTTTACTCCACATATTACATTAATGCATCACAATATAATGATTTTCTCAACTGTTCAAACAGACATTTCCCTCTCCTACACAATCATAATAAAGTCGTTCTAGCTAGTCAGTTCCCAGCCATCACTCCCTTCTGCTTTACTCAAATCATCTTGTTTCAAAATATTCTCGTTTCTCTTATCTCTTTAAACTTCTGCTATCTCCTCATTTATTTTTTAACTCTCCATTACTTGTACCCCAAAATCTTATAGTTTTTAAATATATCCGTCACTGTATATCTGGCAGTCTGAGCTATTATTACTGCAGCGATCCCTCATCTTCTTACCCTTAAATTCCATTATACTAAAATGTCTTGTTTCCCTCTTCTATTTTAGTCCTATTCAATCCCCTTCATCCCTTCAACAATATCTCAGTGTTCATATTCATAAAAATATATTGATATATCATCAATTGCAAGCTTAATTGACAATGCCAAAGTAAAGATCAATTTATGTAGTTCAGAGCCCTGTGTTTTCATCCACAACCCGTTCCCCTCTCTCATTAGGGGCTTTGCAGCCTGGACATTCATTTGAAAATTCTCTGTATTCTTTTAGTCGCTTATATTCCCAGCTGCTCCGTCCCTGAGAGTGAGGGTATTTTACCTGAATAATCTCCCTCACAGGCTCACCCCCCTTAAACAATATCCCAATATTTATTCACTTGTCAAATCAGAGTCCTGTGACTATATCCACCTCCTATTCCCCCCTCCCCTCTTGGACTTTGCTGCCCGGGATCCATTTCTGAAAGTTTCCTGTATTCTCAAAGTCGCTTAAATTCCAAGCTGCTCCGTCCAAAAGAGTGAGGGTATTTACTTAACTATCTTCCATCACAATCTCACAGTTTCCATATATCACTCTTAAGATTACTGACATTCACCTATGCTTATTCCTTCCATCTCCCCCTCCCATCCTGGACTTTGCTGCCCAGAATCTATTTCTGAAGATTGTCTGTATTCTCATCGTTGCTTAAGTTCCAAGCGCTCAGTCCATGGTGGGTGGGGGTCTTCCAGTCGAATCACTTCCATCACAGGCGCCCCAGTCTCAAAGTCTCCTCCAACCCTTGACATCAGATTGTTTATATTAATGACAATATATCAATCTAATAGTAAACTTAATTGACATTGCTGAAGTAGATTTCCCTTATCAAATTTAGAGCCCTGTGCCTTTATCCGCCTTCTCTTCCCCCCTCCCCTCTTGGAGCTGCCCGGAGTTCATTTCTGAAGATTCACTGTACTCTCATAGTCGCTTAAATTCCAAGCTGCTCCATCCGTGGGAATGAGGATGTTTAGCTCAAATGACCTTGCAGCACAGTCTCAGCAGTCTCAACAATCCAAAGAAATCAGGAAACAAGAATCACACCACCAGAGTAAAAAAAAAGGAAACGTGCAACTCCATAACTTTTGCTCCCGAAGTATTCCTCAAAAATCCAAAATCCGTAGTCAATAAGCCAAATACCCAATCATCTTAGCTCCACCAAAATATTAAAGTAATGTAGTATAGAGAGTTCAATGTCCAAATGGAGATTATAACTCTTATATAATCCATCAGTCCAAATGTTCAGTCATTTGACATCTAATAGTATAAGTCCCAATTATAAATCCAAAAATCTTTCTTTTTTCTTTAAAAAGTATTAAATTCAATCCTCATGAGAAAGCAGAAAATCCAACTAGCTTTTTCTTTAAATTCACACCACCCCTTTAAGAGGAACTCTCAACCATAACGAACTCACTTTGCTTCTGGGTCCCCTCCATTCCTTCGCTCCTGCACTCCGTTGTCTGCCAAAACTGCTGCGATATTACCGGAATCGAGACCAGAACAGGTTACATGATTTCTTATTAAATTCATACTTGTTTCTTGATTTCTTTGTTAAAAGTCGACGGTGGCGCTTGTGCCGCTCAAGCAGCGATTCCGCTGGCTCCGTCATGGTCCTTCGACCCCCCCTGGCGCTTTCCGCTCCCCCAGCCGGGCAGAACCAAATGCCGGTTGTGGGGTCCCCTTCGGACCCGTTCCGCACCCCTTGTACCGGAGGGGTGTTTAGCCGCCTCTACGATGGCAAAAGAAGCGGCTGGAATCCAGCGGGTGGCTGCTCGGAGCTGCGCCATTGCGCAGCTTCATTCCGAGCTGCCACTCGCGCCCGCCATGCGACCGGAAGGGCAG
Organism: Cyclura pinguis; assembly: GCA_030412105.1. Taxonomy (NCBI): domain Eukaryota; kingdom Metazoa; phylum Chordata; class Lepidosauria; order Squamata; family Iguanidae; genus Cyclura; species Cyclura pinguis. The sequence continues at coordinate 222,066,331 of CM059599.1, read as the reverse complement.
GGAGGGTGAAATTATAGATGATGTTAGAAAGTGTGAAATGCACAGCCAGATGCAATTAGATTAAAAGATAATGGAAAACAACAATATAAATTATGAGCTGATTAATTTCTCAGAGGAAATGTATTTTTTAAAAAGAAGAGAAAAACTGATAAGTTGCTCACAGCTTAGAAGAAAGAATAAAACAATGGGTCCTATTGAAACGTGCACTCCATGGAGTCCCACTAGCTCAGGAAGAAGAGATTGCAGTGGTTACAATGGCAGCTGGTTGCTCTGATGTCAGTGGGCAGAGAATCTGTTCTGGGCTTTAGTCGAAGCTTTACAGGAGTGATCCAAGGGGCTGATTCCTATTGCCAAAACAGGTTCAGGGGTCTGGATAGCTCACTGGAGCCACCAGGCATCATTGGATGGGTTATTTTCTTTGATTATCTCTGTAGGCTCCCAGCATTACCTCCCCTGGAAAGCTGTGGAGTAGAGGGTTGAGGTAGCCCCAGGACAGCAGGAGAACTGGCACTGGGGAGCTGCAGAGGTACAGGGGAATGGGAGGAAATTACTATCTTTTTCTTTCCTTGAGGGGAAAGCACCTGCTCAATCTCAGTTCCTTTCATAAGCAAAAGAAACCTTTCCATTGGTGGAAGTACAGGTCTGGCTCCAGTTATTTATAAAAAAGCAGAAAGTGAGGGCTCTGTATCTGGAACAGAACTTCTTCTATTAGGATTTAAATATTGCCATCAGAAACAATATGAACCCCCTTGACAAATCTATGTTGGGCCTCACAAGGGATGCAAAACATCTAAATAAATACAAATAAAATGGATGACTGGGTTCTCTGGGCCTCATAAAGAACAAATGGTTTCTTTTTATCACTTACTTGTGATATATAGGTCTAAATCCCAAGTAGACTAGGTCCAATGAATCAGTGGAACATACATTAAGTGTTGACTTACCAAGTTCCCATTCACTGATGGATCAACTGTAGTTGGGACAAACACTTTAATTTAAGTAGAGATACACACACAACTCTATCAATGGAGATTCATATAAAAAGTTAAAAAGTAGGATTTTTTTTTTTTTTGGAAGAAACAAGAATAATAATCATACCAATATCCAACCAACTTCCAAAGCTGTCAGAGTTCTCACAATACATATCATTACTAAATGTGGACTACAGTACTTTTACAAGAATCTTGGCTGATTTCCAGACTATATAAGAATATACATTTAAACAAAGCATTCTTAATTATGTATTTTTGTGCAGGAAAATGGACAGTAACATTTGAGGAGTCCTGGGAATTCCAGGTCAGAGAAGGACCAATTTCACAAGGAAGTTCTGTTCAAACTTCTTTGGATGCATGTTACAGTTCTCTATGAGAAAAAAAAGGGTTATGAAAATTGGCTATTATCAATTGTCCTGAGAATTCAGAATAGTTTAATGTGGAGTCCATTTATTTTAGTTAGTGTACTGTAAGCAAGACAAAGTTTGAATCCAAATCGTGTATAAAAACATAATTTCTCTAATTGTTAATGATACTTTTCATATTGTTATGAAAATAAAATATTATGAGAATATAAATGTTATGCAAACATAATTGCTACATTATCAAATGTATCTTAACTGCACAATAGTTTTGCAAATAAAACACTTTGCAGTGCATGTTGACAAACAATAGTCTTTTAAGAACACAAAATAAATTTTAGAAATTAAGCATACTTAAAGTGTGACTTTGATCCTCAAAAAGACGTAAAAACCCTGAAAAGAGATCATAAAATAAATTGCAAATAAATTAATAATCAAACAAGACTATTCAAATTAATGGTTCAAATGTGCATAATGCCAAATAAACTCAATAAAATCTCTATTCCTTCCTGGTGGATTTGTCCCAAAATTAAAAATAGTGGGATGGTATGTAAATTCAAAGATATAGAATAATGAGTTATAAAACTGCAAAATGGAATAACATGGAGTTACAGTCAATTAGCCCTTTCTGCTGATGTGGACAATTCTCAGTCCTTTGGGACAAGAGTCTATTTACATGAGGTTGAATTTCATTCTTTGTTATAACAGTTAAACTATTGTACATCAAAAATGGATATAAATTGAGATGCCACTGATCACTGATTAAAGAAGTTAAGACATTAGGCAGCAATGTCAAAACTGACAGATCGACCAATTATTTAAGGAAGAAAAATACTTGAATTTTTTATTTAAACTGTCATATATTTATTGATTTGTATAAAAGATAGCTTCAAGAAGAAATGCGTGTCCAAGATAGACAAGAAATATTGGTGTCTATGGTACGTCGGTACAGTACTTTTGTTTATTCATTCACATATTTATATCTTGTCCTGCTCTAGAGATTTTGGTACCTGTGTACTCCTTCCTAAAACAACTCAGGGTATATGAGTCAAAGTATTCTGGTATTTGATGCAAATAGTAGTAATAACAACAACAACAACAACAACAACACTTCTTCCCCTCTGTGGCAACAAATATGTGTCAATAATAAAAGTGGCAGGAGGCAGCCACATCAGTTTGCCACCAGCAAGAAAAGTGCCTTCCCCTCCAGCTATCATGTAGCTTACCTGAGATGGTAAAAGCACTCGAGGAAAGCTTCAGAAGATCTTGGTGCCTCTTCTGGGCACAAGTATTCCTTGGGATGCCGACCCGTCTAGAGCTTTAAAAGTAAACACTGGCATTTAAGTGTATTCTTTTGATGATAAAATGTTTCAGTATTTAAAAAGAAAATTAAAGAATCTTCAGTACCATAATACATAAGGAACACTATTGCTTGCAAAAATAATGAAATATTCAGACCTTTTTTTTAATGATGCCCTTTGTGCAGAACAATTAATGTTTGTCTGCTAGTATCAGTGCTGATTTAAAAATGCAGTGTTTATTAGCTTAATAGGTGGTAACTGTATCAGTCATCTAGCAATGCATAATGTTTAACTTTCTAGATTTGTGGAAACAAATCTGATATATTGTTTCAATCTCCATTCAAACTTCAGTTGAAAAAGCAAACTCTTTCCCATACCACTGATAGCTTTGATTAATATTTATTAGATATAGGCACTGAATGCATTCAGTATAGTCACAAATATTGAATGCCAGTAAAGAGCTTACAGCAAGTAGACTGAAAGCAGAATTTCTTATTGAGAAAGTAAGAGCATGATGGGTGACAATCTGTTTTGCCCAGTGCAAAATGCTCTGTGTTGACAATTTTGATGTTACCTGACAGTTTCAGTAGCTTAGTCTAACCAATTAAGATGTAGAGAAAGGAGACTACAACCCTCAAGTTGAGTCCGCTTATCTGAAAGCAAATCCCATTGGAATCCATGGAATTTACTTCCCAAGTAAATGGATAAGAAACTGCTCACTGAGCAGGTGTTATAAGGAGAACTTGGGGCTGGTGTTGAATAGATTTGTGGATGCTAGGAAGTCCAATTCATCCTATGATTTTAAGACTGCACGTGACTAAGTGTTGTACTGAACAATGGTGGTATCTACTTGGAGACTGTGGAGAGGCATATAACTCTGAATAGGCAAAACCATGGCAAATCTCTTATCAGAATATGTATTGGGCAGATGAAAAATTGCAGAAAAATAGTAAGAGTTGCAGTAAAAAAAAAAAGACTTTGCTTTGTGTTCTTGTTAAATGTTAAACTGTGTCCAATCAGTCTGTGCATGGGACAAGTTCTAAGTAAACTGATAAATAATTTAGTGAGAGCTAGTTTTCATTTTGCTTGTGGAAACATTAACTCTCAACTACATGTTACATTGCAGTATATCTTGCTGATACCAGAAAGGAGACATTAACGTATAGCTTGAGACATTGAGGTTAATACTTTCCTTCAACGTTGGGTCTCTAAAACCTCCCTCTCTCTCATTTTCCAGTTTGCTTCTAGAGAGAAACTGCCATATACTGGTGAATTTTCAGGGCTTTGACAGGAGTTCCAACCACACCAACAGGAAACTCCCTGTGTATAAAGCATTTGTGTTAAAGGATTGTAAGATTGGTTCAGTCTTGATACTGAAACAAATTCTAGCTTCAAAATGTGCTCAGGAGCACACCGTTTTTTAAAAGTTAAGTGTGGGTCTTCCACACCTGGCTCTTGTTGGTGGATCTCACAGGTCTAATTAAAAAACAACAACTAAGTAGATCCAGCAAGCTTTACATCTGCCCACATCTAACAGGGTGTATTAAATGTGTGAATGCATTTGGGGAGAAAAAGCAACAGCTGCATGGATATGTGTCATGAAGGCTGGGTGAGTTAAATCCTTCCTACACAGTACCATCCCAATGAAAATTACTCCCTCAAGATTCTTTTCACTGGCAAGGGGAAACTGCCATTTGTGCCAAAAAGTTCCCAAGCCTTGCCTTTACTAGGCCTGCAGACACTATACTATGGAGTAGCTACAACATTTTAAAACTCAGGGAATATCCCTGAGGGAGACACATTCACCATCACTCTGGTGGCCATGAGGCCTATGCTGAAAATAGCAAGGCTGGAACTAATACTTCAAAAGGCAGGATGCAGGAAAACAGCTGCAAGTTGTAAACAGTGCAACATTTTCTGCTGCTTGTAATGTTCCTTTCAACTATGTATTTCCCAGGCTCCACTGAAAACAACCAAGAACCATTTCAGTACTGGAAGCCTATAATGAATGGATCTAGCAGTTAGCATTGTTCCAGCCTATAATAGGAAAGATTATTCACAAGTTAGGTCATACTTGGTTACTTAAGTATAGAGAACACATAGAACTGTTGACAAAGTGGCAGTAAGGAACAGTGATTTATTTCTCTCTTTGTCAAACTCCCTGATGATACACAGTGTTAGAGACACAGAAAGGGGGGGGGGAGAGAGATGAGTATTGTGATTATTATTTTAAAAAAGAAGACGGTTCATTTTGTAGCTGAACAGTTTGTTATGAAAGTATTGAACACCTAATAGCCTCTCTGAATGTCAAAGCTGATAACTAAAGGAGATCTTGAATCTGGCATTAAGGATACCGCACCCATGGCATTTATCAGCATTCCTACTGAGTATGTCTTTTTTGAGGTTTCATGGCCTTCCATGTGATCAGTGTGGCTGTCCCGGCATCAAACTGTTCCATATGATAGGAACTGGTATTCCATCTGGATAAAAAATAGTGATCTGAGGTTAGGAGATTCACCTGTCAGCATGATCAGCTTACATCTTGGGTGAGGTGAAAGCTTAGAGCAACCACAGGGCCTACTTGCCATTTAAATTTCCCACAGTGTTCTCTATAAAGGCCAACAAGACTCAGCCTTCCCGTGAACTGGGAGTCCTGGAATGAAAAAAAAAAGAAAGGCATAAACGATAGGGCAGATCAGCTGTCTCAAAAGGCTGGGGCTGATATTTTCTATTTCTACCACAAACACCCCTCCCACCTCCTACCCCCAACTTTTCACCTGGAAATCTATCTTTTAGTTGGCAACACCACTTTTGGGTTTCCTGGGATTATAGACGGTCTTGGGCTCTTGAAATCAGTGTGATTTCTAGAAAGCAGTCTCACACAGAACAGCTGATTCCCAAAGTGTCTAGCTTTTGGTCCCCATCCTCGCACTCCATCATCCTGCACTCCTTGCCTGATTTAAAAGCTCAGACACTGCTAGAAAATTTGTGCTCTTCACTCTCCCTCTGAAGATTTTTTGCTCCACATCCCTCTGGAACACTTTTGAGAGCTCTTACCAGCATGATAGGCATGATTGATTGATTGATTGAATTTTTTTTCTTGCCTTTGCAGTAAAAATAGTGATCAGCAAGGGAAACATAAAAGTAAAAACAAAATGGTTTAAATGTCCAAACTGAGAGGAGGTGTCTTCACACCCTTGCTAAAGACGGCAAGAATGGGAACTGATCCACAACTCCAGGAGGAATTATTCCAAAATCTCTGTCTCTCATCAGCTTTCCAGTTTCCGACACTTCTATCTCCTTTTTTTCCCCTGATGATAAAGAATCAACACAGTAGTACTCAAGGCATGCTGGTGTCTAATCTCTATCCCTTCCTTTTCTCCACTTTAATTAATACCCATTGGAATCTGCCTTTGATTTCACTTTATCACTGAAGACTTTTACTAAAAGGTTTGGACCTTATCTTTGTTACTTCCTCACCAATACTTCATAAGGGAACTCCCTTATTGAAACTGAAGTTCATAATGTTACCTGTACCGTGCTGGTACATATTTGTAATAAAACATGCTAATTTCTGAATCAGCCATACCAACTGACAACAGTTGGGGAAGAAATTCCCCTAGCAATCTTGTAATTTTCCCTAGCTATTTCTGTATCAGAAAGACTGAAGAATACAGGATGGTAGGATTCAAATCCAACTGCTAGTTCTAATCAGCATGTCACTGAATCGGCAGGATTTATATATGTGTTGATTTACAATTCAGCAATTGATTCAGCGTTTCTGCTTTCGTTGGGACTAGCAGTTGGACTTAGGCCTAGATTTCAGATATACACAGAGGTATGTGCCATGAACAACGCATTTCCTGCTATGGTGATTAACTAATAGCAAGTGCATTTTCATGCTTCATGCTACATTTCTACAAACTAGCCTGTTAGCAAAAGCATGGGAGCCTATATATTTTTCTTTCTACAGAGCCAGTAGCAGTTTAGATTGCTACTGTAAGATTAGGTTAGATTGTAGTTGTTTCATGTTATTGTTTCCGCAGGACCCATAGCAGCTTAGATTGTAAACACTCCCTAGCTTTATCACTCAAGTTTAGAAACTCTACGCTTGCTGTAAAACTGGAGGATGAGCAGAGCTCAGAAGCAATTTGTTTAAAATAACAGCATTGTTTGTTATGCATTTTTGGGTGGGGGGAATAGGCCTAAATACCCTAAAGGGATCAGATCCTGTCTGATCTTGGAAGCTAAGCAGAGTCGGCCCTCGTTATTACTTAGATGGGAGACCACCAAGGACTACTAGGTGCTGTAGGCGATGTTTCAGAGGAAGGCACTGGCAAAACCATCTCTGAGTATTCTTTGCCTTTTAAAAAAACCTATGAAATTTATGGGGTCTCCTTAATTCAACAGGTGACTTGAAGGCTTGTGTGTATGCACATTCTCTCTCAAGCACAAGGTTAATGGCATGGAGTCATAGAGTTGGAAGGGGCCCCATATAGGCCATTGAGTTTCCCCCTGCTCAGTGCAGGAACTCCAGCTAAAGTAACATTACATTTTAAATGTTTTAATAAAACCCCTATTATAATATTTTCGTAATTGTAAATTTACTTGTCATTTCAAAATGTTAGTTGAAGGAATGTGGGGAGGGAAGGTCAGAATTTTGGGGTTGTTTTTTAAATGATAACTATGTGAAAATAAGAATAATATGTTAATCATGTGTTACTTCAGTTGCTATTGGTGAACATTGTGTAATGTTAATAAGCAATACTCTGCTCAGTAAATTTACTGGGTAACCAGTGATGTGGAGATTTTTGAAATAAAATTTCCAGGTTCCAGATGGATTTTTCCATCTTGTAAAGATTTTGGCCCCCAGTAGAGTGGTTGTTTGATCAGCTTGAAATGCTCCTTACATCCTATTAGTCAGCAAATAACACTATCTATATAAATGGTCAGTGCTCCAAGGGTATTGTGTAATAATGCATAATGTCTGGAACTGTGTAACAGTGCCCAAACATTATAATGATTGTAAGAGGTAGTGGTGCTCTGAATGCTAAAATGAAGTGGTAATCCAATACCAAGGCACCAGACCCCATCTATCTTGGAAGATAAGGAGGGTGAGCTAATAAAGAGGGTGAGTTAATACTCGAATGGGAGACTGCCAGTGAATACCAGGTGCTGTTGTTTATATTTCTGAGGAAGGCACTGGGAAAACCACCTTTGAGTATTCCTTGGCTAAGAAAACCTTATCAGCAAGCAGCTTGAAGATACACACACACACACACACACACACACAACAGATGTAATATGTAAAAGCTCTTTCAGTGCTCACTGCAATTGTTAACTGGATTTACAGAAAATCTTTTCATTGGGATGTGCTGTCCTTCTACTGTCATTATTATCTTTTGACTGGTCTTAAAATTGTTGTAACTTAATGTTGTAACTTTTTAACTGTTTGTATTATTCCTAATTTTTAACTGTATTATGTTTTAACTCATATTGTAAGCTACCTTGGGTCCCAAGCTGGAAGAAAGGCAGGATATAAATGAAATAACAAAATGTTAAAATATATTCTTTAAATGGCACATTAGATAAAAATATACTCAGGACCTAAGTGTGGGTGCAGATTGAGGGTAAAAAAAAAAATCAACTTAAAAAAAAAGTTTGGGGAGTCTCTGGGGCATTTCTCTCTCTCTCTCTCTCTCTCACACACACACACACACGCACATGCACACACAGACAGCCCAGGGGCTGTATTCATTTTTCCCCACTCTTGCTTGAGGTCTTTCCTTCTTATTCTGCTCAGTGCAGTCCTGGATGTCTGCACCAAGCCTTATTGTCAGTTTGTTTTGTTTCTGTGCCTTCTTGTCACCTGTTGACTTATGGCAACTCCATGAATTTCATTGGGTTTCCTTGGAATTTAGAATTTGTTGTTGAGTGCTGTCAAGTTGTTTCTGACTTGAAGCAGTCCTAAGGTGAACCTGTCACAGGGTTTTCTGGGGCTGAGAGTGTGTGACATGCCCAAGATCACCCAGTGAGTTTCTGTGGGTGAGCAGAGAATCATACCCTGGTCTCCAGGGTTGTAGTCCAATGCTCAAACTGTTACATCACTTCGGGTCTTCTTTCTTAGAATACTACTATAAAAAGCTTGGTTCTAGACCAATATAAAAATAGGAACTACATCTTTCCATTGTATTTTATATTACACAGTTTCACTTAGAAGGAAACAAATGCACCAGCCAATTTTTATGCCTAGAAACTCATGTGGTCTGTGGTTTCTGTAGTTGTTGTGGTTTTGTGGTTTCCTTAGGAACAAGCCAGTTCACCCACTGATTTTGGTGCAATTGTCAGAAGTTTCACTAGTTTCTTTGTATATCACTGTTGCCCACACAGACACAAACCTAGCTGTATAGTGTAGGAGAGAAGGCCAACAATTTAGATTACTACAGGTTATTAATTTATTTCAATTGCCTTTCAGGCAGCAGCATGACTCTTGAATGCAATATGTGAGTTTCTCTATAGCAGATCAGTTAACATGGAAGCTAAAGCAGAAGTTCAATGGCAATGAGTCACAACGGCTCTATATTACCTAAAACTTGGCTGTGTACATGAGACTCTAGCACCTTGTGTGGCCCCCATCTTCCCCACAGATTAGTCTTTTTCCTGGAAATGTCCAGGAGTGATGGTCTACTTTTTAGATAGGTCACATATGTACCCCACACCGTTCAACTTTTTTTTCTTTTTAAAAAAGGTTGTTGTTCTGCAAAGCCAGACATGGACTTCCAACCATTTCCAGTTTTGTTTTTATGGGAGTTTGGAACATTAGGTTTGAAAATCAATATAATAATGTCCAGTATTAGTAACAGGGAAATTAATTGACACCATTAATAAAATGTTTGTTTCTAGAGCAGACATTTGGAAACTGCCAGGTTCAGAAAAGCTGTCCTGGGGTTTCATCTTATAAAATAAATTTCTCACCTATTTCTATCTTCCTCATCTTCTTTTGTTCCCTTCTCACATACACAGTTCATTTGCTGTCCAGCACCTTGTTTGTTGAAAGTTAATAAGGAGTGACGGTTAATAAGGAATGATGCATTAATTTCAGCTTCAGGACACTGAATCACTACAAGTACAGCACTGATTGGATGGCTACAGAGATCAGTCAGTAATCAGGGGTGGAGAATTCTTAGTCAGAAATGTTTTGAGTGCCTTTGAGAATATAATGAACATTTTTCTGCATAACTGAACCACTGCATCCTGTCTTGTGTGTGTGTGTGTGTGTTGTATGCCTTCAAGTCATTTCTGACATGGCAACTCTAAGGCGAACCTATCTTGGCAAGCTTTGTTCAGAAGGGGTTTGTCTTTGCCTTATCTCTGAGGCTGAGAGAGTGTGAATTGCCCAAGATCACCCAGTGGGCTACCATGGTTGAGTGGGGATTCAAACCCTGGTCTCTCAGAATCCTAGTTCAACATTCACTCCTCTACACTACACTGTCTTGTTTCCCCATTCACTATCAAGTGTGACTAGGAAAAGTAGTAAGCCACATGTTTTGCTCACTTATTTCAACAGGACTTACTTTGAATAGACTTTTTAAGTAGAAAAGCATGGGCAGGGAAGGAAAGGTATGAATTTCCTGTTGGGTAGCTGTATCTTTTGGGCAGAGGTATAACTATGGGAGGGGCAAAATGGGGGCATCATCTCCCCAAATAAGAAGTCTGCCCCTCCCAATGAAATTTTCCTTCAGTCCCTAAATTTCTTCAAATTTTAGTCCCCAAGCTGGAGTAACTTTGGTTGAGCTTTTAAAGATGAAGTTGGGGTGTCTTAGCAAAAGGAGCAGACAGTTACCAAGTCCTAGTCACACGTGATAGTGAATGAGGAAACAAGACAGTGTGGTGTAGAGGAGTGAATGTTCCCCCATCCCCATTCACTTCCACACCAGGACTCCCTTTTTTCCCCTTCCTTTCCATTCTTCTTTAATTGCTCCCTGACCCAATCTATTTTAAGAGTGCTAGTATTCTAAAAAGAATGAATTCTTTGGATCTGGTTATCTTAATCAGGAAATCTAGTAAGAGTCAAGCCATGTTAGGAAACATTTAGCAAGTTAATAACTAGATAAGTAATGTATTAGTTATTTCTAAGCACCTTAAAAAAAAGGTGTTTTGATTGGCCATTTTTGGCAGTCCTCAAAGCCGCCTCTCCTGGAGGCAAGGTTCCACAGAGAAAACACCCTGGCCTGCTGAAGTTGCCCACTCCTGACCTGCAGTATGAGAAACAACATGCCTCTCAGTACTAACTGCTGGGGAACACAGTCAACTGTTGTATTTTCCTCACATTGTGGGCTTCCAGTTGGCATTTGGTTGGCCATTGTGGCAAAAGATTGCTGGATTAGACTAAATTTTACTGATGGTAGAGAATACAAAATCAGTCTTGCGTGCGCAATTCTCTCCTAACTCCTAACTTATTTCCTTTAAATTTGACAAAAATAAACTAAAGAAATCTTGGTAAAAAAATTGACTTTTTTGAATTACAAATCCAGTTGCTGTCTAGGTGATTCTCTAGGCAACTTTTCCAGGCTGTAAAACTATTCTAAATCCTGTTCCGGCTACCTAGTTAACAATCCTAAGAAGTCGGTTTTGGTTTTGTAAATACTCTCTGTTTTGAGGTTCTCAATCTGAATTGTGTATGGAAATCCCGGAAGTATTATTAGTCCCAGATTACTTAATCTCTTTGCCTTGTGTTTTTATGATCTGTCTGCAACACCAAAGTTTCCTCACAAAAGCTATGGCTTGTTAATACTTGCCATAATATTAACAGGACCACTTGGACTGAATAAATGTAGGATGATTCATAATATTATGTCTTCCTTCACTTCATAACTAAGAGGGTGAGCAGAGCAAACACCAGGCGGGTAGACTCACACAGGCAAAGCCACTGCCTTGTGAATTTGGTCTCCAATTGTGAGTCAAATTAAGGTGAATGTTTGGAATAACTAAGTAGTGTTTGTTCAGTGGGTGGGGAATGTATTCCAGGAAGCAGACTCATTTAGATACACAGCCTGGTCTTATCCCTACATGATGCCTACTGAAGTCAATGGGTCTTACACCTCAGAAAGTGTATTTAGGGTTGTAGTTTCATTTTTGTTTCACAATTAACATGTAAGTCTCAAATCCAATGCACAGTGTATGGTGTAGGTTGCACTGAATATTGTGGGAATTACTCATATGTAAGAATGCTAAGCAGGTTGCAGATGAGGTTTGCATGTCTTGTATATGCACAACCATAAGTTAGATATAAAGCAAAAGTGATTCAAATTTAAGTTCAGGTTTCTGCTCTTTTTGCAGTTTCTGTATTAGATCCATATGAGATACAAATTATGATCAATTTTTTTTGTTTGGTTTGGTTTTTTGTTTTTGCAGAATCACATGTGAAAAATGATCTCAGTGTTTGAGCTTCAGAGGTTGAAGAGCTCTGGAAACCAGCAGATACATTTTACTCTTTATTTAAATGGCAAGACTTTATTCAGGTTTTCTCTGTGGAGGTTGTGTTCCTTGAATGTAATTCTGGGCTAGAACTCCCAGAACCCTTCACCCAGCATGACCATTTCAGGAACATTAGATAAAAAATTTAACTTTTCCAAGCTCCACAGTATAGTATCACAGTGGTGTAGATGAGGATGGCAAAATGAGGATATCACTCTTCCCAATTAAGGAATTGTGCCTCCCATGAAATTTTCCTTCAGTCCCTAAATCTCTAGCATTGTAGGATGTTAAAACTTCAGTCAGTGTTTAGAAATACAATGTAAGCATCCAAAGAAGAGGAGCAGGCAAAATTGTCAAGGAAATATGAATACAGTGAGCAAGTTCAAGGTATGTGATTTTCATTGTTTCTGCAGTGCTATAAAATTGGAGAAAAGTCAGCATGGTACAGTGGTTTGAACACTGGACGACAACCCTGGATACCGGGGTTCGATGCCCTGCTTAGCCATAGAAACCCACTTGGGCATATCACACACTCTCAGCCCCAGAAAACCCTGTAATAGGTTCACCTTAGGGTCGCCGTATGTCGGAAATGACTTGAAGGCACACAACAACAATATAAATTTAGAGACTGGAGAAAAAATTCTTTGTGGGGTAAACAAATTCTTATTTGGTGAGGGCAATGCCCTCATTCCTTCCATAGCTATACCCTTGTATTACTAACATTACATGATTGCTTTTCCTTAATTTGTGCTGACATTGCAAAGAAGCAACTGCCTGTGTGCATTGGCCAGTTATAGCTGCCAGCCCCAGACATGGTTGTGCTTCTTTTAGCATCCAGAATGCCCCAGAAGCTTTTGTTCTTGCTGCTACGATATACGCCCAAGTCCCCGGTGGCGTAAAACTCCTGGTGAAGAAACCAGAGCTTGCTGATGATGATGTCGCAGCTGCTCCATGCTCTTCTCTTTTCCTCTTTTTTAAAAGCAATAGGGATAGGTGTGAATTTACTTTCCTTTTTTTTATTATTATCAGAAAACTGTTCAGTTTAGATAAGAATTTACTGGAATCCATGAATTCTTAGTGTCAAAAATATGTAGCTTGGTTTGGCAAAGAATAGATGTTTTGGATATACTGGGCACCATTATAGCTTCTGAATGTTGATGATGTAAAACAGAAAATGTTCCCCTGTGATATGGGATGTGGGCATGTCCACTAGTTAACCCTTTCTGGCTGGATGTATTACAATGTGTTAATTTTGCATTAGAAAAATCTTTGGCATTAAAGCATATGGTCTTTTATTGACCTACTCATGAAATAATGAGATCAAACACAAGATACAGAGTTGAAAATATGGGTCACTTTATTTAAATACCTCTATTTCAGATTATTCTCTGGAATGTGCAAAAGGAGGGCAGCAACCTACTGTGGGAGCATCTGAAGCCAGTGGTCTCTCCCAGACCTCATTCTCAGCTTCCCCTGGGTGAACCCCTGAGCCCCAAGGCGAAACCCAACTTGGTGACTTGCTCCCTGGCTAGCCGGATCCTGGAAGACAGAGCAGAAAGAGGGAAAGCTGAGGACTACAGGAGTTGAAATTGAGCTTGTGCTCCTCTCCCCAGCTCTCCACGTCATGGTGCTACAGTGCCAGGATGTGAGTTACTGTGGCCTCCTTTCATAGGAGGGCAACAAAACGTTGTTTCCCCACCCTCACACTGAGCAGTGTTGGGGAGTCTGAATAAATTTATTTATTTGTTTACTTGTTTATTTATTTAGTATCTTCCCTTTCCCCTAAATGGGATCCAAGGTGACTTACAACACAGGATAAAACAAAATGCAGCTAAAAATTTGTACAGTGGCCCCTCATGAGGGTTTAGACTGTAGAACCTTAATGAAAGTGAAAAAAGTATGAATAACTCCCCCCAACGATCCCCTCCCATTCTCTTCCAGGGCCCCCCACCAGCATTCCCTTGCTTTTTGTGTGCTGGGGCCAGAGACAAGGGAACGAGAAGGGTGAGTTCCAGAGGGGAGAAGGAAGGTGTGCATTTGCCTCCCTCCACCATTCCCTTGCCTTTTGTCTCAGCGCCAGTTCTCAGTGCCTGGGTCAGAGGCGAGGGAATGTGAGGGGGTGCTTTGGAGAGGAGGAAAAAGAAAGTTTGCCCTAGCCTTCGCCCGCCCCCCCCCCGCCAATTTCCTTGCCTATTGCCTTGGTGAGAGTTCTCGGTGCCAAGGCAATAGGCAAGGGAAAGAGAGAGGGAGGTCTGGAGGGGAGAAGGAAGACTTCCATGTGCCTCCTTTTCCTTGCCTTTTGCCCAGGCGCTTGCCTTGTTTCTCTGCACCTGGCATAACACAAGGTAATGGGAAGAGAATGGGGGAGGGAGGCATGTGTGTGCCTTGCAAGTAATCAAATTTATGAAGGTCAAACCTGTGAATGTGGAGGAAGGACTGAAGTACCAAAGGTTGTTTTTTTTTTAAATCAATTCCATTAAAAGTGTGGATTTTAAAAAATTTGTAAGCATTTAAGACATAATGATAAAGATAAAAATACAATACCTTCTGTAACAGCCAGTTCACAGCCAAGGCCAACCTAAACAAAAGGATCTTTTCCTGCCAGCCAGCAGACAAAAGGCAAGGGGTCAAATTAGTCCCCTGTGAGGGGGAATTCCACAGTCTGGGAGCAGCCACTATAAAGACCTCGTTCTGTGTCCTCCGCAAACACACATGTGATAGTGTTGGGACTGTGTGATAGTGTTGGGACTGAGGGAGAGCCTTCTTTTGAAGTTCTTAAACCTTGGACAGGCTTATACAGGGATACAGGCTCTTTCAGATGGCCTTGATCTAACCCATATAGTACTTTGCAAGTCATAAATATCGAATTGCATGTAGAAACAGAGTGGTAGATCAGTGGAACTTTTGCAACATGGGATTTACATATTCCCTGTAACTAGCCCTGGTCAATAGTCTGTCTACAGCATTTTAGACTCACTGAAGTTTTTGAATAGTTGCCAAAGCCAACCCATTTGGAGGGTGCTTGAGATATGAAATTTAATTGATGGTCAACATGGCTAGATTCTACATGATTTTACTGTTGAAAAAAAGACTTACGCCATTTCTGCACTAGATGCCAGTAGCACAATATACTGTTAATCCCGGCATTGCCGCTTGCAGGATGGTAGCAGATTAGGAATGCTGTTTTCTGCATCGTCGTGCCTTCAGCTGATGAGTAGCAGTATTGCCACTGCTGTTCTGTCTACACTACAGTGTCCTTGGCCACTCCCTTTGTTGCCTCATTGGTAAACCCTGTCAGGGAGTCTACAACTTTGATATAAAATATAATCTAACATACCAGAGAGGTCACCCAGATGAGCACGTAGGCAGCAACGGTCGTACGATCGGAAAACCAGGTCAGGCCAGTAAACTCCCCCGTCATGTAGCCACAGGAGACCTCAAGCTGTGCCAACCCACAGTGGACAAAAGGTCCTCAGCCTTTGAGGAGCCAACTTGTAGGGATTAAAGTGCTTTCCCAGAAGTTGGGCACTGGTAGCAATAAAATCTTATCAGGCAAGGACTATCTACATAAACTCACACTGCAACCCAAAGTGGTGGAAGATCCTGAAACTTTGGTAACACCTTGTTATCTTCTAATATCAAAGAAGGTGCCGGTGTGGTGTTGTTTTTCCATTGCCATTTTCTTTGTTCTCCCCAGGAGAGGATTTGCCCTCAAGGCCCATTTTCCCTACAAATAGTCCCCGTTTTTGGCTGGTTCTTTGGATAACTCCCAGTCATACCAATAGACCGTTTCCATCCCCCCCCCCCAGCAGCCGAGTAATCCCCTCAGCATCCTTCCGCTGAGCTTTACTTCTTTCACTGCTTTCTCGGACCAAGAGCTTCAGGAAAAGGTGCAGTATTACCCAAAATACAAATCCTCTAATAATCCCTCTATCTAATTTCCACTCTTTGCGTTTCTATAGGGCTTGAATGTGTGTGTGAGTGTATGCATTGATGCGTGATATTTCCTTTTAATAAAGTCATTTATTGGATCTTTTTGTGTGGTTTTTGGCTTGGCCTGACCCCGTAAAAATTGGGTAAAAGATCTTGCTAGGTTACCCTGCCTCTCGTAGTGCTATTGCTTGTGCTGCATTGAGTTTACCTTCTCCATCACTTGTAGCACATCAAGGCATCCCTTGGGGACCCCCAGAATTTCAGGGTAACACCTTTCCTCACATTTACCTTGCTCCGCTGTCCTGTTTTTTGTTTTTTTTCTCTCTTTGGAAGCCATACTAAAAACACCAGTACATTATTGCATTTTCACTCTATAATGCTTAAAAATGTATAAAAAAATTAAAGTTTTAACTCAAAAGAGAACTTTAAAAAAATATGAAGAGGTCATAGATTTTGAAGTTGCCAGCCATGGGACTCACCGAGGAAGGGACAAGCTGGGCACACCCACAGCCCACCCACAGCTGGAAGTGTTATCAAGCGCTATTATGGTTCTGCAGTGAGCCGACTGATGGGATTGAAGTGCTAAAGGAGGCTCTTAATGGATTTTTTCTGGAAATAGAATACAGCAGTTGGGCAACACTTGGGGATGGAATAGTGGCTGGATAGTGAGGACGTCATGCTATAGTATGGCTCCTGAACCAGAAACAACTTGCTGCTATGGCAGTATAGCAATGTTGTGCAGAAATGGCCTTAGAGTATCTTTAGGCTTAGAGTATGAGATAAATATTCATCATCTATTGTTCTATGATCAAAAGATCTTACTGCTTTAGCTACCTATGAACATGTATTTTTAATTATATTTTTAAAAACCAACATAGAAGAAATCACAAATACATTCTTCATATCTATGAAACAAACTTAAGATTTTAAAAATTCAAATGTGGGACAAACTGACACAAATCTGTCCATCTCGACCCTGGGCTTTAGTCTCAAAAAGGCTGATTTTAAATCTATGTGTATTCAAGCATGTTGGTGGTAAATTAGGAGTGCTGTGTCTTTCCGCCCTTCAGAAGCTTTAACATCTCTTTCATTTGGCAAGTAGATATAACATGCTGGCAAAGTAGCATTCGAACTGAATTTCACCATTGCCAATGTTGTTTCAGTTCAGTTTTAAAGAATTTACCAGCCCTTTTGTATACCGAATCAGAAGAACTTGAGGTTTAAAGAATCTGAATGCAAGATAATGTGAATCCTGACGCATTTTCCCCTCCTTATTCTTTTTCAAGTAGAGATTTGCAAAGAGTGGTAATTGTGTAATGCATTGTGTACAGAAATGACACAGGCTTTCTTGATCTGTGCCAGTTCTATTTTTAAGAAGCTCACAGCCATTCATTACCTCCTAAGGTGGGCAAGGGAAATGATCTCATGGGTTTGTTTTTCCTGCAGGGGAAATGAGGATGGGGAAAAAAAGCACCTTATCCTTTCTTAATACTATTGGTAATAAGAGGTGACGGCAGCGTGACGGCAGCAACACTTTGCCTTTGATGAAAAAGCCAATAAAGCCAACTATTCAGACCACTAATTGCTGTCCTTGTGCCTATGGGCAATCTTGAAAAACAATGCAAATTACTTAGGAGACACATTTCCAAAAGCAAAATATATACAGAAGTAGAATAGATTTAGATTTGTGTATATGTATTTGTGTATTGTATGTGTATATTTGTGTATGTGTGTACAATGGGACCATCACAAAACAGATGGTCAAATGGTACTGCCATTAAAACACAACTGGAATTGCAAAGTGTCATGTTCCTTTTCCATGTCCCATCTTGGCCTCTTAGCTTCTTTCGCACTTTATAATGATTTTAGGCTTTCAGTTTTAATCAAGACCTCCTTGCTCAGAGAAAATGACACTGTTTCGGTACGAGTAATGCTTTACTGGACAGAAATTCTTGGTGGCTGAATCTCAGCTATGCACGCAGTTTGTATTTTCATTTCGACTGGAAGCAGTTCCTTCAAGCACCAACCTACTACATCAAGAGATGTTTGGCTAATTGAAATAGTCATACTAGTTATCATGTAGCATCTTGGTTATTTATATCTGCTGATTATTGTACTTCAATTTTGGAGGAAAAAGACTGATCAGTGCTAGTATATATTTCAGAGCTGATTTTTTTTCCAGAAATAATGAGCAGAACATCTAGAATCTGCAATCACAGATTGTGTAGTTATCCTTTTATTCTCTCCTGCTTAAAATAACTGTATTGTTTATTTATTTGCAGCACATGTAGCAGAATTTCTAATTTGCTGACAAGGGTAATAGGACACAAAGCACTGGGCAAAGTAAAGGTTTAGAAAATCCTGATTTTGACAGGCCTCTTTCATTATTAATTTCTGCTCATTTCTAATTCAAGATAGCCTTTCAGTCATCTAGAGATGGCTTGTGGTAGTGTCTAACCATGTAATCTTACATACATTTACTTAAGAAAAAAGTCTCAATGAGTTCTTCTAGAGAAACAAATACGTACAATTAAGACATTACGATACATTCAAATGTGTAATATTTAGATATTGAAAAGATAAATTTCAGAAAATGTAATAATATTAAAAAACAGAAAATATAGCAAATTAATTTGCAAATACATTTGCTAGGATGTTAGCAACAGAACTAACTAAATGTTATTTTTTGTATTAATAAAGATGAAATATAGAAATATATCTAGATGTACATAGATATATAGACACATATAATCTATCATCTATAGAAAACATATATTTGATATCTAATATTTAATGGCAAAATGTAGGAATATATGAAATATATATGATGTATAGCTGTAATCTATATTTTCATTAGGTATTACAGATATTAAATGTTAATGATTTTTACAAATATAAATTATGCTTAAAAACCAAAAAATGTAACAAAACAGTTTTTGCACGGTAGAGGTATTAATATAGCATTAGCATTGTAATGTAATGTCACTTATCAAAAACACAATTATTCAAACTCTTAACTTTCTTTTCAACATGGTGACAGTCTAAATGAATGGCAACAATTAGTGCCAATATTATGTCTGTCCTTCATACAATCTGTTAATAGAGAACAATCATTCTTTGTTAGAAATGTGCTCAGTGGAGTTAGAAATGTGCTCAGCTAGTGAAGCATATTTGAATGGCCAATTAATAATTCTGAATTGTCCTTTCACTACTTGAACTTCTCCAGGTTTTACATACGGGTGTCTCTTAACAACAAAATATATGTATGAGAATGCTTTAGGAGACAGGCACACAAAAATATCTATCTATCTGTCTGTCTGTCTGTCTGTCTGTCTGTCTATCTGGCTATGAATATGAGAGAAAATGCTTTAAGGAGATAGGCACACAAAGACATGTTTGTGAAAGCAATGTGCAAAAAGATCATTGTATAAAAGTAACCTGCTTTAAAAATACATATGTTTGGCAAATGTCTGTACAAAAATGCATTTGTTAGAGGAAATGCATATGAACAGCCACATGAACATCCATATGAATTTTCATGTAGACTTCCACAGATCCCACCGTTCATCACATGTCATCTTAACACATTACAGTCTTTCCCGATATATGCAATATGAACAAATGCCGAACATTGCATTGCGTCTTAGATCTGTTTAATTTTTACTCTGTAATGTTGTGGCCCACATAGATACTAGGCATATTAGAATCTAATCTAGTGTGCTGTGTGGAATTGCATCTTTAAAAAAAACATAGAACCATATTTATAGTCTGTTGTATTAGAGCTATTTGGCATTTTATGTAAGCAGGGCCAGCTGCTTTTGCAAAGATGATTACTTTATGCTGCCATTTAGTTTTTTCCCCAAAGCACATAGTACTTTGCAAAATCCGGATTATGAAATCTCTAGAAAATAATCATAAGTCACACTGAAACTGCAACAACTGACACCAGAAATGGTATGAACTAACACTACTGAAATTTCTAGTAGAAGGCCAGGGAAAGTGGTTCTTCTAAACTGTTGACAATGCTGATATTTGCCACTTGAGACCATGTTTCTTCTGTGTTTTTCTTTTGCTATTCTTGTGCAAATTTACAGCAAACATGGTGACACTGCTCGAAAACCAACATAGTGTAGTTGTTGAGTGTTGGATTAGGATTCTGGGGAACCAGGGTTCAAATCCCTGCTCAGCCATGTAAATCCACTGGATGACCTTGGGCAAGTCACACCCTCTCAGCCTCAGAGGAGGACAAAGGCACACCCTTCTGAACAAGTTCTACCAAGAAAACTCTGTCATAGGTTTGCCTTAGAGTTGCCATAAATCAAGAATGACGTAAAGGCATGGAACAACAACAATGATGACACTGACCAACATTGCCTTTACACTGTCCAGACTCCAAGGCTTGAACTGAACTGCAGTTCTTCTTCGTGGTCTCTGTGCTTCACACAATTGAGTATTTCACGCCTGCACGATACAGCATTCAGAACCTTCTCAAAGCTAAAAGTAGGCATTTTGGCAGTTAACCCCTCCCCCATCCTCCTAAGGTATAAAAGGCCCCTCCTGGTTTAATGGTCAGTTCCTTTTGTTCTGCCGCGGTAGCAGCAGCAGAGGAGCCTTTCTCTTATTCAGTTGATTTAACGGTTTCTGACGAGGATTTTTCTGAAGGTTTATGAGATCTGCTTGGCATTTTGGACTGGTTTCTGTGGAGGATTGATATTGGTTTGGAATTGGACTGTCTTTGACTAAGTTTTTTTAGATTTTGGACTGGACTTCTGAGAGGTTGTATGGCAACTAAGTCTTTCAAATGTTGTAAGTTGTGCGGAGGAAAAATTCCTGATAAGGACAGCCATTCTAAGTGCCTCCTTTGTTTGGGAGAGGGCCATAATGTTGGTTCTTGTAGCCGTTGTCAGCTATTCATGCCACAAACCAGACGAAATAGAGCAGCAAGGCTAAAAGTAGACTCTGGGAAAACGTTCTGTCAGCCTCAGATCCGGCTGTTCATGTATGGTCCTCTCAATCCAAGCTTATGGCTCATGCTTCCTCCTCTTCCATGTCAAAACATCATGCTGGGTCTTCGGCACTGACTTCGAGACCAAGGTCTCGGTTGACATCTCGGATTTGAGATGAGGTACCCTCGGCGTTGACTGTTACAAGGCCTGAGGACTGAGACTCTTCAACAAAGGTATCTTTGGTCAAGACTACTAAGTCAGTGCGGAAGGAGGAGAGGAAGAGGAAAGCCCAGGACCCCACGTTGGAGCCGAAGAGGCACAAAAAGAAGGAACAACGGTTGTTGCCTCCTCTACCTCAACCCTCTCCTCCAGCAGCTCTGTCCACAAAACAAAGCGGTCTATCAGTGGGAAGGAAACATCATCTTCAACACCTCGACAGCAATCTGAGCCAGAGGTAGTCCCAGCAAATGAGATAGTCTGCATTGCCTCAGAGGATGAAATCATGGAGTCTTCACCCTTACTCTCAGTGGGATCGCTCTCACAACACCGTGAGCATTCTAGGTCCAATGAGGCTCATCAGTCGACGTCGCCTCAAAGGAGTTTAGATAGACAACAGCAGCTGCCTCGACACCATAGGAGAACACCTCCTTCTCCTCCACGATCAGGCCATACAGCATCTCGCTCTCCTGTTTGATCGCCTGCTTGGTATCAACATGAAGAAGGAAAGTCAGCTTCACAGTACTGAGATTACTATTATGATGAAATCTCTGTGGATTCAAGAGATATTTGTCCATGATCAGAGGATTACTATGTTCTGCGCAGATACTATAAACACCATGAAGATTTAGATAGTAGATATCGTTGTTTTACTTACCTGAGGTCACGATCTCGGTCATCTAGCCCTCATTGTCCAAGAGTTATGGCAACTGAAGTGAGGCATCATAGGAGAAAGACAAAGTGTCTCGTCAAACAGAGGTCTTGCAAAGAGAACACATTATGTTGGGCGGATCTTGCTCGAGACACCAATCTCCTTACTGACGTTCTGCCCGATCCCCTTCAGTATCAGACTCAGATACTTCACAGGCATCACATGGAACCAATAGGAGAGATCAAATTTTGTCAGCAATCCAGAAAGGATCTCTCCTTCAGACGATGTGTGAGCATTCTCTGATTTGGTGTTGAGAATGTCTAGATCATTGAACTTGCAAACGGAATGTGAAACACGTGACTTGAGATACCCAATTTTTCAAGAGCTACAAGACAGAGTGCCTGTGTCTACTGTGATCGCTCCTCTTCCATACTTACTACAAACTGTTAAGAAGTCTTGGACTACACCATAATCTGTACCTGCGACTTCTAAAAAAGTAGAATCTTTGTACCGCTTAATGGAAAATGATCAGGGATGGTTAATCCAACATCCAAAACCAAATTCTATTGTTGTGGATGCTGCTCAGTCGAGGCAATCCCAGAGGTTATGTGCAACACCGGTGGACAGAGAGGGCAAGAAGTTGGATAGTTTGGAGAAAAAGACTTACTCCAACGCTGCCCTACTGTTCAAAATTTCCAATTATGCAGCCTGCATGGGTGCATATCAACAATTCTTATGGAGCAGAATAATAACATATCTAAATATGCTTCCAGAGGAGGAAAGGAAAAATGCATGGGTGCTATATGGAGAAGCTTAATGATTGTCAGCTCAACAAATCACTACTGCTAAACATATAACGGACTGTAGCAGCAAGGCAATAGCTGGGGCCATACTATTGAAGTGTCCTGCATGGCTAAGATCTTCAGGTCTATCTAATCAGGCAAAGACCTGCCCTTTGACTCAGATGGGTTGTTTAATGCCTCAACTGATGAGAAACTAAACCATGCTCAAAAGATGCGCAGCACTGCAAAGAAGTATGGCTTCCCTGCAGCCTCGTATGAGGTACCAGTATCAACGATACCAGCCTTTTCCAAGAAGGAATGAGCATCTGACACCATCTCAACAACACAGGCAAACAGCGCCACAACAACAACAACAACAACAACAACAATCTTTGAGAAGATTCCCTTCAATGAAGTATAAGCAGCCCCAATATAAAAAATGGCAGCAAGATCAGACCAAGTGTAGAGTTTGACTGGCAGCAGGACGATGCCCTTTTGGACACTTTTCTTCAGTAGCCCATACCTGTGTCACCAGCAGATATTTACCTCGCAAAGTCACTTGCAGACATCGTCACCTACACCAATCGCAGTACCAAGACGGCATCAGCCCCCGTTGGAGGCAGGCTGAGAAACTTCATGCATGTATGGACCACAATCACAACAGGCTCATGGGTTCTGGATATAATCAACAGAGGTTACACTATAGAATTCTGCTGATTGCCACCAGTAGGATGAATTCAACACATGCCTGCATCTCCAGAGCTAGATGAGGAAATCACAAAATTACTTCAAAAGGGGGCTATAGAAAAGATTACCAAAGCTTAGATGAAAAGAAGTTATTTCTCAAGGTACCTCTTGGTGTTGAAAAAAGATGGAGGTCTTCACCCCATTTTAGATCTCAGAGGGGTGAACTATTACTTAAGACCGAAGTGCTTCCATATGGTGACTTTGTCAGCTACAATGCCATTGTTGAAAAAAGGAGACTGGTTTGCCACATTGGATTTAAAAGACCCCTATTTCCACAACTCAATTAGACATGAGCACAGAAGATTCCTCGCCTCTATGGTCGATTAACAGGCTTATCACTTCAGAGTACTTCCCTTCAGCATATCTACGACTCCAAGGGTATTTACCAAGTGTGTGGCTGCAGTGGCTGCTTTCCTATGACAAAAGGGTATCATCCTATTTCCTTACATCGACGATCGGCTAGTCGTGGCATCTTCTCGAGGAAAACTTATGGAGGACCTAAAAACTACAATCAATCTGATTCACCAATTGGGTCTATTAATAAATTATGAAAAGTCAAATTTAACACCTTCAAGAAGAGTCAAATTGGAATGGGACTATCTGATTTTCAGATATATTACAAAACAGCAGCGTTCATGTGGATAAAAGATTGGGTTGATTTACAAGATGCGAGAACGCTGGCATTGGAAGGTGCCGATTTGAGGATGGGGTGGCATGCCTATATGTTTTATGATAAAGCAAAAATAAATAAAGACTTCACACATCATTATATCAGGAAATCGCTTTTGAAAATTTGGAATGAATACAAGATTAAAAACATACGGCAGCTCCCCACCTGGGTGTCCCCTCAAGAAGCGTTTTTTGGTAGATGGACTGAAACAGATAAATGGCTGAGATACGAAGATATATTAGAGAAGACAGCTTTAAATAATTTGAAGATTAAAACAAGAGAAAAACTGGAACAAGAAGGAATTACATTAAGTTGGTTCCCTTACAGACAGTTAACTGAAAGATTTCAGATGGACTTAAAAATATATGGAATAGAAGAAAAAGAGAAAACTGGAGTGATTAAATGGCTGTTTGAAAACCCTCCTCATCTATTAGTGTGTTTATATCAAGAAATACTACACCAGGAAAGGCAAGAAGAAACAGTAAAGTCAGTAATGATTTTGTGGGCTCAGAATATCGGACATTCAATCCAATTAGATTCTTGGGAACAGAGTTGGAAAAGAACACAAAAATTTACAGTAGCACAGAATTTAAAAGAGAACTATTATAAACTGTTTCAGGGATGGTACATGACACCAGATAAATTAAAAAAGATATACAATACAGGTACAGGTCCTTGTTGGAAATGTCAAAAAGAGGTCGGTACGATATATCATATGTGGTGGACATGTCCTAAGGCTAAGAAATATTGGAATGAAATACATAACAAAATATGTGTATTAATGAAAGTTCAGTTTGCTAAGTTACCAGAATTGTATTTGCTTAATATGACAGATGTGCTAGAAGGTACTGCTATAAAAAAGTATTGGAGAATAATACTGTATATGATAACAACAGCTCGTATCGAATATGCAAAGCTTTGGAAAACTCAGCAAATACCCACAATAGATACCCTATTCCCCAATAGGTGGGGAACATTTGTTGAAAATAGAAATGCTGATATGGTCTCTCAGAGATTAAAAGGGAAATCAGACGATGAGATTTTGAAAGAATAGCAAATGGTACTGGGTAATTGCTGGGTACTGACAGATGGAAATGAATGATTTATGATTATGATAATTAATGAGTGGACAACTGGATATATATCAGGAAACTGGAATGTGGTGATGGTATTGCAAGAACCTATGTGTAACATGATCAATACAGTGTGGTATATTAATATAAACAAGTTAAGAGATATAGAAAATGAAATCTAGATCAGCGTGGAAGATCAAAGAAAATTCATGTAAAGTTCAGTAATAATTGTTTTTTTTTTTATATGTGAATTGAATAAAATGATTAAAAAAAAGAGAAGAGTCAAATTTATCTAGGAGCATTCTAGATTCAACATTGAGGTGGGGGGCATTTATTGAGAATAGAAATGCGGATATTGTTCACAAAGATTAAAGGGGAAATCGGATCAGATAAAAGCAGAATGGCAAATTGTAATGGGTAATTGCTGGGAACTGCCAAGTGAAACTGTCTGAATTATGGTTGAAATTAAAGGGGAATAACTGTAACATAACAGGAGTTGATGAGAGAAATGCAAGATCAAACACGTAAGATGAACATGGAATTGTGAGGCATAATTTTTTATATGTGAGTAGATATCTAGAAAATGAAAACTAGATCAGAGTGAAAGAACAAAAACATTACATGTAAAAGTACAATTTGAGATTTTTTTTTTATTTGTGAAACTTAATAAAATTATTAAAAAGAAAAAAAACATTGCCAAGAGCCTTCCTTCCAGAAGACAGGTGGAAGAAAATACTACAATTTCTCACGAAAATGCAGTTATGTCGACGGGTAAGGGCAGGAACTGTTCAAGTAGCTCTAGGTTTAATGGCTTTGACAACGATGGTGACACTGAATGCCAACTGAGGATGCAACCATTGCAACATTGGTTCCTGAGGACATTCAATCCTTTCTGGCACCACCCAAACAGATTTCTCAAGGTACCGAGACCAGTTCTTTGGTCATTACAATGGTGGAGAAACCTAAGGAATGTGCTAAAGGGGATGCCATTTCTCCCTCACCCTCCATCAGAATCGGTAATGACAGATGTTTCACAAGACAGTTCGGGAGCACACCTCAGACAATTAACAGTAAGAAGACATTGGTCAAGAGCAGAGAGGGAACATCACATAGATGTGTTGGAGTTCCTTGCTGTAATGAAAGTGTTCCGTGCCTTTCAAAGTCATCTTCAAGGAAGATCAGTTCAAGTTGTGACAGGCAACACAACAGTAATGTATTACATAAACAAGCAAGGTGGAACTCATTCCACTATACTGCTAACACTGACTATTCAGTTTTGGAATTGGTGCCTAAGGAGGGACATTCTCCTGGCCGCTATTCATTTTCCGGAAAAGGACAATCTTTTGGCAGACAAGCTGAGCAGACTGCCACTGTCATGCTACGAATGGAAATTGAACGATTCTGTCATCTAGACCATTTTCGAGGAATGGATGGTACTGTGCATAGACTTCTTTGCAACCAAGGAAAACAGGCAGTGTACTCTATATTACTCCCGTCAGAAAGAGGACAAGAAAGCACTGAGGGATGCTTTCCTGTTTGATTGGTTGGAAAGACCAGTGTATGCATTCCCACTTTTTCCCTTAATAACGAAGGTTCTAGCAAAAGTTCGACAGGACAGGGTGAAGCTGATTCTAATAACACTGTGGTGGCCAAGGCAGCCCTGGTTTGCACCACTACTACAGCTGTCCGAAGGTCAGTATCGAATGCTGCTGTGCAAACCAGACCTGTTGACCATTCGTGATGGTACCGTCTTCCATCTCGACATTCAGTCTCTGCGAATGACAGCTTGGAATCTGCTGGAGTGAATGATTTTCCTGATGCTGTACGAAGGATTCTTCTGACAGCGCACAGACTCTTGACGTCGAGGTGGTATGCGTACAAATGGGACAGATTCTGCAGTTATCTACATGGCAACGGTATCGACCAACGGACTTGCGGTACCATGAAAGTTTTGACATTTCTTGCAAAGCTTGCGTCAGATGGCCCATCTTTGTCTTCGATAAAGGTTTACCTTGCACCAATTTCTTGGTATTTACAACAAGAAGGGAAACCTTTATGTTTTCTGGATCCTATGGTAGGAGATTTATGCAAGGTTACAAACATTTACACCCTCCAGTCCAACCTCTCGTACCAGGTTGGGACCTAAATTTAGTACTGATGCAATTGACTTGTAGACCTTTTGAACCTATGGCGAACTGTGACATTAATTTGCTATCCTGGAAAACGGTGTTCCTGGTAGCAATAACTTCTGCAAGGAGAGCGAGTGAGCTATGTGCGCTTAGGGTGGGCACACCGTATTTACAGTTTCACAAAGAAAAAGTAGCTCTCAGGCCTGATATAATATTAATCTCTAAGGTGGTTTCATCGTTTCATCTAAATCAGGATATAGTGCTGCCTGCATATATGCAGAACCCTGAGACTGATATGGAAAAGAGATTACACTGTCTTGATGTTAGGCGGGCACTGGCTTTCTATGTGCAGCGCACAGCTTATTATAGAAAGTCAAACAAGTTGTTTATGTGTTATTGGTCAATTAAATTGGGTGAACCTGTTTCCTTCCAAAGGCTGACAAAGTGGGTGGTATCTGCTATTAAGTTGGCTTATGAACTTGCTAGAAAGAACCTTCCAGAATTGGTGCGGAGCCATTCCACTAGATCTATGGCAGCTTCTACGGCTTTTCTCCATCGGGTGCCATTGCATGATATATGTAGAACTGCTACATAGTCACAACCATTGACATTCATTTCTCATTATAAAGTTGACAATAGAGCAAGAAATAATGCTAGTTTTGGCAGAGCTGTTCTTTTTTCTTCCATTGGTTGAAAGGTTATCTAAGTTCTGGGGTTACCTGGATTAACTTAATATGGTAATTAAAGAATAGATAGTTGAGTGAATGAATAAAAAAGTTAGAGGCAATAAATGAACTACAAGGATATATTGCGAATGAGATGTGTCTTTATTGGCAATTTCTTTGTCACTATGTTTTTGTTCTCCATACTCTCGTGATGATGGCACGTGTCTCAGTATAACAATCTCACCTCCATCAACAACAGCTTGCTAGTCTCCCCGTTGTGTGAGTCACAGAGACCACAAAGAAGAACAGGTTGCTTACCTGTAACTGTGACTCTTTGAGTGGTCATCCATGAACTCACACAACCCCACCCATCCTCCCCACATTGTTTATTGCTTTGATGGTTAGTTTACTGCTGCTACATGGGCGGTGGTGGAACTGACCATCAAACCAGGAGGAGCCTTTTATACCCTAGGAGGATGAGGAGGGGTTAACCGCCAAAACGCCTACTTTTAGCTTCGAGAAGGTTCCCAATGCTGTATTGCGCAGGTGCAAAATGCCCAATTGTGTGAGTTCACAGATGACCACTTGAAGAACCACAGTTACAGGTAAGCAACCTGTTCTTATAAGAGATATATAGCTGCCCAAAACAAATCCCTAGGCTTGATATTTATTATATTTTCTGGGCATTTTTACATAAAAAGAGACCCTTGAAAAGCAGACTTACCAGCAGACTGATATCCAAGACTTGCTTTGAACACTGTAAAGAAGCAGTGAGAAAGGAAGGATAATTTGCAGTCAGACAGATGGTGCTTTCATATCAGTGGATCTGTTCTGGGCTTCAGTCCAGTCATTAAAAGAGCTATTCAGAAAGCAGAACCCTGTCCTCCAAATATTTTCTTTCACCTTGAACAGCTACTTCAAAATTGTTGTTAAAAACCTGACCAGATTCATTGCCCTACTCACATAGAAATCACCAGCTGCCCACAGTTGCTGGCTTGTGCAGACTATAGGCTTGTGGACTCTATTTGGTTTTTACTAGCCACAAACTTGTCCATCAGCTGGAGCAAGGCACACAAGAACAGCACATGCAAGTGGCCATATCTAAGCATTAACAAGTAGAGTACCTCTGAGCATCTGCTCAGCCCAGGAATTTATGATCAGTATTAGAATCAAGTATGAGGGCCAGTGTGGAGTAGTGGTTTGAGCACTGGACTATGACCCTGGAGACCAGGGTTTGATTCCCTGCTTGGCCATGGAAACTCACTGGGTGACCCTGGGCACATCACACACTCTCAGTCCCCAGACCCCCCCCCCCCATGATAGGTTTGTCTTAAGGTCACCATAAGTTGGAAACAACTTGAAGGCACACAACAGCAACATTGGAACCAAGCTTAAGGCTGGTAAACTGAATGAACAAAACTTAATATAAGTTTTTCCCTCAAGTATTGTGGAATAAATCAGCAGCCTGTTTGGACTGGCATTCTAGGACTCCCCCTTCCCCTCTACCAATATATAATGTACAGATTTTATGGCCTGTACCTGTACAAGGTACTTGGAACTTGCCGAATCATGTCACATAGCTGCATTTCATCATTCTCTTGCTTTGAATATAGCAATTAAAAGATGCTTTTTGATCAGGTGGCAAGCATATTTGTCCCTTTTCGCCAAGTTGTGAAAGGTGCTCATGAGTGCAAAGATTGTGTTTCACTGTATCAAGGAAAACAGGAAATAGTTTATTTTGTGATTGGCAGTAAGAATCAGTGCAGTAGACAGTGTTGGGCTAAGATCCAGGATTCCAGTGCCCGTCAAAGAGCATGAAACTCATTGACTGATCTTGGAAAAGTCATTCCCTCTCAGTCTAACTTGCCCGATAGGGTTGTTATGATGATAAAATTGATGGAAATGAACCATGGTTGCAGTTTAATTATAAAATAAAGTTGGGCATCCAGTCTAGTGGAAGTTGGATTGTACATTCAACCTTCTTCCAGATAACAATAGTCTGACCAGACAGCAGTTATGACAAATGGTACCAAACAGCCTGAGACTCTGACTTCATATCTATCAGTTTTACACTTTAAGTAACCAGGTTATTATTAATCTGATAGGATTTCAAAAGGTATGAGGGCAAGTCTTAATAGAATTGCATAATATATAACCAATGAATATAATCTCATAACAGCATATGTAGTTGGTACCTAACACCAACAAGATTGTCATGTATGTCGAAAAATCTCTCTTCTGAATGTTGGAAGGGTTGTGGGTGCTAATTTGCATATGTGATGGGACCATCCACTAATTTAAATCTCCTAGGAAGCAGTTTTTCATGACACAGGTGAAATTATACACCAACAGTTATGTCCAGCTTCAAATTTAATTATTTAATATTCTTAAATACTTTAATTTTTTTTAATCTATGCTCCATTATTTCATAAAGACCTAATGATGTTCTTACTTCCTGCTGCTAGACAAGTTGTAGCTTGCTACTAGAAGACAGGTGACACATTGGGAATCACCACATAGTACTCCAAAATCTGAGATGTAGCTTTCTCAGAGACATTAACGTAATGAATCAGAACTTTTAATGAAGATACAGACTCCTCATTACTTATTATTCAAATCAAAAAAATCCAACCGATCTACACATGCTTATATATTGGATGGTTCATTTGGCTAAACTGGATGTATACTGAGACAATCCCCCTTTAGCATTCATAGTACAAGTAATATCTGTGTTTATGTGTGTGTGTTTATGTTATATGTCCTATTTACTTCATGCTGTAAATAATGATAAGTGTTTTTAAACAACAGTGCTGTGCAAGGCGCTGTAACTTATTTAAGATGAATTGTAGCACCTGGAGGGATCTGCAGGGAGAAAGAGGCCCTTTCCAGACATGGGCGGGGAGCCACACAAAAACGCTACTCACCGGACTTCTTCAGCGTCCGGGCGAGTCCGTTGCTCCGCACCGCTCCGGCGTCCAAAATGGTGGCTTCCGGTTGGTGGAGGCTCTCCACCAACCAGAGAAGCTCGCCAGCCTAAAGCCTGCCCCTGGCAGATCTGCAGGCATGCACTAGTGCGCACCTGCAAATCTGCACCGGAGCGCAGCGACGGAGCGACACGGAGTCGTGCACTCCGTGCTTTTTAAAAACCTCTAAAAAGAGGTTTTGAAAAAGCACACTGCGCGACCAGTTCCGGTCGCTTCGGAGCAGACTGAGGTGCGGAACTACAAAAAGTAGTCCGCCCCAGTCCGCTCTACGGTGCAGAAGACCTCCGTCGGAGGTCGCTCTGCACCGTTTCAATTGCCCCATGTGGAAAGGACCAGACAAAACAAAAACAAACAAACAAACAAACAAACAAAACAAAAACAAAAAAAAAACCAAAAAGAAAAAGTTTTGGAGGCATAGGTGGCCTCAGGCTGTCCACCCAGGTATAAAACAATGAAAAGTGTGGGACACAATAGTCTGAGAAAAGCAAAACTAAGTTCATTTCCTCATAAGGGGAAGAGAGACAGACCCTGGGGCAATCAAGAGAGGCTTTCAATGTGCAATTAGTAGGATGCTCATCACCGTTCTTCACCAGGAAGCAGTTTAAAACTGGCTGAACTATTAATTAAGGAAACTTAACTTTAGAGAAGGAAACTTTTAATTAATGCTGCAGCATTTTTTTTTCCTGAAAGGGCTTTAACTTGAGCAGAAGGATCCTGGCCCTGGGGATAACGTGGTGCCTTATTAAGTGCTTGTGTGAATCTTCATTTTAATTCTGCTTCTGGTTAATTGTAGGGATGTGATGCCACTTCAGGGCTAAAGGGATCCAGTGTAGAAGCATCTCTTTTACAGCTACAGTTTATACTTGGCCTTCTATCAGTTTTGCCTGCACGGGGGTGAGGGGAAGTACATTATGTTTGCCAACTGAGTGCTCCTCAGGGTATACTCTAAAAATTTCCAAGTCTGTTCTGACATTTATAGGGGATACATTGCTCAACTGATAGGCAGTTAAAATATGCTTCCTTACTAGACTAAGGTGGATAGGACTATAGAGTCACTCTGAATTAGCCGAACAAAATAAAGAGAAGGGATGGATCCAGATGCAGGAGGAATATGGATCTGGCCAACAATACAATGATAGTTTTCTTAGCATGAAAACCAGGATAAAAGGGAAGCCTGCTCTAACTTTACAGTAAGCATACACGCCATCTATATCGGGAGAGCCCAAAACCTGAATCAAGCCAGTGGCACCTGGTAGCTTCCAGGTTACTATGGTCGTGAATCCACTTTAATCCACTTTGGCCAGCTTAAATGGTAAAACCCTTTCAGAATTAAAAGTCTTTGTATACTGGCAGAAGGACCACTTTAGGTTTTAGTCTGAGCTTGAAAGGAGCTATCTGAGATTCTGAATGTATTTGGGGGACATAGTTCAGCACCTCAGATAGCTCTCAAAAACTGGAGCATGTTCACCACTCCATTAACACAGAAGCCACCAGCTGCCGCTGAGACTAACTTGATAAGTAGTGGGGATATCAAGGCAGGCAGAGAGCTGTAGCTAACCTGCATAAATTTCCAAGGCTAGCACATGTACTTTATTTATATTCCTTAACTTTTATCACAGACAATAGACTCTAACACCATCTTGGATTCTAGTTTATGATCCCCCTGTGGAAAAGCTAGATTTAGCATTAAAATATCTATAGTACATTAAATCACTGGAATGGGAAATTACATTAACAAATCTTGCTCAAACAGAATTTGAGTCAGTGTTCAGATATTTTATGACTTCATATATTGATTTTTATTGGCATTGTAAGTCAGAAGCCATTAAAACCTCCCCAAATATACATCCGGAGGTATAAATCTGGTTGAAATCATTCTGTGAGACAGAGATAACATGTACAAAGACTGCAACTTTTAACAATATATAACTGGGCAACTGTTTTTCATAGGGACTAGAATTATAGTGGAGCCTTGAATCCCCAAAGTATTGAAAAAATTCATTTTATATTTGATCAAAATCTGCTGGTTTCATTGTGTAAGCTACAATAAAAATAACAAGCTTTAAGATATTTTATATTGCTTATAAAAGCAATACTATACCTAAATAGAAGTAAAATTGGGAAGGCATATTGAAGAACAACACATATCATGTCACCCAGCCACTCAAAATTGTCTTCAACATCAGGCCAGCTTAAATGCCAAAACCCTTTCCGAATTAAATGTCTTTATATACTGGCAGAGGAACCACAGAAAGGAAGGCAACAGATTAATTCACTTTGCATTTTGATATAATAATTAAATACACAGTTAACCAGATAAAAAATCTGCACATGTATTGATTGACCAAGCCAAAGCCATTTTCTTTGCATATATGAACAATATGTGCAATAGTTGGAGAAAAAAATTCTCTGCGCCCCCCAGCACATTTCTTTATGTGTAATATGTTGTCTTCCAAACACACGTCACACGTAGATAACCATCTACCCACATGCCCAATGGACATTTCTCCTCATCAGTCTGTGTGTGTGTGTGTGTGTGTGTGTGTTCGTCCTCAGGAATGACACCATGGTGTAGAGGTAGCAACATATTAACCGTTGCCCTACCTTATGCTGCTCCTGATCCAGATTGGGATTCTCATATGCGTATAGGGCGAGGTAATACAATTGGAGCAAATATCACCCCCGTCTTAAACCTGCAGTTGCAGGGGGTTTAGATCCAGATTAGGATCCACTGTAGGGTTCCAGTCAAGACTGGGAGACCCAACTCTCCATTCTTCTGTGTCCCTATGCTGATAGAGAGAAAGAGAAACTTCTTGATTTCTCAAGGGCCCAAAGAGGAAAGTCTCTAGGGTCAAGGACTGCAGCTGGCTGATGGGACCAGAGTTTCCACATCCTGGTATCTTCCTAATATTTACTCGAACTACTATATTATGTTAGTATAGAAAGACTTTCATCCTATATGTGCAGTGGTTGGTGAATCACATGTCAGTGGGGTGGTAGTTCTATCCCAGATTTTAATCTAAAGGAATGATCCAAAATACTGAATGTAATTGAGGGATAGGATTCAGAACTTTGGTTAGCTCTTTTAAAACTCAGGCTAAAACCTGGAGCTAATTTGCTTGCTTGTTGGCCACCACTGTCTTATCAAATGTGTATCTGTCCTTTGCCATCTAATGCCACTTAGAACCATTCACAGATATGGACAGTAGGTCAGACTAAAAATGAAGTAGATTACTCACCTTGGTTGGTTACATTGTCTTTGCAGTTCTCATAGGTGGAGTACCTTTTCTACCAACGCAATCCTTGATATTAGCTGGCTGCTACTGTCTCCTCCTCCTCCTCCTCCATTTCTCTTCTACAGGCATCTGCTAGGGTGAATAGATAGTGGAAACAGGTACAGCAATTTGTGAGACTGAGAATCCACTTTTTTCTCTCAGGCAGCTCCACTAGCTCTGCTGTGGTTAACTTCCTCCCTGGCAAGTGGAGCATGTGGTAGAGTCCTTTGCTGGTAGCACAGAGGAAAATGTAAAGCTCGGAATCAGATGTCATGTTGTTATATCCCTAGCTCAATTGTTGTCCCACTTATAGAATCATAGAATCATAGAAATGTAGAGTTGGAAGAGACCACACGGGCCATCCAGTCCAACCCCTTGCCATGCAGGAACACCCTCAAAGCACTCCCGACAGATGGCCATCCAGCCTCTGCTTAAAAACCTCCAAAGAAGGAGACTCCACCACACTCCATTGAGGCAGCATATTCCACTGCCGGAGAGCCCTGACCATCAGGAAGTTCTTCCTGAGGTTCAGGTGGAATCTCCTTTCCTGCAGCTTGAAACCATTGCTCCTTGTTCTGGTCTCTGGAGCAGCAGAAAACAAGCCCTCTCCTTCCTCTACATGGCATCCCTTCAAATATTTAAACATGACTATCATGTCCCCTCTTAACCTTCTCTTCTGCAGACTGAACATACCCAGCTCTCTAAGTCTATCCTCATAGGGCATGGCTTCCAGGCCTCTCACCATTTTGGTTGCCCTCCTCTGGACCTGCTCCAGCCTGACCGTGTCCTTCTTGAATTGGGGTGCCCAGAACTGGACACAGTATTCAAGATGAGGTCTAACCAAAGCAGAGTAGAGTGGTACCAGTACCTCCCTCGATCTAGACACCATACTCCTATCGATGCAGCCGAGAATTGCATTGGCTTTCTTGGCTGCCGCATCACACTGCTGACTCATGTTCAGCTTGTGGTCTATTAAAACTCCTAGATCCCTTTCACTCGTACTGCTATCCAGCCATGTGTCCCCCATCCTATATTTCTGTATTCCATTTTTTCTACCTAAGTGTAGAACCTTACACTTCTCTCTGTTGAATTTCATTTTGTTAGCTTTGGCCCAGCTCTCCAATCTGTCCAGGTCATTTTGAATTTTGATCCTGTCCTCTGACGTATTAGCAACACCTCCCAATTTGGTGTCATCTGCAAATTTGATGAGCATGCCCTCTATTCCTTCATCCAAGTCGTTGATGAAGATATTGAACAGCACTGGGCCCAGGACAGAACCCTGTGGCACCCCGCTAGTCACTTCTCTCCAGGATGAGAAGCAGCCATTCGTGATCACCCTTTGGGTTCAATCGGTCAACCAATTACAAATCCAACTAACAGTAGCCCTGTCCAGCCGGCATTTTACTAGCTTCTTTGCAAGAATGTCATGTGGAACTTTGTCAAAGGCCTTACTGAAATCGAGAAATGCTACATCCACAGCATTCCCTTCATCTATCAAGCTAGTAACTCTGTCATAAAAAGAGGTAAGATTAGTCTGGCATGACTTATTTTTGAGAAATACATGTTGACTTCTCGTGATTACCGCGATTGATTATGATTATGAAATTTGCTAGTGAGCCTTTGGCAATTGCTACTATGTTTTAAGCCCAAGAGTGGGATCAGCAACTGTGGGCTTTCAGATGTTGCTGGATCACAAATCCTATCTCTCTCACCGTGATGTCAAGGGTGATTGGATTTGCAGTCCCACAGTCCCACATCCCTCTTTTAGCCAATACTCCTTCAGTTAGTATGAACGTAGCATGGGGTTAATTCCAAAAGAATCTGGTATACAAAGAAATATAAAAGTATATGCAGACTATGAAAGTATCATCCTTATTTGTTTTTATTTTGTGCACTCCTTTGCTGGCACTGCATAGGAAAAGATGGGCTGTCTGTACTTTAAACTGAGTGTAGCCCCAAATACCTAACAAAATATTGTGATGCTGCTGCAGAAAGTGATTTAGAATCAGATTGGGCTAAATGTTCTTTTAAAATATCTTTCTGATATGTATCCATCCTCCTTGATCTTTGAAAATGCAAACTGACTAAATTCATATTTAATTTGTATACCTATGAAAAGCTTGGTAATGACATTGGCACCCCTGTCAGTTTTTCACCTAAATAAGATTTTCTTTGTACCATCTTAGCTGTATGAAAATACCACTGGGCACATCTGAGATTCATGAAAACACATTAAATGCTGTTCTGCCCTCCCAGATTTCCAGCGTAGTGCACGTACAACTGCTTTACACGTCTGATTACATGAGTAGATGCTCAAACGCCCAAACTAGGA
The DNA here is from genome assembly GCA_030412105.1 of Cyclura pinguis. Lineage (NCBI taxonomy): Eukaryota > Metazoa > Chordata > Lepidosauria > Squamata > Iguanidae > Cyclura > Cyclura pinguis. The sequence continues at coordinate 222,029,795 of CM059599.1, read as the reverse complement.
GGAAGAGTTAAAACTGAGATAGTTGTCAGGCTTCCATAAAAGCAATAATCAAATAGGAAGTTTTTTCCCTTTGGCTGCATTTGTGCTTGATTGTTTGTTTTATTTCTCCTTCATTCACTGGAAATACGTACAGATATTCCAAGTGAATGCGCAGCTGCTAATTCCTAGAGTAGACTCCAAAAATGGTATTTGGAGATTAAATATTGCAGAAGAATCTAAACATAATGTCAGAAAATGCATATTTTATGTAGGGTTGTTTTGCTGTTACCTGTCTAGTCCTTTCCTTCCTGTAATTTTTTTTTTCAAATAAAAATTAAAAGTGTGCGCATCTCAATCCTCAGGAAAGAGCTGTAGGTCAGGGCAAAGTAAACACATCAATACATGCATTCCTGCACTTAATATATACTGTTATTTATGTATCACAAAATTTTAATATCAGTTTCCTTTCCAAAAATCCCAAATGAGTTTACAATACTGGGGAATTAAAATAAGCATTTAATTGCCAATAGAAACATGGCCACATTAGGGAGTCACTGCTCTAAATGGGCAGATCTTTCTGGGGGATTACAATGAAGAAGGCCATCCTCCATGCTACAACCAAATAAACTCCAGGGAGAGCACCCCAGGCAAAATCAGGAGAGCATTAAGGGTGTGGAAACCTCATTCCTCCCAGCTGGCAAAATCTTGATCTTAATGCAAATAATAGTTTGGGTTGGATGGGTTCATGGTGTGCCAATGGGAGAGTCAAATTCCTTCCCCTTGCTCACCAAGGTCCCGCTCCTGTGCCAATCCTGTGCTGGCAGCAGATATTTCCAGACCAATAAATTTGAGTGTCATCTTGAGATGGGATTTGCAAGAGTGGACTAACAATTAGAACTTCCACCCAGTTAAATATTGTTTTGACCCTATAGGCTAGTCAGGTCTTAGCAGAGGCTTTCCTCATATACCATTACATATTAAAGCACTCTAGATAGGGACCACGACTGCCTTGCGTTGCAGAAAGCGAATATGGTTTAGACAGATAAATCCATAAGACCAGCACTGGGATTTTTAAAAATCCTGACAAACTTGAAAGCTTCCTCACTCCTTTGGGAAATCTTGGTTGGTTGTAAGAAAGTGTTGCCCTACTGCAGATTTTGTAATTTAAAATGATTGCTGTATTTTATGCAGGAACATCAGGTACATTTGGAAAGCTGTATGTAACAGTAGTAACAATTGATACAAAGAATGAAGACAAATAATAAAATAATGTTGAGCTTTAAACAAAATTAGTTAAGCAGAAAATCTGAATAATAGTAAATAGTCCTAATTTCTAGCATTACTACATGCATTACCCCTTTGTGCTACACAATGTGGAGATCTGCCTAAAAAATGAAAACAGCAAATTCCATCAGATGCTTATCCCATCTCTAAACTGTTTTGTTGAATCTACTGGACCTTATGCATTTATAATTAAAATATAGGATATGAATATCTTGTAGCATGTTGAGAATTCGGGGTGCTTCTAGAAAAAGTGCAATCAACTTGTCCTGCAATCAACTTGTCCAAAAAACAGAATTTAAGAGTCTAGATTTTTTTAATAAAAAATTTTATTAAATAAAATCAAACAACAATGTTACAGAACAATACACAAAAATATACAACAATACAATAGAAATAAAAAGACAAACAATAAATAACAAACTACATAAACCTAACAAGACTACAACAAACTAACAAAAAAGCTACAAATAATTAAAAATTGGTTCCAAGCCTTGTTGCAACAGCACATGACAGTGAAACAGTTATACCTAATTCTTAAATTGTTAAATTTATACCAAAAAATTTAATACTTCTTGCTAATCACACTTAACCATCCCAAGAGTCTGTGTTGACTTCTACTGATAACCTTCCCATGTTTTCCCTCTGCTTCTTCCATCCTTTTTCCTATAAGAAAAAATCAAATGAGGAGAAAATGACAAGACTAGGTTTATAAGATCTTTTCATTTTTTTTTCTTTTCAGGAGCTCTTTGTCTGGAAGCACTCTTAACAAATACATTGACCAAACTTGTTGATGTTTGTAAAATTATAGCTGTTTGGCATGTATCTGTGGAAAGACATCAATTTCATATAGGAATTTGCTATTATTTGTAATTTAGAGATCAGAGAGAAAATCCAGTAATCTCAATTATGAAGGCATTGCTATTGAGAAGAGAAAACTATGCAATAAAGGGAATGTACTGTGTTTCAGAAGTCACATATTTATATTTATAGCTAGAACCTGTTTCAGATAGTATTATGACAGTGAGATTAGTTGGGAAACATGAGAGTGTGTTCTTATGCTAGTGTAATCATGTTAAGGGACTTTCACAATCAAGGCAATTAAGGGATTTGAGACTTTTGCTATTCCCAGTTTGATATCAAATTGTGTCAGTTCTTTGGGTGGATATAAAGATCCTTGAGGCAATTTTAATTCTGGTATTGCCGATAGAGAGTAATAGGGATGTTCTGCTTAAGAGACCATAAGTATCTGGTCTAAATTTGTATGCCACCTTTCCTTGAAAGAAATTATATTCTAGACAGATCACAGTATATGGGAAAAATAATTGCAGGTTAAAACAATATGTTTGGTTAACACTGTTGAAAGGGGCATTTTTATTTTTAACATGAAATAACCAAGAAGCATCTTAGATGTTATATACTTCATTGGCATCTGCTTGTGTGTTTAGTCAATGAAACACTAGTTCTACAGTCATCACATGGTAAAACTAGGAGTCAGATTGTGAAGAATTCTGAGTAATACATAAATGGCATGAGAAGTTGGTCGACATGTGAAGAGGCTAAAATGTTACAGGCTCAAATACATACTTTGATGCAGTGGGTTTTAAAGATTAATATTCAATTAAAACCAGAACTTTTTCTTTTGGGACTTATGGATGATCAGTTGGAAAAGAACCATGGAAGATTACTTCACTATACGATCACAGCAGCGAGACCACTGTACATACAAAGATGGAAGAACTCAATATTACCTACGAGGGAGGAACGGCCGTTGAAACTGACTGAGCTAGCAGAAACGCACAAATTATCAGCTTTGATTAGAAAAGAAATTGTTTGAGACATTTCAGAAAGAATGGGAACTCTTTATAAGCTTGTTCCAGAAAAAAAGAAAATGATCTAGAAGTTTTGGATTTGACAATTAGTAAGATGTTGTTAGTGGAAGAAGTGAATGATGTAGTTTTATAGAGAGAGGTTTGATTGTACTATATGTATGCATAACCACTCAAAAGAAAGTCAGAAGCCACACTTTCTTTTGTTCTGCATTTCTTTCCGTATCTTCTTTCTTGTTCCCCTCTTTTTCCTTTTTATTGTATTTACTAGTTAAAATAATCTATTGAAAATAGTGTTGATTGAAGGCAAGACTCTATATGATAGATGATGTGTGCCTGATGAGAGGACTAAAAAAAATTTGACACCCACAGTAAGGAAGTTTATTAGTGAGCTCCCCAACAAAATTTGAAAGCTCACGGAGAACTTTGATGAAACTAACGTGTGGAAGAAATGATCCACAATATCACTGCAATAAGACCTTAGACTATACCCTACTTCTTGTTGTATTATTTTTTAGTTTTATGCTTTTATTTATTTATCCACTATCCACAGAGCCTCAGTTATGAGGTGGCACTAACCAAGAAGCTTATAATTTCACAGTGGAAGCTCAGCTGGCTAGTTTTGATGGCTGCAGCTCTTCCTGTTGGGTTTTGTAGGCCATGATGACACCTGAAAAAGCTTTTCAGCCATTCAAACATGTATTCGCATTTGAAATTCCATACTTAGAATAAAAGATTCTCCCCATGGAAGAACTGTCTGTAATGTTGGAAGGAACAATTGACCACAATTCCCCCTGGTGAACACAACATTTACATTCTTTTATTTGATACAGCGGCTGATGACTGGGAATGCAATGGCAGTATGAATCTCTCTCCATTCCTGCTCCATCTCATCAAACTTCTACATAGGCACCGAGCAGCAGCACAGAGGAGCTCTAACTCTTTCACAAAACTGGTACATTGACTAGGTAATTTATAGTCATTATAGTCAATATGTGTTTCAAAAAAAGCACGGAAAGAATAGGACTGGGGTTATTATTGGCCAGTGTTTGGAACAGATGAAAAAGAACTAACAGGAAGATGTCTCACATTTTTTTCAGAACCGCAACTCAAAGGAAATCATTACAAAGTGGAGAAGTAAAAGGCCAGTGTAGCCGCCTTGTACAGAGGATCTGAAAAGTTTTTGTATTGTCGATCTCTGATTTCATTACTCCTAATAACTCGTTTCCTGATGGAAGGTAAAGAGCTACCTGAAACATAGATCCATGTCCTTTTAGTTAAACCTTTATCCTTTTGTCATTGTGGGTTTTTTTTTCTTCTTCTGTACCTCCATTCATCTGCTCTACTGGAAGAGCCGCACGGTGTTAGAATATGGCTGTTCGAAGCTAATATGCATTAACTTTTTAGAAACTGTTTTATACATAACCTATTGTATTAATATAAAACACCAAGGCCATTTCCCCCCCCATTTCCAGGGAATGGCCCATTACATTGTGAGCAATCTACACATGCTTTTTAAAAAAAGACTTTGAACTCAATACAAAAGAAAAATATAATCATGTACAACTATAAAGACCGCTTTTTTCCCCCTTTGTGAAGTCTAACTGAGGTGGATGTGTAGCATGGTAATGAAGAGATGGCCCGTCTTTATTAGCAGGCTCAGTGAAAAGGGTTCTTTTCAGAACTTCAACTTTTCTTATCTTCCTAGTTTTCATGGTGTCTAAAATGGACGCTTTCATTTCTCGACTTCCTTTTAAATGCGCCGAGTAGATTGGCAAAGCCAGGCCGGTTCAACCTTCTCTCCAAAGAAGGCTAGAAGCAAGGTCAGGTAGTTTGGATGCTTCCGTATGAATAAAAGTTTTCTTATATTTAGACTTGTAACACCACTTGGATTGCAGAGCTGCTGCTAAAAGATGTCTCAAGCACCCGTCCCTTAATTTGTCGAGAAATATCCATGAAAAGTTAGTGAGTCAATATTTTTTTTTCTCTTGAATGGGAACTAGGAAGTACTAATGATAGCGACATTTTCCCCCAACTACCGTAGAAAAGGACTAGTAATGCTATTTAACCTGCTGCCCTTGAAATTGTTTAATATAGTAAGTTTTCCTACGACTATTTGATGATCTCCAGCCCTCTTCTCTATTATTTTCCAAGAACTGTTTCGGAGATTCTTCCAGCTCCTCCTACCCACTCTCTCCTTTTCTCTTGGTGCTCCTCCCACCACATCTCCTGCAATACTCCTTTAGTGTACTCTGCATTTTCTTTCATCTTTCTCAATTAAAAAGAAAACATACAACTAAAGGAAGTCAGAACATGATTGTAGAGATACTTGGTAGGCAAGAGGGCAAAAGAAACCATCTGTGCTGTCCATCTCCATAAGGGCTTTATCCAAAGGCAGAAAATGTCTCATTGTCCTTACGCTGGATTCTAAGGAAGCACCCTAATTTCTCAGCTATGAATTGGTTAGTTTTTAATGAAATTTTGCAGATGCACCATTCAGCCAAATAATTAATATATATTAGACTAAATCCAGCATTCCATAAATGGAAGGTAGTACAGATAGCAGATCTCTCTCCCTCTGCATTTCCTTTTCCTCATTAAAAAGCCACCTAAAAATTAGGAGGGGCACTTAATGTCACAATTGTGTCTTATGGAATTGTAGTGATGGGAGCGAATTGTCCAAAATAAAAGGAAGAACCTTACCTGCATGTGCAAATTTCGACGTTTTGGTGATTTTCCTCTCCCATTGCAGTCCCCAGTGACATATTTGGCAATATTCCATGGGTTTCTTCTAGCCTCAGGAAAGGGTTTCCAAGCAAGGGGGCCAAAGAGGGCTTTAGAAGGTATGAGGACAGAGTAAGACTCATTGCATAAGCTACCTTCCACTTTTGGAATGCTTGATTTCACAGGATACATATGCTCATTTATGGGCAGAATCTTATCTGTGGAATGATGTTCTTATAATGATATGGAGCTATAAATGGAGCAGGAGGTACCCTCCCTCCCTCCATCCCTATAACAGCTAAATGATCCGAGCGTGATCCAGTCTCGTCTGAATCTACCAACGCTTCACTCCTCCATTTGGTTTCTTGGAATTTTGTTTTGAGTCTTTGACTCCCTCTCCATTGGCTCCTCCACTCACTTTGATGATAGAGTCACTTTTTTTGCTCTGGATTTTTAAGGATTTTTGGTCCTTTAAAGACTTGAATCCATCACTGCCATACCATATTTGCTGGTGTATAAGATGCATCTGTGTATAAGACGCACCCCATTTATACACTGGCAGATACTATTTGCCGGTGTATAAGACACACCGGCGTATAAGACACACCCCATTTTCAAACAGTATTTTTTTGGGGAAAAAGTGAGTCTTATTTACCAGCAAATACAGCAAACTGCTGCTGCTCATATTTATTATTTTGATTCTGCCAGGATCAAGTTCATTTTGCCATTCCTTTTCATGCTCTAAACTTCATTCATAGACCCGAAGCAAACAAAGCCTGTGGTATGCCTTGCAAACTGTTCAGTTTCACTTGTTAATGTTTTTAAATTCCCTTGGAATTCTGTCAAGTCACAGTGTTCTTCCACTGTGAAGACAGATTAATAACTAAATTTGATTTCTTGGCTTGTTCTTCATACCTTATTCAGACTTCTTAGCAATTATGACAATCTATTTTGAACATGTTTAAAAAACAGAGTAGTTGTGATGCCCTGAGGAAAAGTAGATGAAAGCAACTGGAAGATGATGTAGCCTTATGAACACACATAAAGCATCTTTATCTGTTTACATGGGCTATGTATCAAGATATATGTTGTGCCAGCCTAATTTATTTTGTAATGAAGGATTATTTAATTTTTCCATGTTCTTTTTAAAAGACAAAACTCTTTGCATCCTTAGAAAGAATTATCTGTTTCTTATTTACTCTACTTCTGTGCATGTGAACTTAGACATTAGTCACACTGAGTACATTTGCCCCTTGATATATAACTGTGCATATGATTGCAACAATTGTTCAGGTCTTCCCAAAAGCAGATAATAAACTGATACCAGAAGCAGACTTACACTGAAAACACAGTATCACTTGCTGTTCAATAGAAGCATAATGCCTCAAAAGGTGGTGGAGTTCCTTCACTAACAGTATTTAAACAGAGGTTGGATGGCCATTTATCAAGGAGGGAGCTTAGCCGTGGATTTCCTGAATTGCCAGAGAAGTAGACTGTCAGATGAAGCGCCTTCTGAGTAAAATTCTGTGAATCTGTGGTTTTAGATACCAGTAGTATTATAGAAGTTTTCTTAGAGGCATCCACAAACAGTAAGCTATACTACTTGGGTGCACGGTCAATTAGATTAATATTTCAGTGATGCTGAAATTCTTAAATTCAATTTGGTAAATTAATTTTTGCTCAGACTGGACCTAATAACTAATACATCTTCCATCAGCATTTTTTATGTTACAAATGCTGCAACTTTTACAGATTTAAATTGAAGAAGTAATCAGATATTGCTGGATTGACATCTCCCATTGATGCAATGTTACTGATGTGGTTTAAATTGCTTTTAAAGAAATTTACTTAAATTTATAGGATTTATGTTTTGAACATGTGCTTGTTTTATTAATTTTATCATTAGCTACCTTGCATCCTATTTTGTGAGAACAAGCTGGGCATACATCTAAGAAACAAACAAAGGGATTTAGAAGTGTTTATCTTTGACTGAATTCTGCTCCATGTAAACTTTTCAAAAGAGAATTGTAAAATCTCTGTAATGGCTGTGCTACAAGTGTTGTCCATAACAGCACTTTCCAATCTTTGTTCCCTCAATACATGTTTCTAAGAAACAATTGTCTCTTTTTGTGCCTGTGAGATATTGGCTGGTGTAGGTTTTGCTTTTCTTGAGTAACGTATTGATTGTCATCTGAGCTGAACAGTATCATGGATTCCAATTTGTCTGAAGATCTGTTAGGCCATAAATACTTTAGTGTCTTCTCAAAAAGCATTTTTGCTTGACCTTTGCAACTGTTGAATAGGATCTTGGATTTCTGCCATTCGTGTATCTCCAGTTTTTACCATATTAAGTCAAGTATGAAGAATTTATGTTGCAATTAATATTGCTGTTTTTACTAATAACTAGTGTTTCTTTCATGGCCCAGAATAAAGGAAGACATTGAGGTTAGGGTGGGGAAATAAGCTCTGCAACATGCAGAATCCTTTACACACGGAAAGAGTGAAGTGATTATTTTCTGCATATTTTTGTTTTTAAGACATCACTTATTATCCATGCCCAGATGTCAAAACAAGGCTGCAAATTTAAGTAATAAATTCCTTTGCTTAAATCTACTAACTGTTATGTTGAGGTCTGAAAAATAATTTTTACATGCTTTTGGAAGTTTTCTGGAACCACAATTGTACTTGTAAACAAGACTTACTGGGAGTGTATGCCTAGTTATAAATTTGATACCTCTCCTTTCCCACCATAGTAGATTCAGTGTGGATAGGATGGGTATATGTGTTGCCCACTCTTGCTCTATAAGTAGGAAGTCCCTGGTTTAGTCATAGCTCACAACATTTTGCAGTGTGTGGTTGAGAATCCTGCCTGCCTGCCTGCCCCAGATCTAAGTACAGAAATTACTCTTAATTCAACACTAACAGTGAGACAACATCCACTACTTCATGCTGTCAGTCGAAGGATAGCCCAGAGCAGGTATAGAAGAGACTTGTATAAACCCCTCTGGTCTCCTCAGCATCTGTCCCTTGAGGTGGATGCCTCACTCTGCCAAATAACAGGGCCAACCCTGCAGTTTAAATAATAAAATCACATTCTAAATTGTGTAAATCTAAACAATTTATGCTTTAGGAAACTTGTACTTAACATCTTCTGCACTAGAACAAGTTGATTATTATTGGATAGACAAGAGTGGATAAACTATTATTTTATATTACCCATTCAGTCTGAACTGGTTCTGATAGTTAAGTGAATCTCTTTAAGTTTTTAAAGACAATTTCATGACTCAGGCAGGTATTATTGTCAAGACATGCAGAAGAAAAACCCATACTGACCATGTGCCTCTTCCCTATCCCTGGGTATTTGTGTTTCCGTGAAAAGGCATTTCACTAAATAGTTATTGCTCAACCCACACAGGAGACATTCCTGAAACATGAATTGCAGTCTGGCATGTGTTGTCTCTACAGCTGCTGCTGTTGCTGGCCAGACTGCCTGCAGTTGAAAGAAAGGAGTTTTAGGCTATAGTGACTTGAAGGTGTGTGAGAGAGGTGTAAATGAAGGCAGAAATCCCGTCAGGAATGAACAGTGAATGAATCCATTAAAATGAAGGCTCAGAAAACACATGGAGAGTAACACAGTGCATGGAATCCAATCTCAATCCATCAAGCGTATTTCTGAATGTCTTCATCAATCTGTTGTATGTGCAAAAGGGATCTTTTAGCACCTTTGAGACTAAGAGAAAGAAGTTGGTAGCATAACCTTTCTAGACGAAGACTACTTCATCAGATACATTGACTTAGGCCATTTCCTCACTGTGCCCTTTTCCACTGTCCTCCTGTCACAATCGTGGCCTTTGCCAGGATGCGAGCGTGACGCCAACACTCCCCTCAGTGTTACCCTGTTTTCTGGGGGTCCCGGGAGGGACACCAAATTGCTATCACAATTATACAAGTTGGGGAAATTAGTTCAGAGCACAAGTTGACTAAACGAGAGGCAGAGTAACTTAGCGGAATCTTGTAACCCAGTGTCTACAGGGTCAGGCCGAGTCAAGAAGCAGACCGGTTGGAAAATAATGAATGATCTTTATTAAATACAGGCACACAATGTAAGCAACACAAGCACACAGATAACTAAGGAAAATAAAGGTGTGAGTAAGATAGCGGGATTTTCAGAGGGATAGTTGGTTCGGGTGATACGAAACCTGTCCTGAAGTCCAGTAGAAAATGAAGAGCGAAGCTGGGGTTCGATGTATCTCAGCATGTGGAGCTGAGGGGAAGCTCGCTAAGCGATGCGGCATCAAGGCGGTCTGGAACTCGGGAGCGATCCGAGCTCAAAGTCAGGGGTTTTTATGAGGAGAATTGTGACCGCAGGCTAGGTCGGACTTTGGGAAAACAATAGATTTGGAGCTGGAGACAAAGCCTCCGAAAGGTCAGAATTTGAATGATTGAATTATAGCCGAATTTATCAATAGAGTAGCCGGTATGCACTTGAGTGTACTTGAGTGTTGTGTAGTTGGATCATCAAGCTGCCAGCGCGGGGCAGAGGATCTTTTGAGAGCTGCTTGCATACCTAATGGAGGTACTTGCCTTGAGGTCTCCTAAAGCGGTGAGTCGGCTGTTTCTGGCCTGCCTATATTGTCTTGGAATATTACGGTGATTATCGGCCGAGCCTGTATGCATGCTTGTCCGGGGGTCTCGCAAGCACATGGAAGGGATATGTGAAGCCAAATTATTGATATCAATGGATATCTTTTTTCTATATCCCCAAAGCTCGGGCTAGCCAGGGCAGTAACATCAGAACCCAGCCGGCTCTCTGTGGATGGGAGCACAAGTTACATGCACTTTCCTTCTGCAGTGCAGCTAGCCTCTTTCTTGTGCTGCACTGGGGAAGGAAGCACCTACATCTCAATTCTGCCCATTCTGCATGGCCGCCGGTAACAGGGGTGTCACGCGATTGTGGGCCATTAATGGGTTTTTTCTATTAATGAAATATCCTGCAATTATGATGGGTGGAGGCACGTTGACAGCGGGGCCGCAATGACGTCATGAGAAAGCACAATTCATGGACCACTGCTAATGTGTCCCCATCGCACAACAGTGATGCCATGCAGAAATGGCCTAAATCTATGAAAGCTTATGCTAAGAACTTTTTTCTCTCAGTTAGTCTCAAAGATGCTACAAGAACTCTTTGCATACCAGTCTGGACTAACATGGCTATGTCTTTGAATTCTACCACTATAGTATGGTCTGTTACTATATAGTTCTCTGTTTGCCCAGGATGCTAATCAAGATGTTAGCTTGGTCGAGCACTCAAAATTTTTCACGGGTACCCACACTTGCATATCTTCCTACCTTATCGACATTACTAATGATCCCTTACAGAAGACATTTACAAGTTTACCTTTCCAATGTATGCCCTCTGTGTTCATTGAGGGCAAATTTCATAAGATCCTTGTGGAACAGTGACTTTGTCCCTGTGGCTTGGGTCAAGTAGAAGATTTTAAAAACTATGTTTTATATTGTCCTTTTTATATTAACATAAGAGGGAGACTTCTGAGCCAGATCACTGTAAAATTCTTAGGGTCTAAAGAGGAGTGTATCAGTTATTTACTGGCAGATGCAGTCCCATATGTTACTTATCAAATGTCTATCTTTATTTTTTTTATCTCTTAAAATAAGAAAGAAATCTATACTTGTTTTATCTTTGACCAAATTTAGTAGGCACTTTAGATTTTAAATGTGGGTTTTCTTAAAATTATTTGTTGAAACCACTGCCTTGTATTTTTTTTTCTACTTGTAATTATTTGTTGAAGCTGCTCTTTTAACAACTATGTATTTTTAATGTTTTATATTATCACTTTAAGTTACAACATTACACTTAAACTTGAACTTACAGTTCTTAAACCCCAGGAGTTTTAATAAATATACATATCACTCAAACAGAAGGCTTGTAAGAACATCTGGTATGTTTACAGACCTCTACATGTGTGGAGCTTTGCTGATCACTTCAGTGGCTGGGAAAGCTCCATGTGTATCCTTGGACTGAAGACATGAGTCAGAACTGAAGATCAGAACACAATGTGGAGGCACTTAATTATGTTCCAAGAGCTACTATTCTGAGCAAGTTAATGGAGATTTGTACAAAGAAAACATGGAAAGTTGTTTTACACTGAGTCAGACCCAGAGCTTGAAAAAAAATTGTTTTTGGACTATATCTCTCCCAGCAATCAGGCCCTGGCTAGGGGACTGTGGGAACTGTAGCTGAAATCAACCATTGTTCCATCTGGCTCAGTCCTGTCATGGCAGCAGCTCTTCATGATTTCAGCCAGGACGGAATCTTTTCTAGCCTAATGCTTGCCAAAGACTGGCTCTGGGACCTTCTGCATACAAGGCCTGTGCTCTATTGCCATCATCATCATCATCATTACTATTATTATTATTATAATTACCATCATCATCCACCTTTTTCCCAACAGTAGGATTCAAGGCAGCTAACAGAACTGTCGTTGGAAGGAAAGCAAGGATGGGGCCATCCTGGCTTCTCTAGAGAGGGGGTTCCAAAGTCGAGAAGGCCCTTTCCCTTGTTCCCACCAAATGCACCTGAAGAGCGTGGTGGGACTGAGGCCATTTCCGCACTACACTGTTATGGTGCTATTATTCCACTTTCAACATCCTGTGGAATTCTGGGTTTTTGGGAAATTTGTAGTTTCCTGAGGCCAAAGAGCTCTCTGGCTGAGAATTGTAAAGGCCGCTCCCTAAATTGCAAACCTCAGGATTCCATATGATGGTACAAGTGGAATATTAGTACTATCACAGTGTTGTGTGGAAATGGCCTGAGAGAAGGGCATATTTGGATGATCGTAGAGTTCTGCTGGGCTCATAAAGAGAGATACGGTCCTTCAAATAACCTAAGCCCAAGTTGTACAGGGTTTATAGGCCTTCCCTGTTCATAGTTCACTATGTTTTCATCATTTTGTCACAGTACTTTTTCCTTACGTGCTACCCTAATTTCGGGGGTCTCTTGGGGGACACCTCACTGTGCTCCACGTGATGGGGAATGGAAACTAGCCAGAGCACAAGCAATAGCACTGCAAGAGGCAGGGTAACCTAGCGGGGTCTTTTTACCCAGTTTTTACGGGGTCAAGCCAAACCAAAAACCCAAACCAAATGTCCAATGAATGATTTTATTGAATGCAAGTCTCACACACCAACGCACTCTCACACACACGCACCCAAGAGCTATTAAGAAACAAAAGAGAGAAAACTGGACAGAGGGAACATTGAAGGGGTGTTGTTAGGGTAATACTGCACCTTGTCCTGAAGTCCTGGGTCTGAGAAGGCAACGAAGAAGTGGGGCTCAGCACAGAGAGGGCTGAGGGGATTGCTCAACAAACAGAGCAACAGTCGGCTGGGGTGACCGGGAGCAATCTGAAGAACCACCCAAAAGCCGGGACTATTTGTAGGGGGAAAAGTACCTGGAAGGCTAATCCTTTCCCGGGGAGAACAATGGGTGTTGCAGTGGGCATGAAGCTTCACATTGGTAATTTCCTTGGCGTGATGGGATTATTAGGTGTTGCCAAAGTCTCTGGATTTTCGACTGTGTTTTGTGGTGTGACTTCTGGTCCCTGCCTGATGGGATATTTGCTTAACCTGGGGCAAATATGCTAATTCCCTCAAGTCGGCATCTTGGAGCTGAGGACCCTTTGACTACACATCCTGAGGTTTCCTGGGGCTATGTGATGGGGGATTTTACTCGTCTAACCTGGTTTTCGGTCTTTCGACCGTGCCTGCCTACGTGCCCGTCCGGGTGACCTCTCAGGCACATTGAATCATATTTTAATATCAAAATTGTAGACCCTGGGATAGAGTTTCTCCCTCGAAGTAACATACATATTGAGCATTTAGAACAATAGGGGATTGGGGACATTTAAAATCTTATGTATTCTTATGTCAACAAAAAAGAAGAAGAAGAAGAAGAAGAAGAAGAAGAAGAATCACAAGCAAGTCCAATGAACGCAACGGTAGGTGTTAAAAGGGTCACAGCCTAAATCATAAATACATGTATATAAAATATTGATCCTTTTTATTTGTTGTGGTTCTCTTTTGCCAATTTCTGTCCTGTGCAGCTGAGACTTTTGAGCTGAAAGAGTAACGGTCAAGTCAGGTGAGTAAAGTTGACTGTGTACTTATTGAATGATCTGCGGGGGGAGGGGGGGACTCGCTGAACTATGCGTGCAGCATGCCTGATCTGGCATGGCAGTTCCAAGGTTCAGTGTTCCAGCATGCCTTTCTGACTCAACTGTACAGGCTGTGATCAGAGGAAGGAAATGTGCTGCACCATATTCATTAATAGAAAAGAGGAGAGTGGGGGAGTTAGGCATGGCCTTGTAGCAAATGCAGTGTAACTAATCAGCTTTGGTAAATAGATTAAGGCATAACAGAAGGGATGCCATATAATGTAATGTAATTGAAAACAAATGTCTTGCTTCTGTCCAAGAATGTCTAAAGATTAGGGAGTAAATCCAGCAAACAATATTTAAATCAACTCATTTGTAAGGGAAAGTTATCTTGCCTTGTACTTAACAAGAGAAATAGGGATACCACGAATTTATTTAAAAAAAAAAGCATTAAATTTGTCTTCAGTATACAAATGTTAGCCATTGCTGTTCCATCTTAACATCTCCTTACTTCTGGAGGATGAGTGCCCGGTCATGCCTGTAAGAAGATTACCAAGGCTTGTTCAATTTTCAAATTCACTTCTGCTGTATATTTATTAAGTACTTTTCAGTCACAATCTTCCACCATGGACTTCCTCATATAAAGTTCCTCTGCATCTTATCTTCACAACCTACATGGGTGAGGTATGTTAGGCTGAAAGACAGTGACTGGATCAGCATCACCAGATAATATCTGTGAATTGAACTCAGGTCTCTGAGTCCTAATTTGTATACCCTCTTTGTTCTTCCTAGCTACCATATATTCAGAGAGGTAAGCATGCTGAATGCAAAACAGAATCCAAAAATGTGCTCATGACCCACTAATATGCTCATGACCTACTTGTGATATCTGAGCAGCATCAGGGCCTCCTAATCCTTTCACATCAGTAGCCACATTTGGAATTTCAAGAAGATGTTGACCAACAATTTCATCCAAAGGTAAGGCACTCGTTTCCCAAATCACATCTAAAGTTAATTTTTTCCATCAAAGGTTTGTCCCTCTCTTTGGATCACCACCACCACATATAACTCTCACTATCTACATCATTATGCTGCTCTTTATCTTGCCCCCATTTTTTCCTTCTTATGTATATGGAATTCCCCCACCTCTATTCATTCACAAACATGCAGTCATACTTTATTCATCCATCATAGAAACACACAAACATCCCACTCCTTTTTACCACAAGCCTTCATGAAGGTAACCAAATATATTTATTTTTAATAATCAAAAAATTGGAAAGAGTAGGTACCATGGTACCTGCAAATAGGACTTTGGTGCCTACAAGTGCCACACTGTCAGAGAAGTATGTCTGCATTACACAGACTTTCTTTGCCTTGAGCAAAACTGTGAAGTGGTCACATGTAGATCTTGAAAAGTCGTCATATGTGTGTACTGCTACATATAACATTGTACACACAGTAAGAAGTATTCATGTGTGTATGTTTCTCCACCATGTGTAGTCTCTTGTCAGTAAGGAAGTGATCTGGTTCTAAAAATAAATGCAGAGAAGCTTTATATTGAAGTCTTTTGTACTGTATATTAGCTAGCTTGCTTCATCAGTGAAGGATACTTTTTTTTTTTTGTACAGAGCTTCATGTACCCATTGGAGCCTAGCCCTGTAGAGATCTGGATCTATTGAGGCACATGGCAACATACAGAGCAATCGCTTTGTCATGGCAGTGTAATCTTGTTTTCCCCACTGCATTATTTATTTCATGGTTTGTGTTCCCAAAGTAGGTCACAAGTTATTTTGGTTGGAATGGAACAGGGTTACTATACTTAGTTCTATAAACTGAGTATTGCTTCTATAAATGACTAAGAATAAGTTAGGAGGTTTCAGTTTACTGTATCAACTGTTAACTCACTCCCTCTGATGGAGATTCTTCATGGGATATTATTTTTATTGTTATTTTCCAAAGATTACTTTCCATATTAGGGGGAAGACATGAGTTTTACAGTCCTGTGTTTTTCTTAGCATCATAGAGTTGGAAGATGCCTTATAGGCTATCTAATTAAAGCTCTTGCTTGATATAGGAAATTCAGATATACAGTATCCCTAGCAGATAGCTGTGTCTATTTGAGGATCTTCATCAAGAGAGAGAGGGGGGGAGAGAGAGAGGGAGAGGGAGAGAGAGGGAGAGAGAGAGAGAGAGAGGTGAACCCACTATCACTCTAGGGGCATTGGTTCTGTTGACCAGCTGATCTTATTGTCAAGACAGTTCTCTTAATATTGACCTCAAATCTGTCTTCCTGTCAAAGTTATTAAAGCTAGTGTGGCCCTTTTAGGGCAACAGAGAACAAGCCACTCCTTCCTTGTGACAGTCCTTTAGATATTTTGAAAATGCTATCTTATCCCTACTCCATGTTCTCTTCTCTAGGCTAAACATACCCAGTTTCTTCCATTCTTCCTCATGGACTTTCTAATTGTTATGCAAGGACAAAGAAAGATTATTATGCAGAGGAGAACTAGCAAGAACAGTTGTGGTGTTTAATCTTTCTTCTTTCTTGTTCATGGTCTCTGTGACTCACTCAAATGGGTTTTTCTGTGCCTGTGAAATACATCATTCAGAACCTTCTAGAACTGTCATGTAAACATTTTGGCAGTAGCCCCAACTCCTCTGGTCCAGGTGACCAACCTAATCTCCATTCAAACCCTAAGTTCACAATATCAGCATTTAAAGGCATTTAAAGATTGATGTATTGCTTCCTCTCATACTTTTTTCTGGCTTTTTGACTCTTGGATTGCATTTTGGTTTTGCTCTGTGGATACTGATTTAGTTTACTGAATTTTTGGACTCTGTTTTCCACTTGACTCAGGCTGTTTTCTTGGTAATATTCTTTATGGTTCTTCATTAGCAGTTTGACTTCATCAGCCTATGATGGCCTCCTCCAGTTTGTTTAAAAAGTGTGCCTCCTGTGGGGCTAAGATCACCAGGAAGGATGGCCATTCATACTGTTTATTGTGCTTGGGAGAAGGCCACAATGTGGGGTCTTGCACCCATTGTAAGGCATTCACTCCTCAAGCTGTAAGGACCTCTCATGTTGGCTCAAGGTGCTCTTGTATGGGCAAGCCTTACCAGCAGCTGATAAGCCTTTGGATTTGGGATGTGGATCTGTACCATGGTCCTCTTCCTTTCTGATTGCCTCCAGCTTGCTGGTCCATCTTGCCATCTTTATAAGACTCCGGCACAACAGATGGATCCAAAAGTCCTGCATCCAACTTGGCCCTTTGAGCTAAAGCGCAGTTGGTACCAACTTATTCTGTTGATACAGACTCTCAATAGTTGGAGAAGAGGTAACATAAGAAGAAAAAGAAGGCAAAGGATATTTCTCAGCCTAGGTTTCTCTTTACTCTGCCACATACTTCTGATTGTCCTGCTCAGTCTCCTCATCTACAGTCAATGCAGGAAAGAGGCATCTGTACTGGTTTCAGTGGATTCTAATCACTCATCTTCCGTTTAGGTGGAATGAATGTTCAGGGCCTTCTGTGGAGGACTCTCCTCTATTGGTGCAGGTTGGCACAGCCTCTGAGAGAAAGATAGTTGAATCTCCTCCTGAGGCTCCACAAAGATGTCCTGGACTGCTGCTTTTTTGATCCTAATGCCTGTTCTCCCTCACCATCTGCTCCATTGGGGAAGGAGCTCCTACCTTCTCCACCTCATCAGTTGGTTGATGTTGGCACCTTTCAAGATATTTAGGAGAATGAATTCATTAGCCTTGGTCTGGCTTAGATCTCTACTGCACTGTTGATACCATCACTGATTGACAGGATGGATGTGATTTGGGGAGCTATGGCTGTAGGGGTTATGAGAGGTATATGTCTTACCACAGACATCAACTGTATTATAGATACAGACGCTCTCTGTCTTCTGAATTAGATTATGAAGAGTGGGAGCAGGATTGTCAACGTTCCCATGGTTTGAAACCACTTTATCACCAATGAATCTCATTTCACCATCCACATGACCCACTTCACCACTGATATAATCCACAGTATCACCAACATAGTGAGTATCAACATTAATTCATGCTTTGGTGTCTTTACCTTTGGTACCAAGCAGGTCACAGTCTTTGCACTGAAAGCCCCTGGCTCAGCCTTCTCATTAATCTCAACTATCTAAACCTACTATGCACCAGATACTACCACTGGTGCCTCTTAAACAGATCAGTCCGTGGTTTTGAAGTCTCCTACTTGTGCTTCTCTTTCTCCATCCCATTTTAGTAGACATCTCATCCTTGACTCATCAACACTGGAGGATTTCAATCTGGACACTATACCCACTTCTTCGGACATGCCACCAATGTTTTCTCCTCTTGCCAACCTAGGACAGCACCAGTTGGTTTTTCCAACATAAAATGTATGCATGTTTATGGAACAGATGATGCAGGTGGGATAGGCACTTTAACTAGAGGTGAAAAGAAGTTGAGACTGAACCTGTGGATCTGATCTACCATCAGATTCAAATAAGAGTTCCAACACCGGCACTGATATTGCTGTGACCGTCCCTCTGCACATAGATCTTGGGCTACTCCTTCTATTATTCAATCAACTTCTAAGAAGGTGGAGAGCCTGTACTGAGTTATGGAGTCTGGTTTAAGTTGTCTTCCTCTTCACCCCAAACTGGATGCCATCATTCTTGAGGCAGCCCAATCCAAATCTATACCAAAGAAACTCATTGCTCCCTCTGACAAAGAGGACTTGTTAGCTAAAAAGTTCAACTGTACTGTTGCCCCCTCCTTCACAATTTCTGATGATGAGGCTTGCATGGCCACATATCAGCAAAGGCCTCTGAGAGGAGATGACCCTATTCTTGATAAAATTATCTGAGGATGGCAGGCAGTTGGCAGGGGCATTGCAGCCTGAGGCTAACAGTCTAGTTGCTCAACAGCTGAACACTGCATGGCCTGTGGCTGACTGGAGTGTGAAAACACTGGTGGGAGCTATCATGCTAAGGACACATGGGGTTGTGTTCATCTGAATTGTTACATCAAGCACAACTATAGAAGACCTTCCATTTGATGAGGGCAGAATCTTTAATGCAAACACAGGCATCAAGCTGGAGCATACACACAAATTCTGTGCTACTGCCTATAAGTCTGGATTCCAATCTCATGTCCAGTTGTTGTCTTGCTCCCATTATGGGTGGTTTAGACACTCCTCGAGCCCTAAGTGATTATTCAGCCCTGTGGCTTTGAGACATTTCTTATCTTCTGCTCTCCCACTGTCTTCTCCACAAAAATCATCGGCTTCTGCCAAATGCTACATGCAGTATTATTGAAAGAAATCTAGTGACAACAACAAGCTGTGCCTTTGACTCCACTGTTGGCTCTCTCCTCACCACCACTTCTCTGTTTGGCAACAGACTACAAGAATGCTACCACGCCTGGACTGCTATAACATCAGGCACTTGGGTTCTGGACATTGTGTGGAGGTGGTAAACCATAGTTTTGGGACTATCCCCCTTCACGGGTAGTGTGCATTACTCCCTCCTCAATGTGCTTGTTGAGGAAGTCAGTGCCATTCTCCTCAGATGTGGTGTCAAATCCATTTCTGCTCCATCTATCCTGAGCGGGGTTCTTCTCCTGCTACTACATCATGTCAAAAAAAAAAATATGAAAGCCGTCTTCCCATCCTAGATTTTAGGGACATCAGCTTTTACATCCAGCCCAGGCAATTCCAGATGGTCACTCTTGGTAGCATCCTGTCCCTGCTGCAAGAGGAAAATTGGTTTGTGACACTGGAATTGAACTATGCACATGTTCATATTACAATCTGACTGTCACCCAGGCATTTCTTCTGTTTTGCCATGGGAAAAGGGGCCTATCATTTCCACATACTTCTATTCAGACTCTACTGCAATTTGTGTTTTTACAAAGTGCATGACAGTGGTGGCTGCCTGGCTTAGGCAACAATGTGTCATTATGTTCCCTTTCATCGATGACCGACTCCATATTGCCCATTCCAGAGCCTGCCTTCTCAATGACATTGACCTCATAGGCTGTCTTCTCAATGTGCTACATTTGATCGTGAACCACAAGAAATCTCACCTGGAGCCATCCCAGACTGTCCAGTTTTTTGGCACCACTCTGCATTCCCATGTCTTGGCTGCTTACTTGCCAGACAAGAGGTTAAAAATCTTACGGAATCTGTCCTCCAGTGCTGGCACACTCACAGAGTTTGCACCAAAGGTGATGCTCAGGTTCATGTCCTCCATGGCATCAGTGACACCTCACGCAAGGCTTGAATGTGTGCTCTGCAGGCCTGGTTCCTGTCTTGCTTTGACCCACTCTTTGGCTCTCCCCATCTACACCTCACCTTACCAAGGGCCATATGTCAATCCCTGGCATGGTGGCTTGATTTGAAGAACATCCAGGATGGCATGCCCTTCCTTCTTCCTCAGCCCACAACATCAGTGACTGTGGGGGGGAGGGGGGCTCACATGGAGGGCTTCTCAATCAAAGTGCACTGGAGAGAGAAAGAAAGAAGACTATTTGTGTGCTACTCCTCGAACAAGAAGTGTCTCTCAGTATCATCTTGATGTCTGAGTGGGTTGCTTCAACCATCCATTTGGCTTACAAACTAGCAAAGAACGACCCTCTTGTTTGTATGCATAGCTACCCTACCAGAGCTGTGGTTGGTTCATTGGCTTTTTTGAGACATAACATTGGAGGACATTAGTAAGGCAGCTACATGGTCTCAATCTCTGACCTTCACTACCTGCTATGGGCTGGATGCTAGGTCCAGGGTTGATGCTACCTTTGGGAGAGCCATGCTGTCTTCATGTGTCACATATCACTCCCATCCCCTGTGTTGAGTAGCTTGCTAGTCTCCCATTTGTGTGAGTACAGAGACCACAAAGATGAAGGATGAGTTGTTTATGTTGCTTACCTGTAACCATAGTTCTTCACCTGCCCCCTGTATGTCATGCTATCTCCTTAGCTCCTTAGTTGCTGCTTTGGTGTCCAGGGAACTGAGTGTCTGAGCTGGAATCAGGCTGGTCACATAGAGCAGGGGACGAGGGCTACCACCCAAATGCTGACATAACAACTCTAAAAGGTTCCAAATGATGCACCACACAGGTGCAGTAAACCCCATTTGTGTGTTTACAAATGACTACACAAAAAACTACAGTTACAGGTAAGCAACCTGTCTAGGAACCTGTGCTTTCACTTATTCTTTCCTGGAATGCTTCCCTGTATTGCTTTTTCCTTCTTCACATTTTTCAGGGCAAACTTTTCAGACTAGAAATGATCACAGTTGGTAGAACGAGGCATGTCTGAAGAGGGATTGTGGGACAGGAAACTGGTTAATCTTCCCTTCAAATGTGTTTTTCTGTGCCATTCCTTTACATACACACACACATACACATATTTGAAAAATATGTCTTTGTTGGCATAATATACAGTTCAACCTCTATGGTGAAGAACTGACAGAAAACTTTAGTTGTTTCAGGATCTAAATTGCACTGTTGTCATTTATTCTACCATGCAACTCCTTTTCTTTCTCTTTGGGAGAGCTCTCTTCTCTTACAGCTAGAGACAGACACATTTTGTAGAACATACCTCTCATAGGACTGTATGCCACCCTCAGTAGTAAAATTTGGATTTGAAATTTGTTTGTTTGTTTATTTATTTCACAATGAATCTGATAAAATAACATAGGAAGCCAACAATAAGAACATTAATTCAGCGCACCCTCTTCTGGCACAAGCTCCACATACATGAATGCAAGGTCCCATGAAGTGTTGGTTCTATTATAGACAATGGACACAAGAGCATGCACCCACATGAGCATGTGGGCATGCATGTTGTGTCCACTGGCTACAATGGGATGTGATACTCACATTTTTTGTTTTACATGGAAGTTCCTCAAACAGCAAGCACACTGTATTCTTTAAGAAGACAAATTAAGTGCTGCGGTAAAATATATTGCAACATATACGTTATGTATATGTTCAAAGTAGAAATAGCGAAGCAGCATGGGGAAGGACAACAGCTTGAAAAGACAGAATGAGGAATAAGAAAAATAGCTAGGTAAAAACTTTATAAACAATGAAACCATTTTAAAAGATAAATGTCGAGAAGTTTTAGTCTAATTTAAGAACTGATCATTCTCATTTGCTTCTGTTTGATTTTTTTTAAAAAGTATGTTGAAAACAAGAAACTGCAGTTTTCCAAACATCTTTTGTGACAATATTGCTTTCTCTAAGCTATGTTTCCTGTGGCCTTGGAATTGTAGATTATGATCTCACCAGATCATTTTCTTTTCACACAGCATAAAGTATCATATAATTAGCAGCTTTTTCTAAAGCTGCAGTACATGGAGTCACCATAACCAGGCTGACACGCCCTTTCATGCCTCACAGGTGTGGGAAAATTCTCTCTCTCTCTCTCTCTCTCTCTCTCTCTCTCTCGGCAGGAGGAGTGGTGGTGCAGGCAGAATACTTCTTGATAGTTCCTATACTCATTATAAGAGGACACTTGGATTCCTTATAAATTCTTTTCAGGACATTCTCTTTTCAAAAATCTAGGTTCTGTATTTCTAATAAGCAGGAGACAGCAAACTCTGGCTAGGTGGCATGCTCAAGTCATTGTTGATAGAAATCAACCTGGGAACTCTAGCACAGTTCCCATTTCTAATCTGGCTTCTGTAGCTCCGTGTGAAAACTGACAGAGTGATTTGTCAAATTTGTCAACTAAAAGGTCAGCATCTACCAGCATGAGAGCCAGTGTGGTGTGCTGCTTTCAGTGTTGGACTGGAATTCTAGAAGCCAGGATTCCACTTCCCTTTCAACTATAGAAGACAACTGGGTGAGCTTGGGCAAGTCACACTCTCCCAGGCTCACAGGAAGGCAATTACCAACCTCCTCTAAATAAATCTTGTTAAGAAAACCCTAGGAGAGGGTCATCATAAATCAGAATTGATTGAAGACATATAACTACAAACATCTACCAAAAAATTGGGCAAAGGACCATAGTGGGTGGAGTTCTTAGCAGTGGGCCTTGTGGACAATATGGCTGAAGTGAAAAACAATGGGTTTATATTCCGTTTCCGTGGAGGTACCCTGGTTTCCATGTTGCAGTTAAATTAAATGTGACATTAAATGTGTCTTGGCATTTGATATGCATACTTCACAAATATAGATAGCTGTGACTGTGGCGGATGAATATGATCAGGAAGACCATAGGAAGAGGAAAGAATACCAACTCTTTCCTCCACCAGCCTTCGAGAGAAAATTGTCCCATGCTGCCATTTAGCTTTTGTGGGAAAGCTCCTAATCATGCCAATGTGAGCAGCACAGAGTGGTGATTTTCACTGGGACACGGGTTGGGAGAAGGGTTAATCTCTCTGTTCCTTGGCTGCTGTGGCCCTAGTCGTACTGCTGTGGCTTTCTGCATAAACAGGCCAAGATGTATTGGGCTTTTAAAATAATCAGCTTTGACCATCCATAAGCACATAGAGCCTAGTCTCCATTTTTCTGCTGATTCATTACATGTGCTTTCCAGTATTTATTCCTGCTCACATTTAACTTAGCCACCAGCTTGTAACAAAAGGATAACAAAGCGTCTTGTATCTTACCAGACACCAGAAGCTTGTGCCATAAGTGCAGAAGTAGTTTGTACTCAGTTAATTCAGCAGGAGGGACTGAAGAGGAGGGGAATGGAATCTTGTCCTTCCCAGTAGGCTCAGGCAAAAGGAAACTGCTGCAGCTTCTAGCCTGTGTGTCCTTAATGACTTTTGCCAGTTTAACCACACTCTGATGTTGCTTGGTCACATGTCCTGGTTTTCATCTGTGAAATGTTGAAGGTATGGCGTTTGCAGAAAAAAATAGATGATCTCATGCCTTTATCTCCTGGAACTGGGATAAAATATGATGCCTATCAATGCCAAGTGCAAAACAGTGCTTTCATGCCTCTTTGATCTGCGTACCACTTTTCTGGGCATTGCTGGCAAGTTCTCTTGGGTAGGACCTCCTGTCATCAAAAGCCCCCACCCTATTGTTACTGATGGACAATGTCAGCGTGATATTGGCTGTTGCAGTAGCACTTTCTGGTCTCACTTTCTCATCCAAAAAGCAAGGGCCTTTTAGCACTTCAGCACTATGGGATAGCATTCTCCCATAGATTTGCTGATTTTGTTACATATAGTACCTAATACATACAATAAATGATAATTCAAACATAAGTAAAAAATTCAACAAATATTCATTTATACCAAAACTATCATAAATGATTAAAACAGCAGAGAAACTGAATGAGAAAACAGCACTGGTGTGGCTTATGTCAAGTTGGGATGGGAAATTTCTTGGGCTGAGGGTTGAGTTCCAGTTTGGGAAGAATCTCACAAAAGGGGTTTCCCTGCATAGCACCTCTCGTCACTTTGTCCGCAGGGCAAAGAAAGGGCAGGGCAGAGTAGGGTGCTATCAAGATCATACAGAGCCCCGGCTAGTTCATTATAGTGGTCCCAGTGTTTACCAAGGCAGTGAGTGCCACCACATCTCTCTTGAGACTAGCAAATTGTACATGATGAAAGTTAGACTTTTTGGTTCTACATCTAACTGATCATAAATATTTTAAAAACTCTCTCAGATAGGAGTAATCCCAGCCAATACTTTTGGAGCCAGGTAACCCTATTTCCTTGTAAGAGTTTGACACTTTTGATTTTGGATACGTGTGCTTCTTCTCAAAGAATTCTCTGCAATTTGTATACAACGCTGGTTCCTGTTCTTTAAAATGTTTGTTTCAGTCTGAAAGAAGAGAAAAGAAGTGTTTGCAGCCCCAGGCAGAGTTCTAATTTGGGAATGATCTCTGGGTCCACATTGCAGAAATGAGGGGCTTAAGGAATGGGGAAAGGGCCAAAGATAGACAACGTGGGGTCAAAACATATTAGGTGTCATTAGATGGGATTCATGAGAGCCGGTTTGAGTCCCCATATAGCCATGAAAAACCCCTGGATGACCCTGGGCATGTCGTACACTCTCAGCCCCAGAAAACGCTGTGACAGGTTTGCCTTAGAGTCGCCATAAGTCAGAAGCAACAAGATTCATGCCAATTTGCACATTTTTATAGAAACTGTATAGCATATCTCAGTTCCACCCTTCTCTAGTCAAGAATAAAGTCCAGAGCAAGAGCAAAGCATGGTACTATTTATTTGTTTGTTTGTTTGTTTGTTGTTTATTCTGTTGTATTACTAAGCCGCCTTTCTCCCAAAATTGGGGTCCAAGGTGGCTTCCAACAATAAATATACATTAAAAACATTAAAAAAAAATTAAATACATTGAAAACATTAAAAATAATTAAAAACATTAAACAGATATAAATCATAAAAATACTTAAAAGGATATTCTAGTATAACAATTATTAAATAAAGCTGCCCAGCTTACATGTAAGCCTGTTTAAAGAAAAAAGTTTTTGCCCGTTGGTGAAACGAGAGCAGGGAGGGGGAGTGCCTCCACAGTGTTCCACAGGGTGGGAGCAGCCACCGAGAAGGCTCTCTCCTGTGTCCTCACCAGGCGAGCCTGGGATGATGGTGGGACAGAGAGAATCCCTTCAAAATCTTCCCTTCTTGCAGAGCAGAATTCATGTCCATGCCCCAGGTTGCTGCTCTGCACAGCATAGCTCAGTTTTCCATAGCACAGTTAACAAAAGGTTATTTAAACTGAAATGCCTTTAAATACCTTGTTACCTCCAGCCCCTGACTGCAGATAACAACCAAAGTAGTTCTTGGGCTAGATGAGGATGCTCCAGTTGGGTATACCTGGCCTGTGACTAAAAGATTCCAGTCCCTGATCTAAAAAAGGAAGCAGGCATGTAGCCAGTTCTTTCTTGACTTAGCCGGTTGCTTCCACACTCAAGGGGTGATATTTAGCAATGGATCATATCTTAACTGGAAAAAATGAGAAATTCATTCTGTAGATGAATGTAGTGTAAGGCCCATCACAACCCACAGATTTTCTGGATAATTCCTAATAGCACGATTTCACTGGAGCAAATCACAGTGTCTTTTCAAATTAGTAGACCTTCAATCCCTATTAGTGGGCCTGTCTATGCAGATAAGTTTTGGTTCAACTGGATCTCTTGGCCCATCACTGAAAATCTTTGTTATTCTTGAAATATTGGAGAGAGAATTGTCATGGGAGAATTGTCATTTTTGATGCTGTTGTCTTGCCTAGCCAACCAGAAAAGACTAAAATGCTTCTGAGAAGGAAGCTCTCGCTTCATGTTTTTGCCCAGTAGAATTCCTTTTCTGCTTATTGCAGGTTATGACAACCTCTGAGTATTGAAAGGTGCTATATTATTAATTAGTTGCTGCCTTAGATGTTAGCAAAATATAAAAGCAAAATTCTTCTGTCTTGTATAATCTATTTCCAGACCTGTTAAGGTACTTTAAAGTTCTGGGTGGAAGAATAACAGGTATTTTAAATCAGAACCAGTCATAGGTCAGAGCCCATTTTGACAAAGGGATTCTCATTGTCAGAGGTGTTTATTACATATACAGTATAGGGAAAGGAAAATAGTAATGTGTCTACATGACAATGAACTGCAAGAAGCCCAGACTGTATCATTTTGGTACATTTAAGGGCCTTTCCGCACTTTACCTAGTCACGGAGACATCCGTTGTGGTTCCTGGCATTGGCAGAGCGCAACAGGAGCACTCCCTTCCACACTGACTGCCTCCATGTTCCATGAAGTGGAATAGCCACACCTGTTCCTGCTGCAGTGCAGCCAGGTAGTTTCCCCAGCTGTGCCGGGGCAGGAAGTGCAGCCATTGCACTTCCAGGGCCTCCACAGTCAAGGTAAGTCCATGCTGGTGGCATGATTGTCAGTCATTGATGGGGGAAACCTGTCAATGGTTCACAGCACGATCATGCTGCCTGGGGATGGGAGAAGCCAGGACCGCAACAATGTCCTGCGTAAGCGTTGTTGCAGCCCTATCACGGGTTGGGAGGGTGGTGCAGAAAGGGCCTTAATTGCCTTTATCCCATGAGAGCTGATATTCAGATTTAAATCAGAGGAGGGTAGACTTTGGGCTTGCAGGGCCTACTTTGTTTTTTTTCCTAACACCTCAAACACCAGTGGTAGTCAGTGCAAAATAGTGACTCAAGCAGGTGGAGATTACTGATGTGCAAATCACTGTTAGTCTTTCATGTGGACCTTCTGGATGGCTATGCACTCTTGTCCTCTCTACCATCTGCCTGACAGACTAATTGGCTCTTTTTGCTCTTCTGCCTATGGATTTTCTGCAGATTTTTAAAAGATTATTTTACATATTTTGGTGCATATTACATCAATATATATTGTGCCAAAAAGTTTATAAGCTTTGGATTTTTGTACAGGTGCATGTCCCTCCTGCTTCCTGGAGGAGAGAAGACAGGGTTGATTTAAATATCATATCACAAGCATCAAAGTAAGCATTTGTTTAGCAAAATCCTAATCTGATTCAAGTTGGCCAGATACTTCTCAGTGAAGTCATTTATTGTAAATTTAGGAACTATCAGACTGTAAAGCCATAGAGAGAATCCAACTTGGAATTTCTGTTTTGCTTTACTTTTTTTGCAGTTGAACCGTCCAGCTATTGGCAGTAGAAGATTTCAAAAGCAGCACAAACCTTTGCAGAAGCATTTATGTTATTTTGCTGACTGGCAATTCTATCTGTCCATGGCTTCTGTGAGTGCTCATTATATCTGACCCTACATGAAGTATTCTATTGTTTGATTGTGTCAGAATTTCAATGCAAAACAAAATTTGCTCACATGTCACTAGCATCCCAAAATTCTGTAAGAATTAAGGAACAGAGTGACTCTGAGCCCATGTTCAGCCCAGTCCAGGAGTCTGTGATCAATGCCAAGCTCACAAACAAAATGCATACTAAATCCCACTCCTAGTTTTCTCACAGGTGTTTTTTCCCCCCATCACTTTAATTTGTTGTGTGTATGCACAAAAGTGTGAGTGCCCAGTCTAGCGTAGTGTTTTGAGTATCAGAGTAGGATTCTGGGAGGCTATGAAACTGTTAAGCCGTGAAAACCCATTGGGTGGTATTGGGCAAATGTTCTTTCAATTTCAGAGGAAGGCAAACTCCTTCGGAACAATTCTTGCCAAGTAAAACCCTTGGATAGGATGACCATAAGTTACAGTTGACTTGAAGGCAGATAACAACAACATGTGCAAGGGTGAAACAACAACAACAACAACAACAACAACAACAACTGGTTTAGGCAGTCATAAGACCTTGTCCACCCAGTGCAAATGACTCAGCGATCTACTTTCTGTCCATTCCTGCTGTAAAAAGACCACAAGACTCTTTGGTATCTGGTTTAGAGCATGAGGCCAGGGCTAGCTACCACCCTATTGCCCATTGGCTGGGCAACCAAGAGTGCTAGCTTTATTTCTCCATCACTATAATCAATTTTCACACTTGTAGATAAGAATATATGCTTCCATAAAAAGGGCTGCCTCGGATTCCTAAACCTCTGGCTTTGGACAGTCTCCCTTATACTCCAAAAATCTATAGTTCCTTGGACAACATCTCTACAGTTCGATTCCTTGAACTGGATTCAGATAACAGCTTTACTTCTTGTGCATGTCTGCAAGCTTAGCACTTGATAAATGATCATCTGTTGATAGGTTCTTTTATATTTTATTCTGTCCCAGGCATTCTGCCAGTGATAATGTTGTCTACAACATCCCTGCTCACTATCTTCTTCTGAAGCCTAGGGTACAACAAGGACATTGATTCCTGTTGGTCTTTAAATTATAGGATTCTCTAAACTGAGCAATGGTACTGTAAACCAGTGCTACTCAAAGAGGTAGCCTATGGACCAGTGCTGGTCTGTGAACTGTTGCCTGATGGTCCATAGTGATTTCCTAGAGAAGAAAGAAACAATTGTAGTCAATGGACACAAATACAGTGCCAGTCCCTCACATGGAAAACAGGAGGGTTGGGATCTGCTGTTCCCCCACATAAAATTACTTAAGCAGCATTGCTCTAAACTATACCATCAGAACTGTAAGGATTAGACCAAGGACTATCTAGCTGAGCAATGAACAGTAGTCATCTAGACTCAGAAGCAGAATATGAAGACAATAGTTGGTTGTGTCATTTGACCTAGACATTCAGAGCTCATTGGTTTTCTGCTTCTGCACATGTGTGCATGTATGTATTCTTGCATACATACATATGTTCCTATATAATAAAGTATTCTGAGACTAGCTTACAACACAAGATGAAGTCATTGTCCCAAGCCCCCAGAAGTGGTTAGTTACCATTCTGTGTGTGTATGTGCCTTCAAGTTTCCTGTCGACTTAATGGTGACCCCATGAATTTCATAGACTGTCCAAAGCCAGAGGTTTAGGAATCCAAGGCAGCCCTTTTTATGGAAGCATATATTCTTATCTACAAGTGTGGAAATTGATTATAGTGATGGAGAAATAAAGATAGCACTCTTGGTTTTCTTAGGCAAGGAATGCTCTGAGGTGGTTTCCCCAGTTCTTTCCTCCGAAATATAGTCTACAGTACATGGTATTCATTGGAGGTCTCCTATCCAAGTACTAACTAGGGCTGACCCTGCTTAGCTTCCAAAATTAGACAGAATCCGGTGCCTTCGAGGTATTTAGGCCTTTACATAATTACTACTTTACTTACCATTTTTTAAAGAGCAACTATTTCCAGTTTTACAAAAGTGACTAAAAGTGACTAAAATAGTTGTTTTGCAGTAGCAAGCTACAAGCTGCTGACCAGTGGTACAAAACACAGTCTCCTCCTATCCATCTTGTCATCACATCACCTCAAACTGATTACAGAGCATGAGACAAAGCGCAGGTGAACTCTGAGCCTTGTGATACTTTGCTTCCATATTTTACTGAGGCTGCCCCACTGTAACTGCAAAAGTCATCAAAATGAGTTAAGCCAGTATCACGGTATAACTTATACCCTACTTGTTTAAAAAGAGAAGTTTAATTCAAAAACACTAGTTTGTCATTCAAAGACACTAGTTGTCTGAAGCGAATTACTTCCAAACTCTGTATTATCACTAAAAAGAGAGCCTTCTAAGACCATTTGAAATAAATTTGGTAATATTCATTAGCATCTAAAAAGGGCCCACCATATTTACACAAGTTAGGACTCCAAAAGCATGAACGGGGTAGAGGCGTCATACAAGGAAATTTACTTCTTTGAAAGACAGAGAGAGAGAAAGAGAGAGTAAACATTGAAGTGGCCCTACTGGATTAATCACTGCTACAGAATTTTTGTTCTTTTGTAGACAAACAAGACATAATCATGACAAGATGGGTGGGAAGTTGATGTAGATACTCCTCTATCACCACTGAAAATGCTTCATCTCTCTCTCTTTCTCTCTCTCTCTCTTTCTTTTCCCCCTCCCTCCCTTCCTTCCTTTGGGAGGTTTTTTCCAGTCTTAGAACTGCACCAGGAGACAAAAACAATGGGGAGACTACTTCCAGAGGGAAAAGTAATAACAGTATAAGTGGTTTGGGCATCCACTAGCCTTGCTGGCTGGAGGTTCTGGGAGTTGTAGTCCTAAAGAATAATTTTCCCAAGTCCCAGCCCTTAGTGACACTGGTTAGCCTCACGCAGAGATTGTGCAGCAAATATTTCATGAAGAATTCTGAAGCTCAGAAGGAAAGGGAAACACGAGGCCTTGTGACCTCTGCTTGGACTTGCCAAGTTCTTCTGAGCAGCCAGTTCTGAACAGGGAGTGTTCCAAGGTCATGCTTTAAGGAGACACTGTTGTGGTCAAATATTTGACTCCTTTCTTTATGTACAAATAGATTTTAAACTAGTCCCAGAAAAAGATCATCTGTTGAAAGAGCAGTTATAAATCTGAAGTGAAATGATCCATGTGCAGTTATAAATGACACATCACTCCAGAAATATTCTTACTGGGTGAAAGGGTAGCAGGTCCTGATGGTGAAAAGTGCATTATATAACTATGTGAGTCTCCCATTTTAAGCACCTAGGGGAGTGCTAGATAATTATCAGGAAAAAAATGTCAAGCTTGTTTTTGGATTATCCCTTTGAACCTGCTTTGCCTTGTTCGGTTCAAATAAAGTGGGGAGAAAGAGGGGAAGAGATAGATGATCTGCCCAAACACTAGTCATCAGTACTGAGTGTCTAATCATTGGTTGTGGTGGACTGCATGATGATGGATGGAAGGAAAGAAGGAAGGAGGACTAAGAATAATAGACAGGTAGTGTGGGTGTAGTCTAGGAATACTCATCATAGGTTGGGACTTCCCTCGGCTATCATCAAATCTACTTTAGATGGGGCTGGCTTGAGCTGGGCTCAGTTGTATTAAATGAACGGACAAAAGTGAAGCAGAAGACAAACAAAAGCTGTCAAATGCAGGAATCTCTGTAATTTGTTTGGGATTTTGTTGTTGTTGTTTATTTCTCTGCTTAATACATTTCTATGCTACTCTTCAGTTCCACAGCTCATTGACTATAATCATAAAAACAGAGTGGCTGACAACAGTCATAAACATAAATTTAAAACAGCAAAGCAGTAAAACAAATAGTGATAATGAAGCCAGAGAAACAGTGAAACCAGTTTAGATGATATGCCAGAGGTAATGATCAAATAATGACTAGATGCAGGTCGTCATATCATACCATAGAGAAGAGTTAGGCAGGGTGAAGACAACAGCCCTGAGGACTGCTCTGAAAGACTTATACCAAATAAAGCACACAGTTTATATTAAAGTGTGAATTGTGCTTCAATTGTTCAAAGAGAGTCACATGAAACAAGGTGGAGGGTCCACACGAAGTTTCCAAACTGTGTCTGAAATGAACAGCTTACCATGTGCATATGACCTACGATTGGCAGCATTGCACTTCATTGTAACACACAGCTCAGAGCAGCGCACTTACTGTGGGGAATTAGTGTTTTTTCCTCTCATGTGCCAGGGACCAGTACCATATTTGTGCTTATTGGCTGCGATTATCCCTTTTTGCCCTGGAATCTCTCTAGGGACCAGGAGCAGATGGCTTCAAGACCAATACTAGCCAATGAAACATTACTTTGGGTACCAGCAGCTTAGGGCTTTATTACCCATGAAGATTGTTCTTCACTGTCTCTTAAAGAAATAGACCTAGAAAGCCTTCAGTGTAAGCAGACCTTGTGGGAGGAATAGAAGGGACAGCACTCAGTTTTGGGCAGAAGCCATTAGGGGCAGGCAGGGGCAGGGTCAACTCCTAAGAGGCTAAGATAACCCTGGGTTTATTCAGTTTAGTTTTATGTTTCTTTAAAGTGTGATGTTGCTTTGTGTGCCATAAAATACTTGACTGTCGGTGAAGGTGTTTACACACAGTGCTTTTTCGCATATTCAGAAAGGATTGAAATACTGATGAGCTTGTTTTATGGTATTTGTTCCCGGTGTAAATATTATTAATAGGAGGCAAAATGAGACAAGAAAACAAGTGTGTGTTACAAGATAGGTGGGTCTTGCAGCCACATTACAGACTAATTTAAAGAAAGAGGAATTTCCAAGATACTCATTACATAGAGTGGTCTTTCTTAATCTTAGTAGTCTATGGAAGTGTTGGCTGGGAAAAATGGGGCCTACAATCTAACATATTCTCCTGATAATCTAGTGCTTTCTTCTCGTATTATACCTTCCTGTTTGCTCTCTCTTCTAATCTGCTTTCATCTTTATAGCTTTTTTTCTTCATCTCTTAGAGGCAGAGCTGATATTAAACACAATACTCAGAAGGAAGATCCAGTGGTAGAGTGGGAAATGTTGAAGTTCAGGCACTCACGACAAGCCACACAGTTCCAGCGAGAGGGCAAAAATACAGGCAACCATATTGTTTTGTTTTTTGTTTTATTTATATCTTGCCTTGCTCCTGACATGGGTCTCAAGGTGGCTTGCAACAAGTTAAAACAAAGTATAGTGGAAAATCCTATTAATACAAACTTTTTTTTTAAAGTTCTGTTACAAGCTCAAAGTTAAAATAATGTAAAATAAGTTTAAAACATAAAACAGCTAAAAGTGCAGTGGCATCCCATTAAAATATCTTTCTGCCACACAAGTTTTGACCCAAAGGCCTGCCTAAATAAAAAGGTCTTTGTCTGCTGGCAAAAAGAAATGAGACAACAAACCAATTCTACCAGTTTTATCTTCTCCAAATTCAGGTCCTTTTGTAAACCAAATGGATCTTAATTGCACATTCAAGACCAAGCATCACCCAAACACTCTTCTTACAAAGGACATCTTCCAGCTACAGACTTGTTGCTGAAAGAAAATCCATTTATCATCCCTTCTAATCAAAAGGCCTTGGCTCTATGAACTCTGGCTCCACTATACCATTGGGTCTTGGGTATTTATTGTTTATTTATTTATATATTATCTGAATGGTGTGATAGTTGTTACACTATAGCTGGACTTTTGTTTCACTTTAGAACACTTCCAAATACTTCAGAGCAGTTGTTTCTCACCTTAGTGCTAGTAACCCTGATGGTATATGGTGGTGGTGAGAAGGAAAACAACAGCATGATCTAAGCAACTTTTGGGATGAGCTCTTTTATTTGTTAATGAAGGAGTGCAGAAGACCTGGATCAATGTCCTATTCCTTAAAAAAACAAAACAAAACTTTCTGCCAAACAAGCATGCTTAGAATTATATCCATGTTGCTTACAACAAATGGGGGCATTTGAATACTCGTAATCACCAATAGGAATGTGTTCAGTTGGTGGACACATGGATGAACTTACAATAGAAATAATGTGTGGCTTGAAAAATATGAGACCATTTAAGATTTAAAAAAACTTATTTTGAAGATGGTGGATTTATTTCAAAGTAAACATTGTGAATCCTTTTATCTTCCCCTAACACCAGTGGAAATTATGTACAAATACCTGTGTGTACCAACATAAGAATTCATTGCCCCCGTTTCTGTTGTACTGTCATAAGTAAAAGGCAGTTTTAAATTCGTTTTAGAATTCCTTCCTTTGTTTTTTAATGTAGGTAGCCTCTGAAGGATAGTTTTACTGCATAGCTGCTGCTATTGAGGTTTCTGTGTCACTACAGCAGACAGTGGACTGTTTATAATCACCAAATACCATCTGCTTTCAGCAGTGAAAACACAGCTCTTACCTATTAGAGATTCTTTCATCCTTTGTCCAACAATTCACCTTTGTTCTTTATTCACTGGAATGCTTTTGTGCATGGTTGTGTGTCCTTTAGGCTGAAGCTTCCTGCACATTCCATTTGTTCATTTGTAATCTATTCTGACCATAAAGCAGAAAGATATTCATGTACAAACATGCACCTATTTTACAACAAGAGTATGTGGGTTCAGACTGTAAATAGGTGGTTGTAAATAGTGAGGTATAATGTTACATTTATAGGCATGTGCTCAGCTAATCAGCTGTTAAAGGGCTATGTAGCTATTTCTCTGGTTCCATTTGCTTAGTTTCAGTACTTCATGCTGAGGATGTGCACACTGGTGCCACCTCCAGGAGCTCAGAGAAACAGAATCTCCTAGGACATAAAAGCAACCTAGCAAGGCAGAAATACTGTTGTTAACTGCTGTCAGGTTGACTTTGACTTATGGTGACCCTATGAATGAGAGATCTCTAAGACACCCTGTCATCAATAGCCCTGCTCAGCTCTTGTGTAGTCACGGCTGTGGCTTCCTTGACTGAGTCTATCCATTTGTAATGCAGTCTTCCTCTTGTCCTACTGCCTTCTACCTTACCAAGCATTATTGCCTTTTCTAGTGTGTCATGTCTTCTCATGGTATGTCCAAAGTATGACAGTCTCAGTTTAGTCATCCTGGCTTCTAGAGAGAGTTCAGCCTTGATTTGCTCTTAGACTCATTTATTGGTCTTTTTAGCAGTCCACAGTATCTGTAGAACCCTTCTCCAGCACTACATTTCCAATGAGTTGATGTTCTTCCTATCAGCTTTCTTCACTGGCTGTTTCACAGCCATACACAGAAATTGAAAATAATTGGCACAGGCCATTCTAACTTTAGTATTCCATGATATATCTTGATGCTTCACGATCTTATCTAGCTACTTCATAGCTACCCTTCCAAATCCTAGTCTCCTTCTGATTTATTGACTACAGTCTCCTCTCTGATTAATGACTAAGCCAAGATGTAGAAACTCTTGAACTACAGTATTTCAGTGTCTTCATCATTTACTTTAAGGTTATGTAAACCATCTGTGGTCATTATTTTTATTTTCTTAATGTTCGTCTGTAAAGCTGCCTTTGCACTTTCTTCTTTGACTTTGTCTGATAATTGTTCCAAGGCTTTGCTGTTTTCTGCAAATTATGGTGTCATCTGCATGTCTTAAATTGTTGATGTTCATTCTGCTAATTTTTATGCCTTCTTGCTCTGAGTCTAATCCTGCTTTACATAGGATATATTCAGGATACAAGTTAAACAGATAGGGTAATAAAATGCAGCCTTGCCTGACCTCCTTGCCAATTGGAAGCAATTCTGTTTCTCTGTATTCTGTCCTAACAGTAACCTCTTTTCCTGAGAACAAGTTAGGCATTAGGAGAATCAAATGTTGTGGCATAGCCATTTCTTTAAGAGCAATCCAGATTTATCACAGAAATGTAGAGTTGGAAGAGACCACACGGGCCATCCAGTCCAACCTCCTGAGTTTTTCATGATCTATAGAATCAAAGGCTTTGTTACAATCTGTGAAGCACAGGCTGCTTTTCTTTTGAAATTCTTTGGCACGCTCCATTATCCAATGTATGTTTGCAGTATGATCCCTAGTGCCTCTTCCTTTCCTGAATCCAGCTTGGACTGTTATGGTTTATGCATGGTAAATATTAATTGCAAGTAGACTTTGATGCATCAGGAAGAGAGTTTCCTCTTGTCATAGTTTGCACACTATGCCCATCTTGCAGACGTCAGGCCTTATTTTAAAATACAAGCAGGAACTCAAAAATTTACAGTTGCTCAGAATTTGAAAGAGAACTATTACAAACTGTTTCATAGATGGTACATGACACCAGACAAATTAAAAAAGATTTACAATACAGGTACAGGTCTGTGTTGGAAGTGTCAGAAAGAGGTTGGTACGATGTATCACATGTGGTGGTCATGTCCCAAAGCTAAGAAATATTGGACTGATGTACATAATAAAATTTGTGCTATAGTGAAAGCTCAGTTTGCCAAGATACTGGAATTGTATTTGTTAAATATGACAAAGGTACTGGATGGTACTGAAGTAAAGAAATATTGGCAAATAATTCTTTATATGATAACAACAGCCCGGATAGAATATGCAAACCTTTGGCAAACTCAACAAATACCTACAATAGAACAATGGTGGGGAACATTTATGGAAAATAGAAATGCTGATATAGTTTCACAGAAACTAAAGGGGAAAACAGACGATGAGATCAAAAAGGAATGGCAGATTGTAACGGGTAATTGCTGGGTACTGTTAAATGAAAATAAGTGATTCATGGTTAAGATAACTAATGAGGTTATCAGTAATGGTTAACTGATGTAAACCATGGAACTGTAATGTAGAGAATGAAATGCAAGAACTATCATGTAACATTATCAGCATAAAGCGGCACATTGATACAACTATGTTAAGAGATGTTGGAAATGAAATCTAGATCAGTGTGGAAGATCAAAAATATTTCAAGTAAATTAACAGTAATAATGTTTGTTTTATATGTGAAATTTGAATAAAATGATATAAAAAAAATACAAGCAGGAACTTTCCCAACCCTCCCCCCTCCCTCTTGCTGACAAAGAAATTTCTCCTTGATGCATTTGGGAGAACAATCAGTACTTAATTGACTTGTTCACTTCCACTGACCGGACGCCCTGCAAAACTGGTTCAGACTGGTATAATTCCCATTGTAAGGTAATGTTAATTGTCTAGAGATGTTTGGAAATCTCATCCAGATTTGAAAGAGAGCAAATGCGTCTATTGGACTGGCTTTGTCCTATGTGTGTGAAATCTACTGTGTGCATCTCTTCAGACTACTTAAGGGTCATTATGAACAGAGGTTATTTTCAAATCTAAACTTTTGAACCTCCACAGTATAACATTTAGGTGATGTTAGACCCTCCCAGAAAGCATCTCCATGAATCCAGGTGATAGTCCCCAAGTTAGAAAGGGTTAAATACAGAGACAGTCTTGGAGGACTTCTGCTTCTCCTAAGAGAAGAAAGGAGACTGTCTGCAGACATGATTTACAGACCTGCACCCCAGATAGGAAAAGGCTGAAAGAAGGAGCCTGAAAGAGTGCCAGAGGAGAGACTTTGTGGAGACAGACCAGAAAGAGCCTGGAAGAATCACAGGGAGTCCCCCAAGAGAAGAATCTGCTATCCTGTTCTCCAGCTACCCAGCCAGCTGGACTCTTCTTCCCATTGGACAGTGAGAGAACCCATGTGTGTGTCTTAGTCTACGATCCTTTAAGTTTAGCTGCATGCTTTTAGTCCCCTTAATTCGGTCAGGGATAGAGTTTTTAGCATTTGTGCCATTCTCCCCCCTCTTTTCTTTTGAGAAACAGCTTGTATTGAACACAGATTATTCTGTTGGGTTCTGGTGCTATATTTTGCTGTCTTTTAATAAAGAAATAATTGTTCGTGTTTCAAAATCAGCTTGTCTTCAACCTGATTTCTTTTTCTTTCTTGTTTTTGGAGCAACTCCGGTTCATTGTCCATTTTTAAAATCTATAGCCTGTAAGCTCCTGCACAGAGATAAAGAGGGAGGGAGAGTTAGTGCCTAGGAGTGCACAGCTCTCATCACAGGACATCTGGCACTTTCTGCTCCATATATGGTAGAAGTCTTTGTTGTAGAATTTTGAGCATGACTTCGCTTGCACAGGAAATCAATGCAATGGCCCTGTGGTTACTGCAATCCCTTGTGTCCCCTTTCTTGGGGAACAGAGTGTATATTGAGCATTTCCAATCTGTAGGCCATTCTTTTGTTTTCTGTATTTGTTGACAGATTTTAGTTAGAATGTGAGTAGATTCTGTCTCTGAAGCAGTTCTATTGGTATGCCATCTGTCCCTGGTGATCTGTTTCTATTTCCAAGTGCTTTGAGTGCAGCTTTCAATTCACTTATTAAAATTGATGATTCATCTTCATATAGTTCTTCCTTGAATGAATCTATCAGCCTTTCATCTCTTCTATATAGCTCTTCCAAATATTGTTTCCATCATATTTTTATTTCTTTTTGGTCATATAATGTGCTCCTCTGTTGGTTGGACAGCATCTTTGCTTTTGGTTTAAATTTCCATTTTATTTCTCAGATCTTGTAGAAGAGGTCTCTTCTTCTTTCTTTTTTGTTGTCATCTTCTATTTCTCTGCATTGACTATTATAGTAGTTCTTCTCGTTCCTTTGCACAAGCCATTGAACAGCTGCATTCAGGGATCATAGAATCATAGAGTTGGAAGAGACCACAGGGGCCATCGAGCTCAACCCCCTGCCATGCAGGAACACCCATCAAAGCATTCCCAACAGATGGCCATCCAGCCTCTGCTTAAAAACCTCCAAAGAAGGAGACTCCACCACACTCTGATGCAGCATATTCCACTGCCAAACAGCTCTGACCGTCAGGAAGTTCTTCCTGAGTTCAGGTGAAATCTCCTTTCCTGCAGCTTGAATCCATTCCTCTTTGTCCTAGTCTCTGGAGCCATGTATACTGTCACCTCTTAGGTTGCTTAAGAATATGTTTGTGATGAGCAAACTGTTGGCCTTGCAAAATTTAGTCAGGCACTTTCCTGCTTCATTTCTTGATCCTGGGCCAAATTTTCCTACAATCTTTGATTCTACTCTGTTTCCTACTTTTGCATTCCAGTCACTTATGATTAACAGGAAGTCCTGTTTTGGTGTGTCATCAATTTCCTTCTGGACTCCCGCATAGAATTTTTCAATTCCTTCTTCTCTCTCTGTAGTTGGAGCATGAACTTGGATTACGGTTATATTGATGTGTTTTCCCTGAATTCTTATTGATATTATTTGGTCAGACTTTCATTATATCTTCTGACTGCTTTTGCTACTTTTCTCCTCACTATTAATGCTACCTCATTTTTTCTTAGATTTTAATTTCCTGAGTAAAACACTCTGTAATTATCTTACCCAAAATGTCCCATTCCTGTTCACTTTGGCTTGCTCACCCCAAGAACTGCAATGTTTATGTGCTCCATTTCTTGCTTTACTATGTTTAGTTCCCCCTAATTCATGCTTCTTACACTCCATGTCCCTATAATATGTGTTGTGAAGCTCTGGACTTTCCTTTCCTTTCTGAGCACATCAACAGTTGAATATCCTTTCAGCTGAGTCTAGTTGTATTGTTAGCCACTCCTCTGCTGTATCCCAGTAGTTTGTTGGGTGCCATGCAACCTGAGAATTTCATCTTCTGGCGCTATCTCTTGTTTCATTTTGGATTATCTCATCATAAGGTTTTTGTGATAAAAGGTACTCAAAAGGTTTACCATGCCTGCTTCTGAGCAGTATTCAAATGCGTTAACTATGGTGCCCTGCTATTGTCTCTGAGAGATCCCTTGCCAGTGTCACCCCGTCCCATATACTATTGTTGCTGCCAATAGCACATGGACAGTTTGTTGCTTGGCACATTTAGTCTGGCTCCTCAGCAAAAGTTTGTCTGACATGGGAGACCCTACCAACTGTACTGC
Source organism: Cyclura pinguis (assembly GCA_030412105.1). Lineage (NCBI taxonomy): Eukaryota > Metazoa > Chordata > Lepidosauria > Squamata > Iguanidae > Cyclura > Cyclura pinguis. The sequence continues at coordinate 221,990,118 of CM059599.1, read as the reverse complement.
TGCCATCAGCATAGCCTCTTGCTTCACAGGAGCATGCAATCTCACCACTGCAGAGGGATAGTGCCATTGGTGGGGCTAATACTGTACTGTGCTGCAGAATTACATTCGGTTTAGAAGGGAGTTAGGATTGTTGTTGTGTACCTTTATGTTGTTTCTGGCTTAATGGTTAACTTAAAGTCACCGTATCATGGGGTTTTCTCAGCATGATTTGTTCAGAGACAGTTTGCCTTTACCTTTCTCTAAGGCTGAGGGAGTACGACTTGCCCAAGGTCACCCAGTGGCTTTCCATGGCCGAGCAGAGATTTGAACTCCACACCACACATGCTCCTGTGAGTTTCACTTTATAGGCTATGGTACTGTTATAAGAGAGCCAGCGTGGGGTAGTGGTTTGAACATTGGACTACAACCCATGCTCAGCCATGGAAACCCACTGGGTGACCTTGGATGTATCACATACTCTCAGCCCTAGAAAATCCCATGATGGGGTCACCTTAGCGTCACCATAAGTTGGAAATGACTTGAACGCACACAACTACTACTACTACTACTACTACTACTACTACTACTACTACTACTGTTATTAAAAGCTGGACATAGAGAAAAGCTAACAATATGCACGTGCTTCACTTTAACTGTTCATAGAGGTTGGCAACACTGCCTAGCAGCTTTCACTTTGGATTCAAAAGAGGATTCTCCTGGTGTGTAAATTGACATCTCAAGTCTGAATAATTCAAGCCTGCAGAGTGGAGAAGCAGTCATAAGACTGTCATTACAGGTCCCATCTCAGCTCCATATCTCCTCCATATCAGTAGCCCGTCGTGTCCACCTGGTCTGTTCCTCACTTGGGGTTCCATCCAATGTCACACAAGAGGACTTTCGTTTGTTCAGCAGAACTCCTCTTTGTTCTTTTCTCCACTAAGCAGCAATTGCATTATTTAAGGAAACAAGAAACATACTGGTATACAAACAACCACTATCACATTGTCTCTGCAATAATGCTATCCTGCTGGTTTGGTGACGCACATTCCTGCGTTTGGTCTTTTGTACCACCCCACTGACCCCACTTCCCTTCCCCATCCATGTTACTTGGTGCACGTGCTATGTTTTTCTTCTTTTTTCCTTTGCACATTTTCAGTATGCCGGGAGACTTCCTCCCCATCTTTTTGGCAACACATTTCCTGTCATGCTGCCATTTTAGCATTTCGCTCTCCCAGAGTCACGTTGGCCATTTTACTGCAATGCTATTATTGAGGCATGCTGGTGTCCACTAGGGCAATGCAAGTGTACAATTATACCAAAAAGTTTTTTAAAAAATATTTCCCATAAATGAAAAGAGATGACCCAATAATCATGGGAATGCAATTCTACAATGGAAGAGTGACAACATCATGTGATAAGGAGACATCAAAAACAGAACTAAACTGCAATTGTGCAACAAATCAGCTTGCAACAAATAACGCCCCCCCCAAAGGGTCCTTGGAACAAATATTGAACAAAGTCAAGGAAAAAGTACAATGGTAGAGTTACAAAAGAATGTTAAGAAAATAAAAGTAATGACCATGAGTGATTTACATAGCTTTAAAATGGATGACAAAGACTTCAAAATAGTCAAAGACTTTCTATACTTTGGCTCAGTCATTAATGAAAAGGGAGACTGCAGTCAAGAAATCAGAAGATGGCTGGGATTTTAAAGGGCACATATGGAGGAGCTAGATAAGATCTTCAAATGTAACAATATATTGTTGAATATCAGAATCAGGATTGTCAGTGCCATCATATTTCCAAGTGCTACTACAGTTGAGAAAGCTAGACAGTGAATAAGGCTGACAGGAAATAAACATTTGAAATGTGTTAGAGGAGAGTCCTGAGGAAATCATAGAGTGTCATGGAGACAAATAAATACGTTGTAGAGCAATTCAAGTCTAAATTCTCAGTAGAAGACAAAATGACTAATCAGATGCTATTATACTTTGGACATATTATGAGATGACATGACAATGCTCTAAAAAGGAAAAAAAGAAAATTACATTACAGGTAGATAGGTTCAGTCATGGAAGCCACTGAGTTTACTATTGCTGGGGAACCAGTTGTGGGCAAAATTAATGCATCTTATTTTCCATTTAGAGTTTAATTCTCTAGGAGCAGTATGTATGATTTAAGACAGCTAGATTAAGTAAAGCTATTGCTAGATTAGGGAGTCAACGTGGAGAAGTGGTTTGAGCATGGGACTACGACTTCGGAGAACAGGGTTCAAATGCCTGCTCAGCTATGGCTGACCATGGGCAAGTCACACTGTCAGAAGAAGGCAAAGATAACCCCAGTCTGGACAAATCTTGCTAAATCCACCCCAACTGCCACTGCCCTGGCTGGGGAGGGAAAGAAGAAGAGGCAGACACAGCTCCATCGTGCCTAGGCCCAGAAGCAGAGGCCATATGTAGACTCAATCTCCTCCCACACTGCCCTCCCATTTTCCTTGTGTGTCATGCCTTAATTAGATTGTAAGCTTGGGGGCAGGAAACTGTTTTGTTGCTCTTTTACTGGTAAAACACTATGTACTGTATGGTGTTGTATAGAAAGAAAGAAAGAAAGAAAGAAAGAAAGAAAGATGAAAACCCCATGATAGATTCGTCTGAGAGTCAGAAATGATGTTAAGACACACAACAACAACAACAACAACTACTAGATTATTTGTTTTGGGATGATTAGCACAAGTTTGTCACAAGTTTCTAGTGCCTTTCTAGTGCATTGGATTTCAGAATGAAGGGAACCTTCAGAAATATAAGAAAGAATTGTTAAAGCCAGCATACTTTCAGAAATCTAAGGTTGCCAAAGTAAAAACTAGAGAGGGCTCCCGTACTTCTAGTGGTTGTGCTGAAAAGGGAATTTCAGCAAGTGGTTTCAAGACAAGCAATACCTGCTGAAATTCCCTTATTTACACAGCCATTAAAGGTACAGGAACTGTCTCCTTTTCAGTGTGGCAATCCTAGACAGAAATTACATTTTGTGTGTGTGTGTGTGACAGAGAGAGAAATGTGTATGTGTGAGAAAGAGAGAGGGACCTCTATTTTATGTATATACAAAAACATTTCTGGAAGTTTTTCTCCATGATTTCTCCTTATACTTACTGATGTGTATTACAAGAACTATAGTAAGGGAAAAAACCCAGTTTTTAAAAACACTCAGAACAATAACACCTCCAAAAGAGAAAAAGCAGCCACCATCCTCTTATAAAAAACCTAGGACAGAGATTCTGAACCATGAAGAAGCTGTATTTGGACTGCTGAAAAAGACAGGCCCTGTCCCATCTCCTACCAATCTAACCTCTTTTGGTGGGAGGATAGAAAGCAGGGCCTCAGATGAAAATAATAAATTATGGGCTTATTCTTAAATGAAGAGTGATCTTTCAGGTTTCTTGGCACCATGCCCTTTAGGGTTTTATAGGGAAGAAGCAGCAGCTTAATCTAAGGCCGAAGACAAAATGGAAGTCAGTGCAGCTGTAGTAAGACCAAGGTAACATGGTCTGTGAGGTGTACATCATCTGGAGGGATAGCATCTTTAATTTTTTTCCCCTCGTGGCACTAGACTGAGGCAGACTGCCTCAGGCTGAAAAATTTAGAGTGGCATGAAAAGGGCAATAGATTGTTATTCAATTTTGTTATTAAATGCTCCAGGTGCTTCTGGGAATTTCGTGGCTGGGCTGCTGAGGTAACTTGGCTGGCTTTTTGGGCACTAGGGCGCTTTGACGTGGCCGGGTGGAAGCCCCATTTGCTGAGGCAGTAAGTGTTTTGGGCCAGCCCTGACAAGTGGCCATGGGTTCCAGCTGCATCCCCCTCCTCAGAGACCAAAAAGCAAAAGAGAGGAGAGGCCAGAGGAAGAGAAGAGAGGCCAGGTAATGGGGGAACGTGTTTATCCCTCGCTGCTCTCTGGGAGCAGTACGTTTTCTCCATCGCCACTTTTCTGTCCTGCACCCCCCCCCCCACCAAAAAAAAGTGGAAGGCGCATCCGCCCCAAGAGTTCCCCATTCATTGTCAATGTTGCTGACTTCAGCGTTTGGGCTATATTTAGCCCACTGTGTCCAAGGGAGACTGCAGTGCTCCGAGCAGCAGCCCCGGTGCACGAGACCGTCGAGGAGCGGGAAGGAGGGGGGGTGCCCGGGTGGGTGACAGAGATTGATGAGCCAGGTGGCGGCTCTGCCCACTGCACAGCCGCGGGACGGAGGGAGGCAGCAGCAAGGAGCCGCCGCAGCAACCGCCTGCCTGGAAACACCTCTTGCCTGGCGGTGGAGAGAGGGAGGGAAGTGCTGCAGGCGCCGCCACCAGCACAGCAAGGGGAGAAAAGCGGGAGGCGAGGCCGGGGGAAGGAGAGGAGGGAGGTCAGAGCAGCCCACCCACCCAGCAGAACAGCCGCAGCAGCAGCAGTGGTGGTGGTGGTGCTGGCGGCAAGAGGAGCAGCAGCAGTAGCCGTAGCCGCCTGGGTGATCTGGGTAAACATGGTGGCCGCTCACACCTCCCATTCTTCCTCCTCCAACGAGTGGATCGCGTGCCTGGATAAAAGGTACCGACACCTTCGTGGTATGTGGCTGGGTAGGAGGGCGTGTATGGATGTGGGGGGGGGGGAGGAGGACTGGTGGCAGTGGGCGCTTGAGGTACCTCCATCCTCCTTCAGTCGCCCCCCCTTCCATCTGTCAGAACCTACCTTAAATAATTATATTAATAAATGCAATAAATAAACTGGAAGATTGGGATCAAAATCCTCGCGGGCGGGGTGGAGAGGGGCTCTCTCGTTCGCTCGCTCGCTCACTCTCCGTGTGTGTGTGTGTGTGTGTGTGTGTGTGTGTAAGAGAGAGAACGAGAGGTCTCCATGATGTATATGCAAAGGAGAGTCACTTGACTACTCATAATGGCCCCGAGGGCCACACATTTCCGTAGGGGTCTCGTACCTGTTAAATACTGCACCTGCCGGAGGGAAAAGGAAACGAGCGAATGGTCTACCCGGAGCTTCTGGGTTCTCCTCGTCTCCCTGCGCTGCTTGTGCCCTGGAGAGGGCAGGTACTCGAGGCCTCCAGGCGTTGCTGAGGGAGGGGGGCAGGATCAATAAGGGGTCAATAATTGTCACACATGCACGAGAAGCTGCAGAGATGAGTCACGACAGATCTATAATTTAGATGCCAACTGTAAGGGTGAATGGTTGCCTGAAGAATTAAAGGGTTAAAAGGAGCTCCTGGGAATTGTGGGAAATGATCAGGTAATTCTTTGGTGTCAACTTTGCTGGCTAGGTCACTTTTTAGGGTATGAAGTGTTGATGCTCACATTTCCAAGACATTTTTTGCTACCTGAGGTGGATAAGCAAATTACACAGTGCATGGTGTTCAAGGGACCTCAAATTATTTTGATGCCTGAGGCAGCAAATCCCACAAGCACTTCTTCCCCTGCCTGTCAGTAAATGTAGGTTTATAAAATATTAAGAACTCACCTTATGCTGCCTTTTAATGACACTGAAAATCTGCTGCTTGAGATGGTTGCCTCCCTTCATCTAACAGTAGGGCTGGTCATGGAGCAGTGAGGATATGGGAGCGTAGGAAGGTGACTTCTAGCAGGCCATATTGTTTGTCCATGTGGCCTGTCATTGTCTAATAGCCTGACATGGCACAGCTTTAGGGTTCCTTGAGGTTCAGAAAAGAAACTTCTTTGAAAGCCCTAAACTGCAAAATTTGGGTTAATATTCTTAATTTATTAATGTTAGATGATTTATTAAAATGAGAAAGTTGCACTAGTTGGACTTGCAGCCTTGTACCTGACTTTTGACTCCATAATGTATCTATAGGTCATTTTATTAGAGCAAGTGTGTTGTACTGTATAGGCAGCCTTACAGTATTTTCTAATATTACCTGCACAAATGAGGAGGCCATTTGGCATCCCAGCTGCTTGGAGGCAGCTGCACATGGTGGGCGGTTGGTGTATAGCTGGTCAACTATTATACATGTGGCCATGGAGTTGCAACCCACAGGTCCTGCACATATGGTTGGTGCAGTTCAAGGTAGAGGACCTCATCTACCTCAGGGGCCTTTTCAGTTGCAGAAAAATGATTGGGGACTCCAGTCCAGTCAAGAGATAGGCAAGGAAAAGATAAAAGAGGATAGCAAATACCAGTATCCTTTCATTTAAAGGCCTTATTGCTAGTAACTAAGCCTCAGCAACTAAAGTAAACAAAAACTTGTTTGCCATAGGATGGTGTTTTGGGGAAGGGAGTGTGGCCAGATGGGGATCCCAGGAAGCCTAGAATAGGTCCCAAAGACTGAGGTTCCCCACTCTTTATATAGTTAAACCAGCAGATGAGGATTCACAAGTGATGCTGTTGCCAAAGGGCCTTGATGTACTTTGAGATTTCAAGTATTCCCCACAAGGTCATGGTTTCTAGTCCTCTTCCCCTGATTAGGTGTTAATAATGATGGCTCTAAATCAGAGGTGAAGAAAGTGCCTCTCACAGACCATGTGCATCCCCTTCAGACCACATGGAGCTATTGAACCTTTCCTTTGTGCCCCCATGGGTGCTCCCAAAGCTCACCCACTCCGGTTCATGCTTAATTGCTCATGTGAAAACCAGCCAAAATACCCCAAACCACCCATAAATGTAGTAATGTAGGTCCTTCCAAGCCTCCCCGCCAAAAAATAAAAATTGAAAAGTGGTCCCAAATGATGACATGAAATAACATGACATCCTTCCTGGTGTGTCTTGAATGTGCCAGTGTGGAGTGGGGGAGATAGGAGTCAGGAAAAATGTTGGCTCCCATTCCTTCCCTAATTGCCTGCCCTTGTTGTCACCCCTTCATTTCACACCATTTATGGATGTGCTGCCTCCCATTTTCTGTGATGATTTCAGTTCCCATGAAAAATTCCTTGGCATAATCATTCCAGGACTTTATCCTTCCTATGCAAGGCAGAAGAACTCTCTACCTCTTGGTAGTACTGACTGAGCTGGAAATGGAATGATCCTGATCACTTTTGCCCATCCTTCCCTGCCCTTTAGATGTGCTGGACCACAACAGCCGTAGTGGCCAGTTGGCACAGGACTGTTAGGAGTTGTAATCAAACAGTTCTGGAGGCTGCCAAGTTGGAAAAGGCTGCTGTAGTCTCTTTCCTACTTGAACATCTCTGTAGCAAATTCATCATGATCATCATGTTCGGTAATTTCACTTGTTCCCAGATTCTGACAGGCTAGATAATGCACTGTTAGATCAGATCAGATTGTAGGTTTACCTGTAAACAATAGACTGTTAGTCATTCTTGTTCATTAATACTGATTAAGGGGCGGAAAAGAGTAATTAAACAACCTTTTTCTTAAGAACACCTGAATGTTTCCCAGGTTGCAGACAAAGAGAGGGACAAGTACAATTTCATTCTATGATAAGCTGTTGTTTGTGGTCACATGCAAGGCATATTGCAATTATCTTTTGTCACACTTAACTGATCCTATTCATGGTGAAATTATTTCAGTTGATATCAGTATAAGGTTGATAAGGATGCTATATATTGGTCATAGTCTAAATGAGGGCAAGCAGACAGAAATTTAATCTAGGCAAGACAGAGATGCTCCTGGTCTGTCTAAATACCAATTAAGGAATAGTGTTCAACCTGCTTGGATAAGGTTACATTTCACTCAGAGACAATTTAAGTGTGCCCCTGGATGCCTGTGTTTCAGGAGTGGCAAGTAGCATATTTGCATAGTTAAAGTTTGTGCATAAATTGCTCCTCTTTTTCAAGATGTCTGGACTGGCTATGGTGATGAACACTTTGGTTACATCTTGATTAGACTACCATAATGTTACGGACCGGGCTGAGTATAGGGAACACACCCGAGCTCATTGATACAACAACTCTACTGACTATCTGATCCTAGCTGGTCGAGATCTGTAAAGCCCTATATAATGTGAGGCCAGGCTGTTTGAGAAACTCCATTTTCTCTCTGTTGATGTGTGCCCCTTGTCTTGGTCTTGCCGTCATTTCAGAGGGCCTTCTCAGTGGCCACTCACAGGCTGTGGAATGCTTGCTAAGAAGGCTAGGTTGGTCTCTCTTGATTATCCTTCTGCTGGCTGGCAAAATCCCTTTTTGTTAGGTAGGCCTTTGCCGTTTAAACTGGGATATTATTTGTCCAATGTATTTTACAATCTGTTTCCACTGACTTTGTGCTTGAATTTTATTGTTCTTTATTGCTTTGATTACCATTTTTGTGGCAGAAAGATGGGGATACTGTTAAGTTTATTTCTGAGTGCTTAAGTTTGACATCACAGAATAGCTACTCAGATATAAGGCCCAGTGAGTTCCATGGTTGTATATTCTCAGTTTAGTGAGTGTAAGATTGCAGCTCTTAAGCGTAGGGAACTTGTAATTCTCCATATGTTGACTTCTAACTTCTGTCAGCCCCAACCAGCAAAACCGATAGCAAAGCACAATAAGAACTGCATTACAACAACTTCTGGAGGGCCACTGGTTCTCCATTCATGCTAGAAGAAGATAGCCCAATTTTACAGATGCCAACAGAAAGCTATATGAACTTAACATTTGGCACCAGTGCAAACTGGTTGGTATTTTCTATGAAGCTCATGGTGCTAGTCTGGTTCTTGTTTATCATTTATAGCAAAGTATTTTAGTTTTTTTTTTAAGTTCTAATGTCCAGGTGTTTGGAATGTAGTCACTTTATTTCTATATAGCACTGCAGTTTTCTAAGTACTTCTTAGTTTTTTTCTATTTTCTGATAGCCAGGTGTTTGGAGTGCAGTCACTTTACTTCTGTGAAAGCTGTTGCATGGAGAAACGGACACATGGAAGCAATTTCAGAATGTTTCCACAGACCACTCCTCAAATACAATAGAATGAGGTGGGAATTACATGACAGAATATGGAGACAATAGAATGGATTATTCCACCTTAAAATGAAGGCTCATGGTTTTAAGTGCTTTCCTGGGGGGGAAATTTACTGCAAATAAAAAACTAGTACAGCAAGGAGCAAATTGGGCTGAAACCTATCTTCCTGATGCACTAGTGTGTTTGCTTGTGTGCAATATGTATTTTATATAGCAGATATTTTCCTTCTCATTCCTCTAAAGTACTGTATAGACTGGCCCAGACACTAATTACTTTCCTCAGAGATTCTTCTTGGAGTTGCTCTGTCTTCAACACTGAAGGACTGAAGGCAGAAGGAATGCCTTGGAGTATGTGTAGTTCTCTGCATGTAGAATGCCTTCCCAGGGAGGATTTCCTGGTGTGAGAGAGTGTGTTATCTTAGAAGTCTATTAGTTTGCTCAGCAGCACAGTAATACTGGTTTGGATTGAGAGTAAGTTCTTTTTTAAATGAGGCATATTCCAGAGGACATGTGCAATGAGTAGAAACAATTAAAAATATATTAAAAGTAGACCAAAACAACATTTTAAAAGATATTTTTAAAAACCACAGATAGTCAAAAGAGGCACAGCAGCCATGCCTGGTTTCAAGGCCTTGTGAAATGGAACAGTCCTGACTGTTCTGCCAAAAGGGATGGAGTTAGCCTGACTTCCCTTGGGAGCAAGTTCCATGATCAGGGTGTTATAGTGAAAACTCTGGAACATGTATTCACAGGACTAGCTTCCCAGTTCTTAGTAAACTGCAGTGTGTAATTTGAAATCATAGATGGTGGGTGCAAAACACTGTCTCCCAAAAGGCTTTCGAATTTTATCAATTCCAGTGGGATACAGTTAGTCATGTACTACTGCAATGGTAGGCCACAGCTAGCAAAATTCCACTGTTAGAATCTAAAAGGATCTAGAGTAACTCTTTCTCATTGGGATCTAGAATCTAGATCTATCATTTTACCTCCTTTGCCTGCCGCTGTCTATCTCCTGTACAATGAAGGGATCTCACCTAATTATTTTAAAGGGTGGGCCCAACATACATGTTTAATATTAGCTGGTGTTCTCAGTACTGAATCATTCACTTATGGTAAAGAAAGCAATATAATTATTTAGAAAATTAAATTTCAAGTTTTGGGGGTTAAATTAAAACAGAGGGAGAGACACACACACACACACACAGAGTATTACACAATAATTGCTAGAGCAGTAATATGCCTAGAACTTTCTCACTGAAATTTGAAAGGCCTTTCGGGGTGGGGAAAACCCATCATTTGTGGTTTAAATAATACATTAGATTTGCTTCTGATCATATTCTTCATTATTTAAACTTTTTGTTGAAACTAACTGTAAGTATCTCATGACATGATATATTGTATTTTTAGGTACCGTATATTTTGTTTTTGTGAGATTCACACTAAAGTAACATTATTTTTGTCACAGCATAATTCAGATCTAGTAGTAGGATACTTAACTGATGCATTAAGTTAACATCTGGTAGCCTTAAAAGGATGGCTTCTAGCATTAACTTTGCAGCTATCCAAAGATAAAGTCATTATTTCTGTTCTTTATACAAGCAGTTAAGGTGCATAGTTTAATTTATATGGCAGCACTATCTGATTTACCTTCACATTTACTTGAATTCTGGGTAGCTGGATGTCCCCTTCCAGTTCTTAGACCTTTTGATTATTCATGTATTTCTATGCAGAAAAAAACCCACAAGGATTACAGAGGCTTACTCTTACTGAAGAATAACCTTAAATAAGGAGTTGCCCTGCTAGAAAATGCATTAATTATGTAGTTAAGCTATCCTAGATATGCAGATATCTTTCTTATTCTATTTTAATATGTAGAAACGAAACATAGAACAGTGCATATCCTTGGCTAGATAAGCCTTTAACAATTTTGTTATGGTCACCAAGGTGATTTCTACTTTAAATTCTTTGCAGGTTGTGAGATGGTACAAATGTCAGGCTGATGGTAATGACCATACTGGGTAGATAGCCTAGGAATTTCCATTCTGTGCATGATGTGTACATTAATTCATGGGCTTCCTTTGCAGTAGACGGACCCTTGCTGAGTGTTCCACTTGACTACAGGAGCTGATCACATAACAAACAAATGTCATGTCACTGTCCTAGTGTGCCAAGACTGTTAGGATCTTTGATGAGCTTCTGCTGAATTATTTAAAAGGAGAGGGCTGTTTTGAGGACAACATTAATGTATACATCTCTGCTTTTCCTTTATAGCTTTGTATTTACTAACTGTATGCCGTTAGAGTTTTACCAGTGCTTGGAAGCAACTAGTTACAAGTTATACATTAATTGTAATTTGCTCCTTTTCCCCAAGTATAACTAAATACCCTTACAGTAGTAACATAATAAAGGATAACATCAGTCCTTTTGCAGGGTGACACTAATGGTTAAAGTTACTTCTATAGTTAGGTGTGTGTAGTCTCACTAAGTGGAGGAAGAGGAGGAGGAGGAATATTGCATGGTTTGTGTACAGGCTCATGCTGTGCCTCTTGCTGTTGCCTTGTGCTCTTTTGTGATGAGGTGGGAACAGAGTATGTTTTGTACCAAAGATCAGCATTCAGATAGTTTTAAAAATTGATTATTTTGGTTACATTCAAGAAACAGGATAAGGAGAGAGTTATGTTAACCAAATTATTTTGGTTGGTCCTATAAAAGTATTGTTCCCAACTGTGGATTTTTGGGACCTGATAAGTAACTAATGGTGGTTGCTGCTGCATGGTACTACAACTGTAAATTATTTTTAAATTCTCCAAGCCTTGAGTTGTATATTTCTTTAAGTACTAAGATACAAAAATTCCATCTACTACATAAAAGTCAAAGTTTGTCTGTTTGTTTGTGTCAGGCAGGTGCAGACCTCATATGATTGGCTGTGTGAGGCAAGAAGACCTCATATGATTGGCTGGCTGTGAAGATTCTATGGAATCCTGGGGTTAGCGGCTCAAGGAAGGGCCTTTGGAATTCTCAGCCAGAGAGCTCTGAATAGGCTGGTTGCTATGGAGATGAGGCCTAGCAGCAAGTTCCCTCGTGAACCTGACCTCTGTATGTTAACAACTCTGAATACAGACTGGATTGGGGAATATGGGGAAAAGTTACAGGTACTGAATAACACAGTTTGGGGAAGTAGAGACACAGGATCTCAAATCTGTGTATTTCAACCACATCTAACTCCTAAGGTCGGGTAATTCCTAAAGTATTTCTAACAAGTGTTACCTATGAGAAAATAACATCCCAGGCAACACCGAGTAAATATGCTAGTTAATAATAAAACAAATAGAAATGATAACATTATTTGGGGAAATCTCCTAGTAGTTTCCAATAGAATTTAGTAAATACAGTTGTCCCTTAAGTTAGAGTCCTGAACACAGTGCAGACACTCATTCTATTATTTAAAGCCTGGGTATCTATCCAGTAGAATATCTTCAAATGACTACTCACAATTCAACACAGAATTAGTTATGTTTAAGGCTTTGATTTCAATGCATTTAAGCAAGGTGAATGTTGACTTGTTTTGTACCCACTGTATGTTATTTGCCAAAAAATAAGTTCGAGAAGAGTCTTGTTAGCTATTCAAAAATGTATTTCACAAATTCTCCCTTTGGAGAGAGGCAGGGTCTCCCCATTTACTGCATGCTACACATGAGCAAAGTCAGTCATCAACAGACTGGTATGGTTTATGGCTATAAGTCCCAGAATCCCTCAGCTGGCATGGCCAAATGGTTTGGAGCTGTAGTTGTAATGATGGACTTCCCCAGCTCTGGATATGATGCTTTGCTTTTCTGAGCAGTTCCAGGTTTGTACCAGGAGGGAGCTGGGGGTGATGGTTGTTGCAGTTGTTCTAGATCTCAGGACATTTAAGGGCCTCAAGAAGTGAGACTAATTGTCCTACTCTCTTGCTCCAAGCTGTCAAGGAAGTATGGGATTTGTAGTGGCATTGGGCTGCTCTGAACATTTCAGTAGTCCAGTGCCAAATAAAGACAAAAACCAAACCATCCAAGCAAACCACCACCCCAACTTCTCAACCTTTTGGTTTGGAGCAAGAGATGAAGCCCAGGGTTTGTTCTGGTGCTGGAGGGCAGCTGGGGTGTTCTGTCAGAGGGGGTTAGAAGCCTTTATACGATGGACCCACTCCTCCACTAAGGGAGCTATCTAAGATGCTCATCTTGTTTTGGAGGTTAGGATTCAGTACCTATATAAACCTAATCTAAACTTCCAGTGGACTCTCTGTACCCCTGAAATGGCAGCCACTGGCCACTGTGTGCTCTGAGCCTTTCCCCAAAATGAATCCCAGGCTTCCTTCTCAGCTTGGAATGGGGCCCATCCTTGTAATTGTGCTGAGCATCCAAGGTGCTCAGAGCACATCTACAGTGCAGCATAACCAATATCTATTCTCTTTACTCATATCCAAACTGGAAGGGAAGCTAGGATCCATCTTTATGCATTCATCAGAAAGCATATTTTGGACCATACTGATAATAGCAGTTTGTACTAGTCAACTTGGTTTTCAGGATGATTCTGCATGTATGTTTGAAAAATGTATTTTGTCAGAATGCACTCACAGAGTTTGTTCAAAAGCATGGCCACTTGTTTGCCTGTGTGCGTGCATGCATGTTGTGTGTGTGTGTGTAAGAAAGAGAGAGGGAGGGTACTGGGGATTGAGGGAGTCATTAGCTCCAGCTCTAAGAACTTGTTCTTTTTATATATTGTGGATGACATATTTAGATATACTGGGTGTGATTCAGCCATCTGTACTGCCATCTGTGTATCTGCCACAGTCCTTACAAGACTTATCAAGCCATGTCATCATGGGAGCTGGAATGAAGCAAGAAGGGCACTGAGTGCATTGGCTGTGCAAGGGTTTCCTCTGAGCTGTGCCACCAAGAGAAAGTGATGGAACGGGTTTTAGCACTTGTGACTGCGAGTGTCTGTGAAATCTATTTAGCATCACATGACTATCTCCTCAGCCTATGTGAATGAGACTAAAGGTTAGCACATGCTGTGTATATGAGACCAGTGTTGGCCTGAACCCAGCTGAAGCGATGCTCTTTAAAGTTCTGTTGATCCTAATGGAAAGGTTAAGTAACAGCAACAGTAACAGAGGGAGAGTGTGTAGCCAGCATGGCCCCGAGACTAGGGACCCCGGAAGTTTGCATCTCAGGGTTATTTTTTTTTTAAATAGATAGATGAATTTCAGTACTTAAAATCTTTCTGTTGCCTGTGATGCCACCATTAGATGCTAGGAATCTCTAATCTACCCTAGGAACAAGACTAGAGGCAAACCTAGGAAATTAATTTCTTTATAGGGCTGACAGAGAGCCCCATTTTCTTCTTCACTCTACAGGGCCCAGAACTCTCCCAGGCAGTAGTTTGTAACCTTTTCTTTACTGGCGACACCTTGTAAATATAATTTGTGGCTGGGGACCCCCCAAGACTCAACTTAAGATTTGAATATTTAAATTTAGATTTAAATATTCAAATATTTATTCAAGTATTTATTCAAATATAGATAGATACACACACACAAATATATATATGTGTATGTCTCTCTCTCTCTCTCTCTCTCTGTGTGTGTGTGTGTGTGTGTGTGTGTGTGTGTAAGTTTTCTAGAGAATGGGATTCAAATCCCCACTTGGACACTGGGTGACCTTGAGCAAGTCACATTCTCTCAGCCTCAGAGGAAGACAAAGGCAAACCCCATCGGAACAAATCTTGCCAAAAAAAAAAACCTGTGACAGATTCACCATAGCTTTGCCATAACTCAGAAGTGACTTGAAGGCACACAACAACAAATGCTGATAGGGTAAAGTTCTTTCTAGCCATCATGTCTCTCCCCTTTGAAAACTGACTTATGCCAACCCACTCATAGGGGTTTTCTTGGCAAGATCTGTTGCCTTTGCCTTTCTCTGAGGCTGAGAGAATGTGACTTGCCTGAGGTCACCCAGTGGGTTTCCATGACCAAGTGGGGATTCAGACCCTGATCTCCAGAGTCATAATTTGGGCATGTGCACATGCCTGCTGCCATGTCCCTTTTGTCAGGGATGTGGCAGCAGTGTGTGTGTGTGTGTGTGTGTGTGTGTGTGTGTGTGTGTGAGATGCTGAAACTACTCCCTTGTTTGTAAACGAGGGAGCAGCTTGGGTGCACAACCTGCTGCTGTGTCTCTTTCATTAGGGACATGGCAGTGAGGGGGGGCATGGGTGCTGAAACTACTCCCTTGTTTGTAAACAAAGGAGCAGTTTCAGCATCTGCCTGTGCCTGCTACTGTGTCCCTTGGTGCCTGCAACCCCTGCTGCTGTGTCCCTGACAAAAGAGACACCGCAGCTGGTGTTTGCATATACCCAGACTGCAGTTTTGGCGCCCACCTCCTCCTCCACTGCCGTGTCCCTTTTGCTGCCACTGCTGTTGGTGCCTAGCAGCAGGGCTTCACGGATCCCCTGTGAGGGCTCCTTGGACTCCCAGGGGCCCCTGGACCGCAGGTTAAAAACCATTGCTTTAATAGGTTCAGAGGGGGCAGAGTGAAAATTTGAATGAGCTCTGTGGTGGGTACAGGGAGAGAAAACCCAGTGAGTAAGGAAGAAAGTATGGAAAGGTAGGGGAGGGAGAATGGGCAGAGGAGGAGGAGGAGGAGGAGAAGGAATTAAGAGGTTTCTGATGCAGGTGTAATCAACAAACAAATATGCTCATGTATCATTAATTTGTTGCTGGATGGACAGATCCAGTTAAGTTAAATTTGTCTAATTATTTTAATTTTAGCCCATAAATTGGCTTAGGATGACTTAAAGAAAAACAGTGAAATTCATTTGCTTTTGAAAAATGTCAGACAGCAAGATTTGTTTATTTAAAACGGCTTGTGATAACTTGAACTCTGCAGTTACTGGATTTTGAAAAAGTGAGGAAGCTGTCTCTAGCCTGCAAAAGTTAATGCAATTTATTTGTTTAGTTGTTTAAGTTTCACAGGACTCTATATCTGCTATAACAGATTAGCATAGCTACATCTCTGCATTTTGTTTTTGACTGAACAGTCTTGATTTTAACATCTCAACTTTTAAGTTTGTAAGAGATTGCAAAGATTCAGGGACAGACATGCCACCTTGTTTTTGGCACATGCAACCTTGAGTACTATTTAATAAGATCATATTGGGAATAATTACACTCTTTTCTCATTCCAAATTATTAAATTATATGAATTGGAACACTTCTTCTGCTTGTGATGTTAAATTTTATTTCTTTCAAGATTTAAGCCTTGGTCCTAAAATTATTTATATCTTTACTTGACACATTTTATGATGCTGTGCAGCTCTTTCTGCGTGATCATCTCCACAGTCTTGGCTTATTGCTCAAGAGCAGTGTGCTGGTGGATGCTGTCCAATCACTCCCACTTGATTTTTTCCTTCAGGGGAAGCAGCTGCAATAACCAGGAACACACAAGGAAAAAACAAAAAACAAAATTAATGTTAAAGTTAATGATGGAAATGTGTTCCTGGGCATGACTTTTTAAGGGAAAAATTGGAACTAGAGGTAGAAGCAACATGGAAAGAATAGGAATAATTTCCTACACCACAAAAATGAAGAACAGTTCAACTTTTTTTGCAAAGATTTTCCAAAACTAACAATATGCCTATGTATGATGAAACAACCAGGTCAGATATGCCTTGCAGAAGTTACCGGAAACATTTAAAACCTTCAGTAGACCACTTGAAAACTTCTTTCAGATTGTGTCCAGGAATGATTTTGTCTTTCACCATTTTATGATTTCCATTTTGGTGGCCAGATTAACAGATCTTTAACTGGCTGGAAGGTAGAGGATGAGGAAGGCTCATTTGCTCTCCCTTCTCTCCTTTCTTTCTCTTTGTTCGCGCATGCTCAGTAAAGGATGTTTTCTTTGCCTGTTGCAGACAGGCAAATGCAGCTATAGGAGGATCAGCTGAAGGAGAATTCTGTTCTTTCCTGGCTTAAGCTGTACTGCATTGTTTAAAGCCTGTGTTTCTCCAGTTCTGGTTCACTGTCTTCCCAACGTAGATGCTGCTAAAAAAAACTTCCAGCTAGATGGAGGACAAGGGAGGAAGGGAGTTTGGGGGCCCAAAAAGACTTTGTAAAAAGGAGTTTTATTGTCAGAGACTTTGTTAACTGAAGAATGCTTGTGCATCCAGACTGTGTCAGTTCCCTAACAAGCCAGAATCTAAAGCAGGGCTTGTTTAGCAATAAGTTGTATGTTCTGGTTTCAAATATAATGCATACTCCCATTACTTCTGTGTTGCTGCAGCTCCTCCCACTTGCAGGAGAAGCCTTGTGTGAGTAACTGGTCATTGTGCAAGACAGAGATGACAAGTTGAGATTTAAAGTGACACTATCATCCAGGATGAGCGACATTTCGGGGATGGGTGGGTTATGGAGTTACATTTCAAAAATAATGTAACAAATGGGAATGCCAATACTGGAATGAGGTTATTTTAAAAAACATTTAGAGACATTTTGAAAGGATTTTTTTCACATTTTATGCTGTATTCCTTTAAACAATCCATGGTGTTTTCAGGGTAAGTGAACAGCATACATATTGCTAAGAGGGAAAAGAGAACAGATGCAGCAGATCAGTAGCAAATCTTAATTGTTCTGATTGTCAGATAACCATGCCTTAGGAGAGCCTTCCTTAAAATGGCACTTTGTTAGATGTGCTGGACTACAAATCCCAATATCCCCAAGCAGCAATCAGGTTGTAGAATTTATGTGGATCTGGAAAGGGCTAGTTTGGGGAAAGCAATTTAATGTTCCCAAAAGAGCCCTTTTAAAGGACTTGGTACTCCCTTTGTTTATTGTTAATTAAAATATGTATATCTCACCCTGTACCACAAGACTGAAAGTTGATGAACAGATAAAATCAGTTTACAATAATTCAAAACACTTTAAATGTAAAACAATGAGGTATAATTTGAAAAGCCTTAAAATTTATTAAACAATTTAACAATTGGAACAAATGTTGTGTTGTCTTCAAGTTGTTACCAACTATCACAAATCAAGAACAACACTATCATGCGGTTTCAAGGAGATTTGCCCTTGCCTTCCTCTGAGGTTAAGAGAGTGTCACATGCCCAAAGTCACCCAGTAGGTTTCCATAGCTGGGCAGAAATTTGAATCCTGGTCTCCCAGAGTCCTAATCTGGTCTGTCAGAGTCCTAAGTTACCCTGGCTCTCAAAACAAATTTAAGACAGCTTAAAACTTGAACAGATTTGGGCAAAACCATTAGAACCTCAGAGGTTTGATCAAATGCCTGTTTAATCTGGTGCCAGAAAGCAGATAGAGTTGGCACCAGTTGGGCCTCCAAGGGAGAGGCATTCCACAACTGAGGTACTACAGGAGAGAAGGCTAAGCTCTCCCATGTCCTCACACAGTCTTAATCCGCCTGTAGGACTTGTTAGAAGAGTTCAAACCAAGTATAGTCAACCCTCCATATTTGTGGGTTTCACTTTTGTGGATTTGATTATTCACGGATTATTTCCTGTCACCTCTGCTGCCTCTCTATGCCATTTTTAATAGGGACTGCAAGCCTTGCAAGACTGAGAAACTGCAAACAAGGCTTGTAAGTCACTATTAAAAATGGTGCGGGGCAGTAAGCCCCACCAGCCCCCCACTTTTGCCTTGTGAAGGAACCCTGTTGCCTCAAAACAATCCACAGTGGGTTGAATACGGTGGTCATACCTTTGTTTGGTGTGTTAAATATGGTTTGGGAGGGCCTAGAGTTATTCATGGTTGTTCCACTTTCATGGGGGTCCTGTGCCCCAAATCCTAGCAAGTGTGGAGAGATGACTGTATATTATCTGATATGTTCTCTTTCATTCCTGTGATTTCTAACATTAATGTTAATGATTAGCACAACAGCAGCATATCATGTTTAAAGGGCCTCCTATCCAACTGTAATATAAATTGATTATATTTTTGAGCTCAATAACAGTTAACAAAAATGTGTTAAGTCTTTTCCACTGATTTCTACTCTCTTGCTGTTTGTCAATGTGATGAACAAGAAGCCAACATTCTTTTTTTTTTTGGTGAAAACACAGTGCATGGCCTCTCTCTTGCAGCTTATTTTAGGAGTTCCCTCCCTGTCAGACATTTGCAGCTGTCTAATGTTATAGCTAGGTTTCTATAATTAATTACACAAGGATTAGGATGTTCAAATAGGGTGCGGATCAACCTCAAACCTGAATTTCTTGTATTTGAAAAAACGATTAACTGATATATTATTATTTAATTAGCTATTAGGTAATGAACATTGCCGCTCCCAGTCCTTCTGAAAAGTTGCTCAGTAGTTGCACTTCAGAAACAATTAAGCAGAAAGAGATTCACTGATTCAGATTATTAAAGAATCTGAAGCGTGGATATTCAGGATTATCTCATATGACAACATATCTGCTTCTTTCAACTGTTCTGAAGTCTTTCTAGAGAAGGCACTCCGTATAAAAGGCAAAGTACATGTGTAGATGGATTGGCCTAAATCCAACGTGATGCTTGCAGTAAAGTCAGGATTTTCACCTGCTCACCTCATTGTGTTCTCTCTCTGTCTCTGCCACCCATCTGCTCTTGCAGAAGCTATTTCTGTGGGCATTATGACAGCACTGGTACTGCCCATTCTTTTCAAGGGCTATGCATTTACTTTGGTTCTGCAAGGGTGGAATATGTTGTATGTATGTATGTATTTATTTATTTGAATTTATATCCCATCTGACTCCAGAATAGTGGGACTCTCAACTATAGTATTCAGAATCTGCAATACAGTTAAAATTTAAATCAGATTCAAACATTAGAACACAATTAAATCAAAAGCATAATTTAAAACACATTGAGCAAAATATCCTGAGAACATTAACTATCCCTTGGGCTGCGAGCACAGGTTTGTCAGTATTTCTTTCTTCAAGACAAGTATCACCTGTTTTTGTTTCACATCAAGAAATCACAAAGCAGCTTCCAAATTATCCCCAAAACCTTATGGAAATGGCCTTAACAGTCAGGCCAGCTCAGTGGGAGCAGGTGACCCTTAAGACATGAGGGGCAGAATCACAAGGAAAAGACCATAGTTCAATGGTATAGTGCATGTCTTATGTTCAGAAAGTTCCTGGCTTCTCTAGGGGCAGCTGGAAAAGATGCATGATTTAAACCTGTGGAAAACTGGTGCGAGTGAGTATGAACTAGGGAATTATATAGCCCTACAGATGTTTTTGGACTGAAACTTCCATTGGACTGAAACTCCTGATTTCTGATCTGCTGGTCTCAATTCACTGGCTCACCACAACATTTTCTGGTGCATTGGCCGGGAAACTTGTGAAGGGCGTTTGCCCACTTTGGCGGATGCCAGGGCGTCGGGGCCATCGCCCCCTTCCTGAAACAACCCGGGGCGCCCTCGACTTTCTTTTGTCGGAAGGATTGGTTCGGAGTGGGGCGGCGGCTCTGGCGACGGCGCTCCAGCCAAGGAACCCGAGGTCGGAGCAGAAAACAGAACCCTCCCACAACTGTTGGTGAGTGACCTCCCTGCAAACTCAGGGGGAAGAGGGGCCTGATCAACCCCTTCCAGCTTTGCCCTAGTACCCCACTGTTGTTGTGGGTGAAGCCGCAGAGCTTGTGGGTGTGGTATTGAAGGTGGGAGGTTGTGTGTTGGTGTGAATGTGTGAAAGGACAGTTGTGTGACGCCACAGTTTCCAAGTCATACCGTTGAGTTTCCGGGTGCTTGGGTCAGCGTGATCGAGTGCTGTCTCTCCGCCTTTGTGTTGATCTGTGGGACCTCTTACCCACGGGTCCAATCCCCTTTTCCTTGTATGTGTTGTCCACTGTGGGTGGAAATGGGAGGGGGGCAGAGCCGAAAAACCCCTTTAG
This sequence comes from Cyclura pinguis, assembly GCA_030412105.1. Classification (NCBI taxonomy): domain Eukaryota; kingdom Metazoa; phylum Chordata; class Lepidosauria; order Squamata; family Iguanidae; genus Cyclura; species Cyclura pinguis. The sequence continues at coordinate 221,969,348 of CM059599.1, read as the reverse complement.
GTTGTATGCTGAAAAATTTTAAGAAAGGGTTTAGTGGGGATTATGGAGATCCCCGAATGACGCCTGAACAGTTGAGGACTTTATGTGAAGTAGAATGGCCATCCTTTAAGGTGGGATCGCCCCCAGAGGGGAGCCTGGAACTCTCACGAATCAGGGCAGTGTACTCAGTGGTGGTCGGCGAGCCTGGCCACCCTGATCAATATCCATACATAGACTTATGGGACACAGTGGTTACACAAACACCCCCTTGGTTACGGAAATGTCAGGAGCAAATTAGTAGGGCAATGGTAGTAATGCAGGATCGGACCAGACGAAAGTTTGGAAAAGGACAGATATTGACGGAATCGGTTCCAGAGGAACTTAGTGCTCCCCCTCCCCCATATGCGCTACCACAGCCAGCTCCGCAGCCAGCAGTCATACCCCCACCACAGCCAGCTCTGCAGCCAGCAGTCATACCCCCACCGCAGCCAGCTTCGCTGCTGCCAGCCCAACACTTGCAACTGGACATCTCGAAGCAGGAGGGAGCTATGGCCGGGGGACTGACGGATTCTAGCCCAGTTGCCCAGGGGATGGTGGAATCACCGGGAGCCTATAATCTTAGAACGGGGCCGAAAGAGAAAGCCAAGGTTAAGAAGTCCAAGCATCAGAAAGAAATGGATGAATCAGATGATACAGACGAGGAAAGTGGGGATGTGGTCGCACCGTTGCGACAAGTTACTCAGATGGTGGCAGCCCCTAATGAAGAAGGAGGATACCAGCGAATACAGAGTTACCAGTACACCCCTTTTACCTCTTCAGACTTATTGAACTGGAAGACCCACTATGGATCTGACACTGAAAAGCCCCAAGAGATGGTAGAGCTGTGTACCAGCATTATGGCTACCCATCTCGCCACCTGGCAGGATTGCCAACAGTTGCTGTTGACTTTATTCACTACCGAAGAGAGGAGGAGAATATTGGAGGAAGTGGAGAAGGTAGCAGCTGCAAGAGCGGGCCCAGAAGTGCAAGATGTAAATGCCTGGGTGGGGGAGCGAGTCCCTACTGTGGACCCACAGTGGGATCCTAATGATAACCAGCAATGAGACAGATTAGCAGAATATCGGGCAATATTGTTGACTGGAATGAGGAGAGGTGTGAAGAAGTCTATTAATATGGCCAAAGTACAAGAGGTGACACAAGGACCTACTGAAGCCCCGGGGGAATATTTGGAAAGGTTGTTAAAAGCCTACCGGCAGTACACCCCCATAGATCCAGACGCTGCCGAGAACCTCCGAACGGTGACTGTGGCGTTTGTGACAGGAAGCTACCCTGATATTCGGAAGAAGTTATAAAAACAAGAAGGGTTTGAAGGAATGAATCTCAGTCAGTTGGTGAGCATTGCTCAGAAGGTGTACATAAATAGGGAGCAGGAAGAAAAAAGGGAGCGAGATAGGAGGATGCACAAGAAAGCGGAATTATTGGCCGTGGCACTAACAGCAAAAGAAGGATATCGGAAAGGTGGAAGAGGAAAGGGAAGAAGCGGACTTCCATTGGGACACAGTGAATGTGCCCTCTGCCGTCAGGTGGGGTGTTGGAAAAACGAATGCCCTAGACGGAGGGAATGGGCAAACAGAGGGAGGGGAATGGACAGAGGAAGAGGAAGAGGGACAAATAGAGGAAGAGGAAGAGTGATGAGTGGAAGATATGAGCCAGAGGTGGACGAAGGATTCGAGGATTTGATTGGGCTGGCTGGAATGGAACTTTACGATTAGGATAGACCGGGCCCCCTTGCTCTCGGCCCCGGGGAGCCTATGGTCACAGCACAAATCGGGGGCCAAGCCATCCCAATGATGGTGGATACGGGCGCTGCTCGTTACGTATTAAATTCAGCAGTAGCTCCAAAAACTGAAAATGCCGTAAGAATTGTAGGAGCCACCAGAAGAACAGAAAAACACCCACTTCTGGAGAAAAGAATTGTGGACTTAGGGAGACACCAAGTTACTCATCAGTTTTTATATTTACCAAATTGCCCTGTACCTTTATTGGGTCGAGATCTGTTGGCCAAACTGAGAGCCCAGATATCCATTGAAGAGGATGGGGTGATGGAAGTAAATTTTAGAGGACCAAAAAGCATCTCAGTAACCTATTGAATGGAAGAAGAATGGCGAAGGTATCAGATCATGGTTTGTCAGGAACAACCCCCTACTTTTGGACCCCCAGGGGTATGGGCTGAGGATAATCCGCCTGGGCTAGCCTGATTTGTGGCCCCCATAGTAGTGGAATTGAAGCCAAATGCTGTTCCCATTCTTGTAAAACAGTATGACTTGCCCAGAGAAGCCCTGGAAGGGATTCAGAAACATTTGGATGGATTGAGGAAATACAACATAATTCGAGAATGCCGCTCTCCATGGAACACCCCGTTGCTCCCTGTGTTGAAGCCTGGAACAAGAGAATATCGCCCGGTTCAAGATTTAAGGATGGTGAATGAGGCTACAGTAACCCTACACCCAGTGGTGCCAAACCCGTATGTTTTAATGGGACTAGTTCCATCCACAGCTACACACTGTACGGTGTTGGATCTTAAGGATGCTTTTTTCTGTATTCGGGTGGCCCCACAAAGTCAAGAAATTTTTGCCTTCCAGGTGGAAGATGTTGTTATGGGCCAGAAAACTCAGTATGCTTGGACTCGCTTGCCACAGGGTTGGAAGAACTCGCCTACAATTTTTGGGACGTCTCTAAATCAGGACTTGAGAAGATTCAGATCTGAACCCGAGAAACGAGTTTTGCTGCAATATGTGGATGATCTGCTGTTGGCAGCCAGCAGTGAGGAAGAGTGTAAAGAGGCTACAGTGGAATTGCTCCAGCTTTTGTGGGAAGCAGGCTACAAAGTATCTAGGAAGAAGGCCCAGTTGTGTCAGACAGAGGTGCGGTATCTGGGATTCCAAATGACTCAGGGAAAGCAAGAGCTAGGCCGAGAAAGGAAGGAGGCTGTCTGTGCTCTACCTGAGCCCCAGAATTGGAAGATGGTGCGAGAATTCTTGGGTGCAGCTGGGTTTTGTAGAATTTGGATTCCTAATTTTGCAGTAATGAGTAAACCTTTATATGAAGCTACCAAAGGCCCGGAGAATTCTGAATTTACGTGGGGAACAGAACAGAAGAGGGCCTGGGAGCAAATAAAGAAGGCATTGATGGAAGCTCCAGCGCTAGGTTTGCCTGATGTGACAAAGACATTCACTCTATATAGCAGTGGGAGTACTGATGCAGATGTTGAGATCTTGGCAACGCCCTGTGGCATACCTCTCTAAACAGTTAGATCCTGTTGCCAAGGGATAGCTGGGGTGTTTAAGAGCAATAGCGGCAACCGCCTTGTTGGTAAAAGAAGCCAACAAATTAACCCTAGGCCAGAATCTGACAGTGAAAGTTCCACATTCTGTATTGGCTCTAATGGAGTACAAAGGCAATTATTGGTTCACAAATAGCCGAATGTCCAAATATCAAGGAATGTTATATGAGAATCCTAGAGTAAAGTTGGAAACATGTACCACTTTGAACCCTGCAACGTTGCTCCAGGTAGAATCTGAGGTTACCCATCATGATTGTCTCCAAACTATGGATGAAGTGTATTCAAGTAGACCAGACTTACGGGACACCCCGTGGCCCCATCCTGATGTTACTTATTATACAGATGGAAGGAGCTTTGTATGAGAAGGAAGGCGAAAGGCTGGATATGCAGTGGTCACAGCGGATAAGATAATAGAGGCCAGAGCGTTACCAGTTGGCACTTTGGCCCAGAAGGCGGAACTCATCGCCCTTATTAGAGCTTTGGAGCTAGCTGAGGGACTCATTGTGAATATATACACAGATTCAAAGTATGCTTTTACTACCTTACCTGCGCATGGCGCATTGTACAGAGAAAAAGATTTAATCAACTCTGCGGGACAGGAGATCAAATACGGAAGAGAAATAGAGCATTTATTAGAAGCTGTGTGGGCCCCTCGTAAAGTCGCTGTAATCCACTGTAGAGGACACCAGAAAGGATATGACCCAGTGGTTCGTGGGAATCGAAAAGCAGATGCGGCTGTAAAGGAGGCGGCAGAGGGAATTGGAAGATGAAATGGAAGATTTGCCCCAAGAATTGGTAACACCACTTTTCCAAGTATCATTGAGTGACCAGACCCCTAGGTCCACCCAGCAAGAAAACGAGAGGGCTGAAAAGGATCTGAAGGCTATGTTGGACAAAGACGGCTGGTGGGTCTTGCCAGATGGAAGGCGGTACATACCCCAATCCATGGGATGGTCAGTTGTGCAGAAGGCACACGAAGCTACACACTTGGGAAAAATGGCATTAGCTCAGCTATTGGAGAAAGATGTGTTCATAGATAGAATGGGCCAGTACACCATGCTAGCATCATTGCGGTGTCAAACTTGCGCTCGGAATAACCCACGCCAAGATTGGAGGGAGGAATACAATATCAAGGATCTACTCCTTTTGAATCCCTAGTGGTGGATTTCACAGAAATGCCACGGACGGGACAGTACCGGTACATGTTGGTAATGGTATGTACCCATACCGAATGGGTTGAAGCATATCCTACCAGAACTGAGAAGGCAAAGGAGGTAATACGAGCCTTGCTTCGGGACATCATACCGAGGTATGGATTGCCCCTCCACATTGGATCTGACAACAGCCCAGCTTTTGTGCATGGAGTAATCAAGAATCTTGCAGAGACTCTAGGAATCACGTGGAAGCTACATTGTGCATATAGACCCCAAAGCTCTGGGAAGGTGGAGAGAATGAATAGAACATTGAAGACTCAGCTTGCGAAACTGTGCCAGGAAACGAAACTCAAGTGGTTAGATGCGCTTCCTATAGCACGTCTGAGGATAAGATGCACCCCCCATCGGACAACTGGGCTAACTCCATTTGAAATACTATACGGAAGACCCCCAGCCATCCTAAAAGGACTAAGAGGGGATATTCGGGAGTTGGGAAGTCTGGCCCTCCAAGAAGAGGTGCAGGCACTAGGAAAGGCTCTCGAGGAGGTTAAAGCCCACACTTTAGAGGTTAGGCGAGTTCTGTTCCTCACGAAAGCACATTCCTTTCAACCTGGGGATGAGGTGTGGGTTAAAGACTGGAAAGGAGAGCCCCTATCACCAGGGTGGAGGGGGCCATACCAGGTGTTGTTAGTCACCCCCACAGCAGTGATGGTAGCAGGACTGAAACCCTGGATACATTATACTAAGGTAAAACGAGCATTTACTGATTGGACTGTGATCTCATCACAAGAAAACCTGCTGAAATTGAAATTGTCCTGACGGAGAGAGGGGAGAGAAGGTTCAGACTAGACTCTGCTGTGGTCATACCAGGGAATTGACCACTCTGCACAGTCAGATCCGCAACAGGTGAATGAAAAATCTAGGCTAGACCGTACTGCTGCCACACACCTGGAGGCTGGTAGCTCTACGTACGGTCAGACCTAGCGACTGCAGAGGAAGGAAGATCGGGACTAGGCCTTGCTATAGTCACTCTGGGGGCTGACTATTCTACGCACGACCAGATCCCCTACGGAGGATAATGATGAGCCATGAGTGTTAGTGAACTAGTAATAATAGTAGTGTGTATACTCTTTGGAATTTTAGCTCTGGTGTATTTCTTGTATATGTATAGAAGGTACTGGTGTGGGATAAGTAGGTTTGGATCCCTATTTGACTCTGAAGATGAAGCGGATAATGTTGATAGGAGTGTGGGGCATGATGTGTGGAATAATTAAGGCCAACTGGTTCAAGCAACACGCTGCACAAATCTTCCAACAACATGGGCCTGATATCACTCTAGTTTATGAACACCCACAGACCGTGGCGGATTTTGGTTTTATGCCCTCCCTCATTAATGAATCGGGAGTGGTTGTAGGAGCCCTACAGTCAGCATTAAAGGGGAATCCCAATATGTTTGCTAAAGTTGATAGTAATCTAAACAAAACTCGGTTTAGAGAGCTGAAATTCTACACTTATTCCCCTGGAATGTGTTTTTGTTGTTATCATGGTGGAAACTGGAATTCTAAGCGGAAAGGATATATACAGCATTCTTCATTTTATGCTAAATTAGGAAATTATTCGGCCTGTAGTAATAGATTTTATTTGTATGGCTCATATAACAATTCCTATCAACCCGAGACAAATTTAACTGAAACCAGTTTTGGAGAATTGTACCCGGAATATCCTATGTTTACTCCTAATTATACAGAATCTGGTAGTATATGCTCTGGATTGATGGCTCAGGATCCAAATTTATGGTTTTATTTTAATGGATGGGCCACCAATTATCACCCAGGGACTTATCAGTGTGTGGGAATTGGGTATGTGACTATACCTGTTCAAGTTTTCCTCCCAGGATGACCAAAACGGGCTGTTAGAAGAAGAAGGAACCTGGTGGGACCACTAGGTAGCCAATGTGAAGATCTGGTCATTGTAGGAAGGCAATTGGCTCAGACTGAGGCCAGTAGAGTAGGAGGTGGACTAATAACAGGGGTCCTCACTTTGGGATCCTATCCAGGGATCATAGCTCAAGAAAATCGTAAAAGCATATTAGGATTGACTTGTAGATTGGAGAAAACTGTAAATGCAACTGGGAAGTTGATACAAGCCCTTCAACAAGAAATTGAAGAGCTCAATCAGTTAATGTTACAACATCGGATGGCCTTGGATTACCTATTAGCCAGAAAAGGCGGGTTTTGTTCTATAGTCAAAGGAGGCTGCAAAGTCACCTTCCATGATTTGAGCAAGACTATAGAGGATGAGATACAGCACCTACAAGGGCTAATACAAAGCAATGACAGTGGCATTGGAAATCCTTGGGATTGGCTAACTTCCTGGTTACCAGATTTTGGCTGGCTGAAAACTTTGTTTCTAGGTATATTGGTTTGATTGTAGGAGGGTTTCTAATGATGATATGTATTTCCTGTGCTATAAAATGTGTACGGGTCTCTCTCTCTGAAGATATGGAGGGAAAGGCAGCTCATTTTGCTGTTATGGCTCAAAAGCAGGCTTAAGTAGAGTATGCGCAAATTGCAATGGAATTTGGCAGAAAAGGGGAGAATGATGAAGGGGTTAAATTGTAGAAACCGCTTCTTGAATAGAAAAATAGAGAAAAATAAGTCAGACAGCTGCGCTTCTTATCTTATCAAGGGCTTAGGTATGCAGCTTGGCAATGCATGGGATATAGGGAGTTTGAGAGTCAAAGAGACCAAGGGAGAATACTCCCTGGTATAGAGATACTTCATTTTGAAATTGTAATACTTCATGTCAAAGCGTAAACTTTTGTAACCTGTACTCTTTTCATATATGGTAATCATTTCCTGTATTTGTTCTCTAGAAAATATAAAGGTATGCTGGAACTTAAGACGGGGCTCTCAGTCTTTTGGAAACTGATTCCACTGAGATCCCTGCGCAGTAAAATAAACTCCTGTTTTCCGATCCGCTGGTCTCAATTCACTGGCTCACCACAACACTCCTATCAAGCGGTCAGGTGTGCATATATTCCAGCTGTCCCAGTTTGGCAAGGACAGACCTAATTATGCCTCTCCCATCCCATTTTTTGCCCCCAGCTGCTTTTAAAATGTCTTGATTTCTCTCTCTCCTCCTCCCACTTCTGCTCTTTATGCTCTGCTTACATCAGTTGCTGCAAACTGAGTTCAAAGTGCAAATGTAGTTTTCACTTAATTTACTCAGCAGGTGGGGGTGGAATCTTGTCCTTCCCTGTAGATTCAAGCAAAAGCAAACTGCTGCAGCCCTTCCTAGTTGGTCTGTTTTTCCTAGTCAATAACTTTTGCCATCTTGAGCACACTCTGATGTTACCTGCCTACACATGCCCCAGTTTACATCTCTGAAATGTTGGAGGAAATGCAAGGAATTTGCAGTACAACAGCAGCTGCAAAGCTGCATGATTCCCACCTCTGGTGTAGACAATATTGAGCTAGGTGGACCTGTCCTTTAGTTTAGCATATAAAACATCCTGTTTTTATATATGGAAAATGAGAAACAGTAGTAATGTTTCCAGTTGCTAAAGTGGGGTTTCAATACACAGTCCTGTTCCCAGCTAGCAGAAGCTGAATTACTGATACAAATGAACAAGCACATGCAAATTGTTTTATCTGCATAATCTGTGCAGATCCCAGGATCTAGTTTTGCTCAAGGCAACATTTGACCTTCCCTTCCCTAATTCTTCAGAATAATGCTGTGATGAAAGAGAAACTTCTGGAAAGTAATAGTGGAAGACAGGATCTTGTGAGATGTTACTGTTTTGAAGCTCGTGATCTGACTCAGAGGAGCAGAATTGTGAGCTGGGAAAACCTATCGCATCACAGTCCTGTTGGAGGCTGAAGAGGACAAGGAAGGAACACTGAGGGAAAGTTAACACGTGAAAAGTAATATCTAAAAATTACATTGGTTTTATTATGTGTTTGGAAATGATTTGCCAATCTTGCTGGTCCCTTCTTTGATATCTTTTTTTTCTTTTCCATTCCTCTTTTCATGTTCTGTTTCACAGCATTGTTGTGAAGATAAAGCATGGTGAGGGAGCTGTGCCTCTCTGAGCCCATTGCAGGGATGGCCAGTTATGCATTGTATTGAAAAACTACAGGATATAAATGCTATTTGGCTGAAAGTGGGGAAGGGGGATTGTGCTTGTGGTTTTCACTAAGGGTCTTTTCTATTGTTCTGCACATAATTTGAGCACTACCCAAGTACATATCTTTGCTTTCAGTACCTCATGCATCTTGCTGTGATCACAGAACTTAAATTTCCTCCTACTTTTTTTTTAATTCATATTTTTACAAAAAGAAAGGGTCGATGTTATAATATAGCTTTCTGTTTAACTTATATAATACAAATATTAGAGTCTTATATTATTTCGTATTTGCACATCGACTTAAAGGGTCTTATATACACTTTCTTTTACGTACAAAGCTGAAAAAAAAGAAAAAAGAAAAATTGGATGTGTGTATAAAGAAAAGAAAGAAAAACAGGGAGGGAAGAAAAAAGAAGAAAAAGTAAAAGAAATAAAATTCCTTTTGACAAACCAGTCATTTATTTACATACATCTGTCTTGAAGGATCTGTTCTTCACATTATAATTACAAGATTCTAACTATTATCAGTAAACAATTTTCTGTCTTATTCTATAGTGTATTTGTATTTGTTGTAACATTTAATTGTTAATTTATTTGTATCTCTCTAATAAATTCAAATATTTTCTTTCTTATTAAAGTGGTTGTATTTTTTTTAATTCTATATACTCCTACTTGGTTTTTTAATGGTTCTAAACTGATTACTCCTCAGTCCATAAAACTAACTACAAGTAGGTCTCCCCAGTTAGTACTCAAATATTCAATAACATGAGACCAGTCTTTAACATAAGATTCTAAAGTTTTCTGTCTTAATAGATTTGTTAGTTTATCTGTAATCTAAATTTTCCTTCTACTGAGATACTCTTCAGTTGAGTCAGATGCAGGCACAGGAAAATGAAATTTCAGCTACAACTCCCAGTACCCCTTGGAGATACTGGAGTTTGTTGTCCAAAAAGCATTTTTTCCTTTTTTAAATTTTTTTATTGAACAGACATTTCACCAATCTAAAGCAACATAAAGGGAATACGGACAGACAAACTACAAGTCATCTACAAGCTATACAAACTGAACTAGTACACTCAACAACTAAACACAAAAAGGATAAAACAATTTCATGCTACTCCCAACTCCTCATAGAATGGATATTAGTAAGCATCAATTCTACTTCTTTAAAGTTCCGTAACTATAACATTACCGAAACAATCAAATTACTTGTCTGTATTGTATATGTATGAAATTTAACTATAAATGTACCCATGTTTACTTATCTACTTATATTAAATATGGAATACTCTAATAAAAAGGACATTCTACAGTAATAATTTTAGTGAAGTTATTTAAAGCAAATCCGTTTGCTGCCTTTGACCTCCTTGATACTTTTAAAAAACATTTATAGTCTGTCCCATTGTTTCTAAAAATCAAACAAAATAAACCCTTTTCTAACTAATTCTCTAACATTAATGCTACATTTTCTCTAATACTAATTATTGGGCTAGTTCTCTACTGCTCCAGAGACTAGGACAAGGAGCAATGGATTCAAGCGGCAGGAAAGGAGATTCCATTTGAACCTAAGGAAGAACTTTCTGACGGTCAGAGCTGTCCGGCAGTGGAATATGCTGCCTGGGAGTGTGGTGGAGTCTCCTTTTTTGGAGGTTTTTAAGCAGAGGCTAGATGGCTGGATGTTCATGCATAGCAGGGGGTTGGATTCGATGGCCCCTGGGGTCTCTTCCAACTCTATGATTCTATGATTCTATTTAATTAAAATTTTCAATTTGTCCATCTCAACTTCAGGTGTCTTTAAGAGTCTGTTCTGCATTTAGCTAAAATCTTCAGTTTGTCCATCTCAGGCTATCCCTTCTTCATCTTTAATTATATATAAAAAGTAATTTTTCTAATCTGTGACCATATGCTACCATATTTAACATCAATACAATTGAGGCAGGTGGGGAAGAAGAAGAAAAAATCTGCTAAACAGCAGTCTACCTGGAAGCCATAGCACTGGTGAACAGCTTTCCTGGTTGTTGGCCATAATGAGGTAAAGTATTACCATGCCAGCACCCGGAGAAGCTCAGGAAGTTTTGCCCTGGCATGAAGCCACAATCAACAGGAGTATTATTTACCGATATTATAGCTCCTGCTATAATAGGGGTCAGCCACACATGTAAGCGTTTTTCCGTGAAGCTCATGTGATGTCTACAGTTTTGTATTAAAACCATCTCTAAGGGAAAAATTAAATTAAGGGATATTTATCTTACTTCTCTCTTCCCATGATTATAGTTGACTACGGAAAAAGTTAAATGGACCACTTATATGAAAATAGCTGCCATTTAAGACTGTAGAAGAGAGTCCATTCTGTGTACGTTTTGTGAGAGCAAGGTATAGGAAACGATACGTTCTTCCAGTCAGGTGGAGTGAAATGTCATAAAGTAATCTTTCATGCTGCACCACTGTAATTATTCTTTGCTTGCTTGAATGTGCAGGACTGTTCTTGTGCTTCGGTTGCCAATGGATTGGTCTTTATCATCTCTAAGGTCATCTCTCATTCTTAGCTAGCAGGCCGAAGTGATGAGAGAGAGAGAAAGAGAGAGAGAGAGAGAGAGAGAAAGAATGCTCTGAAAAATAGCTGGTCTGTGATAGATGCCAAACCCCTCGTGTGCGTTGTCACAGTCAATATTCGTATAGGTCTCATAAACATTTAACACTTTCTGAGAAGAGGCAGCATCCTTGTAATTCTTCATCTATAAAAATGGGATATGGATGTTTGTAGCTCACTTGCAAAAAATGCAGCAAACAGATGGCAATGTAGGATTTGCTTTTTTCAGTAACATCACCCTAGCAACTCATTGAAGGGCACAGTATAAATCTTTAAAACAAAACATAATTAATTGCTGTTTAGAACTTTTGAAGCAATTGTGTTGTGAGGCAGCCACTAATCAAGGCACACAGTTTTCTGTCCCTCTCATATGATTTTGTTTTAAATCATTTTTTCTGTTGTGACAGCATTACTGTTCTTTGAATATAATGTGCACTTTAGAGCAGTGTTGCATAGTAGATTAATTTGTGCTTCCTTCCCCATTGCTGCCCTTTTAAAAAAGTACTAAAAATAAAAAAGTCAAAGTAGAACATTTCTAACCATACTTTAGACTGGATAAGCTACATAGACAGATGGTATCTTAATGCAGGCATCACTCCCTGTAAAGCTGGCTGCCCCAGACAACCAAGTCCATTGTGTAAAAAAGCAAGGTCAGACTCCAAAGTAAAGTCTTCACAATTGCTTTACTTCAGGAGTTGAGCAGATTGGAATGAAGCTCCCATTCATCCTAATAAGCACAAGAGCTGGTCAGAGTTGCAGCCCTAAAACATCAGGATGTGACCAATTTTGTCCATCTTCATACCCTCCTACTTTACCAGTTTGGCAGGCACAATCCTCATTAATCCTTTTTTGTCCCACATTTCCAGTTTCTCTTTCCTTTTTTTGCTTTTCCTCTTTCGCCTTGGCTGACTTCGGTTGTTGCAGACTGAGTTCAAAGTGCAAAAGCAGTGTGTGCTCAATTAAATGAGCAGGAGGGAGAGAAGAGGAGGAAACAGATCTTACCAATCCTAGTGGGCTCAGGCAAAAGCAAGCTGCTGCTGCAGCCTCTCCTAGAGTGCGTGTATTCTTCCTCATTAATAACTTCTGCCATCGTGGTGGTGGTGGTTGTTGCGTGTCTTCAAGCCATTTCCAACTTATGGTGACCCTAAGATGAACCCATCATGGGGTTTTCTTGGCAAGAGTTGTTCAGAGGGGGGCTGCCGTTGCCTTCTTCTGAGGCTGAGAGAATGTGACTTGCCCAAATGAGTTTCCATGGCTGAGCGGAGACCACATTCTAATGTTGCTTGGGCGTATCATGAAATGTTGGGGGGTTATGCATCTTTAACTTACAAGGTTTACTCACCCTTATGGCATGAAATATGTATCTACTGTTCATAAAAATTAAAATATGAAGACACAGCCTGTTTCAGTAGTAAGTAATGTGGCTGTAGCTTACATTCAGTGGATGCTTCCTCCTTTTGGTGGCTTATATTGGGTATATCATATTGGGAGAGACTTCTTAACTATGCATTCTGTATCTTGTTACCAAATCGTATGGGCATCTAGAAAGATTCCTTCAGTGGCTGTGCAGATGTAGAATTCTGCTCCCCAGAGACTAAGGCCATTTCCATACCACACTATTATAGTGCTGTTATTATTCCACTTTCAACGTGCTGTGGAATCCTGGGATTTGCAGTTTAGGGAGGGGCACTTAGAATTCTCAGCCAGAGAACTATTTGACCTCAGTAAACTACAAACCCCAGAATTCCACAGGATGTTGAAAGTGGAATAGTAACACTGTAACAGTGCAGGGTGGAAATGGACTAAATGAAACCCAGACATTTTCCTGAAGATAGCCCTGGTTGATCTGACATTTCCAGGCAAAATTAAGTTGTTGTTGTTGTTGTTGTTATTGTGAGAGGTTGAGGGTTAGATTTTGTATTTTGCTGAGTTTAATTGTGTGGAGTTTCCACTCTTGCATTCTCTCTATATTTTTTACTAGAGGTTTGGTTTTATATGTGTATCAATCCTTCCACAGCTTTTGGAATAAAGTGACCTAAAAAGCAAAATAAGTTCATTCTTTTATAAATGTGCATAATATTTCTTTTTGAACTTACAGGCCTTTGGAGCGTTCTAGTGAAGATATAGATATTATCTTCACTCGGCTAAAAGAAGTTAAAGCTTTTGAAAAATTCCACCCAAATCTGCTCCAGCAAATATGTCTCTGTGGCTATTACGAACACCTGGAAAAGGGAATTACACGTAAGATGTTCCTTTTTGTAGATAAGAAAAAGTATGAGAGTAAACCAGAATCAGATAAGATAATCTTTCTTTTTGATTGTTTGTGGAATGTTATGTTTTTCTGAAGACAGGTATACTGAGCAGTGGTCAGTTTGGTTACCGTTTCATCTGTTGGATGAATTTTGTTCATTTATTTCCACTGTATAGTCTGTCTCTTCTCTTTAATAGGAAATCCTTTTTATTTTTTAAAAAAGGTGTTAAAATAGTTACAATAGTCTTCAGCAACTTTGAATTAAGATCTATTAATGCTTATGGAAAAGACACTGCCAGATTCTGGTTAAGATGGTCCTTTGCCTGTGATACAGGGAGATTCAGTGGTTGCCTCCATCCTTAGTAGTGTATATGTTAATATTTGTGTGACATGTTCCAAATATGTCCACCTCCTCTTTTTATTATAAAGATACTATGAGAGATAAGCATACAGTTATACTCCTAAGATTCCTAGATCATAGCTTGAAAAGAACTGTTATCAAGCAATGATAATTGCTTATATAAGGCCATTACCACGCATCACTTATTACTCACCATAGACAAGAAATGCCCTGTGTGTTTTCCAGGTTGCACCCTAGAGAGCCACCCATTTTTAAACTGCCACAGCCTCTCCCAGGCCCAATCTTCAGTCAGACCATCTGCTTTCTTCTCTCTCCTGTTAGCTGAAGAAAGCACAGTCCTTGTTTTGTTGCACAGTGGATGGGACAATGGGATGAGAAACAGGGCCTGGCCTAGGTGAGAAGAACTGTGACTGTATCATTTTTCACAGTTGTAGGCTTACTAAAGGTGAAACAGTTCCCAGAGATGTGGCTTGGTAACCTTATTTCCATATCACCTGGTATCATCTCAGACCCAGCCAATGGTGAGAGCTGACAAATTCAGTTGTAAGTCATCGAACAATAAGACATTCAGTAGTCTAGATGCAGAAGCACTTCAGCTTTAGTTTTTTTCTCTGTGAGGGGAATTTTTTTTTGTTTTATCTAAGAGCCTCTCCAGGTGAGAAAAAAATCTCTGAAACTCCCAGGTTTTGTTCCTCTACAAACTGATTTTAGTACAGAAATCCATATAATGTTTTCTTTATCCCAAAGTATTTCTTATGTATTCCTGGCATTACCAAGGATCTTTCGTGCTGACTTCCCAGATCAGTTTAAATTACCCCAGCATTTTCCAAAATGAAATGTATCTCTACTTGGCAGTCTGTTTATGTTATTTCAGAGCTAGCTAAGATGGGCACAATCAGTAAAAACACCTGTAGTTTCCACGGCACAGATTTGACAGAGATCAAGTGAGGGAAAGAGGAATATCAGCACTAAAACAAAATAATTCTAATGTTTAACTCGTTTAGTACTGGTAAAGCACCATAGCACTTTGACTGTAACTTCTGATTAACGATAAAGAAAGCTCTGTGGAAATTGGTGAAAATCGGTTTCTGAAATGTTGCATGAATGTAGATGTGACACATGATCAGTGGAAGTGGGAGGAGGAAGAACACAAAGGAGGGGTGGAATGAAGGAAACCTGAGATATTTCAAGAGAGAGTTTGGTTGTAAACCTGGGAATACGCAGGTAAAATAAGAACAAAAAGAATCAGTGCTCTCAGTACTTCCAGACATTTTTATCCTTTCTGGATGGGCCCCCACTTCATTTCATTTCTCCTTCCTCCTTTTTGTGGTCAGCCTGTGTTCCTTTCTTCTTTACCCATGGGGCACAAATTTTGCAGCACAGGAGAAAGAAGGTCAGAGTATGAGCTGTAGGGCCATAACTGTATTGGCAGAAGGATTAGTTTAGTGCAGACAGGTTTTATAATCTGCTTTTCAACTCAAGTGACCTCTCAGAATATGATACTATAACAAAAACATTAAAATATCTGAGGAGAAGTACAAAGTAAATCAGCAACATTGCATTAAGAGCAAGGAGAATATTATGAGCTAAAACTAAGTTTTGTTGGGCTTGAAAAAAGTATACAGCCCATCTAAATGAGTTAAGCTCTTGTAAATCTTATGCAGAAATGGAACTGTATAAATCAAGACTAGGAACTGTGCAGCCCTCCAGATGTTCTTGGATTGCAGCTCCCAGTGTTCATCGCCACTGGTTATGCTGGCTAGAGCTGCTGGGAGTTGCAGTTTACCATCAGGAGGGCTGCCTGATTCTCACTCCTATGATAAATGAAAGATAGCTGTTGGGGTCAGGGTTGCCTGAGGAAAACTCACTGCATGAATCTCTCACCTGCCCCTCCTTCTTCAACCCACATACTATGTTTTTGTTGCCACCTAAGCGCTCTCCCTCCCCAGATTTCTTCAGCCGTCTCATCTATCAGTGTCATCTCCAAAGACAGGTATCCTTCCTCTGTAGTTGAAGCGGCCCTGGAGAATGCTTGTAGAGCCACGACTGTTTTGCTGCAGAAGTGGCAAATGCTATTTAAACTTTAAACACGACTCACATTCATGCTTGAGTAAGTTAAATTTTGTGTAGCAGTGGCTACAATTGCAACTGGCTCTAGAGATGGGCCCTTTACTCAGAGCCAGCAAGGCCTGTTCACTTGGGAATGCTGAAGAGTGCTGCCTTCCACTTTTTTTTTTTTTGCAGTAGCAGAACCTGTTACACAGCATTTGCTGCAGCAACAAAAGCGGAGAGTGGTGCTTATCGCAGGTATCAGTGTTGTGATGGCTGTAATGTAGGGGTAGTGGCAACATGGTGGCAGAAGTAATCAGCAGCTTTGTGGGTGGCATCCTCAAGCTGCCACCTAGGTCACAGGATTCACTGTGACTCATGCGGAAAATGCTTTGTGAATTTTCCGAGACACAATTCTTCTGTGAAAGAGAATGACTAGTAATGCAGATGTGTCCTAAGTTGTAACTACATCACAATTAGATAAAATCAGTCATATAGTAACTGTGAGTAAACATACCTTTCAGCCTGAGTATTTCTTATTTTTCTGTTTCTGTTTTGGCTTGCAGTATTTCGTCAAGGTGATATTGGAACAAATTGGTATGCTGTGCTGACAGGATCTTTGGATGTTAAAGTTTCTGATACAAGCAACCACCAGGTAAAATTGCTCCTCTAGTAGAGTACAATCTTTTGAAGAAACTGTTATCTACAAGTGGATAAAACTGTTGGAGATTTCATCAATATGATGCTTTTTTTCCACTCTGACAGAAGTTAACCAAAAAAAATTGATGGCACTGTCAAGCATCATACATCTGTAATGCCCACGGTGGATTTCTCTAATACGTGAAACATTCTGTGAGGGCATATTAACAAGGCAATATGGAAATCTGAGCTATGTTCTTTTTTCTTTTCTTTTTTTTTAATTATTCCCAAGGGAACCTCCCACTTGGCCTATGAAATTCTTTCCCATAGAGTTTAATAAATTTCTCAGATGGATCCCCTCACTGAGAGGAGGAGAAACAAAGCACTAATGATAAAACCTTTAACCATTACCACCAAATTAACCTGTATAAAAACCAGCAACTAGCTTGTTTCCTATGGCATAGGAATGTATTGACCCCATTACTCCTCTACTAAGAGGAACAAAATTAATATATTTATTTAGGATATTATTTACCTAAGGGAATTATGTTTTGCTTTATGGACGGTAGGATGATATTTAGGTGCATTGTTGTTAGTGTCTGGGATTAAATATGCTTCTCTAAGATTCTGTAGATCACAGCTGAAGTGCTCAACATTTTTTCCTGTGGCTTCCTTCAGTTTCCCTAACCTTTTAATTTCAGTCAATAACTCAAAACCAGGAATAGTTACTGTAAAGAAGTTTTCTTCCCTCTCAAGCTCTTATGTTTTTGACTTATGGGATAGTTTCAGTGAGTCCTTCTGAAGTTCTTCCTCTGGATAGACTTCTGCTTTAAGTTCTCTGATGCTAATTTCCTTGCAGTATCATCATAACTTCCCAGCACAACATCTTCCTTTCCTTACCTACCAACTCTGGTATTCAGGTTTTCTCCGAGGAGGGTTCTGAAAGAGGTGTTCATCTATAAATCCCACTCCCTTTAGCTGTCAGCTTTGGTCTCTTTTTTTAACCAACAACTACCTGTCTCCAGTCAACTGACCTTTTATTTTTCCTGACCAAAATCCTTCATAAGTCATGTTTTTTCCTCTGTCAGGGTCCTTACCTGGTGCCTTTCTTTCACTGAAATGTCAGTGTTTCTGCATGACCTTCTAACCACAAATCAAATATGATGAACCCTTGACCAGCCTGAATTCTGTTTTACTATCCATCTGGCTCATGTACGAAGGCATATTCTCCTACTAGTCATTTTTAGATGCTCAGCTTGAGGCTTCCTCCTTGCTGAGCAGACGTTACCAAGGCAACCACAACTGCCTTGCGTGCCCAGTACAATGTATAGGGAAGCCAGGTTTTTGGTCTACTCGGCTACATTATAACCTGATTCCGTGGTTGCTCGCGGTGTGCAAATATTATAAAACATAAGTAAACATGACAATATGCTTCTGCATGATATCTATAAAGCAACGAGTATAAGAACATGTTGGATCAGATCATAAAACCAAGGTAGTGCAGTCTCTGTTCCCACAGTGGCCAGTTGGATGCCCACTGAAAAGCTAACAAGCAAGATCCAATAGCATCCTCCTACTTGTGTGCCACAACTGGTATTCGGAAGCATGTTGCTTCTGATCCTGGAGATAATGTATAGAATGATTAATGAAGTTAATATATAAAACTAGTAGTTGGCAGCCTTACGTTTTGTGAATTCATCCTGTCCGTTCTTTAAAACCATTCAAATTGCTGGCCTTCTCAACATCTTACGGGAGGGAAATCCATATTTTATCTGCACACAGTGTGAAGAGGCGGTGCCTTTTATCTCTTCTGAATCTCCCATCAGTTAGCTTCAGTGCATCGTCTTGGATTCTAATATTATGAAAGAGGGAGAAAATTTTTTCCACATCATGTGCAATTGAATACACTTCTGTTATGCCTCTTTTTACTTTCCTTTTTCCTGTCCTCTGAGCAATAGAGATTCAGACGTTGTCATCTGACTTCGTAAGGCAGTTGCCCTAGCCGCTTGATCATTTGGGTTCCCCTCTTCAGTACCTTTCCCAGCTCTGCCAGACCTTTTCTGAGGGGTGATGACCAGACCTGCAACTCCTGCCTTTAATTTGCCAGAACATAGAAATGTAAATTTGTATCATGACCCAGAATACCAGCTGATTGAGTGGTGCTGAACCTTGCCTAGATACTGAGCTAGAGTGTGGCAGCTGCAGACCATCTGAATCAAAACCTCATGGCTCATAGACAGATTCACAGAGCCTGCAGGTCTTGAAGAGGGCCCCACTGAGGAACCATAGCCTTCTTCCCAGGGTTCTCAGGTACCAACCCTGTCAGAGTTAGGTCCTTTTTGCACCCTACCTTTTTAGAGAGTCCTCTGGTGGGGATCTCAGCATCAGCTTTGCTGGGAGGGGAGTGTGATGGGAGCGCTCCCCTCTGCAGCAGCTGGTTCCATAGTGAAAGAAGAGCAGTGGCCACACCTCTTCCTTCCACAACACGATCAGGTACCTTCCCAGGCTGCGCTAGGGCAGGAAGCGCAGCCATTGAACTTCCTGGACTTCTGCAGGACAAGTAAGTTCGCCATGGTGGCACGATTGTGGGTCATTGACGGGAAAAACTTATCAATGATTTAATCTATGATTGCACCACCTGGGGACGGGAGAAGGATGGGACCAGAAGCATCGTTGTGGTCCCGTCCTTCTTCCATCACCATGGCGGGTTGGGAGGGTGGTACAGAAAGGGCCTTAATAACAAGGTGATAGGCTGATAGACTAGATTTTGTTTCCTATTCCAAAGCTGTGACATTTGCACTGGTACTGTCTATATACTGGCAATGTAAAGAATATTCACAGACTTCCTCAGCCTTTATGAGAAAGCATGTCTCCATAAATTGAGGTGCCCTATTGAAAAAATTCTCAGTCACATCAAGATTTTTTTATCCTTGTGTCAATGTGTAAAGATGAGTGCTTTTTTCATTCATGCCACCACAGGGAAAACTTTTTTTGGTGCAAAACCAATATTTTTTACAAAAAAAAAATTTGCAAATTTTTGATAGCGAAAGTCCCCAAATGTATTGAAATAAAATTATTGAAAAATATGAAGAAATTCTTATAATCTTGTCCAGTGAGGGGAAAAAAACCTTTGAAATTTTTCGTTTTCATTTGTAAGAATGAAATAAGCAACATTTTATACAGTATTCTACCTTTGATTTCCTTTGCATTGTCTGTTTGTTCCAAGTCACTATCCAATCTACTTTTTCCATTCTTTCCTTAGTTGACAGTCAGTGGGTTGAGACAAAGTTCTTGTTCTTTTCCTTTGGTTTACTTCGAAATATGACTCTTGACCCCTTCCTTTTTTTTTTTAAAGTAGCTGTTAACTAAAGAACCATACGCTGAGTTAGGAAAGCATGAGTGTCCCTGTAACTCACCCTAAAAAGAGTTTGAGGTTTTCCCTTCACTTGAGGGGAATACTCTGTTTTCGGTAAGATATGTGCTCTTGCAAGGAAATGAGAAGCAAGAAAAGGAAAAGTCAAAGGTTTTGTAGGTATTCTCACACCGTGTGAAAGCATTTTTCTGTTGTGGATTGAAACTGGAACTACAAATTTCAACATCTCCAGTGGGAAAACCATGCTTCCTGTGCTTTGTGTCTGCTCTCATAGGTAGATAGATAGCCAGGGATGGTGAAACTTTGTTATTGTTGTTGTTGGCTTTGGCTTATGCGAACTCTATGAATATGAGACCTCCAAAAGACTTCAGTTATTAACAGTCCTGCTCAGTTCTTACAAGTTTAGGCCTGTTCTTCCTTGACTGAATATATCCATCTGTAATGTAGTCTCTATTTTGATTAGTGACTGAGCCAAAATACAAAAAATCTTTATCAGTTTTGACATCTTCATTACCTGCTTTAAATTTATTTAAATCTTTTGTGTCATTATTTTTGCTTTTTAAATATTCAACTGTAACCTTGCTTTTGCACTTTCTTTCTTAACTTTAATCAGTAGTCACTCTTAGTTTTTGCTATTTTCTGCTAGTAATATGGTGTCACTGTGTGTCTTAGATTATTGATGATTCTTATTGCAGTTTTCATACTACTTGCCTCTGAGTTTAATAGATGACTTGCCAGTTTTGCTTTCTCCCACATTCTGCTGTTAAACAACTTCAGGTTCTTCCTGTCAGAATTATGATGGAATTTGCTGATTTGCTAGTTTGAGGACCTTCTTACTATTTTTTAAAAACTGAAACGGTATTCTTAAGCACTTTTATTGCCCCAGTTCTGTATGTAGAGCTAGTCTCAATATGGAGAGCAGCATATTGTATTTTCTAGCCTGTCACAAAGCCTAATTCAACAGCAGAAACTTGAATCTCAACGACTGTCTTGAAGTATTGAAACTTTAAAATTTCGTTCTTTTTGATTGTACCTGCACATTCATGGGTTTGCATCCACTCCTCTGTCTTGAAATATGCTCTGTTTCCCTCTCTTCCTCTTTGTGTCCTTCCCTTCCCAAAGATCATGTATCACATCCATGTAACATTTCAGAAATCAATTTGATTTGTGAAATCACCACTGAGCCTTTTAAAAATTCAATCAAAGTTTTAAAGTACATTATCAATATCATTCCAGCTAAATGTTAGCATAACTTTGTTTTAGTGCTAACATTGCCCTTTCCCTTGCTTGATTTCTGTTGAATCTGTGTCCTGGAGACAATAGCAGCCATCTTTATTGAGTCCATAGAAACACATGGCAAAACCCCTTTACATTTCATTTCAGAAAGTACTGGGTTAACTTAAAGTGACCTGGTGAGAAGAAAAATTTGGTGGTAATGCCAGGAAATACTTCACAACGAGGAAAACATCGTGTGCATCTCCAAATTAAAAGTGGTTTGTATAGGAACAAAACCCAACATTTCTTGAGACTTTTTTCCCATCTGGAGGCAGCTGTGGTTTGAATACACAGGTATTTGGAAGCAGACGAACTAAGCTTTGAAAGGCCTGCTGCCTCAATGGGCATAGGCCATTTCTTCCCTACGCTGGTATAGTGTTATTATTCTACTTTCAGCATCCTGTAGAATTCTGGGGTTTGTACTTTACTGAGGCCAAAGAGCTCTCTGGCTGAAAATTTTAAATGCCACTTCCTAAACTGCAAACCCCAGGATTCCATAGGATGTTGAAAGTGATATAATAGCACTGTTATGCCACCCTTTGGGCCATCCACAATTTGGGATGAGGCACTGAGAAGGGCAGCTGTGGGCCTCTCTTATAGATCCCAAAGCATGGACAGGTTTATATTAGAGAATGTGTTCTTTCAGATAACCAAGACCTAAGCTTGTATACAGCTTTATAGGTCATAACCAGTACTTTGAATTCTGGAGATGGACCGGTAATTAACCACTGAATATGGGAGTTATTTGCAGGGGCACCTGGTAGATCTGCCACTGCAAGCATGACAGATTGTTGTTGTTCCTCTTCTTCTTCTTTTGTTCATTTGTGTCTCTTCTTTCTCTTGATAAAGGGTCTCAAGGTGGCTAACAACACATTTAAAACAATACAAAGAACACTAAGAACACTACAAAACATTCATAAAAGTATAAATATAAGATTTAAAAACAATTTATGAAATTAAAAACATTACACATTAAAAATACTAAAATGCATGAGAAGACTATACAAACCTTAAAAACAGAACTACACAGCATTAAAAGCCCAACCTTGATGGCAGAACAATGTTTTGACCTGCCAACAGAAGGCCAGCAAGGATTGGACCATCCTGGCCTCTCTACGGAGGGAGTTCTGAAGTCTGAGAGCAACCACTGAGGAAGCCCTTCTTCCCACCAAATGAGCCTGAGAAGGTGGTGGGACAGAGAGAAGGGCCTCTCTGGATGATCTTAGAGCTCTGCTGGGCTCATAAAGGGAGATACTGTCCTTCAGATAATCTGGGCCCAAGCAGTATAGGGCTTTCTAGGTCAAAACCAGCACTTTGAATTGCCCAGAAATGGACCAGTGGCCACTGGTGCAACAAGCGAGTTGAGGGATCCTTGTAGTCGGCCCCAAGTAACAACTTGGCTGCAGTTCTTTGAAGTTTATGAGCATTTTTCAAAGGCAGCTCTATGTAGAGTACATTACAGTAGTCCAAATAGGTTATAACCAAGGCATGTACCAAATTCACTCTTGATTTTACCACTGTTCCTTCTGCAGATATTGAGTTGAATGGAAGCTCTCCCAGTGACTGACCCACTCACTTCAGCAGTTCAGCACTGGGAAACCTCAGACTAATTTGTAGGATCAGCAGTAAATCAACAGTGGATTCATTACCCCCATGGCTGTGGATCAACCAGATGCTCCTAGCTATGTGTCCTCTGTAGCCAGTCTTGGTCAACAGTCTGGCACAGTATTCTGGACCATTTGATGTTTCTGAAGGGTATTCAGAGGGAACCTCACAAAAGCACATTACCGTAATCCAAACAGGATGTAACTAAGGCATGATAGACACTGTCTTCTTCTACACTGTCAACAAGCAAGGCTGTGAGGCCTTTGGGACCACCAAGCACCCAAATCTTTAATTTCAGAAAGGGCCATATATCTTGCACTTGAGTATCTGCTTTACATGGATAAGGTTCCAGATTTGATTGATGACAATTCCAGACAGAGCTGGGAAGGAGCCCTACCTGAAACCCTGGAGAGTCACAGTTTGTCGGTGTTGACAACATTGGGCTAGATAAGAGACTGTACTGATTTGGTCTAAGAAGACAGCTTGTCAAGGGATATGTATTGTTATGTTACTCTGCAGTTCGCCGTATACAAAAAGCAGTGCTAAGCAAACAGCGTGGAAATGGACAATCAGCATTTAATATGTGGAAAGTCAGTACCACATAGTTTAACTTAAAAAAATCTGGATATTATTATATGGCTGATTTCATTAAGGACAGAATAGCAAAGGCACCATCAGTTCAGGTGCTGATGTAACCCTAAAATGAACCTTCCTGTACAACTTTTATGCCAGTTTTTATGACTTCCTCTGCTGGCATGTTGGTGTTTTTAATCATTGAAATCATGTATCCTAGAAATGTATTTATCTTTAAAACTATCTCAGACAGTAATAATGCCATTACCATTTTTGTCTAGGCAATAACATGGTTTAGCAGGCAAAAATAATATGGGGGCAAAATACAGGATTATGTTAAATCTGCTAAATCTCAGTATACCACGAGAGGGCAGTGTGAGAATGCATAAGATTTTTCTTCTCTATGCATTTACATGCTAAGGCAGGCAGACTTCACTCTTCATGTAATTCATCATGTTTCTTCATTTTGGAAGGTTTGCTTGTTTACTCGTACAGACATATAAAGTTTATTAGGCAACTCCTCAAATCTAGACTTTGGATCTCTATGGGCATGCCAATAACCCACAGTAGGATATGACAAATATAATTCAGTTATGAAGCTGACCATGTTGGGGCAACCTTTATTTGTCTGTATGAGAAAGTCTATACACAGAAGAAGCAAGACATACATCTCAAGATACTCAAAAGATGATTGTTTTATTAGTAGAAAAGCCCAATGCATTTTGGCTGTCAGAAGTTTCAGAATGAAAAATTCTCAAACCATTTACCGTGTCACATATTTTCACTTATCCTGTAAATTATTTGACCATTCCTGGTTCAGGAATGTCTGGTTTGATTCCAAACAGAAAGCCTTGAGAGTGCACACAGGATGAAAAGCCTCTCTTGCTTCTTCTGTGGATTCCATTGGATGCTGCCCAATTTCAACTTCTTATGAAAAGGATTATGTCAAAACCACACACAGCCCTGCTACTGCCCTTGTCCCACGTATTGTTGACAAAGTAGCAGAAGAACAAGGCTCAATAGAGACTATTGTCTCTGTAACCTCTCCAGTTTTTTTTACCACTAGCATACCTCATGATTAGGGTTGTAATGATTATTCCAGGAGCTAAGATTTCAGAGTTATAACCTAAGATTTAGGAGCAACAACTGGTGATGTCACAAGGGAGGCCCTTGGTGATACCATTGAGGACAATTCGTTAAGCATCAACTGCAGTTGCACCCCAAAATGCCAAATCTGACAAAGCAACACCCTTGCACTGAGATTCTTCCTGCTCACTCTGAGGACAAGAGAAGACAGGCCAGGTCCTGAGATCTGACAACTCTACTAATGTAGAGCCAGCATGGGCAGTAATGGATCTGGCATTTGCCCTACAATACAAAGGTTCAAAAATAGATGTTGAAAAGGCTAGCTTTGCTTTAGAAAGGACCAAAAATGGCCCAAAAGAGTTGTAGCAAAATTACCTGTGCAGTGGTGTTTTTGGACGGGATTCAGCATATGCCCGTCTCCTCAGTTCTTCATGGTAGTTGGCAGAAGAAGCAACAGCAGGTTAAGAGCTGGTCCGGTGAATAGGAACAGGGAAAGACAAATCTGTTTTCAAATCCATGTCAGTTTCACATATGTTTATTTAAAATCTGCATTGCTGTATTGGGTTGCATTTTTTAAAATTACATTATTTGGGCATTCTCCCTCCCCCTGAAAATATACTTTCTTATAGGTATTTTACTACAAATGCACATTTTCACACATAAACTGCAGGGTTCTTTATTAAACGTATTAGGATTCCTAAATTGTCACAAACATGTATTCTAGAGAAACTGTAAGCTTGCTACCTTTCTCCCATTTTTGTGATGCTAATGAAGATCTTGAAGACCCCTGAATTTTGTTTCTACATATGGATCACAATATCTTTTTTTCCCTATCTTAATACCTGTTTACTCCTAAAATATACACATTTTGGGACATTTTTTGATTGAGGAACTATGGGCTAAATCCAACATTAATCCCAATCAGTGGATTTACATAACAAGTTACCAACAAGCCCCATTCATTTCCACAGGTTTTCCAAAGACTAAGATTAGAGTTAACCCCCTGACACAAATTTGGGAGAAATGGGGAAAAAGTTGTAATTGTATTCCTATCCATGTATTAGTCTGGGGAATGCACACCAGGCAAAATCACTTCACAGCCTTGAGAAGAAATGGACAGAAAAAGAATGGGCAAGGCGTGGCCAGTGAACAATGCACAGTCCACAAGTTTGTTTTTGTAGCCAGCAGACTTCCAGAGGCCCCCAAGCATGCACATCTTGCTCCTCCCCTTTTTTAGGAAGAAAGAGCTGTTTCTTTTTCTGGGGGCTTCCAGGAGCATTAGTTTGTGTTTGCGGTGGTGGTGTTACTCTCCCATCCCTAAACCACCAATACTAGCAGTTAGCAGTTATATTTCTATACCGTTTATCAGTGCTAAGACTCCCTAAGTGGTTTACAATGTTGTAAGCCCCAACAAACTGGGTACTCATTTTACCAGCCTATGGAAGGATGGAAGGTTGAGTGAACCTGGAGCCCTGCAGGATCGAACTGACAGTGCTGTGGTTGCAGAACCAGCATTTAACCACTGCATCACCAGGGCTGCAAAATATAAAACTGGTAACTGGCTAGAAGCCACTTCCATTTAGAAGATGCCCAGATATCAGGGCCTGGCCCTTTGCCTGTAGTGCTAAGGATGAGGAGAAGGAATCTCATGGCAAAAGCACTACCTTGAAAAGTGTATGTATGTTATTTGTTAGACTTGGTTTAAAACAACAACAACAACAGAGCAGTGTGTTCTGTGCTACTCTATCCTGCTTAGTGACATTACTTGGTGTTGCTGCTCATAACAACACCAGGGCCCATCCTCTTGTGATGGCACAAGAAATCATCTCCTAGGTCTTATGTTTCAACCTGAAATCTTAGAACCTCGCATAGCCCTAACGTTTCAGCCCTATCTGGGTATGGCTTCTTTGGTATTTGTTTTAACATTTTTGGGCCTACTACAACCAATGGAGGGCCCAAGAAGCCAAATAGTGGTCCTTCAGATTTGTCCAGATTGCATATTGATACAGCTGCCTCTGTTCCTGGAATCCGTGGTGTAACTCATGCTAGCCTCTTTTACACCATTTGAAAAGCATTGGGACAATTGCTATTTTAATTTTAGGAGTGCGGAGAGACTTTCTACTATTTTCTTCAGGATGGTGAAATGTCTTAAAAGAAATTCCAGGGAGGCACATAATTCTAATACGTTGTGACCCCTTTTCCATTTCATCACCTAATTATTTGACCACATTTTTTTTAAATACGCTTTTCCTTGTAAAAAACGAAAAATGCCTTTATGTGCTGCTTAGCTAACAATAGCCTATTGGGAACAAAAGAGAATAACATGTGAATCTCTCCTCCCCCCAACATATAGAATATCATCTTTTGTAGATTTCTTCAAGGGACTGATGACCCTGTGACCCAGTGAAGAAGGCAACAAATGAGTTAGGAGAGGCTGGGCATTCAGGATCACAATGTAGTTCATTTAATAAATGGTTTGAAATGTTTTCGTAATGTATAGTAACCGAAATGGCCTCTAAAGAAACATTTGTTCCTGTAACATTCCTCATGCTTTTTGTAGGATGCTGCAGTGAAGCTAGGAAGGAATATGCCTAGGTTCACATGGCACAAGATTTCATTTTTCAAATTTCAAAACTCATTTTCTTGCACAGTGTTTTAAACTTTTACATAAATAAAAGAACAAAGGCACTGGAAGCATATTTGTTTGTCTTTAGGGCAGGTTTAAAAATATCTTCAGAGAACAGAAAGGGAAAAGAAGTTCCACAAAAATTCAAGATAAATCAAAGCAGAATATAACAAAATGTAAACAGTCAATTCACTACAGAAAGTCAGCTTCGTATCTCTTCTGGTGGCAAATCTCATAGATCTGATTAAAATGAAAGATTTTAAAGATCTTCTGAAACACATGGAAAGAGCAAACACTGAGAATCTATGAGTAGCCGTGATTATATATGTTGGAGATCTAGGGTCTATTCCTGACCAAGCCATGAAACTCAGTCAATGAGGAGATGACCAGGCTGACCTATGGGGTTGTTGGGAGGATGAAACTGAAAAGAGATCTTTGCTGCTTTGAGCTCATTGGAGATAAGGCAAAATAATAGACATGTAACAAATACATGAGAGATTCTTCAGTTCTTCCAGAGGGAAGCCTCAGTGTTTCCTTTTCATACAACACAGTGTAAATTGGCTGTCTCATTGCCTGTGATTTGTGATACGGACTTTCTGTGTTCCTACCCACAACCTATGCATCCAGTCTGTAGGTTTGGAAACAAATATATCTTCTAAGGTTCTAAATAAACTTTTTTAAAAAGACTGCTCTGCGGCTGACCTTCAGCTGGTACCCAAGAGTGGATTTTCCTGCTGTTTCTGGGATTGCGGGGAGAGGGGAGGGAGGCAACAAACAAGACGTCTAACTGATAACAGTCCCCCCAAACGGTCTACAGAAACAGTGGGAGTTCTTTGAGAGCCATGTTAACCCACCTAATTGGAATCATGTGCTTCACTTCCCTCCAAGGCGAGTAGATTTCTTAACAGGGAAGAGAAAAAAATAGGGGTTCTGAAGTCTGGAAAATCAAATGAAAGAGCCTGCACCTGACCCAAGGAAAAAGCTCACCTTTAAGCATTTCCCCCCTTATTTCTCTTTCAGAAAAGTTTTTCCATGACATGAAAGGGCAGCAAATGGTTAGTTACTTACTTTTGTTATCTTTGCTGCCAGGGAAGGGGAGTACTTGTGGGCTTTTTAGTTTTTTTAAATTTTGTTTTCTTCGTGCAGAGTATCAGAATAACTTGGCTGACTTTGGGTATTGTGTGCATCTTAATCTGAGAGAACGAGGAAGCACCATTTTTTGTTCCATCTTAGACAGAAACATGCCTTAGGCTGGCTCTGCCCTTCTTCACATTTCTTACCCTTGCAGAACTTTTATTTTCTCAATTGAACTATGCCCTGAGAAGAAGCCCCTGTGTTTCCTCAGTTTTTTTTTTTAAATGTAGTTCTGGTTTTTAAAAGGAGTTTTTCTCATCAAAGAGAGAAAGAGGGACATATAGAAGGTCCTGCCATTTTGCATGAAGAATAATGGCAGTATAAAAAGCATAGATTTTCTGACATCTCTTATTCCAACTGAATTCCACCAAATCCTACCACCTCCTCCTCCTCCTCCTCCTCCTCCTCTTCTTCTTCCTCTTCTTCTTCTTCTCCTTCTCCTTCCTACTACTACTACTACTGCTACCGCTACTGCTACTACTTCTGTACCGTGAATGTGGCTGCCTTGGTCCATCAGTAAAACTGAATATGCTGTTGTCAGGTACATACTTTAATGTGGCAAGAGGAGTGTGTTAGGAAGGCTGACAGTAATACTGCCAGGAGACACGACTTTGTCAAGACTCCTAGATTCCTATTAGGGTCCTCCAAGGTGGAATGCTCCACGTGGAGACAGCCTCCTCTGGTAATAAAGTCTGCAACAGCAGAGGATAAATGGTGATTCCAGTGGTGAGGGCAGTAGGGAAGCTCCAGAAAGGAAGCAGCAGCAGTAATTTGAGACGACACTGATGTGCGAAGGGGGTGGGTGGGGAGTGGGGAGTGGATGGAGAATGAGGCTATTGTCCCTCCAAATCAGAGTTCTCCTCTCCAATGAAATTTTCTTTCAGCTCACAAATTTATAGCATTGCAGAAAGTGAGGCATTTATTTAACTAAAAACTACTAACACAAATTGTAAAGGACAAGTAAACCACAGTTCTATTAGAAAACACAAAAACAGTTCAGAAATATATTTAAAATATAACAAAATACAGACACAACATGTCCAATTAAAAACTTACAACTTGCTTAAATAAAAAGACCTTTGCCTGATGGCAGAAATACAACAGGAAGAGGACCATAACTTGAGAGCAGCCACCAAGAAGGTTCTCTCCTGTGTCCTCATGAAATGTCCCTGTGATAGTGTTGGAACAGAGAGAAAGCCTTCTCCCGAAGATCATAAAAGCTGGGAAAGTTCATAGAAAGAAATATGGTCTTTCAGATAGTCTGGATACAAACTGCATAGGGCTTTAAAGGTCATAACCAGTACTTTAAATTCTGGCCAGAAATGGACCAGCAGCCAGTGGAACTGTTTCAGCGAGGGGGCTATATGTTTCCTGTAAACAGTCTGGCCACAGCATTTCGGAGTTTCTATAGTTTCTGAACATTTTCTAAAGGCAGCCCCACATAGATTGTTCCACAGTAATCCAAACTGAATACAATCAAGTGATGTGTCAGTGTAGCCAGATCTGATGTCTTAGGGCTGTAATATTAAGGCTACGATTTTTAAAAAAGGAGTATATTGAGACAAACACAACCAAGAACATGATAAGGCTGCTGTTTAACTGGGATCATAGATGCAGTCAGTGGCACTCTTGTCCAACATATCCACATTACTTACCTCTGATTTCTTGAGAAACATGTTAAACATGTTAAATTCTTCTCAAATATATTCTTTCTGCACACAATTGAGTGTCATTTTTGGTGAAGAACAAAATTAGTGGGGTTTGTATAGTTTAGATAGTTTTGGACTCAATAGCATTTGTCAATGTGGTATTTGCCAGTTTTCGCCATCAATGCAACTGAACCTATAAGATCCCCAGAAGACATAGGGATCGTGCCAGAGAACAAGGAGTTGGCAACCATAATGTGCAGCTCATGAACCCTCCCACCACCAGTTTTCAGCATACCTGGGAGAAATATCTGGAGAGCTCTCAGACTCAGGAAGGCTAAGGCCATTTCCACCGTACACTGTTATGGTGCTATTCTTCCACTTTCAACACCCTGTGGAATTCTGCGGTTTGGAGTTTATTGAGGCCAAAGAGTTCTCTGGATGAGAATTCTGAATGCCCCTCCCTAAACTGCAAACCCCAGGATTCCATAGGACACTGAAAGTAGAGTAGTAGCACTATAACAGTGTAGTGTGGAAATGGCCTAGGTTATCTGACTGTGGAGTCAAATGAAGTTATACAACACTGTCACTTAAATTACCCCACTGAGTAGACTGCTTAAGTTCAGAGCTACAGTTATCTCCCTTCACTACTGGATCAAGACCCATTTGCCCTCATATAGTACTTTGATCACCAAATTATGAAGATTGAAAACCATTTTCTTAAGGTTCTCTTTTTCAGTATTCAGACACAGACACACTGAACAGAAGTGCATTTGGAGGCTGAGGCTTCGTTCAAATTAAGACATGGTTGTCAAAAACCCCACTGTGCTATTCATAGGCAAGGAACTGTCATATCATAAAATATTTGTTCACAACTGAAGGCTGCCATGTCTTTGGCAGAACTGTGACATGAAACCCTGTAGAACTCAAGGGCTGAGTGTGTATCCCTTTAACTCTGATTCACAGGATGCGGTGACAATCTGCACCTTGGGAATAGGAACAGCTTTTGGAGAGTCGATTTTGGATAACACCCCTCGCCATGCTACTATTGTTACAAGGGAAAACAGTGAGCTGCTGCGAATTGAGCAGAAAGATTTCAAGGCTCTTTGGGAGGTAAGCTGAAAAAACTGCTTGATCAATTTTAACATTGTTAAAGAGAGGACTGGAAGGGCAATGAGCTTAGCTGTCCTTAGCACTGAATGTACAGCAGTGCCTATACAAAGAATTTACAGATAGGAAAGAATTCTGGGATGGCTCTGCTGGAAATATTTTTCAGAATGATAGCTGTGTTTGTAACTGCAGAAACATAAAAGACATCATGTCATATCTTTTAGTTTCAAAAGTACCACAATAGTCCCTTTTGTTTGAAAGAAAAACCACTGCTCCCCACTTTTTGTTGATTTACCAAATGTACCTTGCCCTGGCTAATAAAAATCGAAAAATTGTTTTTTATTTCTGTTACTGTAACGTATTTTCTTTAGCTTTGTAATACATTCACATTATTAAATGATATTTTAGCTACAACCTAAAGTTGCTGCCCGTTTGCCAGGCTCTTCATTGCTCTTTAGTCATACTCTCCCAAAGATTTGGATGTTGCAAAATACTTGTAATGTTGTGAGTGAAGCCTGTTGCCAGCAGTTTGTAGAAGTTTAGAATTGGCAGCAGAATCAGGTTAACTTAAAAAAAAACCCTCATTAGTTGGCACATGGGTGACAAACTGTTGATGCTCTTGCTGCTTTTAATTAGTTGTGTTTTCATGCTTCGTAATCCTCACTCACGTGTTAACATGCTAATCTAGCAGACACTGTAGAGAAAAGAATTTCAGGGTTTGAAAGTATGACCTAAGAAGGTGTTACTTGCTCTGGGAAGGCATATTTCAGGCCCTCTATGCTACATGGTCTGTACAGAGCTTAGAAATGAGGGCTTAAAATGTATTTGTTTCTCCTAATTCATTTAGACTTTCAAGAATTAATTTAAAATTTATTATTTTAACTATTGAATAGCAACATTATTCAATTTTTGGATAACCATTAACTTGCATATTATTTAAATGTATTACTGTACATTGTTACTTTAGGGGAAGATTTTTGAGGGTGTTTTCGCTATTTTTAGTAATTTTTAATGATTTTTAGAAATTGGATGTTTTACCAATGTATGGTTTTTGTTAATGATTAACATAACAAATTAATTTTATCGATTTCTCACAATTTTTAAAAAGCATTACTTTTCCTCAACTCATAGGTGCTAATGCTGATGTTTCTCAGTTTAGGGCCTATAGGTTTTATACTAGTAGTGGAATGACCCTTTTCTTATTAAGGGGTTTATTCCCTTGGGAGTAACAAATTAGCCACATGCCCTGGTATCTTGAGGCTGAAGCTAATGGTAAACAAAATCCCCGAAATGGGCTCCTCTACTTTCTCTCTGGCCCCATTTGGCATTTCTCTTTCTCTTTCTGTCTCTCTCTCTCTCGTACCTGGTTTCTCTCTTTTTTCTGGCTTCCCCCTCTCTTTTCCCTCATCCTTCCCGCTTAATGAACTTTTGCTTAGGGAAAGGTTGTTCTTGCAGCAGCTGAACTTGCTTGACTCTTGCTTACAGAGGTCTGCTAAAATTAGGCCAAAGTCTGAATGTTATGATCAGATTTACATCCTCAGGCTGTTCTCTCATTGAGAAAAGTAGTTATTTTACCTGGGGTTCTGGAGAAGTAACACAATCTATCATTAAGTGTCAGCTGGTAGGGAAACGTGTAGCGTTCTGAATAGATGTTGGGCAACTTGTGGCTTTCCAGATATCGCTGGACAGGAACTCCCACCAGTCTTCACCAATGTAGCCAGTGCTGGTAGACATATGTTGCCCATTTCTGCTGTAAGATTAGAGATACCTCAGAAGCAGATACTTATCATCATTAATCAGTTGCTGCTCAGTTTCATGGAAGCAATTTGGTATGTATGGGACAAGTTGTTTGAGAGCATTTTAGACCCCTGCAGAAGAAATCAGACTTTGACCAATATCTTATGGTAAAGATGGGGAAAGAGGATTTTTGCTTCAAGAATATATGGCAAGCACTTGGTTGCCAGACTTTGTTTTCAAAATGTCAGTAGACCGTGTGAATATGTGGCATTAGCAGAACAATCTCTTTTTACCATTTCTGTGTCTTATTTCGTTCAAACAGTACATATGCCTGAATACTATCAAAGGGCATTCCACTTTTATCCATGCAGCACTGTTGCTCCATATCATTATTATACTTAGGAACGGTCAGTGTTTTAACATCTGCTTAAAGAATTTAACCAATTACTGTTATGGGTGAAAGTGACTTAGTTTGAAGGTGTGAGGACAAGTCAAAAAGGAGCCTTGAGTTTAAATTCCATATTCTCCAGCTGTCCTAATCTGGCAGGGACATTCAGGATTAATCCTCTGTTGTTCCACTTTTTCAGCTGCTTCGAAAATGTACCAGTGTCTCTCTCCTCCTTTTACTTTTCCCCCTTTGTCCTCACCATCCTTGAAAGTTCAAAGTGCAAAACTAATTTGTACTCAATTAGCAAGGGGTGAAGATAGGAGGGGGAAGAATCTTGCCCTTCCCAGGAGGTTCAGGCAAAAGCAAACAGATGCAGCCTCTCCTAATTTGTCTTTTCATCCTCATTCATAACTTTTGCTGTTCTGACCGCACTCTGATGTTGGTTGGCCACATGTCCCTGTTGGAGAGTATGAATAGTTAGAGGGTATGAAGTTTTTCCTTCTTCTTGAATGATCAAGAGGAATTACTTACTTCCTGCTTATTTGTTTTCACAATAGATTTGTATTTGTCTTGTGACCATAGCTCCAAAGCGGCTGAGATCATTGATAAAAAACATAACAGCGAGCAGGCATGTAACAAGTCTGGCCCAAACATTCAGGAGAGTTGAGTCAGGCACCTCACATACCAGAGGTGTGTCTGAAGGGGAATAGCAGTGAGCTGCTGAAGGCCAAAGCTATACCTACCAGGTGGTCTGCTCCATATCCCCTCTGAATACTGTTTCATTGCCAGTGCTCATGTAAGAGTCACCTGCCTGTTTGGCCTGTTCCTGTGCTTGGGATGGAGAGCCATCATTTAGTCCTTTGCCTTGAGTTTAGTCTGTGTCTTTGACTACTGCTCTCCCTTGCCTGATTCTGCAAGGGGCGGTTAGCCTTTTATTGGCAAATTGTGCTTTTCCTTTTCACCCAAACCATCCAACTATGATTTGTCTTTTTATGTATAGCTAGTTCCCCCACCCTCAGCTGCTATTCATTTTTAATGTTCAATGAAGATATTCAATATTATCCTTTTGGCAGTAATTACTAACAAAATTGGCTATATTCCCCCTCCCCGCCTCTGATGACTACTTCTCGTCAAATAACGCCCTGTCCAAGAACATCTGCACGGTTACAGATCATGTTCTTCCTTAGAGACATCTAGTTTTACACAGGCAGCTGTTGTAGGAGGTTGGAAAAGATGAAACCACTGGTTAAAGGTAAAGAGGCATGATTCCCTTGTCTCCAAGCCCAGCTGCTCTAAAAGGTGAGCCTTGATATCCTCTTTGCGTTGACATTTTCTTTCTTCTTTCCTAAAGGAAAATTCAGAACCCCCAAGTTAACACAACAGGAGACTCTATGGGTTTTGAAATAAGCTTCAAAGGGAAATAAATCTAAACATTACAGTGGATTCTGTGTGTGCACAACTCTTATCATAGCCACTATGGCATGTCACAGGATCATCCCTCCCATATCCTCCTAGTCTTTTTTTTTTTTTAAGAGAGGGTGAAAGAAATATGTTTATTTGTTCACATTGCAGGATGGTACAGGGGTGTTGTGTCCTTGTTTTATCCTTTGACTGTGTTGCAAAAACGCAGACAGGAAGGGAGTGAATTTGGCTGACAGATTACTTATTTTTAGAGTACTTTCTTATTGCTATGCCTGGTGAACTTCCCGATATGACAACAGTTTTCTGTCCTAGGGGATAAAATAAGAACTTAGTGCAATTTTGAGGATGGATAGGAAGTTGTATACAAACATAGCACGCAGAAATGAAACATTTTCCAGTGCATAACTGAGAAAGCTTTTACTTCATTATTTGGAAAGAGACTGCAAGAAGACCTCTGCAGGGTCTGATCCTGTTTGACTAGGTATAGTAGCCATGACCAAACTGTTTTAACGAGCACTGCCTTATCAAATGTATTGTGGATAATGTGACTCTCTCTTACTGAAAATTAATTTCTGAGCCACTCTTAAAAAAGAAAAACAAAACCTAAGCCTTCATAGCAGTATGTCTGAGAAAAACAAATTATACAGTACTGGGACTGTTATATAATGTTACGTAATATAAAATGTGTTCTGTTTTGAAGGATCAGGAAGATTTTTTTTAAAACCAAAATAAGATTAAAGACTTTAATTCAAATATACTTCAGACTGGTTTCTCATATCCATCAGTTTTAAAGAGAGAGATATCTAATGCCAAAAGTATGTCTGTGTGTGCATGTGTACAGGGAAAATTTTCTTTGTAGCTCAACAAGTAGATTAAAAGCCTAATTTTATTCAGTTATTTTTGATATTTGCCTGAAGAAGTATTAGGGCATTGGCACCTTGACTTGTTTGTATAAAGAAGAGATATATAAAAAGGTTACAAGGAGGTTTAATTTTGCAGTTGCTGTTAGTGGGATCAAGAAATGCTATGTTTAGAATTTATTTAAAGAGGTGTCAGGCAGAACTCATATAGAGTTAAGCGTGTTTAAATCATATTGATTTCAACAGAACTATTGAAACTATTGAAAGGATGGAGACTCTCCTATTGAAATGTACTGGACAACAGCACTTTTGACTACTTTGTGGGGCTCAGTGTGTGCAACTAACTACATGTACTAGAAGTATATATTTTGCTATTTGAGGAGAGATTTGTTATCTGAAGAGTAGTAAGAGTGCTGTATCTCCAGATTCTAATTTGCTTACTTACTTGCTTCCTTTCAAATGTAGCATGTCAGAAATGTTTTTCAGCTTATCTGAAAAAAAGATTAAGTTTGATCTAAGAGAGGAAATGTTGCAGTAAAAATGCCACAGGAATTTGGGATTCTAGGTCTAACCATTCAAAGTATTGGGGTAGTTTGTGGGATGATTTACACAAAAATCAATGTCGGAAATCTTTTCTATGATTCAGTGACTTCTCTCTAAGAAACTGGTGCATGGATATAAAAACAGAGCGTTAATAAAATGAGGATTATTTTTGGGTTTTTTTTCCCTATGGTCATGTGCTTTTGTATAGTAAAGTATTTGGAAAAACACAGATGTAGTAAAAACATAAATGGTGTGCAGCTTTTGAATAACAGTTTTAATAATAGCTGTATTTGTTTTTCTTTTTAAAAATCTAAAGATTTCTGTGGCTACTTAAGGTCATCTTCTTTACAGACTGCTCTGATTCACCTTGTCCAATATCGCTTTATTGGCTAATGCAGACAAAAGACAACAGATTGGTCTAATACAGCAAATTGATTACATTCAGAAAAATTTCAACGGCTATTTATTTATAGATTATTTTATGTTATAATGGGATTGCAGTATGCAAGAAAGAGGGAAACCGTAGAAGAAGAAATGTCTTTTTGTTTTCAAGGAATGCATCAAAACCTAAAGCTTGGAAAATTTGCTTTTTTGGACTCCAGCTCCCAGAGTTCCACAGTCAGATTGGCCAGTGGTTGGCTGGGCATTGTGGGAACTGTACCTTTAATTACAATTTTTCCAGGCTTTGCTAAATATCAGGTAAAAGTGAAGAGGAGCTATAAACATTTTCTTACGATTTCATGCAGAACAACAGAGAATTGTAGATAACTATATCTCAGCTTTCTAAGATGAGATCTGAGTAGCAATTCTCTAAAGTTGGGTCCCCTTACCTTCCTTTGCATAAGTTGCAGTTTAACTTGGAAAGTTCAAATTAACCATAATTTCCTATTTCATTTGAAGTGGACAACTACACATACAAGCTTTGAAACAAACCAGGATGTTAAGCCAACTTTCGGTAATGATTTAATATTGTGACTTGTTTCAAAGCTAGTAATTATAGTTTCCTAGTTTATTTGGTCGTGTGACAGAAGATTGCTTACATAGGGAAAATACTGATTCACATTATGTCTTACTAAGCTCAGATATGACAGTATACATGCAGTAAACATATGGTGAGGAAACGGGGGTTGTACCAGGTTGCTCCAGCACCTGTACCTGCAATATCACCAACAATCCTCTCCTGGGAAGAGTTTCATAATTTTTTTAAAAAGCTGTTAGGTCATACTGGTTTGGGTTACCTGTATCTTTGTGTTAAATGACACCGACACATGTATGGATAAATATATATGCACTGTTTATTTAAAAAAACAAACAACAGAGTGACCTACCACTCATTTCCACAGTATAGTGCTATAATTTAAAGATGGATTTTGTCTTTATTTCCTGGATGCAACATATTTCTTTTCATAGGCACTAAAGTGAATGATTGACTCCTGATAATCAAAATGTGAAAGAGAAAAAAATGTGCTTATTGTCATAGCAAAACAATATTCCTAATACAGGCCTCTTGTACCTTTACAGCATTTGGTTGGGTGTTTTGAAATAGTGTTTGAACTATAGTTGCTATACTGATTCAAGGGGATTGCTTGGACAGTACATCACAGTGTTGCATTGTATGAATACTGAGAGCCATTAAATAGAAACTGGCATGTACAAATTCTCTTATTTAAGTGTGAATTCAGAGAGTCAAATATGTTAGTTTAAAATATAATAAATATAAATTTTACAGAACACAAAAGAAGATTGTGAAGCAGCTGTGTTTTTCATAACATCAAGAAGGAGAATTTTCTGTAACAATAATAATGCATACGTTTTGTATTTAATTCTCTTGACGTAGATCTACAGAAATCCATTGTTGCTATAGCAAAATGACATAGAGTATGGGGTATTTAGCCCTCCATTTGATTCCTGTCTTTTGCTTGTTTTCTGTGCCTTTCAGTCAGTCGGATTTGTAGTTTTAATAGGCACTACTCTGTTTGGATCTGTGTTTCTATGGTCTTAAAAATCTGCTTTGGTTCATCAGACATTGGATGGTGCAGCAGTTGTGAAAGGGAAGAGCAAAAGTCTTCATGTCTGACAATATAATGTTTGAGGAATTTGGTTTGTTACGTATGATCAACTTTTGTGTAATAATTGTATACTGTTCCACACACAGAGCTTCTCTTGGTGTTGTAGCAAGGAGAAAAACATCTCTTACAGACCAGCACCATGTTGTGATACATTTTAAAACTTAACTTGAAGTTTTGATCCATAAACTCAGTGCAGAGGCATTCAGCTGGCCCTGTTTTTAAAAAGTGCTAAGGAGCAACACAGCTATTTTTCTTAGTGCCCACTTCCCACCCTTTCAAGATCTTTAGTGTTCCTTGAGATGTTTTTGCCCTGCAATTCCCATCAGCCCTAGTTAGCATAGCTGATGGTGAGAGATGATAGGAGTGGTAGTCCAACAACATCTGAAAGGCCAGAGGTTGCCCTTTCCTGCTTTAGTAAATTTTAAAACGTTATTTTGAGATTGGGCCTTCACCATCATCATAGAATAACAGCCAGAGACTAGTGAGCAAAGCTTCTTCACATTCTGTGGGGGAAGATCATCAGGCTGTTTAATGCTCACCTGGAGCTTTGAGGGCATTGCATGAAAAACAATATGTGACTGGCATGCTGGATCTGCTCCACGTTTTAGTCTAGTTTTATAGGACCTTTCTAAGGTGCTAAATCTATTTAGGGTTCAGGACCTTGGGCAATTCTTTTATGCTCAGATTAAATCCCAGACCAGACTGATCACTCTGGTGTCATGGATATCACCAAAAGCCACAGAAAGGACAGCCTGTTTTACTTGAGCATTCAGAAAGGATGTCAGCTCAAATATAGTGAAGTGTACCCAGATCCTGTTCACATCAGTAGGATCCTGAGATGGCATTTATAACAGGATGAAAGCTATTAAATGCAATCCAGCTCTTAAGTTTTGACGAACACTGCAACCTTAGTCTGATTTTTCAAAGAGTTCTCTTGTTTGTAAGAAAGCAACACAACTAAGTTAAATTTATCATTAAAGCCAAAGTCATTACAATTTAAAAAAAGAGACAGCTTTACTCTATGAATAATTTACACAGCAAATGTAACTGAATATGTACACACACGCACACACACACACACACACACAGGCTTCTCTTGAAATGCTTTCACCTTGACTATTGCTGTCAGAGCTCTGTTCTTATTACACACAAAAATATATAAGATAACTCAGACTGCAGCCCAATCCAGATGTCATAGCCAAAGAACTGGTCGGTTATTGAATCTGTACCTTTGGCATGCTGTCTGATTTTTTCCCTCCCTGCCTTCCTTCGTAGTTCTCAGTATTTTATCTGTTAGTTTTAAAACTCCATGCTATCCTTTAGTGTAACTATTCTCACAATCAAAAGTGGAATGGGTATCAGTATGGTTAAAATGAGCCATCAGAAACTGGTTCTTTTAGAATATAATGTAAAATTACACCATCTGTTTTCCAAAGGCTGGGCTTATTTTGATCCATTTTTACATAATTAGCTTCAAAACATCTTGCTAGGAAGCCACGTGAGGGGACCTTTGTGTTGCAGGACTAACCTATACAGATCCTGGAGGGAAAGCTAGGAAAGCTTTTAGTGAGAGAAGCGCTTTGAACTTGGGCATTTTATTTGATTCTTTACATTTCAGAGCTGGGTTTTCGGGGCCTTTCGTATATGATCAATTAATACAACATATTAATGTGCGTCCTTGTTTGCACAAGATTTTTAGATGTTTTCTCTCGTGATAAACTACTGAAATAGTTTGAAATGGTATTTCAGATTTGATCTGGGGGCAGACAGTGGCAAACATAGTTCTTCTTCATGCTCTCTGTGCCTCACACAATGAGTTCTTCATGCCTGCACAGAAACCCTGTTGGAAGATTCTAGAGCTGAATAGCTTGGCTGGAACCTCTCCCCATCTTGCGTACCACACATGCCTAAGCCTGCCAGCCTACCATCTCTTCAGTTTCTCTCCATCCCCTAAACAGATAGCTTCGGTCAGTGTCTCTGGGGCTGAGTGGCATTTCTTTCTGCTTCTTCCTTTCAGTTTTTTGTATATTCCTGTTTCTAATTCTTTAAAAACAAACAAACATACAAGCCAAAGGTTCTTTCCCTTCTTTCCCCCCTGCCCCCATTCTTCTACTTCCCTCTTACTTTATTGGGGAGGGGCATAACCTCAAACATTGCAAGATTTGTTGAGAGTTTATCTCTCAATCCTAAAAACACAGAGCCTCTCGCCTGAAGTCTTTGATGAGAATTTACCTTTCAAACCTTCAAAATTCCATCTTTAAACACTGCGTGACCTGCAGACGCAAGGTCTCACTCTCTGATAACCGTACTGAATGTGTCTAATGTCCCAGTGAGGGGCATAACATCAAACATTGCAAGATTTGTTGAGAGTTTACCTCTCAAACTTTAATAAAAAAGGAGGAGAAAGACTCTTGCCTGGAGTCTTTTTGTTGGGAGCAATCTCTGCAGATCAAGGAGGCGGTGGTGGCTGGTAAGGTGCTCTTTACAGCCTTTATTATCCTCTTCTCGATGGGGGATTTAGTTTTGGTACCGACCTCATCAGTACTGAAGTCTGAGGTTTCCTAGGATGTCATTCTTGGACTTTTCTGCCACCCAACCCGCCTTAGAGCAGGGTGTCAAAGCGACCTCACCTCCTACAGTGCCTGATGCCCTTTCTCAGAAGGGTTCTGCTCCACTGCCTCCCTTGCTACCCACATTTCCAACACCCAAACCTGCATGGAGGCCTACTAACACCACCTTTGGAATAAGCTTCTGTCCTCGGTTTGGCACTTCTCAGATAAACATAAGACTATTGCATTGCGGTACCACCAGGAGTCTGAGATGCTTGCAGCAGATCCCGTTGTCTTCCCGCTTCATGGAGTGTGTCTCCAGAGTTATGACTGGTGCAGTGGCTCTCCATAGGTGGGCATGGCGTCGTTTTGCTGGCCTCTCAAACGACATGAGGAAAAGGATAGAAGATTTTCCTTTTGATGGGTAGGGCCTCTTCCACACTACTACAAATTACTCCATGGAACACCTGACCATGGCTGGGCTGATGACAGAAAAGATGCTTACAGGTCCTCCTGGATGCATCCGTCCTCTGTCTCCTATCGCTCTCATTTGCAGCAGCATCCGTCGAGGGCTATGTTAACTCAATCTGCATCTGATCACTGATCCCTTAAGCAGCGACAGGCTACATCCAAGTAGTCTTCCTTGGCAATGACATCACAGTTGTGTCTTCTCTTACAGGTTGCCACCATTCCTGTCTTTCTACCTTGCCAGCCTGATTCCATTGAACGCTCTTGACCTCTCCTGCCATTATGTCACCTGGTGGAACATCACTACAGACGCCTGGGTCTTTACTATCATCTGTCTAGGTTATGCTATAGAGTTCTTAAGTACTCCTCCACTTGGTGTGTTTTGGTCTACTCCACCAGACCTAGTCGTTTTGGAGGAAATTTCTACCCTCTCCTTTGGTCTATCCAGAGTACCCAGAGCATTATGAAATGCATGGTGTTGGTAATTTCTTATCTGAGAACCAAAGGGGTCGTAGGCTACTCCTATCTGGATGATTGGTTACTGGTCGCGTCCTGCAAGATAAGACTACATCACTACAGTCACTTCGCCCTATCCTTGCTGCAGGACTTGTGCCTCAACATAACTCCTGAGTCATCCCATCTGGAACCTTCTTGGACGTTAGACTTCATCGGGGCCACTCTGGATTCAACCATGGCAAGTGTGTGCCTTCTGACTCAGAGAGCCAAAACCTTTAGCACTGAGGTAGTCATATTCTTGAGAGGCCTTCTTGTGAGGGCTCAGAGTTCATCACCTCCTGGAACTCATGGCTGCAACCATGTCAGTCACTTATCTGTCTTGTCTGCATTTCTATCCTCTTCAGCACTGGTTCCCCCAGCACTTCGATGTACTCACAGACAACCAGCACGTGAGACTTTTCATTCCTTGGAGGGTGAAGGCCTCCCTGCTTTGGTGGATATCCAGCCCTGACCTTGGGAATGCCATTTTCCCCTCCAGGATTAGCAACAATGGTGATGACCAATGTCTCTCTCACAGCTGGGGAGCACACTGGGGGACAGCAATGATTAAAGATAACTGATCACCTCAGGAGAGCGTTCTCCACTTCAACACACAGGAGCTTCTTGAAATCTTCAAAGCCTTCCACTGCTTTGAGAGAAGGGTTGTATAAATAATCTCAAACAACACAGTAATAGTCTGTTAAATCAATCCCAAGGAGGAACTCATTCCAAGACTTTCTTGAGCTTAGTCATCCAGCTTTAGGACTGGTGTGTCCCTCTCAAAATCCATTCCATCACCATTTGTCTAGTGGGTTCAGATGTCGATTTGGGAACCTCCAGACATAGATCTGTTTTCAACCACAGACAACAAGAAGTGCTGACGTTATTGCTCCAGGTCAGGGAGAGGTGGACAGAATGAATGCCATTCCCATTACTTCATTCTAGCCAAGGCAAGATTGGTTTGGTCCTCTTCTCGCAATGTCTCAGGATCATTGTTTTCAGCTGACTCAGTCTCTGGAACTACTCTTGCACTCCAACGGCCAAGTACTTTACCTGGATCTTCCTTTCCTCCAGTTAACAGTGTGGAAGATAATCCATTAAATTCACCAAGGCTCCAGACTGTCCTACAGGCTTCCAGGAAGGAATCTACAAGGAAATCGTATCTTTATAAGTGGTGATATTTCTGCTCATTCGCCACATCAAGGTCCTAGTCTTCTTATCCTATGTCCTTGATGACAGTCCTGCATTTCCTCCTTTCATTGAAAGAGAAAGGCCTTGCCTTTTCTTCAGTTAAAGTATACCTTTCTGCAATCATAGCATTCTAGCCACAGTTCCTTCCTCACAGTCTTTCATGACTTGGTAGGCAAGAGATTCCTTAAAGGATTGCAGTACCTTTATCCTCCTGTGTTGCCACCTGTTACACTCTGGTCGCTGTCACTGGTGATCTCCCAGTTGATGAGGCATCTCTTTGATCCATTGGCAACAGTAGATGAATGCTTACTTACCCTGAAGATAGCCTTCCTTGTAGCCATTACCTCTGCTGGCACTCAGGGAAGTTAACTGTTCTTCGCTGCTATGAACCTTTTGGTGGTCCTGCACCCTGATGTTACCTTCTTACCCAAAGTTGTTTCCTGGTTTCATTTGGGCCAGGATATTGTTCTGTCTACCTTCTACCCTGAGCCGTCTTCTGAACTGGAACACTCTCTGCATTCCCTTGATACTTGCCAAGCACTAGCATTTTCCACCCAATGTACTGCCTCATTTCACCAATCTTCCCACCTTTTTCATCATTTATGATGGTAGATGCAAAGGACATAAATTCTCAGTGCAGTGGTTTTTGAAGTGGATCGTGGAAGAGATTTGGATTGCCTATGACCTTCAGCACAAACCAATGCCCCTGTCTCTTTGAGTGCATCCTACAGGGGCCATCTCGTCCTCTGCAATGCTGCTCCCTGGTATTGAGTTCTCCGAACTGTATAGAGCAGCATCATGGTCTCAACCATCGACTTTCATTCAACACCACAGACTTGACTGCAGAGCCAGGAGAGATGCCCACTTTGCACATGCTGGCTTGTCCTCGTTCTTCTAGGACCTGACCCACCATCCTTGGGTTAAGCTTTTTAATCACCCATTGTGTGAGGCACAGAGACCACAAAGGAGAAGGATAGATTGCTTTCCTGTAACTGTAGTTCTTTGAGTGGTCATGTGTGCCCTCACACAAACCCACCCTGCCTCCCTTGTTTCAGGTCCCTCACGTTTGGCGGACTTTGAAACTGAGGAGATGGCGGCTTGCCGGGCTTGGGCACGCATGTTATGCAGGAGGGGAGGGGTTCTGGCCAAACTACTCTACTCTAGACTCTTCCAACGGGATTTCTGCACAGGAGCAAAGAACCTGTTGTGTAAAGGCACAGATGACTGCTTGAAGAACTACAGTTACAGGTAAGCAACCCGTTATTTTCCCAAATCAGACCTCATGTTGAACTTGTTACCCACAGGCCAGGAACTTAGGATGAGAACTTAGGAGAACAAAGGAAGGAGGCCAGGAGAGTGTGGGGAAA
The DNA here is from genome assembly GCA_030412105.1 of Cyclura pinguis. Classification (NCBI taxonomy): domain Eukaryota; kingdom Metazoa; phylum Chordata; class Lepidosauria; order Squamata; family Iguanidae; genus Cyclura; species Cyclura pinguis. The sequence goes on along the minus strand of CM059599.1, from coordinate 221,925,336 downwards.
TCTGAGGTATGACCCCAAGTGGAAAATCACTATTTAGCTGTGACCAGGCTAATCTGCTTTTGTGTTTGCTTTCCTCCAAAACATATGAGTGTGAGAAGGAAGCAAATTTAGGGGAATCTGGAAAGGGAAAGTGTCAGAGATGTGTGACACTTAATACTTTCACTGCTCACTGTTTTCTTTCAGTGAACCCCCTTCCCGCCAAGAAAACATAAGCCAGTTCTGTCCTTCCTCTAGACTTCTGGTTCAGGTTTGCCAGGTAAAACATCCTTGAATAGAGAAAGCTCTGTGTATGTGGAGGGCGGGGGCGGGGAGAGGGAGAGAGGAAAGGAGAAAGTTGGGGGCAAAGTTCAAAGAAAAAACAGTAGAAGTGGAAGGTTCAGTGTTGTCTTTCTTTGCTTCCTCTCTGAGACAGTATGTCTCTCTCAAAAGTGTTTTCTGGCAAGAAAACGACTTGCCTTGATTAAACAGCACAGCCTAACCGTGGGCTAAAGGCGTGCCTTCTCTTATTTCAGTGGCTATTCTGAAATGACTTTGCAGCGAAAGAGGAGGCTGTTTTGTTTTTGTTAGACATGTTCATGTCTGAGGTGAAGCTGAGCCCAGAGAGAGTCATTTCCAGCTTCTAACAAATTGCCAGTCATGACGTATGGGCTGGACAGCTCCCACCAGCCACAAAAGCAAGATTCTGTCAGGAAACGTGTAGTCTTCTACAGAAACAGCAACTGTGTCAGCTCAACAGCAGTCAGAATAAAAACCACACTTGCCCAATTTTTTAAGAAGTAGAACTCCACAAGGGTCAGGAAGAAGGCAACAAAATTCCCTGGGGAATCCAACAAATCCCACAGGCTTCCCTTTAGCTATTTGGTTTAATCTGTTGGGGATATTTAGCTTTTGACCAATCATGCAGAGCTCTCCAAGGTGCACCCCATGCTGAGTTTTTAATTAAAATGTAAAGCTTAGAGAGAGATCCAAACAGAAATCTTACTTCACGGTTCCCAGGGCTGAACCTGGTTGTTTCAAATCAAACAGTGTTCCTGTGGAAATTCTGGCAAAGACAAAATAAACGGACCAAATAAACCTCTTAAACAATGCAGCATAAAAGAAAATTTAAAATTCAGTGCAGTCATTTCAGCATGACCTTTCAGCCTTTTGAGGGCTTGTTCGCCCTGGTCTGTAAAAGGAAGAGAATGGGATGATGTCCAGAGATGACAGGGTGGATGTGATCTCTTTGGATTGTTTGTGAGGAATGCCATTTTAAAAATACTGCCTGTGATTAAAAACAAACACACAAAGAATATTTTATGACATGAAGAAGAAAGTGTCAAACCTAGGCCACTTCTGACTGTGCTAGTTTTCTACCTGCAGGGAATTTACTAGTTTGAAACAAAGCTGGAGCGCTCAACATCGTAACCTTCTCCCTCACAGCCTGAACCTGCCGTGGAAATACAGCTTATTCTAGTGTCTTGGAATTCTGCCACGTTCAGCTGATTACGGGCACCAGGCTTGAGTTAGTGGGAAATCTGAAGTCATAGTCCAGAATGGTACAGCAGCCCAAAGTATAGTAAAATTAGAGGTCAGGGAGTTTACTTCTTTAAGACATAGCTGGAGCGTTCAACATTGTAACCTTTTCCCTTGCTGCCTTAATTTGCAGTGAAAGTACAGTTTATTCTGTGTTTTGGAATTCAGCCATATTCAGCTGATTATGGGCATCAGGCCTGAGTTAGTGGGAAATCTGAAATCATAATCCAGCACAGTACAGCAGCCCAAAGTATAATAAAATTAGTGGGCATGGTCTCATCCTCCCTCCCTTCCTCCCTCTGTGTTGCTGTCTCGGTCTTGTCTCTCTGTGCACAAATGTGCAGAAACCTAGCAACTATGTTTCTTTTCAAAACATAGTCAAAAACATATAAATTCCGCCTCTTAAACTAGGTCTAGCTTTATGATCATTTGATTTCATCTGGCTCGGAAAAGATTGGGAACACTTACAAAGGGACTTCAAAAAGTTCTGGCTGACTCTTTCCTTGTCAAAATTTTATTTTTTAAACAGATGTTTACTTTCATTATGAAACACCCACTTTTTTTGGTTGGGTCCAGAACATTTGTTACGTTTGATTAGAGTGTTGGTTCATGGGGCTGGGATACAGTTTCACTGCTGTTCTGATAATAGCACAGTAAAGCTAAAACTGCTGAAATTTGAATTTTTTATTCAGTTTATCTGAGTGCAACAGAGGTAATTTCAGGGACTGAAATGTATAATCTTTCAGTTATTGTTGTATTTTTACCTTCCTTCTTACCTCCATATATATTTTGCTTCCACGGAAGATATATTTGGAGGGGGCTATGAGATGGCCACCCCAGGCAGAAGATTTTGGGTGTCATAACAAGATAAGCAAATTGTTATTTAAATTTTGACCATTTTACTTTTGTAACCTGGGAGGCAGAGATGTACTTTGGTTATTTTCTGGGATGCAGCACACCAAGTCTTGCATAGATAGGGGTGTATCATTGACTGCTTGTCCTGAGGCAGTGAAATGTCCTGGGCCTGCTCTTTTAATGTGGTATTATTTCTAGAGACATTGAATTTCTCATATAAAAAGTAAAATGAATCCAACCTTGATGAATAATTTAATAACAAATACCATTTAAATAGATAACAATGTATTGCAATATTCCAATCTACTATGCTATTCCAGGCTTGGTTTAGGAAATGCACAATATATCTACGTCTATGTCTATGTCTATAGGAATGTGCCCAAAGCAAAATCTGGACTTTTCTGCTGGGACACAAGAAGATGTTTTCCAAATTGGGAAGTAGGGAAAACATTTTTAGTAGGTGGTGATTGGTACGGGATGGAGGTCAAGTTGTTGTAAAAGTGCCGATATGTGGGACTACTTCATTGTTCAGTGATTAAGTTAAGTGATTTAAGTTAAATACAGATCAGAACTTATAGTATACCTCAACTGTCTATGGTTTAGATGTGGTTTTCTGCTTCTGTTTTTCATTGTCTCAGCTTATAAATTCATAAATTTAATCTTGTGTATGTGAATGTGTATCCATCTGATAATGGAAGTGGAGTAATGATAGTTTGTTAATTCCAATACTGCACCAAAGTGTAGTCAGTATGAAACATGCCTTGCCAATCACTGCAACCCATGGTTTCTTAATTGATTGATAGATCATAACAGAGACTTTAACCATGATTTGATGTCATGTGTGAACTGAGTTTGGCAAAGGGAAGGAGAACAAATTATAGTTGTGACAGGATGCGGAAGGAGAGACTATAGTCTTTATACAGATATAATTTTTTTCATCTGTGTCTGTTTCAACTTTTGTAAACTACCTTGAGTCCTATACTGGGGAAAAGATGGGGCACAAATAACAAGGGCAGTGTGAGAGATCTCAGTAAATGGAATGGACTAGTCTACTTTCATTCTGTATGGATTCACTAAAATTGTACTTTTCTGGTTTTTGGCATTATTCTTGCATGCTTGATAGATGGGGGAAAGAAGCGCACTCATTAATTAATATTCAGTGTCTTCTACCCACAATGAGCCCTTTGAATATGTTATAAATAAGTATTGTAAAGCACAAATGACATAATGAAGTCTGAGCAACCTTATGTTTAAAATAAGGTACCACATTTTTGAAAATAAAATATTAAGTATGTAAAAATCTCTGCTAGTATGAAGCAGAATATAATATAAAGAAGATGTTGTAAAGAAGGTGAAAGAAAAAGAAATCTTTTGTTCTTTAGGGCCTGTGCTATAATCAGCACCTCAAAACCTGGTTAAAGGTCAAGGCAAGCTATCTCTAACCTGATGCCTTTCCGATGCATTGGACTATGACTGCCATCACCCTGGTTTAGCAAGGCTGTCAGCTGTGCCAGTTGGAATGACAGGAAATATGATCCAACATGTCTGAAGGGTGCAAGGATGGTGAAAGCTGGGCTATGTATAGTTGTGCACGTAGAGAATTTTTCTGTCTTCCTTGCATTTGAATAACGTAATTCCTTTGTCTGAATCTACTGATAGAACAGAAAAATTAAATTCGTCATATGGAACTATGTTTCTTTTGGGAACTTGCTTGCCTGACAAGTTTTGCACTTAATTTATCCCTAGAGAGACTTCTCTCAACTGTCAGTACAATTTAAGACTCCAGCTCATTATAAAACTGTTTTCCTTTGTACCTCCTTCAACTTGCCATTTTCTTCATCTCTTTGAAAATGAGTAGAAGCAAAAGAGTAGTAGCAATGTACTGCTACCATTTTGGGATTCTTCATTCATTAAATGAAATATTGAAGCCCAATCTAGAAGTTCGCCCTCCTGTACCGTATAAGTCCCCATCCACTGCATCCCCATCACCTGTCACTGTAGACCTCCATCCATTGGAAGCTGAACTTCATTCAGCATGGAGTTTTTTCTGCTTGTGTAGGTTTAGAATGCTCACTTTCCAGATCTCTAAATGACATGATGAGCCTGTTTGAGTACAGAATAAAGAACTGCATGACCAGAAAACTACTGAATAGGTCTTCCATTATCAATTTGAGGTTCTCATTGAAGATCCTTGAAACTCTCTATTTTGTTCAAAGTTTTCTTGTGTGTAAGCAGAGAGAGGGATGTCTTCAGTGTCATCCTCTTTTCATACACTTCTACTATGTTTTCTCTCACAGCAATAACATATAATAAACTGCTTCACTCCAAAATAATATTTAGGTGTGACACTTTAAGCTCACAGACTGGACCTCATGAAATGCGCAAACATCAAAGTGTTGTGGCCACTTGGCCAGCTTGGCAGTAGAGGGCAGGTTCCTTATCAGACTGCACTGTTATAGTGCTATATTCCACTTTAACTACCATGGCAACGTCCTATGGAATTCTAGAATTTGTAGTTTAGTGAGGCCCAAGACCTCTCTGGTTGAGAATTCTAAATGCCTCTCCCTAAACTTAAAATCCCAGGATTCTATACAATGTTACATTGACAGTTAAAGCGGAATAATTGTGCTATAACAATGCCAGCATGATGTAGTGGTTTGAGCACTGGACTATTTTTTAATTTTTTAATTTTTTTTTAAAATTGGAGTGATTAGCACAGATGTACAAAGAAAAAAATTATTTCAGCAGTTAATACAAAGCCATTGGTGTTTCACCTATAACCAATAAATTAATTGTCCCAATGAATATATTACTGCTATAACCCTTCTCTCTCTCCCTTCTCCACCCCCTAAGGAAACAAAGTAAATTTTTATTTGAAATCACTTTCCTTTGATGTGGAGAATCATATTATAATTTTGTACCTTCTCCATTCTTTAATTGTTTCTGTTAGTTTGTTTCACTTCCTTAGTCAGGCATCTCCTTTCAACTGACCCAGATACCCCATACTTCTTTCTTTCTAATATAAAATCAAAGATGATATATTCTGAAATATAGTATTGCCATCTACCCACTTTCCATTTTCATTCAATTTTCCATCCAAACACAATAACCACCTGAGCTACTGTCAACATTTGTTTCAGCAAGTATTCCCAATCTCTGTCCAATCCCAAATTCTTTATATTGAGAATCATATATTTTTCTTTATTTAATTCCAACTTTTTCCCTATTATCCCCCTATTATTTCCCTATTGTTAATTGTTTCCTACCAAAATCTCTGCACCTTACAACACTCCCACCACACATGTATAAATGTGCCTTTACTTCTACTTCCACATGGCGTATCCTTTATTACATATGATAATTGCTGTGGTGTTCTGTACGATCTTCCAATTAATTTTAACAGTTGTACCCTTGTTTTAGTATTTTTAATCTTGGATGATTTCGTTTTGCCACACTTGAATTTGTTTGCTTCTTATTTTAATCTCTCTTTCCTATGATTCTAATAAACCCTATTGCATTGTAATTGGCTTTCCAATGAGATTTTGTAAACCCTCCCCCCTCATTCCTTTTCCCCCTCCAATCTTCCTTCTCATTAAATCTTCTAGGGGGTATTGCCTTTCCTCATGCACTCTTATTTCTAGCAACTTCTTATAAATCCTGACTAACTGAAACCAAAATTGTTCCCCAATTATATCCAACGACTTTTCGATCTTAAAGGGTTTCCCTAAGTTCGCATATAACTGCCCTGTTATGTAGTAACCTTTATCCTTTAATTTTTTTTAATTACTCTACTTATTCTCTGATCTTCCCTATTCAAATATTCTATTGGGTACCATTTGTAATTTTGCACATACAATTTCTTCATCCATTTCTTCCATGCTACCCAGGTGAACCTTAACAGGCCTTTATTATACAATTAAACTTTCCTCCTAATTTTCTTTCCATCAATGACCTAAATTCCACATTATTTAAATATTTCCCTGTTCTCACCCACCTTTTATAGTCATATTCAAAGTTTAATAATCTTTTCAACTGAAAAGCCTCATAATAAATTTCTAAACTGGGGAGCCCCCACCTTTTCCTTGATGTGTATATAATAAACTGTTGTTAATTCTTATCTTTTTCTTTCTCACTGATATTCTGCTTTCAAGTGTAGGAAGGTCTTCAGAATCTTTTTATAGTGGTACAACAGTAACATTATCATTGCACACTCTTTGCTCAGGAAGAACTCCAACTAATCTCAAAACCAGGGTTGGATTTCATATTGTGTGCATATTGCGTGCATATATGAAGCCCACAGATTCTAACCAATAATGAGACCTTATTGTAAAATATATGTGTAAGAACTTATGCTAATTTTTCAAAGAAAATGGATGCCTGAGAGCTGTTTGAAAGATTAAACATCACAAAACCATATGCAGAAACTCTGGTGACTGGTGACAGTCATATAGTTTTACTCATGGTCATGTAAGGAATTGTCTCAAAGAAGGTGGTGTAAAGTCTAGTAAAGTTTTATCTTGTGATTGATCATCTTTTATGCTGTTGGTCTGAATGATACTATTAAGTCTTTAAAAAGTGAGAGAGGTTATAATAATCTGAATAGAACGCAGAATATTCTGGAACAAAGGTTTAGTATCTTTACCATTTTTATGCCACTTGAACTACTATAACTTTCCCCAGAGCCTCCTGAGATTTATAGTTCAATGAAAAGAAGAGTTTTTTCCAGAGAGCTAGTTTCTGTTCTCGTCCCCATCTTCTGCTTGTTTTTGTAGCATCGTTTGCATCTACAGTGCCTTGAGAAGTGTAAACAGGGTGACTGTATTTAGCAGCATCTCTGTAGCAACCATTATGTATTCTCCAGCTCTGAGTAGCTCTTTTCATCTATTTGATTCTATTGGCTGACCACAATGCCCTTTCAAAAGCTGCTAATGTCTATGGATTTGTAACAGTATGTCATGATAGGTGGCAAGGATATCAAGGTGCTCTATTCCACATTGCAGCCTTGACTCACGGTACTTACATTAAAGGAGGAGTCACTAAAGGATGTTTACATCATTGTTGCTAATGGAATGAAAACAAATGAGAACATCATTAAGAAAAGAGGAGGTTTACTGCAGTTTTGATTATAGCAGTTCTACAGCTCACTCTTATACACATGTACAAACATATAGTTCAAGAACATTAGCACTTTACCATTGGTTTATTGCCAGAGGCTGGAACTACAACTTAGAATGCCCGTATTGCTATAATAGATGCTATGTGTTACACAGAAGCAATCTCTCAATTCACAGCTCTCAAAAAAATCATTAATCAATTGCTTTATGCAGAACATCATCACATCTTATTTCAGGGCAGCGTGCAACATAAAGAACCTCTTCCCTGTCAGACATAACTCTGAAGCAAATTAAAGTCTGCTGCAGTGTGAACGCATTGGGCATGTCATCCAAACACAAGAACTAGAATTGGAAGTAGTACGGAACACCCCGAGAGATGCCTGCTTCTTTTTTTAAAAAACCTCCAGTGAAGTAGAGTCTGTCATGTTCCAAGGCAGTCTATTCCACCATCAGAGGTGGGTATTCTCTCTAATATATAGTCACACTTTCCTTTCTTATAAATTTGAGTGCATTGGATAGGATTGTATCACTTGTAGCAGCAGAAAGCAATCTTACTCTATCTTGAACAAGACATCCTTTCAAATAAAGAGGGCCATCACATTACCTTTTAACGTTTTCTTCTTCAGGTGAACATGCTCGGCTATCTTAACATTTCCTTGTAAGACTTGGTTTCCAGGTCCTTCAGCATTTTGGTCACCTTTTCCTGGATATGTCCCAACTTGTCAATAACCTTCTAAGTTGTGTTGCCCCAAACTGGACACAGTATTCCAGATGAGGTCTTACCAGACAAGAATTGAGTGGTACTATTACTTCCTTTGATCTCGACAGTATAGTTCTGTTGATGGAGTATATAATTGCTTTAGCTTCCTTGATCACTTTTGTTTTCCTTTTTCTTTTCCTTTTCTTTCTTTTCTTCCTTCCCCCTTATTTTGCAGCCCATTTCACTGTTGGTTCACCTTAAGGCTGTGGTCTACCAATACACCCAGATTCTTTTCACATGTATTGTTGTCAAGCCAGGCGTCACTCATCCTGTAGTTGTACACCTGATTTTTCTTGCCTAAAAGTATCTTTGAACACAGTCATCTGGCCCTGTAGAGCTGAACTTATTTAAAGCAGCTAAATGTTCCTGTTCCACCTCTTTACCTATTTTGAGATGCAGCCCCCTCACTGCATCATTTCTTCTATTTTCACCAGGCTGAACACCTTTTTCCTTTTGGAGGAAGACAAAAAGAACGTAGATGTTGAGCACTTGCACTTTTTCTCTGTCACCCTTAGCAATTCTCCATCGTTTCCACATAGTAGAACTACTGCATCATTGCTCCAAATGTAGCAGATCCCCACTTTTATTGTTTTTACCTTGCAAAGCTGAAGTTATTCTACATTTATACTCTGCTGACCATCTCCCTACAAATACTGGGTGTTCGTTTGTACTTTTCTTTGGTGGTTTACTTTTTCCATCCCATACAAGCACCGCATATCTCTTCTTCTGCTTCTGGGACATGGTGGAATTCTTTCATCCACAGAACCCTCCCAAGCCACAGTCACACAACCACTGTCCCTGTCTCAGTTACTGAGAATCATTGTACAAGGGGAGGGCCTGAACCTTATTTTGTAGCTCCAAAGGCACAGTGTGGTTCTTGAATTTTCTGCTTCTGTTTTCTGCTTCTGCTTCTGGGAGTCTTCTTTACTCCCAGAGGCATTTCTTTCCTGTTGCTCTTCCAAGATAGCCGACACTACTCTATCCCCAAAATATTCACCTTCTCCGGTGAGTTGAAGTGTTGATTCAAGTTGTTGAATTGTTGCTTATGGAACTTATGGGAATCCTAAGGCAAACCCATTGTGGGGTTTTCTGGGGGCTAAGAGTGTGTGATGCACCCAAAATCACCCAGTGGTTTTTCTCAGATAGGCAGGATAGCCTTGTGTTATTGCAGTATTCTCCAGCAGGCAGATAAAAAAAAATGTGATGTGGATATTCCTGTACACATATTTCTTATCACCTGTCTTCAGCAAGGGGTAGCCCATCAGATATTTCTGTCTGTTTCTCAATAGTGCTCTAAACAGGCCAGTGGCTGTCTAGCAGGCAGTCGTTTGTATAGGTTCCCCGCTTCAGCTGTTTGTGAGCTGTGATTTGAAGGACAGGAAGGGTCCATTAAAGTGCCAGAGCGTTTAATAATGCCAGCTTCTGAAAAATAAATATGCTGCGAAATGTTACTTTTTTGGGTTACAACTCCCAGAATCCTGAAGTTGTAGTCCAAAACAATAAATCTTCTAAATTTGGGTTCATTTTGGCTCATTTGCTAATTTGGTTCATTTCACTAATTTGTTCTGCCCCACATAAGCCTGAGTTATAAGATAAATGAAACGTAAAATTAAATTATTTAATAATTTAAAAAGTTAAATCTCCACCTAGGAAGCTACTTTGTTCCCAGTCAGACCAGTAGTCAATGTGTACTCTTCTGGTGAATAATCTTTTATTTTTCTGTTGAAAGGTACATCCCCTTCAGAGAAATATGTCATGGGGGTAGGCTGAGGTCTGCACTGGAGTGAGGCAGGACCCACTCCTTCTCCCCAGTACTGCCATTCCCTTCGGTCTCACTTGCTCTTCTTCCCTGCCTAGTGGACTTTTGGGGAATGAACAGATTGCTTTTGGAGAGGTCTGAACCAATCACCTGCAGAAGAGAAAGGGAGAAAGAGTGGGAAGGTGACATGGGCAAGACAGTGAGAACCATGGGGGCACCAATGAAGCTGGTGTTGGGAGTCTTGTTCTGTGCTGCAGGTGGGCCCTCAGCTATGGGGCTGGGGGCATGGCAGTCACTCCAGAGGTAAATGGTGGCTTGAATGCAGTTATTTCCTGTAACATAGAAGAACCAGGAAAAGCCATCAAAGGCCATTCCTGGGTAAAAGAGGAAACAAAGCTGGATTTGGATAAGACTATCATGGATTGTATCTTGTCCATAATCGTGAAAGTGGGTGATGAAACTATAGGGGACTGTGCATACAAAGGGCATGGCTATAAGAATCTGTAACATAGAAATGAGGGGCTACTGGAGAGCTAATAAAACCCCTATAGATTGTTGGTTTGCTTACTATCAGGAAGCCCTGAGGCAGGAGCTGAATTTTATACAGTGTAGTAGTACAAGAGGTCCAAGACTGGCATGGACAGCAGCTGGCCGAGATCACAGGATGCCAACTTCTAGTCTCGTCCTGACGTACAGCGAGCAGTATGTCTCATATGTTAAGAGCCAGTTTGCACCAATTTACCTTTAGGTCCATCTGGAAGCTACAGGATGAATGAGATTCCTTGTATTTCTGAGTTTCTACATGAACATGTTGATTGGCCTCAAAGTTCTTTAATAGGAAATTTAATAAGATTTTGTCATTTCTACTCTACTCTACATCTACATCTACTCTGTGAGGTAGGTTGGATTAGCAAGTAAATTAGTGGCCTCTAGGCATGTAATTGTCTTCAGAATTATGTCACTAGTTAAGCTCTCAGAGGACATGTATGAATTCATACATGTTCTGAATAAATAGCTTTTAAAGAATCTTTGGACCTTGTAGTGTGTTTGAGATAGATTGTGTATGTGCGTGCCTTCCTGTCAGCTCTTGACTTATGGCAGGCCCATGAATTTTGTAGGGTTTTCCTAAGCAAAGAATACTTAGAGGTGGTTTGCCATTGTCTTGCTCTGAAATATAGCCTTCAGCAACTGGTATTCCTTAGTAGTTTCGTTGATGTTATGGACCTTTGTAAAAATTGCGTGTTTACTAGAGACCTTAAGGTAAAATTATGATTATGGATGTCTCATATAGGATGTGTAATAATAATCTGTTTAGAGGGAGGGAGAGTGTGGAACATTAGGGGTGATCGGTGATTGGCTAAGTGTTGAATTGGATTTTAAAAGGCTGGTGTGTATGACAGTTGGATATTTAGGAATATGAATTAGAGATACTCACAGAGTTAGTCAGGGTCAGAGATAAAGAGGTTAGTTAGGATTAAGTGTGAGAGATGTGAATTAGGAATGTGAATGAGATATACAAGCTAATTCATTAGGGTCAAACAGGATTTAAGTGTGTTAAATAAGTAATTTTTATACTGAACTTCTGTTTAATAAATTATTTTTGTGTTATATACACAAAACATAGCCTTTGAGAATGCTACATAAGAGTTATTGGAATGCTTGTGTTCAAATACATGGTGTCTGTGGTGGTGTTGGCCCCAAGCCAAGTGGGACTTGAACCCACACTCAAAAAATTGTTAGGATTTCCAGTGACACAGGTGGGACTTGAACCCACAGTTGGCAGTTGCCCGGGTGACTCTGGTGGGACTCTAACCCACAGTAAATTGTCACCCTTGAATAAAAATAAAAAAACAAGTGGCCACAAACCCAAAAACATTAGACCCACATGGACCAGCCTGAGTAGTCCATGTGATTGTGGGTGAACTCTGAGCCAACGTGGAAAAATTCCCAACTTTGGCCAAAGGGACTTTCCCTCCCCTCTCAGCAAGAATATAGTCAAACTACCTCTTACATGAGCAAGGAAAGAAAGACGCTTTATTGAAGAAAGGAAAGTTTTTTATAAGTTGGGGAACAATGATCTCATAGAGCATACAGTGCATGTGCAGGAATATTAAGAATATTTGCTTTCCCAGGACTAGAATTCTGATACGTGGTTGATGATACAGTAACTTCTGGTTAACAGTGAGCAATGAACCCTGTATCACAGGTGCATTTGCTCAGCAGTGAGATGTAAGAAATATTGTTGCAATAAGCGTTGGGAACCCAGGCTGAGAACCTAAGCATTGAGCTTTGCCAGTTAATGTCAGCATAATTTTAAATAGGACAAGGGGATAACAACCAGAACCACCTTAAGGTTAACCAGAATTCAAAATGGAGCACTTTAGTTAAGCAAATACAAAAAGCCAAAGAAGGAGTTTCTTTAGCTTAGACACTTAAGCAGGCAATACCCCTCTGTGAATTAAACTGTCCAGGGCACCGAATCTCCTAACAGCCCTGCAGAGTAGACCAGGGACAAAGATGGGAAACATTGTCCATTTTATCTGTACTCTTTTAGTGCTAACAGTGGCAGCAGTTACTCAAGATGGTGGCATCCAGTAGTGGGATCAGATGAATGAAGTCTCAAAGTGAAACCATGAGGGCATCTGGAAGGTCTCAACATTTAATGCCGTAGCAGTGAGAGAGGAAGAAGTCCTCACATGTAGTGATATTAGTGGGGCAGGAGAATGATTCTCATAGTCCTGCATGAGGGAATAGAAAATGTTATGACAGAGCTTTATGGGAGTGTTCACAGAACCAGCCTATGGTTGCAAGGTCTGGGCATGCTGTAGAGGGCTGGATTCAGATGGCAGGAGCTTGCAGGGCTTGCAGCTAAGCAAGCTGAAGTTCAGGGAGAGAAAGAGCGAGAAATAAAGGGATTCAATAGTGTAGGCCATAAATGTTGTTGTTGTTGTTGTTGTTGTTACCCAGCTTTTTTCCTGGTAAGGACTCAAAGCAGCTTACAATAATTTAAAAATAAAACTTAGTTAAACATCATGGAATACAAAAGTTAAAACCCAAATAAAAATTAAAACAAAGTTAAAAAACATAATTAAAACTCAAACATACAAAACATACAAAAATTCTGCATAGTTAATAATAGCCAGCACCTTTTATCAGACAGGCCATAATCACACATTGGATGCCTGTCAGAATAAAAATGTCTTTGCTTGACCATAGGAGGAGGGTGCCAGCCTGACTTTTCTGGAAAGGAGGAGTTCTAGCGCCTGGGAGCAGCCACTGAGAAGGCCCTGGCCCTGTTCACACCAGATGTACCTGTGGAGTTGGTGGGACAGAGAGAAGAGCCTCTCCAGCAGCTCTCGAAGCCTGAGCTGGTTCATAACGGAGAATACGATCCTTCAAATAACCTGGGCCTGAGCTGTGTAGAGTTTTAAGGTCATCACTAGCACTTTGAATTGTGCCTGGAGACACACCAGCATCCAGTGAAGCTGTTGCAACATGAGGGTTGTGTGATCCCTGTAGCCAGCCCCAGTTAGCCATCTGTCTGCAGCCCTTTGGACCAACTGAAGTTTCTGAGTACCTCATGAAAGGCAGCCCTATGTAGAGTGTGTTACAGTAATCCAACCAGGATGTAATTAAAGCATGTGTCACTGTGGCTAGAGCTGATGTCTCAAGGAATTGGCACAGCTGGCACATAAGCCTAAACTGTGCAAATGCACTCCCGGCTTCTGCTCAAACCTGGACTTCCAGGCTCACAGTTGAGTCCAGGAGCACTCCCAAGCTGTGAACCTGTGTCTTCAGGGGAAGTGTAATCCCATCTAACACAGGCTGAACGCCTGTTCTCCGGTCTGTCTTTTGACTAACCAGGAGAACCTCTGTCTTGTCTGGATTAAGTTTCAATTTGTTCGCCCTCTTTCAGTCAATTTCTGATGCTAGGCACTGGTTTAGGACCAAAATAGCTTCCTTGCCTTGTGGTGGAAAGGAGTAACCAAGTTGGGTGTCATCCACATACTGATGGCACCAAACCCCCAAACTGTAGACAACCTCTCCCAGCAGTTTAATGTAGATGTTAAATAGCATGGGGGACCCCACAGGCCAAAGGACAAGGGGTCAAACAGGGCTTCACCCTCCAGGAAGGAAAGAATCCATTATAGAATAGTCCCCCTAAGTCCCGTGCCGCAAGGGAAGCCAGAAGGATACCATGGTCAATGGTATCAAATGCCACTGATTGTCCAGCAGAACCAACAGGGACACACTCTCCCTGTCTGTTTCCCAGCACAGGTCATCCACCAAGGTGATCATGGCATTCTTAGTCCTGTAGCCAGGCCTGAAACCAGATTGAAATGGATCTAGATAATCCGTTTCATCCAGAAACCCCTGGAGCTGGGAGGCCACTACATGCTTCAGAAACTTGCCCAGAAATGGAATGTTAGAGACTGGCCAATAATTATCCAAAATGGTGAAATCTAGGGATGGCTTTTTAAGTAATGGGTTTATAACAGTCTCCTTTGAGGCAAGCTGGAACTCTAGCTTGTTTTAAAGAAGCATTAACCACTCCCTGTATCCACTCAGCCAGTCCTCCTCCTTTTTCAGTAGGCCAGGAAGGGCAAGGATCTAGAGCATATGTGGCGGCTCTCATATCTCCAAGAATCCTGCCCACATCCTTGGGCTGTACAAATTGAAAAGTATCCATTATCACTGGACAAGCAGAGGCCAGAGTTATAAATGACACACACACAGCAAAGAGGAAAAAGTGGACTAGCTAAGACCTTGTCCCCCCAAAATAGATTTAAGGCTGACAGAGATTATTTTTCCTTAGGAAGTGCTGGGGAGCATTAGAGAAGATGTTAGCAGAGGTCTGAGAGGGCTTTAAGAGAGTGAATGAGCTAATGAAATTTTCTGGCTAAATCCCAAATTGGCAGGAGAGTGGGACCTGAAAGAGTAGTTTTAGCTAAACCTAGAATTTTTCAGATTTCCATCATCTCAGCATAAGAGGGTACTAGGCAAAGCCAAGCCAGTGATTTCTGAAATGTTTCAGTAAGCAGCCTCCAAGATCAAGAGGCAGGAAGTTTCTGCATAACCAGAGCCCTTTGTCAAACATGGAAGCAGTAAGCAGACCTCCTCCTGCATTCACCCCAATAGTGAATTTTGGTTAATATTCTAGAGCTTTTCATGTGGTTTCTTTTAGGGAGGGAAACTCCTTTGGTTCCTCTAAGATAAAGGGACCAGCAGCATAGCTAGATGCCAAATTGTCTTTCCTGCAAGACTTTGCAAGGTTCCTGATTTAATACAAAGGACTGAGTCAATTATCCTACTTGAAGGAGAGATGACAAAGTGTTTGACCAAGCAATCACTCTGAAGAAGGAACTGTCTTTTCAGAACACCTTGGGCATAATAAATGATTTGGGTACTTTAAGAATTGTTTTCCTGGTTTGTTTTTTCTTCAAAGATGACAGAAAGGGAGATAATTCTCAGTTATATTGAAAAGAAAGGCTAATTGCATTTAGTCACTCCAGATAATGCTTAATATCAAAGCTTTTACTGCTTCAAATATGCATGGTAGAGAGTATTGGCCAGCAGGTTGTTTTGGTTGGTATGATAAGTCTTTGATGTGCTAAACACTTTTGGATAATAGTCAGCCCCCTTTTGAAGAGGCCCAGGGACTGAATACTCATTTGATACCCCCCACTCTTCTCATCACACCCTGTATTAATACTATTTTTTTCTCACTTGGAAAAATAACTCCCTTGTTGCTAAGATGTGGGAGTAGTGGATTCTGTTTCTACAGTATGATGTCTGATCAGTAATGCACTAACCATCACCTGTAATTTATTATTTATTTGATGTTTCTAGGCTATGTTTCATTTAGTTATTTCAGTGCAAAAGGCCATTACCCAACAGTGCACGACTGATGGACAATTAATGATTTTTCCTATTGATGATTCCTGTACCTCCAGTTAATAGTAGTACTGCCTACCTGGAATTAAAATCAATTTGGTTAGTACACCTTCTGGGTCACCTCCAGCCTATGATGAGGTGGCAGAGTAGGACTTTGTGGAAGAAACACACACTGTACTTATAACTACTGTCCAAATATTTTCAGTTTTGATAAGACAGTTCAAGCACATATCACGTCATTACCACTTTCTCGCAAACCAGCTGGGTATATATAAGGCTCATATAAAGTTGAGCTTTCTCACCTTTGTCTAGAAAGCTTAGGCTCCAAAAGAATCAACAGGCGAGCTGGAAAAAATGCATCTCATAGGAATCATTAAGCATATGCTCTGCAGCTCCTGCTATATTAAATCCTGTCTTCAAAGGGGTTGTAAAACAATGAGATCTTCTTTGTTTGCAACCATTACAGATCTCATGATACTTTAGTTGCAAGATCCAAAATTATCCCCCCACCACTGCATAGCCAGTCTCCATTTGGATAATTACTCTATGCCTACAGCAACGTCTCCCTTGAAATCTCAGCTGGTTGAACTATACTGCGGTAGAGTTTGGGGGACAATTGTTAATCACAGACAGCTGCTGAACTCTGTTGAATGAAGATGCTGTAGTTCAAGTACCAAGGAATATAATCCTTCTCTATATTTATAAAATTTCTTTCCACATTGGATGCTGGCTGGCTGACTGACTGGCTGACTGACTGACTGGCTGACTGACTGGCTGACTTTCTTTCTTTCTTTCTTTCTTTCTTTCTTTCTTTCTTTCTTTCTTTCTTTCTTTCTTTCTTTCTTTCTTTCTTTCTTTCTTTCTGGTATTTGGAGAAGTTAAAGCAAAAAAAAGAAAAAAACCCCACAAAAATAAAAAAGACACTCACCCTGCAAACAAACAGGAGTGCTCTGTATCATCCCTAGGAAAGCTTCTGTTTGATAATTCTGTGCACAATACGTATTTTTATACACAATTACTGCTTGTAGTAATCAAAGCAGCACAAATCTTCTTAACTATTCGACATCTGTGAATAAGAGTTTCGAGCACTGATGAAAGCTTAAATAGGAACTCACCTCAGTTAGACCTTTGTGGTTATTCGATGCGCAGGTTTATTTCTATAGGCTTAAGACTACTAGCAGTTGTCAGTCGGGAAGGGTGGAGGGAACCTCAAACTAGGTAGAGACATATTATGGAATGATTTAGACAGTGGGCAAGCTTGTCAGCCTGTTCAAATTTTTAATGAATAAATGCTCACGGGTATTTTCTGTTTTCTTGAGTGTTTGGAAGTGCTTATGAAAATTTAAACTGTTTTTTAATCTCACGGTGTCTTGGCCCGAAAACATCATGAATAAAATATGCTTTCTTATTGCTAAGATACTCCTTGATTACTGGAAGGCCTGGAACAATGTAGCAAAGGTTTATTCAAGTTTGTCCTTCACTAGTAGGTGCCACAAAGCTGTTGACATCTTCTGAGGCAAAGTGTAAAACATAAGTCTTAACAAGAATGCTTAACAAAATGTTTTAAAACATCAGACATATAGAGTGAACAGCAAAAAAGAGGCATGAATTTGAGTCAGAGTGGGAGAGAGAGGTACATAATATAATTTAATTAAATAAAACATGAATTTAAGACCACTAATGGATGTTAAATTCATTAAAGCCTGGTCCACTTTGTATTTGGTTTCCCAGAACATTGTTACATTGAATAAAACAGTAAATTTACATGTGATATGTTCATGATTAATGGGCTACAAATAGCAAAATAGCTATTTCTTCTGGATGTAGATTATTTGCCTGAGAGCATCTGATTCAGCTAAATACATTTCAGAAGCAAACAGACCTTTGAACTACAGCAGTCTCATTTTGCAAGAGGCCACCTATTGTGGCTGCTGTTCCCAGCAGGGAAATTGGAGGGAATAGTCAATACAGTGCTGTTTCTTGTATGTGTAGCTGCCAAACAATTGTTTCATTGGTGTGTGCGTAGAGAGAGAATCTATGCTGCATTCGCTGTTTAATTTGGATTGCCTGTGATAAAGCAGAGCCCATCGCTTCAAGAAAGGTAAATTGCAGAGGCAGAAACATTAGTGCTAATCTGCTGCAGAAAGACCAGATAAATCAGCAGCGCTTGCCTCTCATACATCACTGAGGGAGAAGCTGAGTGCAACTTGACCATGTGCCTGAACAGACACATCACTAAGAAGAGCGCAGTATGGATACAAAAAGTAAAATGTACCTGTAAGGCTGCTTGCTGGTTGAAGTGATGAGAACACTACAGTGTAAGTTTTAAGATTTCTTACAGTCTGTTTGGGGGATAATTTTTTGAAAAACTGAGATTTTACTCTTTTCAGTTTTGGAAAAAGAGGAAACATTTGAGCAAATGCCATATAAATATCTAATTGACATTGTGGGACTAAATTAATGGGAATTGCCCCTTTTAACATTCGTCTGTGCTTAACCCCAGGGGTCTGGGCGTTTCGCTTTAGCTGTTTCAAGCTCTGAATTAAGGAGAAGTGCATTTGAGAAGCAATAATTATGGCACACAGTATATTGTTTTGCTTTGTAAGTATTGTACTTGTATTGCTTTTGGTATTAAAATATTGATAATAAAAGTGTGCTGTGTTTTTAAAAGTCAGATACATGATAATTTTCCTGAAGTTTTTTCTTTTAATGTAAGAAGTTGTTTAATTAACTATCACTTCTAGCTCTACAAAAGAGAGAAGGGGGAGAAATGACACCAGGACTGAATAAGCAATGATTGTCAGAATAAAATCTGCACTCAGGAAGTTCTTTGAACAAATCTGATTTAAGAATACCACCTTGCCAATAAAGCAATTAGGTCATCATATTTACAATGTGATTCTATACATGTTTACTCTGAAGTAGGTCCCAATACTATGTAAATGTGTATAGGATTCCAGCGTCAATCAGTGTGTATCAATTGTATTTGAAATCCCATAGATAAAATGGTTCTGCATAAAGCTGGAACACTCTTATTGATGGTTGCTTCAACAACAACAAAAACCTGATACTGTTTTTCAGAACAACCTACCTGAATAATGTATGGACACATGGAAAAGAATATATTTTGCAGATTGAGAAAAGGTGATTTTCATACAAGAGGCAAATTTGAATCTTAAATACTGAAATATAAACAGCAAATGCTTATTATCATGATGGGAAAGGGAATTATGATGATGATGGAAGACATGCCTAGTCGTAGTGTGCAGCCTCTGGGAATACCCCCCTCCCCATATTTGTGGTAATACTTTTTTTATTGTGAGATTTGGTAAGCATCATAACTATTAGGGGTAATATATTGATTAATAGATGTAGTTTCTATAAATAAATGGAATTCCAGTATTTCATCAGTCCTGAAGATACTGGCTTGTTGTGTACATAACTTACTTGAGGCTTATTTGTCCAGTGTACGCAAAGTGGCTATAAGAATCTCTGCCTTACAGGATTGTTGTAATGATGAATGGCTGTTAGTAGTATACACCTCTCCCCCACCCACCCACCCCTCTCTCTCTCTCTCTCTCACACACACACACACACACACACACACACACAGACACACTGGTTACTGACTGCTTTGACATGGCGGCCCTTGTAACAATTTGTGCATCAAAACTACTGTGAAAGAGGAATTGTGCATGGTGGAAGTGGGGGAGTGTGAGGCTGGTTATGTCTGGGTCAGGTACTCCAGCAGCTAGATCTAGACACCTTATTCTCTGTACTGTTTTATTGTTTTGGTTTGGTCTTTTTTTTTTTTTTGACTGTAGGATTTTTTGGCCCCAAATACCTGGAGAACAAGACTTGTTAACTCCTGGTTTAGAAGAAACAGCTTGGTTGCTATTTGCTGCTCTGCAGTGCCATTCTGTATGAGGTCAGGGAGTATACTGTCATATTTGAGCCCAGCTGACTGAAGGGGTTAATGGCATTCCACCTAGCCTTGTATAATTGCTCTTTGTGACCTGACTTTTCATTCTGGCACTCCATGCAGGCAGAACTTCCCTGCTTGGTCGATGGAGCCTGACACACTTTGGTCAGTGTCTTGGCCTAACTGAAGACATTCTCTAAATGGTTAGATATCTGCAACCACTACAAGTCTCTTGACTGTTCTCCCTCAAAAGTTATTGTATGACTTATATAGATTTATTAGTGTATTATACTATATATGGTTTTCTTGTACTGGTGCAAGAGTTCTCATATATACAGTCCTCTCTCCACGTTCATGGGTTTGACCTTTGCAGATTTGATTATCTCAAGGATCACATGCCTTCCCTGCCATTATCCTCCTCCCATTCCCTTGCATTTGTCTGGATGCAAAGAAGGAAAACAAGTGCCCAGGCAAAAGGCAAGGAAATGGGGGGGGGGCACACGCACACCTTCCTTCTCCCCTCTGGAGCTCCCCCCCATTCCTTTGCCTCTAGCCCCAGCACTGAGAATTCATGCCGAGGCAATGGGCATGGGAATGGGGTGGGGGAGGCTCATCTGAGCCATATTTCTCCCCTCTGGAGTTTCCCCTCCCATTCCTTGCCTCTGGCTGCGGCACTGAGAACTCCTGCCAAGGCAAAAGGGAAAGGAGATGCGGGGGGGGGAGGCTTGCAGGAGTCTTCCTTCTCATCTCTAGAGCTCCTCCCTCCCATTCCCTTGCCTCTGGCCCCAGTATGCAAAGGAGGAGCCCCAGAAGGGAATGGGAGGGGGATTGTGGCAGGGAGAGTTATTCACAGTTTCTCCACTTTCTGTGCCCCAAACGCCCGTGAAAGTGGAGGGGTCACTGTATGTGTCTGTCATAATACAAAGTGTGAGATGCCTGCAATAAGTAAATTTTTTGCGAATTCAGACTTTGCTCAGTGTAGCATTACTTGGGGCACATCTCTCTCCCTGCGACAGATCCCACTAAGACCAGCAAGTCTCAAGAAAGAGCAACTATTGGAGAGTATATAGTATTTTGGAAAGTATTTTGGAAAGTTGTCTTAACTCTTTTTGCTTAGTGGAATGATCTCTTGGAACATTCTAGTCATATATTCTTCTCCCTATAAGTGCCTGCAGTAGCAGATTGTGGAGCTGTTATCATCCTGCTGTCTTCTTCTTGTGATGGTTTGTGTCAAAGAATGGGCTTTAAAACTACCTTAGAAGTGAGGGGTTGTGGTTGCCATACTACTTCCCCGAGATGAGAAGGAGAAATTGGTAAGGAATGTGGCGGCCATGCTGCTTCCAAACACTTTCCCGAGGTGAAGTGGCTTATAGTGTTACTGTGAAAGAATGAGGAGCCAAGTTTCTTTCCCCCCAGGGCTCTGAGATGAGGGTTTCCAATTCGTAGTCTGGATAGCACTAACACTGTTCTTTTACAAGGCCTGATGTAAAAGAATACACCTTTAATAGCAAGTGAGACCTACTGAAATTCCCTTTTCTGTACAATCATTGAACCTGTATGTGGAGGCCAAGCTTGCTTTCCTTCTTACAGACTGGAATGGCAGCTTTTCTCTTGGTCTGCTGAAGTACCTTGCCCTACTTTCCTCTTTAAAACCACTACGTTAGTGTATAGAGGGTAAATCCTCTCAGCTGTTATTCAAAATGATTTAGTGATTTGTGGTAGCGTGTTTCTGGTTGATTGGAACTAATGGAAAGTACTCTACTGAATCAAAATGTACAAAAATATAATGTAATCTTTATTAAAATAACAAACAGGGAAAGGTATTGGGTGTTATAAGTACGTCCAAGCAGTACAGAACCCCCAAAACTATTTATCCAGTTTTTTATAGCTTAACTCCGTATACAGGTACAGAACTTTCATATACACACAGGCCTTTGGCATTCCTTTTGGTCGAAGGCTTAATTCCCAAATCTAGTTCCAACTCAAAAATGGTCTGGTTTCTCCTCTGTCTCTTTCTCTAGACCTCTGACAGGACATCCACTCTTAATCAGACAACTCACCTGGCTAGCTGAAGGGCTCCATCCTAGAGGTCTCTCTCTCTCTCTCTCTCTCTCTCTCTGCCTCTCTCTGGAAATATCACTGTAGGAATCTCAAAAATCCAAGTCACCTTATATATAGTTCATCTTCTCTCAAATCTCAACCCCACTTTCTCACCAGTGGGCTTGGTTTCTCTCATACAGAGCCACTTTGGTTACATGGCAACCTGTTGCTGGGGCTGTCCTGCCACTCGGGTTAGCCACACCCCCACACTCCGTCACACTGCAGGAGTCTTCTGTTCACTTCTGCATCTGGCTACCATGAATACCTCCCATGGTCAGTGTTGAGGGTGAGATCTGCTTTGCTTTGTCATCATGTCTGTCTTTAAACTGAACTTTAAGCTTACTTACAATCATCTTCTGGAAAGGATTGTTGTTGTTTGTGCCTTCAAGCGGTTTCCTATGCATGGCGACCTTAAGGCAAACCTATCACAAGATTTTCTTGGCAAGATTTGTTCAGAGAACGTTTGCCATTGCCTTCCTCTGAGGCTGAGAGACTGTGACTTGCCCACATGGGTTTCCATGGCCAAGCAGGGATTTGAACCTTGGTCTCCAGAGTCATAGACCACTGCTTAAACCACTAAACCAGGTTGGCTCCTTGCATGGATGGCACTAGGTTCAGATTGGTCACTCTTATAGGATAACATGAGTGAACTCTACGTGCTGATGGCTGGTAAATCATAGAATGTATTAGTTCTCAAGTCTGTTAGCAGCAATTAAATTACAGATCAACTGACAGATCAAGAAAAAAAGAGATATCAGTGTCATTGTATCTGTAATGGGCCTTACAAATGATGTCAGTTCATCTTTGTTCCTCTTTGCTCCTGATTGTTTATCTCCACAAGTGTTGTCACAAATTTGTCAGCATTAAGCTTACAACCCCTGCACAAAGGAAATTCAGGGAGCACTGGTTGTAGCTGATAAAAATCAACCACCATGGGTCAGCAGTTCAGAGGGTTAAACCAGATGCTGGTGGAGTTCAAACTGGGGTTAACAGTCAAGAGAGACGTTTGCAAAAAATTCAGAGCTGATATCTGGCAAGGAGGATCAGATAGACAAGCAGTCTACATATTAGGAGCAGAAGCAGCTGGGACAGACATGGGATTTGCAATAGCATCTTCATCCTCAGGCAAGCCCCAGAGTTGACCTGATTAATTTCTAGTTATCTTTGACTTGGAAAGTGAGGAAGCCTTATTTAGAGAATAGCACATTTCTAGCCATAGATCTTGGTCCTGGCTTCAAAACCAGCTGGTATTGGCAAGAATTTACATTTATTTAGTTCTTTTGCCTAAATATTCTGTGCAGGCCTGGCACTTGAAAAATGCTACGTGGCTGAATTGTTGTTGTGTGCCTTCAAGTTGTTTCCGACTTAGGGTGACCCTAAGGCGAATCTATCATAGGGTTTTCTGGGATCGAGTGTGTGTGACACACCCTAGGTTACCTGTGGGTTTCCATGGCCAAGAAGGGAATCAGACCTTGGTCTCCAGGGTCGTAGTCCGACCCTCAGATCACTACACCATGCAAGCTCACATGAGACCCATGTTAAATAACAGGACATCTGGAAATGGACATGTATTGTCAATGCTTACAATGGATATTTTGAATTTAGAAGGCAATTTCTGTATCATTTATGTGAGGTTGTTAAAAAGTTAAGAGACCATTTATAGGTCTTGCTTCTTTGTCTGACCAAGGGCTTCTCTAATATGTATATGATGAAGTTTTTAGGACTTGCAGACTTGAGACCCTGGTCTGTTGGGCCTAAATTAGATATGACAGTTATTGGCCTGTCTTTTTAAATGCAGGTCTGCCGCAATCATGAATAAAGCAAGACTTGTTGGCATGTGGACAGCCTTTAGTGAAAGGAATGAAGCTGAAAGCAAGACCTCCAAGGTCAGCCTCAGATGGTTAGATAAGTTCATATAGTATCAGGTAGTTTGAATCTGAAGCTGTTTAGGCCTGAAATATGACAGATGGAAGACTGGAACGTGACAAGCAACACTGACGTACAGTCAAGATGGCAAAAGATGTTAATGAGAAAGAACACACAAACTAGCAGAGGCTGTTAGCAGTTTGCTTTTGCCTGAGCCTACTGAGAAGGGCAAAAACTCTTCCAGTTCCTCTCCTCTTCCCACATTGAGTTAGTTGAGTGGAAGTTGCACTTTGAATTCAGTTTGTGGCGGCTGTGGTAAACTGAGGGTAAAGGAGAAAAGTGGCAGAACGAGAGAGAACCTGGGTCATTTTACAAGCATCAGAAAAAGTAGGGTGGCAGATGACTAACTGGTCCTGTCCCTGCCAGATGGGGACAGTTGGATGGTTATGTTAGTCTGGCTCCCCAGACTTCACTATATATGGAGTCCATCTGTTGTCCTGTATGCAAAGTGACTTCTCACATGAGAGCAAGTATTAGCTTCCACCATGTAGGTTTGGATTTCATAAGAAATATTAGTCATGTGAAATAGATCAAAGAATCCAGCTGATATTTGTGGAGCTTGCTTCCAAGTAAACATAAGATAATGGTTTCAGGGCACTATGTGAATAATAGGTGCAGATCTTTAAATTCCTAAGCCAATATGCATGAGTTTAGAAAGCACATTTATTGGCATTCTGATCTTTTGGAGACTTTGTGGGGAGAGGGAAAAAAAACTGTGCAATCTTAAAAACAGATGTATGTGGTGTTAATAAAGTGAACAATTTTGATCCACTTAGAATGCATTTCATATCACGCAGCTCTATCTTAACCATGTTATTTGTCCGTAAGGCTGTATTTACTCCAAGTTATCATTTAAACGACTGTAGTCTTTTGCTATATACTTAAAATTCATGCTATATCCACCTGTATTATTGAAATGACGTATGAAGTACATACCATCTTTGGTCATTCACATTAAAACAAACAAACATGTTCTGGAGATGAAGGGAAGATGTATGAAGAACCAATAGTGGAAAACTTCCTTTTTTAATCTATAGCTCCCAGAATCCCAGTGACCATGCTGCCTATTGTAAGAGGGGGAGTTCTGAAATTGCAGTCCAGACATTAACTTTTCCAGACTCTGGTTGTGGTATGTGAAATGAGCAGCTCCTCCAGCAAGGAGAAGATAGTTGCAAGTAAGCCCCTGAGCTTATTGGTTTCTTGCACAAATAAATGTGCAGTTGAGAGAAAGCATTATACATTTAAAACCTCCTTACTTTCTAAAGGCTGGGACTGTATGTGTGTCCAGTGACCATTGCCTCAAGATCCAATTACATTATTCCATTCCCAATTACACTGCACCCATCTGTGCAGAGATTTATTTTTTTAAAAATGAAGTTTTAATAATAATGACAGAATGGTGTCTAGGGTATTTCATAGGATTAATGATGGACTGGAGGAGCTGGTAGCTGAAATACATCCAAGGACCATTAATTCCAGTTAGTCATTAATCCTTTTGAAAGCCCTAGGCAGAGGTCACTGCCACTGTTAAAAGACAAAAATAAGAGAAAGAACAATAGGTTTACAGTGTTGTGGGGAGGGGTTAAAGTGATATTGTGACACTGTCACATATGTTTAATATCTGCTATGAGTCAAATTGATATGTCTAGTGCATTTATAATAGTTCTGAGTATGGGGTACATATTTTATGCACCTGGTCATTTGAACAAAGCATTCAAATATTTGGTATGGTGGTAGAGTTTATTATTTTCACAGTCACTATTGCCATGGCTGCCATTTTTACATTAGTGTGCCCTCATGATTGTGTACCAAAATGGCTATTGTGTATAAAACAATATGGCAATACTCTTAACTATCTGAAATACAGTCCCATCTTGTTGCTTTTTGTATTTCCAGAAATACAAAACATCCAAACATTGCAGTTTGTCCATTCTTATATGTGTGAAGGTTGGGCGACACTGGGTTGGATCCAGATTTAAGAATGTATAGCAGGGCTGGCCAAAGCAGATTCCCTGATACACAGTCTCCTCCTCATGGCAATTCCTCCAGCCCCCTGTAATTCCATATTACTTAGAGAGAGTTTGGACATCCAGCTGAAAGGGGTAGAGGGGGGATTAAGGGGAGGGGGAAGATGAGAAAGTCTTGAAAATCAGGAGTTCATGAAAAATGCTTCCAATACACCATGTAGCAACTTGTGGCAGTCTGGACAGCTCTCAAACAGCAAAGCCAGTGATACTAACCATATAATGAATCTGGAATTCTCCAATTGGGGAATCTACAATGTTACCCAAGTTGAATTTTTGGTGAGTTAAAGGGGCATCTATCGGGATCCGGGGGCAGTGAAGTCTCCTTCCATGAGAGCTAGATCTGGAATGAGCCCATTCATACTATTTTGGAAATATATAGATTTGTAACAGGTACAGTGGCTCCTCCATTTTTGCAAGGGTTTGGAGCACAGAACCATCAAGAAGGTGGAAAAACTATAAAAAACTCCCCCTGTGATCCCCCTCCCATTCCCTCCAGGGACTCCTCCTCCCATTCCTTTGCCTTTTGCTCACCAGGGCCAGAGGCAAGGTAATGGAAGAAGGGAGCTCCAGAGGGGAGAAGGAAGGTTCATGTGAGCCCCCCCCCAATTCCTTTGCCTTATCTGGGTGCTTGCCTTCCTTCTCTCCAGCTGGCAAAATGCAAGGGAATGGGAGGAGAAGGAGGGGGAGGCATGCGTGTGCCTCGTGAATAATCAAATTAACAAAGATCAACCCCGCTTATGTGGAGGGAAGACTGTAAAATTAAAATGGAAGGTCAGTTTCCTTGTGGTAGGACAGGGGAGAGGGCTTATTTTCTAAAAATGTCTGAGGACAACACGACTGGCTTATCTTTTCACACTTCTTGGAAAGAAAGAGAGAGATTTGCTGTGTCATATCATTCAGATGATTGGGCACAAGTCTTAGAAGCAAAAGAAGACATGCAAGAGATCTTGTTGAGGATTTTGGCTTGCTTCAGATGTCATACTTTAAGGAAGCATACTCCCTCTTTCCCTCACATTTTCCAGTTCCTCCCACATGTACATATATGCATGTGTGTCATTTGCCATTTCATTTCTTTCAAACAAGCTACAATGATCACAAGCAACAGCTGAGAACCCAGTTCAGACTTCAAAAACAAGAGCACACAAATAGGAGGGTACAACCAATGCTGGTCTGTTGGCCAAGCAGTTGCATTCCAAACTAGGCCTGCATTTCGCTAATTCCAGGGCTATGAGGCCTCTGGGGCAGAGAGTCCTGAGGGCATTATCTGTAAAGCCAGTATTGTTTAAAGGGCAGATGGGTCAGAGAACCACACAAATGCTGATATTATGACGCTGTCCAACATCTGCTGTGCAATTAGCCCATGGGGAAATGTTGATTGGAATACACATTTGTTAAGTGGAAAACCCCAGAATTTTTCTGATGTGAATGCATCACTAGATTTGACTTGCAAAAAGGGCTAGGGCAATGAAATTTCCATTGGTGTTGCCCACCTTGGAATCAGACTCTGCAACCCTGTGGCTCTAAGCAACAAGGTGATCTGCAGCAGTTAGCCAGTCATAATCTTGTGGTTCAGCCTGAAGACTTCCACTTCTGATTTCTCAGTGGTATTTCTCCATTAAAGGCACCACAGCAGTGGCAAGTGCAAAGCACTTCTTTCTTCCTAGAGGTAAATGAAACTGTGTGGGTGTGTGCTGAGTTTCATAGGGTAAAGTAGTAAAGTACGCTTATGGTTGTGGCATGTCTTTGCGCAACCCATAGTATTTTTGTAATTGCCAGATTCTTTTATGATTTTGGATCTTCACAGCTGAGTGCAGTATGCACAGCAGATATCAGGCAATATCAGGCATCCTGTATTGACACAGGAAATTCTTCCATGAAAGCTAGGATAACAGCACTGCCCTGGCATCTGGGGAGATCAGAGGTTTTGGACCATTCCCTCAGGGGGTTTGGGATTACTCGTCTACATCCAGACAGAATGTAACCTTTCTTTCTTATCTCTGTGCAGTAACCATTAAATGATGTCAGCAGTAATTCTGCTCTGGGGTTATAAGAGCTAGAGATGCTCCCTCAACATGGTACAATGAGACCAGCTAAATAATTTTTTTTTTTTTAGAAATGCCTCTAAAAACTAAGGAGTCTACCAGATTTGGTAAAACAGATCTGGATTACCACCAGCATCCTCACTGACCTTCTGGTCTAATGGAGCAACAAGTTCATACAGGGAATCAATTTTTTTTCTATAGTATGGAAAGAAAAAGAAAAGAAACAATGTTCCTTGTTTCAGTTCTAAACTCAGTATGCATACCTTTCCCTTTTCATGGCAACAGCTATGTAATACTGCAATAATACACTGTAGGAAAAGACAGACAGGCATTTTCATGATAGATCAAGAAAAGCCTTTGTGCATTATGTGTAAAATAAAATAGAAATAGAAAATACATCAGAGTATAGGCTTTTAGTGATGTTCTGTTTTTTAGTAAACATAAGCACATGGAGTGTTCAGCATAGGCCTACAGCAGGCATGGACTATGAGCAGGAGGTGGGAGTTCACATTGCTCCCCTGTAGGACCTTGAAGGGACATAACCCCATTGTCTCTCCTGCTGCCTCCCCTATTAAAACTTGTGGGGAGTAAAAAAAACCTGTTAGCCTGAAAATGAGGGAGAGAAGAGCAGCCAGGTCCAATACCACCATGCCTTGATTCCAGCAGCTAATGAAGGGCCGACCATCCATACTAACTGCCATTGCTCTGGCCACTGAGAACAGACACTAGGCACAGAACCATCCAGCAACTGATCAACGACCCCCTTTCCATCCCAAATGTGTTTACTCTGGCCTTTGAGGGAGAGAAGAGCAGCCAGGCATAGCACCGTCAAGCCTTGTTTCCAGCTGCTGATGAAAGGCTCTCCTGTCATCCCAAATGCCATTGCTCTGGCCTCTGAGGGAGAGAAGAGCAGCCAGCATCTGTTGGAGTTAATCCCCTCCTCCACTACCATTCCCTTCTTCTTGTGTGTCCTGTCTTATTTAGATTGTAAGCCTGAGGACAGGGAATTGTCAAATTCACAATTTGTAAGCCACTCTGGGAGCCTTTTTGGCTGAAGGGTGGGATATAAATGCTCTAAATAAATGAAAACAAATAAAAATGGCCAGTAACATGCTCAAGCCTCTGGGGATGCTAATGGGCATTTTGCCATGTTTGGGTGCATTATTGTTGCTAATTATCATCAGGCCTGCTTCAAATTGTGACAACCCTGAGAATAAGAAGAAACCTTCAAGACACTCTATCATCAACAGCTATGCTGGGTCCTGCAAAGTCAGGGCTGTGGCTTCTTGTAATGTGATCTGCCTCTTTTCCTACTGCCTTCCATTTTGCTGAGCATTATTGTCTTTTCTAATGAGTATGTCAACTAATGTTATGTCCAAAGTATGATAGTTTAGGTTCAGTCATTTTGGGTTCTATTGAATGTTCAGGGTTGATTTGCTCTTGGACCTATTTATTTGTCTGTTTGACAATCCATGGTATCTGTAGGACTCTCCTCTGGCACTACCTTTCACATAAGTTGCTGTCAGATTTCCTCACTGTCCAGCTCTCACAAGCATACGTAAAAATTAGAAGTAAGAAGTAGCAGATGATCCTGACTTCAATGCTGTACCTTCACACTTGAGGATCTTATCTGCTTCCTTCATAGCTGTCCTTCCAGGTCTTAGTCATCTTCTGATTTATTGACAACTTTAATGACTAAACCAAGGTATAGAAAATCTGTAGCTATTTTGATGTCTCCCCCATCCATTTCAAAGTTACATAAATCATCTGTGGTCGTTACTTTTGTTTTCTTGATGTCCAACTGTAGCCCTGCTCCAGAAACTAGGGGCTGCTGTTGACCAATTTTGGCCAAAAAATCTTTTCCAGGCTTTTTGGAGAAAGAGGCACTGGGATCTCCTGGGGCTACAAAAGTGTTCTAGTGGCCATATGTGGCCTCTGGGCTGCACTTTACCAACCCCTGCTCTGTAGGATACATTATTTCTGGGAGAGCCATTGAGGTACTGCAGTGTCTAGTATTCATTTTTTATTTTTTTCCACTATGTGTGCATAGACCTGTGAAAATAACTATTGAAATTAGACTGTGCCCCCCCCCCCCTTTAGTTCCTATGGATTTTTCTCATAGATTTTTCTTCACACTAGCTATTCTCCAGCTAAAAATTGGTGGCATTTAGAAAAGTCCCTATATCTCTCATTTTAGCCTGGATCCAAGTGAAACACACAGGACTTGAAGTGGAATCTATTGCTGACATGTTCTATCAGAACCCCAGTGTGTCAGACAGCACCAATTTGGCCATTTTCTCCAGTGATAGATTCTTATGAACCCCTCCTAAATCTGGCTGTTCCTCCCAAACCAGTAAAGCTGCTGATACAGAGGGACTTTGCGGGACTCTGTCCTGAGGTGATATCCTGGTGAGGATATTCTGTTGTACAGGTCTCACTCATGGAGCTTCTGGCTAACAGGAAGTGACTTAATATTAAGGCATGGGCTCCAGCACCCAGCTGGCTCCTCCAAGCTACAGTCCAATCTTTCTTGCTCTATACTGGGGTCATGATACTGCTGGATACTCTGGGCATGTGTATGTGCCACATCTACACTAATACTCCATATGTGACACCAGATTCAAGCATGCTCCATGGCTGCTTTTTTTTTTTTTAAGGACTAGGGATATTTCAGAAGTAGTGAATTCTTTGGATTGAATTATCTCTGTACTGGGCGATCGTATGAATATAGTTGTTATTTAAGAGAAATAACCTTGTCTGTGCTTTGTATATGAGCATATTAATGCATGTGAATGTCTAAAGCAAAACACATTGACTTTCCCTATATTGTCCCTTTTAGTCTACCTCCACCCTGGGGTGAAACAACATTGTACTTATCTTAGCTGTGTACACACTATGTATGGCACCTGCCCTAGGGCAAATACCAGTATCTAAAGCAGAATTGATAATTAGGTACTCTTTGAAACCTCCTATCTATAATATACTGTTGGGAGTTAGAGTTTCCCAGGGTGGGGGAAACTCTGTGAAGGCTAAAACTGTTAGGAATCAGCCTTCCTTTAGCAGAGTTGGAGAAAAAGCATATCTGTCTAGCTTCCCTGAACTGATACTGATTTTGAAAGTAAAACAAGGCAGGCAGTTTCAGGTTACAAACTTATGAAAAAGTTTACTAATGAATTTTACAATTACATGTGCATTGGAGAGCTAGATCCTAATTAGCTAACAAAAAGATTGGGTAAAATAGTAGCTTCATTCTTAACTTACCATCTTCTTGGTGGAGAGGCAAAACATGGTCAGAGAGGAGGAAGTGAAGCAAGATGACAAAGAGAGGAAAGCATGGTCTTTTGTGTAAGGCCAGTGACCCAAGGGTCTATCCTGGGTCACATGGTCTGGACCATGGTCCTAGGTCACATGGATTGGATACCAACAAAGAGCAAGACTGAGGTTTTAGGTGGGAAGACAAAAGGCTTTGACATGCTAAGAAAAATGAAAGCCTATGCTAGCTAAGCCCTAAAACAAGGGGGGGGGGGAATGCCAGAATTTTCCAAGATATACATTTGTTTGTTTGTTTGTTTATATTACTATCCCACCTTGCTTCCATCAGCACTAGCCAGTATTGCCAGTGATAAGAAATGCTGGGAACTGCAGTACAACAACGTCTACAGGGTCGCACAATTCCCACCCCTGCAATAGAGCATTAATTGCCACTTGAATTTTCTCATTAGACAAACTGAGAGGAGATTTATTTTATTGGAGATGATTTGTTGAAAACACTTGGCATTAGTCCAATTTCTGCATAGATCCAGTATATTCACTTAATAGGAGAAAGTAGTCTGTGACTCTAAAATGGCGCAGTTATAAGCGGACATCTCTTTGAATCTTCCAAGTGTTGTGGTACCTTTTTTTGACTTCTTGAAACATGTATTGAGTATGATCAAACATACTTATAATTCATTTTGACAGTTTCTTGCCTGTGTTGTCTCCCTCAAGATAATGTTTTATTCTTGTCCTTGAACAATGTTCTGCTGATAGTGATAGTTCTCTCAGTGAATCAGAGCTGATCTAAGCAATAGTTATTGGCAGGCTGAAAATTTTGATCATTTTTGTTCTGGATTTGGCCATGTGACTGCTTCACCGTAACAACCTGTAACATATCCTATGGCTTTGTCACCATTCGGTCTGAATTCACTATGTGACAAATTCTGCCTCAAATTACTTTACCCACATTTTCAGCCTGCCAGCTGGTCCCGTACATTCACCTCCTAGGGTGAACGTTCCAGGAGCTAGTTTGATCAATTGTGGTGGATCTATAATGTATTCTTAGGGCTGAAGTAGAGGTAAACTTCAGCACTACTCATGGTCCACAGAGGAGGAGTCTCATCCCAAAATTTCAGGCACCTACTCCTGTTTGGAACTTGTGGTGCCAGTGCTCAGCACAGTCTGTTGTCCAAAAGGGCAAGGTGGTTCATATGTTTAGGTAGGCTTACTCATGCTCTTTCCAACAGCATTGCAGCAATTGATGTAGACAAAAAATAGAAAGGGGGTACCATGTCAAGGGAGGCCTGCCTACATGTCAAGGAGAGGACGGTAACCATTAATCCTTGTAGTGTTGTGGAGGCAAACTATTGCTTTAACAACAACAACAACATGTAATTTTGATCTATTGGGACTCAAGTACTTGAAGGACTGCTTCTCCCCCCATTTGCCTGCCCATGGATTGAGGTCTTCTGGGTGACAGTCAGTATAACTGTGTGAGGAGAGGACCTTCTCAACTATGGCACCCCTTTGGAGGCTTAATTGGCTCCAGTGCTAGCTTCGTTTAGGTGCAAAGTAAAAACCCACAACAATCTAAAGATGTGTCTGCTTGTTAAAGCCTTTGGGACCCTAAGGGATGTATTCTAAAATGTTCACGCATTTGGTTTAAAATGTTTTAAACCTTTTAAAACTGTTTTAGCTTGTTAATATGTTTAATATATTTCTTGTCTATTGACGTTATTTTTATTGTTTTAAACTGTTTTAATCTGTTTGTATTGATTTTATTTTTATACCTCATAAAAGTCCTCAGGATATAATGGGATAGGAATCTTTTAATAAAGAAATGAATGAATGAATGAATGAATAAATAAATAAATAACATATTATACTATATTCTGTTGATTTATTTGTATCCTACCTTTTCTCCAACTGGGACTTGAGGCTTACGAGAATAAAAACAAATACAAGTAAAAACATGTGTAGATAAAAGCAAACAAAAAGTTATGTTCAAAATGGCTCTAAGCTATCTAAGGAATTTTAAAAAATTAAAACATATTCATTTAAAAGCATACATATAATGAGCATATTTTTATTTTTAAAATATATTTTTCTGTTTCCAGTAGACTTTCCTTTTTTTTAAACGGATGATTTTTTTTCACACACAGACATATACAAAAATATGTTTTAAAAATTCCTTCCTGGTTTTTTTTTTTTCCAGATTCCAAAATTAGAACAAGGCCCAATTCCTCATGGGACTTCTGGTGCAAGGAGGCATTGAACTTTTGCAGCCCCTGGCCTGAACGTGCCTGTGCCAGCGGATGGCCTGTGCTTTTCTGTGCTAATTTCCCCTTATTTTGACTGTGTTGTGTTTTGAGTTTCTGCCTCCGCATAGACTGTACTGTTTATACATTGCTAAACTTGTTCGACACATATGCCTGTCGTTTGCGTAAGGAACTACTGGAAACAACTCTAGCTCGCTGTTTGTTTATTCAGTATGTCAAGATATTACATCAGAGTTATTCATGACTGTGTCAAAGCTAAATCTCCCCTTGGAATTTTTTTTAAAGAACTAATAAGTGTTTGATTAAAGATAACAGCAGCAATGTTAAAACAAATAGTTTGTGTCTTTTTATAAATTACCATTTCAATGAACATCAAGTGCAGTGCTGCTCTGTGTATGTGTGTGTGTTTATGTACATGTACCTTCGAGTCACCCGTGGACGTGTGGCAATCCCGTTAATTTCGTAGGGTTTTTTGTAGACAAGGAATACTCAGAGATGGTTGTGCCAGTTCCCTCCTCTGAAATACAGCCTACAGCACCTGGGATTTGTTGGCAGTCTCCCATCTATGTACCAATCAGGGCTGACCCTGCTTTGTGTCCAAGATCGGACAGGATCTAGTACCTCTAGGGTTTTTAAGCTAAAATCCTGATAGCTTTATTAGTGGGAAAGGATCTGTGGGCAATGGCTTGGTTTTACATTTTATAGGATTTATAAATCTATGAATTCAGTTTTTTCTTGAGTTTGATATGTAATTATTGCCTGCACCTACACATGACATGTTTCATTCCTGAAACACTTTCAGATCTTAAAAAAATTGTCTATTGCTTGTGTTTAGTGGGATTCTGGGAGCAGTAGTTGAAAAAGACCTTTTCCACACTCCTGTTTTATAATTTTACAAATCTTGCTTTCAAAAGAGGGGTTAACCATTCACCACAGTGATGTAGGAAAGCTGCAATATATATATAATTTAAGCCAGTGATGACACCACTAGTATTAATATTCAGTAGACCTAGCTTGACGTTTGCTTTTAGAAAACACACAAAGTAACCCTTCTTGGTATGTCTACTTAACAGTTGCATTTGCCAAGTAGCCTCCCCGCATTTGCCAAGTAGCCTCCTCGCATTGATGGCTACAGTGTGAATGTCACCTGACCAAGTGATTATTGGATTCAGCAGTTGATTCCATGCAGGCTGGGACCCTGTGATTTTGGAGCTGGAGGTTGCATGGAAGTCTTTATGTCCACAGCTGTATAAGCAAAGGCTCCTTCCCTGCAGAAATTTATGCTGCAAAGATGCATGCCAGGAGAGTGGCTGCTCGGTACATCTGGCACTGGGAAAGAGCTAGTTGGCACAACTGCTCCCAGCTTGCTATTGAGCTTGTCTGCTATATAAAAGTCAGTGTTTGTCTGTGCATTTGTCTGTTTGTCTGTGTCAGCATATGAATGGCTGTGGGAGGCGAGAAGACTTCACATGATTGGCTAGCTGTGAAGATTCCATGGAATCCTGGGGTTGGCAGTTTAGGGAGGGGCCTTTAGAATTGTCAGCCAGAGAGCTCTTGGGCCTCAGGGCGGTTGCTATGGAGATGAGGCCTACCAGCAAAAAGGATGCCAGAAAACTTTTGAGAGGCATACGTGAGAAAAATTAAAGTAACATACACAACATAGCCCATTTCCATACTACGCTGTCATAGTGCCATCATTCCACTTTCAGCATCCTATGGAATCCTGGGATTTGTAGTTTAAGTAGCATTTAAGAATTCTCAGCCAGAGAGGTCTTTGGCCTCAGTAAACTACAAACCCTAGAATTCCACAGGATGGTAAAAGTGGAATAATAGCCCTATAACAGTGTAGTGCATGAATGGCCATAGTTACAAGGTCTTCTTGCCTCACATAGTAGATTGTATGGGTTCCATATATAAGGAATGTTAAAGTTGAAATTCAAAACAAAAAATGCTTCCAGAAAAATGTAAAGCCATTGCACAAATTCAGTAGAAAGAAGGGAAAAAAAGCCAGTACATCAATGTTACAAAACAACACAGATTGGATTGGGGACTATGGGGAAAAGTTACAGGCACTGGAATAGGCCAGTTGCTATGGTGACAATGCCTAGCAGCAAGGAGGAGGACAGCGTATTCCCGCAGGAACCTGTATGTTAACAACTGTGAATACAGATTGCATTGGAGAATATGGGGAAAATTTATAGGCACAGAAATAGGCTGGTTGCTATGGACACAAGGCCTAGCAGCAAGGAAGAGGACTGTGTGCTCCTTCAGGAACGCAAACTGTGTATGTAAATAACTCTGAATATAGATTGCATTGGAAAATGTCGAGCAAAGTTACAAGAAATGGAGAAGACAGTTTGGTAAGTTCTTAAGAGAAAAATAAAAACCCTGGGCAGTGCTGAGTAAATACGCTAGTTTTAAATAAAACTGTTTCTTGGGATGAAAATGTCCTTGATATCTCTTTGCACATCCTTTACGATTCCACTACTGTCCCTTCTCTGTGACAACATAGTCCTTATATTATTTATTGTCTCATATATTAGCCACATATTTGGAAAACTGTAAAAGGAAGTCTTGCCTTAAAAGTACAGAGGCGTAATTGTTTTTCCTGCATCCAGAACTTTGTGGGAAAAGAAATCTTAAACTGTGGTGGAAGAACAAGGCTAGTAAAGTTCAGTAAAGATCAGTTTGCCCCCCCCCCCCATATTTCAGCTTCACAGCTGGAGTTTTTGCAATAATAGAATCCACTCAATGGTAGTACATTTTTCGGATGAAACTGCCAGGTTGTGTTACTAATATCTATAGCTGGAATTTCATTCTCTTTTCACTAAATTTTCAGCACATGTACTACATGTTTTTCACCTGTCATTTCACAAGGGAATAATACATCTGATTTGATACATAAATCAAACTAATCTTTGCTCATTCAAGAGCACCTTTTATCTAGACAAGAGCCAGGGAAAGTTATTTCTTTGGACATCTCCCAGAGTCCCCCAACTAGTTTCTGGCCAACTAGCAGGGCCAAAAAAAGTCACTTTTACAAGCTCTGTTTTAAAGGCACACATCATATGCAAAGGGGAGCAGTGAATACTGTGGAATGGGATTCGTTGACCGGTCTTTTATTCTAGCCTGAAACTGAGGATCTACCTGATAACATTTCTTTGAAGCAAGCTCCCCTGTGGCAGCTTCCCAGTTTCAAACATTTGGAGACCCGTATAGGGAAAGACATTCAGCCGTTACTCCCTGGCACGTGTGAACTTCCTGTTTAGAGATGTGTGTTTCCCCTTCACACAGGTGTCATACAACAAATATATTTGGCATGCTGTAAAAATGAGGAAGGTAGCAAACAGTGGGATTTCATTCACAGATTGTGGCTTTGTATGTTCACAATTCGTGTGCCTCTGTTTATAAAGCAATAGAATGCTAAGTGCTGTGTGTGTGTGTGTGTGTGTGCGCGTGCGCGCATACATCCATGCATTTACTATTGACTCCATGACACAAAGACATACAATAGTTAATTCAACCAAGCAACTGAGCTACAACTGAGTGCAGCTCTTTTTCTGTTTGGTTCCCAAGCTTTCAGCTTCAAGAGGAAGATGGCAGTTACTCATGAAACTGAACAAAAGAGGAGGATTGAAGAAAGTCCAGTAGCAGACAGCAAGAAACAAATGGCCGTTCTGCGCTCAGTCAAATGTTTACAACTTTGATTTGGAGAACAAAGGTGGTCAGAGGCAGGTTCTCCGAGGAGAGGTCCTAGGAAGCAGACAACTTTTTTCTGCAAATCATAGAATCATAGAAATGTAGAGTTGGAAGAGACCACAGGGGCCATCCAGTCCAACCCCCTGCCATGCAGGAACACCCTCAAAGCACTCCCGACAGATGGCCATCCAGCCTCTGCTTAAAAACCTCCAAGGAAGGAGACTCCACCACACTCCGAGGCAGCATATTCCACTGCCGGAGAGCCGTGACTGTCAGGAAGTTCTTCCTGAGGTTCAGGTGGAGTCTCCTTTCCTGCAGCTTGAATCCATTGCTCCTTGTCCTGGTCTCTGGAGCGGCAGAAAACAAGCCCTCTCCCTCCTCTACATGGCATCCCTTCAAATATTTAAACATGGCTATCATGTCCCCTCTTAACCTTCTCTTCTGCAGACTGAACATACCCAGCTCTCTAAGTCTATCCTCATAGGGCTTGGCTTCCAGGCCCTTCACCATTTTGGTTGCCCTCCTCTGGACCTGCTCCAGCTTGACCATGTCCTTCTTGAATTGGGGTGCCCAGAACTGGACACAGTATTCAAGATGAGGTCTAACCAAAGCAGAGTAGAGTGGTACCAGTACCTCCCTCGATCTAGACACCATACTCCTATTGATGCAGCTGAGAATTGCATTGGCTTTCTTGGCTGCCGCATCACACTGCTGACTCATGTTCAGCTTGTAGTCTGTTAAGACTCCTAGATCCCTTTCACACGTACTGCCATCCAGCCACGTGTCCCCCATCCTATATTTCTGCATTCCATTTTTTCTACCTAAGTGTAGGACCTTACACTTCTCTCTGTTGAATTTCATTTTGTTAGCCTTGGCCCAGCTCTCCAATCTGTCCAGGTCATTTTGAATTTTGATCCTGTCCTCTGGCGTATTAGCAACCCCTCCCAATTTGGTGTCATCTGCAAATTTGATGAGCATGCCCTCTATTCCTTCATCCAAGTCATTGATGAAAATATTGAACAGCACTGGGCCCAGGACAGAACCCTGTGGCACCCCGCTAGTCCCTTCTCTCCAGGATGAAAAGCAGCCATTGGTGAGCACCCTTTGGGAACGGTCAGTCAACCAGTTACAGACCCACCTGACAGTAGCTCTCTCCAGCCCGCATTTTACTAGCTTCTTTGCAAGAATGTCATGGGCAACTTTGTCAAAGGCCTTACTGAAATCGAGATATGCTACATCCACAGCATTCCCTTCATCTATCAAGCTAGTAACTTTGTCATAAAAAGAGATAAGATTAGTCTGGCATGACTTATTTTTGAGAAATCCATGTTGACTTCTCATGATTACTGCATTGCTTTCTAAGTGATTAGAAATGGCTCCTCAATGATCTGCTCCAGGATCTTTCCGGGTACTGACTCCAGGCTGACTGGGCGATAATTATTTGAGTGCTCTTTTTTTCCCTTCTTGAAGATGGGGACAACATTTGCCCTCTTCCAGTCTGCTGGAACTTCTCCTGTCTTCCAAGATTTCTCAAAGATTATAGCAAGCGGTTCCGAAATGACCTCTGCCAGTTCTTTTAATATCCTAGGATGCAATTCATCTGGCCCTGGAGACTTGAATTCATGCAGTGTGGCCAGGTATTCCTGTACCACCTCTCTACCTATTATGTGCCTCATTTCCCCTGCTTCCTCCCCTGCTCCCCAACCGCCAGGTTGAGTGCTTGTATCCTTCTGGGAAAAAACTGAGGCAAAGAAGGTGTTAAGTAGTTCTGCCTTTTCTCTTCCCCCTGTTAGTAATTCACCATCTTCTCTGCGCAGCGACCCTATCGCCTCTTTCTTTTTCCTTTTGCTGCGGACATATTTAAAAAAGCCCTTTTTATTGTTTTTGATGTCTCTGGCCAGCCTAAGTTTGTTCTGTGCTTTAGCCTTTCTGACCTTCTCCCTACATCTCCTGGCTACTTGCTTAAATTCTTCTTTGGTGGTTTCCCCCCTCTTCCATTTCCTGTACACGTTTCTCTTAACGCTTAGCTCAGCTGAGAGTTCTTTAGTCAAACCATTCTGGTTTCTTCAGATGCCTTCCGTTTTTCCTCCTTATTGGCACAGTTTTAGACTGTGCCTTCAGTATCTCCCTTTTAAGGAACTCCCATGCCTCCTGAACTCCTTTCTCTTTCACTATTCTTGACCACGGAATTTCAGCCAGCAGCTCCTTAAGTTTACAGAAGTCCGCTTTTTTAAAATCTAACATGAGTGTCTGGGCTACACTTATCTTCTCCTTCCCACTGAATGCCAAATTCCAATAGCGCATGGTCACTCCCCCCTAAAGATCCAACCACTTCTACCTCATTAACAAGGTCATCCCTATTGGTCAGGATCAGATCTAGAATATTTGATCCCCTTGTGGCCTCTTCCACCTTCTGGACCATGAAACTGTCTGCAAGACAAGCAAGAAACTTGCTGGACCTTGCTGTGTTGGCAGAGTTTGACTGCCAACATATATCCGGGTAATTGAAATCTCCTATTATGACTGTATCTCTCCTTTTTGAATGCGCGGTCATTTGGTTGAGGAAGGCGTCATTAAGGTCCTCAGTCTGGGTTGGAGGTCTGTAGTAAACCCCCACCAGAATATCCCTATTGTTTCTCGCTCCCTTAATTCTTACCCAGATGCTCTCGACCTGGCTTTCTGGGTTTAAGTCACGGATCTCTTCACAGGTGAAAACATCCTTGACATACAAGGCTACTCCTCCTCCTTTCTTGTTTGGTCTGTTTCTACCAAATAGGCTATACCCCTCTGTTCCTACATTCCAATCCTGAGACTCATCCTACCAGGTCTCATTGATGCCTATCAAATCGTATTTATTTTGTTGTACTAGGAGTTCAAGTTCATCTTGCTTGTTTCCCATACTCTGCGCGTTAGTGTAGAGACACTTAAATCCCCGGGCCCTTCCTACAAGTCCTGTACTATAGTTTCTACTCCTCCCACCATTGGACGCTTGTACTACTTGGTCAATATCATTTGGGCCTTTTCCCCCTGCACTCACTGAGTCTTTGCCCTGAATAATATTGTCTCCCTCCCCAGCAGAACTTAGTTTGAAGACCTCTTAATCCTCCGTGCAAGACTGTTTGCAAAAACATTCCTGCCAAGTTTCGTGAGGTGCAGCCCATCCCTTGCCAGAAGCCCACGTTCATGGAAATTCAGACCGTGTTCCAAAAACCCAAACCGTTGCTGGCGGCACCATGTGCGGAGCCAGTTGTTGACCTCTGCTATTGCCCTTTCCCTTTGTGCGCCATATCCTAGAACAGGGAGGAGAGATGAAATGACCACCTGCGCACCAAGGTCCTTAAGCTTTGTCCCCATAAGCTCGTAGTCCTTTGCGATGTGGTATAAGCTGCGCCTCACAGTGTCATTAGTTCCGACATGAACCACAATGATGGGCTTATGGTCAGTGGGCTTGACCAGCCTGGTTAGCCTCTCCGTTATGTGGTTGATCTTGGCCCCAGGAAGACAGCAGACTTCTTGATTGAACTTGTCGGGTTTGCAAATTGCCGGTTCAGTTCCTCTGAGCAAGGAGTCCCCAACAACCAGAACTCGCCTCCTCTGAGGCTTGTCCAGGGCTCCTCGACGAGCAGGTTCTTCTAGGACTGCCTGGGCACTCTGTTGAGGTTGGGAGTGTTCATCTAGTTCCTGTTGCCGAAGTTGGATTCCTTCTTGTTGACATTCTGTTCCCTCCTCCTGGTGTTCCTCATCGTTCATAAGGCCAAGAACTTTGAAGCGATTGTGTAGGTTGAGATTCTCTGTTTCCTTCCTGGTCCTCCTACTCCTCCGTGTGACGTTCCCCCAAGCATCCGTTTCTTGGCCCAGTGTGCTGACTTCCTGATCTGGCAGCTCTCCCGCGCATTCGGTCTTCAGGAAGGTCTTCTCTGCCCTATCCAAAAACTCCTCACCTTCCCTAATAAGACGAAGATTAGAAACTTGTGCCTCCAGCTGGTGAACCTTCTCCTCCAAGAAGGTCACCAGCTTGCACTTGGTACAGGTGTACCCGACAACATCTTGTGGCAAGAAAAGGAACATCCCACAAGTGCTACAGGTGACCGTGGCAGCTCCCTCACCTTCCATCCTTGATACTACAGAGAGTAGTACAGGGAGTAGGTCTAGAAAGAATAACAGGGCTTTCTTTCTAAAATTCAACTGAATCAAGTATGTCTCCTCTGCTGATCGCCAAGGGATGAATTGGAAGGG
This sequence comes from Cyclura pinguis, assembly GCA_030412105.1. Lineage (NCBI taxonomy): Eukaryota > Metazoa > Chordata > Lepidosauria > Squamata > Iguanidae > Cyclura > Cyclura pinguis. Next base: position 221,883,952 of record CM059599.1, on the reverse strand, counting down.
CTGAAGAAGAGGGCTTCAACTGTGCGCGCCTTTGGCGCGCACAGTTGCGGTGCGCCGTTGGGAGCTCCTAATAAGACTCCTCCCCCCTAGCTGGCTCCTCCCCCTCGTTAGTCAGACCGTGTGCTCAGGGAGAGCACATGGCCAGCACAAGGAGACCTAACAAAAACAAGCAAACAAACAGACAAACAAGCAAGCACAGCCCCACAAGCCTGTAAACAACACCTGGTCAAGGATGTCTTCACAGACCCAGCTCACCCTCTGCTCCCTCCTCTGGGAATCTCAGCCACAACAGAGTCTTTCATATCATTCCTGTCAAGTCTTCTATGGTGAAATGCCTGAATCTGGCTCATGGAGGAAAGGACTGTTGCCTAGTGCATAGGTGAGAGGGTGCTTAGGAACGCCAGTCTGAGGGACTTTTGGTTGTCAGGTTTGGTACTGGTGTCACAGCCTGGATCCATTGTCTCTAGAGCTGGTGCTGGAGGCCTTCCTGACTTGGCTCTCTGTGACTACTGCTCAGAGCTGGAATTGTGACTGAAAGGGCACAATTCCTTTGTGAGAAATAGTCATGCCTGCTGCAGAAGAAGACATTTCTTTACATGTTGTTTGAACTGGAAGAAACACAACTAAAAATGGTAGCCCAGGTGTGGGTAATCATGTGTGTAGAGTTGTGAGGAAAGAGAATTCACACAGAGTTAAAATATATCTAACTTTTTGTTTCACTGTTTTTTCAGCCAGACATTTCAAAATGACAGTCCATGTACTATTGTACAAGCAGAGGAATACTCACTTCTGAGGAGGCTAGAATTCAGTGAAAGCAGAATTGCCCTTGGTTTTAGCTGCATATTTTGCTGCTGGTTATGAAAACAGGGAGGTTTGTTTGTTTTGGTTTTAACAATACATTTACTGTGCATTCTGAAAGATGCATATAGTGCCAAGTAAAACCTCTCCTCAGAAACGCAGGTAACATTGGAGTTCTGTAGAGTAGTAAATGGATTCTTTTGCTCTTTAAACACTTTTAAGTAGGTTAGAAAAACTGTACACTTAATGTATGAAAGTTAAATGCATAAATAACCATAAAAATAGAAAGGATGAATTCCATTAACATTGCAGAAAACCTGTTAACTTTTAATACTTGAGCAAACCAGTGTCCCTTACTTTTGGTTGTAAAGCAGAATATTGTGCATCATTTCACTATATGAATCTATGAAGACTAAAGCTGCTCTAGTCCAGCATTCTGTTTCACACAGTGGCCAACCAGGTACTCTAGTAGGAAGCCCACAAGCAGATTGTGAATACAGTTGCACTCTTGTACTGTGGTTCCTGAACAGCTTGACCCTTTGTTTCTGGGACTGATGGCTAAACTACAGGTTGTGTTAAATATGTTGTGTGAAACCAAGCTTCTCTTTCTTTTATACTTATACATATGCAGGACACTCCCCAAAGCAATTGAAGCCATTGTCTGCAAGCAGGGACCCAGAACTGTTTTTTAGGATTCAGCATTGGTAGGCAAATTGTTATTAATTTTGCCTGTTTGCAGGTGCTTGCAGAGGGAAGGCAAATTACTTTCCCCGTCCATCATCACTGAAACATCCTTAAATATGCAGACTCTGACAAACATAATGTCTGCTTTGAAGTGCTCTGTACGTGCTTAATGTGGCTTGTGTTCTATATATGTTCCTTCAAGTCACCTGTCAACTTATGGTGAGCCCATGAATTTCATAGGATTTTTTAAGGCAAGGAATACTCAGAAGTGGTTTTGCCAGTTTCTTTCCTCTGTAATATGGCCTACAGCTCCTGGTATTTGTGAGTGGTCTCCCATCCAACTACTAACCAGGGCTAACCCTGCTTAACTTCCAATATCAGACAGCATCTGATGTCTTTAGAGTATTTAGGCCTTGTGTACAAGCTAGGTTACAGGTGAAGACTTTGTTATGGCTGTGATTGCTTAACAACAGTTGCCTTCTAAATAGTTCTTAGTGCTCACTCTTTTAGTACATATTTGATTTCTAACTCCTGAAGAGACTCAGACACATAGGAGTCTTGGATGTCTAATTTTGCCAGATAATTTCAGGGGCAACCTCCCCTCCACCAAGTCTTGGGAGGGCTTGAGCCCCCTGACCACTGTTCAGAGATCCATGTATGCAGGTAAAGGAGACCTAAGCCTTTGTCAGAGGCACCAGCTATCCATTGTCAGACAAGGGAGTACCAAGTTGTTCAGCAGGCAAACGGTCAGGGTGAAGCAGAAGTGAAGTCCAGTGTTAGTTCAAAGGTCAGGAATCCAGTGGGCAGCAATGTCAGACAGTCTAAAGACAGGCAGACTGCAAGCAGAGAATTTGTCGCACACACAAAAGCAAGAGCCAGCAAAATACATGAGTTGTTTCTACCCCTGAGCTATTGCCCTCTGCCTTCCTTACAAAAGCTGGAGCCAGCTGGCTCTCATCCCAGCCTGATAGCTCTTGGTCTCCTTGCATCTGCTTGTTCTCCTCCAAGGCTGCTGTTCACATGGAGAAGCTGACTCTTGGCCCATGAAAGCCCTGCCCCAGTTTGTCACTTCTTTGAACTCTATATGTTCCCCTCCTCTTTTTTAAGCCTTTCCAAGGCACAGCCCAGCAATTTATGGGGGGGGAATCCTCATATGGATCAGGAAGCCATCAGTTAAGGGAAGGAGTGAGCTTCCTACTGTGTATTTAATGAAGAATGTATGAGTTTAGCCCTGAGTTGCTTAATTATTTGAAATTCCTTGGGCTCACAGAGTTGGATTTCCTCACAGTTCTATCATGCCTTTGTTCAAGGCTACCCCTGCTCACAGGATAACATCTGCAGTGGCCAATTAGATCAGGAGGGCTAATGAGATCCAAGACAAGAATGGCCAAAGTACACCTGTCTGGATGTTGCTGAACTGCAACTCCCAGAATCCCCAGCCAGCATTGCCAATGGCCAGGAAGGCTGAGGGTTGCTTTCAACAAGTTCCCTATCCCAGACCTGAGATGGCACTGTTGGAATCATTGGCAAAATTGCCCTTCTAAGCTTTTGGTAAGCTTAGAATCAATACGTAAAGGCAATTTCAGCATTACCGGCGATGGGAAGAGAAAAATATTTGGCTCTTGCAAACATTTTCCATCTTATCCCCCCACTTCTGCTAGCCAACAGCTGGTTTTCAGTTTGGCACAGATGTCCCAGAGCTGCTGAGTCACTGCCATAATTAGCTCTTTGGTGGCAGGTGGCTTGCGGTTGCACTGAGAGTCTTATATTTCAGGGAGACGTGAAGTCACAGTAACAGAGACTGGCATTTCACCTAAGGCAAGGAATCAGATCACTTTCTTTCTGCTCTCCTAATGAGTCTCCAGAATTAGCTAAAATAGTGAACATTTTACAGTTGTTACTATCTCTACACCCAGATTTGAATCAGCAGAAAAAAATGTAGCCATTGAAATAACTGGATTACTATTTCTGGTTGTAAATCGCATCCTGTTTCCCAGTAGTTTCTGATTCTGGAAATTGTTCAGTGCATACACTTGGCACATGATCTATTATCATCAAATTGAAATCTGTTGGGGAATTAACTATATATTAGTGGCTTGGAGTATTCTTCTGAAATAGAGGCATGTGATAAAACTATTTTGAAACAACATGGGGATGAAACATGTCTCTGGTGCTGTTTTATTTAACAAAAAGGTTTTTTTAAAAAAATATTCTGCGTAAAATGGTTAACCATAACATCTAAGGCTGCAGTCCTGCATATGAATTTAGCTGGGAGTTTGTTCCATTGAAAACAGGAAGATTACTTGTCATTAGACATGTGTAGGATTGCACTGTAAGTTAATTTGAAATTAATGAGCAATTTATGTACCTGTTGGTGACCTGAAGAAAAAGCAAGGAATATATAAGACTACAAAAATACTAACCTGTTGCTGAAATACATATCATTCCTTTCCCCATCTGTAGGAAACTACATCTTACATACACATTGGTACTACATATTGATGAACCTTAAGACTTTTCTCTCAACCCCAAATGCTTTGAATCTTAATGTGGCTTATTTTTCCTTGGAATTGGATGCCTCTCTAGCCTGTCTGAGGGGTTTAGCATTGTGGTTCTGGATGACTTTATGGGTGTATGAACACCATCAGTGTGAGCTGTAGTTCGGTTGAGGAAATCTGATGGCCCTTTAGCAGAGTCTTCAAGTTCTTTGGGGGGAAACAATGACATTTACACTGGTGCATACCCTTCATAACTGGTTGTGACCTGTCTGCTCTTGTTTGGGTGAAGGATGCTTTTCTGACAAGGATATTAACTCCCATGCCAGAAGTACTGTATAAAACATGGCATGAGAAAATTTTTGTGTCCATTTTCCCCCCAAATAAATACCTTGGAAAGCAACAGGTATTAATATCTAATGGAACACTGACAACATCAAATACAGGCTTTCAGCTTTCTGCTGCTTGTCAGGAAGCTGCATTCACTGTTATCACAGCAGTAAACAGACCTGTGCCCTCTGACAAACAAAACAAAACAAATAGACAAGACAACACAAAACAATATTTTAAAAAACCCCCCACCCATAGAAGCAGCCTTGTAGTCTGATAGCAAGAATAAAAACAAAGTTGACTGGTATTTTTCTTTGGACTGACCCAAATGTCATACAGATGTCTGACCTTTCCAGAACACTTCATCAGACTCAACTTTTTGAAAAATCAGGGAATCAGGGAAGGGTGGAGTGGGGTGGGCAAATGAGGGCATTGCCTCCCAGATAAGAATTCTGCTCCCCCAATTTTCTTTCAGTCTCCAAGTTTTTAGCTTTGAAATAACTAAAACTTCAGTTGAGCATTTAGGAACATAGTTTAGGCATCCAAAACAAAAGGGGTCAGCAAAGTTAACCAAGGGAATACAAAAAAAGCAAATATAAGAGTTTTAAGTGTGAATGATTTTCAGTGACTCACTCTGCAATGTTAGAGATTTGGGGAATGAAAGAAAATGTCATTGGTGGAGGTGAAGAATACTTCTTTGAGAGGGCAATGTCTTCTTTTTGTGCTCCCCATAGCTATAACTCTTGAAGGGGGGAAAAGAAAAAACACATGACTAGGCATCCTGGCAAACAACATTAGGCGTAAAGCGTAAATCTTCACTCAGTCTGTATTCTCCATCTGAGATATAGTAGTCACAACATCCGCTTAATTTCCCCTGAGTTTTTATTTCTTTCTCCAGGATAGATTTTTTTCCCCTACCTTTTAGCCCAGAACTCTAGAAGCGGCCCCAGGGAAACCAGACAGCTTGTACACCTTGCTGGCATTTTGGTTGATCTAACTCTGATTTTTATTCCTTCCCACTCTAATTCAAGAAGGATCTCTGTGTGAAAAATGAAATCTTTTCCATATAGTAAGGACACTGTAAATTCCCTTGATTTTAAAATACTAAAGCAGTTAAAATGACTCCATGTTTCTGAATAGACCAGAACAAAATTGTTTTTAGTTTCCAAGTGTAAAGATACTCCTGTTCCTGGAAAGATCATAGAGACGAAACGTTGAACACCGAAGTAAACTTTTGGGCTTGTAAAGTTTCAGATCTTGGAATCATCAGGTCTTGGCCTCTAGTCATAACTGTCAAAGAAATGAGAGATGAGAATCTGTATTTTCATGTACACTTCTCTGTCTAGATTGCCAGACTGTTACCCCGAGTTCTGGGGTCCCTTGGGGGACACCCCGCTGTGCTCCACGTGATGGGTAATGGAAACTAGCCAGAGCATGAGCAATAGCAATGCGAGAGGTAGGGTAACCTAGCGGGGTCTTTTTACCCAGTTTTTACGGGGTCAGGCCAAGCCAAAAACCAAACGAAAACGTCCATTAAGTGATTTTATTGAGTAAGAGTCTTATGCACCAACACAATCATGCACACACACACCCAAGACCTATTAAGAAGCAAAAAGAGAGGAAACTGGATAGGAGAATATGGAAGGGGTGTAGCTGGGGTAATACTGCACCTTTTCCTGAAGTCTGTGGTCCGGGAAAGCAGCGGAGGAGTGGGACTCAGCACGGAGAGGGCTGAGGGGATTACTCAACGGACAGAGCAACGGTCTGCTGGAGTGACTGGGAGCGATCCAAAGGAGCGCTCAAAAACTGGGACTATTTGTAGGGGAAAAAGTCCCTGAAGGACTAATCCTCTCCCGGGGAGAACAATGGGTGTTGAAGCGAGAACGAAGCTCCATAATGGTAACTTCCTTTGTGTGATGAGATTACAAGGTGTTGCCAAAGGATCTTTGGCTGCATTTGGTTGTGGTGTGACTTCATGTAAATGGTCTTTGCCTGATAGGATATTTGCTCAACGTGGGGCAAACACGCTAATCCCCTCAAGTCGGCTTCTTGGTGCTGAGGACCCTTTGTTTGTTGTGGGTTTACACCTCTTGAGGTCCCCTGGGGCTACGTGACTGGGGATTTACTGGCCTGATCTGGTTTTCGGTTGTTCGACCGTGGCTGCCTACTTGCCCATCTGGGTGGCCTCTCAGACACGTGGAATCATATTTAATATCAAATTGTAGATCCTGGGATAGGGTTTTTCCATTGGGGTAACAAAGCATATGTATTCAGACAGTGGGACCTACATGAATGACTTAGAATTTCACAGAAAAACCAGTAAGGAAATAGGCAGGAGCAATATAATAGTTGGATCTTAAAGTACAGATTATCTTTTCATGCATCATCATGAAAATAAATCAGGGAGATGGAGCCTTTGAATCTACTGTGAGGGTAAACAGAAATATAACTCTCTCTTTCACTGTGTGTGTGTGTGTGTGTGTGTGTGTGTAAGAGTAGGAGGGAAGGAAAGAAAACAGTTGAAGGAAGCAGAAACCTGTCAGACAATTAGTGGTGGACCTGAACTTCTGTGAATGTCTGGATATTCTCTATGCTTGCCTTTTGTTGTTTTCCTCAGTCATCTTGGTGTTTTTTTTCTCCTCTCACTGAGTTAAAGTCAACATGTTTTAAGCTGTGTAAACAAATTAGTCATGCCCTCCTGCTTTCTAATATTTAGACAGTTTCACACAAATTCACTTTACATAGTGGTTACTCCCCCCTTGTAGTCCCTGGAAACTAAGCCCTATAATGTATTACTCATCTGAACACTAATTACCTGTTAAACTCTTCTGTGTTCTTCCTCCTGTCTCTGTGTGGGCCTCCTTCTTACTGAATCTTAGATTGTAAGTTGCTCTGCCATTCTGTATGTTACTTTACGGAGTGACATAGGTGTTGAAGGTGACATATAAATAAAACATTGTTTATGTGAAGTTTGCTCATGTACATAAGAAGGCCTATCTAGTCTAATATCCGATTCCCACAATAACCAGTAGATGATTCTGGGCAGTTCACAGCAGCATATGCAGTAACACCATCCCAGCAGTGAGCAAGGCATACTCCAGGAATATATGGCTGCCTTGGGAGAAAGGCAGGATATAAATTAAATAGATAGGTAGGTAGGTAGGCAGGCAGACAGACAGACAGACAGACAGACAGACAGACAGATAGATAAAAAAATAATAAACCACTGTTAGCAGCCATTAATAGTTCCATGCTTGCTTATCCATGCTTTCTTAGCTGTGTTTGTGTCTTCTGACACATTCACACAAAAAAATAATTTTCCAGGTCTCCCCTGGCCAAATATATGATCAATATAGTTAATATGCAGTCAATATATTCTATGTTCTTCCATCCAAAATCAAGAGCATTTCAAAATTTGCTTTGAGCAGGAGATGAATTGAATGGACGCCTTAGGGCAGGGAGATGTGTAGCATATGAAATATTTTCCTAATTATTTTGCATAATTATCAGATCTTACCGTATGGGTAGTGGCAGAGCTTGGACTGTGTGGAAGGGGGCAGGAGGGGATGGGGCTGTGGCATGAGGGGCGTGGCCACTGTGCGCAGGGGTGTGATTACGGGTTGGGACACCCCAAAAACATTGCCGCCCAGGGCGAATTGTCCCCCCGCCCCTGCATCCCTTTGCAACTGCATATAAGAAGGCAACAAGAGATGTGCAAGGTAGGCTCTTCTGAGCGGTGTTAGCCACCATGTCAAAAATGTCCTGAGTGTGATACAGTTATCACTAAAATGCAGGCAGGAAAGCAATATAGTATATCATTGCCCTCAGCAGTTAGTTGTTGTTCCGCTCAAATACATCTAAGATATCCATTTACAGTGAATTCCATCTGACTCAGTTTAGATGCTGTACACTACCTGCTACTTTGATTCCTATTGTGTACCTCATTTGTGTGTTTCAATAATATTGTGCAGCATGGCATTTCTTGTGACATGATAACTCATCACCATCTGTTATTTAGACATGGGACCCTTCCACATTACACAATTACAGTGCTATGATCCCAATTTAACTACCGTGGTTGCATCCTGTGGAATCCTGGGGCTTGTAGTTTGGTCAGAGGCACCGGAATAGATCACTGGATGAGAATTCTAAAGGCCGCTCCCTAAACTGAAAATCCCAGGATTCCACAGGATAGATCCATGACAGTTAGAGTGGAATCATAGTGCTATAACTGTGTAGTGTAAAAAGGCTAAAGGCAGATCACAAGTTCTCTTATCTGCTCTGAGGGTGGGGGTAATGAGACAAGACCCCCCAGAACGGTACCAGGAGTAGGCAAATGGGAGGTCCTATTGTCACTGCCAAGATGATCTGAGTCCTGCTTCATCATGCTAATCATTGTCTGTTTATCTCCTCTCTCTGAGAACGTGCAAGCAGTGGCAAAGAGGAAGGAGATCCTCCACTCATCTTGCGTTCTCTTTCTCGGTGCTGGTACATATGGAGCTCAGAGAAAAAGAGCTAATGAATAGGGAGTGGAGACTGAAGTGAGGGGAAAGAGAGAGAGGAATCAGCGAGAAAGACAACTGAACAGGGACATTTTGCCAAAGAGTCTCTGAAAGCCTGGAGCTACCTCTGTTGGGACACTTCATGGCTCTTTGAGGACCCTGCCATGTGATGGTTTCTCATACATTTGCATACAGAGTAATGTTTAAATCTTTCATTTGTCCCACAATGGCTTGTCTGTCTGCCTGTCCATCTCCTCCTTCCTTCCTTCCTTCCTTCCTTCCTTCCTTCCTTCCTTCCTTCCTTCCTTTGCCTATCTCATGCTGCATGCTTCTGTCTGGTGTTTTGAAGTCACTTTAATCTGTTGGTGTTCTTGAGTTGCAGGGGAAGGTGTAGTTTGATGTTGCAAATATGTTTTTTTTTTAAAAAATACTTTCATACATTTTAATCATATAAGATGCTTCTATTAAAAAAAACCCTGTCATAAAAAATAGAATGGGCAATAATTGTTTTGCAAACCTTGGGGGAGGGATACCTTTAACTGTAGATAGATCAGTGGCCAGAATTGGGAACACAGTTTGAAGTTGAGAGCTTTCCCTCCACCCCCGGAGAGCTCTTGTGGCTACGTGGATTAGGGAGTCTGGGACAGGAACTTTTTCAAGTTCTGCCAGTTCTCATAGCAATGACTCTTTGAGGCTTCCCATGCCACCTATTCAATATATGGATTGTTGATACACATACATGAATTTATTTAGCACACGGGTAGCATTGACCCTTATTTTGTAGCCCCCATGATATTCCCAGAGCAGCACAGTTTATGGATCATTATCTACAGCACCAACAACTTTCTAATGGCTTCTTCTCTTCCTTCCTGCCATTTCCACAAGGGAAGGAGATGCTCTGTCCTGTGGTCCTTCAAAGTTCTATTGTATAAGAGGGCCCTCTAGCACTCACACCACAGAGAGGTGCTGCCAAAATCCGGAGAAATTGCAGCAGTAGCAGCAGCAAATTTGACAGTAGTGGTGAAGGTGGTGGCAGTGTAGCTTTCAGTGATTTCTGGGAAGTTCAGGGAAGCTTCTCAACTTTGGAAATTTGCTATCCTCTGATTTAATGAGCGGAGCTTCAGTTATATTTAAAAAGAAGTGAGGAAGAGTTGCACCTGAGAAAAAATTACAGTCAGCCATCCTCATTCTCTAGGATTAGGTGCATAGGCCCGCCGCAAAAGTGGAAAAATCACGAATATCAATATATGTATGCGTATGTGTATTTGAGAAGGGGTCCAAGTCATGGTGGGGAAAGCAGGCACCCACGGTTCAAACCAGGACAGGGAAAGGAGAAAGAAAGGGGTGGATCAGCATGGTGGCCCTATACTTCCTTCCTTGGGTGTGTGGTGGGCATCGGGAGACGGTTTGTGGTGCTGAGAAATTGGGCTGCGAACCATCCTTAGCTGGCCAGGCAATGCTGGGGCGAGGGAGGAGGAGGACCAGAGGTGGGTTTTTAAAGGGCTACGTGGCCTGATTGGAGTTGCTGAGAGGGAAGGTTCCCCTGGAGAAAGAAGTGCTTGAGGTGTGGGGGCACAGGTTGAAGACACTTGCAAATAACCAAATCTATGAAAGTCCAGGAGTGCCAACTGTATATGGCTATGCAAATTCTATATATTCAGAATCATTTTTAGCTCATTTAGCCCATCACTTTATGTTTGTTTATTGTCTTCTACTCTGTATAGCTTTCAATAGGTAAATTCTAGAACTTCCTAGCCAGATTTAAATGCTTTTTGACTATAAAGATAGCTTTGTTTAAACTGCAGTGTAAGTAACAAAGGCACCTATTGACTTATGGCTTGTGTGTGCAATACTTTTCAGTTCTTACTTGATTAAAAAAAATGACACAGGTGTGTTGGTTTCCATGTATTTGACAAAATATAATCAGAAGTTCAGTTTCAGAAACAATGAGTACTGTTGTGCAGTAGAGTAATGTCAGGAAATAAAGAAGGCTTCATCAAATGTTGCACACAGAGGAATAGCAATCAAGATACTGGAATATAGATTTATGAAGGATAAAGAGAATAAAGACTATGAAAAGGACAAATCAGAATTTGAAGTGTTGCTTTGTTCTAATGACGACCATCTCATTGCCAAATTATACAAGTTTTGCTGAAAATAGATGTAGAAGAAGAATAGGTTAAGGAATATATAATTGATTGGGCCAAGAATTTTGGTCATAATATATCCATGAGTCAATGAGAAAGACTTTGGAAAGAAACTGAAAATATACTTTGCTGTGATCTTCAAGAAAATTTGTATCAGATGATGATATGCTGGTATCTCATACCAGAGAGATTGTCAAAAATATATAAAGGTATGACAGATAGATGTTGGAAATGTCAAGAACATACTGAAACTTTATATCGTATGTGGTGGACTTGTGGAAAGGCTAAGAAGTTTGGGATGGAAATACAGAATATGGTTCTAAGAATTTTGAAATGCCAGATAGTTAAGATACCTAAATTATTTTTGTTAGGAATTTGGAGTGATGATGTTAAATTTGATAAAAAAATCAGAAATCACTTCAGTATATACCCTGGCTGCAAGAATTGTCTATGCAAAGTGTTGGAAGAAAACTGAGATCCCATCAATGACCGAATGGTTTAATAGACTGATGTGAATTGTAGAGATGGATAAATTACCTGCCAAACTGAAGGGAATTTCTGAAGAAGAATTTATTTCAGAATGGGGATGTCTAATAGAATTTTTAAGGGTAAATGAGGGTGATTTGATGACTTTAGGGTTTTAGACTTGCTCAATACTGTGTCTTTCTTTAAAAAAATTGTTGTAATATATTATTATCCTAAAAAAGATCCTGAGAAAATTAAATATTATTATAAGTTGTTGCTATAATATGTTTAAGATAGATTTGATTTGATTAAAGGGAGTAATAATATAGTAGAATTAAATAACAGTATTTTAAAATAGTTAATAATACTGATTTCTGAAATGGAAATTTATAAAATATAAAAAATTTAGGAAATTTAGAAATTAAAATAGTTTGGGAATATAAAAAGGAGCAACAAATATAAAACAGTAGAAAGTAATGAATTAAGTACATTTTCATATCTTGGAGCTATTTGCAACAAGGGTAGGAGCCATTTTTAATTAGATGTAGTCTCTTTTTATTGTTGCTTAGTTTAGTGTAATTTGATTGTTAGTTTAAGTATGGTATATAGGTATATAATTTTCTTTCTTTGTATGTTTAGTCTAATCTTATATGTGGGTTGATTTTGTTGTGTGTCTTTACTATACATTGGTTTGGTTGCTTTTGTTTTATGTGTTTGTGTCAATTTTTAAAACAAACAAATAAATAAATAAATAGAAAGAAAAAAAAGATACTGGGACATAAAAGGCTATAACTTGCTTGGTTGATAATAGTATCACATATAAAACAGAGTAAAGAAATAATGCCTAATTGAAGGCATCTAAAACATTACAAGAGGAGAGACAGCAATGGCAGCTGATGCTTCCACATCAGAGGTGTACTGAACCCACTATGATTTCCATTCTAGTCTTCAAAGGAAGATAGCCAAGGTGTTGAATCTACTTGGCAAAGTTTCAACACCTTGGATAGCTTCTTTGAAGTCTTGAATAAAATCCAGAGCAGATTCACTGCACCCCTGACCTGAAAGCCAGTGATGACCACTGATAGCCTCTGAGGGAAAAATCAACACCTTCATGTTCGCATTGAGTAACATCAACTTGCCACGGAGCAGCCACCAATCATGTCAGCTGTGCCTGTGGCTCCTCTCATTAACTATACATTCTTCATTTCAGTACTTAAAAAAGATAATTCTGACATCTTAAAGGCTAAAATGTTTTATTTTTTTCGTATATAGGAGTCTACTTCATTAGATGGCACTTCATAAGATGCATATTAACACACTCTCCAACTCTGTTGCATTATTAAAAGAATGTAATTTCACAAAATGTTAGTAAACTTATATCCTTCTCAAAGCACACCATTTTAAAATTGAAGCCTAATTAATTTATGGAAAACAATCATGCAGATCATTTCATTCCTTTTTTACTAATACTTACTGGGTTAATTTTGCTTCTTCTTAAAATCTTCTTTCAACAGCATATGGATGCTCTGTTTATCAAATCTGGGTGTTGTGTTTGCCAAACACGCACACACACGCATACATATATGCCACATTGTTTTAATGTATAAAATAAAATCTTAGGCATAACTAACAGTGGTATAACTACAGCAGAATAACAGAGGCTTCACATCTCCAGGTATAAAATATGCAACAGCCTTGGTCTCACCTGTCTCTAAAAAGGAACAAGTCTGTTTAACTAGTGCACCTTTTATTGTGGAACTACTTGAACAATGAAACCCCGCAAACTTGTTGCTTTTCCAGTTGTATTGTCTGTCTGTCGGTCTATCTATCTATCTGGTATCCCTAATGTAGAATGTAAGTGCCCTGATAAGTGTATTGTTTTAAAAATATATGAACGAAGATAAAAGAAGGCCAGTGAATTTATCACCAGTACAGCAAAAGAGTGGACATATCTTGATTTGGATACTTAGAGATGCTCTGCAGACCATCTCTGGTAGGTACCTAACTAGGAAGCTTCACTGTGTATTGACCCAAATCCTGTTGCCAGTCCCAAGTTGAGCAGACTTACTCAGTCAATGGGATTTACATATATTTCAGTGGCAGCTGATTCAGTAGGCTTTACTCTAATTGAGACTAGCCCTTAATTTAGATCAGTGTGCACTGACTCCCCATTGGCTACCTAGATTACCCTGAGAAACTAGAAAATAAAATAAATCACATGCTGAAAACTATTTTTTATTTTAATGCAAAGAAAAGTTTTAAAATTTTTATTATTAGGTTTGTAGAATGATCTCTTGTGAGGGATCCTTTAATTCTCTTATACCTTTCGTAACAATAGTAGTTACACTCCAGTCTCAATTATTGACTTTTATTTCTATTGCAATTACAAACAACACTGACAATAACTACTTTATTTTACATTTCGTAGGTTCAGGGACCTCTTATTATATCTCTTCAATATAGTATGTAGCATTCACACATTCAGAGAGAGAAAGAATAAATGTGTGTGTGTGTGTGTGTGTGTGTGTGTATGAAAGAGAGAGAGAGAGAGAGAAAATCATAGATTAAGAGAATCATTGTGTTGGAAGGCACCCCAGGGGCCATCTAGTCTGATCTTCTGTTATGCCACAATTCACAGGCAAAGCCTCCTGTGTGGTGGCCAGTCAAACTCTATTTAAAAATCTCCACTAACTTCTGAGGTAGTCTGTTCCGCTGTCTAGCTGTTTATCCTGTCAGGAAGTTTTTCTTCATATTTAGGTGGAACTCCTTTTCTTTTAAATTGAATCTATTGGTTCATGTTCTGGTCCTTGGAACAACAGAAAACATGCTTGCTCCATCTTCTGTATGTCATGCCTCAGGCATCTAAAGAGGGCTATCATGTCATCTATCAGTCTTCTCTTCTCCAAGCAAAATATGCCCAGACCCCTAAGCTGTTCCAGATAGGCCTTGTGTAGATTTGTAATCATTCTGATCACTGTCCTCTGGACACATCCCAGCTTGTCAATATCCTTCTTGAACTGTGGTGTTGAGAACTGGACACGGTATTCCAGGTGAGACCTGACCAAAGCAAAATAGATTGGGACTATTACTTCTCTTGATCTGGGTAGTGTACTCTTGTTAATGAAACCTATATCTGCATTGGCTTTTTTGGCCACAGAATCACACCATTGACTCATATTTATCTTGTGTCTGCTAATACCCTTAAGATCCTTTTTATAGTTACCACTGTCAAGCCAATATGTATGCAGTAAATATATACCTACCATACATACTATATGTAGTACTTGGCATGAATTGGCACAGAGGTGGACAATGACTGTTTTCTGTTATTCATATTATGTTTTTGTAAATAAAATGTGATAGGATGAGGTCAAAATAATATTCCTGCCTTCTACTTCTTTTGATTGCTGTTTATCACTCTCTTTCCTAGCTATTTACCACTTTATTTTTTTAAAAAAATGTTTACATATTTTCTACCAGATATTTTATTACTTCTCTGTTTTAAATGCATTTCTTTTTGTTTTACTTGGCACATTTTTACAGTCTCTTTTTCTGCTGTGAGGCCATCTGCTTATCTCAAAATATCAACATAGTTGTATTCCTGAGAGATTGTGTTAAGAAGCAAGGAAACTTTTATGCAAGGCAATGAGAGAAAAGGTATCCAGTGGAGCAGGGGAGGGGGGTGGTATTGCTAGTTGCAATTTAGTTTAATTAGTTTAATTGTGAACAGAAGCTGGTATCATTTCTTCTGTTCCTCATCATCAATGTACTTCAGACAGTTCAGCAATTCTTAATGTGCTATTAGGCTAAGTATAGAAACACCAGGGACGACAAGTAGCCTTCTAGTAGATAAGGGAACTAAAAGCCATCTTGCGTCAGCTGCATTCTTTGTCCTACCCTGCCTGTTTCAGAAGAAATCAGCCACTTCATTTCTTTCTCTCTCAGAGAAAGCCTTAGGTACACCTAATATGTAACAATAATTTTTTTTGGAAGCCAATGGTTCACAAAGTAATTGAGGAAGGCTTAAATACTTAGTTTTTTGTGAGTCGATCATAAGTTGTGCTAACAAAAGGGAGACATTTCTTCCATTGGCCTGATCCCATTGTATTAAATCTGTGCTGTCATCTTGTTCAGTTCAGCTTAAATTCTGAGTCTTAAACAGGATGTTGCTGGTGCTTTCTTAAAAAATGCAGGTCAAGATCTAAAGATAATGGATTAGATCCAGACTTAGCCATACTTAGAGCAAATCTGTTGAAATCAATGATTAACGTAAGTACCATTGATTTCAATGAGTCTCCTCTACTTATGAGTGAGTGTATGTCCCACCCAATTTGTAGGCACTGGTTTCTCTCTCTGCTTCCCATGATTCTCTGCAAAGAGACTTAACTTCCATAGAAGAATGCCAGTTATGTATCTGTTTCATGTGTCTCCCTAGTGCTTTCTCTCCCTGCCCCCCTGCCATCACGTGTGTTTGTAAAACCTCAGTGTTCAGCATGCACAGCTGTGTCATATGCTGAGCAACTTTCTCTGTGTGTATCAGTTTGCTTCAATCACCAGTTCTGTCTTTCTCAAGAAAACTCTGTTTTCAGATTTGAACTGTTCTTTAGAGGACATTTCTGTTTTCTTTGAACAAAAACCAGTTCAGGATGCTGAGACATGTATCTGCAAGGAAATCTGGTTGTGGTGGTGAAAATTGGTTAATTGTAGAGAATTCACATTCTCCATAGTTTGTACTATATGAACTGATAGTTAGACACTGAAGAAGGCACAGCACCCATGAGAACAAGAGTCTGGTTGATGTAGGTCAGCCTACATGGAACATACAAGCCCCTTGCAGTGACTTTGCCTCCATCCATCAGCAACTGCTGGCTGAAGCACAACTTCTTCAACTTGTCTAGTGGTAGGGCCTGCCCTATTGATTGTAAATGCATCTTATTTTATATTTTGCTTCCATTCCTGACTTCCTGTCAAAACATCCTCTAAGATCTCTCTTGGTTTTCTTTGGCTGGCAAATTCTTCCATTTACTCCTGCAACATTTCACAATGAAAGATGTTTTGGAGGAGAAGAAGTGACTGGACTGTCTTCTTTTTCATGATACAGAGAAGAAAGTGTTTAAAAGAAAAGAAGGAAGAAGGGGGAGGGAAGACAGAAGTGGCCTATGTGGTTTTTGGCTGCCTGACAGCAGTAGAGCCTCTTAAGACTATGGCAAAGAAAAAAGGCAGTTTTTACAAGTGTGATCATTTGCATGGTGGAGTCAGCACTCCACATTTGCACCCATGGTGTTCAAAGACTTGATTATTTGCAAATTTCTCCAAACCCTGCCTACCTACCTCAAGTACTTCTTTTCTGGGTGACCCTTTTCTCTTGACAGCTTTGATCAGTCTGCGCAGCCCTTTAAAAACCCTCCTCTGGTGGTGGTATTCCTCCACCAGCCGCTGCCTGACAAGCTAAGAATGGCTCTCAGACTGATTTCTCAGTACCACAAACCCTTTCCTGATGCCCCCCCCCCCCAATTCAGGGAAGGAGATGGGCAAGAGAGGTGAAGTATAAGGCCACCATACTGATCCACCACTTTTCCATCTGCTTTCCCTGACCTGGTTTGGACCAAGGATGCCCATTCTCCCCACCATACCTTAGCCTCCTTCCCACAGACACAAACATATATTTTGATATTTGTGATTTTTCCACCTTTGCAAAGGTTTTGCACCCCTAGTGCTGCTGAACGTGGAGGGCCAACTATGTACATTTGACACAAGATCTATATTCTGTTAGAACATCATTCTGAAGGTATAGCTGTTACTTTTAGCGACTGTTACACGGTATTTCTGAGGAAGGAACTGGCAAAACGATCTGTGAATATTCTTTGCCTAAGAAAACCCTATGAAATTAATGGGGTCCCCATAAGCTGACAGGGGACTTGAAGGCAGGCATACACGCACACACACATTCACGCACACACACACTGCTAATTAGCCTTATCTGTTATGCTGTTAATTTTTCAAGACCATGATATGGATTGTATTTGCTTATACCCAGCTGCTGTATCAACATTTAGCGTGTGATTTCAACCGAGCTTTTGGTTTGTTCTATGAGAACAAACTATGAGAACATCTTACCATTTATTATGATTCTCTGAGTGTTGCTGCTGAAAATAAGAAAGCTAGGGCAAATGAGGCCAATTGCCTATGGGTGTGTAAAAGAAAAAATCTTGTTACAATAGATTTTGTCTGTTTGTTTGCATTTTATTGAGTTATTCCATTTCTGCTCATGCAGAATCTATATAAATACTAAAATATAAAGGCCAAAATAGTACTTATTGGTATTTAGAGGATCAGCTTCTCCTGCTACAATGCTGCCCATAACTGAGGTAGTATTAGAGGCTCTACTTCAGGTATCTTTAACTTCCAAGGTCAGGTGGTTGATACCGTGAAAAGGGCTGCCATAATGGGGACCCTGAATTGTGAAGTAGCTCCAGGACTGGTCCAAGAGGTTTTTCTGCTTAAAAGATAAGTTGGTGCCCCTCGCTATTCTACATATTAAAAAAAACCTGAGTAGACTGAGAACTCAATATACCTTCAGCACTGGTGAAGAAACAACTCCCGTCCCCCTCCAAAAAAATTTAGGAGCAGCAGGCTTGTTTAGAGGAGTTGAAGAAAATAGTGAGGAGCTGTTCTCCTACCTCTAGTGTTTGATGCCCGAGGTGACTATCTCACTCTGCTTAATGATGTGATTAGCCCTGACTAGCAACCCTCCACAAGATTTTTAACATTGTTGTTGCTTTTGTTGTTGTCGCTTTTGTTGTTGTTGTTGTGTGGCTTCAAGTCACTTCTGCCTTATAGTGATACTAAGGTAAACCTATCGGGGGTTTTCTTGGCAGGATTTTTTCAGGGGGGTTCGTTCAGAGACTTAAAAGAGGTCTTGCCTGAGGTCACTGAGTGGATTTCCATAGCTGAGCAGGGATTTGAACCCTGGTCTTAGTCCAGCACTCACACCACTACAGCACAGTGGCTGCTCTGTTCATTTTGGCACAATTTCCAAGAACTTTTACTAGTGGATAAAGTGGGGGTCTTGCAGATCTTTATATTTGTCAACAGCTTGCTGCATAGTACGGGGAATACTCTTTCTCTGTAGCCATTTTGACAATAAAGGGAAAGGCTCACTACAGTAATTCCTGCATCAAGTGACATTTCTGTGGTGGATGTAATGTGTATTTTGGCTGCTCACATGTTAAGTGCTTGTCCGGTGCTTGGAGCATCTGAAGTGAAATGAGATTTCCATGTGTGGGACTGTGGAGCTGTGATGAGAAGTTCATCAGGGCCATGCGAGCTGGCACTTTCTGGGCTATTGAGATACATTTCCCCCCCATGGTATTGTTTGCACTTTCACTTTCACTGGCCCAGGCCCTCCAGAGTTTCAGAACCTGGGTTTTTTGTTCCTCTGTTCCCAACCTCATCAGTCCTGGATTTGTTCCATGCGTGTAGACTAGCCTTTGTTTCAGTCACTTGAGTGAAGAACGTATAGATGTCTATCAGCTGTTAAGACAAAACACTCAACTGTAAACCTCATGGTTGTGCTGAAATGAAAGGGATGTAGTAAACATAAGCATGTTTATCACTTGGAGAATCCAGCCAGCACTTTGTGATTTCTATCTCCATCTGCCAAAATACACAGTTGCTTATGACATAATCAAACAAATTTTGAAGTGTGGCCAGAGAGGATGCTGCAGTGAAATGGATGAAGATTAAAAGCCTTCTTTGATAGAAAATTAACCAAAGAAAGGGTTTTCTCTTGGATTTAATCATAACGGAAACTGGATTCTCTTTGTGGGATTAGCCATCAAAAAGACTGATTGAATATTAAAAAGGCATCCAGGGTTTCCTTGGCAAAAGCTCTTTTGAGAAGTATCATGTGAGGACATCTCCGGGCCTGATGAAATTCAGAATCTGTCATCTGTTTCAAAGGGAACAGCTTAGATCTTTTATTTCCTTCCAGACAGAGATGAATTAAATAGCGGGACTGGGATTTTTAAACTGGGTTTTTGAAGGTCCAGGAATTGCATATTACAATTAATAGTTGAAGATGGCAGGTGTTCTGTGAATATCTGATGAAATGCAGAACAATCTAAAAAGATAAATTGTTCAGAGGTTTTTATGGACTGAGGCTTTAATCTTATACCCACTTGCCTGGAAGCAAGCCACATTTGACACAGTGGGACTTAAATCTGAGTAGGCATGTGTGGAATTGCTCTGTCAGGTAATTTGTTGTATGGCTATGTAAACATTCACTCCTTAATGTGTGGTGAATTACTCTAGTTGTCTCTATAGTGCTATAATAATGCCTTATATAGTAAGCAATGAGAGCCAGCAATAAGCATTGGACTACAGCTCTGGAGACCAGAGTTCAAATCCTCACCCAGCCATGGCAACTCACGGGGTCACGATCTCTCTATCCTTAGAGGGGAGGCAAGGCAAACGCCCTCACTGAAAAATTTTTTTAGAGCCAGCGTGATATAGTAGTTTGAGTGTTGGACTACAGCCCTGGAGACCATGATTCAATTCCCTACTTGGACGTGGAAACTCACTGGGTGACCATGGTCACATCACACCCTCTCAGCCCCAGAAAATCCTGTGACAGTGAACTATAAAACTCTAAGCATAGCTTCCATCTGCAAACTTGAATGTGTAGATCAGGTCTTGTGTACAAAGTATATGTGTGTACAAGCTATATCCATATGTGCTCCCTCTGCCAAAAGTGTGCACAATTAAATCAGTGGAGGTTGCGGGTAGATCACTGGGTGTGATCTGGATCCCCTTTTCCAAACACTGGTTATTCACCATACGTAGTAGTCTCTGTGGGAAGATCTTGGCATGCTTAGTTTGGGAAGCCGTGCCAATTTTTTAGATTGAGTTGTAGATAACTGTAAAATAGATTACCAGGTTTATTGACTCTTTTGTCTTCCACATCCAAATTCAGTGGGATACCCAAGTTCAGTGGGATACTCTTGCCTTCCAATTCACTGGATGAGCTTGTCCCACAGAATGAAAAACAAGTGAAATAGTGGTTTCTATCCCTTTCACAACAAATATTTATAGTGCTTTAATTCCACTTTAATTGCCAAGGTTCCATCCTGTGGAATCCAGAGATTTGTAGTTCAGGGAAGGGCACTTACAATTGTCAGCCAGAAATCTCCTCTGACTCCTCACCAAACTACAAATCCCAGGAATTCATAAGATCCAACCATCATAGTTCTCTGATAGTATAGTGTGAGAGGGGTCTGTTGGTAGTTGTTACTTGCTCATAGTTTTGAAAGATATCTGGAATCTGAGTCTATAATAATAATCAGCAAAGCCTGATTAAGATTGGCATTCTTCAGCACAAGTAAATAGAAGTTACAATAGCCTATGTTAATTAGGTAGAAATAACTAGGTCATGCTGAGAGCAATGACTGCCCCTTTGGTTTGCATATGCCATCCAGACACAAAGTAATATATTAAAAATAACAAAGCCAATCCATGTGTAAGATCATAAAAATGTAAAGCATTTCTTAGTCTCAAATCCCACTGAAGAAATATGTGCAGGGAAACAGGATCTTGTCCTAGAATAGTTCCTCTTGTGAAAAGATGCTGCCTTGCTAGTGTCTGTTACTGTAGATAAGATGGAATGTGTTTTGGTATGAATGTGACAGATGAACAAGTCAAAGTGGGACTCTAAGCAATAAATAAATGCAGAATAGGGCATGACCTCATCTAGCAATTTGGCTCCCTGTGTGTCTTCAAGCCACAATGTTGGCTTCACTGCTCCAGAGAAGGGTTTGCAATTGTTAGAGCTCTAGGAAGGATGTTTTCATGCTGCTTGTATCATCCCTACAATTTCTGATTGTGGAATCTCCACTTACAGAGATAATGGAGGAGGCAGAAAGAACACAGCTTGACTTCCCAGGTCTTGAGTTATGTTTTCGACATAAGCACTTAGATAATTTCATCACCTGATTTATAAAGTGAGCCTATTTAGTCAGGAGTTTAGTCAGATTGAAAAGAGAGCACTCTTCTAACGTTATTTTTATAGCTGCTTTTCTTGCTTTCCCTGCCTAGTAAAATCTTGGAGCTGAAAAACTATGCTCGAATCTTATAATCAGAGGCTGGAAAGGTTACTTTTTAAAGGTTATTACCTTTAAAGCCCTGTATGGTTTAGGTCCAAGTTACCTACAGGATCTCCTCCTCCTCCCTTACAATCTGCCCTGTACACCCTGGTCTTCTGGGGGCTATTTACTTAAACCAGACAAGACAAGACTGGCAGCGGTCACCCAGAGGACCTTGTCTTTGGCTGCCCCTAGATTGTGGAATGGCCTGCCAGTAGAGATTCGACAGCAAAACATGCTGTCTGAATTTTTAAAAATATTAAAGACCTATCTCTTCTAGCAGGCCTACCCATCAATTTTTAAATATAAATTTTAAATTAGTGTATTTTAAATGCTTTTTTATGTTTTTAGCTGTATTTTAATCTGTGATGTACCCTGCCTCAAGCCTTGGAAAGAGGTGGGTAAGAAATAAAAAAAAATTATTATTATTATTATTATTATTATTATTGCTGCTACTACTAATACCATTGCTATTGCTGCTTCTCCTCCTCCTCCTCCTCCCCCTGGATTACAAAACCCATAGTCCCCAGTGAGCATGACCAACAACCATGCTGTCTGGAAGATTATAGGAGCTGTAGTCCAGACAGTTAATTTTCTTAAGCTCTGCTTAAAAGTAATATGATTGTCACTTAGGCTGCAGTCTTATCTTGGAAATGAATCCATAGTGCAGGTGGGCCACTTTCCCCACCCCTTTGCCATTTATGTGTTGTTCTGTCCTTTTCTGAGTATGAACAGTGCCCAGCCATTATGTACTTTTCTTGAGTGGCTTCCTCTAAGATACTGAATTTGACTCTTTTCGAATTTTGAACTGGAGAACTACATAATGGGATTTCTGCCTATGAATTAACTGAAGCAGAATAATACTAAGTAATTTGTGGTTTGGTTGTTACTTGTACATCAGTTTCCTTGGAGATGAATGTTAGACCTTGCACTCTTTTCTTAGCGTATATATCTGCTCTCAAAGCCCTTCTGTTATTGGGCACAATTTCTTTGAGCCAAACATAGTTTTTGCCTCTTGGTTTAAACCCAAGGAGACTGTACGCTTTCTGCACAGATTTTTTAAACAAGAAACTTAATGACAGTTAAAAACCTTAACCAAAGCTGAGAGTAGGAGTGTAACAACAATGCAGAAGGAATACTGATTTAGTGAGCTTGGTACATCTCCTGCCCCTTGGCATTAATGGGAATGGGTCTCCCTATGCTGAAGGAATCTTGAACCCATGCTTTCTACATGGAGGGAAGCTACGAGAGTATTTTTATTGACCTGATCTCCAAAACCCATCATTTATTTCATTTGTATTCATATGCATTTGTAATATGTTATTATCCTACTGTAAATATACATTTTAATTAATTGTTTATTTATCTGTTGAACCAGCTCATTACCATTGTTTGATTAACTTTAATTTGAAAGCAGATAGAGAGTTTCTTTTTGAGGGGACTGCTTAATTTAATTCAGGTTTCACTTATTTAATGATATAGTTCACTTATTTAATGATATACTATAAGCTGTCTTTGGATGTCACACTAAACTGTAGTTTCCTGAGTTGCAAATGAACTCAGTTTTGGGCTAATGTGCTTTTCCTCTTCTCCTCCTTGCTTCACATGGGGGGAGGAGTTCAGAAGCTTTCACTGTGGTTATCTTTCCTTTGTAAAACTCTATTTCTACATTAAGAACTAGACATTAGGTTCTTGAGTTAATTATGTTCCAATATGCCATCAACAAGCAGCTCTTGAGCTGTTCATGAGAGAGGGGTATTAATTTGTTTATTTATTGGTTTGCTGAGAAACAAATTTTGTTCTGAGAAAATTGCCTCTAATATATGTGTGCTTTTAGTTACTTAACCCCATTCTCAATTAGATGTGATTCAGCCATGGAAATGGTATCTACAATATTGTTGCTGTAGTTCTTGTTTAAGATTTACTATCAAATAACAAATAGTCATGAGGCAGGTCTTTTGTATGACATTCAGTTCAGTGACATTGATCTGCTGTACATGGATATGTGAGTTTCCCCTATTTGAACTTGCCTCAGTGAAATGCTTACTAATTATTCTACTCTAATGTACTGCGCAGGCAATATCTTAAATTAGAATAATGCCAGCAAGGCTTTTGCAGATCTGAGAACATTATATTTTATTAATGCAAATACATTGTGCTTTTTCCCCTCTGGAACCTGGATTAGACAAAAAAATAACCCAAAAACAAAACATAGTAAACACTACCTCAACAGATTTCTCATAGGGCTGTACAAAAACAATAAGTAGTGATGTTGCCTTATTACCAAGAAATAGACTCAGTAACAGCCAAGAGGTATGAACATAGTTAGTATTTTGGATGGACAACCACTAGCAATTAATAAATATTTTTAGTAATATCTTAAAAATAATATCAATATCAAGTACATAAGATTTTAATCTTCTTTCTTTTTCTGGCAATCAGGCAGGTTAAGAACCTGAACCTAGATTTATGGTATTGTAAGATCGCAGCCTTACTGGGTCCCCTTACATACTACACAATTATAGCCCTATGATTCCACTCTAAGTCCATGGCTTCATCCTATAGAATCCTGGGATATGCAGTTTAGGGAGGGTCATCTAGAATTCTTGACCAGGGGACTCTACCGCTACCTCCCTATAGCACAGATCCTACGATTCCATAGGATGGAACCATGACAGTTAAAGTGGAATCATAGTGCTATAATTGTGTAGTGTGAAAGGTCCCTAGAAAAATTGACATCTCATTATCAAACGTGCAAGTAAACAAGTAGACAGTGATACTTTTGGAGCTACTTGTTTCACCATGAATCATAAGAAGAATAGTAACATTGCTCTACCAACATCTCACAGGGTCTTCTGGAGAGGTCTAATCAGATAAAATTTGAAGGTCTTTGATCGACTTTTCTCATGATAAACTATATTCTGTATCCTTCAAATGTTTTCAGGCAGTATGGGGATTTACATCTATGGTTTGTGATACTAGAATGCTTTGAACAAAGTAATATCAGAAAAGATAGACAAATGATGCAAGACAGGACCTATTAGAACTAATCTCAGGCAGGAGATTAAAAATATCCTAAAGGCTCTCTCAGTCTTTCCTAAGTGCATATTCCCCCCTGTCCTGCCCCACTTCATTTTTCAGGAGCAACTTTATATTGCATCAGCTTCCAGCCATGGCTGCAAACTGGTTCAGTACCAATCATGGTTAATTAATACAATAACAACAACAAAAGCTCACAAAATTACGGGTGTAGACATAAGGATAACTGTAATTTGCTAAGGAAAGGGGATGGAGACGATTTCCACAAAAGAGAGGAAGGATAAGGATGAGACAGTCCTGTGGGATGTGCCCAGTTGCTTAGCCATTATTAGGATTCTAAGCATTTATTTCTGAAATAAGCCATAGCTCATCCAAGAGAAAATGTGTCATGTTTGTTATCAGGATCTACTGCTACATCAGTCCATTAACTAATCTAATGTGGCTTAATGCCGTATAGCTCTCTAAGAAGCCAGATGCCAACCATTTGTGGAAGAGCCATTCCAATATAAAAGCATTATTCCAGTGAGTGCTATACCAACAAAGTTATACTTTCTGTGTGTTAGAAGTTCCTTGCTGAAAGAAACAAGAGTCTATGAGGTAGAAAAGGATGCAAAATAACCTCTGTTCTATTTGCTAAAAGTAGACTGCCATCATATATTTATGTCCCTAACATGAAAGAATTCAGGCTTATACCCTTACTATAGTGAAGGATAAGCCTCCTTACCAGAATGTCCATTTGACTACTTAAAAATGGCTCAGTGTATCAGACAAGCAACTATTAGGCTATGAGAAAAAGATCTATAATCAAGTCCACTTTCTAACAGAGTGTATTTTTTTTTCAAAACATGATTAGAGAAATGTCCAGAAATAGCTAGTTGCTTTTAAAATAAAATTAAACCTAAAATTGGGAAACTCAAAAGAACTCATCAAAGGAACTTTCAGGAGGGTGTTTCTGAAGACTCAAAAGTGTAGAAAAGTTTGATCTTGATTCTGCTGGAACATTTTGAAGAAGATTTTGAACAAAACAGAATAAAACAAAAAGATTTGGAGATTGAATGGCTTCCAGGGAGGAAAACTGACACTCAGCAATAAATGTCTAAATGACTAGATCATGTGTCTTCAAGCTGATTCCAGAAGCTACTAGGGTCCATCCACATTACACAAATATAGTACTGTGATTCCCCTTTAACTGCCCTGATTCCATTCTATGGAATCCCGAGATTTGCAGTTTAGGGAGGGGCATTTAGAATTCTCAGCCAGAGCTCCCCAGTGACTCAGCAAACTATGGAACACAGGTTTCTGTGGAATGCAGCCATAGCAGTTAAAGTGGAATTGTGGAGTCTTTCCACACTACACTGTCATAGTGCTATTATTCCACTTTCAACATCCTGTGGAAATCTCGGGTTTGTAGTTTACTGACGCCAAATAATTCTCTGACTTACAATTCTGAATGCCTCTCCCTAAACTGCAAACCCCAGGATTCCATGGGATGTTGAAAGTGGAAAAATAGCACTATAACAGTATAGTGCGGAAAGGCCCATAGTGCTATTTTTGTGTAACCTGAAAGAACCTTTAGTTAACATAAGGAGAGGGGCACAGATAGGGTATTAAAAGGTGAGAGCCAGCGTGGAATGCATTGTAATTCATATTTTCTACCATGGATTCCTGGTCATGTCTAGTTAAGCCCTTTCTTCAGAGGCATTTCTAGAACAATTGGAGAAAGGTTGGGTTTGTCACATCTCTAATATTGCATAGATGAAAACATGACTGTGTTTATCAACATTGTTGTTGTTCTCATGACAAAGATGGGAAGTTTCAAATCTCCTTCAAGCTGTTCCTTCTTATGGTCTTTGAAAGGCTATACCCTTTTTACACAAAGGTGGTGTTTTAGGGAAGGCCAGAGCTCTGTATAAAGTGGCAAGGTGCTTTAGCAGACTAGAGAAGGAGAAGCTGCCATTTCAGTCTGTGAGGAGAAAAAAAAGGCAGGCCCTGTCTTCACACTGCCCTTTTGCAGTCCTTCAGATACACAACTGTCCTCAGTAAAATTAGGGCCCATGGCCATGTCATCTCCTGCTATATGAACAGACCATAGTAACCCTCAGATTCCTATGGTCCTTCTCTCCTCTTGTAAGAGGACTGAAAGCTTCCGTTTCTGTTTTTAAACAAGCCACAGTTTCTACATCATCTGAATATGGTCAACTGTGCTTTGATTGCACTGTAGTTAGTGAGAACAAGATAGGATAAAGCATGGCTCCAGGTATAAGAAAGAATAGGAAAGAGGAATGGGCACATGACTGTAAGCTTTTTCTGTGGCTTGTTTATGTAATGAAAAACCATGGTTTCCCTCTAAATCTGAATTGGGCATACAAATATTATTTTGATTTACATTGACAAAGTAGTACAACTCATCTCAGAAACCAATTTAATGAGTGTAAATAACTTTTGAAACAGAAACATACAAATCTTCCTTTATGTAGCAGATGAAGGGATTTGAGAACTTCTGCCAAGAAGGTAACAGTATATTATGGGCATTTATTGTCTGTTTTTAAAATTTGCGTGTATTTTTCACAGCATCATGTCTTGTACTCTAGGTATCACAAATGCACATTGAGTGGAGTTGTTAACTATTACTAAAAATAGGTTGCCGTCCTTTTTAAAACCTGTCACGGAATGGTCTTTGCCAAATTGAATTTATATTGTAGAAGGAAATTCAGTTATGATGAAAGACTGCAGATCAGTCATACAGTGTGTGATAAATGGATCTGTAAAATGTGGGACAAGTGGGGTATCTTTAAGAATTTTTCATGCAAAAATACCTGATTGAAACATTAGGAACAAGTTGCCCCTCCAGTAAATGTTTGATGTTTATTATACCTCACATAGTTTCCCATGAGTATGACTACAGACATAAATAGAAGTACATTTATACATTTACACATTGCATTTAATCTTTTTAAGAATAAATAGCAACAGTCTTTATGAAAACATAGCAACAGTCTTTATGAAAATCATATTCTGTGTTTAAATTAAGATGCAGGCAGTGTTTAATCTGTAAACTACTGCACTATGGAACGGTAAATTTAGCGAACAGCATTTAAGGCACTATGGATAAGTCACTGGCTGACTTTAATATATGCTATCATGTGGATTTACAAATTTTGAGGGGCTGACTGTAATGAACATGCTGCTGGTGACTGAAAATTATTGTTGTCCTTTGCATTATTAGAATAAGGAATGCTGCATTTGGAAATCTCTTTTGTAAATATGCAGTGTAGGTAATCAGCAAGACTGCTTTATGAGAAGAAAATAGAACTTATACAAGCATTTGCAGATCAAATCCAGGTAACTGTATTGACTCAAAACAAAACTCAGAGAATCATTAAAAGCAATACCTTTATAGGGACAAAGCTATTAATTATTTTAAAAGTCTTACTCCTCTCCACTTATGCTCTAGTATAACTGCAAGAAGATAAAAAGCATCCATCTTGTTTTAAATTAGGTTTATTTTGTTGTTACATCCAAATTACAAGACAACGTTAGTTTGAACGTTGTTGTCATTGATATTGTTATACACCTTCCAATTGATTCCAACTTAAGATGACCCCATCCTAGGGTTTTCTTGACAAGATTTATTCTGAGGAGGTATGCCACTTAGTTCCTCTAAGGCTGAGAGAATGTGACTTGTTCAAGACCACCCAGTAGGTTTCTGTGGCTGAGTAGGGATTTGAACCCTGCTGTCCAGGAGTCCTAGTCCAATACTCAAGTCACAATGCCAGGGATGGCAACTGTGGAAGGCCAGGGGGCTGCATTAGCTCCCCAGGAGAATATAGAAGGCTGCATCCCTCCGCCATACCTGCTCTCACAGAAAAAAAAAACATTCTTCTTCTTCTTCTTTTTTCTTTTTCTTGGTCCCCAGTTTCTCCCAAACATTCTTTAGGAGCATGGAGGGCAGTTTTAATATACTTTAGAGCCTTCCTGTGCCATTTCAAGCTCAGGAAAGGCCTTTTTTTTAACAACAGGACGTGAGCAGAAACCACTTCCCATTAATTTCCTATTTAAATAAATGATTCTCCTGTCCCGACTTGGTCCAGAGGGGGACCCAGAATGTGCCCCCACACCCTCTAGAGGCTGTTTTAAGGTATTTTGTCCCTTAAAGAGGGGATTTTGAAAAATTTTGCAAAACTTTTTTTTGACCATTGATCAAGGCCCTAGCAGAATGTTCATTATGTAAAAGATGGTGCCTGAATTTAGGGATAACAGTGGTATACTCCAAACTCTTACTATTGTCATCCAAACCCAGTGCAGTAATTGTCCAGCAAAAGGTCATTTGTAATTGACCTTTGAATGATATAGAGGGACATTTTTAAAATGGAAAAAACAACAACAACAATCATGTGACAGTCCAAATCAGAAGTGCCTTAAGCAAAACATACTGCAGAACATAGTCTGGCTGAGTAAGATAAAGGTAAGAAAAAGCAGACTGAGTTTGGACACATATCCAGTTTTAAAATAAATGCCATCAAAGCAAAGTTATTGATTTTAATTTGGATACTCAAGAAAGGGAAGCTAGACAGCACTTTAGGGGAAGTTAAATGGAGGAGTAAGCATGTAAAATATTTAGATGTTTTATTGAGCTCCAGTTTCTATCAATTGGATGAAATCAATTACAACTCAGTCAAATACTTTAAAAGAGATTTATCATGATGGGAAAAATACAAGCTACCTTAATTTGGAAAAGAAATAGCCTTAGTAAAGCAAACCTAGAACAACTTTTGTTTTCTTTTGTTCCAGACATTTGTTAAAGACAATTCAGTAGAAAAAGTTCAGTCTTTTTTTATTGCAGGGAGGATGGAGCAAAGATCCTCACTGAAAGATCTACAGAAATTATAACAGGGAGATGCAGTACCATGGTTATTTCAGTGCACCTAAACACATGAGAAGAGAAACTGTGAAGATTATTTTGAAAAAAGGCAAATGGAAGCTTCACATATGTTGTCAAATTGTGATGAAGATGCATAGTGCGAAACCTAACAGCCATGGTTAAATGTAGAATAAACATCCAGGAAGAGAATTAGGATCAAATGCATTCTAAATTTAATATTCATGTTTTCTATCTATCTAGCTGTCTGTCTAGCTGTCTGTCTATCAATCTCACAACTGGCATCAGATGGGTAAGGGTCATAATTATTGGGATCCCACCAGATGGAAAAATAGAATTTAATCTTTTCTTCCTATGTTGTGGTAGTGATGAAAACCCCTCCTCTGAAGTTGGCATTTGCTTTGGAATGGTTTCCCTGTTAATGTGCTCCTCCACAGAGAAGAAAGGGTTAAATTTTCCAACCATACCTGCTGAGATCCCAGCAATTATCTGTCTCCCCCAGATGATAATGATTGTATTTTTTTAAAAAAAAAAACCCTGCATATTATATGCAAAGACACCTCATATATATTTGCCTTTACTTGAATAATTTTGGAAATAAATAGGGGGAAATGGTTTAAAATATTCTCCTAGAGTTAATTAAACTCAGGTCAACAACATACCTGTCATCTTTTTTTTTAAAAAAAAATCTTCTTGAATGGTTTGTCCAAGGGCAATAGATATGATCTGATGTTAACGTTTGTTTCAAATGGAAGGAGTACCCATAGGAGTACCCATAGATCTCTTTTTAAAAGTGATTTTAGTATTTTTTTAGTATAGTATCAGATAGATGTTTGTAGAAAGATTGAGTGGGGCCCAAAGGTAAGAACAACAGTTTCTAGTCACGTAGGCTGGAAGCTGGAGATGTAGCTCCAGACAGGTTGGAGGTTCCACAGCAAATCAGGCAAATGGGGAAAAAAATCTAAAATGTAAGGAAATGGCCTAGTGTTTGAAAACATATGCTTGAAAACATAGTCCAATAAAGCATTTTAGCCCTCAAAAAGTAATGAGAAAAAGCAATGATTAGATATTACTCATCAGATGTAAAAGTGATGATATTTAACCAATTGAGAAGTTGTTATGACCTTGTTATGCACAAGGTAATGTTGTGACTTGTAACACGTTGCTTCTAATCTCTGGAGGTGTGGCTGGTGGTGAACGAGAACAGACCAGAGTTTTTCCCATCATGGTTTCTTGCCTTTGGAATCTTTGCCCAAGCCAGTGTTTCATGACTGTGTCATTTACACCATTTCAAAATATAGATAAGGAACAGTTTATTTAAGAAAGCTTTTTCACTAAGACGTATCTTAGTGTCTTTCTTCGGTCTGGTTTGTATGACCTACTTTATGTAGGTAGTATGAGCAGAGTTCATGGAAGGCCTGCCCTTTTGCCACGGAATACTTTTCTCTGAATTAAAAAAAAGAGAGAGGGAAGAAAAAGAATGTGTCAAGTAATAAAATACAGAGATATTCTTAACATCGATGAACATAAACTAGTGGAAAAAAGAAACTTTTTTTTAAAACATGGGGTCATACTGTGGGTTTCCTGTTCTTTCAAAGTTGATGGTGACACACAAAAGCAAAGTCTACATCTGAGATTCAGAGTGCCAGGCAAAGTGACTTTTTGGGTAGAGGGAGACTACAAAGAAAACTAAATGCACTGGGTGTGAAATAGTTATTTAATTGTAAATATTTGCTTTCTAATATCTTTTTCCAAAGAAATTATAGCTTGGGGAATCATTTAAGCAACCCAGTAATAGGCTTTTAGCATTTAATAGTCTGAACATGGAGTCAGATTTCTGATATATGGTCTGAATCTTCTTTGTTGTTATCGTTCATGAGATGGACTGTGTTCTTTATTGCCATTTTTTTATACCATCCCACAGAAAAGTGGTACAGGGAGCCTATGATACATACAAAGAACATATAATCTTTCAAGCCATGAAAGTAGCAGTGATCCCATTTTCTGCTTCACATCTTCTTCTGGTGACAAGGGTGGGGTGAGGGAGAAGGAGACATTGCCCTTTTCCAGCAGAGAAGACTGGAGGCGCCAGGACTCTGGCCCCTGGTAGCGTATATAGGCAGCCTACTAGTGAGATTTTGAATCAGAGCCAAAAAGCATCTGGGCAGACTGGTTTGCTAAATGAAGTTGTATTTTTGTTCCAGTAGCTCCAGTATATGAGAGGCAGAGGGGAGGCCCTGACATGAATGCTTTCTTTACATGCCTGAATAGCTGGATCAAGACCTGTATAGACATCCATTATGATCAGTAGTAAGAAGTTTTCAACAGAACCTCATTATGAATGAGAGGTTATCACACACCCGCCAACTGTCCCTATTTAGCAGGTGCAGTCCCAATTAATCTTTTGCTGTCCCCCTTTTCAACTGCTTTTAAAATGTTCGTTTCTCACTCCCTCTCCCCTTTTCCCCCTTTGGGCTCAGCTTAACTTCAGTTGCTGCAAACTGCGTTCAAAGTACAAAAGTAGTTTGCACTCAGTTGACTTGGATTTGCCCCTGGCAAATCCCTTGTAAGTTACCTGTTGACTTATGGTAATTCTATCAATTTCATAGGGTTGTCAGAAAGGTGACAGGCAGATTGAAGGGAAGGAATTCTCAGGGGTGGTTTTGCCAGTTCATTCCTCTGCAGTATAGCCTATAGCATCCAGTATTGGTTGGCAGTCTCCCATCCACGTAATAAACAGGTCTGACCCTTCTTTAGCTTCCAAGATCAGTCTGGATCTGGTGCCTTTAAGCTGAGAAAACTATACCTTGTGAATATCTGTGTCATTGTAAGGAGATTTGTGAGGAGAAAAGGTGGAAAAATGCATCAGTCCAAGGGGAAAGATAAATCACATTTTGCCAGCAGTACATTACATACATGCATATATTACATGCAGAGAACCTAAGAAAGCCAAACTATTTGTTTTCTCTCTGTAAATCCATATTGCTTATCACTGGGAAATTAGTGGTATATGTGTGTATGTGCTAGTCAACCATTTTGTGACTCCTACGTTGTTTGTATCATCAGCATATAATTGTCTTAGTATGCAAACATAGCAGCTGAATCTGAAGAACTGAATGGCAACCAAGAGAGGGAGAGAGACTCATGATGCTCTCCAAGGGTGGAGAAGAAACTTAGGGGATGGAACACCGGGGTGGAGAGGAAGACCAGGAAAAAGAAAGAGCGGGGAAAGAAGGAAAAGAAATAGCAATAGACGGAGATTGCAAACAAGTTTGTATTCCAGGCAAAGCTGGTACCGGCTGAATGAGTACCCTCCATGGAAATTGACATCTTGGATATTGACAAGCTGGAACAGATCCAGAGGAGGGTGACCAAAATGGTAAAAAGTGTGGAAACCATGCCCTGTGAGCAGCAGCTTAGGGAGCTAGGTATGTTTAACTAGGGGAACAGAAGGTTAAGAAGTGACATGGTAGCTATGCGGAAATATTTGAAGAAATGTCATACGGAAGATGGAGCAAGCTTGTTTTCTGGTGCTCCAGAGACTAGGGCACAGAACAATGGCTTCAAACCTTGGGAAAAGAGATCCCACCTAAATTTTAGGAAGTAAGAGTAAAAGCAGTTTGACAGCAGAATATTCTGCCTTGGAGTATGGTGGAGTCTCCTTCTTGGGAGGTTTTTAAACAGACGATGCCCATCTGTTGGGAATGCTTTGATTGTGTACTTCTGCATGGCAGGGGGTTGGACTTGATGGCCCTTCCAGCTCTATGATTCTGTGAAAGAGAGAAAGAGCAGGGTGAAAGGAAAAGACATGGGGGTGAGGAGTGAAGAGAAAGAAAAATCGCTGAGGGAGGTGAGTTGAGGATGGGACTCTTGGGCTTTTAATCTGGGTGAAGCCAGGTGCTTTGAAATGTTCTGAATAAATCAATGAATAAATCAGCTAGCTATCAGTTCAAACAGAAGTCTAGGTAGAGTCAAACTTAAAAAGTATATATTTGGGGGGAATGTACTGTGTTTCCTGGATTTTCTTTGTACAAGCTTGCAGTGCACTCATTTCAAGTGGAATTACATTTGTATAATTGTTAATCATTTGTGCAACCATTAGGAGACGTGATTCATGGTGTGTTGACAAGCTTATATGGATTTGTATTAAAATTGCTTTAGGCTGTTTTTGTTGCGTTGTGTTCTTTGTTTCTTGGGTTACTGGGATATCACTTAAATGTGAAGCAGAAAGTTACATAAGCTTTCTGCTTTATTGATTATGTCTGCACTGTGGTAGCATTCACTGGTGTGCAACACAAATGAAAGGATACCGTTTGTGATTATGATCATTTACAGTCTACTACATCAATAGAGAGTTCAGAGAAGCCCTTCTGTGAACTGTGTGCTACAATCTACTGATAAAATTTACAAGTTGTGGAAAATCTCTCTTATGTCATGACCTGGGGATGGGGAAAGAAGGAGTCGAAAATCCTATTCCAAAGCAAAACAACATGGTAACATACTGTATTCAGGGCTGGCTCTACCATTAAGCAGATTGAGGCCCTTTCCTCACCTTACTTTTCTCTAGCGTTGTCCCAGTATCGTTCCAGCAGTGGCTTTGCCAGGATGAGAGTGTGGACGCGAATGCTCTCCTCCACACTGGCTGGCTCCCCGCCGAAGGAAGTGTGATGGACACGTCTCTTCCTTCCACAGCACAGCCAGACACTTTCCCAGGCTGCGCTGGGGCAGGAAATGCCTCCGTCGCATTTCCGATGCTTCCGCAGGCCAGGTAAGTATGGAATGGTTGCATGATCGCAGGTCATTGACAGGGAAAACCCACAATCGCACCACCTGGTGATGAGAGAAGGACGGGACCATGATGATGTCATGTAGAAGCTTTGTTGCAGTCCTGCTACTCTCCTGTCCCCATGCCAGGATGGAAGGCTCCTACAGAAAGGACCTTAGTCAGCTACCTGAGGTGGCAGATGCTGCAGCAGAAGGACTGTGGGAGTGGTATAAGGTGTTGGGAAAAAGAGAACTCTATGGACTGTGCAACCAGGCCTGTACCTTCTAAGACAGCTTGCTATAGTCAGTTGTGGTGGAAGACATTGTCCCATCACCACTGTTGAAGTAAGGTTCAGCTGTTACTCTGTGGCTTCTGTACATGAAAAGGAGACGATCCCCTCTTATCTTTTGCCTCAGATGGGAAAGAAGTCATGGACTGGGCCAGACTGTATTGTAATTGACACTGGATAGTAACATCTTGATTAATGGATATCCCATGATTTCCATCCTCAAAGAGAGAGAGAGCCTTACAGCCCCCTTCACCAGTTACAAGTCAGTCAGGAGTCTGGCTAGAACATGCATCAACGTTTATAGTGTGGAACTAGACACCCACATGTTTCAAATACCAATGCCAAAACAGGACTAAAGTTGTGATATCTCTATATAGACTTTTCACATTTGCAACTCTAGTATGTACTGCACTAAGATATCTGTGCTAATATTTCCATAAATGTACTGTTTCCATAAATTTTAACTATCTGGAAAAAGAGAAAGTGGGCATCATGTATGGCCCAAACAATCTTGTTTTGAAAACAATATCTCCTTGGTGTAATAAAATTGCCTACAGTATGGTGTCTTGGAGGGCACAAGTTCTATTCTCTCTCTCTCTCTCTCTCTCTCTCTCTCTCTCTCTCTCTCTCTCTCTCTCTCTCTCTCTCTGGACCTATGGAGGTTGCACACCCCTGTTGGTAAGTGTAAGAATAGTGCACTGACTTCTGTGATTTATTATGCGTATGTTGTTGATGCTAATAAGAAGTTGGGCTTGGAGAAAGCCCTAAGCAGCATGGCCAATACAGTTTTAACAATTCAACAAATCAGGTTTTATTTTATAATAAATTAGAGGTCTTTCTTCTACACACAGAAAACAACAATCGCAAAACTTTCATCAAAATGACATTTCAATTCTTTTCCTTCCAGAAATATCGGCAGTATATGTCAGGACTTCTGGCTCCTCCTTATGGTGTTATGGAAACTGGCTCCAACAATGATAGTAAGTAGAAAGAGCTTGCAAGTCACTACAGACTTATCTGGCTGGGGTGCGGGATAAGTGATATTGAACGCAGTAGGGCATGCTATTGAGTTGGAGTGGACAAATCTGTTGATTTCAATTTGTTTTGCAATTTCCAGTCTTACATTTGTTTAGTTCCAAAGCCTGAAAAAAATTTTTTTTAGTTTGCTTGGAAAATTGTACATATTTTCCTTTGTATTTCTCCTAATAGTTTTATTTGTGTTTGCAATTTTGACTAATATAAACTTTTTTTTCCTATCAGATTTCCTAATGAGCTGCATTTTTAAATTTTATTTTTATAAATGTATGTCTGTTCAATTGCAAACTTTGTAAAAGTGCAACTTTTGTAGGATAACAGGTTTTCAGTTTGGAAATTGGTTTAAGATGGCAAAATGATGTATGTTCTCTTAAAACTGTGAACTGAACCAGTTTCTCCTCCATCCCAGCTCTTGGTTAAACAACCATATAAATATGCTGCCCATTTTGGAAGTCAGTATGTGGAATTCATGTTACTCATTTTTATGAAGCATGCCATCCCCTGTCTATTTGCAGTAAAGTCAACTTTACTGCAAATAGCAACAAAAGCACCTATGTATTTGTAGCGTACGTTCTGACTGGTTGGACAGAGATGGCGAGAAATTGCTGGCTGAAAGGGATGATTCTTTGGTGTTTCTGAGAGTTTCTACCCATACTGTAAAATACTAGGATGTCAAAGCAACACCAGAAACTGTACAGTCAAAGAAATGCTTGTGGATATTGTCTCATGTTTTTAGGAAATAATTAATAAGAAAATATAAATTTGGCAGGCTTATGAGGAAGGCCATGGCGGATGAAGTCTTCCACTACTTTTCCCTCTTTTTTCCAGCCTTGAATTCTTAGGCAAATGGACCTGGAAGTTTGAGTGGCTGAAGGGAAGTAAGCAGCCCATCACTTCCTGCCTCTACAGCAAGTGACCCCATGAATAAAAAGAAAACAAGAACCCAGCATATGTTCTTGAGTTAGGAAATTAGCATGTGTTCTCAGGTTAGGAATGACCACCTCCCATGCCTTTTCCAACCATGAATGGAATGGGCGGCCTTTGGCAAATCGACATATTACCATGCAATGATTACACAATTTATAGTTCATCTGTAATGTTTCAGGATGTCCAACTGCCTCAAGCGAGCATTTACTTGGAGTTCTATGTAACACTCACCTTTTAAATCTACACAGTGACTCAGGATAATGTGTGTAATGTGACTGATAGACACAAACTGAATATCATGGCTAATATTTGCAGTAAGCAACAACTCCTCCTTGCACACTCAGCCACTTTTCAGATGAAACTCCCTCCCATTCACCCTGCTCTGTGCGTAGAATTTTACAATTTTACAACTGGTCCAGATGACTACTTCTCCCATATGTAATCCTCCAGTGCTTCCCACCACTTCTTCCACTTATTTGTTCCCCACAGAAAATCTGTGAAGGTCGACAAGGAACAGTTGTACAGTGTCTTTTAATCAGGGGCAGTAGGAGCTCTGTGTCTAGAAACACCTCTAAGTCACAACGTTTTATTCTATTTGCACTTTTGCAGAGATAGAACATTCCTATGAAACTCAGAAATGCACAGATCTTGGGAAAGTTCCTTCTGGAATAACAGTTCTCAGAATTAAACAGTTGATAGATTCTAAGAATTGGAATTCAAAAAAGGGGGGGATCTTTTATAAGCTCTGGGAATAAGGACAATCATATAGCCTTTGGAGGGAACAAATAGGATGAAATGCTAGTGAGGAAATTCATAGGAATTCCCATTCATTTTGTGAATATTTTACCACCGCCACCCATTATTTCACTCTTTGTGTATGTTGCTCTAGTATTTTTTTTTCAAAATGACATATAAGCATCTGTTTTACCTCTGTCAGTACATTACTTAGCCTTCCATTCAGTGACCATACGTAATGAAACAATCTTCAGTTATTTGATTTTAATAGATACATTTCCTGACCCTTTTTACCCTAGAGAGTCCAAGGCTTAATAATGGTGCTAATGGTGTTAGGGGTATCTGGCAGGAGCCTTAACCTCACTAAATGACCTGCAATATGAGAATAATGCGTGTTTTTTTTAAAAATAAAGGTATAAATAAACAGAATCTTGCAACTTGAAAAGTAAACTCTAATTCTCAAGTAGTATTATTCTAACCCGTTCCTTGTTTTCTTATAGGGATGCCAGACAAGGACAGTAGCAGTAGTCTCTGCTCCATGTCTAAAAATAGCAATAAGGTAAATACATTTTTTATCATTTTATAGGGGATGGGGGGAAGGGATATCAAAATCTAGGTACATTAAATTAATGTTTTTCTGAAAATATTAAACATGATTCAGTTGTTGAAAGATTTAGATCCTTGTGAAACTACATGTACTTTAATGAGTTGAAGTCTGTATCCATATTTTATTGTATTTATTCGACAATATCTTTGACGTTTTACAATAAAAACGTCTAAACCACAGTGGGAAGACTGGGCCACACACAGCCCCAGACCCCATTTTTGTACTCCTGAAATTCCCTGCCAGACCCCCAAAGACTCCTGAATCCCCAGTGTTATTTTTGGAGCAATTTTGGGCTGATTCTTACCTCCCAATCTTTCCAACTCCCACATTCCCAGCCGTCTCCTTTCACAACAAAAATGGTTACTGAAAGTGAGGGAATGTCACGTCTGATTTCCATTTTGGCTAGAAAATGGCCAAAAAAGCCAAGGTATAGAGACCAGGGTTCAACTCCCCACTCAGCTATGGAAACCTACTGGGCGACCTTAGGTGCATCACACACATACAACTCCAGAAAACCCCATGATAGGTTCACCTTAGGGTCACCATAAGTCAGAAATGAAGGCACACAACAACAATATCTAGATACCATCTGGATGCACATGCAGCCCACAGGGGCATTGAGGGAATTGGCTTTTGACCTCTGCACGGCTACCCTAGCCTGTCCTGAGCAATATACAACTGATATGTAGTAAAACCATAATGGGATAGGGCAAATTGCTCAGGAGGAGGCAATGCTTGTTACTCTAATTTCCACCTTTTTTAAATAGATTAAATGACGTTTTGCCAACTGCATTACATTTGGGAGGGGGCATTATTTAATATCTTTTTCTGCAGTGTTCTTCCCTTGTGCTCTCCTTTTATGTCTTTAATTTTTTAAAACTATCTCTAGCACCTTAGTAACAAAAGCAATAGGCTCCTGCAGAGTGAAAGATCAACCCCACACCCACACACTACTCAAATTGAGAACTCAAGTGAGAGAAAACTTTTGACAACATCTCCCTCCTCCCCTCTGTGCCAGTCTTGCATCTTTTAATATTTTTATGTTTCTCAAAAACCCTCTTGAATGCCTTACAGTAAAGCAATAGGCTCCTGTGGAAAGATTAACCCCTCACTTCTCAGTTGGGCTTGGAGGTGGGAGTTTGGGAAGCGGTCTGAGAAGGAATGTCTATGAGATCCTTCCTGTGCTTGAATTCTTGGGCAGACTAGTGTGAAGGGAGAATGCTGATATTTCAAAGGGTGGTAGACTACTCTTTACCTTACTCTCTAGCACTAGGGTTCTGGAGAGAGTTTTTTTTTAAAAAAGAAGAAGCATTAAAAGGAGACTCTTGTGGAGGGAATAAAAGGGAAAGTAGGGGTAGAGGTGGGGATTGGAATGGATACAGAAGGGATCTCTCTGTTTCTTTCCCATCTCTCCCTCCCCTCTTTGGGGCCAACCTTTGAAAGAAAGAAAGGGAGGGAGAGAGGGAGAGAGGGAAGAAGGAGTAGAGTGTCTGGATGGGGAAGCAACAGAGACAAAATTATTTTCAGTTCTGGCAGAATAAATCACAGCAGAAGAAAATGCCATGGTCGTTGCAATTATCATGAAAAATAAAGTAGGATGAGATGCCAGTGTTCATTGGATCTTCTCTGCCAGTGAAATTCTGGAAGCTTTCAAGTTATAAACCACTGGTGAGGAAAAAAGCGAGTAGGGCCAAAGGTGAGCTATATAGCTAGGGTAGGCAGTTCATACAGACTTTTGGCATTAATACATCGTTCTGAGACAATGAGGTGCTTGCAGATGGAAATATGAATTACTTTTGGCTAGCTTTATCAGAAATTTCAGAAATGTGTAAAAGCCAAATTCTGCATGGATAAACCAACTGTGAATTTCCCTTTTTGTCCAAAACCCACCTACCACTCTGTAACAGGGCCAGCCCCATTATTAAACAAAACAGGCCACAGATGTTGGAAGTCTGTGAGCAGTGGCCAGACGTGTTGTCTTTTCCTATAGCCCACTAAAGTATTAAAAATAAGATTTATCTGCAATTCCAGTTGGCTTCTGTATGTTGAATGTGAGGCAGGGCACCATCTTGTCCTTGTAAAACAGAGGTGGGCGAAGTGCAGACTGTGAGCCATAGGCAGCCCCCAGGGATTAACAGAGTTTTCAAACTGTGTTGTGCTTCAAAATACCCTTTGTGGCCTTGGGGGTGTTTCTGCCATGTTTTGGGTCCTCCTGGGCCCTTTTAAGCACAGAAGAGTCCTTTTTTAAAACCAGAAATAAACCAGCTGTCACTTCCTGT
This sequence comes from Cyclura pinguis, assembly GCA_030412105.1. Classification (NCBI taxonomy): domain Eukaryota; kingdom Metazoa; phylum Chordata; class Lepidosauria; order Squamata; family Iguanidae; genus Cyclura; species Cyclura pinguis. Next base: position 221,843,837 of record CM059599.1, on the reverse strand, counting down.
GTTTTTTTTAAACACCCCTCTTGAATGGACTCTTGCAAAAGATGCTTTAGTTTTTATTTTATCTGGGGAACAAGATCCTCCTCATGTGAGGGTAGGAGGCTAGCTGAGGAGATGCATGCAAGGCCTGGAGGGGGCTAAAAACATGGCAAAAATGCCCCCCATAGCCCCAGAGGGTGATGGGGGCGTTTGGGAGCCCTCCAAGCTCTCCTGGGGGTCTAATGTGGCCCCTCAGCCTCCCAGTTGCCTACCCCTGTTGTAAAAGGCCACATCAAAATTGCCCTCATGCCACTCCCAGTAACTTAGATCTTTAGAATAAGTCTGAACTATATAGATGTATTGTGTGTAGCAACACAATCTACCCTAACTACAAGCTGCAAATGTTGTCTGAAGGGGGTGTGGGGGCCATCAGAGCATGACAGCACAATTCTGTAACAGTTACATAGGATCTAAGTAGAGGTGGAGAACTCTGTGAGATTGGATAGTTTCAGCAAAAGTACCCTTTTTTCAAGATTTTTTTTTTAATGAAATACACCTCATCTTGGGGGTTTCCATTTTTGCAGTGCAAATATAGTGTGAACAAAATAAGGTGCACCTTTTAACATGTGAACTATTAAAATATATACAATTGCAAAAATACCCATAAAAGTGCTTTAGATGGGTACGGCCAGGTGTTGTTGGTCTCCAGTTCCCAGCATCCCCCACTGTTGGCTATGTTGGCTGATGCTGATAGGAGTTATTCTTCAAGCGGTTTGAGGGTTATATATTTCCTGCTTTACACTATGAGGAATATGAGGAATATATTCCTTGAGAATATGTGTATTTATGTATGTGTGTGCATGCACACATGTATTAAAAATGCATTAAGACGAGTACATATTTCAGTAGTGGGAATAAAAACAGTCTTGTAACCTGCTGAGAAACAAGGACAGGAAGAAAATGCAAAATGAACATGATTCAGTCAAGTCTGAGAGATTTTAACAACTTTAACTGACAAAAAATAGAAAAACATTGTAAGGCATCATCATGCTAACAAAATGTCCAGTTACGTCAAATAGTGATGGAAAAATCCCAACTGTTTTGTTAAAAGACAGTCAATCAAGAAATTGTTAATTCGTCAAATAACCACTACTGCTGTGCCATGAAAAAAAAATTGCATGGAATATAATCTTTGAATAAAACTTCACTTTCTGTTTTTAGACTGAGAGAAATCTATTAATAGTCACTTGATTCCATACAACAGTCACTTGCTACACTTAATAATGTTTTCCTTTTTGAAACTTACTGGGTTGGAATAGGAAAAGTTAATCTTGTTCTTGAACTTTTATTTTATTAAAACATTTTTTATTTTTTTTTTCATTTTTGACTAAGTGGGAATTATTTGATATCTCTATTTTTGTTTTCTTCAGGTTAAATAATCAATATTCTTAACAGTCTGATAAAATCTGAGCAACAAGGTTTCTGGCACATTTTACTCAAGTGGGAATAACTGTTTAAAAAGAAGGGGAGGAATACCAAAACATATTTTTCCCCTTTCTTACCCAGGGCCACCACTTCCTGTTTTTCCTACTTCCTTTGAGAGACTTATCTTTTTAAGACATCTTTTTAAGCTTTAATAACCTTCCAGACATTGCTGCATAGATATGCTTCCCTTCCTGCCTTATAATAAGAGACTTCCTGTCCCATGCTTCTCCTTCATGAAAATAAATTCTATTGGGTGGAGTTAATATGTGACACTTTTGACAGCAGTTTCCACTGTTGTTACTAACAGAGGGAAAAAAAGATCAGCATCCCTTAAACTTGGTTTTTTTACAGGATGCATCTTCATGATTTTCATAAAAACTTATTTAAATTTGATCAGTGCAGGTTAGAGGGAAAAGATCTAAGCAAGTTTACTTGAAAATAAAGCCTAGTGAAGTAATTATGACTTTATTCTGTGTAAATATACATAAGGAAGGTACTATGAATATAGTTTTTGTTGGATTCTCTGAGGAATGGATAGCCCGTTATTCTAACAACTACCACTCATGGTAGAAACAAGTTAATGGTTTGTGGCAGCAAATAAGGAGATGTGAAAAGAATTCTGAACAATCTCTTTTATTAAAATGAATGTAATGTAGCATAAATATTATCTAAATTTAAAGGTAGCAAAACTGCACAAATATAAACCAGATTCCAGTATGTAGGCTGCTTCAGGTAACCCAAGCTAGTGATATTATGAGAGCCCAGAGTACACAAAACTCGAGAGCCAGAAATGTGGATTACACAGGCCTTGGAAATGTTACTATTTTAGACTCTAGGTGGCTGGTGCTGAGAATGGGTGGATCTTGGAACTAGTAATAAACTAAAAAGCAACTTTTCCAAACTGGGGTGGGGTGAGGATCTTGGAATTTGTAGTAAACTGAAAAGCAGCTTTTCCAAGCTCTGCCTAATTTTGTAAGTGTCTCAGATAGAAATAAAATCAAGAATCTTAGGCAAATCACTGTCTTACCACACAAAGACCCACTGAAGTCAATGAGACCTTTGAACAGCATGCCACATGAGAAGCTACGGCATTTACCAAGCCTTTCCCTTATGCTAGGGAGAGGGGACATATGGCCCTCTTGATGTTGGATCTCAACTCCCATCATCCCTTGTTGTTAGCTGTGCTAGCCAGACCTGGTGCATTCCAACAGCATCTAGAGGATCACACGTTCCTTTTTCCTGCCTTATGGTTGCTTGTCCAGCTGCTAATTACTATTGGAGGGGAGCTCACTATTTTTTCTTTCATGCTTGGCTCACATTGTGATATGGAGAAGGCTTGATTGTTTTTAGTGAACTAGATCAGAGTAGCTGACAAGTCATATGGTTTTGTGCTAGGGATTAGTGTAAAGGTGTTTGTCAAAGATGCCATTTTCAAACAGTTTGGACTAGTAATAGCATTTTAGAAACCATAATCTTTTTCCTTTTCACTTTTAGGGATTTGCCTTCCTTACATGATGAATTCAGCTCATAGTTCTTAGACAGAACCATAAACTATCAGAACTATCAGAGTTCTTTATTTCCCACCCGTGGGTCCCTTGCAGAACTGATGAACTATGTGAGTCAACACATCTTACTTAGTATGGGGCTGCTTTAGGGAATTCCTTTTCCAGGCCATCCAAATTAGTACTGTAAAATGTCTCTTCCACACAGAGTCAAGAAGATTTGAGTTGAGTCTAGTACATTCAGTGAGGCTTGTCCACCAACAGAATGGCATCTGCATCTTTGCAGGTAACAAGCTGTGCTCTGTAGCAGCTGTTCTTCCTGCAATGCCCGTTGCATTCTTCAGGTACAGGTGTATGGAGAGCACTGGCAAGAAATGGGCCTCGAAGTTTATGATGGCGTGCACATGCTTTAGTTATCCATCCTAAACAGACCTCAAAGCTGGTGTGATTTGTACATTCTGATAGAGATTTAGCATTGCTTCCAATGACTATCCAAATCGCTACCAGTAAATTCTGTTCTAGTAATTTCCACTTTCCAAATCAGTTAATAAATATCCATGGTATTGCATCAAGAGACAGCTGAACACCCATATTGGAATAAAATAGGCCACAACTTTATTAGCAACAACATTTAGAACATTTACTGTATAGATGACGGGGGGAGGAGAAACCTGGAAATGCATGTCTGGTCCAGCATCCCTCTCATCTCCTGTAGTCAAGCTGGATCAGCTTGCATATAGGCTTGAGCCTGAGCTGAATTCTGCCTGACTGTGGGAGTGCAGAGGGAATCACAACTAGGTCACATCCCCTCGCCCATTTGCCCACAGATGACCCATCTGTGATTGCCACAACCTCTTCCCATGCCCATATGCCCACCTAGTTTATTGTATGAGGTTCTGCTTTCTCATTTTAGTACAAGCCAGCTATGACAAAAATACAGCAACAAGAAACTGGCAGCTCAGTGAAAGGTGAGCATGCTGTACAGTTCAGTAGCTAAACCTATACAAATTCAATTCTAACCTGCACAATGACATGAAAAATTCCTTCCTGGCCCCATAATGCAATCAGAGAATGCCTGGAGAGACCCTAAATGCCATTGAGAATAGATATGTGCTCAACGTCTGGCACAGAATTGGCCAGACCACATGGAACGGGCCGATTAAAGGGCCATGGGAATTCTTGTGAGAAGAAAGGCCTTGTGCAGCCATCAGAAGATAAGGCAGATCCCCAGTAATCTGGACGAGCAAAGTTCTTGGTTTGGGGTGGGTGCTGGCTGATTATGCACCACAACAGTTCCCCCTCAGCGAGTTACAGTGCTGTTGTGAATACTGTGAATGTCTGGAAATGAATCATGTGCATACAAGGGAAGAAAATACAGTGACGTAAAACACCAAGGAGGAAAGTGTGGAGGAGTGTGACAAATACATTTGTGAAAGATCTATCATGACATAGGTGCAAGTCTTTGCTTCTGTTGTCAGTTTGCTCCTTATGTAAGATAAAATATTGAGGAACACTGAGGTTTAAAGTATTAAAAGTTTATGTAAATTGCTCTTATATAAACTGAAAGAGAGCCAGCATAGTATTGTAGTTTGAGTGTTGGTCTATGATCCTGGGGGCAGGATTTGTTTACCCACTCGACCGTGGAAGTCCACTGGTTATGTACTGTCAGCCCTAGAAAACCCTGTGATAGGCTCATCTTAGAGTTGTCATGAGTTGGAAATGACTTGAAGGCGCACAACTGCCACCATCGCCACAACAACGAGAACAACAACAAATTGAAACATTAGAAATCTCATCACATCAGCAATGAGGATAACGTTTCCCTTCTCTCCCTTCTCTATGCATGGGCGGTTTAGAACAGCTGCTATTATGACATTTCCATTATACAGAGGAAAGGGCTTTCCAACAGAGGAAATGTGCCCATGAAATCCCGAAAGAAAAACTGAAATTCTCTTGCTTGGTGATAATTTAGCATTATCTTCAAACTTTTTATCCAGTATTACGATCTGATCCAGATTTCCTCATGTAAAATCTCTCTCTTGAGTGGGCAGACATTCTGGGAAGGGGGAGAATATTTGGAAAACATCCATGGATCAGACTGGGGACTCCAGAATACCAGAGTAGGTCCATGGCTTGTGGGCTATCCCCACCTAGTGTAAACTAACTGAACTTACTTACAGTGCATATTCATTGTAATTCTAGTCATCTGTGGGAACACACAGTTCTCCTCCCATTGTAGTATATGTAAAAATATATGACAATATGGAGATTTACCTCATCCTGAAAGATACCAAGTTTTAATATGAAGGAGAGTACATTGAATATAATTAACGAACTTCATGTGAATAAATTGTTTTGAATGCTGCTTAAGGAGCAGTGTGAACATTGATTTTCTAGAATAAACTCGGGACGGTTATCCAAACACACCAAGGTTTTTCCATTCCTTGATAGTTTATCTTTCAGGTTATTTGAACCAAAATAAGAGGAAAACATCTTTGATGCTGCATGCATCCAACTTTTAGCACTATAGATTTTGAAAGAAGAAATCCCAGCCACATGGTTCTTAGCTGTCTAGGGCTGGAGACACTTACTTCCCACCTCTCTGGGAGTTAAAGACAGTTTAAAAGAGGAATCTTTGGTTCTGTTCTAGAGTGGCTTTTTTACCAGGCCTATTTGTGGCATCCCATAAATGTTACAAACTAGTGCTATAATCTGTGTTACACATCTGGACCACCACATGTTCTTGGACTTCAGTTGCCATCAGCCCAATCCAGTCTAGCCATTGATGAATGGTTATAGAAGCTGCAGTTCAACAGCATCTAGAGGGCTACAGATTGCCATTCCTAATTTAGGTTTTCACATGCTTTCCTCTGTGGTAGACTTATTGGTGAAACTTAGTGAACGGACTTCAAGGTTAAGTCTCTTGTCTGAAAGAGGCAGTTGAGAATGCTCTGAAGAGTTTTCTCAGATGTCAATTAAACCAGGCAAGAGGAAACAAGAGCAAAGCTTGCTCCAGTTTCTGCTAGCAAAATGATATTGATTTGGGTGTTTTCTGCTCTATCCTATATTCTGTTGTTCAGCTAAAAACTACTACCAGAGATGCTCAGTAGTTTAATCCAGTTTTAATATACAGGAAATCAGTCAAAACTGTCTTATTCCAGTAAGTGTTGGAGGTCACGGAAGAGTAATGTTAATGTTAATACAGGGCTTCTATGTGTTGTTGAGTTACTTTATAGGATTATGTTATTTGTTAAGGTTGTTTTAAAAAATTGTTGCTCTTGTTAGTGCATTTTAAGATATTTATGTTATGTAGTGGGATTTTTTAAAAAATGTCTTAAATAATGTATAATTAATAGCAGCAATGACATGAGTTGTTTGGGCATCTTTATCCTCATCAGTAATCCAAAAGAAATCCTGAGGAAGGCATTTACGTGGGTGAGTAGGTGAGAATTTCCACCAATGCAGCTATGCGTGAATCCCGTTAAAATGTTGCAACATTTTAAAAGAATCCATTGTTGAGGCATATGTGAATTGTTGATATGAAAAAATAGCAGGCACACGTGAATTGTTGATTTGAAAAAGTACTGCATAGGTTTCCCCTGTCTGAGTGGGGTGGGATGGTTATTGTACATCACCATATACTTTACGCCCATATGCTGGAGAAGGGGATAAAGGACTGCAGAAACTAATTACATCAGACAGGGCACCAGATCATAGAGTGTGATTGGATACTAGTCAGAAATGCAGTTTGCACCCACTCTCTGCCATATGTTCTGTGTGATTCCATCACAGTCTATAAAGACATGCACACATACTCCATTAGCTTTTGCTGTCGGACAGTTTGCGGGGTGGGGGGAATAATTGCGGGGAGAAACAGGGTAGCCTATTTCAAGGTTCAGTTCCTCTGACAAGTCAAGCGCATGTGAGCAACACGTTTGACAGTTATGTTTGAAACAGCCAAATGAATTCCCCTTTGAATCTTGCAATTATTCTTTCAACTTTAGCAGAAAAATTGAAAAAGGAAATTTAAAAAAAATGTTTAGATTTGTGGAGTCTGTCATAATACCTAACAAAGAGCATAGTGAATGCCTGTCCTGCAGGTAATTCTGGAAATTGATGTTACAGAATGAAAACATACTATGATGAAGCCAATAAAATAATCAATAAAGACATAGCATAGCAGTGGCAGTCCTTCTTTATGTATAAAAAGAAAGGTAAGTGGCAAAGATTTCAGACGTTAACAGGGGTGGTGTGGAAGTTAAAGTGATTTGCCATCTGCCAGATGTTTCTTTGGAACAGGTTCTTAGCATGAGCATAATCACATTCACGTAGAAGAAAACCCCAGTAATGTCAGCAGGGCTTATTTTGGAGGTGAAAATTATTAGACAGCCAGTGTGATAAAGATTTGAATGTTGGAGTAGGACTCCAGGAGACCAGGATTTGAATCACAAGTTTCCTGGGTGTTCTCAGACAAGTCACACTGTCTCATCCTCAGAGGAAGGAAGTAGTTAACTCTGAACCAATCTTGTTAAGAAGACCCTGTGATTTACCTAAGATATGCTCTTAAGACAGAAATGACTTCAAAGCTCATAGCCACAACTTAGAATGATTAGTGTGAGGACGTAAATCTGTGTCTGTCCCATGCTCATATGCCAGTGCAAGCAATCCCCCCCCTTGCCTTTGAGATGAGTGAGATACTTTCTTTTAGTCTTGAGAAAGTTTTTGCATTTGAGAGAATGATTTTTGTGCAAAGGGCATAAAATACACAAGCGGCTAAACTAGCAGCACTGCTGCCTTGTTACATAGAATGTGAAAATGAGAAGCACTGAATGGGTTTTTTTGTGCCATTTTTATGAGCCACCTGGTTCTTCTGTGTTGGCTTGTGTGCATGTGCTTGCTTCTCAAAGGGGAGATATCTTAGTTTCACACTGAAAAATTTTTTGAACAAATTATGGAAATCCTCCACAAAAAGTAAAATCCTTTAACTTGTTCTTGTGCTAGAGGAGGGAACTTTGTGGAGAACTAGTGATTTCTCAGAAGGCTGCCTTGATACCAGCAGGCTGTGTTGAGAATGGTGGCTTATGAATCAAATGCAATCCACCTCACGTGTGTTTCAGCAGTTCGAGGGCTATCAACTGATCTGAAGGCTCCTTCCAAATTTAATTTTTCATGCTAATAGATTTGGGGTGGAAAATAATATGCAAAATAATAGACATTTTTCAACAAAGTACACTAATATGAAGCTACCCGTATGCATTTGTATATGCAAAAATGTACCTTTTCTCGCTTCTTTTTTATTTGCATATTTTTACTCATTATCTATCACGTTCTCTGTAAATTTGGAGAGCAGCAGATCTTTCCTGCCCACGTATTCCTCTGAGACAGGCTAATCCAGCATTACAGGGATGCTGTCCCCTTAGAACAGGATACCACTAGATCAAAGCTTCTTTCACACTACAGAATTATATTGCTGTGATTCTGTTGGAAGTTCCATGGCTGCTTCTTACAGAATTCTGGGGTTTGTAGTTTGGTCAAAGGCAACAGAGGAGCTTTCTGGCTGAAGATTCTAAAGGCTTCTCCCTAAACTGCAAATCCCAGGATTTCATAGGATGTGGCCATGGCAATTGAAGTAGAATCGTAGGACTATAATTATATATGGTGACAATTTAGCTTCCATCCCTAATTAAAGCAGCTCTGCGCATCAGCAGTGAAAAATTTTGCCAATGTTTTGCACACCTTCAGATTGTAAGTTTTGAACTGGAACTATTACATTTCAAAATCAAGTGATCTCCATTATTTCTATAGTGATGCTGGCCAATGGTATGAAGATTGACAGTTTATGGCTTACTCAGAAGTAGGTGCTGTGTAACTCAGTGGGGCGTATCTTCCAGCATGAGAGCGGCTTAATATGGGCTAAGTATGTTACTTGGGTCTACTCAGAGCAGGATTAAGGCAATTTAAGGTTAAGGATATATACTTGCAAATTTTCTTATGCTTAATGAGTAAGGATGACTTGACACAATGAAGAATCTTTGAATCTTTATTATTACGGTCATAGACCAGCATCACAAACACTTAAGTAGCATACGGAGTAAAAGAGGTAAGTGGCGAAGATCCGACAGTAAAATACAATTTTTTAAAAATCCAGTAAAATACAATTGATTTGATAATAATAATTCCAAATTAAAAGTAGAGCTAAAAACAACCTCCTAAAACACAGTTATAACTCAGAATTTTGAGAAAAGTTGATCAGGCCCATCTACATTATTTCAATTGTAAACCAAGAATGTAAAATAACAGTAGTAGAGATAAAATAGCAAGTTACCACTATATAGTCTAAATCTAATTCATAAATAGAAATATAACAAAGTCAATAAGATCTTACACAGATATACGCACAAGTATAAAAGAATTGAAAATAAAACCTAATCTAAGTTAAAATATACAAAATAAAATTTTAACCATTAAGATCCTTTACAATTCGACTTCTTAGTTTAACAGCAGCAGCAAAAAATCTAGCTACTAATAGAGTGGTCTGTGGTTCCCTATCCTCTAATAAATATTTTAAATAATAGTCGGTAGTTCTGCCTGGGAGTCGCTGCACCATAGGAATAATCAGTGAAAGTCGAATCTCTTTATAAAAAAGGCAATGGAATAAAACATGCTTAACTGATTCCACTTCTTCAAGTCCACTTGGGCAAAGTCGCTCAGGGTATGGAGTTCTATTAAATCTGCCCTGTAGTACCGCGGATGGCAAGACATTAAATCTCGCTAGTGTGAAGGCTTTCCTGTACTTAGGGATGTTTAGCTGGAAAAGATATCTTGCCGGTGTAGAAGACCCCCCACTGTCATTAAATTCCAAATACCTGCCCATTTTGCTCTGGTGGCATTGTAGGTCTATATCCCAAATGCGCTGCTTAATTGTTGATTTGGCTTTTTCATAACCTAGATTTCCTAACTTCTCCAAGAGTGTGGACTTCCACTTAGTCTGGGCTAAATCTAGTAATGTTAGAGGAGCCAGACCTACTGGGAGAAAAATCAGTTTTAGCCAGTAATGAATCCTAAGTATCCACATCTGAGCCTCAACTGAGATCTGTCCCACCTCCAGCTGGACAACTGCATTTGGGACACAGGAAGGAACCTCTAACAAACTACGAAGAAACTTTGTTTGTATAATTTCAAAAGGGGAAACACTCTTAAAAGTACAAACTTGAGAGCCATATAAGAGCTGAGAGATAACTTTGGCTGTAAATACCTTTGAAGCAGCAGGGATAAACTGGCCTCCTTTTCCATAAAAGAACCTTATTATTGCTTTGGTGTTCCTTTGCACATTTGCAGAGGCATGTTTTATGTGGGCATCCCATGTGCCTCTGGCATGAAAAGTTATACCCAGGTATTTAAAAAACACCATTTGTTCGATGTGCTTATTATCGATCTGCCATTTATGCCTCGTTTTTTTCTTAGAGAACACCATCACTTTTGACTTTGCATAATTGATTGTTAGTTGTTCCATAGCACAGTAGGATTTTAAGGTTCTTAAGAGACGTCTTAAACCCACACAGGACAAGGAAAGCAGAACAACATCGTCTGCATACAGAAGAGCCAGAAGAGCCATATTTGCCAATTTTGGTGGGTGGGCACTTTCTTCCTCCGTCCTTGCAACTAAGGAATTAATATAAAAATTAAATAAGATAGGTGCAAGCACGCAACCTTGCCTTACCCCATTAAAAGTTGGGATTTGCTTTGTTAAATGTCCCTGTCGGTCACCTGTAACCTGAAGCGTGTGTTTTGATACAAACCCTTGATAAGAATTAAAAGGCACCTGTCTATATTTGTGTTGCTCAACTTTTCCCATAACCTATCTCGTGAAATGAGATCAAATGCAGACTTAAAATCTATAAATGCAGCATAGAGAGAACCTCCTTTAATGGACGTATATTTGTCCACAAGATGTTGAAGCACCAATCCTTGATCAATGGTAGACTGTTCCGCCCTAAATCCTGCCTGTGCATCTGCTAAAATGTGTTCCTGGTCCATCCAGTCCACCAATTTAGTGTAAAGGTGGGCCGCGTATAATTTGCTAATTATGCTTAAAAGGCTGATGGGTCTGTAATTTAGATCTTTTCCCTTTCTTATATATTGATATAATAATCGCTAATCCCCAGTCATCAGGAATGATGGCGGAATGGTTAATGCTAGTGAGCAATTCTGCAAGGACTGGGGCCCACCAGTCGATATTAGTTTTGAATACTTCTGGTGGGATATTATCTGCCCCGGTGCTTTACCCACTTTTAATCCTGAAATGAGATGCCGAGCTTCCTCTATGGTAACTGGGGGCCATTCTGATCCAGCATGACACAATGAAGTAATAGCAAACACATTTTTCATACACATACAAAATCACAAAATGCAAAGAAAAAAAATTAAAATTGAGAAAAATTCTCAGTCGTCTTGCATATAAAAACAAAATATATGAATATTTATCTGCCTATCTGAGGTGCTAAGCCAAGGATGTGTACCTGCTAGGAAAGGGGGGGTCACTGGCACATGCAAACATACCACAAGTGATGTCATGTCACTTCTGGGTGCCATTTTCAGCTACGTTTGGGTCAATTTTTGTTGATTGGACATTGGGGAGTTCTGGGGGATTGGCAAGCTAAACTAGTGCTTTTCAGATACTCTGGGCCACTTGAGGACAACAACAACAAAAAGCCTACTGAAAATCAATTCCAATTCTTGGAATTCAAGGAATTACCATCTGTACAGTATAACCACAATATAGGAAGCGGCAGCAAGACCAAACTAAACGCAGAGTTTGACAGCCAAGACGACAATACCCGTTCAACAGATACCTGTCATCAATCTATATCTGTCGTCTCAGGAAGTATATACCATCTTACTGTGTCTTTAAGCATCGACACTGACATCAAACAGGCTACCGAAATCGATACTGGGATAGATATGGTAGTTACCACCATCAACACTCTTGGTCCTCCACGCTTTGGAGACAGACTAAGAGTTTTTGCTCATGTGTGGTTCACCATAACATCAGACCATAACATTAGAAATAGCAGAAAGAGGATATGCCACAGAATTCTAATGTTTACCACTTGTTGGTAAACAAGTGGTATAGAGCTATAGAGCAAAAGGAGAAGGTAGCGACGTTATTAGAAAAGGGAGCAAAACCACACAACTAAAGAAAAGCTTTTCATCAAGGTATTTCCTGGTGTCGAAAAAAGACGGTGGCCTTCGTCCTACTTTGGACCTCAGAGGTGTCAACTACTATATAACAACAAAGTGGATTTGAATGGTGACTTTGACATCAATAATGCCTCTGTTAAAAAAGAACGACTGGTTTGTGACCTTAGACCTAAAAGATGCATACTTCCACATCTCCATCAGACATGAATACAGAAGGTTCCTGGCTTTTGTAATAGGACAGCAGGCTTATCGGTTCAGAGTCCTACCCTTTGGCATAAGTACAGCACCAAGGGTCTTTACCAAATGTATGTCAGTAGTAGCTGCTTATTTACGTCAAAAGGGTATTGTTGTGTTTCCATACATAGACGATTGGCTAATTATGGCATTGTCTCAGAAAAAACTGCTGGTACACTTTGAAACAACCATAAACTTGTTAAATTCTCTAGATTTAATGATAAACTACAAAAAATCAAATCTGAAACCAACAAAAAGGATAAAGTTCATAGGAGCGATTCTCGACTCATCTTGTCAAAAGGCTTTCCTTCCAGGAGACAGATGGGAGAAAATGTTAAGAATATTTATGAGATTGCAGAGCAATCGCAGAACAACAGCAGAGAAAATACAAGTGGCTCTTGGACTGATGACATCTACAACAATGGTAACACCGAATGCAAAGCTAAAGGTGAGACCACTCCAACAATGGCTTATAAGAACCTTCAATCCCCTGCATCATCATCAGGACAAATTCCTCACAGTACCAAGACCTATTCTTCAAACATTGTCTTTGTGGAGAGATCCAAGAAATGTGCTCGGAGGAGTGCCATTTATGCCTCTACCTCCATCAGTATAGGTAACGACGGATGTGTCCCTGGAAGGATGAGAAGCACATATGGGAAACTTGAGAATAAAAGACCAATGGAGAATGCTCGAGAAAAGTTATCATATAAATGTTCTCGAATTTCTGGCAGTAATCAAGTCATTCCGAGCTTTTCAACATCATCTTCAGGGTCTGTCCGTACAGGTTGTAACTGACAATGCAACAGTAATGTACTATATCAACAAGCAAGGAGGGACTCGATCTCCTGCACTACTGAAGTTAGCAATCCACTTTTGTAATTGGTGTCTTTCAAGGAAAATTGTCCCCTCCGCAGTTCATCTACCGGGAATGGAAAATCTGTTGGCACATACACTCAGCAGAACATCCATGTCTTGCCACAGAAGGAAGTTGAACAAGACTGTGATCAAGAACATATTCAGTCAGTGGATGATACCGAGAATAGATCTGTTTGCTTCGAAAGACAACAGGCAGTGCAAACTGTACTGCTCACAACAGAAAACAGACAATCACAGCCTAGGGGACACATTCCTATTCAATTCGTCAGGACTGACAGTATACCCTTTCCCACTGTTTCCACTCATAATGAAAGTAATATTCAAGATACGTCAAGACAATGCAAAAGCCATTCTTGTAACACCATGGTGGCCCAGACAGCCATGGTTTGCAGAACTGATGCAACTGTCCAGATGACGGTACCAAAGGCTGCTGTTGAGACCCAACCCGCTAAGCGTCCGAAACAGTACCGTATTCCATCCTGTCATTGATACCCTACGTTTGATGGCATGGAAGCTTCTCTAACAGCTAACTTTCCAGAAAGTGTGAAACAGATACTTTTGGCTGCTCATAAAACTTCCACATCAAAATCGTATGCGTACAATCAGGAAAAGTTTTGCATTTATTTAAGGGATAATGTTACCGATTTCAAGGCTTGCGGTGCCATGGATATACTGTCTTTTCTAGCTAAGCTTTCATCGGAGGAACTATCATTTTCTTCAATAAAGTGTTATTTAGCAGCAATCTCATTGTACTAGCAGCAAAGAGGTAAACCTTGTTTTACGGACCCTATGATTAAGAGATTTTTTCAGGGATATAAATATTTACACCCTCCGGTATAGCCTCCAGTACCAGGATAGGATTTAAATTTAATACTAATGCAATTAACTAGAAAGCCCTTTGAACTGACGGCAAATTGTGATATCCATCTATTGTCTTGAAAAACTGTTTTTCTAGTGGCAATAACCTCTGCTAGGAGAGCCAGTGAGTTATGTGCCCTTAGAGTAGATGCATAAAGAATAGGTTGTTTTAGGACCATATATAATTTTTTTACCTAAAGTGGTTTCACATTTCACATTTGAATCAGGATATTGTACTACCTGCATACATGCAAAATCCTGAAACCAATATGGAAAAACAATTGCATTGTCTTGATGTTAGACGTGCATTAGCGTTTTATGTACAATGTACTGCTCTCATTAGGAGAACAAAAAGTTTGTTTGTTATTCTGTTTTGTAACAAAACATGGAGAGCCTGTTTCCTCACAAACAGTTTCTAAATGGGTTGTATCTCTTATTAAGTTAGTTTATGAACTTGCTAAGAAGAAATGTCCAGATTCTGTAAGGGCCATTCCACAAGGTCTATGGCTGCATCAGCTGCTTTCCTTCATGGGGTACAACTACATGCCATATGTAAAGCTGCTACATGGTCACAACCAGTGACCTTTATTTCTCATTATAGAGTGGATAACAGAGTAAGGAATGATGCAGCATTTGGAAGGACAGTTTTATTTTCTACTGTGGTGTAAAAAAAATAAGAAGAAGAAAGAATTGCTCAGTGAACTTTTGGTGTTAATCAATTCTGCTTTATTGACATGTTGAAAATACTGTTATATTTCATTGGAAAAAATATGGATAATAATAGGAAATATTTATAATAATATTAAAGTTGATAGTAAGCAAAATTAGAGCATGACATTCCCTCATCCATATACAATAGCTTGCTAGTCTCCCAATTTTGTGAGTCACAGAGATCACAAAGAAGAAGAACAGGTTGCTTACCTGTAACTGTGGTTCTTTGAGTGGTCATCTGTGAACTCACACAACCCTGCCCACCCTCCCCACATTATGTCCTGCTGTTTGGTTAGTTCCCATGCTGCTACTATGGCAGTGAAGGAACTGACCGTTACAACGGGAAGGGGCTTATATACCCTAGGAGGATGAGCGAGGGGTCAACCTCCAAAATATTTATTCCTTGCTTCAAGAAGGTTCCAAAAGCTGTATCACACAGGCGCGAAATACCCAATTGTGTGAGTTTACAGATGACCACTCAAAGAACCACAGTTACAGGTAAGCAACCTGTTCTTCTTCTTCTTCTTCTTGTTATTGAAATGCATTTACCTCACGATTGTCTCTCTGGGCTTTGAAGGCACTTCACAATACAAACATTATATCTTTGTAATGGTTTTACAACAAAAGAAATAAATACAACACAGCGTTGGTCTCTTTAGAAAGTCAGCATGGTAACAACAAAAGCCCCCTCACTGATAACTATCTCCAAACATCATCAGGTGGGATAAGAAACTCTTTGTGGCTCAGTCCTTCTAAAAAGAAAGAAGGAAAGCTGCTCAGTTTAGGAAGAGAGTTCTGTAGGATGGGCATCACTGCAGTAAACGCTCCCTTCTGAACTGCATGTTTTTTTGGTTGTGACTTAGGGTGAACATTTTTTGCCTTCAGAACTCTCAGAGCTTTGCCTTCAGTAAAATTACTGTGCCTTGATTCAAAGCTGCCAGTGGTTTAAATAAACACTTTATTCAGCGTAGAAGGCAGCAAATCAGCCCTCCCCCTTTTTTCCCCTTAGATTAAAACATTTCTGGCAAACGAATTCTCCCTACTGGGGGATGACTATGGCAAATGCGGCCTCAAATCTCACAAAATACCTTGAATGCACATGCTGGAGTTTCACCTTTTGGAACCCTTCATTCAATTCATGCAAAACAGTTACAGCAGCTGTTTGGCTGTAGTAGAGGAGCAAGAAAATGACAGGAAAATAAGACATCATTAGTTGTGTTCCAGTCTTTCTGCATGCATTTGCGTGCAGACTATATTCTGCCTCAGCATTCTTTTTCTTCTAACATTGGCCATGACCTATCATTTTTGGTAATGGTTGCTGCATTTTGTGTGTGTGTGTGTGTGTTTATAAGAAGAGTGCTTGCCGTTTGCTTGAAGCAGCAAGGTATGAAACATTAAATAATTTATGCCTCACGTAGCATTCTAACATACGTTGCCTGCACTGATTGCATGAAAAGATTTCAAAAGGACATATTTTGTCAGTGTGGTGAATAAACAAGGATCACTAAAGCAAAAACAATGTTTAATTTACTCTTCTTTAAATTAAGGCAGCTTTCTTTTTCATTTTATGCTGATACACAGAGCTCTTACACAGAGACTGAAATGGACTTTATATAAAGTGCCTGTCTCCTCCTCCTCCTTCTTCTTAACCTGCAGGGGAAAACGGCTTTAGGGAAAGATGGTTTTAATCTTTAAACAAAAGAGAGAAAGAAGAAAAGGGAAACAATCTCCTTCTAGCCCCTCTTCTCATATTGGTAGCCTTCCCAGACTGCTTTGAGTTGAAAATGAAGACAACACAAGTAATGCCTCAGCGGAAATGAATCTAGAACTCTGGACGTGCTTAACCTGTGGTCAATCTGTATGCCTTCAGCTGCTATTGTAGTCCAGTCAGTATAGTGAGTGTCCAAGGACTGTGGAAAATGTTTTTGGAGAGGCACGGTGTCCACATCCTGATCTAGTTTGGCCGTAATGTGTCTAGTGGTTACCTTCAGCATTTTAATAGCATTTCCTGAACCATTTCTTGGTGCTTTTTATGTTATATTTTAAGTATTCCTCTTTAAAAATACACTTAAACATAAAACATGAGAATATGAGAAGGGAGTGTTGCCATACAGATACTCTTGCAATATTTCTGAAATGGATTCTTGCTCCCAGCTGAGTGTAGAATGGACTGAGACAACCTTTAGGTTACTGTAATTGTTTTGTGAGAAATTACATTTAAGGTCATTCTCCGTCTCCTCCATATTGGCAGGATTACTTACAGCTGAAAACAATTGCCAATCTAGGAAGAAAGGTGAAATCTTCCACTCTTCTCTTCACAGTTACTTTTTTTCTGGTGTATTTACATTTAAGTACTCTTGGGCCATTTCCGCACTAGATTGTTATAGCACTATTATTCCACTTTGAACATCCTATGGAATCCTTGGGTTTGCAGTTTAGGGAGGGGCCAGCCAGCCCCTCCCTAAACTGCAAACCCCAGGATTCCATAGGATGTTGAAAGTGGAATAATAGCACTATAACAATCTAGTGCGGAAATGGTCTTGGTCTACACTCACTTGTTACTTGCAGCTAGAGGAAGCCCAATGAATTATGGAGTTTAAATAAGATTTGCCAAGTTTCCATTAGCTCAGTGTGTGTGTATTCCACTCAGAACTTAGGAGAAGTACATTTTTGAATTACTGCGCTCAGAATCCCTCACCCAGCATTGCTATTGACTGTAGGATCGTGAGAGTAACTTTTCCAAGCTCTGGTCCTACCTCTCACTTTATCAAACTGTCTATGGCAGTTGTCCAACTATGGAGTTAAACCCCAGAGCTTAACTCAAGACTGTTTGATAGGTGATAATGATCATTCAATCGAGAAAAAATGTCCAGAAACAAAGACTGTAGACAAGCATTCCTGCCTTGAATACTTTATGTAGTTATTTTTCAAGTGTGAACTGGTAACACTCATGGCATTTTGTAAAGGACATGTAGATGTTCTGAGTTTTATATCATGGTGGGTCACTACAAACTTCCCTAAATCTCACTTTATGACAGTTGACCAAAGGCTGTGATATGCAGCTGGATCCACATGGCTTGAAAATCATACCCAATTTGTTCGTTCTTTCATCTGCAAGAAGCAGAGGCTATTGAGAGAATTTTTTAATTTCCAAAGATGGCACTAATTACATGGTATGAAGACAAGTGAAATCTGAATCTGTGGAACATTTTTACAGTATGGTTTCAATGTATGTGCAGTATTGATTGGGAAAAGGCAACTTAGATTGACTTAAAACAGCTAAAATGTCAACTGAATCATCAGTTATATGGTGAATTCACCATTGGCTTACTTTTAATAGTGATGTCTGAGCATCTTTTTGCTGTGTTTTCTCTCAGTAGTAACTGATACATTGTTTAGCTTTCCTCTTGACTTAGACCCTAGTTGTCATTCATTGCTGTTCGTGATTTCCATAATGACATGAAGAATTGTTTTACCACGCAAGAGGAGACTTGATTACATCATTACGGACTTTCAACATTTTTTTTGTTTTAGTATGTTCATTTGTATGTTTAGTATGTTCATCACACCCATTTTAATTTTCTTCCTCAATGCTTCCTTCATTTATTTCACTTAAATTTTATTTTTCAGACGCCTTCCATTGAGCATCACATCCCACTTTGTCCAGTTAAAACCATTACAGAGGTAACAGGCAACAGACATAGATGCATTGAAGTAATTTATAATGGGATCATCCTGTCCAGAGACATTGTCCATGCTGCTATAGTAATGTTTCCTGAGCAATTTACTCAAGTGTAGTCCATTGCGTGAAGTCTAAGTAGTGCAGAACAAATTCTTTGCCTGATCTATTTAGATCTATATAATTTATTTCTCATCTCTATCACCTGTCTCTTAAGCAACTACCGGGTAGTGTAAATGTCATACTAACTGCAATTACAAATTGCAAATATCTGAAAAGTTACTTTGAATTACCGGAGATTGCAAGTAGAATATTATGTCCAAAATCTTACTGGAACCTCCATTATGTTGGGCCTATTGAATCAATAGGCTTTATATAAGTATCAACTTAATATTCAACAATTGATTTGATTTGTGTGCTTTATTTGGGACAAGCCGATAGAATTTAGGCTCTTTGTATATTGTGAATTATTTCCTGTTATCTCCGTTATTCACTTATCAGGCTTATTAATTTTTTTCTCCATGATTATAGAACCCCATACATTAATCAGATAAACATTTAATTTCTCACTAATGGTATAATCACACGGTTCACAGTATTTGGTGGGTGAACAGAAGAGAATGATAGCAATCACACCATACCTGTGAATACTCAGTATCCCTCCTGTACTAAAATAAATCAGTTCAGACCAACGCAGAGCATACTTTTAATATTTTGTTGTTGGCAGAAACAGAAGACATACTGAAATTGTGTTTATAAGCCAGCCTTCCCCAATCTTCCCCATCCTTGATATGTGAGAGAACAGTTCCCATCTTCTGCAGTCAACTTGCCTAGTGGTCACAGTGACTAGGGGATGATGGGAATTATGATACAATCTATCTAGAGGATACTAGATTCAGGAAGATGGCTGTAAAGCAACAGCATAGCAGAAAGCAAAAGAATGTGTAATGCACCCATAAACTTTTTGTGCCAGGTATAGCAGCTCAGAAGTACATATAGAGAACAGCCATCCAGAATGGCCTCGTTTATTTCAATGTCAGTCTGCTTTGAAATCTTGAGTTTTCCTCTTGAAACTAGAAAGTGCAGAAGCTGTGTGGTTTCATCTGAGTGCACACAGATCCCTGATCTCCTGCACTGTCTTCAGATTCCAAGGAGATAACTCTGGAACAAGCCAAGTGAGCCAAGTTTACGTACCACGCTGTAACATTAAAAACTATCTTAATGATCTTCCTGGTTTTGTTGAAGAAACTATATGCAAACAGCATTAATAAATACAAGACTGGTTTGTCATTCAGGGGACTATGCAAGCTTAAAATAACATCATTGCTTTCTTGTCTCTTCCTTCTTTTCAAGGTGCCATCAGAAAAAATCCTCCGAGCTGGAAAGGTGTTACGAAATGCAATTCTCTCTCGGGCACCTCACATGATAAGAGACCGGAAGTATCATCTGAAGACATACCGGTACTTTTGAGTTGATTATATAATGGTGGGGGGACATAACCCCTTTTGATGTATGAATATTCCTTTTTGTGATATCTAATTAAAACTTTCATCCTTCTAGGTTTCCAAATACAGTTCTCAGCCTACTTGGCATATTATGACTATGCTGCAAGCGTGCTGACCTGTGGCTTGAGGCATGCTAAACCTCTGATATGCTTAAAGAGCTATTTCTGCATACATAAGTCAGGGGTCTTGATTTGAACAAGATGTTAGCTCTGGTAGAATGCCACACATCTGTTTTCCTCATATGCCCAATGCCATGTTTAAATTGTACCCCTCTCTTGGATTTTCCAAAAGCACTGGAAAGCTGCTATTTTATATGCTATGAATAGAGAACTATGGCCCTTTATATATTGTTGGACTCCAACTCCTTTCAACCCCAGCCACTGTGAGCTGTGATCAGGGATGATAGTGGTCTGATTCCAGCAACATGCAGAGTGAGACACATTCCGAGCCCGTGCTTATACACACTTACCAGAAAATGAATTACTTGAAACTCAGTGAGGCTTACCTGAGAGCAGATAAGTATAAGAGTCAGGGCTTGGGAAAGGATAACTTTTCTAAAACTTAGTAGGACTGCACAGTTTATCTGTGCTTTATACTTTCTGTTAGTGCATTTTAGTAGGTACAGATTTCTGTTTCTTAATTGTTAGTTGTTCCACACATCCTGCTGGTGGCAGCACTGCCTTGTAAAAAGGAGTTGCTGATGTAATTCTGGCAGGATAACGTTTTTAAACAATTTAAAATTAGGAAAATCCAACTTTATTTTCTTTCTTCAGATAATATCAAATAATATAGCAACACACAGATTGTACATGAAACTGAACAAAATTTAATTCTCTCAAACCCCCCTCCTCATGCTCTTTGTATTAAATATGTTTGAGTTGAAGGTGTGTTGTATTTTCATTAGAAACAAAATAGGTCACAAAGATACATTTTATACAACTTGCAATGATTTAAATTACTCAGAACTCTTTGTCAGAATAGCAGAATGGAAATGAACTTCTGTCTAGTCTTTTGCAGCCAGCCAGTCTGTGATTTAAAAAAGAAATTATGAAGCTTGTGAGTAATGCATTCTTTGTCTCTGTGGTTCCCAAATTAATTTCCAGCACCAACTATTAAAATAAATCCCAGAAAGCACTGATAGGATATAAGACATTCTACATAATTAAGCAGCAGTCCATAAAACAACCACCACCAAGTCCATCACTCACTGAGGATTAACACACCTATATAGTAGCTGCAGGGTTCTTTTGGAATAAAGCAAACAGTTTAGTAATATGGAAATACCCTTCCGTTTTTCTTTTTATATGAATAAATAAAACATTCACTGGGTAATCAAATGACTATAAACAAGGTAGCCAGACTAGTTTCCCTCAAGGGATGGTTCAAAAGGTTGGGCAACATTAATGGAAAGTATTCAATTTTATTTTAGCTTCCAGACATGTCTTTTTTTTTTTTAAACATGAGCTGGGATCTTATATTTTTGTACCACTTCAACAATATGCAGCCCAAGGTTGGTCAACATATTATATCTCTTCTTTGGATTGGTACAAAACATGTAGTTGATTTGACTCTTGCTAGAGCTTGAGAAAGCTACTTTTTAGAATATGACCTCCTGAATTCCCGGCTGCTGTGATGAGTGTAATTTTCCCAAGCTCTGACTGCTATCTGCATTTCATTTTGTGTCTGCATAGTTGGTTCTCTTTCCATCCAGTCTGGAATTACCATTCTCTTCTTGCTACAGACTTTCCCTTGATGCAGAATTTTGTGCATCTTAACAGTATTTTAAATTTCCTGTAGAGCCAGAAGTCGGTTCCATAAAAAGGTCACACTTTTCCCTTAAAATAAAAAACAAATCTCTTATTTCATCAATCTGAGCAACAACAGTGGTGTTGGCCAGCAGTCTTCAGTGATACTTTCCTGAAAATTTTGTACAGTATGGCAGGAAAATATTTATGGAAGATACCATCCCAACCTAACGTTTTGATTTGCTTTGCCAGTACATATATTTCTTTCAAGTCAGAATAAAATAAATTAGTTGCCCTTTATTTAGTTCCTCTTGGTAACAGAATTATGTTTAGCTCGTCCTAGTGATTTCAGTGGAATCTATGTTGAACCAACTTAATCTGGATCCAGTCCACTGAGGCTACATTCTCATGCTACATTCCTATCAGAAGTTGGAAACTTTACTTTATTGACTATAACTCCCAGAATCTACCAACCTACTGGGTAGAGTTTCTATGAGTTCTGCTTTGCAGAAAGGAGTGATGATGACTGTTTTCACTGAACAAAACTGACTTTTTAAAAAAAAATCTTAAAAACTAACTATAGCAGTTACAGTAATCAGTCATACTATGCTGTGCCAGCTTGTAGTGATGATCTTACCACATGGGCAATAATGGAGAACAAGATTTTTTTTTAAAAAAAAGCATCCTTCATTATGGTGGAGTTTAAACTTCTGGAAGGGGAAATGTAGCCTCTCATTATAAAGCTGTTCTTGCTTTGGTCACTTGCGTTGGTCTTTTATTAATGAATCAGGGGTACATGTGGGGTACAGACATTCTCCTCTCCTAAATCACACAAATGTAATAGGGAAGGCAGAAGTCAACATTCCCCTCTCAGTCTGATCCAGATATGTGGAATGTGCAAGAATCTGCTTTGCAACTTCTGAGAGCCTCCAGGAAGAAGGCATGAAATGAGTTATGACTTTGTGTGGCACTTTGAAATTTCATTTCAAGGGAGTGAGTAACCTTCTCCTTTTATCAACTTCCAGAAGATTTGGGTCGCTTAGGGTGGGTTAGATTGGCTTGTATAGACCCTGAGTCTGGTGGAACATAAAGAAGGATTGTACAGTGAGCACCTTCAGAAGCACAGCACAACTGGCTTTTCATTGTGATGACAGCACCAGAGACAATAATAGGAGAGGAATTTTCTTTGCTTCCAAGTATCTGCAAAGCCCAGTGCAAAATGAGGGGGGGTATCTCCTCCCATCTGGCATTAAATGAGAGGACCTTCCTTCTTAATTTTCTGTGGTGTGTTGAGCACTGGGGGAGAGGGGGCTGAAGGGATCTCTTATGGTGTGCCAGGTTTGGAAAACTCTTTGTCAGGAAGTTGGAAACAGGCAGGGTCTTGTATTCAGTGTCACTTTATAGCTGTAAAAAAGAGAAACAGCAACAGAAGCACCAGCCTTTTGCCTTGTTTGTGATTTTGTGTGGGCATTCTGGTTCTTAGTTGTGATGATGTTCCCAGTGTAGTGGTTTGTTTTTACAAAACAGCCTCCTCCTTCACTCCATTCGTCCAAACAGAGTTTTCTTAGGTGATATGTTACCATTTTCCCCTCCAGGCTTTTAATGTTTACTCCTTAGCTGTTTTAATGCATGTGGGCAGCCCTCTTTTCTGAAAACATGAATGAATTGTGTTTTTCAGGTATATGTGGCTTTTCCCCAGAGTGCCTTGGAATGCATTTGCCCCACACCTTCAGCTTTTGTACCATCTTGCTAAAGCCATTAATGTCTCAGTCAGTCAGTTCCCGTTCTCTGTATGCACTGTTTATATACATCTTAATGCTGATGGGGAACCTTTGGCCGTGCTGGTGTTGAACCTTTTATCTATGACAATTGGCCAGGGCTGACAGGGGCTTGTAGGAGTCCAAAAATATCTGAAGGAATATCGACTAGACTAGGAACTACCCGCAGACTAGATACTGCCCATAGTACCGTACTATTTTTCTTCAGGGTACTGTATTCTTCTTTTTTAAACCCAAAGCAGTCTGGAAAATCTGCCAGTCTGAGGAAGGTGGGCTACAAGGTGCTTAATCCAAAAACACCTGAAAGGGCACAGGTTCTCTTCCACTGATGTTGCTCATAAATAAGGCTAACCAATGGTGAACATTACTGTCTGTTATGAAAACCTCACTATTCTCCAATTGTGTGATGGAGTGGCAGAGCTCCTCCAGGAAAGTGTTTGGTCTCTTGCATATGGGATTCATTCTCCCTGTGCCAGAGTGGTATGAGTCACTATCTGGGTCCAGGGCACATCTAAAATATGTGCAGAATGCCATCTGAATTTATCAGAGCTAGATAGACAGATCTAGATACACCTACAGGACTGGCTGACTCACAGGGTTTACTTTTTCCAGAATGTCTTGGATTGCTTTTAAATTATTTCTAAAAATTGGCTGTTTCTGACAGTCCTTCAAAGTGAGACAGAGAGATTGTATTGAGTGAATTGGTGTCATTGCCTTCTGTGATGAGGTCTGACTTGTCTAGCTGAGGCAGAGTTCCTTGTAACCATTACATCTGATAACAGCGGAACCTTTTCCCCCCTCAGCTTGTTCTATTTGTTTCTAAATAATTATAACACAACGAGTGCTTTAAGAAGAAAAATAACATCACTAGTTGCTGCACTTTCTTTCCTTCTCCCTCAGACAATGCTGTGTTGGAACAGAACTGGTAGACTGGATAATGCAGCAAAGTTCATGTGTTCATTTACGCACCCAGGCTGTAGGCATGTGGCAAGTATTGCTGGAGGAGGGCGTCCTTAACCACGGTAAGAAGAATACATTGCTTTATAGGAAATGTTACTTGGAAATACTATTATTTTCTGCACAGAAATTGCTGGTACCTGCACAGTATTTATGTTTTCTTTTTGTGGAAAACATACAAACTTGGCATAGAATATGCCCCAAATTATGAATAGTCTTCAAAAATTGCCCAGTTTTCAAAGGCTTGCAGCAGGAAGAACTTTGCTAAAATGACTCATTGCTTCCTTGAAGGAATTACATCACTGTTTTGCATGTATTGAAAGATGAGACAGTTCCTCTCTACAAGTTCGTGATGTAATCAACACAAAACGAAAGGAAGCAGGAAGGGGAGAAGACAGGAAGCACTGAAGCAGAATCTTTTTTTCTGGGCAACAGTTGGGCCAGGGTGGCTCATTACTCATTACTAATAAGAGAGGTGTGTGTGTGTGTGTGTGTGTGTGTGTGTGTGTTTTCCTGGCAGGGAAGGGCAGAGCAAGCTTCTTGCAGCAACTCCTTTTCTGGGCAATGGTTGGGAACAGGATAGCCTCCCCCTTTCTATGATGTTCATCCAGCAGCCTCTCAGAGGCCTTCAGTCCCCTGGCCAATGGATGAGGTCAGCATTGCTGTCCTTTTGCTCTCCAGGCCCAGCTGCACTCTTCTTCCCCCAGCCCCCAGGAAGAGGAGCCAAATAAAGTTTCAAAAAAATTAAAATACCGAGGTAGCCAAGGGCTTATCCAGACTGATTAAAAACAAAGACTCAGTTTTCTTTGTGTTTTTCTCTATTTTATTTTAGTGATCCATACATGTTTTTTTGTATCCCAGAACATTTTCTGTCAGCACCTGGTATGATCAGAGACTTTTATACCAGCTCTTCAGGTCAGTTTATTTTAACCCAGTATAAGATCAGAAAGAATAAGAACAAAACCTGGGACTTTTCAATCAGTCTGGATGCACCCTAAGACTATCAAGTAGACTGAAGCATAAAGACCAACCATTATTCCAGACAACATGCCAATTATCTTCTCATTATGTTGAACATCTAAGATCTAGAGCTTGGAAGTAAGAAGTCATGAATAACTCAGTTACCTGTAACTAGTTACCTCTTTGAAGATAATTAAGATGTAACTGAGCCACACTTCCATTAACAGTTTCTTGTCATTTTAAAAATTAGTTTTTATGGACATTTTGACAGGAATATTTCAGGTGGAAAGTAGTAGAAAAGTAACAGGCAACACAACATCTAATGTTAAAAGTTATTTTATCTTGCCCTTGTAGTAACAGAGACACATTACATTGGTGTACCTGAGGAAGTGGACTGTTATCCATGAAGGCTCATACTGAAATATAAATTAGTCTCAAAGCTGTTGCTAGTGTCATCCTCTCCTTTTTTTTCCTGCTACAACAGATTAACCCAGCTATTTCTCTGAAAAATATTACTTTGTTAAATACAGTAACAAGTAATGGAACAAAAATAATAAATTGTTGACTCCCTTAACCTCCTGGATATTTTAGCAGTGATACTCAAAACAATTAAATATTGTGCTGTACTGCTGACAGTACTAATTTGTCCCATGGCTTTGGCCAGATACTATGGGGAGAAATCTGTGAGAAGTCTGGCCTTCTCTGAACAAGTTGCCTTGCTCATTGAGATCTGTAGTTCTTGGCCATTTTATTTCATTTAAGCCCTCCTACCAGTTCCAGCCTTACAATTTGAAGCTGCTGCCTCAGACAGCAGATTTTGCATTAGAATGTAAGGGCAACAAATAGTTATTTAATTTTAGATTATCATTTTTGAGATGAGAAGAGGCGTTTGTTAAGAGTTTCTCCTTCGTGAGTCAAAATAACTTGGCTGAGTAAGTCCATTGGGCACAGGGAACAAAATGGCAGCAAAATAGATCGAACCACCTCTGTTTCACATCTTAATTGTTCACTTCATATTGATGCTTTCAGTGGATCAAGAGCAACATTTCCAGGATAAGTACTTGTTTTATCGATTTCTGGATGATGAAAATGAAGATGCCCCAATGCCAACCGAGGAAGAGAAGAAAGAATGTGATGAAGAGCTACAAGACATCATGCTTCTGCTCTCTCAGATTGGACCTGACGCCCATATGAGAATGATTCTTAGAAAGCCGTAAGCTGATTAATTCTCATTTTTGAGAGTCATGGCTCTCTGAATGCAGTTTGATACGTTCTGAGCTGTAAGCCGTGTACTTATGCTAGATAACTAAATTGTCAATAGGTCAGCTTTACAGTAATCCTTCAAAACTTCTATGACTACAATCTAATATCTGCCTCTCATGTTTCCTCCCCACAAGTTTGATATCATTTTAAGAGACTATGATTTTAGTAGACAAACAGCAAGAATAGAAAGGCTTAATCAACCTTTTTCTCTCAATATTTTTCTGTTCTCTTCTGCTTTTGGGACTGCTTTCAATTCTTTACTTTTTTAAAAAAATAAAGGGATAATAAAAAGCACAGGTGCATGTAAGATGTAATCCAAGGGAATTCAGAATTTAAACAGAGCCATGCTGGATCAACCCAAAAGCCTATTTAGTTCAGTATTCTGTTACCACAGAGGCAACTAATTGCTGCTAGAAAGTCCACAAGCAGGACATGGGGGTAAATGTACCCTCCAGCTCATGTTCTTCAGCAATGAGGCATGTTATCTCTGATACTGAAGGTAATACAGTAGCCATTGATCTTTTATTCTATGAATGAGTCAAATCCTCTTTTCAAAACTGTTCAAGTTGGCTTCCATCTTGTAGCATCAGATTCCATTGTTTAATGATCCATGTGTGAGGAAGTACTTCCTTCTGTTGTATAGGGATTGTCCTCATGCCCTGCTGTAGACTCACATACCCTCCAACATTTCATAGGGTCTCTCCGCACTACACTGTTATAGTGCTATTATTCCACTTTCAACAGCCTGTGGAATCCTACGGTTTGCAGTGTAGGGAGGGACGGTTAGAATTCTCAACCAGAGAGCTCTTTGGACTGAGTAAACTACAAACCCCAGAATTCCACTGGAAGTTGAAAGTAGAATGATAGCACTATAACAGTGTAGTGCAGAAAGGCCCACAGATGAAAATAGGGACTCATGTGACCAGATAACATCATAATGTGTCAAAATGGCACAGTTATTAATAAGGAAGAACACACAGGGGAGGAGAGGCTATAGCAGTGCGCTTTTGCCTGAAACTCCTGGGAAAGGCAAGTTTCTTCACTCTTGCTACTTCTTTTCCCTCTTGATGAGTTAATTCAGTCCAAACCACTTTTGACCTTTGAATTCAGTTTGCAGCAACTGAAGTAAACTGAGGATGAAGGGGACAAGTGGGAGGAGGAGAGAGAAACCGGGACATTTTTAAAGCAACTGAAAAAGTGGGGTGACAGAAGATTAATAAGGACTGTCCCTGCCAAATTTGGACCATTGAAGAGTATAGACTTCTGAGAGGCATCTGTTTGGCCAATGCAGGAACCAAGATGCTGGATTTAGATGGACCTTTGGTTTGGTCCCACAGGGCTCTGCTTATATCATTTTGTTCTTGTTATCAAGCCAAAGCTATTGATCATTTCAAAGCACATTCTTTACAATATCTCTTTGGGTCTTTAAACTGTTCCTGATCTCAGCTTATACCTATTCAAAAGAGGCATGTGCCCTTTTCAATTGACAGGATACACACAAAGCTTGTATTCATTTATGCGTCCTTGTGTACAAAAAGTCACATAAAATAAGTGCACCTTTTTCTGAGGAACAGCAAGGCTTCTAAACTGAAATTGGGTCTTTGGTGGACCTTAGATGGCCAAAAACAGCCAGTAAGGCAGTAAACCTAAAGCATGTCTAGATGCCATGCTGAATGAGGCTGATGGGAAGTGAAGTCCAAAACATCTGGAAAGTCAAATGTTGCTTACCTCTGGTCTATACTTCAAACTGTCATTGGATACTCATATGATGGAATGTCCCACTTCGCAGAATATTCTCTGTGTGTAGAAAATGATATGAGCCCTGGTGGCGCAATGGCTAAATGCTAGTACTGCAGCCACAAGGTTGTGAGTTCAATCCTGCCAGACTCCAGGTTGACTCAGCCTTCCATCCTTCCGCAGCTTGGTAAAATGATTACCCAGCTTGTTGGGGACAATTAGCTAACACACTGTAAACCGCTTAGAGAGCACTTAACTGATAAGTAGTATAGAAATACACATGCTATTGCTATATGTCAGGGAAATGTTCTAGTGTAATATTTTCCATGACATACTAACTTTCCATGTGGTGTAAAAGTGGGAGGAGGGTGCTTCACCCCAAGTGTTGGAGTGGTGAGCTGCTGGTATTCCCTGATATGGAAAATTATCATGGTATAGTCCAGACCCTAACTACCTATCTCATGTATGAGGGCTTAGATCTAATCTATAAGAATTAAGTCTTTATTTCTCTAAATATTGCAACCAGATTCTTATAGTTCACAAGACACGTAGGCTTGAAAAATACCTTCATTTTGCCCATCACCACAGCTGCTGAGACTCTTCAGCAGTACGCTAAACTTCCATAATTACTATGAAAGAAATAATGCATTTTTTAAAAAAAATCTGAAAAGATTACTTTGAGCATTTGATTGTATAATGATGCTGTTACTTTAAAAGGTGCTCACTATTGTTTCGAATTTGAAACTCACTTGCAAAATGTGTCACTTGTTTTGACAGCAACTTTAAAAATTCTTTATTTATTACATTAACTGCAACATTTTAACTGTCAGATGATGAAAGAATGTCTCTAGTGTTGGAAAAAAATAGAATAAAGCTTCAAGGGGGAAATTGGCAGAGTCCTGTTGCTATTGGTAAGGTTGTTTTTTTTTCTTTTTGTTGAAAAACATACATTGCTATAAATGGAAAATTAGCTTCTTTTTTCAGTGCAGCAAACAAAGCTGCTTGCTTTTAGTGATGGTAAGAGGTACAGATCTGTAGTATACTCTTGGAAAATGCTTAAAAGCTGTGGCTTACATTTTTTAATATTATTATTTCACAATTCAAGATTGACAATCTAAATTGAATTTTTATTTTAACTCTGTATTTAGTTGATTTAGTTGTTAGCATGACATGCTAGTATGTTCTCATTTGAACATAAATTCCAACATTTAAAAACTGTGACTCGGTACATTTAAATTAGAAAAATGTAGTTCTTGAGTAGACAATTGCTATTTGATGCAGATCAGGTGTTTTTCCTCATTTTTCTAGGGCCAAATGAGAGAAGTAATAGGATTCCGTGTGTATGTGTGTGTTTATGTGTTTAATATTAATGGCACCTCTGAAGCCAGATTCAGATCACTGAAGGAGGGGACTCAACGTTTCTCCTGTTTCACTTTCATAATCATATTTTCTAACCCACTGTACTACCATTTACCCTGCAGGACAATAATGCAGAAATCATTTGGGAAGCTGTATATTTTCCCCTGAGGAGCAAGTAGCAGCTTTTGCGGGAGCAATTTTACAGCTTCAGGAAGGAAATTATCCTTCCCCCTTATGCTGCTATTTGCCTTCAGAAGAAGCCACATAGCTACCTTTTTGGGTTCAGAATACAGAGTTTCCAGTGTCCCACCTACTTCAACTATGAAGCGTCATGTGACATGAATGAACCATAAAGCACCATTACCATCAAGTGTGAAATCATCAAGTAACAGCAAGTGAATCAGTATTCTGACAAAAGCAAACTACGAAGGGCACAATTTCTTCTTCTTTTGTATGACAATTTCTCCTGGTTTTGTACCACAGTATAGGAAGCAAAAACATGGACAATTGCTGACCAGTTGTGTATTCTCCCCATCTCCCCATTCATAAGGAGTTGGAGATATCAAAAACCCAACATTAGCCTAGGTACACAGCAATGAGTGAAGCGTTGAGAGCTTAATAATGTTATTTTTTTATTGATAGGAGCATACTACAAGTTGTCAAAAAGCAATCTTATGAAGCTCTGGAACTTCTGCACTAACTTTCCTATCTTTAGCTATGGCACCAGAAATACAGGAGGTGTGAAATGGGGAAGAAAAGACAGCATGATTTTCCAATATATTTGGAAGAGCCATAGGATTAGAATTAGAGACTGGAAACATTACTCTTTTTCAACTGTGTAGTGTGTAGGCAGAGAATGGGGTGTATGGATTCTCTACATCAGTACAGGAAGCCTTTTGATGCCCTGTTATCTGATGACTTGCTTTTTTATGGTTCCGAATGAAGGACAAGTTCCATTAATTCAGTGGGGGTTCTGGTCTTTCATCAGTTCTTCTTTCCTACAGAGACTTGCTTGGAACTGCTCGCACACATATGCTGCTTGCAAAGCAAGCTGAGAGGGGAGGAAAAGGCACTAAGCCAGCTGAGGGATTTTGCAAGCAGCATGTGCACAGTTGGTCCCAAATGTGCCTCTGTAAGTCCATCATGCTCCCTACAGTACAGTACATGGGTTCAGCTTTTCAACCAATTCTATTTTCTGACAGTGCTGTAGTCCCTAACCTGTCAGATAAGTGAGGAAGCCTGTAGGGGGCAGCTGTGGCATCAACCAGTTTCTGCTCCTGTGTAGCCGTAGAGGATAACACCACTGCATTTTGGGTTGAAAATTAGCTAAGAATGTGATTCTGAAATGAATAGAAACCTACTACTGATTTTCACTTCATGCATATTTGGCTGAATTTTAGAAACTTTGTGGGAGTTTGTGAGAGCTGGTATTGAGAGTTTTAAAGGGTAAATTACTACTGCATATTTTAGGGCTTCCCTCTAATTTTTAATTGGGATGTTCCAAGAGCTTTTCAGGTTTTGGTGAGAGCTTGTGGGCTGCAAAAAAACAAAAAAACAAAAAACAAAATAAAAAACAAACCTCCCCCCAGGGGATAGGAGCTACATGCAACCCATAGTCCGCACATTCTCCCTCTCTGTTTTACATGTAGTTGAACAAGATAGTGGGGTTGGAGAAAATAGGTTGGGCCACTCCTGTCTTTCCTCCTCCTTGTACTTGCATGAAAACAGAAAAGGAACCCTGCCAGATCAGATTAAAGGCCCATCTAGCGCAGCATTCTGTTTCCATAGTGGTCAACCAGTTGCCTCTGGGAAACCCATCATTGGGACGCAAGAACAATTGCACCTTCCTCTCATGTCCTTCAGCAAAGACACTCAGTATCCCTGATTCTGGTTGTGATACATAGCTTTCTTAAAAAGTCAGTATTGATAGCCCTGTCGCCCATGAATTTGTCCAGTCTCCTTGCAAAGCCTTTCAGGTTGGCAACCATTTCTACATCTTGTGCCAATTGATTTTGTAAGTCAGCTATTTGTTTGACTTCCTTTTTTGTATCCAGAACTTCCCAGCATTCATTTCTACCATCTGTGGGAGTGATGTTGTCTTTTAGCATACAGGGTCAGTGGCAGGACATGCCTCCCTGGGGCATGCAGAGGGCTTTGGATTGCTATGCCTTGACTTGGAGTGTTGTTTCAGTTCACACCTGGGACAGATAGAGCTTCTGTACCTTATCTGCTGAACATGGACTGCTCTGCATTTTAGATTGGACTAAATTCCTTTTAAATGCTTCTTCTATCAAATCCAGAGCCCTATTCTTCACTTACAACCCGTCACTGAAATGATGAGTAGCCAACTTGTGATCTTCCAGATGTTGCCATGCTGCAGCTCCCATCAGCCCTAAGCAGCATAGCTAATGTTGAGGAAAGGCGGAAGCTGCAGTCCAGCTACATCCCAAAGGTCACAAGTCGCCCTTATTTAGATTCTAAGGGTCAAATTGCACATTAAGTGAAATTTGTATTTCCTGATACCACAGTGTTTTCCCTCTAATATCTCTTTGCTCTATTTTCCCTCCATGGAAGACCACATCCTTTGAAGATCCATGCCTGAGCAAACTGACTTGCAAAATAAGGATGCAATGACAAGTTACAAAGGAAGATGACGCAACAACCAGACATAGAAAGGAGCAAGCTAATTTTCGGCATGCAGAGTGATGTAAACTCCTGCTAAGATAAACTGACATATTTTACATAATGGAGTTCAGCTTTTCTAATGGCATGCTAATTACATCATGCAGTTTGGGCACTGCAGTTTTTTACACAGTCCCTGGCATATCACTGGTGTCTTAACATATCTCCCAAAATGTCATAGATGGAAGCTGGGGTACATGTGTCCAAGCAACATCAGAGTGTGGTCAAGATAACAAAAGTTATTAATGAGGAAGAAAAGACAAGCTAGGAGAGGCTGCAGCAGTTTGCTTTTGCCTGAGCCTTCTAGAAGGGAAAAGATTCTGCCCCCTCATCTCCTTCTCACATCTGAGTTCATTGAGTACAAACTACTTTTGCAGCTTGAACTCAGTTTGCAGAAACTGAAGTAAGCTGAGAACTAAAGGGGAAAGAGGAAGAAGAGAGAGAAACTGGGACATTTTAGAAGCAGCTGAAAAAGTGGGACAGCAGAGGATTGTCTCTGCAAGATTGGGACAGTTAGAGGGTATATGTTACAGGATAAATGTAGTTTGTAGTACTAGATTCTAAATAAGATTGTATTGGCTGCTACTTTGTCCTCTCCTGCTTTAGATTCTTTTTTCTTTGTGGATGGAAGTTTGTCCAAGTTTACAGCAAAAATGGGGCAGAAGGAGTAGCATTAAGAGCACAGCAGTGTTTTCTTGCTATAGAGATGCATACCTTATTCTTTTCCACACTACAGCAATAGAGAAACTCTGTCTCCATGACCTTGGTGGTCTACTCAAACAGCCAACGGTGTTTATTGATCATGTAATTTTCAACCAAACTCCCTTCCACTAATGTGCAGCTTCATTCTCCATCATACCTCCCATTTATTATCCTGGGTATAACTAGGCATAGCTTGCCCAATGAGTTTCCTGCGGAAAGTAGGTCTTCACACAGCAGGCTCCTAGAAATCTACATCAGTGGGACACCACACAGATTTACCGAAGCTGTGAGGCCTAATATCTTACCCTGTGACAGCAGAATAAGAAAAAGCCTAGGTTCTCTCTGCTGCTACTCTTTTGTCACAGATTCATGTTAAAGATGAGCATAAAAAATTAAAATTAGGACAAAATATCTGATCTGTCCAACTACCGGTCATCATGTAGTTTACATTTTGGATGATAACTCTATGGCTATTACAAAAAAGAAAACATAGTCACATGCATGCATGAACTCACACATGCACACTTGTTATTAATTGCCTTCAAATTTGATCTGTGACAACTCTATCCACAAGAGACCTCTAGGAGCCCCAGTCATCAATAGCCCTGCTCACATCTTGCCATCTCAGGGCTGTGGCTTCTTTGATTCTGTGGCTTCCAGACAATCCACCTGTAATGTCATCATTTCATACTGCCTTCAGAGTATTTATGGGGCATCATCGTCCTTACACATACTGAAATATACTGGTGAGCTACAGCCAGCAGACTTTATGAAGTGCTACAAAGCAACAAACATACACAGTTCAAAACTTGGAGAAGTACTAATGTGAGACATTTTTAGAAGGTAATAGCATGATGGAAGGAAAAGAAATACCATTTTGGCCTTATTTATCTAATTTTCTAAATATGTAAATGTAACCATTACATTTTTAATTATGAGTAGGTATGATTTCAAATGAGAATAGTTATATCCTGTAGTACAGTGAGAAAATATCATATAAAATATGGTTTCTCTCACAGATGGACTTTTATACCTGTTTTTAAAAATTCTCTTATTCCATCTCATTTTTCAGACATGTTACATTAGAATTTACTAAATGAATATCTAGAGATGGTCCAGTGTGGCATAATGTGTAGAGTGTTAGACTGTGATTTGGAAGATCCAGGTTCAAGTCACTCACCTTGGGCCAGTACCTTTATGTCAGCCTGACCTACCTCACAGGGT
The DNA here is from genome assembly GCA_030412105.1 of Cyclura pinguis. NCBI lineage: Eukaryota > Metazoa > Chordata > Lepidosauria > Squamata > Iguanidae > Cyclura > Cyclura pinguis. The sequence continues at coordinate 221,809,400 of CM059599.1, read as the reverse complement.
TCTTGTTGTCATGATAAAGTATGGAGAAGGAGAGACATGTATGCTGCCTTGAGTTCAATAGCTAATATGGTCCAAGTCTGAAGAAGGCTGTACACTTCTGTGTGATACCCATTATCTGAAACAAGTGGAACTTAACTCTGAGTAGATATGAATAGGATTACACAGAAAGTCATGTAAAATTTAGGACAGTTGGGCTCAGTCAAAAAATAGCTGATGGCTTCCATGTCAGTGTGGTGGTAGATCCAGAGAGAGTTAACCTGAGCTTTAAAGAAGCTATCCCAGGTGCCCAATCCTATTCCCAAAATAAGATGAGCACCTTGGATAGCACCTTGGAAGTTCAGAGTGAACCATGGAGTGGATTCAACCACCCCACTGACATGGGTACCACCAGCTGCCACTGTTCTCTTGACTGGACCTACCTGTTCTGAATTCTGCATCACTGGAAAATCACCAGGTGTTGCTGCAAGATAAGACTTGCTGAAATCAAGTACTGGTCAATCAGACATAAAATGCCATCCCATACAGTCTGTGCAGAAGTAAGCCCTGTTGAGTGGGGCTGTTTCTCTCAGGAAAGAGCCTATAGGATCAGAGCTCTAAACACTTAAGTGTCTGTTTAGATTTGGATGGGCAGCTGTGGAGTGGGAGGGAGCCATTTGTCATTTCTGTACAACTCGCCATGCACCACACTGGTGTTTTTGACATGGCTGGAAGTCATTACCTCACCAAAGGTCTTTCCAGTTCAGGGCCTCTAGCCAGTAATGTCACCTTGCATGCACAAGGTCCATTGCACAGAAGTTACTTGTGTTTTTTGTTTTGTTTTGTTTTTTTGTTCTATTTTTCTTCAGCGATCTGTGGGTCTTAAGAAGTGATAGGGACAAAACGATGACATTTTGTAGTGGTTTTTAGCATTTAGGGGAAATCATAGATAGAAAAAAATAAACAATTTTGATTGATTTTAGTGGATGTTAATTGTTTAACTTTTAACCTTTTCTACATAATTCGGCAGCTTCAAAGCAAACATTTTTAATGCACAACTGGTTGCATGGTACAGTTGATCATCATGAAATCACAGTATGTAAGACAAGTTATATTATTTAAAAAAATTAAGTTCAGCAGCTGGATCAATTGGTAATACTGGTTAATACAGCCTATGCTTTTGTTTTTATTATTTTTGCTGATATAGCATTTGTTTTGCTTTTACTGCTTTTCACTAAATTATTATATTTAAAATATTTAGGACCTAATTAAGAAACCTAACCTCTGATTCTTCAAGCCTGTCTCATTTCTCTTAATTAAAAATGTGGTACCTCAAATATTTATTGGAACAATTAAAAAACCCCAAATTTATTGAGGGTGCACCTTATAGAAAGAAGAAAAATAGCTTATCCATCAGTTTTCAAAAAAAAAAAAAAAATCACAAAAATGCTGTTATTATCTGAATATCATAATTTGTACACACCTTTACAGAATGCACTTTTCAGTTGTTAAGATTTGTCCCAGAAATCTTGACTTTTTGTACACCCAGCATGAGATATTTATAGATCAGAAATTACTTTTTTAAAAAGTGACATTTTGTTCCATGTATTCCAATTAGAAGCAACAGAACCACAGGCTGAAATCTCCTTTGAGGGTCTGGATCCAGCCAAGTTTAGCAAATCTGTTACAGTTACACTTGATAAAAACTAGTTTTTTTGTCAGATATGTAAGGTAAAGTCACTTGACATTTTGTGTGACCTTTTTGGAGCTACTTCTATTTGAATAAGAATTTCCAGCCCACTTCTTTCTGGCAAAGATGAAATGCTGTAACTGCTGAGTGAAAAAGATTGCTGGGTAGTGCCACAAACCCGTTTCCTCTCCCTCTCTCTTTCTCCCTTATAAATAATTTATACCATCCGTTGAACAGAACACAGGGAGCTTCACACATATCCCAATTTAGTGTCACTCTCCTCGCTAAGAAGACATGAAGTTTCCTCAGTTCTGAAACATCTCATAGCAAATCCAGCTATTTTGCAGAACTTATGTTAATATGCATCACCTAAAAAAAAAAAAAAATCCAAACAAAACCCAGTATTAAGAAGCTGCTAAATCAGACCAAAGGCCTTTCTGGTTCATAGCCTGTATCCAATTATGTCGTGTTTGTAGAAGGTTGATTGCACTAATAGATCTGCAGCACAAAGGCAGAAACCGGTCCTTCCTTCCTTCCTTCCTTCCTTCCTTCCTTCCTTCCTTCCTTCCTTCCTTCTAAATCGTTTGGAAGAGATGACATGCATTCTGTTTCTTTCATTTGGCTTTGTTGTGTGACTTCAAGTTGTTTCTCACTTATGATACTATAGGGTGAACCTATTATGGGGTTTTCTTGGAAAGATTTCTTCAGAGCGGGTTTGCATTTACCTTCCTTTGAGGCTGAGAGTACATGACTTGCTTCAGATCATCCAGGGAAACCCAGGGCTGAGTGGACATTCAACCCTGGTCTCCCAGAGCCCTAATCTAACACTCAGACCACTAGGCTTCCTACATGATTCCTACCAATCATGAAACAGTTACATTCAGTGTAACAGTGCTAGCATGGGTTTTTGCTCAGCTAGTTTTACATGGGAATCTAGGCTTGTTTCTCACAGTAGCCAGACCAAGAAGCAGGACTTGAGCAGTCAACAGTTATCATCTTGAACTTATGTTCCCCAGCAACTCATTTGCCTGCTGGAAGAGAATGGTCTGGGCTTGTAATCTAAATGCTGCTAGGGAGGATAGACAGGAGTGTCAGAAAGCTCTTTGCTTGATAGCCACGGGTCATCCTTGGGTGTGTGATGACACCGAGAGAATACCTCCTTACCAACTAGGCAGAAATATATGAGACTAGCCACTCTTTTGAGCAGACTGTTCCTAAGCTGTTATGTATGGTAGCCATTGGTAGCTGTATCCCCTATGATTTTATTCCACTCATTTCTTTCTGAACATGCTTCTTCTGTCAACATTCCTTTTAATTAATACTGGGTTTCTTATATTCTTAAGAACAAGGTTATAACAATTTCCTTGCTGGATCCAACCAAAGTAAAACTTATTCAGAATTCAGGCAGGTACTGAACAGATACACAGCTTGTTTGTTCCCCAAGCAACTGGTACTCAGAGGCAAAAGGCCTTTGAACCTGGAGAGAGGAAACCACTCCCCCAAACACACACACACGTATGTGAAGGAATTACTTAACTCCAAAGCATTATATTTGCTGCTTTTATATAGTCGTATCAACGGAGCCTGTGGTTTAGTATAGGTCACAGAAATGAGCAGCTTGGAGTCTCAGGAGCTATGGTTTCTAATCCTTAGGATGGTAACCCTGGCTTGAAAATGTGTGACAAAGAAAGAGTGCATGAAAAAAATGGAGGAGATTAGTAAAACATTTAGTTATGAGGGGCTAGGGCAGAGATTTTGACATTTCCTTTGCAGAAGCAGAATGTATGGCTATTTCCATAGGATGTCACTATTTGCAACAGCAGGAGGTTGTTTCTGGTCCAGGAGTAGTGCTACCACATGATGTCATCACTATCCAGCTGCTATCCTGTCCCCAAGTGTCGCAAAACTGCTTTTTATCATTTCTAGAAAAAATAGCCTCCTTTAGGGCTTCAATCCCATCAGCCAGTTCAGTGCATTATATTACAGAATAGCGCTCGATAGCGCTTCTTGTCCTCCTGAGTCCAGGTGTGAGTGGGGTGTAGATGTGCCCACCACGTCCCTCCCTCAGCAACTCCCATGGCATGGTAGTTTCAAAATCTTTTGCCTCTCCATGTTTATTTTAAATTTCTCCTTTTGAGTTAAAACTTTTTAGTTTTTTAAAATACACTTTTAAGCATTATAGCAAAACTGCAATAGTGTACTGCGGTGTCATGCTGTCACAACATTGCTGTGCTAGTACAGTTTACAAAAATAGAAAAGACCAACCAGGGGTGGTGGGGCAGGGTGAAGGTGGGGAAAGAGAGAGGCCAAGGACACTAGTGTGGAAGGAACACCAGTGGCAATACTGCTGCTCATCTGCTTAAGGCGGAAGAGTGTGGAAGAGACCATTTCTAACCTGATACCATTGTGCAAATGGCAATGCTGGGATTGTAACGGAAGAACACGTTAACGGGGTATGGTGCAGAAAGGCCTGTGATTTTCAAATAAGCAAAATACATAGAGGTTTGTGTAATTTATGCGGGTGTTACCTTGTTTAGGGGGCAGAATTTATGTTCCTTTGGTACTTCAATGGAAAGCATATGTACCTTGCTTGTTCTTCCTCTTTGTACAAAAGAAAAACTGGATCTCCTGCAAACTGAACTGAACTGAACTGGAGTGTTTGCTAGCAGCTGGCATCAGTGTTAGTAGACAGGTGCTATCCATAGACTGCTTGAGTTCCTATATTTGTGCTTAAGCAGAAAGTACATTTCCCTCTCTTTGCATCATCTCATTTCTTTCACAAATAATATTTGCTACTATTTGCTGCTATTATTTAAGGTAGGGGCAAAGAACATTGCATTGTAGAGCAGTGTGAAAACAGTAGAGATAATGCAGGAGTCTAGAGATACCACAGTTCTTTACTCCTGACTGATCCTGTGAGGCATCATGTGTTGTTACAAGTCTAGAGCTGCCACATGCCAGATGGTTAAACATATTTTATTTCATCATGTCTGCAGGTTTAAATTTAGAGTGAAGTGGAGCAACTGGAGCATGTACCCTGGGTGCCAATGCCAGGGGGGTGCAAAAAAGCCGAAACCCCACCCCACCCTCCCACCCAGGCCTGGCCCACCACTGCCCCGCCTCCACTGGGGTCTTTCCTGGCGCAGTGCAGGGCGGGGGGGTGCAGCAGCGGCAGCACCTAAGAATGCAACTTCCACACTTGCCCTAGGCTCTGTTGAGCTTAGATACACCACTGTTTAAATTAGCTAATTATTTAAACATTTTAAAGTGCTTGTTTAGCCTATTAAATGTTTGTAAAATAGTTTACCTCATTATTTAACTTTCTCCCTGGTATACGCCAGGTATTTTGGACTAGAGCTCCCAAGACTCATATTTTGTGGAGGGTTGATGGGAATCATATTCCAGATATCTGGGAGGCTGGTTTAAATACACATTTGTTTCCCTTCCTAATTAGGCAAAAAGCAGTTCGGAAGGTATGATTTTGATGAGGAAGATAAGGCCAGGAGAGGATTGATAACCTCAACATCTGAAGTACTGTTCCATTTTTTAAAAATGTCAGGCCCATCATAGATTCATTACATTAAACAATTGGGGGATGTTACCACAAAATTTTCACTTGTTCATAAAGTTTGTTTCTGAAAAGAGTAGTATTAAAAAGAGGCTGGTACTACTAAGAGCTGTTACTGAAAGATATTAATATGTTGCTCTGTTTTGATTTTCTGTGTGCCGCGCACTGATTTGGGGACTAAATAATCATAAAGCAGTATACATCTCAATAAACAATATTGAGATAACTGTTTGGGAGTGCTTAATTCAATGAATTAATACCTTTTCAGGATGCATATGGGAGAAGACTGCAGCATACTCTTTTATGCTCCAGTCTTGTTTTAAAATTACTTGACTTCCTCCTTGTTGTATCAGCAAGTGGTATACAGTTGGTCCTCCACATTCACTAGGGTTAGGGGCACAGGACCCCTGCAAAAATTGGAAAAAAAAGTAAATATCAAAATATGGGGTGGGAGTGGGGGAAGTGGGTTAAGGCATGGTAGGGAGAGCAAGCATCCTGGGTCCAAACCAGGTCAGGAAAAGGAAAGGGAAAAGAGGTGGGTTGGCATGATGGCCTTTTACTTCCTCTCTCTTGCCCATCTCCTTCCTTGCATGTGGGGGGGGGGCACTGGGAGAGGGTTTGTGTGCTGAGAAATCAGGCTGCAATCCATTGTTAGCTGGGCAGGCAGCAGCTGATGAAGGAAGTATAGAACCAGAAGCAGGTTTTTAAACGGCTGCATGGCCTGATTGGAGCCACCAACAGGGAAATTTCCCCCAGAAAAGAAGCACTTGTGCTGGGGGAGGGCAGGAGTTAGAAAAATTCACAAGTAATCAAACTCATGAAAGTGAAACCCGCAAAGGTGGAGAGCCAACTGTACTTAAAATCATTCAGCTTTATGATGTTCTATTCACTTTTATTGTGTATGTGTGTGTTGTTACAGACCTGGCCAGAGAACTGTTGATGACCTAGAAATTATATATGAAGAGCTTCTGCACATAAAGGCTTTATCTCATCTTTCCACCACAGTGAGTCCTTTATATCTGATTTTGATTCAAATAACTTTAAATAAATAAATCTGGCCTGACCCTTGCTTACCTCTGAATGTATGGCACAATGGTGACATCTGCCCTATGCTGACCTGGCTTCTTTGCCCTTGAGTAGCACCCAGAAAAATCTACCCCCAAAGAAAATGAAAGAAACACATGCATAAAATATGTTTTATGTATGTTTATATGTGTGGATGCTAATTTTGAGGTAGTACCGTGGGTGGGGAACTTGACAGCTGGGAAACAGACTGAGGACATAGGCCGGACAACTTCAAGGGCCTCTGCTCCTCTTCCTCCTCATAATTTTCTGCCTTTAAACAGGACTTGGACTAGGCAGCCCTTCAAACAGGAGAGACTTTCAACTGAAAGCTCTTCTGTGACAATGCTGTAAATAATGTTGGCATACATTCACCCTGTGACCTAAATACCATAAAGACAACAGATCCTGTCTGATCTTGGAAGCTAAGCAGGGTAAACCCTGGTTAGTACTTGGATGGGAAATACCAACAAATACCAGGTGCTGAAGGAAGGAAGGAAGGAACAAAACAGTCTACGAGTATTCCTTTCCTAAAAAAGCCCTGTGAAATTCATAGAGTTGCAGTAAGTCAACAGGCAACTTGAAGACACACACACACACACACACACACACACACACACATGTTCACCACCTTCTGTCCAGCAGTACCATCTGATAACTAAACACACAGGCCTGTCTTCACTGGCTGCTGTTTTTTAGTGATGATGACAATTAAACAGTGCCTCTGTAACCTCCCTGCCATGTGATTGAGTGGGAACACACTTTGGCTATTCCTGCACTGTACCTCCTCCTATTGTCCTCCTGTTGCAGTCCTGATACCACTGTTGCCAGGAAGAGACTGCAATGCGAACTCTCTCCTCCGCACCCAGCCAGTTGTGTGTAGAAGGGAATGCGAGTGAGACACTTACTCCCTCCTTCCTTCCTTCCTTCCTTCCTTCCTTCCTTCCTTCCTTCCTTCCCCTGTTCCGCAGCACAACTGGCCTCTTTCCCATGCTGCACTGGGTAAGGAAATTGTGTGATCGCAATTCCATACCTTTCACGTGGACAGCAGTGATGGGAGCATCGAGTGATTGTGAGGACTTAACAGATTTTTTTCCATTAAGCAAATGTTACACAATCACGACAGGTGGGGGCATGTTGGCAGCAAGACTGTGATGACGTTGTGCAAAAGCACAACTTGCGGACCACTACCAATGTGTCCCCATCATGCAACACCAACGCCGTATGGAAATGGCCTTTGCCTCTACCATATTAGTACATGTATGAGTTATTTATTTTTGCTTAGAAGGGACAGTAGTCCCATGGCATCATGACAAATTACTGTTATCTGGAACTTTCATCTGAACTCTTACCAAGTTCACTGGGGGTCCTCTGTTTTCTGAGTAACTTTTCCTCTTTCAGCCCACACTAGATGTATCAATGAATGAACCCTCCTGAAGGTGTCATGATTTTTGATGGTGGATTTTGTAGTTGGTGCCTCTTTACTTTTGAAGCCTGTTCTGGCACATTTTTCTTCTTCCTTTCCTCTCCTCAGCTTCTTATGAGTTTGCATGTAGCCACATAAATCAAGGATATTAAAAATTATTATGTTTGCTTTTTGTGTTCCTTCAAGGTAAAGCGGGAGTTAGCAGGTGTTCTAGTGTTTGAATCACACCCCAAAGCAGGAACAGTCTGTAAGTGAAATGATTTCTTTAAATAGTTTTATTGTTATGTATGGAATTCAGCTAACGACTCTTGCATTACAACTGGAAATTCAGAATGTGAGTGGGAGACAAAAAACCAGAAATATGCTGGCCATTTGTGTTATGGAGAAGATTGGGAGATCTGATGAAGGAGTTGGAGTGTGTGCGCATGTGTGTGTGTGTATGGGAGAGATTATATGGAACAAAAGCAGTGGATTGATACTGCTACTTTTTGGTGGTGAGAAATTGCAAATGTGTAGAGAAATGTTTTATATTCATATCTTTATGCTTCCATGTTTGTTTGGAAATCCTAGTGATCTTAATGACCTTTACTTCCAAAGAAATTTGCTTAGGGTTACATGTGCAGTGGTTTTAGAGCAGGTTGTCCATTTCAGATTGTAGATGGGAGATGCAATTTCGACGGCTCCTGCAAGCACCTGCAGCAACAACAAAAACAGAACTTTAAAAAATCAAAGGGAAGACTCATACATCAGGGGCCATTTCCGCATGAGACTTGTAGCGCTATTATTCCACTTTCAACATTGTGTGGAATCTTGGGGTTTGCCCTTCCCGAAACTGCAAACCCCAGGATTCCATAGGATGTTGAAAGTGGAATAATAGCGCTATAATAGTCTCATTTGGAAATGGCCAGGGAGACAGGTTCTAATTCAGCTTCTTCCCTGGTATGCTAGTTTTCACAGGGCAAGATCTATTCAGAGAAGTTTTACCATTACCCTTCTCTTACGCTGAGAAAATGTGGCTTGTCCAAAGTCACCCAGTGGGTTTCCATGGCTGAGCTAGGATTCAAAACTTGGTCTCCCAGAGTCCTATTCACAATTTAAACCACTATACCATGCTGGCTCCAGGAACAATAAAAACTGTGATCGTCCACTGGAAATCAGAAGTGGTTACATTATTCTACCAATGATAAACTTTGGCATCTCAGTCTCTTGCATATTTCTGTCAGGCCTTAGACTTTGCCCATCTCTGTACTAGAGAAAATGAAAGGCCATAATAACAACAGCAGCAGCAGCACCACCAGTAGTAGTAATACAGAAGGAGAAATCTTCCTAGAATTACTTTTTTTTTCACAGTGAGTTTTTTAAGAGGCTGAGGCATTAAATTTATTTGCTTCAAAGGGTACATGGTTTTAAGTTGTTTTAGCATTTGAAGTTGTTTTAGCTGTTGTTTTGCTTAATACATTTTTATCTTCTTCAAGTCATGTATGATTTTAATCTGGAACCATTTTAAATTGTCTATATTGAACACTGCCTTGAGAACTGATGATTAAGGGTGAGATTAAATATTTAAATAAATAACTATTAAAGGTTCATTAAATTTTCACTGTGCCTTTATTTTTATTCCCTGGTATTCTGTAGTATTTAATCAGGGAGAAGAAGGAACCTCATGGTATATTATTCTAAAGGGATCAGTCAATGTTGTCATCTATGGGAAGGTACTGTCCTTTTCATATATTCTTTATACTTCTTTAATTGTGTGTATGTGTGTAAGCGTGGCACAATCTACTGTAACTTGTTCCACTTATATCAAGAGGACCTAAGCATTAGGGGGTCACAGTTCAATCACAGAATGCCTGTTTTGTGCACAGAAAGTCCCATGTGTAACCCCTGGCACTTCTAATTAAAAGGGAAAACCAGGCCCTTATCTGATGACCTGGGAACTTGTTGCCAGAGTAGAAAATACTGGGCAGGAAGAAACAGGGCCTTTCCACACTACACTGTTATGGTGCTATTATCCTACTTTCAACATGTCATGGAATCCCAGGGTTTGCAGTTTAGGGAGGGGCATTTAGAATTCTTAACCAAAAAGCTCTTGGGCCTCAGTAAACTACAAACTCCAGAATTCCACAGGACGTTGAAAGTCAAATAATAGCACTATAACAGTGTGGTGGAAAGGTCCATAGTTGCCTTCCAGATTGGTATGAAGAAACTTCAGTTCTCATATAATAAATCCTTGGTTTTTCCCAGGTGTTGCTGGTTGTTGTCAACATCAGGGATACTCATTCCATTATTTTAGGGGGTTCTTTGTAGCAATTTTTGGATTTACATTAGGGTTCTTCCAAAGTTTTTTTTTTTAAACCAGAGTGTGGTTTGCTGAGTTGGCTCTATGGTTTGAAAGGAAAATTTCCTCCTTTCTTTTTCTTTTTTCTTTTTAGTTACAGAGTTATAATGCAAAAATTTCACCAATGCATTATAGCACTATAATTATTTTTTTAAAAAATGTAAAGAAAAATGGGGAAGAGAAGAGAAAGGAATATATTGTTCTGATACATCTCTTAAAGTTAAAAAGAAACCCACTCAAGAATGGGAATAAAATGTTACAACTAGTGCTGGGAATTCCCAGAAAATAGTCCATGTTTGTAGAAATATTGTTTGGATATTTAAAACAAAACAAAATAAGAGCTACGGCAACAATGCCACAATCTCTTGCCACTTGTTCTAGCTGGAGTAACTCAATCTAAGGCAGTTTTCACATGTTCAACCCATAGATTTTTATGACTAAACAACAGTAGTTTCTTTTAAATTAGGATATCTTTTAGAAGTAATGAATTGTTTTTTAATCACGTAATGCATTTATAAATTTATACTGTATTCTGTATTTCCCATGGGGTGGTGTGTGTTACTGTGTTGCAGCCAAATCCACTAAGAGTTGCATAACAGAATTTTCTTGTTGCACATATTGTTGAAGACTACAAGCATTTTGTCAGAGTTAAGACTCTTCACTGTGTTAAACATTATTACTTACAGATTACAAGCCAGTTAACAGAAAATCCTTAAAAGATGGGATAGAAGAAGAATACCTAAAATAAGATTAATATTTTATTGGATGTTTAAAAATGGATAGATTCTATAAACTTTTCTGTCATATTAGAGAACAAATGACACTTGAATTGACTCTGCAGTGTGATAAATGGACCACCATACATGTCAGAGACTGGCAGTTGCTCAGGAAAGTCTGTTATTCAACAAACTTGATTTTTAAAAATATTGACTGAAAAACAAAACAGGGGAAAAAAATAGAAACTTGGCTTCATTAGTGGAGCCGGAAATCTGTCTGTCTTTGAATCAAGTTTCAGAGAACAAATCCTATTCTTTCTTTGCCCTAGTTATTAGTAATAACCAGCTGCCATGTATTGTTATCTCATCATTATTTGGGCTGTTAATTTCCTGCCAGATGCATTTATTATTGTATTTGGCTTCAAAATCAGTGTTTGCAAATGGAGTGTCAATGGAACAAACTCTTAATGATGGTTTCTCTCTTGCTTTTCTTTCTTTCTTTCTTTTTTTTTAAGGGTGTGGTATGTACACTACATGAAGGCGATGATTTTGGCAAGTTAGCCTTAGTGAATGATGCTCCAAGAGCAGCTTCCATTGTTCTAAGAGAAGATAACTGCCACTTCTTGAGAGTCGACAAAGAAGACTTTAACCGGATACTCCGGGTAAGTCAGTGTGGAGGACACAGATCTGTTTGCATCATTGAAAAGCTTGTCCTCAAATGTTGTGCTACAGGACTAAGGAAACTGTGACCTTCCAGGTGTTGTTGAACTGTAGTTCCCACCAGCCCTGGCTGGCCTAGCCAGCAGGAAAGCATTCTGAACCCAGTTTTGAACACTGAAAATAAAGATGTGGAAGGAAGTTGTCATTTCCTTTTGAGTCCTGATAACAGAGATGAGTGCAACAGTTTTCTTAATGCAGGTAAATGTATACATTGGAAAAAAAACAGAAGTCACATATGTTGATTAGGCTGCTGAAATCTCATTTACTTTTGTGGAATTCAAGCAGCCTAACTGAACACAAAGGACCTAAATGCTCTAAAGGCATCAGGTCCTGTCTGATCTTGGATGCTAAGCAGGGTCAGCTCTGATTAGTAATTGGATAGATGGTGTCCAACAAATACCAGTCACTGTAGGGTATATTTCAGAGGAAAGAACTGGCAAACCACCTCTGAGTATTCCTTGCCTAAAAAAGCGCTGTGAAAGGTCATGAGGTCACACATACATATACAGCTAAACACAGGATTATGGTCCATTGTTTTGACTCAAGGAAGATTAGTGGCACCACTGAAATTTATGGTGTTATGTTTGTTCCATGTTGCACTGAACTTTCCTCACTGATGTCAGAGGGATTAAAATACAACCCCCTTTCCCTAGATTGGATCCTATATCTCTCCTCAGTGTGGTGATATAAATACATTGCCTTTCACTGCTCCCTTACAGTGTTGGAAAGCCTTTTATGTTTCTGTGGCTTGGATCCTTACTAATGTTTTTTCTGTGTTATTGTCCCTTAGCAGAGTTTTGCTCAAAGTGCACTCTCTCTGGAAGAACTAGGGAGGGAGAGAAACAATTTTTGCCAATTCTCTCTTCTGCTTAAGCAGAATTTGCTCCAAATTAGAAGACTTCTGGAACAGCATGGGAGGTGATGCAGGGAAGAGAAATTGTGGAAAATTGCCTCTCCCTCATAGCTTCTTCCAATGAAAGCCTTGCAAGGCTTCTAGTCTAGATAGAAGGAGGTCTTTCACTTGTGGAGCATTACGTAGGATCAATGGTCCAAGCCATTATTTTAGAATTTATTTCTATCTAATGCATTCATTGTTCAAATTCTTTTTCAGGACGTTGAAGCAAACACAGTAAGACTTAAGGAACATGACCAAGATGTCTTGGTGCTAGAGAAGGTCCCAGCAGGAAGCAGAACTTCTAGTCAAGGAAATTCACAGACTGCTCAGCACAAGTATGTTTTCCTTCCACAACATTGAAGCTAGACTATGATTAATATTTGATTTTATGTAACAAGTGTGTACTTTTTCTCTCTGTGAAAGGATGCAGTGTGTCATGTTTGAAAAAATGTGATCTGCTGGTCACAAAATGAGGCAAGTTACATGCCCTGGAGTATGTGATATCTGAACTTTCAAAGACATTAGCCACAGCCTTTCAGTTTTCCACAGTCTATCCTATGCAACTTTACTCTAGATATTCACCATGTAGAAAAGCTTTCAAGAAACTCTCTGTGCCATAGGGAATTTTATAATTAAGCAGAGCAATTGCTAGTAGTAGCTTTCAAAGCACATTGTTTTGATATTAAGAAAATAGATTTAAAATGTTGAATTTCCAAGTCAACACAAATGGTCGACTCTGCACAAGACTGCTCCTGTTGTGTCTTGAACTCTTTTATTTGTGTTTTTGGCAGTATGTGCTATCTCTCCTGCAGCACCGTGTTTCAAATGATGAACCTACTTATTACAGTTCACACTGGTTTTCAGGAGGACCAATATCCTTTGTATCCTCTGTGATCTCTCCAAGCTCATTTTAGACATTGAACATTTAGGTTCTGAGTACCATAACCCCCTTTCTTCTTTAGCCTCACTGTCATGGGGCTCATTTGTCCTATCTGGCATTTAACTGTGCCACAATTTTCTCAATGTGGATATTTTCCAGTAAAATCCTGGAAGTTTTCTGCCAGCCATTAAAAACAGAGACTCAGCAGACTGACTGAACATAAGGCAACCTCTAGTGTAACATGTTTTTTCACAACTTTTCTCCCGTGTGCTACATGGGATGTATAAGTTCCTGTGCATTGCATGTCATCCAGAGGAGGCTTATTTCTTCGGATATTTCTTTTAGTTCTCAGCCAATTTCAAGCAGATTTTTAGTGTCATCCCATGTTTCATATGAAATTGTCATATATCCCTGCAAAGTTAGATAGAGTTTGAATTGAAAAGCCTGAGTCTGTATAGTATCCCTGTACACATACTCTTTATGAATCTCTGAAATTCACCTTTGTTTTGGTTTTCAGAACCTATCCGTGTTACTAAATCATATCAGTTCTGTATACATAAATTTTATGACTTTCTCTGAATTATAGTCTCATGAAATATTCAGAATTCTCTGTTTGACAGGCCAAGCCCTCTCCTCTCAAAACTATGGTTCCTAAGGCTCCCTGGAAGAAAAAATGGTTCTTAAACAGACGTAATTGTATTATCTTGGTATGTCCTCATATTGGAAGACCAGAAATTAGGGCAAGTGTTCAGCACAGAAAACAGCCGTAAAATGTGTGAAGTAATGAAGAAGGAGAAAGGGCATGGGCAGTGATGGATCCTAGGCATCATCCACATGGGATGCAGGAGAACTTACTTTTTGAACTACAGTGCCCACAACTAACCCTGCTAGTGGGGGATTCTGGGTGTTGTAATCTAAAAGTAAATTCTTTTCCCCCAAGTTCTGTTCTATAGTAAACTTCACAACAAATGAGACATGATACTTAGAAAGTTTTTGGTGCTAGCTCCTCTCATTTTAGAATGTTAGCTCAGGGAAGTCTTTGTTTTGGGAACGCATGGCATTAATGAAAAAAATGAGTCCACTCCATGGTCTCAGCTCATCTCCCCATCTCTGCTGAGCCCCATCTCAAAGAGATTTTGCTTGAAGAGCTAACTCTAAAGATCTGCACGCCAACTTCCTCTTCATGGGCAGTCGCAACCTCTCTCTTAACTGACTGATCTCTTGCCGAGTACGGCTTCCAACTAGTCTTCAGGCACTGCACGCCACTTCCACTGTTCCATTTTCACTTTCATATTCAAAGTACAGCAGACCAAATTCTCTCTGTCTCTTTCTTTCCCCCTCCCTGCTCACTGTGCTTTACTCCCCAAGATACCCAGTTAGTCTCTCTGTAAGGATGTTCACTTGGCTTAACAAGGGTTTGCGTTCTTGGGACATCAATACAGCTCTTCCCAGAGGGCTGGCAGGTAAAAGAACCGTGTGATGGCCAGGGCTCAAAGTAAGGAGAAGCTCCCAGGAGCTCAGTTCCATTACTTATTGCTCAGCAGGCGCTTTTTTTTTTTTTTTTTGGAGGCAGGGGGAAGTTTCCCATTTTTTCCCCCTCTACTTGAATACAGTAAAATGGTGCAAAGTCATAAGAACCAAATGGTGTATTAAAAGAAACCCATTTACTGGAAAAGGAAATAGGAGAGCATGATAGAAGTTCATATTTCTCAGTATCATCTGAACTCTGGTAGTTCAGTGCACAAATTACAAGGTTGCCAGATGTGGAGAAGCCCCTTTTTAGTGATGATTCCCATAGCTACTGTAGTAAAAATCCAATGGAGAGTCATGATTTGGCTAAAAATTCAGAGGGGGAGCTAGGAAGCAGGACTTGTAGGTATCCTACTTCTTTCTTCAAAATTCAAGAACTGCAACAACTTTGGTCATGATATGCACCCTATTCATCACTTCTGTATTAGCCAGGCAGTCAGTTACTTGGTCCAACCACAGGTCATCACAAAGCATTGCTCCATGATGAGGTCAGAAAGGACAGGCAGAAAGAAAATATGCTGACAAGAAAAAGATAATTGTAGAAGTAGCATGGGCAGATAAACAGAAGCAAACATAATATGAAACACCTTGGGAAAACTTAATAGCTCAAGGCTTAAGGAATTCTGGCATGGTGACTGTTTCTTATCCCAGATGACCCCAGTGATATGGTGGCAGTTATCATATTGTCAGCAAGACCTGTACAGCCCTTTGGGAGAGAGATCTGTTGTTAATAGTAGCACCAAAATTAGAGTTGTCTTGTGATAGGTGCTTTATTTCTTGATATCTGTCACAAATGCCCCCTCTGCTTTGCTATTTTTCCTATTCTTCTTGACTTGTGCTTTTGTTATAACAACTTAACTGGATTCCTTCCCTTTTTGATCTCTGATGATCTTTAAGCTGATTCTAAAACGAAAAAGGCTAATCAACCTTAGCAAAGTCTTAAATTCATATGGGTCCTACTGATAAAGATGTTCTAATATAAAGACATGCTGTATAAACACATATCTTGCTTACGTTAAAACATTACTTTTTAAAGCATTTGCATACCCTTTTGTTCTTCTGTCAGGCTCCAAATGGTATTTTTGATAATGAGTTCCCTTTTCCCTACTCAGGTACATTGTGATGTCAGGAACTCCAGAGAAAATTTTAGAACACTTCTTAGAAACAATGCGTCTTGAATCAACATTAATCGATGGAACAGGTAATAACAACCTGTTTGTAATGAAAGATTAATAAAAGAAAGGAATGTTTCAGGCCTGCATACAAACCTGCTTGGATTCCAGACAGCCAGATTCTCTGGAATCCACTTATATTATGTCTAGGACTTCTGACATTGCTTTCCATGAATGTTAGAAACAGCTGTATGTCATCCCACAAAAAATCCTTGTAGGAGGAACCTGGCAGCTGAGTGAGGGAAGTGTCTGGACTTGTTTGGAACAAAGTTTCAAATTTCTCTTAGCAACCATTTATTTTATTTTATGTTATATTCCAAAACTTTTCAATGTGATTTAACTTTTGGACGTATTCTCAAACAGATTTTCCAAAACAGCCCAGGGCAGTATTCTATTTGTCAGTGTATGGCTTGTGATTTCAACCAC
Organism: Cyclura pinguis; assembly: GCA_030412105.1. Lineage (NCBI taxonomy): Eukaryota > Metazoa > Chordata > Lepidosauria > Squamata > Iguanidae > Cyclura > Cyclura pinguis. Next base: position 221,793,001 of record CM059599.1, on the reverse strand, counting down.
AAAGTTTCACTCTTCAGTTGTAGGATCACAAACATCTGTAATCACCACTTGCTTGTGTTTCTTCTGCATGAGCTTAAAAGAAAAGACAAATCTAAAACAGTTTGTTGTGCGTAGTAGCAATGAAAACAGTGCTCTGAGATCTGTTGGATTTTGTACAGATACTTCTAAAACTTCTAAAATACTTCACATTTTACAGAATGGTAGTGTTTGAGTAAGTTGATTTCAGAGAGAGCTGAAAGCAATTCAGTTTTTTTTAAAAAAGTTAATTTATTAAAGACCTGCACTCAAATATTTGGCTGACTGCATAAGAGCACAACATCAGAACAAAACATAAGAAGAGCCACATTAGATCAAACCCAAGGCCTACTTAGTTCAGCATTCAGTTCATGTGGGCCAGCCAGATGCCTACGGAAAGCTCACAAGCAGGACATGAGTACAGTGCATGCCTTAGCAGACGGCTACTGCTTCTAACAGTGGCAATTGGTGCCTTGTCTGATAGTGATACGGTAAATCCATGGAGTTTCAGTCTGAACACTAAAGGAGCTACCCAAGGCACCAATCTCTTTCTCCAAAATCTACAAAATAGGTTCAGCACCTTGGATAGCTAATTGGTCCAGGTTTAGAGAATAACACAGTAAGGTACTTTTGGTAACAAATGGAAATAAAGGCTTCTGAAGGCTTCTTCTTGGCTGAACCAGAGGGAGAGTGGAAGGGTTCAAGCATGTGCGATAGGGGTGGATATTTTGGCTTATTCTTGTTAGGTTAAGCTGTGGTTTAGTGCTATATTGTAATCATATTTAATGACTGGAAAATATGTTTTGCATTGTTTGGGGAATGGGCAATTTTTTTCACTGAAAGAAAAAGCTTTCTTGAGAAAGCATGAAGGCTGATCATTTGCTGTTGCTTTTGATGTTCTTTTCACAGATACTGGTGTACATGATTTTGTTATGATGCACTGCGTGTTCATGCCAAATAGTCAACTTTGTCCAGCTTTGATGGCTCAATATCCTTTTGGAAATAAAAAAAAAACTTCCCTTTTTAAAAATAGTAGTCAGAAGTGATCACTGCAGTTCCTTGAAAAGTAAGTAAGTTGAAAATCTTTACAATTGATTCATGTATTTAACTTTGACCAAAAAAGAGGACTGTGTCTGTATCAGTCTAGTTTCATTCAGGCTGACTCATATTTGAGAACAGGTTTAATATACTTCTGGGCTACCTCTGTGCCTTTACAGTAATTTCTCAAAAACCGTTGAATTCAAATAATTGTGTCCATGCTACCCACTCGTACAGCCTATAAATTGGATTCTGTATGTGCATGAGGAGGAACATATGACAGTGAGATGGAATGCTTCCCTCACATCTATACACTTCTGCACATAGCTCAGAGATGTTACTTCTATGAGCTACTGCTCCCTGAATTCCAAAGCCACTGTGACTAGCAAGCCTGCTGGCTGATGGATTCAGAGAATTGTACTCTAAAGAAGTTGTCTTTCCAAGCTCAGCTTAGGCATGTGTTGAGGTGCAGCTTCTGGTGTGGCTACTGCTGAAGGGAACAGGAAGAAATAGAGCCTCACCAAGGTCAGTGAATGAGGCACTGAAAGCCAAGATTGCCTGTATGGGAGAACTCAGTTCTCAGCAGCTAGCATCAGGCCAGTTTGTGGTTCTCTTGAGAGTAAGGAGGCTTGTTGAACCAGCTTCTTTCCTTTTGAACGAGAAACAACTTAAATTATATTAAATAAAACAGTGAAGTGAACAAGTTCCATCATTTGGCTAAGTTTAGCCTCTCATTTAAAAGGGATCAACATATCAAATTGACAATGCATATTGGTGCATGTATATACAGGAACCAATGTGTATGATTTGTCACAGCACTGTGATGGCATGTATTCTTAAACTTATCCATCTCTTTCACAGAGCAAGAGTAGCAAGAATAAATAGATATCTATGTCAATCTAAAGCTGTTATTAAATAACAGATTACTGTCGAGGATGTGCAAATCTGAGCATTTTCATTTAGTTGTCGTCTTGCATAATCCACATATTTTTGTGAATCTTTCAAAAAGTATGCTATATTTGTACATATTTTCCATTGATCGAAAAGTGTGTACATTTTAGAAATGTATGTATTTTTAGTTAGGTAGATTTTACAAATACAAATGTGGTTCTCTCTGCATTTCCCCCTTGGAAGTGCAAGTCTTGGAAATATATGGACTTCCAAGGAGAGACGCATTCTTTTCTGTTAGGACGTGTAAAACTGACATTTCTTCATCAAAATATGATACGAATTGATTTCTTGCTTAGTGACTGCAAGGCATTTTACTAGTGATTATCTTGTGTAATCTGCTTGTTTCTCCTCTAACCCCATGTGTTGCTTTCATCCGCAAAGGTTAAACCTTATCATGTAAAATAATAAGCTTATTATTTTTCAGATTTCTGTATCAGCTAGTAAAATCACCCTAGAAACCAGATCTGGATGAGTTCTATTATACTGTCACAATTAGCAAAAAATAATTGAGATGTATGTTTATTGCCAGAGAATAAAATGCATACATATAAATGCAGCCCAACTCACTTTATATATTACAGTGAAATGAAATCTTTATTTTTCCTCAAAAGAGTTTTATGAACTCAAATTGCTCAGTGTTTGAAATTTAAAAGTACTGGTTAGAATCATATTTAATATTGTGGAATCCATCAGACTAGCAAAGAATCCTGTGTAGATTTAAGACATATATTTCTCTTTGATTTTATAACAGGCTTAGGGGCTTGTGGCTTCTCTACCAGTAACCAGGTCTGTCTTTTAGTCTGCCCTAGTGTGGCTTGTATTATGTCTCCTAATTCTGCCCATTGTTTCCTGGGGGCTTGCGTTCCCCAAGTTTGATGGTTTATGCATTCTCTCACTGTTTTGATTCTTCCATGTCACTCTTTGCACTGGAACGTACCTCTTACCGACCCTTGCCAAGATATGTTTTACTTGGCTCGTGCCCTGAATTCAGCCTTGGACCATTGATGTCCCCCATCTCTTTATGTATTTTTAACGTTTTTAAAAAATTACTTCAAAGCTTGGCGCTCCCCTGGATCTGCTGATTCAATCCTTGTCCTTCTCAGGGTTCATCACTGACGTTCACCATTAGAGGGACAGATTTGTCTTACAGAGTTGCTATAAGGATTACCTCAACATCAGGGATGTGGAGTACTTTGAAAACTGTCGAGTGCCATATAAATGCTGTCTACTACAATTATTTAAGATCAGCTTTTTTTCATGGATGTGATGAAGCCATATCTACACTCTAGCCATGATGGTTAATAGTGGCTTTGGGTTGCATCCACATTAAAGGAAGCAGATCCGTAGTCAAAATGAGATGACAACAGGCTGTATAGTTTGTCAGAATGCAATTTTAGAACTATGAAATATGATGGAATCAGTGTTCAGTCATAACATCATTGTTGATTAATACCTAAGAAATTACAGCCTCTCTGGCATTTATTTATACACACAGCACTATTATTCTGCTAGATATGCAGCATGAATGCTTGGGAGGGAGTTCTCTGTCTTTTCCCATGGTAGAATTTGCATGGAAGAAATTATTAGCAGAATTAAAAATAAGTAGATGAGCAATGGAAATACGAGGGAGGGGAGAATTAGCAGTGCCTGTGGTGAGTCACTTAATAAGCAGGTAAAAAGATATTAAATAATTACAGTGCTTGCATGGTAGATGCTGCATGAAGAGAGTGACTCAATGAAATAATACCTGATTTCTGAAATGTTATAAGGACCAAAGCCTGTAGTGTAACATCTGCACCCTGTCAGAGCTTGGAAAGTTTATTTCCGGGCATTCTAGAAGTTGCAGTCCAAAAAAATAGGCTGACATCCTTCTAGGCAGTTAACGGTATCATAGGCTAGACTAGTGGTCCTAATCTTTTCTTTACTAGGGATTTCCTGTAAATATAATTTGTTGCTAGGGACCCTGTGACTTAACTGAAGATTGAAATATTCAAATATTAATTGATTTATTACAGGCTTCTGGAGACTAGGATTCAAACCCCTCTCAGACACTGAGTAACCTTGGGCAAGTCACATTCTCTTAGCCTAGAGGAAGGCAAAGGCAAACCACCTTTGAACAAATCTTGCCCAAAAAAACGTGTGATAGGTTCATCTTAGGGTTGCCGTAAGTCAGAGATCACTTGAAGGTGCACAACAGCAAAGTGCTGCTGACAAGAGCAGGTTCTTTTTAGGCTCTGCTGCTGACAAAGGGAGGTTCGTTTTAGCCATCATGTCTCTCCCCTTTGAAAACTGACCTATGGCAACCCTAAGGTGAACCTGTCATGGGGGTTTTCTTGGCAAGATTTGTTGCCTGTGCCTTTTTCTGAGGCTGAGAGAATGTGACTTGCCTGAGGTCACTCAGTGGGTTTTGATGACTGAGTAGGGGGGATTCAGACCTTGGTCTCCAGAATCATAGTTTGGGCGCACGGACCTACTTACTGCCCAATCCCTTTCGTCAGGGATGCCGCAAACTGCAGACTCAGGCAAAAGCAAACTGTTCCAGCCCCTTCTGTTCTTGCTCGGTAATGACTTTTGCCATCTTGACAACATTCTGGCATTGCTTGGCCACACATATCTTGGTTTTGAGCTGTGAAACGTTGGAGGCTATGTTACAAGTGGGCCAGCATGGTGTGGTGGTTTGAGCATTGAACTACAACCCTGGATATGAGGATCCAATTCTCCACTTGCCCATGGAAACCCATTGCATGACCATGGGCATGTCACACACTCTCAGCCCCAGAAAACCCCATGATGGGTTCGCCTTAGGATTGCCATAAGTCAGAAACACCTTGAAGGCACACAACAAGAACAACAACAATTGTACATGTGCCCAATGAATACACCCAATAGCAACTGTCTAGTTCAGGAAAAATAAAGCTAGACCCATGAGAATCACGTACGCACCATGGGAATGATGAAGAAAACTAGTGAACCTTCTCCTTTTCACTACAGTGAAAATCCACAGCACACAAAAATTTAATTAATTGGGTTCCTGTCACTGAAACAATTGACCAGTCATGCTTTATGATGTTATCTCCCCCCCATGTGTACATGCATGTGCATGCACATACAAAGCCATCAGAGGCTATGAAAATCTTTAAACTAGGGGATACTTTAAAATGTCATTGATCCTAAAAAACCTACTGGGCAATAGTGCTTGGAAGAAGCAATTTATTGAAAGTGTGCTATCTTATGAACAACCAATGTGAAATTCGGCGGGGGGGGGCACGCGGGGACATAGCAAAATGAAGCTTTTCCTTGACATCTGGGCACCTACCATGCTCAGCCTTCCCAAGGGACTGAGCAAGAAAAAATGGATTATGCTCTAAACAATAAAAGGCGAGTCATTCGCTTAGTTCTGCTGTGGGCTGCTTTGTATGGTGATCTCCTGCAAGAGGATGAAGCAGCAATGGCCTTCCTGGAGGTAGGGCACAATTGCTACCATGTCTGTTTCTTGAGAGTGAATATTGACTGTAAGCGAAGCAGGAGAGCTGTCTCAAGGCTGTCTGTCTTTCACGCTTTAGAATCCTTGCAAGCATACCGGTTTGAAGTGCACACTGATATTTCTGTCTCTCTTGTTATCTGGTGACCCGCAAAGCCAGGTATTGATTTCACTGGATGCAGTGTTAAGGAGGGGGAGGAACTACCAAGTGTCAGTTCATTTGAGAATGGTGTGTATTTTACAATGTGGCATGAGTTACACAGAAAGCTACAGCAGGGGCACAGGCATTATAAAGATACGGGGCCTAGGCATCTCATTCTGTCAAAACAGCTTTCATGGAAATGCTTCAGCACAGCGTATTTCTTCAAAAATAATACAAACGTTAAATTTGCCATTTTAAAAACATCCTGGCCGTAAGCTGTGGTCAAGTGAAGCAACTTTCACTGATGCAATTAGAGGACAACCAGGACTAGTGTCCTCATAGTCATTACTGTTCATTGCTGATGCCTTATCTGCCAGCCAAAGATGTTTTAGTCTAGCCTTTATCAAACTCATACCCTCCCCTGAAAATAGTGGGCTGCAACACCCATCACTCTGTAACTAGCATTGCCGTCTGATTGGAAAGATTTTTTTTTATTCCATAAGAAAGCTCAAAATGGCAGATCCTGTTGCTGAGAAGGTGCTGATGTTGATGAAATTAAATAATGGACAAGGTGCTATCCTTTAATTACGTTCCAAATAAATTGGCTGAACTGACTTTGCCAGTAGGCATCTGTGTCCCTTTTGAGATAATCTTCAGTTAGAAATAGGTTACATTTTGGAGGATATTGACAATCCTTTTTGAATTTTTTTATATATGGCCCTTTTAATTTATCAAGAATTTTATCACTTGTAGTGTTTTCAGGGCAGGAGAGTTGGGTTTGCAGTTAAGGAGCTTGTCTAAGCCCCTTAATAGCACTTAGAGTCTGAATATTTGCACCCAAACTCAGTTGCACGCTCAACTATAATAGATCTACCTTTCAGCAATCGATTCAGTGAATGTACTGTGTCTGTGACAAGTAACAGTAATCATGTGCTGAACTACTTCCAAACAGGATGTTTCAGGATGCATTTAAACATTAAACAAATGTTTTCCCCTGATATTATACTAGCATTTTATATTTTATATTCTTTTCAAAATTTATTCTGTAAACCAGGAGAGGGCAAAGAGTGACATGTGGGCTGGAACATGTCCTCCCAGACCCCCCAACATCTTTCCATATTAAACAGAAATGTTTTTTATTCCCCTCTGCTGAGGGGAACAAGGGTTAATTTCACCATGTTTTTACATTTAATTTCCAAGTAAAATCTGATTTTGAAACTTTCCCCAGCCTAAAATAGCTATGCAGAAGCCAAAAACATAGCATACTTTGCCCCATGCTTCCTAGAGTGCGTGAAGAATGCTTTGATTTTTTTTTAAATGGTACATGGAGGTGTGGGGCCCTCTAAGTCCTGGTGGGGGAGATTTGTGGCCCTCACACTTCTAGAAGTTGCCTACACCTCATATACTTCCCTTGATTATTACATAATCATTATGAGTAATGATCTTACCTGTGATGCATGTCTTGACCTGTCAACTATTTCTTTGTATTCTTGTTTGAAGAATGTTCTTTATCATTTAACAGGAATTTTATGTATCTGTGTCAGATGATACGAGAATGATTACTGCTCTCAAAGACCAGCTCCCAGAACTAGAGAAGACTATGAAACAAATGTAAGTATAGCTTTCAGTTTAGTCATCTCTAAATTGCCCTCTGAAAATGTCTGGTGTTATATATAAGGCATTGTCATTTTCAGACTAGCCATCATTGCAGAATTTTAATAGTACTTTTAAAGGAATTTGTGTATCAAAAGAGGCAGCTGCACATGATGTTTTCATTCTCTCCTGAGTAGCTTCTAATATTATGGGTGATGTACTATTATGCTGCTTTTGAGTTTTCCTCTTCCCTGAAGTGGCAGCCAACCACTGTTTAACATTATATATGGACCAGGCCAGTGAAGCAGATATGGAAACAATGCCATCACATTGTGCATTCCATATTTCTAAGTGTTTATGGGTCAATGGGGAGAGAAGAATTTGCTAACATAGAATTTGAATGTATAGAATTACTTTCTCTGAATATTACTGCTATTACCCAACCACCACTAGTATGGCCACTTTGTACTTTAAATGTTTATTTAGTTTCTGTACCACTACTCCAACCCCCATGGCCATGCTGGCTAGGGGATTCAAAGAGGTCTATTTCAAGAAAGAAACTCTTCCCAGCAATGGCACTTACGGACTATTCTAGACAAAAGATATAGTTCATTCATTAATGTAAATATTCTTATCAGGATTGTTCATGCCCTCCAACATTTCATAGATGAAGACTGGGATATGGGTGGCCAAATAACATCAGAGTGTGATCAAGATGACAGAAGTTATTAAGCAGGAAGAAAAGATAAGATAGGAGAGGTTTCATCAGTTTGCTTTTGCCTGAGCCGACTGGGAAGGGAAAGAATCTGCCTCTTCCTCTCCTCTTTGTCCACTGAGTTGAGTACAAACTATCTTTGCACTTTGAACTCAGTAAAAGCAGCTGAAAAAATGAGATAGCTAAGGATTAATCAGTACTGTTTCTGTCCAATTGGGGCAGTTGAAGGGTACGGATTATCAATGCTCCTGTTAATGCAGTTGCTTCAGGCTCCTCACTGGCTTGGGAGCTCTGTGCTAAAGAGGAAAGGTGCAACTTGCTTTCTCTTCTTCCACAGTCATTTCCTGAATCTCTGCATGTTTTTGTGGTTGTCAGTGTTTTCTGTGTTAACTGAGTAACTGAATAAAAATGCATGGCATGAGATCTCAACAAAGTAGCAGGGTTGAAAATGGATTCACTCATGCAGGATTTGTGCTAGTGTTTGTTGTACCTTGTATTTTATTGTGTATTTGTTTAATTTCTGTGCCACCACTCCTAGAATTCCCCATTCTAGGAAGTCCATTGGTCCCTCCTCTTTTAGCATTTAGTGATATGGAATATTTTGTGTCAACCTGCAGCTGGTTGATGAGTTTTTTGCAGCTGCTGTGTCTTTTTAGTATGCTTTTTTGCATTTGGTTTTTCTGCTGCAATTGTACAGTGCTTGTTTTTTATGATGTGGCTCTCTTTTTTATGTTTGATTGCTTACAATCCTATATGATACTTTGTTCACAAAGAGAAAAGGTGGATAACGTGATATGTGAAATCATACCTTACACCTCTGTTTAGAAGCATCCAGTCTGTAAGACTGCCCTCCTAGTAAAGTCTGTGTTTCAAAAAGGTAAGTATAACACCACATGATATACTGTTGTTAAAATCTCCCAAAAGTAACTATAAACTATGCTCTGTTTGCTTTTATAGATCAGAAGAAGCTAAAGCACCTCAGACAAAGGTAAATCAGATGTATAGCCAATCCAATAAAATCACCTGAGGCAAGCAGTGAGGAACTTGTGCAGTCTTCCAGAAGTTGTTGGTCTGCAACTCCCATCAACCTTAACTAGCATAGCTAGTGGAAGCAGGGGATGATAAGAGCTGTAGTCCAGCAACACCTAGATGGCCACATGTTCTCCATTTTGAACTAAGGGTTAGTAAACCTAATACCTGCAGACTGACAAACATACATTCACCACATCATGTTCATGTGATGAGGATGTATAAGTCCTGGCGCCACAAACCTGTATATAATATGAGCTTTGGGGAATACAGTTTGTGTGTTTGTGTAGGTATTAAGATTTTACATTCACACATTAAAAATGTAAGATGTGAATGTATTCTCCAAAATACTCCCAGGGAATAGTGATTATCTTCAAATTTATGGATATTTTGCTGTTCTAGCTGTAATTGGACTCTCCAGCAGTTGTTGAATAACATACTCAAAGGGGAGGGATCGTGGGAACTGTAACCACCAATCTTTGTTTCCTCCTGCATTTATGGTTATGGAGTGTTGTTTTGTTTTTCCAGCACAAAGTTCTTTTACAGCACTTCAACACGAGTGATGAAAGGACACAGAAACGCCAGCCCATCAGAGGCAGTGATGAAAGTAAGTCTATTGGCTGCAATACAGAATGGAAGCAAAACTAGATATTAAGGGAAGTACATATTCTCAGGAAGGCTTCAGGAGCAATCCACAACGTATTGGGTTATCCCCTCGCACCAGCTGATTGAGGCAGGAGAGAAACATTCCAAGACCGTTAATAACGTTGCCCCTCTGGCTCTGATTCAGTTTTTGTTCTCCTGCCTTGCCAGCCAGTTGAGAAATTAACCCCTCTGTTTATTTCTTGAGTTTAAAAGCAATTTTATTAGGATATAGAGTGTAAAATACAGGAGCCAGTTGACGAGAATGGGAAGAGAAAGAGAAATGTGGAGTTTCAAGGGCAGGATGATAGTTTATCGCTTCTGGACAAACACAGAAAGGAAAGGAAAGAAAATAATGCCACTCATATTCCGGCAGGACTGTTGGAAAAAGAGCAAGTGGAAATGTCTAGAGAAGTCTCAGATGGTTAGGTTGACCTGGACAGGTTGACAGTAGATCAGGAAAATGGTGGCGTGATTTTAAGAAAAATATTTTTAGCGTCAAGTGAGAGCGAGGCAGAAGGGAGGTCTCCTACGCATCACTCTAAGACAACAATTAAAGTTTCTAAAGCGTCAAAGGCTGCTAAGGTAAAAGGCTCCGATTCAAAGAAGTTCAGTAAAGAAAAACTAAAACTTAAGAGCAGAGCTGCAAACTTACCGGGTGGTAAAGTGCAGCAAAATAAAAGCAGTGAGGGAGCTCAAAGTGCGGCAGCAACTTCCGATTGCCATATTGGAAAAGGGAGTTCCGAAGAGGAAGTAGACACAGGATTGGGCAAAGTTATGAGCCAATCGGAGCTGACTGAGGAGGTGACGGTTAATTCTGGAAGGGAGGGGAAACTTCGGAAGAGTGTTCAGGAGTCCAAGGCTCAGGAAGGGATGGCTCCTTTAAGTGTTGGCTCTAATTTCCCCTGGATAATGCAGCAGCTTTGAGAGCAGCTTGGATTTTGTCTCAAGGCAGGATGTGGACTCCCTGCTTAATAACGTTTCAACTCAGGAGTTTTCCATGAGTTCTATACTGGGTCCGTCTCATATTAATCAATTCAATAGAACTGTATTAAGATAGTTAGTGGCGGAGGAATTAGCTTGGCAAAGTCTATTGCAAGCAAGCCAAAGTGTTAATTTTTTTCCTGGATTTCTAAATCTTCTGCATTCTTTTCCATCAATGAATGCTTTCACACATAGTCAATCATTAGGTCAACAGTCGAATTTGTTGAAAAGTGCCCAGATAAATAGTAATGCGGGGAAGTTGACTGATGTTAATTAATCCAAAGACACAGGACAACTGTCTGAAACAATTATAGATTCTCAGGGAGCAAGGAAATGCAGTAGAAAGTTTAAAAAAATGGAATCTGAGAGAAGATCTTTAGGATTTCAGTACACTCATGATAATCAGTCTGATTTAGATTCAGACATAGAAAACATTACAACAGGAGAGAATGAAAACATTGAGTCAGAGGAAGAGGAGGTAAGATCCTCTGAGGACGAGAAAGAAGATGATACTACAGTTAGGTTGTTTGACCAGGAAGATTTTAGAACAGTTCTTAAAAGGGTGTTATTGACATTAGGGTTGGATAATGCAGTTGGGATTTCAGAAGAAGGAGATAAAAAGAAGGCAATAGCAGCTATAGTAAGAAAGAAACAGGTGAAATCTAACGTTATCCCTATGCCTGAATTATTTTTGGATTTGGTTCAGGCTGAATGGAAAGAAACAACTTCTTCAAAAAAGTTTAAAGGTTATAGTAAAAATTCATATTCTTTCGATAACAGTTCAATGGAGTTATTAGCCATTCCCCTAGTCGATGCTCCGATTTCTGTGCTGATTTCCAATGCCATTGTTCCGAGGGAAGGAGATAACAGAGACAAAGAGATAACAGAGGTTTCAGGCAACAATGGAATAGAAATAGGTTTCAGTCTAGACAGCAGGGCCAACAGCAACAGAAAAGAGGTACGTTTCAATCAGTTAGAGGTAATAAACAACAGTTCTGACTCAAAAATCATGCCAGTGGGGGGAAGGCTAATTCATTTTGGACATCTATGGAAGGCAATTACATCAGACCAGTGGGTGTTAAAGAGTGTACAGCAAGGCTATCAAATTGTTTTCTCAAGCTGTCCAAAAGGAAGATATTTACTCTCACCAGTACCAAAGAGTGATATGAAAAAGAACATAGTGCAAAATGAAGTACAACATTTATTGGAGATAGGAGCAATAGAATCAGTTCCTATCAATCAAAAATTTCAGGGGATTTATTCAATCTTCTTTACAGTAGCGAAACACAGCGGTGGGTACCCCCCGGTGTTAGATCTAAAATATTTGAACAGATTTGTTCAATACAAGCAGTTCAAAATGGAAACGTTACGTTCAGTTCTCCAGGGCTTAGAAATGAATGATTTCTTTATATCTATAGACTTGCGAGAAGTTTATTTACATGTGCCTATGGATGTCAATTGCAGGAAGTTCCTAAGGTTTCATTTCAACAACAACCATTACCAATTTCAAGTACTACCATTTGGTCTGGCATCAGCGCCCAGGGTGTTCACAAAAATTCTCGTTCCTGTAATTGCTCATCTAAGGCAGCAGGGGATACATTTGTTTCCCTATTTGGATGATATATTGCTGAAAGCGGACAGTATAACCAAAGCAGAACAGGATCTCAGAGTGACAATACGAACTGTTCAGGAATTGGGATTTTTAATAAATTTCAAAAAGAGTCAGTTAATTCCAGTTCAGAGGATTCTTCATTTGGGGGCAGAAATAGATTCCAGGATAGGGAGTGTGTTTCTGTCCAGAAAGAGAATACTGAAGTTAAGAAACGAGGTGTCCTTGTTCCGACAGCAAAAGGCAGTACAGTTGATGAGTCTAGCCAAATTGTTAGGAATTTTAGTGTCTACCATCCATCTAGTTCCTTGGGTGAGTTTTCATATGAGGCCTCTGCAAATGTTCCTCAAGCCATTCCAAGGGCAAATCAGCAGGAAAGAGAGCTTGATGATCAGAGTGACAGGGGCTTTGCAAAGGGAATTGAGATGGTGGATGAGTTTAAAAAATCTGGAGAAGGAAACATCTTTGCAACTGGAGAGAGTTTCAATAACAACAAATGCAAGTTCGCATGGCTGGGGAGCACATTGTCGTCAGAAGACTGCTCAGGGGAAATAGTCAGAGTCGGAGAAGACATTGAGTATAAATGTATTGGAAATGAGAGCAGTCCGATTGGCATTACTGAAGTTTGCCAATGTGATAAGGGGCAAAGATGTCTTGGTTTACACGGACAATGTATCAGTAAAAATGTACATAAGCAGACAAGAAGGTACAAGATCAAAGCAACTGATGTTAGAGGTCAAGAAGATTCAGTGTGGGCAGAAAAAAATGTGAACTCTTTGGCAGCAGTTTACCTCAGAGGTGTTCTGAATTGGAAGGCAGATTATTTAAGCAGGAAAGAATTTTCTCCAGGAGAATAGAGTTTGAATCAGGAGGTAGTCTCCATGCTGCAAGAAAGATTTGGTGGCTTTTCAGTGGACTTGTTCACTTCGGCAGTAAATCACAAGTTGCCAAGATATTTTTTGATCGATTGGAAGTGTGCATGCGGAAAGTCAGGATGCTTTGAGGTCAGAATGGCCAGAAGGTCTGTTGGACCTCTTTCCACCTTTGCCATTGCTGCAGAAGGTGAAGTTGCAGAAAGCTCAGTTGGTCTTAATAGCACCACATTGGCCAAGGAGACCATGGTTTCCCCGTTTGTTGGACGTGTCAATAGGTCATCTGCGGAGGCTTCCAGTCAGGTCAGACTTATTGACTCAAGGTCCAGTTTGTCATCCAAGCACAAGATGGCTGAACTTAGCCACCTGGAAATTGAGCGGGACATCTTAAAAAATAAAGGGTTTCAAGACAATATTATTGAAACAGTGTTGGCATCTAGAAAGAATTCAATGCAGAAGATATATGGTAACACCTGGGAGGTGTTCAAAAGATGGTGTTTGTCTAGTTCGGTGGATGTTTCTAAAGTTAATATTAGTGATGTGCTGAAATTCCTTCAGAATGGTCTTGAAAAAGGGTTGCGACCTAATACTTTAGAGAGACAGGTGGCAGCCTTATCTACAGTAATTTCAATGGACGATAAACCGCTATCAGAGGATGTGCATGTGAAGCAATTTTTAAGAGGTGCAAGTTTGCAGGCTCTTCCAACGATGCATAGATTCCCTTCGTGGGATCTGAATTTAGTTTTGGATAGGTTGACAATGCCACCATTCGAGCCTTTAAAGGACGCATCTCTGAAATTGTTGACTCTGAAAGTTGTTTTTCTGGTTGCAATTACAACGGCGCGAAGAGTATCAGAAATTGGAGCGCTGTGAATAAATCCTAATTTATGTAAGTTTACAGAGGATGCTGTGGTTCTGACAGTGGATCCTTCTTTTAGGCCCAAGTGTATGGCCTCTTTTCTAGTGCTGCCCACAGTGACATTACCATGATTTTGTCCTCGGCCGGTTCATCCAGCAGAGAAGAGGTGGCATTCGTTGGATGTAAGGAGGGCTGTTAAAGTGTACTTGAACAGAACTGAGAGAATAAGACAGACTGAGGCATTGTTTGTGTCTTATAACCCTAAGAAGTTAGGAGGTAAGGTTTCGAGTTCTACTATATCTAGATGGATAAAAGAATGCATTTTTTGCTGCTATGATTATGCAAAAGTCAAAAGACCTCAAGAAGTGTGTGCTCATTTGACCAGGTCCATGGCCACCTCAACAGCTTTTAGGACAACTGCTTCACTGGAGGATGTATGTAAGGCAGCAGGGTGGAAGGAGCCCACAACCTTTATCAAGCACTATAAGTTAGACAGATTTGCATCCAGTCAAGCTGCATTTGGAAGATCTGTTTTGCAAGTCGTGGCTCAAAGAGAAAGCAGCCTTTCCCACCCTTCAATGTGATAGCTTGGGTATTTCTCAATACATTGTGGACTGCTCCTGAAGCCTTCCTGAGAATGATAGATTAAACTTACCATGAAGGGTCATTCCAGGAAGGGTGAAGGAGCAATCCACCCCCTGCCTAGGCTGCAAAAAAATATATAAAATAAAATAAAATAAAATAGGAAAGGAAAGGAAAGGAAAGGAAAGGAAAGGAAAGGAAAGGAAAGGAAAGGAAAGGAAAGGGAAAGAAATGTGCAGCAGGCAGGGCTATATAACGAAAACTGAATTGGAGTCAGAGGGGCAATGTTTCTAATGGTCTTGGAATGTTTGTCTCCTGCCTCAATCAGCTGGCGCGAGGGGTAACCCAATACGTTGTGGAGTGCTCCTTCAACCTTCCTAGAATGACCCTTCATGGTAAGTTTAATCTGTCATTTCCCATGATTAACCTGTTTTCTTTCCAACAGTAGGGTTTTGTCTGAGGTGCACGCCTTTGGGATAAGGCTTACAAATTAAATCTGTGTTTACTTTCAAATGACCAATCCCTAAACAAAGCACACTCAAGGCAAAATACATACGTGAGGAAAATGATGTACTGTGACAAAGAACCTTGGCTAAAATGTGGTTAGTTTGATCTTCAGCTCATCCCTACTAATCCCAGAAGCTATACAAAGGCAGGATTCTGCAAGAATTTAAACCCACACTTTCAATTAATACCTTTACAAACACTTCTCAGTTTGATTACTGTAAAGTAAATTCAGTGTGTGCCTTAATAAACCATCCTATTCTAGATAGTTACTTGGAGATACCTGCATTCCTTTCATAAAGTTCTAATATGAGTTTATCAATCTTCGTTTCTTTCATAAAGTGATATGAATTTGTCAGTCTTTTAACAACAATGCCCTCAGTCTTTAGGACCTGAATCCTTCAGATCTTAATTATTTTCCATATGTGCTAGGTTGAGTTGTGGCTGGTGGCTTCCAGTTAGAGGAGCAATGAATCTGTCCTGAGTTTTTATCTAGACTTAAAAGAGCATCCAAGATAGTGATCCCAAGAGGTCAAGCACTTTGGATATCTCCTTCAAAATGTAGACTAAAACTTGGACAGGATTCAGATTCAGTGCCCTATTGACATGGATCCATCAGCCACCACTGGTTCTGTTCCTTTTGGTGCCTGGAGATCTCACAAGCTCAGCACAGAGATTCCTAGAACACCTGTTGAGAGCAGTGACAAGGATGTGGGAGCCACAGGGAACTGTGTAACCAAAGCATGATTTCTGAGTCGCCAAAGGATGGATTACCAGAAAGTAGCTAGGTTTTTATTTTCACGTGTGCCAGTCCTGATAATACCTGACACTAGGCCAGATTTGCAACTTAAACTAGGCAGGGACAGTCCATTGCTAGAAGAGGTGCCAGCTCTGTGCTAGCTAAGAGACACAACAAAAGAAGGCTCACATCTGTGTTTTTGGAGCAGAAGCTTTATAAAGATGTCCAGATCTAGGATGGCAGTAGCTGGCATCTCTAGCTGGCACAGAGCTGGCACCTCTTCTAGCAATGGACTGTCCCTGCCTAGTTTTAGTTGCAAAGCTGGCCTAGTGTCAGGCATTGTCAGGACTGGCACAAGTGAAAATAAAAACCTAACTGCTAATCCCTAGAGCTTGTTGGTCTTGATGCTCCTCCTCCTTGCTATATTTTCACCTTCCTTCTCTAAGTAAATGAGCAATAAGGCCAACAAAGAGAAAGATGTCAGCTCTGCATGAGAGGTCCTCTCCTATGTATGAGCAGTAGTGAGGAAGAGGAAGAGGAAGCACAGAGTGCACACTCAAGGAAGCAGAACATGCAAGGGCATCTTGGTGTTGATTCCCAAAGCCTGGAACTGGCACTACCCACTTGCATCAGCAAAAGCTGGTAGTTCCCATATCAGTGGAGCAGTGAATCCATTATGGGCTTTGGTCTGAACCTTACAGGAATTGTCCAAGGTGCTAAACTAGTTTTGAGGATGGGCTTTCATTAAAACTCAATGCAGATTCACTGCCCTACTGATGTGGGATCTGCCAGCAACACTGTCTTGGATATAATGGCGAAGCACCCTGTAGGACTTCTGTACAATTTGAGACAATCATTAACACAGAAGCAATTTAATTAGTGAGTGCCTTACTGTGCATCCTGTTCTTACTGGTCCCCGTTCATAATGTTGTTGTTTTCCCTGTAGTTTTGTTCAAGGTGTACTGCATCGATCACACTTATACCACCATCCGCATTCCTGTGTTGTCTTCTGTTAAGGAAGTCATCAGTGCTGTAGCTGACAAACTGGGCTCTGGAGATGGCTTGATATTAGTGAAGATGAGCTCAGGAGGAGGTAAGAGCATTTGCATAATCTTTAACACTCCTCATTTGCCTTGAAGCAGCAGACCATGATGGAATGGAAAAGACCCATACTGATTTTGCAAAGACTTCTCAAATTAATTTTAATGTCTGACAAACTGGACTGTCTCTCTTGGGAAGAGACAGTAATTTTCACCATCAGCAGAGGAATCTGCATTTCTGCTCTTCAACTTCCTCCCGCCCAAGTATGAAATTAGACATCTGATCTGTTCTGAAACCACAACAAATTTGTTTGTTACCTTTATATCCTTCATTTCTTTTGCGGAGCTCAGAAAGGCACACATAGTTCTTCTGCTTCCCACTTTGTCATCATAACAACCCTGTCAGGTAGGTCAGGGTGAGATTTCTTCAGAAGGGATTTTCCACTACCTTCTTCTGAAGCTGAGAAATATGATTTGCCCAAAGTCACCCAGCAGGTTTCCATGGTTAAGTGAAGATTTGAACCCTGGTTTCCAAAGTCACAGTCCAGCACTCTGACCACTACACCATACCTGCTCTCACCATAATGACTGTCACTATTATTAGTGAGACAGGCGTCATAAAAATGTTTGTAGGCTTTCCACACTGTAATTGTAGATAAATTGTAGATTGGGGATAGGGTTCAGAACCCTGGATAGCTCCTTTAAAATTCAGAGAGGTTCCATTGCCCAGTAGACATGGAAGCCACCAGCTGTCACTGGTGGCAGATGGTATCCCATTGCCAATATCAAGACCGAGCTGGTAGTGTTGAGAAGCATTGCAGGGAAGAAAACTGAGAAATGTGCAGGGTGCTTTGTGATACTGGAGCTCCTCCCAGGGTTATTCTAGTTTCTCAGCTGTGTGAAAGATGCTGCTTTCAGGTTGTCAGAAACGTCTCTTTAGTCACAATATCAACAAACTTCTTTTTCTTTGTGTATAGGTTTCATGAAATGCTTTTAAAAATAGGAAGTTACATCAGATTTTGAGGTTGTCGTAGCATTTGTGGGCCTCATCAAACCCAATATGGGCAGGGTTCCATGCAAAGAGGATTTGTGTGGGCTTGACAGATCCCTGTTTTGATGAGAACTTGAAAAATGTTCATGTTCATGAAGAAGCTTTTGAAAGAATGGAACAGACCCAGCTCATGACGGGGGCCTTTGAAGGAATGGGAGGTCTACTCTGCCCCATAGCCTTATCAAGCCTTCCTCCCTGCCATCATGCAAATTATTTGTTTGTGGGGAAGGAGTTTGTGAAGACAATGGAGACCTCTTATGCATGCGTACCCACAATGGACTAGATCATGCCCTATTCATCCCTCTTCCTTTTGTGGGCTGTAAGGGAATGTTTTTTGCTATGGTCAAAAAACTCTTCCACTCATTTGCTTAGTTTTGACACAAAATGTTACGCCTGACCATTATGGCTGAACATTATTTGAAGTGAAGAGTTTTAAAAGGCAACATTCCTTTGAGGTACTGCTGGTTTCAATTTTGTATGGCACCATGAGCTCTGACAGAGTTAATTAAAACTACATTGGAATGCAAATAGAACACCCTGTTAGGGACAATTTTTTCTTTCTTTTTTTGGCAAATAAATTGATGCTGGGGCATTACTATTTTGCAATTTCAACAGGGTTTCTTTTTATCAGAGTTGGAGGCATTCTGGGAGGCATATGATGAGACAGAGAAAGATGTATTAAGTCAGTAATAATATGCCCTTCTGCACCAACCAGTGATGTGCACATGCATCTTTTTTTTTAAATGGAACTGTGCATTCTACGTGTAACTGACAGCAATGTCTTAGGTGTGTCTCCTCAGGAATTAAGTCCTATTTTGTTCACAAGGGGGTTGGGAGTAAGGACAATTTACTTTCTGATAAGTGTATATGGGACTGCAGCTTGTATGTATTAATGCTTCTTCACTTAGGTGATTATTTAAAAGTCATGGCATGGACAATGACTATTGTGCTGCTTAACAAACTGTCATGTGACATATTAGGACTGCTGTGTTATGACTTGGAAATTAGAAAGTCACAATTGCTTCCCAAAATTACCTTTATCTTGAAGGAAGGTCCGGTGATGCTTTTATGGTATTGATTGTGATGTTTTAGTATTAGGCTTGTTTTACCCTCTCATATTTAGAGATTCCTGTGGAATTCAAGAAGCTCAGAATCAGGAAAAAAGGAGTTTCAGGCTCTCAGCGATGCTCAGCTCAAAACAGAAATGAGCATCAGGAACCTGTACATTCTTTCCAGGTCCAATTACAGTCCAAGTTGGAGGAGGTTTTTCAGCTATTGGCCATGCTGATGGGAGGATTCTGGGAGTTGTTGTCCAAAAATGGCAAGGTTTGCTGACAATCACCTTTGTTTTCTACTTTTTTACAATACAACCCTTGCTTTTCTTCTTTACAGAAAAAGTTGTGCTCAAACCTAACGACGTGTCAGTGTTTACAACACTCAGTGTTAACGGACGACTCTTTGCTTGCCCTCGAGACCAGTTTGATACATTGGTATGTAAGTATGTTAATCTCTGAAAACATTTCAGATCAGAGGCTGCTACTAGTTCCAGTTACTTGAATGCTAGATAAGAGGAAACATCCTGCCTGTCTCTTCCCTTTAGCCTCTCAACAAAAAGGTGATGCAGCATTGTCAAAGCAAGGTCTCGTAAAAGGGCTGTGAAGGGACCATATCTGTGGGAAAGGATTGAATAGTAATGTTAAAAACTAAAATCATAAAATTAACTTCATCATTAGCAGCATCATTTATTTATTTATTTATATAGTGCAATCATTGTACACGGAGCCTTATAAGAAAAAGAAGCAAAACCAATTCACTGCTCTCAGACTTAGAGTCTAAAGACACAGCACACAAGAAAAGGGGATGGCAGTGGGACAGGGGAGTAATGTTCACACCAGGTACAGATACATAGGAATGGGAAAGCTTAGATTTGTGGTGTCACAGTTATAGAATCATAGAATCATAAGAGTTGGAAGAGACCCCAGGGGCCATCCAGTCTGACCCCCTGCTGTGCAGGAACACCCATCAAAGCATTCCCAACAGATGGCCATCCAGCTGCTGCCTAAAAACCTCCAAAGAAGGAGACTCCACCACACTCTGAGGCAGCATATTCCACTGCCAGACAGCTCTGACCGTCAGGAAGTTCTCCTTGAGGTTCAGGTGGAATCTCCTTTCCTGCAGCTTGAATCAATTGCTCCTTGTCCTAGTCTCTGGAACAGTAGAAAACAAGCCCGCTCCCTCCTCAACATGACATCCCTTCAAATATTTAAACATGGCTATCATGTCCCCTCTTAACCTTCTCTTCTGCACACTAAACATACCCAGCTCCCTGAGCCACTCATTAGATAACCCCATCTTTTTCCCCCCCTCTTATAGTTGCAAGAAAATAGTGGCATCCTGTTAATCAGTTGCAATGTTGTAACATAGAGTTGGGATATCAGAACTGCTTTGTATTCTCTTTTGCAATTGTGGTGCTATTGCCGTGACCACAAATGACTCTGAAACCTGTGTTAAGAGCAAGTTGGCCCTCCAGAGTGACGGAGGTCTGTTTTACTGGTGACTGGGGTGCTGCAGGACAACCTGACCAGAGCCCTTTCACCAGCAAGTGACACTATAAGAAGCAGCAGCACACATGGGAGTCTGTTGCAACTCTTCATCGCAGCGTCATTCACTGGTGGGAGGAGGCTGGTCACATCATCCTGAAGCAGCTTGCTCAGCAACAGCTCTGGACAGCTGACTGGCTTTCAAGGTGGGTGTCAGGGATGAGGAGTTAAAGCATAGCTACAGCATTGTGGCTACGTGTTTGATGCAGAATCTTGGCCAACGCTTATATGTAAGAGTTTTAAAATACGATGTAGGCATAGACAATTTTTTTCAAAAGTAATACCTCTGCTCTTGTTAAATAAAATCACTGAAGCTGTTCTCATTAGAAAAAAATGACTTTCCTTAAACATTAAAGGTGTTTACAAGTACTTACCAGTAAAGTAACTCTAGCATCCTCCAAGGGGGTCCACTTTTGTAGCCTTGGATATTTAAAAATATAGATTGTGTGGTCCTTTTAACTTGATTAAAAGCATCTCTCACTGCCAAGTCTTGTCAGCATGAATTCTCTTGCTCTGAGCCTTGATATTGCCTCTTGTTTTGCTGCTTAATGAGGGGCTTTATGAGCTTTCATTTCTTTCTAGTTTACAAGCAACTGTATAATGGAAATCTGGCCTTTGGGTGCAAATATATATATGCATGTTTTGAATCTCAGATATTTTGAAATATAAAATATGCAAAGATACACCTGTAAGATACCAGTGAATTTTTTTTAAAATAGGAGAGATGCAAAGATAAAAATGTAAGCTGTGGCCAGACTTTTTAAAAACATGATAGACTTTCTGGCAGGCTCATTGTGGCTCCCTTCACCAATCACTTAAAAATCTTTCAGTATTTTCCCCCCCTCAAGGATCTAATTCCAAAGAGTTATAGTCAGAGATTTGGCATGAGAATAGTACCCTTCCAGCGGAGCAAAACTGGTAAAAGTGGGAAATCTTTCCATCCCAGCATTTTGTGCTTCTTGAAATGCCAGTGAAATCCTCAGAGCAGATGCAAGTGTAGTTTAAGGACATGAGTGAACTCAAAGAGCTTTTTCAGTCGCTGTCGCTGCTGGCTTGCTGGCTGGGGGATTCTGGAAGTAATAGTACAACAAAGTAAACTTCCCCAGCTCTGGCTATATTGTGTTTAAACTAGTAGGATTTAAACTAGAACCTCATACCGACCAACTGTCTCAATTTGCAAGGGCAGTCCCAGTTAATTTTCTGCTGTCACACTTTCTCAGCTGCTTTTAAAATGTCCTAGTTTCTTTCTCCTCTTCCCATTTTCTCCTTTTGCCCTCAACTTACTTCAGTTGCTACAAACTAAATTCAGACTACAAAAGTAGTTTGCATTCAATTAACTCAGCAGGAGACGATGGGGTAGAGCCTGGCCCTTCTTAGTAGGCTTATTTGGGTTTCTTTCTTTCCTTCCTTCCTTCTTTCTTTCCTAAACACAGTACATAAATTCCTGACTTTCCTGGGTTTCTCTGCTTAAAAGTAGTTTTGTATGTTCTTCCATTTAGATAACTTGCCTGTCTATGTTCCTTTGACCACATTCTGTTCCTGTTTTTATCTGTGAACTGCTGGAGGATATGGAGCCTTGGCCTGGATTAGATGAATTTCTCTGGATTTGACTTTCTCTTTCTTTCATCTTCTCCCTACACATGACTGGGGAGAAGTCATGCATCAGGGAGAAGATGCTGATCCAGATCAATATTAGGCAGCAGCTTTCTAAATCCATTCCAAGATTGATCCCACTGAGCATGAAAGAATGGTATATGTTTCTAGGATATATTAGTATTGATTTAATATGTTGGAATATAGAAAAATTGGAGAGAAAAATGTCGATGAACTACACTGCCCTCTTGTGGAAGAAAAAGTAACTAGAAGCATGCAAAGGGATCTTGTAGCAGCTTTGAGACTAACTGAGAGAAAGAAGTTCATAGCATAAGCTTTCACAGACTTACGCCGACTTCATCAGATTCATGGGGCAAGATTTGGCAAGATTTGTTCAGAGGAGGGTTTGCCTTTCCTTCCTCATATAGCTTTATCTATATGGTTGGAACTTTTTGTAACCAGATAAAAATGGTGACGAGAAGATAATGTTTTGCTGTACTGTGGTTCTACATTGGGATGGAAATCATACTGTCTTTCAGATCCCAGAGTTCCTCATCCCTAGGTGTGTTGATTTTGGACTGCTGAGAGTTGCAAATCCAGCAATACATGGAAGGACACATGATTTCCACCCTTGTTCTACATTCAAATACTGAATTGTTTGGGGAACATCACATTCCTTCAAAACTTGGCACAGTTTTCATCTTTACCATCTGGAACTCTTACTTCCAATGTCTGAGACTTGCTCAGCATTATTTCCAAGTCAGATGACACAGAAACATGGAAGGCACCAAAATGCCAGCTGGCCCAGCCGTTAGAGAAGACCAGTCATCACACCAGTATCATATAAACATATAAAATACAAGGTGCTTCGAAGGTTCCAGAGTTTCACCTAGATTTTGTACAGTCCTTCATCCTCTTACACACACATTTCTAGTTTGCTCCCAGGGGGCTCCCCCAGCCATGTGGAGCAAGATGAGGGTACATGTGGGACTTCCTGGATGCAGGTGGAATCACCCTCTCTACTAGTTTGGCTGACATACGTAGTTCCATAGTGGAAACGTAGCCCTGAAAGATCCATGCTTTTTCTGTCACACAGTTTCAGTTTTTGTCACACTGCCTTCTATTTCAGAGGATATTCATAATTTTGAAACATTTCATATATTACAGTAGCTTTGGAACTGCTATTGATCTGAGTTATCAGTCAGTCTGATACACTGATAAAGTTCTTAGAGCTGCATCATCATAATCACCACTACTATTATAATTAATTTTCCCCAGACACCTCTACAGGAACAAGAAGGCCCATCTACTGGAACTGTTGGAACTTTTGAACTCATGAGCTCCAAAGACTTGGCATACCAAATGACAATTTATGAGTGGGAGCTTTTCAACTGTGTACATGAGGTAATAAGAATTCACTCCTCACCTTGGGCTGCAGCTTGACCTCTACACACTTCAGAATACCAAGGAGGCTGAATGGACTCTACCTTATCAGACTATAAGTGGGAAGTGCCATTTAACACATTGGGGAGAATACTTGTGGCTGGACATAGAAAACATCTGCCAATTGATAATCCAAGCGGAAAAAATAAAAATATTTGGAGGAAAATGGAACTATATGCAAATATTTACTTTCTTATCTAATATAAATCTACCTCTGAGATTTTAGGTCCTTAAAATAAATCATATATAATTTAGCAGCGTGTGATATTATGCTGTTTTGTTCATTTATGAAGTGTAAAGATGTAATTGCAAATTGTTCAAACTACAGTTAAATATGTCCCTGGTGTTAAGAGATGGAACAACAATCTGCTGCACATTAAGATACCTAAATATATCTCAGTTTTAATCAGTTGAGAATGTGGTGGAGGAATAAAGTGAACATTGAAACCACAACATACAAACCTGTCCAGCAACATACAAACTAGAACAGAGACACAAACAGCAGACTGCTAACATTTTCCTGCCTATGGTTTCAAAAATTATTTGAAATGTTGGCAAAAGAGTCCCACAAGGTTAAAAAAAAACATTGAAAAATTCACAGAAACATTTTTAACCTAATTCATCAGTGAGAAACCTTCTGAAAGTCTTCCTTTTTTGTATGGAAGAATGAAATAAGTGAAGATTTACAACTCTACTGCTCAGCAAAATCCAGTCAGCAATCATTTGGAAATTTCACTAACTGTATCTCCAAAATGTTTTTGTAAATGAATAGATATTAATTTAACCACTACCCATATTCTTCATCATCCCTCACCTCACCTCTCTTTTTTTCTCCCTTCATTTTAGCTGGAACTAGTTTACCACACGTTTGGAAGGCACAATTTTAAAAAGACAACAGCAAATTTGGACTTATTTTTACGAAGATTTAACGAAATCCAGTTCTGGGTAGTCACAGAAATTTGTCTTTGTTCCCAGCTCAACAAACGTGTTCAACTCTTAAAGAAGTTCATCAAGATAGCAGCCCAGTAAGTATGGTCAAATACATGAAAAGAGTTCTGTGCAGAGAGAGAGATGCAAAAGAGCCACTGTATCCCTTTAAGGAGCATTGTTCATGCTGATCAAAAAGTGTCTGCAGTTGGCCATTGATGGGTCATGTCACATGACTGTTTTAGGTTTCTGGTGATGAATGAATCCTTGTTCTTTTGTATGAATTTGCTGTCCAAATCTGCCACAGAGAAAGCAAGAGGGGGAAAAAATTCTATTTCTCAGCCAGTCTGTGAGATAGGTTAGATTTAAGAGATGGAATTGTCCAAGACTATTCTGTTCATTGCATAACTTTGCAGGGGCTTCCCACTTCAAAGCACTCTTATCCAGCCTCCCCCAGTCTGGTGCCTGCCAGATGAGTTGAGCACCATATCCAATCATCCTCAGTCAGTATGGCCCATGGGAGCTGTCTTAAGGGCACTGGGTTGGAAATGGCTTTTCCAGTCAATATCTTGACTTTATGGATCATAGTAAAAATAAAAATAGAATTATGGAATGGCAGGTCTTCTGAATGGATGGGGAGGGGGGAAGAATTATCAGTAGGTAAACAAAATTACCCTAAAGTAAATGGTGATTTAAACAAGTAAAAAAAAGTTTCATTGTGTAAAATGTAAGATCCTAAGAGTGTAGTCCTAATAGTCCTAACACTACTCTACATAGCACTTTTAACTATACAGAATACTGGGTACTCTCTGCTCTGCCCACTTTTGCAGGCATATTCAGTGCCTCTCAGTATGGCAGGACTGGGTTAATACACTGCAAAGAGAACAAAATCTCTCTTTTTTTAAACCTCTGCCTTGGCCTGGTTGCACAGAGGTTTTCTACATTTTGTCCAGGAGAGGGCAGTAGCATACATAGATAAGATTTCAGAAGTTGATTTTTCCCCAGATCACTAGTAAAAAATAGAGCGAAAGATTAATGAAAGAAATAATATGGACAATTTCCATGTCCATTTTTAAAACAAGCAGTTATACAGTTGCAGCTTTTAATATGAAAAAAGAAATAAATAAAAAAAGACAAAAATATTAGGAGAAAATGCATCAGAATTGCTAGAGATGAGCAGTGAGTTAGCATCTAATCCAGTATCAGCACTGGATTAGTATTATGTAATTCAGTTCGGCAGCCGCTGGTTTACTTCAATGTTTTTGTGGCTCTGCTTTGGCAAACTAAACAGCTGAAGTACTCAGGTCAAAGCAAATTTGATAGCCATAGTGTCTTTAAGAATGTTTAATTATGTCCATGCATGTCTGTGTATGTCTCCATGACCATAAAAACTTAGTCAACTGAAACTTTGTGCCCCTGGTGGGAATGCATTTTGGGGTTCTTATGGGGTTTTTGAATGGATTATTTAAAATTTATTTAATTAAATCTATCTGTAGCCGCAGTACCGTCTTGAGCTACTAGGTGCCACACCTTTCCTAACCAGGATAGACAAAGGGGAAATTGGACCTTGGAGATTTGTTCCGAATGAACATTAAGTTGGAGTAAAACTAGTGAGAATGGAAAGTGGATGAGATGGGTAGAAGAGAAAAAGTCAAAAGTAGAAGAGCATTAGGGTGGGATCAGCAACTAGAGGAGTTCTAATTTACATGATATCTGTTGTTGGTTTCCAATAAAAACTATAATTTCTTTCTCTTTCTTGTAATAAGCAAGCTTTTGCTTATAAAAATGCTCTTATGACAGCTTTTTAATTTTAAAAATAACAAAAATTTACCAGAGGGCCATGGAATCTCATTTTGGAAAAATGGCTCTCATACATACAAGAGTAGTATTTGAATTAGACCATTGGCTTTTTAGCTGGTTGCAGGTTTTATGCTTCTCTGATGCAGGTGTTCTCGGCTTGATATCCTGCTGTTGAGTTGGATTACATCTCCCTATTGCCACAATCAATATAGCCATTGGGCATGCTGACTGGGAATTGTAAGAGTTGTAGTCCAATTCATTTAAGGGCATAGGTTTGGGAAGGTTGTCCCACACTGATAGCTAGAGTCTTTGTTCCCTGCTAATTGAGACTTTGTATGGCCTGAGCTAAACTCCTTAAATACTGGTCTGGTCATATGGTGGCTTTATTGAGGGCTTTATCACACGAGGTAGGTAAATTGCAGTTACAGAAGGATAATGGCATCTTTCGCTCAGATTTATCACATAATGTCTTTCCTCCTCTGTTGTTCTCCTAGTGGGAGACCATTTAGAAAGCATTTCATATACAAAGGAGATCATTAACAGATTTTTTTTGTGTTTGTAAAAGAAACACTTTCCATACGGTCTCCCACCAGGAGAACAACAGAAGAGGAGTAATGTCATGTGATAAGTCCCAGCTAAAGACACTATTATCCTGCTGCAATTGTGATTTGCCTGCTTTGTTTGATACAGCCTTGAGTGAGAGATTGAAGAAGTCCTAAGAATAAAAATTTTTAAAAATGTAGAGGCTTTTTCAGAAAAAGAAGACAGAAGTATATATTAATTCCTTCCTTGTTGAGAATGTATCGTAATTTGACTCAGACAGCCTCAGTCAAACAGATTGGTTGTAAACTGGTTTTCTTGAAAATCACTCTTCATTATTCAAATGTCATTTGTTTTTAAGGAAATATACTTAGAATTGTTACCTAAGGCCAGAAGTCAGTTTAGAGTAAATAAGCTGCTTTATTTCCCCTCAGATAGTGAGGTTTAAATGTGTTATGAAGGTCTATCTGGATAAACCCTTGTCAAAATGTAAAAGGGCTCTTGCAATAGAAGTGATCTCTCCTATCTTCATTTCTCAATTTCTTTTTCTTTTTCTTCAAATGATGATCCTCTTCTCTTCCAGCTGCAAGGAATACAAAAATCTGAATTCTTTTTTTGCTTTAATCATGGGACTAAGCAATGTCGCAGTAAGCCGCCTCATGATGACATGGGAGGTAAGTGCTGGGAGAAAGCATTTGGCTTTGATATTTTTTTCCCTTTGACTTTGCTGCTGTTCCTTTGGAGCAGCAAGGGAACCAAAAAAGCCTTGGCAAGCATCCAAAGAGTAGCTTAAAAACTCAGGCAAAGGGTGTTTGCTCTAAGCCAATAGAATATTTTAGTTTTCCCATGTTGAACAGCCATATCATAGACTGCTTTTGAAACTGCCCTCCGTTTCAAAAGGAGTTAACCATAAGGCAAGGAGAAGGACAGGACAACTTTAACTCTCCTCTTCAGGAGCTTACAGAATTAAATTGCTGATTCTTTGGATCCTGGCTTTGTAGCATAATCATATATATGTCTGAATCAGAAACTGAATTCTATGGGAATAACCCCTGGACAAAGTATAAACAAGATTGTAGATTTACAGTGTACTTATACTACACAGCTGTAGATGTTCCATCCCATATCAACCCCTGTAACTTCATCCTACAGAATCCTGAGAGCTCTAATGATATATTTGAGGAGAATGTGTGCTAGAAGCTCTCTGTCAGAACATCCCAAGTCTTCCTACAGACTCCAGCATTGTAGAGGATGGTGCCATGGCCACTAAAGTGGAAGCAAACTGCTATAGCAGTGTAAGACAGGTTAGCTGGTCATCGCCAGCTGAAATGTTCCAATAACAATAGCAAAAGGTCAAGGAAGGGAACTTTGCCTGCAAAGCTAGTTGAAAATTTATGTAACAGTTTATAGGATACAGCATCTAATAGAAGCATGCACTTGAGGAATGTTAGGCCCGTATATATTGCTGTTTTGTCAGTAATATGATATGATACAGGATATTTGACTAGCTTGTCAAATATCCTGTAGGAAAATATAGTGGTGAATAAAAAAAAAATAGAAACAGACCTCCCACCTATACCCCCAACCCAATGGAGCTTTGGGAAATCCACACTGGAATGTGGTTTGCTCTGCTGCTGTATGACCTCTGTGAACCAAGAGCAAAACTGTCTAGATTTCCCAGGATATTTCAGGATTTGGAACCAAATCTGCTCCAAGCTTTATGGCTCTCTATTTATAAGCTGGTTGCTAGGAGACTTACTGTATCTTTCACTGCTGCATTGTTGTAAATGTGTGGCAAAAGAACAAGTATCTGTTTCCATCTCAGGGTTTGGCTAAAGAAACTGAGAGATTAACTCAATCTATTCCTCAATGAGAAAATAAGAAAGTGCCACCACCCCGTGCTTCCATACATGTGAATGGGGACTGGTGAGTCAGGAATCTTGTGCACAGAGCTCTGTGTGCTGGGGTGGGCAGTAAGAAGAAGAAAACTGGATAATCCCTTGTATTTTCAACAAATCATCTGATCTTGATTTGATTTGGGCTTTACTTGTTTTTTGTTTTCACTGACAGAAACTTCCAAGCAAGTTCAAGAAGATCTATGCAGAGTTTGAAAGCTTAATGGTAAATGATAGAAACTTAATTCTGTACATCAGGCGATCTGGATTCCCTCCTGCTCTGTGGACCTGATCAGAGAATTCCTCTACTTTCAGTGTTTCATGTGCCCTTGTGTGACTTTAAGGAGTTTATGATCCCATTATAGTGCTGATAAAACAAGCATGTATGACTAATAAATTACACTCCCAGGGAACCTGGTCTGATAAAATGTATGCCCTGCTCGAGGTGGATCTGGGAAATGTGGAAAACCTTTTATCTTCCTTGTATATGTATAGCCAGATTGTATATTCCAACTTTAAAATTTATCATGCATTATTCTTACAAAATTATGGGTTTACAGTTTAATAGAGGTAATACACCAAATACATAAAAGAGAAAAAATAGACTTCTATGCAGATGTGTTTCTCAGTTCATAATAAATACCACAAAAGGTACATCATGTATGTTGGATAGACAGCTAATGAAAATGGATCATAGCCCTTCTCCCTTTGAAGGAAGCATTTTCTGAAAATCAGATTAGAAGATTATTGCATTTTTTTTAAAAAAAAAGTGTGCAATTTACAAGTTTTTGACTATGTGTGTACAGGTCTGACTTTTTCTTGTGTTCTTAGGACCCCTCAAGAAACCATAGGCCCTACAGACTCACTGTAGCTAAACTGGAGCCTCCTGTCATTCCCTTTATGCCTCTACTCATAAAAGGTAACTAGGTGAAGAGTGGATGAATGAAAATTAAAATGAGAGTTCTCAAATGAGATGCTTGATTCCCTTTCCTTAGCTGACAGCATAAGCATAGCAAAGAGAGTGCCAGTCTAAGCTCTCTAGGAAGGAAGTGCTAGAGTTTGGGAGAAAGCCCTCCCCTATATTCCCATCAGATGTACCTGTGAAGGTGGTGAGACAGAGAAAATGCCTCTCCGACAGACTTCAGATCATAGGCAGGCTCATATGGGAGAACATATTCCTTCAGAAAAGCAGATAGCAAGTGAATGCTTTGGATGAACAATAATGTATCTGAAGAGAAGTGTATTCTTCATGTTCTAGATGTTTAGATATTAGTTATGTCAGATTCTATTATGGCTCATTACCTGGCTCACTGTGTTTTTTTTTTCCACTGCAGACATAACATTTACTCATGAAGGGAACAAGACATTTATTGACAATCTAGTGAACTTTGAAAAAATGGTAGGTAAAGTATATGCAAGTAAATGGCATATTTCAAAAGCTTGTATTTTGATGGCCTAGCACAGTAGCCATCCCCAGTCTACTTCCCTCCAGATGCACTGGACCATGGGCAATATCCGTGCTGGCTGCATATGGCGGGTGCTGTAGTCCAGTGCATCTGGAGGGCAGTAGGCCAAGGAAGGCTGCTCTGTAAGGTTGAAGACGGAGCACTGGATGTCATCTACATTCTCCTGAAATTGGTGTCAAAAATATATTAATATAGCTTTGATTTGGAGATGTGGATTTCTCCTATTTGCATACCAAAGAGGCTCAGTAGCAGCCAGGCATCCAGGCAGAAAGCTTTCCGACTGGAAATTATGGCAGAGTTTCAGCAACAGCTTCCGATCCCAAGGAGACTCTCACACTTTTGTTGTACGTGAGCCAGTAATTTAACTCCACAGATCCAGAATAACGTGTCTTAGACACTTACTTTCCTCTTGCAGGTTAGTTTAATTCATCCAGTGCAGACAAATGAAGCAATGGCATGTTCTCTCCTGTAATGATAATTTATCTCTAATTTTTCTCAGAAGCTAGTTTTCTTGGCAGACACCTTCTTTCCCTTTCAACAGTTAGACAGTTATTGATCTTCCTAGAATATTTTGCCACCTTAGAAAAGTGATTTTCCCCACTGTCTCTCAAAATATCACAAAAAATTATCTGTTCTTCTATTTTAAAAAATGCGTTAATTCTTGCTCAGCCCACCTGTTCTTTACATAAGCCTCTAGAGGGCAAACTCCCACATACCAAGTCACTTGATGTCAATGAGATGTTGGCAGAGCTGCTTTTAACACCCTGTAGAAAGTATTCTGATTTTGCAAGTGGATTTGGCACAGAATGTCAAGCAACCAGTAGTGGTTCTAGAAGAATGTTAAGAATGAATGCACTTGACCTCTGATTTTGAATTCTTTTCCTCTGAGGCTTTACCCCCAAAGCAGTTGTAGGTATTATATGTATGAGACAAAGAAGCTGAAAATTTGTTCTGGCTTTATGCCTGTATAAATGTTGTTACACAAGTGGCTGCACATTTTTTCAGACTGTGCATAGGTAGCTTCCTATTCAGGATGCTTCAAGCCCTATGGTGCTGAGGTAAACCAGTGCACAAACCTAAGATTATTGCTCAAGGGTTTCACTGGGTGGAGGAATTAGTGGTGAGTGGGAAGCTGGCTCTGCTGTAGCACTACCAGGGAGGTACATGGCCCTGCTACTTGTTAGACAGGTGATTGAGCAGTGGTGCAATCCATTAGTACAGTATAGCTACACAATAGATGAACAGGATCTTGGCCCCAGTTTTCAGAATAGACAGGAGTGTCAAGGTTGTTTCACTTCTCAGTGTGGATGGTGTTTGTAAGATGGAATTCTCCTCCATACTGACCATAAATAAATAAGGAAATAAATTAAATAAATAAATAAATAGCTAGCAAACCCTGAATTCAGAAAGCTATGGGATGGGAAGAGAAGAATTTTAGCCTAGTTTCATTTCTATCATGAAAACTTTACAACCACAGATAATAAGCTTTCGTGAAAAATGGTCCATCATATGAGCCGACATGTGCAATCTGAAGTGGTACATTTGAGACACAAGTTGACTCCTCCCCCATCTTCTTTTTGGAAGCCCTTATGTTGTCCCTAAATCCAGGCAACTCTGTCTTGTCAACAAAGTCATTGTTTCTCATGCACTCTATCTCCCTTTCTTTTGCTCGCTCTCTCTTTCTCTCTCTCTTTGCCTCATTCTGTGAGGATGTAATTCATTCTGCTGTTGCACTAGTGGGCTCTTGAAAAGGAGCTAAGCAGTTAAATGTTTTGGCACCTGGATTTCTGTCAAGGATTACCAGATACAAAAAAGAATGATCCTATATTAAAGAAGGTATCTTGAAGAGAAAGCTGCAGAAATTCCACTTCCTGAACAAGTTGGAAAGGTATAAGAGTCTCATCCTTTTCTGGATCTGGCAATCAACATTCTGGTGCCATGACTACCTGTTCCAGTCACAAGCTGTTTGACCAGTTTCCTTACTTTAACCTCTGCCATGTCCAGAATTTAGGGATGAACTGTAGCTACAGTTCTATATTTCCTATCTGGAATAATAGGGTGATATGTCAGTTAGAAGCAGAACAGCTGAGTAGATAATGAGGAGGAACCAGAGATAGGAAAGTATATGTGTATTGCTTGGCCAATCAATGAATTCTGACTTGAGTACTTTTGTGTATATGCTGTCCCTCATTTTGATTATATTATTCTTTGTATCCTGAACTTGGAAGAGTTACTTTTGGGATCCATAATTTTTAGAATCCCCCAGACAGGATGGCTGATGGTCTCACTGACTAGGAGACTATGGGAGTTGTGGACCGAAAAAAATTAATTGTTCTAGCTGTATTTTATCGTTATTTTATTGTGTAGTGTGGTTTTAAATCAGGAGTGGAAAACTAACAGCCACCCAAAACTGAGATTTGATTCTCCATGCTCCACCTGACCTTCCCACCATTGTATTCCTCCACTATTTATTTCCCACTGAAGTTTTGCTCATTTACAGCTGTCGCTACCAGCAAGGAAAGAACAATTTGTTAGCATATCTCAGGGACTGAGAGGCAGTGGAATCTCTTCACTCCTTCCCAGCAAGGAATGTGGTTCATTGGAATGTGTGCACATGTATGCATGCATATGTATATGGTCACAACAAGCCATAGCATATGGCCTAAAAGCCTTTTGACACCCATTTTCATTTTTGTTTTATGCCCCTTAGCCTTAAAAGCAGCTTATGATTCTTAAGTTAATAAATAAATAATAACCAGAAGACCGTTTTGACAAGATGGGGCCCTGAGATTGGTTGCTGTGATTTGTTGTTGCTATTTGCTATTAAGCCAGCTTCCATTTACAGCAACCTTATGAACAGAAGACCTCCGGAAGCCCAGCCCTCAACAGCGCTGCTCAGTTCTTGCAAGCTCAGGGCCATGGCTTCCTTGATTGAGTCTGTCCATCTGTAATGCAGTCTTCCTTTTTTCTTACTGCCTCCCACTTTATGGTACATTATTGCCTTTTCCAATCTCATGATATGTCCAAACTACTATAGCCTTGATTTGGGCATTTTGACTTCTAGGGAGAGTCCAAGCTTGAGTTGCTCTCAGACACAATTATTTGTCCTTTTGGCAGTCCGTGGTTATCTGCAAAACTCTGTTCCAGCACCACATGTCAAATGAGTTAATTTTCTTCTGTCAGCTTTCTTCACTGACCGTATGTGGAAACTGGAAATGCTGCAATATGGGTGTTTGTGACTTTGGAAGTGAATTATATCATGGCCCCTCCACATCCATGAGGGATCAGGGTTCAGAACCCTTATGAAAGCAGAAAAAGTGCAAATAACTCCTCCACTGTGATCCCGCTCCCATTTCCCTCTGGAACTCTCCCCTCCCTTGCCTCTGGCCCCAGCACTTCTGGGGGGGAGGAGAAAAAAGACAAGGTAAATAACTTACTGGTACTTTCCCCTCAGCCAGAGCAGAGCAGAGCAGAGCGCTGAGTTCTGGCATTCTAGCTACTTCCAGTCACTATCTTGAGAAAGGAGATTCTTCCCAGAAGGGAGGGGTAGGAGCAGAAAGAGCAATCAGTGACCAATCTGTGGCCATTACACAGCAGAATGTGCAACCAGGTGACAAGGAGGATATGCTTCCAGCAGTGGTGGGGGGCCTTACTAACCCAAAAGGGAAAAAGCATGGGGTGAGGAATGTAAGGGAATGGGAAGAGGAGAATGGGGCAGAGAGGCAAGCATGTGCCTCACGAATAATCAAATTGACAAAAGTACAACCTGCAAATGTGGATCTTATCTGATTATCTGAGAATCTTTAACTGTTTCCATGTCTTCATCTCCTGCTTTAAAGTTATGTAAATCACCTGTGGTCATTTATTTCTATTTTCTTAATATTCAGCTGTAATCCTGCTTGGTACGCCATCTAAGCAGATGAGTGAGATGCAGGGAAACAGATAAAAGTAGTGCTCCTTGAATCACCATATGAAGGGAAGGGCTGCACTGCAACTGGAATCCCCTCCTCCCTTTCCCCCTTTCTCTCTCTCTCTCTCTCTCTCTCTCTCTCAGTCTCTCTGGTGTGTTTTTTTTTGGCGTATCTCTGCCCATGGTACTTGCAAAAAGCAGCTACAAAGCCCTTCCAAGGCACCTCTGCAACACAAGCTTCCCCATCCATAGCAGTACAAAATAGTACCATCAACCACAGGTTCCTCTTTTTACTGAGACTCTTCACCCTTGAGGTGTGAAATGAGGATTAGCGAATGTGTGCATATTGGTTTTCAGGTTTTCTGGATCTGAACAAAGGGAATTCACGCAGTGATCCTTATGGGAGGGAGAGAAGCGGGGGCAAACATTCTTTCAGAGGTTTTTTTTTTTGGAACATAAAGATTATGCAGAAAGTATGTGACTTAAAACCCTCAGTAGTTTTTTTGTATAGCGTGTATGAATATTCATAGTAATATTGAAGCCTGGTCTAGGAATGGATTAGCAGATAATGTGCTGGCCCCCTGCCACACTGCTCTAGGCTGCAGGCAACCTGAATTGGAACGGCAGTGTGCATATGTGAAGGAAGCCAGAGGTGTGGGGCGGTTTGGGTGGAGAGGAGGAGGAACCATGGGTATATCCATTGTGTTGTAGGGCTGGTTCTATTTTTGTGAGATCCAGATTTAGCATTATATGGCTTTCCAGTAATAGCCTTTGAAAGTACACAGAGTAGATTTAAGCTTGGTGAGGGTGGGGGTGGCTGGAAGCAATGTCACACAGACAAACAGTTGGGCTGTCCGTACTGATTCACTCCCTTCTCTCTCTTCATCTTCCTCTTTGTCGAACGTTTTCTTACTCTTTATACTTTTGAAGAATAATAATAGAAAACCAGGATCAGTTAACATGTGAAACAACGTCAAGGTCAACTTCAGTGCCACAAATGCACCACTTAAGAGTGAGCCTCAAAAGGCAAAATATGGACGAGGGGCCTGGTTATGCCCTAAAGTGCCTCAGGCATGTGAACTGGACTTGTGATATGGCTGTGTTTGTCTGAATCATCTTTCTGAGAGGAAGCAATAACTGAGAATACTTTTTGCACTGGGTTAATCATACTTAGCATTGCTGAAAGCAATGGAAGTTAAGTTAAACATGACTAGTTGGCTGTGGCCCTTTCTGCAGAACGATGCCCTCATGCATCGTCCCGTCGCAATCCTGGCAGCGCCTCTGCCAGGATAGGAGCGTGTCCCCAGCACTCCTCTCCGCACCTGACCAGCCGCCTGTAGAAGGGAGCGTGAGAGACACCCCTCTTCCTTCCATGCTGCAGCCAACCATCTTCCCATGCTGCAGTGGAGGAGGAAGCACGTGATCATACTTCCGGCCTTTCTGCGTGGCCGTCTGCGACAGAAGGCTCACGCGATCAGGGGTCGTTGGCAGTCAATGATATACGCTGTGATCGCACTGGCTGGCAGTGCAGGAAGGGCGGGACCATGACGACGACATGTCGAAGCATCAATGCAGTCCTGCTCCTCTCACGTCCCCAAGATGGCAGGACACTGTTCTGTGGAAAGGGCCTATGACTAACTTAAGTCTCATTGCTTTCAGTGTCCCCGCTTCGAGTATTGATTAAGTCTGGATCCAAACCAATATCTTCTGTAAGTGTCATCATAGTGTGTATATGAACTTCTCTTCCCAGTTATTTCAGTTCAGTTGAATTCAAAAACATGGTTCTCCATTGAAGAGCATATATTGAAAAGAGGCAGCGGCGTTCACTTTCACATAAAGAGGATTAAACAAATGTGTGGAAAATAGGTCTGTGAACAGATAGAACAGCAAGTAAGCTTCTGAATGAAGAGAGCCAAGCATGGGGTAGTGGTTTGAGCATTGGACTAGGATTCTGACAGGCCAAGGTTTGAATCCCCACTTAGCCACAGAAACCCACCAGGTGACCTTGGCCAAGTCACACTCTCTCAGCCTCAGAGAGCCTCCTCTGAAGCCATCTTGCCAAGGAAACCCTAGGAGAGGGTCACCGTAAGTCATAAGTTGAAGGCATACCACAACAACAGATGGAGGAGATTTGGGGCGAAAGGTGGGATTATGGTGAGATGTCAAAAGGACAGAATTTTGTGTGCCATACGTTCTGCCCCTTTCCCTCAAAGAGGGGTGTTGTTTAGTGTTTGCTTCACAGACCCTCCCTGCAGAGATGCTGCTTTGTGTGGGGTGCCATACAAGAGACACCTCCTTCATTTATTCTCTTGAGAGAAGGCAGGATAGAGGAAAGGAGAGGTGGGAGAGTGTGGGCTACCTTGCTGTTACCTGCCTGGCGTGCTCATGGGGTAGGAGGCGGAGAGTGGGGTGCCTAGCTGTGGCCAGGGGTAGACCAGTCAAGGAGGGACCCACTATTGCTGCCACCACTGACAAGCCTGCACCCTGCTGGCTCAGTGAGAAATCACAAGCTCTTTCCTACTAGCTGCATGTCCCCTTCTACAACTTGAGGCTTAGCTGAGCAGGGACTGAGGACTGGACAGGTGGCACCAGGCAGGCCCCCTTGGCTCTCAGCCCAGGAGCCCCTCCTCTGCCAGCCCAGGGTAGCCACACTCCTGCCCTTACGCATGGTGAAGAAGACGACGCCCCCCCCCCCCCGAGTCTAGTCAGCTTCTGGACAATTAGTTGGACCAAGATTTCGCTGTGCCTTTGAATTCCTACTTGAAACATGAGTTTCTGTCCAGCCCATGCTGTGGTAGGGAGTAGCATTGTCTCGTGGCAAGATTTCTCGAACCTGCTCTGATTTGAGACCAAAAAAGGGAAGCCCATAAGCCACCACGTCCCACTACTGAGCTCACAGATCTATCTCTCTGGCCACTATAATGGATTATTAGATAGGGAACTTTATGTCCCCTGCAATATTTTTTCACCCAAAAAAAAGCCTTAAAAAGCTAGCTAAAAAAGCTTCTAAGAGCTATTTCAGATTTGGAAAAACAAGCAAAACAACAAAACCACGTGTGTGGAGGGGGGAGAGGGAGACTGAGAGACTGTACCAGGTAGCCTGTTGCATTTTTGATGTGTGTCCTGCATTAACAGAGGCCTGTACATAGAAAATTGGCAGACAGATCAAGGAGCAGTCCAGCCTAAAACTCTCTTCTTAGCAGTGCTTGCTTATGCACAGTGATAGTTTTAATTCTGACCACTGTTGATGACTATAATTTATACACATCTTTCTTTTCCTTACAGCGCATGATTTCAAACACTGTTAGGACAGTTAAATTCTGCCGGAGCCAGCCTTTCAGTATGTATTGCAGCGTGTGCATCATCATGATTATAATTTTCTCTCTGTATCTAACAGTGTGGGTTATAGGCTAGGAACACAATCGAGACTAATAAACTTGAAGGCACACTCTGAAATCAGCTTTTGCTGTATCATGGCATCTTGCTACCGTAAAGAAGGTACAGCTTAGGGAGTCCTTTAAATCAAATTGTCAGTGTTTATTTACAACAGAGCTTATTGTATGGTGGTGAAGGAATACACATTGCCTCTTTACTATCAGTGAAAATAATGAAGAAAAGTGAAACTCAGTAAAGCATCCAGTTGTGGGGCAAGTAGCAAGGAAGAATGTGGCAAGGTTATTTTAGATGGGACTAAAGTAGCTATGCATATGTTGCTTCTGTAGGAAGCAAAAAGGCACTTGCATATTCTGCTCAGGTGTTGAATTTGACTAAGCGTACCAATGGCACATCATTTCTGTTTCATCAGATCCTGATGCATCTCTGGCGAACAAGAACCATCAGGATGTCCGGAGTTATGTACGACAATTAAGTGTGATTGACAACCAGAGGACTTTATCACAGATGTCACACCGACTAGAACCACGACGTGCTTAAGCGGTTCCAAGTGATTGCACCTCCCTTTTTGTTTCCCGTACAAGGTCATTTGTTAAGAAGGCCACCTCTTCCTGCTACTGCACTGCCACTACAAATATAAGCAACAACAGATAGTGACATCTTTGGTAAATTAACGCACAATCTGCCTGCTGTCCCTATGAAATGACAGAGGAGTTTGGCTGTTGAAGAGGTCATATGCTGTATCTGGGAGGTTACTGGTGTTGTATATTAGTTCATTCTGAAAAAAAAATGTTGTAAAGAATAGAAGTCTTTATTTAAAGAAAGAGTGAGAAAGAGAAAGTGCTCTGAAGCCTGGTAAGACGAGAACCTAAAACTTCTGCCATTTCCAAGGAATATATGGGCACATTCTCTTATCTAATGAAATAAGCTGCAGTATTTTAAATCTATTATTAAACTGACATGCAGATTTTTGCCATTGATTTTGCATGTTCAGCTCAGATGAGCTTCAGTAGCAAAATAAAATAACTAATGGCAGAAAACAGGTACAGTTACTTACTACCATGGTTTTGGCATTCAGAGAATAGTTAAAGTCTTTCCCTGCAAGAGAAGTATATTTTTGAAAAGTCAGCTCTTAACCACATTTGCCTTACAGCAGTAGAGCATTGTGGCCCCATGGTAACCCTAGGACTGACTGGGTCTCTAAAACCTAGGTACATTATTTGTTTACATTTCACTTCTTTTGTGTGTGTGTTTTTAAACTGCCAATCAGAATTTTACAGAATGCAAAGACAAGAATAATGAAGTTTTTTGTGGTGGTGGGGAAACAGCATTAAAAGCAGCAAAACCAAAACCACAACCACCACAACTTCTTAAAAAAAAAAGAGCACAATATGCACAATTTATTTCAAGGTAATATTTTCCTGGATGCTGAAACCTCCAACATCAGCTACACTTTGGGCTGATCAGGTCATATTTTCTGACCTTAAACTTTACAAAAATCTTCTAATTTTCAGGAATCATTTTGCACTTTTATGTGGGCAGTATACAGAAATGTTAATTCATCATGGGAGTTAATTTATTTCTTTATGTGTTAGTTGTCGTGCCATACTAATTATTTTTATCTATTTTGTTTAGCATGTAATGGAAATACGATTTTGATCTTTGTATTTTGTCTTATGTTTCATGCTTACAAGGAATGTGTTATATGTTTTATGTAAATAAAATGCATTGTCTTCATTAAAAGTAACTGCCAACTAAGTTGTTTTTGCTGTCCTTTTTAAATATAGAAACATTTGCTATTTGAACCTTGATCTATTGTACAGTTACTATTCATTTGGCCAATGTAGACTGTAGACTTTGCTACTGAATCTTCAAGTACTTTCCTCTTCTCTGTTAATGAATGCTGCTAGAATTCACAATTGCAGTTACAAATGTGTAGCCTAAAGTTACACATTGTTAGGTTGATATGTATTCATGGCCTCTAC
This sequence comes from Cyclura pinguis, assembly GCA_030412105.1. NCBI lineage: Eukaryota > Metazoa > Chordata > Lepidosauria > Squamata > Iguanidae > Cyclura > Cyclura pinguis. The sequence goes on along the minus strand of CM059599.1, from coordinate 221,753,603 downwards.
GTATTCAATAGGGTCGGGAATACGTGCAGATTGTAAAAGTCCACCAATCCTAACTTACTGGGCAGCAGCCATTGCGAGCCACTGGGGTCTGTTCTCCTGTTGACTGGGGTAGAGCAGACTGATGTTTCCACTCCTCTCTATAAATAATCCCCAATGCAAGGAGGGATTGTGACAGACATCCTGCTTCAGATTGTCAACCCTTAGTTATACTCAATTAAGTAGCTAATCTAGAATCTTAGCCTGCATTAATAGCCATAGGCTAGAATGGCATAACCATCATTCAGTTCTAGCACCAGCACCTCTAATCTTACGGCAGCCACCAGGACCCCTGTGTACTATCTGGGCTCATCAACACAGATGGCTGCCCTTGGTCTTCCACACCAGGCTCATTTTCCATGTTTACAGTGCTGTCAAATTATACTATGTTGAAAATTAAAATCAAAGTTCTTCACTCAATACAGTGCTGCTTTGCTAGCAAACAAGCATGATGTTGATGTATGAGAAAGCCCACTGACCATCTCTTTGCTCTGTTCCATAAAGCTGGGCCTTGACTTGTCATTTGTTGACTGTATGTTTTGTATGCAGAAACCTTTCATCTCCATTCACTTGGATCTCCAGTAGGACTAGAAAAGATTACTTGTAGACTTGCTGCTATTCATTGTATTATTCTTATCTTTATTTTATTCATTGATATCCTTCCTTTCTCTCCATAATGAGACTCAAGGTAGCTAACAACATATTTAAAAACAGTACAGATTAAAACTATACAAAAGTTTCAATAAAAGTATAAATATAAAATTAAAAAAAAATAATCTAACAATTGATAAAGTCAAAAATATTAAACATTAACATCCATTAAAAGACAACATACAAACCTTAAAAACAGCGTTTCCCAGCATTAAAAGGCCACCCCAGTCAGTTTCTAAAAGCCTGGCAGGATAAAAATGTCTTACAAAAGAAGAGCAAGAATCCGGCCATGTGAGCCTCCCTAAGGAATGAGTTCCAAAGTCTGGGAGTAGCCCCTGATAAGACCATCTCTCTTGTAGAACTGGTATCAACAACATGTGGCTCCCATATAGCCCCCCCCATCCCAATGAAATGAAACAGACCAGAAAGAAACAGCCTTTGACAACCGCAGAGAATTGACAACCACAGAGAAACAAATAATCACAATGCTGTCACTGATACAAGGAGCCCTATGGAGACTGACACCCCAGTGAAGGAGAGCTGAGTGAATGCAGCTTTCCAGCTGTGGTTTTCTTATATATCTTCCCCCAAGAAAGAACGGAGTGAAGCCTTGCTGAAATCCCTCCCACCCCAGTACCCCTCAATTCTGCCAGTGTCAGCATGTGAAAAATATGCATACCTGCCCAGCGCCCCACCAAGCAATTGCAGAGGTGGAAGCTGCTAAGAAAATGGCAGCTGCAATCCCTCATCTTCATACCCCTCCCTGAAAACAAAATAGAAACAGGGACCTAGGTGAGCCTGAAGACCCACTGCTTTTTGAAAGGGAAGGGTTCCTATACGCATTCGAAGAACATGACACGGAAACTGTTCAGAAGTTGCTTTCTCAAGCTAGTGGTGTAAGTGGTGGTGGGGGGTCTGTCCTGGGCAGCACTTTTTGGGAGGCGCTAACATTTGGGTGCTCATCCTGAGAACTCCCTCTCTTTGCGCCGCCTGGACGCCTCGCCGTCTAGGCACACTTGGGACCAGGAACTGAACCCGGCTGCCCGGCCACCTGCTATCTCTACCTACCTGCACAGAGCTCCTAGGCAGCACGCATTGCCTGCAGCTCAGTGGACCTGCTCTGCCCACCCGCCCACCCCCACTGGGTGGTTCCCCCAATCGCTGGGCAGCTCCCAGCCTGGCAACCCCCCCTTTCCAGTCTGGCCCTCACTCACAGTCGCCCCCCCCCACCCCCTTGCTCCAGCACCACTGCCTGGCAGAAGGGAAGCAGCACAGCTTGGAGGAGATAAGAGGGTGGAGGGTGGCGGGGGCAAAGGGGCTTGGGAGGCCTCCTGCAGGAGTGACTCCCTGCTCCTTCTGATCTTTTCCCAAGGCTTGTGGGGCCATCCTGGCAGCGATGGAGCTGGGATGGGGCAGGGGGCTGTCCCCGCTGGGCAGCAAAAGCTCTCGCTACACCATTTTCTCAAGCAAAAGAAATATAGCCAAAAAAGTAACCTGCTTATACCTCCACTCTGTCAAAAGATTGAATACAATGGAGAGATGGACAAGGGACGAATATCAAAAGCCTGCAAAACTCACTCAGAGATTGTCCTTTCCCCCAAAGTAGGCTGATGCCTTCTTTGTCCTTCAAAAACAATTTTAAAATGCCAGACTGCAGTTCTGGATTTTAGTTGCCATCTTCAGCTAAACTGGGAGAGCATGGTTTCACTTGGTAGGGCAAGGCATCTTCATTGAACCAGGCTTTTAGAAAGGTGATTAGCACACCAGGGTCTGACCGGAGAAGTGTCCTTCAGGCCCAGAGCGGAGGGGGCACCTTAGCAGAGCTAGGAGTTTGGCGGCTTTCCTCTCTTAGTGGCGGTGGTTCTCAGCCTTTGACCTTCCGGGTGTTTTTAACTTCAGCTGCCACACTCTGGCTATTGACCGTAACGTGTGGGGATTCTGGGAGTCGGTCCAAAACATTTGGAGGCCCAAAGAACGAGAATCACTGCTTTATGGGAAGTTGTTTTGGAGAGGTAGCTTCAAGTTATCGTTTACTGGGAAAGTGAAGATGAGGAGAAATTCATTCCATTTCTATTTTGATGTGATATGTTTGAGTCAATAACCAAGTGCTTCCCAATCTTTTTTTTTTCACTTGCATACCCATCGGCAGCCCATTTCCATAAACTGCATCCCCACCACCACCACCGCCACATCCTTTCTTTGAGGGGAAAGAGGCACCATCAGAACGCTTCTGTGGAGACATCCCCACACCAGTGGAAGGAAGAGCAGGGTGTCAGGCCAGCCACCTAGCCTGGGCCTCTCCATCCCATTGTGACCCATTACCCATCTAGATGCTCTCCACAGTCACAGGATCCAGTTTGCTCCCAGCCAAAGGCATGGGGAGGAGCAACTGATGCTGCATGTCCCTCCTCTGACAGATTCAGAGTGGAACTGGATGTCTCCAGCAGGCACGTTCTTCCCTTATGGAGAGGGACACAAGGAAAAGAGAGAGAAGAGCATGTAGCATGCAAGGCTCGAGAAGCCACTTAACGTGGGCAGCACTAGGGTTGCAGAAACTCGCACGGAAGGCTGTCTGTGTGAGACTCTTTTTTATATTTATTTGTGGGCCAATGACACCTTTGGCTTGTGTGTCACTCTTTTCTTTATTTCTATGATTCCCACCCCCTGTCCCTTAAGGTTCGAGGACAGGAATGGCAATACCACGGGCAATCAAGAACCACACTGAGTTGCGATGCCCTCTGAGAATGGCTTATACTTTATACCTGTTCCACCATTATTCAATATTTTTTCAATATACCCCTAAAACTCCACATTACCTCTGGGGGTATACATACCCCAGGTTGGGAATCACTGCCTTAACCATTTGAAATCCATGCTTTCCTAAATTTTGCAATACAGTTCTTTAACCAAATGTTGCATGTGTTAGGGGGAGATGTGCTCAAAAATCTATATGTTAGGAAAGGTAAGGTTTTAAAATGTATGATATTAGGAAAACTGATTGCAAAAAAAAGTGTACATTAAGCAAAATTGCATACCAAAATGCATGATTAGGTGAAATGCACAGGAAAAAAAAGTGTATAGATTTTCATGTAATTTTTTTTTAAAAATGGACAAATCAAATGTAAGACAGGAAAAAATCTCAAACTTTCACACATATCAACCGAAGACTGGAAAAATGCCAAAAAGAGGAAAGCTGAAATTGACAGATTTGTCCACCACTAAAAAAAAAAAAAGGTGACAGGGTTAAAGAAGATTGTCATCTGACACTGTTTAGTATAATCTCCAGGAATGTCTGTGTTCCCTCTGTAATTGTAGTAGCATGAATAATCTAGGAACACAGCTGGTGTGCAGGAATTTATAAACGATCAAACTAATGCTGCTTTTGAAACCACCGTATTCTCCTCTGTGCTATTCAAGCCACCCCCCATGGTCTCAAAGGAGCTGGATGTTGATGATACACTAAACAGCTCAAATTAACACTTGTAAAAACTGATATCCTCCTCATTAGATTTTATGTCAACATCCCCTGTCAAACATCAGGACAATTTACATCTGTTAAAGCAATTTTTAAATACATTTTTAAAAGAGAGACAGAGACAGAGACAGAGACAGAGAAGATGAGACAAAGTTCTTTTCTACACTGAAGAAAAAAACCAACCTTTTTTCTTTTTTTTGCATTGGAAGTGAAAGAATGTGAAAGAATAGAAATGAGACTGTGAAGAACAAGGCTGGAATCCTGTTGAGGTCTTCTGCATTCATAAGTGGACTTATGTCTGCAGGAATTAGAAATGGGCAGTTCTGTAACATCGGTATCCTGTAGAGGGCTGCTGTTACGTTACTAAGGTCAAAAGTCAAACTTTATTTTACGGTCCATAGACCCAACAAAGCAAAACATCCTATGGTACGGTATATATAAAATACATCTACTAAAATAGAATACAAATATATAAATAGGATAGACTATAGATAGGATATAAAAGCATAAAAATAGGACATAAATGCATAAAATAAAAGTACATGAAGTAAATTAAAATCATAGATAATATGGGTTATTAGGTAAAATATAAACAGGCTTCTCGGCCTTTTCGCTAAGGTCAAGTATAGTATCTGTTATCAGTAACATTACTACATAGCAGTGCCAGCAAAGCAACTGACGCACAACACGACCAATGCACAACAGGAACAATGAACAATGGGATGTGTGTTACCTTGATTCCAGTGCACATCACACCACTCACAACACACATCAGGCATAGGGTACTACACTTGGGCATTAAAAAAATTAATTGCACAGATATAAGATGGGTGACACCTGACTTGACCACAGCACATGTGAAAGGGATCTAGAAGTCTTAGCAGACCACAAGCTGAACATGGGTCAGTAGTGTGATGTGGTAGCTAAAAAAGCCAATGTGATTCTGTGCTGCATCAATAGGAGTATAGTGTCTTGGGTCAAGGGAAGTGATAGTACCACTCTATTCTGTTTTGGTCAGACCCTGTCTTGAATACTATGTCCTGTTCTGGGCACCACAGTTCAAGAAAAGTATTGACAAACTGGAACATGTCCAAAGGAGGGCAACCAAAATTGTTAAGAGTCTGGAAACCATGCACTACGAAGAGTGACTTAAGGAGCTAGATATGTTTAGCCCAATTAAAAGAAGGTTTAGCCTTCTTTAGTCATTTTTAAATATTTGAAGGGATGTCATATGAAGGATGGAGCAAGCCTATTTTCTGCTGCTCCAAAGACTAGGACATGGAGCAATGGCTACAAACTTCAGGAAAAGAGATTCCATCTAAACATTAGGAGGAACTTCCTGGTGGAGTCTCCTTCTTTGGAGGGTTTTAAACAGAGGCTGGATGGTCATCTGTCCGGAATGCTTTGATGGTATATTCCTGGATGTCAGGGGGTTAGACTCGATGGCCCTTGTGGTCTCTTCCAACTCTATGGCCCTTTTCACATGTGGGGGAGGAAACGGGCGAAAACGCCCAAAAACGGAGCTTACCTGAAACCGGGTAAGTCCGTCGCCACGTGGAGCAGCGCGAGCTCGCTGCTCCGCAGTCCTCCGGCGTCCCAAATGGTGGCTTCCGGTTGGTGGAGGCTCTCCACCAACCGGAGAAGCTCGCCAGCTGGAAGCCCACCCCCGGCAGATCTGCAGGCATGCACTTGCGCGTGCCTGCAAATCCACTTCGGAGCCGGGCGACGGAGCGGCGCGGGGCTGCGAGCTCCGTGCTTTTTAAAAACCTCGAAAAAGAGGTTTTTAAAAAACACGCCGTGCGGCTAGTTCTGGCCGCTCCTGAGTGGATTCTGGTGTGGAACTACAAAAAGTAGTCCACGCCAGTCCACTCTAGGGTGTAGAAGACCTCCGTGAGAGGTCGCTCTGCACCATTTCAGAAGCCCGGTATGGAAATGGCCTATGACTCTATGATTCTATGATCAATGAGTGTCAGGCATTCTTGCCAGTGTCCTGTAATATCTTCATAATTCAGTAAAGGGGTTTCTTATCACCTCTGCTAGATAGCTAAGTATGTGCAAAGTTGTGTAATGTAACAGGTTATTATATAGGATCCTGGATTACATCCTCTATGAGTATTTCAAGTGCTGGAGTATTACACACTTTTGCTGCAATTGTTACCCGGCCATACTATGGCAAAATAATATGATGCTTTCCACCATGCAGTGAACTGCACTGCATTGTCTGTCCCACCCTCAACTTCAAGTGCAGAGAACAGAAATCAGATAAACACCGGAAATAATCCATTGCACCCAGTGACATGGGTTTTCCAGAAGTTTTTGAATAGGACTTTTTTTCTGCTCCAATTTGATGAGGATTAGATCTAACAAGTGTCCACTTCATTTTACATGTATAAACGATCTGAACATTCTTCCTCCAATGGCTGTATTAGATTGGGGGAAAATGGGCTCAAAGGACAATCCTACCTGCAGAGTGGTGAGCATGTCATTTTTTGAAGGCTGTTTTTGAGGCCTTTGGCTCTTCCAGATGATACTTTTCTGGCCAAAAGGAAGGTGAATTCACTTACCTGGAAACCTGCAGGAGAAGCAACTCTACTTTTAAATAGGTTGCAGCACCCCACCATTAAACATTTTTCAACATCAGCCGTGGACTGCTGGCCACTTTCCTTTTTATTTTTTATTTGTGGTAGGTTTTCTTTTCTTTTGTTTAGCTGCAGTTTTAGCAGTCTGCGCATCTCCCAAAGATTCCCGGGGGCAGAAAATCGACCACCAGCTGTACTGCAGTTGCTTTATCTGCTCTCAGCCACCTCTGCTGCCCTTGGAGTTCCAGCATCAAGGAGGAAAGTGGTGTGAGAGGCAGAGGCTGGGATGGAAAAGCTGAAATTGGAGCTCTCTGCCCAGCTGCAGAGGAAGAGAGCCAGCATTTCCTGTTGCCTCTGGGATGTCCTCCCAGGGAGGGACCGTCGGACTGCAGCTCCACTTTAGTTAATGCGCTATAAATAACCACATTCAGAGCCTGGAGACTATTTTCAGTGGTATATTTGTAAAAATTTTAAGAGCAAGATATGAAGGTCCTGAAAGCTGTTAATGTACTAATTTTAGCATGCCTGAATATATATGCTTCTTAGGGAAAGTAATCAGATAATAAACAAATAGACAAACTACATTTTTGGTCTGACTGCTGCCATAGGAGGCTCTTTGCTGGAATGCAGAGGCATAATGACCTGAATATAGCAAGACTCAAAAATATAGCAAGAGATCACTGCGGCTTTCAAGATGCTTTGGCTTACAACTCTGATCAGCACAGTCACCTGCCTTAGATCATCCATTCATCAGGCAGATCAAAACCAGGCTTAAAGTTAGCTTGCTTATACCTACGTATTATACTTTGAAGCACTTTTTCCAAGAACAGGAGATCAGTAAGCTGGCTGACAAATATTTAAATCTTCTGAGTTGAAGACAGGTTTCCTTACCACCACCTCTTTTAAGATATCTGGGACCACGCTTTCTTTCAAGGAAGGATTTACCAGTTTCTTAGCCAGGCCAGACCATTCCTGTTTGATTTCAAGAGTCAACAACAGCATAGGTTGAGCATACATGTGATAGGTCACACTCGTTCAAGCAATTTATCTACTCTTCTGGCTTCAGTAACCAAAAAGTGTCCATTTACATAGGTTCAGAAAGGTCTCTGTGCCCCTTCACAAACTGTCCTTCAGTCATATTGTCTAGACATGAGCAATTTTTTCCTCAAAATACATTATAAATATGCTACAGTTTGGTTTTTAAGTTTCCCTCACATCACCAGGTGGCCAGATAGCAATAGGCACCTAAACTACACCCCAAATGTTCCACTAGATGGCACCACAATGACAGCAGAAAAGAACTACCACCATGGGGTAGTATTAAAAATGACCTGCCAATGAGGCAGCTGGCTCAGTCTGTTCAATGGTAGGGCTGGCCTGCCTGCATAGGAGCCATCTAGAACACCCTATATGGGAAGAAATGACAATCCCTCTTAACCAAAGAGCATCACTATCTCAGGCTTCTCAAGGAATCTGTAATGCACAAATCTCCATGCCGATTTAACTGCTGCAGTGAAATAGACCTGTGGGATTCTTTGATCCATTATATGAGCACAGTACCATCCTATGAAAATAACATTCTGGAGAAGTAACAACACAGTTAGAGCTAACAGTCTAGTCTAGGTATAGGCTCATCAATTTTTGCACTTATTTTGCAGCCAGGATGTTTCGACCTAGTATAGGATAGCCAATATTAGACTCATTTTTGTAGCACTAAAGATAAGCAAAGATCAGATTCATTCAGTCCCATAGATCTAAAGAACAAGAGAACTGGTCCTGATGAAATACTGTATTGGGTAATATAGGATGTTATCTGCTGCTGGGCTCTTACAATGAAAGGAGATAAAAAGACAAAACAAAATAATTCACTCAACTGAAAGGGAAAAGAGACAGACAATTCTCTGTGAGTAAAATAACTTTTCATATAATTTTTAATGCCATTTAAAAAATATAACAAAACAAGTTAAGAGAAAATCGAAGGGTTTAACCTGCAGGGGTACCCAGAAGGGATAATGAGTTTTGCTGTGAAAAATAAAATGATAAAAAGAAATATTTTAACAAAATGTAACTGGAGAAAATTATAAGTCTAAATCGTTAGCATAGCTTCTTAGTAAGGTCAACTGCATAATATACGGTACCTTAACCTCTTCCAGCAATTTTTTAAACACCATGCAGCTTAAATAGCCTTCTTCTGAATTCAGAGGTATTTCTTCTGGGAGACCTGAATGCAAATCAAGAGGTAATAGTGGAAGGAAATTAAAAGATGTGCTATTCTCATTTCATTTTTTTTCCTTACCGATAATAAGAAAAGCAGCATAGAGTGTGCTATAGCAAAGCGAACCTCTGCCTCCGTGAATAGCTTTTCTTTCACTGTTAATCTGAAATGCATTACACCCCGGCCTTTTCAAATAACGACAGTGTTCTTTACTCTGATCAGCATTAAAGTTCAGCAGGCACAAGCAGCAAGGTGTCACCAAAGGTCAACGCATTAGCAATCAAAGGAAATAATAGCTGGATTAAAAAAGTTTTCCTTAAAAAATTTTTAAAAACCCCAGAAACTTCTACAGCACCCTGACTTTCCTTTGAGTGTAAACATGTACAGCTTCACGTTGTATGTGGACAATGTGAATCTATGGAAATACAGTATATTATGGGGTGTGTGTGTGTTTATCCACATACAGATCGTAGAACCATAGAATCATAGAATCACAGAAATGTAGAGTTGGAAGAGACCACAGGGGCCATCCAGTCCAACCCCCTGCCATGCAGGAACACCCTCAAAGCACTCCCGACAGATGGCCATCCAGTCTCTGCTTAAAAACCTCCAAAGAAGGAGCCTCCACCACACTCCGAGGCAGCGTATTCCACTGCCGGAGAGCCCTGACCGTCAGGAAGTTCTTCCTGAGGTTCAGGTGGAATCTCCCTTCCTGCAGCTTGAATCCATTGCTCCTTGCTCTGGTCTCTGGAGCAGCAGAGAACAAGCCCTCTCCTTCCTCTACATGGCATCCCTTCAAATATTTAAACATGGCTATCATGTCCCCTCTTAGCCTTCTCTTCTGCAGACTAAACATACCCAGCTCTCTAAGTCTATCCTCACAGGGCATGGCTTCCAGGCCTCTCACCATTTTGGTTGCCCTCCTCTGGACCTGCTCCAGCCTGACCATGTCCTTCTTGAATTGGGGTGCCCAGAACTGGACACAGTATTCACACGGATAACTGGAATCCACACACACTGGCCATTCTGATCAGCCCAGAAGAATGAGAGGCGACCGGGCCAGAGGCCCATGTTGACAGTTTATCAGTGAAGAATGGAATCTCAATCCTTCAAAGACACTGCCTACAGCAGCAGTGGGGAAGGTGTTCCAGCCCCTAATGTTCTTGGACTGCAGTTCCTACCAGCCTTCACCAGTGGCCTAGCGGCCATGGGCAAATGGGAGTCGCAGTCTGAGGAGGGAATACATTCCTCACCCATGTTCTGGAGTTCACCTCAAGCAGGGTCTCTCAAGTAGAGTTCCCTGGAACCCTAGGTTTTTGTGAGAGGTTACTACGGGTTCCATGACAGAGTGAGACTTTAAAAATAAGCATTTTTTAAACTGTAGGTATAATAATTTTTATGTAGGGGTTCCCTGGGACCTGAAAATTAGTTCAAGGGTCCCTCCAGGGTAAAAAGGCTAAGAAGGGCTGAACTACAGAAACTGATATGGAAGAATGAAGGGAGCTCTCTTTTCTGAAGGCAGTTTTTAAAATGGTCTCCTTTTCTCTCTGGCATATTCCCCCACGCATGCTCTTGCCTGAGGCCATTTCCGCACTGCACTGTTATAGTGCTATTATTCCACTTGCAACATCCTGTGGAATTCTGGGGTTTGTGGTTTAGAGAGCGGCATTTAGAATTCTCAGCCAGAGAGCTCTTTGGCCTCAGGAAACTACAAACCCCAGAATTCCACAGGATGTTGAAAGTGGAATAAAAGCACTGTAAGAGTACAGTGTGGAAACCGCCTGAGATGTTGTTGGGCCCAGTGCAGATCATCACCAAACTTCCTACCACATTGCTGCACTGAGCAACATTAACTCTGATTGATTTACCGTGTAGGTGGATCTACAACACTGTAGAGAGCAAGAGGAAGTCACACTGATACAGAGGCTGTGCCTCTTAAGAGGCCCTTGACCCTTGCACAAGTGTGAACATTCCTGCAAGTTCTGGCAATGCTGGTCCTTGCAGAAGATGAAGCAAGGAAGCAAAATGTTGGTTTTCTCTAGAATATAGTGATTCATAATGCTTTGGTAGTGATGGGGCACAGTCTGAAAGACTGTGAAGTATTTGATACTTCTATAAAGGTACTTCTATAAAGAGGAATGCACCATGGTGGAATTGGATGCTCCTGTGAGGCAAAAGACTATGTTGATGGTAGCAGTGCTGCAGGTAGAGCCTCCCATGTCAGACGGCCTTTTGCTGAGAAGCCAACTAAATGTGCCAAACAGCTACTGGGCAGCAGAAGGAGAAGGTGACACTGGCAGATGATCTCTTAAAGACTACGGCACTGGCACCATGGCTAACGCTTGTTAGCACTGTGCAGAAGAAACCATGGTAAACTCCTCTTGAATGTCTCTTGCTATGAAAACCCTATGATTAGACAACCCAAAATGAAACAAGAGATAGTGCCAGAAGATGAGACTCCCAGGTTGGAAGGCACTCAATGAGTTACAGGGGTACAGTTGAGGACAATTAGTGCCATACCACAATTGGACTCAAACCAAAAACACATTCAGCTATTAAAGTGCTCAGAGGTGACAGGAAAGTCTGAAACAACACCACATGAATTATAGGAATAGAGAATGTGACTAGCATGAACCAGGGGGAGCTAGACATAGTAAAACTTGGATGTATAAACATTGCAATACTTGTGGTCAGCAAGCTAAAGGGGACAGGAACAGGACATTTTGAATCAGATAATTATAGTGCTTTACTCAGCAACTGAAAATCTAAGAAGAAATGGCATGACATTAATAACGAGCAGAGATGTAGCAAAAGCAGTCAAGAGATATAATGCAAAATCTGGCCATATAATATCAATAAAATGTCAGAGGAAACCCATCACTATAACCATACTCCAAGTTTATGCTCCAACTACAGAGACAGAAGAAAAAGAAATTGAAAGATTCTGTGTTGGAGTCCAAGAAGAAATTGATCACATACCAGAACACGACAGGTTGTTAATCGTAGGCAAGACTGCATTACAAATGGATTGACCCCATCAAGGAAGCCAAGGCCCTGAGTCTGCAAGACCTGAGCAGGGCTGTTGATGACATGGTGAGAGTCATAGGGTCATCATAAGTCCATGTTGACAGCAGCTAACAACAATAAAGAGGGACAGACGATTGAAGAAAAGAAACTGGGAGATCAAAGAGAAGGAGAGAAGCAACCTACAACTAGCATGCAATGCAGATAGCAGGGCAAAAATGGCTCAGATGGGCAGTGTCTATGACAGAAAATGTAAACATCCCCCTTTCATGATCATAAACTCATATCCTCCAATTGTCCTGTTTTGGCAGAGGCAGTCCCAATTAATCGTTTGTCATCCCATTTTTTCAATTGCTTTTAAAATGTTCCAATTTCTTTCTCCTCCTCCCACTTTCCCCCTTTGTCCTCACCTTGCTTCCATTGAGTTCAAACTGAGTTCAAAGTCCAAAAGTAGTTTTACTCAATTATCTCAGCAGAGAGGAAGAGACAGCAGAATCTTACCCTTCCCAGTAGGCTCTGGCAAAAGCAATCTCTCTTCCAATCTCTCTTAACTTCTCTGTCCTTCCCCATTAATAGCTGGCCATCTTGCCCCCCCGCTGCCCCAACTCTGATGTTGCTTGGCACAGATGTCACGGGTTTTGTCTGTGAAATGTTGGAGGCTATGTAAACATATATTGCATAATGAAGTAAGAACAGCACGTTGCAGGTTGCATAGAACTCCAGGATCTGAGATGCCTTCCTTATGCTGGATTATGAGCCATTTCCCTGCGCTGTCTACGATTCATATGGGACAGCCAATCTCAGCAGCTGAAGAATTCTCTGTGGGCAAGGCCAAAATTGTAAGACTGCTGTGCTGCCTCCACACATACAGCTGAAACAGGTCCTTCAGCTGTCATGAGACCCATCTCTCTGATAGAAGGAACGCGTGTATACACTTGGCACATGCATCCACCTTGATGGAAATGGAGAAGAGTACAGCCATTTTGGAACATGATGAACTACTGTGAGGAAATTCTTTGTATCAGACCACTTGTCACTCCCAAAGCGATATTGCTCCACTTGTTAATGGCATGTCAAAATCCCATGTTGGGTGAGAAGGCACAAGGTGGGCCTTGTCATTCTTCCTGAACAGCAGGGTGGCCAACCCACAACACTGTATCCCAGGACAATAGAGGCAGATGAGATGGAGAAGGGTCAGCATGAGAACAGTCTTAGGCCATTTCTGCACTACACTGTTATAGGCCCTTTTCGCAGGGCATTTGCCATGCGAAGGGGCCCCTGGAGCGTCGCATGACTTTGAGGAGTGGTCCACATGAAGCACTCGCAATCGCTTGATGCTCCAAGGGCTGGCAGGTGGTGATTGCGCACTATTTCATTTTCAGCTTTGTGCTGAAACTAGTGCGTGATTGCCATGTGTGCGGAGCTCCGGAGCTGCGGAGCTCGTGCTTCCTGCCCCAGCGCAGCCTGGGAAAATCCCAGGCTGCACTGCGGAAGGAAGAGGAGGGGTTCTCGTGCTACCTGCTCATGAGCAGGCAGCAGCTGTGGAGCTGAAGCAATGGGGACGCAAGAGCCTCTCACAAGAGGCTGCTCGCGTGATCCCTGCACCCCAGCTCCACAAAAAGGGGAGTTGCAGAAAGGGCCATAGTGCTATTATTCCACTTTCAACATCCTGTACAATCCTGGAGTTTGCAGTTTAGGGAGCGGCCTTTAGAATTCTCAGCCATAGAACTCTTGGGCCTCAGGAAACTACAAACCCCAGAATTCCACAGGATATTGAAAGTGGAATAATAGCACTATTAACAATGTAGTACAGAAATGGTCTTAGGTTAGTTTGGACAACACTAGTGGATGAAACAACGTGACATTCACATCAGATTGAAAAACAAGCAGTGTTTAAAACCGTATCACACCATGGATAAATGCTGCTCAGAAATTAGAACAGTAATTTAACGCTATTGCATTGCTAAGTTTAATATAAGAACTAGCATGAGGGCTATATATCAGATTAAGAATATGTTTGGAAATATTTACCATGTAGGAGTAAGTGCCAGCTGTGTAAAGCTGTCAACTACAAATTGTGATATTAGCAGAAATATTAAAGGTTAAAATGGCTTAATTTCAGTGTTGTCTAAGGAAGCTGTAGTGGTGGAAACCAAATCTAGTAAATTTTCTACTTATGCTGCAGACTTCTTCTGAACAAAGAGAATGATAAGCACATGTTATTGGGAGCAAGGGAGGAGGAAGCAACCTAAACCATTTCCGCACTAGACGGTTATAGTGCTATTATTCCACTTTCAACATCTCATGGAATCCTGGGGTTTGCCTCTGGCCTTCCCTGAAACTGAAAACCCCAGGATTCCATAAGATGTTGAAAGTGGAATAGTAGCACTATAACCGTCTAGTGTGGAAATTGCCTTAGACTACAAACCCATTGTGAGAGTATGTATTGTATGCGCCTTAGGGTCAACTGTCAACTTACCATTACTGGGATGGAGAAATTAGTCTAAAATATATCCATCCTTGAAGATATTTGTGCACATTTGTGTCACTGGATATCTATACGAGGTGCCTAGGTCTTATGACATTTACTGTAGCTAAAAGTTGTGTTAGATTCCGAAAAGTGAACCATCAGCACGGCTTTATGTGCCATCCTATAAAAGTCAGGCATTATTTCACTTTCCAGAAGGATGTGTCAGGACTCCTTAGCACCTTCAGGTGGTATTTTCTGTACATATGCAAGAGAAACCAACAGAGATTGGAAAATGTACTTTGACTGAAAATGAATATAATGAATATACAGTTTGCCCTCCACATTTGTGGGTTTCACTTTTAGGGATTTGATTATTTAGAAATTTCTGGAATCCTGCCCCCCCCCCACCACATCAGGTGCATCTTTTCTTGGGGAACCTTCCCTCTCATGCTGCACAGCCCTTTAAAAACTCACTTCTGGTCCTCCTCCTCCTCCTCCTCCTCCGCCTCCTCCTCCTCCACCACCAGCAGCTGCTGCTGCCTGGCCCACCAAGGATGGCTTGTGCCTTGATTTCTCAGCGCCACGTACTCTTTCCTGATGCCGCCCCCCAACATCCAAGGAAGGAGATGGGAGAGAGAAAGAAAGCATAGGTTCACCATGCTAACCCACCCCCTTTCCCTTTCCCTTTCCTTTCCCTGGTCTGGTATAGATCCCCATTTTTCCCACCATGTCTCAGTCCCCTTCCCACAGACACACATACACACGTTTTGATATTTGCAATTTTTCCACTTTTGCGGGGATCCTGCACCCCTAATCCTCGTGAATGTGGAGTGCTGACTATAATGACATGGGACAGAGAGTGCCATCCTACCACTGCTCGGTAACAGGCAGCTTCAGCATATCATTATTTTCTTCATCCTTCTTAAGAGTAACTTTCCAAGCTCTGTAGGGCATGGTTGGTGATAAGCTGGTAGGAGACAGGGACAGTACAATTATTATGGACCTTTTGATCCCCATAGCAGTGCTGCTAATATAAAATACAGAACCCACATGAAGCAATAAAACATTGCTCCTAATTGCTTTATCAGAAGAGCATGACAAAAAGAAATAATATCTGGACAAATTATTCTTTGTACAGGGTAGGGAGCAATCAGATGTCATGGGTTGCTCAGTTAATAAGATTCCTAAACCATCTAGTTCTTGGTTTAAAAGTGTACAAATGGTCATAAAATATCAATTTGTGTGTCACACTAAAACATTTTATCCTACAATAAAGATTAACTAATATGGGAGCTGCGGTTGCTAGATCTCAGGGGCTTGGCCCTGAGTCTCCAGTTTTCATGGGTCTTCTCCAGGTGGGAGAAGAGGGTGCAAATTCTTGCAACTTGCAAAGACTGACTGGAGGGCCCATGCATGTACTTAGCTTCCCCTTTCCCTCCTAGTTATCTTACCCTGGATCCTACCCTGGACTCTCCTCTGCATCTACTTTCTGGCTAGAAGCAAGTAGTCTCAATTTTATATCCCTTAACCTATCACCCAAAGTCAGTGAGGAGGGATAATTCTAAGTAGGTGAGGAGGAACAATTCCCTAATTTCACCTTGATCTGAGAACAGTTCCTTTAACTAAGATTTCACTCTTAATTTCCAAACAGAAAACCATGTTCCCTCTCTGTAGGTGTGGGTGCATTTTTAGACAGTCTGTGAACAGCAGTGGTTGGTTCTTAATGCATAATGATTACTGACATCACATCAGGGATCATCCCTAGGTCTCATTTTGGGCCTGGGGCTTTGGATGATCCTGAACTGGCACCCCAAGAGGAAGCTGGTGTTGGAACTGTCATTAGGGAGAGAGAAGTGACATCTTTAGTAAATTGAACACTTTGTAGAAAATGAGATCTGTTGCCTTCAGCTATATGGGGATGGGGATGAGGATGGGGGAGAGGAAGTGAAACCTGAGAATATCGACCTGTGAATCAAGAAACCAAAAGAGCTGATAACAGAAAGAGGAAATAATCCAGGAATTCTCTGTCTACCTATCTTTGCCTCTATGGCCCTCTGGTGGTAGAAAGTCACTTGATGCATACGTGGTTGTTCCTTTCTTCATTTCCGGGCATGAAGATGTGAGGTATCATCTGCTGCTTTCATTCAGCACCAAGACTGAGGTAGCCATTAATGAGTCAGAATGTTCTATTTCAATATATTAGCAAGTTATCTGAATAACTCACAGTAGTCTCAGACACACACACAAAAAAAGGTGGGAGTGAGAGAAATAAGTCACCATTTGTGGGGCAATTGTTCATGCAGGAGTTGTCACCTACTGACATATGAACACCGTGAGATCTTTACAGGTGAGTCAAGAGGACTGATCCTCAGAATAACAGCAGACATCCATGAGCAACAGTGGACTGACATTCATGAAACATGGAGGAATGTAAACCGTGTGCATTGTGCAAGTGCTCATGTGGATGTTCAATCCCTGTGCTCCAGGAATGCATTTTTGGTTTGGTTTGTTTATTCATATCTTGCCCTTCTACCAGGATGGTGGATGTTGTGTCAGGAATTAACAAAACAGTTCTTTATTAGGGGACTTGAGAGGGCTTTGACAAGGAGAAAGAGCAAGGCAGCTTATATCACTTCAAATCTATCTATCTATTTATCTATCCATCCATCCACCCATCCATGCAGATATCTACATATCTATATATATGTATGTACCTATATATGTATGTGTGTATATGCATATGTATATATGTGTGTGTTTATATATTAGAAATTATATTTAGTTACACACTTACTTGCATTATTTATGGGCCAACCTAAAACAAGGACATTGCCTGCCCAACTAAACAGTACAACAAAAGCAAGGCAAAAGTATTAAAATCCAAATAAGTTCCAAAAACAGATAGGAGAAAATGGAGAACAAATGCCAAGACCCTGAAACCAATCATCCTGTCCTGCCAAAAGACCCAGAAGAAGAAAAGTTACAGCCTGTTGTGCCTCCCCCATCTCCTCCTCTCTCCCCCATCTGAGACCTGAGAACATGATCGTTCCACCTTTTTTGAGAAGGAGTCTCGTGCAGCATCTCCTGCTTCATCAAAGGAAATAAACCATTGTTGCTCCAAATGTTTTTGATTTTAACTCTTAGGAGCCCCAGTCAGCATAGCCAATGGCAAGGGATGATGGCAAATGCAGTTCAAAAATTGTGGAAGCGCAAAGGTGCTGTCTCTCTCTGCATGATGTAGATCCAAGCAAATATATGGATCACTATTCTGATGAAATTGGGTGAGGGGAGAGAATCCATCAACACTGGGGCCTACCTGTGAAGGGCCATGGTACTCAAAACCAGCACTTTGAAACAGGCCCAGAAATGGACTGTAATCAGTTTGGGCACAATAATGTTTGTGATACCTATTCTCAGTTTTCTGTGAACCATTTTTGAAAGTACAGTGCATTACAGTAATCCAGAGGTGAAGCTGCCAGGGTATGGATCACTAAAAGAAGATCCCTCTAGGCGGATAGCACTGTGCCAAGCTGCTGAAAGGTATTCTGAACCACAGAAGCTGCTTGTGGTGACAATAAAAGATCAGTGGGTGCTCCTACATTGTGAAGCTGGACTTTTGGCAAGGAGTGCAAGTACTTCCAGAAAAGGCTCGACACCACTGACCTGGTGGATCCACACTACACAATTATAGCACTTTGATATCACTGCCTGAGTCTATGTTACAGAGTCTTGGGATTTGTAATTTAATGGGGGGTACTTGGAATTCTATGCCAGAGAGTTCTTATGCTGGGAAAGGACTAAAGAATTCTAAGTATCTCGACAAACAACAAATCCACTGATTGTTAAGGTAGTATTGAACTGTATCTCTGCAGCTACAACCTAGCAGATGAACAACCACTCACTGACGGTACTTCTGTCTTGTCTGGATTAAGCTTCAGTCTCCTGGTCTTCATCTGGTTTGTTACTACCCCTAAGGCCTGAAAGATTACAGTTGGGTGTCATCCACATATTGATGAGACTGCACTCTAAATTCCTGGAGGCCTCATTCAGCAGTTTCGTGTAGATATTAGCCAGAGAATGAGGCAGACAAGTAATTGTGATAGATGGGAGTGACTTTGCCCTCAAAAAATCTTGCAGCCATGTCACAACTTACTCAGGGCTTTACTATATAGTCTACTGGATCAGATTTCAAGAGAACTGCATGACCACAACCACTCAGAAAAATTCCACAAGATGTCACCGTGAGGATACAAGGTAGTGGAGCACAACTAGTCACTTGTGGTCACTCCCTTGACTATAAGCCATGGGTAGGCAACTGTGGAAGGCTAGGGGTTTTCATCAGTCCTCCAGGAGATGTTGGGGGGCTGCTCTCCCCACTAAACTAGCTCCCACCAAAAAAAAAAAAAAAAATCATTTTGTGCTCCCAAATGCCCTCTAGGGGATATGCAAGTCATTCCCGCCATGTTTTGGAGCCTCTCTGGGTCACTTTAGACCTAGGAGAGGCCTTTTTAAACAACTTTTTAGAACAACATTTTAACTGAAGTCACTTCTTGTTTTACAAAAGGTTTCATGGGCAGAGATTATCCCAACTCCCCCACAAAAAAAATCATGGTGGAAATGCCCCCATACCCTGGGGCATTTTGGAGCAATTTTGACCCCTAGGGACCACAAAAATAGCCCTGGGGCCACACTTTGTCCACCTCTGCTCTAACCTTATGTAAACCCTTCCCATCTACTCTTTCCCTTGATTCTGGTCACCTTGAGCCAGTTACAGCTAGAAACTGGGGTGCTTCTACCTTGCTTTTTACAGATAATCATCAATTTGGATTGAAGATTACTCTCAACAGTGTTTTATGCCCCTGTTCCAGGGATCTTGCGTATAAAAGATATGAGATTTCTTAGTCTGACAAATCTCTAAATTCAGTGTGTGATTTTCTACAGCTGTATTTGTGAATGGATCAAAGGTGAAGGGATGCTAGTTTCTCTTCTCCCCATCCCTAACATGGCAGCTCCCATGTCAGGGGGATGATTAATCCATTCCACCTTTTGTCTAGCTTTAAAGGAGCTGTCCAGGTGGTGGACCTGTTTACCATACTGACATGGGAACCCCAAGCTGCTACCGCATCTCACAAAGGAATGTGATAACTGAGTCTCTGAGAAACTGCTTGTCATAGAGGCGGGAACCGATGGAGCTGAACTGGTGCTCTGGAAGCATCTTTGGGGTGCATCTTCTCAGTGTGTGTGCTAAGTTTAGAATATTTGAGAAACACAGTTGTTTCCAGATATAGCAGTATTTTGAGGAAGCCCACCAAAATCTATGGTGATGATAAGAATCCACTAACTTCATACAGTTTTAAGTATGTCTAAATCTGGAGTCAATCCACTCATTAGATGTGATGACAGGAGACCATCTGTGGGAAGTGGAGATACAAGTTCCGTAGGTTCCACCCTAAAGTAGCTGCTGATTTACATTATGAGAGGAAAGAAAAAAGGAGATGCTACCTTGACTAGTTTTTATTATGCAGGTTCTGCATATACAGTTTTATTTTTGCACAAATGTCTTTGGGGTCAAGTAGCAGCCAGGGAGGGAGGTGATTTTGAGCGGGGAACAGGGAAGGCCCTCCAGGATGGAATAGCAACACTTTACAGACTGGTATCTGGTAGCTGCCTTTCCTTTAATCTAAAAGTGACCATTTCCTTGCTTGGTTGATTTGTTAAGGATGAATAATATAACATGCCATTTGGTCATTTGACATGGGTGGCAAGGATACACATGGAAGACGCTTCAGTTCATGCCTCCTTTCTAGCTTTCTTTCACTACCTGCGTGCATGTTAAACCTCAGAGTGTTAAGTGCTAAAAATGTGCGTGATTTAGAGCAATATGAAACAGGTAATACAGGTTGCTGGCTACACAGTGAGAAGTGTAGATTGTTACTGGAATTAAACACAGGGTTGCTTATCCCTATAAACAATTTTAGCTTCAGCGGAATGTAAGGTGTGAGTTATCAGGAAGCCTTGGCAGAAATAATCTTCTAAACATGTACTCTTTTTAAAAAAAATGTATTATTTTTACTTATTTGTTTGTTATTTTTCCAACATAGTGATTTGTTGTGACACTATCAACCTTTCTGAATCATTACGATATACAAGTTATATGATTCATGTACCACTGTGTCTATGAATTCTTTCTCAATTAATTATTTTGTATGTAATCGTGTGTACATGTATTATGTATATTATCCAACATAATCACTAGTATCTAAATTATGAATGAGTTAAGCAATACCTCCTTCCTTTAGGGCAGGGATGTCAAACTCAATTTCATCTTGGGCCGCATCAGCATTATGGCTGCCCTCAAAGGGCCAGTCGTATCTGTAAGAGTATATAAATGTATCTACTCTTTTATCATATTAAATAATTGCCTCTGCATTCAATTATTACTGGTTTTTAAACTGTCTTCCCTCTGCATAAACTTTATTTGTCTTGGACATTTGGGGACTATTTCATCGTAGTTTATGGTCCCTGTACCTCTGTAAAGTAACATAGAATTGGTCAGTATATCCAAAGTGTGCCTCTTTCTGCCCCCAGGCTCGCCAGGTGAGGGGAGTGCCACTGCTGCAGCAAAGGTGCAAGGGCCACATGAAATGGCCTGGTGGGCCAGATTTGGCCCGCGGGCCTTGTGTTTGACACCTGTGCTTTAGGGCATGCCACCATCTGAAACAGCCTACAGTGAGTTATCTCCAATAAAGCCATTCCAATGACAGAACTGCTTCTGCCAGCAAAATGGGGAGGGAATTATTCCTTTCCCCTACAGCTCCTGCAGTACCCTCACAATCTGCTGCAGAGGGCTGGGCAGCCTCTGGAGCATGGGGAAGGGCTGCAAGCGGGAAGAGAGGAAAGATGTCTTGTGGAAGCAGAAGTCCAGTGTTGGATTTCTGTCAGCCTGCTAAATATGGAGCATTCCCTTCCCTTCCACTCTTTAAATTTGGGATGCCTTCTGGAATAGAGTACCAAATGGCATAGCCCCTTCTGCTATGCCATTTGGTACTCTATTCCAGAAGGAACAGTGCAGAAAACATACCTGCTGGATGCAAGCCAAAAGGTACAACCCAGCAGGAAGTTCTTG
Source organism: Cyclura pinguis (assembly GCA_030412105.1). Taxonomy (NCBI): domain Eukaryota; kingdom Metazoa; phylum Chordata; class Lepidosauria; order Squamata; family Iguanidae; genus Cyclura; species Cyclura pinguis. Next base: position 221,732,027 of record CM059599.1, on the reverse strand, counting down.
TCAACTGTTCCCATAGGAATGAATGGGAGCTCTGCAAGTGTAGGGTACTGTCATTTATAGCCCCTCTTTAGTCCAGTGCGCTTGTTATGTCCGTTTTCATCCGATTTTGAGATCTCTTTCTCTCTAGAAACAAAAAAGGCTTCTCAGAAATTAGTCTTCTGTGTTTGTTTTAGTTTTGGCTGTTGCATTTATTGTATTGGATTTGGCTGCAGTCCTGCATATAGTTAGTCTGTTTCAGTGTTGACTCCATGCTAGATTGCAGTTGTTTAGTGTTTTTTTTTTGAGGGGTGAGGGAGACTATTAATTTTAAGCCCTGTTTAGCAATCGTTCTCAGGGGAATAGAGACCATGCAAATCCACTGTTAGTTTTATCTAAAGTAGACCCACTGAAATGATGGAGACTTAGTTTTAAGTAACTGAAGTTACATCTATTACAATAGGTCTAAGTAGCAGAAACTGAACGGAGAGGGAGTGGGTCGGTGGGAGCTTCAAAGGATGCAGAGGTGGGGTCTGTGGGATACACGTGGCCCGCGAAGCAGACTTGGCCCGTTCCCGGTTCAATGGATCTACTCCAGTAGGATCTAGGAACTGGATTTAGGTCATAAATACGGCTTATCAAAGGTGGGGTTTAACTTGAAACAGGATTGTGTTAATAGTGTCTTTTCAGCAAATACAACCTCGCCATTGCACTTTGAATCCGCATTGCTTGGTTATTGGTTGATCCAAGCAAGCTTCTGTCAGACCCAAGTCGGTTCGGATCAAACCCTTTGCGTGCGAAACGGAGCAGGTTCAGTCTCTGGTATCTCTTGCCCGGGCTCGACGGTATAAAATGAACGGCCCTTCTTTATTGCCTTGTTGGCGTGTTTTCTGTACGGACTCCACCGTATAGACTAAAGTTCGACTTTGTTCTTCTGGGCGCCCTGAGGCTCTGGGCGCGCGCGTCCGTGGCACGGAGAAAGGGAGACGGAGGGAGATGGGGGGACCCCGGGACTACTAACGTCCCCCGCCAAGCGGAGCCCTTCGCGGGCTGAGGGGCAACGAGGGGCCAGCCCGCCAGGCAAGGGGGCGGGCGCTCCTGGTCCCCTCCGCTCCCGGCTCCGCTGCGGCGCGGGGTGGTGCTGCTGTGCCTCCGAGCGCCGAAGCCACCGAGAGCCGGCCGGATTGCTCGACTCCTTTGACATTAACCGGAAGCGTGGGAAGACTCCGCGCTCCCTCACACTCACTCACTCACTCACGCACTCACGCGGACACACCGACCCGCACGACCACACAGAAGAGGTCCTGCGGCTGGAAAGCGCCTCGCCGGGGAAGCGAGGCGCGTGGAGTTGCCCCTGGCAAGTTGGTGGCTTCTTTCCGTCTCTCTCTCTCTCTCTCTCTCTCTCTCGGCGGGCACCGCCAGCGGGGGTGTCCCTACAGGAAGGTAAGGATTGGAAGCGCGCCGCGTTCCCCCCTCGGGGTAAGCCGGTCAAAGGTGGAGGGCGCGTTGTTGCGGGCGAAGAGCCTTTGCCGTCCGAAGCGGGGTGTGCCGGGGTGGGTTGGTGTGTGAGAGAGAAAGAGAAAGAGAGAAGCAAGAAGTAAGACTGAAGGCGTGCTGTTTCTTCAGCGCGAAGCCTATCTGAGGCAAGCATGGCGGGCGGGGTGTGCGGGGACGCCCCCGCTATCTTTGCGCCGGGGCGAGAGGAGCCGGAGGCGTCTCCTGGCTCCGCGGAGCGCTGCGGCGCCGAAGACCCGGCCGGCCTCTTTTGCGCGCGCTTCGGGCTCGCTCGCTCGCTCGCTCGCTCTCAAACCGGCCTCAGCCGCTTGGGAAAGGGAGTGCCGCCTGCCTCGTTTTGCCCGCCAAGGAGGATTTTATGTAAGCTTTTGAACAAGTTGGAACGATCGTTTCCTGTTCTTGGAAGCCTCCTTGTGTTTCGCTCAAATGTACTCTCGTGCTCTCTCGACGCTTTTATGATTCTTAACACACACGCGTACCCATACACACACCACGTAACTTGCTGTGGAGATTGGAAAAATATTCCAGTAGGCCCCGCCGCCGCTGCAGCTCTCGCCGCTGGCTATTTCAGAATTAAGTGTACCTGTGCAACCCCACCCGGTCCGATGGGGACAGCGATGATTGAAGACATGTATCGTCTTCCGAGTTTCTGGCATTTCTTGTCCTCCTGACTGAGTTTCACGGAAAGTTCGTAGAATCTCTGTCCTTTTTCCTTCGTCATTGCTATTGGGAGGGAATTTGCTTTTAAGCCAACAACCAGACTGCAGATTAACTTAAAAAACAAACAAACCAAACACACAAGTTTAAAAAAAAAACCTTTGGTATTTGGTCTTGCTTTTGGGGAAAAACAAAACAATGCTTTCCACAGTTACACCTCTAAAAACTAGTTCATTTTTGTTCAACAGTGTTTATGAAAAACACATTCCGGCCTTTTAAGGAATATTAGGAATGGTTTGAAATGAATGTGCCCTGTAACTCCGAATTCATGATAGGGGCAGCCTTACTGAGTGTACATTATGTGCACTTGACCATAATTAGGAGATGGGGGCCCATTCACACCACACAGATATAGCAGTGTGATTCTGTTTTAACTGCCATGGCAACATCCTATGGAATTCTGGTGTTTATAGTTTGGTCAGAGGCCCCAGAGAAGCTCCCTGGCTGAGGATTCTAAAGGGCCCTCCCTAAACTGCCAATCCCAGGGTTCCATGCGATGTTGCTGTGGCAGTCAAAGTGGAGTCATAGCACTATAATTGCATATTGTGACAGGGCCTGATGTAAGCAAATAGCAGAGACCTGTAACATTAAAATTTAGGGTGCGGAATAGGAGTGCTGGACTGCAGTTGCCTGCAAGGGGAACAGGGCTACATCAGAAACAATGAAAGTGGTTGCTTGCTACATCCACTTGTAGCTGCAGGGTCCCAGAACAGGTATCAGTGCAGGTAAGCCTTATTCCTGAAGCCCTGGAGGCTGATGATGGGCTTTCTTCTGGTTCTTTGGGCCTCTCTCTGGAGCAGCCTCACTGCAGCTGGTGTCTGCTACCTGCTACGTGCCATCATCCTCAGTCAGCATGCTGGTTGAAGGGCGTGGAAGTCCACATCTGGAGGGTACAGGTGGGGGAGGTAGTGAGAGCAGAGATGGAGACAGCATGCTTCTCCAGATGTTGGATGGACTGCAGCTCCCATCAGACACCATACATAGACATACTGATTTATTCTATTAGAGGTCTAACTGCATAACTGTTGAAATGCTTTATCTGTATCATTTTACATGGCTCATATTAAAATTATTATAACATTGTGACTAAAAGGATGTGTTCGATCTAGCCTCTTCCAAAGGACTGTATATTTGCATGGTAAGTCGTATATTTGCCCTTGTGCGTAGGCATGTCCTGTGATCAGTAGAACATCATGTCCCTTTTCTTGACATGCCTATGTCACTAAGACACTGTTTAAAATGTTAAAAGTTGTGTAGTAATGATACTTAGGGCACAGTCTAGCCCATTGGAGGTCTAACAGTCGCCTGTTGGAGGGCTCAGTGAAGCCCTGTTTATTTAATGTAATTGTATTCCATCTCTCCTCCAAGGAACTCCAGACAGGATAAATGATTGTCTCTCAATATTAATCTTAGGAGAACCTTGTGAGGTAAATTAGGTTGAAAGACAGCCCAGTGGCACCCAGTGTGTGGGGATTGGAACTGTAGGGCATTTCCATACTACACTGTTACAGTGCTATTATTCCCCTTTCAACCTCCTGTGGAATTTTGGAGTTTGTAGTGTACTGGGGCCAAAGAGCTCCCTGGATGAGAATTCTAAATACCCCTCCCTAAACTGCAAGTCCCAGGATTCCATAGGATGTTGAAAGTGGAATAATAGCACTATAACAGTGTAGTACAGAAATGGCTGTAGTCTCTTTCCGGTCCTAACGTGATATTCTGCCTGCTACATCATCATTTTGACTTTTGTTTACCGCCCATTCCCTTTCACCCTTACCTAGCCACCCACAGGTTGTGCTAGGTCCATCAGCGTGAGTAAGAAAGTCTTACATGTTCATTTGTCTCCCACTCTCACCATGCTGAAAGCTACCTGTGCTCTGATCCAGAGCAAAGTAACTTGCCCTGAGCAAAAGAGAAAGATGATGGAGCAGAAGCGGGGGATAAAACACACACAGAGCTCCCATTGACATTATTGTCTCTGCATGTGCCTGCGTCAAAGGGAGGCAGAAAACCAGGGTCTGTGGGAATCTTCTGTGTGTAGAACACTATCCACAGTTGATTGGATTTATACAGACTTCTTCCTAAGGGTATACACATTTAATTTAATGGACAGTGATGCTTAGCATTTATTTATTTACTCAAATTTTGTAGCATGTATATAAATTTGTTTTATTTAAATCCGTTGACTTAAGTATTTAAGAATTATTAAATTAAATATATAAAATTAAACTAATTAATTACATTATTTCCGTTATTATGAGTTAAGGGGACCAAACTAGTCCTCTGTAACAACAACAGCTGCACTGGCTGCCAGTTTGTTACTGAGCACAATTTAAAGTGCTGGTTAAGACTATAAAGTTGTGTAAGGCTCGGGCCCAGGCTGTCTGGTAGACCATATCTGCCCATAAGAGCCAACTCAGGGCCTGAGATCAGCAGGAGAGCACCTTCTCTCAGTCCTACCACCATCGCAAGCATGATTGGTAGGCTGGGAGAAAGGGCCTTCTCAGTAGCTGCCCCTAGACTGTAGAACTCCTTTTTGAGGGAGGCGAGAATGGCCCTTTCCTTGTTTCCTATCTGGCAGCAGACAAAACTCTTTTTATTTTGACAGGCTTTTAATTCAGGCGTTCTTAAACAGACTAAAGTATGCTGCATTAGTTTAAACCCAACTGTTTTTAATAGCTTTTTTTATCTTTTTAATGGCATTTTATTAAGTGTAGATCTGAACTGCTTTAATATTGTGATTAATTTAATTCCATTTCTAATGTTCACTTTTTGTATGTTTTTAGTTGTATTGTTCTTTTAAAATTGTATGCCGCCTTCAGTCCCAGTTTTGGGAGAAAGGTGTGATACTATTTCTACTAATAATAAATATTTAATTTAAAAGTTATTAAATAAAGTATTTAATTTTTAAAACATTAGATATTTAATTTTAAAATTATTAAATTAATTTCATGTTGCTTGATTTTATTTAAATGGAGTCCCCAAAGCAGGAAAGATGGCATGTGCACCTGGGCAAAAAGCAAAGGAATGGGAGGGGGAGGATGGAGGGAAGCCACATGTGCACCTCACAGATAATCAAATAAAGATTTGTGAAGGTCAGCGTGGAGGGAGCACTGTAGCATACTTTAAAAATCATAATAGTAGCAGGTTAGATAGCTTTAAAAGAAACATAACCCTGAAGATACAGAAACGAGTCTACATAAACACTCAAAACTAGAACTTTTCAGCTTGAAACTCTTATAAGCTCAGTGTTGTATGAAACTCAGTGTGAAAATCAGCCTTCAGTTTAAGCAGTAGCCCTGTTAGCCTGGGCAGACAGAAATTGTACACAGGCAAGAGAATAAGAATCCCTTTTCTGTCCTACAGAGGAAGAATTCAAAATCCTCTGCACCCGGCATAGAAATGCTGCTTTCTGACCTTCCTCTGCCAGCTCTTTGCGGGCTATGGAGGTGGTGCGTGTTTAAAAGGCTGGTTAAAATGCCCGGGCAAACAACAGGCTATTTGTTTATTTACTTTCTATCCCATCTGTCTTCCAATGAAAACTTAAGAAAAGATTCTCCTCCCACTACCCTACTGTTGCAACATCCTGTGGTGTAGGTCAGACAGTTGAAAGACTGTAAGGCCATTTCCGCACTGGGAATTTAAAATGATGCAGAGCTACCTCCAGCAGAGGTCTTCTGCATCGTAGAGTGGACTGGGGTGGACTACTTTCTGTAGATCCACACCTCAGTCCGGTTCTGCGTGACCAGAAGTGGTCGCGCAGCGTGGTTTTTAAAAACCTCTTTTTTGAGGTTTTTAAAACGCATGGAGCGAGCAAAGCCGTGTAGCTCCGTCGCCCGGCTCCAGAGCAGATTTGCAGGCGCGTGCATGTGCGTGCCTGCAGATCTTCCGGGGGCAGGCTTTTGGCTGGCAAGCTTCTCTGGTTGGTGGAGAGCCTCCAGCAACCGGAAGCCGCCATTTGGGACGCCGGAGGACTGTGGAGCAGCAAACTCGCACTGCTCCTCGTGGCGACGGACTCGGCCGGCCGGAAAACAAAGCCGGTAAGCTCTGTTTTCGGGCGTCCCCCCCCCCCACATGCAGAAAGGGCCTAACTTTCCTTAGGTCACCTAGATATTTTCATAGATCAGTGGAGACTGGAATCTCCCTGGGTCAGGACTCTCACCACTGCTCCACAGCAGTTCCAACTTGGTGCCTAAAGCATAATCACATGGATGCCATTTGAATCACCTTACTGTGATTTGGACAATATTACTGACAAAATCCTTTCTTCATATCAGAAATAAGGGACTAAGTATGCTTTCCGATGAGGTTTCAGTCATCCAATCTCCCTGCCTCATTCACAGAGTTTTATGGGAGGCTCAAGTATCTCCAACTTTCATTCGCAGCCCCCTGCTGTATATTTCAGCAAAAGCAACTGGCAAAACCACCTGTAAGTATTCCTTGCCAGAGCAAACCCAATGAAATCCGTAGGGGTGCCCTAAGTTGACAGGCAACTTGAGGATGCATATGTTTGTGTGTATAAAATATATATGTGTGTGTATACACACACACACACACATATATATAAATACGTAGATATATACATACATACATACGTGCACGCACACACACACATACTGTATTTTCATATTGCTTCCCTCATCCTTTTTTTTTTCCTTTTCTTGAACAAATTTCTTAAAGAGAAGAAGCTGGAATAGCTGCAGAGTGTCTTTTGACTGGTAGTGCTAGGAGATATCTATCTGGAAGCATCTTGGGACAGTGAGTGGCATAGTGCTTCCTATTATGTTGATGTCTAAACCTTCTTGTCCAGCATGTTCTTTTAACCATGATGCTAGTAGTGCCAGTAGCATGACTCTGCTATGTAGATATTATTTGGCTATTTAATAAAACTAGAAATCAAAATAAGTAAAGAATTTCTAATCCCCTCACAAATAAACGCCTTTCAAACAAAAGAGAAAACCTGCTTGAACCTACTGCTATGACTTAGCCTATCTCCTGTAGTTCTTGGCTTAGATTTTTGGTGAATTAGGCTTTTCGAAAGAGGATTTTGTAAGGTGTGTTTGTGCATGCATGCATGCATACTTGCATGCCTGCCTGTGTGTGATTTTGTTTGTGTGTGTGGCTAAGTGCTAGGGTTGCCAACTTTTTCTTCTGTCAAGAAGAGAGGCTTTTGTGCCTGTAGCAGCTGCCTTACAAGAAGAAAATTGGCGGGAGAAACTTTCTGGCACACAGAGTCAGTGATAAAAAAAACTTTCATTTGATTATTCCTGCTGTTAGACAGCTGCTGGAGGCATTAGGATCCTTGCCTGGAGGAGGAAAGAAAAGGAGGAAAAGAAGATGGCAGTCTAGTGCACGTAGGAACTGTGTTGCAGCCTTAACAGATCAAAACTACGTGTGCCGTTTATCAACCAGGTTTTCTAATGCAGAATGTTGCAGAATAAAGTCCCATTATACCATACAGATTCTCTTTTTGTCCATCATTTAAGAGAATAGTCAGAGTTTTGTTTCAGTATGCTTGCTTGCTTGGCAGGAACTGTGTTTGAAATCCCAACAGCTGAGTACAGTATTGAGATACGGATTCATGAATCTAAAAATGGATGGTCGAAGTTCTTGAAAGCCATGGAAGTGTTTTTTTTTCCAAATAAGGAAACTTGGCACATGTCTCCTGTATGTTTTAAGCTAGCGCAAATGTAGAACTACTTTATTGGCGATACGTTGGCATGTTGCCTTTCCAAGGAAGCACTCAAAGTTATTTTGTGTTTTTGTGAGTTTTTTTTTTCAAAGAGCTAATCTGAGAAAGAGAAATTAGTGGTGAGTCATTTAGATCTTGGAAATTTGGTGATTGAAAGTTTCAGATATATTAATGTAATCATGGTAATCTGGTCAGGTGTGCATGCATGTAATATTATGTGTTCGGCAGTCTGTTAAGAAAAATGATTTTATAGTTTATGGGAACATGTTGGTGTTTTGGGATATGCTCATTTTGTGAAAGATGTAGTAGATGTTTTAATATCATGTCTCTTATATTTAATGCAATTTTATTGTTCTGTATGTTTACCCTGAAATAGTAAATAAAAGCCACAGTACTAAACATTTACTGGACAGTAAGGCCTAATGAATACAGAAGGAGATCTTAGAGTAAGTAAATATTCTTATGATTGTTCTGTAAAAAAACTTTTGACTTCCTGGGATATTTGTTTGTAAGGAAGGGCTGCAAAGCCAATGGTGCAAGTCCAGTGTGTGGAGGAACTTGTGACTGGCATAAAAATACAGTATCAGGATTCCAGTGTGCTTTTAGGCCTGGCCTTGTCGTAAGAGGGGGAATTGTAGATTCATTGATTTCATGAACTTGAACTAAATTTGGAAACTTATACTTTGAGTGAAGCAGTGTCGTTTATTTGTTGTTTAACTTTTGTTTTTAACCTAAACAGAGTGGCTTATGAAAATCAGTGCTTAGGCAGTCCGTGCTCCCATCTAAAAGACATAGGATGTACAATTTCCATATTCAGGGTGGTCTTCTTAATTTTCTCAGGGGAAGACAACCGTCTGCTCATGATAGCAACCAAAGTGGCTCCCCACTTTCACAATGCATTCTGTGTTGGTACAACAATTATAATGTCCTAAACGAAAGTGGCCATTGCAGCCATCTGAAAGTAAAAACCACAGAATGTGTCTTCAGACCTTGAGAAAATCATGGGAAATAAATCAAATAGCTAAATAATACCATCTTTAGGTGATATTATAACACATTTTATGTGCTGCAATGCTTATACTTGAACCTCAGCAGTGACAGGGCTGATGGGCCATAACGGGAAGTGAGGAATAAGTCTCTCCGCAATAAAACAATGTGACAGTGTTTTAAGCCATGGCTCTTTAGCTGTTTAATGTAATAGGAGGTACCCCTCTAAAACAGAGCTTTCCAAACTTTTCATGTTGGTGACACACTTTTTTAGACATGCATCATTTTGTGACACAGTAATTCAGTTTTACTAGCAAATCGGAGGTTAAACTAACCCCTTATAAGAGATACAGACACATACATAGATTGTAATAACAAAATGTATGGGGACACAACATATCTCATGAAAACTTTTCATATATTTTTTAAAATATATGATTTATAAATAATAACATACTCTATTTGCTGGTGTATAAGACTCCCTTTTTTTCTTGAAATGCACTGTTTGAAAATGGGGTACATCTTGTATGCCAGTACATCTTATACACCAGCAAATAGTATTTGCCGGCGTATAAATGGGGTGCATCTTATATGCTGGTGCATATTATAGACTGGCAAATACCGTACATTTCCAAGATTGTAGACGACATACCTACGCACTTCAAGCGACACACTAACATATCGCAGCACACTGTTTGGAAAGCCCTGCTCTAAGATAAGAGGAAATGCCAAATTATGTGAGACAGAGCTAGAAGAGTTATTTTTTGGGGATACAATTCCCAGAATCTTGCAGCCATGCTGTTCCATGCTATGCCTCCATACCTGTACCTGTTTTTGAAGAAGAAAAAACTTTATTGGAAGGGGGAAAATGAGCTTGACATTGCAAATAAGTCTATGGAATTTACTGGATAGATAACATTTGACTGAACAAGTCAACATGTCACATCAATTGTATATACTAGGTGACAGTATTTTAAGATGTTAAGTCACTTGTGTTAGAGTAATAGATGTTAAAGTAGGAAAGAGAACCTTCTCTCTTTTAATTATGCACACACCCAGACCCCCAGCGAACCATTTTCCAGTATGATTACAGGCTTCTCCCTGCTTGTCTGACAGGTTAGGGACCAGAGCACTGTCAGAAAGCAGGAATGGTATAAAGCAGAGCCTGTCTACTGCAGGGATTACGAAGGACTTACAGAGGCTTTGGATGGGACTGACCACACATGCATGCTGCCTGTAAAGTCTCTCAGCTGGTGTGGTGTCTTTTTCTCCCCTTTGAGCTCTCTTTGCAAGCAGCGCATGCGCAGCCCTAAGTAAACTTCTGTAGGCAACAAGAAGAGATTCTTGATGGTTAGCGCAGCCCAGCAGTGGAATATGCTGCCACAGAGTGTGCTGGAGTCACTTTCTCTGGAAGTTTTTAGACAGAGGCTGGATGGCCATCTGTTGAGAGTGCTTTGATGTGTGTTCCTGCATGGCAGGGAGTTGGACTGGATGGCCCCTGTGGTCTCTTCCAATTCTATGATTCTGTGATAGAAGTCTGCTATTTTGATGTTTGCAATACAGACAAGTTTCATTAATTCGACCAAGGATCCATGGTTTCCATAGGCAAGCCTTGGGGACCACACACATGCAGGCAGCCCCAAGCAAGCTTCCATAAGGAAGAAGAACTGATGAAAGAGTGGACTCCCGCATTGATTTAGTAGAATTTGTCTTTAATTTGGAAGTGTTGAAAGAACGAGTTGTCAGATAACAGGGTGTCCAAAGGGATGGGGCTTCCTGTACTTAAAGATAATTCCTTGTTTCATAATGCAAATACCTTTTTATCTAGGCCTAACCTTGAGAATAAGCCTGCAAAAACATTTTCCTTGCCCACCTAAGCCTATGTTAACGTTTCGTGTCCTAGAGGTATAGAAGAAATAACAAAGTTATGTTTTTTTAAATAATAACAATTCACTGCTTAGCTGCAAGAGGACAACTCATAGTGACCATACATAGGCAACTAAAGGAGCAACTCTCCTTGAAATCTCATCTTTTCCTCCACTGCCAGTGCTATTTCAAGTTCCCAGCCTTCAAGGGAGATAGGAGGCAAATGCCAGTTTTTCCACAGGAAGGAAAGGAAGGAAAGAAACCCCGTAGTCTTCTTTAGCCCACTGTACCAAAGCCTGTACAAGTCTAGATGTTTCCCTCTTTCCGATGCTGGCTTATTCCCACTTTGGAGCAAGCGGCTCTTCTAGTTAAAGATGGGGTATAAAGGCAAGCTATTAGATAACAGGAACCCACTGAGCATCTATTTAACTATATTGAACTGAGAGTGCTGTTGTTAAAGAGTTGGCTGTACAAAGCACATACCACAATAGACTGCTGGGCATTAAAATTGAAATATAAAATGCCACAAAAGCTCTGTTAGATCCTTTTCTCTTTGGTGTAAAAGACAACACTTTCTAAGATATATAGAAAAAAAATAATTGCTAGGAAGTGAACAATTTCCCTTCCACCTTCAGGCAAACCTCAGAATATTTCACTTCTTGGTTTTTTTGTTTTGTTTTGTTTTCCTTTTTCACACTCAGGCCACGTTAACTTATTTAGATCAAAATTAAGGTTCATACTGTCCTATAGAGACATTTCTAAAGTAACCGTCACCTTATGAAAACAAAGCAATTTCTTTTCATAAGGTGATAGTGACTTTAGAAATGCCTCTATGTGATAGATAATGACAGAATCATTCCTTCAAATACACATCATGTGTTACTAATCTGCACCAGACAACAAAGCCAATCGCAATAACCTTCCCCGTGGCTCTCATACAATAGCAGCTAAAATTCTCAATTGTGTTTCTGCAAATGATAGGACCATGGGACTCACCGAGGTTCAGGACATTGTTTTGCTTGTTTCTGCCTGAAATTTGTTTCATGGGAGATGCAGCATATGTCAGGTGATACTGAAAGAACCAAGCCTTTAGGTAGGAAAAATATGTATGAATGGAATACGTGATGTGGAACAAACTGGAAGTCACGGGAGGAAACCGATCACGTCTGATCCTAAACACATTTTTGAGAGCCACTTTTTTTCATTTCAGTAAAGCATAATTAGAAATATACTGAAGTTCGGAGATGCTGGGGCAGTCTTGATGTTGCCTCAAATCCTCAATCAATTTTTTGCTGAAAATTCTAGCATCAACCACTTTAAGGGTACGTAGATGCCATCGGCTTTTGGGATATGTGCCAGCTTAGCTTTTGGCATAGTATTGCAATGGTTCATTTCCTTTTTCCTGTATGAGTCGCCCCCTCCTTTGCTCATTTTAATTAAGCACCAAGGTAGACATTACAAAAGACAAAAAGCTGCCTCCTTGCCAAAACAGAAACAGCGTGACTGTAACACTGATGCACTATGTGTCTCGTTGTTGTGTTTCACAATACAGTATGTGCCTCTTTGCCCACAGCAGCCAATGATATGGGGGTGGTGGTGGCAACACATATGATTTATATTATATACGATAGAGAGAAGATGGAGAGAAAAGCAGATGGAGTGGCAGCCACTCTGTGTGACTTACCGTGCTTACTTTGCGGGCTGTTACTGATAATAAGATCTAATTGTCATCTTGAAACGTTTGTGTTCCTGTCTGTGAAGACTGTCTTTTTGGGAGCTAGTCCTGCACAAATGAAAGGCTAGGAGACGTGGGTGAGTTTTGTCCTAGGATCAGCCATGGGCAAAATGGAAAGTAGACTGTAAACCCTACACAGTGCAGTAACAATAGAAAGGTTTAACCCACCAGCTAATTCTTGTTGAAAACTGGAGAAGGTGGGAGCAAAACTTCCAACTGTGCCTAATTCTCATGAGAGAAAGTACTTACTTTCAATAACTTAAATTGCTACTTTTGTTCACTTCATTGGCAGTAAGTCGCATGTACAAATAAGCCCCTTCTATGATAAGATGTAGGCTCTACATGCTGTTTCTGCAAATACAATGGTTATGAATCCAGTTTTTGGGATAGATCCATTTTAGATAGAAGTCGCACAGGGTAACAGAAACTGACAGTGCATTGTTACAGCCTACTCCAGGTGTATGACTAACTAACTGACGGGATACATAAATAAAAAACAACAAGTATTTAGATACAGTGTTCTGTATCTATATAGTATTTCCAAGTGCTTTGTATACGTTATCCGAGGGCCCCCTCTACTGTTCTCTGTGTGACGAGGGATCTGCTAATGGAGTTGTTTCTTCCTATGCCGTATGAGAGACAGAACGTACTGTCACATGAGAGACATCCATGATATCACCTCTTTCCTGACTGGGGCAACATTGGCTTGGGAACAAGTCACATAACAGACTCCTAAATGACCCTGAGGCTTTTGACAGTGTGGGAAGGAGCTCTCTTATTAGGGCTTCTGTGCCATGAGTATAATGTCAGGAGGGGCGCTTCCTATGGCTCTCAGTAGGTATAGCAGGTGCAGAAACTGATGGTGTACTCATGTTGGCCTGGTGATTGATGGGCAGTTGTACTCAGTTGCTCCTATCGTGCCTTTTCTTTTTCAGTAGCGTTTCAAGCTGTGTGTCATGAGAGGGTGATGGTGCGGTAGTGGGGCTTGTAAGTAGACTTGTGCAAGTCCTTTTTTAAATTTGCTGTTTGGGTTCTGTTATATCCTCAACATCTTTTTATGAAGACTTTGAGTCTTACCCAGTTACAGAGTTTGAATGCTGTCAGAATGCTCATCAGTGCTCTTGCTCTAGTTCTCCTTTTCTACTGACCCATCGTCTGCAATCCATGTGCTGCCTGGAAGGGCTGGGATTTGGATCTAGACCAATCAAGTGAAATTGAGCTTTGACACTATTGTTGTTGTGTGCCTTCAAGTCTTTTCTGAGTTATGGTGACCCTAAGGTGAACCTGTTATGGAGTTTTCTGGAGCTGAGAGTATGTGACATGCCCAAGGTCATCCAGTGGGTTTCCATGGCTGAGTGGCACATTGAACCCTGGGTCCTTTCTGCATGGTATATGCCATGTGAAAGGGCTCCTGGAGTGTCGCGCGATTGTGAGGAGCGATTTGCATGACGCACTCACAATTGTGTAACGCTCCAGGGGCCGGCAGGCGCTGATCGTACACCTTTTCATTTTCGGCTAGAAGCCAAAAATGGTGCATGATCGCACATTGCTCCCGGGGCCCGCGCGCACCTACCTGGGGCGCGGAGCCTCCAGAGCCGTGCCAGTCGTGCTTCCTGCCCCAGCACAGCCTGGGAAACTCCCAGGCTGTGCTGCGGAAGGAAGAGGCGGGGCTCTCACACAAGCAGGCAGCTCACGTGGAGCTGAAGAACCCTGGACACGAGAGCCTCTCGCCAGAGGCTGCTTGCGCAATCACCGCACCCCAGCGCTGGAAGAAGATAAGGTGCGGAAGGGGTCTGGTCTCCAGTGTCATAGTTCAGTGCTCTAACCTCTACACCACACCGGCTCTCTGACAGTATACCTAAAAGAAAATTCCATTGGTTATAATAGTCATGTTTCCAAGCATAGATATGTGCATACATGATTGCACATCTGTAGATCCTTATGTATAGTAAGTTAGCTAGTGTTTTAATTTGTTCATAAAGCATCTCAATAAAATAAATAGTTAGGTTGTCACTAGTTGAAACTATCACTCAAAACTCATGGCTCTTTTTTTTCTTTTCTTTTTTTTCTTTTTGTATTTTTTTGTAATTTTTGTAGCCTTACACAAGCCACTGTGATTTAGACCTGGCTCCCTGTCCACAGTTTGAAATAGCAGTGCTGGTCTCCCTTAGTTGTTGATCAATAATAGACATGAAAACACAAGAGAATATTGACCCTAGAATCAGTTGTGTTATCCAGTTGTACTTTCTGCCCACTTCCACAGATCGCCAAGTTCTGAAAAATTTATATACGTTTATATAGGTTGGATCCAGCAAAGGACAATTGGTACAGTTGTGCTACCAGGGCTCCTTGCCTCCCACACTTCTCTGCAGTCGCTTGTCCCTCCTTCCCTTCCTCCCCACCCCCAAGCTGTTCCCCAAAATTAAAGATTCTTTAAAGTTATATGTTGGGTAGGCAGGAGCCAGAAGCAGAGGAGAGAACCTGGAAGGACTGGGCAGAGCTGTGTTACATAAATGGAAGTGTCTTTCTGCTTGTAGAAGACATCTCTGGAATGTGTATGTGTATGTGTGTGTTTAAGTAAATATATTATTGTGTTACTTTGCACTGTGATGGAAATTTGCCTGCTTGTCAAGGCAAATTTGCAAGAAATTTGCAAGCTTGTCAGGATGTGGCAGAAGTGTACCCCCTAATTCTCCAAGCTGTTTTCTTTCTTTTTCTTTTTAATTTTTTAGTTAACTTTTTAAGCTCCCTTTTTAATAGAAAGGCAGGTTAGGAATGTAATAAATAAATGAATATTGTTAAGCTGCTCTTCACTGATTGATGATAAATGGGCCAAAATTTTCTGGGGGCCAGAACATCATTGCGTGTAGTGTCCCCTTCAGTTATCAGATCTAGTTCAGATTTTAAGTGTTGGCACTGAAGGATCAGATATGTATTCTCTGCAAAATGAAGATGCCTCTTGTTGTCCAGAATTGCTCGGGAACCACTATGCAGAATGCTTTGTGGCTGTGCTGCTTGGCCAGCTTTAAAAAACATGTTGCTAAGTTGAACCTACAATGCAGTACAGTTACTGGAAGCCTCTGTCATGATTTACAGTTACACTGCTTTGCCCTGGAGAAGCCTGTTTTCGTTCTTCAATTTCAATGTGAGTGAATTTTCAGTTTGATCAAGTTTTGATCAAATGAATTAGCTGGAAGGTGGTGATAATTTGTTAAGAAGGAGGCCCTGTGACATATAACTTAAAGGCAAAAATGTTTTGTTCCACTAGTAAGAAATATGATATGTTCTGTTATAACTGTAAAAAAAGAAGAGGAAGAAGCCTGCCTTGGCATACACAGGGGTAAGATAAATTATTTTGCACTTGCTTTTGAAGGGACAACTAAGCCAATTCTGGAACAGGCTTGTGCTTTGGCCAAGTTTTCTCACAGCTGTAGATCAAGTTAGCAGCATGTTAGTGAATGTTCAGAGACAGGAATGCTTGCTAAAGCAATGTCTAAAGTAGTCATTAGAGTGTGGAAAAGTTATTTTTTTTTTGGATGAGAACTCCCACATCCCCTAGCTAGCATGCTCAGTGACCATATTGGTAGGGGATCCTTGGAGTTTTAGTTCAAAAAAGTAACTTGTCCAGGCTCTGCTTATTGTGTGAGAACGTCCAGGGCCTTAGGTTGTGTATGTTTCTCAGAGTGATCACAGCGTGGATACATAGCATGCTCTAGATTCCAGGACTCCTAGGCAAGCTCATAGTTGCAAGTGTGCTTCCCATTTGAGAGTGTACGTCACTGTGAGAGAACTGCGCTCTTTCTCCCTCTTTCTCTCCGTGTGCATGCACACACACACACACAAAAGTGTCTCATCCTGAGGGGCTCCAGTATCTAAGAACATGAGAATTTTCTAGCTGTTTCTACAGTAGCTTCAGGCATCTGAAGAGTATACATACTGACTGTGAGGGTCACAGATTTTTACACTGATGAAATTTTGTTTGCATTTTTTGTAATAAGGAAAGTTTAGAATACAAAGGACCCTGGCAGCAGAAATGTAATTAGATTTTCCTTCTCTCCCTGTTCTTACAGCTTTTTTTTCCCGTGGTGTATTTTGTCATTATGAGATGTCGTCTCTCAGTGCTTCATTTGTGCAAATTAAATTTGATGACTTGGAGTTCTTTGAAAACTGCGGTGGAGGAAGCTTTGGGAGTGTATATCGAGCACGATGGATATCTCAGGACAAGGAGGTGGCTGTGAAGAAGCTCCTTAAAATAGAGAAGGAGGTAAGCATGCATTGAATTACTTTTTTTTCCCTAGCACACACAAAAAATTAGACTTAAATTTTTAATTGGTAGTTAAGCACAAGTCTTTTTCCTTTTATAGTCCTTCCCCACCCCCACATGCATGCATTTCAGGTTAGCATTAATAAAATCTAGGATAATGTTATATACTTTTTAGGAGAGTACTTTTGAGAGAATGAAATCAATCAGATTTCAACATAGAGAGGATACACTTAAAAGTAAGCTTAAAAATTGGGACTCTTGGTGAAGGGAGTAGAGTCAAAGTCATGTTTGTTTTGTGGTTTTTAAGCAGGCATCTAACAAGAGCCAAGTAATGTGACCTTTATCTTGCTAAAATATCACTAATGCAGGCCTTTACTGTTGCAATCAAAAATGTAAGTATTTGCAACATTGATTTTCCTGGAATTGCACAATCATTATTGGGGGCAGGATTGCATCCTAGATGACATCATATTTCAGTCAGACGTGTATTCATGGAAACATGTTGTCATACTAATAAGCGTCCTCAGTATGAACATGTCCTTCCATTATAAGGCAGTACAACTCCAGTAAGACAACATAAGTAGCAACATGCCCAACAATATCAGAAATGCAGCACCGGTATGTGACACACAATTTATATATTCTAGTCCATTCTGAAGGAGGTTTTTGATGATGGTTGTATTTATCAATGCCAAAGGAACTTTCACTGTGGTGTTTGGTTGTTAAATAGGTGACCGTCACAAAAAACCTGTTCAGAAGCAAGTGCCACTGCATCCAGTAGGTCTTGCTTCCATATAAGTGTGTATAACAGAGGCTGGCAAACTTTTTCAGGTTGGGGGCACATTATTTGTTGAGTGACTTACCAAAGGCCACATGCAAAAAGAGGGTGGTAGTTACAGAGCCAAATGAGGGCGTGGAGTCATTGTCTTTTTCAGTGCCATTGTGACAAATCTATCAGTAAGAAATTATTCCATATCACCTTTTTCATTGTATTTAATATCACCATTTTCTTATTAGCTGTTTTTTCCATTGCTTTTTCGCTTCAGTGGTAGCCTATACCTCCCTTATGCCAATTTTCCAATTTTAATTAATTTGCTGTACTTTATTTAAATTACGCCAACTTAACTCATGTTGATGTTGCACAGAGGGGAAATCAGTTTGGTTACCAGTTTTCACTATGCATGCTTGATTGCAGCATTAAGAACAACTGTAAAGACCAACCTTAGTGCATACTGCCTTTAAAAGAGGGGTAGGCAAATTACAAATATTTTGGAATGCAATTCACATAATCCCTAGCTAATGATTACAATACCCAGTTTGTTATAGTCTAAATGGAGGAGACGCTTTGCTTCTAGTGTGCCCCAGTGAAATGAGGGGTTGCTTAGATTAAATGTGGTTGAGGCTGTCTTTCTGAAATTTCCTTCTAAAAGTATGGATTTCTTCCTCGTGTAAGCAGTTCAGCATCGTTTCCTATTTTAACCCGAGAATTAAGAAACATGTGCCATTTGCAAACCTTAACTATCCTTCATTTTCTTATGTGATTCAGTCTCACAATTCTTTTATTATTGATTGAAATTTGATAGCTGTAAAGGTTGTTTTGAGTAATAACTCCCATCAATTTTCAGATGTTGTTTTTTATTTTAAAGCAATTGAGATAGTACAGCAGTTTATTTCTATAAATATACATTTGGAAGACAATTATGAGGACAGTGCAGTTTCAGTTTTTGAATTATTTAATCAAAATTCTTCATTTGCTGTTGTTTGAACCAGCAAATAAAATAGTTATTCTAATCATGGGGATTTGATTTGTTCACCTGTTAACATATGAATGTTAACTGTATTTCCATAGTGCACTTAGCAGCAGTGATAACTTATTTAACAATGCAGGTGAACAAACAGAGAGGGAGAGGTGGGTCAGAGATGTTACCTGTCTTGTGGGTTTTTATGGAATCTTGTTACAATGTATCTCTGGCTTATGTTCTTAATTTCCATTGCTTTTTGAGAACAGAAGGTATCTACACTGGTTGAAGAGGTTTCTGTTTATATAGTAAGAAAGCATAGCCTTTAGAATGTTGATAACACATTTAGATGAGCATTTGATCTGTATTTGCTTTCATATTTTTCATATACTGTTCTTCTTTCAAGGAATTCAGGCAGATATAACTGAGCTGTCTTATTTCGTCCTCCCCAAATACCCTGTGACATAGGTTAGGGTATGGTCAAAGGCTGTAGCAAACTTTATAACTGAGTGGAGATTTGAATGTGGGTTTTTCCTATGCCGTGCCAATATTCTTGCTCCCTCTGTGCTATCATGGTTTATGCATGGTAAAGGGTAGAAAGAAAATACGGTAAAGAAAGTAGATTCTCCGATTGAAACTTGTAAATATAGGGAAGAAGCTTTCCTAACTATATGGATAGTGTTCTTCTAAGGCTTGATCCAGTCCCTTGCTATGTGGTGCCTTCCAGATGTGCTGGAGTATACCCTTGTTGTTGCCAGCTGGCTCATTGCTTATACTGTGCCTACATTACCTATACAGTGAATGATGGGAGATGTAATCCAACAGTTTTGAAAAGCACCTAGTTGTGGAAAGCTGGAATACTCACTAGCCTGCATGTGCATAGTTGTATATGTATACAGTTTGGCATTTCTTGCGGCTGTCCTGTTCTTACCAGAGAGAGAAAACAACATTTTTCTTCAGCTTCCTGACTGGTAGGCCCTCTAAGCTTTCCACAACACTGATAAAATAATTAGGATTCGATAGTGCTGATATTTTATTATCCTAAATTTATTGCATCTTTTGAGTAAAGGGGTCTATTTTACTGAGATTGCTTGTGTTTGTAACCTTGTGTGCCCCTGGGCTGGGCCAGGGACATCAGGTAGCTGCAGGAAGTCTGAACTTTATTCTTCTCAGCAGGTGTCTTCTGCTACTTGTTTTTGAATGAGCTGCAGTCTTTTATAACCTTGCTCCTGATTACAGCGTTGTATCTGCATGGTGTTCCCTCCCTCTTCCTGGTGTTGTACAATTAGTGAAGAATGCAAGAATGAGGATTGGGATGCTGGGGAATTACGCCTTTGGGGCATAATTCAGGGTGCTGGTTTCAGTTAGAAAGGCCATTTAAGTGGCTTGGAATGGATTTTAAAGCCATGGTTCTTAGTTTTACTTACCTAGGATGTAAGGCCTCTGTGATGCTGGAGTTTGGCTCTTGTCATCCATGACCACTGACCAGCATGGTGGAAATTTTAACAATCAAGGGTCCAGGGTTAGGAGCTGCTTCTGAGGAATGCAGGGGCCGTCTTCTTCCTTACAAGCCCCAAGAGTGAGCAAAGACGTCAGGTTAATTATGCTTTCCTCCCTCCGTGTGTATGTATCTTCATGGCTTTCACATAACCAGAGAACTCCTATCTTGGATCCTGGCTCAGTCATTATTAGAGGAGAGTCACTGAAATCAATGAAATGGCGTAGTCATGACAAACCTGAATCCCACTGATTCCAGTTGGTCTTCCCTAAACGTGACCAAATCTGGGTGCAGCCTAGTGACACTTTTCTTTTTTATGGGGTTAAATATAGACATATTCCCTTTGCATGAGGTTTGTAAAGCTGTTTTTCTCCTTGTCATTGAATGCCATACTCTGAATAGTTTTCCCTTGGGCTCCTTTATGTTATCCAGAAAGGAGTGGTTCCCAGTTGTAAATTTATTATTAGCCATTTGTTTTATGTTATCTCTTGTTCTGTTATCTGAAAGTCCAATGTAGTTAGCAGTACAAATGTTCCATTTTAATTCTGCTTTACAAACAAAAATTGTATTTGTCCTAAGAAATGGCTTCATGTTACAGAAACAATTGAAAAGCAAATTAAAGCCTGTGGGAGGAAAATGTGTGAGTTCCCACACAGTCTGAAGAGAGTGGTGACAAGGAGAGATGGGTTAGCAGTGATGGGAAAGGTTTTGTGCTTCCAGAGCTGGGTGCTTAAAGGCAAGGGGCGCTAGTTGGTTCAGGCCTTTTTCTTGCTTACAAACCAAAAGTGCAGTGTGTGCAGCCCTTGTAGAGTAGGGCTGCTTCAGAATTAAGACAGGGAAAGTTTCTCCATCATTTATTTTTTAAAGAAAAACTCTGCTGCACAGGGAAACCATCTCATGATAGAACTGATATAGTAGAGCCCATGTCCCTAAAATGTTACTTTTCTGTAGATATAGAGCTTTTAACTTGAAGAAATTATGAAGCAGCAGTGAGTTAGTTAGGACTTGAATGTTGCTGTTGTTTCCTTGCAAGTGTGGATCATCTTTCTAAATTGTAGATTCCCTTGGTCTGTGGAAATTCTTCTTCTGGTTTTATACTTTTGTGAAAACGTATGGTTTCATAATGTATGAGAAAAAAGCAATGTAGTAGCCGCTTTCAATCCTGTTATGTATCAACTTTTTAAAACAAAATCATGTGTTTTAATAGAGTACAGACTTGTCACTGTAGCTTTCTGTATAGCTGCATGAACTATGTGGCTTCCCAACAAGGGCAGTAGCATCCACACCAGCCTTCCATAACTTGGACCTTTTAGATCTGTTGGGCCTCAGCTGCTACCAAACCCCTACCAGCAGAGTTCTTAGCCCTTTGGGCTAGAGATTATGGGAGTTGTAGTCTAATACATTTGGAGGGCACTTTGTTAGAGGAGGCTGATCCAGATGCTCTTCAGAGTCAGTGAATAATGCCTGCTTCTTTTTCCTCCCCTTCCCCCTCCCCCTGCCCCTCGTATTATTCCCATCTTTTAGCATGCTTCGTGTTAACTGTGTTTGATTGAAATGTTAATTCAGATAGATTGTAGCACAGGCAAAATACTTGCACCTCAGGCAAAATTGAGAGAGTTAAAAATTAAATGGAATTACGAAGTCATGCAGCTGCAGCCTCATGAAGTTCTTCTGTGCTTATGCTGTCTGCCATTTAAGATGTGCATGAAGAAAGTTTCCTTTTTAAGACCATAGTATAAACAGTTAAAAGGAAACACTGAGCACCTGTTTATTTTAGCTGGGCACTGCGGAGATACAGAGAAAGCTACTGCTCACTTCACTCTTACATAAATGTGCCGACAGAGTGGTCACAAGAATTGTTATAGCAGGACAGAAATGCTTAGGATTGGTATAATACAAGCATATCTGTGCAGGGAAAGAACCTTTACAGGATGTCAGTCTTATTTTGCAGTGACACCACAATGCTAACACAGGCTGATGGTACCAGTGCCAGTGTTTCAGAGGCAGCGCTATGTATGACACCAGCTGAAAGTTGTCTAGGCTGGTCTTCCAACAACTTTTCATTTCATTTTGGTTTTCTTCATTCACTGTCTTTGCATGTTCCATATCTCTCTCCTTCTCCCTCACCTCTCTTTTTCCTTCTGTCCCTGGAATGATCAGCTGAGGTCTATAATTTGTTTGGCACATGCTGGATTTGTTTAATTCCACCGCTGTACAGAAAAAACTAGTGGTGTGGGGGTGCATTGATATGGATTCTGAAGTAAGTGACTGGATTTAGTTTCAGCTGAAATAAATGAGCTAGGCCTTAATGATGCATATAGTACTGCAGGTTCATTGTCTTTTAAAAAAGATTTTGATACTAAATGAGAGGGCAGTAGCTAACAAGAGGGCAATATAATAAGCCAATTGCCAGAATAATATCTTCAGAAAAGAGGTTTGTTTTTGCAGTGTTTAAGCTGTCGAAGAGCAGCTGTGCAATGCTGTTCGCTACAGTGCAAAACATACTAGAGAATAATGTGGTCTACACAACATCTCATGGGCCCTTTCCGCACCTTACCTTTTTGTGGCACTGGGATCACGCAAGCAGCCTCTTGCGAGAGGCTCTCATGTCTGCGCTGCTTCGCCTCCGCAGCTGCTGCCTGCTAGCGAGCAGGCAGCGTGAGGGCTCCTCCTCTTCCTTCTGCAGCACAGCCTGGGATTTTCCCAGGCTGCACTGGGGCAGGAAGCGGAAGCACCACAGCTCTGGAGGCTCCGCATACACAGTAAGTGCGTGCGGGGCCCTGGAGTGATGTGTGACTTCGACTTCTAGCCGAAAATGGTGCGCAATCGGCGCCTGCCGGCCCCGGCAGCATCGCGCAATTGTGAGGACATCATGTGGACAGCTCATTGCAATTGTGCAGAGGCCCTTTCACATGGCGAATGCTGTGCAAAAAGGGCCGTGGTTGTGTTACTGTTCACTGTCCCATCATAAAGTTAACAGTTGCATTACCCTCTTGCATGATTTTCTGTAGCTGAGTGAATGGAAAAGGTCCTTCTGAGATTGTGTGCTGAATGAATCAAATAATATTGGACTGCTGTTTTTCTTTGTAATGAAATTGTCAATGAAAGGTTCTATTTCACTACAATTTTTTAAAAAGAATCTTTTTTATCTAAACATAACAACAATCTCTTGAACTTTTAAAAACTGCATTCCCATCTGCGTTAGCTTGATAATGTGGAGATACTTATAAACCATATTTGGTTTGGTGGTAGAACTAGAAGGGTGACCAAAACAAACTCGAGTTGCCAATTTTTATATTATATATGAACAACTTATATAACCAAGAGTGGTATGCAGCTGGCTGGCTTCATACGGGCAAGTAGCAAGCAAAGAGTGGCGTAATAGCAAACGGAGGACCATGGAAGGGGAACATGGAAAGAAAACAATGGGCGCCTTAGAGGCCTAGTAAACTGCAGAACAATTTGTGGGAGGGACAGAAAGAATCAGTCTGATGATCTAATAGCTTATCCAAGCCTACAGAATGCATTCACCCAACGGTATCAAAATTCATACCAGAATTTGCAAGGAGATGCTGGATTTTTTCTGGAAAGCCAGGTGGAACAGTCCTTTTGTTAAGAACAAAATAGGTACCTGAGATGCTTTTGTTTTGCTGGCCATCCTTACTTGTGCATCCACCTATGCTGTTCAACATTAATTTGGATAGAAATGCTTATTTGCTTATTGCTTATTTTTTTCTCATTCATAAAAATAAAAAAAAAATTGAATCTTTTTCTCTCTGCTGGGTGAGACATATCTATTGCTGCACATTTTTCATTTTTTTCCATTTCAGAATCTTTTTGCAATAAAATAAAATAAATAAAAAGTTTTTTTGTACAAAAATATGAAAATATTATTTTTGTGCAAAATTTTGTTTTGCATGAAATATACTTTTTTCCCCCTATGCAAACACAATATTTTTGTGCATTTTTTATTCTTGCAAAAGCTTCTTTAAAAGCAAAAATAAAATCTCACAGCAGTTTATCTTATCATCAGGGCATCCTGATAGTTGAGGTATCCTTTCTCATAAAGGATGACTGGATGAGAAAATCTGAGACATCTCTGCTTTGGGGTCAGTCTTTGCAGAGGCCATTGACAATATTGAAATAAAGTGTATGAAAGCTTTTTCACTTTATTTCCAACAGCACCACTTCAGATGCTAACAGGTTTGTTACTACCCCTTGAAATCTGCCAAAAAGAAGAATAAGAACAAACTTTGAATTTAGAACACAAGGGCCCATGTGCATAAGTGCATGCACACCCCCCCCGTACATATCATGATCCACACCCAGGAAATGGTAATTCTAGAAATAAATTGTTACTTGTACTTCAGGGCCATGATCCAGGAGGAAGTTGGTTGCCTTGAGTGTACTAATGTCATTCAGTCTAAGCATGCTTTGATTTACCTTGGATTATGGCCTAGGTGGACAGATTCCTCATAGCTTAAGTCATTTTACAAATCAGATGGGTGCTTTGTGCAATCATTTTTATTTTTAATTGCAGAAGGGGGCCTGGAAAGGAGATCTGTTCTGCAGATGAAAGTTGGTAGCTGGCAGAAGAAAGTCTTCTGGAATCAGTTCTTTGGAACTGATTTTTAAAACATAAGTGACTTTTCCTCTTTTAATTGGTTATCTTATTTCTCTTTTTGCATCTTTGGAAGAAAACTTACAGATAGCTGTTCTCAAAAGCAAGGGTAACAGCTTTCCTCATCTTTTGTACGGATCTAAATTTCCCTTCCCTCCCTCCCCCTGGTTCGGTCCATGTTCAGAACTGCTGAAAGACATGAGGATAGAGAGACCAAGACCTTGCAGTTTCTGCCCCCTTCCAATTACGCATCCATCCCAAACAGTACAAAGCTAAAATACAATTCCTTTCTTTATGAGCCACAAACCAGTTTTCTGTCAGGCTTAAATTGGCATTTTGGAACTGTGTTCACTAGCGCTACTGAAAGGCCTCAGCAGAAAAGGAAACGAGGCAGAGGGAGGGAAAGAAAGATAGCTCCCAAATGACCACCGTTTGAATAGTCTAAGTTCAATCTTTAAAACAAAAAGTGATTTTTCCCCCAATAATGTGCTCTGCAGCCTCTCACCTCTCATCCTGAGAAACATGAAAGAAGAAGTAAAAGAGATGACCCAAATCATAGAGTTCCTTTGAAAAAAGAAATTCAGCTGTTTTGAACACTTACAATCAAAGGAAGTGGTTTCCCTAATTATATGAACTATGTGAAAGCTCTCAGAATAGCTTTTCCACCCCAGGATTCCTTGCACTTTAGAAGTTTGCATAAAAAGCTCACATGGAGAATCAGATGCAAAGTGTTTGATTCAAATTTTATTAGGCAGAAGTGTGCATACATTCCTACTGCTTGGCTTGACAGTGGCTTGGGTTTGGACCACAACCAGATTTTGATGGATATATTTCTCTCCCATGCTTTTTAAATATTTCAGTGATCAGGTTCTATTGCCAGACACCCCTTTTTAAAGCAATTGTGGCAGCAGATAAATTGAGAAAGGATAGAGCAGTCTCTCAGAGAACCTTCAAGTAAAGATTCTGTCTTTGTGGCTCGATTAGACCCTGTTGGATTCTGCCACAACACACTGTCCTTTTCTGCTGTTCTTTAGAGAAGGAATGAGAATGAAATCTTAATTTAAAAAAAAATGTGTAAAAGAACCATATTCAGTAGAAAATGTACTTTCTGAGAAATAAGATCTGAACATTGCAGCTTCACTTTGATTCTAACTGTGCTGTAATACTTGAGCTCAGTAAAATCTTTGAACCAAAGTGGAGTCTTGGACCAAAATATTGCTGCCAGTATTTTCTGTTGCTCATGTGTGTAATGTTTCTGAAGTAATTACAAACAGAAGGCTATTTGTTTTATTCATATACTGATTATGATGACAACAAAATAATTTTTGAAAATTTTATTGGAAGGAAGTTTAATTAGACATTTTGACATAAAACTCATTCAGCATTGGATAGAATAATAGGGTATAAGTTATCCCTAGATAGTGTTATTAGGAAGATTGGATCAGATATTATCCAATAAATTCAGAGCAATGGTTGGAAATATTTTTGTTATTGATTTGTTATTGGGAAGATCGGATCAGATATTATCTAATAAATTCAGAGAAATTGTTGGAAATATTTTTGTTATTGGTTTCTTATTGGGAAGATTGGATCAGATATTATCCAATAAATTCAAAGAAATGGTTGGAAATGTTTTGGTGGACATATGCAAAATAGTGACAAAATAATGGACATAAAAACAGTTTCCATAATTGCTTGAGTTGGGATAAAAATTGGCATATAACTTTGATGCATAAGAAAAATTTTGTTGGACGCTTTGAGAAGATGTTGTAACTGCAAAGGGCTTGTCAGATGGTAAGTATATCATTACAGTTGGATAATATTTTTGCAGCTAACAGCAGAAGTATGACACATTGTGGCAAAACTGTAATGATTCTGTGAATATTTATCAATTTAGGTATAATGTGAGTGTGTTGAAGTAAGAATTGGGTACACGTTGTGTTTTCTTTGACTCATTAATTGATCACAGGGACTATCACTGTTACAGTGCTATTATTCCACTTTTAACCACCCTGGCTGCACCCTGTGGAATTCTGGGGTTTGTAGTTTGGAGAGGCACTGGAGCTCTCTGGCTTAAAATTCTTAATGCCTCTCCCTAAACTGTCAATATTGCCATGGCGGTTAAAGTGGAATAATAGTGCTATAACAGTGTAGTGTGATAAAGGCCCTAAGAGTTGTCTGATGTGTCGGAGTATTCAGGATTTGTGTCAGTACAGAAATGTCCTGTGAACTATGCAGGGGAACCTATTACAAGGGGACTTGCGCATGGATTTCAAAAACAGTGGCTTGGGTTGAATTAAGTTTACAACCAGTGATGGTTACTCACTGACGCTGGCAGAGTAGAGGGTGCGTTCAGCAGCAAAAGACTTCAGGAGTCATGGAGGCTAATTATATTTTGTTTACTGGTTACTGTCCTCACATGCTTGTGCTGGTTGAGAGCAGTGTTGGATACACAGTGTCCAATCTGCTCAACAGTAGGATTACCCTATAGATATGGTGGCTGTGCAGCCTACCTAACTCTGTGTTTAGCGTGAACTTGGCTTTGGTTCCTGGAGCATTCAGAAATACAGTGTCATATTGGTCCTAATTTAGTAGCTTGCAAAGTGGCAGTCTAAGGGGAAATGAGTAGTGCCTCTGGATTGTTGAGACCACCTGCTCCAAGCCATCCCTCTCGGGCTTGGAAGCCCTAAGAGGCTGAGGTGGGACAGGCCCATCAGTATCCAGGGAATGCCCTCAGAGGGATCATCACATAAGTGGTTTACCTCTCTTCCAGCATGCACTGGCCCCTGTAGATAAGGCACTCAGTTAACTGTACCTGTTATCTGAACAAAATTCTCATCCTTCAGGAGCATCGTAACAGAGAAGATGAAAAAAAGCTTTTTTTTCTCTATGTGCAGTCTGAGTTTTATAAAAATAAAAATCCTTCTCAGTTCTCCAAAGGTGAATAGCTTAATCCCACACTGCTCTGCTTTTTGAGCAAGGTTGCTCAACCATTTCCATGCAATAGCACTTCAGCATTACTTCTTGACTGGTATTTCTACTGGTATTAGTGTGTCTTTGGAGGCAGCTGAGAGCAGCTGAAAGCTTTTAGAAAGCTGATGGAAGAGAAGAAATTGACAAGCTTGTCAGATGCTTGATACTCAGGCCATTTCCGCACTAGACTGTTATAGCACTATGAATCCACTTTCGACATCCTATGGAATCCAAAGGATTCCATAGGATGTTGAAAGTAGAATCATAGTGTTATAACAGTCTAGTGCGGAAATGGCCCCAGCAGCTGATCAGCTTTGACTCTTCTTAGCCACCTAAGGAAAAGACCACTTCACTGGGATGGGTTGGCTCAATGTGAATAATAGAGGCCATGTAACTTGATCTTCCTCAAGATATTTGGAAGAAAAGAAGGAAGAAATATTTGAGAGCATTCTGAAACAATAACAAGACACAGCTTCATTACGCCTTTCAAGTCTCCTGTTTACTGAGCCATTTAGATTTTAAAAACACAATCTTTAGTTTCTTAAATTTAAAGGCAAGAGTTTTAGAAATAAAGCCCACCTTTCTCTTTTTACCACATTCAAGAAACATAGTGAGTTGATTGCTGGCAGAGAAAGGAGCAGATTAGGGGCAGCCTGCTCACTGTTAATTTAAGATTTTGTCTTTAATGCTGAAAAAAAAAATTACACAGGTTTGGAGAAAAATTGCTTGATCATTTCTGTGATCTGTTTGCCTCACAATATGATCCCTTCCTTCCGTCATTCATTTCTTGTTCCTTCCTTCCTTCCCTCCTTCCTTCCAACTCACAGTGCAATCCTAACTCAGCAAGTGGGCCAACAGCTGGCTTTAGGTGGGCTGAAACTGGGCTATATCCAACCCTCCGTCCTTCCAGGACGGATGTAGCTCTGGATGATGGATGGGCACCCAAGAATTTTATTTGGGAGAAGCTCCTATTGGTTTCCATGTGTGGAAAATCACTTAAGCCAACCCTAACCTTGGTCTAACTTTGTGCTTTGAGTGAGATTTGGATGCAGCATAACTTGGCTCCTCCCTTGCCTTCCCTCTTATTTGCCCTCCTTTTTGGCTCTTCAGCTGGCTGATCTCATCCCTTGTGCCAACTGCTCTCTCAGCTGACTGATCTCTGAGATCAGTTAGCACAAGTGGCTTATGCTGGCATAGAGAGGGTTCAGCCAGCATAAGGCCAGTTCAGTCAGCACAAGTGGTTTACATCTCATTCTAACCCACTCCCCTCAGCCTCTTTTTGAGTTAGGATTGCAGAGTTCTTCTGAAGGTAAAATGCTAAAAAACATATCTAAGTTTTGACTCATTTTGCACGGAGACCTATTCTACTAGATTGGGGGAACAAATGTTTTAAAATGGACAGCTGTGCTTTTACATGCTCGCAAGCAGAGGTATCATCTGCAGTGCTGAACTCTTGTCTCTTCCTCTTCTAAAAGACGTACTTTTATTGGTTGATGCATTCATTTTTCTTTCAAAGTCAGACTAGATGGGGAAGGAATGAGATGGATTGGGATCATGGAAGGCATTGTCTGTGTTTAATTCGGTCAGTTCTGTGCTCTTTTTCCAGTGAAGGCTCCCACCCTCAAAGTGTTCTCATCACAAATCACCAACTCTTCCTTGAAGTTTGTTTAAGAAGCTTCCTGAAATACCTTTCAAAATGGTGACACTTGAAAAAAAAGTGTGTAAACACAGAATTTATGCACATTCCTCCCCTGGATCCTGGTCATACTCTATGTTGGGGAGGGGGGAGGGATGTAGGTGTTATTTGGAATGAAATTCCCATCCTTCTGTATTGGCTATGCTGGCTGGGGCTGCTGAGAGTTGCAGTCCACAACTCTGAAAGTCCACAAGATCTCAACTATTGTTTTATACAAAAAATCCCTTAGAAAAGTCTTTTTTTTTAAAAGACAGGACTTCTCTTCCTTTTCTGTTTAGTAGCTGAAGGTGTCCAAATGGGAAATATATACATGGGAATGCATTATTAAACACTCAGCAGACCCAGGCCAGCACCTGGAATTCACAGGCTATTCCAAGAGCACAAGAATGCCCACCACAGCAAATGGTAGTGTTTGTATGGCTTCAAGTCAGCTTTTGGTGACCCTATCCTCGAGCTTACTTGGCAGGATTTATTCCATGGAGGTTTATTGTGAGCATTCCTCTGAGGCTTTATTTGTTTTATTTGTGTTGTGTGGAACTTCCTCATGGATTCGTAGTTCTCTTTCCAATTGGAATAATCAGCTGGCTTTTGTTTGGATATTTTATTTCCTTAAAAAGTTTCTGAGAGGATGCATTTCAGTTGGAGAGGAAAAAAGAGCACCCTCAAGAAAACAGATGGGAAACCAGATTTTGTGGATGTAAAACAGCCACAAAGTGTGTATAATGCAGATTCACTTCTGCTCTGCCTTGTACGAAAAAAAAATTGGTGGCTGTACAAATAATGCTTTTGGTTAGAAAATAATTGGGAAATCATCTTCTCCAGGCTTGAGGCAATTGAACACTAAGGGCCATATATAAAGGGACTAGTGGGCAGAGGAGGCTGTGAACACTAGTACCCTGAGTCCAGGAGATTTTGCACTGGCAAATAACTCTTGTGGGCTTGGGGGCAAGGACTGCAGCCTTATTATAGTGTAACAATTGAGCAATTTATCTATAGCATAACTAGCTATATTGTTATTACTGATGTATCTGATAGGAAACACTTATAGCAGCTGTTGGGTGAAATCATTGTCATAGTTACTATCATAATAAAGGAAATGTACTGTTGATATAAAATACTACTGTTGGAACGCATCATGTTGTAGGTCTGAATGTCTTTATTAGGGCAAAAGGTTTTAATTCCCTGGAGCAACACACTTCTAGTCCATAATTCCTGTATAATTTTACTGAGACATATGAAGAAACCTTCCACCATACCAGATCATTAATCTATCGAAGTCACTGTTGTCTCTTCAGGTAAGTCTGGGATGTTTTGCTTCAATCTAGACTGTGGCCATTTCTGCACTAGGCACCTCCCTAAACTGCAAACTGCAGGATTCCATAGGATGTTGAAAGTGGAATAGTAGCACTATAACAGTCTAGTGCACAAATGGCTTATGTTGACAAGGGGAACTGCCTGCAGAATTTATGTGTATACATATTTACCTCTGCGACTGTGGATATATACAGAACTCTGCTTCTCCTCGTATTAAGGAAGAGTATAGCAGCCATGTGAAATGAGTAAATAAGCCCAGTTTAATGTCACAATTGCTTCACATGACTTAGAAAAAACAGAAGAGTGAAGTAAAATATTAGGGAATGGAATGGAAATAGTTTTGTAACTTACCCTTTAAAATCTTTAAATGTTCTTACTTCATCCAGATGGGAAGCTGTTTATGTGTTTCTCAACTTCCCACTGCAACAGGAAATAAAAGTTTAATCACCAAATGGATTGTCTTATGTTGGGGATGTAGAAAAAGCAGTGTACTTCCACACCATTGTTATATATTCATGGAGGCCCCCATTGCTGGTGAGAAAAATGAGCAGATACGACAGTGTAGCAGCAGTGTGGGGAGGTTTATCATTGTCTGTCTGCTGGTAATTTCACCAATAAACATAGAGTTGTGGCTGGGTGGAGTGACTGGGACAAAATGAGAGGGAACCTGGTATATGAATGTTTTGGAAGGTTGCTTGAGCAAAGCTATTAGCCCCTGTGCTGGTCACTGGCTGTCTTACTGATCTGTATGAATCCTGCAAGAAAAGTGCTTTTATCATCTACCCAATAAAGGTACCACTACACTCTCTGGTGGTGCCCCATCCTTGGAATGTCTTCTCACAGGCAGTATCTATGGAACCGACATAATAGTCTTTTTAACTGGGTTAAAACCTTTAAATTTTGCAGGCATTACTATTTTAAAAAAAATGCATCTATTTAAAATGTATACGTGTATTCTCAAGCCACTTCACAAAGTTTCAGATCTCGTTTACTGTTCATGTTTAGATTTTAAGTAGGGTTTTTGTACTTTTTTTAAAATTACATACAGTTGGCCCTTGATATCTGCTAAGGTTTAGTTCCAGGACCCCCTGAGGATGCCAGAATTCATGGATGCTCAAGTGTCATTGTGTACAATGCCATAGCAAGATGGTATCCCTTATACAAAATGGTAAAATCAACATTTTCTTTTTGGATTTTTTAAAAAGAATATTTTCAAGCCGTTGTTAATTGAATCCATGGATACAGAATCTGTAGATATGGAGGATCAACTGTATAATGCAATTAAGTCCTTTTTGTGATACATAGGTGTTTAAAATGAATAAAAATAATATGGATTTGCGTGTCATGATTCCCTGTCTAATAATGGCTTTGCTAATATTGAAAGAGAGGCGGTGGGGTGGGGTTTAGGTTTATTGTTAGCTGTGTTTGGCTTTCACTGGATTTGAGTCACTGTCTGAGAGGAGTCTTGGCCGGAGGTGTCAGATATTTGCTTCCTAGGAATGGATGTTATGGATGAGTCTGGCTCCTAAAACTTTTCCTGGCAGTTCAGTAGTACATTGTGCCCAAGAAGAAAGAGACTAGGTTCTGTGAAATCATTGTGGTGTCCCTCCTATTGTCAAAGATAATCTGTTGGGGTGCCACTCTTGGGCTCTTAATTGTACACAACATCCTGATGGACAATTGTCAAAGTTTTTATTGATATTTTGATTGTGCAGTAGGGTGTTGTTATTTTATCTCTTATTTCTTCTGGTATTTTTGTTTATTTTTATTCTCTAAAGTGTTCTGAGGAGGACATGGGATAAGACAATTTTGTGTTGGTGTACCTGCCGCAACCTTAGAATGGATTGAACATCCGCAGTGTTGTACTGTAATTTAACTCAAGGAAGAAATCTTTCTTGTGTGTGTGAAAAGCAGTAGCTACTGAAAATGTCTTTTGGACAATTAAAACTTAGTCTGCATTATGCAACAAACTCTGGAGAATTACTTTATAGAAAACATTGTAGGGAAAGACCTGAGAGATTTTTTTTTTTTAAAAATCCTGGGATTAAATTAGATCTGGTCCTTCAAAATTGCCAGTTGCTTGGGCTACCTTCTTTTACTTATCTGTCCTTTCTAAATAATGTTGGTGTTTCTTTGCTAAAACGTGGCAAATATTTCTGCAGCTATATTACTAATCAGCTCTCACTTGAAACAATGATAAATGTTACCAAGCACTTAGTGATGTTCAGCTCACCAGAGGCCTGGAGACATTTAACACCTCTAACCCCATAATTTTGTGTCATAAGAGAATGCCTCATGCTGAGAAGTTCAACTGATTTATTAAACACAGTGTTGGTTGGTTGACCTATTGGCTGAATGAAATTCAACTTTATTTTCAAAATATGATATTCACAAGGAATCTGAAAAAGAAAATTGCTAAATGGATGGTAAGCACAGACAAATGTACAAAACAATGTTTTGCTTATGTAAAATAATATGCTAATAATACTACTAATATTAGTACTAATAATTTATTTCTTACCTGCCTCTCCCTATCGATTGAGGTGAAGAATACAGATGTATTCCATTGAATTCAGTTAATGGGAAGCCCAGTTTTTTCTTCATATACTACTAGAAAATCAAATAATTGTTCCAGGTACATTGACTTTGGGCCTCTGTTGCTACAATTTTGTACCAGTTTAAGTATCATGGCTTTCTCCAACTAATAATGGGAGCAATAAGTAAGGGAAGGAATTGAAAAACATGTGTAAAATTCTCCCAGAGAAAGTGGCCATGTGATTTACGTTTGCCTGGATTCATTGTGCCCCCATGCCTGCTTAGGTGATCAGCTGAACTGGGTTGCTTGCTTTCAGAATAACGATAAAGAAAGCCTTTGGGCCTTGTAGATACGGAACCGTGGGGCAAAATCTGTGGCCAAAAAAACTTGCTCATTACTGTAGAATTGATGTGAAAAGGATGCTGTATTCATGCAAAGAAAGCAGTGTTTGAGGAGACGGAAACAGTGTAAAAGGAAACAAGATTTGTACATGTATTCCTAGAAAACGGGAAGAGATTAGAATGACAGTTCAACAATTCAAAGATAGAACTCAATGGTTCCTACTAAACCATTTTTTTCCTTGCTAGGGCAGAAGTTAAAGCTGTCTGTAGAAAAACAATGGAGAAATCCAAGAGCTGTGTGTAGACAGCCTTTCCCCTCCTCACATGACTACAGTTCCCAAGTTTTCTAGAGCTAGGAATGCCCTTTGTAACAGGAAATAAAGCAGTCCTGTCATAACTTTGAAAAGTTTATTATGGTGTATATAGCCAACGGTATTGTGAAATTACCATAAACTATTTGCTTTCTGGAGTAATTTCTTCCACTTTGCATGACTGGACTACACACTGTGTTTACACTGTAATGTACAGTTTGGGATCACTTGGTTTTGATTCAAGTAAGCATGGACAGGGTCTCTTTCAGAGATCTTAACCTTGGGAACTTTTGCACTATACAGTTATGGCACTTTGGTACCACTTTAGTTGACACAGTTCCATCCTGTGGAATCCTGGGGCTTGTAGTTTGGTCAGAGGCACAAGAGGAGCTCCCTGGATGAGGATTCTAAAGGCCCTTTCCCCTAAAACTTCAAATCTCAGGATTCCATAGGATGTTACCATAGCACTTAAAATATGGAACCATTGTGTTGTAATGGTATAAGTGTGAAAGGGCCCTTGATGTCCTCTCTGTTTAGGCTCCCAAAATATGTATATGCAGCATACCTACTTTACGAATAAAGGGAGTGCTTGATTCAAGGACTACACGTGGTCACCACTGAGCCTACTGTTCTTCTGGTACTTGTTCCATGTTACAATTTTGACAGTCTCGTTCTCTAAGAGAAAATGTATGAGCAGGATATCATGGTTGGTTGGTTGGTAACAGTCCACATTTGGGCATTTAAAGAAGGCAATGGAACTTCAGAACTGGCACAAAGTAAAGTATTCAGTGTAGACCCCCTATTGCAGATCAAAGGCAATTTCTGAGAGGTAACACCTTCGATGTCACCTCTCTCGAATGTCTTCTGGGACAGAACCATGTGGAGAAGTTCAATGTATGCACTGATCCACCATGGATATTCTCAGTCTAAAGCTTTGGAAATGCCAGTGTGATCACAAAAATTGCCATATGAGTTTATTGGTGGGATGACATTCAAATGTTTTGCTTCTCTGTGTGATTCCTTTACATGAAGATGGTTCAGCATGGATGCCATTTATGTGGAAGTAATTTCTAGCATACCTTCTGTTTTGATCTCTTGTTAATTATAGTGAGCTTATTTGATTGATTTTAGTATAGCTTCATGCATTTTTTGAAAATGTACATCTAATGGTTTCCTTGGGTTTTGAACAGGCAGAAATACTCAGTGTGCTCAGCCACCGGAATATCATTCAGTTTTATGGAGCTGTTATTGAACCTCCTAACTATGGCATAGTTACAGGTGAGTAGAGGTCTTCCTTTAGCCTGTGTAGTTTTATATTCAAAAGAGTCTGATGTTTCTGAAATGTTAGGTATAATAAAATGGCTGGTGATGCTATGCAGTTTGTGCCTGGAAGGTTTTTGAGATGTTTGCCCAGTGTATCAAGAATAACTTTAAAAAATTTACTCCTTTTTCTGTGTAACATTATTAATCACATCAGAATGGTCCAGGCCACAAACAGTTCTAGCTGCAGTTGTATTTCCTACTTTTGCACCCTAACATTTGCTCTGCAACAGCTGGAAAACGCTATAAGAGCAACAGCTCTGCCTTTAGGGTAGGCTCTAGGACTTAACTGGCTTCTGTTCTACCCTTTTTGTCTCTGAAGCAGCAGCTCTTCTTCTGCCTAAGAGCCAAACCAAGAGCTCTTTCCTGCCCTTGGATTGCCTCCAGTTGATTCTCCTTCTAGCACTTGCAAAGGAAAGGATTGTAAAATCATATAACTCTCAGTGATGTTCAGCAATGGTGGTGTACTTTTCTCAGGCAGCAAAAGAGATGACTCTTACCAGTACTTGTAAAAATGCCTTTATGTTGATGCTGCTTTATCAAGCAGTAATTTCGCTCCTTGTTCCCATCAACATTTACTGTAAATATATGCTGAAATAGCTATGAGGTGTTAAGATGTCTCTTCTCCACCATTAAACATTTGCAGGCGTATGGAATATTTTAACAGTCATGGGGGGTGGGGTTCCTTACAATGTTTCAGTAATGAAAGGGATATTTATCTTAATTGATTGTATGCAGATTTGTTACAATCTGCTAGTGTTCCGTGAACAGTTGACCAACTTCTCGGTTAAAGGATATCTAATCTGAAGCATGTGATGTGTCAAAACAAGACAAGTTTATGTGTCTGGAAGAGCAAGGCAATGGAAATTATGAAACTGCACAAACAGGATGGGTAGCTTAAAACAGCAGCAAAGACTGAAATGAAGGAGAATTACTAGTAAGAAAGTCCTTACAAATTTGTGGATTTTCATGTAATTTGCTAAAACATAAACACCTGGACACAACTTGTTGTGTCTGTTGTGGATAACGTTTTCTTTGATACCAAGAGTGGCAATTTTTAGGAGGTTTCAGGGATGATGTAGTTTAGTTAAAATGCTATGAACATTAGGTCCATCCTTGAATAGAAAATAAAGGCATTACATACGTTAGTTTGTGTGCATATATTCCACCAAACAGGAAAAAAGAGTTCCTTAGAAAAATAAATAAGAGCTATGGAATATACATAATAATAACAACAATATGTATATGTAATATCTCTGTACTCTGCTGACATCTTACTTAGTGCGACCTGCCTTTTCAGAATAGATTGCTGTGGTGCAGACCTTACAGAGTGGTTGCAAATCAGAGTACATCTGATGTGACCTGTCATATATTGTATGCTGGCTTGGCCTTAGATAAATCTTTGTAAGTGCATAATGCCATGGCTTCCAGGGTATGGTCTAGGACATTCTAGAGTCCTGACCAGGGGAACTATCTGCAGTAATGAACTGAACATAACTGCAAAAAAAGGTCCAGAAATCTTTTTGTCAAAAGCCAGACTATGTTAGGGCTAACAAGTGTAAGCCATGGGTGAATTTTTACTGTCAGATTTTAAAGTCATCACTTTTAAATCCCTCTAAATCCTAAAACTGTAGTTAAGAAGGGGAATGGCATGCACATTCCAGGTGCTTCCTAGAGCAGTTGCTTTCAGAGGGCATGCCATCTTAGGAACACTGATACGCAATGTAGGAGATGATGTCATTCATGAGTAATTAATGTTTGGAAGTTTCTGTCTTGGCAGAATATTAAAGGTCTTTTTCACAAATCAGCTTCCCATCATGTTCACCTTTACTTATCCTCACTGCTCCCTTCACCTTCAAGTCTCCGGGATAGGTACAGTGTGAATACTATCATTTTCGAAGATATTGAGAGAAACATCAGTGGCACAGGTCTGTGCAAGGGAAACACCTCTGCACCCCATGCACATATTTGGACCACAGACTAGCAATGGAGAGAACCATTTGTTAGATATTCCTAGTGCTCAGGCACTTGCAGATGAGGCTTTTATGTGCAGCTGCCCTGCCTCAAATGCAGTGTGTTTTATTTGATATCTGTAAGGATCTTCTGTGTGGATTCACCTTAGACAATTCATAGGCTTCCTACTTTGGGAGTCATCAAAGTTTCTTGTTTTAAAGAAAGACTTCAGCCTGCTTAGATTTGCCATAAAAGCAGAATAAACTTTCATGGGTGAGGAGTTCAACTCTGGCACACAGCTAAGGTTCACAAAACGCAGGTTGGGCATGATCAGATCTCCTCAGCATCTTTGTATTATAATCACCAGTTGGGCACTCTGCTTTGCATTAGAGTAGGCATGCTGGAGAAAGGAAGAGTTAGCCCCTTTCTCCCCATGCTGTTCCCTGCTACTTATCCGACCTGAGAATGAATCTCCCATGTCTTACATAGTTTTGTTCTCTCTAGATCTGTGGTCCTTAAGCTGTTAGTTGCCAATCTCTGGAAAGTTTCCAGGAAAGAAAGAAACGGTTGTAGCTGATGGGCACAAATATCATGCTAGTCCACAACCCATTAGGAAAAAAAAATACTTGTCTCCTATGTCAGATAGCTTAAGGAGCACCTCTCTAGATTACAGAAGTCTGGATTGTTAAATATAAATATCAGCATATTTATTGATGATATGTATGTAGTCCTACATTTATATGTAGGATATAAATATAAATATGAATCAATCATTCATATCTATAAATAGGATATAAATATGAATAAATCATTTCACGTATTTTAGCATACCCAGACACTCTTCTGTCAGATTTTTTTATCTAGAAACTTGTTGAGGGACCTTTAATTTTTTCCACTAGAGAACTGTGTAACTTAATGGTGCTTCACTCACATAGTACTCAATTCTACACAGAGAGGGTCATATACAGAATCTTGTTTATTTTCCCCACACTTCCACTTGAGAGAGTAACAAAAAGGGGTCGTAACTGTTTTTTTTTTGTTTTTTTTTGGCTTGGTAGTGAAGTGAATGAAAATAAAAAGATAAAATAGCTGAACACATGCTCTACTGAAAGAAGATGAGCCTCATGTATATAGAGAAGTATAGTATAGTATAGTATAGTATAGAGAAGTAAGATCAGACATGACCAAAAGGAAGTGCTCTTAGATATTGTATAGTATTTCATTTTAAGGATGATACAAAGTTTCCATAGTTAACTTTATACAAATGTCATATCAAATGTCACATTGTTGTCTTTTCTGATTATTGAGTTATATTTTATGTATGTATGTATGTATGTATGTATAATTTCTTAATCTCCAAGATGATCTTTCTCATATATTTTTGTTATTATATTTATAATCTCATTTATGAAAATAATTGTGTTTTAAAGATATCTTTATTAATACATTATTTCATTTTAATAGTTTGAAAAAAGACTAAAAATCTACAAATGCACATGAGAAAAGAAAAAATAACATGAAGAAAGCATGGGACATAAGAATTAGACATTAAAAAGTAAAGAAAAAAATATTGACTTATTTCTTTAAATTGAGTATAACAATCAAATTGATTCAGGCCTCTCAAAGATAATATACAACATTTC
The DNA here is from genome assembly GCA_030412105.1 of Cyclura pinguis. Classification (NCBI taxonomy): domain Eukaryota; kingdom Metazoa; phylum Chordata; class Lepidosauria; order Squamata; family Iguanidae; genus Cyclura; species Cyclura pinguis. Next base: position 221,693,333 of record CM059599.1, on the reverse strand, counting down.
TGTTCTTCCTCTCGCCTAGTTCCTCCTTTCCAGAAAAGAAAAATGAACGTTCTTCAACCAAAAGTTAACATATGTAGCATAGTCTATCAATATTACTTTCTATTACATTTCATTCCATGTTAATGGTTACATGATAAATGATACTGCATTTTTAAATTTTAATTCCAAATGCTACTTGCTGACTTAATTACATAATACTGTCTCTACATAAAACTGTAGATCTGTTAGCTAAAGCTCCTTGCTAGGCTCTTACTGAAGGGCTCAAAATACCCACAGGTACTTGGCTTTATATACATTTTTTTCTCAGCCATAACTCCCTCCCACACACTACCAGGCTGGCTTTCTCTCCTGAGGTGCTGTTCTAATTCCCTAGCAACCTGCTTTCAAGCTCCACTGGCAGTCCAAATTGCCTCATATAACATCAGTATATATAACACCACTAAATCCAGATGTTTCTATATCATTTCATATTCTGAAATCCTTTACACCATTTATTAACCAAATTCAGTTTGCATTGTTTTACATCTATATCTGTTTTATAACCTAGTTTCAACCAAATTTATTTCATTTTGAATTTAACTCCCTTCTTCCCTTGTAGCCATGAACTTCTCTCCCTCCTCCATCTTATTCCTTCCTTTGCCCTTTACTAGTATTTCCAATTCCTCCCCACTTGGTAATGTACTTGGTATTTCAGAACTTCTTGGCCATTCTTCTCCCTTAATTCAGTAGCTAATCCTGAATTTGTATTTCCATATGATTTTCAACTTCCTTCATTTCCATATTGCTAACTTCTCTATCCCCCTTTTGTCTTGCCTCTTCCCACAGTTCTTCCCTGATCTCGGTTATCTTATTCCTCAGGACCTGTATCATGTTCCTCTTCTTAGTAATTTCACTTCTCTCAAAAAATGTAGCTCCTCCATCATCCATTGTAAAAAGTCCTGAAAAATGTCCTGGGAAGGTTCTATGTTCCATTTGATCCAGCAGTTTCAGAGTTCGCAAGTGACTGAAAGCTGCCAGCAAGTCAGTCTTCTTGACATCAAATAGATAACGTGTGTACTTTCTCATGCTATAATTTCTCCTTTTTAAAACCTTTTTAAAAAAGTATTTTAAAAAAGATGAAATTCAGACTATCCACAAAATATATGCACTTAGATCTTTAATTATTCTCTTTTAAACATGGCAACACTCAATTTTCTAATTTACTTTTCCCAATCTTGCAGAGTAAGCACACTTATTTGGCTTTTGATTGCAGAAAGAAGGTGGCTGGAGAGGCTTTGTTGTCAGAAGAATTCTTCACTTTTGTAACTCCAGAAGTTTATCAAAGAGCTTTCTTTTAAAAAGCAGGTTGCTGGTATGGAACCATCAGATTCTTAGATTCAAATAACTTTGTTTCATGGCAAGGGCAAAAAATGTCACTCCATCAACCCTTCTATTCATAATACATATATTAAAAAATAAACACACGTAATGGGAATTCAGGACCCTGATGGGTGATTCCGTGCTCCCCCTTTAATCCAAGGGCAGTTTCTCTGGCCACAGATCTCTCTGGTCGGCACTTTTGCTGTGACAGCTCTCCTTGCTGCAGAGCCGCAGCTGGGAGTGTCTTCCCACTGGCTTGCCATAGGTCAAAGTCTCATGTATTAAAATCATTGTTTGGTTCTAGCTTTTGTTTTAAAGCTAGAACCAACCAATTATTTGTTTGGTAGATCCAATGAAACCGAAGGGACTTACATTAGTCATATCTATCATACGTTAAATATGACTAAGCTTGGGCTCTAACCCATTCTATTTAAACGTAACCATGTGATCTTTTGCTTAAATTAATCTACCTGAACCCTGTGTATCAATTCCTCAGGAAGACAACCGTTGATGCTCCAGATGTTTTAGACATCTGTTCCCAGAGGGCTCAACCAGCGTAGGCAGTGTTAAGAGATTGTGGGACTTATAATCCAAATTAATTTTTTTCCACAGACCATGAAGTCCATGAATCCTATTGATTCAGAAAGAATTTCCCATCACTATATGTCTATCTACCCTTGGACACATCCATTTAATAATATCTGTTTTATTTCTTAATAGAATATGCTTCTGCCGGGTCACTGTATGACTACATTAATAGCAACAGAAGTGAAGAGATGGACATGGATCACATAATGGCTTGGGCAACTGATATAGCAAAAGGTGAGATTCCTCAATAGCAGTGGGTAGGCTAAATAATTTTTTAAAAAATTATCAAAGAATACATCATATACCATAAGAATTCTGTTTCTGGTCCACATCCAGCTGAGAAGAACTGCTCTTAATCCCCAGTCTGAATTCTTCATCTTCTCTAATGCTTGCAACTTGTTTACCTCTCCCAGTCTGAATTGTCTAAGCTCTTTCATGCTAGCAAAGTTATTTACCTTCAATAAAAGCTCCTGTCATGACATACTAGTGAATCTTGAATTGTTAAATGTCCTTTAATAGCTTTAGCCAGCATTTGGAAATATATACCCATAGAAAATATATGTTGCCAGTGATCATCATAATTGTTTTCCCTGTTTTCTGTAAATGGTTGCCCCTTTGTCTCTTTTTGTAGGGCAAAACATTTTAGAAGAAAGTTTTCCCTCTGTGTGTGTAACTATATTTAGAAAATAATCATTTTGAATAATTCTCTTTAACAGTGGTGTTTATTTTAGGCATTTAAATATCTCCCTTCAAAATGTTTATTCCATGGAAGATAACTTTGATGGAGGCCTGAGTGTGTTTCTTGCTTAAATAAATACTATTATAAAAAAATAAAATATAAAACGCTTATATATATGAGTAATGTGATTTTGTATGGTAAATCTTCGTTCTTAAATGCAGATGGAAAATATGTGAAATGTATGCACATTTGGGGAGAGGAAATGAATGTACAGTATAAGAGATAAGCAGATCTCCCAACTTTCATATTGTGCCTTAAAAGCAATTGTTGGACAAGGAGATCCTATTTGGGAGCAGTGGTATTGTGGGGAAGAGCATTTAATTCTTCCTTCTGTATTATTATTGCTTTATTTATGAAAAAAAATTATATCTTCCCCTTCTAATGTTTCCGCACCACTCAGAGAGTTCAATAGCAATTAAAACATTATAAAATACTGTAAGTTTACATGATGTAATTACATAATCATACACAATTCAATCACAGAATAACAATAACACAGAATAACAATGTAATACAGCATCCAATATGTACACTTCAAATGTGTGCAGCAAATCCCTGTCTGAACAGGCAAGTCTTTACTATACAGTAGACTGTTGCCAGGAAAGGTGCCAATCTAATCTTCTATGGCAAAGAATTCCATAACTTAGGTGCCACCAATGAGAAGTCCCTCTCTTTTGTCCCTACCAGTGATGCCTCCGCAATTGTACAGTAAGACCCCAGTGAGGTGAGGTGCAGCTAGGTCCCCGTGCCTCTCTTGGCTGGAAGGAGTCTCCTCTATCCCCAGCTGGCAGAGGTGCACAGCTCCACCCATGCCCCTCTCAAGCCTTGTGCCTCTCTCAGCCAGGGTGGGAGAGAGGGAGACACCTTCCTTGGTTGAGGGAGGCATGGGAAGTCAAGCTGTGTAGAGCCACGTACCTTTCGTGGCTGTGAATGGAGAGGGACACTCCTTCCTCAGTTGAGAGACACACATGGCTCCCTCTGATTTGGCACCCAGGTAGGGGGCTGCTTGCCAGGCAGGCAGGCAGGAAAGAAGAGCCAGGTGGTGGAACTGCCTCCCTGCCTTTTGCCCCTCCCACAATATAGTGCTTGATATTATCCATATTATTTTACCATCCATGGTAAGTCCAAGAACATATCCCCTGCAGATATGGGGGACCTACTGTAGTTCCTGTTGCTCAGATCTTACGACACAAGCTGTCCCTAAGGTATCCTGGACCTACTCCTTTTGAGCCCTTAAGGGACATCACAGTTGCTTTAAGATGAACCTAGAAAGAAATGTCTATAGGACAGATGTAATATTTTTTCTGATCTCTGTTTTCCTGAAGCTACTATTTGTTTCATTGGTGAAAAAAGATACAGTTCTCATTGTTTTTGCTCAGCATACGCTCCTTTAGGAGCACAGAATTTGTTGCATTTTGCCAGCAAGGGATGCAATTAGCGTGTAGACATTTGAGCAACTTGTACATTTTGTATACTATGAAATGTGATGGTATTTTCAGTTAAGGAGCATGAAGTCTAAGTAATAATCCATTTAAGATGTGGAGTAATTGGATGCAAGCCATTTTCATTTTGTAAGTTGAGAAGATGAAATTATCCTAATTCCAAGTGTGTTATCTTGTCTGAGTTATGAGATTGGATTGATCATCTCTTAGCTTTTAAAAATTTGCTCCATTTGGGCTATGCCTAGCTCTCCTGTGTTTCAGATGGCTGTCGATAACATGCATCAGGAAATTCAGCAAGGAGAATAAACACACAGAGTTGAAGACTGTTCACTGTCTCTAATGCTAGCAACTTGTTTATCTCTTCCAGACTGTGTAATTTGCAGAGTTGGACATCGTGAGCCCTTTCACTTACTGCTTTTTTTGGTTGAACTTGAATTGGGCAGACATTTCTTCAGAGCACACATACTGTTCCCCTTACTGCACAGAGATGTATTGAGTGAATGGACCTGTACTTTTTTAAAAAATTTGAATGCAATATGTCCCCAACTACCTAACTGAAAATCACTATCATATTTGTAATGAGGTTAGCCTAGAAATTGACACTGACACTTGATTCAGCAGTGCTAATATCACACAACAGATCCTAATTCTCCTATGTGGAAAGGCGATCAGGAGGTATATGCTGTAAGAAGGTCCCAAGAAGTGTTGAGCTTCTGTTTTCAAGCACAAAAAAGCAAGCAAGCAAGCAAGAAAGATACTGGGGTTGGATTGGAGCATAGGTATCTGTACAGTATGTGCTTAAGCATGCTCTGTCCCATTGACATCAATGGACTACGCACCATGTTTGTCAGGTCCCTCTTATTTGCATTTATTTTGTGAACAAGCTACTGCTAGTGGTGACAAAATATGCTATTGCTACAACAAAAGTCTTCTATCTTTTAAAAATTTAATCTTTTACTTTCTTTTAGGAATGCACTATTTGCATATGGAAGCTCCAGTCAAAGTAATCCACAGAGATCTGAAGTCCCGAAATGGTAATGCAGCATGAATTTACATGTCCTTCTTCTATTTGTTTTTCTTGCAAGCACCAAATCACAGTGTCGGTACTGCGGATAGAAATATAACTTGACATGCAGCTAAGTGTTGTTGAAAACATACTCCAAACATGTTTATCACTAATCCAATTTGTCCTTGGGGGAAAATTTCTTGGAGCTTCTGGTTTTCTTGCATTTTGCCCTTTTTGTAAAGTTATTCTGAGAAACATCTGAGTATTTTACTGCACAGTGCGCATGGCCCCTAGGTTATAGTGGCCAGATGAGAATACAGTAGCACGTGGAATCTATACTAGAGAATAATTAACTGTGACAACTGTTAGGTAATACAAGGAATGATATGCTTTAAAGTAAGCCAGTACCTGCTGTCTCATAACATTTTATTTTTTTAAAATCTGTATTAACTCAAAACTAAGGTCTAAGATCTAGATTTTAAATGTTTTTACTCCAGTCTCTATCAAGAGTACTAAATGCAACAAGTTACTGTATAAAGGCACAAGATTAAAGAAAATTCCTAAACCCCTGCATCCAATATTGAGGCATATGGACATGGTAATTTCTTTTGAAGCGAGTCGCTAATGCACACCAGTTCTTGTGAATCCAGGCCTTCCCCCAAATGAAATCAATACAGTCAGAGATGACAGTTGGTACAGTTGATGATTTGATTTTCAGTTTCCATCAGATTTACCCAACATGGCCAATGGTAAGGAATTGTGGGAGTTACAGTAACGAACATATGGAAAGCAAAAAGCACTTCATCCTGCTCCTCCTGTACAAGTAATGACAGTGTGAAAGTGGGACAGTGATGAAAACCACTGATTTACAAACTGGGCATATTGTTGTTAAGAAAATGCTGTGGTTGTTAGTGCTCCGGATGAAAAGCTTGACTCCAAAAATCTATAGTTTTTTTTAAATCTTTTAATTTCATTGTATACTGCATCTTATGTAGCTTGTCCTCCCAGTGACCAGCCATTGGACCATCATTAAAACTGAACTTGTCACCTCACCGCCATTTCATTTCTATTGCTGTTCTCACACACAACCTGCTCATTTGTTGGTATAAATGTCCTTTGCTAGCACTTCATTCTATGCATCCAATGAAGTAAACTTAGTTTACAAGGGCTTATGCTACCAACTTCTGTCTCTCAATTAGTCCCAAAGGTGCTACAAGATCCCTTTGCCAACTGACCCAAACTGGCACATCTCTGTCTTGGAATTATTTGTAGCTGTTTAACAAAATGGAATTTCCTTCTGGCAAGTGGGATTAATACAAAGGGCTACACCCTAAAGAAAACAGCAAGACAGGACTTACTTTACTGCAGTGTTGCTTGCTAATGATTTCTTTTGTCATTTTAAAAACTGGCTCTATTTTCTCTTAAAATCAAGCTGAACCAGCCTATGCTTCTTTAGGACAACAGAAAATCCCATCAGTTTATATTGCACATAAACTGTGCCCTACAATAAAATACTGAAAGTGAAACCCAGGTGATGATATGTTAAGGCCATTTCCACCCTACGCTGCTATAGTGCTATTGTTCAACTTTCAAGATCCTGTGGAATCCTGGGATTTGTAGTTTAGGGAAGGGCATTTAGAATGCTCAGCCAGAGAGCTCTTTGGCCGCAGCAAACTACAAACCCCAGAATTCCACAGGATGTTGAAAGTGGAATAATAGCACCAGCGTAGGGCAGAAATGGCCCGTTTACTTTGCAGACATGGTTTATTCTGTGGCCACTGATTCTTAGAACATACTGATTTGTGTTCTAGTATTTTGAACAGTGATTCAAAGGCCTTGACAAGAAAAACTAGATAGATATCACCTTGTTAGATTAGCTGGGGAAGGCAAATTTGGAAGGTCCAGGGGCCATTTTTGCTCTCCCTAGACCTTAGACTCCACCCAGCTGTTTCTTTTCCTTTAAACTGAGAGACTGCAAAGTGATTTCTCTTTTTTACAAAAATGTTATTTTGGAACTAAAACAGGACTCTGGGACAAAATAGTCTTTAAATGGCAAAATGGCTATTTGCTATTATGACTGGCCAGTTTTACAACTACACAGTTCAGCAGCGGGGGAGAACTCTAGTTTTCCCTGGCAAACCACACAGAGGCAATAGGTCTAGGGTTGCCAGGGGAAATAAGGGACGGCATTGCTGTATCTTTAATGGTTGTGTAAAAAGGGAATTTCAGCAAGTGTTGCTCGTTGTGAAATTCTCTCTTTGACAGAGCCATTAAAGGGAATGGAGCCCTGTCTCTTATTTCATCTGGCAACCCTATATGAGCTACATAAAACATGCTTTCACAAACTGAGTACAATTAGATAAAGATGGGTAAACATATTGACATGGACAAGATAATGCGGTCTATAATAGATGATATCAAGAGAGTGTCAAAATCTGTAAATTAAATCAGCTTATAAGCTAATAATGATTTACAGCCCTGCAAGTGCACTAGATAACACGTTGTCGAGTTGGGCATATGGGCAATAGCACTTCCCATTTGTTCTTTCACAGTGCTTGCTAGTTGCAGAAGACTGAGGCTAATGTCCAAAACATCTGGAAGGCACCAGGCTGAAAAAGGCAAATTTAAGCTGAGAGGTTCTATGTAACCTTTGTTAATAGATCATAAAGGATTTTTTAAACATCTCTTTATTAAGCCGTGAGGCTGTGCATTTTGGAAGTTGATTGAACAGTCTGTAAGGATTTATAGATGTTGTGGGACAGTGGCTGTTCTGGCTAGGGCTGCTGGACATTCCAGTTCAGCAGCATCTGGAGGGCCAAATTATTCCCACCATTGCTTTAGATGCTTATGGCCTAAATCCAGTTATTTGTCAAAATTAGAAACCAGTTGAATCAGTGCAGCTGATATACAGTAAATGTTGATATGGCACATTTCCATTTGTTTCAACTAATCTTGTCTAGTTGTTTTAACATTTGGTTTAGGCCAATGATGGCATTATAATACTTGGCAGTTTTATTTTTAATCAATTTCCCAGCAGTTTCTGAGTTTCCTTTCCCTCTATCAAGAGGCTCTGTTGTGACATTTTTAGTGCACTATTTCCTGTGATCGCAAGGTTTTTTTTCCTTGGGACTTCCCAGGCTGGTGAGCTGGAATACAGTTCATATCACATTCACCCTTGCTAGTTGAATATGATGGGGACTGTAGTCTAACACATCTAGAAAGGACCAGCGTGGGGCAGATTGTCACAGAAAATTCAGTCTGATACAGGTTGAGGTTAGCTGTGATACATTGCCACCTATATAAATGATATGAACCATGTTTGTAAAGATATGCATGCCCATTGTCACAATGGGGTTATTTCTGTAAGGAATGTAATTGTTTTGCTCATAGTTTCTTCTTTTTGTTTTATTTTTAGTGGTTATAGCTGGAGACGGAGTATTAAAGGTACGACCATTTCAAACACATATCAAGGATATTTACAGTTACGTTCTGTTTCATATCGCACTGTTCTTTAAAAAGTGAACAATGGTGTTTACCCCATGTTTGTTTGCTTCCTTGTCTAGATCTGTGATTTTGGTGCTTCAAGGTTCCATTCTCATACAACACATATGTCTCTCGTTGGTACCTTTCCTTGGATGGCTCCAGAAGTCATCCAGAGTCTCCCAGTGTCAGAAACATGTGACACATACTCATATGGTGTGGTGAGTAGCCTGTTTCTTCATGGTCTTTCAAACAGGACTGCCAAATCCTTCTTAGGAAAGCCAAGTCTGATCAGCCCAGGTCAAGATAGCCTGCATGTTCAAAATTCATCACAAAGGCAAAGGTGAATTTTTAGAGTTTGCATGTATCCCACTCTACACTAGGTGACATATGTATTCTATCTCTCATTTATGTGCTTATCCCACCCTGCTCCTGCTTTTCTCCCTCCCTCCTATTCCACCCTCTATCATGAGATCTTAGGGTGGCATACAATTAAAACAATATAAACAGTTTAACAAGTCCAGATAAAACCGAATAATTTAAATGGAATTGCTTGTTCACTGGCTGCCCATGTAGTTTTTGCTCTAGACAACTTACAGTGCAAGTAAATTCTTACACGCTCTGTCTCTAACATATATAAGATGTTCTGCTGTTGCCCTGTCAATATGACAGTTTTTTTTTAAAGAGATTATTCTCTTCCAAATAGAGGGATATTTAGGTATAAGAAATGGTCTCTTTAACTAGAGAATTGATACCTTTTTTTGGTCAGACTTTGGGTCTGGTTTAAGTAAGTTGAATTGATGTATCCCAGTGACGAAAAACTGCAAAACCTGAGATGGTGTCCCTTTTTTCCACTACTTGATTCTCTCCATTTTAAATAGTAAAAAGTAATAAGTTCTGAGACATTCCGAAAGCTTAGAGAACATGGAACTTGTAAACAGAAGCACTGCTTTTGTATTGCTGACCACATTTTCTCTGTGCATGAAAATTTCAGCCATTGGTATATAACTGAATGTTCACAGCTGAATAATGAAATACTTCTGCACATTCTAATTTCTAATCTAGACAGTTGCTTTGGTAGACTGAAGTGCATTCATTTTGATTCTCTAAACACTGGCTTAAGTTAAGATTTCATCTTCAACTTCTCCTCACACAAACCTTTAGGCCAAAATGTACTTCAAAGATAAAGATCTACCCACCAAAAACATGACTATTTTCCATTTAAAACAATCTCATCCCTAAATACAAGTTTTGAACAGGCTAGTATCACAATCTAGAGCACTTGCAAGTGGCTTTTGTGCTAGACAGACATCTGCTTTTCATCAGCCGAAGTGCAGCTGAAATTCTGATAACAAAGAGCAGAATCCTTTTCAAATGTAAACTAGTAAGATGTTGAGAAATAGCATTCTGTTTTCAAAATCCATGGTCTTTCTTCTATTTATTTTTTTTTCCTGGGTTTTCTCTGCCAGAATGGGCTGTATTCATTGAATGATTATATTGTTTTCTATGTTCTATTTACAACGTAAAGGGAAAAGAATGCGTTTTCCCACCGTAATACAATGCAATGCTGTTAACCCGTAGCTCCAAGTTTTTTCTTGATCAGGCTGAACTTGACTCTTCTGAATAAGTCATTGGAAAAGATGACATATATTGTTGATAGTGGTTTGTCTTTTCTTCTATGGTTCACCTTCTGTCTTTTGATATTTGGCAAATGACTTCATGAGGCAAAAGCCCTTAAAAATGCAAATCCTATGCAGAGAGTGAGATATACTTCTGAGTAAACATGGCTAGAATTGCACTATTCTGGTATAGTTATGAGCCATTCCCATTTAAATGAATGAAAAATACTCATAAGTAAATGAGTTTATGATCAAGGTCTTACACTGACGCATTGCTAGCAGACCTTGACAAATGCCAGGTCCAATTTTAGGCTCCTCACAATCCATCTGGTTATTCCTAAAACATTAGAAACATCTTTATTCTAAACAAAAGATGCTGCTTGTCAGCCTCTCACACCTTCTTTCATGTCTCGGCATGTGCTTCTGCACTGGGAAGAAAGTAGGATCCGCTCTTCTGTCTGATAATAGAAGTGCCTGTGGGAGAATGATGATAGCTCTGAAATAGTTTTATCATGTTCAGTTTAAATATCAGTTCAGTAGAATTTCTTTTACTAATGTATATATACATCTCTCTCCCTCTCTCTTAGAGGATTTATGTAATAAATTTAACTAGTAAGTGTGTAGATCCAGTGAAAATGCATAATTAAACTGAGTAATAGCACTCAGCATGTGTTGCCTTGGGTATAAAAACCTATTTATAGAGTCGATGGGGGATGCACTTCTTTAATCCAGATTTTAAGACAACTGCTCAAGTTTGTCAAACTTTTTCTTATATAGAGTTGGTAATTGTGAATCAGTGAGACAGCTAAGATTTCCACACACTGCAAATTATGGCCATATATACTACGGAAACACCAGCTCCCAATGCTGTGGGCGTCTTTTATGCTCCCATAAAAGGTGGTGGTTTTGGCTCTCATTAGAAAGGTCTTACCAGTTTTCTTCACCTATAGTTGAGACATTTTAGAAAAGGAAGATTGCATACACAGAAGTTTACAGTAGATTATTAGTTCTTCTATCAGATTTCAACTACTACTTACTTAATGAATTGATTTTATTTTTTATTTTGCTTCTGATTGCTGTTGAATTAGAGCCAAATTTTGCAGTTACATGCAAAAAAAAAAATTGTATTGTGAGAACAATTGTAATAAAATACCCCACACACCCCTACCAAAGAAGGTTGGGTCATCACTTTTGTGACAGAAAGAATGGACAAAGAGGCAAGTAGAAAAAGACAGATGAGGGAGCAAAGGCAGACCAGTGTGACTGGTGGTAACTGAACAGCTCTGATTTAACTAGTATCTCAAGCGGATCTTAGAAGGCCAAGATTCTAGATTTAGCGTCCTCAAAATATTTTACATGGTAGGAATTCGTTTTGACATCTTCAGTCAAGGATAGACTAATGAATTCTTGAGTAATGCTAAGAATTAAATCCTTCCTATTCTGTGAAATTATTCTCATGCCATTGGCCAATTAGATAATAAATCCTTGTCCCTATTAATTTTTATTCAGCACAGTGGCGTTTGAAAATTTTAAACTTTTCTGATCAGTTTTATAACTATAGGAGAATTCTATAACAATGATTTTGATGTTGCAAATTCTTCCTTTTATTGAAAGTCCACCTGACATTCATGGGTATCCCTCCTTTATTGATGGACGACATCTGCCAAAAAGTTTGCATTCTTTTACTAATTATCTAAATTTTATCAAAGAGTTAAAATGCCCAACTAAACTTCAGTTGTAACCTACAGATCAAAGTTGTAAGCACAGTGATCTTGTCTTAAGTGGGTGATCAGCTTCTTTCTTATTTAAAAAAAAAGGTTGAGTGAATCAGTAGGCTTTTTATTAGTTGAGCTAAATGATATATTTTCAAATTCATACTGAGAGATATATGTAATGGCTGCCTAATGAAGTTTGAAGAGAATTTGGCAAGGTTATAAAAAATATTGCTTGGCTATACTCCAATATTTTTGGTCTAGAAAACAAGATAGTTGGTTCCCAAGCCTTGATAGGCTGTTGTAATGTAACTTTCTTGAGATCCCCCTGCGCTGCTAGTAAATGAGTGGGAACTGTGCTAGTGAAAAGGTGATGTGTACATAAGCTATTGATGACTACTCTTGGATAGAAAAGAAATATGGTTGTTAAATAGTTAAACAGAAAGTACTGCCATGTCATTGGGGTTAAAATAGAAACATTATAGAATATTGAAGCCATTTTCATGATGCTTCTAAAGCTGCTCATAACCATTTTTCTTAGAAAATTAAGTCTTGAAATAACAAGCTTACAATACTTGAGATTACTTCTGAGGAGATAGTACAATTTTGTACAACAGAGACAAGGTTGCAGCAACATTTTAAGAAATCCATTAGTTGACTTTTGTCAACCATCAGACTTGAAGAACTGAGAAACAAAGAAAGAAGACTGAAGCTTTGTATATTTCACAAAAAACAGCCCCCATATCTCTCCCAATAATTTTTAAATCAGAGTTTCTTAAAAGAAAGAGAAATATTCAAAATTAATTTAGTGTGAGCCCCTCACACGCAAACATATGTCCAAATTTCTGCAAATGGGCTCTGGTTGTCTGGTAATTGGATACAGATAGTGCTCTATCAAGGTTTAATAATGTATTTAAAATACTAAATGCAGAAATAAAAATTCTTTTTTTGCTCCCTGTTCCAGGTTCTCTGGGAGATGCTAACAAGGGAGGTCCCCTTTAAAGGCTTGGAAGGATTACAAGTAGCTTGGCTTGTAGTAGAAAAAAACGAGGTAAGACTACGTTTCTACATTCAGGTACATAGATCAGAAAACAGTATTGGGTTTTGCAAAAGACTTTTTCATCTTCTTCAAATTGAAAGTAAGTTCACGCGTATGGAAAGATTAGCAGTAGGAGCTAACACAAAGGGTCAAAGTGATGTTATTCCTCATGAATGGACCCTTTACATCTAATTGTTGCAGCTTCACGTCGTGATGCTGTAGATCAAAAATTGTACAAGTACTGTACTAGTTTCTCAGTCTCAATTGTAAAACCTAGGGGTTTGTTCTTAGTGATGAAAGAAGCCATTGCGTCCAAGGTAGGGGAACAGTTTAACTCCATCTCCTGCGTTTAGGACATCTTTATACTGGCCGGGAGTTGATATATCTGTAAGAGACCTTCAGCTACTTCAACTTAACTCTCCCAGCAGGAGTCACTATAGTACAAGAAACTGCTACTTAGATGAGGATTTCAAAAATAAAAGAAGAAAAAATAGTTTAAAAAAAGAGGGAAATTACAGTTTTGCCACCTACGTTCCCCACTACATTGAAGATGAGCTCCTCACTGGTACTGGTAAGGCCGTGCCATAGTTGCAAAGCGTCTTCATGCCGTGTCTTTCCATTTCAAAGGAACTTCAGTGGCGTAAACACCCTTTGTACAGTGTTCCCCAACGTTGCTTTTTTTCTTCTTCTTCCTACAAATTGAGGCTTTCAGGTAGTTGAACATGTGAGCGTATGTTTGAACACATGGCTTCTTGATATCAAAGACGGGAAGTACATTTTTTTAAAAAACATTTAAAGTTGTCGCTGTATCGCTGTATGGAAATCCGTCTCTTAACTAGCCAGGCTGGAAGGTTGGGTACCATTATAAAAGCAACTTGGGTAATTTCTACAGTATGACTTCTTTATTCTTTTTTAATACTGCTGGCTTCCCAAATGGTGTTAGAAGCTTTAAAGTATTGTAGATAAATTATTGCTAGAAAGGGAGGAGGGGCGAATTAATGTAAAAGTGGTATTCTATCTTTTAAAAGAAGTTTCATTTGAAGATCAGATTGGCTTATGATACCAGCAAGCTTATATGAAATGTCCAACTTAGTTGGGAACACTTCCTTCCTTCATAATTACTGCGTAACTGTAACTTTCTGTAATAGAATTTTTTTTAAAATAAGGTATTTAGGTTGTCCATTCCATTTTTAAGAACAGAAGAGGGCTTTTTTGATTCAATACTAGATGTTCCCTGCCCCATCTCCCAGAGGCAGGATGATTAAGACAAGGAACTCTTCCTCCAACATTCTGGTTCTATGGCTGGATACTAGCAAATGTTTAGTGATCTAACATGCCTTCCACTTATGTTGGTATGTACACTTACGTACTTAATGTGGACATGATCCAGCCCAGTTTCAGTACTTTAAACAGCTCATTGATTTCAGTGCTCAACTCTCTCCCTGAGTGAAATAAATAGATTCAGTACTGCTTTACTTTGTTTGGGTTATGTATGTTTGATTTCATGGAGAAGGAGAAATATAAACCACACTATTGAGCTGTTTAATTCCTTACCATCCAAAAATGGAAACCAAGGATTGGCCAGTTATTGGCCATAGTGGAAAATACTGTGTGTGTATGTGCCTTCAAGTCCCTATTGACAACCCAATGAATTTCATAGAGTTTTCTTAGGCAAGGTCTACTCAGAGGTGGTTTTGCTAGGTCCTTCCTCTGAAATACAGCCTTGTAGCACCTGGTGTTCATTGGTGTTCTCCCCTCCCAGGTACTAATCCAATGCACTTTTCATAACTTCCAAGATCAGACAGGATCTGATGTCTAATGGGCTTTAAGTAGTCTAAGTTTGTATATGTACATATAATTCATTGGCTAAAACCAGAGCAAGAATGGTGCTTTTTTTAAAAAGAATACAACACAGTGAACAATGTTAGTGGCACAGAGTAACCATATTTGTGCTTTTTGGGGGGTTCTGGTGATCTGTTATAAAAGTTGTGAAAATTCTTGTTTCCTTTCTAATGTTGTTTTAAAAGTCCTAAGAAAATGATTATACACCATGGGAGAAACTGATGCGCAATGTTCCAGATAGCTGTAATTTTCAAATTGTGGATTGTATCCAATTAGCCGTATTGTTTTTATGTGCCATCAATTCAGCTTTGACTTATGGGAACCCAGTGGATGAGAGACTTCCAAGAGACTCTGTTGTTAACATTCCTGCTCAGATCTTGTAAGCACAAGGATGTGGCTTCCTTTATTGAGTCAATTCATTTTTAATGCAATCTTTCTTTTTTCCTACAACCTTCCACTTCCACTGAGCATTACTGTCTCTTCTAATGTGTCATGTCATCTTTTCATATGTGGATCACCAAACAGACAAATTAATGGTCTTGAGAGCAAATTAAACTTGAACTCTCACTAGAAACCAGAATGACAAAACTGAGGCTATTGTACTATGGTCATACGATGATAACAACTCTGACTCTGTCAGAAAAGACGACAAGACTCACAAAATGTTGGACAACTTGTGGGTCTTCAGATGTCACTAGACCCACATTGGAACCATTGAACCCCTCCCCCCGATCATTGGCCAGGCTCAAAGGGCTTGGGCTAATAAGAGCTAGAATCCAACAATATTTGGAGGTCCACATTTCTCTACCCTGGCTGGTCTGGAGCACTACTAATTTAGCATGGCTCCAATGCTGTGTTGTTGCAGTAAAAGTAAGAGAACAATGAAACTCACCTTTAGTCTAGGCTGAATTCAAATCTTCTTAAAAATTAGAGCAGATGTAATTCATAGGAAGGCTGAGGAAATTGGAACATCACCCTGTATTATAGCAGAAACTCAGAGGAATTAGTACTCTGCTCTTTCATAGCAATATTTAGGAATGCACATGTTGTATCCCTATGACTTTGTTAGTCTGCGAAGAAGGGACTTGATCAAGGCCATCAAATAAGATCCACAGAGTTCTGAACTCAGATCCAAATCAATTAGAAGTATACTAATCCTTAAGTGAAATATCAGTGATCTTTAGTGTAATCTTAAGTAAGCCTCAGTGAATTCAGTAAGACACCGGTTTACAGTTCTGCAGCCTTGAAATAGTGTTTTTTCCCTCCCATTTCAGTGGAGCTTTCTTGGTGTACTTGCATGTTTTAAACTGTAAAGTGCTATCCTAAGGATGAAAGTTCATATTAAAGATGTCATTATCTAACATCAAATTACTACCAAGAAATGTCACTTTTATTAGAGTATGACACTCTTTGGGACTTGCTACCTATAAATTACCTGACAAATAACATTCTACTCAAGTAAGACAGATGTAAGTGATGATTATGTGTCTTTTAGTAACTCATTTTCCATCTCCTGGAACAGTGAGGGTTACAGACAAATGCCATTGCTACACTATCAGGTGTATTTTTAGACAAATGACTTGCCTGAGTATCAAGTGCCAGTGCCACTTTGTTTATGCCAAATAGACTTCTTAAATATACTTTGAGTACAGAAGATTTCTCCCCCTCATGTTTATACTGCTTGCTGTTTTAATGACTGCATAGTTGATTACAGATTTTCTGTGTATATTTCTTGTTTCCTGTTTTCCTCCCTTAGCATTCTTTCCTGTGTAACAGTTTATATGGCATTCTTGTTTTGACACACAGTATTTTAAAACTGTTTTGCAGGTCCTTTTATACTGGTGCACACAGATCCGTTTCGTTAAACTTAATTTTTTGGTCCCTTCAGACAGTGTAGTGCACGTCAAAATAACTTTGTGCAGCTGGCTGAAGGGACAGGAATTCAAGTTTGCTTTTTGTAATTAGGTCCATATGTGAATCTATAACCCCTTTCTGGGGTTCTGATCTCAGGAACAGATATATACAGTCTCAACTCTGCCAACCAGTTAGCTGCATTATTCAGTGTTCATGCACACATTCCTATACGTTATATGTTGATTAACAGCATGAAATGAGGTTACTCAGGTTAGGGGAGCTTTTTGGCTTGTACACAGAATTGCTTCTGGTACTGAATTTGCTTTTTTGTTGCTAGGTTACTAAATGTTCATCAACACTTGTTAGTTGGCAGTAATTTTCTTAGTCTTCTGTCAATATTTTTAATATGGAGATTTTGTTCTTAAATAATTCTTATTAGTCACTTTGTGTTTTAGATGTTATTCATTTCAAGAACATTTAATAAGACTCCTTTTTTGATTTTGTATTCATCAGCTTCAACATGACTTTTGTAATACTTCAATACTAAGGTTTACTGTCATGATATATATATTTATTTTATATGTTTATTTGATTTATACCCATCTAAAGCTGTGTGCTATTGTTCCTTGGAAGTAGCAGGAATGACTTCACTATTCCTTCTATGTTAAAATTATCCCAAATCTACAATCTCTAGCTTAGTAACCATACAGATGTTGCTTTTATTAGCCAACTGAAATAAATATAGCACCCAGTCCTTAATGTGTTTGTTCCAGTTTTCAAATAACAATCTGCAGTTCCTTACTTTAGCCCTATGCAAATCAGTTGAGTGCAGAGAATACTACACCAGATCACAGTTCCACTCTGTCCCAATTTCCCTTTTAAGAGAATGTTTAGCACTTACAATAAAAACAGTTTCTAAAGTTTAAGCATGGGGAAATATGTTACCATTTCTGGGCACTATGCAAAGGGAACATGTAATGTAGAAAGTCCCCACATTTTGATGCCCTGTTATCTGACAGGTTGCTCTTTTGACTCTTCCAAAGTAAGGGCAGGTTCCATTAATTTGACAGGGGATCTGCTCTTTATCAGTTCTGCTTGCCCACAGAGGCTCGCTTGGGACCACTCTCATGGAGCTTGCAACGTGAGCTGAAGGAGGGGGAGGGGAGTGCTAAGCCAGCTGAAAGATTTTGCAAGCAGCATGTGGAAGGTTGGTCCCAAGTGAGCCTCTGGTAAGTCCTTCATGCTCCCTAGAGAATAGTACGTGGGTTCCGCTTTTCAACCAATTCCATTTTCTGACAGTGCTCTGGGCCCCAACCTGTTAGATAATTGGGGGAAGCCTGTAGTCGAATTAGAATGCACACACATCTTTTGCAGCTGTACCATTCCATGCTTTTATAGGCTCTGTTTTTAGTGAAGTCAGGATGCACAAACTGCAAAACTGTTTTGACAAGGGATGATTATAGGATGACCAAAGTGTGAGTTGTGATCAAGGGCTGCTTAGTGTGTTTCCAAAGTCTAAGAACACTCATAATTTTATAGATTCCATCTCTTTTGATATTAGGTTTTATGTATTCTTCTGTATTTGTTTCAACTTCTCTTTCTTCATCACAGCATTTTTAAAAAATCTGTTAGAATGCTTGTTCAGAATTTGGATTCTTATATATTGATGTTCCAGTATGAAGCTAGGCTTCTTTGTGGTTTATTCAGAGCAAAACCTAAATACCATTTGAACTTTGAATGGCTCAGTTAAGTGGGAAGTAGGTCATAAGTGCAAATGCTAGCATTTCAGTTTAGATAATTAATGTGCACTGAGAAGCAGGCATTTATGTTAAAAAAAAACTTGTATGAAATGCCTAAACATGCATTTTCAAGAGAAGGAGAAACCTAAATAGGAACAAGTGTGAGGAACATGTCAAACGAATGCAGGGTTGCAGACGTTTAAAAGCCTTGGAATATTACATGACTGGCACATTTGCTGTAGTATTGTGGAAATCTATAGTGTGGGTTTAAGAACCAACAGACATTTGAAATTAAAACAAAGTTTATAGTCAGTACAGGGATAACATTCTGAAATTGTTTCCCTAGAAGAACTTTGGACAGCATGGTCTCTTTACAAAAATCATATATTTGGAAGACTTCTTATTTTTCCAGGAGGGGTTTTCCCCACTTAAGTTCTTGAGTCATTTTCCTTTTTTTCTTTCCGGCATCCAGAGAGAGTGTGAAGGACAGGTTTTGTTTCTCACTCTGCATTTGAGAACCAATTCACATGTTGCATCAAGAGTGAAGCTGCTGCTGAGGAAGAAACCTTGAATAGGGTTAAAATTGTCCCTACACATACACCGCTAGACATACACCGCTTCATATACACCGCTTCGTACAAACCATTAACTGTTAAGAAAAATCAGCATATCTTCTCATTAGCAAGCATACTATAGATGTAACTTTTGAACTAGATCAAATAATGAATAGTTTATTCTTTGTGTAAGAGTATGTTTTTTGACCACTATCATCTTCCTGAGAGATGGGAATATGGTGCTCAGGACATGAGCAATGTGACCTGCAGAATTTTCGCTGTGCAGCGTACCATGTTCATTCCTCTATTTCATTTGCAGCAAAGTATGGCCCGCTCTTTAGCTCTACTGCAGATTGATGGCATAGGGAAGTTTTGCTTCTGGTGTTTACTTTCCTTTAGTTCCCTAACTAACTTTTTGCTCCTGTTATAGAGACTGACCATTCCAAGCAGCTGCCCTGGAAGCTTTGCAGAATTGATGCACCAGTGCTGGGAAGCAGACCCAAAGGTATTTATTCTGCTAATATTTTATTAAATTTACTGTTATTCACTGTGACTGGCATCCTGTTAGTTATGATGCTGCACTTTAGAGTTATCTCATAACTGCTTCCTGCTAACATTTATGATTATGGTACCATTGCCACAATCATGATCGCTCCCAAAATCCACTTAAAAATCCAGCCAGCTGCACTGAGTAGTGGAGTTCTGCAGTGCTGGTAAGTGAGACACTGAAGGATGACATGTCCAAGTCTTTCCTACTGGAGATCAGTGGTACACCAAAGAGTTGTAACAGATCATCGCTAAAGGAGTCTTTGCTTCTGCTCAGTGCACCACTGATCGCTGGCAGGCGGGAGTGTCAAAGTGAAAAAGGAAAAAGCCAGCCAAGAAAAATATATAGATAAGCAGAGAAAGCTACGCACAGCTATGGAAGCATGCCCAGCAGCAGAGAATACCTTAGCAGCAAATGCAGTAAGCCAGTAACATTCACCCACTCCACTTGTAATCTTCCAATATGAAGGCTCTTTATTCTTTGTTACAAGATATATCCAATATTTACAAAGTCCAGATGGTGTTCCAGCATTTCTAGCTTGCTCTTTCCAGCAGAGCCTCCAGCAACATGCTTCAGGCAACATGTACACTTGTTGGCTGGGATTGTGCTACCTTTATACAGACATTTGGCCAACCCTTGCATTGTCTGCACCTGGTGCTCATCAGCATGACTTCAGCATAATCTAGCTCGAATCACATTCCTTCCCACAGGTGCACTTAACAATTAAGGCAAGTAAAGCAACACGACATTTACACTTACATCACAAAGTATTTTCTTGAGGTTTGGTCCAACCTTTTCTGACAGGGGGCTGGATGCATAATCCTTCAGTGTCCTACTTGCCAGCACCACAGAACTCTATCCCTCAGTGCATCTGGCTGCATATTAAGATAGGTTTTGTGGGTTGTATCAGGTGATAAATCATAGCCACAACACCCTGGCTCTGTACCTATGCAGGATCTTGGCCCTTTAGTTGCACTGTGTAAAAAAAAAAAAGAGCTGCTGATGCAAATTGATGATTTTAAATTAAATCTCTTTAATGAAATGATTGCATTTATGCAGTTTAGAACATAACACTCACTGACTCTGCTGATGTGAGATACGTTCAAGGAAACCAGTGTTTCATTGGTTGCTAAATCATTTTTCTTACTGGTATCTGGGGGAATCATATCTCTTTGTATTGATTCATTAGGAGGCTTGCAGTAGATCCAGAAGATCCCTAGCAGATGTGTAATTGTAAATCTTATGATCTATTAAAGTTCAAATCTTCATAAACAGGGCCACTTCCTGTTCCTGAAAGGTCTTCATAGCTCCAAAATACAAATTATTTCCCTCAAATTGGGGTGTATTTCTGATACAAGTCTGGATAGATCACAGTTGCCTTCATTTTCTTCATTACTGTCCTGAGGAAAATAATTTGAAAGGTGAGCAATTATTAAAATCCCCATTTCTGTTAACACAGAGATTGTAGTAGACATTGGTTCAATTCTACTGAAGAGTGATTCCATCCAGGTTAATCTGAGTTTGCAAAAAACCCAATCTCCCTGTTGTCTGATCACCATGTCGCTCTATTGGAAAGAAACCTTCAAGTAGTCTTTAGAAGATTTAAATTTTTTTATTTACACAAAGCTTATTTGACCCCATTGTTTCCTTCCATGTGTGCATATTGTTGGTTTTGAATCAAAAATGTGCTGAAACGTGTTGAACTACTCCTCTTTTTTTGTGGTGTTGGAGCCTCTCCCTGTTCTTTCCATGTTATTTCTGCCTCTGGTGCCAGATTTTCTCTTAAAGAAATAATGCCCAGGAACACATCTACTTTGCTAACTGAGGTGTGCCTGTGCTTTGAATCAGTGGACACCATGAGGATGCAAGGGGGTCTAGTCTTTCCTCCATGCCTTCTTCCGCGTTCATTATGGTGAGGATGCAGCCACTGTTTTCTCATGTGGGATCCACAGGGAGGCATGGACTGCTGAAGCAAGCCATTAGGACTTGCTATTAGGAATCAATTACAGAATTGTATCAACAGGTGGAACTACTAAATTGCTAAGTGGGCACCTGCTTGCCATGCTATGCTCCAGCCCCAAGCCAGTTAGCAACAAACTATGCAGTAGGTCTTGAAGTGTGGGTTTTACTGGTGTGGTTTCAGGAAGAAGTTGCAGTGTGAACATATAGGCCATTTCTGCATTACATGGTTACAGTGCTGTTATTCCACTTTCGACATCCTGTGGAATTCTGGGGTTTGTAGTTTAGGGAGGCCAAAGAGTTCTCTGGCTGAGAAGTCTAAATGCCCTCCCTAGACTGGAAATCCCAGGATTCCATAGAATGTTGGAAGTGGAATGATAGCACTATAACAGTGTAGGGCAGAAATGGCCATAGAATACATACAGAACAAAGTGGAGAGAAAAGCAACCACTTTGTTTTCAGCAGTTACCTTAAAGTTATGTACAGATGGACCAAAAATGATAGACACACCAAAAAAGAGCAACAGAAAAAAAAATCCCTTCACCTAAGTCTTGAATAGGCAGCTCTTGTGCAGAAGAGCACTTGTCTCTTTTTGTTATACATTTGACTTTTTTTATACTGTTTGACATTTGAAATAAAGAAATTGTCTCTCTTTTATAATGTGAAAATCACTTGGATCTGCCGGGGAGAGACACCTCGGCATTGTTCCTAATTGTTTTTGTGCACCCAAATTAAAATGCACGTTTTAATTGCTGCAACTGTAATTTTTAGCAGAAATGGTATAATTACAGGCGTGATGCAGAGAGAATGTGCATCATCCCTTTATTATGTATCCACATTTTGGTTTCAACCTTTTGTCTCAACCTTGTCTGGGGTCTGTCAAATAGACTAATGGAGGCAATGCTTTCTAGAGAAACATTTTAACAGTGACTTCTTCAGTATTCAGCAATTACCCCACTTTTTTTTCATTATAACAAAAGAAGTCTTAAATGCAGTAGAAAATGCAAGGAAGTTACGATTGCATCATCTGAGTGAGTTTTTTGACTATATAGAACGTAGTGTTCCTTTGCTTTCTTATGGACTACTGTCTGTCCTGAGTTGTCCTGTAATCACAAGGCTAGAACTCCCCTTGTGTTGTTGTTGTTGTAAAATAATGTATCCAGTCAGATAAAATCATCATGCAATATTATTTAACAACTATGTTGTAGAGGGCCTCGTTTGAAGATCTGAACATAAAATGATTTGGTTACGTCTATAAGACTGAAATACCTTTAAAAACCCACAGCCCTTTCAAAAACTTCTGTGTGAAGTGAATCTTCATGTCTGTACAAAACAAAAGCCTCCTGTTACAATACTAAAAGGCCACCTTGAGTATTGTGGTTAATTTTCACAGTAACATGGGATTATATGAACAATATGGGCTCAGGCTATGCTTTTCATGTTTTGAATGTTTTGTTATATTGTAACTCAAAAGTTAGGAAAGATTTCCTATTTATTTTTTCAAAAAAATGCATTTTCAGAAATAGTTTCTTGGTGTGTTTTGTCTTTGTTAGTGAAGATTTTTAAAAGTACCTAGTGTTTCCCACTTTTAATTCAATACTTTCTGGGCACTGGTTTACAGAAGTGAAGTAGCAATTACAAATCTAGACATCCACTTGTTTCCCTGTGGTTCCTTGCGGTGAATCATAGTTGCTTTGAGGTGAATAAAGTATAGAAGCTTTAAAAAGATGGTTCTTCCTTTTTAGGACACAAATGACTTGAACAACAAATAAGTAAATAAATCTATTTATTTCTTCTACTTGTACTTGTATTCACAGAAATACAACTAACCACCTGTTTCTAAAAGAAATGGCAAAAAAATGTAATAGCCTGTGCCCCATACTTTAAAGACAAGCTTGATGGACACAGTGGTAAAAGATGTTAAATATCAAGACTAGAAGTAGTAGATCTAGATGTTACACACATTAAAAATACACCGTAATAAGTTTTTGGTGAAAGAGACACAGGGCCTTTTTGCATTATACTGTTATAGTGCTATTATTCCACTTTCAACATCCTATGGAATCCTGGGGTTTGCAGTTTAAGAAGGGACATTTAGAATTCTCAGCCGGAGGGCTCTTAGGCCTCAGTAAACTACAAACTCCAAAATTCAATAGGATGTTGAAAGTGGAATAATAGCACTGTAACACTATAGAGCGAAAAGGGCCACAGAGATGGAGCCTACCAGATCTCATTAGAAGATTCCAGGGCTGTGGCACTGCTGTTAAAAGGGCCCAGCTTCTCAAATTTGCTTGACAAATATCCCAAGGTGACACTGGGACCCATGATCATATAAGATTGCGTAGACAGATGGTCACTAAACCGTTAAGCAAAGAACTAAATGGTGCCACCTCCTGTTCCAAATACAGAACTAACTGAGCTGGCAGTTGAATCTTTCAAGAATGGTGATGATGGCATAGTGTCCTCCTAAGAGCAACAGGTGGCTTAGGAGACCCAGTGCAAGCTATGGGACACACGCTAGCTCTCTTCTCCAATACTGCACTGCTGGTACTTAGTTTCCAGCATCTGCTACTGGGTCCTAAAATCCTACTCTGTCTAATCGTAGGGTTGGTCCTAAGTTGCTTAGGACTTAAAAGCAGGGCAGTTAAGCTCCCGGGACCAGTTACTGTGGCCTGAAAAACAAAACTGGAAGTTGCTGGAAGTCTGCCTCCATTTTGTAAAACCTTTTCAGCAAATTGGCAGGGGAGCCAAAACAAGGATCGGGGAGTTACTCCATCTTGTTTGACAGCACCACTTCTGAAGCCAGGAGTGGGGATTCTCATTTCTGGTCAAAAACACCTCAGGGATCCCGTGGAACCCAGAAGCTACCTGATCCCAACCCCTGCTTTAAAGAGCACTGAACCAAATAGGAAGCCAGTGGAGCTGACCTAGGAAAGTTCTATGTTCTCACCTGCCAAAATCAAGAAAAAAAGCTAGTACTTTTTTGTGAGGCACATTGAGAAAGACTAAAAATCCTTCAAGTAAAATAATAAAACATTTTGATGATAACTTTTCATAAGGCAGACAAGACTAGTCTTTGTAAGACTAATATATCAAATCTTATTTATTTAAATTATGGACTAGCTTATATTTGGCTCGTTTCTCTCAGGGTCATTATTTCCCCTGAAAGAGATATATGACCTATAGTGTTGAACTCTTCTATGGGGACATAATTTTACTGTACGTACCATGCCACTTGAATATTATCTAGCTCATCAGCAGCACTCGGCATGATTGGGCAAATGCTCGCATCCCTTGGCCCCCAAAAGTCCACCCAAGCACTGACACCAGGATTCTATGTTTTTTAAAATAGTTTTCTAAAAAAGAATAGTTTTATTTTGAGGTGAGCGCTAAAAAGAAAGTGCTGGGTGCTATCCTACTGCCCACAAAATCTCTAGTCACTGTACCCAACAGAGTATAATATCAGGAGTCCAAGGCATTATGGGAGAAATGATGGTAGCCTCTGCAGAGCCTCCTGGCCTAGTGGTTTTTTAATAAAAGGCCCAGGTGGTTGAAAAGGAAGGAGACTTGCTGGTCTTGATGGGGTCTTATCTGAATCAGCACATCTCACTCTCTCACACACACACACTGCCTTCAGGGATCCATCACTGAAGGTTAAGTACCAGGATGAATGGCTCTGCAGCAGCCTCTCCCTCCCATTTCTTCATTGTGCAGCCTTTCCCTGCAGTTCCGTACACTCACTGTGGAGAGAGAAGCCAAAGGCTTTTGGGGGTGGATTGAGTCAGACTGCCATGATAGAGCATGTTTTAGGACAGAGTCACTACAGAGGCACACTGGGGAGTCTTGTGGAAGTGCTTGTGGGGCAGAAGTTTCCCACCTCCACCACCATACCTGTTGAGGGTCTCATCAGATCTGGCCAAGTAGTCATGACTACTATGGATGTTTATGGGAATATGTTTCAGATGAATAGTAGGAAACACTAATCCTGTTCTACAGCTACTAAAGACACAGGAGGACTTGGTAAGATCAGCTAGGCCATGGTAAACACAAACTCAGGGGTCCTTCAGAGATCCATGGGCTCTGTACTTGGTTAATGTATCAAATCTGAAGGGTTCAGAATGAGACCTAGAATCTGCAAATCCAGTTCACTGCTTAAAATCTGAAGATCAAGTCCTTTATATAAATTAACCCAATTAGGGCAGATCACGGCATGCTGTAAGCAGAGTTCATAGTTCTTCCATTGGTCGTGCTGGGGGTAGCAAAGGAGCACAGTTCCCTCATATTAATTCCAGGGTGGCGTGGGTGAGGGGTGAGTCCTTCTTCTATTCTCTGCAGGTGAGGAAAGTTCCAAAATAGGATTTTCCATGGTGATATTATTTTACATAAATAAGCTAACATGCAACCAGAAGATCCATTTAGATACATCTCTTGCTGTCGTACAATTCTAAGATGCTTTTGATACTAAACAAAACCAAGCCAAACCCAAACCTGTTAAATTTATATCTGTAAAAAGTATTGTGCAGCTAATAATTGTATAGTCATCACCCTAGTGTATGTTCTATTTGCATCCTTGTGCTTACAGCTCTCATTGGAGAAATTCTATTAATACAGTATTGTGGTATTTGAGTATACTTTCATAGTGAGTTCTTTTCTAGAATACCTATTACCCTTTCTCTCCTTTTGTTTCTCCAGAAAAGACCCTCTTTCAAGCAGATCATTTCAATCTTGGATTCCATGTCAAACGATAGCAATCTTCCAGACCAGTGCAACTCATTCCTGCATAACAAGGCAGAGTGGCGGTAAGTCTTCATTATTTTCTGGAAATTTAATCTGGAATATGTCAACTGTTTAAATTCCTAATCTTGAGTGCCTGACTCACTGGGCAAGATCCAGAGTTGGACTTCTTCTACTAGAACAGCTGTATCTACCCTAAGGAGGAGGAGAGCAATCTCTCCTTCCCATTGCAGTCTCTTTGTACACCAAAATACTACTCCAGTAAAGTTCTGTCTAGGCATGAGATAGCAGGCAGGCAGTTCCTAAGTTGAAACTCATTGATTCTTTGGCTTTCAGTCCACTATTAATAATTTTCCTAAGTGGTGTATTCCAGCTGATATTCCTTGTTGCTGCACAATATTAAGCATGCTTTTTTTTTTGTTCTATGTTTTTTTGAGCCTTACAAGCAAGTAACAGCAGTAGTGTCACTTTTGAAAAGGCCTTTCAATCTACTCTGTATGTACTTTGTTTAAAACATCTTGACTTAGAGTGTTTTCAAGACCTTTTAAAAAGGGAGGTATACAAGCAGCAGATTGTAACCAAACAAAGTTTGCACAAGTCTAAATTAGGAATGTTTGGCCACTCTCTAGGTCAATGTGGAATACTATTTACCAGTGTACTAAATTATTATGGGGCTGTTTCCTTAAAAGCAGCCTGAAACATGCAAGAAAAATACAGAGATCTGAAGATGTAGAGAATTTTAAAAAGATAGATTTATAGAAATAAAGTTTATCAAAACAAAGCATCCTGAATTTAAGAGAACTTCAGAAGTGAAGTGATAACCAGAGAATTTAATTGCCTGGCTGGAAAAAGTGAGCACAGGATAAAATTTTTGAGCCAAGTCACATGATGCAAGTATAAATAGCTTGTTTTAGAACTGACATTCTTCCACTGACTCAGCAGAGTATGGCACTGCAGCACAGTGTTTAGAAGAGCACAATGCATTGCGCCATCTCCTGATGCAAAATGAAAACTGCAGTGGAGAACTTGGGACAGCACTCAGAACTTAACTAGGTTCATGCAAAGTCTGAAATGCAATTTTCAACCCAGTCCTAAATGTGCATTTTTGGAAGTAGATCCCACTGATGGGACTTCTTTCCTAGAAAAGGAATTTAAGATTGCAGCCCTTGAGCTTTCAGATATACACACACCTTTTCAGGCTGAAACTTAGTATCCTTAGTGGCTCCTTCTTGTTAGCTTAAGCAGGAATGTTTGGAAATGGATATCGGGTTCTTGGAATTCTGCAGTTTGTATATATTTGCGAGAGCTTTAAACATCTAGCATCTCTTCTTAAGAAAATGGAAAGTGGTGTGTTTTGTAGTCTTGAAGGAAGGGCGTTAAGATACTTATACTCAGTCCATGTACTTTTATGGTTTCTGCTTGCTTATTTGCACTTTCTGATAGTTAGATTTGAAAGGCTAACATTCTGATCCTAGGAATGTTTATATGAAGAAATGTTACGTTATTCCATAGTAGTATTTTGGTGGCATAAGCTGCTCCTGGTGTGCCAGTTATCAACTATCATTGCCAGTGATCATGTAGCAGCATCAAGCAAAGCATTTGCATGGTACAGTACTGAGTGGAGAGGAAACTAACAGTAGTGCGCAGCTGATCTAATGAGTAGCATAGTTTCATTGTAGAGGAATTTCCACTCTGGTGGAGTTAGGCAGATTGGCTTGGGCCTTTGAGGGATAGCAGCAACATTTTCAGAAGGGTCTTAACTGATGTGTAGCCTAACAGGATTAGCTTGCTTCACTTTCCACACTCAAGGTGCAAGTGTAGATATATTAGTAGAAGCCCATTTCTCTCTCTCTATATATATATATCTTTCTTTCTCACTCTCTGTTATCTAGGTATTTCTGTGAGTACAGGAAGTCTGGTACATAGTGAAAATTATATGCAGCCAGTGTCTTCTAATACTTAAGATGTCCTGAAGCTTTACTAGCATTTTCCTTTTGACCTCTCAATGTACTTACTACATATTTTGGTATTCAGCTCAGGAATGACAGTACGTGTGGTTGCAGAGGCAGGTGCAAAACCTTATCTTCCTTATCACAGAATGCTGAAGGAGTGGCAACAGTAGGAAGTGTGCAAGCTGCTGCTTAAATGCAATTGATCAAAAACTTATAGAACCACTGCTTCTAACAGTGCATTCATAAATTACTCTGTAACTGATATTTGAATTTTCCACCTCTCTAGTGAATGATACGTTGATTAGAACATTTAGTTTCTAAAATGTTACCTATTCTGATTTCTATGTTGCATGAACAAGTATTAGCCGGGGGCATTAAAAGGAAAGGGCTTTCAGAGAGACTTGTAAAAACTAAGAGGCTAGTACCATAAAAATGATGCTTTAGGAATTGCCTGGGGAGCACTCCCCAAAATTCTACAGAACTACAGCATCGTCTGAGATGGATTAAAAGAAGAGAATAATGTAAAGTATGTTTTGCCAGACATTCAGAACAATTTGGAAATTGGAAATGCAAGATAAACAGCCACAAAATAGGAATTGGGCCATAATCATCTAGAGACACATTTTCAATCAATTAATCATTTGATTTCTATCCCTCCTCTTTTCCAAGAATGAGACTCAAGGCATGTTATAGAATAAAAAGAGATAGAAGTAAAGCCACATACAGCTAAAAATGTACAAAAAGTTACAATTAATCAACCAGTTGTTTTATCTATAAAGTGCTGTCCTGTTTCATAAAACAGTTCTTTAGACAGATATAAGACTGTCTTCTAATGAATTTCATCATTCTTTAACTGGCTGATGATGAATAGTGAGAACTAAGCTGCATTTAGCAGACAGCTGAGAACTAAAAAGTGACCTGTAGAATATCTTGCTTAAAAGCTCTGGAAGTGAGTTTTATTTCTATGCCTTTCGGGATCTAGAAGAACAAATCTTTGTAGTAAGGTACTAATTATATTTTCAATTTAAAGCAGTAGGAAGTTTCAGAATATCTACAATTTATATAAATTTCATCTGTTTAAAGTATTTTCCTTGGGTTATAGCCCAGCAAGTTTTGAATAGTATTCAAGAGGATCATCTTGAATATATTTAAGGAACTGGAATAAAATTTTAATTTTTTTCCTGCCCCCCCCTTTTATTTTAAAAGGCATATAAGTGTAATTAATTAATTAATTTAACTACATGCTATTAAAATAGATAGTATGTTTCAGAGGTTTTGGGGATCCTCCAGAACAGCAAGGGAGTAGTGCTGAGGACTGCAGGCAGAGCTGCCAAAAATCATTTCTCCTCCTTTTCTGTTATTGGAGGCATACATAATATTAAAGACTCTCCACAAATTGGAAAACCTGTTGCTAAAGTGGTGATTAAATTTAGAATAATAGTCTTGACTTATTTTATTTCAGCTGTTAGTACATTTAAAGACTCTTGCCTTTCCACTAAAAAAAAAAAGGTCAAACATAACTAGGCACTAATTAATTCATTAAAATTGTCACAGCCAACAAAAGAATTTAAAAGGCCTGATTGAAAAACAACAACAACAACTGTCTTCACACCGTTCCTAAAAGCAAAGAGAGTAGGAGCTCTCAAGGGAATAAATTCCACAATCTGGAAGGAGCATAACTCCACAGGGCTTTCATGAGGGTTTTTCTTGAAGATCTTAGCACTAGAGGTGCCAGCTCTCAGGGCCTGGCCCTGAGTTTCCAGTTTCTATGTGTCGTCTGCGGGTGGAAGATGAGAGGGCAGATTCTCCACTTGTGAGGGGCTCAGCTTCAGCCAAGAGGAAAGGGCTATGTGTGAATTTCCATCTCAGCTAGGGAAACAGTGGTTTGCTATGATTTGCAGTCCTTAATTTATTTGTTGCTACTGCTTGCACAGACTCTTGAGGCGGGGTGTCCGTGTATTTACTTAGTTGGCTTTCTGCCTTCCTTCTAGCCATTGTGGCACCAGGCTTCACCCTCTACTCTCCTTGCACCTAGCTTCTGGTCAGAAGCAAATAGACTAAATAAAATGTTTCTTATCCCATCTTCTTAAGTTGTACATTTCACTTTGATCTGGGATTAGCCTCTTTACCTAAGATTTGTCTTAATTTCCAAACAGGAAAATATGTCTGTATCTGTATATGCTTGAATGTCAATCTGTTAACAATACTTAATATTAACAATACTTAATGCATAATGCTTTATGAGGCCATCATTAGATCTCAGGTTTTCTCCTGGGAACCTCAGGGCCTACTACAATCTTGAACTGGCACCCCAGACAGAAGACAAATGGTAACTTATATAGCCAGGCTCTGAGCTGTTTAAGGCTTTAAACCAACACTTTGAACTGAGCCTGGGAAGCAATTGGCAGCCCCGTGGTTCTTTCACTATTGGAGTAATGTGCTCTCAGTACCGAGCACTAGTTAGCAGCCTTGTTGCCATGTTTTTACCAGCTGCAGCTTCGGGATGCTTTTCAAGAGCAGAGTGAATTGTAGTAGTCAAGACAAATTGTAACTGAGGCATGTGTGACAGCTGCCAAGAGAGCTCCACCTCAAGAAGGAGCATAGATGGTGAACTGCGTTATGCAAAAGCACTCTTTACTACTTCTGCCACTTTGGGAGTCTAAGGACAGCTCAGGACTTGGGGTGCACCCTTACTCTAAAGCCATTTTTTTTTTTACTTTATCCCAACTTTTTAAAAAACTCATTTTATTTTGATTTTTTAAAACCTTATTTCAGTTGTTTATCTGATGTATCGCAAAAGTATATGGAATAGGTTTCAGCCACACCAAAGACCATATGCAAAGCTTCAATAACAACAACAACAACAACAACAACAATAATAATGGAGCGCATTTACTTCATTATACGCTGTTTATACATTGTACTACTAGAATGAGTCAGGTCATGGAAAAACAAGCAAGCAGTATTAATCTGCATGAATATTGAAATAAGTAGAACACACATGACCAATAATGTTCGATGTAAATTGCTAAACTTGTGAAGTAACAGACTCATTAACTGGTCAATGTACAGGAGCCTCCAATTTAATTACACTCTTTTATTACTGTACATTTTTTAAAAAAGAATGCAGCTGTTTTTCAGAGTCTGACCTTTTCTTGTAAAAGAAGTTTTTGCCTAATGAAGGAAGATAATTGCAGTAGGGTTTTGACAATATAGAAGGCTGTTGCTATCGGGGTAGAGGTTTTTAAAAATGGACAGCATCTTTATAAAGACAAACACATAAGTAAGTGCAGATAAAGGCAGTGCAGTGTGCTTATTTTGGACTCTAATGTGAGTTATTTTGTTGTAGATGTTACGGTTTTCTGTTAAACGGGATAGAAATTATTATCTAAATACAGTAGGTTTCCTAAAAAGGATGAAAAGACTTGATCCTTAGAAGATGTAAAATTGACACCTCTGCAAACTGTTTTGAAGTGCAACAGTCTGCCCAGTTGTCTGTCAGTTTTGCCCCTTCACAATATATTATTCAGCTTTCCACTCAAGACCAGCTTATCAGTGGTTAAGTTGGTGCAATTGATGCAGGCTTCTCACTGGCCAGATGCCCCATGCTGAAGGGAAAGGGCCCAGCAGCTTCTTTACCAGTCACTTCTGGGATCTCCCACTGTTTTGATTACCATCCATATTTTTTGTTTTAAGTAATTGAGTAAATAAAAGTATTTAAGCAACTGAATAAAAATGCATGGATTTAAATTACAGGGCTGAAAATATATTAATGCATAAAGAGGTTTATGATTTCTGTTTTTTAAGGAGATGTTATATAATTTTGTCCCACCACTGCTGTGGGTGGCCTATTTTTGGAATAGGGCCCCAACCACTGTAATGGAGTCTTGCTTCTGGTGTAGCTCCTATACATCTAGAAATGGATTCAGTGTTCTCTTATGTGCTTCTATGCTTCCTTTTCCTTACAGTGTGTTGTGCTGATTTGAGTCATTCCAGTACAACATTGAGTGTGACATCATTGTACTGTACATCATCAGTCATCATCATCTCAGCTATTGCATCACTACACGTTTAGTACATATTAAGTTACACATTATTTTTTCCCTATAACATAGAAACAGAGAATGCAAAGCAACACAGAGTGATAGCATTCTGTGTCTCTCATAATGTCTAGTCAAGCTCTTAGAATTACATTTGAATCAGGAGTGCAAAGCAGACTGTTAAACAGATCACTGTATTTTACTTGGGAACTCCAGAGCCTAGCTAATGTGACCCACTGCATGTCAGGCCCCTTTGACATTTCTTGCCAAGGCCATTACTGTTGACAGTCATGCGTCATTTTGGGGTCAGGCGTGTAATTCAAGCACAAGAAGAGCTTGGCAGTGGATTGACATTGAGTCATGCTCTCTCTTTCAAGCATCATTTCTACCAAAGCAAGAGGAGGCATAGCAGAAAATTTTGGTTTCCCAGCTGTCTGAAGAGAGAGAGAACCCTGAGGTTATAAAAAGAGCGCAATTTCTTCAACTAATTTGGCAGGAAAAAAATAGCAATAGAGCAACATTGCCAGTTTAACAAATAGTGAAAATAGTGGCTAGAAGAAATAAAATTTAGGACTACTTAAAGATAGAACCAGTTTTTGAAAATATAATGTGACTTGGGTAGCTGGATGTTACAGCTTTCCCTATCTTTCAAGAAAGTCAGTATTTCCTTTTCAGTTAAAAAAAAAGGCCTGCTCTTGTGAATTAAACAATTTGCACTGAAAACTTAGGCCTGCTTTCCCAGAAGTAATTTCCAGTGTGTCCTGGGAGTGGGTAGTGGGTTTATTCTAATACAGCCTTCTCCAACTGGTGTACTCTAGATGTGTTATACTACAATTCCCATAATCCCATAGCTGGCTCCCATAGCTAACTGTATAGTTATAGAAGTCTAGTTCCAGAACACCTAGAGGGCATTAGCTTAGGCAAGGCAGAAGCCTGCCCTAAAGTAATTGTTGCAATACTTTGCACACTTACCTGGGAGTAATCCAGTTGAACTTAATGGGTCTTATCTTGGAGCTGTAATAAGCCTCACTGTGCTGTATGAGTTGTTCCCTATTCCTTCTTGATTTACCATTACTTTTAATTTATACACATTGGCTTTCAGTATCATCATCATCATTATCATCACCATTTCACATTTCTAGGAGCAATGAAAACATTCTTAATTGAAGCTACATTAGTGAATTGCTCACTAAAGTAATTCCAACTCATATCTAAACCACAGAGAGGTACTAGTGAATGTTCTGCTGTAAACTATTTGCCACATACTGCGACTTTATCAGCTTATGATATTGTGGATTGGGGTGGCAGATTTCTGAGGTGGTAAAATGGATTGTAGTTTGGACAGCATTTTAAGTGATGTCCCCTATGCAGAAAAAAAAATACTCAAGGAGAAAGCAAGCACAACTAGTGGTCTGGAGCCTTTCTCTGTTTTGTGTTGTCTATTATATACCAAGACTCTTTTTGATTTATGTAGGGAAGCATTCAAAAATAATTTTGCTAAGCATTGGTCTGAAGAGCTACAGTCCACTTTACCACCTGAAGTTTTTACATCTATTTTTTTTCTGCGTGTGTTTGAGTGTATTTGCAGTGGCATGGAGAGGGCAGGAGGATCAGAACAAAATGATTTGGTAAAACGGCCTCATTATTTCATACTACATGGTGGGTTGTGTGCGTGTGTTACTCTTTGAGTTCTCTTCTATGTTAAAATGTCTTTTCAGACAGAAAAGTAGCACAGCAGCAGCATTTCTGGCCTAGCATCTTTCTTCTTGATCTGTTAGTATTCTATTTTGCATACCATTTTTTAAAATGAGAGGGGGAGTATTCAGTAGCCAGTAGGACGCATCAGCCATGCCCTAAAGCGCATTACCTCAAATGCACTTAATTTTGTTGCAACACAGTTTCATTTCTTGAAAGTAAAATGTAACTTTAAAAAACAACAACAGTTTTTTCCCTTCTTGGATTTCTAAAATGATGTGTCTGGACTGTATTGCATAAGCATGAACATTCTCTGTTTTGTTTATGGTTCAAAAAGCCCTCTCTTGGAAGTAATTAAATGTCCTGCTTGAGTTAATACTGTACTTTTTACCCTTTCACATTTAATTAATATTCATGTGGAAAAAATTATGAACAATTTGTACTTGTCAGGAAAAGACATGACTTAACAAATTGTTCTTTGTGCAGATGTGAAATAGAGGCAACTTTAGAGAGACTAAAGAAACTGGAACGTGACCTGAGCTTTAAGGAGCAGGAGTTAAAAGAACGGGAGAGACGCTTGAGGATGTGGGAACAGAAGCTGACTGAACAATCCAACACACCAGTAAGTATGTTGTTCATTTGTCATCCATCACAGTAGTGTCCAAAACTACATCAAAAGCTGGGACAACTCTAAAATTTTTGCTCAGCTATGCGATTTTCATATTTTTTCTCCACATCTTCCCTCTTTGAGCAACAAACTTCCATGCGCAATGTGGAGAGGGATTTTTTTTACCACCCCCCATTCCAAAATGGTTTGTTATGAAGTAAGGGTGATACCTGTTTGAGAAACAAAGCACTTTTAGAACTGTTTGCATGGTTCCTCAGTTTCTAGCTAAAGTATAACTTAAATGAAGAGCAGGGTATTGGGTATTTAAATACATAATGAAATAACTGGCTATACCTTACTGCCTCAATTAGTTGTGTTCCACCTGTAAATGTGACATACTGCATTGCAGAGACAAAGCCTATAACGGTAAAATCCTGTACCTGTCTGCTTGGAAGTAAGTCCTATGGTGTTGTGTGGGAGTTACTCCCACATAAGTGAGTATAGGATTGCAGCCTAAATACTTGACCTCTGGTTAATAGAAGGAAAATCCTGCATGTATGGGTGGGTCTCTCCCTAGGTACATATGCGAACCTTTCAAATCAGCCCCTCTTACATTATGTTCAGTTAAAGACCATGGTTGTTGCTGTTATCAAAATGACATACAAAATTGTTCCATTCCTGGTGTATCCAGGATGTAGCTCTTGCAAGAGTATGCTGCAGAAATTTTCCACAATGGGGGCAGAAAACCTATGCATGCCAAGGAAATCACGTTCAGATTCTCTTCCTGATGGATGGCTCGAGATCAGTGAGAGATGCGACCTCCACTACATATAGTGGAATCCTGTGTGAGCTCCTACACCTGTAACAAAATTCTTTGCCGTTCACGACTTTTTATCTGTAGCAGTACTTGGGATTTCTACTCTTATTGCTTATTACACTTCTGTCCCACTTTTCCTTCAAGAAGTACAGAGCAGCTGAATGGGGGACCTTCTGGGATCTCAATGTAAGACCCTGACCAGGCCGTGATCTGCTTTGCTTTAGCAATGTGTTCGCATATGTGCCTTCAGACCATTTTGTGGGTTGCATATTCTAATGGACTCTGATCAAAAACAAAATAGTCCGGAAGAGTTGCTGTTTACATAAAATTAAATTGTTCTTTTAAGTTATTAGATTTTGTCCCCAAAATGAACTTTATTGCAAATTATGTATGCCCCCAGCAATAGCCTGATACAGAAAGGAGGGCCAGGTACCTATGAAAATGGTGGAGCACAGTACAATCAAGGCTTACATTCAGATGGAAGATCTGAAGCTACTCACTTATAGATACATAGAAATGCCATTACAGGTTTTATGTTTGTATTAATTTTTAAAGCAGAGTTTAAAGAGCAAGGCATAATCTATGTGAAATACAAATCCTCCTCCTCCACCTCCTGTAGGAGTAATTACTACTTGAGTTCATATGCAGGAGATCATATGCTCAAGAAAAGACTGAAAAAAACCCCCTGGCATTTAAAATATGATTTCCATTACCTTAATAGAGCAGTGTTAACTTAACGCCTCTTGATGTTTTTTTGTAAGTGATCTGCACATCTTTCTATTTGCGTTATTTAATTGTGTTGCATTTTATTTATGCCCAGAGTAATGGGCTAATAGAGTTCGGCCTGAATTGTACTGTTAATCCCAACTAAAGTAAACCTATTATATCCATGGGATTTACCTGTGTGTTGATTCACTTTTCAACAATTGAGGCAGTGGGTTTAGTCTAGTTGGGACTAACCTACAGGATTTAGGCTTTTATCTGGCCCACCTCCCCTTCCTAAATCAACATTCATTTAAAATGTCAATGCATCCTGCCAAAACATTTGTTACAATGTTTGTCCCTTTGTGATTTACTGTACAGCACACGTTATAATTACTCGTGAATAAAAGTGGTGACTTTGGCCTGTTCACTGCTTTTGCACCTTCTTTCTGAAAGGCACAGCTTAATGGCATCTATATGAATGACACTGCATGTGTATTCCAGCTGTGAACATGTAGTAGCACATAATGATGAGGCATGAGTGTTTCCCAGAAGCAAGGTGCTCTGTGTTCTCAGTAGGTAGCCTGTAGGCTTCCTTTAATGTCTGCAGAGATCCAGCAGCTAAGATATGGGCCATCACCTACATGGTGCACAGCATGAAACATAGCCCTAATGAGCCAATCTTTCCACCAGCAAGGCTTCATTTTTTTTTTTAATACTGTGCTTGCGTATAGCTTCTATTTCTTTTCCCCCACTGGCTGGCTTTGCTGAAGGGAATGTGTTGTGCTAATGTCTTTTGTGCATCAACTTCTTTTCTAAAAGACATTAACACAATCCGCCTGTCGCCCACAAAATGCAACCCTTACCAGAAGAATAGCCTGTGGTGGTGGTGGTGGTGGTGATGATGATGATGATGATGCATCTTTTAAATGTCTTGAATGAATTAACTACACCAAAAGAGCTTCTGCCAGTTATTTGAATAATGAAAAGTCTTGCTGCTTCTTATACTGTCTTTCTCTACTTTCTCTTCTTAAGAAATTAAGAGTTCTGCTGTTCTGTACACAAAACAAATCTTGGACATGGGTTTTAAAAACAAAACAAAAGGGTCACAGATATGCTCAGGTCTTTTGTGGAAATGAGCATCCTTTTGGAAAGAGGTCTGTATTCCTGCTTATGAAAGTGGAAGCAGAAGCAAATTAAAATTGGCACGAAGGCGAAATGATCACATACAAGAATGCACAATTTCCCCCCTTTCCTTTGGTGAAAGTTCTGTATGGGTGGTTTGAGATGAGATAGTTAAAAGGAGAACTACAGAATCTTCAGAAGGATGGGATGAGGGGTTCTCCAGGCCCTTAGTGTCTTCGAAAAGGAACATAAAGTAGAAATTGGAGCTTGGAAAAGTTACTTCTTTCAAGTTACTCCAAGAATCTTCCAGCCAGCATGGCCAGTGGCAATCTTGGTTTCCAGAGTCTGGGAGCTGTCATCCAAAAAAAAAAGGACCTTTCCCAAGCTCTGCTGCAGATCTGCTGCTAACTGATTATCCCCAACAGCATCAAGCTGCCTCAGGTTTCTTATCTGCGTAGAGAGGTTAGAAGGATAAGTGTGGAAGTACCTGTTAGTAGCGTGCTGAAATAGTAAATGCTGATATTGGCTGTATTGTTTGTGCGTTGAAGGAGATTTCATATTTTAATGTCCCGTCATACACCTCTCCCTGCCCTGGAATATTTCCACATGGATCCACTGCTATCAAGGTGGCAAATGCACTCTGGATTCTACTCCTGCTCCTTCTGCAGCTGATCAGAGTTGAATGGGAGTTCCACACACTCCTAGGTATGGCCCAGCACTGGAAGAGTTCCCATTCAGCTCAGAGGAGCAGTGGCGAAATCCAGAGTGGATTTGCTACTCCTGCAGTGGTGAATCTACTGGCCATCCCTGGTGTATCCACACTGCAAAATTACGCCAATTTGATACTGCTTTAGTTGCCATGGACCCATCTTGTGGAATCCTGGGGTTTGTAGCTTGTTGTGGCACGAGAGCTCTCTGACAGAGAAGGGCTAAACATCTAAAAAAAACCCCTACAAATCCCAGAATTCCATAGCATTGAGCCATGGCAGTTCAAGTGGTGTCAAACTATCACAGTTCTGCAAAGTAGATACATCAGTCTCCTTTTCCCTTGAAATTTAATTTTTTATATGCAGAAATTTTATTTTATTTTTTTCCCTTGGTATTAAGGAAGAATATTTGGTATGTCACCTTCCATGTGCAGTCTGTATACCCAAGAAAGAGGTTTACTGCTTCAGTGAGAGCCAGGCCTTCGTCAAACCTTAAATACATAAGTTGGAATTCACTATTGCAGTTATGGATATGTAAGTTAGATTTACACAGCTGAAACTGATTCATATTCACAGTCCCTACATATTCATGATCATGGCACTATTGCCATGGTTATATGAGTTCCCCAGTCCTGTTTTACCAAGCAGCATACACTGTGAGCAACAGAGGTCTGTTCTCCTTTCAGTTAAGGCACAAAATATTGACATTTCCACCTCCCTCCATTTTTTCTGTGAGTTTCAGTTTTATGGGCATCCACATATATGTGAAGATGGAACAACTGCAATGAGAAGTATGTTGTTTCATGTATATCCTGCTGTTTCTTCAATAAACTCAGGCTGGTATACATGGT
Source organism: Cyclura pinguis (assembly GCA_030412105.1). Lineage (NCBI taxonomy): Eukaryota > Metazoa > Chordata > Lepidosauria > Squamata > Iguanidae > Cyclura > Cyclura pinguis. The sequence goes on along the minus strand of CM059599.1, from coordinate 221,654,624 downwards.
CATCATTACCATTTTTGTCTTTGCAACTTTTGTATCAGGTGGGTGAGACTGAGAGGCGACTGGGTCAGAGCTGACTTTGGTAGCAGGCTAAAGTCACTCAATGAAGTTCATGCTCACCAGTCTTAGTCCAGTGTTCTGATCACTGTTCCACACTGGCAGATACCCACATTCAAACCCAAACATGAGTTGTGTGGGGCATACTGTATGTCACAAACACACATACACATATGCCACCCCTTTTTTAAAGCAAAGCAATTCAATTCTCAGGTGTTGAACTGAGTAAGGGCAAAAAATACACACTTCAAACTTGGTATGCTCCAGGTGAGAGACAAAAGTAGATTTTTGAAGCTAACATTCCAGAATGGGCTGTAGAGGTCATTGGGCTCCGCAAGACTGTTTTTCACTCATGTTGCTTCCTTGTTACATCAGGGTGATGCTTTACTTTCAGTATTCCAGTGATACATTAACCAGACAAACCCTTGAGATTTATATTCTGGTAAAGTAAGACTGCATTTTTGGTTGTCTGAGATTAATGCCCAGGAAAAGAGAGGAAGGGAGAGGAAAAAGGCAACCCCATAGGTATGTAGTAGATTATGGTCTAATATAAGCCACTGAAATTAATAAATGGTTCTATTGTCAGTTCAAAAATCACCACCACTTTCAAAACACCAGAGCTTGAAAAATTTACCTTTGGATTTACAGCCTCCAAAATGCCTGGGCAGCGTGACTGTTTTCCAGTAACTTTTCCAAGTACTGATAAACATTAATTTATTAATTATTACTTATGATATTAAAATAACACATAAAGTACTGTATAAAGAAATAGTGGCATTTCTAAGAAAATCAAATAACTTGTGTACATTACTTGCAACAAGATATCCTAATAATCCAAGTTGCCTGCAGTTTCCTTTCAACATAGATCATTAAATACTGGTATCTTATCATTGAGAACTGAAAATGTTGGTTTCCAGCACATAACAATGCAATAAGCTGTCTTATACCAGGTTCATAGATTATGCTGCATGGTATGTTATGCAAAACATACTATTAGTCTGTCTAGCATAATATTGTCTAGTCCAGTGAGCAGTGATTTTCCAGGGTCTCAAGCAAAGGTCTTTTCCTTTCTAACTTGAGATGTCAAGGATCAAATTTGGGATCTTGTTCATGCAAAGTCCATGCTCTATTGTTCCCCCAAGAATATTCTTATGAGTATCACAGACTTCTGCAAGCAGCATAAACTTCCACCAGGCTGCCAGAGAGGCTAGGCTACCTAATGGAAAGACAGGGTGATGACCTATGTTGTGTGACATCGCTGAGATATTCGAAACATATTCCACCTCTATAGAAAAAGAACATGGGAACAGTCTTGCTGGATCAGACCAGAGACCTGTCTGGTCAAACAGTCTCTTTGCACAGAGTCCAACCAGATGCCTCAGGAAAAGCTCTCAAGTGGGACATGAAACCGCACAAGCACCTCCCACTTGTGTGGTCCAACAACTGGCATACAAGACACACTGCCTCTGATCCTGGAAGTACTGTAAGACTATTGTACCTCCAGGGTCTGTCAGTACTATAGATGTGGTGTTAGTTGCTATAGTACACCTAATGTACATGTTTGTGTTTCATAAATAGACTTTTTCTTTCTCCAGTGATTCCAACAAAAACCACCCTCTCTGAAGCAGCTATTTGAATTTCAATGAAAGCTTCCATAGGTGCTAGCAAAGGATTCTGTTGTGCTGGTGACCTCATGTCCAAACAGGGTTGGAGTGTGTGAAGATGAGCAACTCTCCCACTCTTCGGACCATGGGCTGCCTCAGTGCCAGTAGCAGTGAGAGCTAGGTTCTGCTTCTGTAGCCCCCCCTCAAATTCTAAGGCAGTCCAGGCTTCCTCACAGCTGCAATTTACATGAAAAAAATGTGGACATTAATCGCCTACAGGGCTTATTAGAGCTGGAACCTGGGCATGGTTTTGACTATCAGTCTTAGCTGAAGAAATAAAAGAACCGTAAGGTCTTTCCCTCACCAAAATCTTTACCTTCCAGTGCTTTTAGGATTTGAGATAAAGAAAACTACCAGTCCAAAGGCAGTGGCTTAAAAGCTCAGTGCCTCTGATTTAAGAAATTAAACCTGGGCTCTGTTCTCCCCTCATGCTAGAACACACTTGGATTTTTATCTGGGCACGGTAGAAATCTGAAATGCAAGGACAAAAATCAAGAACGTGATCCATAGCATTACTTTGCTTTTGGTTGTAGTAACAACTAGTGTGGCGCTCTGTGGAGGGAAAGACTGCAATCAGATGGTACTTTTCCTTCATCAGAAACATCTTCCATTTCAAATGTAGCTCTGTAATTTTAGCTGTGGAGCTTAGCTCTGTGTCAGTTTGGGCAACAAACTGTCTGGGTTTTTTTAAAAAGAGAGAGAAAGAGGAAAGCTTAATTAATATGCAAGAATTGGTGCATAGAACTTATGTCAGGAATTGGAAGCAGATGGAGACACATGCTAAGCAGAAGAGTTTTCAAGTTTATGGGGGCTAAGCAGCAGCTGCAGAGCACCTGCTCTGTCATTGTCAAGCGTTGTGGCGACATTGACATGGAATTGAAAGGAGGACAAATTGAGCAGTTTTATGGTTATATTATGGAAACTCTTCCCTCTTAGTTCCGATTCACACATGCAAATAGTGGCTGCTTATAATGCAACTGCAGGGTTCTTAGTACAGCAGCAACCCATGTGAAGCAGCCATGTGGATTGTTTTTCCTGGTAATTTTTTCACATTGCATTGCAAATGCGCACAAACACAAAAATACTTTTTTTGGCAGCCTTATGTACCCTTATGTGATAACAACCTGAACTGGGTGGCAAGATCTGTCCCAAACAGATGGCTTGCTGAATGGAGAAAACAGCATTGTGATGCTCTTTGCAAATGTGGACTGGGATGTAAGCTCTGATTCTGAAATCTCTTATTCAGAAACTTTTATGTTGAGCTCTTACTTGAATTAGATCTGTGTCTTACAGCTCTTTAGCTTCCTGAGTCCATAGGCCCATCCACACTGTGTTATTATAGTGCTTTGATTTTACTTTAACTACCATGGATCCATCCTGTGGAATTCTGGAACTCACAGTTTAGGGAGGGGCCTTCAGCATCCTCAGTCATGGTGCTCCAGTACAAACCCCTGGATGCAACCAGATGGACCGATGGCAGTTCAAGTGGAGTAACAGCACTATAATTGTGGGGTGTGAATGGGCTCCAGGTGAGCCCCATTGCTTTCCTGCATAGCATTAATGAAATTTCATGGAGTGGAAAGGATGACTGACATTGTCCCTTTCTACTCCATGAAATTTTGTTCATGCTATGCAGAAAAGCAGTGGGGCTCACCTGGAAGTTGTGCAAGATTCAGTGTGTCATTCCCCTTCTGCACAAATGTGATAGCAAAAGTCTGTGTTGGTTAGGTTAGATCATAACAGGCTTTATGTGTAGTCTGGGACTGGGAAACTGTTTGGGAGACGGGCCAATATACCGCCCCCTAGCAAGCCCCAAAGACTCCATTTTCTTCTGCAGTCTGATTCAGTCTGATTCCGTATAAGGCAGCTTCCTATAGTGCTATACCTACATGGCACGGAGCACTTACTATATAGAGGCTGTTTGCTCTGGTCCTCATAGGTGCCAGTGAAATGTAGGCCAGAGTTTTATCTTAATGGTGCTAGAGGAGAGACAGGAGGAATTCTCTAAAGGAGGTATATGTACATGGCTCCAGATCAGGCAGTCTATGTTTAATTATCAGCTAGTTCCTATTTCCCAGTAAATATTGTAAACTGTTAGTATGGAAGAGTCAGGATTTGTTTCTGCTTGTCCCCAAATCAGATGAAGTATGTTATATCTCTTCACTTCAGTACAGGCACATAAGGAAACATAGGCCAACATTTCATTGATGGCCTATGCAGGCATTAAGTCCAGCTTACACAATTGTGTGCCTTTGTATGGTTGTTGTGGAAAGGAAGCATTCATTACCTCCCTTGCACAACAGACTCCTATCCATTGGGCATGTGTTCTCCATGGGCTTTCAGGATGTCTTCTCAGGGCTGGCCAAGAAGGGTCCAGCTATGTTCCAATAGTTGGGCACACAACTATAATATCATCTTCTAGGGCATCCAGAGGTCTCCTGTGAGGTGCTAGAGGATACCTTTATCTAGCTCTTGGAACATAGCTAGATGCTCCTTGGCTTTCCCCACACTCACCACTGCCCTCCGCCAGCCACTATATGGCCACATCAGGGGCTTTTTCAGGAGGGAATGGAGAGGGGGAGAAGAAACGAGAATTGTGTCTGGTGAAACTTCATACATTGTGACCATGGCATAGGACAATTTTTGTTAATCTTCAGATGTGTGTGTTTGATAACTATATTTATAGCAGTGTTAGACTCTGGACTAAACAAAAAATTTAAGTCTGTTGGCTACTTGATTTTCAAAACAGAACATAATTGTGTTGCTGTTGTTTTTGCTCAATACTGTTTTTCAGATAAAACAGTTTCACAAAAAGGATGAGAAATTTAATTTTTCAGCATGAAACCTGAGCTTGTCTGTGGTGCCTTGCATAATCATTGGCAGTGGCTGTGCTGTCTTCATGATTTAAACTACCAAGTCTTTGCAGAAAAAAAATCTATCTTGGCCTTTGATATTTAGATTCACTAATCGTTTGCTTTTCTGTTTATTGCTGACTAATCTGGTGGTATCTTTTTGCTGGGATTTTAAATTGGTTCTAACTTTCCTTTTTCCCTCTCTGTCCTTCCTTTCCCTTTTTCACTAGTTTTGCTTCCCTTTTGCTGCAAGAATGTCTGAGGAGTCTTACTTTGAATCTAAAACAGAGGAATCAAAGAGTGCAGAGATGTCATGTCAGATCACGTCAACAAGTAACGGGGAGGTGGCTGGCATGAACCAAAGTCTGAAGGCCCTGATGATGAAGGGCTTTCAGGATGTCTTCTCTATGAACGAAGCAGGATCCGTCCTGCATTCTGGGATGCAGATAAATATGCAAGCCAAAAAGAATTCTTCCAAAACCACTTCTATGAGAAAAGGGAAGAAAGTCAACATGGCGCTGGGGTTCCATGAATTCGACTTGTCTGATGATGACACCGATGATGATGATGATGATGATGATATTGATTTTGATGATGACAGTGATTAGCAGTGAATGAAAGAAGTAAGAACTCTTAACATGGTACCTGAAAGAAAGGGAGAGAGGAGGGGTAAAAAAAAGAATTTTCAGCAAAAAAGAATCCTACAAGTTTTATTTGAAATAACTAAAAACAGCATTTCATTTTGTAGGCCCGTTCTGTTGCTCGTGTGTTATTTATATATAACCATCTAAATCGTTGCTCTAAAAAATTTAAAATAGAACATCTTTGAAGGTTTTTTTTAAAAGGGATTTTCACTCTATGCAGCAATATTAGTCGGTTGAATACAAAAAGATTTATGGCTCAATTCAGAAGACTCCAAACTACTAGTGATATTTTTAAGTTAACATTAAATTGTTGGCAAATATGTAGGCATAATTTATTATATTCTCGAAGGTTTCTAGAGTGGCTTGAGAAATGAAAACAAGTGGAGGAAATCCACAGGATTCCCTCTGGATCTCCTGTAAATTCTGTGGCCCGTATGCCCCAGGAGCAGGTTGTGTATTTTAATGTGTTAGGATCTCTACACTAAACATATACTCCATCTTTGCAGTGTTGATCACCTGTTTGAGGCAAAGTGACACAGCTAATCAGTTCTGATACAGATTTCCTTAACAGAGAATTTACATGTCACATAGGACAGTGCACACATGGAATACACCTTTTTCCATGGCTGGATCACTCTTGCAGGATTTTGTTGTATATATGATTTATCTGCATGTGTAGTCTTTTGTTTCCTACTTAAGATTTCTGTCATCTTCAAAGTGATATAATTTAAGATCTAGGAAGGACAAATATAATTTAATGCAGTACCATTTATACACACAACTTCCAGAGTAGAAACTGAACATTAAAAAGTCAATGGCGGTATCTTTTTCTCCAAAGTCTGTTTAAATTTCAAGTATGGTTGCATGGAAATAACCAAAGAACATAACAGTACACACAATAATTAGTAGGGTTGCAATACTTTGTAGTTAAATTTTAGCTGATTTATTTTTTTAAAAATACTGTAAAACCTCTGACTAAACAGATGCTGCCAATCAATTAGGCAGTATTTTTAATGTTTTTTTTTAAAAAAATTAGAAATCTGTAAGTTGCAGACACTATCTTAAATGATGCATTATCTTTCTTGCACAAAATCAGCTGTGCATTTGAAAATGTTTCCTGTGCCAGCATTGTGTGTATCATCGAAAAACAAGCATAGCATGTTTCTTAAATAGTATTGATTTAATCATATGCACATTTGTGCTATTTGATCGCTCTGTTCTCTGTGATTAGACCTTTAGTCACAATGGGCAAATACATTACTAGAAAACCCCACAGCATGAACAAATCCAGCATAGGAAAACTTAAGGCTGTGACACAGGGCTCAAGTGTACATGTAAGGACCCACACATTCTTTGTCTTACCAGACATATTCAGAAGGGGGAAGGGAAGGGAGAACCTCTGTGTGACCATCATGATCATGTAAAAAGGAACAGTGTTTTGTTTCCAATTGAAAGTAGGAGCCTCTGATTTCTCTACTGCACTGTAAAAAAAGAAGGGACTGAATAGGATTTAGGTTAACCACAAGCTATCCTCACATCAGGAAATCATGGTTTCAGATTATGTATGAAACCAGCTACAGTCTTTTATGAATCTGGGAACACTTTACTCATTCTCTGTATGTCAGAACACAACAAAGTATGTAGATAGGTAAAAGTATGTAGACACGAAAATTTCCATGTCTTCCCTAAATCCATTCTATTTTGGTCCTTAGAGTCAGTATTTTTTACTCAGGCATAACAAAACGATTTGGAATTGGAAACGGTTACAGTATCTTGTTTTTAAATTTTCCATAAGAGGTCCAAACTTGGACATCTTTAGTCGTGTTATGGAGATTAATATTTTTAAATACTATGAAAAAATTTAAACACCAGATAACTGCAGTTCCGAAATAAAGTCTCAAAGAATATTGAATTCCGCATGTTCCACTAATATTAAAGTATAAAAAATACCAAGCTGCTTCTCAGAACACCTTGTGCATGTCTGAGAGCTGAGTTTGATTAATGGTTGAATTAGAATATTTTTGGAGTATGGGGAGCATAGAACAGTAGAACCACAACTATAAAATGATTATTGTCTGTGGGTTCCTTTTTTCCCTTAAGAACACATTAAGAGACCAGAATGGAAAACATGAGAATTAGTTTTGTTTTCTGATATTTTGTAACATATAGCTGTAGCTCTATATTTGTACTTGTACTTAAAAAAACCCAAAAACTTAATTTGGAAGAATATGTTGTCTGAAGAGATTCCCCTGCCTCTTCTTCCCTGTGGCAGCCTGTCCATTCCCCCTAAAAATGATACTCCCAAATGGTTGGGGGTGGCCTGTGATGCGAGGGGGAAAGGGACAATCACTGAAAATCCAGCAGAGGTAACTTCCACGAACAGAGCGGTCCCTCAGTAGAATCCCTGGCCATGAATCCAAGCTATTGCACTTAAACTGAAATCCTAGACACATTTAACTACAGGGCAAATTCTCTGATTAAATATTAATAGAAACTAGGCTATACATTTGTATTATGGCCCCTGTAAGTATTAAAAAAAAAGGTATATATAGGCTTCATTTGTATGCACCGCCAGTTGTATCAGTAGTCACTCAAGAAGAAGAAATTGGTCAGTGTAATTTTCTCATACACATTTATGTGTACTGCTATGTAGAAAATGCAGCTTTTGAGGGTCATTTTACCAGTATAATTTAATGGAACCAATTTGTACTCAGCATCCCAAACCCAAGAATGCCAGTCAGGTGCTGAAAACAAAAACATTTGGTTTGTGAAAAGTGTTTGAGCACTTGATTTTTCCCCCTTACACACATGCACACAAACACAAGGAGGCTCAATTCAGCTTTGCTTATGGATCTCAGGGTTGTGGTGGACAGCTAGTTACATGTAAGTGTGATATTACACTCTGGTAACCAAGCCAGTTGATACATGTAGTTAATATGTAAAAATAATATGTGCAGACTGATATTCTACATTTGCACACACTCGCTTTCTCCTCCTCTCCCTCCTTCTCCCTCCTCACTCTATAGACAGTGTGCCCTCTTCTGGTGTGACTGCAGCATGGACGAATGCAAGGTCAAGCAAAGGGTTGCTCCCATTATAGTCAATGGGTGCGCGCCCATAGACCACAATGGGACATAATACTCACATTTTTTGTTTTACATGGGGGTTCCTGGAACAGAACTCCCACATATACGGCAAGCACTCTGTATAGCAAATGCAGAATATCAGTTTGGAGGTACAGTTGACATACATACATACATACATACATACATACCTATGTGTACACACACACACACATACATATATATATATATACACATACATACGGACACACACTACATGTTTCAACTGGCTTCGTTACCATATGTGTCTAGCTATCCAACATTCACACACAAACGATTTAGGAAAATTTATGTATGCTTGCAGAGAATTAAGTCCTACTGTGTTTAGTGAGACCTGCTTTCAGGTAAAATACATATATGATTGCAGCCTTAATTCCAAATCCATGTATTTCTGATGCCAATAAACTTAATTTCTATTGTACCGTACCTCCAATCACGTCAAACACATTCTGATGATTTAGTGTGCTTGCTTGATAGTTTGATCTGTACTATAAACACCCAAAGAACTTGGTCCATAAAGATGTTGGTTGCTTTTGGGAAATTAGCTGAAATATCTTCTTGGCCTATAGTCACTACCCACTTACTTACTGTATGAAGTTTTACTGTAGTGCCAAGTGTTCTGAGTTAATTAGTTATGCAGTACTAAAGTGCAATGCTTGAGAGGCCTCATTACAGATACCAGAGTACAAAGAGCAACTATGTTGTTACATTCTGCATTCAGGTAGCAACAAATATTTCTAAGCACTGATATTCAGGTATTCAGTTTTTTCAGACACATGGATGCGGTAGAGTCATCACTGTAGTCTATATGTTCATTAACTGTGTGTCTCTTGTCCACTGACACAGTCAAATAGGACTTAAGTGGTGGAATTCATTAGCATAAAGACAGAGGTTCATTCATCCAGTGCAACTTTCTCTCTTTCCTTCTGCAGTCTCTGTATCTCCCAGAAAACTGGTCAGAAGGGGTGGCACTTGTGGTAGTAATAGTGGTTCCCACTTTAGGTTTTGCAGGTGTGCAGGCGCCTACTGAGGGGATATGAGAGAACTTGCATTGTGTAGAAGGATCTTGCAGAGTTGGGTTCCACTCAATAAGTTCCATTTATATCCCTTTCCCATTTCATTGAGAGATGTAGTTTTGTCAGTGCAAGCAATTCTATGGATACCACCCATAGCTCTTTAAAAAGGGCTTTTAAAAAAACCCATGGTTTCACCGGAAACCATACCAGCACTGAAATAATACATAGTTTAGAAGAAACAATGGACTTTTTTGCAGGTTATACTTTAGAGTGAGTGAAAATCTGAATTTGGTATAAGTGCTGGGTTACGTTTATACCATTTATACCATATATAGTATTTATACCACCACTTGGAGCAAAGTAGCATACTTGGCCATCTGATAAACACTTCTCACATGAGACCAAAGGGTGGAAGGTATAGAAGGCTAGGATGTGTCAGGCTGAGATACCACCATAGCATAAAGAATGTGCAGGCCTACACTCCCTTGCTACTTTAATAACGGCTTTTAAAAAAAACTAGTTTACAGTGTAGTAGAACCTACCACTTGAAGGACACACACACACTAGACCACTGGATTGATTACCTTCTTGCAGCTTTAACTTCAGTGAAACTGTTGAGTAGGATGAGGCAACAGTAGCTTCCAATCCTCAAAACCTACTCTGCTCTTAGAAATGAGTGAAGAAAGTACTTTGTCCTTTTAAGACTTTAATTTAATCAGCACTTGCAAAGCCTGCCTAGAGCTTTCTTAATAAGTGAGGAATAATTTCAAAAATATCATGGAGGCAAACTGTAGTAAACATGTTAAGTTGTTTCAGAAATCTGTAATGCCTCTCCATTGGAGACTGAAGTAGCACACTCCTTTTTTTTCTTTTGCTTTTGCACTGGTGAAATGTTTTATATTGGTTAATAAGGAAACAGTATTATTTGTATTCCAGACATGTCTGAAAATGTAAATGGAAAGTATTTTCACAGTGTTTAGAAAAGTTCAAACTCGATTTTCTAAAAACTGCTGTGCCACGTGAACTCTGTGCCAAAACTACTGCAGTGTGTAAACAGAATATCTAATTTGTATGGAATGTGAAATGTTATACTTGCATGGCAAGACCTTTTGTAGTTAGTCTCTCTCTCTCTCTTTCTCTCTCTCTTTTTTTCATTACAGCATTTAACTATGTGATGTCTTGCTTCCTCCATATAATGGATTTGCTTTTCTAGTTATTAACAGAACACGTTGCAATGTAAAGGATTCCCCCCCACCCCAAGTTGGTGTCATAAATCTTATTTGTGAACCGTTTGCCTTTCCTTCTGTTTGTTTCCATTTCTGACTTTACAATAAATATTTTGACAGTTAAAAAAGGAAAAAAGAAAATCTGTGCTCCTGAATAAAAATGTGAAGTGTTTAAATGAGGGTTGTGACGGTATGTTTGCATCAGCTGTTATTATTTGGGCTGTGTCCCACAACCCATGGCAAATAGCTGATGGTACTGTATCTGCCTTGTTTTCCTGGGGGTTTCTTTGGAACAGTCAGTATTTCATTAAAGTAGGAGGGGAAACTAGTATCTCTCCTATCACTAGCATTACCTCTCCCATCTCCTTAATATGACATACGTGTACCTTTATTGTCAGAAAGACATACGAAAGTGCTGTTTCAACAGTGAGCTGCCAAAGAGAGGTAACCTGGTGCCCTCCAGAACAGTTGGTCTGCAACTCCCATGATCTCATACCATTGGCTGTGCTAGATAGGATTAATAGGTTTTGTTATTCAACACATCTACAAGGCACCAAGCTGCTTACCCTTGTATGGCTTGATAATTTACTAAGGCCATTTCCGCACTGCACTGTTATGGTGCTGTTATTCCACTTTCAACATCCTGTGGAATCCTGGGGTTTGCAGTTTAGGGAGGGGCATTTAGATTTCTCAGCCAGAGAGCTCTTTGGCCTCAGCAAATTACAAACCCCAGAATTCTTCAAGATGTTGAAAGTGGAATAATAGCGCTATAATGGGAGTATAGAAATAGCCTAATAAATAAATCAGAACAATATTCAAGCAGCAAGCTGCTGTTACTGCAGAAAAATTTGCCAATTGGTAACGTCATCAAAACACAAAACATAAGGAGAACTGGTTTTCCTTCTTTGTGTATACTGATTTATGTATAAATGAGGTGTCACAATTACTCTTTTTTTAAAAAAAAACAACCTATTTTAAACCATAAACAAGATTACCTGGTTAAGTTTTGGGGGGCAGCAGGTTGGAATGATCATTTTTAAAATGATTTTTATTTTCAAAATAGAAGGACAAATGGCGAGACAGGGTGTAACAAGATGAAGATACAGACATACACAGAACTCAGTAGTTCCCAAGTAAATAAGCATGCCTAAGTTGCCTGTGGATACAAGTCCAGAAGCATTTGCAGCCACATTATGCTTATCAATGCTGGAGCAGGCTAAATGTTTTTGTTATAGAAGGAGATGCAAATGCTGCCTGTCTCAGCAAGCAACTTGTTTTACATTCGAGTAGAACTGGATAGAAGCATGGGTTGTTACATGCCTTCAGGTCAACTCTGACTTAATGAGGACCCTTTCCTGGGGCTTTCTTGGCAAGATTTGTTCAGAGGAGCTTTGCCTTTGCCATCCTCTGAGGCAGAGAATGGGACTTGCCCAAGATCACCCAGTGGGTTTCCATAGTTGACCCCTGGTTTCCAGGAGTCATAGACCAACACACACAACTCTATACTAGATGGAGACTGAAATCTTTCAAATCTTTCATGTGGGTAACAGTTTTATCAGGACTTGTGCATAGGTGAAAGGGAGGGGTGTGAAAATCAGTCACAGTGTTGTTGGATTTCTTGAAAAAACTCTGCCACATGTTTTCCTCCCTTTCTTGTGTCATACAGCATTGTGTGGCTGTGAGGGTTTTTTTTCCCTTCTTGCACAAAAATTCATGGGGCAGGTGACCTTCTTAATATATTCTATTTTTAACTTACATGAAGTGTGTGGCACACATATTCAAAAAATACGCATTTTTAGTTATACATCTTTTGCATATAATTTTAAAAAAGGAAAAAGAAAAAAAAATCCCCTGCTCATGGAAAATCAGAAGATAAGCACATGCTTTTATTAGTAGTCTCAGACTAGACTTTTTTTTAAATGAGATTGGCGAGAATCTTAACATCAGCTTATACTTAACTAAGTACTTAACTAGGTAACCTCTGGCCTGATCCCCCAAAACCTGACAGAAACATCATTCCCCATGCTCTGATCATCAGCAGAATGGCCCTTCCTCTCCCCATGCAGCTGAGGCCTGGTGAAGTAGGCTGAGAGGTGAGTTACGATCATAGCAATACTGTCAAACTTGTGACTAAGCAGTCATTGTGAATATGAAATAGTTACTTAACTATTACTTTTTTTAGTCACGATCAGTACTTAGTTGCAATTTAACACTATTGCCACGATTGTAACCAGCCCTCCAGCCTACTTTATCAGCTGGACGGGGAGAAGCAACACCAGTCTGCCAACCATCAGAGCATGATGTTTCATTCAGGCCAGGAGAGGTTATTTAGTTAAGTACTTAGGTAGGTATAAGCTGGTGCAGGATTCTGGCCAATATTTCTGTTCTTATCTGTAGCTGAAGGTGCTGCTGTGAAAGAGATTAGTCTCTGCTGCCCCCTACTTACAGGAGAATGAATGTGCCTCTAGTGTCCTGGGTGGAGGGAAAGGGCAACCAGTCTGGGGTAGAAAGCAAGATGTGGCTCTAACTCTAGTGTGCTTTGCGTCAAGTGAGATCGTAGAGGCTCATCTGCATCTGCTGGAATCTTTAAGGAACTTCTTGCCTCGTCTGAGAATTTGCATGCTTAAACAACTCTTCTGTCTTCAGTCAGTTTTCCATGACAGTGATTATGGATTTATATTTTATACATGTGTGTGTATATATGTGTGTGCACATGCCTTCAAGTTGTCTGTCAACTTACGATGACCCCCATGAATTTCCTAGGGTTTTCTTAGGCAAAGAATACTCAGAGGTGGTTTAGCCAATTCCTTCCATTGAAATATAGCTTATAATACTTGGTATTCATTGGTGATCTGCCATCCAACTGCTAACCTGAGCTGATACAGTTAGATAATTTGATTTGTTTGTTCCTCTTTCCTTGAGGCCAAAAATGGAATCCAAAAATGGAACGCTGAAGTTGCACCATTTTGACCAATTACTATTTTAAAAAATCAAGTAGTGGACAGAATACTGTGCAATATCTTCCAGAAGGACAAATGCTGAACTGTATCATCAGGAAATGTAGATTTTTGCTATAGTGTTTAATCATGCAGATCATCTGCATTCAGTGGGTTCTTCTTTTTACAAGTACATTCAAAGTTAATTCCCTTCCTATATTATTCTGCCTCTTCAACACCAACAACATGGCAATTGAGATTATGTATTATAAGGATTGTCTAGAACAGGATAACCACACTATGGGTGGATTGATCTTATCAAAGAGGCCATATTTCTGAGTTTGGAAAACCTGAACAGAATTGTTGGTGACCAAAGATCTTAGAGATCTCCTATTCATAGGCTCAGTATAAGCCGAAGTCATCTTAACAGCAAATAACAACAAAGAACCACTAGAGCAGGGGCTGACTTTTGATACTCTGAATCTTCTGGACTCAACCTCCGTAATCTCCCACCCTTGGCCATGCTGGCTGGGACTTTTGGGAGGTGAAATTCAAAACAGGCTGGGGTGCCAAAGGTTCTGGACCCCAATCTAGAATGTAGATGTACCAACAGCTGCATTTCCTCCAAACAGACAGACAGTATCATATTGTACAGTATCAAGATGTATTTTGACTCACTGTAAGGAGTTCAGCAATATTATTCTGCACCAGCTGGTGCCTCTTAACAGTTTTTGTGGAGAGCTCCACACTGAACATGTTGCCTCACACAAGCATCAGGTCTTTCTTTTAATGTTCATTCCATCTTTGGAGACAACACTATCAGGGTGTTGGAAACGGGTGAACTATGGGAAACGGGTGAACTATGAGAAGCAAAAGTGCTGTACATCATGATAGATGGTGGTGAATTCAAGCGCAAATTAATTGAGGGTTGGGGTGAGAACAATTATACTTGTGGCCTTGGCCATTATTTGCTGAATGGGGAATTTGGTCTTCCAGTACATTTGAGTTGGACCCTATTGATGCATGGTATCAAACTATTGAGTTTCATTTCCCTTTATCAATGTGTTGCAAAGAAAAGGTTGTGTGGCATAGAGTTTGATTAGTTACACAGGAATTGTCCTCTAGGTTGAATGAAACTGCAGCTTGCTCCTAACAAGTGGGAGGCCTACAGCACACCCCTCAACCCTTCTGTTCTTCTTCAGGGGTTTCAGTCAGTCGGCCAGTCATCTCCTCCTCCCAAGATCCTATAAGCTCTTAGCCGTTCAAGCAAGCAATCCCACTCTCTCCAACCATGCTTTCATATTATCTTCCGCATTTCCAACTGATGCTTGAGAATCCATAACTGAAAGAGGCCTTTGAGAATACCCAGTCATTACTAGGGTACTTTTGGGAGTGCTTAAAAAAAATACCTCATAGTTTTCCTTGTTGTTATGTGCCTTCAAGTCATTTCTGATTTATGGTAACCCTAAGGCAAACCTATTTTTTTTTTTTTTTTGGCAGAATTTTCCTTTGCCTTCCTCTGAGGCTAAGAGAGTAGGGCATGCCCAAGGTCACCAAGGTTTCCATAGCTGGCCTCCCACTATCTTAGTCTAACACTCAAACCACTACATCATACTCAGAAATAAAATCTAATACAACGTGCAGGCCTATGACTTAACATCATCACTTGTCTTCCTCTGGATGATTTTTTAACATCTTTTGCCTGATCAGGAAGCCAGTGGAGTTTTGAAAGTTTGCATGATGTACTTTGTGCAGTTTGGTTGGCCAATAAAAGTATTACTCTTTTGTGGGTTTTAGATTTTGTTATATTTTGTTTTCTTGTCAATCCTGTCCCTATTCTGTCAGTATTCTCCGCCCCTCACCTGTTTTGGATTTTTTCCTCACCCGTAAGGGTTGTTCTTCCCTAAAGAACACTTCCCTAAATTGTACCCCAGAATTCCCCTAAGCCTGCTGGTACCTCCTTTTTGTGTGTGGAAGCTGCTGGCTTGGCTACAAAAGGCTACATTGGCTACGTCCCAGTGCTGAGGATTCGTTTCCAGTTGGTTTGTACTGGGGGTGGTTATCACAGGGCTTATTTTTGCATGCCCTCCCCCGGGTCCCAAATGGCTCCTGCCGCTCTTGCTGCTGCCGTGCTGCCAATATTGGGTCAGTGAAATACAGAATTGGAGGTGGGGGGGGTGAAGTCTCCCCTTTTTCACTCTGTTTTCCGAGAGTAAAACAAAGAATACAGAGAGTGTGTGCCATGATTGGGAGCCACTTATCTCCTCCAGAAATACTCAGGCTCTCCCAAGCAAGGTGCACTCTCCCTGTATGACATGTTGTAAAGCAGAACTATTTTCTTAAAATGACATTTTGTTTTTGTTTGATTTTTTTTCTGTCACCACTCTGTGGAATTTGAACAGTAGGAGGTTGCAGCATTTAATAGAGGATGGTGGAGGGGAGCAACGCATCCCGCCCCCAATCCTGGGCATTTGCCTACCCCAGTGTCTGTGCATCTGTTTATATTCTCGGATTTGGGTAGTGTGGCCAGCTCTAATACACTGAACGCAGATTACTTCACAGCCAGAAAAGCAGTGAGAAGTTCCTATATGCTAGGATAGCCTTCTGCTACTGAAATTGCCAGCTTTGATTTACCATGGTTTCATTCTCAGAACATCTAGCTACTCTAATATATTCCTGCTGTCATCTAATCTATTGCTAAAGTGTATAGTGCTTTTCAAATCTGGGAATCAAATCTAAGCATTCATTTCTTTTGAAATGACATTCTTCATCATTGCAGGATGTTTTTTTTAAACAGGCAATCAGCTAAACATTCATTACAATTTACATAGCTCAAAAATATTGAAATGGGAATCTCAAACAGCCTACGCAATACTAAGTTTACAAACCCAAAAGCAAGTTCAAATTAGAATTTGTCATATTGATTAATTCATAGTTGACTCCTGATTGTTTAGTTTAGCTCCAATGTGATTTCATCATGGACTGGAAGAGATAAGGACTGAAATTTTAATCTGGTGTGTAAAATATACCAGTTTTTTTCCCTTTAATGTCTTGTTACAATTAGTCATCAAGAATAAGAAAAAAACAACTAAATTGGATGGAAATAGCATGGCTGAATGATTTTGTTTCAGATTAGGAGACACTTTATCTTTGTATCAGTCATGTTCCAGTAAGCCCTCAAGGCAGATTGCCTTGATTTCTATGCATGGAATATGCAAGACTGCTAAAGAAAAATGTGGGAACAGAAAGACAAGAAAAGAAAAAGTTTTAAATTCATATTTCTTACACAGTTGCTGCCTTCCTTTGATATCTGTGCATGGACTGAAGAAGATGTGGTAAGTAGCCTACCATAATGAAACCAGATTTGTTTATTCAGCTAAGAAGCCTTCCTTTAAGTAAGGTACTGGAAGGGCTAAATCTGGCATGAAATGCCTACAGCCTTTCAGATGCTGTTGCATTACAAATCCCATCACACTAAGTCACTGGGCAGTGCTGGATGGGGCTAATGGAGGCAGGGGGCTAACAGCCTCTGGAGAGCTATCCATTCCATTATAGCTGGGCTGCTTTGTCCCATTCTCAAGAGAGGAATGGAGTGAGGAATCATGGAATCATAGAGTTGGAAGAGACCACAAGGACCATCCAATCCACACACACACACACACCCCAAATCAGCAAGAATACACAATCAAAGTACATCTAACGGATGGGCATCCAGCTTTTGCTTAAAAATCTCTAAAGAGTGAGACTCTACCACACTCTGAGGTAGTGTATTCCACTGCTGAACTGTTCTTACTGTCAAGAAATTCTTCCTCATGTTTAGGTGGAATCCCTTTTCCTGTAGTTTGAACCCACTGGTCCGTGTTCCAGTCCCTGGAACAGCAGGAAATAAGTTTGCCCCACCTTCCATATGATATCCCTTCAAATATATAACCATGGCTATCATGTCACTTCTTAACTTTCTCTTCTCCAGGAGAGGTGTGCCAATCCAAGCTGCTTTTCTCTTGAAACTTCCTCTTCCTACTCTACCGTGTGGTGTGGGTCCCTAGCCAGGTATGCCAGATGACCAACACTGGTGGGGAGAAAAGAGCTGGGAGAGGTTTCAGGAGAAGACCGCTTGGCACACAAAGAAGTTGGCACAAAAAGAAAGAGTGATCATCCCCCTGCCCTTTCTAGGGGTGAGATTGTCAAACTCATGTTAAGCAGTGGCTACTGAGTCCCATATAGCCTGGGTCTAATAGACCCCTCCCTTACTGTGAGCATATTGTACATACAATCCATACTCAGGAAATATTTTAAAATATTGTGCCAATAGAAATTTAAAGATAATATTCTCATCCTATATTTTTACATCTGCATGTTGGTATCAAGTTTCTTACTGCTGATTGCTTGCCATTAATACATCCACATATTTAAAAACATACTTCAGAAGAAAAGTAATAGAATGTTTTTATGTTTAAAACCGTAACACCTTTGTCCTTCCTTTTTAGTACTTTTGGATGCAACAACTTGTTAAAAAAGGTAAAGCTGTTTGTATGTTTAACTTGAAAGAAAAGTAAGGAACGAAATAATGATTCATTGCAGTTACAGGCCAATAAAGGTTAACTGATAAAAACTAGTAAAACAAAGTGATCCATAATACCATAGGATGAAACCATCACAATTAACATGGTGCAAAATTGATGTAACTCTGAAGTGCAGATGCACCTCATTTCTCTAATTGCTCAAGTAGAATATTGTTCATCAATTGGAATCTTGTTGAATTGGTGGGTCAGCAAATCAGAGGGGAGCACATTAAAGCTAGGTAGAATAAATCTGTGCAAATATAAATGCTAATATAGAGCTCTGGAAATTCCACAACCTGGAATATTAGGAGAATGAAAAGCAAGATTTATCAATTGCAGTTCTCTTATGTTGTAATTCTAGATTTGTGGACCTGTCACTGACAGTCAACCCCCCTTTTAGACTGTACTTACCCAAAACCTTGGAGAAGAAACCTAGTTCACAAGAGTTGACTGTACTGTCTCCAGTTTTCTGAACCATTTCTTATTCTTCTTAAGGTGACACATCGGGTGAGATGAGCATATATGCCAGTTTGTTTAAAGAGCATCACATCACAGGGAAGCGATTACTTCTTTTGGAAGAAGAGGACCTGAAGGACATGGGGATTGTTTCCAAAGGGCACATAATTCATTTGAAGGTACCTCAAACCTGGCTGAGAGTGGAGCTGTTGAAACAATACATTTCATGTATTAAAATACTTTTTAAAACTCTGACAACTCAAGACAAGAACTAACCTCAGCCTAAAAAGAAAAGTGAACAAATTATATTAGAATTTCGTGGGATAAAGATCAAGCCCGTTAATTTCTGATGAATTAGCAAAATCATCATCCACAATTAGCTATGCTTACATCCGAGCTTCCTTCAGTAAGTTCAAGATGACATAGCTGGCTCTCCTTCTCTCCATATTGTTCTCAAAACATCTCTGTGAGCTAGATCAGACTGAAAGAGAGAGTGAATTTCATGGCTCCATAAGGACTTGAATCCAGATTTCCCAAGTCGCAAATATTTTGACCACTACTTTTCTTCTGCCACTATGCGGATTCTCTGAACTTTGTCTTGTGCAAGTTTTTTTTTTGTTTCTATATTTATTACCTCACCAAAACTCCACCAAAACTAAAATAGCATCAATTTAACATGCATCCATTTACAATAGTATGTAATTTACAGTGGCATCCATTTACAATAAAATGCAAACATAATAATGTATGAGTACCGTAATATTAGTCAACGATTATTTCTGTAATGTATATTCCATCTCATGTTATCATTATCCATGTAGTTTCCTAAATATGGAATTTAGATATTTAATACCTCATTAATCATCATATATTACTTCTATACTTCCCCTAGAGTTCTTCCTTCTTGGTTACACTAATGTCTCTCTTCAAAACTCACTCCATCTGTACCTTGCCTGCCGTCTATCCTTTCATCTCATCCATAACATTTGTTATTTCTAAACTGTCCGAACCTTAGATTGATCTTTCTTATTTTCCTTTACTTTTTCTTTGTCATGTTGGGAGCAGAAACGCTTCCACTTGCCTCCATTCTTCTTCATTGGCTGCTTGGCTTTTTTCTTGTATCATCATTGTTAGTCTATCCATTTCTCGATACTCCATCGCCTTAACTTTCCATTCATCAATTTGAGGGGTTTGCTTATTTTTCCACTTCCTGGCGAATACCATTCTGGCTGCGGTAATCATGTACAGAATTATTCTCCAGAACTTCCTTCTTTTTTCTATGTCTACTTTCTGTAATATGTTCAAGAGAAAAATTTCTGGCAACAATGGGATATTAATCTGTAATGCTTCTGAGATTAACTCTTGTATTTTTTTCGAATATATTTTCGCTTTTTCACAGGTCCACCAGATGTGGTAGTAAGTCCCATTTTCCCGGCTGCATTTCCAGCATTTGTTCTCTCTTGTTTTATATATTTTGTTTATTTTTACAGGATCAAGGTGCCACCTATACAACATCTTTAGGTGATTTTCCTTTAGATTCTGGGCTGCGGTGAATTTTTGTGTTTCTATCCAGCTTCTCTCCCAGTCCTCCAGTTCAATTTCACGCTGTATATTCTGCGCCCATGTAATCATTGAGGGTCTTATCTGCTCCAATTCCAATTCTCTCTCCATGAGTAATTTGTATCGTTTGGAGGTCAATTGTTTTTGTGGTTCAAATATTATTTTTTCAAATGGTTTTTCATTTTTCTCTGAATCAAAGCCCTCTAATTTCCTATCCATATTAAATCTTTCTTTAAGTTGTCTATATAGGAACCATTGGCACTTGAATCCTTCGTTTTCCAATTCTTCTCTGGTTTTCATTCTGATTTCCCGATTCTTCTCCTCAATTATTATATCTTTGTATCTTATCATTCCCTCTTGCGGTTCTTGCCACCTGCTATAAAAGGCTTCATGGGGAGAGACCCATAATGGGATTTTCCTGTAGTGTTTTTTTTTTTGAATTTTTGCCAATTTAATAAAAGGGATTTCCTCAAGTAATGGTTCATAAATTCTTTGTCTATTTTTTCTTTGTTATACCAAACGTATGCGTGCCATCCCTTATGCAATCCTGCACCTTCCAAATTCAATGTTTTTTCATTTTGTAATGTTAACCATTCTTTAATCCAGATTAGACAATTCACTTGATAGTATATTCTTAAGTCAGGTAATCCGAAGCCTCCTTTTTCTTTCCTTTCTGTAAGTGTCTTCCAGCTTATTCTTGGTCTTTTTTTCTCCTATATGAATCTGGAAATTTCTGTCTGCCATTCTGTGAAAGGTTTTTCGTTTGTGATTACTGGTAGGTTTTGAAACAGGAAGTTTAATTTCGGTAACACATTCATCTTTATCGTTGCTATCCTTCCCAGAAGCGACAATTGCAGCGATAGAGGGCACCCTTCCCTTTTTAATCTCAATTTTTTTTGTTTTTTCCCCGTTTATGATTAAGGTAGCCACTTGGTCTTTATATATTTCTTTTATCCAATTCATATATGTATTTCCGAAGTTCATTTTTTCCAATACTTGGAACAAGAAATCCCATCTCAAGTTGTCAAATGCCTTCTCGGCGTCTATAAAAATTAGGGCTAGTTTCTTCTCATGGTTTCTCTCATAATATTCTATAATGTTCAGGATTGTCCTAATGTTATTTTTGAGTTGTCTCTTCGGTAGGAATCCATTTTGTTCTTCCTCTATGAATTCTTGCAATTCAGCCAGGATACTCATGAAGATCTTATAATCGACGTTCAACAATGATATCGGTCTATAGCTGCCCGGCTCTTTTGCGTCCCGCCCCTCTTTCAATATTAGCGTAATACAAGCCTCGCTCCAAGAATTTGGTCTTCCTCCTTCTATGATTTCATTAAATAATTTTGACATATATGGCACCAGCTCTTCTTGCAAGTTCTTATAATATGCGGCTGAGAACCCATCTGGGCCCGGTGCTTTTGTCGTGCTCAATTTTTTAATAGCATCTACGATCTCCATTACTGTTATTTTAGCATTTAGTATTTTCTGTTGTTCTTCTGTTATTTTAGGTATCTCTTGTTTCTCCAAGAAATCCTTTATCTTTTTAAGTGTCTTTCTTTCTTTTACGTTGTATAGTTCACTGTAGTATCTGTGAAAAGTTTGTTTGATAATTTCTTGATCCGTTGATGTCTTTCCTCCTGTATTTACTTCTGTAATCAAGTTCTTTTCTCTTTCTTTCCTCAGTTTGAAAGAAAGCCATTTCCCTGGCTTATTCGCCTGTTCAAAAATCTTTGTTTCACTCTCTTTAGGTTCCTGTTTATTTCCCATTGATGTTCCGATTTAATCTGTTCCTGTAGCATCTTCAATTCCGGTCTTATTTTATGGTCTGTTGGATTTGATCTTAGTTGCTCTTCTCGATGTTTTATTTTTGCCATTATTTCTTGGTGTTTTGCTTGTCTCTTTTTCTTTAGTTCCGTTCCGCATTGTATGAAGTAGCCTCTCAGTACTGCATTACTTGCATCCCAGATTGTACTCATTTTAACTTCATTTGTCATATTTTCTTTGAAGTCGTTCCTGACAGTTTCTCTTATCTTTTCAAAGTATCTCTCATTTTGAAATATGTAGTCATTCAATCTCCATCTCTTTATTCTTTTTGATTTTTTAAATTCCAAGTGGATCGGGTTGTGATCAGAATGTACTTTCGGGAGAATCTCCGTATTTTCCACCTTATTCTGAATGGCTTTTGAGATCAGGAACATGTCGATTCTTGACATTGATTTATGGGTCTCTGAATAGTATGTGAGTCCTTTAGCATGTCTGTATTTCATCCTCCAAACGTCTTGTTAGGACATTAATTCCATTATTTTAAAGAATGATTTAGGGAGTTTACCATGTTGTTTTCGATCTAATTTATTTCCAGATCTATCTTCCTTGAGGTCCAATACCCCATGCAGGTCCCCGCAGAGTAAGAAGTTATTGTCAATGTCAGGTGGCGGTTAAGCAGACACAGAGGCAGGAGCTGAGTTTATGGCTTTACTAATAAAGAAATTAAGAGGTTACGTCACCAAAACAAACATCCAAGTCCCAGGAGCAGCAAACCCAAACAGCAAGGTTTAGTCTGGAACAGAAAGCCCACGCCACAGACGCAGATTCCCGGTTGATAGATGGTTGTTGCCCCGTGCCCAACTCCAACAGCGTCTGTCTTAAATACACAGTCTTTAACCCAGCTGGCCCAGCTCACAGCTGGAGCCCCTCAAGACTTCAGGGCCGATTCATCAGATGCTTCTCCTGCAGCCGCTGAGACCTCCGAACCACCCCCTTTTCCAGCTGCCTCTGGAGGAACATGGGGGGAGGGTCTGCTGCAAACTCCGGGCTGGAGTCAGAAACACCAGCCTCTGTCGAGTCAGAAGCACTAGCCTCTGCCTCTGGAGCAGAAACATCTGCTGCAGGTACTGGCTCGGGATCCGTGCCCGGGACAGCTGTGGGGTCGCTGGCAGACTCCTCCCTAGACTCTGAAGGAGCCCCTTTTCCCGAAGGCCCCTCTAAGGGATCCTCCCCCGGCTGGGAGTCCAAGTCTAAATCAGAGTCCAAGTCTGAATCGGCAGCACGCTCAGCCTGGCTCATGACATCTATCTTGATTTGTTTCTTTAGAGTAATTTAAGAGTTCTTGTAACAATTTCTGGTAAAATTTGCTTTTATCTTCGGTTGGTGAATATACTCCTATTATCAGTACCTTTATCTCTTGGAGTTGTACTTCTACCCCAACATAGTGTCCATTGGTATCTTGAAATTTCAACTCCGATGGGAGATTATCATTTCCGTAGAGTACTACTCCCTTCTTTTTCTTCTGAGCTGCAGATATATAACATGTTCCTAATTTAGGGTTCCGTAAATATTTGATATCTTTATCTTTGATTTTGGTTTCTTGCAGGCAGATAACATCCACTTTTGCCTTTTCAACATAATGGAAAACTTGTCTTCTTTTGTAATTGGAATTGATCCCCTTTACGTTCCAAGATAATACTTTGAATGTCATTATTTTCTTGTTCACTATCGTCCTTCTGTTCTAGATGTCCGCCTCTTCCGCGTATAAATCTTCTATTTCTAATTCTGGTTTTTTTTTTGTTCTTTTTCTCTCAGTTTTGTGTCTGGTTCACCGCTAATTGACGCTATTTCTTGTTCTTCCTCGTCTATGTTTGAGTTGTTGTCTGGGTTTCCTTCTTCTTGATTCTCTTCTTGTTTCTTATCTTCTTCTTCCTCCCCTTTTCTGTTATTATTTCACCCTCTCGAGGTTTCCAGCTCTCTTTTTAATTTTTCATAGACTTCTTTGGCTCTTGATGTATTATTAATTCTGTGTCTTCTTTGTTTATGTGCGAAAGATATCCCCTCTGTCCTTTCCCATTTGTACATTATTTTGTGTTTTTGTAATAATTGAGTTAGAAATTTATAGTCTTGCCTCCTTTTTAAGATTTCATATGGGATATCTTTGAAGATTTTGATAGTCTTGTCTCCCATTCTTAATTGTTTTTCATAGTTTATCTGAATTATTAAGTCTCTTATCCTTGTTCTGATGAAGCAGACAACAATGTCTCTGAGCCACCCCTTTTCTCTTGCAAGACTCGAGCTTGCTCTAAAGATCCTGTCAATCTCCAACTCCATTCTGTCAATATCAATGTCTATATATGTTGCCAGAATTGGAATTACTTTTTCGTATAGGTTCTCCCCGGGCGCCTCTTCTATCCCTCTTAGCTTCACGCATTTGTCACGATATCATAACTCTTGTTGTGATATTGCTATTTCTTCTTGCCTTTGGTTTATCTTCAATGTCTCTTTTTCTTTTTCTAATTGGTTTGTTTTTTGTTGGAGTTCTTGAATGTCCCCTTTCATCATTTTAATCTCTTTGTTCATTGTCTCCATTCTTTTCCCAATTATTTCAATTTCTTTCTTAATGTCTGCTTTGATTTCAGACCTTGTTTCCTTCATCTCCTCCCTGATTTCGTGTTTAAGGCCCCTTATTTCTTGAAGTATTTCTACCATCTTTTGACCCATTTCTGTTGATGATCTTCTGGTTGAGTCTACCAGTTGTAATTGGGTTTGTGTCTGGGCCCTTGTTCCTTTTCTTATACCTGTCGCCATTTTAACAATGATATATTTCTCTGTGCTTTAATTTTATCTGTAGTGTCCTGTTATCATCAGCAGGTGGTGCTCAAAGACCTCTTTAAGTTGGGGAGTCTTTTAAGGGTTAAACTGTGGTCCGTAGCTTCTGGTTTTGTTTTCAGTTTTTGTACTCGCTGCAAGGTCACTCTACTTATCTTGTTTATTCCTTTTGTTTCTTAACTTAGCAGTTTCAGTTTGGCGTCTGCCCCAGTTTCCTTTCATACATTAGAATTTTTTGTACAAACAGTCCTCTTGAATTATTTTACAAATGTAATTATAACAAGTATAATTTAACTAAGCAAACAACTATAATAATTATTGTTCTAATTAAGATTCTGAAGATTCTGAAAATTATCTCTTACACTTAGAATTACACACAATTTTTTTTTAAACTTAATTTACTCTTGGAGTGTCCTCCTCCTATAAATATTCTTATAAGTAATATAAATATATTATATTTGTTATATTCCTATAGATATATCTTATCTATTCCCACAATTCATTTCCTTATTAAATCAGATTTCTTTACTTAATTTTCTTCACTCTCTATTGATTAAACACTCAGTCCATTGAAAGTTAATTATCTATCTTAAATTCATTAAATACTATTATTTCGATACCTTCTATGAATAATTATATTCCAATTATGACTTTAATTTCATGAAAACCAATTGCCATTCACTTCCCCACCTCCACCAACTTTTCCTTTATCTTGTCTCAATTTTCAAGCTTAGTCTCTGTCCTTCTGTCTCTCCTCCTTTATGGTGCCCTTCCACCAAGTTCCAATGTTTTCCTCTCTGTTCTGTTTGGCGAGCTCCAGCAGACCTCCTGCGAACTCAAGCCCTTTCCAACTGTCTCTTTTCCTTGTCTTCGAACGTATCTCACTGTTCCTTCTTGGCTTTCTATCCTGTATTTTCTCAGTCCCCCCTTGTTTTTTGTCTTCTCATAAGTGAGCTCAAGCGTCTTTCTGCTTTCTACTTTCAGCTTTATCCAGTTCTGTTTTGAATATGTCAGCTTAATCCTCACTGTTCTTCACGAGAGCTCTAGCTTATTATTTCTATTCTATTATTTTTTAGCACAGTCCCTTTCTCATATCTTTGTCCGACACTGCTATTTATTTCCTTGCTCCAAGAGAGAAGAAAAAGGTCAACTCGTTTCTTTCAGCCGTTTCCCCTCCGAGAAGCCTCCTTGTCTTGCCACCCGCTCCGGCTTGACTTTCCAGCTGGCTATTCTCTGCACTTTTCTTTGACTTTACTCTTTAAACTTTGCAACATCCCGATCGTCTTTTACCAAGTCTCTTATTCAAGTTATTTTATTTTAAATAGTCCTCTTATTTTGATCTTTAGTCTTTCCACCCCCTAGTTCCTTAATTCCTTAAGTTATAAGTTCTATTCTGCAGTTTTATTCCGATCGCTCATCTTACCTCCCCCTTCCTCCTGTCATCTTAGCGTCTCAGTTCTTCTTCGCTACCTTTTCCTTTTCTCCGTCCGGCTCGGTCTTTTAAATCACTGAGGATGAAAATGTTGCTTCACTCTAGGTTTAGTTCTTGGATTCTTTATATTTTAATGTTTTTTATTTGTATATTTAAAAAAAGTTTCCGGCGGCGCTAAGCTGCATAAGTATGCAGCGACTTCCCATGTGGGTGTGTGCTCTTTGGTCCCCTCGTCTTTCTTCCAGGTTTCAAGCTTCTTTACAGATGCTCTTCGGCCTGAAAGGTGGCAATGGACCCCCGACAAGCTCCTCTGGGCCCCCTTTACCGGGGGGGGTACTTTGCCGGCTACAAATTCGCCGGCAAATCCACGTGGGGTAGCCGAGTCAGCGGGAGCTCTCTCGCTGCTCCGGCGATCGCAACGCCATCGAAACCGGAAGTCTTTGTCCTGTGCAAGTTTTGTGTGAATCGTAGAATCATAGAATCATAGAAATGTAGAGTTGGAAGAGACCACACGGGCCATCCAGTCCAACCCCCTGCCATGCAGGAACACTTTCAAAGCACTCCCGACAGATGGCCATCCAGCCTCTGCTTAAAAACTTCCAAAGAAGGAGACTCCACCACACTCCGAGGCAGCATATTCCACTGCCGGACAGCCCTGACTGTCAGGAAGTTCTTCCTGAGGTTCAGGTGGAATCTCCTTTCCTGCAGCTTGAATCCATTGCTCCTTGTCCTGGTCTCTGGAGCGGCAGAAAACAAGCCCTCTCCCTCCTCTACATGGCATCCCTTCAAATATTTAAACATGGCTATCATGTCCCCTCTTAACCTTCTCTTCTGCAGACTGAACATACCCAGCTCTCTAAGTCTATCCTCATAGGGCATGGCTTCCAGGCCCTTCACCATTTTGGTTGCCCTCCTCTGGACCTGCTCCAGCTTGACCATGTCCTTCTTGAATTGGGGTGCCCAGAACTGGACACAGTATTCAAGATGAGGTCTAACCAAAGCAGAGTAGAGTGGTACCAGTACCTCCCTCGATCTAGACACCGTACTCCTATTGATGCAGCCGAGAATTGCATTGGCTTTCTTGGCTGCCGCATCACACTGCTGACTCATGTTCAGCTTGTGGTCTATTAGGACTCCTAGATCCCTTTCACACGTACTGCCATGAAGCGTGATTCAGAAATGCACCTAAACCTGGGGTGGGGCTGGAGCAGGACTCTGTAAGCCATAGGGTGTACCAAACAACAACAACAACAACACCTCTCTCAAAGTGCCACAAGTGCACTTCTGGTTTTCAAAAATGGGTATTTTTTTATGTCAAACAGTACAGAGAAGCCCTGAAACCTGTTTAAAGGTGAATTGTTGAAACCTATTTAATATAAAATTTATTCTTATCTACCTCTCCTCATGGATTGAGGCAGGGGACAACAATAGATTGACACAAAACAGTTAAAAACAGAACATCAATTAAAACAATAGTTAAAATGTGTATCATCTTAAAAGAAAAAAAAACAATACAAATGCCAAAAAACAAACAATACATACTTAAAAGTCATAGTTAACATTCACAATTTAAAATCATCAGGATAGGCCTGCCAGAAGAGACGTATTTAAATCTAAATCTATTTAAATAGGTTGAGTGGTTGAAATCTATTTAAAAGGTGAATTGTTGCATCTGGAGGCTTCCGGGAGAGGCACTTCCCACTCTTTTTGGCCAGAAAAAGGTCAGCCTGGGTTTTTTTTGAGGGATGCACACTTTGTCCTTCTCATTGCTAAACTAATGAGCCCCTGAGGCCATAGAGGACAGGCCTGGTGGGAGGCCAAAGGAGGATGGGACAGAGAGTGAAGTAGGGGGAAGGCCTCTCCTGATGGAAGCTTCTCACCTCAAATTCTGGTCCATTCAGTACATTGAAGTGGGTCATACTTCTGCAGCTCATACCTGCCTGTACCCACCTCCAGCATGTTCAAAATAGAAGTAATATTGAGGTCCTGTGCATTTTGGTGTGTTTCATGTTGCTTTTGATTTTATAGTTTTCTGTTTTGTGCTGAGATGGTTTTTATGCTTGCCATGTAGAGAATTGTATGTTGTAGGGTGGCATACAGACACCACAAATGTAAACTAAGGGGCAGGATGGCACAAGTACATGCCTCGTACATGTGTGAAAGCACAGGCAGCAGCTGGCTGATAGTGGAAGTCCCAGAGACTGCAGGAAAGCCAAGTAGCCATGGACCTCAAATGAGAGGAGGACATTTGGCTTAGAGGATGAAAAACCGTAAGCCACTAAAATGGCCCACAGTCTGAAGCAGAGGGAGCAGGAGAGCACTCAGGCCTGACACAGGCCTACTTTCCTTGCTGCTCTAGTTACTATTCATTTTGGTTCCTTGGATTTGTTACAGTGTGGTCCAGTGGTGGCTTCTTTGTCAGTAAGACCATGCAGAAACCCCAATGTCTACTCTGAATTTTAAAGGAGCTATTCCAATGGACAGAACTCTATCTCTGAAACAGGTTAGCACCATGGATAGCACTTCAATTCAGACTGAAATTTGGAGTGAATTCACTGCCTTACTGACATGGGAGCCTCCAGCCATCACTAATGGAGTCCCAGCTCAGGGGAAGAGCACCTGTGATGAATGCAGAGCCCCTCTCCACAAGCAACAGTGCCCAGACAGAATGAATTCTTACCTGAGAGAGACCTCTGCCTCCGTTCCATCTAGCAGTCAGTGAAATATAACACGGATGCAACATAAACTTTTGCCAGCTGATACTCACTGAATATTACCAGACTTGACTCCAGAAGGAATATGCATTCCTCTTGATTCAAGGCTGGCATGAGCATCCAGTATTTTCAGGCAGCTCCCTGGGGCCTCCAGGGAGTCTTTGATAAGCAGGTCTGTAACTAGTTCACTATTTTTTGACCCCCAAAGACCTAGAGCAGCACTGCAAGGAATGAGGTGTAATTAAATGTTAGGCAACATGCACCTATCTGCTACATTGCTGCTGTCATCCTCCTCTAGCAACTGAGCACTGATAGAGGAGAATGCCACCACATGGCATTTAGCCCTGCCCTGGCTGACTTTCCTTTGTATGGAGAAATATCGGTATATGCCATGTGGTACATTAAGCCCTGGCTCTTCTGTGCTCTCCATTCTTGACTGGGACTAATTAGGGGAGCATAAAACTCCCCTGGCTACCAGTCCATTTCCGAGCACAATTCCAAATGCTGGTTATGAGATATAAAATCCTATATGTCTTGGGTCCAGATTATCTGAATGACTGTATCTCTCCTGAATTTTGAGACTATGAAAGGAGGCCTCTTGTCCCACCATTGTCATATTTGGTGAGGGCTTTGTCCAGGCTCTGGAACTCTCTTCCTTGGAAACCCAGGCAAGGCCCTGGCCTGCTCTCCTTCTACCAGCAGGAAAATACCTTTGTATTTAGCCAGATCACTGAGTATTAACTAGTTATACAAAAGGTTCTTGTAATGAAGAGCGTCGAGCTTTGATTCTCATTGTTGAGTTTTAAATGCTTCTCAGTGCTGTTTTAATCTGGTGGCTTATTAAAATTGTTGATTTAATTTGTAATCTGTTTTAATTTATGTTGTAAGCTGCTTTGGGTCCCACTGTGGGAAAAAGGTAGAAAAGAAATAAACAGTATAACCAAATACCCTCTTTTTTTCCCCTTTTTAGACTGCGATTGAGAAATTAAGTCAGGATTACTTCAACATGTTTCATTTTCCACCTTTGGTTAAGGTAACTGTGATTTTATTTAACCAGTTCAAACATGAGCTGACATGAAAGAAGAAATACATGCTCCCAATGTCAGCATTTTGACATAATGAATATGTTCTCACTGAGATTGTGTCCTCGTGTTGGAGCTACAGTTCACTGCATCCTTCAAAACAGCCTCTCTGGAAGGCCTTGGAGGCCTACTGGATATTTGGAACTGCATCTTACAGGGTTACAGTGGGATTGGGGTAACACCCAGAATCAAGTGAGAGAATCTGGCAGCATTTGTCCAGGTTTGCCGATTTTGGTGGTTCCTCTCCCATTGCGGCTCAGGAAAGTACAGTTCACCATGCTCTGTAGGCACCTGTCACCTTCTTCTTTGTGATGGTGGTGGGCAGGTACAAAAGCCTTCAACAGGAAGGAGTGGAAGGGAAATTGAATAAGTTTACCTTCCAGTCATGCAATGTTGGATTTCACCTATTGGAATTTTAGTGGGTTATTGGTACCCAAGCGCCAATGTGGTGTAGTGGTTTCAGGATTGAACTAAGACCCTAGAGACCCACATTTGATTCCCCACTTGGCCATGGTAACCCACTGGGTGACCTTGTTCGCATCACACACTCTCAGCCCCAGAAAACCCTGTGATAGGTTCACCTTAGAGTCACCAAAAATTGGAAATTACTTGAAGACGAACAACAACAATTGGTACCCACAATCCATGGATACAGGATCATGCTGGTTGTTGCTAGTCCACAGGGGTTTATATCCACAACAGCACAGTTGAAGTTTATGTGTACATCCCTTCAAATCTCCTGTCAACTTGTGGCAACCCCATGAATTCCACAGGGTTTTCTTAGGCAAGGAACACTCAGAGGTAGTTTGCCTTTGCCTTCTTCTGAATATAGTCTGCAGCCCTTGCCATTTCTTGGCAGCCTCCTATTCAAGCCCTATTCATGCCTAACTCTGTTTAGCTTCTAAAAACAGATGAGATCTGGCACCTCTGACAGTCTAAAGCCTTGCAGGAGAAGTTCCCTTTGTTTTTCACCCTCTCAGAAAGCTCTCTCATTGTTCCCAGGATAAAGGATGACATTTTCAAAAAGTATACGGTGCAAAGTTCCTTTTTTAATACTCATGCCATAAGATGGGTCAGAATTTTAAAAGTATGTTCAAAGTGGCAAATGATTTAATCCAGATTGTCAAATACTCATCTTGCCTTGAATGCAAACAAAACTGAGAGTGGACAGAAAATGACTTATCCTTTCTTTCCACGGTAGGAACCTGCAAGTGACAATGAGGCAAGTGAAGAGAAAGTGGTGAATCTTGAGCTTGTTTTTGGCTACCATTTAAAGCCTGGAACTGGTCCTGAGGTAAACAAATGATTAGGATATGCTATTATTGGTTTCATTCACAGGACGGCTCCTCCATGGATATTTCCAATCTGCATTCTTTTGGGGGGTTCTAGTGTGACTCCTCCTGCTGTTCATCTGTTTGGTAAGAATGTTTTGTTCAGTGTGCCAGAATGCTAAGAACAAAGCAACACACGTGCAGAACATTTGTGTAATTTAGCTGTTCCAAGGCTGTTCTTCTTGAGAATACAGGACTGGATCATACCACTGGATGCTCATGTCAAAAACTCCCTGAGTGTGGAAAGCTTCCATGAGAAACAGAAAATTTTCAGCCTAACTTGCTCTCGGATTCGCTGATTTTCTATACTTCACCCAAATACCAGATATACAATTAATTGGGAATTGAAAGTACAGTAGGTCTCCTTTATCCAGTAGACCAGTATCCACGGCTTCACTTACTCACGATTTGCTCCAGGGCGTGGCTGTTGCTGCTGCTGCTGCCACTGGCCAGGGTCTTTGCTCTGCACAGCCAGGACCCCTGTGCCTCTTCCAGCCAAGGAAGGAATTTTCCTTCCTCCCTAGCCGAGGGAGGCACATGGCAAGGTGCAGCTGGGCTTCCCATGCTTCCCTTGGGCAAGGAAGGAATCTTTGTCCATCCCCAGTGAAGAGAGGTGCACAGCAAGGCATAGTTGGGCTTCCTGTGACTGTCTCAACCAAGAAAGGAGTCTCCTTCCCTCCATGACTGCAAGATTCACATGGATCCCACCACACTTCTCTCAGCCAAGGAAAGAGACAGAAACTCCTCCCCTGGTTGAGAGAGGCATGGGAAGCCTGGCTCCACAATGCTATGTGCCTCTCTTGGCCAAGGAAGGAGATAGAGACTCTTTCCTTGACTGAGAGAGGAACAAGGCTTGAAGAAGCCAGGCCTTGCACTGGTTTTGGCTCCCGGGGAGGGGGCTGCTTATCAGGAAGCACCAGGAAGGGAGGCAGGGAGGGAGGGAGGGAAGAAGAGAGGGAGGGAGGAGGAGCTGGAGGGTGGAGCTGACTCCCTCCCTCCTCCCTTACCTGGAGGTCAAAATATAGCATTTAGTATTATCTGCATTTTTCACCATCCACACTAAGTCTGGGAACGTATTCCCTGCAGATGTGGGGGATCAGCTATAATGTTAAAAGAAACATTTAGAGGTGAACAGCAGTGAATGTTGTGTTCCATCAGCACAACCAACCTTCCTTGTGCCTTACATCCTGGTTTAATTAAACTACAGCTAACTGTTATATCCAAAATGGGAAATTATGTTTCAATGTCCGTTACAGGGTTGGCCTTGCTTAGGATGCTTGGGACACAGAGGGTGGGTGAGGGGAGGACAATGATAACCACTCAACCATCCTCCTGGCCATTTCTCTGCCAGAGGACAGCACTCTATGTACTGCATGGACTGTCCTGAATTCCTTAACTAGCCTGCTTCCCTCAATGGCAGGAAAGGACGTTGCCCCCAGAGCCAGATGATCCATGCTTCAATGAGTGCCAGTGCTTGTAGGGAAAAAAAATATGGCCTGCTTCTTCTTCTTCCGCAGTCACTCCCTGAATCACTCAGTGTTTCTGTTTTCACCAATATTTTGTGCCAACTTGATTGAGCTAAAAAGGCATTGGACTCAGCTGTTGGTCTAAGAAGGATTAACATGTGAACACTTTTGTGTTGATGTCTATTGTGTTGTATTTTTTATTAATTTAGTAACTTAATTTCTATGCTATCAATCCTAGAAAAGCTCACACATGGACACAAAGGGCTTCATATTTTTGGAGCTGCTCCAAGGCCCTTTATCTGGTCTTGGACCACCTTTATCTGGTCTTGGCTGCCCTATTTCCAGTGTTGAAGTAAGATTCAAGCTGCTACTCTCGATTGTGTCCATATGGGGAGAGGAGGAAGGTTCTGTTCTTTTGCCTTGGGCAGCAAAATGGGTTTGTCTGGTACTGGCCAGTTGCTGACCAGGATCTTAAACCGACTTCCTAGAGTGGTTTAAGAACCAGGTTAGTAAACTGACATTAAAGCAAAATTTCTTGTTTCCAAAATGCTGTCTTAACAAACCAGTTCCACCAGGATGTAAACAGCAAAGAAAACGAAAGGGGAGGATGAGGGAAGAATGCAATGCTCTGTTGCTCATTCCTTGCTACTAAATTATAGGTTAGCAAGCCAGCAGTTGAGTGTTCAAACCAGGTCGCAGCCTGGAAGTAACATAACATTATTTGTGGGCTGGTGTAGACCTGGAAAGTGTCTGCTCTTCATTTTTGAGAAGGAAGAACTAAGAATAATCAAGGCTAAGAATAATATCAGTATAGTGCTATAGTTGGCAAGAGCAATAAGACACCACAGCTTTCCATAGAAAACTCTGTATGTCATTCCTGAGAACAGAAAAATCTATATCAAGAATTACATTTCATACAGTGGAGGTACAGAAAGCACTTTGACTGCTTTCCATGGTCAATTTTGTGCAATATGTGCTCAAAAGATAAAGACAGCATGAAGACATTCAGCCTTTTGCAGTAGCAGGTTGGAAAATATACCAACAGGTGATAAAAGGAAGTTGGCATTTATCATAATTTACTGAAAAAATGCTTGAAACTGACAGGTTTGGTCTTACAGGGAAATGCCGCCATTTCCCTCTGCCTCAGTTCTATATATTTCTCTCATATGACTTTTCTCAAGTTGTTAAGTCTTCTCAGATGGTATCTTATTCTGGTTGTCCGTTCTGGCTAAGGTAGATTGTGTAGCTGAATTTCAAAACTTAAGCCTCCTGCAGGCTACGTCTAATTCTAAACTGATAGAGAACATCTATTGGGAACAAAGGCACCAGCTTTGTTGTACTGTTTTAATTTTTCTGCTGCTGTATGTTAACTAACATTTTTATAGATGGTTTTCTCTGTATGCTTTGGTAGCCACTATTCTGCTCATTTTACAGTTAGCTGGTAGTAGATGTAC
The DNA here is from genome assembly GCA_030412105.1 of Cyclura pinguis. Classification (NCBI taxonomy): domain Eukaryota; kingdom Metazoa; phylum Chordata; class Lepidosauria; order Squamata; family Iguanidae; genus Cyclura; species Cyclura pinguis. The sequence goes on along the minus strand of CM059599.1, from coordinate 221,620,457 downwards.
TAATGTTCAGGATTTTTTTTTTTTACTTTATGAAATAATAATGGAAAGCATCCAATACTTGAAAAAGTAACCTTTGATTCTGTGCCATCTTCAACAGTAGTGGGGGTGACACTGGTGGAGGATCTCTCAGAGACAATGCCAGTGGCACTATAGCTAACTCTTCTTAGTACGGTGCTCAGGGAGGTATGGCAAACTTCCTTTTGAGTATCTTTTACCACAAAAACCCTATGATGAGACAATCTGAAATGAAACAAGAGATGGTGTCAGAAGATAAGACTGCCAGGTCAGACAGTACTCAACAAGCTACTGGGGGAAAGCAGAAGTCAATAGCAAGTACCGCTGTGACTATTGACACACCTGGACTCAAGCCAAAAAAATGTTTAGCTGTTGACATGCTCAGGGGTGAAAGGAAGCTGTACAACACATATTATAGGAACATGGAATGAGAGAAGCATGAATCACAGGAGGCTAGACATAGTAAAACAAGAAATGAAACATATGAACATTGCAATGCTTGGAGTGAATGAGCTAAAGTGGACAGGAGTGGAACATTTTGAGTCAGATAATTACACAGTGTTTTACTGTGTAAATAAAAATCTAAGAAGTGGGATTGCATTAATAGTGAGGAGAGATGTAGCACATGGTAAAAGAGATGAAAAGTTGGTAGATTCATTCAAGGAAGAACTACATGAAGATGAACTTCCACTTTTAGAAAGTGAAGTAAAAGCTGCACTCAGAGCATTTGGAAGAAACAAATCACCAGGAACAGATGGCATACCAGTACAGCTGCTTTAGTCTACTGAGACAGAGACAGAATCTACTCAAGTTCTAACTAAAATCTGTCAACAAATATGAAAAAAGCATGGCCCATCAATTGGAAACTCTCAACATACATTCCAATCCTGAAGAAGGAGGACACCAGGGAATGTAGTAATCATAGGACTACTGCATTAATTTCCCATGCAAGACAAGTCATGTTGAAAATTCTGCAACAAAGACTTCTATCATATATGGATTGAGAAATGCCAGATGTCCAAGCTGGGTTCAGGAAAGGAAGAGGCACTAGGGATCATATTGCAAACATATATTAGATAATGGAGTGCACCAAAGAATTTCAAAAGAAATCAGCCTGTGCTTTATACAGTACAGCAAAGCGTTTGATTGTGTAGATCATGAAAAGTTATGGGTTGCTCTTAAAGACATGGGTGTTCCTCAACATTTGATTGTGCTGAAACACAGCCTGTACACAGGACAAGAGGCTATTGTTAGGACAGAGTGTGGAGAAACAGAATGCTTCCAACTGGCAAGGGAGGGGTCAGCAAGGCTTCATTTTGTCACTTTATCTGTTTAACTTGTATGCTGAACATATGCATAAAGCAAGATTAGACTTGGGCCATTTCCACACTACATTGTTATAGTGCTATTATTCCACATTCAATATCCTGCGGAATTCTGGGGTTTGTAATTTACTGGGGCCAAAGAGCTCTCTGGCTGAGAATTCTAAATGCCTCTTCCTCAACTGCAGACCCCAGGATTCCATACGATGTTGAAAGTGGAATAATAGCACTATAACAGTGTAGTGTGGAAATGGCCTTTGGAGGAAGGAGCATCAAAAATTTAAGATATGCAGATGACACCATATTACTAGCAGAAAATAGCAAAGACTTGGAACAATTACAGTACTGAAGAAAGTCAAGGCAGAAAGTGCAAAGGCAGGTTTACATCTGAACATTAAGAAAGCAAAAATAATGACCACAGGTGATTTACATAACTTTAAAATAGACGATGAAGCAATTGAAGTAGTTCTTGATTTCCCGTACTTTGGCTCAGTCATTAATCTGCATGGATACTGCAGGCAAGAAGTCAGAAGACTAGAGCCTGGAAGGGCAACTATGAAGGAACTAGACAAGATGCTGAAGTGTGAAGATGTAGCATTGAATACTAAAGTTATGCCATCATATTTCCAGTTTCTATGTATAGTTGTGAAAGCTGGGACAGTGAAGAAAGCTGATAGGAAGAAGATCAATTCATTTGAAATGTGGTGCTGGAGAAGAGTTCTATGGATACTATCGACTGCTAAAAAGACCAATAAATGGGTCCTAGAGCAAGTCAAGCCTGCACTGTCCCTAGAAGCAAGGAGGAGGAGCAAGGGGAGGGAAGGGAAGCTGGGGTGATAGTGAGAGAGTTGTGGCAGCAGCTACATTTCTCTTCCCACCTCAGGCATCAAAAGATGCTTGGTCGAGGCCACCCCAGCAGAACCTTTGTTTCCGGTCCCACTATGAAAATTACTTTCAGTTAGAACACCTCCAGGCAGTAGGGACAACTCCATGCCTTGTTTTAAAAGGAGCAAAAATGTTGCCAGTTGTTTCAGCTGAAGGAACAATGGAGGTGCACCTAGGTTAAATAGTAAATATTATCTTAATTGTAAGAGCATTTCAGAAGCAGAATAATGAACTCAGATTCTTTTAACTTTTTCTTTGAAAAAAAAAACCCTGTCTGTTTTGGGATGGAGTACGGTTGTTTTAAATACAGGGAGTCCTGTTCTTGGATAAGAGCCAGTGTGGTATAGTCGTTTGAACATTGGACTATGACCCAGCAGATCAGGGTTTGATTCCTCACTCAGCCATGGAAACCCACCAGGTGACCTTGGGCATGTCATACACTCTCAGCCCCAGAAAACCCCACGATAGGGTCATCTTAGGATTGCCATAAGTGGGAAACAACAACAGCAGCAGCAGCAGCAGCAGCAGCAGCAGCAAGCCTGTTCTTGGGCAGAATTTTGACTTGGTTCTGCAAGTTTTATGATTATAGGAAACTAAAGGAAAATAATAACTGAACGGAGCCAGCATTCTGCAGCAGTTTGAGTGCTGGACCAGGAGACAAGGGTTTAAATCCCTGCTGAGCCATGGAAACCCAGTCAGTGACCTTGGGCAAATCACACCCTCTCGGCCTCAGAGGAAGGCAAGGGCAGATCTCCTCTAAATAAATCTTACTGAAAAAAACTTGTGATAGGGTTGCCTTTAAGTCATTTGAAGTTGATTTGAAGAGCTAAAACTACAATGAAGCATGAAATTCAGTCTTTATCAAGGAGATCCTATCTGGCTCATTGGGCCATACTATTGGATGGATCTACAGCCAGGTGGAATCATAGAATCAGAGAGTTGGAAGAGACCCCAGGGACCATCCAGTCCAACCCCCTGCTATGCAGGAACACCCATCAAAGCATTCCAACAGATGGCCATCCAGCCTCTGCTTAAAAACCTCCAAAGAAGGAGACTCTACCACACTCCCAGGCAGCATATTCCACTGCCAGACAGCTCTGACCATCAGGAAGTTCTTCCTGAAGTTCAAGTGGAATCTCCTTTCCTGCAGCTTGAATCTATTGCTCCTTGTCCTAGTCTCTGGAGCAGCAGAAAACAAGCCCACTCCCTCTTCAACATGAGATCCCTTCAAATATTTAAACATGGCTATCATGTTCCCCTCTTAACCTTCTCTTCTCAGGACTAAACATACTCAGCTCCCTTAGCCGTTCTTCATAGGGCATGGCTTCCAGACCCTTCACCATTTTGGTTGCCCTCCTCTGGACACGTTCCAGCTTGTCGATATCCTTCTTGAATTGAGGTGCCCAGAACTGGAAACAGTATTCCAAATGAGGCTTAACCAATGCAGAATAGAGTGGTACCATTACCTCCCTCAATCTAGACACCATACTCCTATTGATGCAACCAAGAATCGTGTTGGCTTTCTTGGCTGCTGCATCACACTGCTGACTCATGTTCAGCTTGTGATCTACCAAGACTCCTAGATCCCTTTCACACGTACTGCTATCCAGCCACGTGTCCCCCATCCTATATTTGTGCATTCCATTTTTTCTGCCTAAGTGCAGGACCTTACATTTCTCTCTGTTGAAATTCATTTTGTTAGCTTTGGCCCAGCTCTCCAATCTGTCAAGGTCATTTTGAATTTTGATCCTGTCCTCTGGTGTATTAGCAACCCCTCCCAATTTGGTATCATCTGCAAATTTGATGAGCATTCCCTCCGCTCCTCCATCCAAGTCATTGATGAAGATGTTGAATAGCACTGGGCCCAGGACAGAACCCTGTGGCACTAGTCACTTCTCTCCAGGATGAAAAGCAGCCATTGGTGATCACCCTTTGGGTTCGGTCGGTCAACCAATTACAAATCCACCTAACAGCAGCCCTGTCCAGCCCGCATTTTACTAGTTTCTTTGCAAGAATGTCATGGGGAACTTTGTCAAAGGCCTTCCTAAGGTCAAGATATGCTACGTCTACAGCATTTCCTTCATTTATCAAGCTTGTAACCCTATCATAAAAAGAGATAAGATTAGCCTAGCATGGCTTATTTCTGAGAAATCCATGTTGACTTTTAGTCATCATGTGATAGAATCATGTGGCTTACCAGAGGTTGTTAAACTGCAGTTCCTAGACACTAGCAATGGTGCTAGGAGTTGGAGGCCAACAGCATCTGGAGAATGGCCAAATTTACACCCCTGAGCTACAGAGATACCCAGAGAGTTTTTTGAGTGGAGTCAAAAGTGTGTGGGGATTGATTGTTTAAAATTATGTATCTAATGATAGCGAGCCAGCATGGTGTGTGAGCACATTAGGAGAGCAGGGCTCAAATTCCCACATGGCCACAGAAACCCCTGGATGACCTTGGGCAAGTAATACTCTCTCAGGCTCAGAGGAAGGCAAGGGCAACCCTCTTCTGAACAAATCTTGCCGAGAAAGCCCCATGAAGGCTAGGGGACCCCATAAAGTAGAAGCAACTTCAAGGCATAGAACATGCAGTCTCAGGTCTTTAGGGCCTGCTTAAAACTCACCTGTGAAGGAACCGGTGAAGGGTTTGGGCCACAAGACATGGAGCCTCTTGAATCTTGATAGCAGGCATGTGAGCAGGGCTGTCATAAGTCTCTGGGGTATTATTTAGGGAACTGTTAATTAGGGAAGCACAAACCTTAAGGGTAGGGAAAAAATCCAAAACATCCTAGGGGATTCAGCGTTCTCGGTGAAGCGCAGAACATTGACTGAACAGAGACAGGGTTGACTAGAAAACAAAATACAACTAAATCCAAAATCTACAAAACAGTGATAATTTTTTTGGCCAACCATAATGCACAAAGTACCTCATGCAAGCTTTCAAAGCGCCACTGGCTTCTTCATTAGGCCAAAGAGGTTAAAAAATCATACAGGAGCAGAAGAGTGACGATGTTAGAGTTACATTTTTTATTAGATGTCGTTTCTGAACATCGTGTAAAGGTTTGAGTGCTGGGCTAGAACACTGGGAGACCAGGGTTCAGTTCCCCATTCAGACATGGAAACACGCTGGGTGACCTTGGGCAAGGCACATTTTCTCAGCCTCAGAGGAAGGCAAGGGCAAACCTCTGAACAAATTCTACCAAGAAAACACCATGATAGATTTGCCTTAGGGTCTCTATAACTCAAAATGATTTGAATGCACCCAGCAACTAACTAATGATGAATTGGTACTCTTTAAAGTGAGAATGCTTATAATTAGCACTTTAATGCAAAACATGCCTACCAGAATATCTGTACATAGCCTCATCCTAAGCAGTGTGGAAACTCTGGTGCTTCAACATGCTATTTTGCAATGGTGCACTTGTGCCAAACCCACTGAAGCACTTACATGGTCATGCAACAGATTTAAGAATCAGATCTTTACAGATGCCTTTCTTGCAGTCACTTAAGCAAGAGGAAACCCTGAAACCCCAACAGCTCCTTGTGAAATATAATTTTTCCTCTTAGCATTCTATCCACCTTAGCGATTGAAACCTACTGTTTTTAAACGGCTATAGAGACCAACATCTATTTCTAGCACCTAAGCAGTTCATTATTATGCATAAATTCCACCTCACAAATACTTGAAACAAAGAGAACAGCAAGCAAAGCATGATTTCCTCTTTTTTAAAAAAATACTGCCCATTTTAATTACACTTGGGGCTTAATTCTGCAGTTCTCAGCCAAAACTGGGGCTGAATTAGGATGTGTGTCTGAATCTAGCTAAGGCACTTACAATCATGAAAACGCACAACTCCATTTGTGCATCAGTTTTAACGGACACCGCGTTCCCTAAAGCCATTTTTTTAAAAAAGAAAAAAATCTCAAACAATAATACTAATAGTAATAAAAGCTACCATGTAGCAACCTTTTCTATACTGGTGCTTACTTGGCAGCAGTCTTCCTTGACCCAAGACAGGGGCCATTGTTAAGGCTATAACACATTTACATATTTTGCAATAAAACCTCAGTTATTTGCATTACTGTGTCAAGTTTTATTTGATTCTTTCACCTAAAAATGACTCATTTTCCTTTCTTGTATTTTTTTTAACCCAAACTACTCTAAGCTTGTTTGAGAATAATCAAAAATTGCCCATTTAGCTAGAAGTCATTTTCTTTTCAAAAGGCAAATGTTATTTAATCTTTCAGCTGTTCATTGTGCCATCATAAATACTTTCTTTTCATCACAGTTGTGGGGACTGAAATGAGCCCACTAATTGCCTCCCATTTCGACTGACATGTGGTGGTTTAGTGGAAAGGGAACACAGCAGGGAGAAGGAAATAGGAGGCTGAGAAAATGAGAGCTAATTATTTTCACTGCCTCATGTCAGGCTCTGTGTCAGCCTTGTTTTTACAAACTGGAAGGTTTAGCACTAAATAAAACAAACTGGCGTCATGTTTTTATATACTGGCAGTGTCATGGAAGCAGCTGCACATCTCAAAGACAATATAATGCCTGCGTTCGCATGGACACCATCTGACAGCCACCGTGAGCCACGACTAATGAGGATATCAGAGTGGTGCCAAGTGAAAGGTGCTGAATTATGTATGATTCTTCATCAGTACAGCAATAGTCCTGTACATCATTATGAGACATTGTTTTGCTGAAAGAGATTAAAACATTCTTAGTTCCAGACCCTGCAACCTAAACACGCTACAAGAGGTTATTAATGGAATTTTGAGGGACAGTTTCTTGCAGATTTCTTTTTAGGGATTTTTTAAAATATATATTTTTTTAATCCCTCTCTCCCTCCTCCCCATGGGACAAAGCAGTGGCGGGTCATGACACTATATACATAAAGAAGGGAAGCAAATTAACCATACTTGTGTTATCTTCCTTTAAATCGGGCATAATAAAATGTAGTGTAGAAGAGTTAGCCTTAATGATAAATAACCCAGGTGCTAACACTATAGATGTTTCAACTCTTATTGCCTTTAGAACAGCAGGTTTCTGCAGCTGAGACAGATAATAGCCAAGCATGTAAAGGAGCTACTAGGGGCCTAAATTATCAACATTCGAGTACTTTTAATGCCAGCATGATCAGGCTTTTTTGTGTTTATGTTATCTCACATTATGTCTTACACATATATATTAGTGTCCAGATGCCTGCTAAGACGGCACTTTTTCTTTTCTTCTACTGCATTTTGTTCCTTTTTCATTTACTGTAATGTAATCCCTAAATATATCCTAAAATACAGAATTTATTCTAAACACAGAGGCTCTTTCAAAATTTCTCTCTTCGAGATTATATGTTCCATAACATAAACTATTGTTTATTTCACAATTACTATGACTGGTTATTCTTGTTTACAGATTTATATCTCTGTGTGTATGTTCAGTATCTGCATAATAAAAGGAGGGATAGTCACCATGCTAAAGAAGTAACTTGACTTTTCAAAAGTCTTACCTCTGTTCTGAATTTGATAATAAAATGGCAGGGCTAGCCAAAGATATTTTGCTTACTGAGGAAGGGCAATGAAGCCCCCATCCTATTAAGTGAAGGAGCTGGGAAACCATGGCCAGTCAAGGTATATGAGGCAGAAAATTCTGCAACACCACCTCTTCTCCCCCCACAGTAAAACATACACAATAATAAATTCACCATTTTGATTCCTTTTCTGAACACTCCAGACAACTTGTTAGAGTTTAGTCCTGTGGCAGAGTGTGTTCTCCTTCCATGCCCATTTTGAGAATCTCCAGAATTAATGGATTTTCCTAAGTGTAATTCAGTTTTGTTTTGCTTTGCTTTTTATTTGGCATTTTAGCCTGTGTCTTACTACTGTGTAATAACTCTTTCTATTACAAAAGAAGTCAGTATTGTGCCCAGAGTTATTTATTTTGGGTTGGGGTCAACATATGCTGGGCCTCAGTGTGGAATATGTATCAACATTAATATTGTAATATTAGTGTTCTTAGGAAGTGCTGCAGCTGTTTTATGTAATTCTCTGAGCAACACCGATGACACTCTGAGGTAGGCCAGTGAAGATAATCTCTATTACTTTGACTCTGGAAGTTATATGTCCACATACTATTGGCCTTCATCTCTCATCAGCGCTAGCCAGCAGAGGTGGGGGCTGACGAGGGTTACAGTCTAGCAACATGTGGAGGGCCACCAGTTTCCCCTTGGAAGTGCGGGAAAGCCAAGGCAGGGAGCGTGTGTGTGGAGCTGTGCGTGTGTGCGATGTTGTCGAGAGCGCCTCCTCTTAGATCCAAAGGGCCAATAGTATAGCCCTGGAGCAAGAGAGTGCTACTCTTAGCACATTTTCAACAGCATGCAGCTGCTATAACTACTGAAACGGCAAATAGAACAAATCTCCATGGCTTTTGCATCGCTTGAGCTGTTTTGGATGCAGTTTAGATAAAGATGCACAGAGAGAGAAGTGACTGTTGTGGTTTTCTCCCCCTCTATTTGAATTGTGTGAAATTCTGGGAAAACTTTGTGAAGGATAGAGAGTTCTCTTGGTTAACAAAAATCCTTTTAAAGCTAGGCTTGCCAGACTAAAAATTTGTAGAGGGCCTCTGTGCCTTTAACGGTTGTGCAGAAGAGGAAATTTCAGCAGGTGTTGCTTGTTACCTGGTAGCATGACAAACAACACCTCTTCGACACAACTGTTAAAACTGCAGGAGCTCTGCTCAGTTGTCAGTCTGGTAGCCATATTTACCAAAAATGGTTCCCCATTTATCACCATTGCTATAGTATCTCCAGTTAGCAAACTCATTTCAATGGATTTTTTCTTTGTTTTTATATTAGTTGGACTTAACCATATTTATGATGTTTTTAATGAATAAGTTTTTAATATACAAATAAGTACTTATAACTTGTTCCACTTTCTGTGATAACTTGGCCCACTCTGCCTTGAATTACAGAACTCTGTAATGATAAAGGCAACAGAAATAACCTAACTCGTGGCATTTATGACTCCAAACCTATGCACATCTAAATAGGACCAAGTTCCAATGAAATTAAAGGGTCTTGAGAAAACATGTTTAAGATTGCTGTATATTAAGCTGCTGCATACTTAGGTATATCAGTGCTTAGTTATGGTAGCTTTTATCTTGGGCAGGTACTTAAAATTCTCTGCTAGAGCTCTAGTCTCCTTCCCTGGGCTACAGCACTACAGCTCTTCCACTAAGTGTCTCACCAAACTACAAAATCCAGGATTCCATAGGATGGAGTCATGGCAATTAAAGTGATAACAAACTGCTATAATTGTGCAGTGTGGATATATACCTATCTGAAACAGACATATTGGGAAGATACAGGTTGGGGAGAAATTTGTTTGATTTGCATTTTAATATAAACTTACTTAATTGTCACTTGCCAAACCAAGAAGCATGTTGAAATACTTATACTTTGATATTTACTTTCCTAAATTTTATGATGCAGTTTATTTAGCAAAAATACATACAAGAAAACACGTTAGGGAAAAGTGCACACCAAATATGCACATTAGTGAAAATAACTAAAATGCATCTATAATAGGAAATTGCTTTCTTTCTTCCGATCTCCCATTTTTTTTTAAAAAAAATGTTGAAATAGCCTAACATGCTTACCTGTTTGAAAACTCACAAAAATGTGTATATTAGGAGAAATTTGTGTGAAAATATAGTAATGCGGAATGTTGAGAAATTTGCCAGCAAGATAAGCATCAGCAACAGACATAAAAACAAACACACATGGCCATATTTAACTTTAATGTGTCATACAGTTTTGTTTTGTCCTATTTTGAAGAATGAAAATGAAACAGTTTGCCTTACGCTGACAGAGCAGTTACAGTTCAGATCCCATAAATATTTGTCTTTGGATTGATTCTGTTTGAGGTAATGTGGCAACACTAACTGGGGTCTAAGATACTTTCAAACTATCTGAAGAGAGATACTTTCATAGTAGCAAGTTCCTGAGTCATCATGGAACAACTGAGATCTTCTTCTAGAGGCTATATAGCAATGCCTAATTAATTATTATGATGATAGCTATATATGTTACAAGGATTTGCATCTGTGCAGGAGAGAGACTGGTCAGTTCTTTACCAAGTTTTGTAGAAACTGAATTGTTCTTCACTATTGTGTTTTTGGAAGTTTTGAAATATTTTTCTGTCAATTGCTTAGGCGTAGGAAAAGTGATACACAAACATCTTAAATAAAAGTGTACAAGGTGGTAATACAAAACATAAACCTAGGTGTTGGCTCTTGTGGAACAGCGATACTCACTTTTTGCCTCTTTCCAATGATTTTGACTTCAGGAATCCCTGGCCATTGGGCATACTGGCTGGGGCTTCTGGAAGCTGAGACCACTGAGTTTACCTTTTGATTGTCAGTCTTACATTTGTTAGAATCACAATTAAGTTTTCTCCCAAGTATCCTAGCTTTTGTTGATGGACTATGAGCAAACAGGAAATTTGATTAATGGAGACTTGGCCCAGGAATAACTGAATTCAAATCTATGGTAGAAGTTCACCGGGGTTGCTTCAATACTGGAGCCCTTATTATTGTTTTTCTTTTCTGAAATTGGTTGGAAATGGAATTAAAATGGAGGGTACCAACACAGTACTTAACACAGTACTACATTATGGAGCAAAGCCCTTTTCAGTGCTCCAGATTTACTATAATGTTTTCTCATAACTGAATCCCATGCAGCAAGGATCCTTTGCAGTGTTCATGGAAAGGTTCCTCTTCATGAGTTTAACTCTTTCAGCTGATCTTAGCCATGGGTTAGTTACGACTAGCCATTGCCTGAGGTCCAGTTCTGTTCCATGGCAGAAGGGTTGGGAGGAGAGAAGAAAGAAGCTATTTGTTATTATTCCCTGAAGCCATGATCAACAGGAAGCTATAAAACAGATGCAATCTTTAAACAGTAAAATATTATGAGAAAGCACAGATATGGCTGAAATGCCTCAATATGCTTGCTTACCTCTACTTGGCAAGCTTGAAATTTGCTTTAAAAGTCTCTAGAAATCAGGTTTTCAACGACCCAAGAGGACAGCAAAGAATCACTGTCCTGCAGTGATTTGCCTCCAGTATTGTTTTCATTCTCTGTTTTCAAAAAACAAGCAGACAAAAGATGGCCAAGTGTGACAGCAGCTTGGATGGTCATGAGTCATGAGGATTGCAATCATTGTGGCACAGGTAGTTTCCCAGGTGAGCTCACTTACTCTGAGGACCCCTGAGTGCCAGGCATTCATGAAGAACCTGGCTCTACTCTGAGCACTGCCAGTTCTTTAGTAAGGGTCCTACCAGAGGTAGAGAAGCAAATGTTCTCTGCCTCCTGAGATGGCTGCCTCATTGCAACTTATAAGAGAACCAGCATTGAAAAAAAAATTAATATATATGATATATAAAATTTGATAAATATCTTATATGTAAATACCCTAAAGGTACCAGATTCCCATCTGATCTTGGAAACTAAGCAGAGTCAGACCTGGTTAGTACTTGGACAGAGACCATCAACAAATAGCAGCTGCTGTAGGCTGTATTTCAGAGAAAAGGACTGGCAAAACCACCTTCTGAGTATTTCTTCTCTAAGAAACCCTATGAAATTCATGGAATCACCATAAGGCGACCTGAAGACACATGCACACACATTTGATTCTGTGATGACCATCACTATTATAAAACATGCATAGTTCAAATGCCACCTGTGACCCTCTGAGGAAAATCCTGTCCAAATGCAAATAATAGCGTAATTCCAGTAGCCTTGCTTGTAAATTGGTAGAGGCTCTGACCTGTTGGGGCTTGCTTGTCCCTTGCAAACTATTACATTTTCTTGCCTTAGAGCTGCCAGCATACCGAAAGGCTTCCAAACTCCAGCCGAGGTGCTGCATTTGGCTTTTGTGGCTGTGAGGTAGTGAAGAAATATGCATAGAAATTTGGCATTTCTTTAAAGATTCCACTCAGGCCGCTTGTACTCCTGAAGAGGCAAGCTGCCTTTCCGCTTTTGTTTTGTAAAAAAATTATCTTTATCCTTGCGCAGGAAAAGCTACCTCTTCCACCTTTTCTCATTATTTCAGGTTTGAGGACCACCAAGTAGCACTGGTGGTCTCTTGACTGAGTTTTAAAACCGTTGATGCTGGTAAATATTAATAACAATTTCACATTTAAATAAATTTAATTTTATATAGTTTTATTCCTAAAATAAATAAAACTATTAAAGCATAACAGGTTTTACGCCTGTAGAGAGAAGTGTATTGTTCTTTTTTCCAATTCTTACATTTTTCTATTTTCTTTTCTACATTAGGACTGTAAATGGAAAATGTATATGGAGATGGATGGGGATGAGATCGCAATAACTTACATAAAAGATGTGACATTTAACACTAACCTACCTGATGCAGAGATTTTAAAGATGACAAAGGTAAGGTTCTGTTTATGGGTCTGAAGCTTTCGTGATTGCCTGAATCTCAAACAAAGGCATTAAAATACCACAGCAGCAGACTTTTATGTCTATAGAAACTCATTCTGCAGGAAGCTTTTAAGGTAATCCCCCCCACTCTTTTTGCACATTTCTGTCATAATAGTTTTTTTTGTTTTGTTTTTTTGTTAAACATTCTCTTTTCAGTCACGCTAATAATGAAGTGATGGCAAGACTTGATATTATTATTAAAGTGTGTGTTTTTTTGGTTCCATAATAAAGGCAATGATGTACCAGTCAGTGTACAGACTACTGTAGTTCTAAATCATGAATAATGTTAATGTTTTAAGTGTTTAGAAATAAAGCGTTGACCCTTAACAGCAAGTTGTATTACTAAAATTGGAAAGAGAGACAAAAATAGGCATTTAGTGAGAATAAGGCATGAATCAGGTCTATAGTCACCATTATTTCTCATGTCTGGCCAGTTTCCCTTTTACCTACAACTCAGATTCTGTAATGGAGGCCATTTCTGCACTGGACTATTATAGTGCTATTATTCCACTTTCCACATCCTATGGAATCGTGGGCCTTTGAGGCCCCTTCTTAAACTGCAAACCCCAGGATTCCATAGGATGTTGAAAGTGGAATAATAGCACTATAACAGTCTAGTGCAGAAATGGCTGGAAGCTTACCATTCTGCCACTGTAGGTCAGCTATGCCTCCCTGCTAGCCTATAAGAAGAACTGCAACTGATTTTCCAGACTACAGGTGAGTATGTTCATCTGTTATATTTGGATATGTATTTATTTGATTTCTATCTTGCCTGAGACTCAAGTTAGCTCCCAAGTTGTAATATTAAAACATAACTCAACAAATTCTAGTATTAATTAAACTAATAAGCGTACTGAAATAGTTATAGTTGGATATCTACTTTCCTAAATTTTGTGATCCCTATCAAAGTACATACAAGAGCGCACATATTAGGGAAAAGTCCATACAAAATTTGTACATTAGTGAAAATAATGTGTATAGTGCATATATTATTGGAAATTGCTTCCCTCTCCTTTTCTGTTTTGTAATGCTGAAACAGTCTAACATGCCTACCTGTTTGAAAACTTACTATAACATAATTAAACAACAACAACAACAATAATTATAATAATAATAATAATACACAATGGAATTGAAAGTAATTTTGGTTGAATCAACTTTTAGTCCCAAGTAGAGTAGATTCATTGAAATGAATGGGACTTGTTAATCCCTACTCTCATAAAATCGATTCATTTCAAAGTCTTGACTCAAGTGGTGACTAAAACTGGATTTAGACTTTAAAAGGCAAATCAGTTTTTAAGAATCATATCATCCATTGGTTAAAATCTCTTTCCTCAGTCAATGGCCAAAAGACAAATTGAATAAAAATGGCTTTGAATGGGAGTCTAAGGACAAACCGCAGGGGGGTGGGGTGGGGGTAGATTTATCCTCCCTTTGAATGGAGTTTCATAGCCTGGGTGCAACCACTAAGAAGGCCCTCTTTCTTGTCTACATTAAATGTATCTCTAAAAGGGTCAGGACCAAGAAAAGGGCTTAAAGCCTAAGCAAGTTTGTATGGAAAAATATGGACCTTTTGATTACCTGGACCAAAATCTTTGCTAGATTCCATCCACAGTGCAGGTAGATGTGACACAGGTCTGTGACTGGGAAGTACATGTTTATTGTAATGTGGGTGTTCTGGGTGCCATCTTATTTCTGCATTTTTAATTGCTCTTTAAATAAATGTTAAAATGTTGGTTTCTTTTTTGGTGCCAATTAAAATTTATCTTTTTATTACAGCATTTTGGGTCTAATTTGTTTTTAAACATGTACACGGTTTTAATTCATTTAGCTGTTTCAAGCTCTTATAACTTCTTTAAATTGTTTAATATGTTTTTATCTTGTTTTATTTTTTAATCTGGGATTAACTTGTTTGTCCTGCTGAGATCTCATGATAAAAGGGTGGGAAATGAATAACTAAATAGTTTGGAAGTCCCATGGAGAAAGCATGGCAATTCCACAGTAAACACCGCATGTGGAAACACACCTAGCATTAGTGCATTTGGCAGAACAATCTCGGGCCTTTCTGCACTACACTGTTATAGTGCTATTATTCCACTTTCAACATCCTGTGGAATTCTGGGGTTTGTAGTTTACTGAGGCCAAAGAGCTCTCTGGCTGAGAATTCTAAAGGTCCCTCTCTAAACTGCAAAGCCCAGGATTCCACAGGATGCTGAAAGTGGAATAATAGCACTATAACAGCATAGTGCAGAAAGTCGCCTAGTGTTTGGTTAAAATCCTATTGGCTACACCTTCTCCTTGACCAGAATAAGCTACAACTGTGCAGCAGCCTATTCTCTCTTCAGAAACAAAACAAAGAAACAGGAGAGACGTTCTTCAAAGTTCTCCATGTGCATATCTCACGTCTGCCCCAGACATGTTAAAAACACATCATGCAAAGGAACTACAATGTTCTGTTGCTAGACAACTGGATTGTGCCTTGTCATTCTGGCCTTTTTCTGTGTTCCACTCTAAATATATCGCTTTATTCATGCCTCCCTTTTCCCAAATAACTGTCACAAGTCCTACCTCTTGGTCAACAGTAATGGCTGGTTTATATCACTAAGGGAGTCATAATGACCTTTATGCTGAAAGATACCTATTAAAAAGAAATTCAATTGGGAAATTAGACAGCATTTTACTATTTGTTCATCAAATCTATTTCCTGTTTTCCCACTAAAAAGAATGGTCAAGAGAGCTAACTGCAAAATACAGGTAAAATGACAATGTTACAATTAAACTATGAAAAGTCATCAACTAGAAAAAAAATCAGATGTCAGCAGGCAAGAAATAACAGCATCCATCAGATTAAAACCTATTTGAGGAGGTTCACAGACCTTGCATGCCTCCTCATCATACTTCTGGTGTTAGGTCTGACTGTCACATGATCCCATCAAGGCTCAGTCACCAGTCAACTCAGCTGAGTTATGGCATCGTATGGAAAGATGATAGAGTGAACGGCTGAAGGGCTCCAGATGGAAAGTGACAGGGGACTCTCAAACATTGTTGTGGGCTTACTAAAGAAGGAAAAGGATGTACGGGAAATGAACTAAGGCTTTAACTCACAAGTACTTTACTCATTCCCTGAAGCAAATTTGGAATATGGGTGGAAAATCTGAAAATTTAACATTGGCCAGCCATGTTTAACGAAAATTCATGGGACCATTTTAATTTTGTTGCTGCAGTTTAAACAGCAGTGATCTACAAGTGGTGGTGACCCTTGCAGGATAGTTGTAGTGCAACTGCCAGCATTCCTTACCAGCCCTAGCTAGACCTGATGAGAGTTGCACTTCAGTAATATCTGCAGAATCCCACAATCTCCAATCCTGACATACAGCAGTTACCATATTTTCCCTGCATAATACAGTGTTGACAGATGGGGATGTGATGGCAGAAATTCTTACAACTGAGCAAGATAGCCCGCCTTTGATTTGAGTTTAGCCAAAGAGTAAAAGTAAAATCTTAACTTTACTTAATTTTAGAAACTAAAATCTATTTAAAAAAAACTTAGCTGACCGTGCCAAACAACTTGGGACCAGTATTGGGGAACATTGCCGCTTTAGAGTTCGAGAATGGAGTCTGAAGTAGATTGAAGACAGCAGTTTGTTTAGCAACGTAGCACTGGGCAGAGGACGGCCCTTTCTGCAGCCCGCTCCCAACCTGCAATGACGATGGGATTGCGATGGGATCACGATGACAGTACTGCATGATGTCGTTATGATCCCATCGCAATCCCGTGGCCATCTGTTGCAATTGTGGAGTAAATCATTGATGGGTTTTTCCCATCAATGAACTGCGCTTGTGCAGGCCTCCTGCCTGCACTTACCTGCTGTGCAGAGAGTCAGGAAGCACAATGGCTACGCTGCCTCCCCCAGCGCAGCCTGGGAAAATGCCGGTCTGCACTGTGGAAGGGAGGGGCAGAGGCATTGCACTTCCTCCCTTCCAGCAGGCAGCCGGTGCGGAGGGGAGCGCTTCTGTTGCACTCCCCTCCCGGGAGAGCCAACGCCGGGATCCCCATGGAATGGTTTCTGCAAAAGGTAAGCTGCGGAAAGGGCCTTAGCAACCCGGCACCCAAGCAAATATACATTTTACTATGTACAGCAATTTTTAAAGTATTCCCAACAAGAGTATATAACAACATATAATCAGTCATTTAATAGGAGTTACTAAGACCTGATGGAAAATTATGAAGCAAGCACCAAGTGAAAAAAAACTGCTAATGTCAAACCCCACATTTCTGACTACCATTAGATAGTATCACTTTCTCAAGGTTATGGGTGCAGGATGCCCTGTAAGTGCCCACCTTGCTTTTTTTTGAGATTCCTAAGGGCCTTGTAAGTCTGTACCTCCCAAAATTTTCCTTGATTGGCAACACGATTTCTTCGGTATGGATCTACCTTACTTCAACCTTATGGTCACCCTCTAACCACTCCCATCTGAAGAGGTATTTCAGTATGTATTTGCTCATGCACTGGAATTACCCGGGTTGAAGGCAGTGTTACTATCAGGACAGGAGTTTGGGTACAATTCCAGGGCCTGGCTTGGCAGGATGATCAGAAGATCTTGGTTTTGGGGTGAAGTAATGATATTATCAGCAGCAGCAGCAGACGGGGCACGGACTTATATTCAGAGACTAACGTTATCTAACTATCCTCCCTTCAGAAGCCAGATTTATGGCATCTGTTTATTTTGAAGAAAACAAGGTGAAAAACATAATCAGATGATCAGTACAACAGGCCAAGAGGAAGAAAAAATGATGATGCCAATGAGGAAAACAAATTACAGTTCTCGTTTATTTTTTCAGCCACCATTTGTGATGGAGAAATGGGTTGTGGGAATACAAGAAGACCAGACCGTGGAATGTATAGTTACTTATGAGGTAAGTAAGTAATAAAAAGGAGAGAGCATTTTTAAACTTTGTTACCCACTGTAGAGAAGGCCAAATGATGTAATTAATGTTAAAACTATCAACTTCACATACAAATCTGACTGCTGTCTCCAGCATTTGTGCCCAGACTTCTAACTGGGAGCGCTTGCTCACTTAAGTTTAAAAAGTTGTAATTTTTTTTGCTTCTTTGAGTAACAGACGTTGTAGGTGGTGTTTGTTGAAGAGACCACCTTTCTTACCTTCTTGGCAAAACGCTAATTAGCAGAGCAGAGGAACAACAGGGGAAGGGAAGGGGTGAGAAAGAAAACATAAGATAAAGCCTAGAAGCAATTTAGCGATGTATAATAGGATGGAAATTAGCCTTTGTATGGGTAGGTTTTTGGATACTTACAAAAAGTGTTTCATAAAGACCAATGGGATATTTCACACTGAGGCTAATAATTAAAATTTCAGCTCTGTCCTGTGGCATGGATTCAAGCAGCGAGAGAGTGCTATAGGAAAATTCTGGACCTCGCTTGCCTCAGAAGTGAAGAACAGTAGCTTTCTGTTAACAGGAAGAATAACCCTGGGTTCCTTTCAGACTGCAGCTCCTGACTGAAGGATTAAAGAAGTAGCAACTGTAGGCAAGCTACCACAAGGGAACCCCAGCAACAATGTCTCCTTAGTGCCAACCTCCTCTTGTCGAGGAGATTATTTACGTGAAACACCACATGATCTCATAATTACCAAACGATCCTATTGAAAGCCAACCATTAAAATATTGCCCTTGTTCAGTGCGCTGCTTGTTGGGGGTGGGGGAGAGGAGAGTGATGGAGAGAGGGGAGAAAGTGAAATTTGCCATCAGGTTGGTTGCACGCTTTTGAGATCAGATTGGAAGGTGGTATCAGAAAAACCCAGCATGTGAAGTCGAAGGTACCATCAGTGTCACAATCACACTTGAAATGTCTGGACAGACATTGCCCTGCTGTTGTGGGATTTTCATTTTCCTTTCAGATTGATAGCTTGTTTGTTTTGCTTCAACAGAATGATGTCAGAACTCCAAAGTCCACCAAACATATCCAGCCAGTGCAGTGGAGTCAAGTGAAACCTCCAGATGAGGTGAAATCGATACAGCTTAAGATACAGACATTGCTCCCAAACTCGGAAAGCAACCCTCGGAGCAGATCCAACTCTAGTAAGTCAAAAGGGTCAAAAGTTTGAGAGAGGACTTAAACACGAGCAACAACAACTAAAATAAGAACAACTGTAGTGGTAATAGGACAATGGATGCCAAAAAACAAACAAAAATAAACCATTCTCCCATAAAGTTATTCCATTAATTTTACAAAAGCTAGAAGCATTTCTTTAAAATGTGCCTCTCCAAATGAATTTGGACTATAACTCCCATAATCCTCACTGTTTACTATTCTGATAGGGATTATATAATAAAAACTTGGTTTCCCATCTGTCCTTTAAAGTTCCTAATGGGACATTCACCTTGGGTTTAAAAGCTCTTTATTCCTTATTCATTAACTTGACAAAATTATCTGTTCATACTTCTGGAGAGCAGGCAGTATTCTGTCTCTTACAATGGACAACACATTTGATTTAATGTATACTACTGAAAGACTGGAATGCTCCCCAAGCTGTGTACTATTTAAGTATGTGGGAATATAGATCCTAATTTGTATATGGAATTTACCAAGTTGAAAGAATTAAAAAACTAGGGATGAAAAGAATATTTGAAAATATTTGGAAAATGAACAAAAAAAAGGTTTTCTTGAGGTAAGAAACTCTGATGAAAAGAATCCTGGACTGATGATACTCTTCACAGTTTGGGCTTTATTTTTTTGTAATAATCGCGTGTGGTTGTTTTGGCATAGAAAACACCATTTTCTGTGCAGCAAACGGTAATTTCTGTGTGGAGAATAATATTTCAATGCAGAAATATGAATTCCTGTGTGAAAAATGTTGCTTTCTGTGTAGAGAATACTTTAATTGGGGATTTATTCTGCATAAAATTTACATATAGTTTATTTGCATAGAAAGCAGCGTTTTCTGTGGAGAAAACATTTACTGTGCATGAATTAATACTGAAACATTATTTTCCATGCAGAAAATGCTGTTTTCTGGTAGCAAATGCTGTTTTCTGCGCAAAGCAACCACTAGCAAATTTTGCACAGAATTAGTCCCAAATTGTGAGTAGCCTTCAGAAACTGCATGATTTTTGAAGAACTTCTTGCAGCAGGAAGAAAATTGCTGAAATTGCTTGCTGCTACCTTGGAGAAAAAACCTGGCCAAGCATTACATCCCTAGAATAAACCAGGAACTGTGGTTAGAATAACCTCTAGTGGAATCTTTGAACAACAGAGTCTAGGTTTTGGAATGTCAAATCTAGACCTCAGCTAAAGAAAGTGGGATGGGCCCTAAGGTGGCTCCATGCATTGATTTGGATTACTCCACAACTGCAGTCCCCTTGAAAAGAAATTGGTTAAAACACACACGCTTTGCTGCTGCGGCTACTTCTATTGCGTGAACACATTGGTAGCTGCAGCGGTTGCCTTTGAGTAGAAGAAGAAACACCAGGAAGTCGTCAGATTTTTATGTCAGTAGCAACCCTGACACCTGATGTTTCCTACGAAGGATAGAACGTTAGGTGGATTTCGGAACTGATGCCGCCTTTAACTTTGTTTCAGGTATTGACTGTCAGTGGATGAAGGCGCTGAAAATGCGTCACGTGACCAGCAGTCCTTCCCTCCAACATTCCCGCCCTCACAGCCCCAACGCGACACAGTTTTTACCTTACCTTCAGGACCAAGGCAGTTATGCCGCTGCTGTGAGACGGACCCAGGTTCCTGTCAGCTATCAGGTTACCTCTCTGAATCAGTCAAGAAACCTGTCTCCAACGCCGTATTTATCATCTCTGCATCTGAATTCAAAAGGAAGCAGCACGTCCAGTGGAGCTTCTGATAGCCCGTCGGAAAGAGACAGGTCCAAGACTAAAAGCAGGAACAGCTATCAGAGCAGCGTCTCTTCCAGTATGTCTGCGACAGGAAGGCGCTTCGGCAGGGGCTCGGCAGGGGCTCAGGCAACAGCTAGGAACACTGAGAAATTTTACAGGACTTCACAGTCAGCGCTCAGTCAAAACCAACATCAGCCACGGTCACATGAGAGGAAGCACACTCATTACCACCAACAGCCCAAGTCGATACCAGGAATGCCATTCAAGACTGAAAGTAAGCCCAAAACAGAGGAAGAAGAAGGCAAAGCCGGTGATGGCGAATGGATAAAAGTCAACCACTCAAAAAAACCTCACCGACACAATGTTGGCAAACCAAGCAGAGAGAAGTCAAAGGGAACTGGAGCGTACCAGAAAAAATCCCACTGATGCTTTGTGGAAAATAGGTTTTGCTTTGTGGATGGACACAACATGTAGTTTCACTATTGAAAAATTAATTTTTTTGATTATTCTTCAGCTATTTGCCATTGAATGTGAGAGGAGCTGGTCTCTGATGGGAATCTTCCTGAAGGAGCCACTCAACATAAAGACGCTACCTCACACAGAGACTGTGTCACACATTCCCACAACAGGTGGGGTGGGCTGGGGTAGGGTGGATGCCTCCCATGGCAGCCTTTGCCTCTGGTGAATAAGATGTCCTTGTTTTCATTCCAGTTTTCCACACACTACAGGTTCTCTACTTTACTTTGTTTGTTTCAACCAAGTGACTGTTACTTATACTTGATAGTTCAACAAGTGTTAAAAAAGAAGTCAGTAGACCCTGCAGTCTGAAGGCTAACTTATACACAAAATGCACATATTTTTCACCAGTAACCTGTGTGTGATATCTGAAAAAATATGACTGATAAAAGTTTCTCTTTTTTCAGTCTGCAGCCAAAATATCGTATCACTCTTTTCACTGACCTGCTCCTCCTCAGCACCACCTCCAGGCTGCTATCTGATGAAGACCACTAACTCTCTATTTAAACATACAGCCTCACATATTTCCACTAGAATCATTCTTATGATCAGAAAAACGTCTGGCTTTTTTTTTTTTACAAAGAACAAAGAAAATTATACTGGGAAAAACAGCCTTGATAGCTTCTATTTTTGTTGTTGTTGGTATAACTAACATATAGCAGACATCTTATTCATTGTATTTTAATTGTATTCAGCCTGTGTTTTATGTTCAGATAATAAATGCAAACTATTATTATTTATTTGTATATGCAGCAATTCCACTGGAATTCTTTGGGGTGGGATTTGTTTTCTGATACTGCGATCTTGGACATATTTACTAGCAAGCAAGCTCCTTTGCACGATACAAGAGTTTCTTCCCAGCATAATGTTTCTTGTTAGCATGTTCCTCAGTTGTTGTAATAATACTACACTTTGAATGCAAGTTCTTAACAAAAACCAAACACAGACCTACTCATTCTGATTGTCCCTTGTAAAAAGGAAAAAGAAAATGCTTGAGGATTTTGTTTCCCTTTAAAATCTTTTGATGTTCATAGGAAGGGACAATAACAGTGGAATTGTAGTGGAAATTTTCTCCCTCCTTTCCTCAATATACGTGAAGATTTTTGAAAACAAAATAAAACCACCCCAGTTTCTAGTAAGAAGAGATGGAACTCCTCTGAGTCCAAGGAGCTCTATCCGGCTTCAATCTGCCTTAATGTGTGGCTCAGCAGATGTACCCTATCACTGTTCACATGGCTATGCTAAGCTATGTATGGTGTGACTTAGAGTTCAACACATCTCGAATGTGCTAGGTTGGGGAAAGACTGTTCTACTCTTTCAACTCCCCCATGGTGAATGATGCAATACAAGCCTGCGTAAGGCTGCCAGATCAAGAGGTATGCTGGGACATGAGATTTCACGGTCAAAACCTGAACCCTATGATAGCCCTTCATGATATTTACTGTGGTACAGTAATATCAGCTGTTCCCAGTTTTCCTTTTAAAAGATAAAAGAAAGCTTTTCAAACTGTCATTTTAAGACAGGGGGGAATTATTAGGTCTAATACTCTTCTATCTAGGAGTTTCTTCTCTCTCCCCCTGCAAGATATCTTTAAAACTTTAGTGTTTTCTTGCCACTCTGAATTCACTTTCCCCCTTTAGTCCAGAAATTTCATATATTGATGGAAAAAAAAAAGTAGAACTTTTATTAATAACGCCATGAACATTTTACAGATCCGTCCTTCTAAAAATCCTGCTCCATATTCCTTCTGGTCTCCTCTGTCTCTCTTTTTAGTCTTCCTGCAGTCTTTTTCAGCTGCTATCTCATTCCTCAATGGGGGTCCCAGCGCCCGGCCCTTCTACTCTTTGAGGGTGAAGGGAAGGACTCACAGGGCAAGAGCATCTCCTTGAAAAACACTAACCTATCTATAACTGGTTGTTATAGGCCCTCCTGTGGTTGCGGGCTATGTTCAGACAGCTGCTGTAGACTGCTTTCTGTTCAAAGCAGGGCAGGTCCCATATGTTCTTAAAAGCAGTGGTTGCAAAGGTCTCCAAAACAGAGCTGGGACTACATTTTTTAATGCAGGGCTTGTAAAACATACATTTCAACCAGGGAAATATTTACTCTTTTGTAGAGTTAGAGTCCATTCACAACACAAAAATATAATACTAGGATTCCACTTTAACTAACACGGCAACATCTTATCGAATCCTGGGATTTTTGTAGTTTAGGGACCACCAAAGCTCTCTGGGTGAGAACCGTACATGCCACTCCTGACACAGTCCCAGGATTCCATGGGATGTTGCCAAGGCAGTTAAAGGGGAACACAGAGCTATAATATTGTAATGTGATTGGGCTGCAAAGGAAGGGGGAAAAGCGCAGCTAGGATCTGCTGGGTTTAATCTCCTTCCCCGATGCCGTTCCCTTTTGGTTGTGTGTCCTATTTAGATTGTAAATCTGAGGGGAGGGAACTGTCAATGTAATTATGTGTAAGCTGCTCTGGAAGCCTTTTTGGAGTATAAAGTATAAAATATGAAGTATAAAGTATAAAAATACTTTAAATTAAATAAAAAGTAAAATAAATATTGTGAATGAGCTCTTATGGGTTTTTAAAAAAGAATTCTGAGCAACTGTGATTGCTGCTTACTGTATTATATCTAATGATCTCATCTGGGCCCATCATGTGGGATTCGAACAAAAGCTGTCCCTAGGTCTCAGATTTTGGCCCTGGGATGCTCCTGGCTTGGCAACTCTAAGAATAATAATCGCAGTAATAGTTGTTATTGCTTCATATCCAGACTTGAATTCCTGCCTTTTTCCCCTGGCTGGAACACAACTGCCGTTACACTCAAGTCAAGGGCATGCGGTTTTGGGGGATTTGTGTCTGCATGTATGTATGAAGCAGATCCTGGGAGAAGAGCTGGATCTATAAACATCCCCTTAGCTATGATTATCATCTTAGTTTCTTTCCCACAGAAATATTTGCTCTGTGTTTGTGTGACTTCGTCTGTGTTTGAATGATATGCTTGTGAACAAGTATAATTCATGCTTGATTTATAATGCTTAATAGCTTCGCCAGACACCCCCCCATGACACCATAGGGTCCTACCATTGTGACATCAGTGGGACCTGCACCCTGTGATATCACCATGGAGGCTGTACCTAGGTCCCAGGATTTGGCCTAGAAATCACAGTGGGATAATATCATCTGCAAAGGCTTCCAGAAGTCCTTTGGAGGTCTCAGCAGCTGATGTCAATGTTCTGGCTCTGGCTATAGAGGCCCAGCCAGATGCTTCACCAATGTTCTTGTTCCACACTGGTCACTAAATGGCTGTGGAGTAGGGGCTGCAGCAATGGTGAGTCTGGGGTAGGGGTGGGGACTGGTCATTATACAATACCTGTAGAGAATTCTGGTATCTGCAGTGACCAAAACCCCTTACAATGGCGTAAGTCCGACTTGCACAGTTGTTTGTCATTAACAGGATGCCATACATATCTGATGGAAAATGTCCCATCCTTGCCTACTTTAGGTTGCTCACATCAAGTATTGCAATTTTTACACATTCTATTTCTTGTTTTACAATTTCTAGCTTTCTTGATTCATGCTTCCCACATTCCATGTAAATGTGCTGTGCAGTCTCAGGCTTTCTTTTCACATCCGAGCATATCAGCAGTTAAATGTCCTTTCAGCTTGGGTCCAGTTACACCACCAGACACGGCGCTATTTGTATTTGTCCTTCGCTCTTCCTCAGTAGCTGTCTGAGTGCCTTCTCACCTGGGATTCTCATCTCCTGGCGTTATCGCTTTAATTTGGATTGTCTCGTCATAAGGTTTTTAAGGTGAAAGGCAAAGTGAATTGCCACTGCCCACTTTTCTGCAGTTCAAACAAGAACTCACTAAAGTGCCACTGCCATTGTCACTAAGAGATCCTCCACCATTGCCACCTCCCCTTATTGCTGCTGCCCAGTAGGTTCCCTTCCGGAGTTTCTCTGCTGCTCTCGTCACTGGAATCGTCAGTTCTCTTCTTCTGATGTGGCCATTACTCCCTGAGGATGATGGATATTTTTTTAGTCTAGTCTCCTTGGAGTATTCTACATTAAGTGTCACTACTATATGACAGAGTCTTCTTTCCTAACAGTATTACTGTTACCCTCTGTAACGTACTCAACCTCCTCTCATCACATTAAGGTGTGCACCTGAGAGTGGGCCACAAAGTTCCACAGCCCTAGAGAGTGAATTACTGCTCCAAAATTCTGGGTTTGTACTTGAAAAATACTAGAAACCTTGGCATGGATTTTGAGGGGATATCAAAGATAAGCAAGCAAAGTTAACGAAGAAAGCAAAAGTCATCCTTGGACCCCTTCATGTTCTGGAAGAACTATAAAATAGTGAAATATTGCAAAGTGAAAGATTTGTTGCCATGTCATTTGTCATACAGGTTTAACTGGACTGGGTGCATGGATTATTTGTAGAACTCTCGGTCAATGGACATGCACAAACATAGAATTATAGAATCATAGAGATGGAAGAGACCCCAGGGGCCATCCAGTCCAACTTCCTGCCATGCAGGAACCAACCTCAAAGCATTCCCAACAGATGGCCATCCAGCCTCTGCTTAAAAACCACCAAAGAAGGAGACACCACCACACTCGGAGGCAGCATATTCCACTGCCAAACAGCTCTGACCATCAGGAAGTTCTTCGTGAGGTTTAGGTGGAATCTCTCTTCCTGTAGTTTGAATCCACTGTTCCCTGTTCTAATCTCCAGAGCAGCAGCAAACTAGGCCACTCCCTCCTCAACATGAGATCCCTTCAAATATTTAAACATGGCTATCATGTCTCCTCTTAACCCTCTCTTCTGCAGACTAAACATACCCAAGTCCCTAAGCTGTTCCTCATAGGGCTTCATGGCTTCCAGACCCTTCACCATTTTGATTGCTCTCCTCTGGACACGCTCCAGCTTGTCAATATCCTTCTTGAAATAAGGTGCCCAGAACAGGACATAATATTCCAGATGAGATCTAACTAAAGCAGAATAGAGTGGTACCATTTCTTCCTTTGATCTAGACACCAGATTCCTATTGATGCAACCAAGAATTGCACTGGCTTTCTTGGCTGCCGCATCACACTGCTGACTCATGTTCAGCTTGTGGTCCACCAAGACTCCTAGATCTTCTTTTCACATATACTGTTATCCAGCCACATGTCCCCCATCCTATATTTGTGCATTCCATTTTTTTTGCCTAAGTATAGGACCTTACATTTCCCTCTGTTGAAATTAATTTTGTTACCTTTGGCCCAGTTCTCCAATCTGTTAAGGTCATTTTGAATTTTGATCCTTTCCTCTGGTGTATTAGCAACCCCTCCCCATTCGGTGTCATCTGCAAATTTGATCAGCTTGCCCTCTATTCCTTCATCCAAGTCACTGATGAAGATGTTGAATAGCACTGGTCCCAGGACAGAACCCTGTGGCAGCCCACTAGTCACTTCTTTGCCGGAAGAAGAGAAGCCATCGGTGAGCACCCTTTGGGTTCAGTCAGTCAACCAATTACTAATTCACCTAACAGTAGCCCTGTCCAGTCCACATTTTACTAGCTTCTTTGCAAGAATGTTAGGGGGAACTTTGTCAAAGGTTTTACTGAAATCAAGATATGCTACACCCACAGCATTCCCTTCATCTATCAAGCTATCTTGATAGCCTCATCTATCTATCATAACGAGAGGTAAGATTAGTCTGGCATGACTGGCATGACCAAAAAATCACATGCAATATTCTGCTGCTTTCCCTTAGAAATCAAACATGGAAGAAAAGACCAAAAAAACAATATGTATGTATGTATGTATGTATGTATGTATGTATGTATCTACCTACCTACCTACCTACCTACCTAGCTACACACACACACACTCTGGTGCTCTCTTAATGGCTGCATCTCCATGGTATCAAAATGGTGCCTTTCCAATAAGTCTGTGGGCTGGGGCAATGAGGAGCAGAATCTTGACTTAACAGGCTTAAAAGCAGAGGCTGTAACATTACCTCACCCTCGTGTTACATTAAACATAACAACATCTCTTAACAAAATACTACAAATTGTTAGATTTTAGTCCAGACACAAACTATTATTGTCTCACTAATTCTCTGCCAAAATATCATTAGAATTACTGGTATCTACCACCTTCATTTCTAATTAGATTTAGTGATGCTTTTGTGCTTCCCTGTCCTTAATTTTTTTCATGCTTTCCCTTGAGTTGAAAGTTAGCCTTAACATAACAGAGTCTCTCTCTCTCTCTCCATCTTACAATCTCTATACTCAAAATAGTGTATCACTCCCCACCCCCACAAAAAAGAAAAAGAAAAGAAAGTTGCTGCTTTAATTTTACCTCCTTGTGACCCATTCCCAGAGCCTACCTCTAGTGCAACTGGCCATATTTGACAATCACTGACAGCAACGTGAGTAGGTATCCTACATGGGCAGACATCAAAACCACCATCCACTGACCATTATCCAGCAACTTGCTGAGCTGATTTAACGAGGTGAAGTTGCTCAAACATACTTTGTTCTTCCCTTTCCTCCTGTGAGAAATCACTCAAAACAATGACCTCTGTATGTTGCTCTACTTAGAACAATTCTCCTTTCTAACTCCATTGATGCTGCAGAGAATGAAACCACAGCCTGCCAATGTGCTCTGTAAATTCACTCCCAAGAATACTGAGTTTGAGCTTCAAAAGACAAGCATTTTAATCATTTTTTTAAACCTCCCACCTGTGATAATCTCTGGTCTAATCATTTTGTGTGTTTTTTTTAAGATAAGTAAATATATTCTTTCTTTTGAAAGAGAGAGGAAAAATGGAACCTAGGAGTCCTTAGGCATTTTGCATGAGTAAAACAGAGCATAATGAGAGTCTCTCAGAAATATGAATTAGTTTTGTACATTTGTGGATGTGTATATGCACATATCTTTCCCTTTTTTGATGTATTACCAAAGGTGAACAGTTCAAATCAATTTGTTGTGAGATACTGGAGTTATGTAGGACTCATTCACGACAATAAAACTAATAAAGGTCAGTTGATCCAGTGTTTTACCATATCCAAGTAAAAAATGTTTCAGAACTGATGTACAACCTCACTAATTCAAAGGGATGGGAAGATAACATATAGCAGATAGCCTGAGATTCTAATAAAGAGAGTGTGTGATCTGACCCGGCATTCCAGTAAACTGTTTTGAGCATAAGGGGATAGTATACATCTTGTATAATCAGAAGACAACTCAATTTTAGCATATTATACCCATAAAAACACAGAACCATGCTCTACTGCCCAGCAATCGTTGAACTGTCGCAGTATACAGTTATATTAAAATAACCAGCAAGTATGCCGTTTTGTTTTACGATTCCTTTTAGAGTAGTAGAACAGTGACTTCTCAGAAAGAAGAAAATGACCATTACACATTTGCAAGTGTAAATTTAATTGCATGCATATTTTAAAATTGCTGATTGAGCCATGCCTCAACAAATTAAAAGCTAGAAAATTTGTCATTAATAAAAAAAGCCTGGCAGAAAAATGTGGAAAAAAGTTTAATTGGTAACTTTTATGTTCTTTAAAGGGTTAGGTCCATGTTTGGATGTACCATTAAGAACAACAGAATCATATTCAAATATGAAACTTGAAAATGCCAAATCTTCATAAAACTGCAGAGAAACTGCCTTTAAAAAAAAAAAAAATTTCATCCACGATTTCTGTCATGATTTGATATCTGCACAACTGACCTGAATTTGGGCATTCTGATTCACTCCGTAGTTAAGCTGAAATACTGGCCAGCATCCTACATCAGCTACTTAATTAAGTATACTTAAGTAAGTAACTTTCCTGGCCTGACCCCACCCCAAACCTGATGGAAACAGCATTCACCCATGCTCTGATTGCCAGCAAAATGGGCGTCCTTCTCCCTAAGAGGCTGATGCCCAGGAACATTGCTTGGAGGGGGAGTTATGATCATGGCAATAGTGTCAAAATCATGACTAAGTAGTGACTGTGAATACAACAGTTACAGATAAGTAAATCCATCTAACTGTTTCATATTCATGATTGCTACTTGGTCCTGATAGTGACACCATTGCCACAATCCTAACTTCCCCCCAACCTACTTTACCAGGCACCTATTGCATGGAGAGAAGGCGATCTATTCTGCAACCAATCAGAGCATGAATGAATGAAGTTTCCATCAGATTGCGGGGGGGGGGGGGTCAGGCCAGGAGACGTTACTTAATTAAGTATACTTACTACCTGGGGCCTTTCCCCTCCCACCTCCTATGGAAGATGCCTGCTCCAGTCTCAGGTCCTAACAAGCTGCAATAATAGCCAGGTAGAATGGTGTACTGGTTGAAGAATTGGACTCTGATTCTGTACACCAGAGTTTGAATCCCTGCTTGGCCACGAAAACCTGCTGGGTGACCTTAGGCAAGTCATAAGGAAATACCATGATAGGTTTGCTTTAGGGTCTCCCTAAGTCGGAAACAACTTGAAGGGACAAAACAGCAAAGTGAGTATCTGCCTCCCTGGCCCTTCAGTGAATTCACTGCAGCCTGCAAGGGAAGAGGGTGCCACTTTAGCATCCTTCATTTGTTTGGGGACAGTAAAGGTGAAGTAAGTGACAGGGTTCCTGCGCCATGACTACTCGCCACTGAAGCAACAAACGCTGAAATTTTCTCTTCTACACAACTATTAAAGTTATGGGAGCCCTGCCTCTTATTTCATTTGGAAGCCCTAAGGACAATGCGGACAGCAGTGATCCAGGACGATTTGGTTACAGTAGTAGAAGCTTTTCAATATTCCCTTTCACTTATGACTTTCATGCTCATAGCAGCCCCCCTCCCCACTTTTATGCCTTTTGCATGCTCTCGCTTGAGCTCCTTTAGTCAAGCTGGAGTAAGGGCTAAGTTGGTAGGATTTGGCTGTGGACAGAAGGAAAAAAGGGGCTGTCCAGCAAATAGAATTAATTTGAGGCCACAGTTTATGAGGAGAGAAGTCACACCTCAGTGACTGTGCACCTTCTTTGCATTTAGGTCCCACATGAAATCCCCAGCATCTAAGGTTGCCAGATCTCAGGGGCTGGCCCCAAGTCTCCATTTTTCTTGGGTCATCTCCAGGTGAGAAACAAGGGTGCAAATTCTCCAGTGTTCTCTTGAGGCTCAGCTTCTGTCAAGAGGAAAAGACTGTGTTCA
The DNA here is from genome assembly GCA_030412105.1 of Cyclura pinguis. Taxonomy (NCBI): domain Eukaryota; kingdom Metazoa; phylum Chordata; class Lepidosauria; order Squamata; family Iguanidae; genus Cyclura; species Cyclura pinguis. The sequence continues at coordinate 221,590,154 of CM059599.1, read as the reverse complement.
AATCTTCATTAGTACAGCAGCAGTTTGCTACAATTTGTAAGGCTTGATTGTGGTTGCACTTGCAAAGACACTCCAGTGGGTCTATGTATTTACAACATCAACTTCCTTCCTTCCTCCCAGGTGTTTCTGGTGTGCAGTTCACCCTCTGTTCTGCTCTCATCCAACTGCTGGCTAGAACCAAGAAGGATAAATTAAATATTGTCTATTGCATCTCCCCAGTAAAGCGAGAATTCACCATGATCTGGGAACGCCACCTTTAATTAAAAATTCTCTTAATTTCCAAAAAGGCAGATATGATCTGTGTGTATGTGTTTGAATTACAATATACACACTTGTGGTTGGTACTGAATGTGTAACGCTTTGTGACATCAAAAGGGGCTGTTCCTCATTCTCAGATTTTGGCATGAAAACTTCAGGGTCTGAGACAACCCTGAACTGCTAACCCTACTAGCATCTCTGGATAGGGCTAGCAAAGAATCCTGCCTGAAAACTGGCAAGGCTGCTGCCACTGACTGTCAAAAATGCTGGGCTAGCTGGACCTAGCTGCGCTAGCTATCTTTGTATTATATAATATTGTCACATAAATTATCTATATGCTGCACTTAATGTGCATTACATATATAGATTAGCAACACTTTGTTTGAAAGGCTTCAGAAAAGGCTGCAAGTAGGTTCCAGGTGGACTCCAGCATCTTCACCTCCAGGACTGCTTCAGATGATAGCTGCACATTTGATTTCTCCCTGCTGATATGTAGCTGGGTAAAAATATTGTTGTTGTCTGTTTGCTGTAATGCTAATTCTCTCCACATTTTAGTCTGGAGAAAAGGCCATTATTTTATATACACACCATTACAGATCTTACATATTTCACAATCTAAAAAGTATTTGTATGTTACTCAGGCAAAACAATTACAATCTGGAATTCCTTGAGTTCAGCAGTTTACAACACTCACAGACGTCACAGAAAAGCTCAGTGCTCTCCACAAGATCACGAAATACAAACAAAGCAGACTAGTTCCCAGATCCTTATTCCTAGTGCAGCAAAGGGGTCCTTCCTCGCTGCATTTGTCTCCTGGCTAAACACTCTTCTGACCAGCTGCTTACTCTCCAACTGTCTCTGTTTATTTGGGAATGGGCAACTGAGTGGTCTCCAAATGTTTCTTACTATGACTCTTATCTGCCCAGGTCAGCATGGGCAATAATCAGGGGTTACAGGAGTTATAATCCTCCTGATATTTTGGACTTCAACTCCCAGAATTCCTGTTTGCCAAGCTGACAGGGCTTCTAGGAATTGAAGTCCAAAATACATGGAGGACAGAAGTTTGGTAACCAATACCGTAATGCCTTACTCCTTGAACAATGGCTATAGCAAGGATGTGGACCTCCCAATGTGCTGAACTGCAACATCCTGGATTCTTCATCGTACGCTCGCTAGGGATGATAAAAGTTTGACAACATCAGGGGGCCACCTCGTTCCTAATCCTGTGTTAAAAGACTGATGAGGCACCGTGAGGGTATAGCCTGCCACTTCCTAAGACTGGAACTGCTAAACTATATTCTGGGTTATTTGGTAAGATACTCTAGGTAAGAAAAGAGGAGTGTCTGGCATATCCTCTAATATTTCACAGATGAAAACCAGGACATGTGGGGCTATGCAACATCAACATCAGAAAGTAGTCAAGATGGCAAAAGTTATTAATGGGGAAGAACGCATGAGATAGGAGAGGCTGCAGCAGTTTCTTTCTGCCTGAGCCTTCTGGGAAAGGTAAGATTCCACCTCTCCGCTCCTCTCCTCTCCTCTCCTCCTACTAAATGAACTGGGTGCAAACTACTTTTTTCACCTTTTTTTCACCTTGAATTCAGTTTGTAGCAACTGAAGTAAGCTAAGGACAAAAGTGGGAGGAGAAGAGACAAAACTGGGCCATTTTAAAAACAGCTTAAAAAGTGGGGTGACGGAAGATTAACTGGGAATGTCTCTGACAAAGAGAAACAGTTGGAGGTGGCTCTCTAAGTTGTTGCTAGCCAGCAGAGTTAACAGTGAGGGCTACTGGATCTTGTAGTTCTCACTCCTGCAATAGGGCAATCATGGTTTTTTCTAGTGTATCATTAACCAAACGAACAATAATCTTCCTACCCATAAGTTAAGGATTAGTTCTGACTATGATTAATGGATACTATTTATGTTAAGATTCAGAACTGAGAAGGCTGCTGTGGGGGAAATTAGTTCTGCATTTGGCACATAGTCAACCATGTATAACTGTGGAGAGTTTCCTGCTTGCAAAGTGATTCCTGGCATCTCAAATGGAGTGACACAAAGTATGTGTACTTTGGAGGAGACAGAGAGAGGGAAAGAGGGAGGTGTTTTGCAGCTTTTTTTCTTCAAGAAGCAAAAAGATTGCCTTAGGAAAGCAGCTATCAAGGCCTTACTTCTAATGCTATTGTGAAGCTCTTCTCAAATAAATATGGTACTTGGAGTGTGGCTGTGCAAAAAATCCTCAGCAAGAACTGTGGTTCATAAACATCAGGGGTATAACCCTAAATTAAACCCTTAATGTTATTCTTGCTTTAATCTCAAATTGAAACCAATGTCACTTAGTAAACACACAAAAATGATTGCATATTTGCTTGCACCTCTCCCACAATATTTCTAACACCCAATTTGTCAATAGTTGAAGTAGTTTAATTCTAAAAATCCCCCACCCCTGGCTTGCCCAGCAAGCATTTGTGAATTGTGATAAGTTTCCTGGATGTTATGCCATCTTAACCTCAAACGGTGAAACAACTGTTTCTCTGCTAGTTGAAAAGCATTCTCGAGTTAAAGAGGATTTAAGAGAATGAAATGTAGTCTAGTCTCCAGAGGACTGTTTTTAGTTCAGTTGCTTTCGTGTGCACTCTGGGAAGCCACTGGTGCAGGTAAGTATGTAATTAAGGGCTTATTTAAAATGGAGATTCTTTTACATGTCAGCCGGCAGCATGCTTACAGGCAATAATAACCCACACAGAGATTTTATGTACTGCTTGGGTTCTATTGTGAGTTGGTCTACACGAGATCTCTGGTTTCCAGATTGTTTTTGGTTCATGTTACAGATTATGTGGTTTATACACGTGCCACATGCAAGGAGCCAGGCCTGACTTTGTTAGATTCTGCATTAGTGCTAGTAAATGTTACAGAGAATCAATATGACAAAGCAATACCAAAACTGTACCTTTAAGTGCACTGGTATCCCAGTAGACTTCTTCTTAGGTCGATATTCCAAAAGAGAACATTTAAATGTCTGAAGTGTGCAAATTTTGAATATTATTTTTTTCTCACTGCAAACAGAGTGGAACATACAACATTTGGCATTAGGATATAGCCTTGGACTGAGACCCTGAGACCAAGGTTCAATTCTCTGCTTGGCCATGGAAATCCACTGGGTGACCCTGGGCACATCACACACTCTCAGCCCCCAAAAAACCGTTTGCCTTGAGATCACCATAAGTCGGAAACAGCTTGAAGGAACACAACAACAAATACCAACTCTAAAAGTGTCACAGCTTTAAAACGCATGCCAATTTTTAAAAATTGCTATTTAAGGCAAAACTTTCAGCATTGCTAGTCTTGTGACACCTTATAAGAGATCTTATTTGGGAGAAACTTTCCTGGGGCATAGCTCTCTCCATCACACGCAATTTAAGGCAAGTCACAAGTCATACCTGTTTTAGCTGGACTAATTTAACTGTGTAATGTTAAGTTACACATAAAAGACCCTGTTGGCTACATACTCTCTGCACAGAAAGCTGCGGTGTCAGGGAGTGAGAAAGGAATGCATAAAAACGTCTCTTCACCCTTGCTAGATCACTTCGGAGTCTTGCTACCCAAAGCAACGTAATCCAAACAGCCCCTTTAACGGAATGCAATTAAAGATATTTCGTTAAATAAAATTAGTTTCCCACCGTCTAGGAATGGCTTCCATTCCGCCTAACGTCCCAATAAATTTTGCATGTGTTCGTTGTGTGTGCGCCCGTTTTTTTTCCAGAGCTACAACCAACTTTAAACGTCTCTGTTCCAACGTTGGTTTCCGCAGGTTATAAGCCACATCCTACGCCCCCAACCTCCGTTCCCCCCCCCCTTTCTATGCAAAATACTTCATTAGTATTTCGCGCCACTGAGTTAGGTCCTTGCAGCACCGCAAAGAGGACTGCAAAGTTTAAAGAGAAAAAGGGGACAGTTTCTGCAACCTTTCCCCCTTTACCTGTCCCTTGATTTTGTTCCTGTACGGCGAATGGATGGCTCGCGACCGAGGAGCGCAGCCAGAAGCGGAGCCCGGCGGGAGTTGTTTCTGGACCTTCCAGGACTCTGGGACCTTCGCGGGAAAACGGCCCCCAATCCTTGCCCCCGGCCAATTCGGAGCAGCTTTGGCGCGAGTCGGCGGCGGCGTGTGGCTGCTCGCTTCCCTTCCTCCGGCCCGGCCCGGCCCGGCCCGCTCCGCTCCGCTGAAATGGTGCAGCTGCGTTCTGCCAGGGGCAGCTCGGCCGCCGGCATGGACCCTTTCCGTCTGCAGGTGGGCATGTGGGGAGGGAAGTAGGGCTCCCGTCCGGGGGAACCTTGACCGGGGGTTAAGTTCTCTTTAAACGAGTGGAAGTGCTTTCTAGTAAATGGAGGGTGGGCGGCGGGGGGAGGAGGGCAGGGAAGAAGAAGCGGCGCAGCCTCTGGGAGTAAGAAAAAGCATTTCTTTTCTTTTCTTTTCTTTATAAAGTATTTACTTTAGGAATCTTTGCTGAGGTGGCAAAGTTGCCGTAGAAACGTCACTTCTAGGGTGGGGATGAATTGCGAAGAATGGGTGGGGAGGCGGAATTGGGAAGTTAAAACCCCAAATTACCTGTTTTCCTCCTCCAAGATCCGTTTCGAGCAAGCCTCAAGCGAGTCTGCTCCCCAATTGAATCTCTCTTTTTTTCCCCCCTCGCCTGAGAGTGTGGGTTAGAAATGGGAGCCCCGCAGCCGCCATTCCGGTGCATATTTACCCAAAGGCTGTTGCCCCCGGGGCCTTTTTGATTTTAATCCGCCGTAAACGTATTTAGGATTGCAGCCTTGGACCAGTTTAGGAGGAGTGCTTACCCCTAAGAAGCAAGCAGAGCTAGAAATAGATGGCGGTGGTAAGGAAACGATTGCCGAAGTGGATGTATGCCACGTTTGTTCTCGGTCGTGTTCCATTTATCTTCAATCCAGGGACGCCACGATTTCGTCTTAGAACTTGTTTTTGTTTTATTTGTCGGAGAGCAAAATCCGCAATCCCGTGCAACATCTGCAGGAACAGTTCGGCATTTGTTTTATTAAGCAGCGTATACACCGGAGCAAGGTTTAAATCTGCAGCCCGGAGCTGTTGTGTTATGCGCCCTTAAATCTGACTAAGCGGAGAACACAATCCGTAGTAAAACTTTTTGCTCCCTCGGCATGATGCTGCCTTAACCGAGTTAGAGTCTTACTACGACCTCCCCCCCCCCCCCGAAATGCAAAGCAGGGCGTGTTTATGCTATTGCACTCCTCGGGGATGGGGAGGAGGAGGAGGCGAGTCTGCTCCGCGGGGAGGGGAGGGGAGAGGAAGGCCGGGCTCTGGGTTTTCCCGCTCTTGAGAGCTCGTCCCCCGGACGCTGCCGCTCGTCCCTCGCCCCGCACGTCGCCCCTGGCCATTAGCCGCCTGAGGCTGGCGCCCAAGAACCCGCGCTCCCGGGCCCGGGGGCAGGCGGGCGAGCAGAAGTAGAGCAAAGGGTGGCAGGTTAAATGGCCCTTTCCGCGAAAAGGGAAAATCTTGAATGGTGGCTTTGAAAGAGGAACTCCTGCACGCCGCTAAAAGGAAGTCTTGACCATCGACGTGGAAGCACATGCAGACAGAGAGCTATTATCGGCCGGTTGTGGCTAAAGTGTTTGCTCTTCATTCGTTACCGAGCAAACTGGATTACTGGAGTGGTTCTGGGTGGAGACTCAAGGACTAGTTTTGCTCCTGCGTTAATAATGGTCTCCAGGCGGTTTTAATTCCTGAGCAATCTTTAGCTTATCCCGGTAGGCTTAGTTACAGACCTCGCCTCTCTCCCGCCCTCCTAAATGCCTTCATCCTGGATCTGTGTGGTGTGTTTGTGTGTAGGGGGAAGCATTTGTGGTTGAGATTGCTCAGTAGTGAGACAAGAAACTTTTCCTCACGAGCGTGTGATTCATTTTACTATTCTACTACTAATACTCTGTGCTTACAATCACTTTAAAAAAAAGCCACGTGGGATTCTGGCTCAGTTTAAACCTTGTATAGCTTTTCCCCTGGGTTTCTGTCTTAATAGGAAATTCCTCCAAGTCCAGGCTCCACTTTCAGATTTTATCAAGCGGTGAATACACTGCGGAGACCGAAGTGGGGCTTTTTAAATAGTTTCTTAGTTCCCCTTTGCTTATGTTTTATTTTAAATTACATTTTTATTCCACCTTTTCTTGAATGATCTCAGGATTGCATACTGCAGTGTATGTCAAGATATCTGATGTGGGGAATCAGCATTTTTTCCCTAATGAGCTAGGACTGGTGCTGTATTTTCCAGTTGCCTAGAATTATGTCTTTCTTTCCTGGAAACTGCGGTGGCTGGCAGCTTGTGGACCAGCACTGGGCCCTGGACCACCTCTTTGAGTGGGTTCAGTGTACTGGTTCTCCACTCAACAATTTCATCCTTATAGCACGCTGTCAGTTAGATTGGGCCATGAGGTTGTGGCTGGGTTGAGATTACCTAATATATATCATGGCTGAGTGGCAGTTTGAATCTGGACCTTAATCTAAGATCCTAATCCATAGATCATATGGCTCTGTCTTCTTTTTTGCTTTTTTAACCTGCACCCTGATTTTAAGGAGAATTACTTATAATTAAGCTGAAACAGGTCTGAGGAAGAGTATGTAGGCTAGTGGAGTTATTGGGATGTAACCTTGGTGCCTGTTGTGGCACACATGAATTTCTCTTAAGTGACACATCCTGAAGTACCCTGCCCCTCCTTGCCTATTCTTTCTTACTTAAAAAAAAGTTTTAGAATGAGTGTAACGGCTCAGAAGTCGTGAAAAAATGAGTGTCTGTGTTCTTGCAAGGTGAATAAATTCACTAAAAGGTTACATGCTTGTAAATGTATGAGGGAGTATGAGTACATTCATGTAGGAAAAAGAGTTTAGTAGTGAACCAGATGGGTCTGAGAGTGTGTGTGGTTGGGGGTAATCCAGATAGGTTTGTGTGTGTGTTTGCAGCATGGAGTGTTTGGTTCTTGTTTGTAATTTGGGGTGCTCTTCCCATTCAGAAAAATGCATTTGGTGACAGAGTAAATGACTTTTAAAGGTGATTTGGTGGAATGAAAATTAGATTATAAGGAGCATTTTTTTTTTTTTGAGAACCCAAATCTCACTTCTGGCACTCAGTTCTTGGCACATTTAGCCTAAACCCAACTGTTAGTGCCAACTAGAATAGGCTCAATTAATAACTAGACTTGTATAGTGTTGACTTACCAAGTTCCTGTTGATTCAAATGGGCCTCCTTTAGTTGAGCCAGCAGATATAGGCCAGTTTTTTAAACCTCACCACAGTTATTGTGGGTTGTCTTCAGGTGAATGCACCCACCACAGAGACCATGTTGTGCATTATTGTTCATTTATAACCTGCATTTTCCCTGTTACTGGGACACAAGGTGGCTTGTATAAATGGTTAAAAGCACTTAACGGTTACATGAGTACATATACAACATTATTGCTAAAATGCAGTTAAATTATCCATAGAATTAAAATCATTTAAAACAAATCCATTACTAGACAAAATACCAGCTGAAGAGCACACTGTTAAAAGGCTATGCAGTTCCTAATATCCTGTCAGAACTTAAGTGGATGCCATTTTGTGAGGGTGTCATGATACTTTGATACTTCAAAATTCTAAATGTTTTCTGGTCTGGAATTCTTTAAAAAATTCTGTTATAGGAATTTCTTTTGTCCTGTACTAGTCATAGTATATTGATATTATTTAACAACTATCCGATAGTTTATTTTCATGTTTTTCAAAAAGTAGTACATTTTATTCCTGTTTATTCAGATGTAAATCTCACTGTTAGCTCAACTTCCTTCTAGTCACTAGAATCTAGTGCAGCAGTTCTTGATCTTTTCTTACCACAGACCCTATTTAAATGTCTTTTGTTGCTATGGACCACCAAGACTTAACTCCAGATTTAAAACCCTAAAGTGCATCAAGTATTTACAGTCAGCCCTCCACGTTACTGGGTCACATCTTTGGTTATTAGTGAGTTTCTCCAACCCCTGCCTCTCATCTTAAGCACTTCTTTCCCAGCAGAACCTTTCCCTCTTGGTGGCTCTCATCAGGCCATGCAGCCCTTTAAAAACCTGCCTCTGGTTGTTGTCCTTCTCCACCAGCCACTGCCTGGTCAGCCAAGGACAGATTGCAGGCTGATTTCTCAGCAACACAAACCCCTTCCTCATCCTCCTCACACATCGAAGGAAGGAGATGGGTAAGAGAGAGGAAGCATAGGGCCACCACACCAACTTCCCCCTTTCTCGAACCTGGTTTGGATCCTGGGTGTCTCCTCTCCTGACTATGCCTTGGCCTCCTTTCCACAGACACAAACATACATTTTGAAATCTGTATTTTTCCCACTTTTGTGAGTGTCCTGTGCCCCTTATGCTAGCAAATGTGGAGGGCCAACAGTATGTAAAGTTGTTCGTCAAAGTTCTTCAAATCTGGAGAGAAGGGAGAAGTTAGCCTGACCCCTTCCGTCCTTCCTTCCTTCCTTCCACTCATTCATTCTATTTTAACTATAAAAGCTCATAACATTTCTTCAAGCCTTTGCGGACCCCCTCTGAGGATATCGTGACCCCCCAGGGTCTGTGGACTACAACTGCTGATGTAGTGCGTAGAATTATAGCCTCATCCACGATACTGAAAACTGCAGTTTCTAGAAATAGAAACTACCTGTTTCTGGTTTTTGTGCTGGTCTGCAAGGCTTGTTCAACTTTTGATCACTGTTTGAGTTTAACATTGGATCATTTGCAGGGGCTTTGCCAAGAACGTTAGTCCCCCACTGCACTTTGTATCACTAAAAATCTGCTTGTGTTTTAAACATTCTTTTAAAATGTATAATTACTAACAGGAAAAGAGGAAGACTGCATTACAGGTGGATTGATTCAGTCAAAGAAGAGACCCAGTTTGCAAGAATTGAGTAGGGCTGTTAATAATAGAGCCAGTGTAGTGTAGTGTTCTGCAGGTAGGACTGTGACCTTGGAGACCAGATCAGTTCCCTCACTGGTCATGAATACCCAGCGGTTGACTTTGGGCACATCATACACTCTCAGCCCCAGGAAACCCCATGATAGGGTTACTGTTAGCAGGAACCAACTTGAGGGCACACAGCAATAACAACAAAAGCTAGTAACAGTACTTACTGAAATGTTTTAATTTTGTTGTTGTTGGTGGTGTGCCTTCAAGTCATTTCTAACTTTCATGAGATTTTGATAGCATTGCCATAAGTGGAAGACACTGTAATGACGCATAACAACAATAACAAATGTATGAGATTACAGCAGTCCTTTCTATAGTTTGCCCAGCGGGGTGTGGTATCATATGTAGCCAGAGAAGAGTTGTGAAATAGTCATGAAGACTGTTGTTATTGTAGTTGTGTACCCTTAAGTCATTTCTGACCTGGATGATCCTATCGGGGGTTTCTTGGTAGGATTTGTTAAAAGGTGGATTGCCATTGCGCCTTCTGAGGCTGAAAGAATGTGACTTGCCCAAGTCACTCAGTGGGTTTCCATGGCTGAGAGGAGATTTGAACCCTGGTCTCTCCAGCGCTCAAACCACTACACTATATGTCTTTCCTCTAGTTGGCATCTAGTCTTCAGCAGTGAAACAAATTTTTTATAGATATCCCTGGTAGATTATTGACCAGCCTAATGGTTCTTTTACTTCTGTCTAACAGTCTTTTCATTTTGCAGTGAATCACTTACAATAGGAGCCAAGTGACACACCTGTGCTGAGCTTGTGCCAGGGTTGCTGTATAACCACAGGCTAAGTTTCTTTTGGCATACCGCTGCCAGAACAGTCAAGTAAATGGCTGAAGTGGTTGGAGATAAAATTAACAGAGAAGAAAGCATGGCTGCCATTGGATAAAATCATCACATGAATTGTCCACTGCTTGAGAGACAAGATTGGAAAACTTAATCAAAGCAGTTTCTTAGTATGTGAAAAGTATCTGAAAAAAAATTGGAGGAGAGTCTTAGGTCATGCCATTTCTTTCATTCTGAATGAGCTGAAAGTTTTCAGAAATTGAATCTTAAGCAAGATTATTGTACTGATGTTGGTCTGTGGATGATAGAACTTCAGTAAATCTCAATTCATGACTCTTAAGATTAGTATTGGTATCTACATATTTATTGCTCTGTAAAGTAAACATGATGAAAATGCCTGCTGCCTAGCAAATAGTGCTCAGGTGTTTTGCTTGTGGTGTCACAGTGGCAAAAACACAATGAAAATAGCTTTTTATTATCTTTGTGATACTGTAGTGTGTAAACTCTTGATATTTGGCCCTTACATGGTCACCCTAAAAAGCCTCCCTTACTATATAGTAACTAATGAACTACCATTGTCCATTTCACAGGGCAACCGCTCAGGAAAGAAGAAATCTACAGCATTCCGCAATACAAAACTGATCCCTATGGAAACCTCTTCATCCTCTGATGACAGCTGTGACAGTTTTGGCTCTGATAATTTTGCAAACACGGTAAGTAAAAAGTGCGAGAATAAACAGAATTGAATGTGTGATGTTGAAAAATGCCCCATGTGCGATTAAAATGCTTTGCTTACATTTCTATACAGCAGTTATGAATATACAGTATGTACTGTAATTTCATTTCACTTTTTCCCTTCTGCTTCTAGGTAGTAATTGTTGGAGGTAGATTAGCCACTTATTCTGTCCTTTTGAAATGTCGCCTAACCTAACATGCCTGATGATTTGCCATAACAGCTCTGAAACCATTTGTAAACCCCCTGAACCATTTTTCTTTGTTACAAAAGCTATTCTCTTGTAGTGCACTTGTAAAATGTGATTTGCTCTCTGAACAGTTTATGGAAAATAGGTTCTTTTAAAAAAAAGAGAGAGACAGAGAGAGAGAAATACCTAGTGTACTTATTCTTTTTAAGAAATCCAGTTTCAAGCCAGAAGTTCCAGAAGAAATGGCCAAAATCTTTAATGAGGATTCAGATGATGAATCATTCTGTGGTTTTTCAGAAACCGGGATTAAGGATGCATTGGTGAGTTGTACAATTTAACTTGCTACTTACTGTCACGTTACATGTGCATACTGATACCAAAGCAGTCCATCATGGTTTTTTATTTTGCATAGTCCCAAGTCTGGAAATCTGTTCTACTCAGCAAGAGCTAGCAAACGCTTGGCCACTGAAGCAGACTACTGTTGCACTGAGATTGTATGTCGCTACTTGCAAGAGATCCTGTGCTTTCGCTTTTGTTAGGGATATGCAACTGTGATGGATCTAGTGATCCATTTTTTGTTTCTGTCCAGGGACCCTTCATGGGCAAATTGAGACAGTTCACACACATATACTTTTTGTGGCCAGAAAAGGGTGCTATCTTGGGAATCTGGAATGGCTGGGGGCTGCACCCCACTACATGTACTGGAAAAGCACATATTAGAAGTAGAGCACTACTGGTAACAAGCAGAGTTCTTGCATAAGGAATTTGGGTTACAAATGAGCTGTTGGTTGGTTGGTTGGTTGGTGGTGTCACATCTTAATACAGTGTTTAATTTATTTTTGTTTTAAAATGTTTATATTGCTCTTCCACTGGTGTGGAAAAGTGGGGTAACAATAAAAAAGAAGCACAAAAAATAGTAAAAATAACATAAGAATAAGGTTGCAGAACAGTGTAAGATCACAGTGAGCTATCCTAAATGTGGTCACTTGAAGAAGATTCTTGGGGTTTCTGAGGAAATTTCCTCTGGTAACCTGGGAAAATGACTAAGAATGTCAAATTTCAGGTGGGCATCAAACATTGTGTAGATTAAAAAAAAAGTTCAGTAAGGCCATCTGTGACTGTTGTAAAATATCAGGGGAAAAATACTTGAGGCAGTATAAAAGCAAATCTGATGTAAATTATTAAGACCAGGCTAGGCATGATAGGGAAGATCTGAGAACAGGGCTTCCCAAGTTTGTGGTTTGTCTTAGCAGCACTATAGTGCTGTTTTAAATATGTGGGAGAGGTATTTTAATCATTTACGGCTGTGTTCATTGAAATCTAGATTTTTGACCTGTTAGCTTTGCAGTGAGGCGAAAAGAAAGTACATTTAGCCCTCCACATTTGTGTGGTTAACTTTCATGTATTTGATTATTTGTGAGTTTCTCCATCTTCCCCTGGTCTGCCACCTCAAGTTCTTCTTTTCTGAGGGAATCTTCTCTCTTGCAGCCTTTTAAGAAACCGCCTCTGGTGGTGGTCCTCCTCCTCCTCCTCCTTCTTCTCCTCCTCCACCACCACCAGCCACTTCCTGGCCAGCTAAGGATGGATCACAGCCCAATTTCTCAGCACTACAAAACCTCTCCCTGGGCCCCCCTACACCAAAGAAAGGACATGGGCAAGAGGGAAGAAGTATAAGGCTACCATGCTGGCCCATGCTGCTTCCCTCACCTGGTTTGGACCTGGATGCCTGGTCTCTCACCATGCCTTGGCTCCATTCCCACAGACGCACACACAGATATTTTGATATTTGAAGTTTTTCCACTTTTGCAGGGGTCCTGCTACCCTAGCCCTAGCAGATATGGAGGGCCAGCTGTACTAGCTTTGGAGTGTTTCTGTGTGGTATTCTACTAAAAGTAGTTTGGCGCATGTCATATTGAACACCTGGACATGTTAGGGTAATGATTGTGACCACTGGTGTGCTTCATACAGGTAGCACTAGAGTTGTTTTAAAATGGAGTACATGAGCATCTAAATGATAGTAATGTGAAACAAATAGTTGTTGAATACTAGTAGACAGCATCCTTTCTGACTGAGGGATGCGTGCCCTTTTCAAGGGCCTGTTCTAGATGGTTAAATTTCAGATTAAACAAGCTTGAGATGTCAAAACCTAAGTGTTGACATGACTGAGGCTGGTTGTGAGCAGCTGCTATAGCTGAGGCTTTAATTGACTTGATGTCTTTAGTGTGTTGTTTCTTCCTTCCTCATTCATATTTCCTTCCTTTTTTTTTTTAACAGCTTCTACATTCCTTCCCCTGCCCCAGTTACTAGTGCAGAACTTGGACAAATTACATTTTTGAACTACAACTCCACTAGTATATAGCCTGATGAATTTAGGAAGTTGCAGTCCAAAAAAGTAATTTTTCCAAGCTGTTCATCTCCCTGAACTGTGCACTCATAATAAGAAACTCTTATTTGATAAGATTTTAGAGAAATAAGACTGTTTGATGTGCAGCCATGAAGAGTTCTGATCAGGCTAGTGAAAGTGAGAATTACACAGTTTGGTTGATGTGCTGTGGTTGCATGTTTTAGTACAGTTTTCTTTTGAGTCATCCCAGATAAATATGTTGGGCTTTACATCTAAAGAAGGGTAAAGTTAAGTGACTGGGAAGAGAAAATAAGGCTGTATTGATATATTAATATCTGTGATACGGTCCCTGATGGTTCTTCTAATTCTTCCTGATCTGGAATCGTTCAGAAGAACTGGGAATTGGTGATATGCATCTTGTTGCATCAGTGACATGGCTCCATTTTTAACTTTGAATAGAAACTGGAAACAGATTCTGAAGAAGACAATGGGAGTGATGAAGATGGATATCTATGTAAGAGACCACAGAAATGCTCTGTCCCTCTTAAAGTTGCTATGAAGTTTCCACTTCGGAGGTCTAAGAGGGGGAAGAGTGAAATAGCTTCAGCCCCTAAACTTCCCTCTGAACTGGACCTGGATTCAGATTCAGATTCTGATGAAGAAAGAGGCCCAAAATTCTTAGAGAAAAGAGCTTTAAATATAAAGGAGAACAAGGCCATGGTAAGTAGAAAGGAAATGTCTCAAGTATGTTTTGATTTTTTTAAATAGTTTTTTAAAACTATGTGATAAAGTTCTCAGTTACATTGCAATTAATGAAGACATACTTAATGCCATCATGTGGTAGTCTCTACACCAATTCTTCCTGAACTATCTGATGTGGTGGGGTGGCAGTTGTCTTTTCCAGTGTGTCAGGGACCAATACACTAGTTGCGCCCATTGGCTGCTGCTGTTTCCTTCCTGGAAACTCGCCAGAGGCTGGCAATAAATGCCTTGTGAACTAGCACTGGTCCATGGATCACCACTTTGAGTAACACAATTCTACTCTACACTTATCTTAATACACAGAGTGCTTCAAACTAATCCCTATTTGTTATCTCCAGAAGCAGCTTAAAGGTAGGAAAATCACAGACACGTAGTCATAATCTTTTCATTTAAAGACTTCAGCATTGTCCACCTCAGCTTAAAGGGCTCTTAGTAGGAAATCCTTGTGTGCTTTCTGAGTAATTCATCTCAGATGGCCATGTCCTCAGTGATGAAGGTCCTGCCCAACCTTTGCACTTGACTCTGGTCCTTCACGGTCGCTGATTTGTTGGGTACAGTTTCAGTAGAGTGTGTTGCGTGTTCTTATAAAGTGTTTAATGTGGTGTATTTATTAATGCAGCATATATAAGAGCCATTGTGGTGTGGTAGTTGGGATGCTGGAATACAATTCTAGAGTCCAGGATTTGAATACCTGCTCAGCCATGGAAACCTACTGGGGGACCTTGGACAAGTCATACTCTCTTAGCTGCAGAGGAAGGCAAAGACAAACCTTTTTCTGAACAGATCTTGCCAAGAAAACCATTATAGGCTCACCTCAAGGTCACCATAATTCAGAAATGACCTGAAAGCACACAATAACAAATTTCTGAATGAACATCATTTTAAAATTCTGTAACAGCATGACTGTCATGAGAGATCCTGCTACTTGTTTTTTTTTTCTTTTTTAGCTTGCAAAATTAATGGCAGAATTAAACAATGTCCCTGGGATTTTTACTAGGAAAGGTCCACTAGCAACTCCTACTTTGGTGAGTCACCATCTTGAAATATGGAATTTCTTTTGAAGCCTGTTACAGATGAACTTGATGGGCCAAATAAGTTAACGTCCAGTTCCTTACTGTCTTACTATGTGATAAAACAATTGCTATCTGCTGTGATTACCTTTTGATAGCCTTTCTCTAAAACTTCAATATTCAGTTAAAACACCTGGATATCTCCATATCTAAAACAAACAAAGAAAAGCCCTATTTGGTTGTGTTTGTTTTACACACAGAGGAAGAATGAACCTAAGCTTCAAAGTTCAAATTTGAATCTCTTATAGGCAAAAAAGTTCTAGTTTAGAGAGTCACAATCTACTTGAACAGCATACTGGGAATTTGGAGTTCTATCATATGCTCTTGGAAACTTCCAGCCTGCCACTTCTAAAGGAAGCTTTCCTGTTCTCTTCAGATATAAAATAGAAAAAGTGTGGAAAACAAAGTGGAGAAATTAGTTTTTTCTGTTTGAGTGTAGCTGTTTTTCCTTCCTTCCTTCCTTCCTTCCTTCCTTCCTTCCTTCCTTCCTTCCTTCCTTCCTTCCTTCCTTCCTTCGCAGCATCATTTTTTTTCTTGTGCTCCAGATGCCCATCTTCATTTATGTTGATCAGTGTGTTGGAAGTAGGGTTTCCATCAAATGTACTGCCATCTTGCTGAAAACTCTATAGGTCTGCTCAGCTGAATGTTTCTCATTTTCAAGTTAAGTTTATTTCACATGTCATGCCAACCAAAGGCTAAAAAAGCTTCAAGAAGTTTGTTGTGATGTCTAAATTGACAGAGAAGGGAGTGCCAAATAAATGGAAAGCAAAACAGTAAATGACTCCAAACTGTTGTTTCATTCTGTATGTTTCTTTGGAAGACCTGGTCATGATTTGGATTGTAATCATAGCCATAACCTTAAGAATTCTCATAAGCAAGGGTTTGGTATTGATTGAATGAATAGTAGTGATAGTGCCGTGATTATGATCATCTGCCTTTATGTTTCAGAACTGAGCCTTAGACTGCAGCCCTGTTGGTGCTTACTGAGTAGTAAGCCTCATTAGGCATTTACTTACTTCCAGGTAAACTAGAGTAGGGGAAGAAATCAGTATATGGTAAAATTGTAACTGTGATATTGGGTTGCCTTTGTCCTCATCCCAGAAACCGCAGAGGTCTCCCAGGAAATCATTTCCCAGAAGTGCTTTAAGGAGGAATCCAGAAAGAAGCGCTAGGCCTCACACAAGATCACAGTCCCTCACCGAAGGTCCACCAAGCCCTGTATCAGAGAAGCAAGAGGAAGATCCTTACATTTTAGTGAGAAGGAAAACATCTGATGAATATTATGAGGTTTGTGCTGGTGATATTGATGTAGCTGTGTTATTCTGCAGAAACTTCTAAAATATAAGTTTAGCTTGGATTAAATACAGATTGTCCCTTTACATAAACATAGTGATATCTATAGTAAATGAGCAAAGTGGATCACAGGTAGTCTATTTTCTCTTTTGTTAGATTTTCTTGGGAGGTAAACTTGTGTCATCTCCAGAGTTCAGACTGGATGGAGATAGTTCGTCCTTAACATAAATGCTGTGCTGCATCAGTCTGAAGGCCAATCTGATGCAGCATTCTGTTTCTACAGTGGCCATTCAGTTGTCTGTGGTAAGCCCACAAGCAGTGCCCTCCCATTTATGTTTCCCAGTGGTGTGTATATTGTGAAGGTGGCATATGCCAATCACAACTAGAATCTATTAATAACCTTGCCCTCCGTGATCTTCAGTGCAGTAGTAGTGACATTTTCTACACCCGAGTGTTTTCTTGTGTTTGTCTGTGGATCTTCTGAGGGATGTAATATGCAACTAGAAGAAGAATGCAGATGGTTACCAATAATTACTGCTTTTCTGATGCCAGTTGCTATTAGTGTATATTATTATACTGGTTACATGCAGTGGAGAGAATGCGTACGTCCACTGCACTTGCTGCTTCTCCATGCCAGCACTGTCCAGCACATACATACTTGATTCATTTTTGTTTTCTGATGATAATTTCAGGATGAAATGGATACTCCCAGAAGAAAACGCCCTAGCGCTATGACTCTTCCCCACATTATCCGTCCAGTGGAAGAAATAACCCAGGAAGAATTGGATAACATCTGTGGAACAGTCAGAGATAAAGTGTACAACCGTGTGATGGTAAGGATATTCGTGTCCTGCTTTCAGTCATTTAGTGTTAGCATACCTGTGTGTGTGTGTTTGTGTATGCCTTTGAGTTACTTGTTGATTTAGGGCAACCTAATTGAACCTAACTGAGTATTCCTAGGAAAGGAATATTCAGAGGTGGTTTGGCTGCAGCACCTGGTATACCTTGGCAGTCCCCCATCCAAGTACTAATCAGGCTGCTTTGACTTAAAGATTAGATGAGGTCTAGTGCCTTCAAGATATTTAGGTCACTTTAGTTGAACTGGACACTTTTTGTGTATGATGGAATTCTAGAATCAAGATCTCAAGATTTGTTCCATTCGCTTTGAATCCCCTTGCTCATTAGGAGTTTGGTCTTGTGTTTATTGCAAATATTGAAACTAAGTGAGTCTTTGATTCTATGCTGTGCAGTTATAAACTGCCCCACTCCCTAATCCAAAATAGAGAAAATCTTTTGCAGCGGAGGGCAAGGGAGAGTGGCAGGCTGACTTATTCATTCCACCATTGAAGCGAATAGAGCAGGGGATGAGCTTTGCGTGCCAAGGTCTGGCCAAGAGTTGTTTCATTCTGCCGGTTTTCTCATTTGTTAGATTTATGTAGGTGTCAGATACAGTTTTTGTGTCTCGGCAGCCAGTTATGCAGCGGCTGAAATTGTGCATTAGGAGGTGTACATACATCTCCATAGCTACATTCCCCACCTCGTAATCAGTGCCCCCAACATGGTCATTTCAATATTGTTTGGTGACGGGGTTGTGTTGAGATGCATCCAGCTATTTTCTTGAAGCTCGATGCACTACAATGATGACTTTTGCAGAGTACTTGCAAGTTCTCTGCAGGTGCCTATTATAGTACATCCATCTGCAGAGAAGAATGGCTAGGTGCCTCTGCTCAACATCCCTCCGAAAACATACAAATGGCTCTGTTGCTTGCAAGCTGAGTTCGGGGGCATTTTGTTTGTATGGTCAAAACAGTTTCCAACCTACTCAGCAACCATAAAAGTGATTTACAATGGTATAAGTCTGACTGGTGCAACAGCATTAACTAATAGGATGCCAACCAGTAAGTTGATGGAACTGACTCCTTCCATCTTCTTCCCTTGCTTGCAAATGTCTTAAAGCTTTTAAGAGAATCTGGATGCACAGTACCTCCAGATGCATGTTTTTGAAATTTGCTTCCTGAAATGAAGATGAAATGTCAGTTCACACATTCTGTGAAACTAGGGGGTGGAGACATGTAAATGAGTTCCATGGTTGTATACCCCATTTCTCTCCTTGAGATCTGGTTTAGTTGTCAGAACCCTGAGCGGCCATTAGTTCACTCGGTTTTAAGATACAATGGCAACATATGGGTTGTTGCTAAATTGGAAAGGGGGGAGTGTAGTTGCAGCAAGTTAGAAGAGAAGAATGGATGCAGAAGTATAGCACTAACTTAGACAGCTGGGTCTGACTGACCCTAAGTGTCTTTATATCTTTCCAGCTTCATATGCACTTCCCTAATATCCATCCTTTTTCAAAGTCTAGATGCTAGTCAAATCATGCCTGCCCACAGGGAGGTTGTAACAGTGTGATACATGGTGCCTTTTAAAAGACAGATCAGTGAGTCCGCAGCATAGCAAGCAGCTTGGTGATGATTGTGTATGCATTGTATTTCAAAAGGAATGCCAGACCTGATTTCTTTGTCTTTTACTGCTCTTCTGAGTAGGGTTCCACCTGTCATCAGTGTCGCCAGAAAACTACAGACACGAAGACAAACTGCCGCAACCCAGAATGTTTTGGAGTGCGTGGTCAGTTCTGTGGGCCTTGTCTTCGCAACCGCTATGGAGAAGAGGTCAGGACAGCTTTGTTGGATCCGGTAAGAGCAATTCCCTTGGATGCTCTCTTTACCATGCGTTAAAGCTGGTACGAGATAAACACACATTTCTTATATGTTCATATTTTAGATTTAATAGATATGCACCTTCAGTTAAGTCTAGGTGCAAGCCTAGTGACAAGAAAAGAATGAGTTATTGCAGGATTACTTGTTCTACTTAGGAACATACATATATGTGTATTTTTTCACCCTTTAGAACTGGCATTGCCCACCCTGCCGTGGGATCTGCAACTGCAGCTTCTGCAGGCAACGAGAAGGACGATGTGCTACAGGTGTGCTGGTTTACTTGGCCAAATACCATGGCTATGACAATGTTCATGCCTACTTGAAAAGGTAAATTCTGTATAACCTCCCCCAACCCCCGTTACCTGTGTTGGTGCAACAGTAGTGTGTATTCATGTTCACTGGCTGTAGTTGATCTCATCTTTTTTGTGTTTTCATGGAATAAGTGTATTGGGAGAAGGTGTATAAATGTGTGTGAAAGAAGCGTATGAAAGAGCTGTGATAACAGGAAGTGGAAGGATAGACTGTGTTCAAAACAAATTTGTATTAGACTAAGGACAGGCCTAGTTCAGTGCGTAAGTAATAATATCCTTTCTCCTTTTTTATCATTTATAGTCTGAAGCAGGAACTTGAAATGCAAGAGTGAAATTCCTGACACTGTTCTGCAATCAACGTACATCAGTTGAACATCATCTTTGCAGTTTTTGAATTTTTAAAATATTTGTATTGTTTTTTACTAGCATCATTTTTAAAAAGGGGAACAAAACTAACTCAGTTGTGTCATTTGACTGGTGCCATATTACAGGACACAAATCCGCACTATTTTCATCTTGAAGTTTTTCAAGTCTCATATTCTTATGTCTGGTATTAATACATTATGCCAGCTACATGGAGGTACCTGTTCAGCTTACTTGGATGGTACTCACACAAAGGCTCTAACTTGGCGAGGTGCCCACCATTCAGCTCTGTTGAATCTCACTGTGCCAGGACCTTGCATTTTGGAGACAGCTGCAAGGGAGGCCCATGCAGTGGGACCAGTCTGTGGCTGAAATCCTGTATTGCTCAATTTAATGTAACTAGGCTGAGTCATACACTTCTGAAGGCTCTCTGCCCCCAGCCATTTCCAGTTTTGTAGGGAACAGGCCAGATTGCAGAATCATCTGGCTATGCTTCTGTAGCCAGGTGCAAAATGATCTGAGATCTCTGGGGGATCCTACTAGATTTCAAGCACTCGTGTCGTCATTTTGATTCTGGCTACAGGATGTAGTCATGTGGTTTTGAGATCCAGCCTCTCCCTGTGAAGCAAGGAATGGGCTGGGTAGGGCTTCCGATCTTGGTCAGTAAGTTGGGACAGGGAAGCTTTGGGCACTGCAGAGGGAGGAAATGAATACCAATCCCTGCAGTGCTTCAAAAAGGATATATGCACATGTAAGGGAAACTTACAGCTGCTGTTTGTGTTTACTTTCAATCTAATCTGTCTACCACCACTACTGAAAAGGGAGAAAGAGATTTCCTTTGGGGTTTCTCAGTTGTATTTGTTCTGCACAGATACCATCTGTAGCAGATCTAGTAACAAACTGGACAAATATTTGCTGTTAAAGCTGCTATAAGTGTTAGCTCTGACTGGAAAGCAGATTAATACTCTAGGGATCTATTTTCTTGAAATTATCTGTGAAAGTTGATATTTCTTAAATCTGAGTTTGTGTTGCCAGTTTAAATTGGAAATAGCAATAAAGTCAGGGTCATCAACCATGCTGATGAGAATCTTTAATTGCTTTTATGCATCTTAATTCATGTATGGGTTAGACTTTAATTGAGGGGATGACCAGCTGCTTATAAAGTTAAATCTTTCCTTGTGAAAAGATATCAAAGTGCTTTTAAAATCTTTAAGTCACACTGTTGTTGAGCAGTTGATAAGGAATATGGGAAAGAAGCAGTGCAAAAACAAATTTTTGAGGACAGTTCATGGAGTGACCAAGGTTCAAATGTCATGTATCAAGTCACTTTAGCCTCCTTTTGATTCGAACGTAGTGTCTAATACAGAGTATAATAAGCATGGGCCTTGTTATCTTTTCCAAAAATTCAGGTGCGGGAAGTGTGACTTATAGGTATCGCTTGTGTAAACTTTTAATCATACTTTATGTTTGATGAGTGATTTACAGAATGCACAAGTCAGAAGATTGGTCTCACACATCATTGCATGCAGCAGTGCCTCTATAAGCTAAAGGTGTGAAGATGGGGAGCATGCTAGCCTGATCACAGGGAACCCCCACAAAATAAGAGCTGCTCCTTTTTAGACTGTCAGCTTTCATGTTTGGATGGCAGCTGAAATGAAAATGGGGGAGCAGACTTAACACTGTGTCCCTGCACATTTAGCTCATTCAGACTTTACTCAAACAATTCAGTTGTTCATTGTTGCAAGTCAACTACAGATAAGTTCATCTGCTACATTACAGATTGGTCATGAAGATCATTCTACTTCAGCAGTAAAATCCTTATGTTGGTTCAAATGGCATTTGTTGATAAAATGTGGGGCTTGCACTTCAAGCATCAGTAACAGGGAGGACAGTTTATGCAGTCATATTGAAAAAACTGACATGGGGGACAGTTATATGGTCATACTGAAAAAACTTGACAGCGCACTTACTTAAAATGCTTTTCATATGTAACAAGCAATATTTAAAGGAAGTGGGAAGAGCAGCTTTAACCATGTACACAATCATGGCAGTAAAACTTGTTAGCTATGTGGAATATTTTACAATTTGGCAATGAAGTGCTTAACTTCCTTGACTCATTGAGAAACTATGAAGAGGCATCTTTCAGCACATTATATATAATTCCTTGTAATTGATACTGTACAGCATAAATGACAGGTAGGGATCTTCTCTCCAACAGAGAGGGTTAGAGAGGTCTACTTTCAAATGGTATGGGGGAGAGGGTCAAACTATTCCTAGCTATTTTGCTTTGCCTTATAGTGGCTGATGGTCAACTTGTGGTTCTCCAGGAAAGGCAAGACTGCAACTCTCCATCAGCCTGTAAAAGCACAGCCAGGCATAAGAGATGATGGAAATCACAGTCTAGCAATGCCTGGAAGGTCATAGGTTTTCAACCCCAGCTCTGAATCTAGCTTAACTACTTACATAAGTAGATTTTAAAACATGGCCGAACATGTCATTTGGATTTTGTGCAGGCTTGCTTTAACCATGGCAAAAGACTAGCAGTATTCATGTATTGTCTTAAGTAGTTTCATAAATACTGTAAGTAAATTCTGTGATTTATGGAATTCATGACAATAAAAATGTTGCTTAGAAGTGATTATGAGTTTTTCTTTCTACTTTCTCTATGGCATTATGCCCCATTGTCCCTGTGCTTCTGTGGGTGCCTGTGGTCCCCCAAGAGGAAAGCCTTTGGGTATATCCCTGAGTTCCCACAGTTGATAGCAGCAGTTACTGGATCAGGGCAATTAAGTCTTTTCCCCTGCAAAGAAGACTATTATCAGAAAGAGTGATTGAGACTTAACCATTGTTGACATACTTTGATCTTCCAGTTTTTTTATTGATTACTTTTTCCAGAGCTGTTAACGGCTTTACTGCTTACCTGATTGCCTCACACTTAAGCCCATTAAAATAAAACTGGAAACAGTTAAGCCTTTTCCATGTGAGTGATCTTTATCTTTCTGAAAATGTCACTGGGACTGTTGGTGTATCACACCCTTAAAGGTTTGAGTATGGTCTATTCATACATCTTATGTTCAATCTTTTACAAAAACACACTCATTTGAGGTAAAGGAGCAAGTGCGTAAAGCTAAAGAGATTAACTGGTAAGTCACACACTCAAAAGTAAAGCCACGCCAGCAAGAATCCACTTTGCTGGCCTTTCCTTTGTTTTTAAATGAAAGGTTGACACATAAGTGGAGCCCCTTAGTTTTGTTTTATACACAGGGCATTCATAGGTATTTCTTGTCTCTTGTCTGTTGTTGGGGATGGCTCTCACAAAAACAACAGGCATCGCTTGTGTGGGTGCTTTCAGACATGCTTCAGCTATGTGTCCCCCTTGAACATCCCATCGAGCACCTGTGAACAGTTGAAAGTTCAGAAAGTGAATTTTAACTTCAAGGCTCCCCTCTCCTTTCAGGTAACACATTTTCCTTGACTAATGTCTGCTCACGTAGGTGCTTTACAGTGAGAAATTCTGCTAGTTGCATGAAAATCGCTGTACCAGGGTTTCTCAGCTAGGGTTCCTGCAGAGGGTTGCTGGAGGTCCCACATGAGAGTGATCTGGGAAAAGCCATTCATTCATTCATTATCCTCCCTCCCTCCCTCCCTCCTTCCTTCCTAAGCTATAAAGATTATATTTATGCAGCGGTTCCCTGAGACTTGAAAATTATTTCAAATGTTCCTGGAGGGTAAAAAGCTTGAGAAAGGCTGCTTCTCATCTGTATACATCAGCATACTGTATATTAATAATAAACCTATTGTTGACCTTTAACACAAATGGGCAGTATTACCAGGCTTGAGAGAACCACAAAGTGCATGCTAGTACAAAAGGATTCCTCCTCTGCCCTGATAAACCAATTTTTAAGAAACAACCAACCAAATGAGGACTGCTAGGTGTAATGCTGTATCTGCTGAACATGCAAATAATGGGGGTGGAGGCGAGGAATGGAGTGTGGCAGGTTTGCCAAACAGCATATTTCACTGCAATATTGGGATACATTTCCCACAACATTTACCAGTATCTTGTCTTTCCCTGTCTAGTTACTCATACGGCTATAATGCCCATTACTAGATGGGGTACCTGTCCATTGCAGAATAGGCATTTCTTGCATGGATCCCAGCATTATGAATGTTTTAGCAAATACAGAGGCTACATGTGAGAAAGCATTCACTACATGATATTAGGACGCTTGGGAAAATACCTTCTGTGAACCAGCAGCAAACAAGCTGGTTAAGTCATATTAAGAAACAAAGGAAAGAATGAAAGGCACACCTTTTACCTTTTAACTTCCAAGCAATCTGAAAATAGTACTTCTGTTTTAAAATCTTTATATCCTGCCCTTTAGACCTTAACAGAAATTTAAAGGGGATTCAAAAATAAAATCAGAAGCTTACAAAACAATCATGTGAAAGCAATAGGAAAACCTTCAAATAATACAGTAGTGTTAACACTTACCTTCCAAATACAGACCATGAATGTATGCTCCTTCTCTAGCTGGCTGAGTAAACTCTTCTTTATATTTCTTGGTAACATCAACTGTTATGTGCATCTTATCCAAAGGCCATTCATTTTTATGGGCTAAGCTCTGCATGACAGCTGAAATGAGACAATAAGAAAAGTGGACTGAATCAGGTGGAAACATGAGTGACCACCTCATCATAGAATGACTTGTGATCAGATAGTACAGTACTGTACTAAATTGGCCAAAGTTCTGATGTATAGTTAAATTTCTAAATTTAGTCCAACTAATAGTCATTTATGTACCCAGGTAGTATAGGTTGGAGAGGGTGCGATGTACTTCCTTATGAGGATCAATGAAAGAAAGGCATAGGTCACTTCTGCACACCAGACATTATTCTCACCAATCTGGGAATTGCTGTCACCATGTCAAGTGTCCTAATATGATTTTGCATTTTAACTTTCAGCATTCAACAAGTGCTGGATTCAACAATGACAGAGCCCTTCACCGCTTATCTTAGTATACAGAACTCCTTATTGTTGTTGTGGGTCTTCCAATTTATGGCCACCCTAAGATGAGCCTATCAGAGGGTTTTCTGGCCAAGGTTTGTTCATAGGGGTTTGCCTTCACTTTCCTCTAAGGTGGAGAGAACGTGACTTTCTCAAGGACACTCAGTGGGTTTCTGTGGCTGAGCAGTGATTAAAACCTTGTTCTCCCCGTGTCCAACACTCAAACCACAGCACCACACTGGCTCTATATAGGCCTATCCCAGGATCGTATCTCGTGTATTCACTTCATTTTCTCTTGTGCCTTCTGCATTTGGAAATACAGGATTCTGTATCAGCTACTTAGTTAAGTGTACTTAGGTAAACTAAACCAGCTAAGCTTTCCTTGCCTGGCCCCCTCCAGACCTGATGGAAACATTACTCACTTGTGCTTTAACGGTCAGCAGAATGCCTCTCCTGCTCCCCATGCAGCCGATGCCCAGTAAGGTAGGCTGGGGAGGGAGAGTTAATGATTGTTGCAATAGTGTCACAATCATGACTAAAGTAGCATTGTGAATACAGACAAATAAATCGTGATAACTTTCATATTCACAATTGCTAATTAGTCAGGGTTGTGACACTATCACCGCAATCTTAACTGGACATCAGCTGCATGAGGAGAAGGCAATCCCCCCCCCCCCATCTTACATTACAGCTGCTGATCTGATAGGGATAGCAACCAGGACTACTTTGAAGAAACAGGAATCCAAACAGATAATTTGGTACAACTAATGGATATTTTGGATGCTGCTGCTGCTGCTGATATAACTGACACAGAATACAAAAAAGACTCTGCCAGCAAGCCCTCTCCCCTGCAACCTTTGCTCTCCATTAATTATTCCAAACTACTTGTTTGGGTTTCTGTTTCTTCAAAGTAGTCTTGGTTCTTGTCCTTGTTACATGACAGGAATAGGGAGCTTTGGCCCTCCAGATGTTTTGAGGTGCAGCAAGCCACTGGCAAGAGATCTTGAGATCTGAAAGATTTGGTTGTAGTCCAAAACATGTGAAGAACCAAAGTTTCTCCATTCTTGCTAGGTGGTCAGTTATAGCTGGCATTCCATTAGTGAGTTGTGGTCCAAATTATGCTATCAATAATCTACTTTCTGGTTATTGTAAAGGTTAACCAGCCACAGAATAACCAAAATCCCCCTGGAACCCATCTTGTAAGCAGTGCAGGCCCCTCCTCATAGTGATTTCCATGTCGCTGGAGTGTAGGGTGATCAATAAAGATGCATCCACCTATTTTCCGATAGCTGGATGTGTTGCAAGGATGTCATCTGCAGGGACCTCCCAAGAACTCTAGAAGTCCCTCTAGATACCTCTTGCAGCATGTTCAGCTAGAAGAATATAGCTGCATGCACCTCCGCTGATCTCCTGCTCTCCTACAACATGGAAACAGTCATGTTGGGGGAGACACTGTATCTCTTAAAAGGTGGGTTGAGGAGTAGCACTAGAAGGCATAGCTGAAGAGACATAACTATATGTCATCTCCCGATGTAGGCTCTCAGCCAACTTTCGATGCAGAAGGTAGTTTATGTCCTAACATGGAAGCATACTGTTTAGTTCAAGCCTTTCTTCAAGGTACCTTCTTGAATCCAAGCTTATAAACATCAGCAAGATGCACTAAAAACCCTCCTTCTTCCCATGTTTTCATTAAACAAACATAGCTATTATATTTATGAAAAAGTAAGTATTTTAGCTTTTTTTCTTTTTTGCCATTGCTATCCCCTTCATTTCTCTGTCAGCTACGTATCCTCAATTGACTCTTCACGTTCAAACATTATTGAGTGGGCCTATGATACAAATACAGTAAACTCTTTGCAGAATAATAATAATAAAAAAATCAATAGTCACTGACATACTGTGTATTGAGGAAAATAATTGTTTATGGCACACAGCTTAAGCTGCGCTGGTAATCACGTTGAAAATACAATATTTATTCATTAGATCAAATTTAATGAAGCCTCCTGGCAGTAATTATAAAAATTACTGTAGCAGTAAATTACTAATGAGTTGTGTGATGTGCTTCGTACCTGTGAGGAAGGACTGGGGGTTGAAAAAGCCTGAAATCCAGACAACGCTGGGGAGGGTGAGATCCTGAGTCCAGGAATCGAGTTCCCGGCAGCGCAGAAGCAGGTCGTTGTACCTTGGCAGCATCGTAGAAGAAACAAGGAAGCACCAGAATTAGGTGGTTTGAAAAGGCCATTTATGCAGTTAGTAAGCATTTCAATCAACACAACTGGAGCCTATATGTGTTTGCAACACACCCTTGTTACTTGTAGCTGGGGCTTTCGGTTCCTGTTGTCTCTGAGCCGATGTTACAGATTTGTTAGTTTTACTTTATTTTCTTAGCATGTGTCTCATTAATAAAGCCTCATGAGAACAAAGAGAAAGTAAATTTGACTATCTGGGGCCCTATAAATAACACCTTTACTGTATTGTCCAACACTTAAGTATGGACTCTTGTTCTTCTTTCCAGCTTTTGTACAGTCCCACTTAAGAGCACTCCCCCTGCATGACGCCATCCTTTTGGACTTTCTAGAACATTCCTGGACTAGAATTTGTGACTGCCTGTGATCTTCTCTACACGCTTGATTGGGTCATGCTCTTGGGAAGCAGAATCAGACCTTCCACTGTGTTGCGCATATCTATCCTGATGACTTGTAATAGGTGAAAATCTGTTGAAAATCTTGAGAGCCATATGAAACATGCAAAGTATAAAGCATCCCTTGTCCAAGTTATCTCGGTGCAGCTACATTTCTGTAGAAATGGAAGATTCTGTTTCTCAGACCTGTAGGGGTTTGGTTAACAAGGAAGCCAATTGCTATGGGCAAATTTTAGCAGTGAAATTTTCAGACCGTCGCGCCAAGAAAAGTAAAATGCTGGAATGAGTTGGCTTGGCTACGATGGACCAGGTTCCAGCAATGATCAAGCAGCTATTTAAGGCTTATTGAAAAGACATGCCCCTCTGCAATTCCTTCAGACAAGACCACCTGTGAAAGGGCTTCTCAGGCAGAGAAGATCAGCTCGTTCTTTTCAGAATAACCTCTACGACTCCTCCAAACCTTTGTACCACTTTAAATAATATGTCAAGTATAGAATATACCTTCTTCTTCTTGGCCTTAAGACAGCTCACTGTAATATTTTAAAGAACAATACAACATGTCGGATGTAAACATCTGATGTGACATGATAAAAGCAGAAGCAGTTAAAACCGCCTTGTTCAATTAAATGCAGTCTGAAAGAGCTAGAGCTTTAAGGTGTGCTTAAAAAAATTAAAGGAAGAACCAAAGGCATGCCATGCTGAGTGGGGTTCAATGAGGATGAGACTAACAGTGAAATGGCTGTATCTGTTACTCTTGCCAGCCTGATAGCTCTGAATAGTACCCTTATTTCATAAAATAAATGTAAACCCAAAGAAATGCTCTCTTCTCTCTCTCTCAAATAGTGAGGATCAAGGTATATGCTACTTGTGCACAAAAATATTTTTCTCACAGGTAGGTTTTGCATTGATTTCACATGTATTGTCCTGTTCTGGGGGAGAAGTCAGAATCTCACAGTCTCTACGTTTTTATTTGTAAGCCCTGAATTACAAAATTAGGGGACTAAGTGAAGAATTATCTACTCCCAAATTAAAAATTTCCAGCTGTGGGTACATGCCAAATCTATCCTTTTGTAGCTAAAGAGCTACATAGACTTATTTCAGTAGTGATTTAAGGTGCAGGAACTGTAAAATAAGGTTGTTGTTGCTGTGCACCTTGAATTCGTTTCGGATTGATGGTTTCCCTAAGGTGAACCTCTCCTGGGGTTTTCTGGAGCTGAGAGTGTGTGATGTGCCCAAGTTACTCAGTGGGTTTCCATGGTCAAGTGGGGAATCGAACTCTGGTCTCCAGGGCCATAGTCCAACGCTCAAACCACTGCATTATGCTGGCTCTCAAGAATAAGGTTACTTTGACATGTTTTCAAAATTGTCCAGCAGCTGGATTTTTTCCTCACTCAGACTTGTGCAAGTCACACTCTCTCCACCTCAGAGGAAGACAAACTTCCTGTGGATAAATCTTGCCAAGAGAACCCTGGGATGGGATTGCCATGAGTCAGACTCAACTTGAAGGCATATAATAACAAGCATTAAAAACCCTGTAGCTGTATATTATATATTTAAATATTGTAAGATGATTAATCTTTAGTTATGTAGTGGAAATATTACTTCTCTTAGAAATTTACTTGTATCTTTAGGAGTACTTACTTATTAATTCAAAGATTTTTCTTAATTATTTGATGTTATAGAATTCTAGATTAAAGTATAAGCAACAATGTTAACTTTAGTTTGGGTTAGATTTATGATACTAGTGTTTAAATAAAAGACTACGAGTAGTTGATAGCTGGGGTGGGAACTACATTTTATTATATGTATTAAATATTTGTTTCATTAATTATTAAGTATTTGTTAGACTAATTTTATTTTGTTAATTTGTTAATTGTTAGATTAGTTTAGGTAGTTTAGGGAGCTATATTATTGTGTTATTTTTTGATTTATCGTTATGTGTACTTATTGTATATTGTACACTATGTGTCTTACGTTGTTTTTCCTTTTTCTGTTTTTTCTTCTGTTTCTTTTTTTTAAAATACTCAATTTAATAAACCCACCGTAGTGCCCTTTTTCTAGATGCTCCAGTTCTCTATCAAACCTACACTTCACAAGCTTAGTGAAGCTGCTATCCTATACTTTGTTACATGGGAGTAAGTGCCACAGAACAAAATGTGACTGACTTCCGAGGAAGACATGACAGGATCACATAGCCAGTATCAGTTTCTCGGAGATGAGTGAAGAATTCAACTCCCATCGGCAGCATCTCTCAATTACAGAGCAAGAGCCGCATCAAACACTGAAGAGTTCCTTCATTTATCCTCTGTCTGAAACACAGCTAAGGGGATACTGCATTCATTCTGTGTAGGAGGGCAAGCCCTAATACATTCCTTGAATATATTTATAAAGGATTAACCTGTGCATGCTATTTCTGAAAATTGATTTAGTTAAAACACACATTTTGTTTCATCTTCTCCACCTCGTATATCCTTCCTATTTAACTTTAATATTTGTCATTTTTAGAAGAGATAATGTACCTTACATTATCAGCATTCTGTCTGTGACCTGAGTTTTTTCAGGCCAATACGCTTCAGCAGATTATATGCTCTGAGAATATCTGCCTACACTGCAAAGCATTCACAAATGGTTTGCCCTGCATTGTCAGGAAAATGCCTCTATATCCCTTTTATTCAGGCTGTAGCATCCCTTTAGAAGTATATTGGAAAGGGACACCATGATATCTTTCACAAATGCACTGTGGGTTCCAGAAAGAAAAAGTGGGCCCAACAGGAAGAGTTTTGACCTTGAGTTTTAGGATATTTACATTCCTTCTAACAGTAATGGATGGTTACCTGGGATCATATGAAGGCAGGCAAAATTGCACCACTCATACACAAAAAACCAGTGCTAGTAACAGCCCACATTTGCAGTGCTATTTATTTAAAAATGAAAAGGCAAGCCACTTTCCCCCAAATACCTCAGAGATACCTGGTGTTTTAATGAGAACCAGCATGGTGTAGTGATCTGAGCATTTGTAATACGATTCTAGAGACCAGGATTCAAATCCCAGCTCAGCCATGAAGCCCAGTGGCTGTTCTTGAGCAAGTCACATTCTCTCAGCCTCAGAGGAGGGCAAAAGCAACCCCGCTCTGAATAAATCTTGCCAAGAAAACCCTGTGATAGGTTTGCGTTTCGGTCACCATAAGTTGGAAATGACTTGAAGGCACACAACAACAGAATCTGGTGTTTTAATGTGTTATATGTTTTCAACTTTTTTTTTAAACAGGTCTCATGTTTCTATTCTGTTGCTCTGTTCTAATCTTTGGTAGTTCCCTGCCTCGATCCATACGGAAAGGTGGGTAAAAAGTTTAATATTATCATTTATTATATTTATTTATTATTATTTATTACTAGCATATTTACCCGGTGTTGCCTGAGGTTTTAATTTTCCTCTTGAGAACTCACTAAACTGTCTTCTCCATACCCTGTAACTTTGCTCCATATTTACCAATACCATCTATATTTAGAGTTATTTACATATACAATTTGGGTTCCTGAGGGAGTACACTGTCCTCCTTCTTGCTGCTAGGCCTCTTGTCCATAGCAACCAGCCTATTTCTGTACCTGTAAATTTTCTCCATAGTCCTTAATCTAACCCGTATCCATAGTTGTTAACATACATTCCTGCGGGAATACACTATCCTCCTCCTTGCTGCTAGGCATCGTCTCCATAGCACCCAGACTATTCCAGTACCTGTAACTTTTCCCCATAGTCGCCAATCCAAACTGTGTTGTCTTGTGATATTGATGTACTGGCTTTTTCCCCCTTTCTTTTGAATTTGTGCAATGGCTTTACGTTTTTCTGGAAGCCTTTTTTGTTTTGAATTTCAGCTTTCAGATTCCTCACATATGGAATCCATACAGTCTACTGTGTGAGGCGAGAAGACCTTGTAACTATGGTCATTTATGCACTACACCATTACAGTGCTATTATTCCACTTTCATCATCCTGTGGAATTTTTCGGTTTGTAGTTTACTGAGGTCCAAGAGCTCTCTGGCTGAGAATTCTTAAATGCCCCTCCGTAAACTGCAAATCCCAGGATTCCACAGGATGTTGAAAGTGGAATAATAGCACTATGACAGTGTAGTGTGGAAATGGACTATGTTGTGTATGTCACTTTAAATTTTCTCACTTATGCCTCCCAAATGTTTTCTGGCATCCTTATTGATGGCAGGCCTCATCTCCATAGCAACCGGCCTGAGGCCCAAGAGCTCTCTGGCTGAGAATTCTAATGGCCTCTCCCTAAACTGCCAACCCCAGGATTCCATGGAATCTTCGCAGCCAGCCAATCATGTGAGCTCTTCCCACCTCACACAGCCAATCACGTGCTGACGCAGACAAACGCACAAACACTGACTTTTATTTAGTAAACAATAACATAAATGATTGTTGTTATCATCACCACCACCATCATCATTAGTGGCAATGACCTTTGAAAGAAAGTATTGACAGTGACAGAACGTTGAGACCAAACCCTCTGCTGACAATTGGGAGGGAGGGACAACGGAATGGAAATTGTCTCTAGCTGCCTGTCTCTGGAAATTAAAACCATGATGAACGGGGAAGGGGAGCGGAGTGCCTGGATAAGGTAGAATGTGGAAAAGTCTGGCAGAACTATCTCAGCTTTTGGATAAGCATTTCCAGGTTCTCGCTAATAAGCTACTTTAAAAGTCACAACGGTCTTTAAAAAGTCTATTTCCCCTTTCATAAAACCCATTTAGCAGCAGGGGTGAAACAAGAGCCCTCCACCTTGTTTTAAGGGAAAATCCTAACTCCTTTCTTCTCCCCCGCTTCCCTCCACTTAAAAAAAAAAAAACCACACACACACAGAGCAAGAAATGTCCAGAGACAAACAAGTGTGTGTGTGTGTGTGGGGGGGTCTACATGCTGCCCACCCCTGCTTTAAACTGTTTGGGACCAGGTTATCTGTTTGGATAAGATTATATGTAGAGGACCCATCTGAGTCCTGAAATGACTTATGACAGCTCTGCTCACGTGCTTGCCACGAAGATTCACGGGGCTCCATCTTTATGGCGCAGTCTGCGGTGGGACAAACCCTTCAGGACCGCCTTCACAGGTGAGTTTTAAATAGGCCCCTGAGACTTTGCGCGCTGTGTTTCCATCTTATAGGGACCCCAAGGGGACCCTATCATGTATTTTTCTTAGCAAGATTTATTCAGAGGGGGAGTTTTACTTTTGCCTCCCTCTGGGGATAAGAGAGTAGGACTTGCCCAAGGTCACCCAATGAGTTTCCACGGCTGAGCGGGGATTTGAATTCTGGCCTCCCAGAGTCCTAGTCCAACACCCAAACACTACACTAAGGGGGCTTCTCAGCTCCCACTCTGCTTTCAGTTAAATTGTTGGCTTCAAGTATTCTTATACTGCTTCTCTCTCTCTCATTCTCTCTCTCTCTCTATATATATATCCCCCTCCCCCCTCCACATCCACACACATCCACATACACACACACACACACACACACATATATTAGGATGAAAAAATTTTAGGTGGTTTTTTCTTTCTCTCTCTCTCTACATACACACACTCATGTTAGGATGAAGAGTTTGAGGTGGGTTTTCCCTTTAGCTCTCATATATATACATATACATACATCTACTATATAAAAGTCAAAGTCTGTGAGTGAGTTTGTCTATTTGTCTGTGTCAGGCAGGCGAAGACCTCATATGATTGGCTGTGTCAGGTGAGAAGACCTCATATGATTGGCTGCCTGTGAAGATTCTATGGAATCCTGGGGTTGGCAGTTTAGGGAGGGGCCTCTAGAATTAGCGGGAGAGCTCAGGCTGGCTGCTGTGGAGATGAGGCTAATCAGCAAGTAGGACCCCAACCTCTGTACGTTAACAACTCTGAATAAATATTGGATTGGGGAATATGGGAAAAAGTTACAGATACTGGAATGGGCCAGTTGCTATGGAGATGAGTCATAGCATTAACAAGGAGGACAGTGTATTTCCTCAGGAACACAAATTATGTATGTAAATAACTCTGAATACAGATTGCATTTGGAAATATGGGAAAAAGTTACAGGTACTGGAGAAGACAGTTCGGTGGGTTCTTAGGAGGAAAATAAATTCCCAGGCAACGCCGGGTATATATGCTAGTACATAAATAAAAACAAAGAGCTCCTGTCAGCCTTGCTGGGTCAGCAGATGTCAATAAAACAAGAAGCAAGTCCAATTACCAAAAAAAAAAAAAAGACATTCTGCAACAAATTACTTCCAGGCAGGGTCAATTTCTAGGCAAGGTGGAACAGTCAGGTCTTTAAGGCCTATTTAAAACTGGGTCCCATACTGCTCTATCTGTCTGTCTGCCTGTCTGTCTTTCTCTGTCCGTCTGTCTATCTACCCATCCATCCATCCATCCACCCACCCACCCACCCACCCACCCATCTGGCACCCCAGAGCATCCTTCCACAGTGACCTACTGACCCTTAACAGCATCCAGGGGAAAGGGGTGGGGTGAGAAGAGGTGAGCGCGGTGAGTGCTGGGCAGAAGTAGGCATGGCAAGTGGTGGAAGTGAGTGATGTAAGCAGCAGCAGGCAGGGAGGGATGAGTGGAGGTAGACGGGGTGAGCAGCAGGGCGAAATGGGTGGGCCGAGCGGCACTGGGGATGGGGCAAGCGGCAGCAGCCAGGGAAGGGGAGAGTGTAGGTGGGGGCGAGTGGTGGGTGGAAGTGGGTGGGGCAAGCAGCAGGAGTGGGCAGGGCGAGCGGCACTAGGGGTGGGGCAAGTGGCGGCAGGCAAGAGGGGCCGAGTGGAGGTGAGCAGGGCGAGCAACGGGTAGAAGTGGGCATGGCAAGCGGCAGGAGTGGGCACGTCGAGTGGCGGCGGGAATGGAGTGGATGAGCAGAGTGTGCAGGCAGAAGTGGATGGGGCAAGCAGTGGAAGTGGGTGGGGTGAATGGCGGTGGGCAGGACAGGGGTGAGTGGAGATGAATGGGATGAGTGACGGGCAGAAGTGGGCAGGGTGAGTGGCAGTGGGGGCAGGGCGAACAGCAGGTAGAAGTGGGGGGCATCCCCCCAAATTGGTGCCTGGGGCATGCGCCCCAGTTGCCCCAGCCTAGATCTGCCTCTGTCCTTCCATTTCCAGGGACGGTCCATAAAGACCCACTAGCGCGTTGCACCTGTCTTGCCCTTGTTACTGCCCTGGCTAGTCCAAGCTTTGGGGATATTAAAGATATCCTCTTGATATCATAATTCGGCTTCACTTCTCTATTCCTTTCCACGTGCTTGCGAGGCCACCGGACAAGCACGTAAACAAGCTCGGCGTTAATTGCCGTAATATTCCTGGACAATTCAGGCAGGCCAGAAATAGCTGACACGCTGCTTTAGGAGACCTCCAGGCAAGTACTCTAATTAAGTATGCACACTACTTACAAAAGAGCCTCTGCCCCACGATGGCAGCTTGATGGGTAAGCTATACAATACCCAAGTACTCTGCGTTTGCATACTGGCTACTCTATTGAGAACCGCTTCGATAACTCAGTCATTCAGATTCTGACCTTTCGGAGGCTTTGTCTCCAACTCCAAATCTATTGTTTTCCCCCAAGTACGGCATAGCCTGCAGTCACAATTCTCCTTATAAAAACCCTTGATTCTGAGACCTTCCTCGGAACGCTCCCGAGTTTCATCCCGCCTTGCTGCCGCTTTGCTTGGCGAGCCTCCCCTGAGCTCCACGTGCTGAGCTACATCGCACCCCAGCTTCACTCTCTATTTTTCCGGGCTTCAGGACAGGTGAAGTATCACCCAAACCAGCAATCCCTCTACAAATCCCTCTATACAACTCCAACCTTTATTTTCTTTAGTTATCTTGCGCGAGTGTGTCGCATACACTGTTTTGCTTCTATTTAATAAATATCAGCTATTATTTCAACTTTTGTGTGCTACTTGACTTGACCCGACCCCGTAGACATAGGGTTCAAGATCTCGCTACCTTACCCTGCCTCTCGTAACGCTAAGCGGTGCTCTGGGCTAATTTTCCCCACCTTTAGTTGAGCACTTTTTGGTGTCCCTCCCGGGACCTCCCTTTCACAGGGTAACACCCTCCCTTCCCTACTCCCTGTGATTGGTTGTTAAATGACATTTTTCATTTCCCTGGACTGGATCACTCCATGTGGCATCACTCTGTTGGTAGCTTCAGGGAATTGCAGAGAATTCCAAATAAAGGTATGTTTTTCATCAGATGAATGCCACTTGGTAAATACACAGGGAGGAATAACAGTAGGCACTGTGCCAATGGCCCACTAAAGGCCACCACCAACCCTGACTCTGATGGCTGTGACAAAGCAAGTATGTACTATAAAAATGGGTCAGTTTTTTGCATTAGCTAGGAGCAGCCCTGGGTTTGGCCTTCTGGAACGCAGACAACTGGATCCTTATTGCTGTTTCCCTTGCTTTCAACGAGGATCTATAAATTCGGTCTCTCAGAGTTTTGCTGAATTGCTGTGGTTTGAGAATCCAAACATGCTGCGGTTTGAAAATCAAACATCCGTTTCCCTTGTGAAACCTAATGCTACTTAAGTTGTCATCCTCCCAACAATGGATGACTCCCAACAGGGGAATCTTCTAAGTATCATACACTTTCCCAGGGGGAAAAAATGCCATTCCTGAGTGAAGGGCAGCTGGTTAGTTAAAACAGAGGCCATGGAGCAATCCATAACATTGTGCAAGATTATAATGAGCTATAGAGGCAAATTAGCTATGGAAATAGGTTACCAGGAATGCACTGCTTACTGGAACCCTGCCTTTAAGTGAAACATTAGTTTCAAATGAAAACCAGCAAAATGGAGCTTGCTGTTGCATTTTGATTCTACTTCTGCTAGCCTTGTAGCCATTTACAGAATACATTTTGTGCCGATGCACTTTAACCCTGAATATCTTTCTTGTAGTGGTTATTGGAAAACTTATTCATCATGTTTATCTGTTAGGTCAGCTTGCACTCAATGTATCAATGTAATCACTCTCATATCCTGTGTCTGATATATTTGCTATCCCTT
This sequence comes from Cyclura pinguis, assembly GCA_030412105.1. NCBI lineage: Eukaryota > Metazoa > Chordata > Lepidosauria > Squamata > Iguanidae > Cyclura > Cyclura pinguis. The sequence continues at coordinate 221,553,617 of CM059599.1, read as the reverse complement.
TTAAGTTTGACATAATTTATTCAAATTTCCCCCAACCTACAGGAAGTCCTCACCTTTTGACTTCCTGTTATCTGACTCTTTTGACGTTTCCAAATTAAGGGCAAGTTCTATTAATTAAATGGGAGTTCTATTTTTTCATCAGTTCTTCTTGCTTATGGGGGCTTGCTTGGGACTGTTCACACGCACATGCTACTTGCAAAGCAAGCTGAGAGGGGAAAAAATGTGCCAAGCCAGCAGTGTGTGATTGGTTCCAAGTGAGCCTCCATAATTCCTTCCTGCTTTCTACAGTACAGTAGATGGCTTCCGCTTTTCAACCACTTCCATTTTCTGACAGTGCTCTGGTCCCTAATCTGTCAGATAAGTGGAGGAACCTTGTACTTTGACATATGAATAAGTCACAGTTTTCCTCTGTAGTAGTAGAACTACCAGTGAAGAGTTGTGTTATTTATATATCTATATCTATATCTATATCTATATCTATATCTATATCTTTAATTATTAAATAGAAATCAACAAGCGAAACGTGGGAGCTTTTGCTGGTTCAACTTCAAGAACCATTTCCCTCAAAATCAAGAAACATCTGTACTTTCCTCAAAGATGGACCTCACTCAAAGGGAAATAAAATTTCCTTCAGCAATAACTCCCAGGGTCTCCAGAGAAGACAAAAGATTTAGGATTAAATCACTTTAATTTTGTAGTGCTTTTAGAAGGGTATGGGAAAGGTCAGGGGAATGTTCTGTGGATTCCATTAACAATATCCATATCTTTCCCTCCAAAACTCCAACATCTGATCCTCAAGGAAACTATGGGCCATATTTCCAGTAGATCATTCTAGTCTATTGAGAAGAGTGGGGTTTTTTTTCACTAGTCAAGCCCAAATTGTACTAGCTTAGGCTTGCAGTTGAAATGGTTATCCTTTCACAAACCAGTCTGTCACCCAGCATTTTGAGTACTTTTAATGATTACTTTTTGAATGATTGACATATTTTTGGAGATAAACCATACTGTGCTATGATTCCCTTGCAAAATATTCATCAAGGCCATGAGCTGCATTATGTGCTCTGAAACTGAAGTGCATACTTTAATCCAGGTCAACCTCATGTGGCCATGAACAATGGGATGGATTCAGGGTGTGTCCTATCCTTCGAGGAACAGGAACACTCCTTCCATTTGCAGAAAAAAAATGAGTCCCAGCAAGGGCTCCTACTGGAGAAAAGTGAATAGGGATGTCATCTGCATTCCCCTCTACTACCTCCTGCACTGTTCCCCATCACTCTCAAGCTACTTTTAGAGGATGCAAAGAGATGGTGAAATCAGGGGGAAGGATGTCTTCCCATTCCTTCTCCACTGGAGAACAAAATTATGGATTCTGGATCCAACTCCCTCCTTTAAAGAAACAGAAAAATCTTTGATGATAAGTCAGATAACGCTGAAATCTTTTTAAAGGAATTCATTACTATAGACACTGCGAAGCTACTGTGCATCCTTAGATGGAATAATATTTCCCTGAAAAATCTACAGAGTTCAGATTCCTTGTTTTTTTAATTTCCTTTTCCTTTTTTGCTGATGAACAAAGAATCTACAGTGATCTTTTGGCATGTGACTTACCACTGCGTGAGGCTGTATGTTGATGGATAAGCCAGTTTCATCCAAGTGTCAGGAAGATTATCAAAAAAGAGAGCTGTCTGTAGTTGCTCCATCTCAGCAGAGATTGCCAACTCACCCTAACAAAAGAAAAACATTAGTGTGCTATTTGCGTCTCACAAAGAGACAGTGATAAGATGACATGATAAATGATAGAGGACTTTTTTCCCCCCTACAGTAAAAACACATAAGGTAGCTGAATTGTCAAATGTAAGGACCACCTTGGCTTTTAAAACAGGGGTGAGTCATTTATTAAAAATGGGTGAAATGATCATACAAACAAAAATGCCACTTTCTGTCTCTTCAGCTTCTCTGAAATAACAATCACAATACCTGTTGAAAATTATACACAATTATAATGCCTATATTATTTAATAAAATGTTTAGACTTGAAACCAACCCGTAATGTTGATTCATTGTATCTACATGAAATTGAATTTACGCTTCAGAAAGCCAAGCAATGAACATGAAAGAGTCCAGCCAGTTTTTGAGATATCCCAAAAGTATGGTTAGCCCTTACAGAAAACCAACTCTACACTTGGCATGAAAGCACCTGATATGGGAAGCTGGTTGGCAGCAGAAATTCAAGCAGGCCATTTGAATGAACAGGTATTGAGTATAGATGGGGACTGAAGCATGCTTCTTCCATTTATATTGTGCTTCCTGTGGTTTAAAGCTCTCACTCATGAAAAGGGAGAGACAACTTCCAGGAAATTACCTGCACCACTTCGGAAGCTCCTTGTGTCTCCAGAAGTCTGTTACAAAGAGTTGAGAGACCTTCTGTTAAAATTACAGTGCCCCCCACAATCCACCATGTGCCGTGAGGGTGGCTAGACCTACATTATCAGCCACCAGTGAAATCATGGTTAATGAACTGCAAATGTTTAGTTGAGGTCAGATACTCCTACCAAAGAGTTTCTCTAATCACTCCCCACAAAGGAGTAAATAACCATGCAGAGGGCTTTGGGGGCTGTTCAGTAAGTATGGGGTTGCAGAGAGAGAACAGGAATACCAACCTTTCTATATGTCCTCCTCACCACCTTCCAAAAGGACAAAGGCATATGTGTGTGTGTGTGTGTGTGTGTGTGTGTATAAATCAATCAATCAATCAATCAATCAATCATACCTGCATCTGCCCCTAACAAGATGCCAACTTAAGACTGCAGAGTCTATGGACATGATCAGAATGAGGAAGCCTGTCCTCTTAGCCTCCACACTGCACCAGGTCTCAAATTTCAAAACTATAATTTAATCCATTTACTTTTAATCAGTATCTATGTATCTCCAGACTTATTTTACATGATGATACCCTTTCCCTTGTTTGAAACATCACAACTCCCAACTGCTTTTGGTGTGTGTTTGTTTCCAAACGTTAATATGGCTGTTCTAGAAAATATCATCTTCTAACCCTAAACTGAAATACAAAAGGACAAAAATTATATTGGCACTCCTGCATGCAATTCTCCAAATCTTTCTTTTGGGAGATGTCCCCTTTTCCTCCTAAGTCTGAATGTTATTATGCAATCTGTTTGGCTATTTCAGCCAATATTAAACAAACAACAAATTATGGTTCCAGATTCAAGCTAGGAAAGTACGACCTACTGCATCTAAATAACATCTAATAGGCCTGGGACTCTGTTACTGAAGGAGAAAAATACTACACCAAAGTAAGTGCATCTACTCAACAGAACAGCCTTTCATAACCTGTGTCCCTCTAGATGTTTTGGATTACAACTCCCATTAATTGCTGTCTGCATGGTCAATCATGAGGGATGAAAAGATTTGGTATCCAAACCTGGAAAGTGCCAAGTTGGAAAAGGCTGCAACAGAAGGAAAGTCACCTTCAGGTTTACTAGCTTCCAAAAATATGGAACCTGTTCCATTTTGCAGGGATTTTCAGTGCCCCAATGATTTTCAATAAGAATTGCAGATCTAAATTAACCAGACCTTCTAGGAATTGAATTTCAAATCCACATTTGAATGAAAATAATCTTTGTTTTCCTTTGAAGAGAAATGAAAGCAATGACAATTGGTAGTGTTCTATATAATGTCAATATCTGCCACATCCACAATAGAACTGCTCCCATTGTAGCATACAGCAAAGAGAGAAAAGGCTTATTGGATGCTGCTAGTCCTGGGGAGAGATATTCATTTTTCATTAGCTGTAGTACCCAGCCTTGCTCAGGAGAATCATTAACCATCATTAATGATCATCCGGTTTCCACTGTTCTGGAGGATGAATGCTAATCTCTTTGGGGGTCAAATGTTTCTCATGTTGAGCATCAGTCTCAGTGGTCCTTGAGAGAGCAGGCCTCTTGTGCTCAGCTGCCACACACAATACTCTGTTGTGATTGAAACAAAATTGGAGTGGCCCCAGCCCCTCCCAGTGAATTTTGTGTATACCCTCTACCATCTGTAAGTTGCACCATCCCAAATGTCCCCTCCAAATTTGGTGAATATTTGTTCAGCACTTGCATACGATGTGGTAATAAAATTTTCATATCATTAATATAGTTACAACAAAACTCCAAAAATGTTATTTTTTTTAAACTCAAATAAATTATAATTATTCAAATGACATGCCACACTACTCCGTATTAATCAAAAATACTTAGGTGCTCCCCAGGGCCTCTGAAGTGAATTTTGAGTCTTCCATGTTGGCTGGCACCCTGATGGTAAACTATGATAGTGTCAGTTGGACTTTAACAGCATCACAGCTCGCTTTTTTCGTCAGTCCCCCTGAAGCCCTCCCTGTAAGCATTGCAACTTCCCCCCTAAAAAATAGTCATTTCTGTATTGTTAGAGAGCGAGGGATGAGTCGGGGCACATCCACTTATTTTCTTGTGACTGGACGCACTGGAAGGATGCCATCTGCAGAGACCCTGCATGGACCGCTGGGGGTCCTTGCAGATGTCTGTTGCAGTGCATCTGTTTATAGGAAAATAGGTGGACATGTCCCCACTTGTCCCCCTGCTCTCTAATAACACAAAAATGTCCATGGTGTGGTGACTGTACTGCTTACAAGATGAGTTTATGGGGGAGACATAGCTGTGGAGACATAACTACATGATAAACATATGTCTCTCAGTGAAGGACTTCAGCTTATATTTTAAAAGCCTTCTTCATGCTATATAGCTAGAGCATTTTGATACCACTTTAACTGACACGGCTGCATCCTGTGGAATCATAGGATGTACAGTTTGGGAAGGCACCACAGCTTTGTGGCAAACAGAATTCTATTTTCCCCACCAAATCCCATGATTCCACAGGATGGAACCATGGAAATTAAAGTGGTACCAAAGTGTTCTAATTGTGTAGTGTGAAAGAGACCAGACTGTCAGACATCCTTCCAAATTAGATGAATATCCATGGAAAAAATTATTAGGGTGCCCTTCAGGTCTACCTCAAAGTATACCACCTAGCCAGATAATCCCAAAGGTATCCTGCAAAATGCTGTCAACATCTGACCAGTTTCACATGATGCAAGAACAAATAGACAGAAACTTGTCCATTTTTTTCTGCATTAGAAAGAACAGAAAGAAACTTGATTTTATTTAGATAAATGGGTTAGATACATTTTATAACTTCATCCTCATTGATTTCAGATCAGTAGAGTGACAATTAAGTGCATCTAAATTTGGCTCCAACCCAGTATTGTCATTCAGCAGTTCCAATTTGTATACTTTATATACACCTGGACTTCCAAGTAGAGAGTGACACAATGCAAACATACCTTGAGACCTAGATCAAGTTCTTTAAGAGAACGCCTTATCTCACGTATTAGTATATTCATTCTCTCACATTCTTGAAAACAAACGAGAATATACGGAGAGCGTTCGGCAGTCTTTGAAGTAATGTCAGCCATGTTATAGCCTTCTGGCAGCTTCTCTTGTATGTCATCTAATATTACCTTTACCTGCAAGAGACAAGAAGGGTCCTAGCAGAAGTTTCACTAGAATCAAGCGCTGTGAATATTAGCTGAGAATCCACTGGGGCTTCCTCCAACCCATATCTCAAATTTACAGTCAGCACATTTAGCTCCTGTTGGGCAAAGGTCTTTAAACAAAAATGAAGCAGTGTTCTCTCAGTGGTGGAGTTTGGAGTGTGTGGAGGGGGCGGGGCTATGGCACAAGGGGCGGGGCCGCCGTGCATGGGGGCGTGGCCAGGGCATGCAGGAGCATGGCTACGGGCTGGGATGCCCCCAAAACATTGCCGCCTGGGGTGAACCATCTCCTGCACTCCCATCCCTGCGCAACTGTGTTCCCTGGGTTTCTAATAACAGTATGCACAGCAGGAAGAGGAAGACATGTAGAAAATTTTTTTTTCCAGATATGTTAGAAGGCACTTTAATCACACTAAGAACATTAGCAGTACAGTCCTGGGCACACACACACTTATTAGGAATAATCCCCATTAAAAACAGTGCATAACGTTGTGCTGTCAGACATTTAAAGCACAAAGACCATCAGCCCTAGCCAGCATGTCCAATGGTGGGGGATTATGAGATTTGTAGTGAAGGGGAACATTTCTTTCTAGTAAGTCCAAGCCTTTCACCAAGAGACAAGACACACTAAGCTGCGATAAAGTGAATTTGTTTACTTTAGGAATATATTTCAGTTTGTCTGCGCAAGAAACTACAACGTAAGAGTGGCAAAGAGGAAGACACCTCCTTTACCGGCAGACCCTTTATACAGATTTTTCTCAGAATTATAGACATAGAAAATCAAACTGTGCACATCAGAGTTCCTTTTTTAAATTTTTTAAAAATATTATCTTTATTGATAATTTTCAAAAACACTAAAATTCAACTAATGCATGGAAGAAAAGCCAAAAGCATAATGAAAGGATCAAGCATAAGAATTAAAAATTAAAGAAGAAAGAAAAAGAAAAGAAGAAAGGAAAAAGAAAAGAAGAGATGAGATGACTTCTTTCTGTAAATAATGTATAACACTCAAATTGTTTCAAGCCTCTCAAAAATAATATCCTATGATTCTTGCCCTTCCCTCTCCCTCTTCACATTTTACAACAATCTGAAAAAGAAAAAAAAAGAACATTCTACTTATTACATGTTGCATTTATGTGATAAATGACATCACATTTTCTAATCTTATTACCAGAAGCTACTTGCTGACTTAATTACATAGGATTAATCTTCGCTACTTAAAACTGTAGGTCTTCTACATGTTATATAACATCACTAAATCTAACTGTTTCTATGACATTTCATATTGTAGGATCCTTTGCACAGTTTATTACCTAACCCAGGCCATTTCTGCAGTACACTGTTATGGTGCTATTACTTCACTTCCAACATCCTATGGAATCCTGGGGCTTGCAGTTTAGGGAGGGGCCTTCAGAATTCTCAGCCAGAGAGCTCTTTGGCCTCAGTAAACTACAAATCCCAGAATTCCACAGGATGCGGAAATGGTCTTGGTTGTAGAAAGAAAGTGACTGAGGAAGCTTTTGTTGTTGTTCCATTTTAATCATAAGAATTCTTTACTTTTATAAGTCCAGAATTTTAAGAGCCCTTTCTTTCGAAAAAGCAGGTTGCTAGCATGAGGCTGTCAGATCCTCAGATCTAAGCAGCTGTATTTCTCAGCAAGAGCAAAGGTTGCAATTCCCTTGGTACATGTTTACTTCTGCATAAATGTAAGTAATGGGAATTCTGAACCCTTGTGGGTGATGCCCCACTCCTCCTTTGATCTAGGGAGAGTTTCTCCAAGCAGAGATACCTCTGGCTGGCACTTTTACCATAAAAGCTCTCCTTGTTGTAGAGCTGCAACAAGGGGCATCTGCCTACTGTCGTGCCCAGAAGTTGTCTCACATGTCAGAGTCTAGAACAGGTTATCCAACCTTGCTGATAACATATGCAGAAGTCATAAGTTGAGACAGTTAGTATGGAACTGTTTATCATGTACTAAAAGTAAAACTAAGGTTAAATCCCATTCTTAGGTTTATAGGTAGCAAAACACTGGAAAAAGCTTCTTCTGCAGAATTTTCATCAAGGATGGTATCTATGCCAGGTCTTTGCCTTGGCCGCAATTGACAGTAGAAAAGCCATGACTTGAATGTCTGCTCTCTTCCTCTTATTCTTCCTCTTCCTCTTCAGTAGTTAATCAGGATATGGAGGGCCCCATCATCCCCATCCACAGAATGATAGATTTTAGAGTTAGAAGGGGCCACAAGGACTGTCCAGACCAACCCTCTGCCGTGCAAGAATATACAACTAAAGCACACCTGAAAGATGCCCATCCAACTTCTGTCTAAAGACCTCCAAAGAGGGAGAGTCCACCACCCTCTGGCAGGGTTTCTCAACCTTTGAAAATGCACCCGTTTTGCACTTCAACTCCCACAAGACTCTGTCAGCATGGCCAATGATATGGGATTCTGGGAAATGAAGTCCAAAATATCTGGAAGACCAGAGGTTGAGAACCACTGCGAGTCTGAGGCAATCAGTTGAACTGTCAACCAAGCTCTTACTGTAAAAAAAGTTCTTTCTAATGTTTAGGTGAAACTTCTTTTCTTGTAATTTGAATCCACTGGTTCACATTCTAGTCTCTGGAGCAGCAGAAAACAAGCTTTCTCCATCTTCTACATTACATCTCTTCAGATGTTTGAAGATGGCTATCATGCCATCTCTCAATCTTCTCCAGGTTAAACATATCCAGCTCCCCAAATTGTTCCTCATTAGGCTTGGTTTCCAGACCTTTGATTGTCTTGCTCACTCTTCTATGGGCATGCTCTAGCTTGTCAATATCCTTTGTGAACTGTGGTGGCTAGGACTATACACAGTATTCCAGGTGAGGTCTGACCAAAGGAGAATAGGGTGGCACTCATACTTCCCTCAGTTGGGGCATAGTCCTCCTGCTGATACAGCCCAGAATTGCATTGGCTTTTTGGCTGCTGCACCACACTATTGACTAATGTTTAGATTGTGGTCTGCTAAGACCTCTAGATATTTTTCCCATGTAATGCTTTCAAGATAAGTGTCGCCTACACTGTATTTGTACATTTCATTTTTGCTGTCTAGGTGTAGTACCTTACATTTATCCTTATTGAAATTAATTTTGTTAATTTTGACTAAGTTCTCCAATCTGTCAAGGTCATTTTGAATTCTAAACGTGTTCTCTGTTTCTCCCCCCTCCTAATTTGTTGTCACTTGCCAATTTGGGAAGCATGCTTTTTATTCCATCCTCTAAGTCATTACGTTAAATAATACTAGGCCCTAGACCCTGAGGAATCCCAGTAGTCACTTCTCTCCAAGATGAAGAACAACCATTAGTGAGTACTGTGTGTGTTTGGTCTATCAACCAATTATAAATCCACCCAACTGTAACACTGTTTATCCCACACTTCACCAGCTTTCTTGCAAGAAAATCACGGGGGACTCTGTCAAAAACCTTACTGAAATCAAGATATACTACATCCACAGCAATCCTCTGATCTATCAAGCTTGTCATACGTGTGCTAAAGGACAGATGAGTGAAAGACCAATGTGCACAACTCTTTAAATCTGACCAAATGGTTTGCCAGAATTGTCACAGGCACACATTATATGTATATATGTGCAAGTATTCTGAAGAGCTGCTTGCAAAAATATTAGCACTTTGTTTTGGGACTTGTCTAGATCTCGGGATGCAACAGAACAAGGTATTATTTCACAAAGTGAAATGAACCAGACTGTAATGGTGAAAGATGCAATTGCTGAATATTCCCACTATGTTGTCCCTGTCCCTACACAACTGTTTCAAATGCCATTTAAACAGAAAACTAACATACAAAGCAGAATACCCCCACCCCCAATATCCCATTTTTTACTTGCAGGATTGGAAAAAAAAAATCAGGCAGAGCAACATTTTTAAAAAGGACCCCAGCTAGTCCAGTCCATTGTGTTGCCTTCTTCTGCTTCAATTGTTAGTCCAAATTGTCTAAAATTATACACAAAACACAGGCTGGAACTCACCCACATCAAGAACTGACATTAAGGATATGCAGCGTTTCCACACTGTGGAAGGGAGGATGTGCAATGCTCAGAGTTTCTCTGTTCTTCTAATTGGGATTCTGATTTTCCCTTCCTGCTATTGGCCAATTCACACCAAATGTTGTAGCATATACTTTCTGTGCCCACTAGTGTAATTGGATTGCTTTATTTTAAGTTGAGTGAGTAGAACCTGCTGAGAAGTTTCATCCTGAAATTTACCAGGAAGCCTAGTCTATATAAATGGTCTAATGCTTGTGGCTAAACACACACACACACACACACACACACACACACAAACACAAACACACACCCCAACTTGCTGGGACAGTTTGTTTTGTGTCCTCACACTCTAAAGGGATCTGCACCTCAGCAAGCAGCTGTGTTATGTGTGGTGTGGAACAAGGAATCACTGCTGTTTTTATAGAACATTTCACTGGGTTTAAAGGAATTTGGCAATCCAAGAAATCAATGGTGTTAAAAGAAAACAGAGGACTATGTATCTGTTTACCACCATCGTTTGGCATCTTAGCAGAATAACTGATTTCTATTACATCATCCTGGAGTAACTCCATACTTCAACCTCAGTACTAATTTTCAGGTAAATAAGTGCTTTGTGTGGTCTAAACCAACATGGCCCCAATTAATATAGTTTCTGAGGGTTCTTTGTTAGAATCCTATTTCAGTAGTGGTAATAAATTGGTATCATGTAGAAAATGTATTTAATGGAGGGCCTTTCTGCACTACACTGTTAGTAGTGCTGTTATTCCACTTTCAACATCCTATGGAATTCTGGGGTTTGCAGTTTCCTGAGGCCAAAAAGCTCTCTGGCTGAGAATCCTAAAGGCCCTTCCCTCAACTACAAACCCCAGGATTCCACAGGATGTTGAAAATGGAATAATAGCACTATAACAGTGTAGTGTGGAAATGGCCACAGACTTCTGCAAATTCCCCAAGAACAGATAAAGCAAAGGGTCTTTTGTGTTGGGGAGGAGGAATCAGAGAAACCCCTCTACTGTCTTGTTAAAAATGTGTCACCAAAAACACACTGTTGTTGTGGTGCACAAAGGGCTGTAATTCTAAATCATTAAGCTATAAATAGCTAAGAAAACTATATTAATATTTGTATAAGCCAAATACATTCAGATGTAATGTATGGGTTGCTTTCACATTATGTGACCTCTAGACAGATCATCTCTTCAGTTGAAAAATGTTCCATTCCCCTTCCATTAGAAAGATTTTTTAAAAATCAATTAATTCCAAAGTTTTTCAGAACAATAACTGAATCCTATAACACATTGGTCCTCCATTTTAGGATCATGTGTGAGGGAATATGTTGACATTTCTACCCTCAGGACTTCCTGACTATTGTATTATATAACCAAGTCAGGATCACAGCTGGTGTTCAACAAACTTAGGTGGCAATTTTGGATGGCTGATTTCCTCTCCTGTTACAGTCCCTGAAGGAAGTGATATAGAGAGGAAGAGCCTGTGATCAGTTTAAGAAACTGGTAGCTTTCATAAGATTGGGTTGTGTCTAAATGCTCTGAGCATTTGCCATACATTATAGAGTTTTTATTCATATTTACTAGGTACATCTTTCTCATGCCTTTCTTTAAATAGGCTTTTGTTCTATGTGTGGCTTTCTTTCTCCTCCTCACTTTATCCTCCAAACAGTCTTGCAAGTTGGGTCAGGCTGATAGAGTGTAACTGGCCCAAGGTCACTCAGTGGGTTTTGTGGCTCAGTGGAACGCCTGAGCTTTGATCTCCCAAGTCCCAATCCAACATTGTACCTCTAGAACCACTGGCAAAAATAATGTGGTTCACTTTGTGGCAAGATCATGACAGAACTTTCTTCCAGCTAACCACACATTACTCCATCCTGAGTCATTTGGTCATCAACTGATTTATGCTTTAAAACTTACTTTTTCTTCCACCGTCTGTGATGCACCTTCCCCAATGATGGATTCATGGGACTGTAGCTCAAGCAGTGTATGGAACAGGTTTTCTGAAGTTGCTGTCAGGAATTCAATCTCTGCATTGGGATGAAGGCCGTAATGGACTGGGCTTTCAGCAGGAAGCATTTCATCAATGTATTTGTGGTAACCTTGGTAATCCAGGTTTGAAGGAACAACAAAGCCAGGAGCAAGGACCAGCTTCCTATCAAACTATCAAAAGCCCCCAAACACCAATTAATCACTCCCTGCTGTCAAGAATAAGGAGCTTGCCCTAGGTATAAATCAAATTGTTCTGTTTATGGAGTCATTCTGTAGATTGACAAGACTTTTAAAACATTTTATATCAATGAATATTACTGATCTCATTTCCTCGCTATTTTAATTAGCTCTTTTATATCTCACCGATTCTGACATTCCACTGCTTTTTGCTGAAACACAGGTTATTCTCCTGTTAGCAAATAACAGAAAGGTAATTTTCATTTAGAAGTAAAGAGATGGATTTTTCAAAAAGAAAAAAAAATTATTTCTTCCAAATTACAAAGTGCTGCTCTCTGGTGTAACATTATTATTCACGTAGCAATTTTACTAAATGAAGCCATTTACGGTAGCATCTCAGAAAATGCCATCTTTTATTGAAATGAAAGCGAGTAATGGCATAAGGATTTTGAAATAAAACAGGCAAGATTTCTTCTTTTAGACCATTACCAAAATACATGCATTGTCTATTTGACAATCAATATGCTCCCATAAAATAAAATAGAACTGCCGTTTCATAATAATCATTTCTATTTCAAACGCCTTGCCGTGAGCCAAACGAGGCCCTTTATGGAATAGTATGACAATTGTTTAATGCACTGCTTGTAGGTTCATGAGTTCTGCTTCAGCTGCATCTCAAAATCTGCTAAGCAAATATTTAGCACCAGTGCAAGTTTTAAAACCACAGGCACAGGGGAATGTATTTATCTGTATTGACTTGATATTCACAATGCTATTTGTTGCTTTTGAAGTGTTGCTGAGGGATATGAAATTATGCTGAGTTCCTGCAGTTTTAAAATACTTATCAACCTGTCAAGATAACACAACAGTAGAAGAGCTAGTGGTGATAGTAACATCACCACCACCACCATCAACAGTGATAGAAAATAATCACAATACATGCTGGAACTTTAAAATAATATGGAGTTCAGCACTGGAAGATATTTTCTCTAACCTTCCTTTTATGATTCAGCATTTGAAACATAAACACCTTGGGATCTTGCAAAATAGAGACAGCATCAGTTTTGTCTGGGATGAAAATAATTCAGGTTGCTTTCAAATGGAGGATTATTTTAAAGGTAGGCATGATAATTTGGCATTCCTGAGACTCACAAGGGCAGCATGGAGTGAGCTGATTGTGCTGCTGATTGTTGAGAGTGAAGACAGACAGGGCCATGTAGCAATGGGTGCTACCTTTTCAAGCAACTGCAACACACACACAAAACCCTATACAAGTAGGTATGGCTTCCTGGAGGCTCCTTTTCATTTCTACTTTTAACGTCGACTCAAGTCTACACCAACCCAGAGCCCAGATTACAGGTGGGAAGGCTGAGACGGGAGTGGAGTGGCTCCTCTACCCTTTACCTTTAGCTGCTATTTTGAGAAAGCTATGAGAAGGACTAAATTAGAAAGGTAGTTTGGTTTGTTGATTTCATCAAAGTTGCATTACCTACTTTGTCGTCTATATTTCAGAAATGGAAGCAACCTGAGATCAGAATACATACAGTAAGTTTTAAGGGCTGGTTCTATAAGTTTCCAGCAGCAGTATGAATGTTACAACAGTGGTCCTGCTCCTTTTCTGTCCCATCTCCTTTTCCACTGGGACTAGAAGTACTAGAGCGAGGCACTGAGCAGCCAGCTTGACATGATGCTGGAGATATCGTCACGCATCTCCAACACACTTCGCTTTCCCACTTTTCTCTTCTCACCTACTCCAGTAGTTATGGGACTAGGGAAACTGATTTGCTTTGGGATGAAAGGGATAAAAAGTTAAACTCATCTAAGCTAAACCAATAAAATACACTCCATGAGCCATTAATGAGATCCAAATAATCTCCTACTACTCTGGCTGTTTTCAGAAAAACAACAATGTAAAAAAAAAATATCATGAATTTCACACCCAATTTGGTCCTCAAGTTGCTGGCCTTCAAGAGCCAGTCATGTAAAATTGTGCAATACCAGAAACCATTTCAGTTACGAGCTTTGGGTACAGCTTAGAGAACTGATTTGTTGGGACTGCAGGTCCAAGAATGTCCTAGCCAGCATGGAAAAGAGCCATTATTTTTGGAGGATCTCGAAGCTGGAGTACAAAAAGGTAATTTCCCAACATTTGTGCATGGTACTGTGTAAATGATAGGGAGAACTACCTATCCATGCAACTGCTGTTTGTGAGGTAGCAAATTGCAGAACTTTGGCAAACAAACAAACAAACAAACAAATCTATTGTCTTTGGACAATTTGAGAAATGTAGCCATCTCACAAATAATGATACAGAAAGTGTAAAATTCTGCATTGGCCATAGCTAAACTTTTTTTCCTTCCCATCTTGCAATAAATAATTAAATGAACCTGAATTGTAGCTTTTCTGTTTCTCAGTTCAGTGGGATTTTGTACTATGTAAACTATGCACAGGAGCTCAGTCTTAGGGACACCAGACTGTGAACAGACTCAGAGCCTACATTATTATATCCTGATATAAAGGGAAATTTTGAGACAATATAATATGAGGTTTTAATACAATATTATTGCATGAGGTTAACTCCTCCAGCCTTTCCAAAGTTTGATGAAGAAATCAGAACTTTTTATGCCAATTGAAAAGTGTAAGGCATTTTGCACAGTGTAATAGCTTCATTACGTCTTATCACGTTGAAGCTAGGATGGGCCCTTTTCCCACAGAGCTTCAGTTATTACATGTTAATTCACAGCACTTGGAAATAAAGAAACCAGAGTCCCGAAACAGATCAGCCTCCAGCATTGATCACCCCCAGAATCTGTCCATTAGCAGCAGTGGGTAAAAACAGGGGCCCTGATGGGAAGGTAATGCTGGTTTCTACACCTTAATGCATAACCATGGATTGATATCCTCCCCCTTTCTTTTTTGAGGCTCATAACTGTGATCCTTTGATTACCAGTCTGCAGCTCAGCTGAAACCTAAGAACCAATTCACATGATCGGCTGAGGTGATGATTAATAATGGTAGTATCGCTTTGTACGCTTGCTTCGATATAATTAAATAATACATCTCTGTGATCACAACCAAGATATCAGCTGCTTTCTGCCCTTTGGCATTATGTGAGTAGGAAGGAAATGAGTATGCCTATTCCATGTACTGAGATCTACCATCTGGGGGAGGGAAAGCAATGATTTAATCAGCCAACAGTTTGTAAAAAAATAAAATAAAATAAAGAATTCTTTCAGCCGTATGCTTGACAGTAAACCTGTTGTAGAGCTATAGGCTAAAATAAAAAGGCTATTGTAGGGCAAAGCATCCTTTTCATTGCGTACTAACATAAAATAACAGCAAACATTGCAAAGTAAATATTGTTTCCATAGCTAATGCAAGACAGAGGGTGGATCCTAAATCTGTCCATTATCATCCTCACATGTGAGCTATTATAAATAAAGGAATCTATTCCAATACAGTTAAAAGGAAAGAGCATATGGTTTTAAAATGCATCAGCTTCCAGTAGGGGGAGCTCTAACTCAGGAAACGCTTTGTGTGGTTGCAAATACTGTTACCGTTACCTGATTGGGTTGCATATATTCTTCCAAGTAAGTACGACAAAGTCTTCTATCCCAGTCGTCTGTAATATGGCCACCATACATAATCTCTCCAAACAGGTAACGGAGATCTTCCCAGGGTATCTGAGAACCAGCATTTTAAAACAATATTTAACATATTAAAGCACACATGCTACACACACACACACAACTCTGTTAAGATGAAAGGCATAGTCAAGTTAGTGCACAATAATTATGCCTCTACATTAAGATGAGTCAGGTTTTTGTCAGCATTCTCTGTATATCAAATGCATGCAAGGCCTTAAAAAAAAAACTTTTACAGAACACATCGTTCTCAAAATCAGTGTTGAAAAATTACAGGAACAACCTGAGCATTGTATATGCAAGAAATGAGATCATTCAGTACTGCACATTCACTGAAAGCTTCAAAGAGATATATTATACATGATTCTTGAGCAGATTTGATGACATGCCAGCCTACCTGTGAATTTACTTCCAGGTAATTGTATAGAACATTGACCGAAATGGTAAGGTCCCCATTGTTGAAAGGATATCTCCTATTCCAGCCTTGAGGTCCAAATTTCCGTCGCTCAGCCACACAGGCATGAAAGTAGCAAAGTGAAAACAGAATAGCCTTAAATTCCTGTTCCCGGCTACACTGATCAAGAATGTTCTAAATGAAAACAAACAAACAAAAAAACAATTTTCCCTCTTTTGAGAGATAGACTGTGGCAGGGTATAGACAATGTATTTTTGACAGCTGAAAGTAAGACCCTGAACAACTAACTGGTAGAAGACAGCAACAAAACACTCATTCTTTCAGTTTATATATCATGTATTGTCTGGCATTTCCTCTCCCCTGCTTCTTTTGTACAAGCAGCAGTATTTTATTACTTCCTAAAAGCTTGCTAAGATGTTAACGTGGAAGTACTAAACGTATCTGCAGATATCTCTTCAAGCCTTAAAAGTGCTTTCAAACGTAATTTGAGAAAAAAAAATCCAGCAATTGATAACACTGTAATTAAATTTTAGAATGATATTCCTGGTCTAACATTTGGAATGCAATGCCAGATAATTGGTGATTGCTGCTCAAATATACATGGCATTCATTGACCTATATATATTGCTAACTTTTCAGTGCCAAATGAGAGAGTAATACTTGCTTGATTTAGTTCCCCAAAGGAGCATTTAAAAACTTGAGCAGCTGAAGTTTTATTCTTCACATAGTTTTCACGGTCAGATATTACAAATCAAGATCCTTATGGCAACTTCAAAACAATAATGTTAAGCTGGTGTTACAGACTTGCCCTCAGTCACACAATTCTAGTAATTTACAATATTTTGCACAAATGTGCAAATCTCTCTTCACAGAGCAGCAGTGAATGGAGCATTTCCAATAGGAATTCTTCTCTCTGTTCTTTACAACCACAGCAGGCAATCCACATGCCTTTAGTCAGAAAACTATTTTTTAATGTATTTGTCAATTTGTTTTTCTGTATAAGGATATTGAGATTATTTAGAACTTGCTGTAAATTAACCCATTTTACAGTCTGTGGTAGCTCCTTGCCACTCACTTGCCAAATGTGTTTAGTGATCTGATTTTCTTGACGGATCCTTCCACAGGATATTTTTACTTGCCTGGTCAAAATTATCCAATGCAGCATGGAGATTAGCCAGCATCCCAGTTGGTGGTTCATTGGTTATTTTAATAGAATTTTCCAAGATTCCCTGAGGAATTATATGTTCTTTAGGGGTAGGGGCAGGTTCAACACTCATAAAAACCCGATAGGCTAGGTGACTTCTTTCACTATATTTCTCCAGTAATTTCTCTAATGTGTCGAGCCACTTTGCAACAAGATGAATATTCTAGAGGGGAGATAAAAATAGGCTTCCCAGTGAGCTATTGATTTGAAATATGAAACATTTTATTGATACGAGCCAAAGGAAGCAGTCTGATGTAGCACAATATTTGAAAATGGGGGGGGGGGAATCACACACATCTGTTTAGTACAATGAACTGCATAATGACAGCAATCTTCCCTGTTTGTGTCTATTCATCTGATTATAAAAAATAACAATACTTTCTTCTACACATATATTTGTTAAAGAGTTTTTGAAAAAAAGATAATAAATTAGTAAATCAGAGAGCACGCATTAGAGAAAGTATTTCAATAAATCCCCCTGCCGTACAAAGCAGTTGCTGCAGCAAATTGTATTTTTAAAATACCGCAATCAATGCTACATAAATGCACACACCTAAATGTGAAGTTATGGGTTATCCGCCCTACGCCCCCTTCTCCTTGGAACAGGAAGGTATTCTTCTCATGTGCCTGTGTTATGCATACATTATTTTGGTATGTCTTAAAAACAACAATACTAAAGTTGGAAATGGGTGTAATGAAGGGCTTAGACTTACTTGAAGTATAACCCAGTGGCCTTCTTTTGATGCCTTTTCCATAGCCATTTCTGCTATGACTTCTTGCCCTTGACCCAAAGATACATTGTGAAGCTTTCCTGAATCAATGGTAAAGCCAAGCTTGCTTCCTAAACAGAATACAGCTCTAGTTAAGAGCTAGAGAGGATGTACTTTTCCAAGAAAGATGATGTTGCATGGAGGAAAATTAAAGAATTAAATTTTAAAGAAAGCAATGCTTATTGTTCTAAAATATCAGTTGTATTGCACATGGCCCACAAGTACATTTTAGGTGTAGCCCAGACCCTCTAAAATCCACAAGAGTCTTACCCACTGAGTTCAGCAGATGGTAGACTGTATATATGATTGATTGCTGTGCAATATTTATGCCATAAGATTTGAACTCTTCACTTTAGATGCCAGAGGCACCCCTTGTTTACTCTTGGACATACCAGTATGTTGATTCTGGATAATGCAGCATTGATTCCTTTTATTTTTTGTCATTTTTGAAAAAGGGGAGGGCCACAGCCCAGTAACAGAGTGCATGCAGAAAAACCTCAGGTTCATGTCTTAGAATCTCAGTAGCAGGATCTCAGGGTGACTTGGCTTAAACCCGATTCCATCTGGATATTTGGGAGTACAAGTCCCATTAGTCCCAGCCAACAGAGCTAATGGTCAGGGACAGTTGGGAGCAAGTGGTCCATCTGAAGGACATCATGATGGGGAAGATAGGAATAGAAAATACAGTCATCTCTCCACATTTGCTAGGGTTAGGGGCACAGGACCCCAATGAAAGTGGAAAAACTGTTCAAAACTCTAGGCCCTCCCAAATCATATTTAAACACAAAAAAAGTATGATCATCATATTCAACTCATCATGGATTCCTTTGAGGCATCAGGGTTCCTTCACAAGGCAGAAGTGGGGGGCTGGTGGGGCTTACTGCCGCCTCCACTGGTGCCCCACACCATTTTTAATAGGGACTTACAAGCCTCATTCGCAGTTTCTCAGTCTCATGAGGCTTGCAGTCCCTGTTAAAAATGGCATAGGGAGGCAGCAGAAGTGACAGGAAATAATCCGTGAATAATCAAATCTGCAAGAGTGAAACCTACAAATATGGAGGACTGACTGTACCGGCCTTTTTGTGCTAAGGATCTGATTCAATATAGGGCAACTCCTGAGGTTCCATACAGATTTCACACCCACACAAACATCTAACTTGACAATACTTTCTTGTGTTGACAGGAGTTTTGTGTGCAACAAGATAAGGCCCAGGTTCCAGAATTACAGCACAGAATATGATAAAATAGTATCAGAATAGGAAGTAGCTAATCATATATATTCTGTTACCAGTATTTCCTTCCTCTTCCAATAAAGAAGTTATAACCACAATGGTAACTTATTGAGAGATAATGCCACTCTTGAGGAGGCATAACCACAGCTTTTAGTGTCTTTTATATTTATGGGATCTTATTAAATGATAGAGGTAGAATATCACATACAGAGATAGGAACTAACTAGTTAAAAATCAATTATATATCAATTAAGTTGGAAATTTTCTGAATTTCATTTATTTTAACTAAAGTGACTGACAGGTTAGAATTTTAGTATTAACTTCATTTCAAAATTTAGTTATTAATTAATTACTCAAATGAGAAACAGTGCTAAAGAGCAACGCATTTTACTTTCCCCAGCTAGTTTCCCTCCCTCCCTCCCTCCCTTCCTTCCTTCCTTCCTTCCTTCCTTTCCTTCCTTCCTTCCTGTTTTTTAATACCCAAAAGACTCTTCACTTGGATTTTTGTAAAATCACTGATTCCTTTTTCTTAGAGGTGGTGAATTGCAATGTTAAGATCACGAGATCCTCTTCATAAGCCAAGGTTCATAGCACCCGTGCCAGCCAACTTATTTTGACACATGAAGCAGAAGAGTTTAGCTTTCCCTGCTCAGGCAATAAATTATAGTATGAAGAAATTAAACAATTTGCTGTCCTTTCATGACACCCACACTCTGCTTCCTGATGCAGTTGCCTTACTCTGCCTAATGGAAGGGCAAACTCTGGAATACTATTTAAAAAAAAATCCACTAAAAATAAATTCCTTTCATGGTTGCAACTGAGTGCCTGAGCAAATATGCTGTTAACTATATACAGGATCATAGCACAGGAGATGTTTTTTTCTAACCCTTTCCCTTGTTGCAAATACCCCCCTGAAATTTGTCCCTGAAGCCATTATTAGTCTTGAGACCGGAAACTTCTGTTGTGCCAATGAAGACCCTCCTCTTGGAATTAATCCAGGCTGGAATAAGGTTAAGAACAGTGATTTTCATCAAGAGCCATCTTGAGGGGAGCAGAAGGTTATTTCCCATAATCCACAAGATGATGGGTGTGTATCAGCAAATGCTATTTTTAATTTTAAAAGATGCATACAGTTCTTCCATGTGTTTAATTGTGATGTGATATTTGGCTCTGAGGGGATGACATTTTTTATTGCTGATTTTGTTGCTCTTCACAGTTCTTGGTCATTTTTATAGAAAGCTGCAGAGGAATGGAAGTTCATTTCACAAATTAACCTGTTTTACCTCAGTCACTGCTATAACTATGCAATTCTTAACTCCTCAGATTATTTCCCTGCCTCAAGCCTGAATCCCAGATGAGGTCTCCTTTTGAAGGGGGAAAGGTTGGGGACAGAGATGACTTCAATTTTGGGGGAGGTTTTTGAGCAAAAGAACCTTTCAGGTGGTTTCTTCTGTCATGAACAGCCTGGATCCAACCAAACACCCAGAACCAGAGACCAAGTGGAGTCAAGTCTCCTTCCTTTGGTCTTTCTTGCTTTTATAAGAGGGAAAGGTGAAAATGGCAGTAATGGCCAGGCAGCAAAGGGGGAGGCAGAAGAGGAGGGAAAGGGCCAACTGACTCTGGCTTGGCAGTGGGCCCCTTGTTGGTTTATGGGCCTCAGCTAGGACTTTATTTTAATTTTTTTAGTATTTAAGATATATCTGTTTTGCCTCCAAACCGACAGGGACTCTCGAGGCAATGAATAACTCAAAACAATTAAAATAGTACAAAGAATGCTGACTCCTTGATACCAATGCCTGCATAGGGAAGATTGCCCCCACTACTGGAGGCCATAAGACGTATGACCTTGACTGCACAGATCTGCCACTGGCACGGGAGCGGGATCCTAACTTAGTCACGCTTAGAACAGACCCACTGAAATGATTAATCATGACTAACTTAAGTCTCATTAATTTCTATGGGTTTGCCCTAGTTACGTCCAAGTCTGGATTCACCCATTTGAATGGAAGGGATTGTCAGGACATGGAAAGAGGTTTTTTTTTTTAGCATTTTGTGTTCCCCTGCTGGATCTGGATAGACTCAAACTGACAAATTACATTGCATAAAAAGCTTTCATTTCCTTTCAGTGAGACCTTTTATGGTAATACACATTGGTGGGTGACAGTTCCAAGTGAGGACTGCAGAGAGGAAGAAAGGGAATCAATTTTTTTTCCAAATGTGCATGTACATCATTTTAAACTGTTTTAATCTTTTAATCTTTTTTAACTTAATTATTTTAATAAGTTTTCAGTCCGTTTAAATTCTCTTTACTGTTTTAAATTCTATATTGTTTCAATTATTCAAACTGATTTTATCTACTTACTGTCCAGAGATCTTATCACACAGTGTGGAAAACAGACAAGCAAAATAAATAAATAAATAAATAAATAAAAATATAAATAAATAAATAACAATCAATCAAAGAAAAACCAACAATATAAATAAAATCCTATTGAACTCCACAACTAGGTTTCCAGCGAGATCAGTGTCCTTGCACTTGCAATTTGTATAAACAAAACTCTTAGATTCAGGACCAGAACTATGAAGTGTAGGTCCTGCAGCTGTCTATATTGTCATATTGATGGCCAACCACAGTAACAGCACCAGACAAAGAAAGCTGGTTTAAATAAAGGCCACTTTATTTGACTTAACCATTTTAAGCTGCATTGGCCCAGAAATGGATCAAAAGCGGGGAGCAACCTGACGTGGCTCCAGCTGAGGCCAGGTGTCGCTCCATGACTACCTCCTCAGCTTTCCCTTGGGAAACACATCAGAGCACCGAAGACATTCCAGAAGTTAGGTTGCTCCTTTGACGGCTGTAACTAGAAAGTAACCCATGGGATTCCTACTCAAGCCTCAGAACTCTAGGACTAGAGTCTGAATCCCCAGTTAACCTCAAGGGTAACCTCCTTCCCTACCCCCTAGGCCTCAGAACCCTAAAAAGGATGCTTTAGAGCTCTACCCTATACCAAAATGGTGCCAAAAGTGTGTTCTAAGATACTTATATTCTCCCCCCATTACCTGGGTAATGACAACCTGTTTAAAGACACCGCCCAAAGCCAATTGTCCGAGTCCCGCAAATGTAGTAAGGTGTAGAGGGAAAAGAAAAGAAAGAAAAGGAGAGAAATCCTATCCAGACCAGAAGAGACCAGCCTCCGCACTGTAGTGGAGTTGGGTGGGAGCAAAGGTGATCAAAAATTCAGGGAAGAGGAATGCAGGCAATTTATAACCTAGCACACTGCCCCTCTCATGTGCTCTGCTCTGGCATGAAGCACCAGCCACAGAGAACGCTGTTCTCTGCTACGGAGGGCATCAAAGCAGTACTCTCCTGGGCAACGTCTAACACCGTGCAAGTCCAGGTATGTATAGCAACTAAGTCTAGTGACTGCAGTGATATTGTACTAGTATCATTGTAATACAGGAGTTTTAATTTACAAGTGAAAATCAGCAAGCACAATACTTCGTCTAAACCTACCAAAATTTTCAACATCTTTTAGCGGGTCTACTCCAGGAGATAAAATGAATATCACTGGCGAAGCAGGCCCAGTTTCTTGAAACAATTTGGCAAAGTCAGTTTTACGTGCCTCTACATATTTGGTTCCAAGTTTCTCTTCAACAAAGTTCCTACAATGAAGAGTAGCAGATAATAGTGCCTTGGGGGAACTAGCATTTCAGTTATAAAGAAAAGACAGTCTCAACAACACAGCAGTTAATCATGTTTTGAATTTACTCAAAATCAACCAGAGTCCACAAATCTGCTTCTTAATACATTCTCAGAGTTAGTACACATAATCTAACCTGACAGTATAAGTCATTCGATCTGGTCTCAAGGCTCGCATCATAATCAGTTTCTGGAGGGAACTTTTTGTCTTCCATTCTTGTGGAAACTTCTCTTTCTCTGGACATTCTGATTCTACCACTTTTTTCCATCGTTTTGGTGAGCCTTCTATATCTTTGTCCAGACCACGGAATTCATCCATGAAGCTCATTGTCTAAAAGGGTACAGGGCAGAAGAAGTATTGTGTCTTTTTTCAATTAAACAAAAAGTTAGGGCTGCAAGTTCTAAAATATGCTGCAATGGCAACAGAAATATATACAATGCAATGGCGTTCCATACATTTACTGGATATGGTGCTTGTGTGAATACAATACCTTAATTGCACACCAGGTAAAGTTGGAGAGGAATTCCAAAGGGCTTTTGTAAGTGTGGTCAATATTAAATCTCAGAAGGAAATCTAGCTCACGAGCATCAATCTCCTTATTCATAAGTAGAAGCTAAAACAAAATGAAAAAAAAAAATCACACATGACCTAATTAAAAACAAAAGTAGAGAGCAACCCACACATTTGGAAAAAGTCAGTTTACAGCATTTGTCAAAACATATTTAATCACAAGCCTGTGTCAAATTTTGCATTTTATCCACGCTAATATTTTCTACGCTGGGAAAAAACATTAGCAACATACAAATTGGTCCCCAGGGTCAAACTACATGTGATGGTATTCATATCTTTCTTTAGACCTTATTTGGCTAAATGAATAGCTAGTCGGTGGGAGAGAATCAGACCAAGATGGTGGTCCTTATCTTTTCCTGTATTCCTGAGTGGAATTACAAGTCCCCTTGTGCCAATGGGAGTGTTTTTCCCATTGCAAATAGCACTGTCAGGGCAGGCATGATTCTGACTGGGATTAACTGATCCCCTCTGCCTCATGCCATGTTCCCACTTTCTCCATGCCTGCATTGGTTATTTATCCACAGAATGACATCAACAACATCACATCTGGTTTGGTCTTCCAAAAATGCAGGATGCAAAACTGCACCAATCCATGGGGCTTACTAAAGTTTACCTCTCTTTGTTTCTAGTATTCTACCTGTAAGGAGAAAGCATTGGCCATGTTAGAATCTATAGAACTGATGGAGAAAACAATGGCCCTTTTCACATGTGGGGGGGGGGAACGGGCAAAAACACGCTAAAACGGAGCTTACCCGCAGCTGGGTAAGTCCGTCGCCACGCGGAGCAGCGCGCACTCGCTGCTCCACACTCTTCCGGCATCCCAGATGGCAGCTTCTGGTTGGTGGAGGCTCTCCACCAACCCGAGAAGCTCACCATCCGGAAGCCCGCCCCCGGCAGATCTGCAGGCACGCACTTGCGCGCGCCTGCAAATCCACTTTAGAGCCGGGCGACGGAGCAGCACGGGACTGCGCACTCCGTGCTTTTTAAAAACCTCGAAAAAGAGGTTTTTAAAAAACACACAGCGCGGCTAGTTCTGGCCGCTCCTGAGTGGATTCTGGTGTGGAACTACGAAAAGTAGTCCACGCTAGTCCACTCTACGGTGTAGAAGACCTCCGTTAGAGGTCGCTCTACACTGTTTTAGAAGCCCGGTATGGAAATGGCCAATATTTTGGCTGATACTGTTGCCCACAAGTAGTACCTTTTGCTGCTGGCTCCTTCAAAGTGCTCTTTTGGAAGTTAATTGTCTTCATCAACCTGGCACTATCTGGATATATACAAATCCCATAATCTAATTGCTGGCTAGGAATATACCTTCCCTTTGTCCCAATTTGGCAGGGACAGTCTTGATTAATCCTTTATTGTCCCACAATTTCATCTGCTTTTAAAATATCCCAGTTTCTCTCTCCTCCTCCCATATTCCCCCTTTTATCCTCAGCTTACTTCAATTGCTGCAAACTGAGTTCAAAGTGCAAAAGTAGTTTGCCCTTCAACTTACTCAACAAAGGGGAGAGAAGACAAGGGGGCAGAAACTTACCCTTCCCAGTAAGCTCAGACAAAAGCAAACTGCTGCAGCCTCTCCTTGCTTGCTGGCCCTTCCTCATTAATGACTGTTGCCATTTTGACCATATTTGATACTGCTTAGTCACATTTGGCCCAATTTTCACGTATGAAATGCTGGATGATAGGTAAAAGCAGTGGATTTCCTAGTCCAATAAAGGTGGAAACGGCCAGGCTGGGGAAGGCCTTTCGTTAAAGCCTGATGTCGAACAATTTGTGCAATTACATTTTGCTATCTGCTGCATTTCTTCTCTTCCTTCCTCTCCCCTCTAAAAATAACTGTAAAAATTAACTAGAATATATTGTTATACCGAAATACTCATGCCATTAGCTCTCATTTTGTGGCTTTTGAAATGCAACTGTGTTTTGTTTTTGTTACCAAAAAAAAAAAAAAAGTAATGCCTTGCCAAAACCTAGGTAGCATTGCATTTCCTTCCCATTCTACTATATTCCTATCTCTGTCTAGAACAAATCATGAGATTGTACAGGGTGGGACTGAGGTATGAAAGGGGGAGGGACTTATACTGCGTGTTTATACTAGCCCTGCTACCTTATTTCTTCTCTATACACAGTGTCAAACACACATACACACACACACTCTCACAGAGAATGGGGCCACCTCTTCAAACCATCATGTAAGATTTTTTTTTAAAAAAATCCAGCACTATTATTATTATTCAAGCCATTTATTTTCCCCTCAGTCTTGAAATCTAGCACAGCACATGCCACTGGGGTTGAAAGGTGGGACTGGGGAAGACAGTGTGATCTGTGCAAGGGAAACACTTAAAAAAACAACAACAACAGACGTTTTCTTTAAAACATTGCAGAGGAGAAGGAAAACTGGACTGAAAAAGAATGAGACATAAATCATAAATATTTAGTCAAAAGTAAATACTGACTTTTAGAATACGACTGAAAACATTTCAGTAAACACCTTTCTAGTTTTAATCTCCTTGGTATAAAAGAGCTCCGGTGAGACAGCTTTATTAGCCTAGGCAGACAGGTAAGTGTGCTTAGATTTTATTTTTTTAAAGAAGGCACCTCTGTCATTACCATGCCTGCAACTAAATCCATCTGAGAAAGTGTACGGATCTGGGGTGGGGTGGGGAGAGTCACTACATGCATTGTGGCTCTTATATTGTAATGCCTTGCTGACATTTTCTAATGCCATCCACGGGCTTTGTTTTGTTGCAGTAGAAAAGAAACCTGCTAAAATGCACAAAAGGACTGAAGGTTTACATCTTTCTCTCCAGCTTCTAGCATTTCTTTACGATGATTCAGAGTCACCGCTTCGTGTAACAGGAGGGCAACATAATGGATCTGGGTAAGCTAGGAAGGGAAGTTGTTTTTTTTAAAGCCCCCCCCCCAACTTTGCTGCTCTTTTACCCTCATTTCTTCTTTGTATAACAAAAGTGCCATCTGTTCCTCCTAACCTTAACATGCACATGTTTAATTTATATTCAGTAACAGATAATAGAGGGAAAAAGATTATAATATGATCTTCTGGGTCTGTCCAAATTGGGCAGCTCTCTGGTACCAAGATATAAAGCACACGCTAAAAGGATTGGGATCAGCTGCGTCTGTGATACAAACAAACAGTGTGCGAGTGGAAAACAGGCCCAAATCTATTCTGTGGATAGTATTGGAGGGAAGAAAGATTTAGAGCCATTTCAGAGATTGTGGCATTATTTGCTAGGATAGAAATGGCTGGTAATATGCTGCTAGTAGATTGGATCTCAACATCTAGTTGCATATTCTTGACCTGTGACTCCATGAGCTTTTTGATGATGGCCATAAGTCTATAATAATTTCTGCTTCACTGTTTTTCAAAAGCTCACCAGTATTTTCTATAAAATAGTCCACAGAGTAGAGCCCAGGTTAACTGAGACTGTAATAACATAACAGTGCTCAGAAACTTACGTTTTGGATTACAAATCCCAGAATCCTCTGGTTAGTATGTCAATTTTGGAACCAGTAGTGCCCCAAAGTAAGATTTGTAAGCCCTGACTTGTGCCTTGTTTTTTAACAGCATGCATAAGGTGACTGGCTTAAAATCAAAATAGTACAAACATCAAATTAATGACAAAAAAATCCACTTCAAAATATCAGCAGATATATACCAAATGCTTTAAAACATTGAAATAAAATCATCGCCCCCTACCAAAACCGGGCGGGAAGTGGTACAGAATCAGAAAGAATTCTCTATCACAATGGCCCGGCATCAGCATCCAGCACTGGGGCGGGGTGGGGGAATGCTGAGGCCTCCAAGCGTTAGAAGACTCACTGCAGCTGAGGCCAGCACTTACCGTGAACATTACATTTTCAGAGCTGTCAACATTTCGCAGATGAATACTAGGATACACGTGACTACCCAACATTTCAGTATGGTGAAGAAGGCAAACATTATAAATGAGGATGGATACACACGCTAGAAGAGGTTGCAGCCATTTGCTTTTGCCTGAGCCTGCTGGGAAGAACAGGATCCTGCCATCTTCTCTCTGATTCCCCCCAGTGGAAATAAAACTGGCTGAAAACTACTTTGGCACTGTGAACTCAGTTTGCAGCAACAGAAGTAAGCTGAGGACAGAGGAGGAAAGTGGGAGGAGGAGAGAGACACTGGGACATTTTGAAAGAAGCTGAAAAAGTGGGACAAAAGATTGATTGGGACTATTCCTGCCAAATCAGGACAGTTGGAGGGTATTTGCATGAGCATGGACGAATGCGTCGCAGATGAAAGCAATAGCAACCAATTGGAGAAAAAAAGGCCACAACTTTATTCATTACAGAGCATAAAGGGGTTGGTGTCCGCTTAGGTCTGGATTCAATCATCGATCAATCCACCTATTGACCGATAAGCCAAGCTTCCGATGCTAGTATTGGAATCCCAGGGAATGGCAGGGATAGCCCCACAGTCGAGAAGCCCTGCCAAAGGGGGGGTGCCATGCAGTGAGTGACTTCCCAAGCTGGTCACTCCCAAAACCATCTAGCACCCCCCAAAACACCTGATATACCTTGTACCAATGCCAGCAGGCCATTGGTACCTGTAAACTGAATCCAAGGCCCCTGCGACCGCCCCAAAAGTTGTGACAAAATTATTAAGTGCAATACTAAACCCCTGGGGAGGGTTGGGTGGGGAGCAGCTGGAACGGAAAGAGGCCCCATCCACCGCAGTGGGGAAATATATACCCCCCCACCTGATGCTAGCTGGGCATGAGCAGTCCCGCCCATGCCCAGCCCACCAGCCAGTGGGACCACACCTTGCCTCCTCCCATTGGCTGCCGCCTTTGCGGGTATCCAGGTACTGCAGCGCCCACTGCAGACCTGGATGAGCCCACCCCCCAACCCCCCAGAGGGAGAACCAACACTGCTCCATCAACCTGCCCCACAAATGGCACCACATGGCCAGGTAGGTCACGCAGTGCGCTTTCTTTAGATACAATACCCAGATTCCTCCAGGTGCTGGCTGAGGAACTATGGGAACTATAGTTTAAAAAAGTAACTTTATCAAGCCTCATGCTTCCTCTTTTTAAAAAGCTGCCTACCAAAGGGCCCCACTCTTTTTTTCTCCAGTGCCAGGCAAGGTGGCTACAAGCTCTGCTGTCCTGCTCACCTTCAGTGCTCTCTGGACCCTGCCTCTGGCACAGAAGCAATGGGGACACAGGGGCTGGCATGCAGTGAGGGATGTACACATGTATAGGTCACGCTATGTATGCGGGACCAAGAATTCACCACTGCACAACAGATGAATTTTGCTGATAGTGCCAGAGGCAGTTGTGCAGAAGCATGATCCTCTGCTCTTGTCTTTGCATGCTGCAATTGTGCACTGCATGTTGTGCTTGGGCCTCATATATCATGCTTTGTGGTTGTGCACTTTGTATTATGCCATGCACAATGGCACCTAGCATTGATATATGTTGGGCATTGCTGCCATTCTTTATGGGTATTATGTAGTGCTCACATAGTGTATCTCTGCATGTAGATATTTATGCTTAGCTGAGGGGTTGAATTGCAGCCAACAAATGAGGATGGTGGTATCCAGAACTGCACTGCTCTCAGCAATCCCCATTCCTTCCACTGGCTCCTATTGGTTGCCATCTACCTCCTGCTAAACTTTGAAGTACGGAGGGCAACAGAAGGCGGCACTGGGGAGGAAGGCCAGCAGAGACTGGCACTGTCGGTGGGGTGGCACCAGATTGCACTTTGCCCAGGGCCTGTTCATTGTGGCACAAGCCCAGATTCCATATCCTGGGTCCCCCAACCAAAGGACGCTCTTCCAGGTATCCCTGTGCTTTATCTCAAAAGGTAGTGGGACCCACAAGGAGGGCTACTGCAGCGGGACCAAGCTCCTGGGCACGTTCTGATTCCAGAAATATTCTGGTCGCACTCTAGTTTCGGATTTAAAATTAAAGGCTTGCAACGTCAGAACTGAGCTTGGTAACAAACCTGTGGCAACCGGAGAAGCCAGGCACCAACTAGTGGCAACCAGTGAAGCCAAAACAACAAGAAAAAAGACTGATGTAATATTTATTTTTTTAAGGTAGTTACAGATTACCTTCCTGAAATGCAATCCAGAAAAATAAAATACGAATACCATAAAAAGGAAATAAAATACAAACAGCATTAAAATCATGGTAACAATTCTAAAAGCCCAGTTAAAAAGATGTAATCTAAACATCCTTTTTGAGTATGCAGAAAGAGGGGGGACCAGTCACTGAAAGAACTCCATTCCAGAGATTGGGAGAGGCATAGAAAAAAGAGCTAGCAAGTTGGTCTCTTCTTCTAATCTTAATAACTGAGCAGGTTAATATCAAAACAGATAATACCTTAGATAGATAGGTCCTAAGCTGTTTATAGAGTTTTAAAGATAAAGTCAATACCTCGAACTAAGCCTGGAAAACCACAAGCAAACCAGTGCAATTTTAGGATCAAAGTAATATGATTGTGACACCATGTACCAATAAACAACCTAACTACTCAATTTTGTACCAGTGGTGCGACACTGTAAATGCAAATTCCAAAATGTATAATGTTGTAAGTCCGGCTTACCACTTTGTAAATACTGAACAGGATACAGTCATAGCTGGGAAAAATAAAGTTGTCATAAAGAAATCTGTGCAATCCAGTGACCTTTTAGAATGTTTCATTTAGATGTATCCTGCATGTATGTATGTAGATATATTCCTGAACATTACTTTTTTTAACAGAAACTTTGGTACCAGAGGCAGAAATAATAACATGGAATATATACTATGTTCCTACACCATAAAAACAGAAGAGCAGTTCAACATGTTTCAGCAAATCTTTATCCAATTTTTATCTTTGTATAAGTAGACAAAAACAACCTCCTCCTCTTCCTCCTCCTCCTCCTCCTCCTCCTAATATTTATACCCTGCCTGTATCAGGGCTGCTTACAAAAAGCATCAAAACAAATCACAAAATTTAAAAAAATGGAATAACTAAGCTAAAATATGTTAAAAAGCAACAATAAGAACAGATTTAAAAGATTTAAAAGCTTTTAAAACTATGTACACCCATATTTTGGTTGAATTAATGAGGCTCAAAGATTCCACACGGACTCTTCCATATGAAGCCTTCTTCCAGAATGCATCGAGGGATGGCCTTTTCTTTCACCAGCCTCCCCTTTTCTTACAATTTTCATTTTAGTAGCCAGACTGACAGATCTAAGCATTTTTTTTAACATGCTGAGTATAATTGGCAATGCAGGCTTATTTGCTCTCCCTGTTGCCCCTGACTTGATGTTCACTCATGCTCTGTAACAGATTCTGGAGGCAGCTGCTGTTTATCTTGCCTGCTGTAGGCAGGAACACACAGCTACAGTAGGGTCAGCTAAAGCAGAACCCCATTCTTTCCTAGTTCGAGCTTTATTGCATTGTCTGAGGCAGGGTCACTGTTGCAACCTGTCCTTGAAAGTGTTGTGCTTCTTTAGCCCTCCTTCACCATCCTCTCAATGCTGACGCTGCTTAAAAAAAAAAAAAACAGATTCAGAAAGGACAAGGAAGAAAAGAGGGATCTGGGTGGGCATAAAAAGGAACATTGTGAAAAAGAGCTTCTTTGTCAGAGGGGTATGCCTGTATGGTTAAAGTGAATGAAATACTGGTCTGCAGAAGACTCTCTCCAAAGAAGTAGCCAGTAAATCTCTCCCATGACTGGACTTTTACAAGTTATAGTTTCACTCCTATGATATTGTGCACCTCTGGTGTGTGTGTGTGCGCGCGCGCGCGCACGCGCATGTGAACACACACAGAATTAGGAAATCAAAAGGAAGGAATGTGGAGAGAAGAAAATCAGTAAAATTAAGTCTTAAGACATAAGATCTAAGCAAATTTCAAAAATAAATGTACATATAGAGCTGAAGGCAGGGAGAAAAACTATTTTCAGATCAGGAATGTTTCCTTGCAATATTGATCTTATTAGGGAAATAAGATGGAAAAGGAAACTATAATCCACTAAAGGGAAGAAATCTGCTTCTGAGAAAGCCCTTGATGCAGTTCTTGGAGTGTTATCATTCAAAGTGGCAGAGGTGTATCTAGCACAAACATCTCCTAGGGCAAGTGTGGAAGTTGCGCCCCTACTTCTGGGGCTGCTTCCTCCTCCGCCGCCACCACCACTTTTGGCATGGCTTGTTGTGCCCCACTGGCGTTGGCACCTAGGGCACATACCCTACTTCCCCAACTCTAGATACACCTCTGCAAAGTGGATCTCTTCAAGGTAGGACTCTCCACTTCCCCTGTATTTGTTTTGTTTTGTTTTTGCTTACTAAAAGATGGTATGGGGGTCAGACAGCCTGCTGAAGCAGTGCAAACGTCTGAGTGGTTGTGGCACCTTTTCCTTCACTCTTCCCTTGACCTTACTAGGAAGGGAAAGGCCCTGATGTTACCATACCCTATATCCCCCCATCCTGTGGGATGTGTTATTTTCATAACTGGACATATTTGTGGCTGAAAAACATGATGGAAGACAGTGACTGGAAACCATGTTGCTGGGTCAAGTTGAGCTAAGATGTGTTCAGGTCATAAATTCAGGGAGGATTAGGTGGGAAAACCTGACACTAATGGGTTTATACTAATCCTTTCAACACTCCAGGCTCTTTGCGTTTCTGAATCCAACGAGAGACAAACTGCCCAGATTGGTGAGCAATCAGAGACCATTCCTTGATCCTGCCCTCTGGAAATCTTCCCTATACCCCAAACATTAAGCCACTGTCATGATTCACATCAGTGTTTTGTCACTCCAGAGTTAAGGCAATCAGCTCATTCTGGACTCCTTTGTCAGTTCCATGGGAAAGCCATATAGCTTTGTCTATGCACTCCCTTCAGGGTATGAAACAGGACATATAAACCCTAGCTTCTGTCCCAGCTATTTGTAGTATATTGAGTGTATTATGCTGCAAATCTACCCCAGACTGCTGTTCCTCTGTGCTACTCAGACACTGTCTGAGCCACTCTGCTGTGACCCCTTTTTCAGGACTGGTAACTATCACCCTTTCCACCCCATCTCTCTCTATCCAACATTTCACATCTCACTTTCCAATAGCCTTGTACAGTTCTTCGGTTTCTTGTGCATTTGTCAATCCTAATAAAATACTTGGCTTAGCTTTAAACTGGAGTCGTCTCTACAGTTAGTACTGGTATACCTAGGTGAAAAGATCCTGCCATTACCCTCCTCTTGCAGGCCTTCTTTGAGCTATAATTTCCCCAAATTCTAAGGAGATGCTGGCATTGCAGGTGGACGCCAACATTCCCTGCCTCTTAGGGTCATACTGCCTCCTCCTCTCCTCTTTCTGGAACAGCACTGCCTGAGCTGAGCTCCTGCCTGAGCTGACTGAATGCAAGTACTTTCAATTCTATTTGCTGGCTGTAGAAAGCAACAAGTAGCTGATAAGCAGAAGGAAGTGAGGACTATTACAAATCAGCTGAGGATCCAGGAATGCTGAGGACTAGCCATGGCAGTCCTGGATGATCCATTGCCATCACAGGTTACGCTACTTCAATAACGTCATGCAGAACTGTCATTTGGGTCCCATCCTTCTCCTGTCCCCAGTACAGGATAAAGACATGCTGTGGAAAGGGCCCAAGTCAGACGATCTGGTCTCTGAAAGTGAGAGCACTAGACCTCCATTGTTCTTATGAACTGATCTTCCATGAGAACATGCTACAGACATCAAACCCTATTGGTTTATATAAAAGAGGGACAGAGAGAGAGAAGCATAGGATCCCAAGGGCCAAGCGTACCAAAGGTTTGAATTGTTGCTCTTCAAAGCCCACTATTAGTGTGCACACTATATGGGCTGTGTAAAGATTATACATTTGGAAGCAGTTGAAACTCCTGCAAATCCTGTTTAGATTGCATAACAGAAAAAAAAAACATTACAAGTGGTGCTCCCATGGGCCTCCAAAATGTTATTTTGTTATGTTATTTTCACAACAGTCCGGTGGAGAACGAGTCTGAGAGAAACAGACATGTTCCCATGTACATCATGGCTATATGGCGATTTGAACTGGGTTCCTAGTCCTGGACTCACAGTCTAACTACAACATCAGACTGGTCCTCAACCTTGGATAACACCACTGGGCAACAGTAGCCTGACTGCTTTCATTTGTCAGAAGAAGCAATTGTCTTAAGGCTGCAGATCTACAGAGATTTACCTAAGAAAGGGTACCATATTAAGAAACCTAGCCTACCTGGAAAGCCACTTGGGCAGTGACAGTAAGCTTGTCTCTCTCAAATAGGCCACGACTGATATAAATAAATGTAGAGTAGGTTACACAGTCAGTGAGATTGTTGACCCTTTCCTTCACACTGTTGGAAGGTTCTGCTTGCTGCACTGCTTTATGGAATACAACATTAAATGCCTGCAGGAGGAGACAGACAAACAAGTAAGTGAGTAGGAATACTCAGTTAAAACAGCAACAGGCAAATGTCTCGATAACTTCCTGAACAGCAACCTTCAGTGAGAACTGATACATCGGATTGATTTTTTTCAGCTCGTCCATGAGGAAGTAGAGAAGGGATGCTCTTGCTGCAACTGGGCGATAATGCTCACGAGCCTCATTGATCTTTACTTCATTTATGTTTGCTTCCATGACCTGCAACATATCAGATGTTTAAAAGCGACATTATATTGTTCTGCCTGAACTGGGCATTGAGGGCTCTCTCTCTCTCTCTCTTACACACACACACACACACATATATTCCCATGGTTTTGTAATTTTAACTATCTTGATTTCTCTCTACTAATCTGTCAGCAATTGATCAAGCCTGTTTGTTGTCATGTTTGATTGGTTACCCCTGAAAGATCTTTTTTTGTCCTGCCTGGCTCCTTGCAGCTATCCTGAATGCCATCTGGAATGGCAGGCCTTCCAGTCATCTTTTAATCCAATCCTGCCATTTCTTTGATTACAGTTTACCTTCAACCCAGTTACAGTTTATCTCTTTCAATTAATTGCTATCTAAGTTATCAAATAAAGTTGAAGATCATGGGCTAAATCCAATTGCAGGTCCTAAGTGTAAGTTTCAGTCATATCATCTGAGCTCATATTTAAAACTGTTTAGTCTTAAAACTTATTCATTGGTGTGTTCACATCCAATCAATCCTAAACCAAATAAAAGTTTAAATCCAATGGATAATTCCAGGTAATCCTACTGTAGACCCACTAAATTAATGTAATTTAAGGTTTGTATTGATATCTTTCTCCTACAGCAATTTGCCCATTTTCTGTTACATTTAATAACACTTCCCTTTTATCACATCTTTTACTGTTTGGGTATATTTGGCATTGGGCATGATCAATTTTATGGGCCGATAGGCATACTACAAACAAAGGGAGGTATCCCATAAGGGCCTTAAGGGTGTGGGTTAGGAAGCTACATGCCTAGTCTAACCTGGGCTCAGCTGTGCCTGTCCCTACTCCCTGGTGAGGACACTTGGGTCCATCTACTGGTTTACACTATTATGGAACTTAGAATCCCATCAACCCTTTGACTTCCCAGCAAGTGGGCTGGGTTGGGCTGAGGATCAGGTTTGTCCAGTGACCGGATTGTTGCCCTATGTAGTGCCACATTCTGCCAAAGCTGTGGCCAATAGTTAACCCATTACAAGTAGTGTGTTTCAACCTGTTCTCTCTCTTTCCCTCTCCACAATCCCTGCTAACGTCTATACTCAGAATGATAATATTGTGACTATTCTCTCTTGAGCATTTCTTTCAGAATATTTGTACTCATTCTTTAGCATTACATCAGCATAGCCAGTCAATGTCAAAGACCAAGTCACTGCACAAAGTCTCTCAGAGCATTACGGTGTAGATAATATATCACCATTATCTATTCTAGGTTTTGTGTTGTATTTCCTTTCAAGCAAAGTATAAGATAAGACATGGGATATTTACTCTGCTTGCATTATCACTCTATCCTTTTCTTTCCCACACTGTTTAACTTCACCTGATTTATATATTAAAAAATTGAAGGTAATATGTAGAAAAAATGAAATTGACTAATATTCCCAGAGAACACTGAATATATTAAAACTCATGAAAATACCACGTACAGGGCATTCCATTTCCACGTATAACACACTGCCACTTTTAATACCAAATTTATTGTTGTTATCACATTACATTGTTAAAAGTAATGTAAGAGAAGTCATTCAAGGTGGTTACTAACTTTTTTTTTTAAAGTAGTGACTTCTAAGCCCTGTCTTCTTATTCATATGCATTCTGACGGCATCCGGTATCCACTGATGTGCAGCAGAACAGCAGAAATTAATTTCAGTTTCATGATATTAGAAATACATGTTTATTGCATTCCTGTTCATTCACAGTTCCTCATTTTGTAGCATCTGCATTACCCTGGTTGGCATATTATTGCAGTTAGCACTGACAGTTCAATTGAGAAGAAGACACTTAAGCCAGGCAATTTGTCCACATTTCCTGGTGACCGTTATTTCATCTTCTCACCTCTCATGTTTTACTTAAAATGCCAGGTCTGTGATCTAGTAATGGTGTGTGTGCAGTTTTTGTGTAATGTATGGTCTCATGTTAACTGTGTCCAAAAAAAAAAAAAAAATTGCAACCCATAAAAAATCATGTCAACAAGTAATAGTTCAAAAAATAAACCAACTCATATACTTAATTGCCAGTTACAATCTGAAAAGACCCTGAAGAGTCAAGTGCCCACCTATGTTCTAATTTTTTTTCTTTAAAAACTTTTGTTTTTAATGCATTAAAAGATTTCCTTCTAACCAAGAAACAATATCATTTGTACCCTATGTAGTTTGCATTGAGATTCTCATCCGGAGTTATCCTATATATATTACAACACTATCATGGCAGATAACTATTCTATTAAATCCCAGTAAATCCCAAGAATTGCATAAATCAGTCAACTAAGAAATAATTAGTGCGATGTCCAAGAAAAATAGCTTTGTTTTAGATGGAAAAGGGAGTTCCTTTTGTATTACAATGTGACTGCTGTTGCTGTAAGCTACCATTTCTTCATATTTATAATTTTACCTTAATTTCTATTTCTGCTGCCATGTGTTTTGTTGTTTCCAGCCTCTCAACCAGAAGGGTATCCCCAAGGAAATTACTCTCAGCCGCTGAAAGGCGTGTCAGTAATTCATCTTCAAGCATTTTCAACTCAATTTTAAAATAATTTTGCTGCTTTGTGAGTTCAGACTGAAATGAAAATGGTAAGGTTGCAAACCTATAATTCAAGCACCATTAATATAGGAAGTACGCATCACTGAACTTCAAAACTTGCTAATCTCCCAAGACTTTATTACAGCCCTTATTTTTAGGGTTTTGCAATTAAGCAATGGATTAATACAAAAAAAAAGGAGTAAAAGTATAGCATGACCTTTATTCTGAATATTATTAAGCAGACTTAAAACTAGACAAAATTAGCTAAATATCAGGTACAGAATTTGCCATCTGCCCTGATAAATGTGAACTGAACATCCAAATTTATTCCTTACAGTTCAGTGTAATTACTTCTGTTTCTGCTGTGGTATCTTCAGTCTAAGCAAATTCAGGCTGAATAGAAAAAGTAAAACATCCAAAAATGTTTTGCAACTGACAAACTACAGTACTCTGATTTTTTTTTTTTTTTTTTTTTAGCGAGGGGAAAATGTTTCAGGGGTGATTGAAGCAAACAAGTGTTGAAATAAATACAGCATATTTTTTAAAAAAGGGGGAGATAAAATGAAACATTTTTTGCATATAAATATTCAGGTGTATCAACATACATTCACACATACACATACCCTGAAATGTTCCAGGTCTGGTCTCTCCACGTTGACCACATCTGCTAGCAACTGATCTTCTAAACCATCACGTGTAACAGTGAAATTGATTAAAGTGGTCTGAGCCTGAATTTCTGGTTTATAGTGAGGATTGGCAAGTTTGGTATGGAGAATAAGTTGGAATTTGGGGTGAAATTTACACTCTTTATCTCCAACTCGAATATATCTTCAAAAAGAAAGAACATGGCAGATGACACTTTAATTTTGCAAATACTGTAGTTATGTGTGAGTAGGCTTTATCTACAGGTAACCAAATGAACAATTGCAGTAGTTTGCAGGTTAGAATGGTATTTCTGAGGGGGAAAAAAAGGAATGGAAATGTTAACTGGTTTTCTAGGTAATTAAGGCAAGGTTGAAGTGACCAAGATTTCAGCATCCATTCAAATTCAGAATTGCAACAAAAATGTTATACGTCTCAACAGGCCATGAAATGCCATGCTGGAATCAAATGCTGCCAAGAGAGCAAGAAATTAAAGATACTTTTTTTCATTTCAGGTCTGTCCTTAACAGTGGATCAATAGTCCACATAAAGAGGGTTCAGCTGGTGTGAAGATACTACTCAGACAAGAATGGAGTCAGCAGGCAGCCAAACTCACAAGCAAGATTTGGATTTAGATGGGAAATTAAGGCCACATAGTCAAAAAGGAACTTGGAAGGATGACTGTTAGAAGTTATGGGCAACAAGGCTCAGGTAAACCTTGCATCTTGATCCAGCCATGTCAACATCTGTAACTGCAGCTAACTTTAGGGCAAGGAAAAGCTGACATTATTATTCCTTATGAATTCTTTGTCATGATACATAGTTATAAAAAGAGATTCAACCCCCTTCCATTTTTTAAATTAAATCATTATTTGTCTAGATAATAAGGGGACATTCCAGACAAAGGTAAACCTTTTGAAGTTCCACTGATTTCTGTAAGATAGGTACACATGTATGCAACCACCTTCTATTGCAATCGCTGGGATATAAAATTGCTAAAATTTCTTTGCAATGGTCTCTTATGCTAACTGCCATCTTTAGTCAAATTACTTGCATTTGTTCTACAGTATTAATTAAGGAAAATTAGGACCAACTACACATTACACAAACAGCCAGCATAGTGTAGTGGTTTGAGTGTTAGACTATGATTCTAGAGAAGAGGGTTTGAATCCCTGCTCGGCCATGGAAACCTACTGGGTGACCCTGGGCAAGTCACACACTCTCATCCTCAGAGAAAGGCAAAGGAAAACCCTCTCTGAAGAAATCTCGCCAAGACAATCTGTGATTGGTTCACTTTAAGGTCACCACAAATCAGAAACAACTTGAAGGCACCAAAACAAAACAAAACAAAACAAAAACCCACATTACACCTAAATGGAGAAAAAGAATGAGTTCAGACATAGATAAAGTGGTGTATCACAGAATACACAGAATTTAGATGAGAAAAGCCATTTCCAAGTGTTCTCTGAGTAGTTTACTGCCACCTTCTTCCTCTGGTCTTAAATACAGGGAAACAAATGTTGATATACTGAAAAAGCCAGGGAAAGGTATATTTGGATGAAGGAAATGGTGGGGAGGGAACCGAGACAGTCCTACCATCAGGCAGAGTGTGGCAACCCCCTTACATGGCTGATAAGTCCTCAGGTACTCCTCTCTCTTAGAGTCCCTGAGTATTTCCCTCTCTATATACTACATGGTCTTCTCTGCCTCCTCCTTGCCATATTGCTTCCTCCTCTAAGGTGTTGTAGAAAACATTATTCCTTTGTCAAGTATGTTAGTAAGATTCCATTGCCAATCTAGCTGCTTCTGTAGGTGAAACGGAAGGAGCCATCTTATTTCTGCTTTGTAACAGGTAACAAATTATATTAAGATGGCCCTGGATGGAAAAAAGAATGTGGATCTATCCCCCAACCTATTCTTCTACCCTCAGTAATAATACCTCATCCAAACAGGTTGTTGGATCATGTTTCTGCAGGTTCACATGTTTGCTGTTGTGTGCTTTTACTCACTTCCGGCTTACCGCAACCCTCTCACCTAGTGGGTTTCCATGGTTGAGTGGGAATTTGAACCCTGGTTTCCTGGAGTCTTAGTCCAACACTCAAATCACTATACCTCACTCATGTAATCTGGGACAACTGCTAACCACACTTGAACCAGGCGCATCCTCTAAGACTTTAGGGCAGTACACACTGGGTTATACCACACAGGGCAATGGCATCTGGACTACTGAGTATGCTGTTTTGGCTGCTGCCTCTCAAAAAGGGTGTTGTAGAGTTGGGAAAGGTACAGAAAAGGATAACCAAGATAAAGGGGCTGGAGGAAATCTCTATAAGGAAAAGTTATAATATGGAAGGACAAAGTTTAGCTTAGAAAAAAGTAAAGGATGACTATGATGATAACGAGGACAGAGGCACGTAAAATTGCCAGGTATGAAAAAAGAGAAAGGAATATGCTTTTCCATCACTTAATACTAGAATTTGGGGTCATCCACTGAAGTGGAATGGTGAGAAATTCAGAAAAAAGGAAGAACACCTTCTTTGCACACGGCATTATTAAACTGTGGAATTCTCTACCACAAGATGTAGGAAAGGGCACCAGTCTGAATGACTGTAAAAAAAGCATTATTCATGCTCTTTAGTTTGTTTCACATTTAGATTAATAGATGGAATGCCAATCTGTTTCTTGCATAACAATTGAAAATGGTGGACTCATTCTCAGCGTCTCATCATGAACTGGGCTAGGACCAAAGCCATTCAAGAAACACATCTCCTCTCCACTGCGTGTGCATGTGCACGTGTATATGTCTGTATTTTTTTTTTTTTTTTGCTTGTTTTGGGACTCCTAGTTTTAATCCTCACCAACAGCTGTAAACTACAGTTGGGTAAATGTAAATGAACTTTATGATTAGAGAGAGATGAGCACTTTAAGACAAAAGCTAAAAACCCTCAGCAGGAGAAATTGTATACAACTTGAATCATACAGATAAATAAATAACGTTACCTTCCCTTTTTCAGCATGTGTCTCCCAAGGAGAGGGTCAAGCATAGGATCAATGGTCTCCTCCAGGTTTTCTATTAAAACAGGATCT
Organism: Cyclura pinguis; assembly: GCA_030412105.1. Classification (NCBI taxonomy): domain Eukaryota; kingdom Metazoa; phylum Chordata; class Lepidosauria; order Squamata; family Iguanidae; genus Cyclura; species Cyclura pinguis. The sequence goes on along the minus strand of CM059599.1, from coordinate 221,513,342 downwards.
CCAGCCACAACAGCCTCTTCTATGACATCGATATATCTGCAAAAAGCCACAGAGAAATTTATAGACATCCTATACATGTCTGTTCAGCTGTAAGCCCTGCAGAGTTCAGTGGGACTTACTCCCTGGTAAGTATGTCCATCACTTCAGAATTAGAAGTGCCAAAAGTGGAAGATGGACAAGAATGGCAAAGCATTCTTTCTAAGGGTTTCACTCTATGTATTATTTACTTATTTTCATTTATTTTATTTATATCTCACATTTCTCCCAGTGCAGGACTCAAGGCAACCAGATATTTTGATCACATGCATCAGTCGCCTTGAATGCAAAGAAAGCCACAAGCAGGCAGTAAAAGAAACTTCAATTGCTCAGAATGTTTTTATTCTTCTTAACAGCCGTAGCTGCCAATGAGCACTTACCCTTTCTGACTCAAATAGGTAACTTTCAAATCTGAGCCATATCTGTTTTTTATCCATTTGATCCCCTGGTGCTGCGGGTCAATCAATACTGGCCAACGTTCACAGTTTGTAAGAATAGTGGCATTTTGTATGGACATAGTATCACTAGGCAGGCCTTCATTGTTCCATTTTGCAATTGTTGCATCATCCGTCAGCATTGAGATCGGATCAAGACCTTCAGTCATTGGAATGGGGACCTAAAATAATAAAGGTTAACTTAGAAATGACTAGTTTCAGTGACTCGTCCCTGTGACAATGCTTCACCACTCACATCTGTCTGTAGCATGGGGCGGCACGGAGGAATATAGCAGGATCACAGAGATTTTGTGCTGAGATCACACTGATTCTCGAGCCTAAGAAGCACAAAGGCTTATAGAAATTGTGTATGTTAAACAGCACAGATAAAATCTTTAAGAGTTTATTACACTTATATGTCTCAAGAGTCCTGATAAGTGCAACCATAAGCATGGAGGGACTGATGAAAGTTGCACCTGCTGGTCCCAGCCCCAGATTCTATGTATTTGCATGGAGGCTGCACATGCAGATACCTCCAAATGCACGTGGGATCCTGTATGTGAAGATCTTCCATTTCACAGACTCCGAGATGGGAGACTTTAACATGGCCAGCCCTGCCATTAGGCAGAGCGAGGCAAGCAAGTGCTGATAGGCGCAGCAGTGGCAATTTCTCCTAAGTGCATGGCTCTTCCTTTTGGAGGACACAAAGATCTATCCTGAATCCACTAAATTAGCCTACTGACCTTAAGTCAGTGGAGGATGTTAGTCCGTTAAAATAAGATTGAACTCTCATTCCAAATTTGCTTCTGACCATGGAATGGGGAAGGAGGACCATCTTGCCCCTCTTGGGTATGTTTGGACCTCACAACAAATCATGGTTTTACAGTATGGGAATGAGTCTCAGTGAACTTTGGCCTTAGGCACTTTCCACGACCTTGGTCTGTAATACAAGCATGAGAAGCTCAGAAGGTTTCACTTCAGTTTTAGTTATGCAAATGTTGCATATGCCCAAACTCTAAACCATGGCTAATCTTAAATATAGTTTATTGAAACAAGATAGCTTTATAATCCATGGACTGAAATTGACTAATTTAAAACAGTCTTCAGTTATGATTAATCAAAGCCTGTTGAGTTTGGATGACAAAAAAAGCTACAGCTAATCAGAAATGAGAGTGTATGCAAGAGCTCAAGGCTAGCCTAGGCTCATTCCTATCACGATAAACCATAGTTTATTATAATGTCCCAATCTAGACATTCTGTGCAAACATGTTCATTTGCGTGAAAACTGAATGGAAGAATATACCTAACAGCACCCCAGTTACAATTATTTCAGGCTTATGCTGATATTTCAGAAATCCGTACTTAGTTGCAAACCTTAAAATCAAACATCTGTTTTAAATTGTGACCCTCCCATAAAGCATAAATATGCATGATAAATTAAACAAATATGAACTTGATATCAAAATATTCTGTTTTGTTGTGAATTACTTGATTACAATAATAAATGTACTCAAATTCTGGTAAGGATAATCTCTGGCCATTTCCGCCCTACACTGTTACAGTGCTATTATTATTCCACTTTCAACCTCCTGTGGAATCCTGGGGTTTGTAGTTTACTGAGGCCAAAGAGCTCTCTGGCTGAGAATTCTAAATCCCCCTCCCTAAACTACAACCCCAGGATTCCATAGGAAGTTGGAAGTGGAATAATAGCGCTATAAGTGTAGTGCAGAAATGGCCTCTGTTTTTGATAGTATGTTATAAATGAAATCTTATTTTAAATAGGTATGAAACCACTTTCTCTCATGGAGTCCTAGAATCGTCTTAAAAAGTTAAATTGAGAAAAGGGAAGGGGGTGTTATCTGTTGTTGTGTAAATGGTAATATGTGGGTTTCTCTTTCATTATACATGCATCAGAAAGTTTGGAGCTTAAAATTTATGGTGGAACTTTTTTTTCCAGTTTGAGAGGCACACGATCTCATAAAGCAACTTTCAAGGGACTGCAGGCTGACACAGGGCAGGACCAAAGCAAAAGTACATAGAAGTCAAACTACACCACAGAGTGAGAAACATTTAGGGATGTAATTCATCACCAAATTCGTTCTTGAAGGAAGCAATAAATAATTTTAGCAATTTTCTTCCTGATGCAAGAAAGTCCTCAAAAATGGTGTAGTCTTTGAAAACTATTTGCAGTTCATGGCTTAATTATGTGCAAAATTTGCATGTTTTGTTTTGTTTTTTTGTTCAGAAAACAGGATTTTCTACAAAGAAAATATTTTGTATGGAAAACAGCATTTTATGTGCAGAAATAAATAGATAATATTTCTGCTCACAAAAAATAATATTTCTACACAGAAATTGCTGGCTTCTGCACAAAAGAACCACATACAAATTTGCAAATTTTGCACAGAGTAAGTCCTGAACTGCCAAGATTTTCATTTGCCTAAGATTCTTCTCTATAATGTTTACTGGCACTCAGCAAACATATTTTTCAACAACTTTTTGAATATTTTCAAATATCCTCTCCATCCCTAATAGCATTAACCCACTGTTACTTTCCTCCAAACACACCAATCATACACATTTATACACATTTATTTGTTTACAGTTAGAGGAACAGAGCAATGCCACTCATGTGGCAATTAAGCTTGAAAGAAATGCAGCTATATATAATTGCTATGGAGATATGAGGCTGAAGATGAAAAGCTTGTGGGCTGGAATGAAATGGTCTTGGGCTGGTAATTTCCCACTCATGTTATAGATCAGGTGCACAACATTTTTGGTCCATCTCAGCTAAACTGGGGAGCCAAGAGCTGTACATGCCTGCATAGAAAATGATGCATGCATATACATGCAAACACAGAGGGGTTTCTATATACAGAACTGTCTGGGAATTTTTAACTCTCCTCTCCATGCCCCCTGAACTCTCTAAATGGTTGGGAGTGGGTAAAGCTGGATGCCTATTCTAAAGACCAGGCTGAAAGATCTTGCAGTTACTGTTCTCAGATATTGCCTAGGATCAAGGAAAGGGCCCACTCACTGCAAAGTCCTTCTGCCATCTTGAAATGTCAATAACTGTCAGCACTTAAACTGTTTGGAGAGGGGGAAATCTGTTCTTTGTGTCATAGTTAAGATCAAGCATCAGCCAATGAAATATTTTGCTCATGCACAGGCAAATAAAGCTTCTCTGGGCTTTTAGTATGTACACCTGTCTTATCTAAAAGTACAATGAGTTTTTTTTTTAATTGACAATACATATGCACTGGTGATGAATGGGTTTCAAAAATCATTCCCCCAAACATTTAAACTAAAGATTTTGATGCTTCCACATTACCTTTTGACTTCTCAAGAAGGGCAGCCATAGATTTTGAACAAGCTCATGCCGATACCTCTTTGCAAATGGGCCAGCATATGAAATAAAAGCTGCTGTTAGAAGCACATCTCCACACAGTGTCTTCCCTTGTTCGTGATACTGTGCTACTGACTGAGCCCATCTCACATTCTCTGACTAAAACGCAAAGATCACAGGTTAATTCACAACAATTCCAGATTAAAATAGCAATAAAATTCTCTTTAAGGGAACGATGCTCAGGTTTTAATTCATGTTTCATGTTTGAATATTTCCACTATGATCCTAGCAAGCAGCCTGGGCTGAAGGCTTAGTGGAATAGTTTGTCTGTTTCCAAAAGGAGATGACAGAAAAGTAGGTCTCCTGGAGGAGGATATACAGCCCTACACAGTTCCATGGCTTCCTCAGAGAGAGCCGTCCTTCTATCTGATGACAATACAGCATTGAAACAAAACAGTTTCACAGACTGATGTTTACATTTTTGTAAGGCAAAAAAGTCTCTGTAAGACGTTCAAGTCCTAGACTATTTAGGATTTCAAAGATCAATACTGGTCCTCTGAACTGTGTATGGAAACAAGTGGAACCTAATAAATATGTTTTAAAGGAGACAACATGACCATGTTAACTTATATCTGTCAGAAGTCTGCTCACTACCTTTGCTGCCCACCCCTTGAAATGAAGAGACCACACAACAGGACTAGGGATGAACTATGGGCAATTTTATTATTTATTGCCTACTTTGACATGAACTTGACCTTGACCTTGACCTCATGGGGGGCTGCATGATATCAAAGTACCTGGTCCCGAGGGCAAACCCCTGATCTTGGGCTGCCACCTCGGCAACCCCCTCTGGAAGGCGTGCCCCACGAAAGCCCACCACCTGCCACAGAGCCCAGAAGTGAGGGCATAAAATATGTGGGCCTGCCCCAAGGATGCCCTCCTTCTTCACCCATCACCCCTGCCTGACAACTGAGAGAGTGAGCTCCAGAGGTGTATCCTACACACCTTGTGCCAAAGGTATACACCAATACCTTAATGCCCCCCCTTCACCTGCTGGGAGACCTATTTAACTCTTGTTTAAGACACCACCCTGAAAGCCAATTGCCCAGTCCCTTGCTGCAGTGTAAGGTAGGTGAAAAAAAAACCCCTTTGGGGGCAGAAAAATTCCTACCCGGCCCCGAAACGACCAGCAAGCTTACACTACAAATGAGAGCCGGAGGGTGGGTTGCCAGCAACAAACTGACAGGGGAGGCGGAGCCGCAGTTTGATGGTCCCACCTGGCCTGCCCCCTCCCCAACAGCCAGTGCAACAATGGTTGTGCTGGTGATGTGGTCCCTCCTTGAAGGGGGGGCAGCAAATTCGCCTCCCCCCCGAGCTGCTCGGAGTGCAGGGGGGTCAGGGAACAGGGAAAAACCAGAGGAAATTTTTACGCCATCTTCAAAAAGCACACCAATATACAGGGTCCTACGGTAACCAAGATGTGAACCATAGCAAAAAGCTCTCTCAATATAAATCATACACCCCTGTAGTCTAAGCTAATTCATCCCAGATTGCTTGCTACAATATTTTTTAAAAGTCCATGTTGAATGATTGAAATTAGTCCATTCATTTTGGGATTTCAAAACAATGGCATGGCAACTTCATTTGGTCATCATTTTGCCTTGGTAGCACAGACTCAGCAACTAAATACAAAATGAGCATCTCATATTTTCCTTGACCGAGTGCATTGTGATCTGGAGAATACTAGGAATGGAGCAAGATCTATATCCAAAATTTCTGTCCAGGTATAGATGCTGTCTGTCTAATTCTCCATTGCTTCCTATAGTTGCTCATTCAAATGAGTATTTGAAGTCGAATGTCTTCTGCATCATGGTACAACCAGTCACATGTAAAGCATACCTAGATTATATTCACACACTGTTAGCAGGTAACACAATCCCCTCTCACTGAAATGTGTTAAATATACAACATGATATATTTCAAAATGAATTCTAGGGCAGATTTTCAGGCTGGGTGTGGGACCAGTCAACACCACTTCTTCTACCAGTCATAGAAGGCAAGAGTGCCTTTTTGTGAGTGGAATTCTACTCAATGGCCTCCAAATCCAATCCAATAAAGAGTTTTTACAAAGGTTATGGTTTGCTTTCCATGTCAGCATCTGAATGTAGATGGAATGAATTTCTGTCATCAGTGAACAATCACAATTAATGTACACACACCTAGAGTTAGGGAGCAAGATGCCAATTTGGTTTCAAGATACATTCAAGCACTGGACTCTCTATTATTATTATTATTATTATTATTATTATTATTATTATTATTATTATTACACCATTATCTATTTTTTGGCTTAAGATATACTCTGCACATCCCAGAGGAAATAATTAGAGAATTATTGTATTAGTTAAGTAACTATCACAAATCATGTACTCTGGAGACCCAACCAAGGGTAGTTATTTTAAGAAATGTTCAATTGTTGTCTCAGAGCATCTCAGAGTTACAGCATCTTTTTTTCCTAAAGCGTCTGTTGCCAGCACCCAAGAGTTACTATTCCTCTTCTTCTTAATATTATTGGACATGTTAGTTAGTAGGTAATCTTGCAGTTAATATATACAGCAACGAGGCAAAATGTAAGAAAACGTAAAGGTCAAAAACATGTTTCCTTTATGGAAAAAAAATGAATGATAATGACATAATTTTTTTCAGCTCATCAGGTTCTTTGCTAAGTGCCTCTGTTATTGTCAGATCACTAGGGTATAACAAAGACATGCTTTCTGTAGGCTGCTTCATTAGCCTGCCCTGTAGGACCTCACCTCCAGACCTTTCACTAATCTGTTGGCCAGCTCAATAGTCTTGTTAGTTCTATTCACTTCTTCCTGGCAGTGGATTTTCTCAGCTGTAGCCCTCTCAAAGGCAGTGGTGAAGGCAGCCAGGTTTGTGTCTAGTTCCTTTAAATGAAAAACAGTAAGAAATAAGTGTGGACATCGTAGGGACAAGTAACAAGAATGTCACTGCTATCCTATTTTTATATTGTGGGAAGAGAAATTATACAGCCAGGAAAAAGAGGTAAACATGACTGCCCTTGGGAAAAACCCGTTATCCAGTTCACACAATCAGAAGGAGTTCTAAAATTAGCTTAGCTGTTGTAGTAATGCTTCAATATTTTTCCAACATGTCTGTAACCTTTCATTCATTAAAAGTCCCTAAAGTTACTATAGCCACACAATGCAATTTGTGCTTCTTTTCACAAAGAGGGTCAGTTCTCACCAACCTACCTCCATTCTGGTTTGAAGGGGGTGAACCAGTTGTCAAAGTTTAGTCTTATCTGTGATGAACCACTCTGAGGACTGATAGCATAATTTAAATTTGGCTGTTTAAAACAACAACAACAACAGTAGTAGTAGCAGCAGCAACAACAACAAAAACCTGGAGTGAAATCAAACTTTCAGCGCAACTTGCATTGATTATCCTTTATCAGGTCATGCTATCAAGTGTAGTATTGGGCTCAATCAGACAATGCAAGCGTATCCTGAAATTACCCCTTGCCACAAATCCAATATGTATATATGGAAGGAACTAAAAGAACCAAAAGAAGGATTTTGCTTACAAGAACTAGAAATCTATCTCTTGACCAAATTCATAGTAGCTCATTGATACGGAAGAGAAAACAGCCATTGCTCTAAGACTGAGCTTCCTTTGGGAGCTGGGAGTTGAGGCTTATAATATTTCACAGAAGATCTTTGAAAATGTTGTAGATTATTCAATTACAGTTGGTCCTCCACATTCATTAGGGTTAGGGGCACAGGACCCTCACAAAAGTGGAAAAATCAAAAATATCAAAATGTGTGTGTGTCTGTGGGAAAGGGGCTGAGGCATGGTGGGGACAGTGGGCACTCAGGGTCCAAACCAGGTAAGGGAAAGGAGAGGAAAGGTAGATGAGTCAGCATGGTGGCCCTATACTTCCTCCTTCTCACTCATTTCCTTCCTTTGGTGTGTCAGCAAGCATTGGGAGAAGGTTTGTGGTGCTGAGAAACTGGGCTGTGAGCTATCTTTAGCTGGCCAGGCAGTGGTTGATGGAAAAGCAGGAGGACCAGAGGCAGGTTTTTAAAGGGCTGGACAGCCTGATTGCAGCCTTTGAGAAGGAAGGTTCTCCCAGAAAAGAAGTACCTGAGGTGCTGAGGGGAAGGAGTTGGAGGAACTTGCAAATAATCAAATCTGTGAAAGTCAAACCTGTGAATGTGGAGGGCCAACTGTATTTTTATAGATGCATGTTTTTAAATCAACCATCCAGATAGAAGGGAAAAGTACTAATGTAGCACGACTGAAGTAAAATGAGTAAAAGTAGACAAACTCAATGTTTGTCAGTCTCTACCAGACATAGGAATATTTAGGACAGGAGTGTCTATTTCAAGCAGTGACATGTTCTAGATTCTGTGGTTGCAGCATAATCTTATATTTTCCATTCTAGAACTTTGGCCCAATGCAATTGCAGTATGTTAAAAAAAAATTCCCCAAAGATGTAAAAAATCCTGCTGGTGATTAATGAATGGGAGGAAGAGTTTGAGTTCATCTAAGTAAAAAAATATGACCTGTGGAATGGTGCCAGAAGCAGCAAAACCTCTAGTGGGCTGGTGAGAAAGAGCTGTTTAGGGACTTGAAATTTGCCTGGGGGCAGCATTAACTTACCTAAGCAATTTTCTAAAGATTTCATAGTATGAAATATGGGCAAAGAAAATGTATGCAACTCCATTTTGAAGACTGCATATTGCCTTTGTCTTTGAGGTTTTCTTTGAAATATTCGCTCTGCTTGACTTATCCTCCATAAAATGGTAAGCTGGGCAGCATACATACTCGAAGAGGAAGGTACCACAGTTGAATTCAGGGACTTGGATAGCAGAGGTGCATAATTTGCTTGAAGACTAATGTTACGAGCAAAAGGAACATGCATGTCTGACAGACTGTGCCACTAATGTTCTATGGCTTCGCACCATCGAACGTACGCACTTTGTTGACCCTTAAGTTCTTGTGTGGACCCATGATGGTGAATTTCTTTAATTCCTGGCAAATAATCCTGTAAGCCCCACTGAACTCAAAAGGACTTAATCCTAGGTACAGGAAGCCCCTACCTTTTGATGCCCTATTATCTGACTCATTCTTGTGACACTTGGAAATTAAGGACAAGTTCCATTAATTTAACAGGGGTTCTGCTCTTTCATCAGTTCTTTTAGACTGTGGAGACTGGCTTGAAACCATTTGCATGTGCATGCTGCTTGCAAAGCAAGCTGAGAAAAGAAAAAAGGCGCTAAGCCAGCTGGGAGACTTTGCAAGAAGGTTGAAGTCACTTAGTCCCAGGTAAGCCTCTGTAAGTCCTTCATGCTCCCTATAGTCCAGTACATGGGTTCTGCATTTCAACCAATTCTGTCTTCTGACAGTGACCCAGTCCTTAACTTGTCAGATAAGTGGGGGAAGCCTGTATGTCAGAACCATCATGGTGTAGCGGTTTGAGCGTTGGACTACAACTCTGGAGACCAGAGGTCAAATCCATGCTCAGCCACGGAAACCACTGGGTGACCTTTGGCAAATTACACTTTCTCAGGCCTCAGAGAAAAGCAAAGGCAAACCTCCTCTGAAAAAATCTTGCAGAGAAAATCACATGATAGGTTCACCTGAGGATTGGCATTAGTGGGAAATGACAGCAACAATGTTACAACAGAATTGTAACCAAAGCGAAGAGACGGTACCAATCAGTTAGCCATTAAAAATCACATCTGTCTTATATGTTGTCTCAGTAGTCCACGGTGGCTAGTATAATCTGCTTGTAAAATTAACATGGCATTTCCATAAGCTGACATATGAAAATGAATGGTATTTTTGTTATCTTCAATGAGATACACCCCTGATATAGACTATATACACTTTTGACACATTCTGAACAATGTGCTTTTCTAAAAAAAGATAACTTCAGTTCTATGGCCAGTACCCTAAGAACAAACCCTTTTGAACTCAGTAGGGCTTACTTCATAGCAGACATGTATAGGATTGCTCTGCCATTACCTGATTACACGATTTCCCTTCCTTTTCTTGAATTACCAATAAGATATGTCCCTTCCTTTCTGTTTTGTGCATATCAATGTGATTAATTTTTTTAAGTGCCAAAATCTCTCTCTCCCTCTCTTTTTATTTTAAAGCATTGCCCTTTTCAAAACAAGGGGAAATTCGGTATAGTTTCAGTGCCACAGTGATCAAACAGTGTCACATCACTATGGCAATTGGTGCCCAGGCCAGGAATACAGATCAGCTTTAATTGTGCAACGCCTTATTGCTGGTGCATGTCAATCAGAACCTATGAATTGAGAAAAATTTGCTCTGTTCATTCTGTTAAATGATGTATCCAATTAAACCTGTTAGAATTCATGATCTTCAGTCAAGGTTAAATGAAAGTAGTTACTCCTGTCAGCTAGGTGATTAAATGCTGCCTACATCAGGCACATTTATGTGCAAAATTAAAATTTTGGTATAAAGCATGAATCTTTATGCATGCCAGTTAATTATCTTGCAGTTCCTTCCACTTATTAAATGCCCACTGCATTTCTTCTTAATCATTAGCTTCCTTTCAAAACTTGTTTCATACTCCACATTATACCAAATTTCAATGTTTAAATGAAATGCTCTATAAATGAAAACTTCCTCTTTTCAAGGATTTGGCTGTTGCTACGTTACTGAAAGATAACCGTTATTAACAGTATTCCCCCCTCCACTAGTCATTATGCAAAAGATCTGTTTGTGTTGTGCTGCAGGATTCTGAGCCTCAGTGATAGGAATCCCTTGTGTTATTGCAGACTGCTGGTCATTTTTGCTTTCTTTAAACCTACCTGGGACTGCTCCTGTTTGCCAGCCAAGCATCGAGGTAGTAACACGCAGGGCTACAATACAACAATCAGCTGAGCAATAATAGGAAAAATGCTCCATACACCACTCTCCTCCCTGAAAATGGAACTGCTGAAAGCCTTCAAATATCAGTGCAATTTTTAATTTGCTAGAAGAGGAAAAGGGGGAATATCTGTTTAACCACAAAAATGTGCCACAGGCCCTTCTGTGAAAGTGAATATTGCTATAAACTGTTTTGTTGAGATTTTTCGGTATGTCAGTATCCATCAATGAAAGCAGGACAAAGAACTATTTGAAGAGGAGGAAGGGGAGGAAAAAGAGGAGGAATAAAACTTTCTTCCAGCAAAGGACAGTTATTTCTGTAATTAAAACCCTGACAGTGATGTATTCTTAGACCCCTTTAGGAGAAGGGTAGAGAACCTCTTTCAGTGCAAGGGCCAAAAACGCAATCTTAAATATGTTCTGGGAGCCACATTCCAAGAATAATAATTCCAAAAACAACAATAACAACAGAAAAAGAGATCATAATGTCAGCTTTCATACACTAGGCAAATTTATAGTCCACAGGGGAGAAATATTTATACCTATAGCTCTATCTATATCTCCATCCATCCTGCTTTTCTGTTATTTATGCGCCAGAAAGCTCTCTTCTAAAATACAGACATGCAAACAAACAAACAAACAAATTGCTGAGAAAAAAACACAGTTAAGGTCAGAGAATGTGGCTGAACTCATATGCATAGCTGCCTGGGAGTGAGCTCCATTAAATTGAATAGTATTTACCTCTCATTTCCTTGATACAACTTTAAATGTCACAAAAGATCTTGACAAAACATCTGGTAAAGAAGTGTTGGCACTGAGACTCCTAGTGTGAAATATAAGTCATGTGAAAAAGAGAGGGAAGAATTATCCAGTCTCTGCTTTATTATTTGCTTCATTCTCAGATTCACAAACAATAGTCACAAACGAGAGAAAAACCTGAAAGTTTTGTTATCACCTCAACCACCTGAGAAGGGAAACTTTGTGACTGTGTTTATTGCGTTGTTGGGTGTTAGCCCTGTTGTGCAATTATATGTCTTCAAGTTGCCTGTCAACTTAAGGTGGCACTGTGAATTTCATAGGGTTTTATTAGGGAAGGAACACTCAGAGGTGGTTTTGCCTGTTCCTTCCTCTGAAATATAGCCTGCAATATAGCCAATATATTCATTGGCAGTCTCCCACTCAACTATTAACCAGAACTGACCCTGCTTAGTTTCCAAAATCAGATGGGATTTGGTGCCTTTAGATTATTTATTCAACTCTAATTCCACCTTAGTCACTTGCCAGAGCAAGGAGGATTCATTATTTGTATTCTTTGGCATATGAGCCAGCCTCTCTAGAGAAGAAGTTGGTTTGATCTCCCCATTTGGTACTACTGCCAATCTTAACTAATGTCATTACTTGCTCCTTCCAAGTTGGAAGTAGTAGGCAAGCAAGTGTGACTGAAAAGTGAACCAAGCAAAGTAGTGGGGACAGTGGGGAAAGCAGAAGAGAAGTAGTAGAAGTAAATATTTTGCTAAAATATTTTTAAAAATCTGCAGACTGCAAGTGGTCACATGTAACTGCATGTCCACAACTGCATAAGGATCTTTGTGGATCCATCACAAAACAGATTCTTATATGGTGAGGAGAGCATAATGTAAGCAGGGGCCATGGTCAGGGATGTTTAGAAGTGCTGACTAGACAAGTTAAAAAAGGAGCAGAGCAGTATGGTCATTTTGTTGCCCTATTTAATTTATATGCTGAACATATAATAGGGAAAGCAAGATTAGACTCAGAGGAAGCAGGTATGAAAACTGGGGAAAGGAATATCAGCAGTTTAAGATACACAGACAATGCCATATTACTTACAGAAAATAGCAAAGGCTTCGAACAACTACTGAGGAAAGTCAAGGAAGAAAGTGCAAAAGCAGGGTTACAGCTGAATATTAAGGAGACAGAAATACTGTAATGATCACAGATGAGTTACATAAGTTTAAAGTGGGTAATGAAGACATTGGAATTGTTAAAAATTACCAATTCTTTGCCTCAGACATTAACCAAAATGGAGACTGTAGCCAGGAAAACTGAAGAAGACTGAGAATGGGAAAAGTAGCCATGAAGGAACTAGAGACATATCATTAAGTACCAAAGTCCAAATCATCCAGGTCATAATATTTCCAATTTCTATGCATTGTCATGAAAACGGGACAGTGAAGAAAAATGACGGGAGAAAACCAACTCATTTGAAATAGGGTACTGGAGAAGAGTTCTACAGATATTTTGGTAAAAAGGCAAATGAATAGGTCAGAGCAAACCAAGCCTGAACCCTCACTAGAAGTAAGAATGACTAAACTGGAGCTGTTGTGCTTTTTATCCAACTCTGTTTCATGACATAGAAAGGGCAGTTATATATCTTGCTTGGCAAACATGATCGTGATAGACACACAGGTATTGAAACTGGGGCTTCCTATAGCAAGGGAGATGGTAGGGACTTGTGTAGATGAATTTTTAAACATTCTTATGCAGACATTGGGGAACCCTATATGGGTTAGGCATGAATCATGTCCCACTCTTTATCACAGAATAACAGCAGCACTGGACCACCCCACTTTCAAGGTGCTAAATGGGCACAGGATGCCAGGTGAAGGTCTACAGTGGTGATTGGCAGTAGCAAGAGTCACTGCATGAAATCTGCAATTATTTCCACTGGCCAGGCTGGCTGGAGGATTCTTGGAGTTGTGGTCCATAGAAGTAACCTTTCCAAGCTCTGATAGAAGAAAATTGTTGGTTCTGCCTTGGGCAGACTCAGAAGAGGAAAGGAAAGGAAAAATCACAGCCATTGAGTGAACAGCAGTTTTGCTGATATAATTACACAGAACAGCATCTAATTAAATTATCTGACTGCTGAAATTGCTTCTGTTAGTGGCCTGGGAAGAGGATGACTCATTTGTCTTCTGAAGCCCCCTTCAGAGGGACTGCAGGTGGGAGGAGAGAGAAAGAAAGACCTGTCACATGAGCAGAATTTCCCCCACACCTGTCATGCTTTATATAACTGGCACGCCACAAACTTCACTCAGAAGCAGTCAGTAGTGCTTATTTGTAGCAAAGCAAGCAACGCAGCACACTTCATTCAAAGTTGCTGAGACTAGAACATACATGGTGGTTGCAGGTTTTATACCTTTCCATGCAAAGTTGGACACATAAAGCTGTGATTGGAGAAGATCATTAGTCTAACATCATCCCATTTTCCCAGACTCTCAGTTGTTTACCTATCTTTTATCCTTGAGGCTGGAACATGTTTCCTGCCTCCTTATCTTATTTCCAGTTCTCACAATACCTTTTGGTACTTTGGTTTTCTCCCTCCGATGTTCTCCCCCTCTCCCAGACACATTGTAGCTATGAGCAATAAAGCAATAAACCCTTTGAAGCATTGGAATACACAAACAGACCACAAACTGATACATAGGCCATTTCCAAACTACATTGTTATAGTGCTATTATTTCACTTTAAACGTCCCATGGAATTCTCGGATTTGTAGTTACTAAGGCCAACAAGCTCTCTGACTGAGAATTCTAAATGACCCTCCCTAAACTACAAATCCCAGGATTCCACAGAATGTTGAAAGTAGAAAAATAGCACTATAACGGTGTAGTGTGGAAATGGCCATAGTTGCAATCATCAGTTGGCATTCAATACTTTGTGGTGCTCTAGCTGATTCTAGCAATGCCTAAGCTGGCTACCCAGTCTATTCTAACACAGATCCAGATCCTTTATGATAGGAGCCACACATCCTGACAACACCACATTGGGCTTTCCCTGTGTTAATTACAAAGAAATATCTTAAGCAAATAATCTTAAAGTTATTTAAAGAGAATTGAGCACAGGCATCTGTGCTTACTTTCTGACTCTTAGGCTGTGGTCACACGGCACAATAAGCCAGGGAACTGTGAGAACTCTGGCTCATCATGTTGTGCGAGGGCAGCTTCTCTCTCTGTCTCTCTCTCTCTCTCTCTCTCTCGTTTTTTGACACATGATATAATTGAAAAACAACAGGGAAGTGTATCAAGTAAAAAGTCCTTGAATTAAGATCAACATTTCAGTTGAGTGACCATGCTCATTTCTGTGAGTTATTGTTGGACAAATGCTAGAAAATCAATATCTCTATTGAGAAACTATCTTTTGGATTTGTGAAGAAGAAGAAAAAAAAGACCTGGAACATTTTGAGTTCAAATGTTCATTGTTCCCTAGTCTTATATCAAATCCCTTTTGAAGTTAAATCGTCAAATCATAAATAGAATGAAGTGTTCACCTACTAGCAGATTTTATAACTTGTTTTTATAACTAGCTTTGTAACTTCGCAAAAGTCATGAAGGTTAACGGCAACTTTGTACTTCATTATTCCTTATCAGCCGAACTAGGTCCTAGCTCAAGTTTGCTGTTTTATTACCTGATACCGTTGTGAAAGGTGGACAGTGAAGAAAGCTGTTAGGAAGAAAATCAACTCATTCAAAATGTGTAAAGAGTTCTACAGATACCCTGCGTTGGTAAAAAGACAGAAGAATGGGTCCTAGAGCAAATCAACCCTGAAATTTCCCTAGAACCCAAGATGACTAAACAGAGGCTGTCATACTTTGGCTATATCAATGAGAGGACTTGATTCCCTAAAAATTTCTCTAGAAAAGACAATCATGCTTGGTAAGATAGAAGGCAGTAGGAAAAGAGGAAGACCACATTACAGATGGATGGACTCCATCAAGGAAGCCATGGCCCTGAGCCTGCAAGACCTGAGCAGGGCAGCTGATGACAAGGTGACTTAAGAGGTCTCTCAGCCATAAGATCTCCATAAGTCAAAGTGCACTTGACAGCAGGTCACTGCTTGGGCTTTAGTAAGTCACTGACTACCCAGTCAAATAACAATGGGAAGATACTGTAATGTGTGTATGTATGTATGCATGTGTATATATATATATAAGTTAATGCTTAGGTTGAGCTACATATTGCTGAATTAGTACAAACTATACATACAGGGTAAAATTCAAAGTTAGAGATACTGAAAGTGAACCCGCTGACGTGAATGAAGCTTAAGTTAGCCAAGGTTTAAGTCTCGTTCATTTAAATGAGCCAGTTCTAAGTATGACCCCAAACTTGGTTTGGAATGTTAGGAGATGCTATGAAATAGACGTGGGGTCTGTAGGAGAAAAAGTGCTGAGGGGTTTGATGAAAGGAAAGTCCCAATACCTAAGGAAAAGTCCTGCTACAGGAGAGGAGACCTCCTAGAAAAGTACTCAGTGTAGTAACCCAACCTCTTAAATGGATTTTTAAAACATTGAAAAGGAAAGTTGTCTATTTGTTGCCTGTGAAAGAGGAAATTTAGGCAGAAGGTGGTAAGACTTACAGTGAGCGTCCTTCGGATACAGTCAAGTTTTTCAGCTGCAGTGATCAAGTCTGCACTGGCCTGTGCCAGGGACTTCCGTTTCAGATCCACTTCACAATATACCTATAAAGCAAAAGAGAAGAAGCTGTTTAAACTGGTCTCATCACAGAATATGGCAAAATCACTAGTGTTGACCACATGCAAAAGAGGAATCAAACAAAGTGACTGTAATGCTGGCAAAGAAAAAGCTTGCTAAGAGCAGGAGTGAGAGGAATGGGCAGGACAACAACTCAGTGATGACTCTAACAATACGATAAAAAGAAAGAAGGGAGATGTGTACAGGGACAGAAGAAATACCATAACATAACCTAACAAATGTAATCTTACATTTGTAAACAAAAAGGGGGTGGGTAGGTCTATAGAGGCCTAGGAACTGTGGTTTTCAGGACATAAAAAGACTGAAAAGTGTTATAAAAATTGTGCAGTTACTAGGTCACTACTAATGGAGTGGCTATGTATGAGCTGGAAGTTCTATAGTTCAGTGATCTTCAGTTCACTGGCTTTTAAGTAGGAAGGCTGGGCCAAAATATCTTTTAAAAATCAACAACAGAAAATCCACTTTCAGGAAAATAGGTGAGTGATACCACAGGAGTCTATGTTGACAAACAGGCCAGGTAAGTTCCACTTTCCCCCTGCCACTACCCACCTCTTCACGGTCTGACTTAAGGTGGGTTACAACAGCTGTCCTCTAATCTTGCAGTAGGTCCCTGAATGCATGTTTGGACTTAAGATGCGTCTCTAATCTGAAGGGATTGAAAACTACTCAGGTCAAAACTCGGGCCACCCACTATATCACACAGATGCTGTTTTTATCCCACCATTGTTTTCTGCTGCTCCAGAGACCAGGACAAGGAGCAATGGATTCAAGCTGCAGGAAAGGAGATTCCACCTGAACCTCAGGAAGAACTTCCTGACAGTCAGGGCTGTCCGGCAGTGGAATATGCTGCCTCAGAGTGTGGTGGAGTCTCCTTCTTTGGAGGTTTTTAAGCAGAGGCTGGATGGCCATCTGTCAGGAATGCTTTCAGGGTGTTCCTGCATGGCAGGGGGTTGGACTGGATGGCCCCTGGGGTCTCTTCCAACTCTACATTTCTATGATTCTATGATTCATTCTGGACTGTTTCCTTGGCATCATCCACTACAATAAGTTTCCAGAGTATTTTATATGGACATTTGTAACTAAAATATGTAATTATCACAGATTAACTCAGGTTCAGGGATTCCTTACAAGCAGTGAAGTATATATACATTGCTTCCTGTTCTATGAAATGTTACTGGCTACTTCAATGGAAGAGTAGCATGGTACAAGCAAAAAGAAAAAGAGTTCTACTGGATCAGATCAAAGGTCTATTTAATTCAGCATCTTGTTTCCCACCATCTAGCCAACTAGGTGACTGTGTGAAGTGCTGAAACAGGAGATGAGGACAATAGCCCTCTGAACAGCTGGTATTCAGAGAAAACATGCTACTTCTCATTGTGGAGTAGTTGCTTGTAATGGCAATAGCCATTAACAGTCTTATTCTCCATGAATAAGCTAATCTGCCACTGAAAAATCCAAGCCATCAGCCACCACTGCTTCATCTGATGGCATGAAATTCCGTAGTTCAGTCATGTATTTTTGTGAAAAACTATGGTCATTTCTGCACAACAACCTCACTGTCCTTCAGTGGGGACGCATTGCTGGTGGTCTGCGAGCTGTGCTTTCACACAATGTCACTGTGGTCCCACTGCCAATGTGTCCCCACCTGTCATGGTTGTGGGATATTCCATTACCAGGAAAAAAAATAGCCCCCATTGTGCAACACTTCCATCTCTGGCAGCCATGTGGAAAGGGACGAAGTGCGTGTTAGGCACTTCCTTCCCCAGTGCTGCATGGGAAGTGGCCAGCTCTGCTGTGGAAGAAAGGTGTGTGTTGCTTGTGCTACCCTTCCGCAGCAGCCAGCTGGGTGTGGAGGGAAGCATTCGCATCACGCTCCCATCCCAGCAGTCACACTATCAGGATCACAACAAGAAAGGTACAGAAATGGCCTACATCTTTTTTTATCAGTTTTCTCCTCCTGCCCCTAGTGCCACTTGCCATGCTGATTAAGAGGGTCCAAAAATAGTCTAAGTCAGATTCTTGGAAGGCACTGGGAATAGAAGGGGAAAGAGGACCTGGCAAAAGTTGCCTCTCCCCCTTTCACTGGGAGGAGTAATTGGAGTTCCAATAATGGGAATGTAGGCATTGAGATAGTCTGTTAACATCTGTACTAGTCACTATTCATTTGTAGTGGTCCAGTAACATAATGTACTACAATGATATAGATATAAGAGAAAAATGTTATTCTTTTATTCTTCTGGAAATTAAAATTAAGAGAAAGACTAAGCTAAAAAGAGAGAGAATTAGGGAAACAGGGTGAGGTGACCAGAAATGGTTCATGCCTCCACATTTCCTTTCCCCTCTTATACAGTTATTGACAAAAATGAAATTTTTGAATGAAAAACAAGGATATTTGACATCATTTGTTATGAAACAATACCCACTGAAGGCTCACAATTAAACATAAAACATGTAACCAGCTAGAAAAGTACAATATGGCACATTAACATTTGATGTAAGACAAGATTTTAAAGCTCCAACATTTTTGATTTCTTTTCAATTTGTTTCATAGATTCAACTGATCAACATTAAATGTGTAATCATTTAGGGGAAAAATGTATACATAATCAATATGGACACCCCTAAAGTTTGTACAAATGAAACAGGTTATAAAGCATTGAAAATAAATTGCTGACTTGAAAAAAACCATAAAAAGTGTCAACACTTACATATATCTTTTGGAGATGTCCGCACAACAGGAAAGCAAATTGATAAAGGATAGAAGAAATGCTAAATGTGCATCATGACAAACAGTGAAAAATTAAGTATTGTAACTAACATTAATTACATTCTAGTAAGATGAATAGGCTACTCATCATTAATGAGAACATATACCTTTGTCTAAGTTTCGCATCTACCTGTGATAAATGTGGTAATAGCAATAAAATATATCATAGGAGCATCTGAATTAACAGCTCACTAATAGATTGACTTACGAGTATGAATGAAGTGTTTAATCATCAACATGGCATCATACCTTTATGCATATAGAATCTTTACGCATCCAGTGTGGCACCTTTATGCATATAGTGTACAAACTGAACCTGGCTTAAACGTTATAAACTCCTTTTAGTGAGTACATACCAAAACAACTTTCTGTCATTGGATGCAACCATGTTCTGTTTACAATTACATTTAGTGCCATATGGAGTGTAACGTGGTTTATGGGCCTTTTGATTAAACAGCAAATGACAGTTTTTGAATAGAAAGGGTGTGTAGTTGGTTCTGTGCAAAATACACATTGACTCCTACTCAAGTGACAACAGTGAGATAGTCAAACATTCCTTGTCAGGGGTTCCATTTAGGACCTGCAGAAGGGAGTCTACAGTTTAAACTATTTTAATGGGAACAAGCTAGAATGCCAGTAGACCCAAGAGACTATTGCTGAAGGGAAGGGCATATATCTTTTGCATGCATAAAGTGACTTTCAGGTTTATATGGCAGGGGGCTTAATATGGTTTAATATTAAGATATATACAAAACCACTGCAAAAAATCATATTCAAGTACAATAAATAAATAAAAAACACACTATTTCATTAAACTGACTTCATTGTTCTGTTTTAATCTTTGTTTTCCAATTTGATCAGAGAGGTTTGGCCATTTTGTTTGTACATTACTCTGGGATCTTGTGAGACAGGGCAGGATAGAAATACTTTTTTAAAAAACTGAAAAATAATTTGCAGTAAAGAAAGATCATTCATAAATAAGCAACTATCTTTCTTTACAAATGCAGTAATGAAAGCTCGTTTATAAATAAGCAAACAATTATTAAGCAAATATTTTAATTTTGCTTGAAACCTAAGCAAACTTAGGTTTTAAGTTACTAGTTTGAGCCTGTAGCTTAAAACGTAAGAAACATTTTTAGGATTTTTCCCCCTACCAAACCAAATTCTAATATATCTCAGAGCAATACAGTTTTCAAAAACAAATCTATGTGTGTGACATCAGAGAAGGGGCATTTATGTTTGCCTCCTGGATCAATTTGTGATTGAAAGATACCATGGCACATGTTTCTCCTCAAGATTCTCTACCGGCTGGGGAAAAAAAATTTAAACAAAAACAGTGACCCCAAACCATCACCATGGACACATTCAATGTTGTCTCATTTCAGAAGGGTTGTGTCCAGTTAGTGCTTCGGTGTGAGACCACAGAGGAAATATCAGGGACCTTCAGATAGAGTTTAGGAAAGAGTCCTGCTTCGAAGCTCTAGGAAGCTATTGGTGCCAATCAGAAGTGGCAATATTGTGCTCAATCAACCAATAGCCCGACTCAGTACAAGGCAGCTTATTATCTTCCTAATTCATTAGATGTCTTGGGATATTTTCTATTCATGCCACTATTTTGGATTTTAGAAATAAAGCTCTTAATACACACTGATCCACTGGGCAAATGTTTACATTGGCTGGGACAAAACACCACCTCAGTTTTGAACAAAATCAATATATTTCTTGGGACAGTGAATGCTCTAAGTGCTTTTGTGGTCCACAGGAAGAAAACCCTAAATAATATGTGACTCAAATTAGAGGACAATGTTCAATATCATAGGAGGAGTGTGTTCTAGGTCTATTCTGTGGAAATTCTTCAGTGAGGTGCAGCACTAAGTTGTTGGAAATTAAGGGCACATCTATACAATGCACTTTCAAAGCTTTCTCCAAAGAATCTTTGGTACTGAGAGTGCTCAGAATCTTCAGTTAGAAATCTATAACCTGTCCCAGAACTGCAGTTCCTACAGTTGGATAAATAGTTAGGAATGACTACTGAAGTCTTCAAAGTCTTTGCATCCTAAGGAATCCAGAACAGCATATATATTTCATCAATAACTGGGCCAAAGATAATTGGGAGGTGGAAAGCAAATAATACCCAATATTTCTAGCATCATATTTTTTGATGTTTTCATATGCTTTGATGGGATCCTAAAAATGTCACTATCTTATATTTTGACTATTTTATATGGTGAGCACTACAGAGCATGGGAGATTTTTTTTGCCAATCACAGAAAAATAAGATATCATCCACCATTAACTGAAAGATCCCAGTCAAGTGCCAACCAAGTCCCATTTAAATAGAAATAAAATAGACCAGGCTCCTTCTAGTCTAGTGTTCTTCAGGACTGTGAGCTATGATGGCTAGGGGTGATGGGAAGTTCATCGCGTTTAGGGAATTTCATAGTAAAATCCTCAAGCCACCGGACATTTTCACTGGTTTGTGTCTAACCATTTATGTGTTTCATGTGAAAAAGGTGATAATGCAAACTGCCTTAAAATAGCACCAATGTTATTATTGATGACAAGAGTCTTCAGTTTGTATGTAGGTTTGGTCTTGCTTAAAGTATGCATACTTCATTCAACAGGACTAAGTTAGTCATGATCAATGTGTCTCATTGATTTCAAGGGCTCTCTAAACATGGCTAAATCAGAATACAGTCCTCTGATTTTTGATGGACCTCCAAGTTTTGCAGCCTAGATATGTTTCCTAACTACTTAGCTAACCAGCTTCCCCCATGTAATTTAGTCAAAAATCAGAATGTGAAAAATGGTGATCAAGGGTTAAAGGGTTGAACTAAACAACTGAGAAGTTGACATAATACTAGGTCATTTCTAAGTTCAAGGTGTTATAAAAACAAATAAGTTATAGAAACCCAGTCATGGTCGAATTAGAAAAGAAGTAAAATTCAAATCAGGAAATGAATTTTATAAATAAGTCAAGAAAATATCTAAAATCGTTACAACAAAAAAAATTAATTTTAACAATTTTTACAACAAAATTTTTAAGAAGTATGTATAATGAAGGATAGAGCAATTGTGTGTAGATTGGCAGTAAGTGAGAGGAGCATAATGGCAGACCATCTGACACTTCTAAAGTTCTGCCAGCCTAACCTTAAATCACCTTAAACACATTGTTTGACTCCTGTACAGCCGCAGAGACTGATTTAAACATGCATACTAAATTTAACTCTAAAAACATTTCTAATAGCTAGGGTATATTTAGAGTTCTCAACTAAAGATTAACTACATTCTCTGCCTGAATATAAGAAGAATATTTCTAACACCTAATTGTAATACCAGCATACATTTATTTTACATCTACTTCTTTAACAACTGTCAAACAAAAACACATAAAAATTCTCCAAAATGGATAGACATTTGTCCAGCCTTATCACAATGACATAATTTTGAAAGCTGGTAGAGTATAAGGATTATATTCTCAGACTAGAACTATGGAGTTCAAATCCTGACTCAGCCGGGAACTTCACTTGATTGTCTTGAACCATTCACTTTCTTTCAGCCTAATCTGTTGCTCAAGACTGCAACGGGGTACTAGAGGAGAAATATTGGGGAGTGAAGTTAAGATTAGTTGTGATCAGCCCAAAATGACAGGATAATTAAATGAAGTGACTATGAAGCTTTCACTGCTTATTGCTTGTGCTAGGTTAGCATACAGGAAGTCAAGAAATGAAGAAAATAGTCAAGCAGAGTCTGGGCAGTTTTTTCACTTTATTTAATGGGGTTTACTCTACTCTAGCAGCTTACACAGCAATTTTTTTTAAAGACACATCTATTGTTTATATTCTAAAAACTAATATTTTTGTTAAACACTTTGTGTAAAATACCAATTTTCCACCCTACCACTAATAAAATCTCACAGTTAAATTTATGGGGCTTGACTGTAGTCCTATGAACATTTAATCTTGATGTGACTTCTGCTAAACTCAGTGGGGCCAAATGTGGACCTCACAGATTTAACCTATATAATATAGGGAGCTTTAATAAAAGATTTTCAATTTAATGTTACCACCTAAATTGTTAGCAAGAAGTAGGAATCCCATCAAGTGTGTGTGTGTGTGTGTGTGTGTGTGTGTGTGTGTGTAATTATGCATCTACGCATTGATTCACCTGGTCAGAGTGTTTGTGTGTATGTGGAGGAATATGTATCCTAGGGCTGTGACTATGCATTCCTTATAAGGGCATATGTATAAGGGCTGTCATGATGAGTTACCCTATTTCAGAATTTTACCATTAAACCACTGCAAGATTTTTACTAGGAGAAAATGAGTGGAGAAGACTCATCTACATAGCACATGCTTTTTCAGGATGTTCAAAAATTATCTTTGAATTGAAATTGTAAAGATATTTTTTGGACACCCCGTATATACATATGTACACACACACACACACACACACACACACACACGGAATTTCCTTATGGAACTAAACAGTATTAAGAAAAAGAATATTTTCATCTCCTACCTCATGGAATTTAATAATATTAATAACCCAAGCACAGAGACCAGCAGCAGCAGAAGATTTTGTCCGTACAAATTCTGGGTTGAACTCTGGATCACTCAAGTAATCTTCTTTCACAGCTCTGACAGTTGCTTCAGGAATATGTTCTTTGTCAAAACTGACCAGACTTTGAAGGAAGTCATCTACCTAATGAGCAAACAAGAGAACTACCAGTCCAAATCTACGAATTATGAGATACAAAGTGAAGGAATTATGAATGTCCTCCTTGACCAAATATGTGACCGAAGCTGTTTTTTAAATCACTTGAATTTAAGGTAAGGAAAGGTTTAGGACTTACTTAGACCATGATTTTGGGTGATTAGTGCCTCTTTCATTCCTAAGTTGTTCCTTCAAAGTAAAAACAAGGACATGAATGGCATGGTGTCGTTATCCCAAAAGTTGGGTGACTCAGGGATCCACCCATGATATCGGTACCTCCATGTGATGGTGGGAAATTATTTAGCGCAAAGTCGGAGGCCTGAGAGAAGGCAGGTAACCTGGGGAGATCTTCCACAAATGTTTATGCGGGCCTTTGTAGGGAAAAACCAGCCAGAGATTCAGAAAGTAAACTAAAATGTGTTTTATTAAAAGAATTCAATCAATCACTTACACACAAGATCCAAGCACTCACAGACTCACACAATGCTAACCGAAGGAAAAGGAAGGAAAGGTTGATAGCAAAGTTTCAGGGTTTGGGTGATAATTACTAATCAGGAGAGCAGTGAAGAAAGCAGCAATGTGGCTTAGACCTGCACCTAAGAACTGTATGCATTCGGAAATCAGAGCAACAGTGTGGTGTTCAGCAAGTGAGATACTGTGAGGTGGCTGGTCAAAATGGAGGGTTTTAATGCTCAAAATCTGCCTTGAGGGCAATGGTGTTAATGGCTCTCCAGCCAAGTAAACCATGGAAGTTGCAGAGCAGACAATGAGGTCCAGACTGTGTTAATGATCTTAGTGTTAGGTGACAAAGAATTAATGGCTGTCATGATAGCTCTGTAATGGTGGACAGGTGTGTGGACAATGAGGAAAATGGACAGGTCAGAGGGAAGAAGGTTAAAAACAATCAGTGACTTGGTGGGAACTTCCCATCACTATTGTCTGACAGCAGAGTCATTACACCTTAGCTTAAGCCTATTATCTCTGGAGTTTCCTGGTGAATTCCTGACAATGACCTGGCTGTGCCTAGAGGGGATCTCTGACCTACTTTGCTGTGCATGCCCAGCTTGGCCTTATAGTCACCTCAGGGTCCATTTTATATCAATGCCAATCAAATAATATTTCTCCAATTAAACCACATGAAATCTGTGGGGTGTGAGGGCTGGTAACAGTATTGCCAAGTGAGCAGATTTCTGTGAACCTTAACTCAGGGCCTTTTTAAAATATTTGGGCTCTCAAACCATTGTAAAATTTTCGTTTGCCTTCCAGTGCCAATTCTGACAGATTCTGAACACAATAAAACAGGCCTACTCAGAGGTAAGTGCTGAAAACAACAGCTAAAAGCTATCCCTCCTCTTCCTCTGTCTCCGCCTCCTCTTCCTTTTGTTTGCCATCAGCTTAGCTTCAACTTATGGAGACCCAATGAATGAGGGAGGCCTAAATACCCCAAAGGCATCAGATCCCATCTAATCTTGGAAGCTACGCTTCATCATGCAATGACCCTTCCTGATGCTTTTTGTTGCTTTCTCCTCCAAACATTTCTTTTTAAAAACTTCAGTAAAACTTATTTTTTCCGTTGCAGAAATTCTTATTTATCATCTGTCGGATCAGAAAAGTGCTATTAAAAGAAATCATAGCAGTGGCTTCCGCTCCACGTACTGTCAGCCAACAGCTAGCAGAACCCCCTCCAAGACATCAAAGAAAGACTAACAATGTCTGAAGGAAATGGAAGCACATATCTGAATTTCAGTTCTCCTTTCCGATATAAGGATTTTGTCCTAAGTGAGAAAATGCTCTTCTGAACACAAGCTGGCACATAGATCAGTCTGACTTCAGCATCTGGGACTGAAAAACTTGTGATTCCACCAATCTAAATCCGGCCTACTAGACCTTTAATGAACTGACTACTTTTGTTGCTGTTTCTGCCTACAAAAGCAGGAAAGGTGTCAATCATGTTTCAGGCTGCAATACATGGGCAGGATGGGCTGTGTTTGAACTGATGGTAGCAAATTATACAGGCTTGCCTCAAAGGAAGCTCCATTATGGTTATTCCATAGTTTTGGCAATGTGAAATGTCCCCAGCTAGGAATGGGCAAAGTTGACAAGCACATTTTAACTCAAGGTTCCCATTTTAATTTTGTACTCCTGTTCCATTCTGATTCTGAATCACACTTGACCTTTTTAAAATGTCTGCATGACAGCTTGTATGTCTCTTTCTGAACATTTTTCAATAAGTGTGTGTATATATACACACATTGTGTTTCAAATATTTAAAAAAATGTATGGAAAAACATACTGACTTTTGCAAGCAATTTTCTTTTTGTTTTTTTTAATTTATTTTTTACTAAAACCAACATACAAAATTTATATCTTATACAAAATTTGTAACTTATTATATCTTATAGAATATCATACTGTATTAGATATCTTGTACAATATCTTATATAATATCTTATACAATATCTTATCTTATACAATATCTTATTATATCTTATATTAAATCATGCCTCTTATAAATGACATTGGCCCTTTCCGCATGAGGCGAGTGAATCGCTCTGTGCCGTTACTTACCGGTTCTTCTCTCTTCAAAGCAATGCGGACTTTCCCTTAAGCCCTTCTGCAGGGCTCCTCTGTTTGCTGCAGGGCAAATCAGAGCAGTGCAAGGTCCGTAGATCTGCACTGCTGAGGCCGAAAATGGCGGCTTCCTGTTCTTCGTGGGTCCGGACCAACCGCTGACGCTGACCACGCCCACAGCCCGCCCTCCGCTGATGGCAGGCTCGCATTGGTGCGAGCCTGCATATCTGCACAACTGAGCAGGTACGAAATGGCGCACTCCAGAAGATTGAAAGGCCAGATTTTTCCAGTCTTCACTTAGCGTGCTGGAGGACCACTTGGGGGCATTTTGGATTGGACTAAGGTGCGGAACTAAGGTAAATAGTCCGAACCTAGTCCGATCCAAGGTGCGGACAACCTCCGTCACAGGACGCTTTGGCCCCTTTTAACTTCCTTGTGTAGAAAGGGCCATTATTCATACATTCATACCTTATCCAACCATCCTCGCTTCCCCCCGGATGAGAGGTAATAAAATATCCAAATAGTGGTTCAATTGCCTGCAATCACACATTACTTCACAGTTCCCTGCTTATACATACACAGCTTTTTTTGGTTTTTTTGTTTTAAAAATCAGCATTAACCATCTTGATATCCGACCATTGATTTCTGAAATATATTATCACTCTTTCACAATCTTTGACAGATTTTTTCTATATTGACTCCTTTCAATATGTTTGTAAATCTATCCATTTGCATCATGTCAAAGAGTTTCAGTTCCCAATCTTTTAAAGAGGGGAGAGTGTTTTGTTTCCAATTTTGGGCAATTAACAGTCTAGCCGCGGCCAACATATAAAATATCAATTTCCCTGCTTTCTTCTCTAGATCTTCATTCATCATTGATAGCAAGTATAACTCAAGGGATATTTCAAATTGAAATCCTAATTTTTTTTTGATTTGGGTATGTATTGTAATCCAGAATTTTTAAATTTTTTTACATCACCACCACTGGTGATAAAATGTTCCTATTTCTGTTCCACATTTCCAACATTCGTTTGAACAGTTCGAGTATATCTTTGATAATCGTTCGGGCGTTAGATACAATCTGTAAATCATCTTTTATAGATTTTCTCTAACATCCTGACAAGCTGTATATTTCATTCTTTTATTCCAAGTTTTTTCCCATTGATCCATTGTAATTGAATGTGAAATGTTTTGTGCCCATTTTATCATTGATGTTTTAATTTGTTCTTCCTCTGTATCCCACTTCAGCAAGATTTTGTAAATCTGTGAGATATATTTGGCTTTTTCTGTTGCCAGAATTGACGTTAGATCTTCTTCTTTTACTTGGTAACCATTCAAATTTAAATTGACCTTTAACTTTTCTCTTAATTGTCTGTGCAGGAGCCAATGGCTATTCCATCTTCATTCAGAGCTTGTTGGGATCTGATTGTTATTTATGCATTTTGAATTTCGACCAGATCTTCGTATTTAATCCATCTGTTGACCAAATATTTTCTTTTTTGTAATATGCTTCATGGGGGGAAATCCACCGGGGTGTTCTCAAACAGCTTCTTGAAAAGTATTTTCTCCACACCATTAATAAAGCCTTCCTCACATAATAGGTGTTAAATTCTTTGTTAGGCTTTGCTTTATTAAACCACATATAATAATGCCAGCCTGACCACAGATCGACCCCTTCCAAGTTTAATAATGTTGTTTTTTCCAGCTTAATCCAATCTCTTAACCAGTTCAAACAACATGTGTGGTAATACAACACTAAGTTGGGCAAACCCAAACCACCTCTTTCTTTTGAATCTTGAAGAATTTTTAATTTCATTCTTGGTTACCCCCCCCCCCAAATAAATTTAGTAATCTCTTTTACCCACACCGAGATAACTTTGTCATTGTGGATGATAGTAACTGTGTGGAACAAAAAAAGGAATTTAGGTAAAACCGACATTTTTACCACCGCAATTCTACCCAGCAAAGAGAGATTAAGATTATTCCAGTTTTTAAGGTCTTTTTGGATAGTTTTCCATAATGTTTCATAGTTGTTTTCAAATAAATCTGTACTTTTTTCATTAATTCAATACCCAGATATTTGACTTTTTTGACAGTTTTGTATCCAGATATTTGTGGGATTTATTTTTCTTCGTCTGATGAAATGTTTTTTGTCAAGATATTTGTTTTATCTTTGTTCACTTTCAGACCTGAGTGTTTTCCGAAGGCTTGAAGAGTGGCTTTTAATTCCTTTAAGCTATTCTCATGTTTTTCTAATGTTACCACCAGATCATCTGCGAATGCTCTAACTTTATATTCATATCCTTTAAATTTAATTCCTTTTATTCTTGAGTGGCTTCTAATGCTTTCAATCAGCACTTCAATAACTAATAAGAATAGAAGAGGGGACAAAGGGCAGCCTTGTCTTGTACCCCTCTGGATATTCAATCTTTCTGATTTTTCCCTGTTGATAATTATTTGGGCTGATTGATTGGTATATATTGCTTGTATCCATTTCATGAAGCTTTCCCCCATATTCATTCTCTCGCAGATTTTCAACAAACATTTCCTATTCACGGTATCGAAGGCTTTTTCAATGTCCAGAAAGACCGCAAGCAATTTTTCCTGAGAGTATTTCTCACAAAATTCTATTATATTTAATATATTCCTTGTATTATCGTTTATTTGTCTTCCTGGGATAAAGCCCGCTTGTTCCTCTGGAATTAATTCCTGAAGCACTCTTTTTAACCTGTTGGCTAAAACTGATGCAAATAATTTATAATCTGTGTTTAGCAATGATATAGGTCTGTAATTTTTCACATTCTGAGGATCTCTTCCTTCTTTTTGTACCAATATTATATCTGCTTCTTTCCATGAGTTTGGTATGTTTCCCTCTAACGCTTTATTCCTAATTTCATGCAGAATTACTAAGGTCTGGTGTTGGAAGGTTTTATAAAAGGATACTGGGAAGCCATCAGGTCCTGGTGATTTCCTGCTTTTGGCTCTACGGATAGCTTCAACAATTTCCGCTATTGTTATTGGGGCGTTTAAAATTTCTCTCTGTTTATCAGATATCTTTTATATATTTTGTTGGGAGAGATAAGTCATAATCTTGTCTTCATTTACTTCTTGTGATTTATATAACTCTGAACAGTAATTTGTAAAGAGTTTCTTGATCTTTGTAGAGTCCGTATATGTGGTTTCTTCATGTTTAATTTCAGTAATCATTGTTTTCTCCTTCTTCTTTCTCAACCTTAATGCAAGCCATTTGCCTGCTTTGTTAGCCCATTGAAATGATTTCTGGTGGGAATAAAACAATTTATTGTTCAGCTCTGTATTAATTTGTGTTTCCAATTGTTTCTGCAATATCTTTATTTCTTGCTGTAAAGATTTATCTGATGGTTTCTCATTAAAGATTTTCTCTTTATTTCTTAACTCTTCATTTATCCCTTGCAGATTCTGTTTCCTTTTCTTGTTTAATTCTGCACTCTGCTGTACGAAAAATCCTCTAAAAACAGCCTTCGCAGCATCCCATACCATTGTTATATCTGTATGTCTATTCAAGTTTTCTTCAAAATATCTTTTTATTAGCCCGTTAGCCTTTGTTACTATCTTTTCCTCTTGTAAAAGTCTTTCATTTAATTTCCAATTAAAAATTCATTTTGAGTTATCTCTTAGAAGGAGTGTAATCGCATTGTGATCTGAGAAGCTTCTAGGGAGGATTTCTGATTTAATTACATTGTTGATCAGGTTTCTTGAAACCAGGAACATATCAGTTCGTGAAAATGAATTATGAGGCTCAGAATAAAAGGTGGAATCTTTAGAATGTCCATAGAGATGATGCCATGGATCTATCAAATCCAAATTGTTTACCATTTGATCAAATGCTTGTGGGAGTTTCCTTGATTCTTCTTAATCACTTTTTCTGATTTCCGATTTTGGGTTGATAACTCCATTCCAATCTCCAAATACCATTATCCGATCGTAGTCAAGATTCGAAATTTTACTGTTCAAATCTTTAAAAAATTTTTCTTGTTTACTGTGTGGGACATATAGAATCATAGAATCACAGAATCATAGAAATGTAGAGTTGGAAGAGACCATACGGGCCATCCAGTCCAACCCCCTGCCATGCAGGAATACTCTCAAAGCACTCCCGACAGATGGCCATCCAACCTCTGCTTAAAAACTTCCAAAGAAGGAGACTCCACCACACTCCGAGGCAGCATATTCCACTGCCGGACAGCCCTGACTGTCAGGAAGTTCTTCCTGAGGTTCAGGTGGAATCTCCTTTCCTGCAGCTTGAATCCATTGCTCCTTGTCCTGGTCTCTGAAGCGGCAGAAAACAAGCCCTCTCCCTCCTCTACATGGCATCCCTTCAAATATTTAAACATGGCTATCATGTCCCCTCTTAACCTTCTCTTCTGCAGACTGAACATACCCAGCTCTCTAAGTCTATCCTCATAGGGCATGGCTTCCAGGCCCTTCACCATTTTGGTCGCCCTCCTCTGGACCTGCTCCAGCTCGACCATGTCCTTCTTGAATTGGGGTGCCCAGAACTGGACACAGTATTCAAGATGAGGTCTAACCAAAGCAGAGTAGAGTGGTACCAGTACCTCCCTCCATCTAGACACCATACTCCTATTGATGCAGCCGAGAATTGCATTGGTTTTCTTGGCTGCCGCATCACACTGCTGACTCATGTTCAGCTTGTGGTCTATTAGGACTCCTAGATCCCTTTCACACATACTGCCATCCAGCCACGTGTCCCCCATCCTATATTTCTGTATTCCATTTTTTCTACCTAAGTGTAGGACCTTACACTTCTCTCTGTTGAATTTCATTTTGTTAGCCTTGGCCCAGCTCTCCAATCTATCCAGGTCATTTTGAATTTTGATCCTGTCCTCTGGCGTATTAGCAACCCCTCCCAATTTGGTGTCATCTACAAATTTGATGAGCATGCCCTCTATTCCTTCATCCAAGTCATTGATGAAAATATTGAACAGCACTGGGCCCAGGACAGAACCCTGTGGCACCCCGCTAGTCACTTCTCTCCAGGATGAAAAGCACCCATTGGTGAGCACCCTTTGGGAATGGTCAGTCAACCAGTTATAGATCCACCTGACAGTAGCCCTGTCCAGCCCGCATTTTACTAGCTTCTTTGCAAGAATGTCATGGGCAACTTTGTCAAAGGCCTTACTGAAATCGAGATATGCTACATCCACAGCATTCCCTTCATCTATCAAGCTAGTAACTCTATCATAAAAAGAGATAAGATTAGTCTGGCATGACTTATTTTTGAGAAATCCATGTTGACTTCTCGTGATTACCGCGTTGCTTTCTAAGTGATTAGAAACTGACTGCTTAATGATCTGCTCCAGAATCTTTCCGGGTACCGATGTCAGGCTGACTGGGCGATAATTATTTGGGTCCTCTTTTTTTCCCTTCTTGAAGATGGGGACAACATTTGCCCTCTTCCAGTCTGCTGGAACTTCTCCTGTCCTCCAAGATTTCTCAAAGATTATAGCAAGCGGTTCCAAAATGACCTCTGCCAGTTCTTTTAATATCCTAGGATGCAATTCATCTGGCCCTGGAGACTTGAATTCATCCAGTGTGGCCAGGTATTCCTGTACCACCTCTCTACCTATTATGTGCCTCATTTCCCCTGCTTCCTCACCTGCTCCCCAACCGCCAGGTTGAGTGCTTGTATCCTTCTGGGAAAAAACTGAGGCAAAGAAGGTGTTCAGTAGTTCTGCCTTTTCTCTTCCTCCCGTTAGTAATTCACCATCTTCTCTGCACAGCGACCCTATCGTCTCCTTCTTTTTCCTTTTACTGCGGACATATTTAAAAAAGCCCTTTTTATTGTTTTTAATGTCTCTGGCCAGCCTAAGTTCGTTCTGTGCTTTAGCCTTTCTGACCTTCTCCCTACATCTCCTGGCTACTTGCTTAAATTCTTCTTTGGTGGTTTCCCCCCTCTTCCATTTCCTGTACACGTTTCTCTTAACGCTTAGCTCAGCTGAGAGTTTTTTAGTCAACCATTCTGGTTTCTTCAAATGCCTTCCATTTTTCCTCCTTATTGGCACAGTTTTAGACTGTGCCTTCAGTATCTCCCTTTTAAGGAACTCCCATGCCTCCTGAACTCCTTTCTCTTTCACTATTCTTGACCATGGAATTTCAGCCAGCAGCTCCTTAAGTTTACAGAAGTCCGCTTTTTTAAAATCTAAGACGAGTGTCTGGCTACACTTATTTTCTCCTTCCCACTGAATGCCAAATTCCAATAGGGCATGGTCACTCCCCCCTAAAGATCCAACCACTTCTACCTCATTAACAAGGTCATCCCTATTGGTCAGGATCAGATCTAGAATATTTGATCCCCTTGTGGCCTCTTCCACCTTCTGGACCATGAAATTGTCTGCAAGACAAGCAAGAAACTTGCTGGACCTTGCTGTCTTGGCAGAGTTTGACTGCCAGCATATATCCGGGTAACTGAAATCTCCTATTATGACTGTATCTCTCCTTTTTGAATGCGCGGTCATTTGGTTGAGGAAGGCATCATCAAGGTCCTCAGTCTGGGTTGGAGGTCTGTAGTAAAACCCCACCAGAATATCCCTATTGTTTCTCACTCCCTTAATTAACTGAGCCGTCGCGCTTCCTTCTGCGGGAAGGAAACAGGCGTAGAAGGGAGCATTGCTGACATGCTTCCTTCCGGACCTGAACTGCAGCGTGACAACACGGAATTTGGAAAGCACAGTTTTGAGACAAACTGCAATTTGCTTCATGTTGATGTTTAGGAAGTGCATTTCTCTTGAAAAGACAAACCTAAATACTTTTTCACAAATCCCTACTTCAAGTGTCCAGACCATAGCTGCCAGAATAACCTAATTGGTTGTCAAAGCAGACATGATCAGGGAGATCTACGACTTTCAAAAAAAACTTTCAAAATATTTTGATCGGAACAGCTACAGAAGGAGAACGGGGTTAACCAACTCCAGTGAGCATGCTGATCAAAATTATCTCTTCCTCAAGCTGCTATTAATTGAAGAGAAGAAGAAAAAAAATAGGGACACAGTACAGGGACATGTAGTTTTGATGCTACAGGACTAATAACAGCTTCAGAGAAACATGATTCCCAGGTTCCATATAACACTGCCCCTGGTTCAGCCTTATCATAATCATCACCAGAAATAGTATAGCTGAACAGTCGGAGTAGCATAGATTATACTGGAAATGTTGCATGTTGTTTTGGAGCAAACTGATTTTTTTTTCTAGCATCTCCTCCTCTGTAGAGCAGTCTTCATGTTTACAAGACACTCTGCTGACATTTAACAAGCATGACTGGGGAAAACTTTTTGTACAAAGCAAGTCATTACAATGTTTTTCCCTATGATAGAATGTCAAAGGTGCCTAATTACTTTTGACGCCTTTTCTGAAGTTCTTCTGCAAACTCCTGTCATTCCCATTATCTTTGGCATTTTTCTCAAATATATAGCAGCAGACCAGGATGTAGCAACTAAGAAATATTTGCTTAGACTTTTGTGTTACCTTTTCTCAAATATATAGCAGTAGACCAGGATGTAGCAACTAAGAAATATTTACTTAGATGTCTGTGTTATCATCTGTGCCCTCTAACGAAACATCCTTCATTACCTTACTCATGTACATCTTTGTGGTCTTCCAGCTCCTGTCCTTTGGAATCTTGCCATTTGGAGATAAAAGGACAAGAACAGCAGCTGTTACGTTTGTTACAATTGCAGGTGGATTTGGGAAAGTTCTTAGTTCAGTCAGATTTAGCTGAAACAGAACCAGAAAAACATAAAAGGCGTTACGTTATTGGGCTGGCATCCTTCCAGAATTTACAATGCCATAAGCCAGACCTACAATGTCATAAACACGGGAATTCACATTTAAGGTCATTGCAACAGTGCAATGAATCAAGAATGTTCCCTCTGAACTCACCTTAGAAGCAAGGTAGCCACGCTAACATAGCTGTTTCCAAGGTGCTGAGGAGCAAGTTAGTGAGTGAAGAAGCATACAGAGATCTCCTAATGGTGATGAGCACTGTGACAGATAGTTGCAGGGACTGTGCAGGATTCTGTCACAATTGCTTGTTGCAAAAAACTTTACTGCCAGTAGAGGGCTGGATGTTTCTCCCCTCACAACCCATCTCCCATGGCCTCAGAAATGCCCATGTTATTGCATGTGCCTGACTTCTATGGTAGATTTTTTTTGGGGGGTGGTCATTGGGAGATGTAGCTACGATGATAGAGCTGCTTTGTCGTTGCTGTGTCTCCTGCTACAGGATCTTGGTCTACATTTCCAAAGGTAAATATTACATTTCTCTAAAGCAGACTATCGTACCCATGCAACACAAGGGCAAAATGTAGGTTTGCTTTCAACCCCATTCACACAGTGCTCATGTCATAGGTAACCATAAGGGTGCTCCTCGTCCTGGTCCCACCGTAAGCTGACTTTTCCCATGGCCTCCCAAATTCAGCATGGAAATCTGAATAGGACATTCTATCCATTTGCAGCTGCTCACATGTAGAGGCTTCACACTCTTGTGGCTATAAATGGAATGTTTTGAATCTCAGAATGACATATCTAGGTTTTTTATGGTGATTAAATAGAGAATTGCACTAAGGAAATGACCTCACTGCACAACTCATTAGTAAATAAATTAGTAAACCAATTTAAACAATGTACAACTTTGCCTCACCAAACGGCTGCTGAAGTATTAACAATATTGTACCTGTTTTCCAATATAAGTTGGAATGCAGTTTCATCTTTAAATGTCACAGACACCTATGACTGTACTCACCTATATACATACTCATATATGTATGCTTATATATACAACTCAAATCTTAGAAAAGGGGTGGGGATTATGCAGCCATCCCAATGTTGTTGGACTGTAGCTAACTGCAGCTATAGACAGTGTAGCTACTGGTGAAGAATTCTGGGAATTGCCTCTGGAGGACCTTGTGACTTCGCTGTACTGATATTTCCAAAACCTCTAACTAACAATTAGGTGCAAAATACACAACAGCCATATTGTAACGGCAAGCAATATGTTACATGGGAGATACTTATTTGAATCATGCAAGATACTTCTCTGTTCCTAACAGCAGCTGTGCCCCCTACCACACATAGATACCTCGATCTAAACATAGTTGGGATAGAAGAGGAGGAAGAATTAACTCTCCAAAAGGCATATAGCCCATATATTTTTCACTTTATGGTTAAGATCAGCTTAGAGTTGGTAGAAGAAGCTATGTCTCGTGGAGAGTATGTGAGCCTCACATCCTCACAATGTGCCCCAATCCAATTTGTTCCTCTCATGGATACATTTAGGAGAAGAAAACAGTATCTGATAATAAACAGTATGCCAAAGAAGGACAAAAAGTATTAAATTATACTGCAGCTATGGAATCATGGAGAGTCTTTAGCCTATGGGCTGATACAGCCTAGGCGATATTCTGCAGCTTGACCACAAGCTTCTTCCTCAGGTCTAGATCCCCTCTTTAGGTCTAGCCTCAGCCCCAGCCCTCCCCTTTGGCCCAGCCCTAGCCCTAGCCTGTTCCAAAGCAGGAGAACAGGTCTAACATCTAATCAGCAGCTGGTTCAAGCTAAGAGTTTTCCCTGATCAGAGGTGAGAATAGCTTCTTTTCTCAGTGCTGGGTAGAAGACTTTTCCCTGCTCAGTGCAAAATTTCTCACAAAAAGAAAAAATATTCTGAGCAGATACAGTTGAGAAATAACACTTGCATGGCTGATCTACATGGATCAGCTATAGGTAGTTGGGAAGAATGTATTTGTGTGCATGCACATGTGTTTGTGAGAA
Source organism: Cyclura pinguis (assembly GCA_030412105.1). Taxonomy (NCBI): domain Eukaryota; kingdom Metazoa; phylum Chordata; class Lepidosauria; order Squamata; family Iguanidae; genus Cyclura; species Cyclura pinguis. Next base: position 221,477,212 of record CM059599.1, on the reverse strand, counting down.
GGAGTACTAAGTACCCAGAAAATGTTTAAATAGTGAGAATATAGCAAGAACAGAGAGGCTGGGTACTTCCTGTGAAATGCTTTCGTGTGAATTTAGACTTAGTATAGTGTTTGGAGAAAACTGGTAATCATCAGAAAGAGGGCAGTCTCAGAACCAGGAAATCCTTGAACCAATACAAAGCAAAACAATTGATCTAAATCCTTAGCCCCAGCTAGAGCAGATTGACTGGATCAATGGAAGTTTGGTAAGTCAACACTTAACTAAAATTCCATTGATTCAGTGGAGCAGCCTAAAATGCTGGATTGGATCTAGTGATGTTTGGTAAATTGATATAATTTATATAATATAAATGTAATACATTGTCGTAGAAATACATTCAGGATCTTAAAAGATGCTATCTTGATAAAAATGCAAATAATTAGGCAAGATGTAAATTCTTTAAAGAAATAAAAATGTAGTTTATTTACCCTGTTCAGTGTGTTCAAGGCAGCATTTGCTGCATTAAGTGCTGGCTCAGCTTTGGCAAGGTCATTTTCAGATTCTTGCTGCTGCTTGGTTACTTCTGCTTGAATAGCTGCTACCTAGAAAGCAGAACACAATCACTGTCATGACACTTACATCTTGCAAATGGACACTGAAAAGCCATATACATATATATGTATGAATGACAAATAAAAGCCACAAACGATACAACATATGACATCCCTTTTTTTAAAGCTCCTGTAAGTGCTCTCACCAGCAAAAAAGCCAAAGAATGCAGATGTGATACTAACATGGTTTACATTAAGCAGACAAAATCGAGATGGAGAAGGAGAGTCAAATTGCTTGGAAGGAAGCAGGTGGCACAAGATGGTTCAGAAAAAAACCACAAATATCTGTCTAAGAAGTAGAGGCGAACAGAGAGCTTTCAAATAGGAATGAGTTCCAAATCACTGCATGTGGCAGGGATGAGAAAGGTGTGGTCTTTCCAGATGTGATAGGTCTGAAGTTTCTGTAGTCCCACACCATTGACTATGCTGGCTAGAGATAATGGGTTCTGCAGGGCAACAACAATTTCAGACCAAGAGCAACAAGCCACCATATATTCTTCCAGATGGGGCTTCTCTAAGGCTTTGTGGACTGTAGTCTTTTACCTCTTCTGAAAAAGTTGCTGCAGAAGTCTAGACAGACAGTGAATACACTGTAGTGGACCCTAACTAGATTTTTAAAAAAATGAACTGTGAACTGTGATGCTTCTGTGCTAAGCATCAAATAAAACACTTTCCATGCAGAGATTCTTCCCACTTTTTAAATCATGGCAGAAGATGGCAGAACATGAATATCAGAGATAATGCTTTGCATCCTCTTCAGTAATGTTGATGTTGTAAGTGTGACTTACGGCATCATAATGATTCCAATTCATGTTTACAGTCTTTGCATGCTCCCACTGACCAAAAGTAGTTCACTAAACCTTCCTTTTGAAGCCTTACTGTCCCTCCCTCTGCCAGCACAGCCATTTCTGTGGTGCTAGAGAACATGGTAGTAAGTAATGGCATACCCATCCCTCTCCTGGTCATGAGGCAGGCTGGGACAGGCAGCTGTGACCGGATTTTGACAGGACACCACAAGAGTCTCTTCAGCTTCCTGTCTCCATGCTCTGTGCAACCAGGAAAGGACTGGACATGTCATTATTCACCACCCTGCTCTGCAGCATCCCTGAAATGACTGTGCTGTAGGGAGAGGGGGCTGCGAGGCTTCAAAGATAGCACTGGGGGGTATATCATAGCTTTGTTTGCATAGGTACATCTCCTGATACAGGATCTTGGCCAATGTGTTTCTTATAATATGGAGTCAACACATTTTATTGATAGAGCAGTCCAATGCATGTTTATTCAGATATAGGTCCATGGGCATTTAGTCCCTAGTAAGTGCATTTAGAGTTGCATACGACACACACAAAAAAAACACCCCCTCCCACCCCCCACAATATTTAAGTATATACCCTCTGCTCCTCCTCATCAGCTGTGGCTTTTTCTTGACTTAGTTTTTCTGTTTGCTGCCTGATCTTGTCAATAAGAGTCTCAGTGTCTTTGTTTCTCTGACGAAGTTCTGTCTCTTGAATGGCAAGCTTAGACTTCAAATCTTCTACCTAAAATGAAACAGGAACAATCTTGTAATTAAGTTTTAACAAGATTTAAATGATATTCAAAACAACCCGTTAAAAGGAGGCATTGCCTTGGGCTTTGTTGTACACTTGTATAATTATTTTCAGCCCTCTAGAGGATGCATAATTACATTTCCGTATTTATAAAAAGATTACCTTGAAGGCACCAATATGATTTTACACTCTATTGATTAGCATACTAATGTGAGGGTCAAAATGTGAGGGTCTAATAAAGAAATGTTGTTGGCAGTTTCCAAACTATCCAAAACAGTTTGTGTCAGTGCTTCTCTGGATTCCATGGTTTGTGAAATATTCCATAATCTATGAATTAAAGGAAGACAGGATTGTGGGTATAGTAAATGAGGGAAAGATGAAAATAACAAGGAACAAATAGGTTTCTTCATTGTCTGGTGATCTAATTCTTGATTGTTTTTTGTTTTCCTGGGCACAAATTTTTAATCCTGATTCAAAGTCCACTGAAATAAATGGCTTAATTTTCTAGGGAGCTGGATCCAGCATCTGCCCTCTCCTTGAGAAACAAAGTACCTCCACTCAGTTTCCAGAGGTTCCCCTCCCAAGACTGCAGCCCAAGCACCGAACCAAGTATAACACCAAAAAGCTGGCCTGATTTTAATGGAATACCTCCATCATCGTTCTTTGAAAATCATTAGCTTCAAAATTTTAATGGGTTTTCCTTCAAAAATAAATATCTTTGTTAAGAGAGACAGTCTGCCTATATTTCCGAAACAGATATTGATTTAATATATACATAGATGCGTATAAAAGCTGGCTCACTTCTGTCTCTTTGTCATGAACTATTTTGACCAACAAGTCCAAGACAAAGCTAACACATAGGAGCTGCTCATGTCTCAGTGGTTGTAACAGAGTTTCATGGAACCAATTTACCCTGTGATCCAAACAGTGGCAGATTTTGCTGTCCCTTGAATCTTTGATTGAAGTTTACTCACTTTCACCTATATAAACCAAAAGCTTCTACTGATATAGACTGCAGTCTGAAAACACAAAGATGGTTGAAGTGCAGCTGAGTCAAAACCAAGCCAGCTGAAGTTGTACTGAGCTAAACCCCTTCTAATTCAGGAATGTTGAAAATTACTTAGAACTACTCTACCTAGCGCCTAATGTTTTGCCTGTTTCCTTGGGCTGAGGCACAACTTGGCCTCTCCCACTTTCTGCTTCTTCAGTCCTCTTTTGGCTCTCCTGCCAACTGATATCAGCCAGCAGAGCAGTTGTATCAGCTCTGACACAGCCCTTCCGAGTACAGGTGCATAGGACAGACTGCAGGCAAGCTTTGTTACTTTGGTGTGTACGTGTGTGCTCCAAAAGAATTGCTGTGTAACATTTCTTGGTGCTTGAATATTTTGTATATTTTTGATGGATAATTGATGAAGAGGCTCAACTAGATAAGAGTCCTGGTGGTCTAATTTTGCCAAATCATTTCAGGAAAGGGGACTCATCCCCACAGGGAAGTTGAAGGGAGGCTCAGCCCTGTCCCTGCCCCCCAATTTTGGAGTCCAGGATAAGAGGAGCAGAGGAAAAAAGAGAAGACAAGTTCAGAGCTATACAGTGATGGCATCCTGACTCTTCTTTTGAGCTGTCAGAATGATACTGGCAGCTCAAGTACATGCTAGCAATTTATTCTTATTTCTGTTCTTGTCCAAACATTTCAAACCAGAACAATTGGAGTCCATGGAAGAATTTGTGGACTGCTCTGGAATAACTGGCCACAGATCATGAGTGACGGCAATTTAAAACCTGTCTGCCATATTTGCTTATGAAAAGCTCACCATTTACAAATCCAATTCCCACAGGTGCCATAGACTGCTAGAGTAAGACACCAAGGAGATGTGCACACAATGTGCTATTAACAGAGGAAGTGAATTTTATGCAAAATGATGAGTGTCAGCTGAGGTTGCCCCAGGGCAATGCTTGTTAGTTCATAAATGAGCTGATTGTATGTTCACAACTACAATTTTCATGAAGTCTCATTCAAGGAAATATTAATGGCTATTATTTCGCTGCAGCATAGATATAATAGACAACTGACAGTTTCTGAGTGTTTCTTGCAAGATCTCTTGAAATATCATATAATGCCACAATAACAGCAATATTATCTTTTAAATCAACTTTTTTTTCAGTAACCACAGGACAGACTGTCACAGGTTAATTTTACATTAAGTGAACACAGACATTTAACTTTGAAAGCAACAGGGCTTCCGTTTGTTTGTTTGTTTATATGCTGCCTTTCCACCAAAAATGGTGCTCAAGGCAGCTAACAATAATAACAATTATATCCATATCTATATCTATCTATATATACACACACACACACACATAGTCTCAACTAAAAATGCAAATACACAGAAGTAAAAAGATAACAACAGCACCCAGTAAAACCTGTTCCAGGCTACAGAGAATCTTAAATATATATTCTCTGGGTCAAAACATATTTGCCTGCTGGAAGAAACAAAAAAAGAAGTAAGAACCATTCTCCCTTGAAGAGAGTTCCAGTATCTCTGGGCAGCTACCGAGAAGTTCCACTCTTACAATCTGACCAAATGTGCCTTCAATAGAAGTGGAACTGAGGAACGGCATCTTCTGTGAATCCGAAAAACTGAACAGACTCACTTGGTTTGACTATCCCGATGTGGCAGGGACAGTCACAAATAATCCTCTGTCATCTCACTTTTTCAGCTGCTTTTAAGAGTCTCAATTTCTCTCTTCTTCCACTTTCTCCCTTTGTCCTCACCTTACTTCAGCTGCTGCAAACTGAGTCCAAGGTGCAAAAATAGTTTGTGCTTAATTAACATAGCACGGGGAGAGGAGGGGAGAGAGTGGGATCTTCCCTTTCCCAGTAGGCTCAAGCAGAAGCAAACCACTGAAGCCTCTCCTAGCTTGAGTGTTCTTCCTCATTTGTAATTTTTGCCATTTTGATATCACTTCGACACTCATGCCCTGGCTTTCATCTGTGACATGTTGGAGGGCATAATATGGGAGAAAGTAACCTTCCAAATCACTTGATATCAAATCATACAGAGATTTATAAGTCAAAATCAGAGGCCCTTTCTGCAACGCACCTTTTCACGCAACTGGGGTGCAGGGATCGTGCGAGTAGCCTCCAGCGAGAGGCTCTCGCACCCCGGTTCCTTCAGCATCTCAGCTGCTGCCCGCTCACATGAGAGCCCCCCCTCTTCCTTCCGCAGTGTAGCCTGGGATTTTCCCTTACTGCGCTGGGGCAGGAAGTGCGAATGCTGCAGTTCCAGAGCTCCGCATGCACGGCAAGTGTGCGCGGGCCCTCGGAGCGATGCGCGATCGTGCACCATTTTCAGCTCAAAGCCGAAAATGAAAAAGTACGTGAGCAACGCCTGTCAGACCCTGGAGCGTTGCACAATTGTGAGTGCATCATGTGGACCACTCCTCACATTTGCGCGACATTCGAGGTGCCCTTTTGCATGGCAAATGCCATGTGAAAAGGGCCAGAATTGTCCACAGAAACAGAGTGGCAGTTAATGATTCTGCTGTAAAAAGGGAACACACACTCTCTGTAACTGGGCCCTGTCAACAGCCTGGTTACAGCATTCCATAGCTTCCAAACACTTGTCAAAAGTTGCTCCACATAAACCATATGGTTGTTGCATGCCTTCAAGTTGCTTCTGACCTATGACTACCCTAAGGTGAACCTATCACGGGGTTTTCTGGGGCTGGGAATGTGTGACACACCCAAGGTCACCCAGTGGGTTTCCATGGCCAAGCAGGGAATCAAACCCTGGTCTCCAAGGTTGCAGTCCGTTGCTCAAACCACCACACCATGCTGGCTCCATATTACAGTAGTCTAAATGGGATGTAACCAAAGCAGGAATCTTCATGGCCAGATGATCAGACATCTTTAGGAGTGCACTGCTTCCAAATACAGAGGATGCTAAGCTCAGCTAATGCCTTAGTACAAACTGAGGTTTCTGTTACTTCAGTGCTATTTTAGTGCTTCATTCCTATCAAATCATCTCCTAACTTACCTGGGAAGCTGTAGTTTGCAGTTTTTGTAAGCCATTTTCCAATCTTTCCATTTTTTGAACCAACTCTGTTCTCTTCTTCCCCAGAAGGTTCTGGTAAAGTTTAATTAGTTCTAGGAAACTCTTTGGAGTGGTGTAGTTATAATGCTTCTCATTCTGCTGATACTTGACACTCACTTCATTAACACTTGTGTGCACAAAAGCAATGAAGTGGCTGACTGAAGGCTTCACCTGAGACTGGAAAACAAATATAAGCAAATCATATTTTGCAATATTTCAGCCTATCCTCTAGATGAGAGGTAGACAACTGCAAGATAAGACACTTCCCACGTTCCCTCCTCATGTCCACATTTTGTCCAGTTTCCTTCCCACCTCAAAATGGCCAACAGCTCCCTGAAACCTCTGGGAAAACATTGGGCATTTGCTACAGCAGTCTGTCTCTGTCTCTTTGTCTCTGTTATTTCCTGCTTTAAGTTCCTTTGGGCATTTCTGCAACATCAGAAGTGACTGAGCAGTCATTTCTCATTTGGGACCTAAAACAGATGAGAAGTGCTTCAACATGATGCAAAATGGCCACCTGAATCCCATAGCAATACTTCTCCCAATCTATTGTGGCCATATCCCATTTCTTCCCGTCCAGGCATCTAATTTGCTTATTATATAACTTATTTGACTTATTTTAATTATGCAAATTAGACACATTAGCCGTTTCATGTTTTTCTTCCCACTATGTTTCAAATTTCATAATATATAACTATGGGCCACCATTACAATTCTACAAACCTACTTTACAGGATTGTGGTGTGGATTAAAAGAGAGGAGCCATATGATATGGACACATATGTTTGTAGTACAGCCTAATTTAAAAAAACAACAATAATATTAACATTTTACCATGTAAAGACACTTCCAATGGTATTCTCATCAGACCCCTATTTTTGCCATTAGTTTTTCACTGATGGCAAACCCCCCTCAAGATTCATGAAAATATCACAGGAAGCCCCCGAAAGTGACTGCCCTTTGATTCACTGGCCAAGGATGCAGAGGAAAGTAAGGACAAATAGCAGTAACTGAAGAGGAAAAGTGTTAGTCTGATTTCCTTCAGAGATAGTACTATATGTATTTTATTATAAGAAGAAATCTGTTTTCTTCAATGGACTTTCACTGATTGGACTGTTCTTAAAACTGCACAAGTTAACCAGCTCATCTGTGCTACGATTGTATGTATTTCTACCTAGTTATTATTTGTTAATGCCAGTTAAGGCAATGAGAAATATTCATATTTTTTACATTTCCATTCCCTCTCACTTCACTAGTTATACCAACCCACCTCAACTTGTCCATAAATATCTGTCAACTGACAGATCAGTTGCATCTAATGAAGTGAGCTACAGTATGTAAAAGCTTATTCCAAATAAAACTTGTTCATTTTTAAGAGCAGATAGTGTTGGGTAGGTAAGAGCTGATAATCTTGTTTTGCTGCAAAAGACTAACACAACTATCACCTTGAAAACTTAAGTATTACTTAATATAAAAAAAAATGAAAGTAAGTGCCAATCCAAAGTGGCAGACGTGTTCCTCTTCCTAATACCGTCTTTGTACTTCTTTGTATTTCTCTTCAGCATAAATCCTTTCTACATCCTCACCAATTTAGCTGCTATTTTGTTTCCCTGATGAGAAGTAGAAGTAAATGACATTCCTCTTCTATGCACATTTAACTGAGTAGGACATATGTGTGAATAAACAGTTCGAATGCCCATACCATACTCCCAGGACAAATAAATGTGGGGTTTGTTATTATCGTTGTGTGCCTTCAAGCCATTTCTGACTTTTGGCAACCCTAAGACGAACCTATCATGGGGTTTTCTGGAGCTGAGAGTGTGTAATATGCCCAAGGTCACCCAAGACTATCTTTTATCACTGTTTGGATCCATTTCCCAAAAAGCTGAAGATGCACATCAGGCATCTACCTCAATAAGTTTCTATCAGTCATCTCTTCTTGCTTTATCCCAGCTGCTTAGAGTAGAATTATTACTCCTGAGAGTAGAATTATGAGGCAGCACCCTCAGGGAAAAATGGCTTGCCCTGGCTCCTTTTTCCTGGAAGATCTCTGCTGCTGGTGCCTTGCCTCCATTGCTTTTCTCCTTACTTGCTCCAGCCCCATTCTTCCCTCTGCCTGTACTCACCTCATGCCTCTGCCAGGCTCCCCTTTTGTTCTTTCTGCTCTGCAGCTGCAGCTGCATCTCCTATCCCTTCCCTTCTTCTCTCACCTTGTCACATCACATCTCCTTCTCTTGCTCCTTGTCCTTTACTATGCCCATCTCTCCTGCTCCTCACACGCTCTCACAGCAACTCTCACTTTCCCTCTCCTCCCTAGTGTCACAGGCACCAGATGTCCATTGCCAGGCAACAGAGTGCAGCGATAGCCGAAGACCATTCATCAGGCAAACTGAAACAGCTTAGCAGTTCAGCAGGGCTTGCCTGTTCAAGGTGGAGTAGAGGCATAGTCAAGAGTCAGTTCAAGAGTTCAGGAATCCAGCAGGCAACAAGGTAGACAGTCCAAGAGTCAGGCCATTTCCGCATGATGGGGCTCACCAAAGTCCTTTCATTACAGCCCCAGCGGGGAAGGAAAGCACTCCAGGAACACTCCCCTCCACATCTCACCCAGTCACTGCAGAGGGGAGCGCGCTGGCCCCACCTCTTCCCTTCCGCAGCACAGCCAGGCACTTGTCATTGTTGTGCTGGGGAGGGAGGCATCGCCAGCACGCTTCCTTCCTTCCGCATGGCCAGGAAAGGTGGCAGCATGGTTTGATGGTAGGTGTAAAATGGATTTTTTCCGTTTTACAAATACCACACTCATGTGATGCGTGGGGACAAGATGGTGGTGAGACCATGATGACATCATGCAGAAGCACAACCCACGAGCGCTGCCATCATGTCCCAACTGTGGGGCAGCCACGCCATGTGGAAAGGGCCTCAGAGAATCCAGATAGACAGAGAGCAGGGAATCTGGAGCACACAAGGGCAAAGGCTGGCAAACACCCAAGTTGTTTCTCGTGTCAGGCCACCGCCTTCCTTAAAAAGACTGAAGCCAGCTGGCCCTCGTCTCAGCCTGACTAGCTCTCAGTGTGCTCGCGTCTACTTGTCCTCCTTTGAGGCTGCTGTTCGTTTGGAGAAGCTGACTCCTGGCCCATGACACCTACCCCGTTCTTCTCTCTCTTCCTTCCTGCTCACTACCTCACTGCAGCTCGCCCACTTGCAGCACACCCCTTTCTTGTTTCTTCTGCTCTGCTGTTCATACTGCGTACTCTTCCTTTTCCACTATTCCCTCCCGTACCTCATCTCACACTCTTAGCTTCCCTCCTGTGCACAACTGCTTGCTCTTGTTTCTTCCACTCCTCTTGCCTGCTGTCCTAATTTTGTACCCCTCCCTTGCTTCCTGTACTCGGCTGTTCACACCACTCTCCCATCTCTCTTGTTCCCTCTCTTGCCTCATTTCCATCCCATGGACTCCTGGGGCTTGTAGTCCAGTGAGGCTCTAGAGGAGCTCTCTGGGTGAGTATCCTAAATGCCCTGCCCTAAATTGCCAACCCCAGGATTCCCTAGGATGTTGCCATGGTAGTTAAAGTGAAATCATAGTACTATAACTGTGTAGTTTGAACAGACCTCCAGCCAGCCAAATTGCCTACATACAGATTCTTCTTTTATGTTAGGCACATAATGTTGCTGATGCATGTTTTAATGCCTCTCTCTTGCTGCTAGGGCAGCAAGATATATTAATTGATATATTTATATTTGTTCTTATCACCCTTATATTTAAATATTTGTGATGTGCAAGCCACCTCCGAAACCCTTTAGGTGGCAAAAAGGCAGGGTAGAGATTTAAAAGAGAGAGAGAGAGGGAGGGAGGGAGAAAGAAGATTCAGAAACTGAATTTTAGGGCTCTCCTTTTTCTGAATTATCTGATTTGGTTTTGCTGGTGATCACACTTAGCTGATGCATTACAGGAATCCATAAGAGAAACAGCTGGCTCAGTCTCTCAATCCTTGGAGTCAAGCGACTGCTGACTATGGTGATGTATTACATGAACACTTCAGCCTATCATTGTAATACATCAAAGCAAGGTACTGGTTTGAAGGTGGAATTACTCAAAAGGTGTTGTCATTTAGCAGACCTGTCCAGGAATGAGGTATCAGCTCAGTCATGGAGTGGAAGACACAGCACACTGCTAAGAGGAAGGAGGTTTTTAAGCTTCAAAATATTAGTGTGTTAATGAAATACAATTTACATTCATACAGATTATAGCACAAGGGAAGGTCATGATGTCACTGTAATTACTCAGTTAAAATCAAATGCTGCTGCCACCAGAAACAGGGTACTTTTGCTATGCAAGGCATTTGTTCACAGTTCACAAAGAGATGCTGAGGTGTCTGTTGTTTTCACACTAGCAGTTTTGTCTGAAATAGTCATCCTTTATCCAGGCACATTTTACGGACAATCCATACCACATAATGTTAAGTTGCTGTTACAGTCTAATGCTTATGGGTACTCTTCCTGCCTGCCTACTTGGGCTGTTCTGGTAATTTTCAAAGTGATGATGATGCTCCCATCTTGCCCACCCACCCACTCCAATACTATATAGTTAAAACACACAAAAGGTTAACATTTAGTTTTTTGCCTGTTGACTGTGGTTGAACAACTATTGTTCTTTGAGCAGTGCTATTTTGCTGTAAAAACAAACAAACAAACAATCCAAAGGCATGATTAACTGGCATGATTAACTAATTTGGGAAAATTACCCTCTATAAAAGTCTAAAATTGAATGGGTGATTCTGGGAACTGTAGTCCAAAAAGGTAACTTTTCCAAGCTCTGTATTTAAGAGGTCCTGCTCCCCTCAGCAACAAAATGCGATAAAGACTGGCTATTCAAAGAAGCAAGAGCCAGTGTGACGTAGGGGTTTGAGCACTGGACTACAATCCTGGAGAGCAGGGTTCAGTCCCCTGCTCAGCCATGGAAACCCACTCAGTAACCTTGAGTGTGTCATACACTCTCAGCCCAAGAAAACACCATGATGCGTTTGCCTTAGGGATGCCGTAAGTCAGAAACGACCTGAAGGCACACGGCAACAACATTCAAGAAGCACTCACATGGAAAAAGGAGAAGAAGTTGGAAACGATGCTTTTAGTTAATATTTGAGAAGACAAACTCCTAGGCTCCATCCACTTTCCAGTCATTCCACATTAACTGCCACGACTGCTTCCCATAGAATCCTAGGGTTGCCAGTTTATGGGGAGGAGCCTTTAGAATCCTCAGCCAGGGAGTTCCTCTGGGGCCTCTGACCAAACTACAAGTCCCAGGATTCCACAGGGGGCAGTCATGGCATCATAGAGCCATAGAGCTATAACTATGTAGTGTGAATGGGACCCTTAACAGAATGTGGAAATATCCCATGAGGATCGTGCCCATTGTGAAACACCATACTCGGTGAAAAACTACAACACCCTCCTACAGCATGGATAGTTGCCACAAATTTTGGCAGCGAGCAACATTGTGGCCACAGCATAAAAGCTGGTATGCTCCCCAGTCAGCTTTATAGGAGCAAACAGGGCCCCTGGGAGTCTGGGAAGTTGCCCACTCCTGCTGTGGACCATAGTCCTTCCTCCTCCTTCCCTTTCTGAAAGATAAGGAATTTAATTTTCAGTGGGGACCCTTTCACACTCCAGAATTATATTGCTGTGATTCCGGCTTAATTCCCATGGTTCCATTCTAGGGAATCCTGGGATTTACAGTTTAGGGACAGCTACCCTGGTGCCTCTGGCTAAAATACCAACCCCAGGATTCGATAGGAAGCAGCCATGGCAGTAAAAGTGGAATCGTAGCACTGTACATCTGTAGTGTGAAAGATCTGAGTCTGGAAGAAAGGCAGTAGAGGCAGTGACATTCTGCTGGAGGACAGGGGCTACCAGTCTCAGCACCCATAACGTACATTATTCTTACTGAGAAGAAGCTTCCTCTATAGGAAAACGAAGCTTTATGCGTTCATACATGAAGTAACTTCCCATAGGGGACGCTAGAACTTAGACATACAATGCTATTCTTCTATCAGAAAAAGAAACTCTAGTGGAGGTTTACTGGTGCTACCTAATGGTGCTACACTGCCTTTCCCTTTGCCTGTTAAAAGAAATTTTCTTTGCCATGAGGCAGCAGCAGAGAAAAATCAAAGCAGCCTGCAGCATCAGGAACCACTGGGCTGCAAACAGGGCTGCATTCACTTTGATCCTGTGTGTCTTCAGGTCCCCTGTCAACTTGCAGTGACCCCCATAATTTCATAGGTTTTCTTAGGCATTAGTTTTGCCAGTTCCTTCCTCTGATATATAGCTTATAGCCCCTGAAATTCGTTGGTGGTCTCCTATCCAAATACTAGCCAGGGCTGACCCTATTTAGCTTCCAAGATCAGATGGGATCTGGTGCCTTTAAGGTATTTGGGCCCTATCCTGATCCTGCATGTGAGCATTCGAGCAGCAGGCTTTGTGTATGGATACTTGCATCCCTCAACACCACTGACATCTCTACCCAAGACTGTAAAATCAGATTGCTCTGGAAGTTGTCACACATACTCATTTTTTACTGCTCTTTTTCTATTCATGTCAGTTATTAAGATAACTACTCTGATCTCATCCACTTTATTTTAATGCTTTAAATCAATGTACATCATCCAAAATATTATTAGCAACTTTTGTTGTCACTTTAAATATCTTCTAAATAGAAGGATTTCTTAGTAACAATTGTTAGCCTGTTAAATGTTGTTCAGACTTCTGAATATAATCTTCTACTCAGTATCTCTGATGCTGAGTACATTTCTAGTATGTTAATTATTTCAGAGGGGGAAAAGAAAGATGAAATACCCCCAAAAAGTCTTTGTTGTCTACTAAAATTAACATAACTAAAAGGAGCAATAAATTTCCTTCAACAAAGACAGGCAATACAATAACTCAAAAGAGTGGAGGGTTTTTTTCATTAGTGTATGAAACTGCAAGACAGAAACATGTAATTTGAAAAAAAAAGCTCAGCAATAAAAATGGAAACACAGCTGATGTTGCATCAGCAGCATGAACATTTAAGATATGAGGCTTCAAAAGCTATCCTCAATTCTGATAAAACTTTTCACATTAAGGAATCTAAATAAGAGTCGAACTTGTAGCCTTTCCCAAGCACCAGCTAAACTTCCACTGAGTTCAATGAGGCTGGACTGAACTCAGAATAAATGTTCTCTCTGTCCTGGAGTCATTTTCCTCACATTAAACTATGTTTTTACCACTCTCTTTTAACTGTAGTAAGTGGACATATTATAAATCTATGAGAACCGCAGATGATTTTATAGTTCCAGTAGTACCAATATTTTAGAATGAGGCCAGGCTGTAAGAGCATCAGGTTCTGAGATCAGAGGATGAGAAATAAGTTACATGTGAATGCAAACATCTATGTGGTACATGCTGTAGAATCACAGAGTTAGAAAGGGGGGTACCCCAGCACATTTGAGGCGGGTGCAGGTTGCGCAGAAGGCTGCCATAAGCTTCCTGTGAGGAGAACTGGAGAAAATTGGACACTTAATCTCTGTAGAGAAAGAGTAGATGTAGAAATATGATAAATAAATCGTATGCTATATGATGTATTTTGGGGTGAGGTAGGGAAATCAGCTTTTGCAGCTGCTTTTTGAAATTCTTTGCCTCCTACAAGTGTTATTTTGATGTGCTAACATGCGCTTGCATTTGAGTTCTTGAAATCCAGGAACCCTCTCTCCCTCCCCTTCCTCCAACACCTCCTGCAACCTTTACAAGCAGTCTGAGCACATTTCCTGCTTTGCATGGAAAATGTATTTGCACAGTTGTCAGATTGATGGACAGAGGGAGAATGATAGGAGAGTGCACTGATCTTTTACTTGTTATTACATACAATAGCCCAGTAGGACTCATGATGTGTTGGTGAGACAAACTGTGTCCTATTCTGGAATACATTAAGTTTGTCTCCAGGACACACATGACTTCACGAGGGTGTCTAACCTCATTCATAATAGATGCTAATCTTTTCAGGGCTGACTGATGACAGCACTTCCTGTCCTTCACGGAATTAGAGCTGGGTTTTATCAAAGGACTCAAAGTGCCTGCTAATTAGACTAATTCCCTTCATCATGAATTACTTATTTCCACTGGTAACTGATCACTGTGACATTAATGGGTTCTGCTCAGCTTAGTTCCCCACTAATATACACTGTAAGTTAAACATTAAAAAAAATCCTAGTACCTTAACTGTAAGTTAAATGTATCCTAAACAAAAGTCACACAGCCTCAGAAGGAATTGGTACTACTAATATCGAGATATGAGATCAGCACAAAACAGTATCATAAGTTCTCACGTTTTAAGATTGCAATTTCTACAATTTACTTAGGAGAATGTGTACATATGCCTCCAAGTTTCCTGTCAACTTATGGTGACTTCATGAATCTCTTAGGGTTTTCTTAGGCAAGGAATACTCAGAGGTGGCTTTGCCAATTGCCCCCACTAAATTCAAATTCATAATATAAATGCATGTTAAAGTGGAAATCATATGAATATATCATTAACAAAATTGAGTTTGACAGAAATTAAGAAATTTCTATTGGTGTGTGCACACTGAGGCAGGCTTTACTGATGCAAAACAATTATTTAAACGAAAGGATGCTTTGTAACTACAGGAAAGATTTTTCTTTCCAAACGAACTTGTTGTATTTGCCTCATTTCAAAGCTAGTATTTTAAAAATGCAGAGATAGAGCCAGTCCTGGGTCAGGTCGCTGTCTAAGCATTTGCTGTTGACAGGTAACATCCAGACTTTTTCAGGGTCTTCTGTCTGGTGGTTCATCTTGCTTTGTTAGATTCTTTTTTGGGGGGAAGTACTTGCTATGATAAGAAGTAGCTGTGTCACAAGAAAGCAATGCAAATACCATAGTAAAGTTTTCTCTGATGGTCTGTTTCTAGCTGTGAGACTCATTTCTGACACTTTGGAGAAGATGGCAGAGACGGATGGCAAAGAAAACAAAGTTACAACTTCAGTCATCTTGCCAAAGTGTCACATCTGAATCACTGTTAATATTTCAAGGAGGATTTTTCTATATCTTTTCATGAAACTAGGCTCTAAGCCAGCCTTTCCCATTCTTTTTACAATAGATGAACCCCTCAAATAATCTTCAGGTATCAGGAAATCCCTGCATAAAAATTAATATATAATTTTATAGAAAGAGCCAGCATGGCATAGTGGTTTGTGCTTTAGCCTAGGACTCTGAGAGACCAGAGTTTCAGTCCCTGCTCAGCAACAGAAACCCACTGAGTAGCCTTGGGCAAGTCCCATTTCCTCAGCCTCAGAGGAAGGCCAATGGCAAACCCCTCTGACAAAAGTCTTTCTGAGACAATCCTCTGATAGGATCATGTTAGGGCTGCCATATATCACAAATGAGTTGAAACACAACAGCAAAACAGCTTTCAAAAAGTTTGCTTTTTTTTCCAATCATGATTGCAGAGCCCTAGGGTTCCAGCTGACCCAGGCTGAGAAATTCTGCTCCTCTTATTATATAGGTGTAATACTATTAGACTGATAAACCCATTCCTAAACCAATGGGACAGGCTGCCTTGGAAAGTGGCAGACTTCCCTTTGTTAGAGATTTAAGTCAGGGGGCTTACACTTCATAGCAGAAATGCCTGTCAGTGAAGAGTAGGTAATGAATGAATTAGCCTACCACAACTCACTGTTCTCTAGATGTTCTGGATTAGAGTTCCCACAACCCCTCACCACTGGCCATGCTGGAAAGGGCTGATGGGAGTTATCGTCCCAAACTTCTGGAGGCCACTATGTTGAGGAGAAGGGCTGCAGTAGGGAAATACAGATTGACACATATAAAATGCTATGTACTACAAGAATGGAACTGAGGACATCTAAAAACTGCAGCATCAATGCACAGCATAGATGACACACCACAACTATTATTTTTTCTTACAGAACATGTGAGAATCTTTTAGTAAACATGAGAACCCACTCAAGTTTTAATATCAGACATAAAACTACATTTTGGTTACCAAAGTAAAAAGTTGGATCTTGGCCTGATATTATACCATCAACAGCAGTTATCAGTCTCCTTTCTAGTTCTGAGACCAGCAAATCTAGCTTCTGTCCACATAAACTTCCCAACCCCTGAAATCATCTTTTGAGGAACTGCTCCATGTCCCTTCCATCACCATAGAGATGTTGATGAGTGAGCACATCCATGAATCACTGAAAGGCTGCTTCTTTGGGTTAGAAGTACCCACAGAACAAACTGAGACTACTGCATGGAAGGAATAGATAGCTGAGGGTGTGAAAGTAATGTGTGTCCTGAATTGTGCAAACGGAAGTACTTTCTGTGATGGTTAAGTGACTACTGGATGCAATCCATTGTACTTTTAGTTTGATAACTGATTTAAAATAATTCATTTTTGACCTTTTTTATTTTACTTATTGTTTGCCACCCTGAGTACATTTTATAGAAAGGCAAGATAGAAATACTGGGTATGTATGTATGTATGTATGTATGTATGTATGCATGAATAAAACATATGCACAAATTCTCCAGGAATAGGAGCATTTCTAATTCTAAATACAGCATTAAAAGGAGACTAGATTCTTTGTTGAAAGAAACCTTTGCATTTAGTCATACAAAACCTCAAAGCAATATGTTTTCACTTTTACGAGTAGTGAATTAATACAGAGCCCACTCAGGGCAGTGCACACAGTAAGGCTGAATTTATATCAAAGGATACTTCTGATAAAAGTGGAACAAGCGAGAAAATCACATCATTATTGCCATGAGATGACTGTATGTCATATTGAGGGCTACTTGGTTGTTGTACATAGATTATTTGATAGCAATCACAAGCACTCAACAGAAAGATGCTGTTCTCCACACGTTTTTATCTATATTTATCATGGAACATTTGACAGGGAAAGCATGCAAAAGGGGGAAAGCAGCAAATACTTTTGTAGCTATCATTGTGTCTTGCCATGCATGAATGCATTCAAAAGTGGGCTAGCCCTACCTTCGGGCAGAGGGAGGCAGCCACCTAAGGCAGCAGGTATGTAGGAAGGGCAATGAGGTGCCGGATGACAGAGCTATATATGTCAGCTGAACTGTTTTTATGATTGCAGGTGCACAGGAGCTGTGCTGCTTAGACTATCTGATGTAGGGGACTAGCAATTCGGCCCCCAACACACATCATGTGCCAGGAACCAGTATCATATCTGTACTTTTCCCCCCAGAAACTTTCAGCAAATGGACAGCCAATGGCTGGAGTACTGACACCAGCCCAGGGACCAGTACTTTGAATAATCTTGCACTGGAAGACACTATCCCTTCACTAATGTCAAAGATTTTTAATAGATCGAATGGATGTGGGTCTCTGTATCTTGTCCTTCATTCCGCAATGTGAATAGCTTAGTGTTGAGCACCATGGACACCTCCTCTCCTCCCCAGCCATCATCTCTTTTCCTATCTTTCACACACTGCCTTTGTTGTGGAGATCCTGCTTTGCATTAAGTCTGAGTGCTCAATTATGTCCAAATGGGGGAAATTCTCACTTAATATTGGACAAATAACCAGGATATTTTTCCAGCTTCTGCCTTGTTACCCCAATTTGTTAGCCAATGTTAAAGCAGATTTTTCTAGTTCAGATGTAACAGGTGACTCTATAGCGTAATGGATCTTTGTGCCAAAGCCAGTATTCAGTGACAGGAAGGAGAAGAGATGGAGGAACACATTGCAAAGGTCCACATACAGTTCTCCCAAGGTTTCATAAATCAGCTTCACCCTGCTGTATATTTTAGTTGTTGCCTCATTTTATCATTAATGATATCATCTTATTCATTCACTTGTTAAATATATTATGATATATGGTAAACAATTTCTTTTTAAAAGAAACCAACCAGCTTAAGAAGTAACAAGCAAGCATCCAAGTCTAGCCATTGCATTTCAACTCTTTAGTTAGCTTGTTAGTTTCTTTCATA
This sequence comes from Cyclura pinguis, assembly GCA_030412105.1. Classification (NCBI taxonomy): domain Eukaryota; kingdom Metazoa; phylum Chordata; class Lepidosauria; order Squamata; family Iguanidae; genus Cyclura; species Cyclura pinguis. The sequence goes on along the minus strand of CM059599.1, from coordinate 221,458,975 downwards.
TTAAACCACTTGGGAATGAACTTTGTCATCCCTGTTTTAAAAAATGAGTGTACAAATGTTTAACTTTCAGAGGTTTTTTTTAAAGTGATCATTCACCTGTACTCATTTATTAATTGTTTAAACACTTCTAAGCCATATTTCTTTATAAATAGGACAGACGAAATAGTTTTGTGTGCACCAGAGTCCAGCTTTAAGCTAATCTGGAACAACGACTGGAAGTACAGTCAGCCCTCCACATTTGCGGGTTTCACTTTTGAGGATTTGATTATTCATGGATTATTTGCTGTCACCTCTGCTGCCTCCGTATGCCATTTTTAATAGGGACTGCAAACCTCGTGAGACTGACAAACTGTGAACAAGGCTTGTAAGTCCCTACTAAAAATGGTGTGGGGCAGCAGTGGAGGCAGCAGTCAGCTCCACTAGCCACCCACTTTTGCCTTGTGAAGGAACTCTGATGCCTCAAAGGAATCCACGGAGGGTTGAATAGGGTGATCATACTATTTTGTGTGTTAAATATGGTTTGGGAGGGCCTAGAGTTATTGGGTTTTTTTTCACTTTCACAGGGGTCATGTGCCCCTAACCCTAGCAAATGTGGAGGGATGGCTGTAATGCATTAAAAGTAACGTTCTTACCTGTAATATACTACTGGAGCAGGGGGAACAAGGGTATTGTGGTGTACTAAAACTAAGTACTGATTGGTACTGTTATTTTTTAGTAATCAAAACATTGGGTGGGGTGGAACTTTGGGAGTTTTTAGAGCTTTTTATTTTGGTGCTTTTAAAAACGTTAATAACTTAATAAAAATAATGTTTTGATAAAGTATTAAGGAAAGAGCCAGGGTGGTGTAGTGCTTTGAGAGTTGAGCTATGACTCTGGAGACCAAGGTTTGAATCCCCACTCAGCCATGGAAACCTACTTGGTGACCTTGGGAAGTTACATTTTCTCAGCCTCAGAGGAAGGCAAAGGCAAACCCTTCTGAACAAATTCTGCCAAGAAAACCCTGCGACAGGTTTGTCTGAAGATTGCTATAAGTCAGAAACAACTTGAAGACATACAACAATGACAACAACAAAGTCATAGCAATGCAAACTGCTTCTAAAAGTAATGCTAACATGTTTATCATGGAACACCCCAGACTCTGGTGTAGAAGTATCTTAATCACTCTGCGACATACATTAAGTCCCCAGTTGTAAGAAAAATATGCAACTGTTTCATTTTCAGATTCTTCTAACAATCAATCAGGGTGTCATGGACACTAATTTATAAAATATTGGCTTTCCAGGCTGTATTAAAGTACCCTTACATTTTTGATATTCCTATACCTAAGTAAATCAGTTGTTGTTTTGTTATCACTATCAACAAATGGGCAGACAGAAGAAAGGGGTTAGCCAAAGTAAGGAAACAAAATATTAATAGGGGAAAAAAAAAACAGAAAAAAAGGAAAAGAAAGGGTAACATGGCTACTAAATATATCATTGTCTCATATGGACTGAACTGGATTACTATGCAGATATGAAAGTCTGCTCTAAATTAAAAATACCTGTGAAGGATTATGTGTTACATGTATACAATCTCTCTATACAAGGTTCAGCATGAAGACTATTACTTAATTTAGCTGAAATGGTAGCTTGTTGACAAAAGAAACCTTGCTGAGACTGAAAACCTGGAAATGTAGCTTTTATGAAGCCTCCCCCCAAAAAAATCTTGTGGAAGTATGGAACAATACCGTTTTCTCTAAAGCTGTGACACAATATTTAGCTCTATAATTTAAAGGTAATTGCTCTATTTTCATGGTGTTAATGTTACTGAAAAATGTAGTACTAGAAATAAGTAAACTTTTCTCTAAGGGATGAGGAATTGCTTTTAATGGATGTGAAACTGCCATTCATTTTGCTTTTATACTTGAAGCAAATTCATTAGGCAAGATCTAGATGGAATGCAAGATTTTTGTAGCTTAATATTGTCATTAGGTAACAGTGTGCTTGCACCTTACTTAGAAGGTAATAACAGGTTGATTCTAGTTGAGATCATGCTGTGCCTGAGAATGTTCTCAAGCCCCAAAGTGCTGGTTTTTGCATAACTTGTCCTAATGGGTAGCTTTCTGTCACTGTACTGTAGACAGAGATCTTTCACATAAGCAGACAGTTCCCTGTTACTCCTGTAATTGCTGAAAACCCCAGAATTACATTGTGATTCTTTTCTTTTGCATTTGAAGGAGATCTTGAACATCACATGAGTTCATGGCAACAATGATGGTATCAGGTAGCCATGTGTCCTCCTGTAGGAAGACAGTTCTCTGTTTGAGCAGCTCTCTGTTTAGCTGTTCAAATGGTCCTCTTTTTACAGACGTTCTCTGTTGGAAGAACTGCAGGACCCTCGTGACATAGTGGTCAGAATTTTAGACTGGGATTGGGAAGGTAGAGATACAAGTCCTCACTGAGCAATGACAATGGCCGTTTCCACACTAGACTGTTATAGTGCTATTATTCCACTTTCAACATTCTATGGAATCCTGGGTTTTGCAGTTTTGGGAGGGATTCCATAGAATGTTGAAAGTGGAAAAATAGCACTATAACAGTCTAGTGCGGAAATGGCCAGGGACTGCCTGATGACAAGCTGGTCTCTGTCTCCCAGCCTGACCTATCTCACAGGGTTCTTGCTGAAGATTTGATGGGAAGGAGGAGAGCTATGTGCTTTGCCTTGAGCTCATGTAACTAATAATATAGCAGGAATGTAATTCTTTGTTAATTTTCTTCTCAAAGGAAGCAATAAGTAATTTTAGCAATTTTCTTCCTGCTGTGAGGAAGTCTTTGAAAACTGCACTTGTATGCAAAATCTGCATGTGGCATTTTTTCTACACAGAATATTATTTTCTATGCAGAAAACACTACAGTTAAGGACTTATTCTGCATAAAATCTGCCTTTTATTTCACAGAAAATGGTATTTTCTGTGTGGAAAATAATATTTCTGTGAAGATGTGAATTTTGCACAGAATAAGTCCTTAACCATACCATTTTCTGTGCAGGAAATGGCATTTTCTTCACAGAAAACGATGTTGAAGAAGAACCATTGATGAGTACTCTTTTGGCTTCAGTTTTTCAACCAGTTACAAATCTTCTTATAGCAGTGCTATCTAGCCCACATTTAACCAGCTTGTCTGTAAGAATATCATGGGGGACCTTGACAAAGAATTACTGCAACTAAGGCCATTTCCGCACGGGCTTAAAGAAATGGTGCAGAGCGTCCTCCAGGGAGGACGTCTGCACCTGGGAGTGGACTGGATCGGACCTACTTAGTGTAGTTCCACACCTCAGCCCGCTCCAGAATGACCTGAAGTGGTCATCCAGTGTGCTTTTGAAAGACTGCTTGAAACAGGTCTTTCAAAAGCATGGAGCACGCCACTCCGTGCCCGCGCTTCGGTGCAGATTTGCAGGCTCACACCACTGCGAGCCTGCGATCTGCCAGGGGTGGGCTTTAGGCTGGCGAGCTTCAGCGGTTGGTGGAGAGCCTCGACCAACCAGAAGCCACCATTTTCGTCCCCGGAACAGTGCAGAGCGGCAGCCACGCACTGCTCCAGACCAGCCTGGACCCAAGCGTGGAGCCAAGAAGTCCGGTAAGTACTGGCACGGGGCAATTCCCTCGCCCTGTACAGAAATGGCCTAAGATATACTACATCAACAGCATTCACCTGATTAACCAAGCTTGTAACCCTATCAGAGAGAGAAAGAGAAAGGAGGCGGATAAGATTATTTTGGCATGACTTCCTTTTTTTTTTAAAGAAAAATGCTGGTTTTTAATAGCCACAGCATTCCTTTCCAAGTGTTCACAGGCTGTTTAATGATCTGTTCTAGAATCTTTCCTGGTATTGACATCAGACTGACTGGATGATAGGGTCACTGTCTTCTCATTATGGTAACATGTACTCTATTTCTGCATAAATTACAACAATGGAACAAGCAATAAAAAGTATGCATTGTTGCCCAACACTTTTAGTGCTATATATAATTTATATATTGTTTGCTGTTTGTTGCTATCCAACACATTTTAGACTTAATTTTCCTTTATCATGAAAATCGGACAATTGTAAATAGACTTTTTCCTTGTTTATCCTATTGTTTTTCCAAATTCTGCTGGCCTGTTTTCTGGAATCCCAGCTTATTTGGCCATATTTACATTATAATCATAATTGCTAATTGCAATTGCATAATTGCTAATTTTGGATCTACATGTATAAGTTAATTTTTTTTTTCAGAATACTATATTCTTGTTTCCACTTAGGTGATCTATTTTTTGGCAGTGTTTATGTACATTGCCAAAAAGCACCTCTACTATTACGTCATTGTTGCTACTTCAAACAATGCAATTAATTTACAATCTAATAGGGTGCCTTGACATATTGATGAATAGTCTTTTTGAGAGAGGCTCAGTAGGGACTACAGAACTACATCTGGGCAGAACTATGCATACCGGATGATACATGCATAAACAGGTGAAAGCCTATATTTTGTGCCACTATGACCAAAGGCCCAATTACAGTACATGTAGGATGTGTACTTCTCCATTATGTTACCTAATCTGTGAAACTATGCCTTTCTGAGACCCAGCTCGTCTCACATCACTAATGTGATGTTTTGATTTCTCATCCAAATATTTTTATTTCATCATGCCTTTGGTAGCTAAAAGCACAGGAAAATAAAAATAAAAACTATTTTTACATATTATTGAAATTGAACATGATCACTTGAATTTGGTTCTGGTGCTTCTACATACAGAATATATTCTGTAAATCAAAAAGAGCCCTATTGGATCATTCCCTAACAAATGTATTTGTTATGTTGCTTGCATCATTTTTGCTGGTCTCTCTCTCTCTTCCTCTCTCTCTCTTGCTCACTCCCTCCCTTCCTCCTTCTGTTTTCTGTATAATGTTTGACTTTATGTAAGCTGCTTGGAGATCCTATATTTGCAAAAACAAATGTGAGAGATCTATATTTTGGTAACTGTTACATCTCTGCTTCCCATCAGGTACCATTTAGAGATGCAACAGTAAGCCAAACCGTCAGGTGTGAAAACCAACCAACATGTTATTGTGAGCAACGAATCTACAATTTTTTTTTTATTGAAGAAATGTGATAGTTTGGCAAAAGAGAGCCTTTCAAAACATAAGGAGCCCTGCAGGTAAAATAAGTTGTACTTACATCAAGCAAATCCATCTTGTCAATGAAGCTGGTGCTCACAGACTGGAGAGCTGCCAGCGGCCAGGCATGGAACCAGTCGATTGAAGTGCAGTTCACAAGAGCTGGGAACTTCCTTGCTCTTGCTCTCAGGGTAAAACCCACTGGGGAGAAGCATAACACAACCTAGGAAGGAAAAACTCTTCCTGTGAGACATTCTTCCATAAGTAATTAGGCTTCAAATTAATGTCACAAGTCTAACGGCACCATTCACATAATGAATAAGTTGGGTACTCAAAGTAAAACTTCAGAACATTCTTCCCTAAATCAGTCACTTCAACACTTTACCTTTCCCAACAGCACACTTAGGCCCCTTCCTAAACTGCAAACCCCAGGATTCCATAGGATGTTGAAAGTGGAATAGCAGCACTATAACAGTCTAGTGTGGAAATGGCCTTAGTGTCCATCCAGTATTCTCATTCTTCAGTCAACAGCAGTTAGAAGAACTCTTTATGACCTTATTGTTCCATGCTCAATACGCAGGGCACAATCCAGCCAAATATAAGCACTCTTAAGTCCTACCGATTTCAGCAGCAGCCTTAGAGCAAGCCGTAGACAGTTGGGTTGCACTGTGGCTACAACTGAGCTATGAAGTCCTTGTTTTGAATCTTGCCTCTCCTACAAATTCACTAGGCAGCCAGGGGTAGGCAGGGATAGACTGGTAACTCTGCAGTAGCTCAGCAAAGGTTTTGACTTCCATTTGTTTAACAGCAGCAATAATAAAGGTCTCTCTCTATCTCTCTCTGAAAAGAGAACATCTATGTCTATGGGAACACCAGGTGACAATGTTGGTCTCATCACTGAGCTAAATTCTGGAGCTGAAAACAAATTTGTAAGCTAAGCAGGCATTCAGAGCTACCCTGGAGCCTTCTATCCTTTTAAATGTGGGTCTGCCCCACTGAGCCATCATGCAAACACTTAGCTCCTTGTGAAGATATCCTTTCAAGGGATTATAAATGTTAGAGCAAAAACTCTGGGAGGTTTGTTTTGGAGGGTGGAGATGCTTCCTGCATTGCAGGAAACAAGAGCTGGTTGTGTCAGTGGCTAGCAACAGGAGACTTTGGAGATAAATACTATTGAAGGTTAATTCTAAAGAATCCTAAATAATTGTATGTTCACTGTATTGATTATAAGACTAATTGCAACTTTCTTTTGTTGGTAACTGAACAGTTTATATGCAGTTTACCGTTTATTTAAGCAACTCAGAAAAGATTATAGAATCTCACTGGAACAGCAGTCCTGAAGTCTGTAAACCTCTGCCTTCGGTAAACCACTCTCTCACAGCCTCAACCCTCCTTCTGTGATGTGGGTGATCATAATATTGTTACCCTGTTTTCTGGAGGTCCTGGGAGGGACACCTAAATGCTCTCAAAATTACACAGGTTGGGGAAATTAGTCACAGAGCACAAGTTAGCACTGCGAGAGGCAGGGTAACGTAGCGAGATCTTGAACCCAATGTCTATGGGGTCAGGTCGAGTCAAGGAGCACACCGGAGTGAAATAACAAATGTGAATTTTATTAAAACTACAATCAATCAGTGTATGCAACACAAACACACAGAGAAACTATAGAAATAAAGGTTGGAGTGGGATAGAGGGATTTTTAGAGGAGTTGTTGGTTTGGGTAATACTACACCTGTCCTGAAGCCCGGTCAGAAACGGAGAAGCTGGGGAGCGTGGATCTCAGCACGTGGAGCTGAGGGGAAGGCTCACTGGACAAAGCGACAGCAAGGCGGGATGGAAGCCAAGAGCGCTCCGAAGAAGCGCTCAAAGTCAGGGGTTTTTATAAGGAGAATTGTGACCGCAGGCTAGTCCGGACTTGGGGAAAACAATAGATTTGGGGCTAGAGACAAAGCCTATGAACGGTCATAATTTGCATGATTAAATTATAGGCGAATTATCAATAGGGCAGCTAGTATGCAAATGCGGAGCACTTGAGCGGTGTATAGTCCGACCGTCAAGCTACCAGCGCGGGACAGAGGATCTTTTGAAAGTTGCGTGCATACATAAGTGAGTACTTGCCTGGAGGTCTCCTGAAGCTGCGAGTCGGCTATTTCTGGCCTGCCTGTATTGTGTTGGAATATTACAGTGATTATCAGCTGAGCCTGTATGCGTGCTTGTCCGAAGGCCTTGCAAGCACGTGGAGGGGAATGGGTATGTGAAGCCGAATTATTGATATCAAGAGATATCTTTTTATATCCCCCAAGCTTGGGCTAGCCAGGGCAGTAACAATATTGACCAAGCTTAAAGCAATCTTAAAAATTTTACAACTATAAATGAATATTATAAACTCTTTTGAGCATGTGAAAGCAAGTACAAATGTTAACTATGTATCGCATCATTGTAATTGTCATCTATATTTCTTCTATTAACATTAAAATTGCTTGACTTCAGCCAGAGCAGCGATTATAAAACCCAATGTGCAAGATACTTTGCAACTCTGGAAAAGTGAAAATAAAAATAAAGATTTCTTTTAGACAGGTACCCCTACTTTAGAGAGACAGAAAAGGAATCTTTCTAGAGTAACCAAGGAGGAATCCAAAACTGAAGGTCACCATGAAGAATCTGACTGGAGGCCAATAAAGATTAAAGAGTTACCAAAGCTATCCATCATTTGAAGAATGGAGAGCCAGCAGATATTGATCAGAGCTCAAAAGAAGGACCTAAAGGAAGTGGCAAGGTCACAACAGTCCTACAAAATTTGCAAGAGAGCTCGATAGACCTCAACTGACAAAGAAATCATGCAGATGGTACACAGCACATTATACTCCAAGGATGTTTTGACATAGCCAATTTTATCATACGAATTTTTTAAAATTATTATTTGAACTTTTATTGTTTTATTTCATTGATATAAATGTATTCTTCTTTGCTCCACTACAGTCACAACACCTACGGATACTTACAAAGATTTGAACACATCTACCAAACACAAACAGGCAAGCAGATAGGAACATAAATCATTAAACACCAGAGGCAGGAGCAGCATAGAAAAACCTAAGAGGCAGCACGATTAAAACAATTTGATTGCCTCCCAGAATAAAAACATCTTAACCAGATGGCAGAAACTCAAGAAACAACAGGAGTGACCAAACTTCCCAGCAAAGGGAATTATGGTTGTCTCTCCTCATTTGCAGTTTTGACCTTTGCAAATTTGATTATTTGCAGATTATTCACCGCTATTATTTGCTATTTCCTTCCCTCACACATGGGCAAGTGGGGGGAGCACGAGGAGTGAGCGTGTGTGCATGCATCTCCCTGCTCATATGCTCGTGGGGGTGGGGAGAAGGGGATGGGGCAGTGGAGCAGGAGGAGGGTGGGCATACATTGTGTTCCCTCCTTCCCTCATGTGCATGGGGGGCTAGGACAGGGAGGGCACAAGGAGGAAAGGTGTGTTCTTGTGTTCCCTTGCTCACTCACCTGGGTGGAGGAAAGGAATGGCATGGATCAGTGGGGGGACGGAGGATGCATATGTGCACTCCCTTGCTTGCTCACACCCTCAGGTGGCTGGGGAAAAGGGATGGGATGGGGGTACCGGGGAGGTGCTTGTGTGCCTTCCCTTGCACCATCACTCACTCAAATGGGGGAAGGGGATGGGATGAGGAGAATGAGGAGGGAGGGCATGTACATGTCCTTCCTCACTTGCTCACTTTCTTGGGTGGACAGGAGGGAAAGGGATGGGGGGAGGGGGCACACATGCATTCTTTTGTGCACTCACTGACTTGTGTAGGTGGGAGAAGAGAGTGGAATGCGGAGGAGCAGGAGGAGGGAGGGCATGGATATCAGTTCCCTCATTCACTCACTTCCACAAGTGGGGGAAGGGGATGGTACAGGGAAGGTCAAGCACATACGTTCCCTCATGCACTTACTCATGTTGGGGGGGGAGGGAATGGGATGCAGGAGGCTTGTTACCCTGATTCCTGGGGGTCCCGGGAGGGACACCTAAATGCGCTCTCAATTATATAAGTTGGGGAAATTAGCCAAGAGCACAGCCTAGCAATACGAGAGGCAGGGTAACGTAGCGAGATCTTGAACCCTATGTTTACAGGGTCAGGCCGAGTCAAGGAGCACACAGAAGTTGAAACAACAAATGATGTTTTATTAAAAACACAATCAAACAGTGTATGCGGCACACTCACACAGATAACTAAAGAAATAAAGGTTGGAGTGGGATAGAGGGATTTTTAGAGGAGTTGCTGGTTTGGGTAATACTTCACCTGACCTCAAGCCCGGTTGGAAGTGGAGAAGCTGGGGAGCCTGGATCTCAGCACGTGGGGCTGAGGGGAAGGCTCGCTGGACAAAGCGACAGCAAGGCGGGATGGAAGCCAAGAGCAATCCAAGGAAGCGCTCAGAGTCAGGGGTTTTTATAAGGAGAATTGTGACCGCAGGTTAGTTCGGACTTGGGGAAAACAATGAGTTTGGAGCTGGAGACAAAGCCTCCGAAAGGTCAGAATTTGAAGGATTGAGTTATAGCTGAATTGTCAGTAGGGTAGCCAGTATGCAAACGTGGAGTGCTTGAGCGTTGTATAGCTCGATCGTCAAGCTGCCAGCGCAGGGCAGAGGATCTTTTGAAAGTTGCATGCATACATAATTGAGTACTTGCCTTTGAGGTCCCCTGAAGCTGCGAGTCAGCTATTTCTGGCCTGCCTGTATCAGCCGAGCCTGCATGCATGCTTCTCCAGGGGCCCCGCAAGCACGTGGTGGGGAATGGGTATGTGAGGCCAAATTATTGATATCAAGAGATATCTTTTTATATCCCCCAAGCTCGGGCTAGCCAGGGCAGTAACAGGCTGCATATATGAATTTCCTCCTCACTTGCTCAGCGGTGGAAGGGAGAAATGTGCAGTTTTTCCACTTTTGCAGGGGTCCTGCACCCATAGCCCTTGCAAAAGTGGGGGGCCGACAGTACAGAGCCAGATAGAAAGCTTCTTCCATAACCCAACCCATCATGCTACCAACAAAACACAGTGAAGAGGCTCTGTGAAGAACAGCAGAACATGTAAACCCAGATTTGTTTACTAAGGTCACAAGCAACATACAGGAAATCTTCAGTGTGCCAGAAATGCTTTCAAAAGTAAAGATGTTCTGACTGGCAAACACTGTTTTTGATTTTGATCACTGATTTTGCCACGGCTTTACAACATGGTGTGCATCCCAGGACCACCTATTGTTCTCTGCTACTTTCATCTTTAAGATCAAGAGCAATAGGACTTCACAACAAAAAATCGGGAACTACTAATCTCTTTTATGGTATTCAAGAAGGTCAAGAGCATTCCGGAAACTCAGTAAAAACACCACATAAGCCAAGATTAAAATCTTAACAATTAAACTTACAAATGAGGCAGTTTTACTTAGCAGGTAGTCATAGATACTAGACAGAGAAAAGGTCAGTGCATTCTGGCTTCAAAGAAGCATAGGAAGTTTCTTTAAAGGAGTACAAACAGTGGGACAGTGTAGGGTACAAACAGTGGGACAGTGTAGGGTACAAACAGTGGCAATAAAGATAGATTCCCTTTTTCTGTTCAGAGGATCCACATGGGATGGGGAAATCCACAGATTCTGCAGCAGGGTTGATTATACATTCACCAGTACTTTATTGCCCAAATCATAAACATATTTATTTGGGCAAGGAGATTCAATTAATTTGAAGATGCCAGCCACAGATGCAGGCGAAACGTCAGGAGAACATACAGCCAGAACACGGTCTCAAAGCCCGAAAAACCCACAAGAACCAATAGATTCTGGCCGTGAAAGCCTTCGACTCTACAAATTTGAATATAATTTATATCGAAGAAAGAAAATTCTAGTAAGAAGTGGTTTACATGTTTAGAACAGACATCCAAGTTTTATTTGAAAGTCATTTGCATGAGCAGGGTCAAATACGCCGTGGATGAAAGCAACAGACACCAACTGGAAGGAAACAACTTTATTGACCCCAGAACAGAAATGGCTTGGCTCTCACATAGGTCTGGATTCCAACATCAGTCAACCCACCTGTTGAACGATATGCCAAACTTCCGGTCCTAGTACCAGAATCTCAAGCAATGGTAGGGGCAGCCAGTCTGCTGGAAACCCCTGCCTACGGGGGGTGCCATGCAGTGAATGACCTCCTGAGCTGGCCACTCCTGAAACCACCTAGCACCCCCAAAACCTGATATACCTTGTACCAATGCCAGCAGAGCATTAGTACCCACCAACCTGAATCCAAGACCCATGCAACTGCCCAAAAGTTGTGATGAACATGTTTTTAACATGACAGACCAAGGGGGGGTTGGATGGGGAGCAGCCGGAACAAAAAGAGGCCAGATCATCCATGGTGGGGGAATATATACTCCCCAACTTGACTTCAGCTGGGCATGCACAATCCTGCCCATGCCCAGCCCTGCAGCCAATGGGAATACACCAGTCCTGTTCCCATTGGCTGACACTTTTGCGAGCATCCGGGTACCGCAGTGCTCACCACAGACCCGGATGAGCCTGCCCATATCCTTCGTAGCCCAGATGGAGGACCAATGTCACTGGATTGACCTGGCCCTGCAAATGGCGCCACACAGCCAGGTAAGTCGCACAGCGCGCTTGCTCAGAAGCAATCTCTCTCTGTTTCCTTCATGATTCCTTGCTTATTGTCTCAGTTCCCTTATGGATGGTTCACAGAATCACTTGTTACAAAATAAAAAAAAATCCAGGTGGATAATGATGTTACTCTATTTCAGTAAAAACCAGTGTATTATTACACACATTTTCAAACCTTAGAGAAACAGCAGATCTAGGTTATCTATATTATTATCAATTTCTCTTGCATTTGGTATGCACAATTTAATTCAAGTAAATTGACATAGTACTTTTTGCATTCCATTGTTCTGTGGCCCCACTCTGTACAGCACTGTTTTTCTGGCCAAGATTCTATTTAGTCACAGCAAAGCATAATTATACTCTAACATCTCAGAGATCGGCTCTATGCTCGTTTCCATGGGGGCTGTTGGATCGAAGGTACTGTGGCATAGCAGATTTGGGAAATAACCTGTGCCTTCCAACCACTTCTCCCATAATGCTTTGGTTCTGAGGAGTCCTTGGAGCCAGATACTGAAGAAACAGCAGGCTCAGTATGGAGCTAGTCTCTGGCAGGAAGGACATGGCAAGCAGCTGCCTCCTTCCCTGACAACTGGGATGCATGTATATAAAGCAGGGGTGGTAGCGGGTTGGCTGTTGCCATTTGTTACCACTGCTGCTCTTCCACTTGGTCGATAAGGTTCTGATTGCCTCAGTCCATGAATAAAGAAAGTGACAAATTCCTTCAACCCCAATCCCTTAATTTAGACTCTTTTCCTTCTCCCCTGCCACTACCTCAAGGGAATGTAAAGTCAACCATGTTTTTCGCCCCCAAACAAAGCAAGACCTTGGCCAAAAGTAATTTATGGTTTTGATAAAGTCCTTCTCTGGACCTAAACAGAAATGGCAAAACCATGTCTCATATTTATTAGAGGGTATAAGAGCCAATTTGAGTAGAGGATTTGAAGATTTAGACCCAAAACCTGAGTTCCTCATTCCTGTTCTACACCCATGTATACCCTGTCAACTGAGGATTGTCTTTCATGAATCACATAGTGTCTAGACCAAATAGCCTGGTCTAGAGGCCATTTGATGTGGAGGACAGGCAATTAATTTTTTCTACAGTGCCAGCGACAAGCAGCGTATTTGTGCCCATTGGTTTCAACTGTTCAATTCTTTCCTGGAAACTCACTTAGGAAAGGCAGTCAATGACTCAGGAACTGGCACTGGTCCAAGGAGCACCCTTTTGAGTAGGACTGGTCTAGACCACAAAAGCTTCCGCTATAACAAATATATGAAGCATTTTTGGACTCTCATTCTGGCTACCTTAGACTAACACAACTTCCCCTTTGGAGGTTTTTACTTGTATATGGAGCCTAGCATAATCACCATCATCATCAAATGGAACTACTAGGATTGGAAAATTTACTTATATTTGCTTCACTCTCCAAGCCTAGTAATTGCCTCCACATTTATCCCAAATTATTTATAACTGTAGCAGCTACTAAATTTTCCTTTAAGCATCAATGATACTTATTATTCTGTCATCTCTGAGATAAACACTTTTTTTTATCCATAAAGAAGGGATGCATCGCTATGATCCAAATCGAACTTCCATAATTCACTGTGCTGTTTTGCACTTAATCTAAAGGCTAAAGGAATAGGATATTTTGTAGATGTCCAATAACTAGATTCTGTCCATAAAAAAAAAAAAAAGAATCAATATATTGATTTGTTGTCCTCATTAACAGAGATAATTTGCCATAAAATGGTGTTTATTATGAGAATTTATTCCATATGCATCATCCTAGAATAGTTATTATATGTTGATTATTTTTTTGTTTTGATATTCATTTTTTTTTTTTTGTCTTTACCTTTAGCTGGCGACGAATGCGGTCGATAAAAAATTGCCAGCAGTTCTCTCTTGAATCAGCCTGGCCAAGTCCCCGTAACTCCATCCTTGTAGAAGAAATTATGCCATCCACCTCATCTTCACTAAATAAATCAGGAATGTCACCTTTAAAAAGAGGAAGAAAATCCATATGTTGTAAAACCTCTGTATCTGAGGTTTTATTTTCTTAATAGAGATTAATCTCTTCTTCATTACTACTTTGTTCACTTCTAAACTATTTAAATGTGCTATAAGGCAGTGTACACCCGCTTCACCCTATTCCCATTTTATTCTTAGAATAAACTGGCAAACCTTCCAACTGTCCCAATTTGGCAGAGGCAGTACAATTAATCCTCCCTCGTCCCACTTTTCAGCTTTTTTAAAATGTCACAGTTTCTCCTTCTGCCACCCACTGTGTCCTCAGCTTATTCCAATTGCTGCAAACTGAAATCAAAGTGCAAAAGTAGTTTGTACTCAATAAACTCAGCAAGGGAAAGAGGAAACATAATCTTGCGCTTCCCAGTAGGCTCAGGCAAAAGCAAACTGCTGCGGCATCTCCTAGTTTGTGTGTTCTTCCTCATTCATAACTTTTGCCATCTTAACCATATTCTTGGGTTTGCTGGTCACAGAGTTGCTTGGTTCTGGTTTTCATCTGTGATATGTTGGAGGGTATGACCTGATAGTTATGCTGAGAACAATACCCTGCACTAGCTTACATTTATCCTCTCTCCTATGCAGGTGGAAAATCTAAACAGAAGAACAAGGCTCCTGAGGGAAGGTTTAAGTTTCTTCTACCCACGTGTACCATTGGTCCTGATCAGGACTGGGTCTGCATGCACTAAGGAAGCAGGAAATTGAATCTCAGCTGTTCATATTGAATTTCATTTGCTTATGTCATGGCAGTAGCATGTCCCGCCCCTCAACATACAACTGTTGCAATTTGGTAGGGGAAGTCCAAATTGATCTACCACTATCCCATTTTTTCAGATGCTTTTAAAATGTCCCAGTTTCTCTCTTCTTTCCCACTCTCCTCTTTTGTTCTAAGCTTACACTTAATGTGCTGCGAACTCAGTTCAAAGTGCAAAAGTAGTTTGTATTCAGTTAATTCAACAGGAGGGATAGGACAAGAGGTGGCAGAATCCTGCCCATCCCTGTAGACTCAGGCAAAAACAAACCACTGCAGCCTCTTCTAGCTTCCTCTTTAATTACTTCTGCCATCTAGAAAAGTCTGATGCTATTTGGCCACGTGGATCCCATTTTCCATCTGTGAGATGTTGAAGGGTACGCAGTAGCACAAGCAGCTGTGCATGTTGAGAATTAGCACTAGTCCGATATCCAAAAAAGTTTACAGGGAGCAAGCAGCTGTGCAAGCAGTTGCCAAGAGGATGTACAACCAATTGCATAATATCACATTTCATCACTTCCACAACTACTTTTGCAGAACTGTTTGAGTAAAACTGCATTTAAGTCTATAAATTTAATGCATTGTATAGCTTAATCCAGGTGGAGAGCAAGAAGACAAACTACACACTACATCGTATGCTTTGTTTAATTTTACTTGGGTGGTTTAAAACAAACAAAAATAGCTCCTATGAGAACTTCTCCTTTCTGTCATCTGCGTTTCCTATGGATAACCAAACCGAATGTTGCAGGGTGAATATTTCTTCAACAGAACAATGTTTTTTATCAGTTCTATGCCGATGGTGATGCTTACCTGTTTTGATGCTAAACTTAAATTATTATTATAATTAAAGAGCTGTACGCATGACAAAGGATGTACAACCACTTCCTACCCCCAACACATGCATACACTTCTATTATCTAAAAATATTGTTCTGTGTTTTCCATTACCTGTTTCTCTGGAATACATCCAGGACTGGGTTCTTTATTATTTAAACCTTTTTACTATATGTTGCCATAGTGGTATTTTGTGCTGTGCTTCACATGACTTATGCATTATTGTACTCTCATGCAAATATTTCCTAAATCCATTCTCAGCAAGTAGTCATTCCTGCATAGTACATATATAATAATCCATCTCTGTGACTACATTTTAAAATCAAACCCTTCCTTTCTCTATTATGCTATACAAATTAGTCAAATGAATATTATTGAAAAGTTGGTAATATTGTGTTGTCTTTTGGCTCCCAGCCAGCCTTTCCCTCAGTCTGTTTATTTATTCTTCTTATTTATTCTTCTTTATTTGAACACAATTTTCAAACAGGAAAACAAAACAGGGAGACTTTCTCTGGCCTAAATCCTATTGTTAGTCCTGAATATAGTAGAGCCACTGAATTAGCTGGAGTTACCTATGTATTGACTCACCAATCAACAATTGATTGAATAGATGTACTCTGGCTGGGACTAATCAACTTGCTGGCTTTTTATCTTTTTAAGTGCATCTTATCTTTTTAAGTGAAAGTTTAAATTGTTTTAATATCATGAATAGTTTAATTCTATTTTAGTGTTCACTTTTTGTATGTTTTTAGTTCTTTCTTCAAAATTATAAGACACCTTTAGTAGGCAGGATATAATAAATATCATCATCATCATCTCCGTGTTGCATGTTTCTTTTTTATACATTGGCAGAATTTTGAAGAAATGTCCATTCCCCCCTCCCCAATAAAAACACCAGAAATATACCTGCACATATAGTACACTTACTCATGAAAGCTTCAGTTCTAGAAATAGATTACATTAAACTGTATGGGCATTATTTCAGAGTGTATATAGATAGGATTGGGCATCTCGGTTCAATGCATTTGGGGACAAATTTACTTAATGCATACATTTGAATTCTTGCACATGTTCAAGGCAATTGCCATATGATGCTCAGTTGCTGCTTTTTGTAAGTTCATACTGAGCTGGTTACCATTTTACATGAATGAGACATTTGTCAGATATCTACACAATGTTTTACTCAGGAAATGAAAAATTGTGAAGAAACAGGGTAGCATTAATAGAGAGGAGAGATGTAGCAAAAGCATTCAAGGGATGTAATGCAAAGTCTGACGGAATCATATTAAGTAAAACCATCAATATAACCACAATCCAGGTTTATGCTCCAGGTACAGAGGCAGAAGAAGAAGAAATGGAAAGAATCTGTGCTGGAGTTGAGGAGGAAATTGATCACACATCAAAACAAGACTTTTGTTTATCATAGGCTACTGGAATGCAAAAGCAGGAAACAGAGCAGAATGAAAGAGTGTAGGAAAGTTTGGCCTAGGACAAGGAAATGGAGCTGGAGAGTGACAGACTGAATTTTGTGAGGCAGTTTGTTCATCGCAAACACATTCTTCAAGCAAAGGAAGAGGTGACTATATACATGGATATCACCTGAAGTCCAACAGAGAAATCAGACTACATGATTAGAAGCAGAAGACAAGCACAAACAAGACCAGGAGCAGATTGTGGCATAGATTATGAACTGCTAATATCAAAAATGAGAGTAAAGCTAAAGAAAAACAGTAATCTAACCATCATGCCAAAATAGAACGTCAAGAACATCTTCATAGAATTTAAAGATAATATAAAAAAATAGTTTGAGCTATGAAGACTAGTTGATCAGGAGCCAGAAGAACTCTGAACTGAAGCCACGGAAAATGCAAAAAGATACTATCTGAAGCCAAAAAGAAAGAAAATCCTCAATGGATGACAGATAAAACCCTTCAAACACGTAAAGGCAGATGAGAAGCAAAAATAAGAGATGACAGAAACAGTCAGAACACTGAATGCAACTGTTTAATAACTTTTGCACAGGCACAAGAAGAACTACTATAACAATCAATGGAGAGAAATAGAAAATGACAACAAAAAAGGAAGAACACGAGACCTGTTCCACAAGATTCAAGAAATCTAAGGGAAATTTAAACCAGGAGTGAGGATGCTCTACGCCCAGCACAGGAGCACATTACATGACCAAGTAGAAATAAAAAGGTGATGGAAACAATACACTGAAGAACTATTTAAAGGAGACAAAAGGATGACAGATTCATTCAAGGAAGAACCATTTGAAGATGAAGCTACAATTTTAGAAAATGAAGTGCAGGCTGTAATCAGAGCATTTGGGAGAAAGGGGATACAAGGGATTGCATCACAAGACCATTGTGTTAATTTCCCATGCAAGCAAAGTTGTCAGGGCCCTGGAACTCCAGGACACAAGCTCTGAGTCTGAGCCAGAGGCCCTGGAACCTGCTGCACCCTCACAGCCCGTCCCAGAGGCTGCCCCAGACACAGAGCCCTTGGCCCCAGTAGCCCCAGCAACAGAGCCAGGGGTTGCCTCAGACCCAGCCAGGCCAGAAGAGTCAGATAGTGAGGTGCAAGAGCAGGTACCTACTTACCAGCAGCATCGGGAGCAAAAGAGTGCTCTCAGGAGGTCAGAGCGTTTAAATAGGAAACGCCAGGCAATCAGGGTCCAGCTGAGAAGACACCTGGAGGAGTGATCTGGCTATAAAAGCACGCACTCAGCCTTGGGTCTTTGTTGGCTCACAACTGTCCCATTTGGGGGGAGTTACGTGTTGGATATCTCGAATCCCTGTCTTGCCTCCTGTAACGCTGCCCGACCCGCTGGAACATCGCCTCCTTTGGATCTCGGACCGGCCATGGTAACTTCTCTTGCTTGAGCTAACTCAGACTGTTCACTGAAACCCTGGCTGTGATGTAACAACCAGGAAGTCTCCTTGCTGTTAGAAGCTCTTTATTTTACGGTTGCCTTACCTTTTCATTTGCCGTTCGCCAGGAAGGCTCTTTGATTTATTGCCTCATTAGCAAGAGACTTGTTAACCGGCTCTTGGGCTGCCTGCCAAGCCTAGGAGCGGACAAAAGTGATCCTCAAAATTCTACAATAAAGGCTTCTACCATATATGGAGCAACAAATGCCAGATGCCCAAGCTGGGTTCAGGTAATGAAGAGGCACTAGGGATTATGTTGCAACCATACGGTAGAATTTCAGAAGAAAATTGGACAGTGCTTTATAGATTATAGCAAAGCTTTTGGTTATGTAGATCATGAAAACTATAGATTGCTCTCAAAGAAATGGATGTGCCAAAACATCTGATATGTAACCTGTACACAGAACAGGAGGCTACTTGTTAGGACAGAACATGGAGAAGTGGAATGGTTTCTAATTGGCAAGGGGGTCAGATAGGGCTGCATTTTCTCACCCTATCTGTTTAACTTGTATGCTGAACATATGACATGTAATGCAGGATTAGATTCAGAAGAAGGAAGAGTGAAAACTGGAGAAAATAACATCAACACTTTAAGATACACAGATGACACTGCACTTCTAACAGAAAATAACAAAGACTTGGAATGATTACTGAAGAAAATCAAGGAAGGAAGTCTAAAGACAGGTTTACAGCTGAACATTAAGAAAACAAAATAATGACCACAGATGATTTATATAATTTTAAAGTAGACAATGAAGATATTGAAATAGTTTCAGTTCTATGTATCCTTATAAAAGATGAACAGTGAGAAAAGCTGATAGGAAGAAAATCAACTCATTTAAAATGTGATGCTGGAGAAGAGTCCTCTGGACACCCTGGACTGCTAAAAAGACAAATCGCTGTTTTCCAGAGGAAATCAAGCTTTAAATGTCCCTAGAAGCCAAGATGACAAAATTGAGACTATCATACTTTGGACAGATCATGCAAAGACATGACTCACTCATTTATAGCACTGCCATAAGTCAAAGTCAACTTGACAGCAGTTAACAATAGTACTTATTTATTTGATTGATTGACCGATATCTCACCTTTCTCCCAAAACAGAGTAATTCTACACTTGAAATGCCAAAGAGGAAAGACCATAGTCTGGAACAAAATGTTCCACAAGCTGTATCTTGTACTTGAGAGAACAATTCTCCATCAATTCCGTATGGGAGAGAGGAGTGAAGTACAGGCCTTCCCTTCTGCCTCCTAGCTATTTTTCCAATCCCAGACTCATCCAGTCTCCTGGACTGCTCTTTTTTTGACTTCCTCTCCCCAAAAGGTACATCACCTGCCCTGGGAGGCTCCACGGGTGGCAATTTGTCTTTTCAATAAGTTTCAGGTCCCCAGTCAACTCTATATTTAGAAAATACCCATTTTTCAAATCCAGAAGTGGTTTTTTGTTCGTTTGTTTTTGCAATCTATGTAGCCCCAGGACAGTTCCTGAGCCACAAGCAGAAAACTGGCTCCCAAACTCATTATGGTTGGCCACCTCTGCTGGAAGTCTTTGGCTTGTAAGATTTGCAGCCGATGTAGGGTTGTTTATGTGTAGTGTCCTTGAGCCTGAAGAAGTTGGGTTGAAAGTAAATTAAAGAAACTAGATCTTTATCAAGCAAGTGGAAATGCTCATGCACTCAAGTGTCACAAATTCTGCCCTCATAATTCCCACACTGGGCTGATTGTATCAATTTCATGATATTTATTTATTTAGAATCATAGAATCATAGAGTTGGAAGAGACCACAGCGGCCATCCAGTCTAACCCCCTGCCATGCAGGAACCCACTTCAAAGCACTCCCAACAGAACACACATTTTTGGCCTGTCTTTCATTCAGAAAATTGCCCAGGCTAGCTTGCAGACTTCAGAAATGGCACAGTTCCTTGACTGCATCCATACAGTAAAAAAAAAAAAGACAGAGGATAAAACATATGCAAATGCTTGGATTTGCCACAGCATAAATGTCAACATAAATGCGCTGTTATTCTAGTTTTAAAAATTTGAAGGCAAAACTGGATTTAGGATAATTTGAATGCTTTTTCAGCAGGATTACAAATATCATACTTCTCCCTTCCAAATGTGTGTAAATAGAGTTTTCTCTGTCCCTCTTTCTCTTCTCAGATAATCATATAATGTTGCATTATCTTCCTTTGAGTACAGAGAGCACAATTATGTCTGTTACCATAGGGGAATCCTCTTCTTGACAAGACCACACTGTTGTCCTAAAATATGGAAAGTTTGAAAAGACTGGAGATCTTTCTTTTGTATTTCAGTGTTGTACATGCAATTAGTGAAGAAAAACTGTCAGCAGAGATCATTTTAATGGGTCTACAGTACTACTTTAAATGAAGTCATTGCCATCTGTTCATCTCAATTATGAACACAAAACCAACATAGCTCACAATAGCTTCAGAGAATACAAGTATTGCTGTGCCCTTCCCATCTTCCCTGTAGCCTCTCTCTATGCCTTCATCTTACCGGTAAGAAAGGGCAAGAGAATATTATTCAGCTTGCATAGGGTTAGGTTTTGTTCTTGTTCTTGAGTCTCAATGAAATCAATGTAGAAAGTCAATCTTGATTTAAACTAGAGTTACCATATTTCGGAAAGCAAAAAAGAGGACACGTTTGCTTACTGACTACTTCAAACCACTGATCACTTGATGATGCTCACTTTAAAGATCCGTACCGTATAGGCTGTAATAATTGCTATTAGAGATATTCCTAACCTTTCGCCATTTGTAAAGAACAATTTTAATATTTAGCAATATTTAATAATATCAATAATTGATCTGGTTACAAGTGAATTTTCAATACTAACTAATTAGAAAATGAAGTATGCTCAAATTATTACAAATAAAACACTCTGATACACATTGGTATAGGAAACTCCTGGGTCTATACAAATAAAAACAACTATTTCATGGTCAGTATCTTTCAGGGGGCACTTCAGGCATACACCTCTGTAGATTTCAATTTTGTCAGTGACTGTTTACCGCTTAAGAGATTGGTGTGGAATTAGGAAGCCAAACCCCTCAGGTCTGTGAAGGCCCTCAATGAAGTGTTACTGCCCTGGCTAGTCCGAGCTTTGGGGATATTAAAAGATATCCTCTTGATATCACAATTCGGCTGCACTTCTCTATTCCTCTCCACGTGCTTGCGAGGCCACCGGACAAGCACGTAAACAAGCTCGGCCGTTAATAGCCGTAATATTCAAACAACAATACAGGCAGGCCAGGAATAGCTGACTCACTGCTTTAGGAGACCTCCAGGCAAGTACTCTAGTTAGGTATGCACGCAACCTACAAAAGAGCCTCTGCCCCGCGATGGCAGCTTCATGGGTGAACTATACAATACCCAAGTACTCTGCGTTTGCATACTGGCTACTCTATGGAGAACCACTACGATAACTCAATCATTCAGATTCTGACCTTTCGGAGGCTTTGTCTCCATCTCCAAATCTATTGTTTTCCCCCAAGTACGGCATAGCCTGCAGTCACATTCTCCTTATAAAAACCCTTGATTCCGAGACCTTCCTCGGATCGCTCCCGAGTTTCGTCCCACCTTGCTGCCGCTTTGCTTGGCGAGTCTTCCCTCAGCTCCACGTGCTGAGCTCCATCGCACCCCAGCTTCACTCTCTATTTTTCCAGGCTTCAGGACAGATGAAGTATCGCCCAAACCAGCAACTCCTCTACAAATCCCTCTATACCACTCCAACCTTTATTTTCTTTAGTTATCTTGCGTGAGTGTGTCGCATACACTGTTTTGCTTCTATTTAATAAACATCAGCTATTATTTCAACTTTTGTGTGCTACTTGACTCGACCCGACCCCGTAGACATAGGGTTCAAGATCTCGCTACGTTACCCTGCCTCTCGTAACGCTAAGCAGTGCTCTGAGATAATTTTCCCCAACTTTAGTTGAGCACATTTTGGGTGTCCCTCCTGGGACCCCCAGTTCACAGGGTAACAGAAGGCTACACATCAGATTGGCTAGGCCAGTGGCCTCTCTCTCCTTCCACCTCTGACAGCTGGAAGCCAGTAATAACCACAGGGCTGAGGTTGACTGCTTTGGGCATTTCCTTTACCTTGCTTTAACCCGGCATGTTACTTTCCTCCTTCTCTGAGCTCTATAACCTGATCACCCACATTCACCAATCTGGACATTGCAAGAAAACCCAGACATTTTAAAAGTCCGCCCAAACAGAAATTTTTAGCTCTAAAAAAGAGAACATAGCCAGGAAAAGGATGATGTTAACAACAACAACAACGTTTATAATTCCATTTTCACCAAAGGGTGGAACATCAACATATTACGGTAAGGGACAAAGATAATAAATGTAACACTATAGCAATATATGGACTGAAATCCCCAACACCCCACCAGTCGCTACCTATCTCAGCATGGTAAACACAACTTAGTAGCTTAAGATGGTGTATCAAAGAGGAATGTTATGGTTCATCTACTTAAACTGAAGTCCTATTGATTTCAATGGGAGTTGATTTCAGTGGGATTTCAGTGCAAGTGGTCTGAACACTATTTAAACATGGTTTAGCAGGCTTTCCTTTTTAGGCAGAACAATGAATTGTATCAGTCTTATATTGAAAAGAAATATAGAGAATATATAAAAAGAGAGAGAGTTGAAGGGATCCGGCTTGTGAATGTCTGTAAATATATATGTTCTACTCTCCTTTGCATTATGGGAACATTCTTTATTGGAAAAAAATCAATCAGAAAGGGTTAATAATGCATTAATGAAGATCTGGGATCTCTAGATTTTCTCTCTACTATAATACTTGCTGCAAAAGTATATCTGTGTGGCTATGTTATACAGTTACTTTTCTCCTACAGTGCTCTAGCGGGAACAGTAAAATACCTCTGCATAAATGGAAGAATTGGCACAAGGAAGGGCACTTCCTAAATCAAATTCCACCACACACGTCAAAACTCAGGCTGCCAGAACTTCAAGTATGACATCTCACTGGGGCGCTTTAAATGAAGACCTCCAGTGAGGTCCTTAAAATCCTTTTCAGCTCTGTAAGTCTATTAATATTGATTCTAGTGCAGATCTTGGAAGTCTGCTTTTTAAAAGGAAATAATTACTTTACTCATTACTCTGATCACCTAAGAGATCATTACTGTTAGCATTTCTGCAGTGCAGAAAGATAAGTAGCTCAGTTATTTGTTATTAGTGAATCACTAAGTTACTCTTGCTAATACTATTGTGTCATTGAAAAATGTGAGGAAATGCTCACTGGTTTCTCTATATGGGGAATTGAAATAATCCACCTTGGAAATTCCATGAAAAATGCAAGACATTGCAAACATAAATCAGAGAGTAGGAACCCCATAGGAAATACAAGGGCCATTTTAGTCCAATTGTTACCCTGTGTACTGGGGGTCCCGGGAGGGACACCAAAACGTGCTCAACTAAAGGTGGGGAAAATTAGATCAGAGCACTGGTAAGCATTACGAGAGGCAGGGTAATGTAGCGAGATCTTGAACCCTATGTCTACAGGGTCAGGCCGAGTCAAGGAGCACACAGAAGTTGAAATAATAAATGATATTTTATTGAGTACAAGCAAAACAGTGTATGCGACACACTCACACAAGATAACTAAAGAAAATAAAGGTTGGAGTGGTATAGAGGGATTTTTAGAGGAGTTGCTGGTTTGGGCGATACTTCATCTGTCCTGAAGCCTGGAAAAATAGAGAGTGAAGCTCGGGTGCGATGGAGCTCAGCACGCCAAGCAAAGCAGCAGCAAGGTGGGACGAAACTCAGAAGCGATCCGAGGAAGGTCTCGGAATCAAGGGTTTTTATAAGGAGAATGTGACTGCAGGCTATGCCGTACTTGGGGGAAAACAATAGATTTGGAGTTGGAGACAAAGCCTCCGAAAGATCAGAATCTGAATGATTGCGTTATCGTAGCGGTTCTCCATAGAGTAGCCAGTATGCAAATGCAGAGTACTTGGGTATTGTATAGTTCACCCATGAGGCTGCCATCGCGGGGCAGAGGCTCTTTTGTAGGTTGCGTGCATACCTAACTAGAGTACTTGCCTGGAGGTCTCCTAAAGCAGCGAGTCAGCTATTCCTGGCCTGCCTGTATTGTTGTTTGAATATTACAGCTATTAATGGCCAAGCTTGTTTACGTGCTTGTTCGGTGGCCTCGCAAGCACGTGGAGCGGAATAGAGAAGTGCAGCCGAATTGTGATATCAAAAGGATATCTTTTAATATCCCCAAAGCTCGGACTAGCCAGGGCAGTAACACAATCCTCTGCCATGCAGGAATATACAACTAAAGCAGTTCCAAAAGATGCCTATTCCAGGTCTGTTTAAAAACCTTAGAAGAAGGAAGCTACTGTCCTTCAGAGGAGGACAATCCACTGCTGTATTCAATTCTCAAACAGCTCTTATAGTCAAGAAGGTCTTTCTAATGTTTAGAATCTATTTTCTTATAATTTGAACCTATTGGTTCATGTTCTAGTCCCTGGAGCAGCAGGAAACAAGCTTGTGCCATCTCCTACATTACATCCCTTCAGGTATTTAAATACAGTTACCATATCACCTCTCAATCTTTTATCCGAGGCCATTTCTGCACTACACTGTTATAGTGCTATTATTCCACTTTTAACATCCTGTGGAATTCTGGGGCTTGTAGTTTGCCAAGGCCAAAGAGCTCTCTGGCTGAGAATTCTAAAGGCTCCTCCCTAAACTGCAATCCCCAGGATTCCACAGGATCTTGAAAGTGGAGTAATAGCACTATAACAGTGTAGTATGGAAATGGCCCAAGCTAAATATACTCCTAAGCCCTTTCTCACCCAGCTTAGTTTCCACACATTCCAGATTGTCAGTGTACATGCTATTCCAGGTGAGGCCTATCAAAAGCAGAATAAAGTGGTACCATTTCCATTCTCAGTCTAGACCTTGCTTTCCCGTTGAGTGCAATCCTTCCCTAGCACTTTCTCCCCATCCAGATATCCTTAGGCTACAGGAATCCAATCAAACTGGAGGAGAAATGAAATTTGTAGTCAAACACAACAAAAAAGTGCCACATTGAGTGAAATTCTTTATAAACAGACACATGTCTTATGAGTATTCATTTAGTGAATTTAGTGAACTCATAACAAATTGCCTTTCCATTGGTCTTGGATACCTTGGGAATATTATAAGAACTACAATGCAACAAAGAACAAGAATGTCTCAGAAATAACAGTAGTAATAGGATTAGATACTCTGAGCGGCCCAAAGTGCCCTCCCCTCTTGTTTACCAGTCCTGCCTCCTGTGATATAAACTGATACGCTTAAGGATTATTTCCATCTCTGAAGCCTGCATATTGAAGACAAAAAGGAATACATGTCTTTTCCCTTAGAAAGTAGGATGTCTTGGTGTTAGACAGCAAATATTAAAAGTGCCAACACACCAAGCTATCTCATGCAAAAACAAAGAGAGAAAGTAAATAAATGACTGGCTAGCATATAATGAACCTGACATTGGCATGAAAGGGTTACTAATATTTGATGACTGACTGAATTTGACAACAGGCATCCAAGAAACAGTGGCCTCAGAAGTGATTTGTTACTGAGTGAGGGCCAGTAAGTTCTCATATCCAATTGGCCTGAAAGACGCTAGGAATGATATAAAAGATGAAGCTTTAGGGCAGCTAGTCAGCAGGCTTTGTTCTTAACAAATCTGGTCCATCTCTTGGCGGCCACCATGTGAGGTGATAGGTAGCAACTGATGCCCAAGCAAAGCTGGTGTAGAAATAGACATAAATATACACTCTAGCAGATGAGTTATAGCTTAATGCCATAGATCCAAAAGAAGTGAAAATTGAATATTGATCTAAATCAATTGATCCATTGATCTGAAAATAAGATGAGACTGGTCTTTGAAAACTTGAAGTGACCAAAACAGGAAGTTCTGGCAAATCCAGCTAATCACAGACCGAAAGACATGAGGCAAAGAACTTTCAATCAAAGATAGAGGAGTGGAAGAGCCCTGCCTGTGCAAAAATGACAGTAAAAATATGCAGATAGGAAGATTCAAGTTTCCATGCATAGTGGTCCTAATCCAGATCTGAACCATATCAGCTTAAGTTACTGTCCACAAAATAAGGAAATTCCTTTGTCACTTTCTATTACAGATTGTCATAAACCTATACAAAACAGGCAATATAACTTTCCTAAAGTCCATCAACCAGCCTTTATCTGCAACAGAAGACACACGGCACAATATTTCTGCCCTCTGCTTTCAGTAAGTGTCTCTGTGGGTCTAGGGAGGTATTATACTTCATGTGTTAAAATCCACAAATTTCTATGGTTAACACTATAATCCTATACATTTACCTAGGAATAAGCCCTCATAAATTCTATTAGGCTTGTTTCTGCATAGACACCACAATACAAAATACAAGAGAAAGCAATTTCTAATTATAGATATTCTGGTTTTAACAGATGGCGATAAAATCATTTCTGAGAATATCCCCCCCACCCTTTTAGCCAATCAATATGCATCCATATGTATGTGTGTGTGAAATGCACAGCAAAGAAATCCTGGAGGCTAGCTCTGAAAACCTTGATTTTGGTATAGCTTTCTTCCTTTGCTTAACCATGTAATGTAGGAAATTAAGCAGTCTGCATAAAAATAGGGTGGGGTAGGGTTTCCAAAGTCTTCTCAATCTACCAGGGTAGCTCTAATAATTTTGAAATTGTTGTATTATTTGCACATTCTCAGAGGCATTTCTTCAAGACACTCATTTATCCTCACTTTCCACACACACCTTTACACCAATTCAAACATCCAGATTGTTAGAGTGCAAATCCTAGCAGCTGGGACCTTCAGTTCAACAACATCTGAAAGGTTGCATGATTCCAGCCTCTGCTGTGAAGGAAGGATCTTCTGGGGAGGGAAGATGCTAGAAGAGGTATTCTGGAAAGAGACTGCTAGAAGAGGAATTCTGCCAATGTATCTGGCAAAATACATCCTAGTAGTGAAAAACAAGAAGGTGGAGGTGTTGGGTAAGCTGGACATTCTGTGGTTTATGCCTCTGGTAAGGAGCTGAGATATGGAATTGCAGAATCATACAATTGAGGCCATTTCCATACTACACTGTTATAGTGCTGTTATACCACTTTCTATGGAATCCTGGGGTTTGCTATTTAGGGAGGGACGTCTAGCATTCTCAGTGAGACATCTCTTTGGCCTCAGTAAACTGCAAACCACAGAATTCCATAGGATGTTGAAAGTGGAATAATAGCACTATAACAGTGTAGGGCAGAAATGACCTGAAATAAAACACATGAAATGCAAGATGGGTGGTTGAAGGAAATCACATGGTTTAACCATCAAATCTCTTTCACCACTTGAGGGAGCACTTTTTCTCAACATGGACTGTATGTGTTGTCTATTTTGATGTCAGGCTGCACGCTTATACATATTTAAACCGTGACTATGGCCCTTTTCACATGGTGTTTTTGAAGCGAAAGGGCCCCTTGAGCGTCGCATAAATGTGAGGGGTGGTCTGCATGACACACTCACATTTACGCAATGCTCAAGAGCCTGATGTGGACCGCGCATGCAGCTTTTCATTTTTGGCTCAAAGCTGAAAATGCTGCACGGTCGTGCATTGTGCCGGGTCCACGCGCGCACTCAGCTGCCGTGCGAAGCCTCAGGAGCCGAGCCAGTTGCGCGTCCTCTCCTCAGTGCAGCCTGCGAGGTCCCAGGCTGCACTGAGAACGGAAGAGGCAGGGCGTTCACAAGACGAGGAAGGGGCTGCAGAGCCGAAGCAGGAGGGATGCGACAGCATTCCTCCCAAGCCTTCGTGCGCAAGCCAAGCAGCCCAGCACCAGTAAAAGGCAAGGTGTGAAAAGGGCCTATGTCTCACTGAGATTAGTTCTGAGCAGATATGCACGTGATTGTGTGGTATGTATGGCAAGGATGAGACGAGGATTGACAAAAGGCATCATTTTTAATAACAGCTCCAAGTTGAGCTACACGTGGAGCCCTGCCCCAAAACCCAGGATAGAGGCTAGCATTTATCTTGATTTCCTCTTTAACATGGTGGAAAAGTTACATAATTACATTTTCATTAGAGAAATCTAAAAATCAGGCTAAGTTGAGATGACTGTAGTTGTAGTCCAGCACAAATGGATGGTGCTAAGGAAGGTTGCTCTGGAAATATCCTTGTGAGGCTTCATTATGATCCAGATAACTACAGTATTAGCTGACTTTACCACTGGTTTTATGCCTCATTGCCACCTATTAATCAGCTGAGCAAATTCATCTCCGCAGATTTTTGAAATTTATTTGCCAAACGAAAAAAAAAACCTCTACAGAGAATTTTGTACAAATGTGGCATCTGCTATTGATTGTGAATTACTCAGTCACATAATCACAAAGTATGGAGCTGGCCAAAACCAAACAAATATGCAAGTACAAATCATACCATGCCCCTCACATTCAAGCTAATAAAAAAGGCCAACCCATCACTGCAGCACATAGGAGCATTTGTTACCCTGTTTTCTGGGAGTCCCGGGAGGGACACCAAATTGCTATCAAAATTATACAAGTTGGGGAAATTAGTTCAGAGCACAAGTTGGCAAAACGAGAGGCAGGGTAACTTAGCGGAATCTTGTAACCCAGTGTCTACGGGGTCAGGCCGAGTCAAGAAGCAGACCGGTTGGAAAATAATGAATGATCTTTATTAAATACAGGCACACAATGTAAGCAACACAAGCACACAGATAACTAAGGAAAATAAAGGTGTGAGTAAGATAGCGGGATTTTCAGAGGGATAGCTGGTTCAGGTGATACGAAACCTGTCCTGAAGTCCAGAAGAAAATGGAGAGCGAAGCTGGGGTTCGATGTATCTCAGGAGCTGAGGGGAAGCTCGCCAAGTGAAGCAGCAGCAAGGCGGCCTGGAACTCGGGAGCGATCCAAGGAAGCGCTCAAAGTCAGGGGTTTTTATAAGGAGATTGTGACCGCAGGCTAGGTCGGACTTTTGGAAAACAATAGATTTGGAGTTGGAGACAAAGCCTCCGAAAGGTCAGAATTTGAATGATTGAATTATAGCCGAATTTATCAATAGAGTAGCCGGTATGCAAACGCGGAGTTCTTGAGCGTTGTATAGCTCGATCATCAAGCTGCCAGCGTGAGGCAGAGGATCTTTTGAGAGTTGCTTGCATACCTAATGGAGGCACTTGCCTTGAGGTCTCCTAAAGCGGCGAGTCAGCTGTTTTCTGGCCTGCCTGTGTTATCTAGGAATATTACGGCGATTTTCGGCCGAACCTGTATGCGTGCTCGTCCGGGGGTCTCGCAAGCACGTGGAAGGGATATGTGAAGCCGAATTATTGATATCAGTGGATATCTTTTTATATCCCCAAAGCTCGGGCTAGCCAGGGCAGTAACACATTTAGCAAGAAATAACTTCTTTACCCAAAATGCTGGCAGTCTATGGACACATTCCACTTCCACACTACACTGCTATAGTGCTATTATTCCTCTTTCAAATTCCTATGGAATCCTGGGGTTTGCAGTTTAGGGGCATTTAGAATTCTCAGCCAGAGAGCTCTTGGGCCTCAATAAACTACAAAGCCCAGAATTCCACAGCATGTTGAAAGTGGAATAATCTAATACATAAAAGTCAAAGTTTGTGAGTTTGTCTGTGTCAGGCAAAGATCTGAACTCATATGATTGGCTGTGTCAGGCGAAGACCTCATATGATTGGCTGCCGAAGAAGATTCTATGGAATCCTGGGGTTTGCAATTTAGGGAGGAGCCTTTAGAGTTCTTAACCAGAGAGTTTTTGGGCCTGGGTGGTTGCTATGGAGATGACGCCTAGCAGCAAGAAGGAGGAGGGCAGCATATTCCCTCAGGAACCTGTATGTTAACAACTCTGAATACAGGTTGGATTAGGGAATATAGGGAAAAGTTACAGGTACCAGACAAGACAGTTGGGGAATTACAGACACAGGATCTCAAATCTTTCTAACAAGCATTACCTATGAGAAAATAAAATCCCATGCTGGGTAAATACGCAATGCCGGGTAAATGTGCAAGTAGCGCTATAATAGTGTAGTGTGGAAATGGCCACAGTGTAATAATGTCTGGATGCTTGCCTGCAAGGAAAATCATTATATATACCTTTTACAAATATCCTACAGATATAAATGTATTTCAAACATGCCTAATCAGAAAATGCCTTCTTGCATTGCCAACATAAGCCATTCTTCAGGAAGAATTTTAGAGACCTGATTGCTAGGAAATACACACATATCCCAGAATAGGTGCTTTAAAATGAAAACAGAAGGGTTCTTGATACAGGAATTTTTGGACATCTTTTTGCAGCATGTGTGAGTATAGTTTAAGGGTCAGGAATGGCCCGGACCAGCTCCTATATGTGACAACGTAGCACATAATCCTTCTACAATTTTTGACTCGAAAAGATGCATCACAAATCATTAATGCCGATAGTTTACACTAGAAAAATGTGTTTGGTCTTATACCATGCCATTTTATGCAACAGTATCAAATATTAAAATAGTGGAAGCATTTTACAATAAACAGCATTTTTTTTTCTTGATTGCAGCTGATTATGTTATGCGGCTTGTTCTGCTAGTGTCACAAAGGTGACTTAATAGCTCCTATAACTCATCTCAGCAGCTGACCTTTCCCCCTCACTGATGAAGCCTATTCAAAACCTGGTGGCCTTTTGCTCACTTCAGGATCCTCTATTTCTTGTCGGTTTTGATCATGAATATATTTATCAAAGTGCTTTATTTACAAAAAAAAGTGCATGAAGATTTCAGTGATCTCTTTAAAGGATGTTATTTAAATAAAGTACAAAAGAAAGAGTCTTTCAATCTCTCTGGTTTTTTATTTGTGAGTTTTTGCTTACCTGATGCCAGCATGTCGTTAATTAATACGAGAAAACGCTCATCAGGGATCTGAGCATCTGCAAGAAGAAACACAGTACCGATGTTCTTCACGCCAACTTTAAAGTAAAGTGTTGCAATATCGCTCTGTAGAAGAAAGGGAGGTTTAGATCATTACCAAAATATGCATACAAAACAATATTGTCAAGCAAAGCAAGCTCATGAAAGGAAAGTTTAAAGATTCAGCTTTTAAAATTCAAATTATCTGAAGAGGAAATTACATATTTGCACAATATGGTAACCTAGGCTGGTTCGCTAGTTTGCTGAGGAATGTTTTGCTCCGAACTTCCCCAGTGACAAGGAACTTCAGGGGCAGTGTGCTCATCAAGGTTTGGTGATCTTGGGCTGGAGAAGTCACAGGAGCATCATCATGTTTTTATAATTTCTGGATTTATTTACACATATACATGTTGAGCATAGGTAAAGGGAAGCAATACTCTAAAAACCAAATGTATTTTTTTAAAAAATCGAGTTGCTCTCCCAAGGGGTCAAAAGATGTGTGTCACGGCATATTCCCCACTCAGGCCCTTTTCGCACCTTACTTGGTGCCGCTGGCGTTGTGCGGGAATTGCATGAAAAGCCTCATCTGGGAGGCACTCACGTACCCCCTGCTTCCCCTCCACACCAGCTCTGTGCTGGCTGGAAGCGTGAGCACTCCGCCCCTTCCTTCCGCAGGGTGGCCAGGTACTTTCCCAGGCTGCGCTGGGGGAGGAAGTGCGATGGCCGCGCATCCGCAGCCTCCGCACACAAGGTAAGTGCATGTGGGGCATGGGAGGGACACGTGATCATTCATCATTTTTGGCAACAAGCAGAAAATGATATAATGCACGATCGCCCCCTAATGGCCTCAGGAGCCTCGCACAATTGCAAGGATGTCATGTGGAATGGTCCTCGCAATTGTGTGACACTGCCGAGGCCATTTCGCAAGAGGACTGGCATGCGAAAAGGGCCTCTCATGTCTTATGTGAGAACCATCATGGTGTAGCATAGAGGTGGGCAAATGGGGTAGGTCTAGGGGCCACATTCAGGTATGTGGGACTACTCAGGGACTGCATTTTTTAAAAAAAGCTGTCCATTATCTTTTCAGGAAGGGGGGATAGGAGCATTTGGAGGTGACCAGCAAGATTGTTGAAGGGAGTTGAGCAAGGAGGATTTAAAGCAGGGATCATGCAAGAGGGGATG
Organism: Cyclura pinguis; assembly: GCA_030412105.1. Classification (NCBI taxonomy): domain Eukaryota; kingdom Metazoa; phylum Chordata; class Lepidosauria; order Squamata; family Iguanidae; genus Cyclura; species Cyclura pinguis. The sequence continues at coordinate 221,426,484 of CM059599.1, read as the reverse complement.
GAAGCAGGGGTGGGAGTGTTTGGAGAGACCAACAAGATTGCTGCTGGGGACTGAGGGAGGATGAGCAGTGAGAACTATAACTTTAAAGTAGACAGTGAAGACATTGAGATAGTCAAAGATTTCCTATATCTTGGCTCAATCATTACTCAAAATGGAGACTACAGTCAAGAAATCAGAGGAAGCCTAGGACTTGGAAGAGCAGCCATGAAGGAACTAGAAAAGATCTTCAAGTGTAAATTCCTCTGGGTCCCACCAGTGAGGTCAATACACTGTGTTGGGACATGGGCGAGGGCCTTCTCAGGCGCAGCATCCCAGTTGTGGAACGCTCTCTCCCTGGAGGTCCAGCTGGCACCAGTACTCTTGTCATTCAGATTCCAAGTTAAAACTTGGCTGTTTACCAACACCTTTGGGCCTCATTAATGCAACCCAAAAAATTGTTTTTGTTTTTATAGTTTTAAAACCTTTAGATTTTTAAAATCTGTTTTTAATTCATTATATTAATATGTTTTTACCTTATTTAAACTATCTTACTGTTTTTAGTCTGTTTAACCTGTTTTAAAGCTATCATAAGCCACCCTGAGATCTCTTGATAAGGGGCGGGGGTGTAAATATTTGAAAGAAAGAAAGATCATTGAATCAATGTCAGGATTGCCCATGCCATGGTATTTCCAATTTTTATGTATAGTCAGGACAGCTGAACAAAGTGAAGAAGGTTGATAGGAAGAGAATCAATCCATTTGAGATGTGGTGCTGGAGCAGCATTCTGCTGACATTGAGGAGTGCCAAAAGGACAAGTAAATGGGTCCTAAAGCAAATCAGAGCTAAGTTCTACCTGGAAACCACGATGACTGGGCTGAGACTGTCATACTTTGGATATACCATGAGAAGATACGACTCACTAGAAAAGACAATAATGCTTGGCAAGGTGGAATGTGGTAGGAAAAGGGGAAGACTGCACTGCAGATTCCGTCAAGAAAGTCACAGCCCTGAGTCTGCAAGACCTGAGCAGGGCTACTGATGACAGGGTAACTTGTAGGTCCCTCATCCATAGGGATGTCATAAGTCAAAGCCAACTCGATGGCAGTTAACAACAACAGCGAGGGGCTGGAAGGAGGGGGTGGGAAGATGTGGGGGAATATCTTGATTGCTATGACACGTCAAGGATAGTTTACACCAATATGTAGCACATGATGTTGGCTATTTTAAATAGTAAGGACCTCTCAGCTTTTGCAGTGGGGGGATAGAAGAGGCTGGGGGGCAGACTGCTGGGTCTGGCGGGGTGCATGAGACCCACCGGCTGCACATTGCCTATCATCTTGTTGTTGTGGTTTGAGTGTTGGACTAGGATTCTGGAAGACCAGGATTCCAATCTCCACTCAACCACAGAAACCCCCAGGTGACTTTGAGCCAAGCCACACACTCTTTCAGACTGAGAGGGAGACCATGACAAGAGTCCTCTAAATAGCTCTTGCCAAGAAAACCCCATGATAGCATTGACATAAGTTGGAGTTGACTTGAACACACACACAACAACAACAATCTGATTTTAGGAGTTTTTAAAGAGTATTTTAATTTGTTTTAAAAATGCTTTTATTTGTTCTATCACTTTAGGAGCCCTTGTAGGTTGGGAGGCAATACAGAAATACTTTAAACAAACAACACATATTACCTTTAGCATGTTTTGCTTTGTGATTGTTCATTGCGAGGTAAACCCAGGCTTAATTTGCAAGTCTCATTACTGAGGCATGCATCTCTGAGGAAATTTCACTTTGAGATGGAAAATGGGTTAATCATAGGGAATATATATATATATTCACTTGACCTGGCCCAAATACTCTAAAGGCACCAGACTCCATCTGATCTTGGAAGCTAAATAGGGTCAATCGTAGTTAGTACAGGACATCCATCTTTACATGGGCAACATGAGCATTGGCTCCTTCCCATTTCATCTTCATAGCTTAATAAGCCAAGTTCAAATTATGAGCTATGTCGGGGAAGGAGAGTGTAAAATTTAATTTTGGGATTATGTCACCCAAAATCACCCCAGCCACTGTGGTCACTGTAAAATTCCTGGATAAATTTCCCAGCACCAAGAAGGGAGCCCTTAATCAAATGCACAAGTCTCACTTTTTAGCCACTATTTTATATAGTCCTGTCTGTGTGGGGGCTAATATTAGGCAAAGCCTTTACATCCTTCCAATATAAGCCACAGCATGCCCCTCTGGGTGAATCTAAAAATATTGACTATGGACACTAGAAATTTAAGGAATGGGATCCCGGGAGTCCATTTTATAAAGTTAACAAGCAAAATGTGCAGGACATCCTGCATGATGCGCAGGACATCAAGAAAACAAAGTTGAAAGCAGAAATCACAATAACACATGGATGAGGCTAACATACTATGGAAAAACTGAAAGAATTAAAAGAAAATGGGAGCCAGAAACAACAAAACACTCCCCAGGACAACACAAGCCTGCAGAACAATGATAAGCAGGTCTCCTGGCATTTACAAATATGTCGGTACAAACAAACAGCAAAGGTACCTAGGGGGCAGCACATAATTATCAATTTGAAGATATAGTTATTGTTGTTTCAGGAGAAAATGCTATTTGATGAAATGAACAAATGTATTGCTGCTACAGCAACCTGAAGATTAAATCAACTCTTTTGTTAATTGCCATCTATATAAGATTTAATTTTAATAATTCACATATAATACTTACAGAATATTTTCTCCTAAGAATTCAAGAGCTTCACATAATAGCTTGACTAATCCTTTCTACCATCTATCTACATAGGCTAATATTATTGTTCCCATATTATAAATGAGAGACTGAAGCTGTGATAGTTTCTTCTTCTTTAGCCCATTCACCGAATCCATGGCTGTCTGTCCTATTCATAGAACATGCTTTTAACTCTATACTCCCCACAGCTGTATGCTCTGGTAAGATTCTATAACTTTGTTGTTATTCTTGTTCACTTTCAAATCACTTCTGACTTATGGCAATCCCAAAATGGTATTTTCTTGGCATTGGAAATTTGCCATTACTTTCCTCGAATGCTAAGAGAATGTGGCCCTTTCTGCACGAGGGGGTTGCACCACTGTGGGGCCAGGATGGCAGTGGTTGGCTAGTCATTCTTCTCCATGATGTTGTCGTCGGCCCGCTGCCATCTTGCTCCCAAGTGGCATGCGCGCATGGTATTTGCAAAATGGAAAAAATCCATTTTACACCTACCATCGCATGGCGCTGCTGCCCTTCCTGGCCGTGCAGAAAGGTGAAAGCATGCTGGCAACGCCTCCCTCCCCAGCGCAGCAATGACAAGTGCCTGGCTGCACCGTGGAAGGGAAGAGGCGGGGCCAGCACACTCCCCTCTGCAGTGACCTGGCTAGGTGGGGAGGGGAGCATTCCTGGTGCACTCCATTCCCTGTTGTGGCTGCAACGGAAGGACTTTGCAGAGTCCTGTCCTGCAGAAATGGCCTATGACTTGTCCAAGGTGACTCAGTGCATTCCTAAGGTTGAGTGGTGATCTGAACCCTTGTCTCCCAGAGTCCTAGGCTAACACTCAGACCACTATACTATGTTGGCTTACTGTGAGATTATTGTACAAAACTAGGGGGTAATTGTTTCCTAGTTCCATGTGAAACTGAGCAATGTTTTAATGGCATTTCGGTAGGATTAGAAAGGCCTTCAGTAAAAATGACTTTGTAGGACATATTCAGCCCTTGCTGTGTCACTTGATCGTCCCTGTTGTGAACAGAAGATGGAAAGTTCCTTATGGAAAGTTATTACATACCGTTACTATCCCAGTTCCAACCTACCCTCAGAGTTACTGTTATGGCTAGATAAAAATAATAATACTTTCCTATTTCTCAAAAGTAATTAAAAATGCCACTTCAGTTACTGGCCTCCAACACAAAGCATACTTTGGAACACTTTGTTGTGAAGTATAGCATGCAGCTGACCAATAGCAAGAAGCAGAGAACGATACAGCACCTGAAACACATGAGATTCTTTTTCCACCATTCAACTATAAATACAACTAAGCGTTCCCTTTACATGCACAAAGAGTAAAGTTAGTACTTGTTAATTTACATTCATAATATAACTTTGTTATACCTATGTCACTGGGAAAAAAGAATTGCAAGGAGCTAGTTATTGGTAACTATCTATTGCCAATCTATAGTGAACAAGTTTTTCTGCAGCCAAGCACCATATGCTTGAGATTATAGTTGTTTATACCAATCAATTATAATGTGAGGTGGTATTACCTCCCTGAAACTGGATGAAATGGTGCATAATTGGTGATGGAATTCATCATGTAGGATTCATCACATGGGCAGGTTGTACTAGGAAACCAGCTCCTCTTAAGAAGTCACTATGGGGCATTTGATCTTCTGAAGTCTTCATTATTAAAGGGATTCTAATAGGATATAATTGCCATATAATAATACAAAGGCACAACACTATTTGTCCCAGCAGGTGGCCCGTTAAGTGAATGGGTAAGGTCAGGAAGCAGTTCAGCATGTGGAGAAGCAGCTCAGTCTGCAGCTCAGCAATTGGGAATTTGGGCCAGATTCTCAACAGCATTATACAGGGTCAGATGGGACCCTATGGTCTCCTTGAACACCCAATTCCCAAGGCTACAGTACCACCCTCTGGCCATTTGCTCTGGTGATGCTACAGCAAAGCCAGACAATAGGTCAGTTGTTCCTTCCTTGCCCCAAGAATCTGTCCCAGTGACAGACTGAGAGTTCTGGAGTGTTTACATTTTGAGAAGAACATTCCAAAAGTCACATTTCGTACATTTGAGATTTTTTTAAAAGTCAAATGTTGGAGAAGTGAATCTTGAGCGCTTCAGATTCATAGTTGTTAAATGTTTGACTTTAAGTCCCTGTTTATGCAACCGTGTTTGCATTGCTGAATCATGGGCCATTTCCGCATGAAGTCACTATACCGCCATTGCAGCAGGTCAGGAGCCATGCTACCATCATCACTATCCAGCTGCTATCCCACCTCCAAGCATTGCAAACCGCCATATTCTATTTCCAGAAAAAAAATCTGTTAAGCATCTCCTATAGCGCTTCAATCCCACCAGCCTGCTCAGTGTGGTACTGGTATAGCGTTTTATAGCATTTCCAGTCACTGCAAATCCAGCAGTGGTTGGGCTGTGGGCATGCCCAGCTTGTCCGTTCCTCAGTGACTCCCATGACATGGTCACTTTGAAATCTATCACCTCTCCATGTTTACTTGAAAGTTCTCCTTTGAGTTAACACTGTTTGTTTATTTGTAATACATTTTTAGGCATTATAGTGTGAACATTCAATAATGTACTGTTGTGTTTAGTATGGCTTTGAAAGAAAAAAAACATTGGACCAATCCGGGGGGGGGGGGTGAAGATGGTGAAGATGAGGACAGGGAATGGCCAAAGACACTGTGCTGCAGAAGGAACTCCGGTGTCAATACCACTACCCACCCGCTGAAGGCAGAAGGGTGCAGAAAACAGCATTCCCAACTCAACAGCATCACACAAATCACAATACCACTATTGTAACAGAATATTGTGCTAATAAGACGTACACTTCAGTTCTTACATTTATATATCAGGAAAGCACAAAACACTGTTCTGCCTGTTGGAATTATTTGTACCTATTGGATTTGTGGGGCGCATCTGAGAGGTGGACTTCGTTTCAGCTTCTCTTTAAGTAATTTACCCAAACTTGCAAATTTCTGGATATTTGGAACAGAAAGAATCTGTCTTTCTGAATCTGAATGCTGGAGAAAGGGAAAGTGATGATTTCACCCAAGCAACCAAAGATTTTGGAGTGCTTAGATCATGTTCATATGTTCATTGATTAGTAGTTATATGTAGTCTTTATTACAGTCCAAAGCCCCAACAATATGGCAAACATATGAACATGCTCTAAGCAGTCTTTCTGGGGGTCAGTTTGGAAGTTGTGGGACCACTGTGGTATTTTTATAGAGATGCAAAAATACTCCAAAATTTTGGAAAAAATGAGTGCCAAGAAACCCTGACAAGCCAAATCCTGGACTGATAAGAATCTTCACAGTTCAGGACTTGTTCTGCACAAAATTCACATGTGCATAAAACTGCATTTTCTGAGCAAGAAGCAGAATTTTCTGCATGGAAAATAAGATTTCAGTGCCTGTAACATTAATTTCTCCATAGGAAAAAAAAAAGCTGAAGTTAAGGATTTCTTCTGTGCAAAATTCATGCATGGTTGATTTCCATAGAAAATAGAATTTTCTGCATAGAAAATAGCATTTTTTCCCCAAAGGAATTAATATTTCTGCAAATATTTCTGTAAACATTATTTTCCATGCAGAAAACACTGTTTCCTGCATGGAAAATGCTGTTTTCTAAAGAAATCAACCACATGCATATTTTACAGAGAACAAACACCCAATTATAGCTTTTTTTTCCTGTGCAGAAAATAACATTTTCTATGCAGGGATTAGTAGTTCTGTGTTGAGATATTATTTTGCACACAGTAAATGCTGTTTTCTGTGCAAAAAAAATTTCACGTGAAAATTTTTCCCCAAGTTGCAGATAGCCTTTGAAAACTGTGTGGTTTTCAAAGACTTTCTCGTGGTAGTAAGAAAATTGCTGAAATTACTCATTGCTACTACCTTCAAGAAGAAACTTAGTGAAGAATTACATTCGTACATTTTTAAGGTAACCAGAAAGTAATCAGTTTGCCAGAATAACAACTAATCGCTTTTGTAAGAAGTAAACGGACTGACAGGTACTACCAACATGATTGAGTCCATACTGGGCTTGACTCTAGTAGGTTAATCTAGTAGGTCAAAAAAGCTAGTAGGTCAAATCTAGTAGGTCAAAAAAAAAAGGATGTTTGCTTAATGTAGTAGGTCAAAAGATAGACAAAAATAGATGTTTGTTTCATTTATAGGTTCATTTTTGACAAGGACTTGTCAAAATCTGCCCCTTTTCCCTCAGATTTTGTGGAAAGAACTTGAGGTTAAAAAGAAACCTGAATAAAAAGACAAAGCAAAGCTGATGTATTTTTCCATCCTCATTAGCCACAGTGGCACAGGGAGTAAGATGCACAAGTCACTGGGCCAGAACCTGGTTTAAGGCCTTCTGGTTATTACTCTCCAAGCAAATAATATCGGGTCCTCATATTTTCTGAAATTTATTAATAAATAAGATGAAACAGGTTATAAAACCTGTTATAGTGCCTCCTGAAATGATAAGCTGTAAAGCTTATGCAACAGTGAAATAGAGAAGGCAGCCAAAATGTGCCCTTGAAGAATAACCAGAACAGCAGAACAGCATTTATGCAACAGTATAAATACTCATCTCCTTTCAGAAAGTCGACACAAGGAAGCGAAAGAGCCCCAGTAATTCTTTATTTGTACAGTAAGCCCTCCATATTTGGGGGTTTCACTTCTGTGGATTTGATTATTCATGAATTATTTGTTATCACCTCTGCTGCCTCCCTATTCCATTTTTAATAGGGACTGCAAGCCTTGTGAAACTGAGAAACTGTGAACGAGGCTTGTAAGTCCTTATTAAAAATGGTGTGGGGCAGCAGCAGAGGTGGCAGTAAACCCCACCAGCCACCCGCCTCTGCCTTGTGAAGGAACTTTGATCCTCAGAGGAATCCATGGTGGGTTGAATATGGTGATCATACTTTTTTTGTGTTAAATATGGTTTGGGAGGACCTAGAGTTACTCATGATTTTTACACATGGGGGGCCTGTGCCCCTAATCTTAGCAAATGTGGACGGATGATTTAAATAAATATTAAATCAATATATATACAAAGTTTTTTAAAAAATAGTAGAATAAACCAACTGAACAGCATTGTTTTCAGGTAGAACCAAGACTACTGAGAGATACCATAAAATTGAAATAGATTTAATATAGTGGCTGAAAGCAAGCATTTGTATGAACAAAATATCAGCTTCTGCTTTCTCTGATGATGTTAGCCGAAAAAGGAATGATAAAGAGCACCCAGCTGCAGTTATGGGATTCCCAGCATCTAAGTATGCAATTCAAAGGCTGGTGCTAGAGGCAAGAGTGGTATTGTCCTCTAAATGAAAGCCATAGTGTATCAAAGTAACACCATACGTGTTTGTGTCAAGATACAAATTTATGTATACTCTAACATCTCCTGTTGGCAAGTATTTGTGGTGTACTAAGAAGGGGGGAAAATAGGTTTGATTAAAAATCCAACCGTCCTCATGTTGTAGAAGTATTCTGGGTGGATTTAGAGACTGTTAAAGGATACAAACCATGTCATAACGAATTTAAGATAAGTTTGTTACATTTTTATTAGTGGGCAACCAGAACATAGTTGCTCCAGCTTCACAGAATTAAAAAGGGTTTGTTGAATAACCTTACTTGATTTGTAAGAGTTAAGAGTTATTCTGTTAATCTGGAACAAGTACTCAATGAAAATCAAAGGCCTGCAACATTCGCTTAGAGGTATTTTGCATATACAACACATAATTTCAACAGCATTTTATCTCTTACTTCTCCACAGCATTTATTGCGATTTTCCAAAGGGCCCCAGTTGATAGACAAGCAGAGCTCTCCTCTACAAATGTTTCCACACACACCCCTAACTGTTGTTAGCAGAATAAATCGAGAAATACAATTCACAGCAGGCAGCTGGGTAATTTCAGAACTTGGACTTAACAGTCCTGAGCCCCACCCAGCCTTATACTAGTCCACATGTCTTGCTTTTTGGAACATTGGCCATTTCCACACCACACTGTTATGCTGCTACTATTCCACTTTCAACATCCTGTGGAATTCTGGGGTTTGTAGTTTACTGAGGCCAAAGAGCTCTCTGGTTGAGAATTCTAAAGGCCCCTTCCTAAACTGCAAACCCCAGGATTCCATAGGATGTTGAAAGTGGAATAATAGCACTATAGCTGGCTAGTGTGGAAATGGCCTAGTCATGGCAAGGAGCTTAGCTGTGCCAGTCCATGACTTCCAATCCTAATTGCACCACCAACCCAGTTCACAGACTGTTCCAATCACAATTCAGCGGTAACATTCATTTTGTCATTTAGAAGGAAGGAAGGTTTGTACAAATATGCTTTGGCCTAAGAACTAGAAAGCACATTTTGGTTCACATTGAATGATAGCCCAGGCTTTAAGTATTGTGGGGGATTTTAGGTTTAAATTGGCATTTCCAAACACAATTTTGGAATGTCCTGAGCATTCATTTCCACTTAAATTGATAAAGGTCATGTTTAATTTGTGTGGGAGCAGCGTGGGGTGGCAGTGCCTGTGTTTTCCCATAGCTTGTTCCTGATTCTTGACTCATGCTTTCCATCTGAAAAGTAGACAATGTCTAGAAAGAATAAGTGCAAACTCTGTCTTGATTTAACAGATTCTTTATCATAACATCAATGATATGATGCATGATGCATTATAACTACCTGTTATATAGTTACGTAGATTACGTGGTGCATTAGCTCGAAGAAAGTTGCATGCTATTACCAGGAAATATATTATAGGCGACCAAAGTAATCTCATGTCCTAAAGCTTTTAAATGCCATGACAGGAAGAACTCAAACTTGTGGGCCATGGAACAATATCTTGTTGATCAGCACCATTTAAATGAACCACTCATCCCTCAACTGCTTCCAAGAGACAGAGAAAAAATTCCCCCAGCAGATCTAAATAAACATACAGGTTCATCAAATGAGAGAATTATGTAGTGAGGATAGCTGTTCTCCAGCAGGATGTGACTTCAGAGTAGGAAACATATAACAAAGAATATATAACTGAAGAATAATCCGGAGTCAAAAGACCCACTTTGATACATACCCTGAGATCATGGATACCATAACTTTTGCGGAGGGTTATCTGGAAGACTTCCAGTGAGCTGAGAAAGGCTGCTAAACGGCACAAACTTTGTTTTCCACTTCCTCCAACTCCAATCAAAAGGGCATTTCCATATGGAGCCTCAAGAATGCGACTGATGCGGCAACTATAGCACAAGAAAAGATTAAAATAAGCCAGTTTTTTAAAAAGGCATCACTCTCTAGACTAATAAAAAAGAGGGAACAAGAGAGAGAGTGTGTGACTTTCTTCACCATAGCCACCAAGTTATGAAACCCAGACATCTGAAACTGAGCATGGATATTAGGGGACCCTGAGGGTCTACATCATATTGTTATTTTGTTTTTAAAATCAGATTAACAAATTTTAATTAATTAAAAATAGTTAATAGGTTGAGTTGACCACGAGGTTTGTTCAGAACAGTGATGTAGACTTGGACTCAAGTCAGATTTAAGTCGCTTCAGTGACTCGACTTGGACTCAACTCGGCCATAAATGATGCACTGACTCGACTCAACTTGAGACTTGTATATTTTTAATGACTGACTTGAGACCTTGGTTCAGTAACATAATGCATTCATCCAGAAACCTTGCAACTTTGTACAACGCCTCCATCTCTTTTTGCCCACTGGTCACATGACAATCTGTTTCAAGCCCAAAGCGTGGGTGCATTTCTCAGAGAGGAACAGTGAACGGATTAGGCAAGGGGCTTGAAGCAGGCTAGAGGTCTGTTCAGCAGCCTGTCCCCACTGCAGATCAGAGGAGCCTTCTAAAATGCTTCCTAAGAGCAAAAGACAAGACTCACCCCCAGAGTACAGGGTGCATTTCTCAGAGGCGAACAACAAATGTGTTAGGCAACAGGACTGAGGAAGAAGAATCCTTCCTTCTAAAGCTTTTGAATCTTCAGTAATGGGGGGGGGGGGTAAGATAGGATCCTATTCCCCACTTCCGAAGCTGCAGATGGCAAAAATGCAAATGTGGAGAACCAACTCTGCTTAAATTGTTAAAACTGACTTTATTTCACTCTATGTAATAATTCTGGAATTTTGGCTGGGGTATAAAGTTGGCTTCCAGACTTGAGATTTGACTTGAAAGTATCTTCAAGGACTTGAGACTTGAAGGTAGGGACTTGAGACTTGGAGTAAAAGACTTAAATACATCACTGGTTCAGCATAAGAGAGCTATTAAAGAGTAGGGATCTCTGCAAGAGCAGAAAGCCTTGAGATTTCATCCAAATATTTGCAGTGGGTTTTGAGTGGAGCTAGGGTAAGGCTAACTAAACGCACTCTCTCAGCTTCTAGGTTCTCCATCGTTTTGTCTCTCCACTGTTAAAATAGCACAGATCATACTGCTGACAGTGCCCTGGTGAACAATGTCAGTTCTTTATACGAAGATGTGTGTGTATGTGCCCACACTGGCTGGGAGATTATATAAGATATTGATTGATTGGATGTGTCTGTCACCTTTTCTCCCAAGATGGGACCCAAGGCAGCTTCCAGCAGGTTAAAATATGTATTTTAAAAGCATATAAACAATTAAAACATTTAAAAAACGTATAAAACCGTACAACAATAGTAGATTTTTAAAAATACCTAATAAATAAGTAAAAGGTCTCCAGCTCACCCACTGAAGGTCTGCTTAAAAAGAAATGTCTATATCTGCCTACAAAAAGAAAGCAGGGAGGGGGTCAGCCTAGTCTCCCATGGAAGAGCGTTCCACAGGGTGGGAGCAGCCACTAGGAAGGCCCTCTCCCATGTCCTTACCAGGCAAGCCTGGTAGCAGGACCAAGAGAAAGCCTTCCCCCTGCAGATCTTAGGTTTTTAGCTGGTTCATATAGGGAGATATGGTCTTTCAAATAGTCTGAACCTGTCATATAGGGTTTTATAGGTCATGACCAGCACTTTGAATTGTGCCGGGAAACAAACAGGTAGCCAGTGAAGCTGTTTTAATCAGGGAGTTATATGCTTCCTGTAACTGGCCCCACTCAGCATTCTGGCTGCTCATTTTGAACCCACTGACATTTCCAAACAATTTCCAAAGGCAGCCCCAGGTAGAGCACTTTGCAGTAGTCCAACCACGATGTAATCAAGGCTTGTGTTACTGTAGCCAGATCTGACATCACAAGGAACAAGCACAACAGGTGCACAAGTTTTAACTGTACAAATGCACTTCTGGCCACTGCTGAAACCTAGGCATCCACACTCAAGAGTTGAGTCCAGGAGAACACCAAGGTTGTGAGCCTGAGATTTCAGGGGGAGTGTAACCCCATCCAGCACGGGCAAAGTCCCAGTTCCCTGATCTGCCTTCTGACTGACCAGGAGCACCTCTGTCTTATTTGGATTAAGCTTCAATTTGCTTGCCCTCATCCAGTCCATTACCGACAGCAGGCATTAGTTCAGGACTGAGACAGCTTCCTTGAAATCAGATGGAAAGGAGAGATAGAGTTGGGTGTCGTCAGCATATTGGTGGCAACAAACCCCAAAACTCTGGATGACCTCTCCTAGCAGTTTCATGTAGAAGTTAAACAGCATGGGGGACAAAATAGAACCCCGAGGGACCCCACAGGTCAACAGCCAGGGAGTTAAACAGGAGCTTCCCAGCACTACCTTCTGAGTTCTCCCCTTCAGAAATTACTGGAACCACTGCATAACAGTGCCCCAAGTCCCATCACAGAGAGTCAGCCCAGAAGGATACCATGGTCGATGGTATGGAAAGCCTCTGAGAGGTTGAGCAGAACCAATAGGGACACACTTCCCCTATTTAGTTCCTAGCATAAGTCATCCACCAAGGTGACCAAAGCTGTCTCCATCCCATAACCAGGCCTGAAGCCAGCTTGAAATTGATCTAGATAATCAGTTTCATCCTTGGAGCTGGGAAGCCACCACATGCTCTAGAACCTTGCCCAAAAAATGGAATGTTGAAGACTGGCCAATAATTATTCAAAATGGCAGGATCCAAGGAGGGCTTTTTTAGTAATAGCCTCGCCACTGCCTCTTTTATGCATGCTGGAAATTTTTCTTGCTGCAATGAGGCATTTACCACTCTCCTTACTCAGTTAGCCAGTCCCCCTCTAGCTGCTTTCAAAAGTCAGGAAGGGTAAGGATTAAATATACATGTGGTAACTCTCACTTCTCCAAGGATCCTAAGGCTGCACCAACTGAAATGAATCCAATAATGCAGGAGAAGCAGGTGCCCAGATTACACCCACTGGACCCATCTCAACTGCAGTATCCAAGTCAGAGCAAATCTGAGCAATTTTGTCAGCAAAGTGTCTTGCAAATTCATCACAGCAGGCTGTAGAGTGGTCTCGATTTCCTTCCAAAAAGCTCTCATGCAGTTTACTAGACTTGGGAAACTAGAATATGGCAACCTGGGGATGGGAAGGAAAGGAGAAGGAAACTTCCACCTGTCCTGAGAACAAAGGGAAAAACAAAGGAAAGCCAGCCAAGAAAAACTCTATATAGATAAGCAGAGATAGCTCCACACAGCTATCAAAGTGTGCCAAGCAGCAGAAAACACCTTTAGCAGCAAATGCACTAAACCAGTAACACTCACCCACTCAGCTTGTAATCTTCCAATATGGAGGCTCTTTATTCTTTGTTACAAAATATATACAATATTTACAAAGTCCAGATGGCAATCCAGCATATCTAGCTTGCTCTTTCCAGCAGAGCCTCAAGCAACATGTGCACTTGTCAGCTGGGATTGTGCTACCTTTATACAGACACCTAGCCAATCCTGGCCAACCCTTGCATTGTCTGCACCTGGTGCTCATCAGCATGACTCAGCATAAACTAGCTCGAGTCACATTCCTTTCCACAGGTGCACTTAACAATTAAAGCAATTAAAGCAACATGACATTTACACTTACATCACAAAGTATTTTCTTGAGGTTTGGTCCAACCTTTTCTGACACTGCTTTCTGGTAAAAGTAGAAATTCCTTCTAGCTTGCAAGGATGAGGACATGACTAATGGTGACAATGTGGAGAATGCTATGGTTGTCTTGAAACTATGAGGGTGGGGTCATCTTTAGGGATGGTGGCTGATGCAACATTTAGCTTTAGATACAGTGAATTCAACCTCTGTTTTGGTCTTCTCCTAAATTAGACCTTAGTGTGAATTATTAGCGGTTTGTTTAATTAATGTGTACTGTGAGATGTTTATTGCATGATCATTTGAGTCTTGAGTTCTAAGGGTTGCTAAGAGATTTGGAAATGTTTGTAATGTAATTTTTTTTTCCTGAAATTATTGTTAGTTGCTTTGAACACAGTTTTACCAGGGGAAAGCCACATACAAAATATACATGATTCTGACGCTGATGGCACTGGACATAAGTAAAATTAGGGAATATAAGATGGTCAAGCAGGACCCCAAACTTTGTGGAAGACCTGTACCTGGAAAATCTATACATACTGAATATTAGCATCTCCTGAAACTGTTAACGCCCCAGGAACTCTGTGAGGTAATTAATTAAGGGTGCATCCAGACTGATTGAAAAGTCCCAGATTTTTTCCTGCTCTTTCCAATTTTATACTGGGTTAAAATAAACTGACCTGAGGAGATGGTATGAAAAATATCTGATTGTACCAGGAGCTGATAGAAAGTATTCTGAGATAAACAGAACATGTGTGGATCTCAAAAATAAAATCATAAAGAATAGGAACAAAAACTGGGTCTATCTGCTTTTTAATCCGTTTGGGTACGTCTTAAAATTACAATTCTATACAGCATAGTAAAGGGAACACAGCAGGACTTCCCTCCAAGTGAACATGTGTAAGCTCATACTGTAATCTTGTCAGATATTTTTAGTCTATTAATTGATTAATAAATAAATTATGTTTTAATATATTTTTTAAAAAATATCAAAGAAAAATATAAATATCTTTTTGAGGTGAATGAATGAAGGCATTTCTCTAAAATTAAAACGTTGCAGGTTTTATATTTAAATTGTAGGATGGAAAGGTCATCTGATGTGGTACAGTGAGAAGGGAGCCTATCCATCTGTGCAGTCTGCAAAGCAATTTGCCCTTCAATGACCCTCTATCAGTTAATGGAGAGAAATATCTAACTGGCTATTAAAGCTTTCACTAATTAATCTACCTATTAAATTAATTAAAAGTTGGTAGCCCTACAATCAACCTCTTTGGAAGCATGGACTTGAAAAATACAACTTATGGTTTTTGAGAACTTTCTTAATATTGAACTTCTTGTGACTTTGAATACTACAGACTTTTTTTAAAACAGTTCCTCTCTATCAGATGTGAAATTGACATGCAGTTTGCATCAAAATGGTAGCACCTTTGGAATCCATACCTAAAGATGGCCATGTTCAAAAACAAACTCCTAACTGTGGTGATAGCACAGATGGTCTCAATAGCATGCAATGGGGTAGTGATAAAAGGCTAAAGGAAAGACACTCATTGTAGCAGGCCCCACAGCCTGCCAGTGCCCACAGACAATCCAAAAATGCAGCAGCTATCTTGATCCGTATCTAATGATCCACATTACCAAGCCAGTTCCAGTTATGTCCACAAGAAGCAGGTCTTCTATAAAATCTGAACACACCCTCCGTGACAACTGTAGTAGCTAAAAACAACAAATTGTATCTGGGAAAATGCATTCATCCCTCCGATACTGTGAGGATCACAGCTAAGCCCAGAGCAAACAGGGAAGCCTCAGGGAGGTGTGGGTAACAAAAACAACAACACTTTTGTTACCTGCCTCACAGGGTACAGCATACTTTACAATGCCATTAAAATACATCCTGGTTAAAATACAGTAAAAACACATAAAACCATTTAAAATAAAAATATATCATAATTAAAACACATCATAATTAAAAATAGACTGGGTACGCCTGCCAGAACAGACAGGTCTTTAGTACTTTTTTGAATTTGGCCGGCATATATTGGGGCTGCCTTTGGAAACTGTTCGGAAACTTCAGCAGGTTCAAAACATAGCAGCTTAATACTGATTCAGGCCAGTTGCAGGGAGGACATAACTCCCTTGTTAAAACAGTTCCACTGGCTGTTTGTTTCCAGGCACAATTCAAAGTTCTGGTTATGACCTATAAAGCCCTATACAGCGTAGGTCTGGGCGATTTGAAAGACGGTATCTCCCCGTACAGACCTGAAAAAGCCCTAATGTCTGCGGGGGAAGGCTTTCTCTCAGTCCCACCACCATTTCAGGTTTGCCTGGTGAGGACACGGGACAGCGCCTCCTCAGTGGCTGCTCCCACCCGGTGGAACGCTCTTCCACGGGAGGCTAGCCTGGCCCCCTCCCTGCAACCAAAACATTTCTTTTTAAGCAGGGGAGCATTATTTGTTAACTTGCTTTAAAATTGAATATGGTTCATATTTTATAATTTTATGTGTTTTAAATGTTTTTAACTGTTTTAACTGTTTTTAGTAGGTTTAATATCGTTGGAAGTCACCTCAGGTCTCACTCTAGGAGAAAAAAGGCATACAAATATAATTAATTAATTAATTTTTTGCTGTCAAATCTCTTCCAGCAGGTCATTCCACAATCTAGGGGTCTCATAGGGTACAAGGCAATGTCATCACCTCTGCTAATGAAAATCCCAGGGGTCTGGCCCTGTCCGCCCTGGCTCCATTACTGGCCCTGTGAGCCTTCATGTCAGTGACCCCATGAGACCCGTTTACTCGATAGCCAGCTTTTGAGGACCATCCTAATGCCTCTGAGGGGTGGTTTGCTATTTAAAAACATAGATAAGCAATTACGCATTTATGCTTCTGAGGTGTAGCTATGGGGTGGGACAAAAGAGGGCATTGATCACCCAATAATTTTCCTTCAATCCCTCAGTTCCTAGCACTGAGGAGAGTGAGACATTGATAATCATAAACATCTAGAGGCCTTACATTCATTGTGTTCACATTCTCTTGTTGTTGTGGTAGTGGGGGTGGTGTACCTCCAAGTCATTTCTGACTTATGTTGAGCCTAGGGTGAATCTACCACAGTGTTTTCTGGGGCTGAGAGAGTGTGAGGCGCCCAAAGTCATCCAGTAGGTTTCCATGGTAACTGTATCTACCCCTTTTCTTTGGGTGCCTAAACTGTATTGCTAAAGGCTCAGTTGAAGTTTTAAATTATTGCAGTGCTAGAAATCCAGGGACTGAAAAAAAATTCATTGGGGGCAACTCTTATTTTACGGAGCAATGCTTATTTTAGGGAGCAGTCCCTCTCCCTGTAGGCACCCTCCCTGTTGGATCATGGTAAAGTTTGTCTTGGGGAGGTGCTGGGTTTGCCACTCAGCTCCATTCCCACTTGCTCTCAATATTGCTCACTGTCAAACAACAACAGTGGCAGAAGAAGTGCTGCCTTCATGTCTTGCACTGGCCTTCCAAGAATATCTGGTGAGGTTCCAGTGTGCTGGACCCCTGGTCTGTTCCAGCAGCACTCTTCTTACGTCTTGTGTCATGGTGGAATCCATGCTATGCATCATTCTACACCAGAGGTAGGTAACTGGTGGGCATTGCAATAATTCCAGATGTTTTTGGACAGCTGCTCTCTGCAATATTGACTGCATGGGCAGGGGCTGATAGCAACTGCAGTCTAACAAGATCCAAAATGCCACATGCTTTTGATTCCTATCCTGATAGCCACTGGTCCAAATAACCACTTATTTAGCAAATAATTTGATCGTTGTCCTCTGTAGCCACAACGACAGAGGTATTCTAATAGCCTGACTTTGTGTATCAGGATATTCACGAAACATTATTACTGCCACCTTCAGCAAGCAGAGCACTGAGACAGCAATCAGCCCTGGGTTTAATAGTTTCGTGGTTTGAGCTTTCTTACACTGGCCTGTGTTTCCAGTGGGATACGGTTCTTTTATTGATGAGATTATTCTCTTCTGGGATCGGAGCTTCTGCAAGAATGTATCTTAGCTCAGACTACCTGACATCTGGCCTCAGGCTGAGCTCAGCCTCTACATGCATGACTTCCTGCCAGAGTAATTAAGTTCATTTTTCTTGATTAACAAAAAACAAAACAAGATGAAAAATTAATTTGCTTTCTATTGCAGATCCCAGTGGAAGAGCCTTTATAAACTCTCTAGGAAACAATCCCACCATTGCCATACAGATTAGGTATGCTCAGTTTGGACAGAATACTATATCAGTGTAGTGGCAATATTTAAAATTGCTGTAAGATGCCAAAGCAATGAATAGTATCTACAGGTATTTTTTGAAAATACTAGAACAAATATATTTTATAGATTTATTAGCTGTATCATAATGTTATTTTCTTGTAAATGCTAGCAAGAAAGAGAAAACACAATCTCAAGGTATGATTTTGCTGGCTATCAGCTTTTTTATTGCGTATCACTCCAGTTCATAAAAAGAGTGCAGCAGCAACTTCAAAAATTTCTGTTATTTATGCCCCGAACAAGGCCAATTAATTTATAAACAGGCCAAAATGCGTTGGGCTTTTTAAGGAATAAACTTGGACCATCTATAAGCACATGGAGCCTAGACTCCTTTTTACCAACTTAGCCATATGCCTCTCTTCCCATTACAATGTCTTTTGGCATGTGTCTGCCTGCCTGCACTCTAGCATACTGGTAGTTATCCTGAAAGAGAGGCCAACGCACTTGCAGCTCTTCTTCTCCAGCCTAGAATTCCACCAGAAACTGTGGTGGCCAGTGGCTTTCGTGTCAGTGGTGACTACATTTGTGTTTTAATCTAAACATTAAAGGAACTATCCATGGTGCTGAATCGTGGCCCCAAACCTTGGATAGCAGTATTACAGTGTGGACTAAAACCTAAAAGCAGATTCACTGCCCCACCAACATGGAGGTTTCAAGGTATCACTAGTCAGGACATTTATGTGAGTTCAAAACCAAGTGCTCTTTCACTGCAGTTGGTGAGATTTTGCTGACATTCAGTTGGATCATAACCAAAGTTTATAGTGGGTCCAGAACTATACTTGTTGTTTGCATGGGCCCCATGTGTGGGTGTCCTTAACCTTTCCCTGTCCACCATTTATCTGCTATAGATTGCTCTCCATCCTGCTTGCATCCATTCCACCAAAGGATTCCAAACATACACTTGCCCTTCAAAACATGTTTGGAACTCACACGGAGTAGACAAAGCATTAATATGAAGTTTATGAACAGAATAGGGAGAAGAGAATATCATGGGATTGTGATATAAAATAGAAAAATCAGAATATTCAAATATTCCACAAAATCATAATTTGATCTTTCTGCATCCTCTGTATTGTAAACAGGTAGCATCAATGAAACTAACATCCTAAGACTAACATATGGCAAACCAGAAAAGTTGTAAGACCAAAGGGAGAGCAGGAAGGGAAAAAGTCACCCCACCTCCCATCCTCCAGGATTTCCAGAATAATTTTTAAACCATCCTTTTTCATCCCATCATGCAGACATGTCAAGAAATATAAAATATTTGAAAGAGATATAATATTCTGCAAGATGAATCTTAAAATATCCTTACAGGTCATGCCCCTCTTTGGCCCTGGCATCTACTGTGAACTTGATATCAACAGCAGTGTTGCTGGCTGGTCACACTGAGCAAGAGCAAACAGGTTACAGTGAGATGCAGGCATCTCAGAACCTTGAAAGAGCATGATGACTCAGAAACTTTTAAAGTAAGTCTGTGTGCTGCAGGCCCAGCTTAGACTCAGTCACTGACAGAGCCCCCCATCTCTAAACCTTTACTTCAGGCCATTCTCCTGAATACCTTCACAGGTCACTTGGAAATCCATTTTCCCTTCAGTGGTGATGTGCATTGAAGCCCCTCTCTCCACATGCCTGAACTGAGGAACTTACATGTGCTGTATGGCATCGTCAAAGAGAACAAGGTTCATTGCCGCATGTAGTTCATTGTAATGCTCTAAAGCCTCTGTTAAAATTCTGGTCAGCTTATTCCAATCAGAGACTGGGAAGTAATGAGGTTCTCCAACACCATGGGCAAAGTGGCAGTAAATTAGTGGCTTGTGGATAAATATGTGCTCATCAACACCCTGGTGGTAACAATAGAGAGATACAAACAAGCATTCAGACTGTTTATTAACCCTTTCACACCGCTGATTCTTCTAATTTTAACTTTTTAAACAAATCATCAGATCCTTCCTGTTTGAAATGACACACCTTGGGTGTTTGAACTTTGTTGTTGTTATTTAATAAGATATATATATACAGAGAGAGAGAGAGAAAGAGAGAGAGAGATCAATGTATACTGCGGGGCAGATTTCTTAACCATGGAATCCATGGATAGATTTTAGGGTCTGCGTGTGTGAAATAAGCAGACATGTACAAAAAAAAAAAAAAGATTTCTCCTTTTGACTTCCTTCTTGTTATTGAACATTGTGTTTCAGTGCTTTTTCCTGTCTTTTTTTTAACTTTGGTCAAAAGCTTCAAAGGGCTGTGTGACCCCAAACTGGCCTAGTGGTTTCTCCAAGTGTTTGTTTTTCCTGGGGTACAGAGTAAAATGTTTCACCAGATACCATATGCACATTTACTAAGCAGTATCCTGCTGAAATCAGTGAGACGCACAGCCATAGAAATATATGAAGGATTGGAGGTTGCCATGATGCCCCAGTGCTGTAGGGGTAATGGCAGAAGAGAAGGTCCTTATAACAATACAACAGAAGCAGGGCCTCACAGCAATATATTATCTGATGAGAAAACGCATTGTCCCTTCTCCCTATTGTGAGGACTTTAGACATCCTTGTGAACCATAAAAGGCCAGGTTTCACTGCACTACTGTTTATCCCTGACTGAGAGTCTTATCCTGGGGCATGTGGCCCAGAAGTTTGACCATCCAGGTCAGAGTAAGATCAAAATTAAAAATAGTATTATTTTCTTTCTAAAATACAAAACCAGCCTTGAATTTGCCAGCCAGAGTCTATATGGGTTTGACATACAGAAATATGTAACCACCCATGCAAAAGTGTGAAACAGAGGAAGGTATAGAGGCTCAGGCAGGTATTTAGGGTTTCTTGGTGTGTTCTCTCTGTCTTCCTCTCTCTGTTGTTTCCTAATTGATAAACTGATACTCTCAGGATTGATTTCATCCTCCCACACACCTCTTCCTCTCTTTCTTCTAGTTACGCAGCCAGTGGTAGTAGGTCCTGTCTCATCTCTTTCCCAAGATGCAGTTCTCTAATAATGTCCAAGACCCTATATGGGAGATCCATCTTCTGATCTGACCCCAAAACCCACCTAAAAGCCAGGCAGTCACATCAAACAATGGAGTTCAGCAGTGCTGGCAAGTGGGATGCTGAAGGATATGACATGTCCAGCTCCCTCCCACCAGTGAGCTGTGGTGCAATAAACATAAGCAAAGACCCTTGTGGTTACAACTGCTCATCACATCTCATCTTGCTGGTGGGAAGGGACTGGTTCTGCCATCATTCAGTTCCCCACTTTCTAGCATTGCAGAACTCTTTCCCTTGCTGCAACTGCCTGACTTTTAAAATGAGTTTAGTGGAACAGTTGTGGTTATGGTAGTGGTGCCACAATCATAAATGTCAATATCAAAATGTTACAAGGCCATAAATCTAGTTGATGACATTGTAAGTATTGGACATGATGCCAGTCAATGTCTTCTCTTTACTAAGGACAGGTTTTTTTTTTTAAAAAAGTGATGATTCCAAACAGGCTAGCAATTTAGATATTTTCATGCAAGAAAACAATTTAGGCATGCATTTCTTTAAAACTGTACCCTACCACAATGCAAGGAATTTTGAATTAAGGAATCAAAAGATGGTTATTTATATCACTTGTTCATCTGATTGCTGAGCATAGAAGCTTCTGAGCAAGAAACAAGGAGATAAAATAGCATGGTGATAGGTGCTGAAAACCATTGCACTGCTGCCTTCTGCATTACACTCTCATGAAAGGGAACAGTCTGAACCAATTTGAAAAAAAAAAGCAAAACAAGGACAAATTAGTCACAAAGTGATGCATAGGTGACTCAGGGTCAAAGCAGATATTACAGGAGCACAACCCACATTAATGCAGAAATGAAGCTGGAAATGTGGCTGTGGTAGACAAGAAATGCTCTGCTGGAAAAAAAGGAAATGCCTCACTAAAATGGAGGACACAGTTTTGCATAAAATTAGCAGATAACGATTAGCAGATAATTTGGGACTAATGACCATCATTTAAATAGAAATATAACATCTCTCAGCATAGAGGGAAGGCTGCAACCATGTTGCCTGTGAGCCATCTCAGACTACTGCCCAACATGAAAGCCCTTTGCTCTTCCTTCATATGGCTCTTTCACGGATGGCAAATAGAGCACCATCCTCTCTAAAGTAGGAAACATGCTCAGCAGCACAGCATATAGTGGCCTCTGTGCTTCCCCTTGCCTTTCCTTCCTGTCTGCTTACTCAGTTGGAGACTTTTTCCCCCCTGACCTATCCCCTGCTGAAGATGGAAGGGGCAGTTGCGAAGGAAAATATTAAGCCTTTCCTCTCTAGTCTTGAAACAAATTCGTAGCTACACACTTGCTTGTGTTGAAGGGGGGGGAAAGGCACAGATGTAGCTGCATGTTGCATATTAAAAAGTACTTGGACCCTCACTAATGATTATTCTGAATTCAGAGAGAGGATTGTTTTATGGTTCAAGTCAAACTCAGGAGCCAAGACATACCTCAAAATACCTTTTTGCTGTATCGATAAGCACTTTGTTAAAATGTTCAATATCCTTTTCTTCCATAAGTTTGTCTGAGTAGACTCGGGAAGATTCATGAAACCATAAATGAACCAAGTCAATAGGAGACCGTACACACTCCGGGGTCGCCAAAAGCATTCCCTGCAAAATAATTTGAAGTGTTTATTTGCCCATTATCTTTCTTGAGCATTAGACTATCAGTTTCTTTTAACTAATCTATGCCATTCAATTAAACATACTCCTGTAGCACCAAAAACTTGTAGATTTGTTATTCTCAATATGTGCATATATTTGATAGGCAATTAAAGCCTTGCAGCTAAGTGCAACGCATTGCTTATAATGAGGTACTGTGGTTGCCTCAGGAACATTGATTCCTTTTCCTCCCATACTTACTATCCATAAATTCTATTTGTGTGGAAATTATCCTCTTTTATTTGTCTCAACTGCTTTGCTCTATTGACGGTGTTTGGTTTTCATCCTACCTTGGAAGGTTCCAGCAGGAGTTTATATTTTTCTATCATGTCTGCCTCTCTGCTCTTTTCCACCAGAATTCATCTGTGCTTTGCAACAGCCTTCTGCAACTAGATGGTTGGAAACACAATTCCACCAGTGCATGTAGTCATTTCCTCTGCCACACCCTTCACCTTGTGGCAAACCTGTGAAACCTTTTTGCAGGACTGTTGTGAGGGCGAGTAGCAGAGGAGAATCACATACACATTTCCTACCTACATTATACTCTGGACTTAGAAAGGCTCATCCAATTCCCCTGTAACAAGAACCATAAGATTAGAGCATCAGGTCATTTATCTCTTGGTGAAATGCAGGAAGAACAACCAGAAGATCATCAAAGAACCACCAATGTATCTCAAGGCCCAACTGAGAATTCCCAAGCTTGAGTTCAACTTGCATGATTCGATTCTGTAGCAAGGAGTGGAAGTGTCATCCACTGAAGGAAGTGGGTCCAAAGAACAGGGCAAAGGTGGAATGTCAGAGTCCCTTGTCTTGTTGTGGTAGATGACTTCAACATCCATTCTGAGGCCACCTTGCTGTGAGTGGGTCACGACTTCTTGTCCTTGTTACAAGTGGCAATTATGGGTCTGTTCCCAGTAGTAACTGGTTTCACTAATTCAGCAGGCCACACTTTCTGTGCTGAACAGCATGATAGTGATCTTGATGTGTAAGAATTTTCTATAATTCCACTCCTACAGATAGATCACTGTTTGGTGGAATCAAAACCACCAGAACTTGAAGTTTCTGGAGAGAGGGGTGGCCAATGGAGACAGTCTATCCCAGGGAAAGGAGGGAACCAGAGGAGCTTCCTCTTTTTTCATCAGGGGATTCTGTTGAACGTCTAGCAGTTGTCCTTTGGAATGAGGAAATCATCTTCATAGCGGCAGAAAGCAGAGATTTAGCTATGGGGGTAGGGCAAGGGGAAAATGGGGTCCCTGTTTCACCAAATAAGAATTCTACCTCCCCTCACGAAATTTTCCTTCACTCTCTAAATTTCTAGCATTGCAGCAACTTAAAACTTTGCCTGAGCTTTTAGAGATAGAGTTGAGGAATCTAAAGCAGAAGGGCAGGCACAGTTAACCAAGGGAATGTGAACCCATCAAAGATAAGAGTTTTAGGTGTGAACGATTTTCAATGTCTCATTCTCTGCGATGTTAGAAATTTGGGAAGTAAGAGAAAATTTCATTTGGGGGGCAGAATCCTCCTGTGGAGGGGCAATGCCTTCATTTTGCTCTCGTGCAGCTACAGCCATTTCCACACTGACCTGTTATAGTGCTATTATTCCACTTTCAACATCCTGTGGAATCCTGGGCTTTGCAGTTTAGGGAGGTGGAAATGCCCTACATCCCTGGTGGAAAGTCAAGCTGCTGTCCTGCCTAAAAGCTTTGAAGCATTCTTGTCCACTTCCCCATCTCCCCATTTCCTCATGGCAAAGAGGCCTCCCCTGCCCATGACTCCTCATCACCCCCACCAAAAAAACACAAACCCCCTAGTTATAGTCAGGAAACAGGAAAAATAAAGCCAAGTAAGCTTTCAGTGAATGCTGACTATGCCATCTGAGGCAAGAGGTACAGCAGGTGCTGGAGGCTTTCCTGGGTCTGGGATTCTATGCATATTCTTCATAAACAGATACAACCATGATCTGGCTACTTCTGCACAGACCAGTCATTTAAAAAAAATTTTTTTTAGTAAGTAAGCACAACAGATATATATAATATAACATGTAGGAGGTAGAATAGTTAAAACTACATTACCTGGAATATGTGTGTCAGATCTCTTAAATTGAAGATATAATGAAATCGAATAGCTGTAGGAAGGAAATTCTGGTTCATCTTCTGGTGCAAAGAAATAGCAGCTTGTATAAGCGTGCCAGAAGACTTTCCTATACTGAAACAGAACCCCCCTTGCTGGAAATGCATGTTTATTATCTTGCCATAGATAGTGGCTAAAGCATCGGTTCCTGGGAAGTGGACAGTGAACACAGAGAAATGTCTCTAGAAGAAAGAAGGGAGGGGAGAGCATAGGAGGGAAATATAATTAATGATATCCCCTTCTTTTATCTACTTGAGACCTTGAATGCAAAGGTGAGAGTTAAAATGGATTCTGCAGGTAAATCTTACTCATAACCCTGGAGAATCAGATTGAACATTCACTAAGTCCTGCATCCAGAATGCCCAACTGTGATGCCTGAAGGAACAATTTCACTTGGATCTTGTTCTCCAGCAGCTGTTCTTCAGAGCATGAGCTGCTCTCAGACCTGAAGGCTGTTTAGTTATCACAGTTTACTGCCTTGCGTACCTCAGTCCTCCATGAATTTCTCCAGTCTTCTTTGATAACTTCCTCCAGCTTGGTAGCTCTGGCTGTACTGGCTAAGAATAACGGGGTTTGTAGCCCTTGATTCTATAGCTAATCAGCTTCACTGGGTGACCTCAAGAGTGTTATGGGAAGATGTAGTGTGGGACTCATTACTAATCACTTTCTCTCTTCATTTACTAAAGACAGTTTATTTTTGACTAGTCATCACATCAGTTGTGGCTGGTGGCTTCCATGTCAATGGGGCAGTGAACTCACTCCAGGGTTTAGTCCAAAGGCTAAAGGAGTTATCCAAGCTGCTGAACATTATCTCCCAAATGGGGTCAGCACCTTAAATTTAAGGACTAAAGACAATGGATTCACCACTCACTGACATGAAGGCCATCAGCCATCACTGCAGATCATGATGAAACAAATATTTAGCAAAAGGGTCTGTATAGCTACATAAAAGCAACATGCTAACCTAAGTAAGAAGGACAGAAACCCAGACTGTATACAACAAAACGTATTGGGAGTTTCAGATCTCCAGGGTATAGAAAACCACAAGGAGGATAGAGGATCTGTTTTGCCAATGTTCATCAAGTTGGCAGATGGGTATTGTTTGATTTCACTTCATTGGATTTCAAGTTATTGAAGGCATAATCTCAGAAGAGGACTTTTTTTTCTCTAGGCAAAATAGAAGAGATACAACCTTTTTAAAATAACTTTTTAAAAAACCCTTGTAGTTTTTATTTTTAAAAAGCTAACATATGGAGCTATATTAATCCAAGGCAACTTAAAAACCTTCAAGCCAAGTGAAAAACATCACTTAACTGGATTAGTAGTAATAGTAGTAGTAGTAGTAGTAGTAGTAGTACCAGCAGCAGTAGTAGTAGTAGTTTGCCTTCAAGTCATTTTCGACTTATGGTGACCCTCAGGCAAAACTATCACGTATTCTACTCTAAACTGTTGCCATTTTTAGAATCAAGTCCAAATTCTCTGCCTCCCTACCATACCATATTGGACACACAATCCTATTGTTGTTTTCTAAGTTCCTTTTCATTTTTGTTGGGTTTCGGTTTGCCAAAAGTTGTCCTATGAGTGGATGATTCTGTCAAATAACCAAGATGATCCTTGGTTATTTGATAGAATCATCCACTCAGAAAACACCATCAGTAATAAGGAGGTTATTTCTGATGGATATTGATTTGGACTGATTCGGAGGATACGGACATCCGGAAGTGAGTACTGGTAGGTTTGATGGTATTCTTCAGTTTCATATATAGTGCAGTGATTCAGTATCTCTCTTTTTTTAGCAGGTGAGGGAAGGAAATCACTTCCCTTGTGTATTTAAAACAACAGCAATATGTCCCTTTGGAGTAGTAAATGCCAGGGGGCAAAAGCAATGCTCTTCTCTTTGCTGAAATTAAAATAGCTTTAATATTATTCAGAAGAAGAATAGCTTGTTCACACTTGGCATGTATGGCAACCTACCTGAAGACGCTGATTTACTGAAAAACTTCCAGCCGTGGGATTCATGCACGTGACGTACTGACAATTGTGAATTTCTTTCAAAATCAGTTTCTGTCTGTCATACCTATGTAGTTACAAAATAACAAAGGGATAATAAAACTCAATTGTGTATTCACAGTTTGAGATCCCTATTGACAGATCTTCACAGTGAAGGCTGCTGTAAGAAAGTCTGATTATGTAGCCCTCTGTTAAAAGATCTGAAAACCTTTTCTTTTGTCCCAGCTCTCTTACATGAGATTTCTATAATTCTCTCTCTCTTAAGCAACTCTGAAGACTGACAGTACCTCAATTTGGCCTCCTCTCATCAAATTATGTCAGTAGTGTTCAAGCATCTACCATGTAAGGAGAGAATTTCCACTGTAGGTTTCTCTTCAACAAGGCCATTGAGGGACGTTAACCATTTTGACAAATACAGTGAGTGCCAATCTGCACAGGAGAACAGGCGAAAGCACATATGGGTATACAGTGTTTCAGGGACACATGAATACCTTCACTAAATCAAAATTGAGCAGCAGATGATGGGAAAGACCTCTGGGTGAGTCCCCAGAGGGCTACTGCCCCAAGCCTTGACAAGGTTTGAGCTGACGGAGGGCAGGGTCAATGCCTACTGGGATATACAGTACAGAGTGAAGTGTGGATAATCCTTCACCTGACTAAAACAGTTAGAGGATCCCACGTTCAGACTGAACATTTAAATAGGGGATGGGGGACCAGGGGAGTATGGTTCCATTCTGTTCTATGTTGGGGAGGCAACATTGGGTTCTTTGATGCTCAACCATAGAATAAAGTGACCAGACACAAAATTGGGTTAACTAAGGGCCATTTTATTTTGATCTGTTTTACTTAAATTGTGTTAACTTGAAAGATACAAGAGGTGAGGAGGAAGATGATACAGGTCCAGCTGATGCCAAGGTCACAACGTGACAACCTGCTCAGCCTACCCATGGGTGAAAACACCTCAGCCCCAGGGGCAATCCAAATTGCTTTGGTTTCTCTCTAGTCCAGCATCTTGGAAGGTAACACAGGGACTCCCACCCAAGCTGCATGGCTCTAAAAGTGAGAGTCTTATTGCCAGGTTAACCTCAAGGGTAGCCTCCTTCACCGACCCCCTGGGATGCAGGGCCCTAAAGAGGTGGTTCCAGAGCCCTACCCTACACCGAATGGGTGCCAATAGGTGATCACTGATGTTTTATTGTCCCCCATTATCTGCCAAAGGATCACCTATTCAGCAACACTACCCAGAGGCAATTCTCCCAATTCCATCCAATACAGAATGGGATAGGCAAAAAAAAAAAAAAAAAAAAAACCCTGGGAAAAAATTCTCACCCAGCCCCGAAGCGACCAGATTAACTCACATTGCATTGAGGGTGGGAGGGTAGGTCAACGTTGAGCACCGAATGACATGTAAAGGGGGCGAACTGCTTCACTGTCTCCTTTGCCCCTATCACATGTCTTGATTTGGTGCTTAGCACCAATCAAAAATAACACTCTGCTCTCACTCCATGCAGACCATCAAAAGCTTATCTTCCTCTGCAGTGATGTTCATCATGCAAGTCCAGTAAGTATTAAGTCTGTTGGGAAATTCCAGCATTCTCTCTTCACTATTGGGATTCCAGCTCACTCGCTCTCCCCTTACCTCTCTTTCCGTTAGAGCAATTGGAGTTTAGATAGGACAGAAGTTTCCACATGTGAAACTCTTCTGTCTTTCTCACCTAAAACATTCCCATTTGCTCTTCCTATCCATTGTAATGCATGGTCATAAATAGTTTTTGTGTATCCAGGTAACTAGATCATGTGACCTGGGAAATTCATATAAAGAATCCATCCTTCTCAGTCTCTGTGCTCATCTCCACCTTCACTTTCATCACCATTCCACTATTCTTCCTCTCCTCAGCCATGCTTCACTTCTCCATCACCAAAATTGTGAGTTAAGAATGGAGTTACCACCTTTACCTAATCTTTCCATTAGCTAGTTAGGAGGTAGGCTCTACATGTACATGTGAATGTAAAAGCCATTAGTAAGCTTTTTCTAAGTTTGTAATCTGAAACTGCCTGCCTTGTTTATTTTTGAGTCAGTTTAAGTTCAAGGAAGCAACATGAGATTGAGGTATGCTTTATCTGCTGTTCTGCTAAAGGAAGGCTGAGTCCTAACAGTTTTAGCTTTCACTTTTGTTCCCCAAAAGGCCAACATCTTGGGAAACTCTAATTCTCAACAATGTCCAGTTGTAGATGCTGGATTTTATGAAGGATATTAACAAACTAGTGCAGTGTTACACAAAGTGATGGTCTATGGACCAATGCCAATCAATAAACCATCAGCTGCTGATCCCTGGTCAGTTTCCAGGATAGAAACAAGCAATTGCAGTCAATGGGCACAAATATGGTACTGGTCCCTGGCACTTTGGGAAAAAAGAATTGATGGTCCCTCACATCAGAAGGCTTGGGAAGCACTGAACTATATCACATCCAGAGGAGGCTAAAAAGAATGGGTGGAGTGGGTGGATGGGTGAGTGGATCTGGCAATCAAGTCCAAAGGGGAAGTTGAAAGAACTGAGTATGTTTAGCCTGGAAAACAGAAGACTTGGAGACGCAATAAGGGGCCGTCACATCAGAAGACAGAACTGAGTTGTTTCCTGTTTCTCCAGAGGGCAGGGCTAGAATGAATGAGTGGAAATTGCAAGGAAGCAGATTGTGGCTAAACATGAGGAGAAACATTGTAATGGTAAAGCTGTTTTGCACTGGTGGGCTTCTGACTGTCTCACTGCATGATGGGCTCTTCTTCCAACTGAGTTTTGATAGCTATCAGCCAGAGATGCTATAGCTATAAGATTTCGGTAATGATCAGATGCCTGAACTAGATGATTACCATGGTCCCTTCCAGCTGTAAAATCCTACAATCCTGTGCTTCTATGTTTATTTCTATGTTTTAAAGATAAATTTGTATTGGTTTACTCTATTTTTATAAGATGATTGTTTAGCTTCTTCGATCATCCTATTATGGAAAGGTAGGACATATATTGTAATAATGAAAACATAATAAAATCTACTGCATCCATAAGTCAGTGGATTAACTATCCCTGAGTAAAATGTGGTCTCCTGACTACAGTGCATGGTAACTCCCATGTGACCAGGGTGGTGAATCTACTCCAAAATTTAATTAAAGGAACAGTCCAGGGTGCTGAAGCTATTTGTGGAATATGGTTCTGTTCCTCCCAAGTTCACACTGAAGCCTGGAATGGATTCACTATTCCCAGTGACATAGAAGCAACCAGTCACCACTGTTGCAGACTTTCTTCCCTCAATTTCGAAGATGTTCTTCAGCAGAATTGGATTAAGGGTCTGTTACACAGAGAACTGTATAGTCATGTGTGTCCCTAAAACTGA
Source organism: Cyclura pinguis (assembly GCA_030412105.1). Taxonomy (NCBI): domain Eukaryota; kingdom Metazoa; phylum Chordata; class Lepidosauria; order Squamata; family Iguanidae; genus Cyclura; species Cyclura pinguis. The sequence continues at coordinate 221,396,262 of CM059599.1, read as the reverse complement.
CATACTGAAGCAGTCTGAACCCTATATATTAAGGCCCAGCACATAAGATAGGACATGTTTTGAACAATGATAAAACTAGCCAACAAAATTCCACATATCCCATCTTGCTCTCTTCACCAAAGGTAGCTACTTTCATCCCCACACTACCAGGTCTGCAGGATGCTTACGCTATGCTGCTAAATTTTAGAAGCAAAACATATACACACAGAGATCTCACTCCAGAACTGCTGAGGAAATTCAGTAGCATAGCTGAAAAAGTCACATTTTTCTTTAAAAACAATATGTGCACAGAATGCACACATTGTTATAGAGCAAAACCACATGTCTGGGAGCGCAACTCCACTCTAAAACATGTTTGCTCCCTGCAAGCCTTAGTTGTAAAGAAAACTAAAGTTATTCTGTCTCTGTTGTACTGCTGGATTTCAGTGGCACGGTGACAGTGATTTGAGGAGGAGCAGAGGGGTCATAGAGAGCTGCAAAATACCAGTGGAGTCTGCAGGTGGCACATGAAACATACATTGCCTGGCCTATACAGAGCAGATCTCAAATCATAAATACTAAAACTTTCTTCGGCAATAGGTGAACAAAATAGCTATCCATATTTATAAATATATGTCATCTTGTTTTCCTTACCTGTCAGTTCATGTTCAGTCAGATTGCAAAGTCTAGTAAAAACTGTCTACTTCCAAAGGTACACATGTGTAATTTTAACTGACAAACTTCAGAACTTCAAAAACGAAAATAAAAGGTTTACCAGTGACTATAGTCGAGGTGCTGTCTAATTAGTGTGTGAGGCTGGACAGTTCCATAGGCATCAACCTCAGGCATATTAAGATCATCAATGAAGTAAATTAATTTTTTCATGCCTGGAGGAGCATATTTCCTGCCCGCTTTCTTTTCCAAGGATCTTTCAAGAACACCTGCCAGGAGAAAAGAAGATGTGCGAGAACAATAACTTGAGCTTCAACAGTGACATGGGTCAAATATTCATCAGGCTTATTTATTTATGTTGCCACATGCCGATGTCAAGTTTCTTGGGGCTAAAACTCCAAAAGTATTACTATGAAGTTTAATCTGAGCTGACAACCAAAACATGACAAATGGATTTCAAGCCTATCCTGCTTAAAAGTATCAGTTTTTACAAGGTGGACAATGTGAAATTAAAGCTTTGGAGGTTTGTGTTTGTTTTACAATCTCAAGACAATATGTCCTTACACTTACTTGATCAGTCTGTCTTTTGGGCTGAGGCTGTAACGCAAGCTGGATCTTCAAACTATATGATTTGACCTTCTCAGTTGTGGCACTCCAACTCTGGAACATACTCTGCAGGGAAGCTTACTTAACTCTGGTGGTCTTTCAGCACTGCCTTTTACTTCCTCACAGTCTTTGTTGCTTTGTATTATTTGTTTTCATTAAATTGGCTCTTAACCACCCTGGCACTTTCTGCTGCTTCAGTACTTTGGAGCATTTGTTTTAATCGCTGCTCATTGTTTTCAGTGGAGACTTTTATGGTTTTCATTGATGTTTTCTGTTTTCAAAGGCATATGTTCAAGGAGGGCAGTCACCATAATCCAGTGGGAAAGCACATAATTTGCATTCAGAAGTCCCCACACTCAGTTGCCTAGCATCTCTATCTGAAAGGACTAGAAAGCAAAAGAAAGGGAAAGACCTGTGCTTCATACCCTGGAGAGTCAGTAATTGTCTGTTATATTTAATTTTTATATTAACTGGTTTTAAATTGTCTTTGTATGGGTTTAATATCATTGGCTGCTTTGTGAAGGCATTTTGCTTTGAAGAGCAGAGTACAAGTATCCTGCTGCTCAAATAAATACGTAAAATAAAATATAGTAAAGCAACCATATTCCTAAAGTAGATTGCAAATTATGCAGAATAGAATCTAGACTTATTCACACATAGAGTGGACCCACTGAAATAGCAGAATTTCCGTTAGTCATTCCTAATGCAAATACTATTGATTTCAGAGTATTGGACTATGACTCTAGAGAGCCGGGTTTGACTTCCCACTCAGATATGGAAACCTACTTGATGACTTTGGGCAGGTCACATTCTCTCAGCCTCATAAGAAGGCAAAAGCAATCCTCCTCTGAACAAATCTTGCCAAGAAAACCCCATAATAGGTTTGCCTTAGGGTCACCATATGTCAGAAACAACTTGAATGCACACAGCAACGACAACCACTTTAAGTATGAATTAGGCCTAAATCCAATTACTAGTCCCAACTAGAATAGACTCACTATATCCATGGGATTTATATAAATGTTGATTTTGTTGCTAGCTGCCATCAGGTTGATCTCGACTTATAGAGATCCTACAAATGAGAAACCTCCAGCTCACTCTATCATCAACTGCTCTGCTGAGGTCTTGCAGACTCAGGGCCGCGGCTTCCTTGGCTAAGTCTATCCATCTGTGATGTGGTCTCCCTCTTTTCCTACTGCCTTCAACTTTACTAAGCATTATTGTTTTTTCTAGTGAGTCATGTTTTCTCATGATATGGCCAAAGTACAACAGCCTATTACTAATGATTCAGTGTAGCTGGGGTTAGGAATTTAGGTCTAAGTCTGAATCCAACCCGTTATCCATGTTTAGTTGATGTAGTTCATTCATGCACTTGCATCTTGATCTACTGTGGCCCTTTTCGCACAGCATTTTCCACACGAAAGAGGGCCTGGAGCGTCATGTGATTGTGAGGAGCAATCTGCATGACACACTCACAATTGCGCGATGCTCCGGGGCCAGTAGGCGCCAATCGCACACCTTTTCATTTTCAGCTAGAAGCCGAAAATGGTGCGCAATCGCACATTGCTCCCAGGCCCTGCGCACACTTACCTGGTGTGTGGAGCCTCCGGTTGCACTTTCTGCCCCAGCGCAGCCTGGGAAACTCCCAGGCTGCGCTGCGGAAGGAAGAGGCGGGGCTCTCGCGCAAGCAGGCAGCTCGTGAGGAGCCGAAGGACCCTTGACGCTAGAGCCTATCGCTGGAGGCTGCTCGTGCAATCCCCGCACCCCAGCGGCAGAAGATGGTAAGGTGTGGAAAGCGCCTGTGTGTTGCCAAAGTCTGCAACTATAAATATTAAGTCACACACATGATACCAGGAGATCTCCCACCCTTTTGCTATGTTTTGTTTTTTCTAAAACAGAATGTACATCAGTGTTAGTACCTAATGCATAGATCCTGGTGATCTAGAGGAGCTTTACTGTGCAAATGAAAAAGAAAGACTAATTGAGGAGCTAGTAAAATGGCAGCAACTACATACGCTGAAGCATAGCAGATGTTGTGTAATAGTTGAAGGGGACTTTAGTCACCAGATAATCTTCAGAGAGCTTCGTAAATTTGTCAGACACAAGGACTGTTTTTCCAACTCCAGCATTTCCCACCAGCATGATTGGCTGACCCTTCTCCATTAGCAAATCCATGAAATATCTCAAGCGGATGGTTTCAGATGTATGAATCAAGACTGTCTGTTCCCGCAGACAAGGCACAGAGGGATATGCATTTTAGAGACAAGGAAAAAGATATATGTTATGTAGTTAAGAGTGTTCTTTCACAATGTAAATCAATGTAATTGTTTTTATACTTCAATTTAAGTGACAGAAAAGTGAATTTATACATTAAGATTAAACAAGTGGAAATATATAACGGTTACCCAGACTTGATACTTGTCATAATCTTAATTTTGTAATAACAATGAATGATTTTTGACACTGCAAAGATCAGAAGCTAAATAGCTGTTTTAGCGAGATTACATTATACAGCATTTGTAACTCAATGTGGGGGAATACTGCATTTTGCTGTCACTTAAAATACAGTGAAATGTAATATGAGAATTATTGCAATGTCTATATTCACATTTTCAAATATAAATGACATGCTATAAACATAAGTCATAGTGCTACCACATGATTATGCTGAAATAATATAACATGGACATAAATGAAGAGAAATGGTGTCAAATTGCTTTTGCCAATAAGTTAGACTGAACATTCTACTAAAGGAGATCAGAATTAAAATTAGGAAACCAGGTAAATATCGTAGCAAACACTTTATTCACTGAGGAAAGGCGCCGTTTCTCTGAAAGTGAAATAGTAGATATACTTTAATATTTATTACTCCAAGTAGTTCATTCACACTGCAGTAAATAGGTGTATTGGTAGCAGAAATGAAGTATGAAGTCAGCTTATATAGAAGGTAAAACAAGAAACTGGTGAGGTGATGAGAGGAGGGAAAAGATAGCTCTCTTACAGGTTCCAAATGAAAAATAAATGACAAGTCCAGAATGGATTGCCATTTTACAAGCCCACAAAGAACCTGAGGAGGTAGACAGAAAAATTAGCAGTCTTGAAGTGAAATATGCCCGTTGCACACTGAATCCCTCTCACAGTTACAAGTGTTGTTCATCTGTGTCTGCGGGCATGGGTGAATATGCTGCTATGCTGGTGTTGTGAAGAAAAAGCATACACTGTGCCAAAGAGAGTCCAATAATTAGGCGAGGGACTCTAATTAATTGTGATTCTGGGCATAGTTTTTATTGTGGTGATTAATTGATACTGCACAGTATCCGGGTTAAGTTAATTAATTCATCTGTGCTTAGTTTACCCAACTGGAAAATGGACATATTATTACCTAATTGTATCACAGAGAAGTGGTGAGATTTGATCAGGGTTAGGCCTTTGGAACACTCACGCACAAGCTCCACTCGAGGGCCAAATATTCTTTGTGACATGGATGTATCTGTTAGATACGGATTTCAATGGAAATGGATTTCTGGAATGTCAATTTGTTCAAGAACTCAAAATGTGGGTGACTGTTTCCACTTCGAAAGAAGGTAAATAGACACCCATTCCTACGTCCTGCTTTGTCAAGGGCCCAATACAAAAAAACGAGGGCCTCTCTGTTGCCAGATATTGGACCGGTCTCCTGGGCTGGAATTTGGAACACATTATGTTGCTGGGTAATGAGCAGGCAACCATTTTTTAAAAAACAGCAACTCGTTTAAGATAAGATAATAAGCATCACAGTTGTGCGTGTATGTGTGTGCATATGTAACACATAATATTTATTCACTGGCCCTAAAATGTTAATGAGTGACCATTTAGGGAGATTTGGGGCAATTTCTATATTTTTAAGTATATTTTTTAATTTTAAGAAGTCATGTGTCAATAACAGACCATAGCTCCTGGCTAAATGTCTTCCTTTTTCTCTCCCTCGCCTTCCCCTTCCCACACATACTAGTTATCCTTCCTTCTCTCTCAGCCTCTTTCTCCTTTCTTTCTCCCAGTTCTCTAGCTACATTTCTCTCTGTCCTACTTTTACACCTCTCTCTCTTTGTCTCTTCTACCCTCCCAACTCTCTTAGCTACATTTATAATTTTCTTCTTCTTTCTCTGTCTCTCCTGTTCTTTTTCCTTTGCCCCTTCACCAAGGAAACCTTGGCACCGTGACTTGGATATGATAGAGTCTCATCACTTTAAAGGGGGTAAGTCCCATAGAAATCAACAGTTGAAAATTCACTTTTGCAAAAGTACATAAGGTTTCAGAAAATGCCTTTTGCGGCAGAAACACTGTACTATGTGCAAAATGCATTGCTTCCTGTGTGAAAATACTACCATATGTAATTTTCTTGCATATTTACTTTGCACAAAAGCAGGGTTTTTGGGTACAAGAAAACCTTGTGTGCTTTTACTCTAACTAATTTTCCACAAGGAATGGCCCCAGACTTACCTAGAAGCCCGACTTGTGTTCCATGCCAGGAGGGGCCGGCAGCAACAAAGTGCCACTTGTCAAGATGCCAGCAGTTCCACCCTCAAAGCCCGCACAGGTTTCATGGGCTCACTGAGTTAATGTGAAAAACACCCAGTGAGGAAGCAGCCTGGGTGCCCCAGAGACAAGCATTCCCAACGAAGGTGACGTTTTTAGTTGGGTCCAACTGTGGATATACAAGCACCTACAAAGAATCTTGTGGCTAATCTCCCTCAGAGTGTTTCAAGTGTGTGTGCGCGCGTGTGTGTGTGTGTATGAATGACACAAAGTTTAAACACATAAAAGAACACTTAAAGGAATAAAGAATACACAACAAACAGACAAACAGTACATACAACAACTACCTAAACCAAACAACACAAAAAACCTACCTAGACTAAAAGACATAAACACACACAAGAACACAACCCTAAACTAAGGCCATTTCTGCACTACACTGCTATAGTGCTGTTATTCTACTTTCAACAGCCTATGGAATCCTGGGATTTGCAGTTTAGGGAGAGGCCTTTAGAATTCCCAGCCAGAGAGCTCTTTGGCCTCAGGAAACTACAAACCCCAGGATTCCACAGGAGGTTGAAAGTGGAATAATAGCGCTACAGTGCAGAAATGGCCTAAGATGGAGGCAGAAAGATAGACACATGACTTCCAGCCCTTCAGCAACATTATATAACTTAGATATACTTCTATGTGCTGGCAAAAACTACTTCAAAACCCAAAAACTGAGGTTTCCTGCCAATACTCTTTCAAACATACAATGATCATATCCCAGTCTTTCTTAAAATTATTCAATAGTTCTTCTTTAATCAAAATAATTTATCCATTTCTGCCAGATCATACAATTTCATCAACCAATCTGCTTGAGATGGGATAACTGAATCTTCCCACCTCTGAGCAAAAAGCAGGCTGGCAGTTGCAGTCATATACAGAACAATTCTTCCATATTTCTTGTCTATCTGATCATCCATCGGTCAGTTTTCATTTGAATCTTCAACTTCAAAATATCTGCCATCAATCCATGAATCTGTACCCATTTTTTTCTTTCTCACAAGTCCACAACATATGAAAAAAGTCCCTTCTTTCTATTTACATTTCTAACAAGTATTAATAGAACTCCATATATATGTTAGACAATCTTTCTGCTGTTAAGTACTATCAACATATCATTTCATAAACTTTTTCTCTAAGATCATAACTTAAGGTAAACTTTAACCCTCTTGTCCACATCTTTTCCCATTGTTCCAACTGTATATTATGTGCCTACTTAATCATAAACTCTTTTACTTGTTCATCCTTCATCTCCATTCTCAACAGTAATTTATATATTATTTTAGCTCTTAAACGTTCATCATAATGGCACAATCATTCTTCAAACTCTGATTTAGTTATTTCAAAACCAATCAGATTTTTATTCATCATAAAATATTCATATATGAGTGTCTCAAAGTTCAATGCAACCTCAAGTTTCAAGACATCCTTTATTCCTAAAAAAATTTGAACATTATCAAGTATACCTCATATCCCTAATGTAAATGAGGGCAGCTTCCCATGCTGTCTGTCATGACAGTCTGCCCTCACTGAATATACATACCTTTCAAAATATGAATGGTAGCCTGTCAGAAGGCATAGCTCCTGCCATAATATGCTAGCTGGGAAATAGTATTGTTATAAATACAGGCTAATAGATGAAAGAAGAGTATAGGTTGCTAGCACTACAGTGTATCAATTGCTAATTGCTGTTTGCAACTGTCTATATAGTTACAGGTTCAAAAGGCACCAAGGTGCCAAAGGGAGTAATTGCTGCAAAGTTTGATGTCACTGGCATCCAGCAAGGAGAGGGGAGATCAGAAGGGTGGAATGTTAAACCATTGGGAAGGTGTTATGGGAAACACAGGTCAAAGACAAAAAGATATGAACTTGTCCTGGCTCCCAAGATGAAAGATATATAAACATCAGAACGGTCTGGGAAAATCTGGTTCTAATGGGGTAATGTGACATTTATGATTTTCACCAATTACTGCCATGCATGCCTAAATCTGTATGACAAGGTATAAAACCTGTAAGCATCCAACGTACAATGGTCTCCACAACTGTTGGGAAAGTTGCTGTGTTGCTTGCTTGCTCCAGATAAATACTTCTGTTTGAACTCTTGAGCATTTTCTGTGAGGGCAAGTTATCCAGGATATGACACATCCTAGCTTTTGAGCTGATGTGGACATTGTACGTTTTGTCTTCTCATTGCTAATGAGAGATACAGAAAATGTCAAATTTTCAGGTTTTTCCTATAGTCATTGTCTCTTAAGTTCTCTTAAAGTGCCACTTTGTCCATGACAACCTGCTCTAGTGAGAATAGCATTGGGCTTTGGGCTCACATAATTGCCTTCCTGTACCTTCCTTCATTATATGTAAAAGCTAAGAAGTGAATGGGGAGACACCACATTTAGGTGAATTGAAAATTGAGAAGATTTTGGACTGAAAATGCTGGAACTCTGCCCCCCAAACACAGGCATTTGTTATGTTTGCTGGAGGATTTGGGAAGTTTTAATCCAAAAAAGTAACTTCTCTAAGCTCTGTGTGAATGTGAGTTTTTTATAACTCTTCAGCCCTGTAGGAAGTTGCTGATACCTGACAAAGTCAAAGAGCTTGTGTTCTCTAAAGGTAGGATTACCTTGTTCACATACTACTTTCTACCCATAGAAATGGTAAATGGAAAGTGTGAACCACAAGTTCATTCTCAATTTAACTTGGGTAGAAATCCAGGCATCAATTAATGATTCAACAGGCCTCGGATACTGTTGGTCTGTTGGTTAACAGACAACTTTATTACTGGTCTTTCATGGGAATCAATGGTGTAGGGGAGATGGGGTTGGTAGTAAAAAGAACCATCTAATTTCCAGTTTTCCAGGCTCAAATCCCTTCCATCTAGTTGCCTTTCGTACACTTGTGAACATTAGTCCAAAGTGCGTCTTTTCATACATTCTCCAGTCTCCCCAACTCATGAGGCTAGGTCACTCTTTCCTCTCTTTCTTCTCTGCTCTTTTTCTGGATCCACAAGGTCTTCCCTACATTCTGCATATAAAAGAAGGCAGGAAGTAACACCAGGTTAGCCAATTTTGCTCTTAAACCCCACAGTGCTGCTCCCCCCCCCACACACACAAATGAGCTGTAAAATCCAGCAATCAAAATCTGACAGAGAGTTAGCATCAAGAAAAAGAAAGTGGGCATTTTGGAAGAGCTTATTTAAGAGATCTATTGACATTGCTGCACCTATGCTGCAAGAAAGGGAATCTCCTTGGTAGCTGACCATATGCCGTGCTATGCATAGGCTTTCCTCCATCCCCTCTGCTGGCCTTTCACTCGCTGGTGGTAGGCAAACTGCAACTGCCCTCAGGTTGCTGAAAGCTCTGGCTACTCAGAAAACCATGAGCAGAAGCCTGGATCACAGTGCTTCTTATCCAGTATGTAAGGAAGAGGCATGGTGGGATGGAAAGCCACAATAACCCCATCAGAAAACTGCATTTAGGTTCTCAGTCTAGGAACTAAACTCCTGACTGGTGCTAAAGAATCTGTGGAGGGGATGGTACGATCCAATGCACTCATAGTGAAGATGTATTTGAACTACAATTGGAGCTTTTCATTGCAATAATGAACATTCTGGGGAACTTTGAGTGCGTTGTTTGGTGGCTGACTAGAAGGGGTACTGAACTGCAGTTTCCACCATCTTTCATCACTGGCAGTTACAATTTCAACAAACATGAAAGGCCACCAATGGCCAACCTCTACTCTGGGAAGGTTGCAGGTGGCTCCAATCTGTCTGCAAATGTTAGCTGGCAATATTCTGGAAAGTAGGAAGAATGCAGGTTCAGACATCCGTCCCTTGTTGCTTTCATGTATATTCTAAGATCATGTGATAAAGCAAACTATCAAGTCAACATAAGTAAATAAATAAATGATTAAAGTTGCATTCTTATTCTTAATTCTTACTTCTGAGCAGAAATGTTCAGTACTGCACTGCAAGTAAGTAAGTAAGTAAATAAATAAATAAAAGTGTGTGTGTTTATGTCTAGGTAAGAAGGAAGAGTATTAATATTCATGCCATCTCGAATCCAACCCCCAACAGCAATTTCCCATAAATTCCTAATGGCGGCTAGAAAAGCAACTGAAAGTAGCAGTGAAACGGCTAGCCCACTGCCAGCAGGGTAATGATAATCAGACATTTGCAAGTCAGCGACCAAACAACGCACTCAAAGTTCCCCAGAATGTTCAATATTGCAATGAAAAGCTCCAATTGTAGTTCAAATACGTCTTCACTATGAGTGCATTGGATCATTTACCTTAACAATGTGAACGTGCTCTCATTATCATGTTCAACTTGATTAGTGTACAGTCTAACATTTAAAAGTGCACTTCAGATGGAAGAATGTATGAATGCATGATTGGTTCCTAATAAATCGAGCAACCTCCTAATGAACTGTGAGGGATCTAGAAGAAAGTGGTGGATAGTCACAGAGAAAAGGGTAGGGTTTTTTCCCCCCATACAGTTTACCATGTGTTGTGTCTTTTATTTCCTAACATACTCCTAAGTTATTTTAATATTAAAGTGTGAAACAGGTTGAAAAGCTGGGGTATTTAGAATTGAGGAAAGGGTATACTTGAAGAACATGAGTTATCATAGCCCTCAGTGTCACATTACACTGCAGTGTAAAAAGGTACTACATTATTCCTTCCGCAGTGTAACTTAAATTTAAGTTACTTTTATAACTACCGCAGAGGATGGGAGAGGAAAGCGCATGGTTCCACTGCTGCCTTGTGCTGTTGTCTCACGCTTTGTTGCAATTTTTATTTTATTTTATTTAAAATATTTTATATTCCAATATAATTGGTATGCATTCAGGGTAGCTTACCAAAGGAGGCTAGCAAAACCCTGCAATGTTGTGAGTATGCAGGTGACAATTAAGTGGATAGGAAGAGTGGCCAGTTGGTTATAGCATTCAGGTATTTCAAAGTAATTCAAAGGACTATATGCTAGAAAAATCACTTCCCATCTCTTGTAAAGAACAATTAGAGTTTTTCAAAAGCATGCCTATTAAGCCAAGTAATTACTTATTTCCTGGTCTTAGAAATACAACTGTTACCCTGTATACTGGGGGTCCCAGGAGGGACACCAAAATGTGCTCAACTAAAGGTGGGGAAAATTAGCTCAGAGCACTGCTTAACGTTACGAGAGGCAGGGTAACGTAGCGAGATCTTGAACCCTATGTCTACGGGGTCGGGTCGAGTCAAGGAGAACACAGAAGTTGAAATAATAAATGATGTTTATTAAATACAAGCAAAACAGTGTATGCGACACACTCATACAAGATAACTAAAGAAAATAAAGGTTGGAGTGGTATAGAGGGAGTTTTAGAGAGATTGTTGGTTTGGGTGATACTTCACCTGTCCTGAAGCCCAGAAAAATAGAGCACGAGGCTGGGGTGCGATGTAGCTCAGCACGTGGAGCTGAGGGGAGGCTCGCCAAGCAAAGCGGCAGCAAGGCGGGTGAAACTCGGGAGCGTTCCGAGGAAGGTCTCGGAATCAAGGGTTTTTATAAGAGAATTGTGACTGCAGGCTATGCCGTACTTGGGGGGGAAACAATAGATTTGGAGTTGGAGACAAAGCCTCTGAAAGGTCAGAATCTGAATGATTTGAGTTATTGTAGCGGTTCTCAATAGAGTAGCCAGTATGCAAACGCAGAGTACTTGGATATTGCATAGTTTACCCATCAAGCTGCCATCGCAGGGCAGAGGCTCTTTTGTAAGTGGCGTGCATACTCGATTAGAGTACTTGCCTGGAGGTCTCCTGAAGCAGTGAGTCAGCTATTTCTGGCCTGCCTGTATTGTAGTTTGAATATTACGGCTATTAACGGCCGCGCTTGTTTACGTGCTTGTCCGGTGGCCTCGCAAGCACGTGGAGAGGAATAGAGAAGTGCAGCTGAATTGCGATATCAAGGGATATCTTTAATATCCCCAAAGCTCGGACTAGCCAGGGCAGTAACACAACCATCACTAATTATTTTTTCAAAGCAACTTTCCAAGATCTTGATTGGCGCCTCCCCTAACTTGACAGTTTGGGATGCTGTGCTCTGCTCTTCAGGTAACCTTTCCTGAGTGGGAACAATGTATTTGAAAATTCTATTTCCCTTTCTGATTTTCTGTCCGCTTTAGGTGCTGGTGGTAGACAGCCATTCCACAGACCATGTTTACAGGGAAAATCTAGGAAATTAATATAGGGGAAATGTTCCAACATACCCCAAGGATACAGGTAGAACCGTATCATCCTAGCTATCTCAAATTGAAAGCCAGAGACTTTGCTTTAATAGCATCTGACACAGTCTCTGTCTTTGGTCAGAATAATGGCTCCTGGTGACACATTTTGCTGCTATCCTTGCCAAATATATACGAAGAAGGAAGACCAGTGGATTTTCCATTCATTCTTCATCTAACAACATGAGTAAGATTTAGTGATGTGTGCACAGAAGCAAAAGTCAGGAGCTGCATAACAAAGAAAGTGCATTGAAAACTATTTCATACAGTAGGTTCCCTATATCTGTGGGGGATACATTTTCAGACTTAATGTGGATGGGGAAAAATGCGGATAACACCAAATGCTATATTCTGACCCCCAGGCCAGGCATGGCAGTGAGGGACAGAGGCAGCCCTACCACCTGGCTCCTCCTCCCTTCCTGCCTTCCTTCTTGTTGGGCTTGATGACCAGCCCCCTCCCTAGGACCCAAATCTGGTGGGAGGGCCAGCTGCTCAGAGCCGTGTGCCTCTCTCAGCCAAGGAAGGAGTATATGTCTCCTTCCTCAGCTAAGAGAGATGCATGGCTTCATGGAGCCAGGCTTGCCATGCCTCTCTCAGCTGAGGAAGGAGTATCTGTCTCCTTTAAGAGTTGTGTCAAATAAGAAATAGTTGGGAACTATTTAGAGAATTTTACCCTTCCCAATAGCATTTCTCTGCCACTGTGTAACATAGTACCCTGATAAAAGGCACCATGTATTCAATCTCTTTTAAGGCCAATCCTATCTTCTGACAGAGAGGCAAATTTCTCAGATGGAGGGGCTTCTCCTGTGTCATCCAGCCAGGAAAGCCCAAGCTTTCCTGCCACCTGAGGCACAAAGTAAAATGCTACCAAACACATTGAGTGGAGGACTGCCCCCCCAAACCACTGGCATGCACAACACCACGGCCAGCCAAACAATCAGCCTTCCTCCCCATCAGAGGAAGAGGAGGTGGGCAACAGCTGCAGCAGGGCCACCTCTACACCCTCCCTGTCATGAAAGGAAGAGGAGAGGTGGCTCAGGAACATGGCAGCAGCAACAGCTCTAATGTCCCCTTGATGCTGCTGAAAAAGGATGGGAAGGCTTTTGGCAGCTGTCTCATCAGGCCTCATGGTACCACTGGCTCTGCCTCCAATGATTCCCTTCTGTTAGTAGACAGAGCTGTGTGTGCCACATAAGGATGCATTACTCACGTGTTGTGGAAGACTCTGGCCCATCACTAATAGTCAAGTAAAATTTAACTGCCACTCTAGTCTACAGTGAAATATTGGTGGGCAGGCATCCTTGTCTCATGGTGCCATTCCTCCAAATAAAGTTTTGTCTGAGCTCATGATAACCTGTTGTAGCAAGTTTGATTGTTGCATTCTTTTGGATTAGTGAGGTCAAATTGCCCATTCTGCCACTCTGTGTAGGTGTCTAAGTATCATTGAATGTGGCTCCCAGCAATAAAGCCTATGTGCATGCATGCAAGGAACTATGTCCAGCTGCTATGGGGGCATCTACCATTCACAGACATTTTTAAAAAGTCGTTCATACTGGGGCACACTCTTAAAATCAAACTGTTCCAGTAAAATTCTGAGTTCTACCAAAATAACATGTCTGGAGGTATCTTTGTGTATTCTAGTTCCCTCGTCCCTGCATATTTCACATCCCTGCTCATTTCACTCATTTACTGCCACCTTCCTATCCCATCCATTCAAGGGATAGTTATTAAAACTAGATAGCACACAGGAGGTATAAATAATACTTGTTCACAACCAGCGTGCCAATGTTAGTAGACTGGTACATCTCTATATGTACTAGCCATTTCTTCTTGTACTGAGTTTAGGTGATATCACCATCTTAATGGGAAGGAGATCCATTGTGAAATAGAAGGTTGGGATGGTGGTTCAGTGGCCTTCATGCCATCATCACTTCTTCTAAATACTAATCATCCTTGAGTCCACAAGAAAATTTTTCCAAATTGTCTCCCAACACCCTTCTGTAATACTAGAGCTTAGAGAATTATTTTTGAAAAGGGAACTTGTTCCATTACATTGCGAAGACATCATAGAATCATAGAGTTGCAAGAGACCCCAAGGGCCTTCGAGTCCAACTCTCTGTTATGCAGGAACCCATCAAAGAATTCCCAACAGATGGCCATCCAGCCTCTGCTTAAAAACTTCCAAAGAAGGAGACTCCACCACACTCCGAGGCAGCATATTCCACCGCCAGACAGTTCTGACTGTCAGGAAGTTCTTCCTGAGGTTCAAGTGGAATTTCCTTTCCTACAGCTTGAATCCATTGGTCCTTGTCCTAGTCTCTGGAGTGGCAGAGAACAAGCCCGCTCCCTCCTCGACATGACATCCCTTCAAATATTTAAACATGGCTATCACGTCCCCTCTTAACCTTCTCTTCTGCAGACTAAACATACCCAGCTCCCTTAGCCGTTCTTCATAGGGCATGGCTTCCAGACCCTTCACCATTTTGGTCACCCTCCTCTGGACATGTTCCAGCTTGTCGATATCCTTCTTGAATTGAGGTGCCCAGAACTGGACACAGTATTCCAAATGAGGCCTAACCAATGCAGAATAGAGTGGTACCACCACCTCCCTCGATCTAGACACCATACTCCTATTGATGCAACCAAGAATCGTGTTGGCTTTCTTGGCTGCCGCATCACACTGCTGACTCATGTTCAGCTTGTGGTCCATCAAGACTCCTAGATCGCTTTCACATGTACTGCTATCCAGCCACACGTCCCCCATCTAGATTTGTGCCTTCCATTTTTTCTGCCTAAGTGCAGGACCTTACATTTCTCTCTGTTGAATTTCATTTTGTTAGCTTTGGCCCAGCTCTCCAATCTGTCAAGGTCATTTTGAAATTTGATCCTGTCCTCTCGTGTATTAGCAACCCCTCCCAATTTGGTATCATCTGCAAATTTGATCAGCATGCCCTCCGCTCCTCCTTCCAAGTCATTGATGAAGATGTTGAATAGCACTGGGCCCAGGACAGAACCCTGTGGCACCCCGCTAGTCACTTCTCTCCAGGATGAAAAGCAGCCATTCGTGATCACCCTTTGGGTTCGGTCGGTCAACCAATTCCAAATCCATGTAACAGTAGCCCTGTCCAGCCCACATTTTACTAGTTTCTTTGTAAGAATGTCATGGGGAACTTTGTCAAAGGCCTTACTGAGATCAAGATATGCTACATCTATAGCATTCCCTTCATCTATCAAGCTTGTAACCCTACCATAAAAAGAGATTAGATTAGTCTGGCATGACCTATTTCTGAGAAATCCATGCTGGCTTTTAGTGATTATGGCATTGCTTTCTAAGTAATTACAAACTGACTGTTAAATAATCTGCTCTAGGATCTTTCCTGGTATTGATGTCAGGCTGACCGGGCAATAATTATTTGGGTCCTCTTTTTTCCCCTTTTTGAAGATGGGGACAGCATTTGCCCTCCTCTAATCTTCTGAGACTTCTCCTGTTCTCCAAGAATTCTGAAAGATTATTGCAAGTGGTTCAGAAATGACTTCTGCCAGGACGATGATATAATTGTTCTTAATCTAATTATGAAAGTAAATAGGTTATTTACACCCATTATGTTACTTATTATTGTCACTACAAGGTTACTACTGGTGTTCTGCATACACCTACCTGTTTTGTAGTATTTCAGTGTTGGAAAAGCCCTACCATAAAAGCCCCCTCTCCAGAGCTTGGGGGGTACAGCTGGCCCCCACTAAAACTTGGCATCTATTTCCTTCTCTTTTCTTTCTTTTTTCTTAAAACTAAATCGTCTGACTTTCTTTCTTTCTGACCAAAATCCAAGCCACACAGCATCCACATACCCTCCCTGACAAGCTAGAAGAAACCCCACATGAGCACTACAGAGGTAATTTCTACACCACCTTAGAGCTATGGCACTAGAGTGCTCTACAATTCTTGGGAGCTTTAGATGTCTGAGTCTAGGACACTCCTGGAAATTGCATTATTAGAACTTTTGGAAAGCTTTCCAGAGTGTATGTAACCTTTCAGAGAAGCTGCAAATGTGCTACACAGTTGTATTTTAAAGGAAAGAAGGAAATTTGGACTTTAAAAAGAGGAAGAAAGAAGGAGGCAGCCAAGGGGGCAGCCCACAATGAATAACATGGAAAACCTGAGTTCTGTAATTATTTCAGGCTTTCAAGAACTACAGTGATGGCATGCTTTTAATGATGTGCTGCGCTTGTTGGTTTTTTTAAAAATATTGCCTTTTAATGAAGTTCAAATAGTTTTAATTCTATTGATCCTTTAATTGTTTTTTTAAATAACTCTTATATTTATATATTTTTCTACTGATACTTCTGTATGGTTTTCATCTGTGCTGGTTTTAATATTTTTTAAGCCACCTTAAGTCTCATTATTGGGAAAGGCGGGATATAAATGAACAACAACAACAACACAATTCTCAATGGAGGAAAATAGGACACCCCAAAGACCCCATTCCACCAAGAAAAAGGTATCATCCTTCAGTGCTCATTACCACCAAAGGAAGTAATCTTAAGAGTCACACGAGCCTGGTTCCATGTTCTGTGGTTTTACAAGCAGAATTCTTGCTGAGGTGGTGAAAGTCATTGAGTAGAGAGTATCATGTTAACCTTGTTTATTTTCCTTGCTCTGAAGCTCATATTTAAACTTTAAAATTATACATGTACTTCTGAAGAATAAGCCTGCTGAGGGGAAGCATCCTGCTGCTATATCTTTTGAGCAGGTTTTTGTATTTGAAATGTGAACAAATCATTCTTAGCCATTGGAGATAAAAATAGGAGCAAACTGGGCACAAGAGTATAGATCTGCAGGAATGCCTGCTGCGTCTGACTTGCTAACCTTTATCTCAAAACATGGGTTTGGAACACTATAACTTCCCCTATTCTAGCAGGCAGGCAGGAAGCTTTGGCATAAGCATTCACTTTTTCACCATTCTTGTATAAAACCTACTTTTTACACAGACATTGTTATGTTAGCCAGCTGGGATCCACATACCACTGTAGCAGCCTTGGTACAGGGCCAACAAATGGTACTAACCCATCAGGAGTTGGCAGAGAAGGGACAAATAGTATGTAGAAAGAATCTACTCCAGCAGGCTGGGGGTGGGGGCTCTGTCCAGCCTATTCTTTCCAAACTGTACAGAGGCCTGAAGTAATTTCACTCCACCCATGAACCACCCGTTCATTGATACCTATGTTGTTCTTTACCTTTACCTTTACCTTACCTTTACTCTACTGACTTATGGTGACCCTGAGGTAACCCTTAACCAACATGGTGCAGTGGTTTGAGCATTGGACGAAGAACTCTGGAGACAGGGGTTGGAATCCCTGCTTTACTGTGAAAACCCACTGGGTGACTGAGCAAGTCACTCTCTCAGCCTCAGAGGAAGGCAAAAGCAAACCTCCTCTGAACAAATGTTGCTAAGAAAGTCCTATGATAAGTTCACCTTAGGGTTGCCATAAGTTGAAAATCAGTGGTGGGGATTGGTGTGTGGGGAGGGGGGGCGGGGCTATGGCATGAGGGGCATGGCCACTGTGCCTGGGAGCAGGTCTGTGGGGTGTGGGGGGCGTGGCCAGGGTGCATGGAGGTGTGGCTACAAGCTGGGATGCCCCCAAAACATTGCTGCCTGGGGTGAACGGCCTCCCCTGCCCCCCCGTCCCTACGCAACTGTTGAAAACAACACATAACAACAAATATGACTCGATCATAGGGTTTTCTTGGCAAAATTTGTTCAAAGGAAGTAATACTTTTACCTGAGGTTGGCAGAGTATAATTTGGATACCTATGGACACTTCAAAAAGCTGCACATTTGAAAATTGCAAACAGGAAAATGTACCATATTTCAAAAGTGCACAAAATAATGCTAAAACATGCTTTATTCAATGCAATGTTTAAGACATGCCCATTAATATTGTTACCGCCATTGCTAGCCCGAGCTTGTGGGATATAAAGATATCTTTTGATATCAATAATTTGGCCTTCTCTCCTCACGCCCCTCCATGTGCTTGCGAGGCCCCCGGACACGCACGCACACAGGCGCGGCCGATAATCGCTGTAATATTCCAAGCAAATACAGGCAGGCCAGAAATAGCCGACTCGCAGCTTCAGGAGACCTCAAGGCAAGTACCACAATTATGTACGCACGCTACTTTCAAAAGATCCCCTGCCCCGTGCAGGCAGCTTGATGAGCAGACTATGCAACGCTTAAGCACTCCGCGTTTGCATACTGGCTACTCTATTGACAATTTGGCTATAACTCAATCATTCAAATACTGACCTTTCGGAGGCTTTGTCTCCAGCCCCAAACTCATTGTTTTCCCCAAGTACGAACTAGCCTGCATTCACAATTTTCCCTATAAGAACCCCTGACTTTGAGCGCTTCCTCGGATCGCTCTTGGCTTCCATGCCGCCTTGCTGTCCCTTTGTCCAGCGAGCCTTCCCCTCAGCTCCACGTGCTGAGATCCACATTCCCCAGCTTCTCTGCTTCTAACCAGGCTTCAGGATGGGTATAGTATTTCCCATACCAAACCTCCTTAAAAATCCCTCTATCCGCTCCTACCTTTATTTCTTTAGTCGCTTGCATGAGTGTGTTGCATACACTTGTGTGATTGTATTTTAATAAAACAATTATTATTATTTCAACATCTGCCTCATCCTTGACTCGGCCTGACCCCGAAGACATAGGGTTCAAGATCTCGCTACGTTACCCTGCCTCTCGCATTGCCAACTTGTGCTCTGTGCTAATTCTGTCCCCATTGTTGTGAGCACTTTTAGGTGTCCCTCCCAGGAACCCCAGAAATCAGGGTAACAATATACACATGTTCAACAGGTGGGCAAAGGCAGATATGGATTCTGTTCTTTTTTAAAAAAAACAATAGAACCAAACACGGACAGCTTGTGGAGGTAGCAGAGGTAGGAAAGAGAGGAAGTATGAGCCAGCATGATATGGTTGTTTGAGTGGTGGACTATGGCTCTGGAGACCAGGGTTTGATTTCCCCACTTGGCCACGGAAACTCACTGGGTGATTTTGGGTGCATCACACGCTCTCAGCAGAAAACCCCATGATAGGATCAGTATAAGTTTGGAACAGCTTGAAGGCACACAGCAACAACATGTGCATGCAGATTTGATCGATGTGTATTTTGTGATCTACACTGTGGAATTTACCTCATTTTTTATCAGTTTAACTCAGATGGATTGCTGCAAAGAATCCTGGGAACTGTAGTTCTGTGAGAAGCCACAGCCATGTGTGCACGTATGTGCCTTAAAGTCACCTGTTGACTGATGGTATCTCCATGAATTTTATAGAGATTTCTTAGGCAAGGAATACTCAGAGGTGATTTTGCAAGTTCCTTTCTCTGAAATATAGCCTACAGCACCTGGTATTCATTGGTGGCTTCTCACTGAAGTACTAAAAAGAGTTGACCCTGCTTAGCTTCCAAAATCAGACAGGATCTGATGCGTTTAGGGTTTTTAGGCACAGGCATACCCATTTTGAAATCATGGTTCTCATGATTCCCTGGAGTGAGTGAATGACTATTAAAGCAATTTAATTCTATACCATAGATACGCTTATGGCATAGATATATCAAAGTTAGCAGGGTAGGCAGTCCTCTTTGGATGCCAAGCCATAGAGACACCTATTAATTTCAAAAGGTCTTAAGCAGAAATAACTTTCGTGAGATGTGTGTTTTTGTGAAGTTCTCTGTATTTACTAGATCCTTTTTTTAAAAAAAATTAAACAGCTAAATCAAAACACCACTCCTTCTTGTCCTGTTTCAGGTTTTCCAAAGAATATTCTAGTTTTGGCTTGAATAGAAGAATAAAACAGAGAATAAAACAGCATTAGATTATGCAAACTAGTGGGAAGCTATTAAAATGTTTTGTACATTTCCATTGCTTCTGCTACAGGGCCAATTACACAGCCATTCCCTTTAGGAACAATGGAAGCTATTATTTTGTCTACTTTTCAGAAGAAGTATCCCTGGGATGGGACATATTCAGCCTTCAGATGTTAAAGGATATAGAATGAACATTTGGAAGATGGCAAAACGTAGTCATCACAATTTCCTAGGCTCCAGCCATTCCTTTCCTATCCTCTGTCTCTCTCTCACACACACACATACACTCTCTCACTCTCTCTGTCTCCCTTTTTCCTCTTCAGTGAGCTTTGCATAAAGCTAACCCAAACCCACATGGATTTCTATAATATCCAGAATGGGGGGCAAAAAAAAAGAAAGAAAAAAAGAATGACAATGAATAATGTGTTGTAGGTGGAAACTGCCTTGAAGAAACCTAAATTGTAAGAGGGGAAAAAATGACATTTTAGGTTTTAAATGTTACACAGTTTTTATAAAGCTTCAGTCAATTTATTTTATTTATTCTAATGAAGAGCATTACAACTGCTTTACTGCACTGAAGCAAGCATCGATCACACCATTAATCACACCTTGTGAATAGTCACAAATCAAGTCCTAACAGCAAGCACTGAATCAGGAGCAATGAAGCATAAACTCCTTCACAATTTATGATCTCTCCAATTGCATCTTTTCAACCATTAAATTGCAAGATACCATAAATTTTTATCTTCTTCACTTCAGTCACATTATTGATTCTGCCTTGTGAAATATAGAATAGCTGTAAATCTAGGCTATTGAATTAAATTTAAAGTCTTGACTTCAGAAAAGAAACCCAACACACTGCTATGGCTGTTAATTTACACAGAGGAACAAATGATAGAAACATTAAAATTTAAATGGACAGCAGGGATTTCCAAGGGCCATCGTCCTGTCAATCCCAGTTCGTGTCAACCTTGAGGGTTTTTTTTTAGCCAAATAATAAAACACAGGAAAACTAATTTGGGTAAGAAGCAACTCCAAACAAGAGGAAGTCATGCTACTGGCTATCATCAGCTGGAGCAACATATCCACCACCACAAATATCTAGGTGCAAACCCTGTTCTTGACTCCTAACAACTAATTTCAGGCAACTAGCACATGCTTAGGCAAAGTTTCATGCAATGTGCCTACCAGCCTAAACAGTTTATGTGGCAACATGGTCTCTTCTAGGGGAACAGAGAAAAGGTGAATGCCTTCTGCTTCCCTTTTTGTGCTTCTTTGTTGAAAAAGATAGGAAGAGTATTCACCAGAAATTTTAGTTAACAGTCAAAAATAAAAATGGTGATTCCTGATCTTGAGCCAAAGGGCTTGGCAATTGTGGGATTTTAGAACATTTGTATACTGTAGTCACCATGTGCTCATCTTCTAAAATAGCCAAAATGGAACACCCCCAAAATAACTGATGTATCTGTCCTTCTGAAACATTGTATATTTCTTACCTCTTACTCTAAGCTGTTATTTTATCACAGTAGTTCAAAACGCACATAAGAGGATAAGCATAGATAAGATTTGTATGTGATCTTTTAATGAATTTTAATATTTTTAACTTTATAAATGGTTTATGTATTGTTTAAATTTTTTAAAAATATTTATACTTTATTGAAATTTTTGCATCATTTTTAATCTGTATGATTTTTGAGCATGTTGTTAGATGCCTTGAGTCTCATTATTGAAAGAGAGCTGGGATATAAAAGAAAATCACCACCACCACCATCATCATCTTTCTCATTGGATACTTTCCAATGAGTGGCATCCTGTTTGGTCCTGGCCCTGACATTGGAGGAGAGGGGGAAAGACAGCCCAAAAGGCTTACCAGTACTTTACCCTCAGACAGAGAAGAGAGGAGTTCCGGAGTTCTAATTACTTCCAGTGGCCATCTTGAGAAAGGAACTGCTGACCAAATAGCCAGGACACAGCAGAATGTGCAACCACATGGCAGAGAAGCCATGCCTTCAGTAGTGGGGGGGGGGGCTTTGCTCACCCGAAAGGAAAAAAACATTTATTTTAAATACAAGCCTGGCAAGCCTGGGGTGAAGAATGCAAGGGATGGGAAGAGGAAAATGGGGGGGGGGGATGCAAGCACTTGCCTTGCAAATAATCAAATTTGCAAAGGTCAAACCCACGAATGCAGAGGTGCTACTATAGATTGAAGTCAGACTGGGTTGTGCTATGAGACCACAGAGGCTTAAAATAATACACTACTTGCCCTGATCCTTAATAAAGATTTCCTCTACCAGCTTCTTAACCACAGTTTGCTAACCATGATTATCATAGTAGCCATATAGATAAACTCCTTCCCCAGGCAGCTTACTGACCTGTCTCTGACAGTGATGATTGTGTTGGCCCTCTGACTTGTGTTTTTAAGTAGGAGAGAAAAGTCATCTGGTACAACAGTTAAATGCCTTGGTTTTATCTGGAATCTCCAGGAGCACCAGCAAAGTTTTCCTTGGTAGGAGAAAACAACTGTTCAGCTTTTTCCTTCCTCTCCTTTCAATAAAAACCTTAAGCTCACTGGTGGGAGTGTAGGCAGGCACACTTCCCCATCACACTAAAGTGCTAACATTTGCCGTGGGCAGAAGAGGAAGCAAAGTACCAGAGAACAGATCTGTATGTATGCCACATGGATTGCTCTGTGCCCTCTCAGGAGCAGCAGAAGCAGCAGCCAGCACTGGCATAAGAACTGACTCCTAGTCTAGTTGGCTTCTGTACATGGAATTTTGTGTGTGTGTGTATGAATGAGGGTATGGAGGGGAGGGGAGGAGGGGGGGGAGAGAGAGAGAGAGAGAGAGAGAGAGAGAGAGAGAGAGAGAGAGAGAGATCTTATCTTGCTCTTCAACATAAACATCTTGTTTTACCCCAGGACATCAAATAATAGTAAGGTTTTTGGAAGAGGTCTTCATCACAGGATGATGGCTTCTTTGGCTTTTCTCTTGTTATTACACTATTTTTTTCTAATCTGTTGTTATTTTGGGGATGGGGTAGGATTATATGGCTGATTAATTTGCTCTTTTATGCTGCTATTTCTGTTTTTATTATTGTTTTTATACTGTTGCTTTGATGTAGTTATAAATTTATTGTAATCATATGCCTGGATTTTGTTGTTGTAAACCACTCTGGTTTCTTTTGAGATGAGCAGGGTGTAATTTTTTTTTCTAACAACGATTTTACAATAAACAATAAAAAATGCAGAGAGAGAGAGAGAGAGAGAGAGAGAGAGAGAGTGAGCCTGCTCTCCAGAAAACAGCTTTGTAAAAATCAGAAACCTGTAGTCTGAAATATGTTCCTTAGCTCCTACACATCGTTGTTTTAGATTTCTCAGTGATCTGGTAGCAATAACAAAAGTATTCATTCCTTGCCACTCCATGTATCAGATACACAGAGAAGCTGATAGGCAGCAGGAGACATGATAACAGAGCTGACCGAGGATGGGCAGGAACTAGAATGAGAGGACAGGCAGCAGGAATGTGCCCTTGCTCACACTGCGTTGATTCCAGTCGTGGCTTTGCAGTAACAGAAGGCAGGGATTCTTTTTTCCTTTCTTTGCTTTTTAAAACCACCATATAGTCATAAGCACATCAGGGACAGATGTGTATAAATATAGTTAAAACAATGAAATACACAGTAAGCATTACAATTAAATTATTTGAATAATAATGCTAAAGTGATTTTATGAATTACAGTCATGAACTTGGGAAGTTATCAGAACCTGAACCATTATGTCCAGATTATTCCTGCTCAGGAATACTTGCACCTGTTGCACTGGTTGAAATTAGTAAAAGGCAGTCTTAACTACTAGGACCACCTGAACCCCAAGTGACAGAGCCAAGAAGCACTCCAAGGTACATGCCTGCTCTTTCAGAGGGAGAGCAACTTCATCTTTTTTCCCCCTACATTTCAATGTTTGAAGCCTTGAATTCCCTCTGTTTTTATAAAAGAATAAACTGTAAGAAATTCTCAACCACCTGCACTAGCCAAATTGGCCAGGATTTGGACTGGCCTGATTCAAGATGTACAGTTATTCCATATAGGAGGAGGATCAGTTTATACCTGTCTGCCAAGTGGCTGTTAAAGATGGTGATCTTGTCATTAAAGAAGAGGTGGAAACCTCAGCTCAGCACCACAAACATGGCTGAATGCACAAAGGATTTATCATTATTGCTTCTTCCACTTTTACTTTTTTTTTTTTTGTACAGTTATTCCATGTTTGAGGAGGATCAGTTTATACCTGTCTGACAAGTATTGGAAACAATACTAATATGCTTATAATACCTTCAGTACTTTTTTGAACTTTGATGCCAATAATGTTGAATAAAGAGAAATTACTTTGGCAAATTTCACTTCACAAGAGCAATGCAATTTCAACTGGCACAGTATTCCTTGTGTTGTGACACTGCTTGGATAATTAGCAATACTTGAACTTCAACTTGTTATGCACTTTATGTTCTGCCTAATCCAGTCATAATTATCCAGAAATCTGCTGCTTCTCTTATTACTAATTGCGGTGGATTGTCCTACCTGGAGAGGGACATCTGGTTCCATTTCAACGCTTGGAATTTTCTCACTCCACAAAGTAAATTTTTTTGTATCAGGGTCAATGAAGTAATCAAAAACTGTCCCTTGGGAAGGAAATTTTATTGTTCGCATTTCTTTGATCCACCATCTACTAAACTCCATGCGATAATCAATTAGCTGGAAAGCAGAACAAAGGGAAGCCAAAAATTAAAGTACTAAAAGATTTGTTTATCTTGCTTTGAACATTAAGTGGGAATGGTTTTGGAAACTTCAATATTTGAAGGGTTTTCCCTACCTTTATCTGAACTGAGCTCATCTATGGGAAACAGTTCGAGAAACCATGTGATAATAACATATTAACCTTAAGAATTTCTATTCTTTGTAAACATAAATACTAAGACCTTGAATTATTTTAAAACTATATGCTTTGGATGACATTAGAGACAATGCAAAAACATGGCAACCCAGGGAAACTGCCTATAAAGTTTTCCTATTCAATTAAAAGTGTGTAAAAATGCCATTTGAGTTCATGGTTTAAAAAAAATTCACACATACAAGATTACTTGAACAATAGTCTTCCATTACTTTGTCCCCAGAAATTTCATTTTAATACCATGGGAATATTAAAAAGTAAAGAACATGGGGAGAGGGTTGCACTTATTTCCTTGATTTATGAAATATGAATTTGGTAGATCTTTCCACCCTACCAGTGACCTACATCCACTTAAAGGGAGGTACTGTTGCCAAAGTAGCATTTCATAAGGTGGTGATAAGGTGATAAAGTAAAAAGCCTGCTGTAATACCCAATTCTAATTAGCATGTATATAAGAACAATGGTATCCGTTGGAACACAGTGACAGGAAAGAGAGGGCACAATGGATTTCCTAGGCCTGCCTCTCTAGGGAGAATAGTTACATGCCATTCAGCTGACAGAAATTCTTGTCTGCAGGATCATCCATCAGGAGCTGCAACCTTGAAGACAAAAATTATTATGATCTTCCCAGATATTCTCTTCAGAACCACCCAAGGTCAAGAGCTAGTGTGAAAAACAGCTGGGTCAGATTTAGGGGTCAAATATTAGGAGCCCTGTGATTAATACATTCTTCTTGGGTCCCAAAATTTATTTCAAGTGGCCTATGCAAATTGAAATATAAGAAATGAAAACTATAGAATGTTTTCTCACAAGGAGGCAGTCATCAAGACTTTAAGGTCACTGTCTGAGGCATATTTTTGGAAGCCTCCACCAAGTGAGGTACAGGAATTAACTACTGAAGAGAGTACTCTTTCAGTGGTGAGATCCTGGTTATGAAATATCTTCCCAAGGGAGGCTCATCTGGTGCACACACTATGGCTTTTTCAAGGCTGGATTAAGATTTTTTTAAACCAAGTTTCTATTCAGCACTAGTAGAGGAAAAAATATCTGCCAGCATAGTTGCACAGAACTGAAGGAGGAAGAGGAGGCCTCTGTTGAGCAATGGGAACATCTGGTGGAGATGAGGTGTTTGAAGCTGTGTCTGTTTACCAATGAGGGCCTCACCAGACTGTCAGCCAGCCCTATTGCTCTGTCCATACTTCTCACAATGGAGAGGACTACTTGCTCAAGTAGGTCTGGGACACCTCCATGTGCAAGCAAGAACATAGAATAGTATATGCAAATAGGAGTTGTATGAGTGTTGTGCCAAAATAGGATCCTGGCCTTCATTCCCATAGGTTTTAAAATCTTTTAGAATGCAATTTTGCATTGTTTAGAATACAATTCTGCATCTGCACTGGTTCAGGCTACCTTGGTTTATAGTTTATTTCTCTATTAAAATATTTATTGTTAATTGTAAGTCACCCAGTGTCTTTTCTGTGGTGGCACATAAATGTTCCTCATAAATATCCAGAGAGGAGTACACAAAGAAATGGCAAATCACCATGCATCCAGCCTTATCTATTGAAATGGACTCTCTATTCTTACTCCCTATGGTAGACAAACGGTGATGTATCCAGCATCATTTACAGTTCCCTATCAGTTTCTTAACAATAGATAAAATGCTAACTTGAAAAGGCATGATTTGGATACTTCACTTTGGTGTGATGTAAAAGTGATACTGATTGTTTACCAATTAGGCCAGCATCAAATAAACTTTCTGTATTATTACATACATAGAAGAAAAGTCAATGCTCACCAACATTTTGCAGGTAAAACACAATCCATGTTCATTTTTTCCCCCTCTTCTTCTTGAAAATATATCAAAGATTCTTGCTGTCAAATCTGGAGAGAATGCCAAAACACCATACCTTTCCTTGAAACCAGAACTCACCTGATCTTGGAACAAAGCACCACCAAAAGCCCAGACGCTGGCAAATGCAAAATATATTTCATAGAGTTCACGGGGAGAATCAGGGGGAGTGTTCTCTGGGGTCAGGAGACAATCCAGTAGGGAACACAAGGTCTTCAGTAAAAAGAGAGAAAAGAAATTATTATTATTATTATTATTATTATTATTATTATTATTATTATTATTTTATAGCTTCTACTCTTCAGATGAAATAATTCTTTTCAAGTAGTACAGTAGTTTAATCTCACACAACCATGGTGAAGTAATTATAACTACTTCATTGGCACAAATGCTAGTTAGGAAAAGGGCAAGGCTTTTATCTTGCAGAGTAAGTCATGGACAACTGAGGCTATGATGTGAAAGAGAGTCCAGCTGACTGCCCTGTATTAGAGGGATCAGACCACAGTCCCCTCTATAACTGTGTTCCAGTGATGTCAGAAGCCTCTGAGTGATCCCTCAAAAATGCTGCCTTACACTGAAGTAAGAGGAGAGCTTAATTTTCTGACCTGCGCATACCCTCTAACATTCCACAGATTCAAATAGGTATACATGTGGTTGAGCTATGTCAGAATGTGATCGTAATGGCAAAAGTTATTAAGGAGGAAGAGCAATCAAACTAGGAGAGGTTGCATCAGTTTGCTTTTGCCTGAGCCTGCTGGAAAGCAGCAGATTCCACCCCTCCGCTCCCCTCTTCCCCGCACCGAATTACAGTCCTTCCTCCACATTTGTGAGTTTGCCCTGCGCAAATGTGATTATTCGTGAAGTGCACACATGCCTTCCTCCCTTCTTCTCCTCCCATTCCCTTTCACTTTGCCAGCTGTGGAGAAAGAAGGCAAGCAACCAGACAAAAGGCGAGGAAATGAGGAGAAGGCACGCGTGCACCTTCTTTCTCCCCTCCAGAGCTCCCGCTCCCATTGCCTTACCTCTGGCCCCAGCACCGAGAACTCACACTGAAGCAATAGGCAAGGGAATGGTGGAGGGAAGGCTCACGCAAGCCTTCCTTCTCCCCTCTGCAGCTCCCCCTCCCATTGCCTTGCCTCTGACCCCAGCGCAGAGTACTTGTGCCAAGGCAATAGGCAAGGGGATCGTGGAGGAAGGCTTGCGCCTGCCTTCCTCCTCTCCTTCGCTTTCCCCTCCCCCTCTTTCGCCTCCGGCCCCAGCACACAAAAGGCAAGAGAATGGGAGGGGGGAGCCCTCGAAGGGAAAGGGAGTGGGATTGCGGGGGGGGGGGGAGTTATTTGCTGTTTTTCCACCTTTGCAAGAGTTCTATGCCCCGAACCCTTGTGCAAGTGGAGGGGCCACTGTGACTGAATGCAAACTACTTTTTCACTTTGAACTCAGTTTTCAGCAGTTTAAGTACAGTCACCTAAGGAAAAAGGGGGACGTGAACAGAACAGTGAGAAACTGGGCATTTTAAAAGTTATCTGAACAAGTGGGGAGACAGAGAATTAATTAGGACTGCCCCTGCAAATTTGGATCAGCTGAAGGGCATGCCTGTGGGGCAAGTGCCCAAAGCAAATAAAGAATGATTTCTCTCTTAGGCAAGCAAGGAAGGCTATCTCACAGAGCCAGCAGCAGCAACTGAAGGGTGGGAGTAGGGGTATTTTGGGATTTGTTAGAAAGCTGTGCTTGGCCACTGATAGACAATGACTTTTTAAAAAAGCTGTAACTAGTGTGGCAAGGGTGAAGGTACGCAATGCTTTCCACGGCTGCACTGCATCACAGAGGAGGCTTATGAAATGCCATCATTGTTACTCACTTACAGTTTTCTCTCTCAGTCACTTTAAAGCAGCTTTTCACAGAGTGCCTCCAGGCACTCCACTGCCTGGGGATGTAATCCAACACATCTAGAGGGCAAAATATTGGAAAAGGCTGGAAAAGGAATGTTAAACATGGTTTTGAAAAGTGTACTGTGGTGTGAGGGATGGGATATTCTGTTCCTTAACAAGTGTACAGTCGTCATTGCTGTTACTTGCTGTCAAATTGCCTTTGACTTACGAATGAGAGACTGCAAAACCCCATCACCAACAGCCCTGCCTGTAATCGCCAGGTCATGACTTCCTTGATTGAGTCAATCCATCGACAATTTGGTCTTCCTATTTTCCTACTGCTTTCTACTTTACCCAGAATATTCTTCTATTCAGTCATGTTGCCTCATGGTATGTTATAAAGATGATAGCCTCAGTCTGGCCATTTTGCCATCCAGCGAGAAGTCAGCCTTAATTTGTCTTTGGCAGTCTGTGGTATCAGTGGACCTCTCCTCCAGCATATGTCAGATCAGTTGATTCTCCTCAGCTTTCCTCGCTCTCCAACTTTCATTACCATACATAAACAGTGGAAATACTATGGCTAGATCATTTTGACTGTGGTATTTCATGATACATCTTCACACTTGACAATCTTATCTAATTCCTCCATACTTGTTCTACCAAGTCTTAGTCTTTTTCTGATTTCTTGACTATAGAAAATCTTTGACTCTTTCTACGTTTTCATCACCTGCTTTAAAGTTACGTAAATAATCATCTGTGGTGATTATTTTTGTTTTCCTACATATTCAGCTGCAATCCTGCTTTTGAGCTTTCATCCTTAGTTACTATGAATCATTCCAAGTCAAGCTATTTCCTGCTAGTAATATGGTGTCATCTGCCTATCTTAAATTGTTGATGTCTCTTCCTCCAGTTTTCACACTTCCTTTCTCTGAGTACAATCCCTTCCCATATGACCTGCACATAAATTAAACAGATAGGGTGGTGAAATGCAGTCTTCTCTGACCCCTTTGCCAATTAAAATCCATTCTATTTTTTCATATTCCATCCTGAAGAGGACTCCTGTCCAGAGTATCGGTCTGTTCCATTAGCCAACACATACTTGCAATATGATTGGTAGTGTCTCTTCCTTTTCTGGATCCAGTTTGGATGTCTGCACATGTCTTACTCCATATGATAAAAGCCTTTGTTGTAAAATTTTGAGCATCACTTTGCTCATTTAGGAGTTTAATGCATGCAGTATATCTTCAATAGGTATCCTAGGCTTGGCAGCCCACCAAGGCTCCTAACCTACCTAATGAACTAGATAACAGCAGCTCCATAAAACAGCCTCAAAACTGAAGTAAATTCTCTGAAAGACACAACAATAGTCCAGAAGAGGACTAGTCCAAAGCCAAACCAATAATCTAAGGGATGTGTTGACGTCCAAGGTTCAAACAGACAGGTAGAGAAGGCAAGAATCACCATGGCCGTAAACACCAATCGCGTCAGTAGATTCCAGCAACCTTCTGTTGTTGAGGCCTCTGACTGTATAACGTTAGCCCCCTGGCCAGCTGTGTCCTAATTAAAGAGCCCTTCCCATATAAGCACTGCTTGAGGCCTGGACTTTCCCTTTACCTCCTGCACTGGCTGCCATAGGTACTGCCTTTTCATGTTTCTGGGGTGTGGCTGCTGGGAAGGGACCTGTCTGGGTCCTGGGAGTCTGGTCCTGGGGCAAGGGCATGACACATGGGGCTTAGGTCTACCCTGGATTTTAGCATTTTCGCACGTACAGGATTTTAGCATTATTTAAAAAAGAAGAAGGCAGTTCTTATCTGCCTGTGCTCAAGTTATGAGTGAGAGCTTACCAGGGAGATGAGTGCAGTCCGTCTGCAATTTATAAGCTGAAAAGATATAACATTGCGAGTTTTGTGTGTGGCAGTTGACAGCTGCAAATACTGGCTCTGTTCCAGTATGATGGAGGAACAAGACTTGTACAGAAGGTGACACGTCTCAGAAACCTATCTGCTCCCCAGTTCAGAGGTCGGCACATAATTTTTTCCACTCCTGCTATTTCTCAAGCCCTCTTCTATTCCACCTCGTGTTTGTGTGTGTGCGTGTCTGTGTGTGCGTGTCTGTGTGTACATGCAGGAATGCATACACCCACAGAAACAGAAGACTACAATCATCTCTTTTGAAAACTGATACTCCTTTTTGTGCAGAATCTATAAAAGCGAGTTTTATTATTAAAGAAAGATGTTTTTTTAAAAAGTTCTTCGGAAATAAACCCCAGCCCAATCCTCTTTACCACTTTTAGAGTGCAGCTGCTTTAAGTATGTGAATGAATCAAAATAAGATATGCAAACATGATGTAGCTGTGCTGTTCAAAAGACCCACATCTAAGTTCTGCAGTATGATGTTTTTTCCCTCTCTTTCTCATTCTCTTCTAAATGAGTGACAACAATTTGTTTTCATTTCTGGCCTCTTTTTTTCCTTTATAAGAAAACCATTTGATCCAGAAAGCTTTAAAATATTTTTGTAAAACCCTCCAAAAACATCATCTAAAAATCAGCATAAAGTGCATATCGTCTGCATTTATTCAGAAATGCAGATGGAATAGTTGATATAATACAAGGAAGGAGGAGTTTGCATTAATCTCCATGTGCCCCATAAATCCTCTGCCATCATTTCCATTGTTTACTGGAATAACTTCAGATCACATAAAGTGTCAGAATTCTATACATCAGCAAACATTCATATACTGCTGGGCACAATTTTACCATCATTTTCAAAAAAGGAGTCTTCATTTTAATCATTATGTAGCGGGTCTGTTTGAGAACATTCTCTCCATGGCCTCAAATCTTTTGCTACTATGTAACCTGTTTTTAAAGAAGGTGAAAGAGGGGGTCCATTTGCTGCCAGCCCTGTGGGGCACCCTCCCACTTTTTGCATTCAAAGTTCAGGGTCGGGAACCAGCCTTGCCTCTATGTTCTTCACAGCAGTAAAATCTAGCCTTCCCCATCCTCATGTCTTCCAGATGTGCTCAGCTACAATTCCCAGCATTTCTAGCTATTGGCCAGCTTGTCTGGCACTACTGGGGAATGAGGTACAAAACATCTGGAGGGCATCAGATTAGGAAAGGCTCACATAATCACTGAAAGGTAGATATGGTTCAATCTCTAGAGATGAACACTGAGGCCTGGTTTGTACCTCTCTTTGCCTCCCTACGGAAATGCTTAGTTGGTGAGCTGTGACTCATTCGTGGCCGAAAGGAGGCACTGGTTGCATGAATTAGACCTCCCCGTTGTGGCAGATAAACAAACATGCACCATCTATTTGATCATGGCAGGTTGAAAAAAAGTCATATGTGGTCACATGAATCACTTCTGGTTCACTAAAGACTATCAAAATTTTATTTACACCACATAAAATGTGTTAGTCTTCAAGAAGTCCCAGTTCCCTTTGATTTTTGCTGCAACAGATCAACACAGCTGTACCCTGCCCAATAAATCCCAGTGGCCCTGTGTGGCCATACTATGCCATATAATCCCAGCTGGGCAGTCAGACTGAGAAGAGCTGCATATGTTATGTTGGGCAATCACTCGTCTGTTGAGAAGTGCAATCCAGGTCTTTTAGGTTCTGAATAAAAACACTTGTATTCTTGGTATTTTTATCAACTACTTAGTTTGTTGAAGTAATTCTGGACTATTCTGTGACAGGTGTCTTTGGAATTTGAGTTTTCTTGATACTTTCTTTAAGAATTATAATTCTTAAAGAAAGTCTCAAGAAAACTCCAATTCCAAAGGCACCTGTCAATTGTACAGCTCCTAATAACTTTTATTACATTGAATTTTCAGACTCAACTCACTCAAATTGTTAAGCAGCAGTGAGATGTGGCAATCATGCATTTTCACATCAGCTTGATGCCCACTAAATATGCCCAGTATGTGTTGACCAAATGCATGACTCTGCATCCTGTGAGCAGAATATTTGCAAACATACAAAGACCTGAAACACACAGTTACTCATTGATCTGTGTATGCCAATCTGTATTAGGCTGATGGATGAATATGCAAATCAAAGTTGAGAAAGCTCCAAAGAGATTGGGCAAATCAGCCTTCAATGAGAGAAGGGATAGGGAAAGCATGTTTTGCAAGAAACTGTGTCCAAATAATACTGTTTTCTGGAAGCACTGGAGGAAAAGATGGACAGGGCAGGACAGTTTCTACTCTGTACACTGCAATAATCAACAACTTGGCTGTAGAATACTCTTTTCTGTGAGTGAGATTAATGCAAAGAATGGCACCAGGTCTTGCCTAGTCAGCTTTGTTACTTGAATCACAACACACATACGGACACATACACAAAACCATGCTGTGATTATAATGAAGTTCCTTCACACCAGCTCTGCATACTTGAACACTCTCAAAATCACATCTCAGGAAGAGTGGCAGGTTGAAGATCCTACTGCAGTTCTTGTTACCTGTACCATGCTGCTCTCTGGAACTGGAGTGACAGTTTTTAAGTTACATCGGACTTGCTCCAAGCAGTAAGGCACGTATTTGTCAAAGAGGATGGTTAGGTTTGCTCTTTCAGACTGTGCTTTGCGAGTTTCAATCCAGCTAGTCACATATCTGTGGAAATAAAATTACTTTAGGGTTTTGATTTTTGCTTAATGAATTGCCTTTATTGAAAAGGCTGAAAAAAAGAATGATTGTGAGAAAATTAGCTGGTTGTTTTCAGGAGTTATTTCATGAGCTGATTGTGGACTCAGCTTGTTCACCTTCCTTTCCTTCTTGAATTGCCTTAGTTCTGTAATTTGGAAATTTATTATTGCATTTCTTAATAAAAAAAATCTAAAAAAAAGGGAAATGTATTATTGCTGTCATTAAATTATTATTTAATTTTGTAGTCTTTTTCAGAGGAAAACCTTTCTGTTATTTGAAACTTCATCAATTACAGCTACACTGTAATATGACAGATTTTTTTCCAGATGAATATGGCATCTTAACAGATGCTGAGAATAACAGCAAATGTAATAAACAAAGAAGAATGGAGGGAACGATCACTAGTATGCTCTCTCCCCACATGCCAAAAATGTTCTATTTTTCCAAAGTTTTCTCCACACGCCTTGTACTTGATAACAGGATTCCCTCCTGGCACTCATTCCCCCATTGTTTATCCCTGACCAGCTACAGGTAGATTTAGCTCATGACTGTCTTGGCCTGGGTCTCCTTGAAGCTCTGGGTCACAGGAAACTGTCTTCTACAAAATCAAGTCAAATGTCCATCATTCATCAATGCACTATAGCATTCCAACTCAAGGAGAAGGGAAAAAGGAGAATGCATTATTTCTATGCCTCCAAATTAAAAAGAAATCCACTCAAGGGTGAACATGTTACAGCAGGTGCTGGGAATTGCCAGAAAATACTGTGGGACAACAGAAACCTTGTTTGGATATTTAAAATAAAAAACAAGAACAACAGCAACAAAGGCTGCAAACTCCTGATACATTTGCCCTGCAGGGAAGAACTCTCAAAACGGCTTTCCCACATTTCACTGGAAGCCTCTCCCAGCCCTACCTGGAGATGCCATGGAATTATGCTGGGTGTTTCTGCATGCAAAACATGTGCTCTGCCATAGACAACAGATCAAGGAATCTCTGTATAGCTCACACAGATTGCCAGCATGGTTCATGGTTGCTTGGAATTGTATTAAACACACATGCACACACACTCTTTCTTGCACTCACGGGCTCCAGCCCAGGTCTTGAGTATTCACATAGAGGATGCCAGCTCTTGAGACGGTGGCTGGAGTTGCTGCCCGAAGGTGGCTGATTTCAAACACTAGCCGCATGGAAGGTGTGAGTGAAATCCGTTCATTACTTGCCAGAGTTAGAACCTAAATAGAGAATCAGTATTCATTCATTTGATTTGCTTTTAACCCATGTTATACCCTGCCTTGAGCCTTGGAGAGAGGCAGGTAACAAATAATAATAATAATAATGATGATGATGATGATGATGATGTTGTTGTTGTTGTTGTTGTTGTTGTTCTCTTTTGAAAAATAAGAGTCACAGAGGACATTTTTAGTTAGGGCTACTAAACAGAAATGTTTCTTTCTCTTAGATGAGTGAAGTAGCTATTTTGTCTAGTTAAATAACATGTCTAATCATTATAGATAGTTGGAGGGGAAACACAGAAAGACAAATTAGAGCGCAATCAAATAGGAAGTTGTCCTGCACATAATGATTTTAAATGAATACCAGTAATAATATGTGATTATTGTGCATACCCCTTTTCTTTCAGTGACTTATATGCGGGAGAGCTTTCAGCTGGCCTCTGTCCTTCATACCTTTTATTGTTTTTAGAGGCCCATGCATTTTGTAGCGAAAGAAATAATTCACTATCAAACTACTTAGCCTGTAACTAGATGGAATAAAATGTAACTTTGCCTGAAATTTTATTTGCTAACCTTGTTAATTGGAGAGGTCCAATTTATACTAGACCAGCATTATGCAGGGGAGCTTTTCCACAGACATAGTTGGAGAAAATAAAAATAATCAATATAATATGATAGTTCATTAAAAGAAAATATATTATTATGGCATTATTTGAAGAACAGTAAAGTAGAAGTGATTGCAGTAGTATATACTCATGAAATCAAACCAATAATTTCCGGACAAGACATGAATTAAATCTCAAATTCAGTTAAACAAAGGATGTGCTACTTTTGCTTGATATCAAATACTAATTTCACTGATATTAAATAACATTCCATGAAACTAAGAATAAGCAGTTGTTTTTCCTTATTGTTCAGAATCAGTGGAAGTGAAAACAGCATGTTCTGGTGAGTCAAGTTATTGATGAAAGACCAAAAGCAGAAACTGAGTTTCATCCAATTCTTTAAGGTCAAAGTAGTCAGAGGAGAACTAAAAGGCATTGCTACCATTGTTATTGTGTACCTTCATGTTATCTCTGATTTATGGCGACCCTATCATGGGTCTTCTTGGCAAGATTTGTCCAGAGGTTTTTGACCTTTGCCTTCCCCTAAGGTTGAGAGAATATGACTTGCCCAAGGTCCCCCAGTGGGTTTCTACGGCCAACCAGGAATTCAACCCTCGTCTCCAGAGTCATATTCCAATGCTTAAATGACTATAGCCTGCTGCTCTCATCGCTACTGTTAGATGGAGAAAATGGTTTGATCTATAATGACAAAGAATCATAACATGGCTTTAATTGACTACACATCTCTATTTCATTTACAGTTGCCAGACTGAAACTGGAGAGGGCTCCTGTACCTTTAATGGTTTTGTAGCACAGGAAATTTCACCAGGTGTTGTTTGCTACCTGAAATTCCCTCCTGCACACAAACATTGAAAGTACAGGAACCATCTGGCAGAAAATTAATCTGTATATGAAATAATTTACATAAGATTGGCTCTGCTATAGGTATAGCAAGGTTGCTCTTTCAAACATCAGATTTCTGATATCATAAAGAGGCATTATTATTATTATTATTATTATTATTATTATTATTATTCTTTCATTGCTGGAAGACAGGGAGAGATATTTGTATAACTTTCTATCTCTGGTGCCAAAATTACTTGACCGAACATAGGTACTATATACTGTGACTCTGGGAAATTGGTTGGCCATAACAAGCAATGTATTTTGTACCGGCCCTGGCTCCAGGAGACAAGCTTAATTCAGATATAATGCTAAACCATGGTTTTATATTACTTGAATAATTCAAAGTTTGTGTATTCCCTCTTTTTCATTCCTTTTCTTCTCATCTACTGATTCTTCCATGCAGTTTTACATAGTTCATCATTTTATCTGAACTGGGCAAACAATAACTTCAAGCCAGTGAATTGTGATTTCCAGCGCAGATCTGTTTGTAAACCATAATTTGTCTCCTTTAGAAGAGAGTGTAGACTGTAGTTTATTGAGAAGCATCAGCTATTGGGAGCATGATGGGAATCTGGAGCATCCAATCCAAAGAGAAATCAACTGTTGTCCTAATTAGCAATTTTAACAATTATCCAGAAGAGAAGTGTATCAGTGAATGTTATACATGTGTACTCGGCAGCAAAATTCATTCAGTTCAATGAAACTTACTCCCAAATAAATGGCTACAAGACTGTAGCTAAAATAGTTTGTTTTCAGTTCTATGCCAATAATTCCAAGTGGGTTCTGCCAAGTATGACCTTTTCATAAGAATACCAATTATTTCAAGACTGGCAAAAACACTGCAAGAAGTCACAACATTTTGGCTGTGAGATTTAGGAATGTTTGAGATAAACCATGAAAATCTCAACATTTGTAAAAATAGGCCACACAAAGCATGTTGTAGATCCAGTGTGATACAACAGAATATTGGCACATAGTGGGCTTGGAATAACCTGCTTCAGTCTGATCCATTTTTATCTTCTATGATTGTACTTGCCATCAGGCGCCATTCTTCTGGTGTTCCAAAGGGGCGGTGCAACTCTACACATATCTCCTACTGAGTGCTTTAGCTTAAAAGCTACAATAGAGTCCTTAGAATCTAACAACAAGAGCTATTCTAGGAACTGGTTAGGAAAATGTGATTTAAAGGAGGTTTCTACCATTGTGCAAAATTAGGGCAAAAAAAATCTCTTTTCAATTTGTACAAAGTATCTCAATTCCAACAGTTTGCTCCCCTGCTGTTGTATCCATCATAAAGAAAGTCTGGGACATTATAGTGAATAAAGGTGATATTTTAATCAATGAAGATTACTACACATGCACACATACAAAATACAAAACGATTCACATTTCTGCTCCTCCCATTTTCAAGATTGAACCATGACCTTTCCACTTTTACTCTGCATCTCATTTTGCTGAGACATTTGCTTTCCAAGAAAAGGAGTAGTAATTACTAAATGGATATTGAGGGCAAAGCATAGGTCACCTGGGCTTATATCTACCACACATTCCAAAAGCCATAATTCTATTTGGGGCTTTATTATTGTCTTTAAACCCCAATTATATCACAGTCTGTTCATTCTGGATTTGTCAATGGGAAATCCTTTTCTATGCTATTCTATGAATTCTGTCCATTAGAAGAAGGATCCTTGGTCTCTGTCGGTGGCATCTCCAGCAAATGCTCACAAATGTTTGTCTACCATGGCCAGCCCCACCATTAGGTGGAGTGAGGTGGCTGCCTCAAGCAGCAGATTTGGGGTGACATCGTAAGGTAGCACAATGATGGCACTGGTTATTTTAATGCTAGGGACTGGAAGAGGTGCTTGTGGGATTTTCTGACTCAGATGGCAAAACAACTTGTTTGTTTTGGTGTTCCATGCACTCTGAAGTGAGGGGTGTCATTTGCTGTTCTCCTTCAGATAGCAAACTGCCTTGGGCCAGTCCCTGAGAGAGATGACTGTCCCCTGCTCCCCATCATAGAGTTTTGAAGGTGATACAATAGAGTTATCATTGCCCATGGTATGTGCACTTATTCCCCTACACTCCGTTTGAAGTGTTTTATGCTGTTTCAAAAACTAGCAAAATTGTAAAATAGTAAGTGCATACACCTTACGCATGATGTTGCTATGTTTATTTATAATACATATATTCAGTCTTTCCACTTTTTGGCCCTTATTGCACGCCAGTCCTGTTGCGAAATGGCCTCGGGAGCATTGCGCAATTGTGAGGACCGTTCCACATGACGTCCTCACAATCATGCGACACTCCCGAGGCCAGTAGGCGGCGATCACACATTATATCATTTTTGGCTTGTTGCCGAAAATGATGCATGATCACGCGTTGCTCCCGGGCCTCACCCACACTTACCTTGTGTGTGGGTCCTCCGGACGCACAGCCATCACGCTTCCTCCCCCAGCATAGCCTGGGAAAGTACCCGGCTGCACTGTGGAAGGAAGGGGTGGAGCCCTCACACTTCCAGCCAGCACGGAGCTGGTGCGGAGGGGAAGCAGAGGGGACACAAGTGCCTCCTGGACAAGGCTTTTTGCGCGATCCCCGCATGATGCCAGCAGCACCAGGTAAGGTGCAAAAAGGGCCTTTGTGTTATCTAAAAAAATTAAACTTAACTTTAAAAAAAATAAATGCAACCCCCCCAAGCCGCGCACGCACACACACACACACACACACACACACCAGATTGAGAAAGAATCCCCTGTCAGAAGGTAATAAAATAAGCAAACATGCAAAGACTGAGGAAATAAAACAGATTTAACTTGTCAAATTACATTAGGACAGAGTGACAAGTTCTAGTAAGGCTGCCCCTATAAGCACATCATAATCACAGAAAAGGCCCCATCTCCCAGTCTCCCCCCGCTTAACCACACAGGCTGAGCAAGGGCTCACTAAGGAGAAAAAAATATATCATCCTTTAGGCAAGCCAGTTCCAAGCCATTTGAAATGTTGTCCATTAAAACAGATCCTTGGAATTTAAAAAGCACATGGTAGTAATACCTTTATTAGACCTACCAAAAGGTGCAAAATACATTACACAAGTTTTCAAAGTTCACAGGCATGGAAGTTGAAAGCCATCTTAGGAGAAGATGTGCTGTTGGATGGTCACAGACCTATATCTTTCTTAAGATATTAGAGCTGAGTTTAAGATGGTGGTGGAGGGAGGTTTGATGCAGATAAAGACCATATCCCTTGCAAGCCATGAGGCCATATGTGATTTTAAAAATAAGGCAAGGCAGTAAACTTTTTTGTTCACTGTTGGAAATAAAGGTAGTTCCTTTGAGACTTAGCCAATATCTGTCTTATGAGAGGCTACAAACTCTTTTGTAATGTTTCAAATTGGTTACAGAAACAAAATGGAAGCCAGTGGAAAATCTGAGTGGCAAAATATTTCAGATTGACAAACCCAGCTAAATACTCTAACTGCCATATTCTGCACTAGCTAACATTTTAAATTGGTCTTCAAAGTTAGCTTCAGATGCAGTCCATTACAGTAATCCAAGCTGAATGTTACAGCATGTGGACAGTTGTATCCGGGCAACAACACCTCTTCATTTGCATAAGCAGAAGATGCAGATTTATTTTAAAAGTGAATGAAATATAAGAGGGTATATAACTATTGTTGTGTGTCTTCAAATCATTTCCAACTTATGGTGATCATAAGGTAAACCTCACTTTTTTTTTCTGAAAGATTTGTCCAGGGGGGACTGCCTTTGTCTTCCTCTGAGGCTGAGAAAGTGTGACTTGCCCAAAGTCACTCAGTGGTTTCCATGGCTGAGTGAGGATTGTAATCCTTGTCTCCAGAGTTGTACTCCAATGCTTAAACTGTAACACCACACTGGCTCTCCATATAGTTATACTAAGCAAAAACAGCATCAGAGAATGCAATTATTAACAGCATGATTTCAACAAACCTTATTGTCATCCATGACAGTGTTGAGTGATTCTATCCACATAGGATCAATATCTCCATCTAGGACGATCCATTTTGGCCCTTCATGAACAATGCTAGCCAGTTCTCTCATCGTGGATGAAAACAAACCTTAAGATTAACAAAAACAAAAATAAACTATATTCTTTAAAACTTAGTTATTATCTATTATGTCAACATGCATAATTTGATTTGTAATTCCTAGAAATACCGTCTTTCCACTCCCTTGTTGATGGATGAAGAAACCCGAAAAGTTCATCTGTGGTGACAGCTTTTGGGTTGATATCATTCCAGACTGGTCTCAGTTTCATATTAGAGTAGGTCACGTGTAGCGTCTTTAATATCTAAAGTTAGAACACCGTATCATGCATCAATTACACATTGTGCCTCAAAATTATTTCTCAGCTTCATACTATAATGAGTCATATGCAGTGCCTTTAACACTGAAAGCTAGAACAGCACACCATGTTTTTCCTACACTCAAGCAGTAGCTTCAATTAAAAATCATGCCACAAAATTATTTCTCTTTGGTAGCAGCCATTTCACATACTATTCCACTACCAACTTGACTTTGCCACCAAATAAATGCTTAATGTACTTGGGCTGGCTCAAAACAGTTTTCTGCATAAGATGAAGAAGGTTCCCTCTACCTGTCACATGTTGAAGTTCACTGACTGCCAGATGACTCCCATTTGAATACTACTCAAGGGAAAGCATTGCCCTACTTCCACTCCCTGTAATTTAAGAGACCAGGAAAACTGCATGGCACACACAGTTCTGGCTCCCAACAGAGGGAGATGGCTGTAGGACAGGGAGCTGGTTGCCTCTAAGTGATAAAGATGGTCCTGGAAGTTGCAGCTGGTTATTAGTGCCTGATAAATATACTTGTTTAGGCAAATGCTTAAAACATAGCTTTAAAATTAACTTAAACATTAAGTAACTATATGGCAATCGACAGGCAGCTTGATGTGCATTTAGGAAGGCTCAAGTATTTGGTTTTAAGCTAGTTTACCTCATTGTCTTAAAAAGAAATTTAAGTCCTAATGCACTGCCTTCTTATGGACTGAGGCAATTTGGACTGGCTCTAAAGAAAAGGGACTGAAAGTCTACATGTGCAGCAAGGCTTTTCTGGCTCTAGTCCCAGGTTCATGGTTGACCTCTGCATGTTCTGTGGGTCAACAGACCCTCTGAAATTGCATCGCACAGGAAGATGAAGCAGGACAGGGAAGCTGGACAAACGGCCCGGGGGAAGATGCCTTCTACAAGCAGAGATGCTCTCCTGCTCATTCCTGAATCCAAGCCATCAGGCAGAAAGGTGACATTTATTAATACAACCTGTAAAATATCTATTAAGAAACACACATGGATTCAATGATTTCTGCTTTGAATGCTGTTGTTCTTTGTTCTGAGAGTTTAGCAGCCATATGGTGACTGATATTTCAAAGCGGTAAAGAATGTACACAATCATGTCATTTAAGCACATTGAGAGAGCTCAGCAGTATGCCAAAGTGCAAGGGTCAAACCTATCACTACAGTCATCCCCCCACATTCACATTCACTAGGGTTGGGGCACAGGACCCCTGTGAAAGTGGAAAAACCGTGAATAACTCTAGGTCCTCCCAAACCATATTTAACACAAAAAAAAAGTATGATCACCATATTCAACCCACGATGGACAAGGCAGAAGTGGGCGGCTGGTAGGGCTTACTGCCACCTCTGCTGCTGCCCCACACCATTTTTAATAGGGACTTACAAGCCTTGTTTGCAGTTTCTCAGTCTCACGAGGCTTACAGTCCGTATTAAAATGGCATAGGGAGGCAGCAGAGGTGACAGCAAATAATCCATGAATAATCAAATCTGCAAAAGTGAAACCCGCAAATGTGGAGGACTGACTGTAGACAGGGCGAAGCGGTTGCCTAGGGTAGTGTGATCCTGCAGGGTTAGAGTGGCAGCAAAGCACTGGAAGACAAAGCAGTACTGGACAGTCTTTTCTGTGCCCACTGTGCTGCCCTACAGAACTCAAGTCAGAAAGAGACAGCTGAAGTAAGATTCAATTGCCAGTACAGCCAAGTCCTATACGTAGAATGGGAAACAGGGTCTATTGATGTTTTTCTCTCTTTGCCTTAGGCAGCAAAACATATTGAGCT
Source organism: Cyclura pinguis (assembly GCA_030412105.1). Lineage (NCBI taxonomy): Eukaryota > Metazoa > Chordata > Lepidosauria > Squamata > Iguanidae > Cyclura > Cyclura pinguis. Next base: position 221,354,144 of record CM059599.1, on the reverse strand, counting down.
GGTCCTGCTCTGTGATATCCAAATAGACTTATGATATGCTGCTGAGAATCCCAAATGCAGAATGTTAGTCAAAGTGACAGCATATTATAACCTGCATTACTAATTCACGTCCTCTTTATTGACATTTATTTACTGAACGAGTGTGTTGAATTCTTTATTTACCTGGCTTTTCCCTGTTCCAGCATTTCCAACCACAAAGACTGAGTGCCTGACAGCCAGTAGTTCTTCTAACTGCATAACCTAAAAGCCATTCAAAAGATGGGGATTGGGGAAGAGTGATATAATGGCAAACCCATTTTCCAGGCATTGCTATATATATTAAGAAAACTGTAAGAATCAAGAAAAAGAATCAAAGGACACTTTTCTTCCCTATTTCAATAAACATTACTCCAATTTTATTCTCTCATTTCATAAAAAATTGCCCATTTCGCTCTGTTCTCTCAGCAGCTGCTGAGTATATTTACACAGATATTAAAGTGTAACTCAGTTTTCTATTGGCTGGGTCAAACATGCTCTGTGTGATCCTACAGCTGAAACAATGGGGTTAATAACAGCAGCATTGACTTCATATTGCCCACAACTACATTGCTGTTCCTGATTTTACTTGGCCAAGAGACCTTTCCAATAGATTTTTTGGTGATTCTGCAGCAGGCATGTACCATTACGAAGCAATTACTTGGGAAAACAGAAAGAGATATAGATATATAACACAAATATAACCGAAAAAACTGTTAAAAATTGTTTGGCTCACCCATTTGCTGAATACAGCACCAGGGCCCAAGAGAAGAATGAGAGAGAAAGAGGACACAGCTTTTATATTGGGTCCCAGAGATGAAAGTGGTCCAGTTCAGACTACAACCTTGCTACCATGAAGGAAAAACTGAGAATAAACCACACATCATGCTTGAGGTAGTTTTTTGAAAACTGATTTCCCTCTCATTTATGTACCTATTGTCTAGATCTTGTGGAATTTGTTGAAGCCAATCAGAAGCAGAACTCCCAAAGGTCTGACCAGTGAGTTGTTGCAGTGTGTGCTTGCAGTTAAACCTGGACATGTAGTTTGATAGACAGGCAAATTCATTCATCCCTTTGTGACATGGTCTCTCAAGAGTTACCAGTTCTAGAATTTCTTGAAGACAGACAGTAGGGAGAAGTAGCTGGTAGGAAGGCCGAAGCTCCATAATAATAAGAAATGAAAGGAACAGTGATATTTCTAGGGGCTACAGGTCTAAAATATATCTGAACACATGACTATTTCATAAGCATCTTTGTGCAAATTTCCCATAGGAAATATTACATGGCGAGGAGGCATCTTCATGAACTACCAACTGCTAGACTGCTAGGAATCTGATAATGGAATGAAGAGTTTGAACAAAGGAAGTTACATTACACCAAGTCATCTAGTTGGTCTTTATAGTTCAGCATCATCCATCTTGGGAGATGAATATTTGTAAGATGTCTCTTTCTTCAGGACAGAAGCTGTCTTAGCACATTGAGATAGCCTGATGAGAAATTACCAGCCTCCACAACATTACTTGCCCCCAGTACAAAAATGAGACAAAGAAGACGGTGCTTTTCAAGAAGGCTTCTATAATTTGAACAAAAAATTGTTTCTGTACAAAAGTACTGTCTTTTCCTTTTGTGAAGCAAAGCAGATAGAGTGCACACAGATGGACTAGCTGATGCAAAATTGCTGAAAAGTGCTGAATGGTGAAAAGATAATAATTCTGCAAAATTAATTATCATTGTTTATCACACCAGCACTGTTGCATCAATGGTCAATTTGTGCAACCCACACAACCTTCTTGCAGATGTGTGAACTCTCACCAGAAAGAGTAGGGAATATCTCACCATCTCACAGGTGGGCAGGAAGGCTACATGGTTTCTTCTTCTCACACATGAGAACAAGACAAGAGAGAATTTACACACCCGGTTCATCTATCGCAGCCTTCACAAATCTGTGGGCTCCTACATACATTTGAAGGTAAGTCCCACCATCTCTAGGCAATGGAGGTGGCTGAGGTAAGCTGTGGTCCAACATGCTTGGAAGGCAAAAAGCTGGGGAAGTCTGCTGTAGGTTGAATGGAAGCAACAGTTTCAGGCTACAGTCTTTTCCAGCCGTACCTGGAGAATCTGAGACTAAACTTGGGAGTATTTATATGCAAAGCATGAGCTCTGCTTCTGAGCTATTGCTCCATGCTTCCCCATACACTATGCCACTGCTCATGTTAAGGCACTTACTTTTTAGTAGGGCTGTCAACCAATTATTTAGTTGACTAATCATCTGTTTTTAACTGCTTAATGTATTAACTAATTAAATGTAAATATATTTGCATATTATGAAAACCTCTGTATAGGCAATTTATTGAGAATATTGAATATCATTTCAAACAACTTATTATGTAATAAATAAAAGTTTGTTAAAAGGAAAGCTGATTTCTTTTTTTTTTTTCATGTTCATAAGCAATTATAGTGGCATAAAAATAAATCGAAACTCTACAGAGGTCATTCATATTAATGTTATTTTTCATGAAGCACCTGCAGGAGAAATAAGAGGTTAAAACGGCTGACCTTCACAAATCTATTTTAGGGAGAAAATGAACTCAGAGTTTGATAGTGTTGTGAAATAGTGCTAGATTTGCCATTTCTCTGCATAGTTCATGAATACTAACAGGTGAGTACTAGGATTATGGAAAGCCAAGGGAGAATCTGAAATTTAGGTACTAATCAAAATGAGTCATTTGGTTTAGTGTGTTTGTGGTTTTAGATGGAATGGTTTTATTTTGTGGTTTCATTAAAGCTGCAGTCCTGAATTCACTTATCAAGGCATAAACCTCACAATGAACACAATGGGATTTACTTCTGAGCAAACATACTATCATATCTCATGTCTTTATCTCTTTTCTTAAGTTGATTTAATTAGTCTTTTGTCTTTTGTCTGTATATATCAAATAATTATCTTTTTTTAATCTACTCAGGAATTTATTGTAAACTAAAAACAGAACAGTGTGAGAGAAAGAGATTGAGAGAAAGATTGAGAAAGAAAGAGACCTAGAAGAAAACAAAGTTAAGTTTAACACTGTTTAGACATTCTGATTTCTTCCTACCTAAACAACCAAACTCTCTCTCTCTCTCTGTGCATCTGTACGCCCACACAAAAATTTATAATATGTAAGCAACAGAACATATGGTGAAACTGACAAATGAATATGTCATGTCAATACTTCTAAACAATTAAAAAGTGGGGGGGGATCCTTCCTTCAATAGGATTTATGTTAAAAAATCAAATTACAGCACAGGGATAATGGAATAGGGCACTCACTGGGTGACTCAAGTATATCATTTGCTCAAAGGGCAGGGAATGACAAGAGAACAGTAATGAACACACACTTACTACCTCCTTTCTTAGTAACCCCAGCAACCCAACTAGTTCTACCTCTCCTCTCAAGAGTGGAGAAGGCAGTCTCCTTAGTCATTCCTTCTTGAACTTTTCTTAAGACAAAAGGCCACTTACAGCTAATTTTAACTTGTGTGTATGTGTTTATGATTGGGAGTCATATCAAGGAGAGACTAATAAGGGACTAAAATCATTTTTAAAACCTTTAGGCTAAGGTTTAATAAAATCTAGGTCATCAAAAGCTAGACATGAGTACCATGATGGGCAATGCTATTACATTATGCCATTAAACTGTTAATCTCCCCACAGACAAACTTGAATAATTTCCTGATATGGAAATAGAGGCTTTAAATGCACTGGCTGCTTTGTAACAAGGAAACAGGAAGCCCACACATACTGCTTTCACTTAATGCAAGGCCTAGTAATGGCCACAGCCAGATGTTGGAACCTACAGACATCAAACAACAGCGATCATTATCGCATTCAATCATGCCATTTAGAATTTTCAACAAGCTAAGCAGAAAGCCATTATTTCCACCTTGAGTATAAAGTTTTCCTCGGGCTGCAAATGGAGTTCTGCAATGGACTGGCGTACCAGCTGTTCCAACTTCAGATCCCTTTTCCGTGGAACTTCCAGCAATGGGAACAAGTCATTGATCAGGCCCAGGAAGATAGGGACATCATTAGTTACTACTTTAGGTAGATTAAAATCCCTGAGGGCTCTCATCAAAACCTTCAGAAAAACCAACATGACACTATAATTAAATGAAATAATAACAAACCATAATGTAAGGCATAAAATTAACAAACATTATGAATTAATCATACTTAAACAATTATAACCCATATGGCTTGTTAAACTCAATCTGCTACCTGCAGCGACATAGACGGGATCCTGGAAATGCCATGCTGCAGCAAGAGCCCCACCCCCACCATAGTTCAAGTACTTAATTTTGTGAATGAGAAAATGACACTTTAAGCCATTTGTGTGTGTGTGTGTGTGTGTGTGTGTGTGTGTGTGTTCAGGGGAGGACATTCTATCTGACTTTAAAACCACTGAATTAGGTACAGCGTGAATGCTTGCTAAATTTTTCTGACAGGCTTGAAAAGCAGATTGTTTCCTCAACATACACACACACACACACGCACACACACGCACACACATGCATTCCATCTAATCAACATGGTGCGGGAACCACGTGCCACTCCAGTTGTCACTGGACTGCAGCTCCCAGCATCCTGCAATATTGGCTGTGTTGGATAGGGTTGTTGGGACTTATAGACGAAGAACATCGGAAGGGCCATGCTACTCCCAACCTAATTCAAAAGACTGCATACAAATGATGAGACAGATAGGTCATTTCTTCATTACAGTGTTATAGTGCTATTATTTCATTTTCAGCATCCTGTAGAATTTTGGGGTTTATAGTTTCCTAAGGCCAAAGAGCTCACTGGCTGAGAATTCTCAATGCCCACCCCAAACTGCAAAGCCCAGGATTCCACAGGATGTGGAAAATGGAATAATAGTACTCTAACAGTGTAGGGCGGAAATGGCCATAGTCTGCCCAAAAGGCTGTCCAGCAAATCAGAATGATGCTAAGAAGTGGCAAAAGAGGTAACAAGGTGAGAAGGAGCAGCCATCGTACTGCATCAACAGCAGTAATTGGTTCTTGCCCCCACCAGTGTACAATGGGGTAAACAAGAGAAATCGTATGGAGAAAGAGACAAGTTTAATAAGGAAAATAAGGGAGCAAATGTAGTTACTCCTAACTTTGTTCACTGTATGTTGAGAGAAAGGGTTCTGCCAAAGGCTTTCCTGACTAAGTGAGTTTTGAGGATGAACTTGAATGAAAGGAAAGATGTTCTGGTACCACATACATGGCTGATGAGGGTATTCCATGTATGGAATAAAGAAAGGGCAAAAATGTGTGGTGTTAAAGAACAAGAGAGCTTGAAGCAGTTGAGGCTGGTAGAGTTGGAAGAGAAAATATAATGAGCAGTTAATAAGGGCTGAAGGACAGAGCAAGCAAGGTTGTGAAAAACCTGAAAGGTATCAGAAGGAGTATCTGCTGGACACAATGGAAGCCACTGAAGGACTTTTTTTTAAGGAGGGAGGAGGTTACAAGCTCAAAGTGACAGATGAGGTGAGCAATTATGGCAGCAGAGTTTGGGAAGAGAGGTGAGAGGTCTATCAAATGAAGGGAGAAGTCTGCATCACAAAATGTGAAGATGGTCAGAGCACGAGCCAGCTATTTAGTGGAGAAGACAAGGATTAGATCAAAATTAATAGGTAACTGATAATGTCAGCATTTCCTTGGAAATCCATCTTATGAATTAAGAAAGACGGATTTCCAAGGAAATGCTGATATTATCCGTTACCTATTAACTTTGATCTAATCCCTGTCTTCTCCACTAAATAGTGCAGAATATCTCTTGATATGAATTATCAAGAGAATTAGAAACTTTAGATGGATAACCTGATCTTCAGGTTTGCTTCGGTCTTCTCGTTTCAGTGATCCAGCCACAACTAGAACAGATTTTATAGCTCTAAGACCCCAGTCATAATGATCCTATGGAAGAGAAACAAACAATGGGCCATCTCATTATTTTTCAGGCACTTCAGAAATTTCTAAATGTATCCCTTCAATCATACATGCATTCTATTCACCCCTATATGAATAAACATTAAAGAAAAGCTCAAATGACTTCAGTGCGCATTTTTGGGGGGGAAACAGCCAGCTATTCCCAGATAATAATTTTTAAAATTAAAATAGAAAAATATTTTTTTAAGTTATAATAATGGAATTCCAAACTTTAAAACACTGGGTCTGATCCATATCTAGAGGAGTGGAAAGAGATTCCCTAGGCCTCTTCTCCATGCAGCATCTGCTGCCGCTCCCCCCCCCCCCAGAATGCTCTACACACTTTTGGGGAGTCACATTGAACGGGTAGGGTATGCCATGTCCTGTGGTGGTGCTGAAGGAGGAGCCTTCACTCCCCCACCCCAATTGCGTAGACACAGTTTCTGCAAAGAGAAGTCTGAGTTGCCATGGAAAGCAGAGGTTGGAGAAAACTGCTTCTAGCAGTTCCATTGTATATACCTAGGTCAGGATTCAGCCCTATATATGTATATAACTAAAACAATTTTTAAAAAGCCCACTGTATACACTGCTTTCATCAGCCTGTTGGGCAACATCAGTATTATTCGCAATAAGCAGCACATAGAACAGCACAGATATCAAAAGCTAGAATTTAAAAAAAAAAAAAGCATGCCCCATCCTTCCAGCCTCAGTATAAACTACAGTAATTTCTGGCACTTGACACCCACTGCTTTGCAAGATTCCAACAAGTCAGTGGAGTGAACCTGTCATATTCCAAAGCTCGGCCTTAAACATTTTTAAAACATTCATTTCTTCTGCCAAGGGAACCTTGGGACCCTTGTTTGGAATAGCATTTTTGGGAGATGAGGGCAAGAATCTCTGAAAGAGATTTCTCAGCATTCTCACAACATTTCAATTATCAGTCTTCTTTGGAAGATGCCACGACAGCCGAGGTGGTACAAGATCAGTATAAGTTTGGAGGCAGTTGAGGGGTTCAAGAGGTTCCATTTGGATTGCTCAGACAACTTACTTATCTATAAAACCATCTTTCAGCACCATGCACCCTACACAGTTACAGTGCTGGATTTGCAATTTAGGGAGAGGTATTTAAAATTCTCAGTCAGAGAGCTCTAGCACTTCTCCAAACTGCAAATCCTAGGATTTCAAAGGATGGAACCATGACAGTTAAAGTGCAATAACAGTACTATAATTGTGTGGTATAAATAGGCTTCTGTTTTCAGTATTACTCTTATTGCTGTCACTTCTGTTAACTAAGGATGTAAATCTTCTCAATTTTTCTTCTTAAAAGAAGCAATAAATAGTTTAAACAGTTTTTTTCTGGCTACAAGAAAGTCTTTGAAAACTGCACATTTTTTAAAAACTATTCACAGTTTCAGAATGTATTCCATGCAAAATTTGACATCGCTGTTTTCCACAGAAAACATCATTTTCTGTTCAGGAGGCAGCATTTCACAGAAATAATATTTTCCACTCAGAAAATGCTGTTTCCTACACAGAAAATGATATTTTATGTGCAAATCACCACATTCAAATTTTGTGCAGAATAAGTGCACCATTTTCTATAAAAGAAACATTTTCTGCATAGTAAATATTAGTTCCATGCAGAAATATTACTTTCTGTGCTGATACTGCTGTTTTCTTCACAGTAAATGTTTTCTGTGCAAAACAATCACATGCAAATTTTGTTTAAAATAAGTCCAGAATTGCAGAGATTCCAATTAGTCCAGGATTCTTCTCATCAGCGTTTCTCAACGTTTATGAAATGTGTTTTTGAGCATTTACCAAATATTGTTGAATAGTCTTCCTACCCCCACCATTCACTTGGTTTCTTATAACAGACATGGTGTAAGAACAGAGGATACATTCAAGCCAACCACTCTAAATCATGAGCAAGAATCATGCAACTCTAGATGTTGTTGGACTTCAGCTCCCATCAGCTTTAGACAGATTATCTAGTGGTGCAGAATGGTGCGAATTATATCCCAATAACATCTGAATTGCACAGATGTGCCAACCCTAACAGAAACACATTCCCATTTAACAGCCCTTGTTCTCCTGCTTCATAGAATCATCTGAGCCGTGACATCATACAGATATTCAATTTGCTTTGCTATATCAAATACTGTAAGTAAACTTCTGAATACAAAAGTCTGAATAAAAAGATTACGGTGATCTTTTATGTGTTACACACATAATCTTTTTAAAAACTAAAGAGAAACAAATAATGAGTTTTAAAAATTCCCCACCTCATACTCCCGGTTGCAATTATTGGCTTAACATTGTCATTCCATTAGCCAGGGAGACACATAACAGTAAATTGTAAAAATAAATGAGGCAGGATTAATCATATCCAGGGTGGGTTTCATCTGTTAGTCAATAGTAAGACCACTCAACATATTCTGGTGGAAAGTGTGATTTACATATAATCACATTCTCTCAAAGAAAAAAATTGGCTTCACGCTAAGATGATCTGATTTAAATATTTAAAATCCATCTAGTTAAATATACTTTTGTTTTGTTGCTTCCAATGACTTATTACAGTGGACAATCTGTGATGCTCCAGAGGCTAGTGGAATATGACTCCCACTCTCCCTGACCATTGGCTATTCTGGCTCAGGCATGTGGGAGCTGCATTCACTACCTGGAGGCCCACAAGTTCCCCACCTTTGTCTTGAACAATCTTTTTGAACAAGAAATCCCATGACGTGAGACAGCTCATTTTCCCTGTCTTCAAATAAGAATCATGGTAACCTGGTTCCCACTGACATACATAAAGCTATACTTAGGCTATGTCATTTCAGCTTCATGTGGCAGTTCACATAACGATTACTGTCATCATTGTTTTATTATTTGGCAGCACTGAGCTTTACTGTATCTGGATGGAATCAAGAGTTTCCTGTAGCTGTTATTCTGTTCTTTTTTGGTCCTCATCTAGACAGGCAGATCTTTTTGGTCTTCCAGAGTTACTTTTGCTGTGGTCCTGGATCTACAGACAGGGTTTTTATAACATAGTCACTTGAAGAAATATAAACACTAACTAATATTCTACAGCAGCTACTTAAATAACTGTGTGTGGCAGGGAGCTGAAACCTAGAAGCTGCAGTTGATATTCTACATTAGCTACCTCTCCTAGTCTGACCTGCCCTTCCAAACCTGAAGGAAATATCATTCACCCCTGCTTCAATCACCAGCAGAGTGGACTTCCTTCTCTTCATGCGGCTGATGCCTGGTAAAGTAGGCTGATGGGGGGGAGTTACAATTATGTCAATACTGTCACAGTCATGACTAAGTAGCAATCATTAATACAGAAAAGTTATAGGTGAGTAAATATAGTAACTGTTCTGTATTCACAATCGCTACTTAGTCATGACTGTGATATAGGGAGTACACGGACATTATTATGCAGTTCCTGAAAATATTTAACCTGTGTTCAAAATATTTAACGGTGTTCAAAACTGAAGGAGCATTAAGAGAAATCTTTTGATGCTGTCTTTGATGATATATGTAATTAATGTTTGGTTGCTTACTCAATTATTAATAATTCTTAATAATTCAAAGCATTAAATAATAATTTATGAATTATTTTACAGCAGCCAAAAGAAATAGAGAACTGAAATTCTCTATTGCATTGCTCTAATACAAATTAAAAGCTACCTGAACTATGTGTTTCAACATGTACACATTTGACAGAGAGTGTACAAATACGTTTGACCCAAACCCAGTAAAGAGCTAATAAACCAGCAAAGGTGAAGGCAATTCTAATTTTTACAATGCCTATTCTTGGCTGAAAGCTTTTGAACTTACTTTGAATTTTGACAATGTTTAAGTCTTATAGTTTTCTAGTCCACCTAGCCCACGTGAACCACAGTTTATTCTATCTTGTGCAATGCTGTGGTGATTGTTTAATACATAGTTTAAAAATACTATTACAAATTGCATTGACAATCAATCTTTTGACGAAAGGCAGAATATAAATAAGAACATAACCACCACATTGAGATTAATCTTCAACCACCTGTTTGGACAGGAGTTCATGGCACAGCTTGTAGAGGCAAATAAACTTTCTAGAAAGTAACCGGGCATCCACAAATCCTTCTGCCACCAGCATTATTTCACAAATGAGCTCAAGATCTGGAATCACCATTGCACAGGGCCTGTCAGATTGGATTAAAATGTGAACATACTATAATAAAAACTATCATTACAGATTTTCACAACTACCCCCCATCAAGCAAACCATTGTTTAAGCAATGCTTGGGAAAGTTACCAATGGCTATGCTGGCTGAGGAATTCTGGGAGGTGGAATCCAAGAAAACAATGTGGAAAGTAACTTTTACAAAATGTGCATATACTATTTTCTTGCCACTGGTGTCATACATGGAGAGGTCTTCAGAAATTGACTGCTTAAATATCCAGACTTGAATGCTTCTGCCAGTGAGGACTGGCCCTAGAACTGTTAACATGTTTAACTTCATTTACTTCCAGGGGAACGACATTTTTAAGGTTGGCCTGAGATGTTTTGCTGCCTATGGTGAAGAACAAGATGTGAGATAAATCTCATTCCAGGTGCAGGGAAGAACTGGATTGGTAGGTGGTTTGTACTTCCAAACACTGGTAACAGGACATTGTCCTCCACTGCACCTGCGGGCACTAGGCTAGTTTAAAGAACACAGGGCAGGCTGTACGGCACACATATCTCTGTTCTCAAGCAAAGGGAAATGGTTGGGGGCTCAGGAAGAATGGCTGGTGAGCTTCTTCTCTCTGCAACTCAAACAGGGCTGAGGCAGTTGTATAACTCTACCTGCGCCATTTCCGCACAAGCCTGTTATAGCGTGATGATTCCACTTTCAACCTCCTATGGAATCCTGGGGTTTCCAATTTTGGGAGGGGCCAGCTGAAATTGAAATTGAAATAAGAAATTGCAAAGTCCAGGATTCCATAGGAGGTTGAAAGTGGAATCATCGCGCTATAACAGGTTCGTGTGGAAATGGCCCTGATGGGGTGGAGGCAGCTATGAATCTTTTATTCAGGGAGGGATTTTCACAGGTTTCAACATTCCATTTCTTTCTTGGCATGGAGGCCAGTTACTGATATAGCAGGGAAGGACAGACTTTCAATTCACCAGCACAGCCTTATTCTGGATGTTGCCCTATGTTATGAAAGTGTAACACACACTTTACCAGACGATTTGCTGCTTCAATATGAAAACGTCTTTTGCTTCTGAACCCACAATGGGACAGATGAAAGCTTACCACAAGCCTTGCATGCATACATATAATAGCTCACAGATATTAAAAAATGCATTAAGTTTCTCAAAACCCCTCAAGGGAACATAAAAACATTTACATTAAATTAGGTAAGTGAACAAACAATACCTCGGGTGGTTACCTTTTATTTTACTTCTGGATAAAACTTAATGCCTATACGGTTGTGATTTCCACCACCACCCTCGCTGTAAAAACAAAACAAAACATGCATACATAAAAGGCTTGTGGTAAAATTTCACCTGATTCATAAGGGGGTCTGGAGTAAGAGGCATTTTTATATCGTCGAAGAAATTGTGTATTGCAGCTTCAATACAGATTTGACTAACTACTTTTTCTAATAAACTTATGGAATTCAGGGCTGGCTGCATCATTAGGCAGGGTAAGATGGTACCCTCAGGCAGCAGCACATGTTAGTGGTCCTGAAACGGTAGTACACTGCTACTTTGTTATTTCTATATTTTCACAGCCACAAATGGGTAGATTCCTTCTGGAGTGTGTTCTTCCTCAACGTCCTGGAACATATATTTCCTATAATTCCAGCTAAGGATCTTCAAAGACCCCAAAGATGAAAATTCCAGAAGCACCTTTTCCAACCATTCTCATGAAAATATAGTAATAACAAAGTAAATAACTAACACTGTACTGATTATTTCCTATTTGTTAGAGCTTCATCCAAAGCATTGGGGGTGAGGGTAGATGGACTTTCAGATGTTGCTGGACTGCAGTTCTTATGCACGCTAGCCAAAAGAGCCCATCTTGAGGGATGATAGAAGCTATAGTTCAAAAGCATCTAGAACATGACATGTCTCCCAGTCCTGACCCGAATGTTTGTGGAAGCTTTAGCATTTGGATCTTGCAAGTGTCAATATAGACAGATCTCATCCACCCACTGGACTAATATGTGGGAGAGAACATAGACACCTCCCCTAAATGTAGCATTTTTTTCAAATATCCAGTATCCATGTTGACACAATGTGCATATTGGGAAAGATACGTTCAGACGTGCATATTTTGAGAAAACATGCATTTGGAAATGTGTTTTTAAATGTAAATGTTCATGTTGATTGCTGAAAAAAAATTCACAATTAAGGCAAAAATGATCCAAACATGAGAATCTGACAAGGAACACAACAGACTGATCCATTCATCCCCTCCAGCTGTTTAAAAGAATAGCCTTTGAAAGTCCTAGGTTTTATTCTAGTATAAACAGATTTTATTCTGGAGATCCACATGTTTTCTTCATTCTGAAGCATTTCTTGAGAACTCCCAGCATTATTAGAAGCCAGTATAGTGCAGTGGTTTGAGGATCGGACTATGACCCTGGAGAACAGGGTTCGATTCCCTGCTCAACCATCAAAAGCCACCGGATGACCTTGGGCGCATCACATACTCTCAACCCCATAAAACCCTGTGATAGGTTCAATTTAGGGTCACCATAAGTTGGAAATGACTTGAAGGCACATAACACATCAGATTATTCTGGGGCTTTTCATTCCTATTTACCGGTCAGTTTAAATTAACCGATTATTTTCTGAAATGAAAGGTATCTCTACTTGTCTACTTGGCTGTCTGTTTGTATTATTTTGGAACTAGCTAAAATGGCCACCGCCAGTAAACATGGCTATAGTTTCCAGGTCCCAAATTCAACAGAGATCAAGTGAGGCGATGAGGAAGTTTTGCCGCAAAACAAAAAAGAGGAGGGGGAGGGGGAGGAAGAAGAGGAAGAGGAGGAGTAGGAAGGCTCTGTGTAAATCAGTGAAAATCAATTTCTGCAATGTTATATGAATCTAAATGTGCTGCCTGATCAGTGAAAGGGGGATGATGAAGAACACAAGGGAGGGGGGAGTGAGGGAAACGTAGGATATTTCAAGGAAGAGTTTTGATGCAGACTTGGGAATATGCAAATAAAATCAAAACAAAAAAGACTGGAAACTCTCAGTACTTCCAAAGATTTTTTTCCCTTCTGAATGAACCCTGATTTACAAATAAACACTGAATACCAGGAAAAAGGGATATTAATGAGTTTAACCCAAAAGTACTTCTATCTACATGGAAAGCAGCAAGGGCTCAGAGGTGCTTTTACACCACATGCTACAGTGCTGCAGAACTGGAAAACCACATTCTGTCACTTGTGGAATTGGTTGGCCAAGAGGACACAGGGATGTTCTGAAGCATAAAGAATATTGTTGTTTTTCTTATTATGTGCCCTCAAGTCATTTCTGACTTACAGCGACCTTAAGGCAAACCTATCATGGGGTTTTCTGGGGCTGAGAGTGTATGACACACCCAAAGTCATCCAGTGGGTTTTCATGGCCAAGTAGGGAATTGAACTCTGGGCTCCGGAGTCACAGCCCAACGCTCAAACCACTATGCCAAGCTGGCTCTCATTACAAAAGGATCATTACAGAAACTTCTATTATAACCCTGGATGATCTCTTGCGGACTTGTGTTAGCTCTCATCATCTGTATGCAAAAAATTGCTAACATTTCTTTTCCTTCTCTCACGGAACCAAACATTTATTTTCCTTCTGCTCATATTCTTTTGATCCAATGCAATGTTCTGTATTCTTGCTCTACTTACCGAAAAAGTGCTTTAAGGTTTTCTGGAAGCTCTGCTCTTCCGGCATAACCTGGGTTAAGAGTTATGAAAATCCCCACTGTTGCTTTCAATTTAATAGTTTCACCTAAAAAGTTAAACCTGCAGGAATGGGTTAGCAACACTGTTATAAAGTAAGGTATTAATAAAATTCAGCAATAATACTAACATGAATGCTAAATCTTATTCTCAACATACCTTTTCTTCTTGTGACGGACAGCATCCTGAATTGTTTTAATCTGAACAGCTACAACAGACAACACCTCCACAGAAATGCGATTGAATTCATCAAAACATCCCCACACGCCAGTTTGGCACAGACCTTTGTAGATATTCCCAATTGACTAATGAAGAGAAAGGAGAAAGAAAAACAGAAGCCAAGCTGCTGAACATTAACCGTAACAACTGGATACAGTTTTTGCTGATTCTTTGAAAAGATGTTGCATTATAACTATTGACTGATTGATAAAGTAAAAGCTAAAGAAAAAGCCAATTCTTTTACAAGACCCTCTGCCCCCAGCAGCATACACATTTTTCAATGGCTGTAGTAAAAGCATCAACAGCTCATTTTAAAAAGGCAGTATGTTTACGTTGTAAAGCTTATTAGCCTGGCTCAGTTTATCTAAATGGTGGGCATGAAGAGCCTTGTAAAGTAAAATGGCAGCACAGCCATACCATAATTGTTACGCATGATCTAATCAACAATACTGGCTAAAAATGTAGTCAATTAAAATTTGTTGGTCCTCTATGGTTTTTCCCCCATGCTGTTCTGGAAAGGTCTGGATGGAGGAACTACATGTTATGTATCATTTCTAATTAGTCACACTAATTTTGAACTAATGAACTTGGTAAAGAGAATCAGCATGCATCAACAGGGACCTCTACTCACATGCTTCCCACTCCCAAGTGCTTCTAATTGTAAGCTTCTGTGGGAACACAATGCTAAAGCATGGCTTATAAATAATAAAATAGACACATGTGACCGTATTCCATGCCATTGCTATTTCCATGCCATTGCCACCAGATGAATAGTGTTTAATCGATCGGTTTGGGAAAGAAAAAAAAAGATTAGGGTTGCCTCCAGAAGTATACTTTCCCTTTCATATGATTCCACTTTAACTGCCATGGCAGCATCCTATGAAATCTGAAGTTGGCAATTTAGAGGGAGGAGCCTTTAGAATTCTCAGGCTTCTCTGAGGCCTCTGACCAAACTACAAGTCCCAAGATGAACTTAAATGGGAAAATATTCACTTGACATATGATGCAATTTGTTTGGGCAAGTCCAGTGCTTATGCACGTTTCAATCTGTTATATGCAATACAATTGCAAAAGTATACTGGCCCTTGCAAAACCTTTGGAGATTTTAGATTAGAAGGAACTGTCGTTAGACTTGTGTTTTCTGTGGGTGATCTGTGTGAATCAGAAACCCTCTTGTTGTCAGGAGACCGCACAGTTTCCAAGGCTCCTGGGTGGAAGTGACTTTCCTCAGTTCTCCAGTACTGCTCACCTTTGTATTCAGAAACTAGATGCAAATGTTTTCATGCTTTGTAAATTTCCAGAATTAATTAACAGAATTCAATTAACCAGACCTGGGGTCTACCTATTTAAATTTCCATACTCATATAGTCTCTGTTATCATAGTTTTCAAACCATTTTAATATATGTATCTGCAGATCACTCCTATGTGCAAGGTTGCTTTGCTGAATTATTTTGTATATGAAGCTGTACCTACTTAATATTATTTAAAGCAGTGTCTTGCTGAATGTTAGTTGATCTATCTGAATACTTTTAATACCATGATTCCACAAATTTGAATATAGTTAATAATATTATTCCAGCAAAAAAATTCTTATAGTATCATTTTATACAGCTGTATAAAGGAGCATGTTTCATTTATTGGATAATGAATTGGCAGTTAAACGCAAGTCTCACATTTGCTGCAATAACAGAATAGTGCATACTTTATGATTAAGTCATCATTTTGGGACAGCAGGATACTAGACAATATCTTATCCAGAGTAATTCCATCGGTACTCCTCAACCCTCTTCCATGTACACACAAACACATGGGGAGGGGGGGAGAGAGAGAGAGAGAGAGATTGGTTAACTGAAGGATACACTATTGTCATGTGCTATAGGACAGGTCTGAGCATACCTCAATTCTGACCGATCTTCTTTTTTCTACTAAAAGCCTGGGGCAAAAGAGTGACCGGAGTAGAAAGGGGGGCAAAGGCAAAATAGTGCTTTAGAGGAAAATCATTTCCCTACCGTAATAAGCCAAATATTAAGAAGACTTACAAGTTCTAGACAACGTGAATTTGGGATTATTTATTGTTTGTTATTTGCTGCATTTATAACATGCCTGTATCCCAGTGTAATCAAGCAATCCACCTGATTGTCTTCTTCACTACTTTGTTCTCACAACAATCCCCTGAGGTAAACAAGGCTGAGAGAGAATGACTGGCACAAAGCCACCCTGTGGATCTTGTGGCTCATTGCGAAGTTGAACCTGAATCTCTTAAGTTCCACTCTAACACTCTAAACCTAGGTAAAGCTATAAATTTTGTTTTTTCTCATTTTCTATTTTTTACTGTGTTACATTACAAAATCTGGAGAAATGTTTCTGTGCATATTTTTCTTAAACTGCTTACCTAATATATTCAAGTAGTTTCCTTTAACATCAAGCTGTTTTTGCATGTATTTTCACAAAATTCATCATTTTATTCACAATTTCCTCTAATATATAAATTTTGTATGCTTTTGTTATCGTTTTTGACAAGACTGAAGTTGGAATTCATATATTGATTTAGAAAATGCAATTTCAGTAAGTTTGTATGCAAATGTCAAATCAGTCAAACTCTTTCCCATTCCTAATCCAAGTTACCATGGATCAAGTGTTTCGACAACTCAGTCCGAACGAAGGGAGAGGTGTCTTATTAGTGCTATTGTTAGTCAAACCTGGGAATCAGAAAACCATATTGTCCTAACTGCAAGTCATCCCGTGATCTACCAGTAGATCCTGATCAGGATTCTGCTCACCCTTACTTTATGTTGAGTTACTCTTTGGGCCATAAGATATGCACCTGCTGAAGAGAATACAGTAGCCTATTTGTTAGGTGAGTGGTTTATTCTACTGAAGGCGTACAGGCTACCTATTTGAAACTTTGGCACTGTGACAGATCTACTTGTGATGGCTTCTTTGGCATACAACCAATCGTCACTGACAAAAAGTAGCTCATCCATGACATGACTATATAAATACTTTCATTCCTGGCCCCCACAGCAGACCATACCAACTAATTTTCAGCTGAGTTGTGTAAAGAGTAAAGGGTAAAAATGATGCTCCAGGCAATCTGTGGTGACTTTTCACCCAACAATATCAACTGGGGAGGGGGAAGGGGCACTTTTGGAGCAGAAAGAATAGGGCTGTAAGTGACTCATAGACCATACTTTCCCCACCACTGAGACAGATCAAAGATAGAGACTTTATCTGAATGCATACTCTGGCTTTTTAATTCTTATCCAGACTTGCCTCTTACATTGATTATCGTATGACATCTTTGTTTCAGAAACCCAGACTTTGAAATCCTGCATCTCTTGACCAATCATCACCATCGTCACCACCACCGCCATTATCTTGTTGCTTGTTAAATTTCACCAGTCTACATTATTTCAAAAATGTTAAGTCTTCATCCAGTTTGCTGATCTACTTGAGCCATGAGTGAAGAACTAAGCAGTAAGATTTTAATTAATATTTGAACAAATACAGTACCTTGTAATCCATTTGTTCTGAACAGTTGAAGACATAGACCATCATTCCTAGAGACCGGCCTAGATCCTTGGTGGTTTCTGTTTTGCCTGTTCCTGCAGGCCCTGACAACGCACCACTCATAGTCAAGTGAAGAGACTGTGTCAAGGTAATGTAGCATCTGTAGGAAGAAATATGTTAAAAGTTCCAGAAGAATTACAATATGATTCTATCACCATTTTGCGCAAATAAGCAAGGGTATGGGTTGCAATCTACAGATGCAAAGTATTGGAATATTATAATGTAGCAGTAAAGCTCTCCATACTGTACCAAATAGTCTTTCGTTTCCCACAGTTTCAGAATAATAAGTGCCAGAAGAAGACAAAAACACATGACAGTTTCAAATCCAAAATAGATTTTACCTGTCAAATGTACCTTCTAGGGTAATAATTTGTCTATGTTGGTCTGTGGAATCTCATTTTTAGGTTTAATAAGTTAAAAGCACAAAATGATCATATTGTCTTTAATTCAAAGAACAGTTAAGATACCAAGAGAATGACTGACAATCAGTCAGGCCATTGACACTGGGCTGAATTTCCAGCAATATAAACTCAGGGCTGGGCCTCAAATTTAACCAAAGGAAACAGAGGATCATTGGAGAAGAGGAAGCCACACATAGAGACTGGGAATGGGACAAATTGAGGACACGTGTTCCTTCTCCACAACATTTTGGGAGGGCTCTTTTGCTGGTTAATCTCAGCCAGCAGAATCATTATGTTCAAAGATTCTTCTCCTGGTTCATCTCTGGTATCAGTCAGTACCAGGGCAGTTCAACCAGTGGAAAGCCAGTTTAGTCATCACAGCAGGCTTCTGTCTTTTTCTAATCCTGCTATGGCTGACATATCTCTGAGTTAGGATTACAATCGCCTACTACAGAGGATGGGAAAAATGACCATGTGGAAATACTGGAAGCTGGTGTAACATCACGTTTCAAAGAAGATGTCAGACGCTAGACCCTCCATGTGTTTATTGTGCTCAACATCTCTGTGTAGTTATTGGACATATATCCTGCCTTCTTCTCCCTCCCAAAAACGGGATTCATGAATTTTGATTCATACAATAAAAAAAAACAAAAAAACAAATAGAACAGAAAACAAAACAACAAAACAGAAATAAATTAAAATACAATTTAAAATACTTCAGCCCAAACATAAATAAAATACAGCATCCACGTGGAAAAAGCCCCTTTCTCAGCAAGCAGTCAGTTGTCAAATGCCTGCCTCATAAAACAAACAGCCCCGTTCATCTTTTGGTGTGGTAAGCCTGCAGTATAAAAACCATCTGGTAAACATGAAATAAGAATGCCCTGCCAATTCAATGTGCATAATACACACATACAGACCTGTTTCTTATGTAAATTGTGAAATCCTGGTAAGGCTGAAGAGCTGGTATAAAATAAGCTGAACAGTCCCATCTAAGAAATGAAGCTTATTCTCCTCCAGGATCTTTGCTGAACTCAGCAGCTATGTCCACCCAAGATTGCAAAATTCAATCACTCTCTACTATGGCAGCATGTATAGACTTCAGAAGTAAAACCAACAGTAACAGGGAGGTGGAGCTTGAAAGAGAATCAGGTAGAATGGATAAGGAGCCATTCAAAGCATGTGTGGGTTGGGCAAGGAGAGGACAGTTGGCCTGAGCATTTATGCTAATTTAAACTGCACTATGCTACCTTAAAGTACATCAAGGTGAGAATTGTTTTAAGTATACAAACAATGTCACATGAAACACCTACATTACCCTACCTGAACTTTCACAGTGTCATACTGTAGGCAACATATTCATTGGTGAGGACACAGGGGTACAGAATCAGTTCTACAGTGACAGAGTCTTCGGGGCATTTAAGAGGCTTGCCTGGAACATTTGTGAGGGAATTTAAAACAGTGGGATTTTAAAATCAGCATCTTCATAGTTTTATAATGGCAGTGCATTCCACTCAGAGTATCCCATCAAGTGGGACACAGAGAGTTGACATAAAATAGAGTAAATGCCTCAAATGTGTCAATGGCTTCTGGTTGCATGTGCTAAAACCCCATGATTTGGCAGTAACAGCAGTTTCCTGAAAGACCTGAACAACCAGGGCACACATAGTCGAGTGATCCATTCATGGTTTTAGATGTTATATTGCCAGTGGACTACTTCTATACATTTCCCAACACATTATTGTCCTCTGTTTTCTAATATTCATGGTGCTTCTAGATCATGGTTGGGCGGCCCTACAACCTTCCACATATTTCTGGATCACAACTTCCATCAGCATTAGCTAGCATAGACAACAGTGAGGGTTGATGGTAGCCGTGGTCCAACATGGTAGCTCACATGTTCCCCAATCCTAGCAGAATTTTTAAATGTCCAATATTCTGACTCCAGCATTCACAATCCGCAAAATGACTACAGTGGTGTAAATATTGAGCACTGCTAGTCCTAGCAACTATATGGATTCTAGTCAGGGAGGCACAGTGTTGGATTTTCCTTTGGAATTCTGTCAATAGGTAGCACTCCTTTCCTCTGGCTGGCAATAACTATAAAGGGAACTTTAATTAATGGATATAGAAACTCAGCCAAGCTGAGTGTAAAAGCAAAAAACAAAACAAATGTTTTGTTTTATTCTAACCTCACACTACCAGTTGGAGATATGGATGTTTACTTCAAACATACTAAACACACACACACACACACACACACAAAATAAGAAATAGACTGACATTATGTTTAGCCAAGCTGGTCTCCATTTTGACCACTGGCAGGCCAAAGAACTGGTTTGAGTCCATTAGATAAACCTGGGTGGAAGTGTACAAAATAATCTCATTTGTCCATCAAAATCCACACTGGTTTCTAATTATTCTTGAAGATACCATCACACACAGGGAAATTTGTAACCTAGGCAAGACTTAGCAGCACTAATTCTACTCTGTGTACAATTCCATAGTGCTAACTAATGATGAGTATTTGAAGGCCCTTCGCCTAATTTCTCTTTCCAAAGTAAGAGTGCCATATGTGAAGTTTTGAGGACATTCTTTCCAAGGCCACGTCCCAGGCCTCTCATCTTAACCATTTATTCAGGCTCAATTGAGGCAGCTTTCTAGGCTTCCTGCTACTGGCATTGTTCACCAGCTTGAAGAAATCTCTTCTGCTATTTACCACCCTGAGGTCTTTCATCTCTCGTGCTAGAGAGCCCCGCTAGGTCTTCCAGCTTTCTCTAAATCTTCTTCTTCCTCATTAGTCTTCTTCTCCACCCTTGATCTTCATCTCCTTCACCCTTGTGATTGTCTTTTGTGTGCTCTCTGATATCTTTGACTTCCAGAAAACCTTTTCCTTTACCGCTATGGTACTTTTGCTTTCTTCCGTGACCATCTCCACATGATCCTCTAACCCTACAGTACTTATTATTATTACTGTATACCTGCTCTCCTTGTACTTTACCAGTAGGCCTGCCTCCATTGCCTTCCGAAGGAGTGGGCCATTTCTTTTGTCCTTTCCTGATCATGATGCTCTCTACCCTTTTTTCCTTAAACTCCACAAGGTGTCCTTCTTCGTTTGTTCTTGTATGCCCTCCTCCAGCACATTGATCCTACTGCTTTACTAAGATATAATTGATCATGTCACACTCTACCCATCTGGCAAAATCTAAGTGGCCAGCCTTTCCTATCTTTTTTTTAACCAGCTGTTTCTGTCATGTACAAGAATGCTATTGTTCTTTTCAAAACTTCTAAAGTTATGCACACAAAAAGGCACAGGGAAGGATACGTAGGGGATTCAGTTACTACTTGGTGGACTGCTTTATCGTTAAAAGAAAAATTGTCCCTAGCTCCTTCCTCTTCAAGGTCACAGGAAATGCCCCAACATGTTACAAAGAAGGGGGAGAAAAAAGTTTTTCTTAATTCACAACTTTGGAAAAAGCATGGGATAGCATTTCTTTTATAAATTTTTACTATGGGGGAAAAGATCTCTCTTTTTTGGCAATTACAGAAAGGCAAGTTTTCTGCTTGTACTTAGAGTGGCATGAGAGGGGCCACAAGAAAGATGCAAAGTTCCTCACACGAAGGCTGATGGTTTAGCAACTGCCTTCCCATTGCTTATTTATTGTGTCTCTTGTTACTACTCAGAAGAAAAGTTCTGAAGCTTGAACCAGCAATGAAGAGAGAAATGCCTAGCTAGACTGGAGAATGATTTTCTCAAGTGAGCCAGAAGAACGTTGCTCCTAATACAATATTGCTAGTATTGCTCTGAATCCTCGTCTCCAACAGATTCCTTTGTGTCAGAGAGTGTTTGACAAACTGGTTTAGCCTAAAGAATAAGTACATGAAACTTGAATGTTTGCTTATTATTTCAGCCAACAATGTCAATCTGCAAGTGATATCTTGATTCTCACAAGCAGTCTCTGGTGGCATTGAGGTCAGGATAGCAACTTCAAACTGCTTTAAACCAGCTCCATGAAAACCTGACTACGCTACAGAGATATCTGGTTCTGTTATATGAAGTTCATGACAGTCAACTACTGTGGTTCAAATTCCAATGCTTTTTTTTTTTAAAAAAATCATCAATCTAAAGAATATTTATTTATGTGAATTTTGATTAAAATCCTAACAGGTCACACTACCTGCTCTGGCACTTGATAGCTTGATATGCCAAAGCATATAAAGCCAGACAACAGGCTTGCTTATCAAGAGCTCAGTCTTGTATATCTGCTAAAATAAGCTGGGAAGATAAGACTATTCCCAAATTACTAGAGAGCAATAAATTCAAACGTAGGAACTAATGGGTGGTTTCTTGATATGGCATGAAGATCTGTTTGGGCACAGAGGAAATACTACTAGGAAATGAAACTACTAGGAAATGAAAAGTCTGACATGGTTGAGGAAATTTTGGCTCTGCAGATGTTTTGGATTACAACTGCCACAACTCCTTGCCATTGGCAATGCTGACTAGGGCTCCTAAGAGTTAAATCCAAAACAGATGGACAGCCAAATGCTCCCGACCCTTTGTTGTAGGGATTCATGTCCTCAGATGAGCTCTCCTTTCTTCAGAGATGCTCCATTCTTCAAATGGAAGTTTGGCAAATGACTAGCAAGGTCTGGCCAGTAAAAGCACTGCACAGTCTAAATTTTTGTTCACATTAGCAAGACAGATATACACAATTGACATTTTTTAAAACAAAATTCACACATGTAGACTTCAGTTCGACAGTGGGCAAATTGTGGTCTTCATATATTTGTGGACTATAGCTTCTAGCACTTTTCCCCATTGGCTATGTTGCCAAAGACTAATGGAAATTGTATTCTAACAGCATTTGGAGAGCCATACTTTGCCCACCCATGCTATAATTTAAAGTGTTTGAAGCCACATACTTGATCACGGGGTCTCCAAACTTGGTGTGTAGCTAGTGGGACCAAAATGAAGATCATGGTAAGATTCTGGACCTGCTACATTAAGTATATCAGGTACCTCATGAATAAATACTGTATTTTGTCTGTATTTTGTGCTCTAAAATGTACGTTATGAATCAATTTTGAACAGACTTGATATTTCCACTTACATCCAAAATATTTTCATGTAAAATTGAGGCTGATCTCCCCATTTCAACTTTTGGAAATTAAATTCTTTCTTTTCTTGTTTTTCATCCATTTTGTATAGAACATGGTGCTTGTGGTGCTACCAGTCAAACTTGTTTCATATAAATCAGAAGTACAGTCACCAGTATCAAGAGTCACCATGCCAGGGAAATGTGCTAATGATCTATAAAGTGGCACACTCAAAGTGCAAACAACAATAGCTGACCTGCTTTATCAAAAGCACCCAGTCATGGAAAGCATTAAATCCAGCACCTTTTCGCACCTTACCTGGTGCCACTGACGTCACATGGGAATCGTGCAAAAAGCCTCCTCTGGGAGAGAATTGTGTCCCCTGAGCTTCCCTATGTACCAGCTCCGTGCTGGATGGAAGGAAGTACGATAGCTCCGCCCCTTCCTTCTGCAGCCCAGCCAGGTACTTTCCCAGGCTGCGCTGCGGGAGGAAGCACAATGGCTGTGCTTCCTGACGTTCCGCACACAAGGTAAGTGTGGGAGGGACACAGGAGGGACATGCAATTGCGCATAATTTTCAGCAAAGAACTGAAAACGATATATTGCGCTATTGCCACGTGATCACTACGTGAATGACACGTGATCGTGAGGACGTCATGCGGAGCCATCTTTGTGATCCTGCATCACTCCCATGGCCCTTTCCCATGGGAAATGGTGTGCAAAAAGGGCCTCAGTCTTTGTTGTCTAGCTTTAACCAGCTGTGAAGCAACATGCTTCTCCATATTTTAAATACCTTTGTAACAGAAGTTTTCTACAATTCTGAGAAGTCCCTTACAAACTGGAGGCAGTGACCTCCAGCTATCAGTTCTATTCACTAGTGTCTTCTGGAAAATTCCTAGATTCCTCAAAGTTTTCCACATGATCCACCTACTAGCTAAAGAGGGAGCTCACAGTGCTCCAAAAATCTTGGTGTTTACCAGCTATCACAAGATTTCTGAGGCTCAAATCTCATCTGCTGCTACAAACTGCATCTCACAAGATGGAATTCAAGAAGGCCTCCACATAGCACTCTCACAGTTACTCAGCAAGCAGTGTGACCTACCTACTCTTCCTTGTACATGAGGCCCTCCAGATGCTGTTGGACTGCAATTCCTGGAATTCCTCACTATTGACTATGCTAGGTGGGGCCACTGAGAGCTGCACGGAACATCTAGAGGTCCCCTCACATCACATAATTATAGCATTGTGAGTCTACTCTAACTGCCATGATTGCATTACATGGAACCCTGGGATTTTCAGTTTAGGAAGGGGAATTTAGAATCCCTACCCAGGGAACATCTCTGCTGCCTCTGACCAGACAACAAGCCCCAGGATTCCAAAGGATACAGCCATGGTAGTTAGAATGGAATCATAGTGGGGTAATAGCATTGTGTGAAGGGGCCTTAAGGGTTACTTCAGCTATACACTGATTGTCCTGTTGAGGGCCAGGAAGAATTTTTCTTCCTTGTGTTGACATAACTGGCAAAGGAAATGGTATTGTTTCTTTACATTTCCGGGGGTATCATCTTGGCAATGTATATGTGGCTGCTGCTTTGTGTTACCTTTGCTGTATCTAACCATCACAATTTTGGCAGGAGATGGTGTGGAAGGAAGCAGAGCATAGAAAAGTTACTTTTTGGGATTCTTTTTAAAAACAGTGACTTGTGAGAATCAGCACAAAAGGCTGTAAGAATCTATTCTTCAGCTGGTAATTTATAGAAGATAGCTTTGAAATTATTTCCTGTGCTTTTTTTTTCTTCAGGCATTGTCAAAATTTTCTGCTTCGCCCTCTCTGACCTGCTAGCTCACCTAGGGCTAATTTGTATGCTCTGGTCTCATTAGTCCCAGCTTCCCTGCAGGTCTCTGCAAAAAGACACAGGAAGAAGCTGTAGGTGCTAGTATGGTCAACAGGCCTCCTTTTTGGAGCTCCTTGACTGCCCTGTGCTCTCTGCATCCCTGTGTCTGTCCCCTTTTCCACACTATATTTTTTTAAAAAGTTCCTATCTGTGGCAAACCAATCTTGCTCACTCTGTGAACTCTTTCCTGCCGGCTCACCATCCAAAATGGCAGTTAAAAAGAATTCTATATTTTAATGCTGCTTGGGTATGCCTGATTATTTAAGTTCTTATTCAGTTCCTTAAAAGATACACGCAAAGACAGGAGACCCCGACTGCCCCTTCAGAGCACATGGTTCCACACAAGGCTTCCCACATCTCAACATACAGAACGATCATCATTCCTATCGTAAACACACAGCAACCATGCTTCCCGCAAACCAGAAAAGTTAGTTCTGTATAGAACAGAAGTGCTTCAGCTGCTCTTTACTGCATCTGAAGGAACAGGTTTACATCCATGAGAGCCCATGCTAAAGGAAAAACCAGTTAGTCTTAAAGGTGCAGTGACATTCCATTTTTAATCTCCTCCTCCCTTCCTCCTTTTTACCTCAGCTTCTATCTGCCATCTGCCCAGTTAGCGGGCAGGCAGCCACAGGAGATGGAGACAGCTGCTGCCGACAATGCGGAAAACATCAGTAGTTCCTTAAAGGCTTCGACAATGTGGATAAACAATTTCAATGAGAAGAATATTTAAAATTGCTGTAAATTTCCCCCCTCCAACTGCTATTATGCACTGCATCACAACAACATGATTGCATTCAACAGAAGGAGATTTTTCTTCAGCACTGCCCAGTTGTTGGATTTTTTTTCTTTTAAGAAAACCACAATGCTAGTTAATAGAGCTAAAAGACCATTGTCCTTGACAAATTGCTTTCATCACACACAAAAATAATTGACAGCACAATATTTAGTTGACTGGGACTTACTACTGGGTAAATGGGCATAAGATTGTAGCCATGGATTTTTTTTCTTCTTTTTTCAGGTGAAACATTGATTGCTAAAGTCAGCTGGACTAATTAAGCACTTCTGCAGTCCAACATAAGAAAAGTTTGAGCAAATCCTCTGTCTTTAAGGAAGAATGGCAGCTGAATTTCAAAAATAAAATTTAACCACTCCCCTTCTCTCCTAATAATCAGGCTGTTTGTTAGATTCCTGAATCTTATTATTTTATACCTATATTCAGATGTGTTCTAGTTTTGTGCAGAAATGATGAGACAAGCCAAAATGCAGAAGAAGCTTTGAGTGGAAGCACCGCAGACCTCCATGGTCCTCCTCTTTTAAAATTACTCCCACTCCAGGGATTCCAGATTGAAAACTGGAAAGGGTTCCTGTACCTTTAATTTCAATAGGTGTTGCTTGCCATGCAACCCAGTAACTATCAATACCGGTGTCATGCCCTGCTTCCAGAACATGGACTCTGACTCAGAGTCTGAAAGAGGGGACATGCCAGAGGCTGAAACAGGGGGCATGCCAGGACCTGCTGTAGAGGAGGAGGTTACAGTGCCACAAACAGAACAGAAGGCAGTGCCAGCTCCAGCAGAAAGTCCTGCCCCTTCAGACACAGAAGATAACTTACCAGTACCTAACTTTGCTGAGCACAGACAACAAAGAAAGAGCCTACATCAATCCCAGAGAATTCATAACTGGCAACAATTACTCAGGCAACAGCTGCTTTAAGTGGCTGACCTATATAGCTGCCGCCCTTGCCCTCCAGGAGTTGTCAGAAGGAGGGCTTTCTGTTTGCTGGCTGCCTTGCTGAACTCTGTGCCTGTTTGCTGGATGCCTTGCTGAACTCTGTGTCTGATTCCAGATTACCCTAACTGACTTTGGACTCATTTTCCTTCAAATTCTGTTGGACTTTATTTTTGACCTTGTGCTTACTGAATAAAAGTAACCAATGAGCTGGGAGATATTTAGTTTGTTTTGTTTGAATTATCAGCTGTGCTGCTGGGACTGAGATAGGATAGCCTGCTGGAATTCTCTCTTCTGCATAGCCACAAGAATCTCCTCCAGTTTTCAGTCTGGCAACCCTACCCTTCAGCCATTTCAAATATGGTCCTTACCTGTCAGTAAGAGGTGTGATTACAAGTCTGGGACTATTCCCAAGATATTCATAAGCATACTGAAACTGAGCGTCGCAAATGTTGACAAAACATTCACTTTGTTCTTCATCCCATCGGTGACGCAGTTGTGAGAGCCATGTAAATGCCTGTCCATTAGAAACCTCAAATTAAGAAAAGGGGGGGGGGACAAGTTAATAGATGTTCCAGGAAGTCCTAGGAGTACAGCTGCAGTCAAAACACCTTCATTCTTCTCTTTCTCATCATAATAGTTTCTTGTGCTATGTGGTAACAATCAAAATAGATTTAACACCTCTGGTCTGGACTAAACCCCAGAGTGGATTCACTGTCCCACTGACAAGGGAACCACCAGCCACCACTCATCACAATCTGCTACATTTTGAAAGCAGCTTATCAAGTGGAATGCAGGGCTTCTATAAAAGACAGAAAGTAGGGAAAGACCAGGGCTGACCCTAAACCTTTTGGTGTCTGAGGCAAGTGACAAAATGATGCTGCCCCTCCCCCATGGCCCCCCAACAGTTGAGAACAAAATTATAGTCAGCAAAATCTGTGGACCTACGGCTGAGAAAGGCTGGCTTACATCATTTCATGAGTTAATATACAACCAATGAAGCGGTTCCATATGTAGAAATATCCAGTTACTCTCCTTGAAAAACCCTACCACATTATTAAGTAGAGACACACTCCGGCTACACATTATGTAGCTCTTTAGTCACAGCAATTCCTTATCTTCCACAGACATGGTATAGCTTCAGAATGTTAACTCTGACTCAAAATGAAGCACTATACAAACCTGGCCATCCAAATCTCCTTTACACTGAGCCAGACTACTGGTCTGCCAAGTTTAGCATTACTCCAACTGACAGAAAATTTCCAAGGTCTCAGTCCAAGAAGGTTCCCAGCTCTGACACCAGAGATCTTTTGTAGCTAAAGAAGACAGGCACTGAACCATTGACAGGCATTTTCTGCCATGGCTTGTATGAGAAGTCAGCATCAGAGTATAGCCACTAAGAGTGGCACCAGAGCAGGAAAAATAATGCTGACTACCAGAGCCCTGTTCCTTCTCCTGCTTGTTATCACCTCATCACTGATCCTGGTCCAACAATTAGGCACCGTGAGGCAGCCACTTCAGGCAGTTTCTGAGTATCACAAGTATGGGCCGCAAATGATTAGCTCCTTTTGTTGCTGTTGTGTGCCTTTAAGTCAACTGGGACTTATGTTGATCCTCTCCTGGGGTTTTCTTGGCAAGATTTGTTCAGAGGAGGTTTCCCATTGTCTTGCTAAGAGGAAGAGAGTGTCACACGCCCAGTGTCACCCAGTGTGTGTTCCCACAGCTGAGCAAGGAATCATACGCAGGTCTTCTGAAGTTCTAGGCCATTTTCGCACAAAATCTTGATAGTGCTATTATTCCACTTGGAATTCTGAGGTTTGTAGTTTACTGAGGCCAAGGAGCTCTCTGGCCAAGCATTCTAAAGGCCCCTCCCTAAACTGCAAACCCCAGGATTCCATAGGATGTTGAAAGTGGAATAATAGCACTATAACAGTGTAGTGCAGAAATGGCTCTAGTCTAACAAACAAGTCACTACACTATGCTAGCTCCCTATTAATTCCTTCTTTGGGAATTATTCATTTATTGTTTTTATTTTATATGTATCCTGCCTTTCTCCTCAAATGGGAGAAAAATGTATTTTTACTTGCACAGAGGAGGACGAATGCTTGTGAAATTTGCCACCTCATGTTTCAAAACAAGCACATCTGGCTTTTTTGTACCATGCCGATTTTGTACCATGTCAAAGAATACCGATTTTGTTCTGCAATTCAGACAGAAAAATGTCTTGGCCAGACTTGGTCTCAACTTGCTCTTTTCCAGCATGCAAGTGATGATATACGCAAGGACAAGGAGCAACAGTCTCCACTTGTCTTGTCTTCTCCCTCTGGAGCGGTGGCATGGATTGGGTCCAGAGAGAGAGGACAAGTTAGGGGAGACAGGGGAAAGGATGTGGGGAGATGAGCCCAATCAGAGGCAGAGAATCTTGACCAAGCCAAAACTTTCTTCTTTATGCATCGCCTAAAATTCTGCAAAGAAGCCATACATTTAGAGTGAAGCTGGAAAAAATTGTCAAGTTAACATTACAGATTTCCTCAAGGACAAAAATTAGAAACCCTTAATGTGCACATAAGAAACAGAAGGTACTCTGCCAGATTCTTATACAATTATAATATTTTGTACAATTTAAATTGCAAAGCCACTTGTAATAAATCCACACTTTTCACAGTAACATTGAACAAGTCTGGGACAGATCACTGAGAACCTGCTATCATTTTATAGCATACAGTTTTAATAAACACTTTAAACATTTGGACAAACACACATAACACACACACACATTTAAATAGCACTTTTCCCCCAACTGATAAATGTAATTATCTTCAGTCTGAAGCCAAAGAAAAAAGGAGAGAAATTGATCGAATCAAAATATTCTGTCATCATTATACATAAGCAACCCGAATATCTTTTCAACAAATGAAATTATTCTTTATTTTAAAATGCTTTTAAAAATGCATTAGGGTAATTGCTCTGCAACAAATTACCTTCTGTGCTATAAGCTTGGCTACAACATCCCTTGCGTGCACATCAATTGTGCATATTGTCATGATCATCTGACGATCTCCAGGGGTGAGTTCCCCTAGCAGCATGTTTATAAGGGCGTTCAGTTGAGCAATCTGCAAAATAATTATATTTCAATGGAGATATTACACTGTGAAGGGAAAACCCGATTATATGTCAAGTGCTAAATGGAGCAGTTCTGGCAAGCAAGACATACTTATTGGGGCTTTTAATCAACGCAAATAACTTTTGCAAACTAATAATGGTATTGTTTTCTCATAATTGCAATTTGCTTTCTTTAATAACAAAGATACACTTTTCAGCTAGTGGCCATTACTTTTATTTCAATACGTATTAAGTACTGGCATACAGATTCATTTGTGCTACGTTTGCTTGAATGTTCAATGTGATGGAATTATTAGAAGTTTCAATACACAGAGCATAAAGAATCTCATAATAGCCAAATAGTGATCCTTTGTTATTTAAACTATTTTGCCAAAAAGAAAAAAAAAGGAGGGGACATTATGCTCAGTTATTCTAGTACATTAAATATAGGATGTGACAAAAGATGGAAAGCCAATCTATCTTCTGAAAGCCAGATCTTGAATGATGGATTCACAACACACACACACCTAAACATCAGTAAGAACTTCTTGACGGTCCGAGCCATTCGACAATGGAATATGCTGCCTCAAAGTGTAGTGGTGTAGTGGAGTCACCTTCTTTGGAGGTTTAGTTCTGCTGACTAATATTGCTGAGAGTTGCCATTCAACAACACCTGAAGGCCACACAATTTCTACCCACAGTCTGGTGGAACACAGGTTCATGTTCTACCATTAAGCAGAGCCAAGAAACACCCTAAATAGGCGTGCTGGCTGTCCCTTGGACTTTGCTTCTGAGGCCCTCTAATCATTTTCCTCTTTAGGAAGACAGAGAAATTTGTGGCACACACCATATCCTACATCCCTAAACTGGCTTGATGCCCTCAGGTATGCAAGAGTTGAGCATCTTGTTACCAGAGTTGAAGTGGAATTCCATTGCTAGTTGCTTCAACTGTGTACATGGAATGGGAAAAAGGGTGTCACCTTGCCCTTTGCCTTAGACAGGAATACATTGTGGGCCAAATTAACCGCAAGAAAAATTGTCCAAGAAATCCAAATTATCACTGAGTCAAATTGTTACAGGTTCATGGCTGACACTGCTTTCACTTTTGTTAATTTCAAAGGCTCTTACACTTGCCTGTTTGCGGTTATAGTCTTTCAGAGCAGTTTCAAACCCTTCTTCAAGCCGTTCAAAAGCAATCCGAACATCTGCAGCCCACCAAATCTGACTGGCAGTCAAAGCAACTTGGGCTGGATAGTCAAAGAGCCACTGATCTCGTGGCTTATCCTCATAGGCTACCACGGCCTCCATGATTTTCTGCTTAACTGTCATGTGCATGATTTCTTCTAAACCGCTTAACCAACATTCTGCCTGAAGAACACAGATAGGTAGGTGAACAGACATTACTGGCATAAGTAATAGAAAGAATTATGCTTCATTTGTGGCTTTGTGTCTGGCCTTCAAACCACATTTCCGGCCAACATGCACAGGCCAATCCTGGGTGCAGATACATTCTTTCACCTTGTTGAAAATTTCATTTTTGGCACCAGTCACTTCTCCATGGTTTGCAGTAGAGGGACTTATTATGTACTAGGGTGTGGCCCTCCACATTTTTTGGAGTCCAGTTTCAAAAGTCAGGGATGATAGAGAATTGTACTCCAACAATATCTGAAGGACCACAGGTTGCTTAACCTTGCTGTGCAAAATCTCAGAAGACAAAAACAGACATAATTCTAACAAGTCGAAGCCTGGTGTCATAGAAAGCTCTGTGCCCATTCACTGTGTTTTATATTTGCTTATTCTGTGGCAACCTCTTTTCCCAGAATGTATGAATAAAAGAGGGAACTTTTGCTATTTGGATTAATGAGCGGGCTATGATGTTTACCAGTTAGCCCCTTGTCACACTACGCAATGATAGCACTATGACTCCACTTTAATTGTCATGACTGCATCCTATGCAGTCGGGGAACTTATGCTTTGGTTAAAGCCAGAGAGCTCCCTGGCTCAGAATTCCAAATGTTCCTCCCTAAACTCTCAATCCCAGGATTCCACAGGATGGAACCATGGCAGTAAAAGTAGAATCATAGGGTCTTTCTGCACTACACTGTTATAGTGCTATTATTCCACTTTCAACATCCTGTGGAATTCTGGGATTTGTAGTTTACTGAGGCCAGAGAGCTCTCTGGCTGAGATTTCTAAATGCCCTCACCAAAACTGCAAGTCCCAGGATTCCATAGGATGCTGGAAGTGGAATAATAGCACTGCAACAGCATAGTGTGGAAAGGTCCATAGTGCTACAATGCAGTGTGAAAGTCTTTAGCTAGTGTAATTGATTCAAATCTGACTGTCAGTAAGTGTCATGCCCTGCTTCCAGAACATGGACTCTGACTCAGAGTCTGAAACAGGGGGCATGCCAGGACCTGCTGTACAGAAAGAGGTTACAGTGCTGCAAACAGAACAGGGGGCAATGCGAGCTCCAGCAGACAGTTCTGCCTCTTCAGACATAGAAGAGCACTTATCTGTACCCAGCTTTGCAGAGCACAGACAACAAAGAGAGACCCAGTATCACTCTCTCAGAATTTATAACCGGTAACAATTAAGCCACAGCAGCACTAGACTTCAGACTTACATAGCTGACATCCTCCTCATCCAGGAGTTGTCAGAACTTATCTGACCTTCCACCCTGTCAGATACCTTGATGAATATTCTGACTGACCTTGGACTCTCCGTGCCTTGGAACCCTGCTGACTTTATTTATGACTCTGAGCTTACTGTCTGGAAGTAAGTAATGAGCTGGGAGTTATTCAGTTTGTTTTGTTTGTTTTATCAGCTGTGCTGGGACTGAGATAGGACAATAAGTAGGTAGCACACTCATATCCTGTTATGTATCTGTCTATCTATTGCAGTCAATGTGGGCAAGGTACATGAACAGCCATGCCTTCTGTTTCTTAGTTATAAACAGAATATGGGCCAGGTCAAAAGGAAACTCAGCAGAGAGGCATGAGCCATGTAGCACTTTTTGGGAAAGGCAGCTGCTAGATAAGTGGCCAATAACAGCTAGGGAAAAGCATATAACAGGGCTTCCAGGCTAAAACCATTTCATGATGAGAGATTTCTAAAAGGGACTAAACAGCATCAAAGGTAGTGCTGGAAGCAAGAAGGCATCAATGCTTGTATAAAGTGTTCACTGGGAGAGAGTACACTGAAGAGCTCAATAGTCCCTACAATTATTCCCTGTCCACCTTTCCTTGGATCTCGGTACTCAAGCCTTTTGCTTCCTTCTTACCTGCTGAGGTCATTTCCCCTTCTTTAAGAAGCGACTTGGGCCCTTTCTGCAGAACGACGCTCTCGTGCGTCATCTCATCACAATCCCAGCAATGCTTCTGCTGGGATGGTAGTGTGTCCCCAGTAGTCCACTTTGCACCTGACCTATTGCCTGTGGAAGGGAGTGTGAGGCAAACGCCTCTTCCTTCCACACTGCAGCCAGCTCTCTTCCTCTGCTGCAGTGGGGAAGAAAGCATGTGATTGTGCTTCCAGCCCTTCTGTACAGCCAGCTGTGACAAAAGACTTGCACAATCAGAGGTCATCAATGGAGTTTTTCCAACAATGATATATCCAATGGCTGGCAATGTTAGAAGGTTGGAACTGTGACGACATCATGCAGAAGCATTATCACGGTCCTGCTCCTCTCATGTCATCATGCTGCGAGGACACCATCCTGCAGAAAAGGACTTAATCTCTGTGTTTCCTTTTTCTGAGAAGGAAGTAGCCATGAGGCTCCCACTCCATTCATGGTTGCTAGCTTACCCCCACATATATGAGTTGTACATGCTTGGGACCCCTAAGTATGGTCTATCAAGCCCCCCAAAGCCCCACCCCCGAATTAATTTTAGCCCCCCCCCTTTTTGCCCAAAAACTGATCAAAAGCTGTTAAAACCACCTGAAAATGCAGGGATAACTTCAATTTTTGAAAAAGAAAGAAAGGGACTGCAAGGAAAGGATAATCGTGACACAGATAATAAAATATATACTTTCAAAATGAAGGTAATAAAAGAGCCGGAGGCAGGCACTGTCTCAAAAAAGAGATTTCCTCCTTTCTTATGCACAAGATGGAATATCTTTCTTCAAAGGTATTGTCTGTTGTCACATGCATATAAAGAGAGACATTGTTGCCCAAAAAACAACTGCTTGTTTCAGCACTATTCGGTCAGTGCGTTGTGAGCAGATGCCTGCTCACAATAATCAGACTTTCTCACTCCTTTCTCTCACTGCAGTTCTCCCTCCCTGGTCTCTTTTGAGATGTGACACTGAAAACCACAGTGAGTGGTGGAACATAAATTTGTGTTAAAAATGCAACTGTATACATGTTTTGCTCTCCCAGACTATTAACAAAACTAGGCAAAAATCTTGTGCCTTCTAGTCATCAAGAGCAAACCATGGGAGGCAGATTTTTTCATTCTTTCCACCACCACCCTTTCTTCTAGAATGGTCCAAAATAAAATGTGCGCAATTCAAAAGGTGCACCTTTGGCACAAAAATGGTTTAGTCAACAGGGAAAAAAAAAGTTTACAAAAGTGCATACCTTAAGAAAAATCCATAGCAGAGTGTGTATATTACCAAAAATGGAAGTATTTCCATGTGAAAAGTAAAAACAATGCCTCATGTGGCCCAATACAAAACAAGGACAGGAAAGAAAAGCAAACAGGATTTAGAGAAACACATCAAAATAAACACTGAGAGATTTCCACAACCTTAGCTGCAGTGGGTCAAAGAGGTATGGCACCTTATTTCTTAGGTTGCAGTTAGCAGATATCATTAAATGGCTCCAGGCTATCTAAAAGACCAAATCTACCCGTATGAGCCTATCTGAATTGGGGGGCCAGTCCCACCACTGTCATATGCCTGTCAAGTGTAAACACATGACAGGGGCTTCTCAGTGTCTGCTCTCATGGCTGTGGCATTTTCTTCCATAGGAAGCTAGGATCTCCCCCTTCCTCCCACCAGCAGATGAAGATCTTTTCATTTAACTAGACTTTGAATGATTGATTGGTTGTGCAGAAGAGTCCTTTAATGGTGTGTGTATGTGCTATAATTCTGTTCTTATTGTTATGCTTCTAAGTGCTTTTATGTTGTTTTAAATTAATAGAATTTTCTACACGGTAGCTTATTGGGAGAGGTTAAAATGTTTATCATTTGTATAAAGGTTACTAAAGCAGGAAGAGGCAGTGATGTTTACACTGGTCTCTGTTTAGCATCTCTGACATGCTTCAAACCTTCTTGTTCCTTCTAATGTGAATTTAACACTGATTTGCATTCCCTGCATTGTGCCTTGGTTCTTTAACGTTATTTTCTTGAATCCAGCTATGATACCCAGATCCCATCTTGTCACATCATGCTCTAGACTTACCTGTCCTTCACAGGGACAGTGCTCTGAGAAGAGGACAAACTCTCCTTCTCTGCTGTACATCCCCATGGCCATTTGTATTCCTTTATTTTTGTCCTCCTCAAATTTAAGGTCAGCCACATTATCAAACAGCTTCACCAAGTGCCTAGTAATCTGTTGGCACAGATCACATAAAACTGATTATGTCACAGCTTCAGTTTATCATGGCCAAGAACTAAGCGAGGCATGATGGCAGCTTGAAAAAAAACGCATGCATGTTTACCTGCTTAGGATGAGTTCCTTTGGATATGATTTCTAATAAATCCACAGCAGACACAAAGTAGAATCGTGGAAAAGTGAGTCTTTTTGTATCTAAATAGTCAGCTAAGGATTTCTCACAAAGTGTAAGCCTGCAAACAAAAACCCCAAAATGAAAGGAAGGAAGGAAGGAAGGAAGGAAGGAAGGAAGGAAGGAAGGAAGGAAGGAAGGAAGGGTGTTTCTAATGCAGAATAAGAATTGCTATAAATGAAAGGAGAACAAAGTAGCAGCATCAGATGAAGGTCCTGACTTGGTTCTCCCACAGTCTCTTTCTTCTCACAACATAGACAAATATCCTGAGGTTAATTCAAAACATGAGAAACAATAAACTCCATGTATAGATGTCTTTGCTTCTTTACCTCACACCTCAGATATATGGATGTCTCAGAATAGGGCAAAGGTTGACGAACCACTACTCTCATCATCCTTCACAACTGGCAAGGCTGGTAGGGGCTGATGGGAATTAGAGTCCTCCAACATCTGAAGGGACCCACCTTCCCTAGCTTAGAATGGCTGCAGCTGCAACCCTAAACAAACTTAATAAGGAAGAAATCCCCACTGAAGTGGAGACTTACTTCTGTATGAGATTCACCATAAAGAGCATTCATGCAAACATCACTAGGAAATGTCAAGCAAAGTGAGGCAGCGTCCTCTGGCCAAAGATGTTGGGAGCTGGGGAGTGAAAACAAGGTATTGCCAGAAAGAGCCATTTGGGCCACGAGGCCTGCCCTGGACCCTCTAATTAGCTTGCTGCTTTCAAGACAACCACGTGCCATCACAAACTCTATAGAGGCTTTTTCCAACCTGCTGCCCTCTGGGTAAGCTGGACTGCAATTCCTACCTTCCCCCAGTGGAAATTATAGGAATCACAGTCCAATAGTCTGGAGGATACCAGGCTGTAGGAAATTGATCTATATAGCAACACTGCAAGAAATAACAGGAACGAGTAAGTTAGGCTATTTCTGCCCAATGGCCTTTTTGCATGTGTTTGCCTGAGTCCATTCCACTGTGTTTCCACATTAACCTGAAAAATACTACGTATTAGAGTGGTTTTATTGTATGCAACCCTGAGATCTTCAAATAAAAGGTGACATACAAATATTTTAATTAATAAATAAACAATTTTTAAAAATCTGCACGTACATTCACATTTAAATAAGAGCTTCAAGAATATACAGTTTTACATGTATTTTCCTTGGATAAGCCCTTAAAGAATATACAATTTTATACCTATTTTCCTTAGAAACTGCATATTTTAAACGTGTTTTCTCTCAGATTATAGATTTCTTAAACATTTAAATATCTTTGTCTTTACTATTGGAGCATGCAGACAAATATGAAAATAAATTACAAACCACACATTAGTCACAGAAATATGGATTAGCTCGCTTTTTATAAGGTTTATTAGATATCAAAGTACTTTAAAGAGCATCTCAGTAGATTTCACACTGAAGACAATGTGGCATCTTAGAGTCACTCAAATCAAACCTTTGTTGAAGAATTTCCAGTTTTTCAAGCAATCCCATCTGGTTTGTTACTTCTATAACTTTTTTTGTCTTCACCACCACAGACATAAGTTCCTGGACATGCAAAAGACTTTTTTTAAAAAGGGAAGGGAATAAAAACTATCTTTTAAAACAGAATAATTTTTTCTTTTGCTTTCTTTTTAGAATGACCATGGTATTTTGGAAAGAGCAGTGGTTCTTAATCTGGGCTCAGGGGACCCCTGGGGGTCCACAGAGCCCTCACAGGGGATCTGCAAAGCACTGCTGCTGGATGCCAACAGTAGCAGCAGGGATGTAGCAGTGGGGGGTGGGTGCTGAAACTGCTCCCTTGTTTGCAAATAAGGAAGCAGTTTGGGAGTGTACACACATGCCCCTGCTGGCACATCCCTGATGAAAGGGACACAGCAGCAGGTGTGTGTGCACGCCCAAACTGTGAGTCTGGAGACCAGAGTTTGAATCCACACTTGGCTATGGAATTCCACTGGATGATCTCAGGCAAATCACATTCTCTCAGCCTCAGAGAAAGGCAGAGGCAACAAATCTTGCCAAGAAAACCCCCATGATGGGTTCACCTTAGGGTTGCTATAAGTCAGTTTTCAAAGAGGAAAGACATGAAGGCTAGAAAGAACCTCCTGCCGTCCCCAGCACTTTGTTGTTGTGTGCCTTCAGGTTACTTTTGACTTATAACAGCCCTAAGGTGAATTTACGACAGAGATTTTTTGCCAAGATTTGGGAGTTTGCCTTTTGCCTTCCTCTGAGGCTGAGAGAATGTGACTTGCTCAAAGTCATCCAGTGTCTGAATGGCGCTTTGAATCCTAGCCTTTAATAAATAAATAAATATTTGAAAATTTAAATAAATATTTGAATACTAAATTTAAATATTTAAATCTTGAGGTAAGTCTTGGGGGTCCTCAGCAACAAATTATATTTCCAGGGGTTTCTTGGTAATGAAAAGGTTAAGAACTCCTGGGAAAGAACACTGTATTTCAATATGTTAGAGGTTCAAACCTCTAGTAAGCCATGGACTGAAATTCAGGGCAAGTTTTGGACAAGTCAGTCTGAAAATGTGGGTTTATAACTGCCCACCTCATGAGGGTTAAACATGAAAAATATTAAAGATTAAATAAAGCAGGAGTGGCTAACTGCAGCCTGCAGGGTGTGTGAGACCCCTAGGGCTATTTTTGTGGTCTCTCAGAACCTCCAGGGATTAAATTTTTGATCCCAAATCCATAGCAGCTGATCCCACTTTGAAAACAACACAGTCTTCCTGAATGTGCTCATTTATCTTCTGTTTAATGAAAACAACAATATTGGATGCTTGCTCATACCTTAAAATCCTGATCAATCCCCTCAAATCTTTTAGCATCTTCTGAAAGTTGGTTCCGGATGTCCTCAGAATTTGTGAAAATACTCTGGAGGTGAGCCCAAGTCTGCTGCACTTCCAGCCACATTGAAATGACCATGTCTGCTATCATTAATTTTTTCTGCCAGCTGCTCACTTCCACCAAGAAATATTCCACATATTTACTCATCAGGATGTTTTGAAGCTGAACCTGCAATTTATATTGCAGATATTGAAATAAAACCATATATTAATTACAGTCACTATCATTTTAACAAGTAATATGATTACTAAAATGTGGGACTTGCAACATAATACCTTGTTTAGTTTTCCTGGCCATCAAGCAGTCAGTAACATCCTCCCCCAGAATAGTTCATTACATCGTCCCTTCCATCTGGCTTTCCCTTCCCTTCTCAACTATCAGCCAAAATTCTATGCCTACTGAAAATACGCTGTCCTAATTAATGATGTAAATCTTACTTATTTTGTTCCTTATTGTAAGAAAAATTCAACAATGTTTTTCCTTGCTCTGTGAGGGGTTTCTGCAGAATTTTTGAGCATGTACTTCAAAACTTTGTTGGGGAAAATACACATGGTTTTCCTGCACAGAATACACATTTTTCAGGGGTGAAAACATATGTTTTGCATAAAATATACTGATTCTTCCACAAAATATTATTCTCTGTACAAAAAAATATATGCAGGAAAACTATATGTTTCTTTTGTTCGGGAAGCCACACTGCATGGATTGTTATTACAAACTGTGTTAATGTAAGTTACACACCTTTTTCAGAAGAGTATGAATATTAATGAGCACTTTTCATATTCCTAGTCATCATCTGAGTTTTGAAAGAGGTCCACTTTCCAGTTCTTTTCCGAAGAAATCTGAACTTTAATTGTGGGGTTGTATAAATCTACTAACACTTTTCTCTTATATCTGGGTAATATCATTTTGGCCATATAAGCACCAGTGCTCATGACTAAACATTTGTTATAGAAGGAATGATATTCGTATCTTAATATATCTGAAATGCGCGCTGAGCATTGACCCAGTTTAACCAACACATGCTTACATGTGACTATTGTTTTCACTGAACAAGTCTGGCAATAACTTGGATCTTTATTACAGCCATTCTTTGCCCTCATCCTGTGGTATGATTTTTGCAGTTTCCTTTTACTTCTAACTACTACCTTCAGCAAGACAATGCTTTTAAAGATGCTTAAGCTGGTGTAAAGAACCCTGGGACTGATTCTAAGTCTCTCAAGGTTCCAATCATAGGTTCTTCATGAGACCATTGTTGGGTGGTTTCCCAGTTTTTATACAGACAAGTCTTTTGTCCCACTGGTGCCATCTCAAAAGTCCCCATCCTCTTCTTAAGAGTTTTATTTTCACCACGATCCCCCAATAGATTCAGTTCCTCTCAATTCATCATCAAGGTATCACTTTAATAATGGCTGCTCTTTTAGCTTTTGGGCTCTAATACTGAAAGGACACTGGTATATAGTGACCAGCAGTAGGCACGATTATTGGACAAATAATGTAAGTTTATTAAATAAAATTTA
This sequence comes from Cyclura pinguis, assembly GCA_030412105.1. Lineage (NCBI taxonomy): Eukaryota > Metazoa > Chordata > Lepidosauria > Squamata > Iguanidae > Cyclura > Cyclura pinguis. Next base: position 221,314,096 of record CM059599.1, on the reverse strand, counting down.
ATATGTTTATGGATCTTTTCTTTTATTTAATAACCATAAGCCAAACAATCTTAACACTTCATACAGAGACTGCAATTCAACATGCCCACAGCAAAGCATAAATATCCAGCTGCAGGGATACTCCACACCAGCACTATGCAATCCCCATGCAGAACACTACCCTGAGCAATACATGTGAATGACCAGGAGCCATTGTGTAATTTTCAATACATAACCACAATGTGCAATATGCAATGCATAAACATAATGCACAAAACTGCTGCATATATAACTCTGTTTCTGCGGCATTAGCAGAATACGACTTGTGGCGCTACGGTGAGTAATTTGCTCCGCATGTGTAACACAACTTATGGATGCATATGTCACCAACAGAATGCCAACAAGACTATATTTACATCACACTGTAATAGCAGTTTGACATCATTTTCACTTCTGTGGCTCCATTTTAGAGAATCGTGGCATTTGTAATTTGGTGGGGTACTTAGAATTCTCTACCAGGGAGTTCTAGTGCTGTAGTTTAGTAGGGTGTACTATAGCTCAAATTACAGATTTCAAGATTCTGTACGATAAAACCATGACAGTTAACAAATGTCAAACTAGTCTGTCTGTGTAGTGTCATATAGATACTTTTACAAGTCTCACTCTTCAGTACTCAGGCCCTTCCCTTCTCCATCAATGTGTGTGTGTGTGTGTGTGTGTGTGTGTGTGTGTGTTTACTTGACAAATATTCAGAACTGTGGTTGAAGCCTAGAAAGCAGGAGGGCTGTAATGTGAATTAAAACAAATTAATATTTAATTCAATACGGCTATAGACATTCTTTTCTATGTATTCTAAAAAAAGATATGAATATTCTAGAAGGTCCATTTAAAATGCCTGAGGAATCCTTCCAATGACTTACAATCACGTGGATGTAGTTCATCCTTAGAACTGAAGTCTTTCTTCAAAGCATGGAGGGCAGCAGTACACTGAAAAACTAATCTCGTGTTCATTCAAAATAAATGCCTCTTGTCTGAAACAGTAACAGAGTCTGTACTTTCTATTCCATGTAACAGCTCAAATAGTTCTGCAAAATAAGGTCCAGAATCCCAAAAGCCTCATGTGGAATTCTATGTGCTGACTGGGACTTTTCCCGGTCTCCATTTTTCATGGTAGCTCCTACAGTGATGGCCTCCTCCTCCTCCTCCTCAGGTGGCATCTCATATTTCCCATGTTACTGCAGAGTGAATCTACCCTGGATTTTAGTCCAAACTTTATAGGAGTCATCTAAGGTACTACACCTATTTTGGAGATAAAGTCTGGTATCTCAGATAGTGCAAATTTAAACCAAATCCTGGAATGGATCCAGTGTTCCACTGGCATGGAAGCCCCCAGCTGCCACTGGTATCCAAACATCTACTTCAGAAAATAATAAGGATTTGTGGAGTAAGTATAGGAAGAAACTTGGTTTCTATTTCCCTGTAAAACATTTGCTTTGGAATTCCTAAGACAGGCAATGAAATTGAGAGCACCTTGCCCACTTGCAGTGTATTTCAAATGAGATACATTTGAAAAGTGTGAACTACAAAAAATGAGAATACAGTCAGCCCTCCACATTTGCTAGGGTTGGGGCACAGGACTCCCACAAAAGTGGAAAAATCTCAAATATCAAAATGTGTGTTTGTGTCTGTAGGAAGAGGGTTAAGTCATGATGGGGACAGTGGACGCCCACATCCAAACCAAGTCATGGAAAGGAGAAGGAAAAGAGTGGGTTGGCATGGTGGCCCTACACTTCCTCTCTCTCACCCAACTACTTCCTTGGATGTGTGTGGGGGGCATTGGGAGAGGGTTTGTGATGCTGAGAAATTGGGCTGTGAGCCCTCCTTAGCTAACCAGGGGCTGGTGGTGGAGGAGGAAGACCAGAGGTAGGTTTTTGAAGGGCTGCATGGCCTGCTCAGAGCCACCAAGAGGGAAGGTTCCCTTGGAAAAGAAGCACCTGAGGTGACAGGAGACATAGAAACTCACAAATAATCAAATCAATGAAAGTTAAATCGACAAATGTATAGTGCCAACTGTACATGAAAAATGTGCACAACCATGTTGTAATAATGGGAAAAGCGCAGGGCAATATGTACATTATGAAAAATGTGACAGAAATGAATGGTTTTGAAGAAATCTGTACCAAAATACAAAAAGTATCTCTCCAGGAAGGAAAAAAAATCCTCCCTACCTGATCCAAAACTAGAATAGGATCAGGAATGAGAGAAAAATTAAGCTGGCAATTTCTGCCTATACTCAGCAGTGGGATTTGGAGTGTTGCAAGTGGAATTTGTCAAGATTCTCTTGTCTTGGCCTTCATGTAACTATCAGCTGATGACAAAATACACCATGTCCAAAATGTAAGACTTGTATGAATATCTAAAAGCTAGCAAACATACAAAATGCCTTGAAAGTCTTGAATATCAATCATTACCTGATTGTCTTCTAGAGTTTCTATGAGGTTTTCATCAGATTTCAAGAGTGGTGTGCCTGTGCTGTGATGCTGTTCATATGAGAAATCCATAATGCTCCATGTTTGAGTGATTTCTATGAGTACCTGTAGGGGGAAAAATGAAGCAAGAACCAACAGCTCTTCTGCAGGTACAGTCCTGCTTCTTATCACTCCACAAACAAGACATCAATAGGCCTTTTGACACTACACACTTTTAACGGTATGATGCCACCTTAACTGCTACGGCTGCATCCCATAGAATCCTGGGGTCTGTAGTTTGGGGACGCACTACAGTTCTTTGGCTGAGGATTCTAAATACACTTCCCTAAACCACAAATCCCAGAATTCTACTCAATGGAGTCATGACAATTATAGAGGAATCATAATGTGTGAAAGGCCCCAATGTAATTAGGATTTTAGCCTACTTCCTACTTAAACAGTTGTTACTTGAAACACAACAATGTACCTTTTCTATTGCCATTTCCTTCACAGCTTTGTCCACAATGTTTTTAACTTCATCTTCTACCCTGTGGAGCTGAAGACCAAAAAGTTCCCCTAGTGTGGTATCTTCATTCATGACAAAACATACCTAGAAATTGAAGTGAAAGAAATCATTTGCTCCTTAGGATAAGATTAGGGTCTTGATCTCACCACCAGCATAAACTTCTTATGTGCAAAGCCAAAAAAGTTATACCCCTGTTGCAGCCATAAGTTGTTGCCAGTGTCTTTTCCGGATCGCAACATTCTGGAGTTCATTCACAGCTCTTAAGGAGGTTAACAAATTTTTAACAGTTGATTCTAATCCTATATAAACATCCCAGACCCGTACTTCTTTATCCAGAGTCTTCATATCCTTTGCAGTCCAGAAAACATGAAAAGAGAAAGAGAGAGAGAACTAATGTGAGGCAGAGGTCAAAGATAGCTCTGCCTTCAAGGCTAACATTCAGGTTTTCTCAGGTGGACCAAATCTGATGACTCAGAACTACCTAAACCTCACCCTTAACACTTCATTAGAGAAGGTGCTGAGCAGTGTAGACTACCGCAATGGCATCACAGTAATCCTGACCAGAGCATTTTCCAGTTGACCATAACAGAGGAAATGTAGCACATGGAAGGACTAAGACCATACTTACTGGTCTCATCTCCAACCTGAGTGCACTGCTTGACTCTTCTGCATAAAACCAACACGCACACATATGTATGTGCCTTGTCACTGTATCCTGTACCTCATGACAGTGCATGAAGGGACAATTTCTATGCAGAGGCTGCATGGAGAAGAACTAGATCAATCCATGGGGATCGAAAACAAGGCAGGTAGACATAATTCTAACTTCCTCCTCCATGCAACATGAATCCTCTCTTTGGCAAAATATATTCTATTAAGCCTGCCCATGTGGCATGAATATAATGGATAGTTTCAGTCATTTTTTTGTGGGAAAAATGTATAGATATTTTCTTTACACTGAAAACAAAACAAAAAGGTGGTTCAATACTTTGATTTTACAAAAAGGTTAGTTTGACTACACACCTCCAACTGTTGCAGTTTGGCAGGAACAGTCCTTATTAATCCTCTGCCATGCCACTTTTTCAGTTGTTGTGAAAATGTCCTGGTTTCTTTCTCTCCTCCTCCTCCTTTCCCTTTTGTCCTCAGCTTACTTCCATTGCCGCAAATTGAGTTCAAAGTGCAGATGTAGCTTGCACACAGTTAACTCAGCAGCAGGGAGAGGAGAGGAGGCAGCCCATCCTGCTCTTCCTAGTAGACTCAGGCCAAAGCAAATTGCTGAAGCCTCTCCTAGCTTCTCTAGTCTTCCTTATTAATAACTTTTGCCATCTTGACCATACTCTAATGTTGCCTGGTCACATGTGTCCCACTTTTCTTCTGTGAAATGTTGGAGGGTATATGATTAATAACTGTCTGGTGTTGTAATACTCATTTACCAGGGCTGTAAGTAGCAGATCTGTGGAGTCAGGGAACTAGTTGCGCACAAGAATTTTAGCTGTAGAAGCTGAAAGCTTCAGCCTGAAGTCATGGGTCATTTCCACACTACACTATTATAGTGCTATTATTCCACATGCAACATCCTGTGGAATTCTGGGGTTTGTAGTTTACTGAGGTCAAAGAGCTCTCTGGCTGAGAATCCTAAATGCCCCTGCCTAAACGGCAAACCCCAGGATTCCATAGCATGCTGAAAGTGGAATAACAGCACTATAACAGTGTAGTGCAGAAATGGCCTAAGTGGCAGGTGCTTCTCCTTTGACTAACCAGGGTTAGGCTCATAATAGTTATACAACACCTGGCCAATATAGAGATTCTGTGACACATGCCAGTCACAGAGACTGATGCTGTACAGCTCTGTTTTCTTTGATTCTCATGATGGTAGTCTCTTTGTTAGAGACACAAAGTATTATCTATAAATTGACGTATATACACAGTACCCCGCTGGGATTCATTCACTTGTTCATCTTACAGCATGATACATACCTTCTTCCTGACATGCCCTTTTGCATTCTGCAAAGGGCAAAAGGCCAATCTTTACAACAACAACAAAAAAACATGAACACAAATCTAACTCCAGAAATGGCAATATTAAACTACAGCCCCCACCATGGGCAAATACTTCAACCTTCCAAGACCCTCTTCCACTGACCTTAAAATAGCTGTGCTTCTAGCTTGTTTACCAGGCAATGGATACCACTTTAGCTGCAGTATGCTCTACTGAATGTAAAGGTTGGTTTGCAGGATTGGTTTGTCAGACTGATAAATATGGTACCTAGTGTACACAAATGCCATACAGCTGTGGGGGGCGGAGGGAATCACCTTTGTAAATCTTCGGAGCTCCACATCCATTTGTTCAACATTTATTTTCTTCCATGGGGTTTTCATCCAGTCTTTAATACTCATCTGGGAAAGAAAAATCCTGTAACACTTTTCTGTGGCATTTTAAGATGCATGAAGAGTTTTCAGACTCAACTGTGGGTTCTCCGTATAAATATGTATATAATGTACAAAGTCTGAAAAATGGATTTCAAAATCTAAAACCTACTGAGGCTGAAATCTAATCTAAGAGGATATCTATATTCTTCATTTTTGCTGCTAGAAAATCTCACTCACATTTGAGAGAGAAAACATTGTCCAGATTCATATTTCAAACACCTTGCATTTCCAGACATAAAATTTCTTTCACATTCAGAAGGACGCTCTGTCATCAAAAGCTGGAAAAGGGAGGTTGATGTTTTAATCATTTCCTAGAGAGTCTTTCTTCCCACTCCCCAAGGCATTTAACCTCACTTATATTTTGTTAAGAGAAGGAAATGCAAAATAAAAAAAAAATCATAAAGTTCTGCCTGTTCATTTTCTTGATTTTCATTAAATGTTAACATCAGGGTGCCTTCTCAGGTTTTCAGCAGTGGGAGCAAGATTCACAGTAAGGTTCAAAGGTATTCTTTCAGATATATTTGAGTTTAAATTGCCAAAGGAAAAAAAAAAAGGAAAGGAAAGGAATAAGTATATTTTAATAGTATTTCTTCTTTTTTAATATCTCTTAATCATCAAAGATATTAAGACTCATGTGTGATCTAAAACACAGAAGGGGGCAGCTGCCCCATTTTATCAATGGTTCTCCTGATTATCATATGAGAGTATCAGTTTACCTAGCAAAAGGTTACCTAGAAGTAATTAGTCTTGAATTCTAAAGGACCCGTTGAAGGGTGGGGGAGACCACTGCTTGGCAAACAGCATGATCTTCTCTCCAGAGGTCTGCTTATCATCTTTCTAGATTCTAGATTCTTCTTATTCTAGCCTTCGAGATATCTTTATGATCCATAACAACAAACACTAACCTAAATTCAGCTGCTTGTAAGACTGACAACCTAAAAAAAACAGTGACCACAGCTTCTGCATAGTTGATGGAACAGTCTGTGTCTTGTATTGAATTGATTTATTAGGTTAGTGGCAATGGAAAGACAAACAAGGAAAGGACAAGAGGTGAGACTTACCCTTGAAGACCTGAAGACTTACCCTGGCCTGTTCAGTAATGCTTTAGGAAATGCATGTGTACTGAGAAATTAATGCTGTGGGACATGACTATAAACTTGGGTTCCAATCTTGTTTCCATGAATAGAAAAGAGTTCCCCTTTGTAGAACAGGACAGTTCTCCTTTTCCTCTGAAGCCCTTAGCCATGGAAATGTGATATAGGGGGAGGGCTGCAGGTAGAGGCGGAACGTAGTGGAAAACCACCCCTTTTTACATGAATAGTTGGAGAGGACTGTGGTTCAATGTCAGAGCATTTGCTTTGCAGGTGGAAGGCTCCATATTACGTCCCCATCATCTCTACTCAGGGCTGGAAAACTGGCAGTAAAGCCGCTGCCAGACAGTTCAGATTACATGCGGATGAGGGAGTCCTTCACCAGATGCTGTTGGTTGCAACTCCCATCAGTCCTCATACTATACCACCTACAGTTGATGAGCGTTGCACTCCAGCACAAGTTGCTTAGCCCTTAGACAGTCCTAAGTTAGAGTCTGGCTTGGTATAAAGCATCTTCCTGTGTTGTTATGAACGGAGCTGCCACTTAGGATCCAAAGCACAGTGCCCATGTCCAATTATCTATGGGTTTATTTACACAAATCCTTCTTTCACTGTTTTTCCATCTGTGATTAAGCAGTGAAATGTAGGATGTAGCAACCCAGTATAAACTGTAGGACTGCCAGCAGCAGCTGGCCCAACACATGAGCATCTGTCGTCAGGGAGGAGTGCTCACATAACAGCTTTTCCATTTGTGCTTTTAATTTTCCAAATCACCACAATACACACACACACACACAAATAAATAAATAATCCTGTTCACTGACTAACAGAGTTTGCACATTCTATTCAAGGGCATCCTGTATCACACAAAAAAGGGAACTATCTGAAACAGCATTGTAACGTTTTACATGTTACAGAATAAGAACTGCCAAAGATAAAAGGAATAGATGGACATGTTTTTTAAAAAATTAAAAAGTATGTGTGCATTCATTTTATCTTGGGAAGTTTGTTTTGTTTGTTTGTTCGTTTGTTTTAAAAAAACTCAACATGAGCTATGTCAGGTGACTTACTGGGGGAAGACACAAACATTAAGTTGGATTAAATGGGTCCCTTCCATTGGAATGAGAGACCAGTGACAGCTGGTGGCTTCCATATTTGTGGGGCAATAAATCCATTACAGGTTTTGGCTGGTTTTAAAGGAGCTGTCCAAAGTGCTGGACGCTATTCAAGAATAGGGCTCAGCACTTTTGCTAGTTCCTTCAAAGCCTGGAAAACATTCAGTGCTCACATGGGAGCCATCAGGTGTCACTATGAGGGGTTCCTTTGCAGTCTACTCTGTGAAGTGTTCTTTTGGAGTCTACTCTTTCTATATGTAGAATATTAAATTGAATATTGTATGATCTTTTCAAGTCCAGACAAAGAAGCCTCTCCTTTTAATGCTTTGTTCCAAGTTTATGATTGACAATGACATTATTTTCAGTCTCTCAGAATTTATATAAAATGGAAATCCTAGGAACATTAGAGACAGAAGTCCACGAGACAGAATATTTATGTTCTTCCCTAGCATCTGGTTTTTCTTGGCATAGTTCCTACGTGCTTTATTCATTTAAGTCACATGTTCATAAATAATTTAACATTTTCAAACATGCAATGGCCACATGGCATAAAGCAGAAAAAGAATGGGATTAATTTTCTGGGACATACTTTCTTCTATCAGTACCGAATGAGAGAAGCCTGCTTCAAACTTATTTAAACCACAATTCCCACAAGACAATTCTCCCTTCTTTTATCAAGTGAATAACTCAAAAACTATGAAGCAAGGCTATACTATCTACTGGCTATAGGCTCATTTACCCACATCTCCCAAGGTATTTGGAGAAGAGCAAAACTCAATAGTAAACACCACAGTTGATATCCAGAAAGTTCTACATTCAGTCTTCAACTTCTCTGATCATTAAAATTATCTTAGGTATTGAGTAAGGCATAGTCTTTCCAGGATTGGCACTACCATTAGCCAGAGTGAGGCCAGATGGCTGATTTTGAATGTCATAAGAGGCAGCATATTGATGACTTTGGAATGTTTTTCCTGTTGACTTTTTTTTGGATTTTTTTTATTGACAATGTGAGAGAAACACATTTATGTTTTTTTTTTCTCCTTATCTCAAGCACCAAAATAATTTGCCTAGCCTTGGGTATTTGTATCTCGACTTGAGGAAGGGAGGACAATTTGATAACTTGTTTCGGGCAGCAAAATGCCTCCAGCTCACCCTAATGCTGCTCCAGCTGACAATCTGAAGGCTATTCAGTAAGAACAAATATTCAGTCAAAACGCATAGGCAACAGTGGGGTAGAAGATCTCTCTGAATCAGTGTGACACAGCTTCATCTGTTCACTGAAAGTGAAAACAAGGCTAGACCTGCTTGACTTATGGGTGGGTCAATAAGTATAGCTATAGTCTTTGCTACATTCATTTAAGCATAAATGTGACCATGCCTGATGGGGCAATTTGTGAAGCATGAGCAGCTATAATACTGATGAAGCAGTAGGGGAATCCTTGTTTCTTAGAACTGAGGGACACACTTGCTGAATTCAACATGCTGAACTGGTGCAGTAGTAACAGCCAAATCATGGGCTGTGAGTAGGCTTTGTACCCAGATTCTTTCCCCTCTCCCCACTAGAGCATAAACCCAATAATGTTCCTTCCTCTTTGATCTGAGCCCAACATATCTTGTCTCCAAAACACAATGAGAAACCACAGTTTAAAATGGCATTCAGTCTTGATTACAAACTACTGTTTACATCACAGGTGGAGATCCTGGGATCTTCCCAATGTTGGACTTTAATCAGGACAGCCCCAAGACATTTTATAGCCTCAAGAAGAGCAGGAAAGGGCATCCCACCTGTTAAGTCAAGGTGCATAGTACCCCCAAATAGCTGAGCCATTTTGACACCTGAGATAAAAATGTCCCAAGTGTTTCTTCTTCTAGCTGGTGGTTAAAAAAAAAAAGAACAAAGAGAGATTACCTGAATGAAGTTACCTTACTCTGCCTTACAATAGGTTGGACTTGATTACAACCCTCACTATCTCTGACCATGTCAGTTGGAGGTGATACTGGGGGCCTTTCTGCGCTACACTGTTATAGCGCTATTATTCCACTTTCAATATCCTGTGGAATTCTGGGGTTTGTAGTTTACTGAGGCCAAAATGCTCTCTTACTTGCAAAAAGGCATTGGATTCTAATAAGGAAATCAAAGCATGAGAAAGTACCGATGTCATTATCAGCTGCTTTTTTTTTAAACCACCTCTTACCAGATTTCAGGGAAGTGAATTGTTAACTCTATAATTGCTGGACTAAGTAAAAAATGGAACTTTCACTGAAGGTTAGAGAATTTTCTGCAAGGGATAATGGATCAAAGACATGGAGATTTTACGAGCATCATTGGAATCATGAGGCAAGAATTCAAGGAACTGACGCAAGAGATAAGAAGATTGGTACAGAAGATACAGCAAAAGACATAAAATTGGACATGAAAGCAAATCAAGATGAAAAACAGGAGGCAAGACTAGAACAAGTAAAAGCAGCATTCATGGAGAGTGTTCCCACTTTAGGGGGGATTTATGATCAGGAGGTTTTACGTGGTGAAAGGGAGATTTTACCCCAAGGAGGGCAAAAAGGGGGGATGAATTTAATTGGGACATGTATGCAAACTGAACAAAATCAAAACAAAACAACAAAAAGGAGGTTGTCCTAAGACTCTGATTTCATAAAGTTATGTGTGAGGACTGATTTCTGTGAAATTGAAGGAGATGTCTAAAATAAGAGTACTGTCTCAGGATAGTGTTTTTTAAATATTGGATGAGAAGCAATCAGAGAAAAGATGCTTTTCTGCAAAGTGGGGAGTTGAGTACAAGATTTGGACAAAGCAGGTAAATATGGATACACATCTAAGATGACAAACGGATTGGTCTATGAATTCTGTAATGGTTTTTAGAATATAAAGTAATATAGATGTATCTGGAAGCCAATGGTATTATAGAACATGTGATAGGTTCACCGTTCTAATTAGTGAATGTATAGTTACAGATTTTGGATACGATACTGGATTGTGTTTAGAATGATATAGATACATCTGGAACTATTGACTAATGAAAGTAATAAGTAATTAAGTCAGCAGTATTTAGAAAAATTAGTAACATTATTATCAAGCAATATCAATATTATTTACTATGTTTTTTTAAATAAGGCAAGTTAAGTTGCAATAGACTATAATAGAGAAATATGGAGATATGGTGTTAAGTACGTTAACAAAAAAATTTACATGCTTTCTTTTTTTTAGAAAGTATGAGCTGAGGCAAAAGGAAGAAGAAAAGGTTAGATTTTATTTTATTTTATTTTATTTTATTTTATTTTATTTTATTTTGAGAGAGAGAGAGGCTTGGGACAAGGGGTAGGCTACACTTTGTCTAAAGAAAGGAAGAAGGTCAGTTCTTTTCTGTTTGCTTTTCTTTATTTTCTCCTTTCCTTTCCTTTCCTTTCCTTTCCTTTCCTTTCCTTTCCTTTCGACAGCTTTAAATGTCATCACAAGCACCTTAAATTTAGACCTGAAGCATATTGTCACACAGTGCAATTCTTTTAAGACTGGTATTGTAGGCTGCCTATTTGATATTCCAGTTTTCTGAGGCCAACAATTTGTTCATTGCAAACACATTCTTCAGGCAACCAAAAAGACTACTGTATACATGGACATTATCTGATGGCTAATGTAGAAATTAAATAAACTACATAACTGGAAGCAGAAAATAGAGAAGCTCCATTCTGTCTGCAAAAGTAAGACCAGGAACAAATTGTGGCACAGACTATGAACTGCTAATATTAAAAATTAAAGTTAAAGAAGAGAAAGAAACAAATCCCTTATGTCAAAATGTAATCTGAAGAATATTCCTGTAGAATGTAAAGATATTGTAAAAAGTAGATTTGCACTATTAAGCCTGATTGAGAAACTTTAACTGAACCCAGGGACATTGTCAAGGAAGAATACAAGGACTCTATCTGCAAACAAAAAGAAAGAAAAATCTCATTGGATGACAGATGAAACTCTCCAAGCAGTCAAGGAAAGAGAAGATGCAAAAGTAAAAGGAGACAGAAATAGGGTCAGAATTCTGAACACAACGATTCAGTGACTTGTGAGAAGGAACAAAGAGAACTATAACAATCAGTGTAGAGAAATAAGATCAGACAACAAACATGGTAGAACAAGAACCTTCTTCCACAAGAACTGAGAAATCAAAGGGAAATTTAAACTAAGAATAAGGAAGGCATACGACCAGCAGAGGAGCACAGTACACGATCAAGAATAAATAAAAAAAAATGGAAACAAGACACTAAAGAACTATATAAAAGAGATGAAAGGGTAACAAATTCATTCAAAGAAGAACCATTTGAAGACTCATCCAGGATTTTAGAAAGTGCAACAGAAGCTGTACTCAAAATGCTTGGGAGAAATAAATCACAGAAGCTGTATGACTAGAAATATTTTAAGCTACAGAGACAGAATCCACTCAAATTCTAACTAAAATCTGCCAACAATAAAACAAACGATGGTCCACAGATTTGAAATGCTGATATAAATTCAAGTCCCCAAAAAAGGAGACACAAGGGTCTACAGTAACCACTGAACTCCCATGCAAACAAAGTGATGCTTAAAATTTTACAAGAAAGATTTTCACTGTATACGGAGTGCAAAATGCAAGATGTTCAAGCTGGGCTCGGAAAAGGAAGAAGCACTAAAGACACCCAACATAATGGATAATGGAGTGCTCCAAAGAATTTTAGAAGACAATCAGCCTGTACTTTATAGATCATAGCAAAGCCTTTGGTTATGTAGATCATGAAAAAACTATGGGTCACTCTTAAAGAAATGAGTGTGTCACAACATTTGATTAACCTTATACATAACCTTTACTTGGGACAAGAAGTCACTATCATGACAAAATCTGAAGAAACAAAATGGTTTCCAATTAGTAAGGAGTCAGGCAAGGCTGCAGTTTATCATCCCATCTGTTTTAACTTGTGTGCTGAACATATCATGTGTAGAGCAGGATTAGACCCTGAAAACAAAGGCATGAAAATTGGAGGAAGAAACATCAACAATTTTAGATATTTAGATGTGCAGATGACACCATAGCAGAAAATAGCAAAACCATGGAATTACTATTGAAGAAACTTAAGGAGGAAAGTGCAAAGGTAGTTTACAGTCGAACATTAAGAGAAAAAAAATAACGACCACAGACGATCTGCATAACTCTAAAGCAGACAGTGAAGACATTTTGATAGTCAAAGATTTCCTACAACTTGGTTCAGTCATTAATTAAAATGGAGACTGAAGTAAAGAAATCAAAAGAAGACTGGGGCCATTTCTGTACTACACTGTTATAGTGCTATTATTCCACTTTCAACACTCTGTGGAATTCCAAAAAGCTCTCTGGCTGAGAATTCTAAAGGCCCCTCCCTAAACTGCAAACTCCAGGATTCCATAGGATGTTGAAACTGGAATAATAGTACTATAACAGTGTAGTGAGGAAATGGTCTGGGATTTGGGAAGGCAGTTGTGGAGGAAGAAGATAAGGTCCTCAAGTGTAAAGATACATCACTGAATATCAAAGTTAGGTCTGCCCATGCCTCTGTACATCTGATTTCTATGTATGGTTGTGAAAGCAGGACAATGAAGAAAGCTGATAGTGAGAAATCAACTCATCTGAAATGTGGTGCTGGAAGAGAGATCTGTGGATACCTTAGTCTGCCAAAAAGGCAAACAAATGGGTCCTAGAGCAAATGAAGCCTGATCTCTCCCCGGAAACCAAGATGACTGACTAACCTGAGGCCACTGTACTTTTGAAACATCATGAGAAGATACAACTCACTAGAAAAAGGCAGTGATGTTTGGCAAGATAGCAGGCAGCAGAAAAAGAGGAAGATCTCATTACAAGTGAACAGACTCAGTCAAGGAAGTCATGTTTTTGAGTTTGCAAGACCTGAGAAAGGGCGTTGGTAACAGGAAGACTTGTCAGTTTCTCATTCATAAGATTGTCATTAGTTGGTGCCAAATATGGTACTCCATTCAGCAGTTGAGTGGCTACATTTTGCACTAGCTGCAGTTTCCAAATCTTTTCCAAGGACAGTCTCATATAGACTACAGTAGTTTAATCAGGAGGTTATCAAAGCATAATTAAAAATTACATTTCCCCTTCTAATATTTATTTATTTATTAAAATATTTACACTCACCCTGTTTGTACCAAGAGATCTCAGGGTAGCTTACAAATGGCATTAAAACAGGTTAAATGGGTTTTTAAAAAGTAAGGTAATTTAAATAAGGTAAAAACATGTTAAACAATGCAATCAGTTATAGCAGATTTAAACATTTAAAAGTTTTTAAAACTATATGTAACAGTCTTTGGATTGAATTAATGAGATGCAGAGGCTTTGGTAAACAGTCCTCCTAATGCAACTACAACTGAAATATACTTTCTACTTATTAACTGTAACTATACATATTAACTCTTTTCTATTAATCTCCCCATCTCTGCCTATGGAGACAGGAGACTGCCAAAAACATGAACAGAAACAACATAAGATTCATCCATTTTCAGATAAACCATGTATTGCTCCATTCTGCCCAGACATACGTTCTTTTGCAGAAATACTTCTTGTTTAGCCAGTGGGAACTGCAAAGCTGAGATCTTACCTGGACAAATACTACCATATCCCAGACAGACTTTACCAGGATGGCATCAGTACGACACTGTTTGAGCTGTTTGTATTCTGGCACAGTCACTTCAAAAAGGCCTGCTGTTTCCTGTAGCTTTGTCATTTCTGCCTCCAACTTTGCAATGGCTTTGTGAGTCTGCAAGGATGCCATTTTGAAATAAGTACCCCTGAGAGTTTTGCTTACACGTTTTCAAGATCCAAAGTATAGATTGCTCAGATAAAAATGCTGCCTCTGTCCTGCTCTACTTTGAATGAGCGTTGTGGAAAGAGACTGCTAACTGATAGTTTATACTAGACTCATATATACATATGAGGACATTGTTAGAGGCACACTATTTAAGAGATCAACCTGAGTGTCTTTAACACAGTAGTCAGCCTTTGTTGTCAATGACAAAATATACAAGACAATCTTCTAAATGCTGTATGTCTCTAAAACAAGTGTGGGCATATTGTGGCCTGGAGGCCACATGAACCCCCCGGACTCCACTTTTATGGCCCCTGAAACCACAAAAGACATCATTTTCTGCCACAATTTTGAGAGGGACAGCTGAGGCAAAGGGAGGTATTTAGGCTTGCTGGGGAGAGGACTGGGGGCAGATTTGGCTCCTAAGGCCCTCACAGCCGCCCACCGCAGCAAGGTAAAGACCTAGCTCAAAACTGTTTTGGAGGCTGATTTGGGGTATGCAGTGATGAAAGAAGTGCTCATTTTCTTTTCATTTATCATTTTTTAATTCATTCAAGATTATTTTCAATTCATTTAATTTTTTACTTACTTCATAGACAACAGACTCTATGTCACCGTCGCAAAACAGCAGAATACAACTGTGTGACATTTTCTCAATCCTAATGAAAACAACTAATCAAAATGTGTTGCACAATACAATCTATTTCTATTTCCTAAGCATCTAGCTGAAGCTCAGCTGCTTCTTTTAACCCTTTTTTTTTGTAAAGAGGTCCATTTTTGGTCTATTCCTTCTTTCCTACTGATTGAGAAAAGATTTCCAGGTCGTGTCATTGATGCATTCAGGCTTATGTTTTGGATACCCCAAGTCACAATGGGCAAAGGAGGACCTTTCAGAATCTTCCCTGCAAAGGCTGTTCTCAAACCAGTCTTGCAAAACTGACTGGTAGAAAATCCCATAGTATATAGCATCAGGTTTTGAGTCCTGTTGGAATTTTCCCTGAGAAATCAAACGTAAGCCGTTAAGTAAGGCTTTCTGCCTTTTTCTTGGACCTGTTCACATTCTTTTCACAGCATAACTGTACAGCAGTACAAAACAGAAAATGCACCTGGTGGTGCTTTGCTATACAAGGAAAGTCTTCATCCTACTAAACCGTAGTGTGCCAAGTTGCTGTTAATAGCAAGAGAATCAAGTGATAAAAAATCTAACAGTCTTCTTGCTATATATATTTATTTTAAAGTTGTTGCTAGGTATATGTGTTTTAAAACTCTAACTGAAATGTCTGACTGAGATCTTTTGTTACCTTATCCACGCACATATAAGGATCTTCAGCATCGAATCTAAAGATGACTTCATTTTTAAATCTATTTCTAAATTCTTGCTGTTTAACCTGAAAGACACAGTATACAAATGCACATCTGAAGTTACGTTAAAGGTTAAGCAAGTGATCCATTGAGACTATTTAACTTTTCCTTAGCTGCCATTCATTAAGTATGTTCCATTTCATGAACCCTGGATCATTTGATTTTAAGTACTCTTATTTTTCTTAAATTTGCTTAAAACTTTATTAGCTCCAGCCTGCATAACCCTGACACACAGCTCACATGTTTCCAGTGGATAAGTATAAAACATTCAAAATCTACATTTGATCTGACAACACCGGCACCATGTATGAATTAGAAGCAGATTAGACATAATTGAAGATAAAGAGGATGCAAGCATCATTCCCATTTGGGGTGAACTGGGCTTTAAATTATCAGATTCATCCAGAATACATTACCAAGAAACATTGAATTGTTATCTTTAGACAGCCTTTTCTAAGAGTTTACAATTTTTCAGTTCAGTGAAGCTTGCTACCAGCTTGTTATCGGGACAAAAAACGAAAAATCATTCGGTTCACAGCACAGAACTGATCTCACCTCGAAAAGTACACATTTTCTTCTGATAACAGACACTTCATTGGACTGTAGAGGAGCCACTTCATGCTTCACAGTGAAGGCAATCTTTTTAAGATTCTTCCACTTTTCAGGTAATTCCTAACAACACAGAGATATTGTTTGTCTGGTGGCATATCAATCCAACAACCCGTCCTCTCACAAAGGATTGTACACATATCTTATTTTCACCCCACCTTTTCCCTCTTCCTCAGTAGATGTGTACCTTTTAGTATTTACCTGATTCTTCTCTGCAGTCATACAATCATTGTGCATGGTAATTTAAAAATATTAACTTCGCAGGTTTTTGAGTACAACAGTTCATACCAGGACATGGAAGTAATCCATTAGAAATAAGCTGTTACTTGTAATTAAGCCCTTTTCTGATAACTAAGGTGTAACTACATGACATTATAATGGTGAACAATTTCATTTCTGTTATGGTGCCATAAATGTAACACTTAGATACTTTTATAATCGCGGGGGCTCACAAAACAGCAGCAGAGGAATACCACATGGTTCAAGTGCAGGCTTGTACTGAGGAGAGTGTGTTTTGTATTATAGATCAACAACTCAGAGTAGTGATACTGAAAGTGCTAGACCCTAAGCCATTTGCAACCAGTCCCTGCAAGCTTCCAGAAAAGCAAGAAACAGCTATAACCAATGGCCACAAATATGATGCTGGTCCCAAGCTTATTGAGGAAAAAATTGCTGGTCCCCCATAGGAGAAGCACTGGTTCAGAGTATTCTAATATTTTCAAAGTAACTGGAAATAACTTCTTAGTGACTTCTGAGAAAAGGAAAATAAACTTTTCACAAATGGTTATTGTATCAGCAACTTACTACTGGGGAGGAGACCTTGGAAATAGAACAGTAACTAATTATTGTTTAAAAGCAATTTTTCAATTTCTTTTTAGTGCAAAAGACTTTATGTATACTCAAAAGCAATTAGTCAAAAGCCCAATTTGGACTAAATGGCTATGGGCACACATACAAGCCCCACCCCCAGATGCCACGCAAACACATACACACGAGTGTAGTTATGGCAGGGGCAAAATGAGAGCATTGTCTACCCAAATCAGAATTCTGATCCCCAAATGAAATTTTTGTTTTAGTCCTCAAATTTCTAGCATAGAATGAGACACTGCAAATTTTTCATATTTAGTTTTAGGTTCATACCTTGATCTTTTTTATTTGCTGTGTTCTCATTCCCTTGGTAACTTTGCCTACTCCTTTTCTTTGAATGCCTAAACTGTATTTCTAAATGCTCAAATGAAATTTTAAGTTACTATGGCCTGAAATTTGAAGACTGAAGGAAAATTCTTTGTTGGGGGGCTTTTCTTATTTGGAGGAGCTCCCAATGATGTTGGACTGCAGTTCCTCACCATTCACTAGGACTGATGAGAGCAGCAGTTCAACAACATCTGGAGGGCCATTTGCTCCCAATCCTTTATCTAAAAGACCACTGTTTCCTCCCAAATGCCTAATTAATACTGCTATCATCTTCCGAGGCCCTTCTCTGAATCCGCTTCCACTCTGTAGCATAGTTCGCAGTGACTAGAGAAAAGGGCTTCTTGATTGTTGTGGCCTCCAGTGTTGAACTGAAGGGCTTGAATGAATCCAGAGATGTTATTCATATTTCTACTTGGGCACAGCAGACACATGGAATTTCTCAGATTTCCCCATTCAGACTTCCCTATCTTGCTCATCCCATCCATCTACCATCAGGAGCTCAGGAAGCACAGAAGGCTATAGCTGGCTGGTGGCGTGGAAGGAAAGTCCTACTGCATAAGCAGAATTCTAGGTTATATTCTGTGGATCCGACCCAGGTTATTTTCCAGGTTAAATTCTCTGGATCCAACTCAATCACATTTTTATTTAGACAGGATTTCAGCATACCATATACTGTGGTTTTGATCTGAAGCCGTAGGATTTACTGGGTTTCACCATTTTTTTCAAGTTTAACTGTTCTGCATCATTTTATATTGCTTTCCTTTTTGTTCTGAATTGGACATTTTTTTTAATGAGTATTATGAATGCTCTTGTGAATTCTGTAAAACTGAAATGTGGCATAAAAATAATTTAAGTAAGACACACATTCTAATGCGTGCTTTCCCCTATTGTACTATCAAGGTATCAGAATGAGACTGTTTCCACAAATCTATACCGTTTGGGGTGGGTGGGCAGGGGAAAATCTTAGTGGGAATGCTTAATACACATAACTTTTCCAGTCTACAGATCTGTTTCAAGATTAACTTCTCTCCAACTTTAAAATCTGAGCTATTGATTTTGCCTTTGTTCTGGCAGTTGCACCTAAAGTGTTATCAAAACATTTACTTCTTTGCTGAGATTTCCTTTAAGAAAGGGGAAAGGACTTAGAAAGGCTGAGTGTGATAGAAAAGAGTCAATCAAAATTCTTTTGTTAACCAACTAAAATCAAGCCCTTGCAAAAATTTATAAGATCTTTGCAAGATCTCAGCTCTTCTTCAACTCAGTACCAGGATGCTTTGCAGAAGCTGACTACCTTGCAAATCTTCAGTGGTTTTTCAAGAAAACAAAGCAACAGAAGTCTAAAATACAATGTGAGAACTAAGCAGTATATTGAAGAATTATATCTAACACAATCAGCCTTTTAAGGTAACATCGTGTTTTAAAATGTTTAATTAATTACACTTAAGAGTTGCACTTAAAAAAATGTCCCTGTTTACTCAAAAATAATTAAAGTATTTACCTTCTAGTTACTTTAGTTGTCTTTTTTAAAACAAAGGCAGAACACAGCAGTCCATTTGGTGAGGTCACATCCTTTTAACTATGAAAGTAACTTTAAAGTTAAACTTAGATCATGCAAAGAGTGAAGATATTCTTCATTCAGTTACCATCGTAAGGTAATTTAGTTACATATTCATTACTAGGTGACACAACTAATTACAAGCAACTCATGGTTTGTAATTAGTTTCTTCCAAACTTTGGGTAACACATAGCCATCATGACTAATAGCTATTGATGACATTATTTTCCATGAATTTGACAAGTCCTCTTTTTTTAAAGCTATCTACACTAGTGGCTGACATCACATCTTATGGCAGCAAATTCCATAAATGACTAACAGTGTGTTTCACCTGTCCTCATTTTTCCACCAGCTAGTTTCACTGAATGAAAGAGGGAGAAAAACTTTCCGTCTATCTACTTTAGCCATGCCAGAAATAATTTTATAAATCTTGAGCATATTTTCCCTTAGTCTGCATAACTTAGAATGTTGTTTTCAAGAAGAAAGAAGAGAATGATGTGCTGAAGTCATCCATAAGTGAGCAATGGTGAGATAATGCTCTTGGTCACAATGTACCCTGACTTCTAGGGGTCCCCTGAGGGACACCTTGATTCGCTTCAAAAATGCAAAGACTGGGGGAATAGCAACGCACTGGCTATAGCAGAACAAGGGGCAGGGTAACCCATCAAGACTTTCAACCCAGTTTTTATGGGGTCAGACCAAGCAGAAGCCAGACAATCGTGTCGATAATGAAATTTATTAGCAAATATGTTCCAACGCACAAACGCAGTCACTCACTCACACACACAAGGACTATTGAGAAGGGAAAGAGGTGAAAGCTTATAGTGGATAAGGCAGAGAGGGTGTAAGGGCGGTAACACTGCACCTGTTCAGAAGTCTTCGGTCCAGGAAGTGGCGAGAAAGAAGGAGCTCAGTGAAGAGAGGCAGCTGAGGGGAGCACTCAACTAACAGAGTGCTGGTCTGCTAGCGTAGCGGGGGAGTTCTCCAAAGAGGGGGGTCTCAAAAAGGGGGACTACTTATATGGCAGAATGTACCTTGGGGGCAGACCCTTCCCCGGGCAGAACAATGGCCAAAACAGAAGTAGAATACCACACAAAAGCAACTTGATGGCTTGCATGATTGCTTCATGTAAATGGACCTCCCCCTCATAGGATTTGCCGATGCAAGTGTTGCTCAACAGAGGAAAACCTGGTAATCCCCTAAAGTTGGCTTTGTGGCTGAGGACCCTTTGTTTGTGTGGACATACCTTGCCTGAGGTCTCCTTGGGAAACATGACTGGGGATTTTCCTGGCCTTGACGTATGTCCAGTTACTTGACCTATTTGTTTACGCACCAACCCAAGCAACCTCTCTGGCATAGCTGATATTTTTGATATTAATTTTATATCCCCCCGGGTTCGGCTCTGCCAATGGGGGTAACAAGAAAACATCATTTTATAACTACTCTGCTAGACATTGTTCCCAGTGCATCATCCCACTACTACTCCATTACAGATGGCTTCAGCATGTCTCTCTATTCATTCTTTTTAATGTCATTCTATTCATTCTTCTTAAACGTAACTTTCCAGATTCTTCTAAGAAGTCCTAAATCTTGGGATCTTTCTTTATATGAAAAATGTCTCAATTTCTACCCCTCTGCCTGATCAATTTGTTTCTCCATTTCTGCATCCCCCCACCCCAGTTTTACAAGAGAGGTATAGTCATGCCATGGTTTTGTATGTTCTCAAAAATGAACCAGTGTTTCCAAACAAGAAAAGATAAAAAGACACAAAGTATAAGAAAAAATGAATAGGAAATATAGATTGTGTTTAAAGTGTCGGAGGTCTGGTGCCTTCTTTCTCAAACTGGTGCATTCCAAACATGTCGGAATACAATTGTCACTATCCACAACCACCATGGTTGTGATGCCTGGGAATGATGGGACATGTAATCCTCTGATATCTGCTTCAATTCAGCTGAGTTGAAATTATATCTGAGTAGAAATTGAATTGACAACCAGCCATATAAAACAGTCCCTGAACTGAGCCTGGACACCTGGCCATCTTGCAAGAAAAGTCATTTCCAATAGCAAAGTCAGAATGCATTTGCTAAATCATACAGCTGAAAACTGGATTCTTATAGGATGCAAAATTTGTCACTCACATGGTCTGGGAATTTTAATATACATAGGCAATCTACTGACAATGAATCCATAAATGATGGCACAAAGGCATTTCTGTCTACAAATTGCACCTTAAAAAGCAATATTTCCATAGTTTAAAAAAATGTTTTCCAATGAAGTACTCACAGTAAATGAGAATTTAGAATGGAAAAATAAGCCAATCAAGTTGACAGGCTTCCAACTTCCATACCAAACATGAAGTATATTCATATCTTGAGGCGGGAGGCAGAATCGCACAACAAAGCGAAAAGAAAACAAGAAAAACCGAGCAGAGTTATGTAGAGATTGGGGCCCTTATGAAAATATGGCCTTGATAAGACTGCAACTGTTTTGTTGTGTAGGTTAAATGAAGTATTTAGTTCAATGTTGGTGACAGTAGCCTGTTCAGTCTATGTGATCTTTCTGTCTTGTTAAAACCTTTTCTAAAAAGAAAAACTGCCTGTAAAAAAAATCTCTCTGGGAATTATGTTTATGTATAGTTTTCATTTGTACTGTATTATATTGGTTTATTTATTTGCACCCCCACTTTTTTTCCAAAGCTGGTACTCAGAGCGACTTACAAAATAAAGAGGAATACAAGTAAAAATTCTTCTAGATTAAAAAATATTAAAGGTTGTGTCTAAAATGCAAATATCCAAAATGCTGGCTCTAAAATAGGAGCCAGTGTGGTATACTGGTTTGACTACTAGACTAGAACTCTGGAGACCAGGGGTTGAATCCCCCCTCAGCCATGGAAACCCACTGAGTGACGTTGGGCAAGTCACACCCTCTCATTCTCAGAGGAAGGCAAAGGCAGACCACCTCTGAACAAATCTTGCCAAAGAAAATCTCATGACAGGTTCACACTAGGGTTGCTATAAGTTGGAACTGACTTGGAGTCACACAACAACGGGAATTAAAAGGCATGGAAAACTATCTATTAAAAGGTAACACTTAAAAAAAAATACTAAGAAAAGCTTTTTTCATGTGAAGCATCCAGTTTGCAAAAGTCTGTTGAAATAAAACAATCGTCATCTGCCAATGGAAGGACAGCAAGGCAGGAGCCAGCCCAGCCTCCATAAGAAGGGAGTCCCGGAGTCTAATAGCTTGTCAGAGATAAGATGGAAAAAATACCTTTGGTCTGCACACAGGCTAAATAATGGCTGAGTTCCTGTATCAGGAACTTACATAGCTATGACTCTGTAGCTATGTTTACCAAGACTAGCCTCCTCAAGCCAGCTTGTAGCCCATGTAACCTCCCTGCGACATAGCCATTTCCAGGTTGACAGAGTGCAAGGAGCAACATGTCTAACTATTTTCCTGAAACTGGTCATGCTGCAACAGATTCCCTCCAGGGACCTCCTGAGGTCCTTTGGACATCCCTGTGGGTGATGTCCTTGCGGCACATCCTCCAGATAATGGTAAATAGCTGGATGCATCATTTCAGATCCCCTTTTGCTCTGACAACATGGAAATGTCCATGTAGGGGAGAGCTACATGGCTTGCAAGGTGGGTTGAAGGAGGCTTCTGATTGCTACATCATCAGAATAGCTTTCCAGCCTACACAATGAAAATGTGAAGCTGAATTGTGATAATGTAAGGCAGAGTATAATATCATAACTAACTAACTGGATGCCAACCAAGCTTAATTTTGCCTGGGGATACTGTCAGGCATGAGTGGCTGTGAACCAAAAAGTATGACAGCAGGGCTCAGGAGTCTTAGGCCATTTCCGCACTACCCTGTTACAGTGCTATTATTCCACTTTCAACATCCTATGGAATCCTGGGGTTTGCAGTTTAGAGAGGGGCATCTAGAAATCTCAGCCTGAGAGCTCTTTGTCCCTAGTAAACTACAAACCCCAGAATTCCACAGGATGTTGAAAGTGGAATAATAGCACTATAACAGTGTAGTGCGGAAATGGCCTTACTTTCTGCATCAGAAGGGTCCCTTATATGTAAAGGGATACATTGATTTGAGCCATGCTGTCTCCACATCAGAAAAGATAACAAAGACCTTGGAGTTGCCCATCATCCATTCATACCTGGGCAACAGACTGAGCAACAAGTCACAGATTTTCCCACTATTGTGATATGTATCAAATTACAATCGTTATTGCTAAATCAGCATCCATACATATTGATCAGCACATAGAAATTTTACACAGATAGATTAGCACATATAAATTCTATTCAAATCTTGGGCAATTAAAACCCAAATAAACCGGGGAAGAAGGTGCTTCTCAACCGGAAGAATTCATGTGCAAATGAAGGGGGTGAGTAGATTTGCCCATTCATGCCTTCTTCAGCCCACTCTGGATCCTGACCACCAGTCCCATTTAGATTATACCACCTGCCTCTTCTCCTTTTGAACAACGTCTGCCTGCCATGGAAACCAATTGCTGACTCAGTTGGATAAGACTATTTTCCCTTCACCCCACTGGGCCCTAATCTTCCCTGAGAAGACATCTGGGTGCAAGAACATTTAATGAAAATTATTTGCTATCAATTGAAAAATATTAGAAAATGAGGGAATACACCACTACTACATTTTTTTTTTACCTCAAGCTCCATATAAATATGTTCCGGTAGCTGTTGTCCATAACTTCGTAGCAATTCAGCTGTGGATTTTAAAGGTTTGAAAATGTCTCCGCGTGACTGTCGGTCACGGATAGCCATGAGATGCCCCATTATTTCAACCAGAAGTGCATAATCTCCTTCTTTCACTTTCTTTGCTAATCCTTGTTCAGTTTCATGGATAAACGTGGCTAACTCTGTAATGCTAAAAATAAGCAGAATGAAGGAATGTCAGCAGATAATTAGTACAGAACTTGACACTTTTGTTCGCTTTCTGTTAGGGCTTTCCCAGATGTTGGGAGGGGTTGGAATCAGGGTCAAGTATCAATGCATGTTAAGGATAAGCCAATGTGCTATACATGCTGTGCACAAGAAAATTTCTCCAGGACTTAGACTTAAGAAAGTGGCTAGGAAAGTCATTTCTCCTCCAGTACAGGCAAACTGCCATGGTAAGTTGGTTCGTGGTATGTGTCCATGACATCAGTGCAATGTCTGACATTTTAAACTGATCTTATTAACATACTGGTGATTTTGACTATTATTATCCTTACCATTGTTATTGCTGTTTCTGTTTCTCAAAGGCTTTATTTTTTTCTGGAAAAAAAGCGTTATCTTGCAGGTAAAGTAGGAATCTTGCCAATAAAATTACTATTCTCATAATCAATGCAAGAAAGTCTCCCAAAAATTCATCAAGCTGCATAATAACTGTTAATCTTTCATTTCTTTTCTATCTAAACTTGTCTTCAGCTACTGTGCCAGATTTCCCATTTCTAGTCACTACAGTCATTACAGCTACCACAAATGTCATCAGCTTGTGAATTACCCCCAATACAACTTAAGAGGATCGCAGAAGGCACCATGTCACTTCTACAATTCATACTCTGAGCTATGATCCCACCCACCATAATTGTTTTCCAAAAGCCATTAAGAACTTGTCAAATCTTCAGAAGATCGTAAAACCTGAATTGTTTTTAACATGGCACTGCAAACATGTAAAACTATCAACTGTGTAGCTATTGTTTATTATTTAGGAGAGTCAGGTACTTTAGATGTAAGATCTTACACTTAGATTCTTGTACAGTGTGATCCTACATATTTCTACTCAGAAATACAGATCATTGAGTTTAATGAGACTTACTCCCATCAATGTGAACATAGCCTTAGGCTGCAAATCAATGTGCACTTAACTGAGCACAAGTAAACCAATAGATTTATTTCTTAGTAGAAATACATATGGCTGCACTGGTGTTGCTGGTGTTGTGTGCCTTCAAGTCATTTCTGACTTATGGTGAACCTCAAGCAAATCTATCCTGGGGTTTTCTGGGGCTGAGAATGTGTGGTGCACCCACAGTCACCCAGTGGGTTTCCATGGCTGAGCGGGAATGGAACCCAGGTCTCCAAGGTTGTAGTACAACACTCAAACCATGCTGGCTCTCAGTATCTTATATATGAGTGTGTGCATGTGTGTGTGTATGTGTGTGTCTGAAAAACAAACAGGAATTATGCAAATTATTACAACATTCCTAATTTTGTGTTATTTTAAAAAATACTCCTATGCACAATCAACCTAAAATTTCCACTGATTCCATTGGAAATTAATTGAGCAATAAGATTGATTTACCAGTACTTGCTCTTGGATAAGTTTTTAATGGGTCTGTTTTGCAATCTTTTTTCTCAACCTGTATAGTATGTTACTTACAGCAGACTTTTAATGAAGAGATGTCCAGATGTGTTGACCTACAACTCCCATCACCATTCAGTCCTTGAATGTGATAAAGAGGTGATGGTAGTTGTAGTCCAATACATATGGAGGGTTTCTGATCTAGATAGTTTGCACAGAATTCTTGTCGAGCCCTTTGTATCCTTCCCAACACAAAAGAACAACAACAACAAAACGGAAAAGCTAGCTCTTTTCCCAAAAAAAGATATATTTAACAATTTCCCATTAGAAGAAAAAGAAATCTTAAGGTGTTATGTGCTCCTTTTCTCCAGTGTTGGAATGCCTGCGATGATGGAAAAACCGTGCAAAATATTATACTTTATATATTTATCAAAGCTCTAAAGAGTCTACGATCTGGACAGATTCTGCTGAAAAGCTCTAGTGAAAAGCCAAGTTTTAACCTGCTCCAAGTGATGTCAGTGCAGGAATGGAACCCTGTGGCACCTCACCACTCAACAGTCGTGGGGTTAGATAGAAATCTGCCAGTGCCCTCAGTGTATTCAACCCTGCAGGAACAAGAACCAGTCTAACATCCTCATTCCTCCAGGGCAAGTGGTCAGTCAGGGTGACCAAGGCTTTCTGTACTAAGACTCCAACCTGAAACTGAAATAAGGCTGGACAATCAGTCCTCTACACGTGTTTGAAATACTAAGCAGGAATTTCTGCAAAGGGAATGCCTATGCTGTTCCACTGACTTCTACACATGTAGGCTTCAGCATGGATAGAGAACCTGTGCAACAAGGTCACATGGTGACCATACACACAGGCTTTCCTATTGCAAGCATGCACCTTTGAATACTAGAGGCAGGCTGGGGAAGGTGTACAAGAATGGCTTCAAAGGTAATTAAGAGATGGACTACTGAAGCACCAAACAGAGACAGTCCCCTTCACAAGGTCACCTGTGATCACAGGTAGGGTTTATATGATGGGTGGATACCAAGCAACACATGGTCTGCCTGCAGCTCAGCATCCCCATTTTAAGGCTTCCAGGGTACCCATGATTGCCAAAATAGCGCTGAGCCCCACCACCATCAGCACATGACTAAAATCAGTGTCAACGTCTTCCATTCCCTTCACTTCCTGTCAGTTTGGGAGGAGAACAGACACTTTGTTTTGCTGTTTCACAGGGACCTATGGAGAGAGAAGTTGCTCTGGCAACCTTTTGCACCAGAGGGAGCCGCTCAACGAGGTGAATTGCACTGGCATCTAATCTGGTGGTAGCTGCTGACATTCAAGTGTGGCAGAGGAATGCAGCCTGCATGGACTGCTAGTGGCAGTGCAGCTCCAGGCCAATGCAGCCCTCCTTTTCCCAAGCTTCAGCAGTTGCCATCCCCTGATTTTGCATACAGGAATATTTTGTTGGAAGCAAAGCCATAATCCTCCATGGCACTTTTCATGAAAGGAGGTTTTTCTTAACATTCCTGTTTCCATCATGTTCCATAGTTAACAAAATGAGCAGAATTTTCAAAAAGCAGTAAAATTCATAAGACTATTTAAAAGACATCAAAAGTAGGTTACCTTTGGGTGACAGAGTTGAGCAGATGCTCCTTAAACATCCAGCTCCATTTTTTAATCATATTCATCAGTGATAACTTAAAAGGCTTAATATCAACCTGAAACCAGCCATTAAAGGTGTTCTGATTTTCAAATCCGCTGACTTCTTTATGTAGCGTTTCATAAATGCTGATCTTAAGGAATAAGATATGAGCACAGTTCTGAGTTTTTATTTAGAAGAACTACATAATCTAAATAGTTAACAGAACACAATAAACAAAAACTGGCAAAAAAATAAAAATTGCTAAGTACCTGTTGTTTAAAGTGGTCTAACTGTGGGGAGCGTTTTTGAAGTTCATGGTCTGGATATAATTCCAGCTCTTCAGTACGAAGAAATCGTCCATAGAGAAGGAACTGCTTCATAAATTTGGCTTTATCATCCATCCATAAGTGGCTGTATTTCTTAAAGTAGCTTTGATATTCCTGGGCATTAACAATTACTGAGTGCACCCTGCTCATGATTTCCTGGTGCATTTCTTTCAGTGTATCCATCCGGTCTACATCATGCTAAACGTGAAAATAAAACCATAGAGATGGGCCAACGATTTAATCTGTACTGTGGAAAGACATTCAGATTTAGTCTGGAAGCAAGACCCTGGGCCAACTCCAAGTGTGTAAACTAATTTCATGGTCACTACCAAAAAGGAGGAGGGGGGGGGAGGGGGAGAGGGAAAGGAAGTAGTAGTAGTAGTAGTAGTAGTAGTAGTAGTAGTAGTAGTAGTAGTAGTACTGGAGGAAATAAGCTCCACAATTCAGAAAGATCTTTTAGTCACATTAAGCACAATAAGCACAGGAGGACACAGTATAAGTCTCATTTCAGATTCCCATTCGGGCTCTTCCTTATAGGAGAATGCCTCCTCTTTCTGGAGGCTTCCAGGAACATTATTTCTCCATTTTAGACAGTTTAAAAAAACAAAAAACCTGAGAGCCAAAAGCATCCTATAAAAATGGGCTGCAATTTATACTTCCCCATTGTACTTACCACTCTGGGCTCACTGTCTTCTGACAGTTCTGCTGAATGTGGCCTAAATCCTACCATTAGTCCCAACCAGCGCTGAATCAATGGAGTTTACCTCCATGCTGACTCACCATTCAATGGTGGATTCAACAGGTCTACTCTAGTTTGGGCTAAACAATAGGATTCAGGCCTGTGCATGGAGTCGGATGCAGCCCACTCAGTGCCTCCCAAGAACAAGGATGGATGAAAGAAACGTGGGGTGGGGAGTATAAGGTTACAAGTGAAGGATGAAGAATGCAGGGAGCAAATATAAGAGAAGATGAGTTTAAAAAAAACTGTGAAAGGCTTGTGGGGGAAAAACAAGACAAATTCAAAAAGCCCTTTACTTAGAGTAGGGTTGGGCAACTTAGGTAGGCTTACAGGCTAGTTTATGCCCTTTCCAATCCCACTGTGCATCACCAATATTCAGAGGTGCAGTAGAGGACAGAAGTTTGACAGGGGAACCATTGCTAGTTTATCTAAACCACATATCCATGCTTTTAAAAAAATGTGTGGAGTATACTTTTGTTTTACTTATTTCAGAGGAGATTCAGAATTTTGAAAAGCTTTTAGAAGCATGACTCCAAAACAAGTTATGCATCTCCTGTGCACCTTGTTTTAGCACAGAAGTGTGTTAGAAAATGTGACAGAAACTGGAAGTGTATTTCCCCTCGCCTTGCGAAAAGGAACTGGGTTTTGCCCATCTCTGAGGTAAGAGACTCTGAATCATACACTTCTGCCAGAAATGCAGAAACTAAATCATGATAACTTCCAGAACCAGCATCTTTACACAGCTGGAGAAAAGATGTATTATGGCACTCCCAATACAGGGAAAATCACAATGTCAAAGTATCCAAAATTTCAAAAGAGAAATAGGGAAAATCAAACTGATAATGCCAAACTATGGCTCTGTCTATTACCTATTGTGGCTAAGATACATAGGATTGCACACTTTCTCAGCCCTCTGCTGAAATGGAGTTTATTACTTGTAAAATAGAAGCCAGAATGTCAAGTTGTAAAAACCACACCAGTCATGGTCCTTACAGAGTTGTTTCATCACTGACAGATTAGATCAAAGCTACTCATGCAGCTGCTTGGACAGACAAGAAAAGCTTATTGAAATGACTGCCCAAGCTGCTAGAGGTTAATCTAAAAGATAATGGACATATTTGTGACTGTACCTGATAAGTGTCATGCCCAAGATACTTAGCCACTCTGTTTATATGTGATGCAATTAGGTAAATGTTTTGGATTAGACTTTCCACCATATCAGAAAAATTGCCATTGACAGTGTGGTCCAGAGAGGGTTTAAAAGTCATCTCGTTGCCATTAAGGAGAAGCTGAACTTCAAATAAGGGGGTGGATTTTGATGTCGTCTCTGTGTTGTCTAGCAGGTACTGAAGAGAACACTTGATAGCCTTGAACAGCCCATCTGAAACCATGCAATCAATATATTCAGTATAGGCTCTCCATTCATCAGAAAGAGGATCTGCCTGGAGAAGATCTTGATTGTCCTGGAGAAAATGAGCAGGAGGAATAGGAACTTAAAATCCATAGCTTCTAACACAAGCTTATCCTACGCTGGTTAATTATCCTCTTCAACATAATGGAAGCTTCTCCTGGAGAAGGAAAAGGTTCCTTCTTTTCCCATTGCTTACAACACAACGGCCTTGAATGATGCTCTAAACAGACAATATAACATCAAGGCCTGGCAGAGGCTTTCTTGCAGAGGTAATGCAAGATGTAGATGCTAAGCTTGCATACCTTATTTGCGTTGCATCCAGCTAATAAAGGCCAGCCGAAGACGTTTTGCTGTCTGAGCCAGATACCGCAAATCATATTCCTCCCCAGTTCTATCACAGTACATAGAACCCAACTTAAGTTGGCACAACACTGCCCCATCCATTGCAGTAAAAACACAACATTGATAAATTAAATAACTAATAATTTGCTGCCCTTTAATTTTACCCCAAATCTGTTGCCTGAGAAGGCTGCCTCATTCTGCCTAATGGTAGGGCCAGCCCTTCAACAGACGCTTTTTCTCTGTAATCTGGTAATCTTGCATATATCATCCAGATATCTAACACGAATGTTCTAATATGAGATTACAGAATCATGAACTAAATGCAGGGGGAGAAGAGGGAAGATCTATTGGGGAATGAGAACCTTGTTTGGCCAAAACGTATGTGCCACCTAAGGCATGATTGACATTTTCACTGGCTCTTCACAATCATCCTGTAAAACAAGTGAGTTTGATAAGCTATGACTTCCAAGTCAGTGGTTCTTTCAATCCACTCTGCCATGAAAGACTTTTAGAGAGCTATCCAAGGTGCTGGAACTGTTTTGGGGATAGGGTTCCCTATGCTGAATCCCTTTAGAGTTTGGAATGAAACCCAGAGGACAATCATGACACCACTGACAGGGAAGCCATTGGCTATCCCTGAGTCCAAAATCAACCAATCAGCTTTACTGACTTCCGCCAATTTCACAACCCCTCCCCCTGTCCAAGCACAAATACACCATACTACACTGACTTGCCATGACAGCAGAATCCAGTGTTTGGGATATGTACCTTGTTCTCATGCAACATGCACAGAACGGTCCTTTCAACCTTCCCTACCTACAAGCATTCTTTTTTTCTTTTTGGGTCCCTTGCACACTTGCTGTCTTGAAAGACCATTTCCATTTCTAATGGTGGTGGGACTGGCAGAGGCTAAAGTTACTCAGCAGTGCACTCCATCTATGCTCAAAGCACTCTTCCTATTATGGTTTCACCATATTTATCAAGCTCTTACCGGTAGACAATGTTGTTGCTGTGCTGGAACCCCTTCTTTATATTTGACTCTCTTTCTTGTATGGCTTTTTCACAATTACATCACCCAAGAGCAGCCACCAGGAAAGCTCTCTCTGGAGTACTTTCCAAATGTGCCTGTGTTGGTGATGAAAACAAGCAGGGGGAAACACTCCTGAAGATGTTAGAACTCAGGCAGGCTAATATAAGGAGATGGTTTAGAAGGTATTATCTCAAGCCCTACAGGGTTTTATAGGTCATAACAGGACTTTAAATCTGCCTGGAAACAGAAGCTAGTGAAGCTGTTGCACTGAACTGAGAATTAGGGATTGGCTGAAACCAACTCCCTCATTCTGTATTCATTTTTGGTATCCTCAAAAATCTCCACTATTTTCAGCAAATGTTGGGAACTCATTTGCATTGTTTCAGTGCTTCCATTCTCAACATCCTCTCCACTACTACTTTTCCCCCAGATCTCACTGTCCGCACCCTCACTAGACAACACTGCTCTTTAATCCCATTGGCTGGGGTAACCCATCTGCATTTGTCAAATGCTGCACTATGGTGCATTATCACCATGGACCCTGGTAAACAAAATCATGTGGGCCATTGTAATCAGTTGGATTAAAATATTGTATGGGCAAACAAGGCTGAAGGGGACAAAAACTGAGATGACCACCACCATCCACTAAATTAATAATTTTGAAGCAGGGCAGCATGCAAAAAAAAAGGAAAGGATCAGAAATGTTAGCCTTCAATTAATAGATGAAACCACTACATCAGGGATGGGGAACTGGACGGGTCACAGGGATCCGATGTCTACCATATGACATCAGCCCTGTGAAAGTTCTATCACCTCCCTCCAAAACTGCATGCATCTGTTGTCCAATCCCTGTTATCCCATCATCTCCAGACATGGGCAAGTGAACTCCTTTTATTTCTACCCACAACAGAGATGCATGTGAAAACATTTTACTATCTATCATGATCAACAACCTCACTTGGCCATTTCCTTTCTATGCCACATTCCTTGTCCCAGTTCACCTGCAGCCTGGAGCATCCAATTAGAACATGGAGAAGTGTAGTTCATCCTGCAATGTGCCAGGTTCCTACTTCCAGGATAAAAGGCCTATTGGAATCATTTAAAAAGAATAGTCACCTGTACTAACTGGTGGATCCTCCTCCCCGTCTCTTGAACAATCTCATATTGCTGACACATTCTTTCGTTGTAATCAAGACACAGCATCGAAGGAGCGGCACTAAATTTTTGTACAAGAAAAGATGTTTCACTCAGTCTGTGCAGAAAGGTGTGGATCAATCCCACATTATCCTTAGCTCTCTGGAGTCTGCTGCCTACATTTTGAACGAGCTGTCCAGTCTGTTCAATAAAAGGCCACAGGTCTTCATTCTGCCAGGTCAATATGTCAAAAGCAGGCTTTAACTGTAGGTCAATTCTCCCAATTTCATGTGCTATGAGTTTTGCTTCCTCAGGCAAAATTGTCTTCCTTATCTGGTTATACTGTCTCGTAATTACATTTAAACGTCCAAGGTACTAAAAAAGGGAAAGAATCAAATGAGCATGATGATGATGCATCTATTTTTCAATGATGAACAAACAAAATGTATACCAAATCATTCATTATTTAGAGATCTCTTTGCATCCAGAGATACACAGCATTTCAGAGAAGTCCACAGTTAACTACAGATAACAAGTGCCATGATACATCTTTACAGTTCTGCTGTACACAATTAGGGGCCAGAATCTGCCCTTGTGGATGAAGTATGGAATATGAGATCCTAGCCTCCATTAGCCATGAATCAGCTGGGACTGCCACAGCTAGGACTCTGCATTCCTCAGCAAGGGCAAGGGCAAGGGCATGGGTAAAGATGATGCACCCACTCAGAGGTCTGCAGTTCTTCAATAGACTGTCTAGGGAGCAAAAATAAGTGTGAGGAAGTGTGAAGCCCTGACAAGATCTTTTGACTTACAACACTTCCAGAACTGTGCAGCAGGCTCTCTGTCAATCTGTCTTTCTCACAACCACACAAATTTCCTTCTTTTCATGGATTTCAGATTCTTCTTCCATCTTTGATTTCCCTAATACAGCATCAATATAGCAGAGAAGCATTTCTGACTTGAAAATATTTTTCTTCCCCCCATACATTGTATGTATGTATATCCTGTGCTTTTCTCAGTTTGGAATTCAAGGTGGCTTGAAACCAGAGGCGTATCTACGGTGGGTAAACTGGGATACATGCCCTGGGCACAAATGCCAGGGGGCAGCACAAAAAAGCCCAGACCCCACCCCACCCTCCTGTCCAGGCCTGGCCACTGCCCCCACTGTGATCATTCTTGGTGTCATGGGCTTCCAGGACCTAGACTCAAAGTCTGAGACAGCAGAACCTGCTGAGCTGGGCATAGGCTCTGTCTCAGAGACTATAACAGCAGAACCTGCTGAGCAGACGGCACCACCACCCACCTCAGAGACAGAACAGGGGGCAATGCCAGCACCAGCAAGGAGCCCTGCTCCTTCTGACACGGAGAGTGACTTACCAATACCCACCTTCACCCAGCATAGGCACCACTCCCACCGAATTTATAGCAAGCAGCAACTGATCAAGCACCAGCTGCGCTGATCTCTGAACCTACAAAAGGTGAGCCATTCCCTCCAGAACTTGTTGGTGATTAACTGATCATTTCTCCTGCCCTGTCTCTGCCTGTTGTTCCTGTTTCCCTGCCATGCCTCTGATGTGGGATTGTATAGACTGCCTTTGATTTCTAGACTGGGACTGCTGTTTGCTTCATATTTGTGTAAGACTGTTTCCTTCTTAGAGTAAACTAAGTGATTATTTGGTTGCTAGAACTGCATGCCTCTTATCTCTAGCAGCTGCCCTTTGGCCGGCTGCCCAGGCTGAGCATGGACACTTGGCCCGGTGCAGAGGAGCAGTGGCATCAGCAGCCCTCCCCTCCCCTCCCCCCCCACCACCCTGTCCCTGCCCGCCATCAGGCTACTGATTTTAATTCAACACATTTGGTGGACACCAAACTAAGGAAGGTTGTTACCAAGTTTTCCCGAGTACAGATTATAGTCTCTTCTCTACCTGTGATTCAGTTCACACCTAAGATATCCTTAAGCATACATGTTATTGGGATCTGGCTGTGGTACATTCTGAAGTCCCTTAACAAGGCAAGGCTTTCAAACACATTTTTTAAAAATCTCCTGTCTAGTGGGCTCCATGCCGATTCTTATCCTGAACAGCATACTGGCCCAAGACTTGAAGGTATAAGACGATGGTGTGCTCTTAACAAAAGAATCTTTTTATTCCGCTGCTTTCCCTGGTTTTGTATGACCTCTCCATTTTATTTTATTTTAGACAGCAACAAAGGAGATATTCTTTCTCCCTGACCATTCTCAGGAGCTACCAGACTCAATCACTGTGCCAATTTTCCATTGTCATAGCATGAATATGTAGTGCCTGAAGTAGGTCAATCTTCCCTCATTTCAAGTGGCCAACCAGACAGCTCACCCATGATTGCAGCAGGTTTTCTCATGATCCAGACACTACTAGAACGAAGAGATTTTGTTACATGGGGGAGTGTGCTGATTAATAACCCAGTAAGCAAATCCACTGGTCCCAGATCACAGATTAGCTGGGCTCCTCATGGGTGACACAAACATTGCGCCAGTTCCATTCAGCCCTGAACATTGTCAACAGCAAGATGCCCTTGGTGGACCCGTACCCATGAATGGATTTGCCTCCCCTTTGTTCATAACCACATACCCATTGCCCTATCATCTCTTTACAGTCTACACTGTTGCCCAGAGGGAGAGGGTGACATAGAATCACAGAGTTGGAAGAGACCACAGGGGCCACTGAGTCCAACCCCCTGCCATGCAGGAACCCGCATCAAAGCACTCCCAACAGAAGGCCATCCAGCCTCTGCTTCAAAACCTCCAAAGAAAGAGACTCCACTACACTCCAAGGCAGCATATTCTACTGCCAAACAGCTCTGACTGTCAGCAAGTTCTCCCTGAGGTTTAGGTGGAATCTCTTTTCCTGAAGTTTGAATCCATTGCTCCTCGTCCTAGTCTCTGGAAGGGGCAGAAGAGACCGCCGCTTCTCCTTCTACTCACTCTTGTCTTGAGCTTGGTAAAGTTACTTTTTTTGGACTAGAATGCCCAGAATCCCCCAGCCAGCATGAACATTGGCCATGCTGGCTGGATGCTTCTGGGAGCTACAGTCCACCTCCCCAAAGGAAATTTTTCTTATATCTTCTCCTATTTTGGTTTGCTTGCTTAGAAAGGACAGATAAACAAGCCATGACCATGGTATTTTCTGTACTTCTGCTTCAGGACTACAGGGCCCTACCATGCAACATTTCTATTCATAATGGACATAAAGGGGTCTTCCCACTCACCCATTTCTTATCTCCACACCCCTCTGTTCTTTTCTCAAGTTCCTTCAAAGAAAAGGATAGCATGTGCAGAGAGACCCTAAACGCAGTAGAAGTGCTTGGTCCTCCCACTCCCTTTGTAATTTGTACACTGCTATTTTGCTGTCAATAGGATCGCAAGCTAATTCAACAGAGAGAAGACGAGGGCCCTTTGTATTCAATGGAACACGTCTGGGTGCAGAAAGACTGAAATACAAGATTAACTACAAACTCCAATATAACCATCATCCAGCTGACAAAATAATTAGGAAAAATAGTTGTGCACTCTTTGCTTTTGGTTTAGGATAGTTGAGGACTCAAACAGATTACTGCAGTTATGTCAATTTTCTTCCATTTCTTTATATTCGCACACATCTTTCATACAGAGTCATTTCTATTTACCTTGTAAAGAGTTTCTCTCCTGGAATACAATTGCACAGCAACCTCAGGTATATCAGGACGTCTTAAAACCTCAAGGTATTTCACTTCTCGGAGGACAGCAGAGAGCTGAAATAGAAGATGTAAATGATTTTGTTATGCTACAAGAAGCTACTTAAAAACTTTCTCACCTTGAGCATATTCATTCCAACGTTTTTTTGGGAAAATCTTCCTGCTGCTTCACTGGACACTTTACTTCAGATAAATTGCAGCTATAACACATGCTGAATAACCAGCCTTCTGATACTGGACTATAACTCTCATCATGTCTCATCATGCTGGTTGTGGACTATGGGGGATGTAGTCCAACACACATAAAAGGTGTCAAGACGAGGAAGGAAGCTTGACAATAACACCAACCCCATATTTTAAATTGCGGAGGGTGAGTGAATGAAAACAATCCTTTGCTGTGTGGGAAGAGTATCCCAAAATCACTACGGGAGCCACAGAGGCCTAAATCCAGCTATTAGTTCCATGTAGAATATTTATTACCAATTTATTTAAATACACAGAAGTAAACCTATGGAACCAATTAGATTTACCCACATGTTGACTCTCTAGCCAACAACTGATTCAATAGATGTACTGTGGTTGGGACTAACCAACATGATTTCAGTGAAAGTCTTCCAGAAATCAAAGATGGTTGTGGGGACAATATTCCTTTACTGAGCAGGCACAATGGGCTTCACAGGAAGTTAGGAAGTATGCACAGTAGGAAGACAGCAGAAATATGTTAAGTCCAAACATTCTTCTTATGTACCTAATTTATACCTCCCAAACCAATAAGAAAACCAACTGTACACAACACTTCTCACTTTCCCAGATTTTTGCAATGCAGTCCATGTTTTATTTTTTTTTAAGTGTACATTGGGGGAAAGTGTGCACCAAAATGCACGTATGATGATTTTATTCTACACAAAAGTTCATTGTATAAAGGAAAATTGCTAATGAAGATGTGTACACTAGGGAAAAAAATTAATGCACATATTAATGCATGCTTTAGAAAAGGCATAGAAAAATGCATATGAATAAGTAAAAATGTGTATGAATTTTTGCATAGACCTTTTTAAAACATTGTATAGATTTGGATTAAGAAGAATTTAAAGGAAGTGAAGTAAGAACCTGACTGAAACACAAATGGAAAGATTCACCCCTCCCTCACGCACAGTACTACCTCCTCCCCAGCTTCCTTAGGCCTAGGAAATGGGAGCTCTCTCTTACATTATAAAATTTCTCCTCAGAGAGCGTCTACCATCACTCTAGGCTCATACATCCCATTTTTAAGATTCACTGAAACCGAACACCAGTTAATCAGCTTGTATGTAGCAACAGATACATGGAATAATGAACCAACAAAATTAAAGGACAGGACAAATAAAAGGGAATGGATCCAGATCAAAATTCAAGGGGTAGATCAGAGCAAGAAAGGCAACCTGAACTCTGTGGCGATTTGATCCCGAGCAAACAAAACTGGAGCACAGAGAGAGATTGTATAATGAAAAATCCAGATTCCAGGGAAAGTTGAACCTAGCAGGAACTCTGAAGCCCTGGATGGAGATTAGAAACAACAGGGGGCATAGCAGCAATGGCCTGTGGCCAAACTCCTGATACTTATCACTGGCTTCACCAGTTCAAGTATCTTTCTGGGCAGCTGTCACTGGGCCTCTTAATCACAAGTGCAAATAAGAGTTCTGCAGCTCACCAGATTGAAGCTAATCATCTCCCAGCCTCTGAAGTCCCCAGTTTAGTCCCTGGTCCCTATAAGTCCACCATGGTGATCAGTTGTTCAAATGACCATAGCAAAAGGCACATTAATGCCCAGGGGTTACCTTTTCATTAAAGTTAACTTCAAATAATCCATTGTTGTCATCTCTGAGGATTGGTTGACTGAGATGCAATTCACAAAGGAGGCTTAGACCTTGCACCCACGAGGTATAAATTTCCCCGTCGTGTTTATCCAATAATGCCAACATTTTTTCACATTTTTGGAAGACAAAATTGGTTTCTTCTGTCTGCAGAATCCTAGAGAGATGGAAAGGATTTTTTCCTCAATGTCATTTTAAGTACACGGTGGAAGCTGCTTTGGGAAGTGGTTTAAGCCCTATTGTACAATTTTTATAGCAATACTTACAGATGATTGATGTGCCTAAAATGTGTTCTGTGCTTCAGCAGCCTCTCTCGTAACTCCTGAGACCATTTTAAATTGCCTGCAGTCACTGGCATGTTTTTATGAAGCGCATTGCCTCCATTCCTTAACTTAAATAAACAGAAACTGTTATGATGATGGACTGTCAATACATGGCAGTAAAAACCGCAATAAAATCTCAACAGTGGCCCCATAGGAGGGGAGCACAAAAGTTGCCCACCAAAATAAGCTTAGGCTGCAAATATAAGTGTCCTTACTCAGAATTAAATCCCACCAAAATCAGTGAAACATCCAAACAAAGCTTATTATGACTGAGGAATTAAGCTAAAATCTGGGAAAGTCCATTCACCAAGGAGTCAGCTCACTGGAACTCCATGAGACTTATTTGTGTAGACACATAGAGGGGTTGTGCTTCTGCATAGTCCACTGAAATGTATTTTTTAAATTATGCTTTTCAATGGTCTGCTTTTCGACAATCCACTCTTTCGGTAGTAACCAGGGCCATTTCCACACTAGACTGTTATAGTGCTGTTATTCCACTTTCAACATCCTATGGAACCCTGGGGTTTGCAGTTTAGGGAGGGGCCTCAAAGCAGAATAATAGTACTATAACAGTCTAGTGTGGAAATGGTCCAGAACTCCTTCACTTCATCCATCTCACTCTTTCCAAAACATCACCCACTCAGAAATGCCCTCATAGAAAAGGAGGTAGAAAATTGTTGTGAGTTTCATGCAGGTCTACCTCATACAGAAGTTTTTTCCCCCTTAACTCTCCCAGCCCTCCATCCACTCCTTGTTCCTCCTCATCTCCCATCCCGTGTGTCCTAACTGTGTGCATCGGTTTCTTGCATTCATAGCAGTCTCACTGCTGCCCTGGGCTTCTTAAAGACTGGGCTCTGCATTTCAAGAAGTTTTCAACAGTACTCCGGCACGTGACCTGTTGAATAAGTGGAGGACTCTTGTACATAGATCTCTATTGAAACTCACCACCATAACAGGTCCATCTGGTATGGCCACAGCAGAGGGCCTTTTCCATGGCTCTTCACAGGCTGTGGAGTTCCCTCCCACAAGAGGACAGGCCAACCTCCCCTCTATGTTCCTTTCACCAGCAGGTGAGAACCTTTCTTTTTAAACAGACATTTGGTCTGATCAATCAATTGACTGCAGAAATATCTTTTTTGAGGGGGATACTTTATTTTTACTATTGTGTTTACATGATTTATACCTTTTAAATTAATGGTGTTTTAATATGATCAGCCGTGGTTGAAGTTTTTTATCATCTGGTTTTTAGCTGTATCTTGTTTTAACTTATACTGTAAGCCACCTTGGGTGCCCTGGTGGGAGAAAGGTCAGATTGTTGTTGCTGTATGCTTTCAATTCCTTTCCATGGCAACCTTAAGGTGACCCTATCATGAGGTTTTCTTGGCCAGATTTGGTCAGAGGGGGTTTTCCATTGCTTTCCTCTGAGGCTGAGAGAATGTGACTTGCTCAGTTTCACCTAGTGAGTCTCCATGATTGAGCAGGGATTCAAACCCTGGTCTCCAGAGTTGTAGGCCTTTACTTTGCCCCAGATTCCAAAATCATAGCCTGTAACTTCTCACCAATGAAAACCATGAGATATATGGCCAGGCAACACCAAAGTGTGATCAAGATAGGAAAAGTTATTAATAAAGAAGAACAGACAAGCTAGGAGAACCTGTAGCAGTTTCCTTTTGCCTGAGCCTACAAGAAAGGGTAAGACTCCACTCTCTCCTCTCCTGACTTAATTGAGTCAAACTACTTTTGCACTCAGGTTGCACCAACTGAAGTAAGCTGAGGAAAAAGGAGAAAAGTGGGATGAGGTAGGATGACAGTGAATTAATGGGGACAGCTGGAGTGTTGGTGTGTATGAGTGCGAGGAGGACTTCCTAGTGGAGCTGGGTTTTCCAGGCTGAGAAGGATTCTCTTCTCCAGTTTGTTCCTTTAGATTTTCTTGACTCAGCCATTGGGAGAATGGATGTTGTTGGAGACAAGGCCTTAAAAAAAAAGAAGCCCATAAAAACTAGGGGTCAAGCCAGATGTTTTGTTTGGGTAGTGAGATAATTTCAGCTCTTCCCTAGTAGCTGCTTAAGAGATGAGTTCTAGAAGACTCTAAGCCAGCAACTGTGGAAGAGTAAAGGACCAGTAGGAATAGTTCTATATCTAATTAAGTAAGTAACGGGATTCAAGATGGACTCAAGACTCAAGACAAAAGGCTTGATATTCTCAGATAAGAAAGGAGTGTCCAATGCCACGTGACACGTGGAATAGGAACATGATTTGTGAGAAGCATGAGTCAAGGAAATCTGCATAATGAATATGATGGGAACATGAAATGTAAGAAGTATAAATCAGGGGACTTTAGAAAATGTGAAGCAAGAAATGGAGCATATAAACGTTGGAGGACTTGGTGTGAGCAAGCTAAAGAAGACACGAATGGGACATTTTCAATCAGATAATTATATAGTTTTTAATCTGAAAATGTCAAATTAGTAAGAAACAGGACAGCATTAGTAGCGAGGTGAGAAATAGCAAAAGCAGTCAGAGGATATATTACACAACTGAATGCATAATATCAATAATGTTGCAGGGAAAACCTAGGTTTATACTCCAACTACAGAGGCAAGAGGGAAAGAAAAAGTTTATGCTTTTGTCCAGGAGGAAATTGACCACACACCAAGACAGGACATATTGATAATCATAGGTAACAGGAACACAAAAGCAGGAAGCAGGGTAGAACCAAACATTGTTGGAGAATTTGGCCTAGGATGAAGCAGGAGAGCAACTTACTGAGTTTTGTGAGGGGAACAGTTTATTTGATGCAAACACATTCTTCAGGCAGCTCAACAGATAATGGACATCACAGATGACAAGTACAGAAATATAATAGATTATATAAAATGAAAGAAAAGATGGAAAAGCTCTATTCTCTCAGGAAAACAAGACCAGGAGAAGATTGTGGCACAGACCATGATCTGCTAATATCAACAGATAGACCAAAGGTAAAGAAGTACATCTAATCAATCAAACTGTCACAAAAAATCTAAAGAACAGTCTTGTAGAATTTAAAGACCATATAAAGAATGGTTTGTATTACTATGCCTAAATGGCCAGGAACCAGAACAACTCTAGTCTGAAACCAGGGACGTTGTCAGAGGAGAATGTGAGATACTATCTGCAGTCAAAAAGAAAGTAAAGCCCAAGGATACAAAAGTAATTCTGAACACAATTGTTTAGCAACTTGTACACAGGGGCAAAGAGAACTATTAGAATAATCAATGCAAAGAAAAAGAAAAAGACACAAAAAGGTAGTGCAAAAAACCTCTTTTATAAAATCTAAGAAAATCAAAGGGGAATTTAAGCCAAGAGCGAGGATATGATACCAACAGGGAAATACATTATATGTTCAGGACATATAAAAAGAAGATATAAGCGAAGAACTATATAAAAGAGATGAAAGGAATCCAGGTTCCTTCAAGGAAGAACATTTTGACAAGGAACCCATAACTTCAGAAAATGAAATGGAATAGGTTCCTGAAGTACTTGGAAGAAATAAATCACCAAGAACAGACAGAGTACTAATAGAGCTATTTCAAGCTATAGAGATGGGACCTATTCAAGTTTTAACAAAAATCTGCCGACAAATATGACAAATAGCCCATACTCAGGAAATTGTAGTAACCACTGGGCCATTGTGTTATTCTCCAATGCAAGCAAAGTAATGCTCAATATTTTACAAAGAAGATCTTTACCATACATGAAGTAAGAATTGGAAGATGTCCAAGCTGGGTTCAGAAAAGGAAGAGGTACCATACAGCATATGGGAAACTTGAATTAGACAATTTGCTGCACCAGATAATTTCAGAAGAATATAAACTTGTGCTTTACAGACTATAGCAAAGCCCTGATTGTGTAGATCATGAAAAACTATGAATTGCTCTAAAAGTAATGGTTGGGCCCCATTTTATCATTTTGATACCCACCTATACTCTGGGTAAGAGGCACTGTCAAGACGGAACATAAAGAAGCAGAACGGTTTCCAAATGAAAGGGTGTCAGGCAAGGCTGCATTTGATTACCCTATCTGTTTAATGTATGCACAGAAAATATCATATGGAATGCAGACTTAGAAGGAAGAGGTGTGAACACTTAGTGAAGGAACATTAACAATTTATGATATGTAGATGATGCCATATTACTAGCAGAAAATATAAAGACTTGGAATGATTATTTATTAATGATAAGGAAGAAAATACAAAAGCAAGATTACAGCTGCATATTATGAAAATAAAAATAATGGCCACAGATTATTTAAAAGTTAAAAAGTTTCCAACCCTTGCCTTGGTCATCAGTCAAAATGGAGACTATAATCAAGAAATTAAAACATTAAGACTTGGAAAGGCAGCTATGAAGGAATCAGATAAAATCCTGAAGGATAAAGATAAATCATTACATACCAAAGGATCATCCCTGCCATAGTACTTCTAATATTTATGTATTGTCGTGGAGAAAGCTGACAAGAAGAGAATCAACTAATTTGGAGAAGAGTTCTACAGATACCACAGACTAGCAAAAGGACAAATAAATGTGTCTGAGAGCAAATCAAGGCTGAACTTTGTCTGGAAGCCAAAATGACCAAATTAAGGCTATCATATTTTGGACATATCATGAGATGGCACGTCTCATTAGAAAAGCCGGTAATTAATGTGGAGGCAAAACAAAGAAGAGGACTATGTTACAGTTGGATAGTCTCAATCAAGGAAGCCATAGTCCTGAGAATGTAGGACTTGAGCAGGGCAGGGCTGTTGATGATCAGGGCTCTTAGAGGTTCCTTGTTCCTAGAGTTGCCATAAAGACAAAACTAACTTTATGGCAAGTAACAGCAAAATAATTTCAGCCCTTTGAAACGGTGAGGAGAGGGTTTCGACAAACCTTCATTTCTCTAGGCTCTGGTGGGGCACTTATTTACTTTGTACTAAGTGGTAGGAGTATGGTTCCCACCCACCCTCAGCAAATACCATCATTTCTCTGCCTAAGATGCCCAGAGGATGATGAGACAGATATTCAGA
Source organism: Cyclura pinguis (assembly GCA_030412105.1). Taxonomy (NCBI): domain Eukaryota; kingdom Metazoa; phylum Chordata; class Lepidosauria; order Squamata; family Iguanidae; genus Cyclura; species Cyclura pinguis. The sequence continues at coordinate 221,271,050 of CM059599.1, read as the reverse complement.
AAAGGTCTACTGCTGATCTTGCAGGCACAGTTAGCAGGAAAAAAAAAAAAAAGTCAAAAGGTAAATGGTAGGAAAGGAGAAAAGAGAAGAAAAATTACCACCACTTGTCACTATTTTGAAACTTACTGAAAAAAAATCTTTCCCTCCAAATCAAATAAATGGTTCACAAAATTAACCACATGTAACTTAGATTATTTGGGAGCATATTCTCATTTCATCTCAATTCTAAAAATATATTATCTAGAAGATCCTTATACATGTTTTAACTGTCTTCTGACACGTGTCATCATGGATCTGCCAGACAATAATATCACTGATTTACGATGAGAAAGAATGAAGAATTTTTAAATGCTGAGTTGGTTTTTTCCCCAGTTTATACTAAAATACAAAATAGTGATCATCTAGACTTAACAGCTATTCACCAACGATAAAATAAATGTAACTTCTCCATAAATAAGTAAATAATGTGTAATAATAAATTAGAATGCCAAAAGCTGTTACCTACTTTTTGTATCTGACTGTCAAATATTTGCTTGCAGCAGGTAATTTCCTCATCAAACATTGAAAGAAGAACAGCAACGTTGGGATAAAAATGAGAATATATGACAGCCCTCTCCAGAAGTTTTCCAAATATCTGCAAAATCTGTAAAGAAATTGTGTGTTGTTAAATCACTGGAACAGTGGCATATATGTCAGTTTTCATCCCTATTTGAAAAAAAAAATACAATTTCAGGTAGCTTGTTTTTTAAAAAGAAGAATAACTTTATTTTATCTGTGTTATATATTTATTTGGGATGAATGACATTTATGTACTAACTTTTGAACAGTATTTAGGTTAAATTCTTGTTAAATGTAAGCACATTTTTATAACTAAATTCTGCCTATACATTCTTTTAAAAAATTTTTCTCAAATGTAAACAGAGGTTTCTACAAGAAATCAACTGTTAGCAAGAATATGTCCTGTTATTTAATTGTAATGCCTACACACACACACACACACACATTACAATGTTTGTGTAATATTTGATTCAGTATCAGTAATACAACATCTTGCCTTTGTTTCTAAAATCCACCTGGGATGCCTGAAAGCTACAATTTAATAGCTACTGAAAGCAACAATTCGAACCACACTTACATAGCAGTTGAGTCTATGGACCACAATGGGACTAAACAGGATTATGCTATAAAGATGTTCAAATGTACATCAAAAACAGACTTCTAGACTTTTTCCTTAGTCATTTGTTTCTGATTGCTGGATTCCTTGGTTGACATATTTGCATTTCCCATATATTTGAGTGCCAAACTGAAAGCCTGAAGTCCAGTTATAAAATCCCATTTTCTTGCATTATTTCTCTCAGTCCTTAGTTCAGAATCCAGAATTAGTTACACTTTAAAGTCAGTGACATCAGTGGGACACTACTCATGAGTGATATATTTCATTCATTTCTAAGAGTCTAGTCTATGTATGGTTAAGTCTAGATGCCCTAAATCACTGTATAAAATAAGTTGTGGTTTGCGCTGTTCATAAACCTTGACTACTGTTTCAAGACACACTCAAGTGTTGATAATATAACAGGTTCTACCACTCTCTGACAGGGTCTAAAACACTGGCCTGAATGCAAGACTTTTTTAATGCCAAGGGTAAACTAACCATCACGATAGGGATGTGTGAAACTATGAATAGCTCTCTGGGCTCTTTCAACTTTTGCAAATAGAAATTATGGGGAGGAGAGATCCAGTTGGAAATCCCAGTTTGACCTTGCAAAAAGAGGGTAGGGTTTTTTTAATACTCAGGACACCTATTTATACATTTCTACCCTCATGAACATCAACACACATGTCCAGTTGAGCCTCAGAGGTGTGCAGAATCTGAATGGGGGCATTGCAAGGATAATTCACAGTGCCTGAATACAACAAATTCTCATACACAAGAACTGTGTTATTTAGGAAACACTGTGAAGAACCTTTTATGTGAAATCAGGAAATGCAGTCATCAAAAAGTAAAATGCAGATGTCTGGTGGGCAGACTCAACAAATGGAACCCAAAAGTTTATAGAAGTGATTTTATATCATTTTCCTGAATAGTATGGTTGCTTTATTTGAATACGAACAGCAGCCGCTTCTCCTAGTGGTTGTGGTTAAATATCCCATAAAAGCTAACTCACTCCCTACTATTGTGAACTCTCTACACTCTCATGCTGACAGCCCAAATTACAGCATTTTATTATATTGCATCTTTGCTGTGTGTTTTATTTATCTCTGTTGTGCCTTCCCATTTTTGGCATCAATTCAAGCCCTTTACCTGCATTTCCCCTGCTGTTTGTCCTTCTGTTGTGTGCCTTTTACAGTTTGTTTTTCCTGTGTGCTTTTTATTGCTATTATTATTATTAGTCATTTTTGTTTCTTTCATTTGCTACAAAATTTAGCAATCTGGATCCATTGAGTATTACATTACATGACACAACCTTTATATTAATATCTCACTTACCCCCAACAGTCCTGCATGTCTCCTACATAACACTTTTAAAAAGGACTTTTATTTGTCTGAAAGACATACTTGTTGAAAACTTTCAGTGTGACCACTAGCATTTCAGACAAGCAAAATTTCCCTTCTGCACCTGCATAGCAAAACTATGGGATAAAGTGTTGGACCTAATCCTGTGATCCTGTGATTCAAAATACCTGCTTGACCTGAAGGTTCTTGAAAATAATTCCATTTATATAGCAGATTGCAGTCAGCATACATCTGCTCAAGAGGCTGAAGGTATGGAAGACATTAATACTCCTTGAAGGGCTGAAGGACTGCCACTGGCACTAGGGAATCTAGAATACCCATTCATCCTGCATGACCTTTGGACTCAATGCCAATAGCCATCCAATTTATCATGAAATGGAATTTGAATTCTCTTCCCAATAGTGGATGGCAATGTAGACAGAAAGGAATTTTCCATTAAGTGGTTTACCATTCTATGAATGGGAAATGTAACATGCAGCTTGAGTTGGTTATCAACTGGGGCTTTACACTCATTCTAAAGAGCAACAGCGTTTCTTGAGTGTCACCAATCTGTAGATAATGTATTCTTAGAAATGTCCTCCATGTCCTCCTCCTCTGGAGGAGGAGATCAAGTACAATTTCAACAACATTATTTATGTTCAAGTTCTGTTGAGATCGAGATTCCTCTAGATCAGGGGAATGCAAAGTGTGGTCCACAGCCCTCATGTAGGCCCCAGGGCCATTCTGGTGGACCTCAGGGGCCCTAGGGGTCAGAAATATTTTTTTAAAACTTTTTTTCCCCCTCCAGAATGCCTTCAAATGTACTCTAGGGGTGTGAAGGCATTTCTACAACATTTTGTGGGCCCTGGGTCAATTTTGAGCCAGAAGAGCCTGTTTGAAACCCCAAGCATGATAAAAATGTCCCCCATACCCATAGAAGTTTTGGGGGCAAAAAAGGCTAATTATGCTCCCTAACCTTCCACAGTTCCCACCTCTGCTATGGACTGTATCCATTCTGTACAACAACATGAAAGCCTGGTTACTGAAACCCAGCACTGAAGAGCTCTGAATTTCATAGAATCATAGAGTTGGAAGAGACCCCGGGGCCATCCAGTCCAGCCGCCTGCCACGCAGGAACACACATCAAAGCATTCCTAACAGATGGCCATCCAGCCTCTGCTTAAAAACCTCCAAAGAAGGAGACTCCACCACACTCCCAGGCAGCATATTCCACTGCCGGACAGCTCTGACCATCAGGAAGTTCTTCCTGAGGTTCAGGTGGAATCTCCTTTCCTGCAGCTTGAATCCATTGCTCCTTGTCCTAGTCTCTGGAGCAGCAGAAAACAAGCCCGCTCCCTCCTCTACATGACATCCCTTCAAATATTTAAACATGGCTGTCATGTCCCCTCTTAACCTTCTCTTCTGCAGACTAAACATACCCAGCTCCCTAAGCCATTCCTCAGAGGGCATGGCTTCCAGACCCTTCACCACTTTGGTCACCCTCCTCTGGACACGTTCCAGCTTGTCGATATCCTTCTTGAATTGAGGTGCCCAGAACTGGACACAGTATTCCAAATGAGGCCTAACCAGTGCAGAATAGAGTGGTACCATTACCTCCCTCAGTCTAGACACCATACTCCTATTATGCAACCAAGAATCGCGTTGGCTTTCTTGGCTGCCTCATCACACTGCTGACTCACGTTCAGCTTGTGATCTACCAAGACTCCTAGATCCTTTTCACACGTACTATTGTCCAGCCACACTTCCCCTTCCTATATTTGTGCATTCAGTTTTTTCTGCTTAAGTGTAGGACCTTACATTTGTCTCTGTTGAAATTCATTTTGTTAGCTTTGGCTCAGCTCTCCAATCTGTCAAGGTCATTTTGAAATTTCATAAGCTTGTCAACAAAGAAGACTGAGAAATTCAGGGCTGACCCATGTTATGAAAAGCCCACTCTTTTTCCTGATACAGACAAAACTTCAGAGACAGGGGGTTAAACCTTGCATCAACAAACCCTGGGTGTCTGGCATTGATGTATAGGTTTCTGAATGATTCACAGCTCCCCAGAGAAAGGTGGGCTATAAACAAAACAAAATAAATATAATAACCTGATCTCAACAAGCTTTCCCTTCTCTTTTCTCCATACCGTTATCTCCCTGAAATGCCTTGGGAATGTTATATTTCAGGGCTACAAAAGGTGAATATGCAAAATGCACAGCAAGGTCATCTGAACAGTAGATTACTGAGGTAGGAAGTGAGGAGTGGTAGTGAGAAGGCAGGAAGATGTTAGGTCCTCAAGCCATGCTTCTTAGACTTTCTGATGTGAGGGACTGGCAATTATTTTTTCCAGTGTGCCAGGGACAAGCACTATATCTGTGGCCATGGGGTACAATTGTTTCTTTCTCTCTTGGAAATTTTCTAAGAACTGAAAGCCAATAGATCAGGAACCTGCTCTGGTCCAAGGGCCACTGCTTTGAGCAGCACTTCTCTAGAGGAGAAAGTGATGTAAGAATTGCAGAAACAGAGGAATCTGTAGGATCAAGGATCACTCCTAGACAGAATGGAGGTTGTTTAGACATAAGGCAGAGCTCAGCGAAGGCCTCATATCTTGACCAAGTTTATAGACCAAGACTCACCAGAGCCCTCTCTTCAAAGCTAAGAGTTCATTTCTGCCTTCTTCATAAACACAGAAATAAATAATACATATCAATAATTTTAAAAATACAGATTAGTTTTATTACCTAGGGTCTACTGAGAATCCGATATACAATGGCTTGTTTGCTCTTGTTGACATCACTCTAGCACCTTCTCTTATACGTCTCTTGGTCCACAACAGGTAACAGGAGCCAAAAGATCTTGATAGCATGAGGTGCATGATAACTATCCACGTTATTAAGGGGTTCATGCGTATTGCTGTTAATCATAGAGATTGCCCTCATGCATAGAGGTGCAAGGAATTCTTCTAGATAAATAAATAAGCCTTCTTGACCTAGAAAACACCTTTCTAATCAAGCACCTCAGGAGAAAGCCTACAAATTGACCAGCCTAAAACACCGATGGTTAAAATGCCTCTAGATTTCTCCTTTGAGCTTCTAGACATAATTCCATAGAGGTCTGTGAGTCTAGCCTTCTGAGATAATTCCTAGAGAAAGACTCAGTGATGTAGACTCGAGTCAACTGACTCAGGCTCAAGTTGGACTTAAGTCACTTCAATGACTCAACTTGGACTCGACTCGGCAATAAAAGACGCACTGACTTGCCTCGACTAGAGATTTGTATATTTTTAGTGATTGACTTGCTTGGTTACGTAACATAATACATTCATCCAGAAACCTTAGGACTTTGAACAAGGTTTCCATCTCTTTTTACCTACTGGTTACATGACAATCTGTTTCAAGTCCAAAGTGTGGGTGCATTTCTCAGAGGGGAACAGCAAACTGGTTAGGCAATGGGCTTGAGGCAGGGTTGAAGTCTGCTCAGCAGTCTGTCCTCACTGGATATAGGACAAGTTTTCTAAAACTTTTTCTGAGAGAAGAAGGCAAGACTCATGCCCAGAGAGTAGGGCATGTTTCTCAGAGGGGACCAGCAAATGTGGCAAGGGGCTTTAGGAGGAAAGATCCTTCCTGCTAAAGCTTTTGAAACTTCAGTAATGGGGAGTAAGAAGGATCCTATTCCCCACTTGAAAAATCCTCCAGCTTCAGAAATGGCAAGTAAGAAGGATCCTATTCCCCACTTCTGAAACTGCAGATTCTTTTATGCTCGTTGGCATATAAGTCTCCAGCGTTGGCAAGGGGGAATAAGAAGCATCCTATTCCCCACTTCCAAAGCTGCAGATGGCAAAATCACAAATGTAGAGGACCGACTCTACTTAAACTATTAAAATTGACTTTATTTGACTCTGTCCAGAAACTCTGGAATATAGCTTAAGGTATAAAGTTGACTCCCAGACTTGAGACTAGAGTTAAAAGTATCTTCAAGACTCGACTTGAGACTCAAATGTAGAGTCTTGAGACTTGACTTAAGACTTGGAGTAAAAGACTTAAATACATCACTGGAAAGTCTTCCGTGGAAAACAGCTTGGCCCATTCCCTATTATAAACTCTTTGCTCTGTCCCGTCTTCTGTGGAGTCATGTTTCAAAGACTAGAGTTTCTTCTTTTTTTTATACTATACTGGTGTATTGTCTGTCCACATAGAGCTTCATACCGCAATGCACTCAATGCTGAATTTGGTTGGTGTCCACTTCAGTGGTTACCTCTCCTGTGGATAAGGTAATGGGGCACAGCATTGTGTTAGCACTTCTGTAGGATTCCATGTCAGCTGCTTCCAACAGCTACTTAGCTTTTCTCTTCAACTTCTCCCTCATTCCCTTTGCTCCTTTTTGTGCTTGTGATTTTTCTCAGATTAGTCAAGAGACCAGGAAGATACTGTTAGGGTGCCTAGGTATGCACCTCAGAGCATGTGCAGAGTGCAAAAAAATAAGAAGCAGTGGCAGCTGCTCCAGACTAGAAAAGCATAAAGGCTAAGTGCAGTTTATTAAAGCAAAGCACAAGACAAGCATAGTGCCTCAGACAGCATGTCTAGAAGCAAAAACAACAGATACAAAATACAAGAGGCATGGTGCATGTAAGACAGACAAAAGCTAGGGCAAGAGCCAGAGAGGCATCTTACAGAGCCCGATCTAAGCCTTTTAAGGGCTTAACCACACCCAGATATACATCAGGTGATCCAATACATCCATTACATACATTCTCCCCATGCTTCATGCTTTCTCACATGACAGGACCTTGCAAGGCAAACTAGACATAACAAACCTGCCAAGGTCAAAATGACTTCATCTTTCCATCCACCAGAAAAACCACCTTGGACACACCACACTCACACTCTGAATGCCCTGACAGAGGCATTGTTTAATTGCTCTCTGTTCCAAATGCTATGCTTCAACTCATGTAGGGCTGAGGGGTTGCTCATAACGGGTCAGCCTGTCATCAGTTTTCGCTTGTTATCAGCCTTGGTTTTCATGGGAACTAAGACCACTGAACACATGGAGAGTTTTGATCCCATGCAGATTCACCCATGGTGCAAGGTGAATAAATACATAGACCTTCCTGTCCTCTTAAAGCTTTGAGAAGCCTGGATATCCACTCCTCGGTGGGGATTCCCAAGCGACAGGGCAGGAAGTGCATTCTCTTCCTCTGAAACAGATAAATATCTCTGCTCTGACTTTGCTTTTGTCTTCCTCATTCTCAATCTATCTGTCCCCTCTGACATATGGCCAAAACTCTACCCGTGACACTTGAGGTACCATGTTTTCGTTTAGGCCTCCACACACCACCTCAAAATTTTCTTAGTACTCTCCTTGCTCCTTTTTTGACAAACCAGAACATCCTGCTTCTGTCTTCTCTCATCCTATCACTGTTGTCAGGATTCATCTGCGGGTCCACCATTGGACAGGCAGGGGCACTGCCAACAGCCAATGGGGTTTGCCTGCCACTGCCTCATCCACCACTGCTGTGCCCTCCCACATCATCAGATGTAGTGAAAAGGAAGAACACAGATTGCAGTAAATCTTCATGTGTGCACTGTTGGTGTTGGTAACAACAAATTTGCACAGGAAGGGCCTTTCCGCACTACACTGTTATAGTGCTATTATTTCACTTTCAACTTGCTATGGAATCCTGGGGTTTGCAGTTTAGGGAGGGGCATTTAGAATTCTCAGCCAGAGAGCCCTTTGGCCTCAGTAAACTACAAGCCCCAGGATTTCACAGGATACTGATAGTGGAATAATAGCAATGTAACAGCATAGGACAGAAATGGCCCTAAGTCTCCTTTGGAATAGCTTGCTCTCATTGCTTCCCGTCTTTCCCCACCATCTTGTAAAAGTCACTGCACTTCAGGAAAAAGGTGAATCCCGTCATGTTTGCAGCAGATACATTCCTTGATCCAGCACAGGTTTGTCACAGTTATTTTGCAAAGTACAGTGCAGTTCCCTTACCATGATCTCTGTGTATGCAGTCTGCATCTCACAGAAAGCGTTGCATCCCTGTACTTAAAATGGCAGCAATGTGCACACATACATGCTGCCACATCTGCACACATGTTGCATCCCTTGAAAAGAATGGGACGTGAGCAATCACTTTTTTTGTTTTATGTGGGAGTTCCTGGAATAGACCCCCTCATATACGGAGAACACACTGTATAGATAGTACACCCCAGTTTCTCTTTCTCTGTGCTGTTAGAGTTCACTGTCACCTACTTGGCAAGTGTTCAGAGGTCTAGATTTCTTGGAAGCAAAAATGTAAGCTCTTCCAATACTTAAAAGTTGCAGACTATATTGTTCTATAGTTCTTTCTATCTCTAGGCCAGCTGTTCCAGCCTTCTCAGACAGACAATAGAAAACCTGGCTTCAGCCGTCCATCCACAGTCCACGACATTCTAACAAACCTGGCCTGGATCAAGGAATGGATCTGCTGCAGAAATACTTTCCTCTCACCATGCATTTGGCTAGTGCCACCATTGCTGTCACCTTCAGCTGGCAAAGCAACAGCGGCAGGAAGGTGACCCCAGGTGTCTCTATCACACCTGGGATGTGGTAGAAGTTCCTGCTGAAGGATCTTACAAATCTATTCCTTCCCACCACTACCAGTCAGCCCGGTAAGTACTCTGTGGCTGCCGCACTCTTGAGACGGGGTGTGCATATTCAACGCAGTGGGTAGCAGTGGGAAGAGAAAGGGGAGCAGGTGTAAGAGCCCTTACCTCTCAAGCAAAGGGAGCTTCCACTGCTGCTTGCCCCAGGGTTCCCAGAATTGTGCCCCTTTGGTGCAGTGCTAGGATATGCTGATCAATGTTCTCCACTTGCAGTACAATAAGGCACATATGCCTTAACCTGTTGGTGAGCTATTCCATACTTTGTTTAATTACAGCACGTAATTTCTGCAAAGGCATCTATCCAAAACATCCCAGGATTTCTGAGCTGGTCAAATGTGTGTGTTTAGATACAGCTTTGTTCATACATACGAGTGAGGACTCAATATGACACTTGGCTTTAATGGAAATGGTGAACTTTAGGAAAAAGGGATTACAGTTTTCTGACAAAATATTTCAGATGCAGTTTTTCCCTTCTCCTTCTGCTCTCCCTCTCTCCTTCTTGCAGTCTGCTCATAAATATACTCTTCCAGCTACATTCTAAGTATTCTTATCCTCTTGTTTGTCCTCTTCCCCTGAACCTGTAGGGCACCATGGCGATGTAATTTTCTCACTTCTCTTTTCCTACTGTCATCCTATTCACCCTTTGCTCTGCCTCTTCTCCAGTGCATATGTCAAGTCTTTTTGTCCTACCTTCTTGATTTCATGATACATTTATTTCTATGTTTATTGTATTTGCTTGGATGTTTTCTTACAGAGCTGATGGTAAAACTCTCCTGTCTCAGCAGGAAACTGTTCCTCACAGCAATTACACCTGCTGTCTTCCTTTTCATTTTCCTTTGGCTTTTGATGAAATTGTGTTTTCTGAGACCCTATGAATTCTCTTTCAGAGTCTTACCTAACTCAGCAATTCAGACATCTACTTTCCTCCCTTCCATCTCTCTTTTCCATCAGCTTTTCCATTTTGTAAGATATTTTCCTAATTTTCTCCTGTAATGCTGTCTTCTGATACTTTATATTTGGTTTCCCTCACTATACAGATTGTTACTTTCCTTTAGATTTTCAAAGTTTTTGTGAAAGTTCTAGCTATACAATTCCCATTGACTTAAATAACCCCCACTGGCTTTAATAGGAATTTGTGCTGCTAAATCCCATACTACTCTTAAACAGTATAGGGCCAGATGGATAAGATTTCCCCACCCCCTGCATGTCTTTCTTCTGTGTAATGTCCACATATCTCTTCTTCATTGCTAAAGAATATAACAGCTCTACTTGCTTTTGTCCTTGACTATCTGGAAAAGTTAATAGACTGTGAATACAATGATTTGTTGCAAATAGAATGTTGTATTTGGACACTGAAGCCCAGTGGCTTTCTTTTTCATCTTTTTCCAGCCTCAGTTTCCCATCTGCAAAATGGGGGTAATGATGACCTATTATAATGTTCTAACATCATAGGGGTCAAAAGAGTTATCTATGGATGCACAGAACGAACTCCTGTAGCCAAACAACACTACAAAAGAACAGAAAATAAAATCTCCATAGTCAATATTCTCTGTGACTACTAAATCTCACCTTTGAAACTTGATTCCCATATCAATTGTGCATAATGGGATGGGGGAAGGAAAGTGAAGGGCAGAATTGCTCAGTAAGGATAGAAAATGAAATGGAGCTTTAAAAACAATGCTGGTCAGTAAGTATATGATATATTTGAAGGCTCAAGGACAGAATTTGAAGTGCCTTCTTCAAGCACCTATCATGGTTCCCAGGAGGGGTCAGTTAAATTGATTGTGTAAGTATATGCAAAATAATAAATTAGACATATACTCTATGTGATGTTTAAGGTGCAAAATACAGACTTAACTCACACTCACAGCAAGATCCAGGATAGAGAAATGCCATGTTGGTCCCAGCTAGAATATACCCACTGAAACGAACAGGACTTGCTAGTCACCATTATGGAGGTCCCACTGGTTTCAATGGGCTTACTCTAGTTAGGACTATTGGAGTGATATAGATATGAGATCACATCCAGGCTAAATGATGCTTTAGTTCTTCTGAAATTAAGGGGCTTCTGTCCCATAGATAGAAATTGACCTAAAGCATGGCTAACTTAGGCCATTTCCATACCGGGCTTCTGAAATGGTGCAGAGCGACTTCTCACGGAGGTCTTCTACACCCTAGAGTGGACTGGCGTGGACTACTTTTTGTAGTTCCACACCAGAATCCACTCAGGAGCGGCCGGAACTAGCCGCGCTGCGTGTTTTTTAAAAACCTCTTTTTCGAGGTTTTTAAAAAGCACGGAGCGCGCAGCCCCGCGCCGCTCCGTCGCCCGGCTCCGAAGTGGATTTGCAGGCGCGCGCAAGTGCGTGCCTGCAGATCTGCCGGGGCGGGCTTCCAGCTGGCGAGCTTCTCCGGTTGGTGGAGAGCCTCCACCAACCGGAAGCCGCCATTTGGGACGCCGGAGGACTGCGGAGCAGCGAGCTCGCGCTGCTCCACGTGGCGACGGACTTACCCGGTTTCAGGTAAGTTCCGTTTTTGGGCGTTTTCGCCCGTTCCCCCCCACACACATGTGAAAAGGGCCTTAGTCTGTATTCAACTGATTAAATGCTTACCTTAAAAGCTGATTCCAATCCCTTTGGCTCCTGAAAGGCAAGATTTAGTATTGTTCCCAATCGGTTATCAAACTCATTAATCTGCTGAATGTATCTTGTGTAGTCAGACAGAAATTCCTGCATAGAAAATATGAGCTTTTAATTTCAGCTCTTGGTTGCAGTCATTCAGTTAGACAACACCACTAACTCATTTCTTTCAAACCAAAACCTAGCCATGTCAAAATGGCCATTCTTCTTCAGCCTACCCCAAGTATCAGTTCAGAGACATTATGTATCTATATATACAGATCACAGTTTGTGTTTGTGGCCATCTACACATAGGGTTGCCAGGTGAAATAAGGAATCATGCCCCTGTCCCTTTAATACAGGGTTGGGCAAAAGTAAGCCTGAAGCTACACGCAGCCTCCAAAAGGCCTTTTTGTAGCCCTTGGCTCCTTCAGACTCTCTGAACTGCCTTTATTCCTGGATCCCCAAAGGGGTGAATTTCTTCTCTTGGAAGCCTCCAGAAGAGGTGATTCACTTTTTAAATATTTATTTTGAATAAAAACACCCACCCAGTACTAGGCCCACCCAGTATTGTTCAAACAATAAATAATATTGATTTTTAAAATTAGACTTCCAACCACTTGTTTTAGGTTCTGCAGGGTTGTTGATACTTTTGGCAATTTTTGTGGCCTCTAGATTGTCCCAAATGCAGAAAGTTGTCCCCCATGACTCACTGCAGTTGTCCACCCCCGCTTTAAAGGTTGTGTAGGAGAAAAAAATTCAGCAGGTTTTGCTGTCATATAAGCAACACCTGCTGAAACCCTTTCTTCTACACAACCATTAAAGGGATAGGGCCCCTGTTTCTTATTTCAGTGGGCAAGAGCTGTTTCTTGCAATGCAGATAGCACTGTGGTAGAAAAGCGGGAGTCTCTTTCGTTTGAAAAGAATCATACCTATTTTTTTCTAACATTGAAAGTAAATCAGTTGTGACCTCCAGTTTACTTCATGCTTTTAAAGAAGGTCTCTATTGGGACTTAGCCTCCAGGGAAGCAGGGCGAAAATATGATAAAATAGGTCCCGCAGCCCCTCAAGGGTGTCCAGGGGTATTTTGAGTAAGAATAAGAAAATTAAAGTAATTGCCCTCTGAGATCTGGTGAGTGGGTGAATGACACCTGGGCCTCATGCCATTGCCTTCCCCGAGTTAACGGTTCAGACAGAAAATGATATGAATTCTTGTTTGTGACATGAAAGGCTACTGGCCATTAGAGTTCCCAGTTCTCAGGACCTGGACCTTTCTTTCTCATCCTCAGGGTGATGATGAGGAATCTCAAGGCTAGAACAGCTAACTGCTGCTTTGAATTGTGCCTGGAAATGCAACAGCTTGTGTAAGGGCATGATCGCCTTTTTTAGAATCCTTTTTTAACATTGTCATTTGAGGTGTCAGGGTGAGGGCTGCACCAAAGCTCTTTCGGCTACACATAGCTTCTGGGATTCAGGATTCCAGCCCCTGGATTAGAATAAAAACAGCTTATACAGCCATGTTTGGCACATGTGGTCATTTATCCAGCTGCAGATAGGTCTGGCAAGATCTGCTTGCATGTATTTCTGTTGTTCCCCTTCTAAGCCCAAGTGCGCCTTTGTTCACAAGACAGATTAATATTTACCTGGTTGTTGTAGTCCAGTGGGTCATATTTACTTTCTTGAAGTACCTTCCAGCTTTCATGAAACTCTTCATTCATGCAGTGAATCTCTTCGCTGAGAATGTTTCCCCTTAAGCCCCCAATTTCTATTTTTTCTAACTTGAGAAAGTCAATAGCTGATGTAAATATCTCCTTTAAGTTAAAAGACATGTTTAATTAGGATTCAGCGCCTCTACTAATGTCTTTTTCATGATTTTAAAAACATGTCACACATACTAAAAATTTTCAAGAAAAAAATTAATGTGTTAATATTAAACATAAAAATGTTACACATTTTGCAGCTATTGGGAAGAAGCCATAAGATTTGATATTATGGAAATTTTCAGTCCAAACATAAGTGAATATGACCTATAAAATTTGCTAGATTGTAAATTATGTCACTCTTCTATAAATCAGTACTGTGATCCTAAATTCCAGAGCTACTCTGAAGTACAATGAATTTAGGATTAGGCAGGGGTACCTCACCACTTGCAGTGATAGTGATTCCATCTAATTTGGCAGTCCCAACCCACTGGTGGAAACCTCAGTGCCAGTCTATAACTGGGAGGGCATTGGTTCAAATCTCCACTGGGTCATAAATTTCACTGTGTGGAATTTGCTGTATTTGTGTTTTGACACAGAATTGTTGTGAGGATAAAACAAAGAACCAAAGAAGCTGCCTTGAGTTTCTTAGAGGATACACAAGATATAAACATCATAAATCAATAACTATGTTAGTTGTGAATAAAACTTGTGAGTGTTCTTTACATCCCTAATCCAAACATTTATAGAAATACATAAACTTTTTTAGAGGAAAAAATGAAAGGGCATGTCCCCTCACTCCCCAGCTCAGTGAGGAGAGAGGCTTATCAGTGTCACATACCTCTGCGAGTTTGTCATGGGGGGAAATACAGGAAATGGAATGAGAGTAATCAGACAACATTTCCAGGAAGAGAGCATGGCCGGCCGGCTAGAACTGTGGAGTGCTCCCCATTACAAGACTCGGTTTGTTGAAACAGAATGCCTGAACAGTGGTGGACACTTCCCAACAAGCTTTAAGAGCAACCATCTGGTTAGGCTTATAATTGTTGAGCTCAGTCTCTGAGAACTGAATATTGACTGAAGGTGGCACCAACTATAGCCATTTCTATATGAAATGTTAAAATCTGGTTTGAAATTAGTTTTAACAGTTCAAATTGATATGTTAAGTAGGGCTGCCTGTTCAGGATCGTGGTAGGCCTGAGGTTTCTGGGCCAAAATGTGAGACTTAGGATTTGGCCCAGCGATGCCATTAAGGCCCTTTCTGCACAAGGCGAGGGAATCGCTCCGTGCCGTTACTCACCACTTCTCCTGGGGTCCGAAGCAACGCGGACTGTCCCTGAAGCCCTTCTGCAGGGCTCCTCCTTGGTCCAGGGCGAATCGGAGCAGCGCGAGGTCTGTAGATCCGCACTGCTCTGGATTCCAAAACGGCGGCTTCCAGCTTCCAAAATGGCGGCTTCCGGTTGGTCGTGGGTCCTGACCAACCGCTGAAGCTCGCCACGCCTAAAGCCCGCCCTCCGCAGATGGCAGGCTCGCATTGGTGCGAGCCTGCGAATCTGCACAAGACAGCAGGAACACAATGGCGCGTTCCAGGAAAATAAAGACCTGTTTTTTCCGGTCTTTCAAAAACACGCTGGAAGACCACTTGGGGTCGTCTTGGAGCAGACTGAGGTGCGGATCTCCGGTAAGTAGTCGGCTCCTAGTCCACTCCAAGGTGCAGACGACCTCCGTGCGAGGATACACTGCCCTGTTCTAATTGCCTGGTGCGGAAAAGGCCTAAGTATTATGCATTAAGTGTGACCCACAGTAGTACATAGCTTGCCATTCAAACACATGCACTCTCTCAGACACAGAGAGAATATATTTTCCTGATTGGAAATTAAGAAATCTTAGCTAAAGAGGCTGTTCCCAGATCAAGGTGAAATGCGGGCTGGACAGGGCTACTGTCAGGTGGATCTGTAACTGGTTGACTGACCGTTCCCAAAGGGTGCTCACCAATGGCTGCTTTTCACCCTGGAGAGAAGTGACTAGCGGGGTGCCACAGGGTTCTGTCCTGGGCCCAGTGCTGTTCAATATTTTCATCAATGACTTGGATGAAGGAATAGAGGGCATGCTCATCAAATTTGCAGATGACACCAAATTGGGAGGGGTTGCTAATACGCCAGAGGACAGGATCAAAATTCAAAATGACCTGGACAGATTGGAGAGCTGGGCCAAGGCTAACAAAATGAAATTCAACAGAGAGAAGTGTAAGGTCCTACACTTAGGTAGAAAAAATGGAATGCTGAAATATAGGATGGGGGACACGTGGCTGGATGGCAGTACGTGTGAAAGGGATCTAGGAGTCTTAATAGACCACAAGCTGAACATGAGTCAGCAATGTGATGCGGCAGCCAAGAAAGCCAATGCAATTCTCGGCTGCATCAATAGGAGTATGGTGTCTAGATCGAGGGAGGTACTGGTACCACTCTACTCTGCTTTGGTTAGACCTCATCTTGAATACTGTGTCCAGTTCTGGGCACCCCAATTCAAGAAGGACATGGTCAAGCTGGAGCAGGTCCAGAGGAGGGCGATCAAAATGGTGAAGGGCCTGGAAGCCAAGCCCTATGAGGATAGACTTAGAGAGCTGGGTATGTTCAGTCTGCAGAAGAGAAGGTTAAGAGGGGACATGATAGCTATGTTTAAATATTTGAAGGGATGCCATGTAGAGGAGGGAGAGGGCTTGTTTTCTGCCACTCCAGAGACCAGGACAAGGAGCAATGGATTCAAGCTGCAGGAAAGGAGATTCCACCTGAACCTCAGGAAGAACTTCCTGACAGTCAGGGCTGTCCTGCAGTGGAATACACTGCCTCGGAGTGTGGTGGAGTCTCCTTCTTTGGAGGTTTTTAAGCAGAGGCTGGATGGCCATCTGTCCGGAGTGCTTTGAGGGTGTTCCTGCATGGCAGGGGGTTGGACTGGATGGCCCGTGGGGTCTCTTCCAACTCTACATTTCTGTGATTCTGTGAATGAATCATTCCTCCTTAACTATTTAGAGAGCTGGGATAAGGAACATTTAATCTAGATACTTGTTTCTAGCCAGAAGGTATGCAAAGCAGAACAGAGGGTGAGCCCTGATACCACAAACGCTGGGATAAAAAAGGAAACTAACTTAGCAAATACACAGAACCCACTGCAGAATCTTTGCAAGCTGCAGCAATAAATCCATTAAGCTTTGCAAATTGTACCAAGTGGTTGCTCTACTACCTGCACTGGAGATCAGCACAAAGCCCTTTGTGACCTCATCAAACCTGGAGGATTTTCACCTCATCTCCGACCTGGAGACAACCTTTGAAAACTGGAGACTCAAGATCAGGCCCTGGTATCTGGCAATCCTAATTGTTAAGCATTATAATTAGTATACCTTACCTCAACATGCAGTAACCTTTGAAGGATCTTATCAAATCTAGAAAACACCAAATCAGAAGGGAAGTCCCATGGTTTCACACTGCCTTGATTATTATGATCGCAGGCAAGTTTCTCTTGATAAGCAGAAAATGTATTCTTGAACATTCTGAATGTCTGTATTGTATGTTTAATTTTTTCCATTCCCTCTCCTAGGTCCATCATGAAGATCTCCTCAGGAATTAGAAATGAGAAAGCCTTTTGATGGAAAAGGATCAGCAAATTGAAATTATTTATGAAATTACTTTTAAATCAACAATTTATATTTGTTTAAAAAAAACCTATAATTTTAAGTCTGACACATCAGGCATTCCTAGACATTGATCAAGGTGCCTGTGGAGTTCTGGGGCTGGCTAGGCCATACCTGCTTTCTTTCTCCCTCCCTGCAGAAGCAGCACCCCTTTTAATAATTAGCTCCGTCTCCACACTCAATCATACTCCTGCTTTCCCTAAAGCCACACCCTCTGTGTTAAAAGGGCAAGCTTCTTAAAGGTAAACTCAAAGGAAGGTATAACGTGTAGTAGCACGTTAAATGTACAGTATTCTACTGAGTCCAGAGATTATAAAAATAATATATGAGTTTATTTAAAATAGCAAACAAGAGAAAGGTATTGGGTAAACCAATAACTTTAAACAACACAGAACTTCCACTCATAGCCTTACCAAGTATAGGTCAAACCTTATAACCTAACCCAATATTAGTTTGGTCTCTCCTCTGTCTTTCTCTCAAGACACTTCTGAGCTGACTACGACTAACACTCAACCAACTTCTATTTCTCTAGTTGACTGAAGCTTTATCTCAACACTCTGTCTGAATCTCACTGAAGGAGCCTCTTTTTGAACCATACTCCTGACTCACTCACACAGCCTCACCTTCTGGCTATGCAGAGTCTTCTTAATCAGAGAACCAATCAGATTAAATCACCCTCTGATTTAATATACTCTGTTGTTAAGGCTGCTCTGCTAGGCATGCCCCCCCCCCAAGTTTCCTCACAGTGACGGTCTCCCCTCAGCTACTAGTTGAAAACCACTACTGAAGGGAGGCTGTATATCAGAAAATTACATTTTGTCACAACATTCGGCTTTCTTTCCTATTATTTCAATAGAAGTTCCAACCAGTCTTCTGTTGCCTGTAATTTCAGTGTTTTCCATTCCAAGCATCATGATATTTTTCAGCCATTTGACTACCCCTTCACAGGGTCAGACCTATCAAGACTCCAATAGATTGGGCAAAAAGTTCTCATTTATAGGCAGTTTTTTAAAAACCCACATTTTATAAGTTCCAGATTATTTGCAACAGAAGATGTAGCTGCTCTTCTCATGATTTTAACTTCTGTGTTTTACACCATATCTGCCACATTCCAAAAAATATGGGACAAAAGATCTCATTTTGTATCTATCAGTGTCACTGCCTCTACCACATCTGAGAAAAGAATGAAATGAATGTGAAATAAGCAGACTTTTTTTCATTTGGAATTGATAACATGAATTCTTCTTTGTTTTTATTACTAAACCAAAAGAAACTTATGGAGCGTTTTCATTTATTTTAAGAATGAATGTGCCCCCCTAACTATTGTGCAATAATGAACAAGGGGAGCTCAAATGTTGTTATCTTATTGGCGTATGATAGCTTCCCCATCTTATGTAAGGGTGTCACCTGTTTTAAAAAATGGGGTTGGTTATTTGCCTGAGTTTCAGTCAATCAGCTCTTTATATTTGCATAAATAAAAAAACAGTTGTTTGGGAGGGAAGATCTAATTGGCTGGGATGCCAAGTCAACACCTTGGAACCTTGTTACCAAAATCAATTCAGCGTCTTGGCTAGCAAATTTGAAGTACAGACAAAACCCGGAAAAGATTTATTGCCACACTGGCATGGAGGCCACCAGCCACCATTCGTTTGGTATGATATTGGCGTTAGAATGCTACAAATCAATTGCTTTTGCTGCCAATATACTTTAGCAGTGATGCTAAAGACACAACATACACAGCCCATAACTATAAAATTAATTAATCCCACTGTAGTTACACTGCAAAGAGACTGCTTCTCTTGTTAAATGACAATAGGAATGTACCTTAGGTATCAGACCTTAGGTTACTGCACCACACACGCACATACAGAGGATTAGTAAGCAACTTTTTCAGCAGGTAAAGGGCTTTCCTTCAATCTTGTTAGTGTTAACTCTCTGTTTCACAAAGTCTTTTAACTGGGATATGTTGTACTTATAGTTATACTTTTATGATCATTATTATATTTTAGCAGTGTCTTAGAAACTATTTCAAATTAATGTTTTAATATATTGCTTGTTTCTTTTTAAAAACTTTTTTCTAAAAAAATATCCTTAGTTTTAACTGTATTTTGTTTCAACTCATATTGTAAGCTTCCTTGGGTACCATATTGGGAGAAAAGCAGGATATAAATGAAATAAATAAACTCATTATTTCTAATGAATTCCCTCCCATATCCTTTTTACTACCTGGACTTAGTGGTCTGGACAGAGACAGGTGCCCTAGCTGCTTATATGATTTCCATTATAAAGCACATTGCTCATTTTCCCATCCATCCCACCAGGGACAATGCATAATAGGTAAAATCATTTAAAACAGTACAGAGATTTTTAAAAAATGATGATAAAACAAACAAAAGAAAACACTCCATAAAAACAATTTTTAAATAATTAAAATAGAATGCTTTCAAACACCAAAGACCATACAGAACAACAGTGTTTTAGCTGCCTCCTAGACTCTCAAAACAGATGGAAATAGTCTAACATGGAGTTCCACAGATTTCTATAGCTGAACAAAGATATTAAACATTTTTAAAATTAGGGAGAAATTAGGATGTGGATACCAAATGTCCATGTCTACCCATGTGCTCACATCAGATCTGGTTGCCACTGCCATCTCCCTCCCTCCTAGGTGTTTATTTTATGCATTGTGGGTGTTTACTTGTAAAGCCCTGGACATCCACTCTGAAGTGTACTCAAAGCTGCATTCCCTCAGATCACCATTAATCAGATTGTTTCTAATCCATTGGTATGTTTTTAATCTTAGTATAATTTGTATTGAGTCTTTCAAGAGCCTAGTGGGAGATGGGTTGGTTGCAAAACATTTGCCATTTCCACCAGGAAAACTTCTGAGCAAAGTTTTATGCTACTTTTTTGGTACATAAATTTAATGACTTACCCCCATTAGGAAAAAAAAAAAATATAAACTTTGTCAAGAACTTTAATAGCATTACAGTGATTGCCAATCAAGAATAGTAAATGAGTTAAATTGTTGCGGAAAAGGGAAAAAAATCTGCAATCAGCAACAATTCTAGCGCTGAATACCATTCGATGTATGCCTCAACTGTCTGTCAATAATACTGGGCCAGGCAGTTGAGGGTTAAATATGGATGGCTGCTCTTTTCTGGTTCTGGCAGCAGG
Source organism: Cyclura pinguis (assembly GCA_030412105.1). NCBI lineage: Eukaryota > Metazoa > Chordata > Lepidosauria > Squamata > Iguanidae > Cyclura > Cyclura pinguis. Next base: position 221,250,729 of record CM059599.1, on the reverse strand, counting down.
GCTTCCAAACCCGGAGTGATTTTTCTTGCCCTTCATGCCATGTTTTTTGTGGATACAGTGATTCAAAAGCAGTTTCAGACTCACACAGCTAGCCTGACTTCCCTGCTTTTTGCCAGTTTAAGCCTGCCCCCTCCTGTTGTTTATTAGCTGTAAGGCCTTTGCAGCTTAATAATGTGTGATGACTGTATAGGAGACAAAGCCGGTCAAAAACAAAAAGAAGAAGTAAAAGCAGTACTATACAGTTTTGGGTGGGCTCATCTTTTCTCTCCCTATGCTTGCCAACAGCAAAGCAATGAATCTGTAAGAAGGTTCTGCTTCTCACTTGTTTGAGTGTGTATTTGCCTTCGAGTTGCCTGTCAACTTATGGCAATTCCATGAATTTCCTAGGGTTTTCTCAGGCAAGGAAAAATTGGAGGTGGTTTCACCAGTTCCTTCTCCATGAAACACAGCCTACAGCAACTGGTATTTGTTGGTGGTCTACACTCTAAGTACTAACAAGGGCTGACCCTACTTAACTTCCAAGATCAGATAGGATTTGGTGCCTTTAGGCTATTTAGGCTCCACTTGTTTACTAATATGGTATTGGAACTGTATTGTTCATAATACCACTCCATATACCATATCAGTAAAGAAGTGAGAGGCATAACAACCTCGCTTTAATGAAATAATGAAATGACTGGTAAGAGTGTTATTTCCAAAATATTGTTTTGGAGGGTCATTTAGGGGGATTTGGAGCTATTTTTTCTGTATCTTAAGGCTTTCAAACAAATAAGTATACTTTAAATAAAAAAGTAATATATTACTTGTAATTCATAACATATTATCTTTTATTACAAATAACTGTAGAGCTTTAATTTTTTTTAAGTTCTAGGCTCTAGAAAGTAATCTCTAATGCATGCCCAAGGGTGCTGTGAGATTAAAGGACTAGATTAAGGATGGAAAATTTCTAGTTTGTAGTCCCCATGGCTTCCAGTTCCATCCCATGGCACACTAGCTAGCCATGCCTTCCCCTTCCACACGCACACACTTTCCCATCACTGTTTTAATTTTCTTCCTGGAGCACAAGGCACGCAGTTTTAAAACCTCCTGCTCTAGCATGGCATGATGTATATTACAAGCTTCTTTATGGTTATCTTACTTTGTCCTTGCCTTTCAGATGTTGTTTTTGGCTAATTAAATTGTTAGAGGGTTCTTGTCATTGTAAAACATGCACTTGTGGTGGGAGTGTAGATACAGGTTGTGTAAATGATGCAGAGCCTACAAATGGCCAAGCTTTTATCTCGACATAAATGTTTCAATACTCAAAGTGAAGCACATGTATAACCAAATCAGACTACAGAACTATGGCTCCCTATAGCTTTTCCCAACCTAATACTTCTCCAGTTGAATTAAGCTCCCAGCATTCACCGATGACAGCCCCAACAGAGGTATAGTCCAGTACTTGTGGAGGAAATGAAATCAGAAAAGCCCAGTCTCCTGATTCCAACCTGGGCCATTTCCTCACTTAGGCCCTTTTCGGACGGCATTTGCCATGTGAAAGGGCCCCAGGAGCGTTACGCGACTGCAAGGAGTGGTCCACACAACAGACTCACAATCACACGATGCTCCAGGGCCTGGCAGGCGCCAATCACACACTATTTCATTCCTGGCTGCAAGGCAAAAATGGTGCGCGATCGCACATTGCTCCAGGGCCCGCACACACTTGCTGTGCGTGTGGAGCTCCGGAGCCACGGCGTTTGCACTTCCTGCCCCAGCGCAGCCTGGGAAAATCCCAGGCTGCACTGCGGAAGGAAGAGGAGGGGCTCTCGCGCAAGCAGGCAGCAGCTGAGGAGCTGAAGGAACCAGAACACGAGAACCTCTCGCTAGAGGCTGCTTGTGCAATCCCTGCACCCCAGCTCCACAAAAAGGTGAGTTGTGGAAAGGGCCTTAGTCAGGAAAGCCTTTGGCAGAACCCTTTCTCTCAACATACAATGAACAAAGTTAGGAGTAACTACAGTTGCTCCCTTATTTTCCTTATTAAACTTGTCTCTTCCTCCATACGATTTCTGTTGTTTACCCCATTGTACACTGCTGGGGGCAAGAACCAATTACTGCTGTTGATGCAGTACGACGGCTGCTCCTTCTCACCTTCTTACCTCTTTTGCCACTTCTTAATGTTAGCATCATTCTGATTTGCTGGACAGCCTTTTGGGCAGACTATGGCCATTTCCACCCTACACTGGTATAGCGGTATTATTCCACTTTCCACATCCTATGGAATCCTGGGGTTTGCAGTTTAGGGAGGGGCTGGCTGGTAGAATAGTAGTGCTATCACAGTCTAGTGCGGAAATGGCCCTGGTATTTCTGAGTTGTTAATGGAGGATCCTGCTCCTTTAATTAGGGCTCTTCTATCACTTGCTGCAAGTACATAAGTGTTTTGCAGGATCAAGGCCAAAAAGTGTATTATTTGGAGCAATTAATATCACTCTCCTAATAGATGCTAATGTACAAGATATGTAGGCAGGATTAATTTCTAGAAGAAAGAACTTATAAGTACAGTGCTGCAAGCCTAGTCCTTGGGATTGTGACTGCAGGCAACTATTTCCATCCAAAGGACACATTTTATTTTGTTGATTACAAAATATGAGATTGCTTTTTTATTTTGCCCACAAAGTTCCTTAGGTAGTATGCCATGCAGATGAAGATGACCCACATGTTCCTCCAGTTTGGGACTCAGTGCAGCTCAAAACAAACATAGCTAAAAATTCACAGCATAAAATGTTAAAAATGTAATTGGACAATTAAAAACTTAAAACTAGTTAAAAACATAAACCATGCAGAAGTAGTCTATTTATCATTTTCTTTTTCATGGCTTATGTTTTTAACTGGTTTTAAGTTTTTGATTGCACTATGCAAGGCCCATTCGCCCTAAGCAATCAGTCTTCAAAGGCCTGCAGACACAAAAAGGGTTTTACCTTCTTCCAGGAAAAAAAAACCAGCAAGGAGGGCGCCAGCAAACCTCTCGGGAAATGGAGTGCCAGAGCCTGGGAGCAGCCAATGAAAAGGCTCTCTCTCACATTCCCATCAGACACATCCTCTCCAACATTTCACAGATGAAAACTGGGAAACATGTGGCCAAGCAACCTCAGAGCGTGGGTAAGATGGCAAAAGTTATGAATGAGGAAGAACAGGGAAGCTAGGAAAGGCTGCAGCAGTTTTGGAGCCTGAAATATGGCCTTGGGAGGGCTGTGTGCTTATCGCAGGCTACACTTGCCCCACTCATTTTATTTGTGTGTGTGTGTGTGTGCGCGCGCGCGCGCACGGGAACATATATGGATGCATAATTGTGTGTTGGTGCATTAAAAGAAAAGCGGTAGGGACTGGGAAGGGATCAACACACTCCAGTAAAAGAGTGGTTCTTACCCTTTCTTGGGTCATAGACCCCTTTGAAAATCTGATAGAAGTTGTAGACCTCTTCCTCAAACAAGCACACTTGAATACATTTGTCAAAGTAACTGGAAAGAAATCCAGACCCACTTAGGGGCCCATGAGGCATAAATTAAGCACTAGATGATGGCCTCAGTCTCACTAGACACCAACAAGAACTAATAGGTGAAGGTGGAACAAGTACCATTCACATCAAAAGACACCTGCAACCAGTTCTATGGAGCCCAAGGCTCACAGTCCAACAAGCTGAGCCTTTTAGCAGCTTTTAATACTCTTCTGGACCAGCCATACTCATCTTCTGGATAGGACTGGCTGACACTGTTTTTACAGTGGCCACTCTTGGAAGGATGAACCCACAGGGTGCTGCTGCAACATTCCTGTTTGATGCCTTGGTCTTTACCCTGCAAGGTCCCACAGGTTTCAGTAATGTTCTTCACGTTATATTTACATCTGCATGAAACTGCTAAAAAAGGATGGCCAACATCTGGGGGGTTCAGTGCCACTAGTATGCTCATAACACTAAATTCTATCTCCTCTTTCCATTAATTCTAAGGAAGCCATTTCTGTTCTAAAGCAATGTATCATGTTAGCAATGGACTGGATCAGGGTGAGCAAAGGCCATTTCCACACTCCACTAATGCTATTATTCCACTTTCAACATCCTATGGAATCCTGGGATTTGCAGTTTAGGGAGGGGAATTTAGAATTCTCAGCCAGAGAGCTCTTTGGCCTCAGTAAACTACAAACCCTAGAATTCCACAGGATGTTGAAAGTAGAATCATAGTACTGTAACAGTGTAGTGCGGAAACAGCGAAACTGAAGCTTAATCTATACCAGACAGAATGCTTCTGGTCAGTTGAAATGCAAATCAGGGAACAGAGACTCAGCCTATGCTGGATCAAATTATACCTCCTCTGAAGGTTTGTAACTTGGGGGTACTCAGCCCTTAACCTGAATGCCAGGTTTCAGGGGTGGAGATGTCTGATCTGGCCCCTGTGCCACATGACTTGGAACATTTCATTTGGATTAGTATAACACGTTCTATATGATGCTGCCTTTGGAAATTGTTTGGAAACTTCAGCAGGTCCAAAATGCTGGTATGGTCTGATTTACAAAGACAACAGAAACTGCTTGTTACAGAAACTGCACTGGCCCCTGGTCCATCGGCAGGGAAAGTTCAAAGGGCTGGCTAGGACCTTAAAAGCCCTGAAAAATCATACAAGAAAGCGAGGATCTTCTGAATGACCCCTCCCTTCTACAAGTGGCTAGGCTGCCCTCCTCTCCGCTCTTCTTCTGCAGACGGGTCAAGACTACTTTATTCCGGCAGCTTCTACCACACCAACTGGCTGCTGCGTCCAGATCTTTTTGTTATGCTTTTAAATGCTTTTTAAGTTGCGCTTAGTTTTAACATGACAGTTTTTAATCAGCTTTTTAAAAAATTGTTCTCTAACTTAGCAGCTACTTAGTTTTAGCTGAATTTTGTTTTAATTTGTGTTGTAAGCTATCCTGGCTCCTCTTATAGGAGAGAGGTGGAATCTAAATTATAAATGATGAATAAATAAATAAATGATTTGGCCACTAGGGCTCCCTGAAGTTCCATGGTTTTTATTAAATAAATCATTAGTCACACCTGAAAATCTGGATCTTAAATTTCTCTATTGAGTTAACATTTTTATGCTTATTCAATTATTTTTATGATCCAGAACTTTTTTTAAAAAATCAGATCAAACTACTGGATTTCCATCTGTCTTTCCTATAAGAATAAGCAGATACTGCAATTATGGCATTCCAATGCTGAATAGAGTTCAGTAACAGGTAACATATTGGCAGACGACACAATATTTTTTTACAAAAATGCAATTAATGTTGGCCTTTCAGCAAGGCAAATCAAGACTCAGACCAGCAAAGAGGGTATAATTAAATAGTTTGTGCACACTAACTGGGATCCATAAACTGCAACTTAATATCGCAGATGTCGGTATTTAAGTCCTTTATCAAAGAAACATATAACTTGCTAACTGAAACGCACAAAGTACATTTTCCTTACCCTGTCAATTAGAAGATTGCAAAATTCCTGTAGCAGGACAACAATTCTGTTGGGGAAGCAGTAGTATTTGGAATGGGTCCAGATCAGACAGATGGTATGGAAAAGGGGTGCAATGAGACGTTCAGTATTTGAAAAGCTAGATTCTTCCAAGTAGGCAATGTAATGTTTCAAGGGGCTTAGATACAAGCAAATATCTTGAGCTTCAGAAACCGCTGAAAACGATAGAAAATAAATAAAATCAGTTTAGATAGGTGAGCTTTATTCAGAATTGATTCAGATGCTCAATGCAAGGACAGCATATGATCCACTGTCTTTGCTGGATCAGTGTGAAGTCTTGCTCCATAGAGTCTGACTATACCATTCTGAAACAATGTGCTGAATGAGAGGAATCACTGGTGTGGATCATCAAGTCAAGCTTGTTGTTAAATCTCGTTGCACACACAATGCCCACCTTTGGTGTATAGTTGATATATTCAAGTATTACTGAAACACATCATGAATTACTACATTAAATAAAATAAAAATAAATAAATAAGTTAAGAGCTCTCCATACGTGTATGCAGCTTCATACCTTCTTCAACTTTTATGATGAGTAGGTTGAAAGCAGTGTAATAGCTGCTTTTTGTCCTATGTAGAATCTCCATTATTTTATAAACCTTTGGGCTTTGCAGCTATGAAAAGAAGACATATAACACTTAGCACAGGTAGCTTATTTTCTTTTTGGTAAGCAAGAACTGATTCTGTCAGGGTCAGAAAATGGAGGCCGTTTCCGCACTAGACTGTTACAATGCTATTATTCCACTTTCAACTTCCTATGGAATCCTGGAGTTTGCAGTTCAGGGAAGGGTCCAAGCTAAGCAAGTCCTGCACTTGGATATTTGAGTCCTTAGAACAAGAACTAGGGGTAGAAGCCAACAAGATGGCTGGCTGCCCAGCCGGAAAGCACTCATTCTATCTGCTGTCTTTCATGTGGTTCCCTATCCAAGGGAAAGTGGATGGCTGGAGTTGGGTAGGGTGGGCTCCAGCTGGGATTTCCTTTTTCTTTATGTGGCAGGAGAGGGGGGAGGTAAGCTGTCTTCAATCCCATGCAGGGAGAAAGGTGGTACATGAAATAAATAAATAGCAAATAGCTAGCTAACAAGACAAGATCTAATTGACTTGATAAACATCCCTGGATAATCCTGACCAGTTCTGTAAATTAGATTTTATATTATACTTTACTCAACTTATTGACTATAATGACATAAAATAATGTGCTGAATCCTATGGTTAATCTCAACTAGAGTAGACACAATGAATTAATGGGATTTATCTATGGGTTGACTCATCATAAGACAATTGACGCATATATTCTCTTTTGAACTAATAAACAGGATCCAAGCCAATATATTAAGCTAGTAATTTTACCCACCTCTATCTCAGTTAGCTAAAATTTCTCATTATTCAGTTTTCTAATAGTATAGGTTGGTAATATATTTCAGGAACCAGCATACCAAAATAAACCTTGTCCCTAGCTCAGTGGAACAAAGGTTCCTCAGCCACACAGGTCTAGTCTTCAGCATCTCCAGTATTTTTTTTAAGGATCTGGTAGCAGAAGGAATGGGAAAGAGTTCTACCTGAGACATTGCAGCATCATTGATAGCCAGGTTACACAGTACTGGGCTGCCTCCAAATTAGACCACAGCTGGGAAGTAATGAGTTACATCCAGTAATATAATCATTGCACTCTCTCTTTTTTTTAATGAGGACACAAGGAAGTCACATTTCAAAGGTAAGTGGAAATTTATGTCAATGGCTGGGAGGAAGATCCTTTACTGGCATAACAAGTAACCTTTTCTTGTTACCTTTAGAAATTACATTTCAAGGACATTTTAAAGAATTTTCACAGGAATTTTTCAAGTGTAATTCCAGTCTCTCATTAATCTTAAGGGCTTTTTAAAGTAATTGAAAGGTAGAAAAAAGCAATAAATAAATCAATGAATTACTTTCCAATACACTATATAGAATAGCCGGAAAGAATTACCTTTTAAAAGTAACTTCATAAGCCCTAGGTGGGACAATACTAGGTTGCTAGGTGGACATGTTAACTTAGGCCCTTTCTGCAGGACCACGCTCTCATGCGTCATCTTGTTGCAATCCTGGCAGCACCTCTGCCAGGATGGGAGTGTGTCCTCAGCACTCCTCTCCCCACTCAACCAGCTGCTTGCAGAAGGGAGTGCGTGGGACATGCCTCTTCCTTCCACATTGCAGCTGGCCTTCTTCTCATGCTGCAGTGGGGAAGGAAGTGCGTGATCGTGCTTCCAGCTGCGACAGATGGCTCCCATGATCGGGGTCATTGATGTAGTTTTTCTGCCAATGACATACTCCATGATCGCGCCAGCTGGCAATGTGAGAAGGACGGGATCACAACAACATCATGCAGAAGCATTGTCACAGAACCACTCCTCTCACGTCCCCAAGCCTGGAGGACACTGTCCTGCAGAAGGGGCCTTGGTAAAGCAGTATGCACCTGAAATTACTGAATGGTTTCCATGCTGTAGCATTTTATTGTTTTATACTTTGTATTCTTGAGCATCATTCCAAGCAGAGCTACTTTTCCCTTGGGCAAGCTTTTCTGTGATTCTGAATCCACATCTACAAAACAATAATGTCAATATTTTTGTTTCTTCACCTTGAACTTCCTTTTATTTAGTTTTAAAAGCAGAAGGAATTGGAAAGATCCAATTAATCTTGATATAAAAGAGAGACAGAGTCTCAGGGGTTTGAGCTAATTTGAGCAATAAAATCTTGTTTATATATATCCTGAGACTCAGTCTCTCTTTTACATCTGCTTTATTTAGTTTTAGCCATTAAGTAGCAGCATAGTAAACGTTATATGGCCAGTTCACAACACTATTAAACTAAGGGAAGCAAGTATGCTGTAAAGATTAGAACACTGAACTGACACACTGGGGTGATCCTGGTTATACAATCCAGAGAGCCACAAAACTCATCAGGTGACCTAGAGGCAATTACACTTCTTCAGCTTGGCCTACCTCACAACAGGTTGTAGTAAGAATGAAGCAGAGAGAAGGAAAGCCACATATGCCACTCATTAGAGAGAAAATCTGGGCAATGCATAGGTTATGACCCCTTTCACACTGCATAGTTATAGAAGTATGATTCCACTTTAACTACCATGGTTCCATCCAATGGAATCTTGAAGTCTGTAATCTTGGGAGGCACCGAAGATACTCTCTGGCTAAGGATTTTAAATATTCCCTAAACTGGATTGTGTAAAAGGGCCCAAAATCAAATTAAAATCTCTATTCTAATAAAACACCTTTCAGTAGGAGCACTAATAGCCTATAAAACCAAGTTATAACCAAGCAAATGCAGATATTAATTCAAAATCATCACAGAGAGTGATATATATTCCAGTCCCTACATTTAATCTCACTGGAATATGCTAGACTGATTAAGAACCAAACCCTCAGGGCAGAGCTATGCAGATGAAGCAGTGGAGCTATAGAAGTATGACAGAAACAATGGTTCCCATGAACTCTTTGGGACAAAGTAAACAGACTGCAACTTGTGTCCCAACAGGATCAGAGAAGGAAAGTTGTTGCCTTCTAGTCAGGGGACCTCTGTAACCTGATGGGCGTTTCACAAGTCACTGGCAAAATTCCAAAAGGGCTAGCTGGTTCTGGACCTTGTAGGATAGCTGCCTTGTGTGGTCTTGTGTGTCTTCAAGTCGTTTCTGACTATCATGGGGTTTTCTTGGAAAATATTTGTTCAGAGGGAGTTTGCCTTTGCCTTCCTCTGAGGCTGACAGAGTGTGATTTGCCCAAGGTCATCCAGTGGGTTTTCATGGCCAAGTGGGGATTTGAACCCTGGTCTCCAGAGTGATAGGCCAATGCTCAAACCACCACACAGCGCTCTAGCTGTCTTACCTGCTCATAAATTCCCTGCAGGTTTTCCATTTGCCTCTGCCAAAATTGAATTTCCATAGAAGGCCCAGGGTTTCCCCCCTGCAAAATCAGCTGAGCAGAATCCATTCTTAACACCTCCGATATCAGATGGGTCCACTGGATTATCATAGTTTCAATTTCGTACAGAGAAGTGGTTTCTATATAGCATGCCCTGGGGCCCAAAAAAGAGAGGGAGAGAAGGTAAATGAAAAGGTAGACAACACTTCTGGAAACATGTAACTATTTGACCTCTGGCTTCTATTATTTATACCCATTGAGAGTTCAGATTTCATTGCTCCTGTTACATAGGCATAAAAGACTATTACAGAATCAGCGTGCACAATGGCAGATTATAAATTAGGTAGTATTATCTTTCTGACTGTCTATCTATCTATCCATCTAATTTTATTTTGAAATTTTTCAATTATGGTTCATACGAACAAAGTAATGTGAGTTCTGGGTCCCAAGATGATTTACCAATTTCTCTTTTCATCTAATTTTTATACAACAATATATGTGCCACATGTATTTTGTTCTTCATTTCAGAATTAATACACGACAGGTGTTAGCAACATACATAATGAGTAGCTCATTGTCATACGAAAGACCTGCCAAACATTATAGATATTCCATGAAGTTGAACATAAGTTAATGGCCCCTTCTATCTTTTTTAAGTCTCAAAGCCAAGCTGTGTTTGACAGAACATATAGAATCTACTGCATGGGAATTGTATCCTAGAGCCCCAAGTTTATTTTTAATTGAATTTTGTTTTCAATATATTGTTACAACAAAAGTCAAAAGGGGAAGCGGATGAAATATATAGGCTATAAGCATGGGGTAGGCATATACATAATGAAATTACAGGGTTTTTTCTCCTCTTTTAATCTGTGTGATAACGTATGACCAGGTGTTTGTCCACTCTCACAGTACTTTCGATGCACACATCTTAATGCAAATTCTAGTTTAAATGACAATAAGGTATTCATATCATATAGGTTATTGCAGTTAACAACAAAAATCAGGGCAAACTGCAAACTGACTTAGGGTGGGTTTTTTTTTTGGTATGTTCCAATTCTTCCTCCTTTTGAGTTCAGAGCTTCTTCCTGTGAGGATCATATATTATGATCTTCCTTCTCATATAAGTTTTGCATGCATCCCACTCACTAGCATATGAAAAAGTTCAACTTTCGTTATTGGTGTAATATTCTTGGAGTTCAGACGCCATTTGAGCTAAATTCTTCATTATTGAGAAAAGAAACTGCCAGGCAAATCTAAAAAGATCAGGAAAGCTAACACTACAGCCCATCTGATAATGATCTGATATTGAAGACTTATGAATATAGGATGTGAGGTATTGAAAGTAAGGTAGAAGTGATTTTTAAACATCTAAATAAAAACAATTTTGATGTGCAGATTTTAAAAAATTAAAGACTCTTCCTGTGGAATGCAAATTATGCCAAACATCTACCAATCTTAACTCTGAAATGCAATCCTTGATTGTAGCTCAGAACAAAGCACTTAATTTACAGTGGTAGGAGGAGCGTTCCTATCTAAGATTGGATCAAGGATATCATCAATACCTCACTTGAAGCTTAAATTCACTGGTATACTATATGGCCTTGGAGAAGTGAATAGTGCAATCATCCACCTGTTGGGTGGGTATAATGGAGACCTTCTTTACAGGGTTGTGGAGACAAAAAGGACATTAAAAGTAGAAGCTGAAAGGTGGTGGACAGACTACGCCTCCTCATTGAAATATGCCCCTTATTTGAGGGCATACTTCCACCTCCTACTATAACAAGGGGTTAAAACATTTGCAACGGATACGTTTTATGAAGAAAAGAAACTGAGCTGATACTCCCTTGTCTTCATTCAGTTGAGCAAATGACTTAATTCATTGAGGCAAAATCAGAGCCTGGACAGTTAATTTTAAGGATGAATATTAGGACATACTGAAGCCATCCATCACTGAACAAGGCCAGGGCAATGATGTTTTTGTTCTGAGAACATCCTCCTATCATCACCACCCAGTTACAAGTGGCTTCAGGTTGTCATTTTGTTTACGTCCCATAAAATTAACTTTCCAAACTCTGTCTGTGAAGGAGCATCCACATTCAGGCACAAATTTGGATCAAAATCCCATAGAATCCAGAGGTCCATCTGAATGGGGATTTCTATCACCGTAGAATTATTTTCAAAAGGAGGTGATTTAGGGATTCCCCTGCATACATGTGCCCATTCTTCCTTTGGTCTCAGTTACGTAAGCCTAACTACAAGTACGGCAGAATACAGGCAGGCCAGGAATCTTGCCTTATAGCACTGGTTTGCTGCTCTTATTTTGTTTTTTATATATGGTCTCTTTACTCCTTGGTAAAGATTTTATCTGGATTTATTGTGTGTTTTCTCTGCTCATTTATAGTGTTACGTACCTCATGTATAATTGTTCTTGTTATATGTTTCCAAGTTGACTTAGACGTATAGTGACTCTCTTCGACGGTTTTCTTTGCAAAGTTTCTTCAGAGAGGATTTGACATTGCCTTTTTCTGGGGTGGAGAGAGAGTGACTTGCCCAAGGTCACCCAGTGGGTCTCTACAGCTGAGCAGGAATCTGAACCCTGGTCTCCAGAGTCTTAGTCCAACAGGCAAACGACTACGCCATCCAAATAACTCTGGTCCTCAGGCAATGTAAATGTGCAAGCAAGCAGTTTATAAGCATGCCTGTAAGTGGCCATGAGCCCCTTATCTCCAAAGATTTAATCTCATGTGCTAATCTAGGAAAGTGGGCAGTTTTGTAGGGGAAACAAGCCCACACACTGAAAGCATGCGTGGAGTAGTGGGAGTGCACCAGCTAAACTAAGCCCCCATCAAAAACACACACAGATAAAGCAACTCTGTGAAGATTTTGCCTCACAAAAAAGGAGTCCTTCACACATATATATCTATGGCCCTTTCCGCACCTTACCTTTTTGCGGCACTGGGGTGTGGGGATCACGCGAGCAGCCTCCAGCAAGAGGCTCTCACGTCCAGGGTCCTTCGGCTCCGCACGAGCTGCCTGCTCGTGCGAGAGCCCTGCCTCTTCCTTCCGCAGCGCAGCCTGGGAGTCTTGCAGGCTGTGCTGAGGCAGGAAGCGCTTCCAGCACGGCTCCGGAGGCTCCGCACGCCAGGTAAGTGCACGTGGGGCCCGGGAGCAGTGCACGATCGCGCACCATTTTCGGCTTCTAGCCGAAAATGAAAAGGTGCACGATCAGCGCCTGCCCTAGCCTGGAGCGTCATGCAATTGTGAGTGCGTTGTGCAGATTGCTCCTCACAATCGCGCGATGCTCCAGGCCCTCTTTCGCATGGAAAATGCAGTGCGAAAAGGGCCTAGATCCTTCATTCTCTTCACAGTGCTGTCAAAGACCTTGCTGCAGGAAGAACATAGCCACTATGTGCATTGTTGCTGGAAAGCAAGGTTGGCCCCCATGACTCTACAGCACCCACATGTGTACTTGTGACACCTCAAAGAGATCAGACAAGCTCCCCTAATGTGCATACTTACATTGTCTCTTCATCATCAGTGTGCTCCACCCATGGAGGTAGGGGAAGGTATGTTCTTCTTGCTACATGTCCCTGCAGAACATATGCTGTATTTCTTAGCATCTCCACATTTCTCCTTACATCCTCTAGCACGACCCTGGGCCAGCCTCTATAATTGTTTGGGTTGGAAAGAATGACTAACAGAACCTGCCAGGAAGTATACAAGCAAGTGTGAAGTTAATTTGGATGTAATCGAATCTAAGGACCCTCCCTACTTTCTTTTTGCAGGCAAGCAAAGACTTTTCTATTCTAGCGAGAATTTGATGAGTGACTATATATAAAGCCCGCCTAACACAATGCAGTGGATATTGCTAATTATTGTGCTGGGGGGTGTGTGTGTGTGTAGTAATGTTTGTGTTAATCTGGTTTTAATATTTTTTATTGTTCATTCTTGTTTGAGCTCTTTTATTTTGTAGATTTTTAACAGTGTCTTTTTTAATTGCTGTAAGCTGCTTCGAGTTCTGGGGAAAAGATGAGATAAAAATAAATATAACAACAATTGACAAGTTAATTAATAAAGCCTGGTTGGAAAAGCAAACTGTGTTTACATTCCAAAGTACTAAAGTCCTATCAGACTGGTGTTAGATGAAACGTAAGGGGACGATAACTGCAAAAGTCATTTTCCCCTTATGTAGATTTTTTTTTCATTTAAGCATTAAATTTGCTGAGCCACTTAATCAAATAGTTCCCTTTTTAACTACTCAGCAAAATATTTGCTAGCTGATAATACAGTTTTGCAAAAAGAGCATATTTTGGCAAGGTAGCTGGAAAGATGAGAAGGCCCCCTCAGCATTCTTTATAATGAGCTGTTCTTATTTCACCAAAGACACCATGAAAGAATTTAAGAAGCATCAGGTAGATCGTATCACCATTAATGGGTCCAAGTTCTCACCATCACCACCCTTCCAATTAAACAGAGAGAGAGAGAGAAAGAGAAAGACCCTTGGGAATACAGGGACACAAATGTCATGCAGACAACTTTAAATGAAATCAGAGATATGTGGCCACATGCCTGACATTACCTGGCTTATGAGGAAAGGAACTTGATCAAGAAGGTGATATGAAACTTCTCCTAATCCAATCTCCTGCTTGTAGCCAGACTGAGAGACTTTCGTAACTGGCATTTTCCGTAAAACATACAAAAGTTTTGTTTTCCAAGAAATAGGGACCTGAATGAAAAATGACATGCAAATTGCCATCACTCAGTGGCTATTTAACTCTTTGTGGAAACATATTTTTACCAATATGATTTTCCAGGGTTGTATAGAAAAAACACAACACAGAAAAGTTACTGGGAAAGGACTACAATACCCAGAATGACTGTAACACCCAGAATCTTCTAGCTGGATTGGCCAGCAATCCTTCTGGTTGAGGGATTCTGGGTGTTGTAGTAAAAAAGTAACTTTCCCACACTATTCACTATTAATAATTGGTACCACTGTAACCATTACAATCCATAGCAGGCCCCTTCTGGCATTAAAAAAGGTCCTGTATGTTTTTGAGGGCAAGGTTTGTTTTTGGGCTGCAATAATATCAGAATAGATTTGCTCTCTGTACAACAATTTTGGTAAAAAAAAATGGAATGACTTTTTCTCTCAGTATTCCTGTATTATTATTATCATCATCCATGTTTTTCACTTTGTTTATATCCTGCTGTCTCCCTCAGAGGTGGGACTCAGTTACAAATTAAACCAGTTAAACAGTTACAATATACATGAAATCATACAAATGATTGTAGTGTAATTAAGCTACCAATAATACTAGAAACTATGTGAAACATGCACTTAAAAAATAAAAAGCAATTAAAAACTGCTAGGAACAGTGAATATTGCTGTTATCGAGCTAGTGGGTTGACACATACATTTTATAAACCTATAGGTCAGTATCATCAGCTGTTTTTTCAAGTCATTCTCCTTTTCAGCACATTTTCCCCATACTGGCTTCTGTGCATTTGACCACCATAATCTTTCACATTAGCAGGTCAAGTGATTTTATATGTTTATTCAAACACATTCACATACTCACATGATATACAAACAAGAGAATTATTTATCTACTATACTAGAACATTATGAATTCATGAAATAATGCTGTTTAGATTGCAAAACCCATTCTTGAAGTCCTTAACAATAGGACATCCCTCTTTCTATAATTCGTACATCAGAATCACAAAAAATTTCTGAAACAAATGTTCCCCATAACTCGCTCCATCTACCATTTTGGTTGCCAACATTTCAGCATTTAAGATGTTCACTTTCCTCTTGATAATTATTTTAATCAGAGCCCTCAAGGACCACAAGATTCAGTCACTGAACTGTTCCTGTCCTCTTCCCACCCTCCAGCTTCATCCATCTGAAAACAACAAGAACCACCACCTTTAATCACACACGAGTCTGTGACCACTGCTAAGCTATTAACTGCTTCTTGGCTCCGAATACCAACAAAGGTTCCCTCACTTCTGAATGTGCCAACACACTTTACCGTTTTTCGTTCCTACCTGCCCATTGCCCACGTAAAAGTTCCCTCCTGGGCCAGTGAAAAGAACAAGCCGCTGAAATTGGCCTTCATCCAAGAAATCCAGTAAAGCCTTTTGGTTCTCTTCTGTTGAAATGAAGCGATTCCATTTCTCAGTCTTCAGTCCGAAGGACCTGAAGGTTTGTTCCTTGAGGTGATCTATGCGTTCGTCTTTAGCCAAAACAGAACTCAAGTTGAGAAGAGCTGCACTGGCTGTATTCAGGACAGCACTGGAGAAGGGATCGGTGCTGGTGCATGCAGCTGATCCCAACATGGGGGACCGTGCTAACTGACGGCTCTGGCTGAGAGACGAAGGAAACATGGGACCGGTTGAAGTGCAACAAGGGGCCTCTATCCCTCCCCACTTAAATTCACATGGAAAATTCCCAAACTGGACACCCTAGTAGCTCCCATGTCACATTCTGCAGGTAGAAGGTATGAGCGTTAGGTGTTTCCCGAGTCTGTCAAAGAGCACACTGGGCTAGCAGAAGCTGGGACTTGGAAACTCTTCCTTATGTTCCCTAAAAGGCGAGAGTGCCCCCCTTGCTCACCTATTTAATTTCACATGTTTAAACAGTGGGGGGTGGAGGACGTAATTTGATCTTCCTTAATGACTGAGAGAGTGACAGCCCAGCACAATACCTCACTCTACCGCAACCTGAGCAAAAGAGCCCTCTCAGGTTGCACTGTCTCCCTTATAAAGTGTTGTGCCACCATTTACAGAAAAACAATGGAGAAATCTTCTGAATGTAGCTGGGTAATTGTTGCAGGATCCTCCTGCAAATACAAAGCCAGGAAGACCAGGAGGCGAGGAGGAGGTTCAAGTCGCTATTTGAACCTCTCACTCAGAGGGCTTGAGACCAAGTATGAAAACATTCCTGTGATTAGGGGGAAAGTCAGACTCACCAGTCTGAAAGGGAGACAAAGGCTTGGAGGCCAAGAGGGCTTCACTAATGAGGGATTCACGTTGCTGGGGGTCAAAATGTGAGCTCTTAACCTTGGCTATTAAGCCCTGAGGTGAAACTGCTGGAAACCACCACAGACAGAGAGATCTGCATACAGGAAGAAATCACAGCTCCCTTTTCCAAACCGTTTTCCCAGCCTGTGCATTTTGCATTCTTATTAGCAAAAGCACCAAGGAAACCTGCCAACCATCAGCGTAAAATGAAACAAAACAAAAAATAAACCAACACATTCAGTATTAAAGATTTATCCCAAGTCCACCATTGATTTACAAGATGCCAGAACAAAATTAGGCAGCAAGCTTAGACACACTTACCGGGGCATGAGCTCCACTGGAAATAATCACTGCTATAGTGCTATTATTATTCCACTTTAACCATCCTGTGGAATCCTGGGGTTTGCAGTCTAGGGAGGGGCCTTTAGAATTCTCACCCAGAGAGCTCTTTGGCCTCGGGAAACTGCAAACCCCAGAATTCCACAGGATGTTGAAAGTGAAATAACAGCACTATCACAGTGTAGGGCAGAAAGGCCCAAAGTCTAATAAATGAGAACAATACATATATACGTATTTTTCAAGGCAGTGCTTTCATAGTGGGATTCCTCACCTTTGCCCCAAGGATGGCAAAAAAGGATCTAGATCTTGAGATTCCCAGACTTGATATTATTTCTGGACATCCCCAATGCAATGTTGTGTTCAGCTATTCATATTTGTGTTCTGAAATAATCTGGAACAGCAGCAAATTTGGATCACTTCTTTCTCTTGCAGCAGTTTCATATGGTACCATTTCCTTACCTTGACCTTGATGCAAGATGGTTCTGGATTCAACAACGGTACAGGTTATTGATTCTACTTCAAATTCACATGCACACACACAGAGGGAGGGAGAGATCAGGTAGAAATGTTCAATAGTCTGCATTACAAAAAGTATTTTGTGCACATGAAAAGGGGGAAATGGCCATAAGTCATGAGCGGGAATTGTGTCGCCTTCCAGATGTTGCTGCACTGTGTCTGCCATCACCCCTCACAATTGGCTGCACAGTCTAGGACTGATGGGAGTTGCAATCCAAATAGCCAACATTTTTCCCATTTCTGCTATAAGTGGCAACAATCTGTATGAAGCCATGACGCACAGCACAGATATTCTGTGACTGTCAGATTACAACATCATAACAGAAATAACACATCAATTTTCAAGTCCATCTTAGGGCCTTTTTGCACTACACTATTACAGTGATATTAATCCATTTTCAACATCCTGTGGAATTCTAGGGCTTGTGGTTTACTGAGGCAAAATGGCTCTCTGGCTGAGAATTCTAAATGCCCCTCCCTAAACTGCAAACCCCAGGATTCTGCAGGATGCTGAAAATGGAATAATAGCACTATAGCAGTGTAGTCTGGAAAGACTCCTAGATCACTATCATAAGGTTTGATAGTTAAATCACTAATTGTACCCAATAAGAAATTATTTTGTGAGCACTTCTAAGGCCTTGGAGAGGTTTTTTGGCCTTGAACTCCTTGAATGTTCAACATTTATACATTATTTCCAATGCACAACAACAGGTGTACAAAGGTAGGCCTCAGTAGAAGTCTTTGTAGAGCATTGATAGATGCAGGAGTCATCCCATAAGCACAATCAAAATGTATAACATGAATTGGCTGTGTGACTGTTTTATTACATCCCCTCTGCATCTTCTTATCTTGGCTAGGAACCAAAGCTGGGAAATATTGCTGTTTTAGATAATGACTTCCAGAATACCTTAGCCACCATAACCCTTGGTTGGGGGAATATGGATGTTGTACTTTAAAAAAGAAACTTCTTCTAACCTCTACTAAAGGGTGTTCTCTTTTGACAATTACTTTACTTGGCAAAGGTCATGTTTTAACATAGGAGCCCAGTTCCTTTTAAACTTCATTATAATTCTCAGTAATTATTGTTTATAAAACCTCAGTTAGAGGAACCAGCATAAAATTGCATTTTAAGAAACTCTTTAAAATCCCAATCTATTTTGATTCAGCTTTTGAGAGTTGCTCAGGACACTAGCCTTTAAGACTGGTAAAACTGATAGGCTGTCTCTCCTGTCAAACTGTGCATATCCTTGTTATCATTTGAAAAACTTACTCTATGACATACGTGGCAATAAACTTGTGGCAGTAGCCATCCAGATGCAATGGCAACTGTAGGAATGCCACGTGGGTTGGGGCATATTCTTCAAGCTTATCTTGTTTTAGGGCCCTTTCACGCTAAACAGTTACAGCACTACAGCATTCTAACAGGTGTGGCCGCATCCCTTGGAATCCTAGGGTTTGCAGTTTCGTGAAGTACTGAAGCTCATTGCCTGAGAGTAAATAACTCATTAAACTACAAACCCCAGGATTCCACTGGATGGAACTACCGCATTTAAGGTAGAATCATAGTGCGTGGAAGGGTCCTTGCAGCATCTACCAGCCGTGACCAACAAAAACAAAGAATTGCCTTTGTAAAATCAAGTCATGGAACCTATAATGACTGAGTTTGACCGGGAAACACTCCAGAGCAGTTTTCCCAATACTATCTCTCTCCAGTATTTCTGAGCAATGGTCATGGTGGCTGGCGATGATGGGTGGTAAAGTCAAAAATATCTGGTGAGCACCAGCTTGGGAAAGACTGCTCCAGAGTCTCAAGCAAATTGCTTTGCCAAGTCTAAATCAGAGAACATTTAACTGGAGTTACCAGGGAATTAATAGATGAATGTTCCATTACTGAGTTACTGCTGTCATCTCAGCATACTTCTCTTTTGAGCTCTCAGATTTCAATTGCTAAATGCTGAATACAAACTTAGAGCAAAAAGCAACAAAAGTAATATTTCTAGCATAGATACCATCACAATATGTATTTACATTTGGCTTTGTACAAGTTATTTTTTAAAATTAACTTTTCTCTTTTTTAGGGGCTATGCCTTTTAAAAATGTAAAATTAAAATTAAAAATGGGGAAAATCACAGCCCCTAGTGCAAGTTATTGACTGAGTAGCTCTGAGACTTTTAACACTTTCAACAAATCTATATAATATTGTCAGGTACTCAGTCTACCTAAGTAAGTACATAATAACATAATACAAAATAACATGCCTAATTAAAACATTAAAATTAATTAACCTTTTCAAAAATGGCCCATTTTTGTGCCCCTGGTAAACATTCAACCAATTAAAAGAGAAAAAAATACAGGAAGCAACAAAGCTATTATTTGAAACTATATATTTTGTGCAATGGGGCTCCTTTGGTGCCTTTCCAAGCTGTTAAATAATTATATATTTAAGATGCATTGCCTACATAAAGACTGGTATGAAAACATATGGGAAATTGGACAATGTACCACAGTGTGTTTAATTATTAATCACAGCACCTCAGCAATTTCACTTAGATTTTGATGATTAAAAAAAACAAAAAAAAAACAATTGCA
Source organism: Cyclura pinguis (assembly GCA_030412105.1). NCBI lineage: Eukaryota > Metazoa > Chordata > Lepidosauria > Squamata > Iguanidae > Cyclura > Cyclura pinguis. The sequence continues at coordinate 221,230,815 of CM059599.1, read as the reverse complement.
TTATGGCCTAATCACCAGCCTTATTCTTTCATTATGCAGCAGCTACGAACACATTAAACACCTTTTGAAATGTTTCACAGCGCTCAGCAGAGCAAATTCCGCAGCTCCTGGGGGGTGTTATAAGCCCCCATTTTCTCCCTTACTTTTCTCTCCCTGAGATCCCAACTGTTCAGCAGAGTCCAGTTGTTTTGGAATTCTAACAACATTCTCGTCTTGACAAACGGGACAAGATTAAGAGGAGGACTATATTGCAGGGGCAAACAGCAACCCCTCACTGAAGAAGGATGTCCCAGAATACTTCCCCACAGACATAATGTGGTCCTCTAGCTGAGTATTTTCTCTGTGCTTTTAGTAGGAAGAAAGAGGGCTATCAGGGTGTGGAATACCTGGTAGCTGTTTTTCAAAGGAGGGAATGTTTATATTTTTCACCTCACCGATGCTTACCTTTCAAAAAAAAAGTCTTATTGCCTGCTGAATCAGAGTAGAGGCTTCTCCAGTCCAGTATCCTGTCTCCCACAGTTGTCATACAGAAACATAGAGAAAGACCACAAACAGGACATGATGGAAATAGCATTGCCACTAGTTCAGTGGAGGACGGTGGCTTCCATGCCAGCCGAATGGTAATTTAAACTAAAGACCCCTCTGGCCTGTAGTTTGAAAGACCTTCCTAAGGCACTGCATTCCTATCCCCAGATGAGATTCAGCACTTTGGAGAACTCCGTTAAAGTTCAGATTCACTGCCACGTTGGCACAGAAGCCACCAGCCACCACTGCAATGGTGAACCCTAATATGAACAGGTTAAGACACCCAAGATCACCTTTCTGCTCATGCTTCCTCTTAACAATAGAATCTACCCCAGTTTTGGTGCTCTGTCACCTCATTACATGATATAAGAATATGGCAAACATGGAGTTCAAGAATGTGTCTTATATGAATAACAAAATGTGGGCCAGGATCCTGTATCAAACACGTAGCCACAATTTCACTCGGCATTTAATTTCTAGAAACTCACCTTAGTAGCCAGTCAGCTGCCTGGAACAATGAAGGTCTGTTCTGCTGGAAAGCTGGGTGCTGCAGGGTGATGTGACCAGCCCCCTCCTGCTGCCAGCAACCCCACGAAGAGCAGAAGCAGGGACTCCTGTGAGTCTTGTTCCAGCTCTTCATTGCAACTTCTCTTGCAGGCACAAGGGAGCTGGTCACATCGGTGTATTAGACCAAAGGCCTATCTACTCCAGTATTCTGTTCACATAATGACTGTCCTGAAAATTTCATGGTCCAGAAGCTGGAAGAGGCAACAAGGAGATTGACTATTTTAGATCTGATCTGGACCAACAGGGATGACCTTGTTGAAGAAGTGGAGGTGGTGGGATCCTTACAGAGCGACTGACCATGCTCTTTTGGAATTTGTCATTCAGTGGGAAGGAGAAGCCAAGTGTAGCCAGACAGGCATCCTAGACTTTAAAAAAGCTGATTTCTGTAAACTTACGGAGTTATTTGCCGGAATCCTGTGGTCAAGAATACTGAAAGAGAAAGGAGTTCATGATGGATGGGAGTTTCTTAAAAGTGAGATACTGAAGGCACAATTGAAAACTGTGCCAATAAGGAGGAAAAATGGCAGGTGTCTAAAGAAACCAGAATGGTTGATGAAAGAACTCTCAGCTGAGCTAAGTGTTAAAAGAAACATGTACAGGAAATGGTGAAACCACCAAAAAGAAATTCAAGCAAATTGGCAGGATATGTAGCGAGAAGGTCAGAAAAGCTAAAGCGCAGAATGAACTCAGGCTTGCCACAGACATTACAAACAATAAAAAGAAGTTTTTTTAGATATGTCTGCAGCAAAAAGAAAAACAAGGAAATGATAGGGTCGCTGCATGGAGAAGATGGCCAATTACTAATGGGGGGAAGAGCGAAGGCAGAACTACTCAACACCTTCTTTGCTTCAGTTTTCTCCCAAAAAGATAGAGGTAACCAACCTGGGGGGGTGAGGAGCAGGTGAGGAAGCGGCAGGAAATGCAGCACAGAACAGGTAGACAAGTAGTACAGGAATATCTGGCTAAACTAGATGAATTCAAGTCTCCAGGGGCAGATGAATTACATCCAAGGATATTAAAAGAACTGGCAGAAGTAATTTCTGAACCACTTGCAATAATCTTTGAAAACTCTTGGAGAACAGGAGAAATCCCAGCAGACCGGAGGAGGGCAAATGTCATCTCCATCTTCAAAAAGGGGAAAAAAGAGAACCCAAATAATTATTACCTGGTCAGCCTGACATCAATCAGCCTGACAGGAAAGATCCTAGATTAGATAATTAAACAGTCAATTTGTAATTACTTAGAAAGCAATGCCGTAATCACTAAAAGTCAACATGGATTTCTCAGAAATAAGTCATGCCAGACTAATCTTATATCTTTTTACAATAGGGTTACAAGCTTGATAGATGAAGGGAATGGTGTAGACGTAGCATATCTTGATTTCAGTAAGGCCTTTGACAAAGATCCCCATGACATTCTTGCAAAGAAGCTTATAAAACCTGGGCTAGGCAGTGCTCTTGTTAGGTGGATTTGTAATTGGTTGACTGACTGAACCCAAAGGGTGCTCACCAATGGCTGCTTTTCATCCTGGAGAGAAGTGACTAGTGGGATGCCACAGGGTTCTGTCCTGGTTCGTGCTATTCAACATCTTCATCAATGACTTGGATGAAGGAGTAGAGGGCATGCTGATCAAATCTGCAGATGACACCAAATTGGGAGGGGTTGCTAATACCCCAGAGGACAGGATCAAATTTCAAAATGACCTTGACAGATTGGAGAGCTGGGCCAAAGCTAACAAAATGAATTTCAACAGAGACAAATGTAAGGTCCTTCACTTAGGCAGAAAAAATGGAATGCACAAATATAGGATGGGGGACATATAGCTGGATAGCAGTACATGTGAAAGGGATCTAGGAGTTTTGGTAGACCACAAACTGAACATGAGTCAGCAGTGTGATGCGGTAGTCAAGAAAGCCAACAAGATTCTTGGTTGCATAATAGGAGTATGGTGTCTAGGTCAAGGGAGGTAATGATACCACTCTATTCTGCATTGGTTAGGCCTCATTTGGAATATTGTGTCCATTTCTGGGAGCCTCAATTCAAGAAGGATATCGACAAGCTGGAACGTGTCCAGAGGAGGGTGACCAAAGTGGTGAAGGGTCTGGAAGCCATGCCCTGTGAGGAACGGCTTAGGGAGCTGGGTATGTTTAGTCTGCAGAAGAGAAGATTAAGAGAGGATATGATATCCATGTTTAAATATTTGAAGGGATGTCATGTCAAGGAGAGTGTGTGGTTTTCCATTGCTCCAGAGACTAGAATAAGGAGCAATGGATTCAACCTGTAGGAAAGGAAATTGCACTTGAACCCAGGAAGAACTTCCTGACAGTCAGGGCTGTCCGGCAATGGAATATGCTGCCTCTGAGTGTGGTGGAGTCTCCTTCTTTGGAGGTTTTTAAGAAGAGTCTGGATGGCCATCTCTTAGGAATGCTTTGATGTGTGTTCCTGCATAGCAGAGGGTTGGACTGGATGGCCCCTGTGGTCTCTTCCAACTCTTATGATTCTATGACTCTTCCACAGAGGGAAGTAAATGTTAATATTCACTTTCTCTACATCAAGTGCGGGGATCATGCCGCTGTCTAGAAGCTGGGCCACAGGTGCCAACAGCACTAGCCAATGCTAGGAACTGCACCCCAACATCTGGAAAGATGCATGATTCCCATCCCAGTTCTATTTTCATGCACTAAGTATCCACATTCCTATCACAGACATGCTTTTTGTCTGAGCAATAGAATTCAAATTTTGACACAAAGAATGATGCTATCCCAATACATTGCTCCCTAGCATCCCCATAGTATTTGCATCTAGAGAAGACCGTGTCACAACAATTATCTCCATTAGCTATGCTATTAGATTTGTTATGTCCACTCCCAATCTGTGTTTGTTTTCAAAATCAAGCAGATTAATTCCTTAAAAGTAAAGAAAGAAGTTTAGCATTTTTTACAAACATGTGGGGAGACATCTCTGCTCGCAGACGCACATGGGTAGCTTTCTGGGGTGGCCTCTCTTGAAGAGGGTGTGCCACCCAGAGTCAGAAACAGTAAAGTAAGACTACAGGCAAAAATGATGTCCTGATGTGATGCCATTTCAGAAACCTCTATCCATTCAGCTGGCTTAGTTCCACTCATATATTTGAATATGGGAAGCACACTCCATATTTATTTTCAGTTATGATAAAGTACTTAAAAGAACAATATGCCAGCATCTCCCCATGAGCTGGACTTCTGCCATGATCAACTAGAAAAGTAACTACAAGATCTGTGCATCCCTGGCTAGAGGACATTACACAGAAGCTATCTTCTGGAAAGTTTGTTATGGTGGGCAGACATATGGTACACCAAACAAAATTATATTAACAGTATGACTTGAGAGCAGAGAGCTCAATATTACATTGTTGTTGTTGCCGTCAAGTTGCTTCTGACTTATAGTGACCCTAAGTCAAACCTATCGTGGGGTTTTCCTAACAAAATTTGTTCAGAGAGGGTTTGTCTTTGCCTTCCTCCAAGGCTAAGAGAGAGTGACTTGCCCAAGCTCCCCTGGGGGTTTCTATAGCCAAGCTGGGATTTGAACCTTGTTTCCATAATCATAGTCCAATGCTCAAATCACTACACACACTGGCGTTCCATATTACATACCATGCTAAGCTCCAGAAACCACACACCAGGAATAGGATGTATTGTAAGATATTATGTAATGTAAGATACCACTATTGGAAATACTACCAGTCTTGCTACTGGATTCCTAAGGCTTCCAAATGTGCTATCCATGTATTTTCCTCACTCAGATCTTCCAACACAGCTATGAAGAAATCAAAATTCAAACTAGCAAATATAAAGCAGGACTGATTGAAACTATGAGGAAAGATGGGTGAAGCCTTAAAAACTCAAAGCAAAGTGTGATGATGGTACAACCTTTTTTGTTTCCCTGCACACAGGATGGGGCACAGGACATTGAACTCACCTCCTCTGCAGCTTATTCTCCATTTCCCTTCCTCTGTTATCCCTTCTCTCTCAGGCACTTTTCTCCCCCAGTGAGTTTCAAGGGTAGACATGAGTTTGCTCAGGAAAAGAGACTATACGTATATTGATACATTTGCACCTTTTCAGGTTTTAAAAAATAAGTCTAATCCATAGCCAGGAGAAAGAGGAGCACTTAGAGAGGGACTCCAGAATATAAGTGGTAGTTATAGAGAGGTCTCAGCCATATGCCACTCTTGGTCTAGAAGATAGGACCTACACACACATATTAAGACTGAGACAAACTGGGGCTTACACAAACACCACCGCATCTCACACGGCCCAGAATAAGTAGAGGCAAGAAATTTAGACATCCAAGAGAAAAAGAGTAAGATTGCATCTGAAATAATGGGGAAGGAAAAACTGCTTGAATTCACTTCAGATGAGGTGACTATGCCTCTTTTGTTGGAACACCTATGACCAAAACAAGCACAGTTTACTCAATATTATAGTTCAGACAACAACGGAACAAAGAAAATAAAAAATAAAGGTAGTGACACATTGGAGAGGGAAGCCAGAAAATGAGTTCAAATGTGAGATATTTTAAAAATAGCTTCATGATCCATTGCTCTTCCCTCTTTGTAGAACCACGGTCCACAGCATATTTCTGTAAAATTATCGTTACATTTGGTATGCTGTTTAAAAAAATGGCACGGATCCCATTCTTAGTCTCAATCACAGTAGACCTACTGAATCAATGGCATTCAAGTAGGTATTCAACAACTGGTTCAATGGGTCTAGTGCTTTAGCTGCAATTGTCAACAGGATTCAGGCCTTTGTATCTGCACTGCAAAGGTAGGTGGAAAATTCAGCATGGGATAAAGATGAATGCCAAACAAAATACAAACCAGCAAAAACTGGTTACATGACATCTCTGTTTTAAGCCAATAAAGATGTTCATTAGCATGATGAAGAGCATCTTTCCTGGTTCACCAAAGCTGAACTATTTCACCAAACAAGATCTGTCCCTTTTGTACTTGTAGTAGAGGGCACAACAGCCTGTAAGGGTCTGTGTGGAGGTGCCATATGTATAAAGCTACATCTCCAAAGCAGCCTCTACTGCGCCATAAGCCTGCTACCAGTCCCTAGTGCACTTAAGGGAAATTGCATGAAAACTGCTGAGCTTCTGACTGTAGATATTCTGAAAGAACAAAGAGTATGCTATACAGTGCAAAAAATAAGTGCAGAATACAACCTAAAGCAAAGAATATAAACACATCACACCCTGTAAGAATAAATTGAGAATTACATTCTAATATCTCTTTTGCAGTACTACTTAAGTGAACTACGCAAGAGAAAAGAACTGTACGAGTCTGGATAATAATGAGATTTCAAAAGGGTAGCTATATAAGAAAATGATAGAGAAGGACAGCGGTGTGCATACGTGTGTGTAAGCATCGCTGCTGCCATAATTTGCACCAAATCACTTGTTACTCTTATGGCAAAAGGAAAAGGCCAAGGAAAACCAGAAACCCCAAGTCAAAAGGAAAAAAAAATAGTGTTTTATTAACTACCACACTGTTATAATACACTTTAAACGTACAATAAGGTAGCCTTTAAATTTGAGGTGGCTTGAATAAATGAACAGATTTCCAAATGTTTGTTAAGAGTGAACTGCTGTAATTATTGTATTTTTTTTCTTTTGTTAACTGGGCAGAGCACTTACAGACTGGCTATGTAAATTAAAGTGTGTACATTTTTCTATAACTGAAAATATAAACAGTAATTAAAAATTAAAAAAGAATTCGGCTTAATAAAAAACATATATGTTTATCAATTAAATGTACTGGATACATACAATTTAAGGGAAGCGTAAAGGAAAGGTGTGGACATTTAAATGCATCTCAGCTAACCAAAAGCTTGGCAGAAGAAAGCGCTGTAAAACCCTTATTTCACTATGACTAATATTAATATGGAGTATTGCCCCTATGAAACAGATTTTCTACTTGCATATGTGTGTGTGTATGCGTTTTATTGGTAATTTACATGATGGCTTTTAAGGCCCTGACAGACAAATGTTTTTTGGAGTCAATATTAGATAAAAGCCACTGTTGAAATGGACACCCCTTAGTTTTTGGTCCTCCAATATTCAAGAAAGGGGCATCTCTTCATGTTTGTTTCACCACCCAAAATCTACAACCTCTCTTTTTTTAAGCCTTTGAATAATTTTAAACATTGGTTATATTGCCCAAATTACTTATTGAAAGAATATTAACAAGACATTATTTTGGCAAAATTAAACTTTAAACATGGCTTTTCAATAGGATTTAAAAGGTGACTATCCCTAGAGTTCCATGTTAAAATGTAGTTTTCAAAATCTTACAAGAGTAATGCTTAAAATATTGTACATAGTTAACCTAATTAAAATAATTAGCTTCAAAATGACAACTTGATGAGCTAAGTAAAGCCTATACAATGAAACATTTGCTTGGAAACTTGATTTGTCAGTTATGCATAATAAAAATTCCAGTCATCAAGAAAATTACAAAATTTCTTTTATCATAACATGATTTCTTTTCACCAATCAACTTTTATCTTACAATAGATAAATACCAACATGTTCTCATTTTTACACTAAACCACAAAGGATTGATGCATTTGATTAGACTACCATTTCCATCGTTAAATTCTTTTTATACAAGTTGGTAAAATTTAATCTCTTCTAGATTCCAAAAGTACCTACAAAACCCATGCAATTTTACCATTTTAATATACTATGGAATATCATACAAAGTAAGGCATTTCAGTGTCATGTATAACCAAGTTACTGTCAATCCAAAAATTTTTGCACATCAATAAAAAGATATCTAAGAACTTAGGAACAATATTCTTCTCACTACTGTATAAAAATAACCACAATTAATAGGTATCTTGTGTATATTTATTCCATTGTCTCATTTCCAGAAACAGTAACAAGCTGTAAAGGTATTTCAGCGTTGGTAAGAATATCTTGATTGCTGGTGCCAGAAGTATTTACAGTTCCTATCCCTGAAACAGAACCTTGTTGAATATTAGCAAGGATAAGTGTTGTTCCACCCGCAGTAATCAAAGTATCTTCTGGTGTTGCTTCTACAGATGCCAGCACTGTACTGCTAGCATGAATAGCCTTTTTATTTTGATGCGTTTTAATATGTTTGGCAAGGTGGTCACTTCTCATGAAGCGCTTTGAACATTCTGGACAAACAAACTTCTTTTCACCTGTGAAAAATATAAAGAAAGTGTTTCTTCCACATAGACATTCATAAGATACTGCCATACAATCTAGTGTAACTTAAATAAACTGATCTTTGTATGAAATAGCTTACAGAGCGGACAACCAAATAAAAGTATATCGCTCCCCATCCCCTCTAAAAATAGCTACAGGCTATCTTTTTCCAAATAGTTAGAACTTCACGACAATAGCTAACAACTGTATTTTAAAATAAAGATTGACTAATTCTTCTCTGTCTCTTTCTCTCTCTCTCATACACACACATGCTCCTATCCTCATTTCAAAAAAGAACACAGAAAATAATGTTAGTAACCTGTATGTGTTCTCCTGTGCCGCTGTAGCTCATCACTGCGGGTAAACCTTTTGCCACAGAACATCCAAGTACAAACAAATGGGCGCTCCCCAGAATGCCAGCGGAGATGAGCCCTCAGATGTGATGTCTTTCCGTATACTTTCCCACACCCTGGTATGTGACAAATATGCTGCTTCTTTTTCCCTTGATTGGTGCCTCTGTTAAAGTACACGTGAAAACAAAAGTTACTCAGCATTTCTTGGGCTGTCGTCTATTTGGCTGAATTGTAAAGATATAACATCCAAATCAATCAGTACACATTTATAGGGATCCATGGCACTAACTGTCTCAGGAGCGGCATGAGCTGTCACCACTGAAGGGAAGAATCACAATACAGGCCCCATGCCTCTGTCAGTCACCTGCCCATCTGCACTACAAGTACTAGTAGAACAGATTCCCCACAGCTACAGGTGTGAAAATTAATGAGCTCCCACTCTCACTTTTGCCTCATTTATTTTAAGGACGTTTACTACACAGGAAGTCAAGAACCGTGTACCTTCCACCGCCTTCTTTACAATTAGGACAGGTGCAAGCGACTCTTCGCAATCTTTTCCCTTCTTGATGTGGCTGGTCCCCTTCCTCGTCTACCACCTGTACTCTCAAATGCGTCAGATCATTGGTATTCAGCGTAGAATCACCCCCAAGCTGCCATTCTTCTGGATCGGGCTCTTCTTCTTTAATCCTAATATCTAAGGACAAGCGACACAGATCAGTAGCTAGCCCATTAAACTGAAGGAAGCAGGCCATAATGATCTTACCTCTTTAATACGTCTGGCACACCACAGTGTGCCAGCTGAAAAGCTAGGTTCATAGGTTTTATTGCCTATCTGTGTTATGGCTTTATCCCTACTGGCGGTTCTGTAATTAGAAGATATACCTAGCCACAGGTTGCAGACCTGCCAATGCAAGTCTTTCTTTTTTTTAAGATCTATCAAAACTGTTACAAAGAAAATCAACTGTTTTCTTTGCTATATTTAAAAATGCATGCTGCATAACAGAATGGAAAGAAACTTTGACTTAAATTCAAGTGCCCATCCCAACAACTGCAGAAACCATGAATGAAGTGTTGAATGGTAAGTCAACGCCTATGCAAACCCCACTGATTCCATAGATGTGTTCTACTTGTGACACAGAACTGGATTTTGGCCATGACAGATTTTGTTGCTATTGTAACCTTCAAGTAGTTTCCAACTTATGACCCTAAAGCAAACTTATCATGGGGTTTTCTTGACCAGATTTCTTCAGTGGGGTTTGCTGAGGCTGAGATTGTGGCTTGCCCAAGGTCACCAGGTGGGTTTCCAAAGCAGAGTGGGGACTCAAACCTTGGTCTCCAGAATCATAGTCTGATGCTCAAACCACTACTCCTTGCTGGCTCTCATGACAGATTTAAAATTAAGTATTTGAACCCTCAAATATGAATAATAGTACAACAGGTCCCCCATATCCACATGGATACATTCCCAGACTTAACTTGGATGGCATAAAAACACAGATAATAGAAAACACTATATTTGACACTCAGGCCAGGGGAAGGAGGGAGGGCGGTTAGTTCACTGCCCAACTCCTCCTTCCTTCCCAGTAGGGCTTGGCAAGCAGACCCCTCCCTGTGAAATAAATCAGATGGGAGGCCTGGCTGCTCAAAGCCATGTATCTCTCTTGGCCAAGGAAAGAGTATCCATCTCCTTTCTCAGCCAAGAGAGGTATGTGGCTTCATGGAACCAAGCTTCCTTCTACTCCTTCAGCCAAGGGAGGAGAGTCCATCTCCTTTCTCAGCTGAGAGAAGTGCCGGGGAAGGGAGATTCCTTCTGCGGCCAAGAAAGGCATGGGAAGGCCAACTGTGTCTTGCTGTGTGCATCCCTTGGATGGGAAGCAAAGGACACTCTTTCCTTGGCTGAGACAGAAGTGGGAAGCCCAGCTGTGCCTTGCTGCCTCAGAGCCAACTAAAGCCCACTCCAACACAACTGAGATTGAGCACTAACACTTCCATGATTCCGGTATCTGGAGCTGAAGGAAGATCAATGTGAAGGCTGCATGCTTACTCTGAACACCAAAGTCAGGTACAGGAAAAAGAGATTGTTGTTCCCAAAGAACTGACAAATTTCTGGATATGAGTAGCAAGTTTTCAATGACAGTGGCTGGATATTTCCATATAAGAGCCAAAAGGATTCTTAAAATCTAATTGTGGCACATACGCTGCTCCCTTTGTTTACATTTATAGCACTGCATTAGCATTTGAGATTGTCATGATAAGCCTATTTCTGTCTACTATCCATCATGTTCATGCCTCAAACATAGCTTCTCTGATAGATAATATAGTACTGTATTTATCCTGAAATTTAGTGCCATTTGCTTAGTAAGTTCCTATGTGTGTATCTGCACCTCACAGTTATAGCAACTAACTGTCATGGTTCCATCCTATGGAAACCTGGGTTCTGCAGTTTGAGACGAAGCTTAAAATTCTCTGCAGAGGGTTAGCAGATGTCTGTAGGAAGAAGTCTAAGCACATCACCAAACTACAAAACTCAGGACTTCACAGGGTGAAGAGGCCATCACAATTCAAGTATCAAACTCTCTGAAATCCTACAATATATTTTTAGACTTCAGAAGTAGCAAGTGCTTCATTCTAGTTTCCTCTTAAAATGTTTAAAGTGTGAGGGGCTATTTAAGGCCAGTGGAATTCCAAGAAGATAGCATCATCTCAAATATAGGGAGTCAAATCCAAGAAATATACACAGAGTAAGAAGTAACAGGAAAAAGACAGTGTAACTACCACGTATATTGGCTTAGGTAACACATGGTATGCCGTTATGGTCTGCTCAGAAGTTGAACAAATCTCTTATTTGGATGAAAGCAATACCAGTTGTTTGAATATTTCTTTTCCAAAACTATGTTTAAAAAGATTTCTTTACTCTGTCCCAACACACCTTTGGCCTGCTTTTCCCACTTAATATTTTCTGTGTGTAACTGACAACCTGAAAGTTGGGTTCTTCCAAAGATCTATCTTCAAATTAAATATGATTTCATATTACAAATGTAGTAGTGATATAAATACAATGCTATTATAGAAAAATGCATCATACAACATAAAATAGCAGTAATCTCTCTCCTGAATCATATTTTAAGCTTCCAGCGATGGTGTTTAGAGGATTCCTGAACTATAAAGCCAAAACAAAACAGAACAAAAGCATATATATGTATGCCATCTTGTTTGACTCCAACTACTGTGCACTGTCAAATCTCACTCATTTCAAACATCAACTCTAGCTGATGTTCATAGTCCAGAGTAAGTAATTATAATCAGATATTTGAATAGTTCTTTTACAAAACAATCCTAACTGTACTTCTTCAGGGTGTTCAGTAAGAAACACACTCAGGTAAATACATATAATATTGCAGCCTTCGATGTGGTCAACAGGAGATCCCTCTGTTCCCATCTCCTGTTAAATATGGATTTAATAGAAAACCACAGATGATCAGGATTTTACAAGGCCCATGTATAAATCTATGGTGCTTCCACATGCTTTTCCTTTTACCCAGAGCCCTTCACAACACGTTGCATGCTGCTCTGGTTCCATGAAAGGCAGCAGTACAGGAAGACCTTGGTAGCTCAATCAAAGGGAAAAAAATTAACAATATTAAGAATGGCTGCTCTGTCTCCTGCACAAAAACATACGCATGACACCAAGTGCAAATTGCTTTGCTAACCCCACTGTGGTCTGAAACAGTATCTCTGTGTTTGGGGAACTTTTGAGAAATGACTACCACCAGTAATCGCCATCATCATTATTATTACCACAACAGAAGCAGCAAAGCATATTCTGGGAATTCTGAAATCTCCTGCAGTTAATTATTGGATACGACAAGTGTCTTGGGTTACAAACAATTTGGCTGGTTCAGAGCAGTTTGGAAGAACTCTTCCCAGAAGTGTGAAAAATCCAGGAAGCAAGAAAAATCCAAGAAGCAGATCCCTTCCTACATTCTTTTACCAAAATATCTTTTATGCTTAGAAAAGACAAAATGAGATTTGAATTATAGCAATCAGAGAAAAGCTTACAGCTTCCACCATGCATAAGAACCATTTTAAGACCAAAAATCTCTTTCCCCCACAGTTGTCAAGAGTCATTAGCAGAATGCTGAAAAGTGTAGAAGTGGTGTGCGTGCATAGCTGGGACCCAGAAATTCCAAAGCAATGTTATGCACACTACAAGGCTTCTGCACCTTATCTTCAGACCCCAGCTGTTCGCGTTGCAGGACTTTGCTGAAATTTCTTGGATACCATAAGGCCGGGGGGGGGGGGGGCAGTGTTTTCTGAATAGCCCTTTTGCTAAAGTTACAAACTTACCATCTGTATTTATTATTTATCATGGTGCACTGGGCTGTTTATGTATTCTGCAAATTGGACCTGAGGTCAGGGTAAACACAGGAAATAAAGCAGCCATATTTGCCTCTTTGTCTTAACAGTCTCTTCAGACTTTGATTCACCTATTTGTTTTACCGTTTGCTTTTCTATTAAGCCTAGGATCTGTCTTTCTTTCTCTTTGTCTTGCTATCATACTACATTTTAAGGTCTAGAGCTAGGACAATTTCACTGCATATTTTGTTATTCACAGTGATATGATAAGTTACATCTGTCAAGAGATTCCATTCCTCTGGGCCAAGCAACACTACAGGTCCGTCACTCCCTGGCCCACATTTTTGTCTTGCATACCCACTACCTGCATTTTAAAAAGGGAACTCTACTAAGTATCCTTTCCTTTTCAATCTACTCCTCTTTAAAATGTGAAGAGTGGAAAAATTCGTAATTGTCACTTGCTACCATTCCAAACCGATAGTTTGCCTTCTGCCTTCTAAACATTGGAAGGCAACTCAACTTCTGGAGCAAGGTCAGATGGGCAACCTGTCCCCCAGATCCTGCTGCACTGCAGCTCCCATAATCCCTCATCATTAGCTATGGTTCCTGATGGGAGTCAAAATCCAACAGCAGCTGGAACACTGAATACATTCTGGAGTTTTGGTATTCATTTTGAAATCCATAATACTTTTTTATCAATAACAAGCAGGATAGAGGCTATATGCACTATTGCATGCACATCAGACCATGTAATTGAATTTTCTTGTCTTCTCCTTCTCCCAACAGGCTCCCGCACACCTTCAAATTTGCTCTGAGGGTCTCAAGTACTCATAGCAGATCTGGAGGGACACAAGAGTTGCAAAGGGGATAGGAAGTCATTCACAGAATGACAGTTGGAAGAAGCCTCAAGGGCAGTTGAGTCCGATCCCCTGCTCAATGCAGGATCTCTCAGCTGAAGCATCCCCAGCATGTAGCTGTCTAGCCTCTTTTTGAAGATACCCAGAAAAGGAGACTACACCACCTCTCAAGGCAATTGGTTCCTTTATGAACTGCTCTGTCAAGAAGTTCCTAACGTCCAATGGAAATCTACTCTCCTGTAACTTTAAACCATTAGATCTGGTCCTACCCTCTGGACAGCAGAGAACAGGTCATGTCACCTCCTCAAGTCATCTCTTTGCCACCCTCTCCCTTTAACCTTTCCTCTTGTTTTGTTCTCCATACCCCTTATCATCCTATTGAATTCCATTTTATTAATATCTGTCCAATCCTTTAGTTTATCCAGATCCTTTTGAATTCTGGTCCTAGCCACCACTCCGTTTTGTATTATCTACGAACTTAATAAGGATTCCCTCCACCTCATCATCTAAGTCACTGATAAAAACGTCAAGGAATAACAGTCCTAGGACAGAACCCCGAGGCATTCCACTCAAGATCTTCCTCCAATCTGAAGTGCAGCCATCAATGACAACTCTTTGAGCAGTTTTCCAACCTCACTTATTTTCCATGATTTCTCAAAAATGATTGCAAGTGATTCAGAGCAAGTCCTGGTTCAGAACAAGTTCCTTCAGCACTTTGGTATGCAGTTTGTCTGGCCCTGCATATGTGAACTCCTTTAGGTTATTTAGGTGATTCTTGACTAACTCCCTATCAATCTTGATTTGCAATCCAGATCTCTTGCCAAGGTCTCTGCTGCTACACGAAAGCATACAGTTTTTTTGGGAAGGGGACCTGAAGCAAAAATGGTATTGATTAGTTTTGCCTTTTCATTGTGATCTGTAGCATTTTGCCATCCTTACTGAACAGCAGCCCCACTGTCTCCTTGCTCATTCTCTCACCACAAAACGTATCTACTCCCCCCACTTTTTTCTTCTCCTTGCTTGCCTAGCCATTCTGAATGTTAGCTTTCCTTACACTATTCCTGAAAATTTGGACTACACATCTGTATTCTTCTTTGAGAACCTGTCCTTCCTTCCATTCTGTATACATACTCTTTTTACTTCCTCGTTGAGGTTGCTGTGTAGCCATGTTGGGTTTTTTTTCTAGATGTTTTCCATTTTTGTTCTTCCCAGGTTTCTGCTTGTGCTTTCTGCAACTCCTTCAAAAACTCCCACCCTTGCTGGGTAACTTTTTCTTTTAGTATGTCTAGCCATGGGATTCAACCCAGTATTTCTCTGAACTTGTTAAATTCAGCTTTCCTGAAATCCAAGATCCTTGTTTGACCACACTCTTTGCCCTGTCTCACAATTGCTAATTCTAGCATTATACAGTCACTTCCCCCTAAAGTCCTAGTTTGATTCCAGTGACCAACTCCTCCCTATTGGTTAGGGTGAAGTCCAGGACTGACAATCCCCTTACTCCTTCCTCTATTTTTTGAAAGAGGAAAGTATCTGCAAGGCACATCAGGAATTTGTGGCAGAGACTATGCTTAGCAGAGATAGATATCAGGATAACTGAAGTCCCCATAACCACCAACTCTTGCATCTTTGAGGTTTCTGAGATTTGCTTCTGAAAACATCATCCACCACCGCATTTTGATTTCATGGCTGATAAATGCCTATCACAATGTTTATTTATTTCTCCATTTATTTTTACCCAAATGCTCTCAACTGGTCCACTCTGATCAGTCTTATGATTTCTGTACAAGTGAATTTGTCTTTGACATATAATGCTATTCCCTCCTCCTTTTCTGCTACACCTTTTCTTTTGGAATAGTTTATGCCCTTCAGTTCTAATATTTCAATATTTTAAATCATGGGAGTCATCCCACCAGGTCTCTGTTATTTCTATAAAGTCATATCTACCTTCTCGCACTAAGACTTCAAGCTCATGTTGTTTGTTTCCCATTAACAAATAATGTTCTGTGAGCACATGGACACAACTGGATCTCACTCACGTTTAGCACCCAGGCAGGCCTTTCACAGTCATATATACAGATATAGATATACAGATATCCATTAGTGCCTAATGCATCAATTGTGAGAAAACAAATGTTGTGTGCCTTCAACTCATTTTCTGACTTATGGTGATCCTAAAGTGATCCTTTCACAGTGCATTCTTCGCAGAATTAGTTAAAATGTGTTTGCCCTGGCCTTCCTCTAAGGTTGAGAGAGTGCAATTTGCCCAACGTCATTCAGCATGTTTCCATGGCCAAGATGGGATTTGAAACCTTATCTCCCATTGTCCTACACTCAAACCACTACATCACACTGGCTCTCGAGAAAACAAATAGATAATCCCATATCACAAAAGCACCCTGGGAAACTAGACTCCTATCCCTTTAACAGGGAAAGGTTATCACCATTAGGCAGAATGACTAACTAATTTGGGCAGAATGACTACCTACTTCTTGCTATCTGTGCCAATCAGTATTCAGAAGTCAAAGGGTGCAAGAAATCTGAATGAAAAGCAAATTAGGGAAGATGTTTCAAAGATAATTATTCAATTCTTTATGTTTAATTCAAACAAACTGTGTTAAATACTATAAAGACTGAACTAATCATTTGTCTAGAAAGGACTAGATTTCAAATGTATGGGGTATTTTTTAGGAATAATCTCTCCAGGAATTAGAAAATGCCTAATTTAGATACCTATAAGGCAAGCAATTTTTCTTCTACTCAGTGCCCTATATCAGTCCCAGTTCCCTGGAACAAAAGCCAGTAGCCAATGGGCAGAAATACGCTACCAATTCCTGGTATTTTCGGGGGGGGTGTACTGGTTTCCAACATCAGAGAGCTTAAGAAGCCCTGTTTTAGACAACTCTCATCAACTCTAACATGTTCCCATGTTGCTTAACACCAATGTTACAGTTCAAAATATACAGAGGCACCAGATGACTGAAGAATGATATAAAGTTTATACATCTTGATCAATTAATCTTTGTTCAAGTAGGCAAGCTGTTTGCATTGCACTCTTGATAATGTTTGATATTCTCTGGAAATTTTGTGTGGTACTTGCTGAGATCCTGTATTAAACTGCCTAATTTAGTTCAGGTTTAACTTGCAACTTTTACATAAAGGTTTCGATATACATTTGATATCAACGATCCATAAAACTTGGTATCAAGTATAAGTTTGAATGAACTATGTTATCAACCTCTCTTCCTCATCTATCAGACATTAGACTAACTCTTAAGCACTAATTAGAAAACATTGATCCTTCAATCTTTATAGTACAATCATGATGTCAGAGATTTCTGTAATTCCTTCTGGAGTTGGAAAGTAATATATACACTGGTTATTTAAGTATGCAGTAGTAAAGCAGCTTGCTGGGTCAGACCAAGGGCCTATTTAGTTCAGCATTCTATTTCCCACAGTGCCCAAACAGATGCCTATGGGAAACCCACATAATGCAGTAGCAAACTACTACTTTCATTCAAAATAATCAGGAGTCAGTAATCCCAGATATATATATTGCCATCACAACTAGCTGCCACTGACAGACTTATTATCAATGAATTTGACTAACCTTCTTTTAAAGCAATCACAGTTCCTGGCCATCACCACATCTTAAGGAAGTAAATACTACTGCTTTTGCTCTGTATTGTGTGAAGTCCTTTTTTTCTCTCTTCTCAGGATTCAGCGTCAGTGGATGACACTGGATTCTAATATGAGGGGAGATTCTTCTCTACCACTGTACACATGATACATAATTTCATATAATTTTATAACCTCTATCATCTTTCCCACCACATTTTTCTAAACTCAACAGTCCCATTGAAGATAAAATTCTCCTCACAGGAGTGTTGTTCCAGTCCCCTGAATGCTTTGCCTATGCTTTCTGCACGATTAACACCTCTAAAATATCCTTTTGAAGGTGCCCTTGTACCTCTCTTAACTGAAGTTGACATCGCAATTTTCATGTTATATTGTTATATATATACTGACCACTGTTAAAAAGTGAAAAGAAAACAACCGCAGAAGTCAATAGAGCACCTAATACAAGGGAGAGATCCTAAACTTGGTAATTACAGGCTTCCTCTAAAAAGCTGCTTGGACTTACAGAAGCAATCTCCTTCAGCGCAGCTGCATATTTGTCTTTTACATCAGAACAATAAAACAAATAAGCAAGAAAACTTTATATCAAAGAAAATGAACTGTCCACAAATGGGAACATAAAGTCTTATATGCTTCAGTGATAAGAACACATTAACTTTTGTCAGCATTAAAAGCACAAGTTTTAACACAATTATAATAATATAAATACCTGCTGGACTGTCTGCATTTTCTCCTGGGTGCAGCTGAATGCCACCAGAGTCTATGGAATTTATTGTAACTGTTTGTAGATTTGGCAACTGAGCAGTACTTAGACTAACAGGAGTTGATGTCAAAGCCCCACCTGCTGCAACTTGACCAAGAGTGAGTGTCTGCACAGGTGTCAGTGTTATCTGTTGGCCAGGGGCATTCTGCAGCTGTAAGTTCTGCAAGTTCTGAACTCCCTGTACTTGAAAAGTCTGCCACGTTATCTGCCCAGATGGGGTCACTGTTTGCGCCTGGATTAAAAAAGTTCCAGGATTCAACTGAAGCTGAAGATTCTGCAAAGCCTGCTGCGATATACCTTGGCTGGCCTGCACACCATGGATTGTCTGCTGTGCAATACCTTGTACAATTTGGGCTTGACTGGTGGTTTGTTGAGACTCTTGAAGCTGTATATGCTGTACAATAGGCTGTGCTGTGGAGACCTGAATATTCTGCGCCTGCGTCTCATCTGAGACTGATGTTTGGATGTAATTTCCCTGAAGATCAGAACTGTGTACTTGCCCAGTGGTAGTAGGCAAGCTATTTGCATTTTGTTCCAATATACTAGAACTGTCTATGGTAACAGGCAGTTGTGATGAAGAGGATGTTGGCACAAATAAGTCTGTATCAGTGGTGGTTTCTGTCATTTCAGGAGAAACCTGTTCAGCAGTTCTATCAGAAGTGTCTGAACTATCCATTGCCTGTGAAGTACTTATCAAGTGTCCATCAGCATTAATGCCTGCAGTCATGGTTTGAGAACCACTGAGTCCCAGAGAATCTAGATCAACACTATTGATGGGAACAAAAGCAATATTTCCTGGTAGTCCAAGGGGAACATTAGCAACTACCTGTGCTTGTCCAGGAAAAGATGAACCACCAATTGTCACCCCTTGGACTTGGCCAGACTGTGATAAAATATTCTGAATATTACTAGATGATGTTCCAGAGGCAATAATGGTTTGATTGGAGCCAGGAATGATTTGAATTTGGCCAGTTTCTTGATTTACACTACCATTGTCAGAGGAGGCTGCAAAACCAAGCTGAACTTGCTGACCATCCGCTGTCTGAATCTGGGGTATGACTTGATACTGGACGCTGGATACAGTACCATTTGATGAATCTGATCCAGGTGCAACAGAAAATATCTGTTGATTCTGCAGACTCTGAAGGGGAAGAACATATTGCCCACTTGAAGTTACTGTGGCAGTTCCTGGGATCTGCACTATATTGCCAGCTTCATCTTTGATAGTTGTGGGTGTAGCAGACAATACCTCCCATCTATTTGGAGTTCCTGCTAACTGCACAGAGGCCAAATCTCCAGTCTGAATAAAACAAAGAAAAAAATAAAAACAAAGTTAACACAATTTATGTTAAATTACACATGGAATGTAAGTGAATACATTTACTCATGTACCTACAATATACAAAAATCTTTGACTTCAATGCAACATACAGTGAAATGCACATAAAGCAATTGATTTCACGGGTGTCAACACACTCAGCACATTGCACTGTGTTAAATTCTGTGCTATATTGTGCCCAATTATATTCATTGCTCTTTATTTTAGATATATTAACTTCTGAATTTGACATTTAAATTCATTTTTTCAGTTTTAAAACCATTCTATTTCCTAATTATATTAGATGTTTATTCATTACTAGAAACAGTTATTTATTTTGGAGATTATCACCACAAACCGAGTGTTCATCTAGAATGTTATCTTTTCAGTTTAGAAATTACTGAAGCTACTCTGCTTAAACAGCAGAGAGACAACACAGTACCTTTCCACATATCCCTGAAGCACTGTGGAATGTTGTTCTGAACTGCATCATAGAACATCAGATGTTTCAGTCTCATTACTTTGACAGCATATCTTAATCACTTTACACTTTTCCTTCCCCAAATCTGCTTTACAAGTTAAAGTCTGAGGTAAAATAACTGCACTATTCGCTTGAAAACCGGATTTTTATAATACAGCTTAGAAAAACATACAATACAAAAAAACTGAGTAAGAGCAGATCAAATGCTCACCTATAGTGTCACAGCCTCCTAACAACAGTTATTGTGCTTACTAGTGTGCAAAAATCTGAAAAGATACAGCTGCTGCAACTGAAATATTAAGGTGCTTAGAAGAATGTAATGGAAAACAGAGATACTAAAATTGTCAAAGAAATAAATCTACCTCCCATAATAAATGGCTAAAATGTTACACTAATGACCATTCTTGTTTCAGATTATCCCCCCCCCCCAAATTAAAAATGTACAATACTGGAAATAAAAATTAGCAATCTCTGATCTTAAGACCTTATGATCTTACATTTATTTTGCTAAATACAATGGGTCCAATTCTGTTGGTTAGCTTCAACTATAGTAGACTCAGTTTGTCAAATGCTGAATGATGAGCTGATTCTTAGTTAAACCCCACTGATTCAATGGGTCTACATGATTATTTTTCTCAGCTTACCCCCTCCACCCCATCAGAATTTACAGTTACCTTTTTTAAGAGTACAGGATCACTTTCCTGAAAATTAATGTAGTATTTTTAAAGGTGTGATGTACAAGCAAACCAGCAAAGAAAGGCAAGCAAGTAATGCTGTGCTCACTCTTCTTTTAGTAATACTGCAAAAATGCCAGTGACAGCCTTTTCTTCAAAGACCCAGACATAATTTCTAACACAAACACTTATTCTTTATTTAATAAGAAAAAGCTACTGCATTTTCAGAACAATCAGTTTCAAATAGGATATACTTTTTTCAAGACTTCTAACACTTTTAAGTTTGAAAGTATTCAAGTCACAAGTCTCTTCTTTTTGCATAGAGAAAAGGAAAACTCTTCCCTACAGAAGTAGCTCCCCAACCACTGTATCTAAAAAGTATCACATTTTATTCATGCAACAGATGGACAAAAATACCAGAATCAACTCCTGCACAAATGTGATACATATTCTTAGTCTCTAGGAATTTTTGCCATGAAGAATCTATTTGCATACCTGTTACCAGTCTCATGTTCTAAATAATTCTCTTCCAACAGAAAAAATGCAAAATAAAAAGGTAAGCAACTAAGTCAGTGCCTGGTAGCTAGAGTGAAGAATTCTGACATGTCACCCATATATACGTAAATATAGGTAAAAATATATGACTATTCCCCCCATTCTTTCTAGAAATACACACAGAATTAAATTAGAATGGACAATAATAATAAAAAAATGAATCGTGCCAGTGTTATACATGTACATGAGGCTGTATCCATGAATGGAAGATGTATTTCCAGGAAAAGGCAACTATGGTCCCTCACCATTCACTATGCTGGCTAATGCCAGCAGGAGTTCAATAGTTGGCTCCTCTTGTGTTAATAGGTGTTAAATTCAGTGGAGATCCAGCTGACAAAAAGAAAGTAGGTGATTTTTGCAACTTCCCTCCGTGTAAACAGCGGTGTTTTTCAAAAATATGCTCTGGAGAGTTGGGGTTCTCTACAGTAGATTTTTGAGAAGATGCAAGTAGCTGCTAGTGAGAATGAAATCTGTTTCTACCCCACTGAAATATGGGTGCAAATTCATTTGGAAATTACTACAGAAGGAGCTAAATCCATGACCTGTTTTACTTTATACAAATAGTGAACACACAAAAGCAACAATAAAATATCATCTGTTGTAATTTGAGTTTTCAATGCTTTTATTCACGTTTGTTTCTCCTTTTTCTATAAGACTGTCCTGGTCTGCCAATTTGCTTCTTGCATAGTGGCCTCAAGAGCCAATGCAGTGTAGCAGTTTGAGGACAAGACTATGACCAATTTTTGCATGGCTAAAATAATGTCATTAAGATTTCTGGAGATGGAATTAAACATCATTAAAACTGCAGTTCTGATTGCACTGAAAGTCATCTCCAGAAAACCGTGTTTTTGAGCTCTGAGAACAGATAGGATATATGCATCATTCTTGATACTATTGGACTGCAGCTCCCAGTGAACCTTAGCATTAGCTATGCTGGCCAGACTTGCTAAGAACTTGAAATCTAACAACACCTGGAATGCCATAAGGTTCTCACTACTGCTTTAGAATCATCAGGTCTACAGATACAATTCCAGGTAGTCACTCACTGTCAGGGCCTGTGTCTAACAATGTTATTTAAGTACTTACAATATCTTGCTGTAGACTCTCTCATTTAAATCTTACTTGTGTTGGTTATATTCCAAATAACCCAAGTTATGGTCTACCAGTGCTTCTGGGTCTGAGGCCAGTGCTAGGCAGCTCAGGACCATCAAATATCCTCATAATCACTTAACCATGGTCATTTGGTTAAATCCAACATCTAGCAAGAATTATTTGTATCACAGCCATGCCCCCTTGTCTCATCCTTCCTCAAAACTGCAAAACTCAGAATTGTTTTTGGTAGCCTCTTATGATGCTACAAATATTTCACAGTTAAGGTATACAGCTATATTTGACTATTTATTTTGAGCTATATTTGAATATTTTGAATAATAAAATACCACATCACAACAAAGATGAGTTTTTCTATTCTTTTCTTTAAATGCTTTATTCCTGATACAACGCCTACATTGTCATAAACAGATGGTGATGCTGATAAAGTCAGAGTCTCTGGAAGTCTACTAGCACTGGGTTTGAAAAAAAATACACATACATGAATTTGACCACTCAATCATACCGATTTTCAGACTAGCACCTGCCAACAGTACAGTTCAGAATTCAGATGATAATTTAAACTGGGAGATTAGATGATCCCACATGAGCCAGAGTGAGCCTAATGTTCGTATGTTCTTCCTCCTCTTGCTGACACAACAGTAGGATAGCAAAGTCTCCCATTTTCATTTTTTATTTCACCAGCTTCCTGTTACTTATAAACTTGAGGTAGTGCTTTTTATTCTTGCTAGGATCAAAGCAGGGCTGGACAGAACGATCTGTCTCAATTTAGTTCTCCAAGTTCATACTAGGAAACTGCAGGTGAGTCAAAAGCAGAAGTGTTTATTTTATTTCTTATGCCTTGGTTTAAACCAGGATGAAAAACACACTGCTTTCAAAATTCTGAGTGGCAAGTCCCAGCATCCTTCATCATTGGCAGTGTGACTAGAACTGTTATGAGTTACAATCGAACAACTTTTTCCAACAGGGGTACGAACTGTCTGGGCCATATCCTGCTGGGTAGTCCAGGGCAGACTTTAAAATCTCCCTGACCCTCTCAGTCCTATGCAAACAACAGTCAGCCCAAAATTTCACTCTTTTGGGGGCCAAAACCAAATAATCTCAACTGCTCCAAGGGGCTTTAAAATGTTGTTTCATCAGCCCCAGAAGGTGATTGGGAGTGATATGGCCCTCTTCCAGTTGCCCAAAACAGGAGTTAACATGGCTCTATAGTATGATGGAAAGACTTTCTGTTCGCAAATAACAATAATCTGGGTATGAAGAACTTTTTCAAAATAAGTCTAGGAATGGCGAGCACGCCAGCATCATAGACAAAAGCTTTGAGGGTGTTTTTTCTAATCTCCAGGGACTGATTCAACACCTTAACTTATATAAGATACAGGCTCAAAGTAATTACACACACCTCCTATTTAGAGTAGGCTTATTCTAGATTCCTGATCTTCAAAGCATAGACTCAAGTAGTCAATGCCCAGTGACCCACAGCTTCCTTATGGAAATACATAATTAAAATTAGCACATGTTGCAACTATGTAACTGGGACAAGTATACACACTATTATAGTGCATTGTAAACATTGCTAGATTTAACCTCAATACCAAGTGTGTTTAATTAGAAGGAAATCCCATCAAGTTCAACAGAACTCAACGGTCCAGTTAAGCTGCCTGAAAATCACAAGGAGTCATTTATGTAAGTATCTTCATTTTTCTTCTAGCAGTAGCTTGTAAACAAGGGGTGGGGGACCTCTTTCAGCTTGAAGGCCAAAATCAATGTCAGAAAAATTCCTCAGGGGAGAGGCATTTCAGTAATGGGGAGAGTCACAGAGAAAAGGGTGGGGCCAAAAATATCAGCATATCTAGCTTAAAGCTCTTAGTGTCAGTAACCTAAGTCTTAGGAGAGGCATTTCAACCTTTTAGAATCCAAGAAACCTGGGAAACCAACAAATAATGTCACCACAGAGAAGGGAGCATGCCCACCTGGTGATAACATAAATGCACCCTACTTCAAGAATTCTGCATCTTCTTTTGCTTTGATTGGTTGGTATACTATCTCTACCACTGCTAAATAGTTTTATGTTTCTTTTCCATAAACATGCCCCAAAGTGCATTTTATAAAGAGCAAGCCATGAAACTTGACCCTTAGGATTTTCTCTTATACTATACATTCCTTATAAGTCTGCAACTATCCATTTTGCTTATTGTGCACCACTATTCTTTAACAGAAAGAAGGAAGGACAAAGAAAGCAAGCTCACGTTAGTTTTACAGGATCAGAAGCTTTAAAACATTTTAAATATAGGGAATTCCTTCTGAAGGCCACAGTAAAGTAGCAAACATGTTGTTATAATGGGTCAGTTTATAAATTTCAGATTTCTCTTAAAAATGTTACACTTCTAATACAAGCTCACAGAAAAGGAGTTGAAAGGGGACAAAAATAAATCTAGGTGAAACCTTAGATCAAAACAAAAATGTCCTAAATCATGTCATTTGTCCTGAAGCTTTAAAACTACTACCACGTTTGCACAAGTGGTACAAAGCTTCAAAGTGTACAATGGTACAAAGTACCAGTGCTCTTCAGTCAGTAGTTATTATATTTAATGGGGAGGGGGTTAAAAAGAACAAGAATCAGTACAGGAAGCAGGCAATGAGATGAACAGAACAAATCAGACTTATTTGCAAGTATGACAGAAAGCAAGATTTTATCTTTTTTTCGGTCCAGTAAACATGAAAGCAACCACAAAAGCAGCTGAAACAGAAAAAGAAGCTTCAGCAGAGAACTTTACCAGAGCCATAAGAAAACAAGATACCCTGTCCAAGTAAAGCATGACATGGATTGTGATAAAGGTCGATGCACCTTTGTAAAAATTGGTACTTATACACAGCTGGTCTGAATCTAAATGAAAGTTCTCAAAAAAGGAGCAAGCTTAAAATAAGGGCATACAAACTCACTATTAAAACTGCTATGTAAGTTTGGGACCTGCAAGAATGAACAAGGAAGTTATCTTTACTGTGCAAAGGGATAAGGCTATTCAGCTCCACTGCTACAGGAAAACATTCTGCTTAAACTGCAGCACTCTTGCCCTGTGTCTGACAACACCAACTAATGTGATTGGAGCCCACTATGCAGAAAGTTTCTCCTAGCCTGGAGCAGTAACTGCAGATAACTAGATATATCCTGAACCTTTCTCTCTCTGCACTGTAGTTCTCTTTCATTTAACCTGTGAAATGGGTAGAGACCACTCAAACAGTTCAGTGTCTTTGAAGGCTGATTAATCAATTATCACACAGAAATTTATCACACTTTTGTCATATTGCCAGAGTTTCTTCCCTCTGGATAACTGTAAGATGTATTGCCACTCCATCTGTTCAGTTTTCCCTTCACCTCTGCTTCTCCACCTCTACTCACAACTGCTCTCAATATACTCTGTCTCCCAAAGCACAATGAGCATGCTCAGCCTGTTCTGTATTTGGAGGATAGGAGGCAGGAATTTTTATTTCTCTTTTGTAAGCTAGAAAGAAAAAGAAAAAAATTAACTATATATCTGAATAACTCATTCTAAGTATGCAGAAACTCCTGCCTCTTCTGGTGGTGATCCTTTTTCCCTCTGTCCTACCTGATGGCACTAGAGAACCAAGTCTGCTTAAGAATAAGCTGGCATCTTTGTGAGGAACTTGGAAATTCCTTTTTTTGAAAATGTACAAGGAAGATCAATAGTCTCCTGCTCCCTTAGTGCATATATATTACAGCGCTAACTACTGAAGTTCAAAGTTTGATGGGCAGAAAGCTACATTATACGGAGAGTTATCTGCCAAGATGCATTCCCAATTCTATTCCACCAACCCTGGATATATTTGTTAGGTGATCAAACAAGCCAGCCAAGTCCAATGTCTACCAAATTATGTTCTCCAAAAGATCCTACTGCTTATCAATTATAGAGATTATGTTCAACAAGCCATATTACTGAATAGAAACCCTACAGAATGTGGGTGCTTGCTCAAATAGGACTGATGTGTTCCATTTCCTACTATTCAGATAACATGAATTAATTTCTAAAGTTTTCTGTTTCTAAGGTCTGTTAATACGTAAACTAACTGTAAAATGATATGCTGAAGTCCTTCCACTAGAACACATGATAGATTTAGGTTTTCCTATTTTCCAAACTATATCATAGATATTTATATTGATTAGATAATTGTCCTAATAATTACTTTTACTTTCAAATCAGAAGCAGATCCACTACAACTCACTATCTAATTCAGATGAAATACATAAACAATGTTCTTATAGTTGGGCCTGCATCTCAGACATTCTTATTCCCTTCCTTTTTTCATGGTTTACTGCTTTCCAATGAAACAGAACTAGGCAAACTTTTTGCAAGCAACAGTTTGGCTCTAGTACTGGAAACCAAATTAACCCTCATACACTAAAATTAAAAAAAAATGCCAAGTTGATCTTTTCTGACTCTAGTGAGAATTATGTAGAGTTATAGAAACACCTATACAAAATACCTGATGTCTGGTGGAACATACTTTTTTCTGTTTGCTTATACAGGATACATGTATTCCACCCAAACATCTAGAACCAGAAAACATTAAGTGAAATGAAAAATAAAATTTGATCAAATAAAACATACACGTTTTGCAGGACAAATACCAACGTATTCCCAAAGGAAGAAATTTTTATGTTTCCCAAATGGGGCCACCCTAGTGAGCACCACAGCAAGCCACTTCTGCTCTGCTACATCATGGTTTGTTGAAAGACGTAACTGAGTATTTTAGCTAGGATTTTAAAAGTACCACAACAGATTTTAAAAAATCAGTAGATTTGCTGGATCATTTTTCTCTCATTTTTCATTTATAGAAAAAATGTACATCACAAATGGCTTAAATCTGAACTACTATTCAAATGACAATGTCACAGAATGCATACTTTGCTACTCTAATTGTACATGGATCTTGAAACAAAGCATGCCTCTGAGGGACTAACGCGTCCCAATCTTGTGTGGGAGGATTAAAACTGCAAGACAAACTATAAACATGGCTACAACTACTTGCCCAATTCTTACTTTTAAGTTACTGGGAAGCAAAAACTAAGAAAAAGAACGAAAGTTCATGAGAGATCACTCAAATTCAAAGTCTGCTAATAAAATAGTGTGGCCTCTCAAAAAGACCTTAACGAAAATCATACTCAGTCTATTTAATTAGAACTAAATACTGGTAATCTGATCATGGTGCACTGTATTATTTTTGTAGCAGAAAACTGCTTTTGGGAAGAAAACCGTCTTATTTCTTAAAAGCATTCTGAGGAAAAGCATAATATAACTTTAGTCCAGAGTAGTTGTCTGTTCATAATAGAAAACAGTGCAGCCACTGGGAAAAGTCTGAATTTAATAGAGACACTAGTATAGCAAGATTAACATAGCAATATAATTGCTGTGACTAGATCCTAGCTGCACTGAGCTCTGAAAAACTAGCCATGTGTCATTTAAAAGAGGCAGGGAAAAATCTAAGTGCTTTTATCCTTTTATCATAAATGATAATCATTTTTTTCTAGCGACATTTCAAAGTACTAGATGCAGAATTTAATGTAGAAGATTTTATTTCAACTTTGTATGCTTAAGCAAAAACACCTCTTAAAAAGACTCACGCTAACTTTTCTGCCTCTCGTCATTATTAGTGTGAGAAAAACCCAAAGGTCCAGAATTTTTAGTGTCATGAAAGTAACAGAATGGCATGGAAGTATCACAGCCCTCCTAGCTAGTGTTCTCTAAATGTGATCAACTACAGTTTCCATCAGCCCCAGCCACGATGGCAGTGGTCTGGGACAGTAAGAATTACAGTCCAAAAATATAAGGTGGTGTCTGCAAGTACTCTGGGCTGATGATGATACACTGATGCACCATCATAATTACTTGCAATAAGCCGCAAGAACATCTTTTCTGTGGAAAACCCTTTCAATTTATGTTGCCTCTGTCATATATGCCCATTTCATGTTTTTTCTCCCCACTCTTATTTCTCTTAATAAATTTCTGTTCATGTGTTTAAAAAAACACACATAATTCAAGCTTAGATGACTAACAAAAAAAATACACATTTGAAGTTCTTTGAGTATCATTTTAGCTCCTATTTTAATAAACCCAGAATTTCAGCCATGCCAAAATCTTGCTTCAGGCTAAGAATCTGAGGCCACACCACTGCCCTATTTTTCCTTTGCGTCACATCTGGAAGGACACATATGAGCAAGTTAAAATTTGGCTTGGTTCCAGACTCTGACACTAACTCATTGAAGCTGTGGACAAGTGATTAACTTGAACAGCATCTTAGTTTCCTGGTGTGTTGTAGAGATAATAAATACTTTCTTTCTACTCAGAAAGACTACAATCCTTCATCCACTGGCATGGTTTTTAAACACCAGCAAAGCTGATATGGTTTATAAGCATTCAAGTGGGTACAGAAATACAGATTAAATTAAGTTGACAAATTCTAAATGATACCTCAGTTCAAAAGTTAAACAGGTCTTCCTAGATGATACCAGAAGGATCCCGTGGATGTTTATTTAAAGCTTAAACATAAAACCTAAATAAAATGTACTTAAAAACCTAGAAAACACCTAGCAGACCACACAAAACATGCATATTTCACTCAGCATCAAAAGTACAGTTTTTCATCCAACAAACACAAGAAATTGTGTCCTATCCTACTACACAAAATATATAGTTAAGTCTTTAAAACAAACTGAATTCTTAACCTAAACACTCCCAACTGATCACTCGATCAAGAAACCACCACTTATGTGAGTTAAAATCTAATCTTCAAGTACCCCTCACACTTTAGAATCAGTTCATTTAGCTGCCTAGACAGCAAACTCGCTTGGCCCAATCTATTTTTAAATTACATTTCAGCCCTACCACGGTTCTCTCAATACTACTTAGAAAGAAACCCAAAAGGAGTTTATGGGGGAGGTACACTACCAAACAGATAAAATACTTAAAACTCCCCCCCCCCCGCCCACGGCAAGATCCGCAGTGCATAACTAACTGCACCCAGAACCCGCGTTCCTAACTGCTGGCTTCCGCTAGGGAGCATCGGCTGCTTTTTTTCAAACAGCCATTTTACCCTTAAAGTGCATCCTCTCTTCCCAGCCCGGGCTTCATTTTGTGTTACTGTGGGGTTCAGGGGCTGACAGCTGACATTTCGGCGGGGGAAAGAAAGAGGAAGCGAGGGAAGGAGGGGGAATTATTCACGTCTGCGGGACGAAAAAGACAGACGCCTCCCCCGCTGATGGAAGGAGGGGTGAGCGGGAGCGTGGAGGCTTCCCGCCTCCCTTCTTCTTCTCTCCCCCCTCCCCGCTAGCCGCCCCTATTTGAAAGGCGCCGCTCCCAGGCGCGAGGGGAAGTCCCGCCGCCGCCGCCGCCGCCGCCGCGGCCTCCCCTTCCCCTTCCCCGCCCCCCGCCCGGTCCGCCCCAGGGAGCCGGCTCCTCCCGGAGCGAGGCAGGGGAGCCTGGGGACCCCTCTCTTTGGCAGGTCGGCCTTGCGATCGTCCCTCCCCCGGGCGGGCGGGCAGTGCGATGCGGTGTGTCTCCCCGTCCCTCCCCCCAGGCGGGCGGGCGATCTGCGCGGTCTCTCCCCCCCGGCAGGCCGTGCGAGCGCGGCGGGGCGGGCACTCACCGCTCCGGCAGATGGAGAAGCCGCCTCGTCCTCCTCCTCCTCGTCGTCGTCGTCCTCCTCGTCCTCCGGCGACGGCGGGCCGATCTTGCTGCAGGTAGCCGCCAAGAGCGCCAGCGGCGACGGCTGGGTGTCCTACGCAGCGGGCGGGCGGGCCGCGGCAGGGAGGGGGCAGGGAGGGAGGGAGAAAAGGAGACGAGGGCGGCGGTGAGTCCTCGGCAGCCTTCTCGGCTCCCCTCCGTCGCCCCCAGTCGCCCGCCCTCGAGCAGCGGCGGCGCCGCCGAGTCCCGCGTTCCCGACGTGTCACCCGGGTGGGTCGGAGCCCCGGCCAGGCGGGCACCCGGCCAGCCCTCCCGCTCGCCCGCCCGCCGTGCCCGGGGAGCGGGGGGGGGGCGGCTTACCTGGGGGGTCCCGGCCTCGTCGGAGGCGTCGGCCGAAGTGGCTGCCGAGGCGGCCCCGTTGCCGTGCTGCAGATACTCGCCGTGGGCGCTGCTGCTGCTGTCCACGTCCAAGGCAGCCATTTCCTCTTGTTTCACGGGCTTCTCGGGAGCTGTGGGCATAACGCGGGGGGAGGGCGGTTGGGTGTTTTTTGTGCGTGTTTTTTAAAAGAAGGAGGAAAAAGAGCAAATCCCGGGTGGGAGGGGGTTGTCGGTGGTAGTCGCCGTAGTAGTAAGTAGTAGTTGGGCGAGTGAGCGCGCGGGGGGAGGGGAAGGGAGGGGAGGGGAAGGGAAGAGAGTCACGGGCGGGCGGGCGCGCTCGCCCCCTCCCTTCCCCGTCACCCCGGCCTCCCTCCCGCGCACAGGAGCCCGCCCTGCCTCCCTCCCTCCCCACCCACCCGCCCGCCCGCCAGCCCGCCGGCCCGCGCACAGGGGCCCTCCTCCTCTTCCTCCTCCTCCTTTGCCTCCTCCTCCTCCCTCTCCCTCCGTGGCGGCGGCGGCGGCGGCGGCGCCTGCTCCTCCTGCTCCCGCCGCCGCCACTGCTGCTCCTCCTGCTTGCTGCCCCTGCCCCTCTCCTCCTTCCTTCCTCCCCTCCCCTCCTCCTCCTCCCCCTGGCTCCGCTCCTCCCGCCGCTCAGAGCCAGTGCCGCTCCAGCCACGCGCGCAAGCAGACATGCCACGCACCACGCGCGGCCGATCCAGGACGAGAAGAGGGGCCCTCCCGGTCGCCAGGGAGTACCCAGCGGCAAGGCCGTACGTACCGGTCATGGTGGGAGAAAACGCGGGCGGGCGGCAGCAGGAGCCTCGCTGCCTACTTGGACAGGCGGGCAGGCAGGCAGGCAGGCGAGGAGAGGGAGGGGGGAGGAAGGAAGGAAGGAAGCGCTCGCTCGCTCGCTCTGTCCCGCGCAGGCCCCGCTCGCTGTTGCCGCCGCCGCCGCCGCCGCCACTAGGGCCAGGCGGCCTCCGCCACCGCCGGGGGCATGCTTATTGTGCGGCTCGGGCTGAAGCGGCGGCGGCGGCGGCAGTGAGGGTGGTGGTGAGGATGATGATGGTGGCGGCGGCGGCGGCCTTGAGCCCGACTCCGGGGCTTTCCCCTATTTTGATTGACGGCGCGAGGAAGCCGAAAGGTGGGGCTTGTGCGGGGGAAAGAGCGGGGGCCCGGCCGACGCCGCCACCACTACCGCCGCCTTGTCCGCCTGCCCGGAACTCCCGCCTCCCCGTGGCGTCCCCGGACGGTCATTGGCTGCCGTGCTGCGCGGCTCGAGCGCTCACTGGTTGGCTCACGTTGTCGCTCACTCCCCTCCGCTCTGGTTGGCCCCTCTTTCTCTTCTCTCTTGCTGTGGTGGCTTCCTGTTTTGCCAGGGTTTGTGTGAGAGACAATGAGTGCGGCCTCCTCGGATGGGCCTGGGCCGCGGGAAGCAGCGAGGCCGACGGCCCCGGAGGTCAACGGGGACGGCGGCCGCGGCTGGGGAGAGTCCGCTGCCGAAAGCGGCTTCCGGCACTCACGTACACAACGCATACGCGTCAGGCTTTGTGAGGGTCTAGGGCGCCACCTCCCCCCGCCCTGATCCGAGAGCGTTGATTTTAACACTGGAGGGCCGGAGCTTTCGCCCGCTCGCTCTGCCCGGTGCTTCCGCGTCAGGCGCCTTTTTCATTCGGTGGGGAAGGAAGCCAGGGCGGCCTTCTCCCCTTCTTTCTCTCCGGCCGAGGGAAGAGGGGTCTTGCCGCCGCTTGGTTTCCGTAGAAGACCCAAAGCTCTCACAGCGGGGTTTAAAATTTCCCTCGTTCTGGCTGCCACTCAGAGGTTTTGACAGCGGCTCTCGGGAGCGGAGCGAAGTGGGAGCCCGCCCTTCATCCGGAAAAACAAAACAAAACACACACACACATGAAAACGGAGTTAAAATGTCGGACGATACCTTCTTGGCCTGTTTAAGGCTCCCTTGATGTGTTGTAACCCAAATACCTGGGTGACAGTAGTGGGAGCTTTGGGTCAGAACGTATCCCCTTATACATCTGTATCGGTTCCTACCTCAAGTTTGTCCTTGGAGATCTCAGAGCTTGATAAATGATAAGCTCTGTTAAACATTTTGTATGACGAGCTGACAGTATTTTTAAAGTGTTGTGACATGTCTGTCTGGATGTGCTTATTTATAAATATATATTTACGCGGCTTGCTGTGAGCCCCCAAAGCAATCTGGCTTGGGAGAAATGAGTTTAAGAGACAAAACACATAATCGACATCTCTTTAAAGTGAGTGGCAATTCTGCCATTGATTTTAGTGTTTCTAAACTGTTCCCCCAGGAAAGCATTCCAATCTCTCACTGAGATCAACAGAGATGTCTTCATTGATTGTAATGAATAAGGTTCTAAATATAAGGTTCTTTTGGAATTAGACTCAATATTATATATACTTTGTCAAGCATCGATATATGAAGAATTTGAGGTTCTTTTTTTTAAAAAAAATTATGCTGAACTTCTGTCTCATCCAGAATTTCACACAATAGAGTATAAATAGCGTGGTGTTTTAGTTCTTCGTGTGTTATCTAATACAGTATACCTTGTTTAGTTTGCCTTAAGGTGTTATTGAATGTTTTAAGCCGTGCAGTCTGATGACTTGCATATTTATTCAGAATGGGATGTTGAATAGGATTCACAGTCCACTTTGTTTATTAAGACTTCTCCCTTAATAACTCATTGGGATCACATCTTACATTATCCTACAGATTTGAGCAGGATTACAGCAGTAGTCTGTTCGCAGTATAGTCTGCAGTTAGGGATTTCTGGCTTTGATGCAAATAACAAGTCTAGCTCAGGTAACTGACATAGCATAGCAAGAAGAACTTACTAGGTTTTTATGATGTTCTCAACATTCTGCTTCAACATTCAGCAAAATCATATTGCCAGGGCAAATGATTATGTTCTAGCTGCAGGGTGGTGGATCGATATAAATAAAAGGCTTCCATGTCTTCTGTGCCCATTTGCAACTGGCCAAATGTGCCTTTATCCATTTATTAGTTCATACAGCTATAAAACCACTCAAAGCTTAAGCATTTTTCTGTTTTCCTTTTGGATGACTTTTAGGGGGTAGGACTAAGATAGTGAAAGAAAAGGTAGTATTATGTAGTAACCTGTATTTAATATATTCTTTAGATATTTTCATTTTTAAACATGTATTTTTCTGCCTCAAGTCACCAGGAAGCCACATATATGAATAATTAGGGGTTTGTTGTAACACTTGACATATCATTATGTTAACACATGACAGTGGCTTAATAGTATGCCAGTAGGAAATTAATTATTGGTTCGTTGGATATTTTGGGCAACTAATTCAAAAGTAGATTTTTAGCATTGTTTGCACAATCTCAGTTCAGCAGTGAAAGGGAACTGTGTGCACAGGTCTGCTTGTTGGATAGATTAACCTGCTCATACATCATCATCCCCTATATGTAACTTCTGATCCAGAAATGGACCCATGCCTGAAATCTGCTTCTGTATTTGGGTCATATCTGCAGAATCACTCCATGAATATCTCAATTACAGTTGACTCTCCACTTTCACAAGTGTTTGGAATGCAAGACCCTCGCAGAACTGGGAAAACTGCAAATAATTCCTCTCTTCTGCCCAAGCAACCAAGGGAATATACACTCATGCCTTCCCTCCTCGCAGTCCCACATCACATCCCCTTGTTCAAGCGAGTAAAGGAACTCATGCACGCACCTTCCCTCCTTGCGCTTCCCCCTCCCATTCCCTTGTCACCCACCTGAGCAAGGGAGTGTATGTGTGCACCTTCCCATCCACTTGATGCCGGAGTGGACAAGGGAGGACATGCACACACACCTATCTTGATGCTGCCCCCTCTCATCCCCTTATCATCCACCTAAGCATGCAAGGGAATACATGCTCACACCTTCCCTCCTCCCACTTTCCCCATCTCCTTGTCATCCTTACAAGTGAGGAAATACACACACCTTCCTTTCTCCCATTCCTCCCCCCATCCCCTTGGTGCCCACCTGAGCAAACATGCCTTCTGCCCACATGGTCTCATCTCTTTGTCACCCGAGCAAGTGGTGGAACATGCATGCACCATGCGAATAATCAAATTTGCAAAGGTTAAACTCACAAATGGGTTGGGTGGACTGTATAGTTGAAGTAAAATTTAATCGTATCCTAATTATATGACAGAGAATATAATACTTTCCTTGGTTGTATTAGTAACTCACTTTTGGATACAAGTCCATACAGAAAAGTTGTTGGTTGAGAAAATATTCTAGACAGAAAATAAAACAGTCTGCATTGACCTACAACAGTATGTTTAGTGTCAGCAGGAGGGATTAAATAAAAGTAGCCTTTGAAAATATATTTTATGACCCTAGTAAAATTATTTGCCTTGATGTTTGTTAATAATGATTATTTTTAATTTTTTTACAAAAAAATACTTCAAGAAGTTAAAAAAAATAGCAGTGCCAAATACATGTAGTGTGAACTTACCTAGCCTAGAATGAACGGTTAACCAGATACTTTTTCAGACTCACATTTCCTAAGCTGAAGAAAAAATACAAATAAACATATTATTTTCTTGCAGGTGCTGTTTGTGCAATACTGGTGTTAGCTAAACAGGATGATACTAAAAAATTAAAGTATGGTTTACATTGAATCTCCAGAATCATCTTCTCCCAACATGCAACAAAGTGGAACCTGTGTGCTATCTTCCAAGAAGTAACGAAGAATCTACTCACAAGTCCAGTGCATCTAGACGAATTGAGGTGGGGCTGTGGTTACAGAGGCATAGCCCTTCAAATTCAGTTAGCTTAGAAGACTGTTGAGAACTGTTCATTTGGAAAGGCTAGATGAAGGGCATGATGAGGTGGGTATAGTTGCCACTTGGCTAGTTAGCATCTAAGCTCAAGTACAACAACAAGAAGTGGCACAGAGCAGAAAGTCAAATATCAGAGGAAAAAAATCCTACCTAAGACTTTACGATAGTGCAACAGACATCAAAATTCAGGAACCCACAGTCTTCCACAAGGGATCAAATTATACCAAGAACAACTAGTGACAGCTGGTGGATCCCATGTTAGTAGGTCAATGAATCTCTTCCATGCTCAATCTTAAAGGATTTATCCAATCCATTTAACTTGTTTTGGGAATAGAACTCATTATGCTGACTTGTTCCTTAAAATTTGGATTAAAGGGGGTTGATTAACTGCTGTACTGATATGGAGGCCACCAGCTACCACTAGGAACAGTTCAACATTCATCATCTACTTTGGTGGAGGAGGGGGGTTCTCCAAGGAGCATCGCCTGCCATTTTAATTTTCCTATAGTTTCCTCTTATAATGTCTCCCCTACCCACCCAAGAAATTGGTTGAAGGAAAAACAGAATAGCTGCAAATTGATTGAGTTGTAGCACTAGAGATTATCTGAAAACACTGATACACTGGAGACATTGATACAGCTTTGCATTGAAATTTATGCTTGATATGTTCTTCTGGCCTTTTTTTTTTTAATCATTAATAAAGTACTGTTTCTAGATATACAAATCACTGCGTCATCAGCATATAATAGCACTGAGAGTTGTCTACCCACTAATTTTGGGGGATGAAACTCTGACTGGTTAAGAGCAGCAACCATTGAGTTTATATAAAAATTAAATAATAATGGGGCTAATATACACCTTTGCTTTATTTCATTAAATGTTGGAACTTTATCAGACAGATGACCTTCTAAGTTACATCTTATTTTCGAAACTGTATTTTCATATAGCTTGTAAATAAGCAGTAACAGGCATCGATCTATAGAAGAAGCCTCTAACTTATGCCATAATTTATCCCTAGAGATGGAATCGAAAGCAGACTTGAGATCAATAAAAGCTGCAAACAGTGACCCCTTTGATTCATTAGAGTATTTTTCCACCAAATGCTGTAAGATTAAAGCCTGATCCAAAGTGGACCTACCTGATCTAAAGCCCGCTTGTTCATCTGTCAAAACCTTTCTAGAGTCCATCCAGAGTTGTAATTTCCAGTATAGATGTCTGGCATAGAGTTTGCTAATTATAGAGAACAAACTATCCTTCTTGCCCTTCTTAAAGATTGGAATAATAATAGCTGTTCCCCACTCAGATGGCATATGGGCATTCTGATCAATATATGTAAAAATATTTGCCAAGATTGGAGTCCACCAATCTATGTTGTATTTAATTAGCTCAAGCGAGATACCATCACAGCCTGGAGCCTTACCTGGTTTATGTTGGTTTACTAGCTTAATTATTTCATCAGTTGTTACTAGTTGCCATTCCAGTAGGCTCCTAGTGGTATGTTTTGCTTGGAAAGTAGGGGATTCTTTGCTGGAATATAACTCACAAAAGTAAGCTTCCCATACTCCAGGAGGGATATGGCAATTGGCCTCTGTAACATAACCTTTAGTCGCTGTTGATGTAAAATACCAAAAACTTTTCATATCCTTTACCTTAACTGCGTTGATAAGGTGATCCCACAATGCTTGTTGTGCACCTCTTTTCTTTTCTTTAATCAGTTTCTTATCCCCCTTTTTTAGTTGCAATAACTCCTCTGCCCTCACTTCTACTGAATTCTCCTTATACAGTTTAAATTTCAGAATGAGCATTTTCTTGGCATCTGTGCATTCCTGATGAAACCAATCTTTTGAACTAAACTTCCTAGTGCAGATTTTTTTAGGTTTTTTTTTTACTATATACGAGTCAACTAATTTGTTAATCAAAACTTCATGTTGCTCGATAATCCCACTATTTGGGCCTATTGCAAGACAAGTAGATCGAACCTCAGAGTATTTATTGGTTTGTATTAAGCAGCTCTGTGAAAAACCCAGCAGTCTTTTGTGACCGTTTAATCTTATTATTGGTAACTATCACCCTGGGGTTTGTTTTGTTTTGTTTTTTCATTTTTTTTTATTATAAAGAAAAAAAGAACAATACATAACAGAATAAAACACAACAAAATAAAGCAAAAACACCACGTGACTAACATAAATGTGAAAAAGAGAAAAATCACAACACAAATAGCTTACATTACTATTTCTCTCCAGATCTTTTATCATCGTATACTTATTCAACGTATTATATACCATATTAATTATGTATTTTTTACCCTGGGGTTTGGTTTAAGGATTTCCTTAACCTGCACTTGATATTCAGGAATCTTCAAGGATATATTTAGGGGCAAATGGTCACTATCCACTCTGCTGTCCACCACCAGTTTTATAGAAGGATGCAGTAAATTGTAACTAACAATCATATAATCGATAGTACTCATCCTGGTTCCTGACCAAAATGTAAACTGGCCTGGTATGTCCACAGTTATACTCCCATTTAAAATGCATAAGTCTAATCTCTGTACCATCTGTAGCAAATTAAGACCTGCATAGTTGCTCACAGTATCCTTTGAGCAGCGTATATTTGCTAAAGTGTGTGGGGGTCTTTCTGATGAACAAATGTGATGGGCATCATAAAGAGCAGTGTCATTTACACCCAATCTAGCAGTAAAGTCACCCCCAATAACAATCTGAGAAATAGAAAAAGCTGATAAAGACTCTTCAATATAAGTTTCAAGACCTTGCCAGGTTGACTTAATTTGCCCATGCAGTTGCTGGGGTGATAAACATTTGCAAACATTATTGAGTATTTGGTGAACTTCACCAGCACTGCTGTTGCATGTTTATCATAAGTAAGGAGCTTGCTCAGTGATGTGCGGAGCTTGGTAGAAAATAAGTAGCCCACCCTTCGATCTACCTTTCCTTGTAGTGGGAGTGGCACAAAGCTAGTGAGAAATATAACCATTGAAATCAATTACTTCTGAAGTCCATGTTTCCTGCAACTTTAAGATGTCAAATTGTGAAAGGTACTCCATAAAAGAAGGATGTCTACATTTGACATTCCATCCTGCAATACTGGTATAGGTATGTTGTTTGAGGTAGCAAAATTTTGTGCTGCTGCAGTCAAAATCTGCAAAGAAAAGGTTAAATTCTTCCATTTTCTCTACCAATATATGTATTTTATTGTCCCATTTTATATTTTATAATTGATATTTTGTAACTGATATTTACAATGATATTTTTAAATGTATATTTATATTTTTACTTATACATTGTATTCAAACTTA
Organism: Cyclura pinguis; assembly: GCA_030412105.1. Classification (NCBI taxonomy): domain Eukaryota; kingdom Metazoa; phylum Chordata; class Lepidosauria; order Squamata; family Iguanidae; genus Cyclura; species Cyclura pinguis. The sequence goes on along the minus strand of CM059599.1, from coordinate 221,192,175 downwards.
TAACTTACATAACTTACACTTTTACTTTTTATGTAATGTCGCTGAATAATGTATAATCTACCTGTGTTTCTTATTAGTAGTAGTAGTATTGTTACTGTTATCGTTTTTGAACATGGCCAGCGGCCGCAATAAACTATTGTATCGATATACAAATCCTTTTCACTACAGTGTTTTAGTGTTGTTATTCCTTAGCTGTTTCATCCCCCTCCTAATCTTCTAACATATTCTGTTCAGCCTACTCTACACTTGTTTGTGCTGTAATGCCCTGTTCCTTTAATGGACATTTTTCTCACCTGATACTGACTTTTGGGAAATGACATTGCCAAGGAGCAGTAGCTACCCAAGTGCTTGAGAGACCCAACTGCATGAGGGAAAGAGGGACTATTTCCCGCTGGTCTTGCCTCTCTGAAAAGAAGGTGAAGGGAAAGTGATTGAAATATGCTGGCTAAAGGAGTTCTCCACTGGATCATTCTAGATCTGTTTATGTCTTTCTCATCATTTTCAGAGGTGAGGAGGAGGAAAATAGGTTGATAGCTAAGACCTGGACAACACTGATTTGAGGTCTGAAGCAGTTTCATTTTCTACAGGAAGGGTGATATCGGGCAAAATAAAAGGAATAAACCAAACAGGCAAACTACCATGAGGGGTCATTGACGTGAGACTAAGGGATATTGAACAGAGTAAATGGAGTGAACAAGCAAGCTGCTTATGTATTTGATAGGGCCAAATCAGATGCTATTTTTGATACATTTAGCAACTACAACTGTGTTATTACACCAAGTATAGCGAGAACATTTTTACCAGGAGGTTTAAGACTTCCCTTTCCAGCTAGACTCCAATAAAAGTCCCCCTGCTCCCTCCACATTACTTATTCTCTAGGGTCAAAACTGCCACTCTTGGGAAAGGGGTGCTGAAAAAAAAAGTTCAAAAGCTGTTGAAGCCATAAGCCTGAATTAGAGCATATTCTCCTAGCTCCACAGTGTGTGCAAAGCCAGTGTGAGAATATTGTGGATCTCCTGGTAGTGTTGGATTACAATCCTTGCATTCCTCACTGCTGGAAATGTGGCTTGTGCTGCTATGTATTCAGCTCATTAAATTGTTAGTCACTGAGTTTTTAGAAGATATTTGCATGATGTCATCACATCCTGCTGCTGCTGTTATATTTACCTGTGTCCTGCCTCTCTCCCAAAATTGGGACTCGAGGAGACTTACACTTCCAAAACAAAAAATACAACTAAAAACATACAAAAAGTGACTATGCAGAGAAAACAATTCAAAACTTGTTATATGTACCTTCAAGTCATTTCCAACTTATGGTGACCCTGTGTCAAACCAATCGTGGGATTTTCTTGGCAAGATTTGTTCAGAGGGAGTTTGCCTTTGCCTTTTTCTGGGGCTGACAGAATGTGACTTGCCCAAGGTCACCCAGGGGGTTTCCATGGCGCAGCAGGGCTTCAAGCACTGTTAAAAAGACAAAAAGCTATTAAAAACAGTTCTGCTTAAGACAATGCAGCACACTTAGCCCATTCTTTAAAAAGTTTATATTTTAAAAGCCTGTTGGATTATAAAATGACAGCAGAAGGACAGCTATGAGGGGAGCATTCACAATGTTTCTGCAAATGCTTGTAAGATTTTCCCTAGTGGTCTATTATATAGACTCAGTTTTATCTTATGCACGTGTAGTCAAAAGTAAACTCCAGTGAGGTCTTACAAAGTGGGTATGGTAGCATCTTGCAGTTTTAATGTTAGGTATGAGTCCAGCTCAGCTCAGCTACTGTTGCTCTTTCAAACTTGAGATGCAGCTCTGCTCTATGCCCTTTTGCCCTAAGTAAGCACCATCCCTCCATACTACCCATGGATGTGCATGGTCATGCTCATGCCCTGTTGAACTTCACAAATGTGATCATGATGGAAATGGGCAAGGACTACATTTTTTTAAAGTTCCAGTTCATCCAAGGTTGCTCACATCTTAATGGCTACCTACTACATTCTGAAGAAGTTGACTGGAGTCCATAAGCTAAACAAATTGCTTAGCTGTCAAGTTATCACAATACATCTTTCTTTTTATATTGAGAATTTTTTGCTGCCCTCTTATCAATGGAGATCTTGAGTAAGTGTGCTTATTTGACTTGACATGTAATTAAAAAGAACGGCCCATTAAAATATATTTTAACTGTATGATATATATCTGAAATGGTTTTTCAGTACCCCCAGGACAGCAAAATACTTCATGGGGGCGGGTTAATAAAAGTACACTGTATTCCATGGAAGGGTAGGTTTCACCACAGTGGAGGAAAGTTCTCCCATCTGTGCTACAACAAAAGTAGGGCAGAAAGTATTGGGAGAACTGAAAGAGGCCTTGGATTCACAGGATCTAAAGTCATCTCCCTTCCCTGACAAGGCAAACAATTACAACACTCTTGACGATCTGGCATAATTATTTTCACTCCAGTTAGTTGCAGTGACAGCTATTAAAAAAAAAAAAAGTGGGTGGGAAAACACTACAAAGTCCACGAAGAACAGGTTGCTTACCTGTAACTGTGGTTCTTCGGGTGGTCATCTGTGCCCTCACACAATGGGAATCTTCGCGCATGTGCAGTAGCGTTTGGGAAAGTTCCAGAGCTGAGCAGCTTGGCGGGAACCCCTCCCCCATCCGATACTGAGCATGCTCAGTCCCGCCAAGCTAACGGTCTCTCCTCAGTTTCAGAGTCTGCCAAAGCAAGGACCTGAAAGAGGGGAGGCTGGGTGTGTGTGTGTGAGGGCACAGATGACCACTCGAAGAACCACAGTTACAGGTAAGCAACCTGTTCTTCTTCGTGGTCTCTGTGCCTCACACAATGGGAGATTGAGTAGCTTACCATTGGATGGCGGGTCAGGTCCTACAGGATTGAAGACAGCACCACACGGCCAAAGCGAGCGTCATGCCAGGCCTGGCAGTCAAGGTGATAGTGGCGGATGAAGGATGAGGGCCGTGACCGGGTGGCCACACGACAGAGCTCCTGCAGATCAACCCCATGGAGGAGAGCTGCTGACGAAGCCATGGCCCTTGTGGAGTGGGCGCGAAGCAGAGAAGCTGGCAGAGGTTGACCCGCAAGTTCATAGGCTAGGTGAATTGTCTGGACAATCCACTTGGAAAACCGTTGGATGGACACTATGACCCTTCCTGCGGCCATCATAACAGAAGAACAGGTGCGGAGTCTGCCAGAAGGTCTGTCTGTCTGTCCTCAGTAGGTAGAATGCTAAAGCCCGGTGTATGTTGAACAAATGGAGTGAGCGCTCGAGAGGCGAAGCCAGGTCAGGATAGAAGGTAGGTAAGATGATGTCTTGATTCAGATGGAAGTCCAAGATGACCTTAGGAAGGAAGGACAAATCTGGACGCAAGACCACTTTGTCACGGTGGAACACCAGGAAGGGTTCATCTGACCGTAGCGCGGTCAATTCCCCTGCCTGCCTGGCCGAAATGATAGCAACCAGGAAGGCCGTCTTTAAGGTAAGGAGATGGTCGTCAGACGTTGCCATCAGTTTGAAGGGGTGGCGCATAAGCTGGGAGAGAACAAGCAACAACGACCAAGGTGGGAGTGGTGGGGAGACAGGAGGGTAGAGGTGTTGAAGGCCTTTGAGAAATTCCTTGACTGTAGCGTTCCGAAAGAGGGCCGCGGAGGAGTGCCACGCAGCTGGTAGCCTATGATGGCCGACAGTTAGACCTTCAGAGAAGAGAATGCGAGGCCCTGTTCGCAGAGCTGCAAGAGGAAATGCAGAACTGTCGATAAGCTGGAGACAATGTCTCATTCCAAGTGTCTGCAAAGGCCATGAATTCTCACCACTTGTACAATCTACGAGTGGACTCCTTCCGTGAGGACAGCTTGGATGGCAGGGGAGTCTAGAAGGAAACGTGGAAACGCAGGAGGGGAAGGTCCGGATGAAGGACATGACTGACCGAATGAGAGGAGGTCTGGCGTGCAATGAAGTCGCATCTTGTGGTCCCGAGCGGCAGTGAGGAGGGGGCCGAACCAGTGCTGCCTGAGCCAGTACGGGGCTACGAGGACGGCGTTCGCCTTGTCCGTCATAAGCTTGGCCACCACTCAGCCCAGGAATGGGAACGAAGGAAAGATGTAAAGAAATTCATTGTTCCAAGGGAATTGGAATGCGTCGCTGAGAGAGCCAGGGCCTACACCGGCTCTCAAACAGTAACAGGGACACTTCTTATTCCGATCGCTCGCAAAGAGATTGATGGATGGCATGCCCCAATGGGACACTATCTGCTTGAAGGCGGCATCGGAGAGGGACCATTCGTGGTGACACGCTGTGTCTCTGCTCAGCGTGTCCGCCGTGACATTGTCTCATCCCACTAGGTGAAGTGCCACAGCGTGCACATGCAGCGGGACACACCAGTCCCAGAGGCGTAGAGCCATGTGGAGCAGAGTGGAGGAGTGAGTGCCTCCTTGTCTGTTCACGTAACAGACAGCTGTTGTATTGTCCGACAAGATCTGGACTGTCTGTCCAATGATCAGGTTCCGGAAGGCCCGCAGGGCTTTCAGGATGGCTAGGAGCTCCAACGTGTTGATATGAAGATGTGTCTCCAAGCTGGCCCAATGTCTCTGTATGGCAAAACATCCGCAGTGGGCTCCCCAGCTGAGGAGGGAGACATCTGTTGTGATAGTGAGTGTCAGGTGGGGTTTGACAAATGGCATTCCCAATAGTAGGTGGCGAGGCGAGAGCCACTAGCGGAGGGATTCCCTCACTGGGCGGGGGACCCGCAGAAGGTGACGTTGGTTGTCTAGAAGAGGGCCAAAAGTCCAGAGGAACCAATGCTGTAGAGGGCAGGCACGGAGACCGGATAGATAGGTTACCGCTGTCGTGGCTGCCATGTAGCCCAAGAGCTGTTGGATTCTTCGGGCAGAATCAGCCGGGGCACATAGGGCAGTGACGGTGGCTTGATGCAGTGTCCAGGCCTGCTTCACCAAGAGAAAAGCTCTGGTGGAAGCGGAGTCCAGGGTGGCGCAAATGAAGTCCAGGGTGCGCAAAGGCTCCAAGTGCAACTTCTTGGGGTTCACCCTGAGGACAAGATCTGAGAGAAGAGAAAGGGCAAGGTGAATATCCTCCTACAACTTTTGCTTGCAGGGTGCCACCAGTCCAGGTAGGGATACACCACAACGCATTTTGTGCAGAGGTACAATACCACAGGGGCTAGGCATTTGGTGAAGACCCTCGGGGCGGTAGACAGGCCGAAAGGCAGGACCTTGTATTGGTAGCAGACGCCGTTGACTGCGAATCAGAGGTACCTCATATGTTGGGGCTGAATTGCGATATGGGAGTAGGCGTCTTGTAGGTTGATGGAGATGAACCGGTCCCAACGCCTCAGGAAAGGCAGGATGGAAGAGAGAGTGGCCATCTTGAATTTCTGGGGGGAAATGTAAGAATTCACTCCCCTGAAGTCCAGGATAGGTTGGAGAGTGCCATCTGATTTGGGTACTGTAAAGTACTGGGAGAAGAAACCGGTGGAACTGGCCAAGGGTGGCACCTGCTCTATGGCCCCTTTGAGGAGGAGGGACTCGATCTCCTCGAGGAGGGCTGGACTGGTGGGGGTGGAGTAGAAGACGCCTAGAGGTGGAATACTTTGAAACTCAATGGCGTAACCAAGACAGACGATGGAAAGAACCCAGGAGTCTGAAGTGATCTCGAGCCAGATGTTGAAGTGGCGAGCCAGACCATGGGTTGTGGAAAAGTGGACAGGCAGATGAAACAGTGGCAGAGGTGATGATCTGCAAGGGAAGTCAAAAGCAAGATTTAGCGGTAGAGGAGGACTTCTTGGAGGACGGTTGGCGCCGTCTGAAGGAGCGTCGTGAGGAAGCTGGAAGAGATGCCTGAGTGGACGGATGACGAGGTGAGCGTGACCTATAAGAATAGGCAGAATGTTGCCATAAGAAGTGTGAAGAGGATGGTCTCCTGGACCAGGATGGAGGCCCATCTTTTTAGCCATAAGGCAAGCCTTCACAAGATGGTCCATGGCCTCATCCGTGGTCGCATGAAAGAGCCCTTGACCATCAAAGGGTAGGTCCTGAATCCTCTTCCTACTGTCCTCTGCAAGCCCAGCAGAGCGAAGCCACACAAAGCGATGAAGGGCAACGGTCCCAACCATCACCCACGCTGCACCCTCAACAGAGTGGCGAGAAGACAAGATCTGCTGGTTAGAAAGGACCACAGACTCATTGTAGAACTGGATGGCACTAGTTCTATGGTCGTCCGGCAGATGAGAGAGTAGACAAAAGAATCTGTCCCAGATGTTCCTCTGATAGGCAGCCAGGCCCGCCTGCATATTCGTGATCCTGGTGATCAGAGAGGATGCAGAGTAGAAACATCGACCAAAGGTGTCCAAGCGGCGGCCCTCATGGTCTGGAGGTGTCGTGTGAGCCCTCTTGCCCCCCTTAGTCTGAGAGGATTCAACAATTATCGAGTTCGATGTAGGATAGTTAAAAAGGAAGTCAACATCCTTTTTCTGGGTCTGATAAAGATGCTCCAGGTGGTTAGGGATTGGCTGGAGTGAGGCCAGCTGGGCCCAGGGGTGTTTTAACACTTCCTGCAAGATAGGGAGGAACAGAATCGGAGCCATGGAAGGAGGCCGCGTGTCGACATAATGGAACACCAGGTCTTGCACTGTCGGAGCAGGTCCAGAAATGTCCAGGCCAAGAGTGTTGCCAATCCTGACCAGAATGTCAGAAAATTGCTTGACATCCTCCGGAGCTGAATCCAGGGTCGGATCTCCAAAGGCCAATGGCGGAGAGGTATGGGAATCAGGCGTGGAGTCCGCAGAATCACTGTCGGAATCATAAGAGGCCAAGGACTGAGATGGCGACCGATGTGACTGGGACGGATCCGGTACCGGAGCGGAGGGAACAGCCAGTGGAGCACTAGCGGAGATCAGAAAAGCCACTGGGGCTGGTATCGTAGCCAGTACGGGGGGTGGTATCGATGCCGTTACCGATATCAATGCTGAGGACACCGGAATAACTGCTGGGATCGGGGCAGCAACAGATTGCATCGGCACCGAAGCTGTTAGAGATGTCGGTAACGTAGACTCAAGGTGGGTATCCAGCGGAGGCCGAGAGACCATTGCCATCACCCAAGGAGGCAGTGATATCGGCCTTCAACGAGGCGACCGGTCATGGGACTGGCAGTGGGCTGGAGAGCACCGGTAATATGCAGAACGGGACCGAGAACAGGTCCTCGAATGTTGGTATTGAGAGGGGTGTCGGTCGTGAAGTGCAGAAGAGCGTGATGGAGAGTGGGAACACCGTGGGCAATAGGGACACCAATGACAAATGTCCGGATGGTATCGATCATGACAGGCCAGTGAATAAGAATAATATGAGCCAGGCTGTTCTCTTCACAGATGCTCGTGGCCGTATCAAGCAATGTAAGAGGCTGAAGAGAAGAGTGAATCGAGTCTTGCCCACAAAGGGTCACGTTCTGCACTGTAATCCCGACGACATGGGGATCTACCTCTATCGCCATGTCCTGGAGAGCGCGCCACGCTAAATCGAGGGTGATCACGGGAAGGAGCCCGAGGAGCGTCCGAATGGGATGGACAGTCCAACTCAGGGCCAGCAGGAGTGAGAATTGGAGGAAGCGGGGTTTGTATGGCCGCTACTCCTGTCTGGGCCAACGTGAGCGGTGGAGACACCGGCGGCAAGGGTTGATGTTCGGAATCCAAAGTTAAGTCTGCAGGCACCGGGACTGACAGCACCACGAGCTGGACATCGTCACGCTCTGGTGAAGGGTCGGGAGCATCCTCTACCTCCACGGTAGCCATCAAAGGCTGTGTCGGAGGGGGCGTCGGCAAGGGGACCAACTGGCGGCCTGGAGAAGGAGAGCGGCGTTTCTCTTTCTTCTTCTTCTTTTTCTCCTTAACGGAGGAGTCAGCAAGGTGGGAGGAAGCTCGCTTACGCTGAGCAACCATAGGAACCTTGTGAGGCTAAGTAGAAGCCAGTTGAGAGCTAGAAGAAGCTTCCCCAGAGGAGGAGGTGACAATCGCCATCCTGGAGTGCTTCGGAATCTTCGGTAACAAGGAAATTGGAGGCCAAGCCGTTGAAGACGATATCGGTATCAGTACCGATGTGATCGGAACCCATGAGGTTGATGCCGGAGGTAAGAACAGCGTTGTGGAAGAGGGCGTTGATGAAGGTCTCGAAGTCGAGAGGGCCCGAGGAGAAGGGTGAGCCATGGAGGAGATGAAAAGGACAGTATTCAAAGCCGCCTGCTCCTTTATCGGAAGGGCTTGCTCCCAACAATAAGACTTCAATGAGAGGCTCTGTTTTTCAGGGTTTGAGAGGTGAAGTCTTTACAGATAGAACACACCTGAACGTTATGGGCCTCTCCGAGGCAGAACAGGCACTCAGAGTTGCCGTCGGACAAGGAGACCTTGCGACCGCAAGACACACACAATTTAAACAACGACCACATACAAAGGGGGAAGAGTTCTTACAGACTTTTTTGTTGGAAACAGCAGAAAGAACAGTAGAAGAATGAAGAACAGTGAAGCAAAGCAAACTGCTCAGCAAGGAAGGCTTTCCAAGCTGCTAAGAAGTCGGCAGAAGAAAAGAAACTGAGGAGAGACCGTTAGCTTGGCGGGACTGAGCATGCTCAGTACCGGATGGGGGAGGGGTTCCCGCCAAGCTGCCCAGCTCTGGAACTCCGAAAATCTACTGCGCATGCGCGAAGATTCTCATTGTGTGAGGCACAGAAACCACAAAGAAGAACCCAGCTTTCTGTCTCGGCTAGCATAAGCAAGTAGAAGGTTTTTTCCATTACATTTTGCTCCCTACCACCATCACCTTAACATTTCTGGCCCCATGTGGTTTAAACATTGATTCAAACAAATATTATTTTTTTTTAACTTGGACTTTTTTTTTTCTTTTTTGCAATTCTCATAAATTCTGTATGGCATGGCAACTCAATAGCATACACTTCCCTCACATTATTTAGATTTTGTGGGAATAAAGGCAATGTGCACTGTTTAGATGGAGAGCCAGTGTGATGTAGTGGTTTGAGTTGGCCAGGACTTCAGGAAACCCGGGTCCAAATTCCCACTCAGCCATATAAACACACTAGGTGACAGTGGGCAAGTTACACTTTCTCATCCTAAGAGGAAAGCAAGGGCAAAACTCCTCTGAAGAAAACCTTGCTGAGAAAACCCTATGGTTGACATGAAGGCACACAAAAATCACAAGACTTTTCTTTTAGCCCGGCTAAAAGATCTGAACAGAAATATACGTGCCATCCAAGAGACTCTTCTGAAAAAGAATTAGAATTTTGATTTTAGATGGATAGTAGAGTATCTTGTCATCCAAAGCTGGAATGTTTTCCACCTCACATCACTGTCTATACAGAACATTAAAAGTAGAAGTCTATCTATGGGTATAGCTAGCTAGCTAAAAAAAATTTTTTTTTCAAAGAATGGTAGAAACTACAGCAATTCTGAATTTTGCTACTGCAGAGTTTCAGAAATTAACAGCAAAATGACTCTACTCTGCCTCACAACTATTGTACTTTTCTCAACTGCTCTCATATCCGGAAAGTCGAAAGGTATCATTTTCAGTTTAATGAACATTCAGCTCAATGGGCCTTTCACTTTAAAAGAAAATCTGAACAAAGACAGAATCTGAAAATACTTTGTTCTTGAAAATATTGCTGTATTCTGTAACATGCAGCAGGTATGTGGTGTTATGGTTGCAACCCAGAACAACTATCCTTTCTTCAATGGACGCAACACTTCTATAAATTTTCTATAAACTAGTAAGGCAGTCCCCTCTGTATTCCCTGTCTCTGGGGGAGAGACCTCATGCAACCCTAACAACACAATCACAGTCCTTTTGATCACTTCCCCGTGAATCACTTACATACTGAAGAAACAAATTTCTGTAATTGAAAGGACTGGCTTAAACTTTCAAATTAGACTGAACTTGGAAAAGATTGCTTTATGTAAAACAATGTCTATAGTAGAGCTTGAAAAAGTTAAATTTTTGAAGTACAGTGCCCACAACAAAAAAGCTGTAGTCCCCAAAAGTAGTGCTTCCAAGTCTAGTCAACAACAATGATCATATCATCATATTTTTCAGAACAAGACCATGTCTTTTTTAGTTAGTAGGCAAGTTCTTTATCTTAAAAAAGGAAATCAGGGTAAGAAACATCCAACTCTTCAGATATTGTTGACCTGCAAGCCCCAGCAGCCTTAGCACAATCAATGGTGAGGAATTCTAGGAGTTGCAGTCCAAGAATATCTGGAGGGCCTCATGGTTCCTACCCATTTTAAATGATGTGTCAGCTGTTTCCCCTTGGGTCGCATAATGGTGATACATTCGCTGATACTTCAAACTCCACATCTGTCTCCTTTTCCTTAGCTAGGGAAGTAACTGCGACTTCAAACAAGACATTAAAGAGCTAAATCTGCTATTACCCTTTTGTTTATACAGGATTAATGTTATTGGGTACGGGCAGAATCTAGATTTTCGATTCTTACTAATTTTATTGTTTTTACACGGCTTTGTCTAAAAACAAATGCGGTGACAATTTTTCCTAAGAAATGTCAGCTTATTTTTCTCTTGTGTTGTTAACATCATTTGGTTTGCTAAGAATTACCAGAATGCCCAAAACAGCAGAAGGAAGAACTATGATACTGATTAATTCAGACTAAGCTCTCCACAGCTGCTATTCTCATGGAGAAGAAAGCTGCTGTTTCCTCAAAGCAAATAGCAGCTATGGGAGCTGGAATTAGAATTCAGACTGCAGTGTGGCCAGAGGCTTCTCCCATGCTGTATTTCCGATCCTGATCATCATCCATATGACTGCTATTTAGTAAAGACAATGCGGGTACATAAGGGCCAAAATTATGTATTTAACACAAACTCGTAGTTTTGTTTGTAATGAATAGCAAACTTAGCCATAGTTTCAAACTTCTTATCCTTGGATAACATCTTCGACACTGATCTTTCTGTGGAAGCCCCTAAACATTTACTATGGAATCCTTGCATATTACAGAAGATTCAATGCCACATACTCAAATCATGCAGGGCACTACCTAAAATAGCTGAGTCAACTATTACTTTGCCTGAATTGGGAATTCACCATAGGCAGCAGAGAACACTGATAGTTTCATGAGCAGGGATGTGATTAAATTGTGGGAGGAAAGGGAAACAATGAGAAAACCGTAGATATGAATATTTGGATAAACTTGAATTGTACAAATTATACTTGGAACAAAAGCACAGTTTGAATGGGCCTGTGACAACTATGGGACTTAGTGAAGCAATCAAAAAGACTAAATCTGGAAAAGCACTAGGCCCAGATGCACTATCTGCAGCATATTGTAAGAAACTTGAAGATGAGCTACTACAATCATTAAAAATGGTGTGTGCTGAGTTACTAGAAAAAGGACAGATGCCATATTTTGGAGAAATGCCTATATTACAGTGATTAATAAAATACAAATGAGACATTAACAAAGAATTATAGACCTATCTCATTACTAAATAATTACTAAGATATTTACTACCATCTTGGTAAGCATACTGAGAAAACATATTTCTTAGGATATCCACAAAGATTAGAGTTGGTTTTTTTCCCCCAAAAAAGGACAATTAAGGAATAATGTGAGAACGTTTCTTAACAGTATTGAATTTTTGGAACATTATGACAAAAAGGCTGTTTTGATTTTTTTTTTTTTTAATGCAGAGAAAGCATGCGGTAATATTTCTTGGAATTATTTCAAGTATTGGAGAGCATGGACTTTGGTGAAAATATTATTCAGATAATAAAGACAATCTCCTTAGTTCAAAAGGCCCAGATCTTAGTAAATGGCACTGCAACAAGACCTTGTAAATAAAAAAAGGGTATAAATAGCTTTTGAAATTAGAGAGTTTTGAAACTAGAGACAGAAGATAAGCCTGTAAAAAGACTACAGCCAGCCCTCCATTCTGTATCCATAGATTCAACCAACCACGTCTTGAAAATATTTTTTAAAAATCCAAAAAGCAAACTTTGATTTTACCACTTTATATAAGGGACACCATTTTACTATACTGTGGTACATAATGGGACTTGAGCACCCACAAATTCTGATATCCACAAGGGGACCTAGAACCAAACCCTAGTGGGTACCAAGGCCCACTGTGCCGTACATGAGAAAGTAGACCCAAAAATTTGGGCATAATATTGATATGGATGTATGGAAGAAAAATGTGGTCCAAAGATACAAAATTTATTTTGTGGAGTAATTAAAATGATATAGGATGATGTACTGATGGTATCCAACCCCAACTAAGTTGTTGAAAACATCCTAGAATGTTTCAAGTCAATGCTGGGGATGTCAAGGTAAGGAAGGCTCCTTTTTTCGTATGTGGGGGTCTTGTAAGAAGGCAAAAAATTACTGGTCTAAGATTTATGCGTCCAGACCATCTTAACGAATGAAACTTCCCATTTGAGCCTCCTGGAGCTTCAAGATCCTTAGGGATGGGCTTTCACTTGGTTCCACCACCTTCACAGGCAGATTTGGGCCATTTCCGCACTGGCCTGTTATAGCGCGATGATTCCACTTTCAACATCCTCTGGAATCCTGGGGTTTGCAGTTTCGGGAGGGGCCAAGTGGCCCCTCCCGAAACTGCAAACCCCAGGATTCCAGAGGATGTTGAAAGTGGAATCATTGCGCTATAACAGGCTAATGCGGAAATGGCCTTGGTGAAGATGCAGGAGAGAGCTTTCTCAGAGCCTGCTGCAAGAGAACTCTCTGCCACAGGAGACTGGGCTGGCCCCTTCCCTGCTTTCCTTCTGCCAGCAAGTAAAGACTTCTTTATTTGAACAAGCATCCAGTGACTATGTGGCTATGGGGAAAGGTCTTTAATGGGGTGTGCGTGCTGCATTGTTTTTTAAATGTTCTTGTGGTTTTAAATGATTATATATTGTAAAGCATTAATGTTCTAATATGCCATCTTATTTAGTTGTCTTCTAACTTTTTTTTAACTGCTAATTTTTAATTTATGTGCCTTGTTTTAATTCATGTGTGAGCTGCCTTGGGTCCCACTGGGAGAAGGCAATATGTAAATTAAACAAAGCAAACAAATAAGTTACATCCTAACATGCTTCTCTTAGTTCTATTCTCTCACATGCAGGCATATACTAACCGAAGCTAGATTGGAGGCCACCTAGCATACATTTTAAAAGCCAAATAACTCAATCTACTATACTTTGGTTAAAACATGAGCCCATCAACATTATGATCAGATATCCTCAGTGTATTTTTGGCCATTTCCACATGGGGTTTTTAAAACAGTGCAGAGCATCCTCCAGGGAGGACGTCTGCACCTGGGAGCAGACTGGGTCAGACCTACTTAACGTAGATCCGCACCCCAGCCCGCTCCAGAACGACCCTAAGTGGTCGTCCAGCGTGCTTTTGAAAGACCTCTAAAAACAGGTCTTTCAAACCACGGAGCGCGCCACTGCGAGCCTGCTCCCTTATGCAGATTTGCAGGCTCACTTTGGTGTGAGCCTGTGATCTGCTGGGGGCGGGCTTTAGGCTGGTGAGCTTCAGCGGTTGGTCGACAGCCTTGACCAACCGGAAGCCACCATTTTTGTCCCTGGAGCAGTGTGGAGCAGCGGCCATGCACTGCTCTGGAGCAGCGTGGACAGGACCGGGGAGCCGAAAAGTCCGGTGAGTAGCGTCACAGGGCAATTCCCTCACCACATGCAGAAATGGCCTATGTGTGCTATGGCTATGAAACATTTATATGGGCCAGTATTCTGCATCAGCTACTCAGTTTAGAATACTTAACTAAGTAACCTCTCCTCACCTGACTCTTCCAAATCGAGCAGAAACATAATTCATCCATGCTCCAGTCACTGGCAGCTGATGCACAGGAATGTAGGTTGGGGAAAAGTTGCAGTCATGGCATTAATGTCACAATCATTACTACGTAACAATTGTGAATATGGATCATTTACAGATTAGTAAATCTAAGTAACCATTACATACTCAAGATCACAAATTAGCCACAACTGTGACACTATTGTCATGATTGTAACTCTCCACCCCAACCTACATCAACTGCATGAGGAGGAGGTCCATTCTGCCAACAATTGACAATTAGAGCATTCTGTTGCCATCAGGCTTGGGGAAGGTCAGATCAGAAGAGATTGCCTAGTTAAGTATACTTAACTAAGAAGCTGGTGTAGTATACTCGGTGGTGGAGCTTGGAGTGTGTGGAGGGGGGGCTACGGTGCAGGGGCGTGGCCACTATGCATGGGGGCATGGCCAGGGCACACGGGGGTGTGGCCAGGGCACACGGGGGCACGGCTATGGACCAGGACGCCCCAAAAACGTTGCTGCCCAGGACAAACCACCCTCTTCACCCCCCCATCCCTATGTGACTGACTATACTGGCTAGATTTTTTTTTAATGCCTTTGTAATCTTTTGTTGCTGGAATAATAGTAATGATTATAATTTTGACAGACCAACAAAGACAGCTATGTGGCATCCTCTATGTTATTTTTGTATGCTATATATGCGAAAGATGTTTACATTTAAAAAAAAATTCCTTTGTAATCTTTTGTTGCTGGGATAATGATAATAATCATCAGCTCTGTAACAGGCATCACCAGGCCTCACAGCAATGAAGTTAAATTACAATCTTCCTAACCAGCTACATTTTGCAATTTTATGACCAAATAAATATCCACCTTTTCAACATTGTGATTGTCATTTCTTGTTTTTCTTTCCATTTTTTTTCCATCTGAGGCTGCAATAATCTGAGGCTGCAGATTAATCTTTATTCTGCCTTCCAACAGCTACAGCAAATAACTGTCTATGATCTTATTATTAGCCATTTAATTAGACATGTGCATTTCTGTTTTTCCATAATGTAAAGAAAAAGGCATGGAAAAGCCTTTACATATTTTCCATTTGGAGATATTTAAATTTGTTTTAGGAATCACTTTTTTACTATGAGTTAATCCATGCAGCTTAATTCATAATAAAGATGCCTCATAAAATAATGAAATTTAATCAATTAATTTTGTCGGAAAGGAAAGACAATTTCACTGCCAACTTATTGCACTTTTGCCTTTCAAGTACCTATGGTTCTATGCTAATTGTATTTAAGTCCTTACAAGTTATAAACATAGTTAAATTATTTTTTTAACCAGGATCAAGACAGGATTCTACGGACAGGTGTTTCCTACAATGACAGAACTTTGCATTACAGTAGCTAATGGAGCATCACCTAGTTACTGTGTGTGCAGCAAATTCACACACCAGCTCAACCATGTACATGAGTAACTCAAAAGTCTATGTGCTTTTTTCCCAGCAGCTTGTAGGATCCACAACATGTTAAGAATTCCCAATAGTTAGAGAACAAAACATGCAAATATACAAGAAGGAGACATAATTTTACTAATTTTAGGTTCTCAGTACTCAAGTTTTTGATCGTCTTTTGTAAGATGATTATCTTCTATTGTAAGTGTCTCCTGATGGAATACTGTTTACCTTCCATCTGCTATAATATTGTTTTGTAGAAATACTGTACCTGCTAATATTTAAGATTTTATTTATCACCTGGAACTATGTGCAGTTTAACAGATGAAAAAATTAAAATATTTATGGGCCAAATCCCAAATCAGTCCTTAGATCAGATCCATTGAAATGAATGGAATTTGTTAATCACAGCTAATTCCCATTGATGTCAATGGATGGTGTCAATAGGGCTATTCTAAGTAAGACTAATGTTCAGTTAGTACATTATTTTGAATTTATCATTGTGGGAAACTAATCATATCAGATAATCAATTCTTGGCTTTTGGACACAATATCTTATGTTACAAAATCTATCAACTATGAAAAGTGCCCAACTTTATTCCAGCACAAATTAACAGATAAATAATGTAATAACATTATGTAATTGCTACAAAATATTTAATTCATCAAAATACTGGCCTTAGGATAAGCAGCAGTTTTATGCATGGATAATGAAATGATTATGTTTAATCTCTTTGTATTCTGTAAGCTGCTTTGAGTGACTCCTTATTTAGAGGGAAAAGGCAGACTATGTGTTTCTTCAATAAAGAATTATCAGCAACCAATTTAGACATCCATCAATCCAGAACAGCATCAACACCATCTAGAGCAGAGCTTTCCAAATTGTGTGTTGCAACACATTAGTGTGTCACCTACAGTGTTAGATGTGTCGCACAAACGTAATGGATAGAGGGGCTGCCTCTCCCGCTGTCGCCGCCCCAGGCCAAGGAAGACCCCAGTGAGGGTGAGAGTGGCAGCGGCAGCAGGCCAGGCTTGGGTGGAAGGGCT
The DNA here is from genome assembly GCA_030412105.1 of Cyclura pinguis. Taxonomy (NCBI): domain Eukaryota; kingdom Metazoa; phylum Chordata; class Lepidosauria; order Squamata; family Iguanidae; genus Cyclura; species Cyclura pinguis. The sequence goes on along the minus strand of CM059599.1, from coordinate 221,175,829 downwards.
GCCTCCACTTACTGAATTACTGTGTTGCGAAATTATGCATGCGTAAAAAATGTGTCACCAACATGAAAAGTTTAGAAAGCTCTGATCTAGAGTATCAAATTCAATCTAGCTCAGATGGCGGTACTGTTGGTAAGCAACTAATCTTCTTGGAAGAGAACAGTTCAATCTATTCTGGAAAGGGTTGCATTCTCCCTAAAAGATTAAGTTCAGAGCTCATGACTGCTTGTAGTTTCATAAATGTCACTATTATCATCCTTGAAATGGAGTGCTTTTAATCAGCTTAGGGTAGCACACCACCTCTATTAACTGCTGTCAAATTAATGTCAATGTATGGCAACCCTATGGATGAGAAAAACAGGTCCTGCAGACTCAGGACCACGGCAGTCTCCATTCTGATTAATGACCGAACCAAGGTATTAAAAATCTTGAGCTATTTCAGTCTTTTCATTGTCCACTCTAAAGTTATGTAAATCATCTGTGGTCGTTACTTTTGTTTTATTAATGTTCAACTGTAAGCCTGCCTTCACACTTTCTTTCTTGACTTTCCTTGGTAATCGTTCCAAGTCTTTGCCATTTTCTGCTATAGAATGGTGTCATCTGAGTATTTTACACTGTTGATATTCCTTCCAATTTTCACACCTCCTCTCCTGGTCTAATCCTGATTTATGTATGATATTTTCAGCATACAAATTAAACTGGTAGTGTGATAAAATTCAACCGTGCTTAACCTCCTTCCTAGTTTGAAACACTTTTATTTCTCCATATTCTGTTCTGATGGTAGCCCTTGTCCCTGAGTACACCTAATGCATCAACACAATCAAATACTCTGGTACACCCATTTCTTTAAGAGCAATCCATAGTTTTTCATGAACTACATAATCAAAGACTGTGCTATAATTTCTTTTTATATATATGTATATGTATATGTATATGTATATGTATATAAAATTTTATTAGGTTTCACAAAATAAAAAAAGGATTCTTTAACTTGTACTTATTACATGAATTATTTCTGGTCTTCCACTCTGTTCTGGTCAACATTTCCCACAGTTTACTCCACTTATTACATTAATGCATCACAATATAATGATTTTCTCAACTGTTCAAACAGACATTTCCCTCTTCTACACAATTGTAATATAGTCGTTCTAGCTAGTCAGTTACCAGCTCATCTCGCCCTTCTGCTTTACTCAGATCGTCCTGTTCCAAAATATTCTCATTTCTCTTATCACTTTAAAATTCTACTATCTCTTCATTTATTTTTTTTAACTCTCCATTACTTATACCCCAAAATCTTATAGTTTTTAAATATATCTGTCATTGTATGTCTGGCAGTCTGAGCTATTATTACTGCAACGATCCCTCATCTTCTTACCCTAAATTTATGCTAAAATGTCTTGTTTCCCCTTTCTAATTAGTTCCTATTCAATCCCTTCATCCGTTCAACAATATCTCAATGTTCATATTAACTAAAATATATCGACATATCATCAATTGCAAGCTTAATTGACAATGCCAAGGTAAAGATCAATTTATGCAATTCAGAGCCTTGTGCTTTCATCCACATCCCATTCCCCTCTCTCCTTTGGGGCTTTGCTGCCTGGAAATTCATTTGGAAATTTCTCTGTATTCTTTTAGTCGCTTATATTCCAAGCTGCTCCGTCCCTAAGAGTGAGGATATTTTACCTGAATAATCTCCCCCACAGGCTCACCCACCTTAAACAATATCCCAATATTTGTTTTAGTACATTTACTTATTTAAAATTGCTGAGATATTACCACTTGTCAAATCAAAGTCCTGTGACCATATCCACCTCCTATTCCCCCCTCCCTTCTTGGACTTTGCAGCCCGGAATCTGTTTCTGAAAGTTTCCTGTAATCTCATAGTCGCTTAAATTCTGGGCTGCTCCGTCCAAAAGAGTGAGGGTATTTACTTGTACTTATTCCCAACAAAAACCTTCCGTTCCCCCCTCCCATTTTGGACTTTACTGCCCAGAATCCATTTCTGAAGATTATCTGTATTCACATCGTCGCTTAAGTTCCAAGCCGCTCAGTCCATGGGGGTGGGGGTCTTCCAGTCGAATCACTTCCATCACAGGCGCCCCAGTCTCAAAACCCCCTTCAACCCTTGACATCACATTGTTTATATTAATGACAATATATCAATCAAATAGCAAGCTTAATTGAGATTGCTGAAGTACATTACCCCTTATCAAATTTTGAGCCCTGTGCCTTTATCCGCCATCTTTTTCCCCCTCCCCTCTTGGAGCTGCCCAGAGTTTATTTCAGAAGATTCACTGCATTCTCATAGTCGCTTAAATTCCAAGCTGTTCCATCCGTGGGAATGAGGATGTTTAGCTCGAATGACCTTCCAGCACAGTCTCAACAGTCTCAACAATCCAAAAAAAAACAGGAAACAAGAATCACGCCACAGGAGTAAAAAAGATAGGAAACGTACAACTCCATAACTTTTGCTCCCGAAGTATTCCTCCAGAATCCAAAATTCGTAGTCAATTAAGCCAAATACCCAATCATCTCAGTTCCACCAAAATATTAAAGTAATATAGTACAGAGAGTTCAATGTCCAAATGGAGATTATAACTCTTATATAATCCGTCAATTCAAATGTTCAATTTTTTGACATCTTATAGTGTAAATCCCAATTATCAATCAAAAGTCTTTCTTTTTTCTTTGAAAAGTATTAACTTCAGTCATCGTGAGAAAGCAGAGAATCCAACTCGCCCTTTCTTTAAATTCAAACCGCCCCTTTAAGAAGAACTCTCAGGCATAACGAACTCACTTTGCCTCTGGGTTCCCTCCATTCCTTCGCTCCTGCACTCCGTTGCCTGCCAGAATTGCTGCGATATTACCAGAATCGAGACCAGAACAGGTTGCATGATTTCTTGTTAAATTCTTAATTGTTTCTTGATATCTTTGTTAAAAGTCGACGGCGGCGTTTGTGCAGCTCGAGCGGCGATCCCGCTGGCTCCGTCATGGTCCTTCGACCCCCCTGGCATTTTCCGCTCCCCCAGCTGGGCAGAGCCAAATGCCGGTTGTGGGGTCCCCTTCGGACCCGTTCCGCACCCCTTGTACCGGAGGGGTGTTTGTCCACCTCTAAGATGGCAAAAGAAGCGGCTGGAATCCAGCGGGTGGCTGCTCGGAGCCACGCCATTGCGCAGCTTCATTTCGAGCTGCCACTCGCGCCCGCCATGCGACCGGAAGGGGAAAGACTGTGCTATAATTTCTAAAGCATGAGCTGATTTTCTTCTGAAATTTTTTGGTGTACTACATTATCCAATGTATGTTGACAATACTCCCTAGTGCCTCCTCTTGGACATCTAGCATTTCTTATTCCTTTAAAAGTATTTGTTGTAGAATTTTGAGTATCACTTTGCTCGCATGTCAGATCAATGCAATGGCCCTGTGGTTACTGCAGTTCCTGCTGTCCCCTTTCTTGGGGCAGGAAAGTATTTTGAGTGTTTCCAATCTGTGGGCCATTGCTTTTCAGACTTCTTGACAGATTTTAGTTAAAGTAGATTCTGTCTCTATAGCTTGAAACAGTTCTTTTGGTATGCCATCTGTTCCTGGTGATTTATTTCTCCCAAGTACCCTGAGAGTACCTTCCACTTCACTTTCTAAAATTATAGGTTCTCCTTTAAATGGTTCTCCCTTGAATAAATCTGTCATCCTTTCGTCTCTTTTCACTGTATTGTTTCCATCAGCTTTTTATTTGTGTTTGGTCATGTAATGTGGTCACCTTCTGGTCATACAACTTCCCTATTCTAGGTTGAAATTTCCATTTGATTTTTTGGATTTTGTGGAGGAAGTCTCTTTTTTTTTCTTTTCTGTTGTCATCTTCTGTTACTCTGCATTAATCGTTATAGTAGTTCTCCTTGTCCCTACACACAAGTCACTGAACAGTTGCATTCAGGGTTCTGACTCTATTTCTTTCACCTTTGACTTTTGCTTCTCATCTGTCCTTAACCGCTTGAAGAGATTCATCTGTCATCCACTGAGAGTTCTCTTTCTTTTAAGCTGCAGGTAGTGTCTTTTTGCACTTTTCTGCAACAATGTCCCTTACTTCATTCCAGAATTCTCCCAAGTTCTATACACCTAATAAATAATAAATATTTTAAATTGTTTTTTTAATTCTACTGATAGTTTAACTGTGGCCTCAGAGTAGTGCTTTATGGACCTTTATCAATACCCTTATTACTACTTGGAAAGGGATAGATTGTAGATGTCCTGACTGTGCTGCCTGGACTTTCTCTTGAAATGCTTCATCCTCATCTATTGTACTTTGGATTTCATTTACTGTTTACTCGTTCATTCTATTCTGCTACTTTGAGAATGGCTCCTACCCTAAGGACCATCCTTTTGGAACAGCTCCAGGGTCCCAACCACCTTGATCTGGATTATTCTGTGGTACTAGGTTACTATGCTGAGAACTAGAATGCATCTCAAGTTAAAAAGATCAGGTAACAAGTGAAGGGGAAGCATATCTTGCAACATCTCACAGTCAAAAACCAGGACATATGTTTGAAGCAACATCAGAGTATGATCAAGATGGCAAAAGTTACTAATGAGGAAGGACACACAAGCTAAGAAAAGCTGCAGCAGTTTGCTTTTGCTTGGGTCTACAGGGAATGACATGATTCTCTCCACTTCTCTCTTCTCCCCTCTGCTAAGTTAACTGCATATTAACCCTTTTTGCATTTTGAATTCAGTTTGCAGCAGTTGAAGTAAGCTGAGTAAAAAGGGGGAAAGTGGGAGGAAGAAGAGAGAGGAGCCGTGACATTTTAAAGAAGCTGAAAAGTGGGACCACAGAGGATTAATCAAGATTGTTCCTGCCATATCAGAACAAGTGGACGTTATAAGGGAGGACTCTTCCTGAAAAGCACTTGCCAAAGTGACCAATAGAGGTCTATACTGGCCTTAGGTCAAGTTATTGTCCTGATCATTTATTCTTGAGGGAGTTGCTTTATTTTGTGTATTGGCTGTTGGTTACTTTCAAATAGATTAGACCCATTTAAGGGAGGTGGAGAGGGGGAGAAGGAATGTAGCAACACCTTTAAGACCAACTAGTTTTTATTTTAACACAAGCTTTTGTGGATGTAAAACCACTTCTTCAGATGTAGCACAGAGTCCATCTGAATGCAGTACAGGGTGTGCTCCTTTTTTTCCTCCCCCCCTCCCTTCTTCTTTATTCTGCAAGAAACTAACAGGGCTACTTCTTTGAAAACTACTACAATTTAGGATGTCGTTGTTGTTGTTGTTGTTATTAACTTTATTTGTATCTAGCTGACTGAAGGTGGATTATACATTTAAAAGATTACAATTAAAAACATGAAAAAAATCACCACTAACATCAGATTAAACCATTAACCCTCTAAAACATACATTTTTAAAAAGTTGAACAATACAGTTTAAAATAAAAATACAACCCTTACATCCCTTTCCTTAACAGCCTTCGATTATGAAAGCATAGCTGAATTAAAAAAAAAAAATCCACCTGGCGACAGAAATAGCAAGGAGGGAGCCATTCTCACTTCCTTAAGGAGAGAATTCTGCTGAGAGAGGACTGTCTCTCACGTTCCCATGAACTAGACCCACAAAGGTGTTGGAACTAAACGAAACGCCTCTCCTGTCGATACGAGGTTCCAGACAGGCTCACGTGGTCTGCCAGCCTGAACCTAAACTGTGTAAGGCTTTTTACAATTTTCATCAACTAGTGTTTTAGCTGTAGAACACTCGTATATGTGGGTGTGTGTATAATATGTGTACACACACACACACACACACACATAAAGCGCATTTCCTTTTTAAATCATTTTTATTTACGTTTTCCATATTTACAAGGGATTAAAATTGACTTCCCACCCAACTCCACTTACAGAGAAGAAAATAATATCATATTATCACTCCTCTCACATTAATCACCCTTTCTAGTTATCTTTCCAGTGTTATACTATTTTATTATCCTTCACATTAAATACCAGGCAGGAATTATATATTTTAATCAACACGTTTTTTAAATAAAAGTAATCCAAGAAATTAGAACAAAAAAAGGACAAATAACCTGACCTGCTGCAAGACAGCTTCATATGTAACATAATGTTTAATTTTTTGCCATGTTTGGACAGCAGATCAAAACTTACTGCATTATGCTGAGAGGAGTAGCTATTATAATATAAAAAATGGCCAAGTAAAGATGAGAGATTGAAAAACAGGAAGAGATTACTTCCTTCCTTCCCTTCAACCCCTCCCAGGTTGTATTATACAACATGTTTGGGGTTGTGGGTAATCACAGTGAATGCCTTTAAATTTGACAGAGATTGGAACAACAACAAAAATAGGAGTTCCCCTAACAGCTGTACAGATATACAATGGAAATGGAGTTCATGGTGGGAACGTGAACTGGACACAGTCCAAAAGACGTTAGATATTCTCAAAGGCCCGATCATGTTTACACAAAATGAAAGGCACGCCTGTATTGATGATGGAGTAGGCACATTTAAGTGTCCGAAGCTTTTTTACAATGAACACAGAACTGTTATCCCACGCATTTACTGATCAACAGATCCAGTCATGTACTGTGGAAAGCCATTTAAATATTGTTAAATATTTGTTTGTTATGAATTCCATTCCATCCATCCAATCAGTCTCAACTATATTTGGGCTATGCCCAGCTGAAAGAACTGTACTCAGACTTTGCTATTTAAATTTTAAGACTACTTTCAGAAAATAAAAACACACATTAATTGGCTTGAACAGCACATATCATGTGTATGCTTGCCTGGAAATAATCCCCACTGAGTTCAGTGAGACTACTCTACAAGTAAGTTACATAAGATTGTAGTCTTAGGCCATTTCCACACTACACTGTTATAGTGCTATCATTCCACTTTCAACATCCTGTGGAATCCTGGGGTTTGTAGGCCACAGAGGCCTACATCCTGAGGCCACAGAGCTCTCTGGCTGAGAAATCTAAATGCCCCTCTCTAAACTGGAATGGAAGTGGAATAGTAGCACTATAACAGTGTAGTGTAGAAGTGGCCTTACAGTGAAATTTTATGTATGTCCATTCCAGTGAAGTGGGTGGAGGGGGGCAGGAGGGGGCGTGGCTATGGTGTGGGGGCATGACCAGGGCATGTGGGGGTGTGGCTACAGGCTAGAATGCCCCAAAATCTTTGCCGCCCAGGGCAAACCGCCCTAATCGTCTGCCCGTCCCTAAGCGACTGGTCCGTTCAGAAGAAAATGCTTGGCTCAGTTAATAAGCACAGGGTCATATTCTTAGCCTCAAGCAATAGGCTACTTCCAGTTGCATGATTCTCTTTTTTGAGGGTGACAAATGTGTACCTCTTCAGATGCTGCTGGACTACAGCACCCACCATCTTTGTCCATAGGTTCGCTCAGCAAAGGTTCATGGGAATTAGAGTCCAATAATAGGTTCAGGTTTCTCACCCCTGCCTTGGTATGTATGTGTGTGTTTGTATTTGTGTATGCAGTTAATTATTTCTCCCTAGTCCTTTCCAAGCTCAAAATTGTCCTCTGAAAACTTTTTTTTTTCATTAACAAGTTTGTGTGTACGTGTAGAAGAAGGGGGGGAGATATGGAATTACTGCTGAGATCCATTTTGGATTTCCAGACTGGGGAAGAGTAGCCTGGGAAGAATGATTCAGACATTTAAGAGAATTAGGCAAGGTAGAGGTAAAGCAATACAGAACTTGTAGCTTTATGCATGATAGCTTGTTCATTTCAATAAGACCTGAGCATGCTACTCTACTTCCCTGTCCCTTTTCCCTTTTGTGGTTGTGTCATTTAGACTGTAAGGAAGAGAGAACAGGAACTATCTTAAAAAAAAAAGCAGATCTAGAAACTGCATCAGGGCTCTTCTTGGTTGAGAAGCAGAGTAAAAAGTGTTTTAAATAAAAGTATATACAGCTTTCTCTGTATTGTAGCCATTGCCTCCTGTTACCCTGTGTACTGGGGGTCCCGGGAGGGACACCAAAACGTGCTCAACTCAAGGTGGGGAAAATTAGCTCAGAGCACTGCTTAGCGTTACAAGAGGCAGGGTAACGTAGCGAGATCTTGAACCCTATGTCTACGGGGTCAGGCTGAGTCAAGGAGCACACAGAAGTTGAAACAATAAATGACGTTTTATTAAATACAAGCAAAACAGTGTATGCGACACACTCATGCAAGATAACTAAAGAAAATAAAGGTTGGAGTGGTATAGAGGGATTTTTAGAGGAGTTGCTGGTTTGGGTGATACTTCACCCGTCCTGAAACCCAGAAAAATAGAGAGCGAGGCTGGGGTGCGATGTAGCTCAGCACGTGGAGCCGAGGGGAGGCTCGTCAAGCAAAGCGGCAGCAAGGCGGGATGAAACTCGGGAGCGATCCGAGGAAGGTCTGGGAATTGGGGGGTTTTATAAGCAGAATTGGGACTGCAGGCTATGCCGTACTTGGGGGAAAACAATAGATTTGGAGTTGGAGACAAAGCCTCCGAAAGGTCAGAATCTGAATGGTTGAACTATCGTAGCGGTTCTCAATAGAGTAGCCAGTATGCAAACACAGAGTACTTGGGTATTGCATAGGTTACCCATCAAGCTGCCATCGCGGGGCAGAGGCTCTTTTGCAGGTTGCGTGCATACCTAATTAGACTACTTGCCTGGAGGTCTCCTAAAGCAGTGAGTCAGCTATTTTCTGGCCTGCCTGTATTGTAGTTTGAATATTACGGCGATTAACGGCCGAGCTTGTTTACATGCTTGTCCGGTGGCCTCGCAAGCACGTGGAGGGGAATAGAGAAGTGAAGCCAAATTATGATATCAAAAGGATATCTTTTAATATCCCCAAAGCTCGGACTAGCCAGGGCAGTAACACTCCCATGTCACTTGGTCTATATTCACCCTCAGTGCCCATATAATTTAAAATCAAGTATCTCAGTGGATGTTTAGTTTATAGCTCATTTAGTTTATGTTTCCAGACACCCAAATCTTTTAATTTTTTTTTCAGTGTGGGCCATTCTCCAACGTATACTTTAATCTAGTCGTCTCTAACCTGATGCCCCCCAGACAGTTCCTGTCATCTGCAGCTCACAGGGTTGTTGTCGTAGAGGCTGGGGTGATGGGAGCTATAGTTCAACACACCTGAAAGGCAACAAATTGAGGAAAACTACTTTAACCCATAGCAAGTATGAAGAACTGTTACTCTATTATGAAATGCATATCTTTCACTGAGAGAATCTTCACCTAGGTTCATTTCTTTATTATTTTATACATCTGTCACCCATCTTTCTTCGATCAACATGGCAATACCTCAGGGTCCCAGGTGACCTTCCACCAGAATCAGACCTGTTCAATTTCAGCCAGGGGGCTGCATCTTGTACCCTCAGGCCATGTGTTCGCAGACTACAATAAACTATCAAAACTTCAATGGAACCTCAGCTCTGGGTTAACACAGAAGTTAAGTGGGGAAAAAAAACCTTTAAAAGAGGCTCAAATTATGAAAAACTTTTAACTTCAGCATGCCTTAGTGCAGTCCTGTTTACCACCTTTTCTTCATTTTGCTACTGGTTCAGCTAATGAGATTTGTTATAAATAAAGAGCAACCCAATCAGACCATCAGATGCAGAAACTGCAATGGCACCATCTTCATCCAGTCCATTAATGTTACTGAGGTTCTGAAATACTGGACGTCTGATGAAATGCAAATCTAATGTGGCATATTTCATGCAGCAACTGAGATTTACTATTCAGTGTTTATCAATTGAAAAAAAGTTTGTCTTCCATAGTTTAGTAGAAGCAAACTCACAAATCTCCGCACTCATTCCCTGCAGCAAAGCTCCACTTGTTAAAATTCTGAGCAAGTGTGTTTTCTCAGCACTCCCCCAGGTACCTTTCTTTCAACATGCACAATAACAATTGTTCCCTTTACTAAGGCTGAGCACAATAACCAACTCTTTACAGAAGATAATTAACAGCCAGCAGTAAGTCTTAGCATTAATTCAATTGAGTATGAATGACTTATGAAATTTCTCTTTGCTGTCGAAATAATAGGATATCATGCCATTCACATATGTTTGGCTCTTGTGCAATATTGTATTCAGAGGTTTCATAATTCAATATGAGACATTAAATGGGCAATGATATAATGTTATGCACGTTTATATTTATAGAACTATTGATGAATATATTTCACTTGCTCCCTGTTCTTAATTAAATCCATCATTCATTTCTACTTGTCAGATAACTGTTCCAATGCTCTTTTTGTTGCTTGTAAATCTTCAAGTAGGATTTTTGCATAAGAAAAAAAAACGGGGTTACTGGGAGCCAAATATTTTAGAGAAGTAGTGGAGGTAGGCAGATATAGCTCTGGATGGGAGGTTCTTTAGAGCCCCACATAAATGAATAGTGGAGGATAGATATATACATTATACACACACACACACATGTACATATAGTATAGATATATATATACGCATGCGTGCACGCACACGCACACGCACACGCGCACGTGCGTGCACGCACGCGCACACACACGTAGGGTCTTATCACACTAAGGTGTCATACCACCAGAGCAATGCATTATTCCTGGTTCGGGATCAGTCCTATGACATGACGTCATTGCTCACCAGCAGCTATTGCATTGCAATCCATTTGAAATGTGCCCTTTTTTTCATGCTGTAAATAATCGGTTAATGATCTCCCCTTTCCTCGCAACAATCCAGTTAACTGTGGGAGTGCAGTTTCCTCATAGCACTTCCTTCCATAGCTGATCCAGTAGTGGGCATGTAGTGGGTTGTCCCTCCCTCAGCTATTCCCAAGGAGATCTCTGCCCAATAACCTCCAGATCAATCATGAGGTGTAGGATGGAGAAAAGGACTTGGCAATGACATCTGTAATGCATCCACAGATGTCAAAAGGGTGCGATAGACAGTGTTAATAACCTGATACCATCACAGAAATGGCTATAGCGGGATTCCAATGGCACGATGCAGTATTAAAGTATGGTGTGATAAGGCTCATAGGGTGTTGTCTGGAATGGACATCAATAAGACTGAGTGCCTGTAAGATAGATAGGTAGATAGATAGATAGACAGACAGACAGGCAAGTTCTACATAGACTCTTTCCAGGCCTCAAGTGTATTAGGATGCAATCTATCTCCCATTGTTGCTGTTTCAACACAATAAATATGCTTTATATGCTCTAAGAAGAGCTGAGGCATCTCACTGAAAAGGAACTAAGTGCAACTCTGTGCTGCAGAGATCTGCTCTCTTACTGGACAGAAGTCAACTTCACACTCCATAGAAGAATTCTATTTATGAAGTGCACTGCGACCACAATGCAATGTCTATCTGTTAAAACAATGGCACATGGAAATGTTTGCTAAAAGGGGCAAGGCTCTGTGCAAAACCATCTCAAGGTTAGTTGGTGTGAGGTCAGGGGTAAGCAATCCATGGTTCCCCAGATGTTGTTGGATTCCAACCTCTACCATCCCAGTTGGCATAGCCATTGGCCAGGAATCATGGCAACTGTGGCCCAACACCATCTGGAAGACCACAGGTTGTTCACCATTGTGACGGAGCTGTATAGGAGCAAGGCAAGAACAACTACACAGAGGATTCTGGGGCATATTCTTGGGTGAAGAAGAAGAGAGAAGGGAGAAGCATAAATATAAAGTTAAAAAGCCAGCAGGGAGAGCGAAGGTAGACCCTTTGATAAGAGTATTATTTCTTATCGAAAACAAAACATTCCAATTTCTCTTTGTGGCAACTGAAAAAAGAAGAAGCAGGCACAGCTCCGTCCCACCTAGGCCAAAAGCAGATGAAAGGCCCTCCATCCATCCCAACTGCCACTGCCCTGGCCTCAGAGGGAGAGAAAAAGAGGCAGTATCTGTTGGACGTAATCCCCTCTCACACTGCCGTCCTCCTTCCTTTGTGTGTCATGTCTTTAGATTGTAATCCTGAGGGCAGAGAACTGTTCTTTCTCATTCTTTTTCTCGTAAAACACCAGGTACAGTGACGGCGCTATATAAACAGAGGACAATGTCAATGGTGATGGTTTGACTGACAAGTTTCAAGCAGATTTGATTCATCAGAAGCAGTGGTGTCTTCTAGTTCATATCATGGCCAAGTCCACTGTCTCCAAAGAATCTACTGACAGAGCTTGGAAAGAATTAATATAGTGGCAGGCTGAAGCTATTTATAATGGAACAGTGGCAGGGTGATGCTCCAGGGCCCATCATGTACAAATGGTCTCAGCATGTCACTACATTCATTGTTCTTAAAAGCTCTGCCTACTGGTGACAGTAAACTAGAAGACAGTCGCCTCTGAAGAAGAGCCATTGCATAAAACATCTCAGACCCAAAAGAAAGATACTGGAGTGTTGTTTTTAAAAAGAGAAACAGTTACTTGCACCTTGGTGTTCATTCCCCCTACTCTCTTTTTCCCCTCACATCTCCATTATCTGGAAGGTTGCGGGCTCTGATTCTGTCACCTCCATAGCCGCTCCCACATTGCTTCAGGTAGCAATGTTTTTTACCCTCAGAGGTCAGATTGTATGGTTATATACTCCTGAGGACAGAAACTGGATGCTGCCAACATGGTGCATGTAATTCAGGCCCTTTTCACACCATAGAGTGGACTGGCGTGGACTCTTTTTCGAGGTTTTTAAAAAGCACAGAGCGCGCAGCCCCGTGCCGCTCCGTCGCCCGGCTCCAAAGTGGATTTGCAAGTGCGTGCCTGCAGATCTGCCGGGGGCGGGCTTCCGGCCGGCGAGCTTCTCCGGTTGGTGGAGAGCCTCCACCAACCGGAAGCTGCCATCTGCGATGCCGGAGGAGTGTGGAGCAGCGAGCTCGCGCTGCTCCACGCGGCAACGGACTTACCCGGCTGGAGGTAAGCTCCGTTTTGGGGCGTTTTCGCCCATTTCCCCCCCGACATGTGAAAAGGGCCTCAGTCTACTCTTTTTCTATGGGCAGAACTTTTTCAGAGAAATGTGAAAGAAGGCACTTAACTCCAGTGACATGTAGGTTCCTTTCACACTACACAATTAGAACACCATGATTCCACTTTAACTACCGTAGCTTCATCTTATGGAAACCTGGGATTAGCAGTTATGTGGGGGGGGGGGGTGGACATTTAGAATTTGCAGCCACAGAGCTCCTTCGGTACCTCTGGCCAAACTACAAACCCCAGAATTCCATAAGGTGCTGTCATGGCAGTTAAAGTAGGATCATAGCACTGTATTTGTGTGGTGTGAAATGACCAGTAAACTGGATCTACATTCATACAAGAATCAAGCCACACCAGCAGCAGTGAGAAAGCCTTGACCAATGACTTGATTTTAGGTATTCCAATCACACGTTAAATGTGTGTTGTCCATGGCTATGGTCTAGTAGGTGTACAAGATTGAGCTAGCATATAGCTAGTCTACAAGGACCACCTATTTGACCAAAGTGACTTTTTATGGACCACAGAGGAAAAGAAAATAGTGCAGTATCTCAATGTCTCTTTCGTAGTCATAGCTTGGGCCATTTCCCAGCGTCGCAGGAGGGGGTGGGGCCACGGTGCACAGGGAGTAGCCACGATGTGTTGGGGCATGGCCACTATGCGTGGGGCATGGCTGTGGCACGCGCGGGCATGACTACAAGCCGGGACGCCCAAAAGACATTGCAGCCTGGGGCAAACCACTCCCATCGCCCTCATTCCCTACGTGACTGCCATTTCCGCACTAGACTATTATAGTGCTATTATTCCACTTTCAACATCCTGCAAACCCCAGGATTCCATAGGGTGTTGAAAGTGAAATAATAGCACTATAACAGTCTAGTACAGAAATGGCCTTGGAATTAAAGTACTGTCATTAACTAGTTGACCATTAATTTGTTTTACCATTACCACCCAAATGAGGACAAAGAGTGTTATTTTTCCCTATTACCTTTTTTTTTTTTTTGTATGACTAAATGAGGTTTCACATTAAACCAAGGAGGAGGGGGAGGAGGAGGAGTTGTTGTTGTTGTAGACATCCAAACTAGTGGCTTCTGTCCACTGTGCGTACTTTGTTCTGCCAGTCTGTCTGCCTGTCTGTCTGCCTTGTGTCCATGGGAGGGAGAGTGTAGGGAGCAGACTGTGAGGCAGGAAGAGATTGAAGAGGAAGAAAATTGGAGAATGACAAAAGAGGATAGAGAAAAGGAAAATAGAGAGGAGATGATTGGAAGTGAGGAGGAAAGTGCAGAAAGAAAGGAATTATAAAAAGAAATAGAAATGCAATAGGGGAAGTTTTATGTATTAGATTTCATTTGATTAAAGAAATGCAGCAGGCACACGATGAATTATACAGTCAGACCTCTATATCCAAGGATTCAGCCAATCGCAGCTTGAAAATATTTTTGAAAAATCCAAAAAGCAAACTTTGATTTTGACAGTTTATATAAAGGACACCATTTTGCTACACCATTGTCCATAATGGGACTTGAGCATCCACAAATTTTGGTATCCACGGTGGTCCCGGAACCAAACCCTAGTGGATACCGAAGGCCCACTGTAGATTTTGACAGTATGATTCTACAGAGAAACAGACCCACCATTCCTTAGTAAGCATGCACATAGGGTGGATCAGGCCTAAAACTCAGAAATTCATGATGGCTTGGACATCAATGCCCTAAATTCAGATTCAGTGATCTGGGAGGGCCTGGGACCCTTTACTTCCACATCATCTCACAGATCCTTTTCCCCATTGCCATTTACTTTGAAGAGGTCCACCGGGGAGCAATTTACCAGGAGGGTTCAGACCGAGACTATGAAGGAAATGGCTGCGGCAAAAATACAGTGATCTATCTATCTATCTATCTATCTATCTATCTATCTATCTATCTATCTATCTATCTAACTATATCGATATTGACATTGATATCTATATAGATATATGCCAAGTGGCCTTTACTTTCTAATCCTGTGACTTTACTACAATTAATGTTAATGATCAATGCGAGAAGCAACTTAATGAACTGAACCATTTGCCTGCAGAAGTTAATGAAACAAATTTGTGTTTTCTTTTTGTTTTGGGTTTTTTGGGGCTCACAATGGATGAACAAAATAGTCTTGAAATTTCTAATCCTCCCAGCTCTATACTGAAGGCACTTACAAGAGCAGTTCCTATGGATCATGCCAGCTGGTGCACTCCATTGTGACTGTGCTCCTAACTTTGTTCATTGTCATTGGACACACCCTTGCTGCTGCATCGCTGTTGTTGCCACTGCTGTTGGTGTCCAGGGGTTCTTAGCCCCTGTAAAGATAGTTTGTTGCTGGGTACCCCAAGACTTAAATATTTAAATTTAATTTTAAACATTCAAATATTTATTTAAAATATTCAAATAGTCAACTCTCTCTCTCTCTCTCTCTCTCTCTCTCTCTCTCTCTCTCTCTCTTTATTTATTTCAGGCTTCTGGAGACTAGGATTCAAATCCCTGCTCAGACACTGGGTGACCTGGGGCAAGTCACGTTCTCTCAGCCTCAGAGGAAGGCAAAGGCAAATCCCTTCTCAACAATCATGCCAAAAAACCCCCAAAACTGTGATAGGTTCACTTTAGGTTTGCCATATAACTTGAAGAGACAAAGCAACAAAGTGCTGCTGACAGGGGGAGGTTCTTTTTAGCCATCCTGTCTCTCCCCTTTCAAAATTGACTCATGGCACCCTAACGCGAATCTATCATGGGGGTTTTCGTGGCAGGATTTGTTGCTTTTGTCTTTCTCCGAGGCTGAGAAAATGTGACTTGCCTGAAGTCACCCACTGGGTTTCCATGGCCAAGTGGGGATTCAAACCCTGGTCTCCAGAGTCATAGCTTTGGGTAAGCACACGTGCCTGCCACCATGTCTCTTTCACCAGGGACATGGCAGCAGGGGTGTGTGTGTGCTCCTTTGTTTGTGGTAACGTGGGATATGGGCTCTGGAGGATGAAGTGGCAGGTAGGCAAGTGTGTGTGTGTTCCCAAACTGCTCCCTCATTTACTAATGAGGGAGAAGCTTTGGCACCCCAACACACCCCTGCTGCTGCATCGCTGTTGCTGCCACTGCTGTTGGTGTCCAGCATCAGGGCTTCATGGATCCACTGTGAGGGCTCCATGTCTTTGGACCCCAGGTTAAGAACCACTGCTCTACATAAATACATGGTTTAATTCTTCTGCATATCTAGCCAGAATATGTATCTCTATCTCTGTATAAGTGGGGTTGGTACCTCTGTTCTGATGTCAGTAGGGACCTAAATATGCTCCAGTCTGAACTTTAAACAAGCTTTCCAAAGTATAGAACCCTATCTCCATAACAAGTGTAGCATCTTGGATTGCTCTTTTAAAGTTCAAACTAAGTGCCAGAGCAGACTACAGCTGTTCACTTCCTTATACAGTTGGCACACCACTTTTACAGGGGTTAGGGGCACAGGATCCCCAGAAAGGTGGAGAAACGACAGATATTATAAGCCCTCCAAACTGTATTTAACATACAAAAAAAGTACTTGGACTGTTAAGGTGGCTGGCCACACAGGTGGTAGCGGGCAAGGAGATGGGATGGGGGAAGCAGGAAGAGAGAGAAAGGGGACACCTGTCCCATCCCCACCCACCCCTCTGTGAGCAAAAATGTGGTCCCTCCCTCCCTTCCCTTCCACCCTGTAATCCACAAATAATCAAATCCACAAATGCTTAACCCACAAATGTGGAGGGTTAACTGTATAAGGGTCAAATATATCTACATCCCTGGATCCCAGATGAGATTACAGGCTCTCTGTCCTAAAGTGTCATGGTGATTAAGAGGAATGACATACATGAAACTGACAGCCAAATACTGGGCTGAGTACTTCAAACAAATACAAAACTCAGTTCACTCTCCTGCTGCCACTTCATTGGCCTCGTCTCTTGGCTACAGTTATTGATTTTCCTGTGCCTGCCTTTGCTTTCCCAAACATCTCCCACTGTTCCTAGATGCTGTGTACAGTGTTTTTCTCAACCCAAACAGACCTTTTACCTCTCCTACAGTTGCTGTATTTGTTCCAGTTATAAACCACATTTTTCCCTACGGCTTATAGGCATGCTCTGGTATCACAGCAGTGGAGTCAATGCCACTTTACATATGTGTAATAGGGACCTTAAAATATTTTTTTTGCTGAAAGAATCATGCATTCTTTTCTTTAAGAAACAGCAGTCTGTACACTTACATTTACAATGCTGACTGCAGTGCCCATTTGAAATATAACATTTACAGCTTTGGACCATTTAATAAAATTGATTAACACTCTATCTGAACAGCTCAAGTATTGTGTTCCCATTCCATAACCATTAAGAAAAATGCTAGAGAGGAAGAGAGACAACTAAATAGCTGTGACAAAGTTTAATTAAGGGCAAACCAGTTTCTCTCCAAATACATTTAATTCCTTTACTTAGTCATATCTCACTTTACAAAGAACACAGCTCTGTCAGGCTAAAGAAATTAGTGATTTAATTGCTTAGCCTAACCCCCACAGAAATCTGTTCACATTCAAAAATAAACCTTGATCTTTCAATGGATCTCTTCAATTCTGTAATGAGAAAATAAACCCCAGCCAAACATGCCACCATAAGCAACAACTATCACGGATTTTGAAAACTGAAATCAAGTGGCGTCATTGCACCAGTGTTGAAACACCAAGTGCGTTTTAAGGAAAGCAGCCCTGAATTACTACATAATACAAATGCAAAATATCCTTTCTATCAAATGCTGTTGGGTAGAAAAGATATTTTGTAAATTAGATGCTGTTATAATAAGTTCTGTACAGCAAGCAATAGAATTTCAGGAAAAATATTTGAAAACAGGATCAAAAGGAGCAAGGACTGAAGACAAGAAACCGGACCAAAAAGAGGAACCTACACAGACGGGAACGGCAATGGCAGAAGATATTAGTCCAATGTCTGAGGAAGAGTCTGAACCGGCAGAACCAGAAGAGAAAAAGAAAAAAGGGAAGTAAAGACAGCGAAAAATAAACGTGAAGATAATATCATGGAATGTACGAGGAATTAACTCGCAAGCAAAAAGACGACAGATGCTGTTATAACAGGGTCATAATATTTCAAAAAATAAAAAACAAGAGATTCATTTACTGACTACTTCAAACCACCAATCACTATGACAACTCTCATGTTTAAATACTTCTTGTTCCATCGCCTCCACGTTGCCCTAGGCTCCCTCAGCTGCTTCCTCACCTAGCTCGGCCCCTCTCTCGCAAAGATCTGTCTCCCTTTTCCCCCCACCCCTAAATCAATCCCCCCCCCTTATGGCATTCCACCAGGCCTGCCTCCATCTCTTTTCTGAGCCTTCAGAGCCAGCAAGATGGTGATGAGGGGCAGCATCACTGGTCAAGAGGTGAAACAGCAGCAGACTTTTTAAAATCCCCACCCATTTTAAAAATCTTCCCGCACAGAAATTTTAGCTCTGAAAAAGATACTTCCAGGAAAACAAGGATGTATAGTAACCCTATTTTATAAGATCTCGAGCAGAGAAAGGATACTAGTCAGACTCCATCACAGTTTTTTACTTTATTGAAGTCATTCTTGTTTCACACTGCAAACCTATCCACTTACTTCGTGATAAGAACCATTACACAAAATAGGATTGTGGACATGTATCGGCTTGTACTGTAACACTGTCTTTCATTCTGGGCATCTTACTTATACTTTTTTGAAGGTTAAACTAGATATTAAGGAGAATGTGTGTTCACTACAGTTAACCCATTTTTCTTCTCACCTTCTCATCTTCCTCAAAGACACATGCTTCAGCAATGAGACTTACAAATTAAGTCTGTGTTTCCCTTCCACTAACCAGTTACAAAATAAACTACACTAAATGCAAGATAAGTAGATAAGGAAAAACATGTGCTGTAAAAACTTAATATTTCACTAACTACAAAAACTATGTAATAGTATATGTGAAGTAATATCTAAGGCAAGAGCCAATGTTGAAGTGGAATCTGAGCAACTGACATTCAAGTCTCTACTGTACCACGAGACTCATCTTTGGACAGTCAACCTCTTTCCTATCCCACTGGCTTACTGTGGAATAATGTAGGAAAGAAAGGCAAGATGCAAATGTAAATAATAATTACAAAGACAAACTTTACATATATTCCATGTTTGAAAATAGGCCAGGATACTGGGGAAAAAGTATATACCATGTTTCTATAGAATATGGAGACAAATATGTATGTTTATTCAGAATAAGTTCCATTGCAGTCAGTGGAACTTATTTGCCAGTCAATGCAAAGTGTGGTCTTAAAGGTTACAGTCATAACAGTGGCTGTGCATTAAACCTCATGAAGGTTCCTGCCGGACCTGATAAATTTGTGCAAATTACCAGAAGAATCAACGTGAGGTTCTTTTTCTTTTTCTTTTTCTTTTTCTTTTTCTTTTTCTTTTTCTTTCTCTCTCTCTCTCTCTCTCTCTCTCTCTCTCTCTCTTTCTTTCTTTCTTTCTTTCTTTCTTTCTTTCGTCCGTCCTTCCGTCCTTCCGTCCTTCCGTCCTTCCGTCCTTCCGTCCTTCCTTCCTTTTTCTTTCTTAAGACAGTAGATATTGTTTCGCTGAGTGCATTAGGAGGATCACCTCAACTGTTTGAGTAATTGCTACACAGAAAACGACTCTCACAGATGGTGTTTAGAGGAGCTGAAAGAATCAGGGTTTTTTTTTTTCCCTGAAAGAACTGTGGGAGCCCACTGAGTATCAATCGTCCTGACAAGAGATGAGGGTAGCTCAAGTCACTCTTGCTGTGACAATGACCAATATCATCTAGAACCAAGCACCTATAGCATATAGCAATCTGTGAAGTACTTATAAAACCATGTAAGATTACCTGGGGCATTACAGGACCCTGCTATCATCCTAAAATGTGTTAAATTACAGAACCCAAAACCGTTTCAGCAGCGTGATTGCCTAGCAAGCACCAAAATGCTGAACCAAAGGCAGCCATGCTTTTGTGTGAGGGAGCAGTCACGGGAACCAAGGTCATTGTGGCCCAGTTCATTCCCGTATACAGACTGTACGTTCATCAACAATGCAATCCCACGCATGTCTACGGAGAAAGACGTCGCCTCCAATTTCACGGGCCTTACCTTCAGGTCGATGTCTGTAGGATTCTAAGAGCAATCAATCTCAATATCAGATTTCCAAAATATTTCAAATGTTCTTCAAAGCATTTGAGTGTTGCTGCTTAATTTTAGATTGTGAAGTAAACGATACTAAAAGTAAGAATAAAGGGAAACCTGTTTTTAAGATCGAGTATTTTCATTTTCCCCAACTCAGACCAAGGCTGGATTGAGATGCACTGAGTCTCTGAGCCTCTCTCTTTCTTTCTCTCTCACACATCAATAGCGTTCTAACAATTATGTAAAACTTGAAATGTAGTAGATTTTTTTCAGTATGCAGGCTGTCATATTCTGAGGCCCTAAATGAGGGGTGGGATTCAAGCAGACCTCCAGACTGTTAGACTGCACTTGGTTGGAAAAAGACAAAAGATTTTATATTTTTGTGGCTGTAATCCTATGTGCCTTTACCCAGGAGGACTCAGGCACTAAGCGGCGTAGCTATGCCTAAGATTTGCTCCAGAAATTTCATTAATAGCACAATTTTATATTCTAAGTTACAAATTATGCATATCATGTTGTTTAAACCAGTAAAATAAGTTTAGGTTGGGTAAGAAAGTTAGCATAGCAGTTATTTTGAGGGTTTTCATCCTGGAAACATCTGGGTTTCCTCTGAAGAGGAAAAAAAAGTGAAGAAGCAACTCCCTAATTTCAACATTTCTCAAAATTTTACAGTTCTAGTCAGTCAGTAAAAGTGTGAAAAGAGCAGCACAACTGCGCTAGTCTAAGACAAGTTGCAAGATCAAGATGCTCTAGAGGGGAGCCCTGAAGGTATCAGATCCTGGAAAAATTACTTTTGGAACTACAGCTCCCAGAATCCCCCAAGCAGCATGGTCAAAGAATACAGAGGGTGGCAGATTCTGGGAGCTGTATCCCCCTAAAAGTAACTTCCCCAAGCTCTGGCAGATGCTTTTATAATCTGATCTTTGAGGTCTCATGTGGTGCAACCAAGGCCAGTGAACAATGTTAACATGAGTTCTCACCAGAGCATTACCTACTTTAACAAGGGAAGGGGAATACTCAGAGGGGGTGGCCCTGTGGTACAGAAAATAAACTATTTGGAACTGCCTTTGCCAGGGCTGATGGAGACCTTTTGCAGGCTGAGGCAAAAGAACAAGACGGCAATCCTGCCTTCAATTTCCCCTACAGAAGCCGGCAGTTGAATTTTACTTCAACACTGGGGACAGGAGAGCATCCTTCACCTCAGTGGAGGGCAGGAGGCTGGTCTGTGGGGGAAAGGGCTCGCCACAGGAAAACAGCCCAGAAGCTGTCACTGCTGTTGACATTTGCACACCTGTTAAAAGCAATACGTTCCCATTACTTGTAACTGTACTTAACAGCAATCAGCTTTTACCCCAAAATGGCCTTGGGGGGAGAGTCCCCCAAATTTTCTCTAGGGCCATTTTAGACCCCTTTTTGAATCAGGAAGTGAACTTAAAATGACTTGCCACTCACTTAAAAAAGGTCTCTCCTATGCCTAAAATGGCCCAGGAGGGCAAAAATAAAATAAAATTAAATTAAATTAAATTAAATTAAAAATATTCTTTTTGCAAGAGTGTGTGTGGTGTTGGGGCATAGCCCTTCAAGGTCTGCTGTGGGGCTAACAAGGCTCCCTGCCCTTCCACAGTTGCCTGTTTTAAGGTATCTGTCCAAGCTTATGAACTTGAGGGGGAATGCAGGTCAGCACCTTGGGTAGTGCCTTTAAAATCTGGAGGAAAATCCAATGCAAATTTGGCACCCTATTGACCTGGAAGCCACCAGCCACCACTGCATGTCATAACACTTGAAACATTTTGATCAACATTGCTCTAAAAATTATTTAAAGTGTACATAAAGGGCCATTTTAAAAAGTAACCACTTTTAATCCTAATATTTGTAGGAATACAATGCCGACATAATATAAAAGAAGAAAACAGGGTATTGTAAGGAAAGGTAGGAAATCTCCCCCACTCCCAAAAGAAAGAGTGAAAGAAAAATTGTGTAGATGTGCTCGGCAGCATGTGGGAAAAACTGGAGAAATCAATATTTACTGATCGTGTAAACTTTATAAGTAAATGTAGCAACTTCTGGAGCATGGCGGATGCGAGAGGGAGTCCAGAGTAGCACTGCGCAACTCTGAACTCCCACCTGAAGGTTTCCAGCTGGGAAAAGTCCACCCAATTCCAGCTAGCTATCCCCTCGGTAAGGGGGATGTGGAAGAGGTCTGAAGGGGATCCGTGAAGTGACACCGAGCCTTCTCTGGAAGGAGAAAGAGCGGGGGTGTGGAGGATCGCAAGACCGCGACGGGACCTCCAGGATTGCCAAGACAGAGACACAAGTGTTGCCGACGTGTTTTAAACCAAGATTTCAGAAAGCTGACTTTTTTAAAGCCCGATTTGGATTATGAACATTTTAGATTGTAAGAAGAACGTACTTCTGCTTTGAAGAGAGTAAGTTGCTTAAAACTAAGCTGGTTTCCCTATAGACAGTTAAAGGAAAGATTTCAGATGGATATGCAAACCTATGGAATACAACAAAAGGAACAAATTCATTTATTGAGAATGTTAAGAGAAAATCCACCACATTTACTAGCACGTTTGTATAAAGAAATTTTACAACAAGAATGCGAGGCAGAGACAGTTAAAGCTGCAAAGATACAATGGGCACAAAACGTTGGACACCCAATACAGTTAGAATGGTGGGAACAGAGTTGGCAATGTACACAGAAATTTACTGTTGCCCAAAATTTAAAAGAAAATTACTACAAACTATTCCACAGATGGTACATGACACCAGAAAAACTAAAGACAATTTATAAGACAGGTACAGGTCAATGTTGGAAATGTCAAGAGAACTTTGGTACACTATTTCATATGTGGTGATCGTGTCCAAGAGCACAAAAATACTGAAAAGAAATACATAAGAAAATAAGTTCAATTTTGAAGATTCAATTCGCGATGACACCCAAATTTTACTTGCTAAATATGACACATATACTAGATGGAACGCCAGCCAAGAGACATTGGAGAATTATATTGTACATGGTGACGACAGCCTGCATCGAATATGCACGACTTTGGAAAAATGAAACTACACCCATAATGGAACAGTGGTGGATAGCTTTCATGGAAAACAGAAATGCGGATATACTTACACAAAGACTGAAAGGGAAATCAGATGAAGACATTAATAAAGAGTGGAAGATTGTCACAGATTTGGGTTGGGGGTAGACAGAGGGCAATACATTTTTCATGATAACAATTATTATACAGTTAACAGTTAATGAAATATCATGTAACAAGTAAAGTAGAGATATACAGCAGAAACTAACAAATTATAGATTATTAACATTTTATTGCGATACGAAACAAATAGAGGGAATATCAATAATTGTAATCCAGAAAGGAAAGGAAGAAGGAAAAACATTACATGTAAACATTGCAGAAATTATTGTTTGTTTTATTTGTTGAAATTTGAATAAAATTATTAAAAAAAAAAAAGTAAATTTAGCCAGAGATGTGACACCAGTAATGCAGAACCGCCAAATGGAGAGCAGCTGTGACAAGACCAGGACTGACAACTGGAATAATAGTTCAGAAACAACCTCCCAGTCAATTTCATAATAGCCCTGTCCTGTATTAACAAATTCTATGACCAAAGACATGGAAAAGAGCCAGTTAGCAAGGAGGGAAATCAGCAAACATGGATAATACCAGTCCTGGAAAGGCACTCTCGGTGTTTAAACATTTAATCTGGGCTGTAATTTGTCATAATTGGGGCATTAATTGTATCAGAGGAAATTGAAAAGCTCTTACAAGAATGTGGAAGTTTTCTAAGGCTGCAATCTTGCACACACTTAATGGGACAAATGCCAACTTTGTTCAGTGGGGCCTACTTACAAATAAACGTGTGGGGCAGATGGCAAGATGCTTTCAAAACTAATGGGGAGAGAATTGGTTACTCAAGTTTCACTGTGTAAATGCAGAATTATGGAGGAGTATTTGTGGGAAGAGGAGAGGAATCATGCAATGGGCTACAAATGGAGTACAAACAACTGAGATGTTCAGAATTTGGGCAAATGGAGACAAGGATAGTGAGAATACTCCCCACCTGGGCTGATATTTGATTTAGTGCTGTCTCCGTATATTGGCCTGATGCCTGCTGAGATGCAAGTGGATAGAAAGACAAGTGATCATTATCTCAAGGAGACCCAGTTCTCTGTCAGTGGTACTTGCATCCCACAAGAAGAGCTGGAAATCTCTGCTCTCCATTTCACACATCTGTCACCATGCCAGAAAGGTTGCCAAGAAGGCAGGCCAGCTCTACCATTAGATAAAGTTGCCACAGGTGGCAGATACTGGGCGGTGCATATCTGCAGTCCTCTAGCTGGAAGAGAAAGCAGAACAGGGCTGTCAGTTCAGGATCATCCCTGTCCCTGGGGCTTACAGATTAAAACCTGAGACCTAGGGACAGCCTCTCAGAATGCCATTAAATGCCAACAACAGTGGCTTGCAACTCTTCAGTGTTTCTCTCTTCAGTCATAGAAACAGAAACACACACTCACACACAGCAGAGAGAGAGAGAGAAAAAGAAAACATATTTACTTATTTGGAAATTAAGACAAAATCTTATCTAAAGGAGCTGTTCCCAGACTGGATCAGGAACATATAATCTAGCGTACTTACTTCTAGCCAGAAGGTGGATGCAGATCAGATCAGAGGGTGAGCTCTGGCACCACAATGACTTGGGGGTTGCAGGGAGAGAAAGAAGCCATCAAAGTGAACTCATAGACTCCCTGCCCCTAAGAGTCTGCAAGCTGCAGCAACAAATCCATTAAGCTTTGCAAATTGTAGCACACTGCTGCTCTCCTAGGTGAACTGGAAACTTCCACAGAATTCACTCCTCCAGAGCTGAGCACTACAAAACTGGAGAATTTGCACTCTCCTGCCCCATCTGGAGATGTCTCATGGAAACTGGAGACTTAGGGACATGTCTTGTGATCTGGTAGTCCTAGAGTAGAACATTTCAGACACCTGGCCCCATACACAAACACATATACAAGAACACACATCCAGGCTAGCCCGCCACCTTCAGATAAAGTAGCAGATGCCTGTCAATTTTTGTATATATAATGGGGAGAAATACCATGTTGACCTCTACCTTGAGCAGCAAAATCATGGGACAGCCTGAAGGGGCAGGGAAAGTGGTTGACGTCATACCTTGTACTGTTGATTCTAGATAATCTGTACTGCTCCTGCCATAATTGCTATATTCAAGAAAGGAGCCAGCAAATCCCTCAGTGCCCTGACTTCAGCAGCCACACAAACTGGAGGATTCTGGCAGTTATCATCCAAGAAAAGTGACTTTTCCAGGCTCTGAGAAAGCCTCATGCAGGTGGACACCAACATTATCTTGCATCTCTTTTCACCCACATGGTTCATCTCAGCCAATTTGTGTTTGGCACTTGCAGAATTGCCCTCTTGTGCCCACCTCCTCCTTTTGTCCAAGGAGTTTGTGAGAGTGTAGAAAGTGTTTCTGCAAGATTTTCAAGGGCAAGCTTGCTTAAGCCGTTGCCTGCCATGATACAATCTCATTAGTAAAGCATGAGCTTAGGGACTCCAGTTATCATGAAACCCGCACTCCATTAAGTCCCAATCAGTACGGACAATGATCAGGAATTACAGGCACTGCAGTTCAGTGATATTTGGAGAGCCACATATTCCCCACATTTTGTTCAGAGTATATAATGGAAGACACTACAGGGGCAATCACATCTATGCGCCAGCAGGCCATCTTCTCTCAATCATACATTTACACAACTACTTACTCAGCTCTCCAACTAAAAGGTCTCCCAACATACTTTACTTAGCGTCAGAACAAACAAAAAGTTACCCATCCCAAAATTTACAATCGAAAAGACAGTGCACAAAAGGAAAAGAAGGTGCGGAGGGTAGAAGAAAACAAATGATCCAAGGCACTAGTTCTGAAAATGTCAAACCATCAGGTGCGCCATTTACAGAAAACAGCTACTTGATCTTAAAGAAGACAGCTACTTGATCTTAACAGCTTAAAATATAACATTAAGCACATGAAGGACTATAAGGGGCCACAAATACCCCGAAGGACTAGATCCTATCTGACCTTGGCAGCTAAGCAGTGTCAGTCTGGTTAGTACTTAGAATGGAGAACACTAAGGAATACCACGTGTTGTAAGGCCATATTCCAAGGAAGGCAATGGCAAACCACTTCGGAGTATTTCTTGTCTAAGAGAACCTTGAAGTTTGCGGGGGGGGGGGGGTCGCCATATATTAACAGGGAACTCATGGCTATAAAGAATAGAGAGCAAAGGGAAGGAGTAATATGCATCGTTCAATTACACATACACAGACTTAGGCCATTTCCACACTATACACCATTGGTGCGTCGTAGCGTTAAAATCCCGGCACTGCTACTTGTATGGTGCCGTCAGGTTAAGAACACTCTTTCCCGCACCCGTCTGCCTGAAGTGGATGAGTAGTGGTATCGACCGGTGTTCCTTCTGCACCACAGCATCCTTGCCCTGCCTTCACCCCGCCTTGCTGCCTCTGATTGGGCGGGGGGGAGTTGGTTTTTGGGGTTTTTTTGGAAGCCGTACTAACACGGCGATGTTATAACGGCATGACACGCCAATACACCATTGCACTTTTGTGCTATAGTGTGCTTAAAAAATAAGAGCTTTTAACTCAAAGGAGAAATTTAAAATAAACACAGAGAGGTGACAGATTTTGACGTGGCCACGCTACGGGAGTTGCTGAGGGAGGGACAAGCCGAGCACACACACAGCCAGCCCGCTCCCGGATCCACAATAACAGCGAGTGCTATCAAGCACTATTATGATACCGCACTAAGACGACTGGCAGGATTGAAGCGCTAAAGGAGGCCCTTAACACATTTTTCCTGGAAATAGAATAAAGCGGTCTGGTGACACTTGGGGATGGGATAGAGGCTGGATAGTGATGACGTTGTGCAGTAGCACGGCTCCTGGACTGGAAACAACCCGCTGCTGTTGCACTACAGCAACGTTGCGTGGAAATGGCCTTAGACCCGGTAGGGCTTGAGGCCTAAAGGACATTATTTTCTTAAAACAACAAGGGAAGAAAGAAAGGTGGCAACGTATGTTTCCTTATCCTTTATCTTTGTTCACATTCTTTTCTTAACTGAAAGGATTATTGACTTTCAACAATGGTGCAGTCTTAATACTGGGTTGTATACCTTGCCCAGTTAACATTGGTTTTATACTTCTTTTAAATTTGTAAGCCAACTCCAGGGAATTTTTTGTTGAGAAGCTGTCCCTTAAAGACACAAAATAAAACAAAAAATATTAGAAATTTCCATCTTGACTAAAAAGGAGCTATTTCCTCACACCACCACAACATATGGAAAACAAATGTTTCCTTCATTTTAGAAATCAATTTGTCAGAGACATTTGCAGGGGGTGGGGGAGTTCTGCTGCCCAACCACAGTAAATTACAAACATCCAGAAATTATTTTGGATTGTGTTTGAAAGAAATCAGGAAAGACATTATTGTAAGAGATGAGCATTTTGCTATTTTCTTTCTTTTAATTTATGACAAGCTGGGACATCTGATATGTCGATCACTTGGAGAAACTGTCGGCAATTTGCACAAGCACCTCACTGCAGCTGCAGAATAAGAGGTCATTTACTCTCCTCATTTCTTGAGGCAAAAAAAAAAAAGGCACAGAAAGGTAGGTTCTCCTCGTTTTTCATAGACACATCGTGTTAGTTGCTCAAAAAGTTTCCCCCCGAGCTTCAGGCCATTATGAAACTGTGTTGGCTTTCCAGGCTAATATTTAATTGAGTTTTTGCTATTAACATTTGTCGACACTTCAGCACAGGAAATGTCAACACTGAGCGGTAATGCCATATAATGTAATGGATGCCTTTTGTCTATGTTTCTGCTGTAATGGCGAGAAGACAGATGACAGCCTTACTTTGAAATTCCCTGCCATCTAATAGTATGGGGGTTTCTTTTCCTCTCCCATTCCTGGTTTCGCCTTTTGACAGCCTCTCTTTTAGCTGCCGTAAAGCAGACCCCATCTTTGAGACTGTGCACATTTTTCGTAAGCTAAAAATGGTTTCTCTTAAATGGCCTTCAGTGGAGCGGAAAGCCAATAGGCTCCAGACTCATGTCAGGAATTACTGTCAAGGAAGTGGACCCTCGCACCAATTACCTTGTCCTACAGATGCTCCATATTCAAATCAGGAGGCAGTTTTTTCCTGACAATCTCATCTTATGATAAGTCTAAAGTTCAATAAACGTTGTTGCAATAAACCAGTTGAGTTGGAACAAATGGCACAAAAGGACCTGTGGATGTATTTGTATGGAGTGTTGATCCAAGTTTGGAAGCATTATTTTGAACTTCCAGAATCCCCCAGCCAACACAGTCACTGATTGGCCTAACAGTAACATTGGGATATGTGGTAATCTTTGCTGAGGACCGCATTATCTGCAGGGCTGTATCATCCTGTGTGAGCCTGTCCAAGCTCTGAGATCTTTAGAAGAGGGCTTTTCCTCAGTCTCTTCTCCCTCATAGTCACATTTGACTGGACCGAGAGATAGGATCTTCTAATGTCTTCTCTTAAGACTCTGGAACTCCTTTCCTAGGGAGGCTATGCTCCTATGGTGGCAACCCCTTTTCATTTCCATGTATAGGAGCTCCGTGTATACAATGTAATGGTCATGAGATCCTGGAGTGGAGCAAATATTTGCAACTTGAATTGCTTTGTGCATTACAAAAAACAGTTTGAGTTCTTTTAGAGGACTTGGGATGCAACGAGCCATTTTCTAGTCTCTCGTTCCCCATCTAAAATCACAACTGCCAGTCCCAGTGGGTTCACTGCTAAGGGGGAGTGGGAATCAGGGAGGTGACTCGGCAGTGAGGACTCTTTCTCATCCCCCTGCGCTTTGCTAGGTAGAGATGGAAGGAAGAACACACAGGAACAACATTATTGTCGTCCCTCTGTTTTTTTCTAGCAAGCTGCAAAGAGACAAGCAGCAGTCCTGCTACCCAGTTGACTCTTTCTCCCCCTCCCATTCCTCTCCACACCTATTTATCAGCCATAGCAGCAGTCCCATGGGGCTTTTCAGCTGGCTGTGGAGGAAGGCAAAGAGCTGGATGCACAGTGGTCACACTCTGTGTGTGCCATCTAGGATCCTGGCCAACTTTAATTAATCCATTGTTGGGGGGAAACCCGCTCTCCTCTTTCATGTATTTTTCAAATGAAGCTTAAACTAGAATGCCAAGCCAGAAAGGGATGGTTTACATTTAAACAACAAACAAACAAAACCAACAAGAACAAAAATAAAAAGGAGTACTGTGATGACGATAATAGCTTTTTTTTAAAGTCTTCTCAATAGTTAGAAGGAATATATTTTGTGCATGTTTTCTTTCTCTCTCTTTTACGTATATGTATAAAATGCTAAAACCACAGGCTCAGTCTAGATTAATGGTTCCCAGATTCTCCAGCCCTGGACTCACACCCTTCCAGTGTGCTGCTCTGACAAGAATTAGTCCTGATTAATCCTCTGTCATCCCACTTTTTCAGCTGCTTTTAAAATGTCCCAGTTTCTTCCTCTTCCTCCCACTTTCCCCCTTTGTCCTCAGCTTACTTCAACTAGTGCAAAGTGAGTTCAAAGTGCAATAGTCGTTTGCACCCAATTGACACAGTAGAGGGGACAGGAGAGGAAGTGGCAGAGTCTTGGTCTTCACATTAGACTCTGGCAAAAGCAAACTGCTGCACCCTCTCCTAGCTTCTGTGTTCTTCATTAATAACTTTTGCCATTTTGACAACATTCTGATGTTGCTTGGACAGTGATGTCCTAGTTATTACCTATGAAATGTTGAAGGGTATAGGGACTTATGTGAAAAATACTAGGGATCTGTGTATTTTCACAACTCAAAACATATGTGTAACATATTTTAATTTTACAAATTATTTCAGGCCAGATTCTCTGTTAAAACAAAAACAGTTCCAGCTGTGATGAAAAACACAAACCATATCCAAGCTTGCTGAGAGTAGTCCCATAACTGTTAAATTTTTAGGAAAAATTTTAGTTGACTGCACCAGTGCTGTGTGGTGAAAATCACTGGCTTCAAACAAGAATGCCTGGAGCTTATTCTGCATCTATCTGAAACTGCCTCCATCATCATAAAAATTTACCCCAGTGCAGATATTCTTGTTTGCTCCCAAACAAATTCAGCTCACTGTCTGTGGTATAGTGCCCTCTGATTTACATCGTTAGGCTGAAATCCTACTACAGTCACATTTACCTGGCAGTAAGTCCCACTGAAGTCAATTGACTTCCTTCTAAGGCCCTTTTCACATGTGGGGGCGGAAACGGGCGACAACGCCCAAAAACGGAGCTTACCTCCAGCCGGGTAAGTCCGTCGCCACGTGGAGCAGCGCGAGCTCGCTGCTCCACACTCCTCCGGCGTCGCAGATGGCAGCTTCCAGTTGGTGGAGGCTCTCCACCAACCGGAGAAGCTCGCCAGCCGGAAGCCCGCCCCCCGGCAAATCTGCAGGTACTCACTTCCACGCGCCTGCAAATCCACTTTGGAGCCGGGCGACGGAGCGGCACGGGGCTGCGCGCTCCGTGCTTTTTAAAAACCTCTAAAAAGAGGTTTTTAAAAAACACGCAGCCCGGCTAGTTCCGGCCGCTCCTTAGTGGATTCTGGTGTGGAACTACGAAAAGTAGTCCACGCCAGTCCACTCTACGGTGTAGAGGACCTCCGTGAGAGGTCGCTCTACACCGTTCCCCCCCCCCCACATGTGAAAAGGGCCTAAGAAAACATACATATGAAGGGTGAGGAAGTTTCAGCCTGAGTGTCAAATTCAGAAAAGTTCTCAGGAGTCACATTTGCAAAGGCAAATGAGAGGCCCCAAACAGCACATATCTTAGCTTGAAGCTCTTGCTACCAGTAACTATAAGCCTTAGAAGAAGGACTTCAACATTTTAGAATGAGGAAGGAAAGCCATACAGAGCTAGGAGTTTACAGATGATGGTATCATGGGTCACATTTGGACCCTAGCAGGTCCAAAGGTTCCCCATTCTGACGGACAGGATTTGTATGCTATATATCACAGTTGAGTCTGAAAAATTGGTAGTATGACTTGAAGCCCTTTCACATTATACAATTATACCACTTTGATCCCACTTTTAACTGCCATGACTGCATCCTATGCAGCACCACAGTTTGTAGTTTGATGAGGCACAAGAGTCCTCTGGCAGAGAATCCTAAATACTCCTTCCTAAACTGCAAACTCCAGGACTCCATAGGAGGCAGTCATGATAATTAAAGTGGAATATAGCGCTATTAGGGCCAGCATGCTTTAGTGGTTTGACCATTGCACTATAACTCTGGAGACCACGCTTCAAATCCCCACTCAGCCACAGAAACCCACTTGATGACCTTGGGCAAGTCACACCCTCTCAGTCTCAGAGGAAGGCAAAGGCATACCCCCTCTGAACAAATCTTGCCAAGAAATCCCTGTGATAGATTTGCCTCAGGAGGGTCTCCATAAACTAGTAATGACTGGAAGCTACACAGCAACAACACTGTAATTGTGTAGTGTGAAATGCCCCTTAGATGAAACCAAATGATTCCAGTGGGACTAAAGTGAGATTAACATAGACTTAAGAGCTTTTCTGCACTAGATTGTTCTAGTGCTATTACTCCACTTTCAACATCCTATGGAATCCTGGGATTTGCAGTTTAGGGAAGGGCCTTTAGAATTCTCAGCCCAAGAGCTTTTTGCAAAGCCTTAGTAGACTGAAAACCCCAGAATTCCACAGGAGGTTGAAAGTGGAATGATAGCAGTATAACAGTGTAGTGTGGAAACACCAGAGCCTGGATCCAACTTCATTTATTACCAAAGGAGACTTTTAGAGCCCTTTGCACATAAAGTAAGGAAACAGTGTCCTGACCTGTGGGATTTAGACCTTGCTACTCCATATCAACTCACAACATCCTTGTCGAAATGAATTGCAGCCTTTTCATACTGTTCTCATGTTCTTTTCTGAGTCTTCCTTAACAGGAACAGCTTGGGACAAAATGTCCTCTTGAAAATGTACCAGAGTTTGTGGAGAGAGTGGTTTGTCCTATGATGAAAGAAACCAAAAAAATTATGGCTGTGCTCACTGTGGAGCCTCTGGATGCGCTGCTGAAAGCAAGGGCTGGCCAAACGACTGCCTGCAGCAAAAGACAAAATGGCACAGTAGCCTCCGTTCCTTTTAACGATTTTATACTGTTTTAATATGACGCTTTTCATTGTCTTTTAAATTTTAATGTTAGGTTATTCTTTTTATGAGCCCCCTTTGGTCTCACTTTAGGAGAAAAGCAGCATATAGGTGAAACAGACAAACAAACCAATATCTGTCATCTAAAGCAATTGTCTGAGATTGGTGTGCCTTAAATTTTGGGCTGGTACTGCTAAAAATGTTCCTGCCTACAGTGTAAACCTTCACTTTTCAGGTGTTTTGGAGTAGACAAGAAACAGAAATAGACCCTCTCTATGTGTACCAAAATGCTAGAGCATCATCTTATTTTTTCACCTGCCAGCATTGCTTTCCACAATTAAATAAATCTAATTAAATAAATAAACGCTTGCTGTAAACCTTGTTTACAGCAAGTGTATTCTCACCCCACCTTAAAGGCAGGTGTGGGATAGGGACGATTTTGTCGCCTTCTTTTGCTTCTCCCTGAAAACTGTCTCCAGGCATTAATAAAGCACCTCTCTTCCCACCACCCGCCCATTCTTTCCTTCTTCTGCTCAGAATCTGTGGGCATATTTATTCTTATTATATTTTAAGGACTCTGTGGATACTTCAAGAAGCATCAGCAGTTTTCATAGCCTTAAAATGAAAGCATAATAATTAGGCAAATTGGGGGAAAGGGAGGACAAAGCTTTAAAACATTCTACCAAAAGACTTTCCTGTCACAATTCAATTTGTTTGCATTAGGACATAATAGCCCAGTTAGACTTTATAGTGCTACTATATTTGATTTTATTGTCGTGTGGGGTGGATAAAGCACTACAGACTGCCTTCGAAAACCTATATTAATATTTAAAGAAGGGGGAATTAAGACAGAACTTTATAGTAATTTTTTTTTCATACCATCCATTTTATATTACTATGAAGCAAATAATAAAAAAAAAATTGTGCCTGATCACCTGGATTTCAAAAAATAATGAAATTTATTTAGCGCACTTGATCAGTACCTTACAGTGCCAGCATGTCTACTCAGAGGCATATCCCACCGAATAAAATGGCACTTACTCTTATGTAAATGTGTATAAGATTGATGCCTAAGGTTTTAATTTTGAGCCAAGATGTCACTGGCTTAGCTGCAAAACATGTTATCAACATCTGGGCTCAGTGAGGCTGCCATGTGAAATAAAGGACAGGGCTCCTGTACATTTAATGGTTGCTAATGGTTGTCACCAAAGCAATACTACTGAGATTTCCTCTTCTATACAACTACAGGAGCTCTGCCCCTTATTTCACCGGGTGCTCGTGGTGCTCAACCCAAGAGTGTGGATTACTGATGTATGTTAGACCAAGTTCTTGCCAAGAGTGCGAGTGAAGGTGTGTAGGTACATATACACATATCCTGTGGCCGGTCCTGGTCCAAGGGAGGCCGTGGCTGCTGCTGCATGTAGCATGGGGAGGGGGGGGAGTTAATGCAATCATGGAGCCGCCTTTCCCACTGTATTGGACTCACGGCCGTTTTGTGATGAGGCAAATTGAGACAATTGTATATACTAATTACCTGGTCAGATGCTGAGGTGTGATGGCTAGGTAGCTAAAACAGAGCTGTTGAAGGTCAAGTTAAACAATACAAAGCAACAAAACAATTTGTTGCTGCTAACTGCTGTCAAGCCGACTTTGACTCATGGCCCTATAAATAAGAGTCCTCAAAGTCACCCTCTCACCGTAGAATCAGGGAGTTGGAAAGGGCCGTATGGGCCATCAAGTCCAACCTCCTGGTCCATGCAGGATCTCCAGCTAAAGCACCCCCTGCAGGCAGCTGTCCAGACTCTTTTTGAAGACATCCGGAGAAGGAAAACCCACCACATCTCAAGGAAATTTGTTCCACTGCTGAACCTTTGTCACTCTCAAGAGATTCCTACTAATATTCAATCAAAATCTGTCTTCCTGTAACTTAAAATCATTAGACATAGTTCTACCCACTGATGTGAGCTGACACCCTTCTCTTGTTTGCGGCAGACCTTCAAATATTCAAAGGGTATGATTATGTCACCACTCAGTCTTCTCTGCACAAGGCTGAACCTTCTCAGCTCCTTCATCTCTCCTCATATGTTTTGTCCTCCATACCTCTTATCATCCTTGTTACCCTTCTCTAAACTGATTCCAACTTGCCCATTTCCTTCTTAAAATGAGACAGCTAGAACTGAACACAGTACTCCAGATGAGGCCTGACTAGCACAAAATATATGGGACTATCACTTCCCTCGACTTGGAAACTATCCTTCTATTAATGTGAGCTAAGATAGCATTTGTCTTTGCTGCAGCATCATACTGCTGGCTCATGTTCAAACTATGATCAACAATAATCCCAAGGTCCTTTTCACAGGTAGGACTGCTAAGCCAAGGGTTTTGTGGCTTAAATATAGAATTTTGCATTTGTCTCTGTTGAATTTCATTTTATCAATTTCAGCCCAGTTTTCTAGTTTATCAAGGTCCTTTTGAATTCTTTTCCTATCTTTTTATGTGTTAGCTACCCCTCCCAGTTTTGTATCATCTGCAAATCTGATAAGGATTCCCTCTACCCCATCATTTAAATCATTGATAAGAATGTTGAACAGTAATGGCCCTAGAACAGAACCCTAAGGCACTCCATTTGAGACCTTTTTCCAATTTGAAGCACAGCCACTGATGACAACTCTTTGGCCCTTTCCACATGTGGGGGGGGGGATGGGCGAAAACGCCCAAAAACGGAGCTTACCGGCAGCCGGGTAAGTCCGTCGCGACGCTAGCTGCTCCGCAGTCCTCCGGTGTCCCAAATGGCGGCTTCCGGTTGGTGGAGGCTCTCCACCAACCGGAGAAGCTCACCAGCCGGAAGCCCGCCCCCGGCAGATCTGCAGGCACGCACTTGCGCGCGCCTGCAAATCCGCGTCGGAGCCGGGTGACGGAGCGGCAAGGGGCTGCGCGCTCCGTGCTTTTTAAAAACCTCTAAAAAGAGGTTTTTAAAAAACACGCAGCGCAGCTAGTTCCGGCCGCTCCTGAGTGGATTCTGGTGTGGAACTACAAAAAGTAGTCCACGCCAGTCCACTCTACAGTGTAGAAGACCTCCGTGAGAGGTCGCTCTGCACCATTACAGAAGCCCGGTGTGAAAATGGCCTTTGAGCAGTTTTCCAACCAACTGTGGATCCATCTGATGGTGTCTCCTTCTATTGTATATCTATTGCATATTTAGTCATTTAGCTAATCAAAATATCATGGAGGATCTTAACAAAGGCTTTGCTGAAATCCAGATAAATGGTATCCATCTACTAAACTAATGATCCAGTTTTTATATATATATGCTTAGTCTGGCAGGATTTGTTCTTTACAAATCTATGCTGGCTCCTACTAATCACTGCACTGTCATCAATTACTTGCAGATGGACTCCTGTACAATCTGTTGTAATATTTTTCCTGGTATTGGGGTCAGGCCGACTGGCCTATAGTTTCCCGGATCTTCTTTGTTGAAGACAGGGGAAATATTTGCTTGTCTCCAGTCACCTAGCACCTCACTTGTTCTCCAACATTTCTCAAAAATGATGGCAAGTGGGTTCTGTAAGTATGTCAGCAAGTTCCTTCAATATTCTGGGATGCAATTGATCTGACTGTGAAGATTTGAACTCATTTGGGTTAACTAGGCAATTCCTGACTAATTCCTTGTCATAGGGTTTTCATAGTAAAAGACATTCAGAAGGAGGTTCATCATGTCTCCCTGTGTGCAGTACTAAGAAGCATTAGCTATGGTGCCACTGCAGTTGTCTCTGAGAGATCCTCCACAAGAGCCACCACCCACTACTACTGCTACCCCCTAGCTGTTTAGCACATTTAGCCTGGCTCCTCAACAACAGCCTGTCTGATGTGAGAGACCCTATGCTGCTATCAGGATAATCTCTTCCCTCACAGAAGGACACAATCCCATCACCACAGAAGGATAGTGCCATTAGTGGGAGGAAAACAATTCTAGACAACATAATACTAATATGAAATACTATACTAAACAACAAAAATCCACTTAGCACATTTTTTAAGAAGAGATACTACTTCATGTGGTAAAAGATGTCTATCTGTTATAGCATGTGATTTTCTCCACTGTGTATCTTGCATTTAGTGTGCTTTGATGATCGATAATTAGAAACTAAACACAGACTTAATTTTCAAGTCTGCTTGCCAAGACATGTGTCCTTGAGGAAATCCCATTTTAGAAGAGAAAACTGGTTAGTTGAATAAAATAAACATTTCCCTTAATGCTTCATTTGGCATTGAGAAAGAAACCACCAGCATGCTCAGAAAAATTCCAAGAAAGAGGAAAAATGGCATTTTCAGATTTATTTATTTTTTTTAAAAAAAAAAGCTTAAGTGCACCTCCAACAACCCAACCCAACAAAAACTAAGCACCGTCACTGGCAGAGGAGGACGTGGCTAACTGGTTTGCTGGCACCACAAACAAGAACATTCAGTGCTACTACATTTTGTTGTAGGTCCCATTTGTTAAGATGCTATTACAGAGAGTAGAGCCTTGCCAAGCTCCTGCCTAAAGTACTGCAGAGGCTGAGGAAGTAAAACCTCCTGCACCAGAAATCCAAGGGAGGGTGAAAGAACTCACTTGAAGATCTGTTTCTTTGAAAGAAAAAGAAGACTTGAGGAAGAGGCGGGTGGGGGGAGGAGGTCTGATCAGAGTTTGATAGAATAAGTGTATTTAGACACTCCTCCTTTTAAGAAAGGGCCCAGATGCACGCAAGGCTTATACCAGTTTAAATCCAGGTCCTCTTCTAGGAAACCTTGCTTACCAAAAGATCAGAAGATGTGAGGATCATTACAGTCAAGGGTTCTTAGAAATTATCTCCTAATACCCAGTTGAAGATAGAACTAGTCCCTGGTCTCTCTCTGGCTTGAACCTCTTAGTGGAATTTAATGCTGACAAATCAAAAAGGGGCATATCCAGAATTTGTCGTTCTGATAAAAAAAAAGAGGGGGAAAATCTTTATCATCTTAATCAAAGGATATGCCACCCTGAGATGGATCTGTGTCTTGTCCCTTGGCCTCAGGTGACTCCTGCGTGCTAGAGGTTAAGGGTTTGTTAAAGAATATCCGTTTTGATTAAGTGTCACATATGGTGTAAAACATCCTCTTTATCATTGGGAAGTGAAGGTTGGAGGCCAGACTGTGCCTTTTAGTGAGCTTTCTAATATAAATTAGATGTCTTAGGTAATGGGTGGTTTTCAAACAGGATTGATCTTTCCATGGTCCAGTGAATGTGGGTGTGTTTGGTGAGAGATGTTACAAAAGCAAGCTTGCTGGCACCTATACTAATGGGCTGGTTACCCCCCTTCCTTTTGGAGAAGGACTTGAAATGTGTAACATAGGCACCTCCCTTCCCCGCTCCCTTTTCCAACTTCTTCATTTTCTTGATGTAATGGGCAAAGGTCCATGTATCCTTAACTCCTTTAGTATTTCAGTCCTTGTGTTTGCAGTATCACTCACTGAATCTTAGAGCCACTCATCTTTTTGAGTCCACTGACAACTCCCTAAACTTGCATGAACTTAAAGATGAAGCTATTATGAAGGAGACTGTGTTATCTGCTATAGTTTTTTTTATATCAATATATACAACTTCTTTAAAAAGGGAAAGAGAAAGACTAAAGTCCTGTCTCGCTTCCTCCCCACCCACCCCCGACCATTCACCCTGCTGGATGTCACTGAAAGCAGATGATTTCCACTGACTTTAAAGTTCTGCTTGACAGCTACCTTGATTGCAGTGAGAATCAGAAGAGGAGAAAATGTAGAGATGATAAATTGTTAGCGCTTGCTTTAGAAAGAAGAACACAGCTCCATTTCTCAAGGTGTGGGAAGGGAGACTAATCTTTATGGTACGGATGTTTCTAACTTGCTTTGGACAAACGGGCAATAACTACACGCAGAAACCCAGCAGGAATCCACAGTTCCTGTATATAACTCCATGACCTCCATGAAGAAGACTTCTGCCAAATAAAATACCTGTTCTATGGTTTATCAGTCTGATAGAGAGCATTTTAAGGAGAAGGAGGAAATAGTTTGTGATATACAAAGAAGGAAAGAATAAAGAAAGACCATGCACTCAGAAGTCACAAACATGTCCAGGAATAACAGATCTGACAACACATGTTGATGCAAATTTGGAGCACGCAGAAAGAATGACATGGCATTTATCATGCTGGATTTTTTTTTTGGTGTTCTTCTGCAAGTTTTATTACATTGGAGAGGGAGTAAAAGCTCTTCTGTCAAGATGTTCAAGTTTTCATTCTCCTAAAATGGCTGCGTATTTTGAGAAAAATAACTTTCAAGCAATCATACAAAGGGGACAATATGCTGGATCTATTTGGACTACTTGTGCTTGGAAGAACAATATGAATCCTTTTCTAAACATTGGCACAGATTTTGAAGGGTTAGTGGTACAAAACAATCAAGATTTTTTTTTCTAAAACCAGTGAGACTGTCAGGGAAATATCCCATGCTATACTGGTAATATGTATATTCCCTAGATCAGATACCTCCTCCTACTACCGTAAGATAATGAGCTTTCTATTTATCCTGATACTCTCCAGGCTGGACTGCATAATGTGGTGTGGACAGACTTCAGTCTTGTGGAATCTGCTTTTTTTTTTTTAAACTAGCACTATGAGAACCACCAAGTGGCGACGGATGCAAAATACATACATATTTAGAATTAAATATAGTGGCCCCTCCACTTTTGTGGAGGTTCAGGGGACAGGACCCTCATGAAAGTGGAAAAACTGTGAATAACTTCCTCCCACATTCCCCTTTTGGAGTCCTCCCCATTCCCTTGTTTTTTGTCTCTGCAGATGTTCTACATGCTGGGCAAGGTGAGTGGGAATGGGAGAGAGAGTTCCGGAGGGGAAAAGGAAGTGGCGCTTGAGGCTTCTCCTCCCCAATTCCTTGGCGTTTTGCCTTAGTGGGAGTTCTCTGCACTGGGTCCAAATGCATGGGAATAGGAGGGGGAGCTCCGGAAGGGAAAAGGAAGGTGCACGTGGGGCTGCCCCCTTTTCCTCCCTTGCATTTTGCCTCAGCACACGTTCTCCCGCCAGGGCCAAATGCACGGGAAAGGGAGGGGAAAACTCCAGAATGGAGAACATGCGTGTGTGCCTCCCCCTCCATTTCCTTGCCTTTTTCCTGGGCGTGCTTGCCTTTCTTCTCTGTAGCTGGCAAAATGCAAGAAAATGGGAAGAGGAGAATGTGGGGGAGAGCACCTGTGCTCACGAATGATCGAATTTGGGAAGGTCAGCCCTGCAAATGTGGAGGAGGGTTGTATTTCTAAATCTTAAGAATTAGTTTCTGAATATCAGAACTTGTAGTCCTTCCATACAAAATTCCATCAACCATTAACCCAGCCTTCCTTCCTTTCTGTAGCATGGTTTGGGGCTAGCAGGGAAGCATGTCTTTGTTACAGATACGCCTTGGGAATCTGCTGTGGCAACTAAGGGGAAAAGCGTACCAGGATATCCTGATCCTCCTCCTGCTGTAATCCGTTGCACACGGAGATAACCTTCAAAGATTGTTTGGAGGCTGTTAATGCAAGAATACTAACTAGGACTCAGCTGTTTTAAAACACATTTTGCCCATGCTGAAACATCTGCACTGAATCTCAGTTCCTAAACCCAATCCCACTATGCAAGCCCTGTTGGTTACTTTAAAAGGTTTTCATGGACCTAGGATACCTGTTCCATTGCCTTTCTCCCAGAACCCTCACCATGCATTAAGACAAGGAGTGGGGGACCTGTTAACCTTCATATGTTGCTGGACTCCAACTCCCATCAGCCCCAATAACATGTCAATGGTCAGGTAGGATAGGATCTGTAGTTCATCAACATCTGGAGGGCCACAGATTCCTCACTTCTGCATTCAGGTCATCTTTACAAGTCTTTCCTAAAGTCCTCCAGTCTTCACAGATATGATGGGTGGGTGATGATCAAATAAAGGAACTTTTCAGCCATGGGGCACTGTAGTTATAGAGCTGAGGAGGCGCAGCAGATACATTGTCTATGTGAAGACTTCTCTAGCTGAACTCTCTGTTTTACTTTCTGTGTTTGGTTTTACGTAGTCCTTTTGTTTGTTGCTATCATTTTTATCACGTGTTGTTCTGATTATTTTTGCATTGTCGTATCATATATTTATTTTGATTGAAATTCATCCTGTGAATGTGTTTCATTTGCTTTTTGTTTATTTTTTTTGAAAGGCAGGTAGAAATTAATTAAGCAAATGAATAATTATTGCATAGCATCAATTATGAATGAATAGTTTTATACATTTTTAAAACATTAGGCCTCTTGTGTTTTTTAACTTGTGATTTTATATTGTTATATGCAAAATAATAAGAATAGGGGAAGTAAGTGTGAAGTTGCATATGCACTGTTTTATACTTCTATCTGGTCAAAATATATTATTTAGAATTCCAGAGTATGTCTATCAAGACTAAGAAAAACATCCGATGGCAAGTAGCGAATTACCTTTTGTGTTCAGATTTGATTTAGATGATTGAGGTAAGGAGAAGAAGATTCTTATCAGGAATGTTTGCTTTCTGCCTCTTCCAAGACTTTCCTAAGCAGCAGCTGCCCCCTGTGATTGACAGGCAGGGTCCAAATTAAGTTGATCCTCCCTAACCGGGGAGGGCTAACTTGCCTTCCCAAACTGGGCTGAAAAAACTAGGCAAAAGCCATTTCCGCACTACACTGTTATAACATTATTATTCCGGTTTCAACATCCTATGGAATTCTGGGGTTTGCAGTTCACTGAGGTCAATGAGCTCCCTGGCTGAGAATTCTAATTGCGCCTCCCTAAATTGCAAGCCCCAGGATTCTACAGGAGGTTGAAAGTGGAATAATAGCAGTAAAACAGTGTAGTGTGGAAATGGCCAAACTCTCAGCCCCAGCCTGAGAACTCTTGCTGTTCTTACGGAAAGGTGCAATGGTGAACGTCTTCAGATCTCCTCAGAGAAAACCCAAGACGGCTCTCATCCAGACGAGGTGTCTGTAAGAAGCCATTGGGTTGTCCATCGACCTTAACAAGCATGATGTAAGCCCATGGGGAGTCCTTTTTAGGAGGCTGCCATGACTGCTTGGAGTTCTGATATGGAAAACAAGGTCTCTGTTACAAAAATCAAAATTAAAATCACAGCTGAAGCAACATCACGGAAGAAACTTCTGCACTCTGGAATGTTGTTGGACCTTAGTTAGCATCATCCCTCATCACTGCTAAAGCTGGCTAGAGGCTGATGGGAGTTGCAGCTCACTCTCATACGGAGGGTGATACGTTGCCATAGGTTATACACTCAGTTGGAAGAGCCGAGCTTTGATGACTAAAAGTTATTACAGGGGCGCTTTCACAGCACACAGTTGTAGCGCTATTCCACTTAACTGGCATGGCTGCATGCAGTAGAAACCTGGGAATGCCAGTGTAGGGGAGGAGCTTTTAAAATTCTCAGCCAGGGAGCTGTGCTGGAGCCTCTGACCAACCACAAACTCCATCATTCCAAGGGATGCAGCCATGACGGTTACAGAGGAATCATAGCGCAACTATTGTGCTGTTATGGCCAGGCAATAGAAAGCGTTAACTTGGGGGATCTGAACAAAGGATCATGGGGGAGAGACTGGATTGCCCCTGACGCCCACATGAATTCCATTAGCCAATAGGAGGTGAGAAGGTGGAAAAGCAAAGGTTTCAGGGTAGAAGAAGAAAGAGGGCGTGTGGTGTAAGCTTGCAACAAACAAGGAAAGGAATCCCAGGAAAAGATTATAAGGAAACCAGGGATCGTCTAGCCACACGTGTTAGGTTTTCAGATGGTGGAGGGGGTGCTGAGGAAGGCAACCTGGATTTGGAAAATAGTTTTTCTTTTCTTTATGCCTGTGCCTACGGGTTTGATCCTTGCAACCGGAGAGAAGGCACACAGAGAGCCTGCGTTTTAAGCTAGTTGAGTTGCTTTATCTATCTTAGCATGCTGTTTTTCTTTCTTTTCTCTTTTTCTTTTTAATTAAATTGTTTTCATTTATAAAAAGCCTGTTTTGTACCTTAAGGGCAGGTAGGAAGCTCTGGTCACACATCTCCATGGCAAGGCCTACCAGGAACTTGCAAAATATTGTTTGTTTTCTTTCTCCCAGAAAACATGGGGGGGGGGGTTACACCCTTATGTTATCCAGAACCCAGGCAAAGAAAGGGAGACTGGATCTACGAGAAAGGGTTTGGTGGCAGCGCTGCGACTTTCTCTGCGCTGGGAAGTGGTTGGCAAGTCTGGGCAAAACCCAGTCAAGCACCAGCCACCCTTTTCACCACATGGTGGCAGAGGTGAGATCTTGGACACCAGGGGTGAGATTTGCTCAGGAGTTTTTATTTTCTCTCTATTTTTTCTCTCACTCTATTTTCTGATTGCTTGCTGGCTTTTCCTTGCTTTATTGTGAGGTTAGCAAATTTTACTTCAAAAACCCAAGGTGGGCCTGGTTGGTAGGGTTTTTTTTTTCAACTGGCCTACTTTTTTTTCTTTTCTTTTCCAACTCCCTGGAAAGGTAGGGGTGTAGGAGTGGATACCCCCTTGCCTAGCTGGCAGGAGAACCCTGCTGCCAGAATTTTAATCCCATTCATCCAAAGTTTTTTTTTCTTCCTTCCCTAGCTTCTCTGGGAACACAATAGCTAGAGTAGATGGGTAGAGGCAGTGGGTAGAGCTTGGGTAGAGGCAGTGCATGATACTAAGGTATAGCAAAACAGCGTCCAACACAAACTCTACGATGTCTACTACTGGGGCAGAAAGGGCAGCCCACTGTGGCTTGGAAGCTCTCAAGCTCCAGCTGGCGTTTGAAGAGGGAGAAGCTGCAACCACTGCA
Source organism: Cyclura pinguis (assembly GCA_030412105.1). Taxonomy (NCBI): domain Eukaryota; kingdom Metazoa; phylum Chordata; class Lepidosauria; order Squamata; family Iguanidae; genus Cyclura; species Cyclura pinguis. The sequence goes on along the minus strand of CM059599.1, from coordinate 221,132,523 downwards.
GAGAGACAAAAGCACGAACTGGAGGCAGAGCACTTGAAGCAGGAAGTAGCTAAGTTGGAACTTGAGAAAGAAAAGATGGTGCTTAAGATGAAAAGAATGGCGTTAGCTCATGCAGAAGCCCTGACCAAACTTCAGCAACAAGCCTCAGTGCTGGGCTAGTGGTGCTCACTAACCAGGATGTTGAGGAGCCTGATGCATACCGAACCAATTTAGAACAAAGTTGCCAGGGCTGCAAGATATGGGAAGGCCAGTATATGCAGCACCCGGGATCCCATCTCCATGGATTCCTGGCTGCTCCCACCACAAAGATGCCAATGGCAGTGATGGATGACTATCGGGGGTTCTGGGAAGAAATGGACACCAAGTTAGGGCTAACACCAGAGAATCTATGCTGGAGGTTCCACAGCATCAGGATACTGACCAGGGAGGCCTATTACATGTTACATCACCAGCTGGAGATTGCCAGGAAGCTGTAGTTTGAAAGGAGTGGGGACACAACAGTGGAGCTGGTGGCACATCTGATAAGAGTGGAGCAGTTCCTGCAAATCTTGCCTGTCTCTGCGAACAAGTCTTCGCACAAGACCCCAAGACAATTACAGCTGCAGCTGAATTAGCAGAAAGACTCAGCGAGGGCAAGAGTGGAGCTCTGACAGTAGTACAACCAGGAGACAGTGTGTTTTGCCCTAGGACTAACACAGCAGAGGGAGGGGAGAGGAGTCCCACTCAGGCAAAGGTGGGGAAATGTCACCTCCAAAGCTTCAAGTCAAACAACCACCTCAGGGGGCAAGATGGAGCCCAAAGCTAGAACAGCGTGTTTCAAGTGCAGAGAGCAGGATCACATCAAGAAGAACTTCCCCAAGTTAAAGGCCCAAGTTAATTGGGTGAACCCCACAGAAAAAGGGAGGAAGCTCGAAGAGGCGCCTCTGCACCTAGAAGTTAAGGGTGACCCCATTCTGTCAGCCTGGAGGGTTAATGGTTAATGGGCAACAAGTGATGGCTGTCAGAACTACAGGGGTCTCACTCACAGCAGCGCATAAAGACCTTCTGCAAAACTGTGACTTGTCCCATGCACCTCTTGTCAAGGCAGGAGGACCGTATATTGCAGGTCAGCTTCCCTTGCTGACAGTCTCCATACAGATGGGCAACTGGAAAGTGAACTGAAAGTGTGCTTTGGGTCAGTATCACAGCATCCCAGTTTTGCTTGGCAATGACCTCATGGCCCAATAGCCCAGCCATTACACATGCAGTGTGAAAGGGCTCTAAATAAAGTCCTCTGTGTAACCTCCATGGCTGAACCATTGCCTCTCCGCTTCCATCAGGTAGTCAGCAAGAACATTCCTGGGTGTGGTAAGGCAAGAGATCCCTGTGTGTGAGGAGATCCCTGCAGAATGGAAGCCTCCAGCTCTCTTGAATGGATAGGTTGGCCAAGTCTGGAGCTATGTTCACCTGGGCTAGTAGGAGAACCCCTAGAATCACTTCCCCTGGGAGGAAGTTGCGGACTGTTTCAAGCATGCTGTCAGTGTCTCTGCGTTCCTTTGAATCATCCATGGAACTCCAAGAGTGTTCATGTACTATTTGGTCTGCTTCACAGGAGCATTGCTTTGATCCAGACATCTGTCAAATCAGTCCAATCAGAGCAGGATTCAAGAACTGACAAAATATGATGTGTATCCCTAATGAACTCTTATTTCTGTTGGAACCCTTGAGCACACATTGGAAAATGCCCTTCTTTTTCAAATGGTTAGAGACATTATCACATTTTTCTGATCCGTGGTAAAAATATAGCCAATGCCAACTATTGGAATTAACCACTTTTTTCTGGAACGTATTCAGAACACCATTGGATGTATTTAAAATATATCTCATATTTTAAATTCTCATTTCTCTGCTAATTTAATCTTTTGAGGCAATGTATCTTCCAAAGCCATTGGCTCACTGTGTTTATCTTCCAATCTTGTGGAACAAAATTGGGGAAAATGAAGGTGAAGTCCCTGAAGTGCATCTGTGTTACCTGATAGGATGAAAGGGCATACATTTGCAGATCCTGTGCAATGGTCTGGTCAGAGAAAGCAGCAAATAGCATGGTGTATAAGTGCTGTGAAGGTGCTCTGTATCTCTAAGTGGAGAGGCCAGCTGGTGGATTGGGATATATTGGCAGACTTTTGCAGTAAATCAGCAAGATGTCATTAAAAAAAAGTAACAACAAAAATGCTTTCCTTGGTTAGCATCTTCAAAAGCATCTCTGTTCTGTAATACCTCAGAGCATCCCAGTAGATGGGCCATGGGGTCTCACACCCTGAGCCATTTTGCAACCCTCCTTCCCCTGCCACCATTTTCTCCCATATGCTTCTGGCTGGTGGATCTCAGGGTGCTAGTAAAAAAGCAAAACCAAAGTAGATCCGAAAGTAGGTCTGCAGTCTGCTCACATCTCCCTTCAGCAACCTTGTATGTTTTTTAGGCTGCACCAGTAGAGGGAGCACCAGGCCTTCCCAACATGGGACCAGTTTGCACGTGCTCAGCATGAGGCTGGAAAGGGCAGCTCCATACTTTGTGGAGCAAATGTGTTTTCTGCAGTAAACAGTGTGGGCAGCATACACGGCCTAAGCACCCATATATATGTGTGCCTGAGGTTCAGTTACAGCTCTGAGATACAAACATATACATACCTGGCTATTAAAGATGCGTGAATGTGATCCGTAACCTATGTGTTTACTTTAGAAAGTACCACTACAGCACTGACGTGCACACAGTAAACCTGCTGGCCTTGTAAAGTTCTTGTTAAAGAGTGATGAGCCCCTCATTGCTCTAAAAATGTTTTGTAAGGAACCAACAGTAGTTTCTTCTAAACAGATAGTAATGTTGATGGACGGAACAAATCAGTCAACAGTTTGTCCTTGAGGGTTTGTTCCTACTAACCCATATTTATTTTTTCTTTTTTGTTAAGGGCGATGAATCTGTATATTCATTTGTCTTTATCAGTCTCACCACCAGTACCATACAACAGCAAAGTAAATTTCTTTGCTGTAGAACTGGATAAATACCATTTTGGACTGTGGTTTGAGAATCCCACAGCCAGGTAGGGCTTTTCGTTGTTCATGTGGTTTTAAAACAAGCACATTTCTAAACTCTGCTCTGCAGTCTGTAGAGAACGGTCAAAATAATCAAAATATGCCAAAAATGTCCAGTTATTCAATGAGCCATGGAGGGGGTATGGATGTGATAACCTTAAAACGGGCATGTCCAAGGACAGCCTTAACATTAGCAGAGTGAGGCAGCTGCCTCAGGCAGCAGATGATGGGAATTGTGGCAAAACATTGGACCACAAAGCTATGTGGCCCATGTGACCTGCTCTGCAGTCCCTAAATTAGTCTGTTGCTCTTAGCTGGATCCTTTGTCCATGTCAAAATAAGATTCATGTCAAATCCATGTCAAAATAAGACTCAGTTCTCACATTGTATGTGGAATAGAGGATGCTATTATGCCTTTCGGCAGCCCAGCATATGTCAGTGTGTTACTGACTAGCACTTTCCATTCACGAGCAATGTGTATGGAAAAAGGGGAATGGCCTCACAGCATGCAGTGCCGTGATCGGTGGATCACTGTGGAATTGCCAGGGCCTTTGTTGGAGTAGCTGGCCATGTCACTACTTGTTTCTAAAGTTATTGTTTGGTGCTAGACTGGTGGGCGAGCATGCCTGTTAATGACAGGTCAGCATTAATCAAACACAGCAACCACCAGCAAGGAACTGCAGAATGGGTGTGAGCAAAGTTTCTTGGCAAACTTTGGAAGTAACAATGTAACAAATACCAAGTCATTTGTAATTACAGTCAGCCCTCCAGATTTGCAGGTTTCACTTTTGCAGATTTGATTATTCACAGATTATTTGCTGTCAGCTTTGCTGCTGCCCTATGCCATTTTTAATAGGGACTATAAGCCTCGTGAGACTGAGATACTGCAAACAAAGCTAGTAAGTTCCTATTAAAAATGTTGTGGGGCAGCAGTGGTGGTGGCAGGAAGCCCCACCAGCCAGCCACTTCTGCCTTGTGAAGGAACCCTGAGGCCTCAAAGCAATCCATGGTGGGTTGAATATGATGATCATACGTTTTTGTGTGTGTTAAATATGGTTTGGGAGGGCCTAGAGTTATTCATGGTTTTTTTCACTTTCATGGGGGTCTTGTGCCCCTAATCCTAGCAAATGTGAAAGGATGACATAATTCCTTCCCTCTCCACACATGTAATGTAGTCATACCTACATTATAGTATAATTGTTACTTGACAAGTGATAACACTACTCTTTTTGCAGCATAACTATAATTTTAGTTACATTGGTGTGGCCCCAGTAGATGGTGATGGGATGTCACATTGTTCACAAGCTGTGCTTTTTGCTTTGCTCAGGGGAGAGGAAAGTAAAATTACTTTAAGCAAACTGATAACTTATAACAGCACTCTTGAGAAGCTTGGTGCACTGCAATTATAATTCTCTTGAATTACTTTTTAGAAGTGGTTTTGTACGCCACACTTGTTAGTAGGTTGTGGATGCTTTTAAAAGAAAATGCATGATGATCAGCTCCCATTTCATAGAGGCAACATTTGCTTCTAAGGTATAGTTGTCCCAATGGTAATATTTTGTAGAGGAAGGCAGAAAGAGTTTGTACCTTGGCAGAGGTATCCAGAGGCATCAGAATCAAGCGCCATGGAATTCTCCAAAGTGACGGCCAACTGCACCTACAGCTGCCTCACGTCGGTTATCGTACATTTTCCAAAAGCTTGAGAAGGCAAGGAATTGTTCTGGGCAATGGTTGCAATGTGATTTGAAATCATGCCTGTGATTGCTTGCTTACCAGCCGGTTGGTGCTGTAGATTCCTCCAAAAGATGCCTCCAGAGCCCAGTTTTTATGCAGCTCAGGTTCAGTGCTGTAGGTCAGCTTCTACCCACAGCAGCTCAAACACTGTGCCCCCCATGTTCGATACTACTGCTAGGGATCTGATGCCTTTATAATTTATTGATCAGCCAGCTGCATATTACTTACAATTTACAATTTTCAGACATTGGCTTTGTTCTGAGAAATTACAGCAGCAGTCACTTGGCAATACCCACTTTGACCTGAAATGATTCTTCACCTCGTGTGCTTTCTGATGATCTCCAGCTGTGCTAATATTATGATGCATTCACTCTTGGGGGTTCTCTCTTTCCTGCCTTTGAAGGTCTGGCAGAACCTGAACAGTGCTAGGGATTTTTTAAAAACTGCAAAACTCAACCCAGCCGTAGGGATTTAACTGTGTTTTCTTGGTTGTTTGTGAGAGGATGTGGAGAAAGTAACAAATGCATGTACGTACCTGAGACTGCAGAGAAAAGCTAGATCATTTCGAGGCCAGTTTGTATTTTTCCAAATAAGTATTTCTGCTCCTTTGTTCAAGCATGCCAGACGATTCAGCAAAGAACAATCCAGACATGTAATTTCTGGGGTTTGAAGTTGTTGTTGTTGTTTTTTTAAACGTTTTCCCCCCCTCTGGGTTCCTGTACCTGAAGAAAATATGGCTTAAAATCTCTCAACAGTTTACTCTGAAAGATATGTTTCAACAAAATGTATATATCATCACTGGTTGCATGTTTCTCTAGTTTGAAGTTTGATTGGTGCCTGAATTTATGTGTTCTTTTTACTGCAAGGGTGGGCAGCTGTAGAAGTTGAGGAGCTGTATTGACCCTCAGTGTCACACACCTCAGCACACCTGCTCCTGCCAAACATACATACATACATATATATAAAATGTGTGTGTGTATAGTGTGTGTGTGTGTACCAAAAACTTTTTGCACCTAAACAACTTCTTGGGGACATGGGTGGTATTTTCACCATTTGTGGGGGGGCCTTCTTGAGCCATTTCAGACCAGAGAGGCCTTTGTTTAACAACAGGACATGAAATGAAATCACTTCCTGTTTCAAAAATAGGATTCTCCTGAGCCTAAATGGGTGGAAACTCCTCCTGCACCTCCTAGAGGGCATTTGGGGGCCTTTCAGGGCAAAACCGGACATGGTGGAAAGGCCCTCTCACACTTCCTTCAAGTCTTTTGGGGGACATTTTTCTGCAAGAAAAATAGTTGGCCCCTGAGGGCCACAAAAACGGCCTTACATTTTGTGCATCTCTGTTTTACAATCAATGTCCTTTATGGCCACAAATTAAATGGCTAATCACGGGGCATACGAAGTAATCAAATGACCACTGGGGAAGGCTTAGCAGAAAGCAAGAGCTATGAAAACTAGAAGTCCCTCTGCCATATTCAGTCATGTTTCCTCTGGATGTTGAACAGCAAACTGGAGAATTTTTGAAGGAATAGCTGTCATGTCCCCTCACCATCAAATACTGTATGAAAATAAACACCCAGAAGCCCCCTAGCCTTACAGTTGTTGCTGCTCTAGTAAATTGTAATTATAATTGTTTATAGTAGGTAGTTCTATTTTAGTTTGCATGTCTTCCATTTAATCAGTTTGGCTTAACTTGTATCTTATAGTGATTGACACCTGAATATAGATGCATATATTTCATGAAAGAAAACAAGATACATTTCCTGAAGTACTGATGGTTGATTGATTGAACCTCTTTTGGAGAAAAATTATTTTTCCCTTTGGCTGCTGCTAAATTCATGCTGTCAACTTGCTACAGCCTGGGGAAAGGAAAACAGAGTTGTTTGCAATGTAAGTAGAGAACTTGCTGTCTTACGGATCAGGATCCCTGCAATATCAAAGCTGGCACGTTTTCACCTTGCTACAGCTGAAATCTATGACTTCAGCAACAGATCCTGTATAACAACACAAAAACTGGTACAAGGAGTTCTGAACCATTAAACATGCTCAGTGCATGGATCTTTTGATTATATTCTTTTTCACTCCCCACCTCCCCAGGTCTCTTGCTGTTCCAGGACCCAGACAAATCTTTACCAATGTGTTGCCTTTGTCATCCAAAAATTCACAGCAAAGGGAGAAAGTGGTTTGGGATCACCTAGAGATATATTAATTCCATTCAGCTACCCAAAGACTTGATGTATCGGGTGAACTGCATGGAAACTGCAACTACATGAAGAGTGAACCTTGTTTTGCATCCTTGCAAAAATGTTTCCTTTCAGGCTGTGCTGGATTCTTGACTCAGTGAGGATGGTCAAGCTGTGATGCTTCAAAATGAGCTCCCTTCAAAGCTATAATAACATGACCATAATTGCCCAGCAGTTTCCCCTTTGGGCAAAAGCTTCTCCTGCTGAGAGAGCCGAGTGCCTTGAGGCACTTTGCATTAGCCCTGTTGGCTCTGGCAGAAAAAAACCACAAGGCAGTGGCCTACTGGACAGCACATGCCACGTGATCTCAGGCCACCAAGTAGATACTGAAAATGACTCTCTCTACAGATGAATGCTCTATGTCTAATAATAATAACGGATATCTCCGAACTAAATAACAAAGAATCAGCACAGTCCATATCTATCGGTGTTGCAACAATGACTACCTCATAGTATATGACATACGCTATAACATTTTTTTTCTTTTTGGCAGGGGGAACATTCATACATTTTTTGTTGATTGTATACTCCCTACCCACTGGACTATTAGTGAATGTTTAAAAATTATTATTGTGCATTTTAACTGAAACCTTGAAAAATAGCAGTCTGATGACCCTGCATTTTTGTTAGGAAAATTATTAGGTTTAGAGGAACTAAACTGCAAAACCCTCCACCTCTCTATTTAATGATATTAGGAAGGAAGGAAGGAAGGAAGGCAGGCAGGCAGGCAGGCAGGCAGGCAGGACGGAAGGAAGGCAGGAAGGAAGGAAGGAAGGCAGGAAGGAAGGAAGGCAGGAAAGAATTGGTACTTCTAGTTTTCAAACCACACAGGCTCCCCCCACCAAAGGGTACTTGAAACATTTAATTAGCTTCTTTAGTAAGCAGGTTCCATTTCCAGTCCTTGAAAGCATATTTATTGCTCATATTTCCAACGCTACTACTTCATACAATTGTTTTCACAAAACTATATTTGGTATTCAGCCAGACAACAAAAATTAGGCTATGCAATCCCCCTCTACTCTATATTCAAGCAGTTATTTCAGTCTTCATAAACATGAGTAACATCACAGATAACGCACTCTTTGGTACTGGCAGGCTCCATTCCAAACATTGACAAAATATTTTGCCAAGTGCCAGAATCTTCACTAACATTATGGAGAGATCCAGTTAGTGCCTGGATATTTGCTGATGCTTTATCTAAACCAAAGACGTATTAAATTACTGTGAATTACTGTATACCTTAATACTGTGTACTGTGTAACTTATATTAGGTTACTGCTTATCTATCCTGCATCAAGCATCCAATAATGCCAGATAACTATTGTACATCATATCCAAGCTATTACTCACCTATCTATTTAAGAAACAGTTCTTGTTTAGCTTAACTGCATAGCAGTTCATGCTTAGCGATGGCAGAACCCTGGCTGTTAACTGAGCTCCTTGACACCTCTGTATTGCTGTGCCATACATCCAACAAAATTTGACACAAACCCGTTGTTTGCTTAGGATACTTCATTTGCCAACAGCAAATACACACTTTTTTTTTTATTATTTTGCTCTGGGAGGAGAAAATCATAAATATATATGACATCAAAAAGGAGAGATGGTTGGCAAACACATGGCTGACCAATATTCCTTGCTTTTAGATGTCCTTAACTGAGAGGCGACCGCACTTTCAAAACACAGCTGTAGAATACAGTGTTCAAACACAGTACTGGGGCCAGGGCAGGGAAGATGCAAACAGAGGGAGTTAGGGACCCACCTGGCTGGACTGCTGATGTCAATAAATTTGAATTCTCAGAAGGGTGTGATTTTGGCACTACGCAAAATAGGGCTCTACATTAACACTCTCTGAAATACAATGAACTTTGTTATGCTTGGACTTACTGAATATTTGTTGGCTCAGTAATTTTTGAATCTAGATGCTCAGAGTCATCATACATATTTACAGATGGACTTTCCGTAGACATTAACTAAACTGCAGAAGACACTAGTGGTTCTCCTTCCTAAGGAAAACACTGGGATTTGGCACAAGAAAGGCTAAGTGACAGATGTGATAGTTAGAAACAATAATGAAACAGCCTTTAATACCCAGAAAGAGAAGAACAGCCTAGTATCTCTTTAGCTCCAAACATTTATCTATCAAAATTCTAATTCCATTTCCCAGCTTCTGCTGTAAGAAGTCTTTGTCAGTAGCTTTCAAGAGAACTTCATCTAGTCCCATTATGGTGTTACCTTTTGGGCATGCAGATGTCTGGATCATAAACAGAGCCTTCTGGACAACTCCTAGAATGCAAAACTCCTTGGGGCTACTGCTTTTAGAACCTCCCTGGCCAGCATGGCCAGCAAGATTATTCAGGTGCTGTAGTCTAAGAAGTCACTTTTCTGAGCATTGACCACAATCCTACAAACTCAAAAAACAAATTAGGCTTTCATGGGACAAGACATGCTCTGCCCATAGGCTGACAGTCTTAAGATGGGAATATGTAAAGTCTGAGACACCAGAGGAATAGAAGAGATGGTCAAGGAGGGAAAAATTTATCCAAAAGAAGTGAGCCTTCAGTTGTACGACTCTCTGGGGGCTAGGCTTCTTCTCCCTGTCAGCACCAGGCTAGACCCCTGGGAAGGAACTTCCAAAATAACCCAGAACTAGTTGCATTACCTTGGCCCACAACATGGATGGTGGTCATTCAGGCAGCAGTCCCCTACCACAACAAAGCACAGGGCAAGAGGCCCTTGGATGCTTGGAATGGCCTACTACTCCCACAGACTGATGTTGTTATCTGAACCAAAGCTATCTAAAACACGACAATAGCAACATACAATCTATCTTGGGCCCTAACGTTGTCTATGGTAACATCTATATTTTTAAAAGAAAATGAAAAAAGAACAAAACTCCAATATTCGCATGCTTTGCAAGCTTGTTCTGATAAACAGACAAAGAAAAATAACCAACCACATCCCAACATTCTTTTTTCAGAAATCAGTTAGGCAAGTTTGAAAAATACTGGCATGAATTCCCACTCCTTTATATAAATTGCTATTTCTCTCCTACTGCAGCTTCAACATGTCAGTGGGAATTCTGAAATCATCAAACAATGCAGCCTCTTCCTTCTCAAGGCCACCCAGCGGGTCACTGCCAACAAGGGGGTGGGGGGAACTGACAACATCTGGATTCTGGGATATAAGGAGCCCCTGAAATCCTTCACCCCTGGAAACTTTTTGTCATTTTTCAAGCATCAAAAATTGTGCTCCAGGAACAGTGATGCTCTTTTAAAACAAGAAATAGAGCCCCTGTGTTTCTGCTCTGGTTTTTAAAAGGTGATAGTGTAACTTAAACTGGTTGGGGGGGAGGTTGTTTTGTTTTTTTGAGCAGGAACTTCACTTTTGGCCACCTCCGGTTTCCACAGGAGGGAACCGTGTAGCCTGAGTGGGATGGGGCTGGGATAGAAAATTGGCTGTTGACCCTCTGGATTTGCTCAGTCTGGTTCTTGGAGGGCAACACATGGCGTTAAAACATTAAAATTTAAAATGATTTTGAGGAAGATCTTGTTCAATATTTTTTGTTTGCATGAGTCTTCACAGAGTATGGTTTAAACACATGTTCTTTGGTTCTCCTCAAAAGCCACTTAAACCACGTATCTTTTTATTATGTTAAGACATCAACTTGAAAAGTGGTAGCAATCTACAAATACATTAACTTTTCTGAGACAAATCACTGGCATCCTTAATCATCTAATTCCAATGAAAGGCTCCCTCTTAAGATACAATTGCAGCTGCCCCACACTGCCAGTTACTGTATCATACACATGTCTTAAAATTCTGTAATCAGCATCCACCAGGTGCCGTATCACATTCAGCACACCACATTCAGTCAATACAGACATCCCCAAACACACAGAGGCTGGTTTTGTCAAATGTTTTATTGAGTGTAGACATCTGGAGTACTGTAAAACATGCATTATCTGTAGATTCAAAAAGGAGCAAGCCACATTGTCCTCACTGTCAAACATGTCAGGCTTGGCATATATGATGGAGATTAATGAAGTATCATGAGAGTAATATGGTTCCTGGAAACCTCCCGCAATTTGGAGTAGTCTTAATCATTTGAAATGCAGAGCTGTTCACATTTAAGTGAACTTGTACGTTCATGGAAGTGCCGTAATGTAATTCAAAGCAACCACAAGGGATTTCATTTCTGGGGGTTATTTGTTCTGAGGCATACACACTGTATCCTTCCCCCACCCTCCCCAAGATATCCCTATCTAAATAATAAAAACTCACTTGATTTTTTAAAGTAACCAAGTTTAATTCTCAGTAATGAACAAATCTGATACTCATTTCTTCTTCGGCTGTTGAGGCGTGTTAAATTTAAAGAAGATAATATCTCCATCTTCAACTATGTAATTTCTGCCTTGCTGTCTGTATTTTCCAGCAGCCTAGGAGTCGGAGAAAGACAACAGATTGCAACATTAAAATTATGTATATTTACCTGAAGGATTTTTTAAAAGAAGTACATAGTTTGAATAAAACAGCATACACTTAAAAAAAACACCCCACACATATTCAGTATCTAAACTTCTTGACTTAGGCAGAATTTGATTGACAAATATATAATCATAATTTATTCTTCACTGCTGATAGCAAAAACAATATTGCTATGAGGTTTTCAACCATGTACTTCCTTTGCATCCTGGTGGGTGTTAATTTCATATTAAACAAACACAGATAACAAAAGGTATTTTAAATTCCCCTGTCTCTCTCTCTCTCTTTTTTTTAAATCTCAAAATCTTGTTGATAATCAGAAGAACCAGTAGATTTATTTTAAGTCAACAGGAGTACATGCTTTACTGGGGTCTTATACCTTTCTCCCAGCAATCCTCACAAACACTGTTTCTTTGTTTCTAGAAGTCATGGGGAAAGAGGAGCATATATGAAACCAATGGGAAATTGGCAGGGACTAATTTGGGTGGCAGGAGACCAGGATACACACGGAAAGTAAACTCACCTCCTCAGGGGGAATGGGTTAAGAAACAACAAATAATAAAAATGTAGGCTATAGTGTATGATCTCGAGGGAGCCAAAAATATTTTGAGAATAAGCTTATACAGTCTTATATAGACAGCTGCACAAATTGAGGAAACCCCCAGATTTGAGAAGGCATCTGCTTCAAACCAAGAGTGAAAACTGGTAATCAAAGATTCTGCTATGTTTTGGTATGAAGGAATTAAACCACTGCAGCCTTCTGAGACCTAATGGACACACACAAGCAGCTATCCTCTCCACAACACAACATTCATGGCAAAAAACTCTCTCACCACTCCTGCATCAAGGTTCTAGATAAGACCAACTCATTATATGGGCCAATCTTCTATGTACTGGGATTTAAAAAGCCCCTTGTCACAATGGGTTCTGGGTCTGAGAGGCCTAAATGAGATAAGATGAACAAATGGAATCCAGGTAAACTGTCTACCA